>OX392534.1:5280000-10080000 GCA_947623455.1 Mimachlamys varia
ACGTTGGGGTACTTTGGTCCGTGTGAATCTCATTGAACGCTAACACGTTGGGTACTTTGGTCTGTGTGAATCTCATTGAACGCTTACACGTTGGGGTACTTTGGTCTGTGTGAATCTCATTGAACGCTAACACATTGGGTACTTTGGTCCGTGAGAATCTCATTGAACGCTATCACGTTGGGTACTTTGGTCTGTGTGAATCTCATTGAACGCTAACACGTTGGGGTACTTTGGTCTGTGTGAATCTCATTGAACGCTAACACGTTGGGGTACTTTGGTGACAAATTCTGATGATGGACATCTTAAAATACTATTTCACAAGGAATTAAACCAATGGATGACGTTGTTCAGAGATCGAAACGGCAAAATATTCTAGCCTACACTTTTTGCGATAATCTAGGTTTAGAGTAGGCTTCCCAAAGAAATCAAAATGACTACAGCAAGCAATGGATGCAGTCTATATGTTATTATCAACTTCGACTTTATGTTATATTCGTTATCGGCCATTTTGAAAACGTTAAATGACTAAATTGTCCCTTTAGAACAGATTGTATTTACTTACTGGGTTATGCCTGATGTAGCCAATGGTATTTACGTTTAACTGTTGAACAGGACAAGTATAAAGTGAAATACTGTAAAACTGACCAAAAAACAATTCAACACAGGGCGAATTCAGCACAGGACGAATTCAACACGGGGCGCATTCAACACGGGGCGAATTCAACACAGGGCAAATTCAACACAGGGCGAATTCAACACGGGGCGAATTAACTTTCCTTCATGAGAGAGCGAAATAAAGACGGGGCGAAAATTTCCCGTCTTACATAAAATCTTTAAAAACATGATTGCAGCTCCTTGTCGTGCAATCACTGTAATTGGATATAAATTTATCATTATAAACATTGTAAGATCTTCATATTGATGAGTGGTTGTCGTACATTCATTCGAGTTATTGGTTACATTCACTGTGTTATTGAATACATTAAATGAGTTATTGGTTACATTCACTGTGTTATTGGTTACATTCACTGAGTTATTGGTTACATTCACTGTGTTATTGAATACATTAACTGAGTTATTGGTTACATTCACTGTGTTATTGGTTACATTCACTGTGTTATTGAATACATTAACTGAGTTATTGGTTACATTCACTGAATTATTGGTTACATTCACTGTGTTATTGGTTACATTCACTGTGTTATTGGTTACAGTTCCTTCACTGTGTTATTGGTTACATTCACTGTGTTATTGGTTACATTCACTGTGTTATTGGTCACATTCACTGAGTCATTGGTTACATTCACTGTGTTATTGGTTACAGTTCATTCACTGTGTGATTGGTTGCATTCACTGAGTTATTGGTTACATTCACTGTGTTATTGGTTACCGTTCAATCATTGTGTTATTGGTTTCATTCACTGTGTTATTGAATACATTAACTGAGTTACTGGTTACATTCACTGTGTTATTGGTTGATTTCACTGTGTTATTGGTTACATTCACTGTGTTATTGGTTACATTCACTGTGTTATTCGTTACATTCGCTGTGCGTTTGGTTACATTCACTGAGTTATTGGTTACATTCACTGTGTAATTAGTTACATTCACTGTGTTATTGGTTACATTCACGGTGTTATTGGTTACATTCGCTGTGCTTTTGTTTACATTCACTGTGTTATTGGTCACATTCACTGAGTTATTGGTTACATTCACTGTGTTATTGGTTACATTCACTGTGTTATTGGTTACATTCACTGTGTTATTGGTTACATTCACTGTGTTATTGGTTACATTCACTGTGTTATTGGTTACATTCACTGTGATTTTGGGTACATTCACTGTGTTATTGGTTACATTCACTGTGTTATTGGTTACATTCACTATGTAATTGTTTACATTTACTGTGTTATTGGTTACATTCACTGTGTTATTGGTTACATTCACTGTGTTATTGGTTACATTCACTGTGATTTTGGGTACATTCACTGTGTTATTGGTTACATTCACTGTGTTATTGGTTACATTCACTATGTAATTGGTTACATTCACTGTGTTATTGGTTACATTCACTGTGTTATTGGTAACAGTTCATTAACTGTGTTATTGGTTACATTCACTGTGTTATTGGTTACATTCACTTTGTTATTTGTTACATATACTGTGTTATTGGTCACATTCACTGAGTTATTGGTTACATTCACTGTGTTATTGGTTACCGTTCAATCACTGTGTTATTGGTTACATTCACTGAGTTATTGGTTACATTCACTGTGTTATTGGTTACATTCACTGTGTTATTGGTTACATTCACTGTGTTATTGGTTACATTCACTGTGTTATTGGTTACATTCACTGTGTTATTGGTTACATTCACTGTGATGTGATTTTGGGTACATTCACTGTGTTATTGGTTACATTCACTGTGTTATTGGTAACAGTTCATTAACTGTGTTATTGGTTACATTCACTGTGTTATTGGTTACATTCACTGTGTTATTGGTTACATTCACTGTGTTATTGGTAACAGTTCATTAACTGTGTTATTGGTTACATTCATTGTGTTATTGGTTATATTCACTGTGTTATTGGTTACATTCACTGTGTTATTGGTTACATTGACTGAGTTATTAGTTACATTCACTGTGTTATTGGTTACATTCACTGTGTTATTGGTTACATTCACTTTGTTATTTGTTACATATACTGTGTTATTGGTCACATTCACTGAGTTATTGGTTACATTCACTGTGTTATTGAATACATTAACTGAGTTATTGGTTACATTCACTGTGTTATTGGTTACAGTTCATTCACTGTCTTATTGGTTACATTCACTGTGTTATTGGTTACATTCACTGTGTTATTGGTTACATTCGTTGTGTTATTAGTTACCGTTCATTCACTGTGTTATTGGTTACATTCACTGTGATGTGATTTTGGGTACATTCACTGTGTTATTGGTTACATTCACTGTGTTATTGGTTACATTCACTATGTAATTGGTTACATTCACTGTGTTATTGGTTACATTCACTGTGTTATTGGTAACAGTTCATTAACTGTGTTATTGGTTACATTCACTTTGTTATTTGTTACATATACTGTGTTATTGGTCACATTCACTGAGTTATTGGTTACATTCACTGTGTTATTGGTTACCGTTCAATCACTGTGTTACTGGTTACATTCACTGAGTTATTGGTTACATTCACTGTGTTATTGAATACATTAACTGAGTTATTGGTTACATTCACTGTGTTATTGGTTACAGTTCATTCACTGTGTTATTGGTTACATTCACTGTGTTATTGGTTACATTCACTGTGTTATTGGTTACATTCACTGTGTTATTAGTTACCGTTCATTCACTGTGTTATTGGTTACATTCACTGTGTTATTGGTTAATTTCACTGTGTTATTGGTTACATTCACTGTGTTATTGGTTACATTCACTGTGTTATTGATTACATTCACTGTGCTATTGGTTACAGTTCATTCACTGTGTTATTGGTTACATTCACTGTGTTATTGATTACATTCACTGTGTTATTGGTTACAGTTCATTCACTGTGTTATTGGTTACATTCACTGTGTTATTGGTTACATTGACTGTGTTATTGGTTATCGTTCAATCACGGTTTTACTGGTTACATTCACTGAGTTATTGGTTACATTCACTGTGTTATTGGTTACAGTTCATTCACTGTGTTATTGGTTACATTCACTGTGTTATTGATTACATTCACTGTGTTATTGGTTACATTCGTTGTGTTATTAGTTACATTCACTGTGTTATTGGTTACATTCACGGAGTTATTGGTTATATTCACTGTGGTTTTGGTTACATTCACTGTGTTATTGGTTGCATTCACTTTGTTATTTGTTGCATATACTGTGTTATTGGTCACATTCACTGAGTTATTGGTTACATTCACTGTGTTATTGGTTACCGTTCAATCACTGTGTTACTGGTTACATTCACTGAGTTATTGGTTACATTCACTGTGTTATTGAATACATTAACTGAGTTATTGGTTACATTCACTGTGTTATTGGTTACAGTTCATTCACTGTGTTATTGGTTACATTCACTGGGTTATTGGTTACATTCACTGTGTTATTGGTTACATTCGTTGTGTTATTAGTTACATTCACTGTGTTATTGGTTACAGTTCATTCACTGTGTTATTGGTTACATTCACTGAGTTATTGGTTACATTCACTGTGTTATTGGTTACAGTTCATTCACTGTGTTATTGGTTACATTCACTGAGTTATTGGTTACATTCACTGTGTTATTGAATACATTAACTGAGTTATTGGTTACAGTTCATTCACTGTGTTATTGGTTACATTCACTGTATTATTAGTTACATTCACTGTGTTATTGGTCACATTCACTGAGTTATTGGTTACATTCACTGTGTTATTAGTTACATTCACTGTGTTATTGGTTACATTCACTGTGTTATTTGTTACATTCACTGTGTTATTGGTCACATTCACTGAGTTATTGGTTACATTCACTGTGTTATTAGTTACATTCACTGTGTTATTGGTTTCATTCACTGTGTTATTTGTTACATTCACTGTGTTATTGGTCACATTCACTGAGTTATTGGTTACATTCACTGTGTTATTAGTTACATTCACTGTGTTATTGGTTACATTCACTGTGTTATTGGTTACATTCACTATGTTATTGGTTACACTGACTGAGTTATTAGTTACATTCGTTGTGTTTTTGGTTACATTGACTGTGTTATTGGTTACCGTTCATTCACTGTGTTATTGGTTACATTCACTGTGTTATTGGTTACATTCACTGTGTTATTGGTTACATTCACTGTGTTATTGATTACATTCACTGCGTTATTGGTTACATTCACTGTGTTATTGGTTACATTCACTGTGTTGTTGGTTACATTCGCTGTGTTACATGTATTGGTTACATTCACTGTGTTATTGGTTACATTCACTGTGTTATTGATTACATTCATTGTGTTATTGGTTACATTCATTGTGTTATTGGTTACATTCACTGTGTTATTGGTTACATTCACTGTGTTATTGGTTACATTCACTGTGTTATTGGTTACATTCACTGGTTGGTGTCGTCTCACGTAGAATACATGTACATTTTTTACATGTATATAGCAAAATACAAAATGTACATGAATTCTACGTGGGTTGTTGTCGTCTCACGTAGAATACATGTACATTTTGTATTTTGCTATATACAGGTAAGGTGTTGGGTTGGTGTCGTCTGACGTAGAATATATGTACATTTGGTATTCTGTTATATAGAGGTAAGGTGTTGGGTTGTTGTCGCCTCACGTAGCATACTTGTACATTTGGTATTCTGTTATATAGAGGTAAGGTGTTGGGTTGGTGTCGTCTGACGTAGAATACTTGTACATTTGGTATTCTGCTATATACAGGTAAGGTGTTAGGTGTATGCTACACATTGTAAGTGAGATTTTGTGACAGGTAGAGAACAATAGGACTTAATTACAGGTAAACATTAGTCTATATCATGTACTAACTATAGTGTAGGTCATTTACCATTTAAATATTATAGGGAATTTAGAACATTTAAATATTGGCTTCAATTGTGAGTATTTTGAAGAAAAATAAATTAAGAAAAAAACAGAAATGGTTTCAACCTTGTTGATTTTGTATGTATTATGTGTATTACAAGACAAATTTGTCGAATTGAATTTTGAATTGTAATGTATAAAGAATTTTTTTTTTTTTTTTTTAGGTTCAGAAAAATGTTTTAATTCCTCAGCTTTCTTTTTTTTGGAAGGATGCCAGGGTTGGGGTGCCCTGGGATCATCCCTCTTACAACATGTAACCCCACACAGGAGGCCTCTTTCCCTTCATTCACTCTTCCTCTTGCATTTCTTCTCTCAAACTTCAAATCATTTATTCTTTCATTCTCTTTCATTCCAATAATAAAAAATATATAAAATTTATTTAAGTCAGGCATTTTTCATTTTTTTTTTTTTGATAAACTAGAATTGATAATAAAGTTCGTTAAGAAAAATTCAATCTATCGAATGAAAAAATTGTGTCAGTCATTACTTATATTTATTTTTTATAATAATAATGACCTCGATCTTTGACCTTCTGTCATGAAAAGCAATACTGATTGTTAAGGATATTCAGAGAGTGAATGATGAAATTTGACCGACACAAGTAAACCTTTGTTCTGACATCTTGTACAAGTAATGACATTATCGAATTATTGAAGAAAAAAAGCTGGAGAAATAAAATCTATTTATCAATCTAAACCTTAACACATATAGATAATACAACATTGTAGACAACACAACACAATGTACAGTCATGGTGTGAAATTAAACTACATATAGTGTATTATGTTTCTTTAATTTGAAATAGCAAAAAAACTATTACAGGAGTCAAACATACTACACATAACTGTACACGCATACACTCACATACTGGTACCAACTGGTACATGTACATTGTACACAAGTACATAACACACACCCTTGCATGCCTGACAGTATACACATTGCATACAATATTCATGATAAGGCATTAACAATTGTTCACACATATCTATTTATTCTGTTACAATACATACCACATAATTTCTACATACAACTGAAAAAAAGTTGAATACTCATCAAAAACAAAAACATGTACACATACGATCAGCCAGGCATACAATACACATGTACACTTGTGATTTACTTACATACTAACAATTTCTTTTCATTATTTTCTATCATTTCAGGGTTGTTAAGGAGTTTATAATTGCCCAGATTTTCCAAATTTTCTTCAAATGTCAAAGAGGGACCATTTTTGGTTAAGTATGTCCAATGTATTATTTGTTATACACATACATTTTTCAATGTGTTGTTGTTGCATAATTCGACTTTTGCCACCGTTGAAGGATGGTTGAGTGTTTTTAAACCGACATATATAGATATAATATTTAATAATTAGTATTAGGCAGTTTATAAAAGGAGGACCCTTTTCACAATGAAATAGCACATCCATGATATTAATTTCATCAATAATTAAGTTGTTGTTATTTAGGTCATTCACCCATGCTATTAAATCCTTCCATAATTTATTTATTTTAACACAATCAAAAAATAAGTGTTCTATTGTTTCAGGTGAATCCCTACAAAAAGTACATAAATCATCATCCTTCACATTAATTTTGTAAAGAAAACTATCTGATGTAATTATTCTATGAAGAATCTTAAATTGTAGATTTTGAAATTTTGAGTCACTTGTCACCAGAAAGCTTGTTGAATAAATTTTTCCCAACCTATATCATCATTTAAATTTGTATTTAATTTTCTGTTCCATTTTTCCTGCCTTTTAACTGGAAAATGTTTGTAGTTGGCAACTATTCCCTTATAAACATACCTTAGATCCTTAGTTTGACAACGTCTTCTTAAAAGAATATTATTTTCTGGTTGATTGTTCAATAATGGTTGTTGTCGAATTATATTTAAATTTTCTCTTGGGATGTTGTTTATAAGTGCGAAGTATTGTAAAAAATTCAATTTCTCACATCTAGTATTAATTTCATTGAACGATATAAACTGATAATTATTATCTAACAAGTCCTTAACCATCTTCACCCCATTCCTTTGGAATTTAATAAACTGTTTGAAACTTGAAACTGGTATATAATTCAAAATATCATCACTTATTTATATTTTTCGCCATTTCCTCCAGTTTCGCTTTTTTCAGATTCCATAATCTTTCCCCACCAAATTTACTAAAGTTTGATTTTGCTAAACTTTGCCAGTCCCCATGTTCATTACATAACCTCTTCACCCACTTAATTTTCAGATATTTCATAAAACTTTCAATGTGTATCATTTTTAAACCCCCTTCTCCATATTCAAGAATCATTGTGTCCCGTTTGATTTTGTCTGGTTTGTATTCCGATATGAATCTAAAAAAACTGAATTAATATCACTAAGCAATTTTTTACCTGGGTTTGGAAGTGAATACAGCAAATGTGTAATAAGAGGTAATGCAAGTGTTTTAACCACCGTGATTTTTCCTAAAAGAGTCAAATTTCGTTTAGACCACATTCCGAGCAATTTCCTTATTTTTGATAACTTTTCTTTAAAATTTAATTCAATGATTTCAGATAACTCCAAAGAAAATTCTATGCCAAGAAGTTTGAAATGTTTTGCAGACCAGTCAAATTTATGTTCAGGACATAAAATTTCTTCAGAATATTTCTTGTTTCCAATCCATATCAATCGACACTTATTTATGTCCAGATACTGTAGAAAATATATTGAACTCAGTTAAAGTATTTGATAGTGACTTTGAAGAACCATCCAAGAATAGAAAAGCATCGTCTTCATATTGACCAAGTAAATATTCTCTATTGTTTATATGAACACCTTTTATATTTTCATTTTTTTTTCAGTTGTATTGCTAAAATTTCAACACCTATTAGGAACAGATATGGTGAAATGGGATCCCCTTGTCTACATCCACGTTGTACATCAAAAAAGGAAGAAAAATATCCATTGTTAATAATTCGGCTTTTTGCATTATGATATAAAATTTGTATCCACTTTATTAAAGATTCGCCAAAATTGAAAGATTTTAACGATCTATGAATAAAAGTCCATTCTATCGAGTCAAATGCCTTTTCGAAGTCAACAAGGAGTAATAAGCCTGATATGTTTTTTCTTCCAATTCATGCATTATATCATATACTAATCTTGTATTTTCACAAATAAATCTATTTCTCATAAAGCCTTTCTGTGTATCATTTATAATTGAGGGTAGTACATTTTTAAATCGGTTTGCTATTGCAGAAGAGGCAATTTTATAGTCAGTATTGAGTAATGTTAAAGGTCTCCAGTTTTGTATAAATCTTCTATCTTTAGACTCTTTTGGAATACATGTTATAATGCCCTGGTTCTGAAAGTCTGATAATGAGCCATGCTTATATGCATAATTTATAGATTTACATACAAAATATTTCAAATCGTTCCAAAAGAATTTGTAAAACTCACTTGTAAACCCATCTGATCCTGGACTTTTTCCATTTTTCATATTGGCTAGTGCTTTCCCACATTCAACTGCTGTAATTAGACCTTCACAACTTTCTTTTTCTACCTGGTTTAAATGTTTCCCATGATTAAATAGAGGCGAGTCATCATTGCATGCCATTTTACTAGTGTATAGAGTTTTAAAAAACTGTCTAATATATCTGATGTATCTGTCAGTTGTTTTCCATTTTCATCTATCAGCTCGGTTATAGTTTTATTTGAGTAATTTTGTTTTTCAAGATTACAAATATCTGAACTTTTTTCCCCTTTCTCATACCATGCAACCTTTGATCTAATGATAATTCCCTCAGTCTTTCCTTTTCTTATGTTAGATAATGCCCTGTTTTCCTTTTCTAATGATTCATACAGCTGGTTAGTTGGTAGATTATTCATTAAATTCTCAATGTTTTGTATTTTCTCTGTGATCATTTGCTCTTTTTTTTCTTTTTTTTAGATTGTTTTATTGAGTATTCGATTGCTAAACTTCTGATCTTCATTTTAATTATTTCAAACATCATTTGGTCATTAACCTTTAAGTGTATAAAGAAATTATAAACTTAAAGCAGAAACACATTCATATTATTATTGTGAAAGTCCATCTATATATCAATTAAATTGACCCAGTTATTTTAAAGAGTAACTGTAGTGCAAAACCATCTTTGGTGTATGGAAAGATTGCTAAATAGTAAGTGAGATAATTCACATGAAAACTTTTTTTTTGTAAAAATTACGAAGTTTTGACCATTTTTCTAAATTTCACACCTGACGCAAATCAGAATATCTCCGATTTTGCCATACGACCGGAAGTGACGTCACAACGGTGACCGCACGGTGATAGACTTGTGTAGTCATTATATTAAAATTATATGAATCGTATCACGACTTGTTATTTGTATAGAGTCTTCTATTCAAGAATATGACACTTATTATATATCAAGGTTGTATGGAGTTCATTAATGACCCTACTGATAATTCCAAGGTGTTGTATGCCCCAGGGGGCCGTGATTAGTGGTGAGGGGGGTCGGGAGTTCCAAAGGTGTGCGGCACACGTGGTCATGATCACTCGACCATAAATCAATTACCGCCGGACTCGCTTACATGATTAACAGGTTATTAACATGCACTTGATATGATTAGGTATTAATTTTCTCATATTTTATTTCATATAACACCGCTAAAACGGCGTGTGTATTCACTGATGGTCACGTTGATTGCATGCACATATCAGCAGGAACTGATCGTAACACCTTTTAAAATGCACGCTGAAAAATTTTAATGGATGTCGGTCGGCTGTATAAATACAAAACTACTTAGAAACAACCTCAAACAAACAGATAAGGAAAAGGATATTTGTGTTACTTTCGACTACGGACTTAGCCCAATCTAATTCCGTGTATAGACTCAAAGATTCAAAGAAGAACAGTTAGTAACGTCATATAGAACGACAAGACCAGCCTTTTTATACGTACAATACGATGTACGTATATTGGAAAATGAAAATATATAACTTTTATCAATGCTTTCGACCTGTATAAACTGTTTTGACGGGTATCACATTTCGACTTCTTTTATATCCTTATATATGTTTGAGAAATTATAGGTGTGTATTAAAGTTAACAGCTTTCTATCCATTGATAATTTATTTATGTCTATGCAGTATAAAAAAAAACATTTCAAATCGTGAATATTGCAAAATAAATAGAATATGAGCGAAATCCTGATGTTACCTGTCTTCAGGCACATACATGTACATCGAAATAGAAATCAAGAACAATGTATTTCGAATTCTGTTTGAGAAAAAATAAGATTAGATCTTTGAAAACCCCTGTGTTTTACTGACAAGAAATGAACATGGAACATCTTTTGAAAATAAGATGAGAAGATTACTTAATTGGTTTTAATCACAGGCATTTGTGGCCAGGAGAATAGTCATCTAAATACATAGATAATTTGCAAAATATGAATAATTAAAATAAAATATAAAAACTGACTTAAACAATTTTCTTTTTATGTTATTAATCATCTAAAACTATAATGAATGTAATTGCCAATTTTCAGCTTGATATGTCAAGCGGTTAAATTTCACACAAAAAAGAGTGTCTGATAGTCGATTTTTTGTTTAAATTAAACCGCTTGACGTATCAAGCTGAAATTTGGCAATTATTTTCAATACGGTTTTAGATGATTAATAACATAAAGAGAAAATTTGAAAATTCAGTTTTTATATTTTATTTTAATTATCATATTTCGCTATGTTATCTATATATTTAGATGGCTATTCTCCTGGCCACAAGTGCCTGTCGTTTTAATCCGCATTTTATTCATTTATGTTAAAAATAAAATATGAAAAAACTGTGATACAGATATACCAGGGACGTATATGTGCATATACGTCCCTGAGACATATCAAGCAAGTTTTCAACAGAATAGAAGAATCAAACTCGAAATAAAAAAAGTGTCATATACTGTGTGAGTTGACGGTGTGTTACGGAGATTTCAAAAGATACATGTGCACTCGATAGTCTATGCTCCAGTCGAGAACTAACTACAGATTTAGAGTACACATTTTGAAGTTATAAAGAGGGGATAATAACCGCAACATACTCAACTATTACAATTTAGTTAACTTTGATAGCCCCCCCCCCCACCCCTCTCCAATGTTAATTACTTCCTATTTGAGTAACAGGTTACGTGTGTAGTTATCGAACTGACCAGGTAGATTATCCTCCTAATCTGATTACGTAATATAATATAATGGACACTAACATGAGATGTACAGTACTCAAAGGTATTATTATAAGAGTCACTCTTGAATCATTGGATAAATGATATGTATAACTGACATTATAAATGACACAGAGTATTACAATATGATAGCGCATATCAGGGACGTATATGTGACATATACGTCCCTGCGCATGTATATATATGGGTCCATTAAATTAATTTGAACAATCAATAAACACTATATTTATGAAAGAATCAAAATAATGTTATTTCAATGACGATTTCAGATTATCTCCCGACCCTCATATTACGGTACGTCCCTTAATTTCATTGTATAATACATTTTGAATCATTAATCAATCAGACGTACATATTACTATTATATATAGAGAGACATAGGACCCAATTTCTTGTGTTCCCGTTGTGACGTCACCAATACGTGTGCACAACTTTTAGCGGTTCGCGGTGCGCTTAATTAGCGTGTGGCAAAACAGGTAAAAAACCAAACTTCAACCTGTCGTAACTTTAGTTTAAACAATATTTATTTGAGAATAAGTAATACAGTACAATAAATCAAAAGTATACAAGAGGATTTGGTAACAAGCTTAGAGCTTATGTAAAACCATCTCCTTATTAATGATAGACATGGATATAAAGTAGAGAGAACATGGGAATGCTGCCGTTAAACAATAATGTTGCCGTCCGAGTACTGTTCATGTTTTCATAATTACATATAATTAAATATACAACACACAATAAAAGACTAATGTAATAAAGTTACGTTATAGGTACCATGTATTTTACATATGAGAAAACGACTGATCTAAGTAAATACTGTGTAATCACTTAAGCACTTTGTAAGCTTTGACTAAGCATATCTATATAGATATATGTAAAAATAAAAAAAAGACACGGACATGTATATATATTGTGAGACGTAAAGGTACATACATACATTATGATCCGAGTAGATACTATGTAATCACGGAAGTACTTTTTAAGATTTGACTTGGCATAACTATATATACATAGTATATATATTGTAAGACATAACAATACACATGTTCGAGAAATGCGATACATACATACATACATACATACATACATACATACATACATACATACATACATACATACATACATACATACATACATACATACATACATACATACATACATACATACATACATACATACATACATACATACACACCTACATACACACATACACACATACACACATATATACATACAATATGACTTGATTACACAAAACGCTCACTCTTCATTATAAATTCTTGTACTGCCAATATAATTTCCTCGTTGTTTTGAACTGTAAGGTCTGGACTTCCCCAGAGTAAACAAGCCGTATCTAAGTCATAGTTTAATGTATATATATATTGTTCTCTTATATCTGTATACTTTTCACATGCAAATAAGAAATGGAAGTTGTCTTCGATGTATCCACATGAACAAAAAGGATCATCATTAAGATTTTTTTCAAAAAGATGTGCTTTTAAGCTACTACATTGTAATCGGAGTCTGGTGTGATAAATTTGGGCTTTACGGTTTCCACAGGATAGATAACTTGGCAAT
The DNA here is from genome assembly GCA_947623455.1 of Mimachlamys varia. NCBI lineage: Eukaryota > Metazoa > Mollusca > Bivalvia > Pectinida > Pectinidae > Mimachlamys > Mimachlamys varia. The sequence goes on from OX392534.1 coordinate 5,293,398, forward strand.
TTATTTCTGTCTCTATCAAGATATTTTTTTAGGACTGACATGGATGCATTTTCTCTAATGGTGGAGGGTAAGTTGTTCCATAGATGAATAGTGGTTGGAAGGAATGAGTTTTTGTAGGAACTGGTATTAGTTTTGATGATGGATAATTGGTTTGATTGTCTAGTTCTTTGGCTATGTATTTCAGAATTTCTTCTTGGAAGTAAGTTAGAAAGGGAAGGAGGAGTGTGATTATGAACCATGTTATGAAGCTTAATTATCTTATGTTTTTCCCTACGTTCTGCTAGTGTGTCCCAACATGTATCTTTATATAATAGTTCACTACTTACCAGTTTTGTTGCTCCCGTAACTATTCTTGCAGATTCTTTGTGGATTAATTCTAGTTTATTTATAAGAAAAGCTGGTAAAGAATCCCATACAACGTCGGCGTATTCGAGTATAGGCATTATATATGAGAAATATATACGTTCCAAGGTATTTCGGTCAAGAAGGAATTTAAGTTTGCGGAGGACTGCTAGCCTTTTTGATACTTTAGAAATAATACAATCTACATGGTTAGTCCAACTTAATTCAGAGTTGAAATATACACCTAGGTGTTTGTGTAATAAAACTTGTTTTATATTCGTATTGTCCATACTTAGTTGTGGAAGATTACATTTTGAAATTTTCTTACTGACTAATAACGACTCCGTTTTATTTGTATTAAACGTAACTAACCATTGAGTGGCCCATGTATGAATTTTGAAAAGATCGTTATTTATAATATTGGCTGAATTAATTGCATTATCTATTACGAGATAAAGAGTAGTGTCATCAGCGAATAATTTGATAATGCTGCTAATATCCGAAATTATATCATTTATGAATATCAAAAACAACAGGGGCCCTAATATAGAGCCCTGAGGAACGCCAGATTTAATAGTACTGTAGTTTGAAAATTCACCATTTACCACAACTCGTTGTTTCCTATCAGAAAAATAACTTTTGAACCACCCTAAAATATTTCCCTCAAAGCCTGCTTTCTGTAATTTATAGAGAAGACCCTTGTGCCAGACGCGATCGAACGCCTTACTTATGTCAAGAAACACAACCTGTACCTCCTTGCCACAATCTAAAGCTTTACCAATGTCATTTGTGATAATCAATAGTTGATTAATAGCAGAATCGCCACATCTAAAACCTGACTGGTGCTCAGTAAAAAAAGAAGAATCACGAAAAAAATTATGAACATGTTTAAAAATGCACCTTTCCATAACTTTGCCTATTATACTTATTAATGAAATAGGACGATAATTGGAAACAGCACTTGGATCGTCTTTTTTAAATATTGGGATAACATTCGCATTTTTCCATATTGCAGGGTAATATTGATTATGTAACGATTTGTTAAAAAGATTACAAAGAGGCCCTATTAATTGTCTTTTCCCTTCTTTTATAAGTTTACCACTAATCTTATCTGGTCCCGAGGCTTTAGAAGCATCTATAATATCAATGGCGTCAGTCACGTCTTGATCTGTAATATTTATATTATCAAGCATTCTGGTGTTGGTGTCACTGATAATTGGTAGGTTGTGATGTGAATCATCAAGTACAGTCTGCTGGACAAAATAGTTATTAAGTACATTGGCTTTTTCTTTATCATTTGTGTATTCTATGCCATTGTAAATCAGTGTAGGTATGTCGGTTGATTTGCATGAAAACTGTGTAAGAGAGTTCAACATTTTCCACCATTTTTTAGACGAACTAGACGTAAATTGAAGATTAGAAGACATTTTTTTGTAAAAATTATTTTTTGCATTGCGGATAGCACCAACACAAGTATTTCTTATTTTTCTGAAGGTTTCCCAATGTAGGGGGTTTTGTGTGTGTTTAGCTTTAGCATGGATTCTTTTCCTATTTCTAATTAATCTGCGGATACTATTGTGCATCCAAGGGGGATCGCTCTTTCGTAATGTAATTATTTTATTTGGTATGGTGTCTGAGGCTATTTTTAAAATCGTCGTTGAAAGAAAATCTGCAGTATTATCAACTGATAGTGCTTCTGTATCGTTCCATGTGACAATATTTAATTTATCCCGATAATCACTAAAATCACAATCTTTATATAACCATATACGTCGTTTAGTGCATTTATTATTTGGTGAACGTTTCAATTTCAAATAAGCATATATAGGACAATGGTATCTAAGATTACTATAGAGAAAAGGATCACCTACGTTAGCATATTCTACAATATTGTCATTATTAACAAGGATGACATCAAGTAAAGTACTCGAGGTTTCAGTAAAATGTGTTGGCTCAGTAATTAACTGCTTTAAGTCAAATTGGTGCATGACATTTTTAAGGGGACAGTTACTCGTTATTAACATATTGTCATTCAAATCTCCAGTAATCAGGATGTTTGTAATACCTGTATTAAATGCAAGTTCTATAGAAAAGTGGATCATGTTCCAGTAGTAGTCGTTAGTGTTTGGTGCACGATAAAAAGTACCAAGTAACATTTTCTGTGATTTCAATTTTAATTCCAGCCACACACTTTCAATATTCCTAATCTCGAGATCTTTACGCCGTTTTACTATTATTTTTTTCCGAACATAAACCGCCACACCGCCTCCAACTCTATCTGGTCTACTATGACAAAAAGGTGGATAAAAATCGTCGTGAATTAAATCGTTTAACGTCTCGTTAATGGGATTTAACCACGTTTCAGTGAATGCCAGCACGTCATACATATTAAGTTCCGTAAAAAGCACGTCAATTTTTGGTAAAATGCTCTGTACGTTATAATGTACAAGACTTATATGTTCATCAGCTGTAATCGGACCGGGATTACTTTCGACATCGCCACATTGTACAAGGAGACCGTACAGAAGTAAGAGGATGTCTAATAATAAAACAGAAATAAGTAAGACATACCGATATGTACGTAATTCAGTGACATGTGCTTTGTTTGAATCTTTTATGATTACTCCATTGATACTTTGTAACCGCTCGGCCGATTTCGATGCGGTTTTCGACAATGTATTAAAGCCGATACAACGAGTCTGATCATTTCAGTTTCTATTTGCACTACAGTTACTCTTTAACGTAGAAAATATAAAAGAACTGCAGTGCTCTCCGAGTAATTATATTTAAATGAAGCTATATTGAATGAAAAAATTGGTAACTAAAACAATTGTATAATATGATTTACATACACCATGCTGTAACATTTTGTATCATGATTGTGTTGAGTGATTGGCCGTTAAACCAAAAGTACTAGTTATGATTTAAATTGAAACACAGATATATACATACCCAGTATGCATACATCTCAACAATTATTTAAATTTTTATTTATATGTATTTATGATATTCTTTACGTATACATTAAATTTGGATTTTTCATCTTATGCATTCATATGTGGTACACGTAATACTATCTAAATATCACTTAAGATTTTTAAAAATTCACTCACTTCATTCTTATTAACATATAGCTATTCATATTTCCTTATAATAAAGTATGACACTTTCATATATAGATGTACTACATGTACGTACTAATTTTTATACTTTATTTTGGTTCCAGAGTTATGGCCAAATTTAATTTGAAAATTTCCGTAAAACAGTACATTGTAGAATCAACATTGCTTGACACCGAAAGAGATTTCTTAAAAATTACCAGAAAGTACTTATTGGTTCTTAGAGGGGTATTGATGATCTATTGATATATACATCTAGTTTAAAAATCATTATGCACCTCATCTTACTGAAATGTAGTATTACTTTTCTTTATTGTTCACTACACATTTTTATACATCGTATATCTCACCCAAAAATATTGTATTTATTCTTTATATTGAACAAAATTCCGTTCAAGTAGTATTTTCATTTTTTGGTAGAATACCGTTCATTAAATATAACTCTCTTCATATCTACTATTATATAAAATTGTTTCAAAGGAAGCGCATAATTAGACATTATAAATCTTTGTATCTGTATGTTCATGATTCTGAAATACTGCGATATATTCTCATAAAGGATTCTTTATTTAATAAAAAAAATATAATGTTTAAAAGTCATTTGACATTTGAGTAATTGAGGTTAAATTTTATAATTAAGAAGTGCCAATGTATTAATTGTTGAAATGTGTATCCTAGGCGGTTATCTACAATGTAGCAGGATTTTAATTCCTTCTACCTGTTTAGCTTTCTAACTTAAATACAATAATTTATGAATATAACAAATAATTAATTGTTAATTATTAAGTATACAGTGTAAAAGTGACGTTTCCTTTATATACTTTAATAAAATATTCATTATAAACATCTACAAACGTGGTGCTGGAATTTATTGCAAAGATACTATAATTTACATTTTAATCACAATGGATATACAGCTATTCTATAATGATATCTATTTATACCTTATAACACCACCTACATCACTATGAAATAGTTCTTCCAAAATAATGACCTTATATGACTTGTTTCACCGTATTTAATCATAACAGAGTAATATCTTTAATATATATACTTTTATAATAGCTGTCTTTTGCAAATATAGCTGATGAAAATCGTATATGATATGTAAATTTGGTTAAATATTGATGAAATGAGATGAATTCAAAGTTTGTGTAAAATACAGGTAAAAACCGTGTAATGTGGGAGAACAAAGGTGAAAGGTTATGTGGGAGAACAAAGGTAAAATCCAGGTAAGGTATATATGACTATCATAACTGTCACAACATACCTGCCCCTATGTTATTTTTAAAAAGTGGGAGAAAGGAGAACACACCGCCAAAACGGCATTAGGTGTGATGACAGAAATGTATGTTACATCTGTAGGTGAGACAAGGTTTTTTTCAAATGTATGCAGCCTAGATGAGATTAAACATTTAAAGCTACCTACCTACCTATCAAATATCACGACTCTAGGCTTCAATTTTTTTTTAAATTCTATAGCATGTAGGTTTGGATGACGGGTGTAAATCACTTCCCCATTTCTAAAAAATGGTTAATATCACATTCCACAGTATATTGAGCATTCCATATATAGCTCATGCCACATCCATTTGATACACGTTTGATAAAGCTTATATATGCAACAAACTTATTATCAACAAAATGCTTATGACATAATCGCATTTATACAATAGTGTGTTCATTTTACTGTCTTTGGAATGAGACAATTGCGACCAATATGTTATTAATCTTGTTTTGACTGTTATTTCAAGAGGACCTAATTCCCCGCATACCGTATAGCTACAGTTGAGTGTAGACTTAAGGTTACACCCAAGTGCACTCCGAGTGCACTCCTTTTGGACTTGGAGTGCACTCCATTTGGAGTCCAGGTAAACTTGGAGTGCACTCCGTTTGGACTCCATATGAACTTGTGTCTACCTGGAGTCCTATTTTTAAAGACATGAAATTCAATTCTACTTGGGGTCACATTCAAATTACATAAAACACCATATATGTTGTTCTGTTTATAAAAGATAAAAGATAGATATTAGAATCAACATTAAATTTTGTTGTTTCGTGTACAGTACAAGGAATAAATATCTGGACCAAGTCCTATTACATAACTTTATAACACACTTGTGTTGTGAACACATTGAACCAATTAACCTACATGTATATAACGATGAATAAAAGACAGTATAATATCAAGTTTTTATGAAAGTTAATTGCATAATATTTAAAATGACACTGATATTTGTATAGAAACAAAAATAAATAAAACATTTTTTATTGTGCATCTGAATGTCAAAAAAGTTTTTTGTGTATATGTCCATGTATATGCTATTATTTATCCATTTAAATATTGTAATTAAACAAGTATTGATGAAACTTATTTCATTTTCAATGAATGAAAAAGTATGTTATTTCATGTATGTTAGCTTTTTTAATTTAACATTTTTACATCAAAGGAAACAATTATTGTAATGAAGAAAGGTTTAACTTCAACTTCTATTAAGATCAGTTTAGCTTATATGATTAGGCTTAAAACCACTACACTAACTACACTTTTAATATATTTATATGGTAGATTGTACCCACACTACAGTATGCGTAAATATAAGGTCGTGTACTACCCAATATAAGTGTCAATTATCTGTAGTGGCCATGCATGGCTGACCCTGGTCTATCACACCTGAGATGTGTTCCAGGTGAGTGATCATGACTTGATAGCCAAGTACTAATACGTATACAGGCACTGCTGGTGGGGACACCAACTCTGCTTATAAAAAAAGTTTACTTTGGTGGTCAGTTGTGATAGGGACTTTCCCGAACACCAACCTGGATACCGGGTTTGCAGTCCGTGTAATGATGAAAAATCTTAAAGTATGACTTTGACCACAGAATTACACTGTATAGATCTCAAGTTTTGTCGGTGCTTTGACATTCATGTTATTTTATAGCTACGTATACATGTATCATGCATTCAGAATAAAATCAGCTTTACTCATATATATATATAATGTAACTTTAATTATATCCAAGTACCATCAGAGACTTAGATATCAGAGCTCTAATGTAATTCCGAAGTACCAAATATATATATATGGACCTTTAATTCTCTCATGATTTAGTAATTGTATGCTCCTGTGTTCCATCTTTCTGTCATAATTTCGTTTCTGCTAATTAATTCCTCCATGGATAGAGATATTGAAACTTAACCTTGGTAATATATGTAGTTGTATGAGGATATAAGACGCAAATCAGTTTCTGGCTATTAGTAAACTTAAACTAAAATAACATGTGTTGGCATTGGAGAGCCTTGTCTCAGACCAGTGTATATTTTATTTACTTGTATGGCATTTCAGCACCAACAGTGTTTTGACTGAAGATAGTGTCACACATTACATCACATGTTACAAATACAAGTATGAATAAAAATTTACAATAATGAAGACCATAAAGTTATAGACTTTTAAATTGATGAAAAGCCTTGTCATATTGGTATGAAACTAATATGTGTCAATATCTGTTATAATTATAGTGGCAATTAAACTGACATTTCTAAATATTAGAAACTAATAAAACATGTTCCATATAAATCAAATAATACCTGATATTCCAGAGAATTGATATATTGCATAATGTAATGTATGTTGACCAGTTTTAGATCAATCAGAATTAAACCATGTACCGTTTGTGGTATGTGTTAGCATTTACTTTTGTCTTGGCGATCATATTATCTATTATAATATTATGTATGTGTTTGTAATTTAGGTTTCAAGTTCATAGAAGATACAAGGTCTGATGTCTTCCCATATTATATAATTTAGTCCATATAGGTTTCGCAGTCTATGATTATCAGAGTTCTGCTTAATTATAACAGGAATGGTTTTGCTGACGGCTACATAACTGCAGATACCAGCAACACCATAGTAAGAGGTTTTGGAAAATGTCCCACTCAGCCAATATTATATATATCCTTGTATTTTAGTAAATAGGACACAGATACATGGTGAGAGCAATGCATGGGTACTAATTACAGATAAGGCTAAAGTATAGCCTGTTTTTGAAAAGTAACTATAATTCTCAGGTAACAGCTCACCTGTGAAATTCTTCATCGTATTTAATTTATTCCCTTTACAATGTTTATGAAAACATTTTTCATTTTTTAAAGTAAAAAATATTTTCTATTGATTTTGGGCTAAGTTTAACTTGAAATAGATGAACAGGTAATTATTAGACTTGTAAATATTGAAAAAGACTATACTGAGATTACTCGGTTTTGTCCAGGTAAAAATACAGGTAATATGAACTCTGGGTCTAGACTGTCAGCAGCATGTACCTGCAATCATACATAAAGGTTTTACAGGTATAAGGTGTGATGACCTGTTCCCAACTAACAATCAGGGGCCCCGGGGTTATTATCTCCAGATCTTCACACCTTGTATCAGACCTGATACAGGTAAATTTTCACCAGGAGGGGTTGAGGCCTGAGGGGCAAATCAAAATGCAAGGAATGTTTAAGATATTTAATTTAATGTTTGTAGATTCATTAAAAAGCTTGAAAAACTATTGTCATAATTACTTATGACATATATCGGATTGTGTTTCCTCATATTTCTACAATATAACAATTGAGTATATTTTGATTATACAACTGTTGATTATTCCGATGTTGTGTAGTTACCATAGTAGTCAATCATTGTATAGCTACAGTAATAGTCAACTGTTGTATACGTACAAACATATTCAGTTATTTTATAGTTATAAAAATATTCGACTGTTGTATACATGAAGTTACAAAAATATTCGGCTGTTGTTTAGTTACAAAAATGTCCAGTTGTTGTATAGTTACAATAGTACATTGTAGTCAATCATTGTATAGTTACACTAATTTGACCTCTTGTTACACACGTAGGTGTGTCCAGAGTGACCAATAAAACCTTGAAACTACCTCTATCTCCTCATTATTAAGGAAGGGTATTTCTATTGCTTCTACGTCCTTTACTAAATACCATACATTTAGTCTTACTGATATTGACATTTAATTTCCATTGTTTGCAATATTCACTGAATATATTTAATTGCAATCGTAAATCAGCTGGACAGTTAGAGAAGAGAAGTGTATCATCAGTATATAGCAGGGCAAACAGTTTAATATAAATATGTAAATAATTTTCTAATTTGTCACTAAAGGTTGTCAACCCCTGAACATTAGTTTAAACCATATATTCCTCAATATCGTTCAAATACAAACTAAATAAAAAAGGAGATAGGTTTTCACCTTGCTGTAAACCATTTTCACAAGGGAAGTAATTAAAAGATTCACCATTAAAAGATATATTTGACTTGGTGCCTTGATACATGTTATGAATAGCATGAATAAGCATTTCCATTTAATTCCACTAGTAAGCATTTTGTTCCATAATCCATTGCGCCACACCTTATCGAAAGCTTTTTCGAAGTCAATACATACACAGTATAATTTACTTTTCATTGTCTTGTTGATTGTACTAAGGATATAAGTATAAAAATGTTATCAATAGTTAAATAATTTTTACGAAAACCAGTCTGGTTTTCTTGTATCAAGCTAATATCTTTGGAGTATTTTTGTAATCTCTCATTTAATATACTAGTAAACATCTTCCCAAAACAGCTAACAATTGTAATTTTAGTATCATTAGGTGAGCCCTTGTTTTTAAAAACAGGAACGTTGGAGCCAGTAAGCCAATTTATGGAAAATTTCCAATCAATGCAATATAGGTATGTAATAAAAACAAAAGACATGCAAATTAGTTGTGTAATTGTGGTAACATTATTGTGCGTCACTGCCCTTTTTAACCAATCAGTGCATCGCGCACTGCTGGGGACTGGACACTGTCCGAGGGCCCTTCATCACTATTATATTTTCTCTGTAGCAGCTTCATCGGGATATCTTATGTAAAAACACTTTATCTCCGGACACCACATCTCAACTGAAAACCCACCATCCCTCCCTTCGAGCTTCCTAATCTATGTATCATTGCTAGTTTTGAGCCTTTACAGATATTTGCCATCATGGCATTTTTTAATTTTGTCCTACAATTTGTTTGTTAATTATGTATATGCCATTTTGTGTAAGGACACCGTATGATAGTTATCTGTATTAACAACAGGTCTGCAGTTTTTCAGTGGAGATGTAGTCCCCAGCAGTGCGCGATGCACTGATTGGTTAAAAAGGGCAGTGACGCACAACGCTGATTGGTCCAGTGTATAGCTGACCGCGTCACATGCGGATCACGCATAGGATATAGGCCCTAAAGGTCCCGAGAGGGTGTGAAAATCACCCTTAGTTCACGTGATCGTTTATAAATCGCGATCACGTGATAGTCAATACAGAAACCTACTGAAACCGTAAGGATATACTTATGGATCATTTAGAAAGTTGAGAGCCTGTACAACCTACAAAGTGTACAAATATAGCCTAAAACGTACCATAATTTAAAATACACTTAATCAATTACCAACTTACATAAATATATTTATTGCGCCAATAAATTAAATTTATGTCAGCTTGTATAATTTTGTTCAGAGACTGACGCTTGTTTTGTTGCTGAATTAGAGTTCCAAAAAGACAACTTCAAGATAAGATAGTTGTGAAAAGGTCATTTATTAATGACAAAGAACAAATTGTGACAATTTTGGTTCACAATTTCTTAAGATGATATGAATAAGAAGTACAATGACTTCTATATGTAATGTATCAACAAATATGGGATACACAAAATGGCACCGATGACAGACATGAGCAGCATCCACAACTCGTAGTGTGTGGCATGTTGCAGAGTGTCAGGCATCATCCCATCCAAAGTCTCTGAACAATGTACTAGAGAAAGAAAATGATTAAGCCAATTGAATGTGTATGTGTGACTGTTAATCATAGACAGGTAGATTATACGGACGAGCACAAACTAAAGTGTATATTCAATTGAATAACCAAAACCATGTATATTGTGGGCTACCAAGGAAATAAATACATACATGTATGCCCATTTTACATCTGAAAACAATGAACGATTGTGCATATGAAACACCTTTTGGACTGAAAATGTCAAGCAGCAAGTAGAAGTATTAACTTCACCAATAAAGACAATAATCTGAAAATATAAATTGGTGAGCATGCACCTGCTGATATATTCAGTACACTGTATAAAAACTTAGTTACAATGAAAAAACATACAAATAATGATGACACTTGTCAAATTACAAATAAAATGTCTGTATGGTATTTGTATCCAGAATTGAAAGTATCATATGTCTTTTTTGCCCTCATGTAATGTTCTAGCAAGTACTTGAAATATACCAAATCAGCAATTAGTGAATAGTCATGACTAATCTCACATTTTTTTTAAATACTAGTAAATGTTCCGGTATTTGGCAATATCAATATTGCTCCATAAAAAATAGTGAGCAGGCTGTACTGACCTCACTAAATAAAAATGTTGAACATGGTAAAACAATGTTGATAAGAAGTAGTGAGCAGGCTGTACTGACCTCGCTAATTACAAATACTGAGCATGCTAAAACAATGTTGACAAGAAAAATAGAGAGCTAGCTGTACGGAATAACTTAATACAAATAAACGAACAATGGTAAAACAAAGTTGATAAAGAGATAGTGAGCAGGCTATACTGACCTCACGTACATTGTAATACCAACTTCAAACGTGGCAAAAAGAAATTATGAAAGAAAAATATAAAGTGAGCAGGCTTTACTGACCTCACTTAATACAAATATTCAACATGGCAAGACAATGTTGGTAAGAAAAATGAGTGAGCAGGCCATACTAACCTCTCCTGAGTTAAAACAAATACTTGAAAATAGCAAAAAGGAACAAAAATAAACCTCACTTTGACCTCACTCACAGTAGCATAGCTACTTGCATTTGGCAAACATTGATAAATAAGATATAGTTCATGCTGATATGAATTACATGATATAGTTACAATGTATAGATCAATGTTACTATATTGTTTAGACATAAGTTTATAATATATCCCTAACCCTAACTCTTAACAGTTATCACCTGTATTTGTAATGAAACATAGTTGGTTAATACGAAAGTTTTCATATAAAATGATGCTTGGCTACTGATAATGTGAAAGTATATAGATGTTTTATAAACCTTTTATGTATAAGGTTAAATCTGTATTATATAATATTTACATTCTGTATTGCCTTCGCCTATATATCATTACTAAACCAAATTGTAGTATATCACAATAATTTAATCTTGTTTGAAACAAGCGTTTTCATTGGTTTAAAAAATAATGTTATCAGCCCATAACGTAAAAAATAACGTCGCCGTTTATAACGTCGCTTTTGATTGGCTGATGCAGCAGCGTATTAATTTGTAAGAGAAAAGAGTCCCTCAATAAAATGAATTTTCGCAGGGTATATATTAGATTATAAGGATTAACTTGAATCTATTTTTTTATGCTATGGGATTATAACACAAAAAACTGGAGTGTTCTCTCATCATAAACCACTTCCGTTTTTTTGTGTTATATTATACCACCATACCATAAACAAATATTCAAGATGACCTAACACACACATATGCTGCACCTCTTAAATTCAATAATAGACACAGTATGCCGAAAATATGAATTTAACTTCATCATACAGCTGTTTCGTCCTCCTATAACTCTTCAGTGATGCTAGGGGCCACGAGGTAATAATCCAAAATTTCTAAACTTATGTAGAAGCAGAAGCATCAGGTGCGTAAAACCTCTTTAATTTATGAATTTAGAAGTAAAATGAAACTGGTTCTGTATAATTCAAGTTAATCCTTAATTGTATACTACAATGTACAATTTGCAATCCGCATCACATGACGTTATTTCTAAAGCCATGTTGGACTACGTAATATCAAAGCTTTCCACTCCGCCTCAGATAACATGTATACTGGCTTTGAATCAATCGCTTAGATGACACTGATTTAAATCAGGTAATTATGACGTCATGTCTGGCACTATATTTGACTACGTTACGTCAACGCTTTGCCTCAGATAACATGTACAATGGCTTTGAGACAATATCTCAGATGATATTGACTTAAATCAGGCTCTTCAAGTAAAGAAACACACACGGAAAAAGGAGAATGTTTTATGACCATGTACCGAAGAAATAGACACGGGAATATTTTGAAATTATCCGTAATGTAAATATAAGCATTAACGTGCCATATTCTATTTATCTGTATTCATATCGACTATACTACATGTACATCTGGTGCATGTAACAGTTCAATGCTTAATGTCTCATAAGTCAATTTATATATTTGGCTGGATATTGATCCTTTTTTATGATTATTTATAGTGTATTTTATGAAGATCATATGTGACACTAAAATAAAATAATTGTATTATTATAATTATTAAATTTATCATATAACACTGGTCGTTTGCCGTTCGATATGGGGATGTAATAAAAACAAAAGTCATGCAAGTAGGTAAACATTATTGTGACGTCACATATTAATGACGTCACGTTATTGTACATGACGCCAAGCTATTGTCTCAGTAGTGAAAAGAAGTCTTACGTTGAAAATACATTTGTAAATTTGTAAAGTTATTAAATTCATAGAATCTAGCACTACTGTCGATGTAAGAATGAATGTATAATCCAATTAAGCTTATAAATTGTTTTGGTAAAAACATCCGTATTAGCTTTTTGAAAAACATATACATCTCTATCTACATTTAACCTTGTCCTGTCTTTACAGTCCAGACACTTGTATGGACCGGTCATAGCGTCTTGTCCCACTGTCTTTGGTTTGGACAGGTTGTACTGTACAAAATGTATTTATTCTTATACAGCTCACACCCAATATGATGCTATTATATACATGTAAATGGAAAGTCTAAAATGAAATTCTTCCTAATTACGTCTTGGTGTATTTAAAGTTAAATATTTAATGAAAAGTATTTAAACATTATAAGTTATGGATATACATATAGATATAAGAATTGTACTTTATTTGACTGCAAATACGGTCATACATGTATGTCCACAGTTGGCAACGACCATATTCACTATGGAGCGCTAACACGCAACATAGAATATGTTCAATGCAAACTGCAGGCATACTAGAATAAGGTTCACTTTAGTATCAAAACACAAGGATAATAAAAGAGAATGAAATATATATACAACGTTAAAATGTCCCTTACCACCACCATTAAAAATTAATCTTAATCATGATCTTATTGGTAACACATTCTACTCCCCAATTTAAAGGCATGAAATTATTCAATTTTGAAAACAATTAACACTGAGCAAGGTCGGAATCATCAATTTTCCGTTCAGTTTGTCGAAGTTGTTTATATGTAAATGTTTCCTTTGGTATCATTTTGCAGTATTTCATCGATTCTTTAGTTAAATTACACCTTTGTTCCCAAGTTAGTATTCTATTTTGTCGGCCTGCTGTATCTGTTACTAAATTTAATGGTGCAGCACATGTGTGGGTGTTACGTCATCTTTTCTATTACTAAACATTAAGTAAACTGAGACTCAATATAGACGCGGAAGAACACCTGTTACAGGATAGCCTTAAATGAAATGTCGTGTGGTGCAACCAGTGTCAGTTTGAAAAATAAATAGCTTAAACTGTACATTAGCAATCGTTACTAAATCTTTGATCAACAAAGAAAAAATGCAAATTAGAAAAATAATATTGATTAATTAATCAAGGCACGTTTTCTTTAGAGCTACATTTCACCCGCCCTACAGAAGTTGTTTATCGACTATTCGTGAGAATGTATGGCAAGTCCACAGCTTACGTAAGCAATACAATAGTGTAAAATAAAAGCTGTTGGGTGGTATTATATATCATTTGAACCCAAGTCTAAACTTTAAAGCGGTTCCCGACATTGTACACGTATGAGACCAAGGATAAGGTAACACTAATTACACAAAAAGACTATACTTTAGCGATTTACTTCACTCGGGTCAGTAAAGAGGTATGATGCATATCGGCCCGTTTCGACCTAAAGGTGAACATTTTCAAAATAAAAAACAAGGCATCACAAACGATACAAATCCCCTCGCGTGCTAACACATGAACTCTGACGCAAAATGGTGGGTGGGGTTATTGCAGGACATTGAAACAACATCAGTTGTCATTTGCACTGAACTACAATAGACATGGATGGGCTTATTAGCAGGCATGGGCTCATTGCCAGATAAATATGGTATATATTCGTATGCATTCAACAGTATCTGGTTACGCATCACACTACCAACTTCATTTCCTGAAAGTGATTATAATTATGTGTTTATCTAAATGCATATATAAGGATTCTTCTTTGTTCAGAAGGTTTAATTGGCATAGTACATGGTTATTTTCTTGGATGGAGTCCCATTCAAGAAAAATACAGAATGCAATATAGTCACATGAAGACTATAGGTGTCAAATATAGTACTGCAGGGTTTGCGCTGGGTATTTTATAAATGGGGTCCTTTCCTAAATAAATAGTAACGCTGACCTTATTCTTGACCTTGGCACCCTGAAACAGGAACTCATTCGACGTATTACCATGCTGAACCCATGTATGAAGTTTGGTCAGGATCCATTCAGAAATCAAGTTGCAAGAGTGCTGACAAAGATTTTCTATAAATAGTAACGGTGACCTTGACCTTGACCATGGCACCCTGAAACACGAACTCGTTCGAGGTATTACCATGCTATATCCCCTCCCCGACTTTCGTCGCGAGGGGATAATTAACATCAAAATGTGAGGTTTTGGAAAACAAATGTTAAATATAAAACATGTATATGCTCTTATCTGTGAAAAATGAGTTCGTTTATCGCAATGACTATTTCATTAAAAGACCATAAAATTGCATTATCGTGCTATTTGCAACTTTCGAGGGGGTTTTCCTAAATTAAAATCCGTTTTTGACATGGAGCGCATCGGAGGACCAACTTTTATAAAGTCGTATTTTGTTTATGTACCAAAAGACTACTTAAATCTTATTCTTCAAAAGTGGTGCTCCGATGCGCTGGTATAAGAATATGGAAAAAAACGTTGTTGGTGAAATATTTTAAGTTTGATCAACTAATCTGACTACAAATCAAAATAAAGAATCCAAATTCATGTAGTCTACTTAGCTCAGGTTCATAACCCAAAGGTTCAGAGTTCAAATCACGAAAGCGTTTTTTTTTTCAAATTTACAAGAATATTTGCTTTAGGTGTGAAATAAAACGTTGAGATTCAAAATTGTCAACGGGAAAGATTTAATTAAGTGATTCACTCCGTATCCATTCCGTGTAAAATGTAAACAAATAGCCACGTCGACTGAGACTTGCACACATGCGTACATATAGGTAAAAACTCCCCTACAAATGTTGAATTTTATTTCATTATGTGCGTAATCAATTGACTATATAATATGCCCTTACAGTCAACAACAGTGGCCCAATCAATTACATTTGGTGACTGTATAAAGAAAGGCCAAGGCAGATAAATTAACAGTTTTCAGAAGGATTTCTTTGAAAAATCTGCTCTAGTTCATATATAATCAAAATATTTACTATAATTCTGTCATAGAAAAAAACGAATGTGTTTAGATTAGACTTTTACACTACAGCGAACCAATGAACCATGGAGATTTATTTTAGTACTTGGAGATTTACAAAACGTCACGTGATATTTTACCTGTACTGCGAGCGCGTAGCTTGGGTCGGTATAGGCGGAAAGTGACCATACCTCTTTCCAAAAGTTACAAAAGACACTCGCTAAAGCTCGAATCCTTTGTAACGTTTTAAAAACACTAACTCGAATTAGATACCATATCCATCAGCCACTCGTTGTGTAACATCTAGCCACTCGTTGTGTAACCTCTAGCCACTCGTTGTGTAACATCTAGCTATTCGTTGTGTAACATCTTGCTACTCGTTGTGTAACATCTAGCTACTCGTTGTGTAACATCTAGCTACTCGTTGTGTAAGCTCTAGCTACACGTTGTGTAACATCTAGCTATTCGTTGTGTAACCTCTAGCCACTCGTTGTGTAACCTCTAGCTACTCGTTGTGTAACCTCTAGCCACTCGTTGTGTAACCTCTAGCCACTCGTTGTGTAACCTCTAGCTACTCGTTGTGTAACCTCTAGCCACTCGTTGTGTAACATCTAGCCACTCGTTGTGTAACCTCTAGCTATTCGTTGTGTAACCTCTAGCCACTCGTTGTGTAACCTCTAGCTACTCGTTGTGTAACCTCTAGCGATCGTTGTGTAACCTCTAGCCACTCGTTGTGTAACATCTAGCTATTCGTTGTGTAACATCTTGCTACTCGTTGTGTAACCTCTAGCCACTCGTTGTGTAACCTCTAGCCACTCGTTGTGTAACCTCTAGCTACTCGTTGTGTAACCTCTAGCCACTCGTTGTGTAACATCTAGCCACTCGTTGTGTAACCTCTAGCTACTCGTTGTGTAAGCTCTAGCTACTCGTTGTGTAACCTCTAGCGATCGTTGTGTAACCTCTAGCCACTCGTTGTGTAACCTCTAGCCACTCGTTGAGAAACATCTAGCTACTCGTTGTGTAACCTCTAGCCACTCGTTGTGTAACATCTAGCTATTCGTTGTGTAACATCTAGCTACTCGTTGTGTAACATCTAGCTACTCGTTGTGTAACATCTAGCTACTCGTTGTGTAACATCTAGCTACTCGTTATGTAAGCTCTAGCTACTCGTTGTGTAACCTCTAGCGATCGTTGTGTAACCTCTAGCTACTCGTTGTGTAACCTCTAGCCACTCGTTGAGAAACATCTAGCTACTCGTTGTGTAACCTCTAGCCACTCGTTGTGTAACATCTAGCTTTTCGTTGTGTAACATCTAGCTACTCGTTGTGTAACATCTAGCTACTCGTTGTGTAACATCTAGCTACTCGTTGTGTAAGCTTTAGCTACACGTTGTGTAACATCTAGCTATTCGTTGTGTAACCTCTAGCTACTCGTTGTGTAACCTCTAGCCACTCGTTGTGTAACCTCTAGCTACTCGTTGTGTAACCTCTAGCCACTCGTTGTGTAACCTCTAGCCACTCGTTGTGTAACCTCTAGCTACTCGTTGTGTAACCTCTAGCCACTCGTTGTGTAACATCTAGCTACTCGTTGTGTAACCTCTAGCTACTCGTTGTGTAAGCTCTAGCTACTCGTTGTGTAACCTCTAGCGATCGTTGTGTAACCTCTAGCCACTCGTTGTGTAACCTCTAGCCACTCGTTGAGAAACATCTAGCTACTCGTTGTGTAACCTCTAGCCACTCGTTGTGTAACCTCTAGCTACTCGTTGTGTAACCTCTAGCTACTCGTTGTGTAACATCTAGCTACTCGTTGTGTAATATCTAGCTACTCGTTGTGTATGCTCTAGCTACACGTTGTGTAACATCTAGCTATTCGTTGTGTAACCTCTAGCCACTCGTTGTGTAACCTCAAGCTACTCGTTGAGAAACCTCTAGTTACTCAATGTGTAACCTCTAGCTACTCGTTGAGTAACCTCTAGCCACTCGTTGTGTAACCTCTAGCTACTCGTTGTGTAACCTCTAGCTACTCGTTGTGTAACCTCTAGCTACTCGTTGTGTAACCTCTAGCCACTCGTTGTGTAACCTCTAGCTAAGCTACTCGTTGTGTAACCTCTAGCTAAGCTACTCGTTGTGTAACCTTTAGCTACTCGTTGTGTAACCTCTAGCCTCTCGTTGTGTAAGCTCTAGCCACTCGTTGTGTAACATCTAGCGATCGTTGTGTAACATCTAGCGATCGTTGTGTAACCTCTAGCCACTCGTTGTGTAAGCTCTAGCCACTCGTTGTATAACCTCTAGCTACTCGTTGTATAACCTCTAGCTACTTGTTGTGTAACCTTTAGCGATCGTTGAGAAACCTCTAGCCACTCGTTGTGTAAGTTCTAGCCACTCGTTGTGTAAGCTGTAGCTACTCGTTGTGTAACCTCTAGCAACTCGTTGTGAAACCTCTAGTTACTCAATGTGTAACCTCAAGCTACTCGTTGTGTAACCTCTAGCCACTCGTTGCGTAACCTCTAGCTACTTGTTGTGTAACCTTTAGCGATCGTTGTGAAACATCTAGCTACTCGTTGTGTAACCTCTAGCTACTTGTTGTGTAACCTCTAGCGATCGTTGTGAAACCTCTAGCCACTCGCTCTGTAAGCTCTAGCCACTCGCTGTGTAAGCTCTAGCCACTCGTTGTGTAAGCTCTAGCCACTCGTTGTGAAACCTCTAGTTACTCAATGTGTAACCTCAAGCTACTCGTTGTGTAACCTCTAGCTACTTGCTGTGTAACCTCTAGCGATCGTTGTGTAAGCTCTAGCTACTCGTTGTGTAACCTCTAGCCACTCGCTGTGTAAGCTCTAGCCACTCGTTGTGTAACATCTAGCTATTCGTTGTGTAACATCTTGCTACTCGTTGTGTAACATCTAGCTACTCGTTGTGTAACATCTAGCTACTCGTTGTGTAAGATCTAGCCACTCGTTGTGTAACCTCTAGCCACTCGTTGTGTAACCTCTAGCCACTCGTTGTGTAACCTCTAGCCACTCGTTGTGTAACCTCTAGCTAAGCTACTCGTTGTGTAACCTCTAGCTACTCGTTGTGTAACCTCTAGCCACTCGTTGTGTAACCTCTAGCTACTCGTTGTGTAACCTCTAGCGATCGTTGAGAAACCTCTAGCCACTCGTTGTGTAATCTCTAGCCACTCGTTGTGTAATCTCTAGCCACTCGTTGTGTAAGCTCTAGCTACTCGTTGTGTAACCTCTAGCTACTCGTTTTGTAACCTCTAGCCACTCGTTGTGTAATCTCTAGCCACTCGTTGTGTAACCTCTAGCTACTCGTTTTGTAACCTCTAGCAACTCGTTGTGTAACCTCTAGCTACTCGTTGTGTAACCTTTAGCCACTCGTTGTGTAACCTCTAGCTACTCGTTGTGTAACCTCTAGCCACTCGTTGTGTAACCTCTAGCTACTCGTTGTGTAACCTTTAGCCACTCGTTGTGTAACCTCTAGCTACTCGTTGTGTAACCTCTAGCCACTCGTTGTGTAACCTCTAGCTACTCGTTGTGTAACCTTTAGCCACTCGTTGTGTAATCTCTAGCCACTCGTTGTGTAACCTCTAGCCACTCGTTGTGTAATCTCTAGCCACTCGTTGTGTAACCTCTAGCTACTCGTTGTGTAACCTCTAGCTACTCGTTGTGTAACCTCTAGCCACTCGTTGTGTAACCTCTAGCTAAGCTACTCGTTGTGTAACCTCTAGCTAAGCTACTCGTTGTGTAAGCTCTAGCCACTCGTTGTGTAACATCTAGCGATCGTTGTGTAACATCTAGCGATCGTTGTGTAACCTCTAGCCACTCGTTGTGTAAGCTCTATCCACTCGTTGTATAACCTCTAGCTACTCGTTGTGTAACCTCTAGCTACTTGTTGTGTAACCTTTAGCGATCGTTGAGAAACCTCTAGCCACTCGTTGTGTAAGTTCTAGCCACTCGTTGTGTAAGCTGTAGCTACTCGTTGTGTAACCTCTAGCAACTCGTTGTGAAACCTCTAGTTACTCAATGTGTAACCTCAAGCTACTCGTTGTGTAACCTCTAGCCACTCGTTGCGTAACCTCTAGCTACTTGTTGTGTAACCTTTAGCGATCGTTGTGAAACATCTAGCTACTCGTTGTGTAACCTCTAGCTACTTGTTGTGTAACCTCTAGCGATCGTTGTGAAACCTCTAGCCACTCGCTCTGTAAGCTCTAGCCACTCGCTGTGTAAGCTCTAGCCACTCGTTGTGTAAGCTCTAGCCACTCGTTGTGAAACCTCTAGTTACTCAATGTGTAACCTCAAGCTACTCGTTGTGTAACCTCTAGCTACTTGTTGTGTAACCTCTAGCGATCGTTGTGTAAGCTCTAGCTACTCGTTGTGTAACCTCTAGCCACTCGCTGTGTAAGCTCTAGCCACTCGTTGTGTAAGCTCTAGCCACTCGTTGTGTAAGCTCTAGCCACTCGTTATGTAACCTCTAGCTACACGTTGTGTAAGCTCTAGCTACTCGTTGTGTAAGATCTAGCCACTCGTTGTGTAACCTCTAGCCACTCGTTGTGTAACCTCTAGCCACTCGTTGTGTAACCTCTAGCCACTCGTTGTGTAACCTCTAGCTAAGCTACTCGTTGTGTAACCTCTAGCTACTCGTTGTGTAACCTCTAGCCACTCGTTGTGTAACCTCTAGCTACTCGTTGTGTAACCTCTAGCGATCGTTGAGAAACCTCTAGCCACTCGTTGTGTAATCTCTAGCCACTCGTTGTGTAATCTCTAGCCACTCGTTGTGTAAGCTCTAGCTACTCGTTGTGTAACCTCTAGCTACTCGTTTTGTAACCTCTAGCCACTCGTTGTGTAATCTCTAGCCACTCGTTGTGTAACCTCTAGCTACTCGTTTTGTAACCTCTAGCAACTCGTTGTGTAACCTCTAGCTACTCGTTGTGTAACCTTTAGCCACTCGTTGTGTAACCTCTAGCTACTCGTTGTGTAACCTCTAGCCACTCGTTGTGTAACCTCTAGCTACTCGTTGTGTAACCTTTAGCCACTCGTTGTGTAACCTCTAGCTACTCGTTGTGTAACCTCTAGCCACTCGTTGTGTAATCTCTAGCCACTCGTTGTGTAACCTCTAGCCACTCGTTGTGTAATCTCTAGCCACTCGTTGTGTAACCTCTAGCTACTCGTTGTGTAACCTCTAGCTACTCGTTGTGTAACCTCTAGCCACTCGTTGTGTAACCTATGGGTATTTATTGTTATATCATTCCTCGTGTGCAGTAAAAAAATGGAAAACGTCTATAAAACAACAAAAAGACGTAGAGAAAATAGTAACATTACACGTATTAGACCAACACGCCAAACATTTGTGAATGAAATTTTCGAAAGGTTTATATATTAACAACCATAACTGTTTCGATCTCAATTTTTTTATTTTTCAGTTGGCCCGCTAGCTACATACAAGCATTCTCCATCTTTGGCGGAAATTGAAAATGAATTTAAACATCTAAAGGCGGGAGGATTCTTCAGTCCTAACGAATGTCGGACTGATCAGCGAGTGGCCATTGTGATACCCTACCGTAACCGCATATTACATCTCCGTACTCTCCTCTACAATCTACACGCGATGTTGTCAAGGCAGCAAATTAACTACGGAATATTCGTCATCGAACAGGTAAGACTCCAACTAAATAGTTCCGTTATATATAGGTTAAACTGTCACTAAATGGTTATATCATATATCAAACAGGTTAGCCTGTCACTAAATGCTTATATCATGTATAGGTTAGCCTGTCACTAAATGGTTATATCACATATCAAACAGGTTAGCCTGTCACTAAATGCTTATATCATATATATCAAACAGGTTAGACTGTTACTAAATGGTTATATCATATATATCAAACAGGTTAGCCTGTCACTAAATGGTTATATCATATATATCAAACAGGTTAGACTGTCACTAAATGGTTATATCATATACAGGTTAGCCTGTCACTAAATGGTTATATCGTATATCAAACAGGTGAGCCTGTCATTAAATGGTTATATCATATACAGGTTAGCCTGTCACTAAATGGTTATATCATATATCAAATAGGTTAGACTGTCACTAAATGGTTATATCATATATCAAATAGGCTATACTGTCACTAACTGGTTATATCATATACCAAACAGGTTAGCCTGTCACTAAATGGTTATATCATATATCGAACAGGTTAGACTGTCACTAAATGGTTATATCATATACAGGTTACCCTGTCACTAAATGATTATATCATATATCAAACAGGTTAGCCTGTCACTAAATGGTTATATCATATACAGGTTAGCCTGTCACTAAATGGTTATATCATATATCAAACAGGTTATACTGTCACTAAATGGTTATATCATATATCAAACAGGTGAGCCTGTCATTAAATGGTTATATCATATATCAAACAGGTGAGCCTGTCATTAAATGGTTATATCATATACAGGTTAGCCTGTCACTAAATGGTTATATCATATATCAAATAGGTTAGACTGTCACTAAATGGTTATATCATATACAGGTTAGACTGTCACTAAATGGTTATATCTTATATATATCAAACAGGTTAGCCTGTCACTAAATGGTTATCTCATATATCGAACAGGTTAGACTGTCACTAAATGGTTATATCATATACAGGTTAGCCTGTCACTAAATGGTTATATCATATATATCAAACAGGTTAGACTGTCACTAAATGGTTATATCATATATCAAACAGGTGAGCCTGTCATTAAATGGTTATATCATATATATCAAACAGGTTAGACTGTCACTAAATGGTTATATCATATATCAAACAGGTGAGCCTGTCATTAAATGGATATATCATATACAGGTTAGACTGTCACTAAATGGTTATATCTTATATATATCAAACAGGTTAGCCTGTCACTAAATGGTTATATCATATATCAAACAGGTTATACTGTCACTAAATGGTTATATCATATATCAAACAGGTGAGCCTGTCATTAAATGGTTATATCATATATCAAACAGGTGAGCCTGTCATTAAATGGTTATATCATATACAGGTTAGCCTGTCACTAAATGGTTATATCATATATCAAATAGGTTAGACTGTCACTAAATGGTTATATCATATACAGGTTAGACTGTCACTAAATGGTTATATCTTATATATATCAAACAGGTTAGCCTGTCACTAAATGGTTATCTCATATATCGAACAGGTTAGACTGTCACTAAATGGTTATATCATATACAGGTTAGCCGGTCACTAAATGGTTATATCATATATATCAAACAGGTTAGACTGTCACTAAATGGTTATATCATATATCAAACAGGTGAGCCTGTCATTAAATGGTTATATCATATATATCAAACAGGTTAGACTGTCACTAAATGGTTATATCATATATCAAACAGGTGAGCCTGTCATTAAATGGATATATCATATACAGGTTAGACTGTCACTAAATGGTTATATCTTATATATATCAAACAGGTTAGCCTGTCACTAAATGGTTATATCATATATCAAACAGGTTAGACTGTCACTAAATGGTTATATCATATATCAAATAGGTTACACTGTCACTAAATGGTTATATCATATATCAAACAGGTTAGACTGTTACTAAATGGTTATATCATATATAGGTTAGACTGTCACTAAATGGTTATATCATATACAGGTTAGCCTGTCACTAAATGGTTATATCATATATCAAACAGGTTAGCCTGTCACTAAATGGTTATATCATATATCAAACAGGTTAGCCTTTCACTAAATGGTTATATCATATATCAAACAGGTTAGCCTGTCACTAAATGGTTATATCATACATCAAACAGGTTAGCCTGTCACTAAATGGTTATATCATATATCAAACAGGTTAACCTGTCACTTAATGGTTATATCATATATCAAACAGGTTAGACTGTCACTAAATGGTTATATCATATATCAAACAGGTTAGCCTGTCACTAAATGGTTATATCATATATCAAACAGGTTAGACTGTCACTAAATGGTTATATCATATATCAAATAGGTTAGACTGTCACTAAATGGTTATATCATATATCAAATAGGTTAGTTTGTCACTTAATGATCGTCTAGAGTTCGGATGGTCTAGGTTGGTAAAGTGTTCGTCTAGAGTTCGGATGGTCTAGGTTGGTAAAGTGTTCGCCTAGAGTTCGGATGGTCTAGGTTGGTAAAATGTTCGTCTAGAGTTCGGATGGTCTGGGTTGGTAAAGTGTTCGTCTAGAGTTCGGATGGTCTAGGTTGGTAAAGTGTTCGTCTAGAGTTCGGATGGTCTAGGTTGGCAAAGTGTTCGTCTAGAGTTCAGATGGTCTAGGTTGGTAAAGTGTTCGTCTAGAGTTCGGATGGTCTGGGTTGGTAAAGTGTTCGTCTAGAGTTCGGATGGTCTGGGTTGGTAAAGTGTTCGTCTAGAGTTCGGATGGTCTGGGTTGGTAAAGTGTTCGTCTAGAGTTCGGATGGTCTAGGTTGGTAAAGTGTTCGCCTAGAGTTCGGATGGTCTAGGTTGGTAAAGTGTTCGTCTAGAGTTCGGATGATCTAGGTTGGTAAAGTGTTCGTCTAGAGTTCGGATGGTCTAGGTTGGTAAAGTGTTCGTCTAGAGTTCGGATGGTCTAGGTTGGTAAAGTGTTCGTCTAGAGTTCGGATGGTCTAGGTTGTTAAAGTGTTCGCCTAGAGTTCGGATGGTCTAGGTTGGTAAAGTGTTCGTCTAGAGTTCGGATGGTCTAGGTTGGTAAAGTGTTCGTCTAGAGTTCGGATGGTCTAGGTTGGTAAAGTGTTCGTCTAGAGTTCGGATGGTCTAGGTTGGTAAAGTGTTCGCCTAGAGTTCGGATGGTCTAGGTTGGTAAAGTGTTCGTCTAGAGTTCGGATGGTCTAGGTTGGTAAAGAGTTCGTCTAGAGTTCGGATGGTCTAGGTTGGTAAAGTGTTCGTCTAGAGTTCGGATGGTCTAGGTTGGTAAAGTGTTCGTCTAGAGTTCGGATGGTCTAGGTTGGTAAAGTGTTCGTCTAGAGTTCGGATGGTCTAGGTTGGTAAAGTGTTCGTCTAGAGTTCGGATGGTCTAGGTTCGTAAAGTGTTCGTCTAGAGTTCGGATTGTCTAGGTTGGCAAAGTGTTCGTCTAGAGTTCGGATGGTCTAGGTTGGCAAAGTGTTCGTCTAGAGTTCGGATGGTCTAGGTTGGTAAAGTGTTCGTCTAGAGTTCGGATGGTCTAGGTTGGCAAAGTGTTCTTCTAGAGTTCGGATGGTCTAGGTTGGTAAAGTGTTCTTCTAGAGTTCGGATGGACTCGGTTGGTAAAGTGTTCTTCTAGAGTTCGGATGGTCTAGGTTGGTAAAGTGTTTGTCTAGAGTTCGGATGGTCTAGGTTGGTAAAGTGTTCTTCTAGAGTTCGGATGGTCTAGGTTGGTAAAGTGTTGGCATAGAGTTCGGATGGTCTAGGTTGGTAAAGTGTTCGTCTAGAGTTCGGATGGTCTAGGTTAGTAAAGTGTTCGTCTAGAGTTCGGATGGTCTAGGTTGGTAAAGTGTTCGTCTAGAGTTCGGATGGTCTAGGTTGGTAAAGTGTTAGTCTAGAGTTCGGATGGTCTAGGTTGGTAAAGTGTTCGTCTAGAGTTCGGATGGTCTAGGTTGGTAAAGTGTTCGCCTAGAGTTCGGATGGTCCGGGTTGGTAAAGTGTTCGTCTAGAGTTCGGATGGTCTAGGTTGGTAAAGTATTCGTCTAGAGTTCGGATGGTCTAGGTTCGTAAAGTGTTCGTCTAGAGTTCGGATGGTCTGGGTTGGTAAAGTGTTCGTCTAGAGTTCGGATGGTCTGGGTTGGTAAAGTGTTCGCCTAGAGTTCGGATGGTCTAGGTTGGTAAAGTGTTGGCATAGAGTTCGGATGGTCTAGGTTGGTAAAGTGTTCGCCTAGAGTTCGGATGGTCTGGGTTGGTAAAGTGTTCGCCTAGAGTTCGGATGGTCTAGGTTGGTAAAGTGTTCGTCTAGAGTTCGGATGGTCTGGGTTGGTAAAGTGTTCGTCTAGAGTTCGGATGGTCTAGGTTGGTAAAGTGTTCGCCTAGAGTTCGGATGGTCTGGGTTGGTAAAGTGTTGGCATAGAATTTGGATGGTCTAGGTTGGTAAAGTGTTCGCCTAGAGTTCGGATGGTCTAGGTTGGTAAAGTGTGGCATAGAATTTGGATGGTCTAGGTTGGTAAAGTGTTCGTCTAGAGTTCGGATGGTCTGGGTTGGTAAAGTGTTCGTCTAGAGTTCGGATGGTCTAGGTTGGTAAAGTGTTCGCCTAGAGTTCGGATGGTCTGGGTTGGTAAAGAGTTCGTCTAGAGTTCGGATGGTCTAGGTTGGTAAAGTGTTCGTCTAAAGTTCGGATGGTCTAGGTTGGTAAAGTGTTCGTCTAGAGTTCAGATGGTCTAGGTTGGTAAAGTGTTCGTCTAGAGTTCGGATGGTTTAGGTTGGCAAAGTGTTCTTCTAGAATTTGGATTGTCTAGGTTGGTAAAGTGTTGGCATAGAGTTCGGATGGTCTAGGTTGGTAAAGTGTTCGCCTAGAGTTCAGATGGTCTAGGTTGGTAAAGTTTTGGCATAGAATTTGGATTGTCTGGGTTGGTAAAGTGTTCGTCTAGAGTTCGGATGGTCTAGGTTGGTAAAGTGTTCGTCTAGAGTTCGGATGGTCTAGGTTGGTAAAGTGGTAGTCTAGAGTTCGGATGGGATAGGTTGGTAAAGTGTTCGTCTAGAGTTCGGATGGTCTAGGTTAGTAAAGTGTTCGTCTAGTGTTCGGATGGTCTAGGTTGGTAAAGTGTTCGTCTAGAGTTCGGATGGTCTAGGTTGGTAAAGTGTTAGTCTAGAGTTCGGATGGTCTAGGTTGGTAAAGTGTTCGTCTAGAGTTCGGATGGACTAGGTTGGTAAAGTGTTCGTCTAGAGTTCGGATGGTCTAGGTTGGTAAAGTGTTCTTCTAGAGTTCGGATGGACTCGGTTGGTAAAGTGTTCTTCTAGAGTTCGGATGGTCTAGGTTGGTAAAGTGTTTGTCTAGAGTTCGGATGGTCTAGGTTGGTAAAGTGTTCTTCTAGAGTTCGGATGGTCTCGGTTGGTAAAGTGTTAGTCTAGAGTTCGGATGGACTCGGTTGGTAAAGTGTTCGTCTAGAGTTCGGATGGACTCGGTTGGTAAAGTGTTAGTCTAGAGTTCGGATGGACTCGGTTGGTAAAGTGTTCGTCTAGAGTTCGGATGGTCTAGGTTGGTAAAGTGTTCGTCTAGAGTTCGGATGATCTAGGTTGGTAAAGTGTTCGTCTAGAGTTCGGATGGTCTGGGTTGGTAAAGTGTTCGTCTAGAGTTCGGATGGTCTAGGTTGGTAAAGTGTTCGTCTAGAGTTCGGATGGTCTAGGTTGGTAAAGTGTTCGTCTAGAGTTCGGATGGTCTAGGTTGGTAAAGTTTTCGTCTAGAGTTCGGATGGTCTAGGTTGGTAAAGTGTTCGTCTAGAGTTCGGATGGTCTAGGTTGGTAAAGTGTTCGTCTAGAGTTCGGATGGTCTAGGTTAGTAAAGTGTTCGTCTAGAGTTCGGATGGTCTAGGTTGGTAAAGTGTTTGTCTAGAGTTCGGATGGTCTAGGTTGGTAAAGTGTTCGTCTAGAGTTCGGATGGTCTAGGTTGGTAAAGTGTTCGTCTAGAGTTCGGATGGTCTAGGTTGGCAAAGTGTTCGTCTAGAGTTCGGATGGTCTAGGTTGGTAAAGTGTTCGCCTAGAGTTCGGATGGTCTGGGTTGGTAAAGTGTTCGTCTAGAGTTCGGATGGTCTAGGTTGGTAAAGTATTCGTCTAGAGTTCGGATGGTCTAGGTTCGTAAAGTGTTCGTCTAGAGTTCGGATGGTCTGGGTTGGTAAAGTGTTCGTCTAGAGTTCGGATGGTCTGGGTTGGTAAAGTGTTAGCCTAGAGTTCGGATGGTCTAGGTTGGTAAAGTGTTGGCATAGAGTTCGGATGGTCTAGGTTGGTAAAGTGTTCGCCTAGAGTTCGGATGGTCTGGGTTGGTAAAGTGTTCGCCTAGAGTTCGGATGGTCTAGGTTGGTAAAGTGTTCGTCTAGAGTTCGGATGGTCTGGGTTGGTAAAGTGTTCGTCTAGAGTTCGGATGGTCTAGGTTGGTAAAGTGTTGGCATAGAGTTCGGATGGTCTAGGTTGGTAAAGTGTTCGCCTAGAGTTCGGATGGTCTGGGTTGGTAAAGTGTTCGCCTAGAGTTCGGATGGTCTAGGTTGGTAAAGTGTTCGTCTAGAGTTCGGATGGTCTGGGTTGGTAAAGTGTTCGTCTAGAGTTCGGATGGTCTAGGTTGGTAAAGTGTTCGCCTAGAGTTCGGATGGTCTGGGTTGGTAAAGTGTTCGCCTAGAGTTCGGATGGTCTAGGTTGGTAAAGTGTTGGCATAGAATTTGGATGGTCTAGGTTGGTAAAGTGTTCGCCTAGAGTTCGGATGGTCTAGGTTGGTAAAGTGTTGGCATAGAATTTGGATGGTCTAGGTTGGTAAAGTGTTCGTCTAGAGTTCGGATGGTCTGGGTTGGTAAAGTGTTCGTCTAGAGTTCGGATGGTCTAGGTTGGTAAAGTGTTCGCCTAGAGTTCGGATGGTCTGGGTTGGTAAAGAGTTCGTCTAGAGTTCGGATGGTCTAGGTTGGTAAAGTGTTCGTCTAAAGTTCGGATGGTCTAGGTTGGTAAAGTGTTCGTCTAGAGTTCAGATGGTCTAGGTTGGTAAAGTGTTCGTCTAGAGTTCGGATGGTTTAGGTTGGCAAAGTGTTCTTCTAGAATTTGGATTGTCTAGGTTGGTAAAGTGTTGGCATAGAGTTCGGATGGTCTAGGTTGGTAAAGTGTTCGCCTAGAGTTCAGATGGTCTAGGTTGGTAAAGTTTTGGCATAGAATTTGGATTGTCTGGGTTGGTAAAGTGTTCGTCTAGAGTTCGGATGGTCTAGGTTGGTAAAGTGTTCGTCTAGAGTTCGGATGGTCTAGGTTGGTAAAGTGGTAGTCTAGAGTTCGGATGGGATAGGTTGGTAAAGTGTTCGTCTAGAGTTCGGATGGTCTAGGTTAGTAAAGTGTTCGTCTAGTGTTCGGATGGTCTAGGTTGGTAAAGTGTTCGTCTAGAGTTCGGATGGTCTAGGTTGGTAAAGTGTTAGTCTAGAGTTCGGATGGTCTAGGTTGGTAAAGTGTTCGTCTAGAGTTCGGATGGACTAGGTTGGTAAAGTGTTCGTCTAGAGTTCGGATGGTCTAGGTTGGTAAAGTGTTCTTCTAGAGTTCGGATGGACTCGGTTGGTAAAGTGTTCTTCTAGAGTTCGGATGGTCTAGGTTGGTAAAGTGTTTGTCTAGAGTTCGGATGGTCTAGGTTGGTAAAGTGTTCTTCTAGAGTTCGGATGGTCTCGGTTGGTAAAGTGTTAGTCTAGAGTTCGGATGGACTCGGTTGGTAAAGTGTTCGTCTAGAGTTCGGATGGACTCGGTTGGTAAAGTGTTAGTCTAGAGTTCGGATGGACTCGGTTGGTAAAGTGTTCGTCTAGAGTTCGGATGGTCTAGGTTGGTAAAGTGTTCGTCTAGAGTTCGGATGATCTAGGTTGGTAAAGTGTTCGTCTAGAGTTCGGATGGTCTGGGTTGGTAAAGTGTTCGTCTAGAGTTCGGATGGTCTAGGTTGGTAAAGTGTTCGTCTAGAGTTCGGATGGTCTAGGTTGGTAAAGTGTTCGTCTAGAGTTCGGATGGTCTAGGTTGGTAAAGTTTTCGTCTAGAGTTCGGATGGTCTAGGTTGGTAAAGTGTTCGTCTAGAGTTCGGATGGTCTAGGTTGGTAAAGTGTTCGTCTAGAGTTCGGATGGTCTAGGTTAGTAAAGTGTTCGTCTAGAGTTCGGATGGTCTAGGTTGGTAAAGTGTTTGTCTAGAGTTCGGATGGTCTAGGTTGGTAAAGTGTTCGTCTAGAGTTCGGATGGTCTAGGTTGGTAAAGTGTTCGTCTAGAGTTCGGATGGTCTAGGTTGGCAAAGTGTTCGTCTAGAGTTCGGATGGTCTAGGTTGGTAAAGTGTTCGCCTAGAGTTCGGATGGTCTGGGTTGGTAAAGTGTTCGTCTAGAGTTCGGATGGTCTAGGTTGGTAAAGTATTCGTCTAGAGTTCGGATGGTCTAGGTTCGTAAAGTGTTCGTCTAGAGTTCGGATGGTCTGGGTTGGTAAAGTGTTCGTCTAGAGTTCGGATGGTCTGGGTTGGTAAAGTGTTCGCCTAGAGTTCGGATGGTCTAGGTTGGTAAAGTGTTGGCATAGAGTTCGGATGGTCTAGGTTGGTAAAGTGTTCGCCTAGAGTTCGGATGGTCTGGGTTGGTAAAGTGTTCGCCTAGAGTTCTGATGGTCTAGGTTGGTAAAGTGTTCGTCTAGAGTTCGGATGGTCTGGGTTGGTAAAGTGTTCGTCTAGAGTTCGGATGGTCTAGGTTGGTAAAGTGTTCGCCTAGAGTTCGGATGGTCTGGGTTGGTAAAGTGTTCGCCTAGAGTTCGGATGGTCTAGGTTGGTAAAGTGTTGGCATAGAATTTGGATGGTCTAGGTTGGTAAAGTGTTCGCCTAGAGTTCGGATGGTCTAGGTTGGTAAAGTGTTGGCATAGAATTTGGATGGTCTAGGTTGGTAAAGTGTTCGTCTAGAGTTCGGATGGTCTGGGTTGGTAAAGTGTTCGTCTAGAGTTCGGATGGTCTAGGTTGGTAAAGTGTTCGCCTAGAGTTCGGATGGTCTGGGTTGGTAAAGAGTTCGTATAGAGTTCGGATGGTCTAGGTTGGTAAAGTGTTCGTCTAAAGTTCGGATGGTCTAGGTTGGTAAAGTGTTCGTCTAGAGTTCAGATGGTCTAGGTTGGTAAAGTGTTCGTCTAGAGTTCGGATGGTTTAGCTTGGCAAAGTGTTCTTCTAGAATTTGGATTGTCTAGGTTGGTAAAGTGTTGGCATAGAGTTCGGATGGTCTAGGTTGGTAAAGTGTTCGCCTAGAGTTCAGATGGTCTAGGTTGGTAAAGTTTTGGCATAGAATTTGGATTGTCTGGGTTGGTAAAGTGTTCGTCTAGAGTTCGGATGGTCTAGGTTGGTAAAGTGTTCGTCTAGAGTTCGGATGGTCTAGGTTGGTAAAGTGGTAGTCTAGAGTTCGGATGGGATAGGTTGGTAAAGTGTTCGTCTAGAGTTCGGATGGTCTAGGTTAGTAAAGTGTTCGTCTAGTGTTCGGATGGTCTAGGTTGGTAAAGTGTTCGTCTAGAGTTCGGATGGTCTAGGTTGGTAAAGTGTTAGTCTAGAGTTCGGATGGTCTAGGTTGGTAAAGTGTTCGTCTAGAGTTCGGATGGACTAGGTTGGTAAAGTGTTCGTCTAGAGTTCGGATGGTCTAGGTTGGTAAAGTGTTCTTCTAGAGTTCGGATGGACTCGGTTGGTAAAGTGTTCTTCTAGAGTTCGGATGGTCTAGGTTGGTAAAGTGTTTGTCTAGAGTTCGGATGGTCTAGGTTGGTAAAGTGTTCTTCTAGAGTTCGGATGGACTCGGTTGGTAAAGTGTTAGTCTAGAGTTCGGATGGACTCGGTTGGTAAAGTGTTCGTCTAGAGTTCGGATGGACTCGGTTGGTAAAGTGTTAGTCTAGAGTTCGGATGGACTCGGTTGGTAAAGTGTTCGTCTAGAGTTCGGATGGTCTAGGTTGGTAAAGTTTTCGTCTAGAGTTCGGATGGTCTAGGTTGGTAAAGTGTTCGTCTAGAGTTCTGATGGTCTAGGTTGGTAAAGTGTTCGTCTAGAGTTCGGATGGTCTAGGTTAGTAAAGTGTTCGTCTAGAGTTCGGATGGTCTAGGTTGGTAAAGTGTTTGTCTAGAGTTCGGATGGTCTAGGTTGGTAAAGTGTTCGTCTAGAGTTCGGATGGTCTAGGTTGGTAAAGTGTTCGTCTAGAGTTCGGATGGTCTAGGTTGGCAAAGTGTTCGTCTAGAGTTCGGATGGTCTAGGTTGGCAAAGTGTTCGTCTAGAGTTCGGATGGTCTAGGTTGGTAAAGTGTTCGTCTAGAGTTCGGATGGTCTAGGTTGGCAAAGTGTTCTTCTAGAGTTCGGATGGTCTAGGTTGGTAAAGTGTTCTTCTAGAGTTCGGATGGACTCGGTTGGTAAAGTGTTCTTCTAGAGTTCGGATGGTCTAGGTTGGTAAAGTGTTTGTCTAGAGTTCGGATGGTCTAGGTTGGTAAAGTGTTCTTCTAGAGTTCGGATGGTCTAGGTTGGTAAAGTGTTGGCATAGAGTTCGGATGGTCTAGGTTGGTAAAGTGTTCGTCTAGAGTTCGGATGGTCTAGGTTAGTAAAGTGTTCGTCTAGAGTTCGGATGGTCTAGGTTGGTAAAGTGTTCGTCTAGAGTTCGGATGGTCTAGGTTGGTAAAGTGTTAGTCTAGAGTTCGGATGGTCTAGGTTGGTTAAGTGTTCGTCTAGAGTTCGGATGGTCTAGGTTGGTAAAGTGTTCGCCTAGAGTTCGGATGGTCTGGGTTGGTAAAGTGTTCGTCTAGAGTTCGGATGGTCTAGGTTGGTAAAGTGTTCGTCTAGAGTTCGGATGGTCTAGGTTGGTAAAGTGTTCGTCTAGAGTTCGGATGGTCTAGGTTCGTAAAGTGTTCGTCTAGAGTTCGGATGGTCTGGGTTGGTAAAGTGTTCGTCTAGAGTTCGGATGGTCTGGGTTGGTAAAGTGTTCGCCTAGAGTTCGGATGGTCTAGGTTGGTAAAGTGTTGGCATAGAGTTCGGATGGTCTAGGTTGGTAAAGTGTTCGCCTAGAGTTCGGATGGTCTGGGTTGGTAAAGTGTTCGCCTAGAGTTCGGATGGTCTAGGTTGGTAAAGTGTTCGTCTAGAGTTCGGATGGTCTGGGTTGGTAAAGTGTTCGTCTAGAGTTCGGATGGTCTAGGTTGGTAAAGTGTTCGCCTAGAGTTCGGATGGTCTGGGTTGGTAAAGTGTTCGCCTAGAGTTCGGATGGTCTAGGTTGGTAAAGTGTTGGCATAGAATTTGGATGGTCTAGGTTGGTAAAGTGTTCGCCTAGAGTTCGGATGGTCTAGGTTGGTAAAGTGTTGGCATAGAATTTGGATGGTCTAGGTTGGTAAAGTGTTCGTCTAGAGTTCGGATGGTCTGGGTTGGTAAAGTGTTCGTCTAGAGTTCGGATGGTCTAGGTTGGTAAAGTGTTCGCCTAGAGTTCGGATGGTCTGGGTTGGTAAAGAGTTCGTCTAGAGTTCGGATGGTCTAGGTTGGTAAAGTGTTCGTCTAAAGTTCGGATGGTCTAGGTTGGTAAAGTGTTCGTCTAGAGTTCAGATGGTCTAGGTTGGTAAAGTGTTCGTCTAGAGTTCGGATGGTTTAGGTTGGCAAAGTGTTCTTCTAGAATTTGGATTGTCTAGGTTGGTAAAGTGTTGGCATAGAGTTCGGATGGTCTAGGTTGGTAAAGTGTTCGCCTAGAGTTCAGATGGTCTAGGTTGGTAAAGTTTTGGCATAGAATTTGGATTGTCTGGGTTGGTAAAGTGTTCGTCTAGAGTTCGGATGGTCTAGGTTGGTAAAGTGTTCGTCTAGAGTTCGGATGGTCTAGGTTGGTAAAGTGGTAGTCTAGAGTTCGGATGGGATAGGTTGGTAAAGTGTTCGTCTAGAGTTCGGATGGTCTAGGTTAGTAAAGTGTTCGTCTAGTGTTCGGATGGTCTAGGTTGGTAAAGTGTTCGTCTAGAGTTCGGATGGTCTAGGTTGGTAAAGTGTTAGTCTAGAGTTCGGATGGTCTAGGTTGGTAAAGTGTTCGTCTAGAGTTCGGATGGACTAGGTTGGTAAAGTGTTCGTCTAGAGTTCGGATGGTCTAGGTTGGTAAAGTGTTCTTCTAGAGTTCGGATGGACTCGGTTGGTAAAGTGTTCTTCTAGAGTTCGGATGGTCTAGGTTGGTAAAGTGTTTGTCTAGAGTTCGGATGGTCTAGGTTGGTAAAGTGTTCTTCTAGAGTTCGGATGGACTCGGTTGGTAAAGTGTTAGTCTAGAGTTCGGATGGACTCGGTTGGTAAAGTGTTCGTCTAGAGTTCGGATGGACTCGGTTGGTAAAGTGTTAGTCTAGAGTTCGGATGGACTCGGTTGGTAAAGTGTTCGTCTAGAGTTCGGATGGTCTAGGTTGGTAAAGTGTTCGTCTAGAGTTCGGATGATCTAGGTTGGTAAAGTGTTCGTCTAGAGTTCGGATGGTCTGGGTTGGTAAAGTGTTCGTCTAGAGTTCGGATGGTCTAGGTTGGTAAAGTGTTCGTCTAGAGTTCGGATGGTCTAGGTTGGTAAAGTGTTCGTCTAGAGTTCGGATGGTCTAGGTTGGTAAAGTTTTCGTCTAGAGTTCGGATGGTCTAGGTTGGTAAAGTGTTCGTCTAGAGTTCGGATGGTCTAGGTTGGTAAAGTGTTCGTCTAGAGTTCGGATGGTCTAGGTTAGTAAAGTGTTCGTCTAGAGTTCGGATGGTCTAGGTTGGTAAAGTGTTTGTCTAGAGTTCGGATGGTCTAGGTTGGTAAAGTGTTCGTCTAGAGTTCGGATGGTCTAGGTTGGTAAAGTGTTCGTCTAGAGTTCGGATGGTCTAGGTTGGCAAAGTGTTCGTCTAGAGTTCGGATGGTCTAGGTTGGTAAAGTGTTCGCCTAGAGTTCGGATGGTCTGGGTTGGTAAAGTGTTCGTCTAGAGTTCGGATGGTCTAGGTTGGTAAAGTATTCGTCTAGAGTTCGGATGGTCTAGGTTCGTAAAGTGTTCGTCTAGAGTTCGGATGGTCTGGGTTGGTAAAGTGTTCGTCTAGAGTTCGGATGGTCTGGGTTGGTAAAGTGTTCGCCTAGAGTTCGGATGGTCTAGGTTGGTAAAGTGTTGGCATAGAGTTCGGATGGTCTAGGTTGGTAAAGTGTTCGCCTAGAGTTCGGATGGTCTGGGTTGGTAAAGTGTTCGCCTAGAGTTCGGATGGTCTAGGTTGGTAAAGTGTTCGTCTAGAGTTCGGATGGTCTGGGTTGGTAAAGTGTTCGTCTAGAGTTCGGATGGTCTAGGTTGGTAAAGTGTTCGCCTAGAGTTCGGATGGTCTGGGTTGGTAAAGTGTTCGCCTAGAGTTCGGATGGTCTAGGTTGGTAAAGTGTTGGCATAGAATTTGGATGGTCTAGGTTGGTAAAGTGTTCGCCTAGAGTTCGGATGGTCTAGGTTGGTAAAGTGTTGGCATAGAATTTGGATGGTCTAGGTTGGTAAAGTGTTCGTCTAGAGTTCGGATGGTCTGGGTTGGTAAAGTGTTCGTCTAGAGTTCGGATGGTCTAGGTTGGTAAAGTGTTCGCCTAGAGTTCGGATGGTCTGGGTTGGTAAAGAGTTCGTCTAGAGTTCGGATGGTCTAGGTTGGTAAAGTGTTCGTCTAAAGTTCGGATGGTCTAGGTTGGTAAAGTGTTCGTCTAGAGTTCAGATGGTCTAGGTTGGTAAAGTGTTCGTCTAGAGTTCGGATGGTTTAGGTTGGCAAAGTGTTCTTCTAGAATTTGGATTGTCTAGGTTGGTAAAGTGTTGGCATAGAGTTCGGATGGTCTAGGTTGGTAAAGTGTTCGCCTAGAGTTCAGATGGTCTAGGTTGGTAAAGTTTTGGCATAGAATTTGGATTGTCTGGGTTGGTAAAGTGTTCGTCTAGAGTTCGGATGGTCTAGGTTGGTAAAGTGTTCGTCTAGAGTTCGGATGGTCTAGGTTGGTAAAGTGGTAGTCTAGAGTTCGGATGGGATAGGTTGGTAAAGTGTTCGTCTAGAGTTCGGATGGTCTAGGTTAGTAAAGTGTTCGTCTAGTGTTCGGATGGTCTAGGTTGGTAAAGTGTTCGTCTAGAGTTCGGATGGTCTAGGTTGGTAAAGTGTTAGTCTAGAGTTCGGATGGTCTAGGTTGGTAAAGTGTTCGTCTAGAGTTCGGATGGACTAGGTTGGTAAAGTGTTCGTCTAGAGTTCGGATGGTCTAGGTTGGTAAAGTGTTCTTCTAGAGTTCGGATGGACTCGGTTGGTAAAGTGTTCTTCTAGAGTTCGGATGGTCTAGGTTGGTAAAGTGTTTGTCTAGAGTTCGGATGGTCTAGGTTGGTAAAGTGTTCTTCTAGAGTTCGGATGGACTCGGTTGGTAAAGTGTTAGTCTAGAGTTCGGATGGACTCGGTTGGTAAAGTGTTCGTCTAGAGTTCGGATGGACTCGGTTGGTAAAGTGTTAGTCTAGAGTTCGGATGGACTCGGTTGGTAAAGTGTTCGTCTAGAGTTCGGATGGTCTAGGTTGGTAAAGTTTTCGTCTAGAGTTCGGATGGTCTAGGTTGGTAAAGTGTTCGTCTAGAGTTCGGATGGTCTAGGTTGGTAAAGTGTTCGTCTAGAGTTCGGATGGTCTAGGTTAGTAAAGTGTTCGTCTAGAGTTCGGATGGTCTAGGTTGGTAAAGTGTTTGTCTAGAGTTCGGATGGTCTAGGTTGGTAAAGTGTTCGTCTAGAGTTCGGATGGTCTAGGTTGGTAAAGTGTTCGTCTAGAGTTCGGATGGTCTAGGTTGGCAAAGTGTTCGTCTAGAGTTCGGATGGTCTAGGTTGGCAAAGTGTTCGTCTAGAGTTCGGATGGTCTAGGTTGGTAAAGTGTTCGTCTAGAGTTCGGATGGTCTAGGTTGGCAAAGTGTTCTTCTAGAGTTCGGATGGTCTAGGTTGGTAAAGTGTTCTTCTAGAGTTCGGATGGACTCGGTTGGTAAAGTGTTCTTCTAGAGTTCGGATGGTCTAGGTTGGTAAGGTGTTTGTCTAGAGTTCGGATGGTCTAGGTTGGTAAAGTGTTCTTCTAGAGTTCGGATGGTCTAGGTTGGTAAAGTGTTGGCATAGAGTTCGGATGGTCTAGGTTGGTAAAGTGTTCGTCTAGAGTTCGGATGGTCTAGGTTAGTAAAGTGTTCGTCTAGAGTTCGGATGGTCTAGGTTGGTAAAGTGTTCGTCTAGAGTTCGGATGGTCTAGGTTGGTAAAGTGTTAGTCTAGAGTTCGGATGGTCTAGGTTGGTTAAGTGTTCGTCTAGAGTTCGGATGGTCTAGGTTGGTAAAGTGTTCGCCTAGAGTTCGGATGGTCTGGGTTGGTAAAGTGTTCGTCTAGAGTTCGGATGGTCTAGGTTGGTAAAGTGTTCGTCTAGAGTTCGGATGGTCTAGGTTGGTAAAGTGTTCGTCTAGAGTTCGGATGGTCTGGATTGGTAAAGTGTTCGTCTAGAGTTCGGATGGTCTGGGTTGGTAAAGTGTTCGCCTAGAGTTCGGATGGTCTAGGTTGGTAAAGTGTTGGCATAGAGTTCGGATGGTCTAGGTTGGTAAAGTGTTCGCCTAGAGTTCGGATGGTCTGGGTTGGTAAAGTGTTCGCCTAGAGTTCGGATGGTCTAGGTTGGTAAAGTGTTCGTCTAGAGTTCGGATGGTCTGGGTTGGTAAAGTGTTCGTCTAGAGTTCGGATGGTCTAGGTTAGTAAAGTGTTCGTCTAGAGTTCGGATGGTCTGGGTTGGTAAAGTGTTCGCCTAGAGTTCGGATGGTCTAGGTTGGTAAAGTGTTGGCATAGAATTTGGATGGTCTAGGTTGGTAAAGTGTTCGCCTAGAGTTCGGATGGTCTGGGTTGGTAAAAAATTCATCTAGAGTTCGGATGGTCTAGGTTGGTAAAGTGTTCGTCTAGAGTTCGGATGGTCTAGGTTGGTAAAGTGTTTGTCTAAAGTTCGGATTGTCTAGGTTGGTAAAGTGTTCGTCTAGAGTTCGGATGGTCTGGGTTGGTAAAGAGTTCGTCTAGAGTTCGGATGGTCTAGGTTGGTAAAGTGTTCGTCTAGAGTTCGGATGGTCTAGGTTGGTAAAGTGTTCGCCTAGAGTTCGGATGGTCTGGGTTGGTAAAGAGTTCGTCTAGAGTTCGGATGGTCTAGGTTGGTAAAGTGTTCGTCTAAAGTTCGGATGGTCTAGGTTGGTAAAGTGTTCGTCTAGAGTTCGGATGGTCTAGGTTGGTAAAGTGTTCGTCTAGAGTTCGGATGGTCTAGGTTGGTAAAGTGTTCGTCTAGAGTTCGGATGGTCTAGGTTGGTAAAGTGTTCGTCTAGAGTTCGGATGGTCTAGGTTGGCAAAGTGTTCTTCTAGAATTTGGATTGTCTAGGTTGGTAAAGTGTTGGCATAGAGTTCGGATGGTCTAGGTTGGTAAAGTGTTCGCCTAGAGTTCAGATGGTCTAGGTTGGTAAAGTGTTGGCATAGAATTTGGATTGTCTGGGTTGGTAAAGTGTTCGTCTAGAGTTCGGATGGTCTAGGTTGGTAAAGTGTTCGTCTAGAGTTCGGATGGTCTAGGTTGGTAAAGTGTTCGTCTAGAGTTCGGATGGTCTAGGTTGGTAAAGTGTTCGTCTAGAGTTCGGATGGTCTAGGTTAGTAAAGTGTTCGTCTATAGTTCGGATGGTCTAGGTTGGTAAAGTGTTCGTCTAGAGTTCGGATGGTCTAGGTTGGTAAAGTGTTAGTCTAGAGTTCGGATGGTCTAGGTTGGTAAAGTGTTCGTCTAGAGTTCGGATGGTCTAGGTTGGTAAAGTGTTAGTCTAGAGTTCGGATGGTCTAGGTTGGTAAAGTGTTCGTCTAGAGTTCGGATGGACTAGGTTGGTAAAGTGTTCGTCTAGAGTTCGGATGGTCTAGGTTGGTAAAGTGTTCTTCTAGAGTTCGGATGGACTCGGTTGGTAAAGTGTTCTTCTAGAGTTCGGATGGTCTAGGTTGGTAAAGTGTTTGTCTAGAGTTCGGATGGTCTAGGTTGGTAAAGTGTTCTTCTAGAGTTCGGATGGACTCGGTTGGTAAAGTGTTAGTCTAGAGTTCGGATGGACTCGGTTGGTAAAGTGTTAGTCTAGAGTTCGGATGGACTCGGTTGGTAAAGTGTTCGTCTAGAGTTCAGATTGTCTAGGTTGTTAAAGTGTTCGCCTAGAGTTCGGATGGTCTAGGTTGGTAAAGTGTTCGTCTAGAGTTCGGATGGTCTAGGTTGGTAAAGTGTTTGTCTAGAGTTCGGATGGTCTAGGTTGGTAAAGTGTTTGTCTAGAGTTCGGATGGTCTAGGTTGGTAAAGTGTTCTTCTAGAGTTCGGATGGACTCGGTTGGTAAAGTGTTCGTCTAGAGTTCGGATGGTCTAGGTTGGTAAAGTGTTCGTCTAGTGTTCGGATTGTCTAGGTTGGTAAAGTGTTCGTCTAGAGTTCGGATGGTCTAGGTTGGTAAAGTGTTCTTCTAGAGTTCGGATGGACTCGGTTGGTAAAGTGTTAGTCTAGAGTTCGGATGGACTCTGTTGGTAAAGTGTTCGTCTAGAGTTCGGATGGACTCGGTTGGTAAAGTGTTAGTCTAGAGTTCGGATGGACTCGGTTGGTAAAGTGTTCGTCTAGAGTTCGGATGGTCTAGGTTGGTAAAGTGTTCGTCTAGAGTTCGGATGGTCTAGGTTGGTAAAGTGTTCGCCTAGAGTTCGGATGGTCTAGGTTGGTAAAGTGTTCGTCTAGAGTTCGGATGGTCTAGGTTGGTAAAGTGTTCGTCTAGAGTTCGGATGGTCTAGGTTGGTAAAGTGTTCGTCTAGAGTTCGGATGGTCTAGGTTGGTAAAGTGTTCGTCTAGAGTTCGGATGGTCTAGGTTGGTAAAGTGTTCGTCTAGAGTTCGGATGGTCTAGGTTGGTAAAGTGTTCGTCTAGAGTTCGGATGGTCTAGGTTAGTAAAGTGTTCGTCTAGAGTTCGGATGGTCTAGGTTGGTAAAGTGTTTGTCTAGAGTTCGGATGGTCTAGGTTGGTAAAGTGTTCTTCTAGAGTTCGGATGGACTCGGTTGGTA
This sequence comes from Mimachlamys varia, assembly GCA_947623455.1. Lineage (NCBI taxonomy): Eukaryota > Metazoa > Mollusca > Bivalvia > Pectinida > Pectinidae > Mimachlamys > Mimachlamys varia. Next base: position 5,333,110 of record OX392534.1, read on the forward strand.
AAGTGTTCTTCTAGAGTTCGGATGGTCTAGGTTGGTAAAGTGTTTGTCTAGAGTTCGGATGGTCTAGGTTGGTAAAGTGTTCTTCTAGAGTTCGGATGGTCTAGGTTGGTAAAGTGTTGGCATAGAGTTCGGATGGTCTAGGTTGGTAAAGTGTTCGTCTAGAGTTCGGATGGTCTAGGTTAGTAAAGTGTTCGTCTAGAGTTCGGATGGTCTAGGTTGGTAAAGTGTTCGTCTAGAGTTCGGATGGTCTAGGTTGGTAAAGTGTTAGTCTAGAGTTCGGATGGTCTAGGTTGGTTAAGTGTTCGTCTAGAGTTCGGATGGTCTAGGTTGGTAAAGTGTTCGCCTAGAGTTCGGATGGTCTGGGTTGGTAAAGTGTTCGTCTAGAGTTCGGATGGTCTAGGTTGGTAAAGTGTTCGTCTAGAGTTCGGATGGTCTAGGTTGGTAAAGTGTTCGTCTAGAGTTCGGATGGTCTGGGTTGGTAAAGTGTTCGTCTAGAGTTCGGATGGTCTAGGTTGGTAAAGTGTTCGCCTAGAGTTCGGATGGTCTAGGTTGGTAAAGGGTTGGCATAGAGTTCGGATGGTCTAGGTTGGTAAAGTGTTCGCCTAGAGTTCGGATGGTCTGGGTTGGTAAAGTGTTCGCCTAGAGTTCGGATGGTCTAGGTTGGTAAAGTGTTCGTCTAGAGTTCGGATGGTCTGGGTTGGTAAAGTGTTCGTCTAGAGTTCGGATGGTCTAGGTTGGTAAAGTGTTCGTCTAGATTTCGGATGGTCTGGGTTGGTAAAGTGTTCGCCTAGAGTTCGGATGGTCTAGGTTGGTAAAGTGTTGGCATAGAATTTGGATGGTCTAGGTTGGTAAAGTGTTCGCCTAGAGTTCGGATGGTCTGGGTTGGTAAAAAATTCATCTAGAGTTCGGATGGTCTAGGTTGGTAAAGTGTTCGTCTAGAGTTCGGATGGTCTAGGTTGGTAAAGTGTTTGTCTAAAGTTCGGATTGTCTAGGTTGGTAAAGTGTTCGTCTAGAGTTCGGATGGTCTAGGTTGGTAAAGTGTTCGTCTAGAGTTCGGATGGTCTAGGTTGGTAAAGTGTTCGCCTAGAGTTCGGATGGTCTGGGTTGGTAAAGAGTTCGTCTAGAGTTCGGATGGTCTAGGTTGGTAAAGTGTTCGTCTAGAGTTCGGATGGTCTAGGTTGGTAAAGTGTTAGTCTAGAGTTCGGATGGTCTAGGTTGGTAAAGTGTTCGTCTAGAGTTCGGATGGTCTAGGTTGGCAAAGTGTTCTTCTAGAATTTGGATTGTCTAGGTTGGTAAAGTGTTGGCATAGAGTTCGGATGGTCTAGGTTGGTAAAGTGTTCGCCTAGAGTTCAGATGGTCTAGGTTGGTAAAGTGTTGGCATAGAATTTGGATTGTCTGGGTTGGTAAAGTGTTCGTCTAGAGTTCGGATGGTCTAGGTTGGTAAAGTGTTCGTCTAGAGTTCGGATGGTCTAGGTTGGTAAAGTGTTCGTCTAGAGTTCGGATGGTCTAGGTTGGTAAAGTGTTCGTCTAGAGTTCGGATGGTCTAGGTTAGTAAAGTGTTCGTCTAGAGTTCGGATGGTCTAGGTTGGTAAAGTGTTCGTCTAGAGTTCGGATGGTCTAGGTTGGTAAAGTGTTAGTCTAGAGTTCGGATGGTCTAGGTTGGTAAAGTGTTCGTCTAGAGTTCGGATGGACTAGGTTGGTAAAGTGTTCGTCTAGAGTTCGGATGGTCTAGGTTGGTAAAGTGTTCTTCTAGAGTTCGGATGGACTCGGTTGGTAAAGTGTTCTTCTAGAGTTCGGATGGTCTAGGTTGGTAAAGTGTTTGTCTAGAGTTCGGATGGTCTAGGTTGGTAAAGTGTTCTTCTAGAGTTCGGATGGACTCGGTTGGTAAAGTGTTAGTCTAGAGTTCGGATGGACTCGGTTGGTAAAGTGTTCGTCTAGAGTTCGGATGGTCTAGGTTGGTAAAGTGTTCGTCTAGAGTTCGGATGGTCTAGGTTGGTAAAGTGTTCGTCTAGAGTTCGGATGGTCTAGGTTGGTAAAGTGTTCGTCTAGAGTTCTGATGGTCTAGGTTGGTAAAGTGTTCGTCTAGAGTTCGGATGGTCTAGGTTGGTAAAGTGTTCGTCTAGAGTTCAGATGGTCTAGGTTGGTAATGTGTTCGTCTAGAGTTCGGATGGACTCGGTTTCTTTCCGAATCTTGCTGCTACACCGTCTTGTTCGCCTGTTACATTTCTTCGATTTGTCGAATCACGTAGGCAATGACAAAACATGGTATATTAACTACTAGTGCATTCGTTATTATTAGAAATGTGAATTATACTACTATTTTAGTACTGGCAGTTTCCGAATAAAATATATATCTTACGAATTTCTCCGATTCCATTTATTAAAAATATTCGGTCCAATATTCACTATAATAGGTATTTCATTTACGATTTTGAAATGTCTTTATTTTTTTAGCTTTTCACTGGTTCATTTCTGCTTTACACTTTTGTCATATTTCAGTCCGGGAACAGCACTTTTAACAGGGGTCTGTTGATGAATATTGGATATGCTGAGGCAATTAAATCGTATAACTACACCTGTTTTGTATTCCATGACGTTGACCTCATCCCCGAGAATGACCGGATCTACTACGGGTGTGGTGGAAACCCACGCCACCTATCGGCAGCTGTCGACAAGTTCAACTACAGGTCTGTCTAATAGAATTATAAATTGTTTTACAAATATATCCGATACCATTTAAATATAAACAAATAGTTATTTACCTATTCAGGTGTTTTGCTTGGTTTTAAAGGGTCTGACGTCCTTTAACGTTGGGTAAATGTACTGTTAAGCAAAGCGATAGGAAATTAATTGTGGTTGTTACGAAATACAAATGTAGGAAGAATACATTAAGACCCAAGAATATTGTAATGTGTACATGAAGCAGTGGAGTCAAACGGCGATCCCGAATTCGTGATGGGCTTCCTCATCAGTTGCTTCATCGTGAGTTAATACGTACCACACTGTATGCTCATTTCCTAAATCCCCGATCTGATATGAAGTTGTAGCTAGATGTTTCATTGTACAACATCAGTCTTATTATTCAATTCGACGTTTGATATTCATGTAATATTCATTACCCACCATATCATCACTTTACCTGTTAATATAACCTGGCCCCGGGAACATGACACGGACTTAAGTCTAATTATGGACTTAAGTTTAAGATTTTGGACTTAAGTCTAAAAACAGACTTAGCTTGGGGATCATGAAAAAAAACCTTAAGTCTTAGGTCTGAAATTCTGTCTTAAATCCTAAGACTGCTATAGGGCAGACTTAAGTCTAAATTTTTAAGACTAAAGTTTGTTTCATGATCCCGGTGCCTGTTTTCGGCTCCTTTCGGTCATGTGGACTCACTCGTGACACATAGGACATGCTGAAATGCAAGGTGATATGGAAACCATTGTTGAAATATAAAAATCTTAAAACGGGTTATAAATCTGTTAAGATGCCGATCGCACATGTTACATGTGACTGATACCTTGTATTGAAGTAATGAATGTCTGTCCATGAACAAAAAAACATCTGTGCTAAACAATGTGCATAGCCAGTCATCACAATACAGTATCAGACAGAGTCGTTTTGAAACAGCTGTGCTTAATTAAAAAATGTTAAAAAATGTCTCTTCACGTGATATTTACTCAGGCTGAAATCCATAATGTATGACGGGCTAGGACTGGTCAACATCCTTGTTTATTTCATTTATGATTTCTCATGATATAAAAATTACAAATTTTGTACATGTATGTAACTGCTGGATGTGTGAAGTAATGCTCGCATGCCGTATTGCATTAGGCAGGGGCGTACCTGGAGGTATTTTGATGTGCAAGCCCGCGACGTTTTCAATTTTGGGAAGGGGGTACTTCGGGGTTGGATAACATTTGGACTTCAAATGGTGCCATTGTTTTGGTCTTGTTTAAATCATCATTTTCTGGCCTATCATTATACAAATTATTAATCCGAAAATGGAATACGATGTTTTATTTCTATGATGTATGGGAACAAAATCATTATCCATACCTTTCTTATGTCATTAACTCGTCAGTAAGTAAAACCAGGGACATTTACATGTAAAAACCATCTTTGATATACAAACGTCTCTGTTTATAAGTATATATATGTTCTGTGCAAGACTCAGGAAGTAAGAACTCATGCTTGTGTTCTTGAGCATAATTTTGTATATTTCGAACAGGCCTAGTTTCACGAAAGTTCCTTAATCTCCGGAGAAAAGCATTAAAGCGTTAACGGGAAAATCAAAGTTTAAGGCATTTTCCTTAATTTCTGTAATGCTTTCCTATCGAGATATTTAACTAAAGGAATTTTGGCCGGCCTCATTAATAATTATATTTGCTGACTTTTTGTTTGAACCGAAATGTAGTAAAAATTGGCCCTTCTTTTATTACTTTTAGAATGATAAAATGGTCATTTTTTTATATTAAATCTAATACAGATTTACTAAAAAAAACAGAGAGTACCAAAAGGTCAACAAAACCATAATCCGAACTCAAAATCGATTAAACTAGAGGCAAAATATGAAAAAAAAGCACATGTTACCTCTGTAAACATACAAGAGAATAAGACCAGGTGTTCCGGAAGAGTAAGCGTCTTCCACTTCATCGACGTCAAATGCCATGTAAATATTGGTCACATCCAAGTAAACATCAGGTTCTCAAAATGAGTCCTCATTGTCAATAAAAACAAGGGAGAACACTAATGAGTATACTCAAAAACGTCCATCTTCATATCACCTAAAGATACAGAACATGTCCCATGAAACCAAGATGGCGACCATAAAACTTGCCCATAGTCTTCATTAACCTGAACCTCTCCTTTCCCTGTGCCATAGGTTTGTTCGTCAGCAGCTGCTATCTATCACTAAAACCTAATATGACATGATTTTATAAAAAAAAGTCGGCCTAAGTGAAGGTAGTTTCAAACTGATGCTTATGTTTGGATGTTGCTTGGTATTCATTTGTATACGAATTTTCTCACTTTAAAGCTATTACCTATATTTAGTCGTAGTGAGCTGTATCATAAATATTATTTGAATTGTGTTGGCTGCAGTCTCCGACATCTTGCACAATTATATATGATTTAATATGTATGCGTATTGTAATCATATATGCTATATCATTCGGAATAAAATAAAATTGAATTTGAAGTATTTATAGGTAACAAATTTTCTGCAGGATAATATGTTAATCTGCTGAGTCGAAAAAAAAGGAGTAACAATATCAGTGGACTTTTAAGAATATAAGTTGAATTATGAAATTTCTCGACTTTAATACACATACTTCGGAAAATGATGTGCAAGCACGGGCTTATGTGCTTACATGGCAGCTACGCCCCTGTGAGGATGTTTTTTTTTGTGAACAAAAGTTTATCAAGTTAAATGCTACATGAAACTGTATCTTCCGTATTTTTTTGTACAAATCATCAACTTAGAGCTGAACGCTTTCCATTTTAATCTCTACAATCTACAATGTTTTGCACCATAGAAAATTTGTACAATTTATATACATGTACACTAAAAGCAGTATTCATGCACAAAACGATAATTGTTTTTTATTCTTTTCAGACTTCCATATTCAACAATTGTTGGTGGAGTCACTCAGTTGCGAAGGGGTGATGTCGAAAAGATAAATGGTTTCTCGAACTTGTACTTCGGTTGGGGAGGAGAAGATGACGATTTGGGTGCCAGGTAAAATAATCTGAAATAAGAATTACAATAGAATTACATGTACCATCTCACGGTCGCCGTCTCATTGAAAAATATTCTGCATCTTTGCGTGATATGAAGAAGCGTTTTTGAGTATGCTCCCTTGTTGTGATTGACAATGACTCGGTTCTCATTTCGAGGACTTGATGGCGGGTGTCGTAAATAAAACAAAAGATGCTTATTCTTCTGGAACATCTGGTCTTGTTCTCTAGTTCTTTTACGAGGGTCTCCATGTAAATATCTCTTTTATTCATAGTTTGCTGCTAGTTTAATCGCTTCGGTATTCTCTAAATATTTTTACGCCAGTAATGAAAGAGTAATTTTATAGTAATTGGAGTAGAATGTATAATACTCAAACAATAAGATAATACCAAAGCGTAAACAAAGCCATAATCCGAACTCAAAATAGATTCAAACTAAGGATAAACTATAGACAAAGGAAAGATCTACACAGAGACACTTGAAAAAGCAATAACACCAGATTTCCCCCTTGTTTGAAGCAGTGAATTCCGCAATGAAGCACGACTTCTCCATCGTTAACCATCGGAACGCTACATGTACAACCTCCATAGTGTTAATGTACATCGGTATGCTACATGTACAACCTTCATAGTGTTAATGTACATCGGTATGCTGCATGTACAACCTCCATAGTGTTAATGTACATCGGTATGCTACATGTACAACCTCCATAGTGTTAATGTACATCAGTATGCTACATGTACAACCTCCATAGTGTTAATGTACATCGGTATGCTACATGTACAACCTTCATAGTGTTAATGTACATCAGTATGCTGCATGTACAACCCCCATAGTGTTAATGTATATCGGTATGCTACATGTACAACCTCCATAGTGTTAATGTACATCGGTATGCTACATGTACAACCTCCATAGTGTTAATGTACATCGGTATGCTACATGTACAACCTTCATATTGTTAATGTACATCAGTATGCTGCATGTACAACCTCCATAGTGTTAATGTACATCGAAATGCTACATGTACAACCTCCATAGTGTTAATGTACATCGGAATGCTACATGTACAACCTCCAAAGTGTTAATGTACATCGGTATGCTACATGTACAACCTCCATAGTGTTAATGTACATCGGTATGCTACATGTACAACCTTCATAGTGTTAATGTACATCGGTATGCTACATGTACAACTCCATATTGTTAATGTACATCGGTATGCTACATGTACAACCTTCATAGTGTTAATGTACATCGGTATGCTACATGTACAACCTTCATAGTGTTAATGTACATCGGTATGCTACATGTACAACCTTCATAGTGTTAATGTACATCGGTAGGCTACATGTACAACCTCCATAGTGTTAATGTACATCAGTATGCTACATGTACAACCTTCATAGTGTTAATGTACATCGGTATGCTACATGTACAACCTTCATAGTGTTAATGCACATCGGAATGCTACATGTACAACCTTCATAGTGTTAATGTACATCGGTATGCTACATGTACAACTCCATATTGTTAATGTACATCGGAATGCTACATGTACAACCTTCATAGTGTTAATGTACATCGGTATGCTACATGTACAACCTCCATAGTGTTAATGTACATCAGTATGCTACATGTACAACCTCCATAGTGTTAATGTACATCGGTATGCTACATGTACAACCTTCATAGTGTTAATGTACATCAGTATGCTGCATGTACAACCCCCATAGTGTTAATGTACATCGGTATGCTACATGTACAACCTCCATAGTGTTAATGTACATCGGTATGCTACATGTACAACCCCCATAGTGTTAATGTACATCGGTATGCTACATGTACAACCTTCATAGTGTTAATGTACATCAGTATGCTGCATGTACAACCTCCATAGTGTTAATGTACATCGAAATGCTACATGTACAACCTCCATAGTGTTAATGTACATCGGAATGCTACATGTACAACCTCCAAAGTGTTAATGTACATCGGTATGCTACATGTACAACCTCCATAGTGTTAATGTACATCGGTATGCTACATGTACAACCTTCATAGTGTTAATGTACATCGGTATGCTACATGTACAACTCCATATTGTTAATGTACATCGGTATGCTACATGTACAACCTTCATAGTGTTAATGTACATCGGTATGCTACATGTACAACCTTCATAGTGTTAATGTACATCGGTATGCTACATGTACAACCTTCATAGTGTTAATGTACATCGGTAGGCTACATGTACAACCTCCATAGTGTTAATGTACATCAGTATGCTAAATGTACAACCTTCATAGTGTTAATGTACATCGGTATGCTACATGTACAACCTTCATAGTGTTAATGCACATCGGAATGCTACATGTACAACCTTCATATTGTTAATGTACATCGGTATGCTACATGTACAACTCCATATTGTTAATGTACATCGGAATGCTACATGTACAACCTTCATAGTGTTAATGTACATCGGTATGCTACATGTACAACCTTCATAGTGTTAATGTACACCGAAATGCTACATGTACAACCTCCATAGTGTTAATGTACATCGGTATGCTACATGTACAACCTCCATAGTGTTAATGTACATCGGAATGCTACATGTACAACCTCCATAGTGTTAATGTACATCGGTATGCTACATGTACAACTCCATAGTGTTAATGTACATCGGTATGCTGCATGTACAACCTCCATAGTGTTAATGTATATCGGTATGCTACATGTACAACCTCCATAGTGTTAATGTACATCGGTATGCTACATGTACAACCTCCATAGTGTTAATGTACATCGGTATGCTACATGTACAACTCCATAGTGTTAATGTACATCGGTATGCTACATGTACAAACTCCATAGTGTTAATGTACATCGGTATGCTACATGTACAACCTCCATAGTGCTAATGTACATCGGTATGCTACATGTACAACCTCCATAGTGTTAATGTACATCGGTATGCTACATGTACAACTCCATATTGTTAATGTACATCGGTATGCTACATGTACAACCTTCATAGTGTTAATGTACATCGGTAGGCTACATGTACAACCTCCATAGTGTTAATGTTCATCGGTATGCTACATGTACAACCTTCATAGTGTTAATGTACATCGGTATGCTACATACCTCCATACATAGTGTTAATGTACATCGGAATGTTACATGTACAACCTCCATAGTGTTAATGTACATCGGAATGCTACATGTACAACCTCCATAGTGTTAATGTACATCGGTATGCTACATGTACAACCTCCATAGTGTTAATGTACATCGGTAGGCTACATGTACAACCTCCATAGTGTTAATGTACATCGGTAGGCTACATGTACAACCTTCATAGTGTTAATGTACATCGGTATGCTACATGTACAACCTCTATAGTGTTAATGTACATCGGTATGCTACATGTACAACCTCCACAGTGTTAATGTACATCGGTATGCTACATGTACAACCTCCACAGTGTTAATGTACATCGGTATGCTACATGTACAACCTCCACAGTGTTAATGTACATCGGAATGCTACATGTACAACCTCCATAGTGTTAATGTACATCGGAATGCTACATGTACAACCTCCACAGTGTTAATGTACATCGGAATGCTACATGTACAACCTCCACAGTGTTAATGTACATCGGTAGGCTACATGTACAACCTCCACAGTGTTAATGTACATCGGAATGCTACATGTACAACCTCCATAGTGTTAATGTACATCGGAATGCTACATGTACAACCTCCACAGTGTTAATGTACATCGGTATGCTACATGTACAACCTCCACAGTGTTAATGTACATCGGTATGCTACATGTACAACCTCCACAGTGTTAATGTACATCGGTATGCTACATGTTCAACCTCCACAGTGTTAATGTACATCGGTATGCTACATGTTCAACCTCCACAGTGTTAATGTACATCGGTATGCTACATGTTCAACCTCCATAGTGTTAATGTACATCGGTATGCTACATGTACAACCTCCATAGTGTTAATGTACATCGGTAGGCTACATGTACAACCTCCACAGTGTTAATGTACATCGGTATGCTACATGTACAACCTCCACAGTGTTAATGTACATCGGTATGCTACATGTACAACCTCCATAGTGTTAATGTACATCGGTAGGCTACATGTACAACCTCCATAGTGTTAATGTACATCGGTAGGCTACATGTACAACCTCCATAGTGCTAATGTACATCGGTATGCTACATGTACAACCTCCATAGTGTTAATGTACATCGGTATGCTACATGTACAACCTCCATAGTGTTAATGTACATCGGTAGGCTACATGTACAACCTCCATAGTGTTAATGTACATCGGTAGGCTACATGTACAACCTCCATAGTGTTAATGTACATCGGTAGGCTACATGTACAACCTCCATAGTGTTAATGTACATCGGTAGGCTACATGTACAACCTCCATAGTGTTAATGTACATCGGTATGCTACATGTACAACCTCCATAGTGTTAATGTACATCGGTATGCTACATGTTCAACCTCCATAGTGTTAATGTACATCGGAATGCTACATGTTCAACCTCCATAGTGTTAATGTACATCGGAATGTTACATGTACAACCTCCATAGTGTTAATGTACATCGGAATGCTACATGTACAACCTCCATAGTGTTAATGTACATCGGAATGCTACATGTACAACCTCCATAGTGTTAATGTACATCGGAATGCTACATGTACAACCTCCATAGTGTTAATGTACATCGGTATGCTACATGTACAACCTCCATAGTGTTAATGTACATCGGTATGCTACATGTACAACCTCCATAGTGTTAATGTACATCGGTATGCTACATGTACAACCTCCATAGTGTTAATGTACATCGGTATGCTACATGTACAACCTCCACAGTGTTAATGTACATCGGTATGCTACATGTACAACCTCCACAGTGTTAATGTACATCGGAATGCTACATGTACAACCTCCACAGTGTTAATGTACATCGGAATGCTACATGTACAACCTCCACAGTGTTAATGTACATCGGTATGCTACATGTACAACCTCCACAGTGTTAATGTACATCGGTATGCTACATGTTCAACCTCCACAGTGTTAATGTACATCGGTATGCTACATGTTCAACCTCCACAGTGTTAATGTACATCGGTATGCTACATGTTCAACCTCCATAGTGTTAATGTACATCGGTATGCTACATGTACAACCTCCATAGTGTTAATGTACATCGGTAGGCTACATGTACAACCTCCACAGTGTTAATGTACATCGGTATGCTACATGTACAACCTCCACAGTGTTAATGTACATCGGTATGCTACATGTACAACCTCCATAGTGTTAATGTACATCGGTAGGCTACATGTACAACCTCCATAGTGTTAATGTACATCGGTAGGCTACATGTACAACCTCCATAGTGTTAATGTACATCGGTAGGCTACATGTACAACCTCCATAGTGCTAATGTACATCGGTATGCTACATGTACAACCTCCATAGTGTTAATGTACATCGGTATGCTACATGTACAACCTCCATAGTGTTAATGTACATCGGTAGGCTACATGTACAACCTCCATAGTGTTAATGTACATCGGTAGGCTACATGTACAACCTCCATAGTGTTAATGTACATCGGTAGGCTACATGTACAACCTCCATAGTGTTAATGTACATCGGTAGGCTACATGTACAACCTCCATAGTGTTAATGTACATCGGTATGCTACATGTACAACCTCCATAGTGTTAATGTACATCGGTATGCTACATGTTCAACCTCCATAGTGTTAATGTACATCGGAATGCTACATGTTCAACCTCCATAGTGTTAATGTACATCGGAATGTTACATGTACAACCTCCATAGTGTTAATGTACATCGGAATGCTACATGTACAACCTCCATAGTGTTAATGTACATCGGAATGCTACATGTACAACCTCCATAGTGTTAATGTACATCGGTATGCTACATGTACAACCTCCATAGTGTTAATGTACATCGGTATGCTACATGTACAACCTCCATAGTGTTAATGTACATCGGTATGCTACATGTACAACCTCCATAGTGTTAATGTACATCGGTATGCTACATGTACAACCTCCACAGTGTTAATGTACATCGGTATGCTACATGTACAACCTCCACAGTGTTAATGTACATCGGAATGCTACATGTACAACCTCCACAGTGTTAATGTACATCGGAATGCTACATGAACAACCTCCACAGTGTTAATGTACATCGGAATGCTACATGTACAACCTCCACAGTGTTAATGTACATCGGAATGCTACATGTACAACCTCTACAGTGTTAATGTACATCGGTAGGCTACATGTACAACCTCCACAGTGTTAATGTACATCGGAATGCTACATGTACAACCTCCACAGTGTTAATGTACATCGGAATGCTACATGTACAACCTCCACAGTGTTAATGTACATCGGAATGCTACATGTACAACCTCCACAGTGTTAATGTACATCGGTATGCTACATGTACAACCTCCACAGTGTTAATGTACATCGGTATGCTACATGTACAACCTCCACAGTGTTAATGTACATCGGTATGCTACATGTACAACCTCCACAGTGTTAATGTACATCGGTATGCTACATGTTCAACCTCCACATTGTTAATGTACATCGGTATGCTACATGTTCAACCTCCACAGTGTTAATGTACATCGGTATGCTACATGTTCAACCTCCATAGTGTTAATGTACATCGGTATGCTACATGTTCAACCTCCATAGTGTTAATGTACATCGGTATGCTACATGTTCAACCTCCATAGTGTTAATGTACATCGGTATGCTACATGTACAACCTCCATAGTGTTAATGTACATCGGTATGCTACATGTTCAACCTCCATAGTGTTAATGTACATCGGAATGCTACATGTTCAACCTCCATAGTGTTAATGTACATCGGAATGCTACATGTACAACCTCCATAGTGTTAATGTACATCGGAATGCTACATGTACAACCTCCATAGTGTTAATGTACATCGGAATGCTACATGTACAACCTCCATAGTGTTAATGTACATCGGAATGCTACATGTACAACCTCCATAGTGTTAATGTACATCGGAATGCTACATGTACAACCTCCATAGTGTTAATGTACATCGGTATGCTACATGTACAACCTCCATAGTGTTAATGTACATCGGTATGCTACATGTACAACCTCCATAGTGTTAATGTACATCGGTATGCTACATGTACAACCTCCACAGTGTTAATGTACATCGGTATGCTACATGTACAACCTCCACAGTGTTAATGTACATCGGAATGCTACATGTACAACCTCCACAGTGTTAATGTACATCGGAATGCTACATGTACAACCTCCATAGTGTTAATGTACATCGGTATGCTACATGTACAACCTCCATAGTGTTAATGTACATCGGTATGCTACATGTTCAACCTCCATAGTGTTAATGTACATCGGAATGCTACATGTTCAACCTCCATAGTGTTAATGTACATCGGAATGTTACATGTTCAACCTCCATAGTGTTAATGTACATCGGTATGCTACATGTACAACCTCCATAGTGTTAATGTACATCGGTAGGCTACATGTACAACCTCCACAGTGTTAATGTACATCGGTAGGCTACATGTACAACCTCCACAGTGTTAATGTACATCGGTAGGCTACATGTACAACCTCCACAGTGTTAATGTACATCGGTATGCTACATGTACAACCTCCATAGTGTTAATGTACATCGGTATGCTACATGTACAACCTCCATAGTGTTAATGTACGTCGGAATGCTACATGTACAACCTCCATAGTGTTAATGTACGTCGGAATGCTACATGTACAACCTCCATAGTGTTAATGTACATCGGAATGCTACATGTACAACCTCCATAGTGTTAATGTACATCGGTATGCTACATGTACAACCTCCACAGTGTTAATGTACATCGGAATGCTACATGTACAACCTCCACAGTGTTAATGTACATCGGTATGCTACATGTACAACCTCCACAGTGTTAATGTACATCGGTATGCTACATGTTCAACCTCCATAGTGTTAATGTACATCGGTATGCTACATGTTCAACCTCCATAGTGTTAATGTACATCGGAATGCTACATGTACAACCTCCATAGTGTTAATGTACATCGGAATGCTACATGTACAACCTCCATAGTGTTAATGTACATCGGAATGCTACATGTACAACCTTCATAGTGTTAATGTACATCGGAATGTTACATGTACAACCTCCATAGTGTTAATGTACATCGGAATGCTACATGTACAACCTTCATAGTATTAATGTACATCGGAATGTTACATGTACAACCTCCATAGTGTTAATGTACATCGGTAGGCTACATGTACAACCTCCATAGTGTTAATGTACATCGGAATGCTACATGTACAACCTCCATAGTGTTAATGTACATCGGAATGCTACATGTACAACCTTCATAGTATTAATGTACATCGGAATGTTACATGTACAACCTTCATAGTGTTAATGCACATCGGAATGCTACATGTACAACCTCCATAGTGTTAATGTACATCGGTATGCTAGCATCACTGAAGAGTCCTAGGAGGACGAAACATCTGTATGATGCAGTTTAATTCAATTTTTCGGCATACTGTATCTATTACTGGATTTAAGAGGTGCAGCATATATGTGTGTTACGTCATCTTGTGTACAGCCATTGAGTACAATGTACAGCACAAGTGTCGACAAAAAATAAAAATATCAATTTTCATGCTAGGACGTTATTTACTATGGCACAATATTGTATAAAACGTATACGACATCTTTGTATGATATGTACTTGTATTTAGGATGAGGAATGCCCAGCTGAAGATCGAAAGATACAGTATACAGATATCACGTTATAAAATGTTAAAACACATTAACGATACAGGCAACGCTCCAAACCCTAAAAGGTATGTATCATTAGCAGTTCCTCATTCATATCGTCGATATATCTGAACGTGAAATTGACAGATTTGACAACGTTGTGGTTTCCTTTCATGATATGGTCCTCGGAAAATTCAACTTGGTATGAAAACAAAAACGTCAGCTAAGAGAGGGAACCTGAATTCATGTCTTTAGGTTGAATATATATATTCCATATGTAATTCTTTAAAACAAACAACAAAAGATACACTTCTTCAATCTCCCCTGAGTAAGGCAAAGGGGACAACTCATGATAATATGAATATGATGGAGTAATAGCAATGGAGTCCGTGATTATAACTGCAACTGGTATTCTAAAGTTGTTACCAAGACAAAAGTCTCTATGTTTCAAGGTCATCCAACCCGAAGGGTTTAGAATGACCTCTAGCCACCGTGTGTCGTCCGTCGTTCTTCGTCGTCCGCAATGCGCCTTCCGTAAAGTTGTCCTTCAAACGACTTCTTCTCCCGAATCGAAATGCCAATGTACTGATATTGTGCATGTAGCAAGCTGGCATAAAAGTCACCAAGTTGGTTAAAATGAATGACATTGGACTATTTTCTATATAGGATGAAGTGCTTCTATGTTTGCTCCAATGACTGACCCTGACTTAATTTCGATGCCACGGGGGCTAAATGTCTGATATTTCTTCTCAATAACCGAATGGTCTAATTGGACTGCAGGATGCTTCGATAAAGGGCTGTCAAGTTTGTTCAACATTGACCTATTCTCAAGATCGGAGTAGTCAAATGTCTCAATATTTTTAAGATTTTGTTTTCAATAAACAAAAGGCAAATGGTTGTGATATTTGACACGAATAATACTTGGGTTAAGGGCTTCCAACTGTGTTCAAACGAATAACCTTGACACACTTTCAAGAACATACGGGTCAAATGTGTTAAATATATTTTTCCTGTAGTATGCTGGGATAAAGGACTACAAAGGATATTTGCATGGTAGGACGCTGGGATGGAAGGTTACGAAAGTTGTTCAATGAAAGACCTTGACCTGTTCAAGAACACAGGGGTCAAATATATTAATATGTTAAGAAATAACCAACAAAAACATAATTATATAGTCAGATGATCGTAAAGGCTCATGGGTTTGTTGTTGGTATTGTTTTCTATTTTAATTTCAGGGTAAAGTTGCTACAGACAGCGGCCATTCGTATGAAAACAGACGGCGTGAACAGTTTAAAATATAAATTACTTAACACATTCAGAGGAAAACTATTCACGAATGTCACAGTCGCAGTGACCAAGGATGATTACCCTGTATAAATATGGTGTATTTTAACAGAAAGTGTGGGTGTCCTATCTATCCTGGATACTCAAGGAGTCAAGCATTACGCTCTCTGCAGCCATGATGGAAGATGTCATAGTGAAATATTTCTTTAACTTACTAACGACATCGTAAGAACAATACGTAGTATGGATACCCCACTTACACGGGCAATACATTTTGATTAGCGAACATGTATGTATGATGTAACAGTATACGTACCTATATTATCGGTATCTTACATAATATTTTTACTATTATTATTAATATTAGTCAGTAAAAGATATTCTCAATAATACTTTATACACACCAGTATTCTAATATTCATTGTAATTAATGAAATATGTTAGCGCCTAGGTTGATTGGAGCGAATAGAATATTTCATTCTGTGTGCAGCGGAAATATTTTTTCACTTACTTAAGTATTCTATTTATTTATGTCTGATTATGAGGTTTCATAAAAAAAACCATGCCAACTGGTTAGGGGTTGCATGGTTTACGTTTTTGGAATTAAAAGAAAGAAAGATTGCTTGTTTACTGAAACACTTAACTGAACCATACTACTAGTTGATAGAAAAAAATGTATTATTATCAGTCATTCTGCTATGAACGTTATTTTGTTACATCAATACTCAACATGGAGCCTCGTTCAGTCCCTTTTTGATATGATTACATATTATTTGTATCATAACAATTGAAATGTTTTTAACTTAAACTATTCAAGATATCAATACTTAAGCGTAGTTTCCTTTTTTGTCACTTCCGGCACACCTGGTCTATTTCTTTTGTACTTTTATTACAATGGTCTCCATGCAGATCTTTCTCCCCTTTAGTTTCTTAAATTACATACCAGTTATTATCTACAAATTTAATGTACGTAATGAGTAACGGGTCTTGTGTTAAGCAAAGTGTTTTGAGCCATTTATACTTAATGCATGATTTGTCACTTGGATCACAAATCTTTTGCTAAAGTTGTCCCGCGTAATGGGGAAAAAGAATGGATGCTGGTCAAGTCAGTCCACTCTGTGGAGTAAGTTCAGCGAAACAATTACATAAAGGACGGTTCATCCATTTAGATTTTGATTACCAGTTTCTTATTCCAACATCGGACAGGGTTTACAGGAACGTACTGTAGTAATCTGCATTTTTGTAATACTAGTTTAAAATATTTTGAGCCATTGCGCAAGTATGTAAAATTTATAAGCAGTAAAGCTTGAAATTAATAAAGAATTGCATACTAATCGATTAATTAAATTATGCATTAACCATTTTTTTTAGTTCACGGCACACTTTTAAACTCATATTAAAACAGTATATAAGAACAACATTAGTTGGGAATATTGAATGTGTTGTTCTTTTTTTTATAATGTGTGGATGTAGTTTATCTTTTAAAGATGAAAAACAAATCTTACATTTGACATTTTTATAAAATCAAAAGGCTGCTGCCATCTGAAAATTAACTTAACATCAAGGAAATCTTTAGAAATTGGTCTTGAGAATTTCATAAGCTACCCTTGACTATACAGACGTTATAATAATTTGTCATGTTTTACCATCATTTTACACAATATATTTTACATAACCATGTTTATGTATATTGTTTTTATATTGTTTGCATATTTGCTGTACCAGAGTATAAAAATGACAATATGCGTTAATATATCAAAGCAAATATGATATGTGATTTGTACATATAATTCTAACAAGCATAGAGTAATCGTTTCAGCTTGGTTAACAATAATATGATATCGACATATGACGATTAAGATTATTGCTGATTTACTACATGATTGCCTTGTTATTACGTTTTACACATGTGTAAAATGACCCGTCACCCCTGTGATTGGCTGTAAGTTTGAATTGTACGTATTTTGACGTCAAGCACATGACAATTAAAGGCCCAATATACGTAACTTCAGGGAAATTTTCGTGATTCTGAAAAATTCTGAAAAAAAATCCAGTTGATAACCATGCAAAAATAAGCCTAAAACGAAGTAAACCTGAGCGGTAACTAACAAGAAACTCTGGACAAAAAAATCCAAAGATTTGAAAATAATTCAGGTGGGGCCCACTTCAACAACAAACCGAAGGTAGAGGACGGTTCGATATGGACGCGTGTTTACAAAAAGCGTGTTTCAACTGTTGCTTTACCGTTAACCGCGAAAGAATTCATCTAGAATATTGCTGATATCAGTTAATCTTAACTAAATCTATATATATAATAAGTTATTAGGCTTGATTTTCGCTTCAAGTTCTGCCGAAAGTTACGTATATTGGGCCTTTAAATGATCGTCGATGAAGCGGAGAACGCTTGCTCCTTTAGAACAACTGCTCTCATGCTCTTGTACTTTTACGAGGGTCTCCATGTGAATATTTCCTTTGTTCCTATGCTGCCTCCAGTTTAATCGAGTTTGGATTATGGCTTTGTTAACGTGTTCCCTGATTCGTTCTCTGATTTTTGTTACATTTCAAAAGTATATAAATAAATCAGAAAATACCAAAGGGTCAAGAAAACCATAATCAGAACTTAAAATCGATTAAACAAGGAGCAAAATATGAACAAAGCAATTATTTACAAGGAATAAAACAAGGTGTTACGGAACAGTAAGTGTCTTTTGCTTCCTCGAAGTTACCCGCAATGTAAATCTACATTGTAGGTAAAAATACAGTAAATGTTATGACCTACATGTCGGACATATTTTTGACTCTCACCATGAAGGCATACTCATTAGCATATTCAAAAACGTCCACCTTTATAGTCTACAAGAATACATAGAAATCCAAAATGTGGTTAAATATGTTAAAAAAATATAAGCTTATGTGTGATATGATGCAACATATGTATATAATTTACTATATAATTAATATGACTAAAATATCTATAATGGAGAATGATGAAGTATATTAATGATGTTTAACATGGATTATATGATGTAGATGCCCAACATATGTTTATGCAAAAAAGTGTGTGTAAAGATATGTTATGATTGTCAAGGATGGATCCCAGGACTTTCTAAACCATGGTCTTCCTTCACGACACGTGATGAGGGATTAAAAATATAAGAGAAAAAAATCTTGATTTTTTATGCATGCGTTAGGTAGAGCAGGTATCTGGTGGATCGTTAATAACACGAAGCTTTCTTAACGATAAACTGCAGAAAAGACCTGTCATGTACATGTACACAGGCTAGTGTTAAAGTAAGGCAAAATGCTAGCATGCCAATAGTCAAGTCATACATGCATGACACAGGCTGGTGTTAAAGTAAGGCAACGTGGCAATAGTAAAGTCGTGCACTGATCCAGTATGTGATCCTATAAAAGGGAAATCTTTCAATCATATTTATTCATTTTTCAATGGCGCAAGCTCACATCGATCAGATCAAGAAAGAAGACATAATTATAACGGACAATTCATCCAAAAAAGTTGTTTTCCGCATCAGTCATACACAGGATATCATCAGAAAACTTAAAGGTGAGCTTAGGATCTGTGTGATTGATGAAAGAAAGAAAACGAGACTATCGGGAGAATTTCTTAAGCAACTTTTGACATTATCAGAAAGTTTGTGGTGTATCTGTGCATTTGTGGAAAAATAAAATGGACAACGTCAAAGACAGCTGTACCGTTAGTCATTCTTTACCCTTAATAAGTCCAAGACATCTATCCATGATCAAATGTTGTAACCGTGTGGACACATTCGTTAATTGGTCAAAACATCATCATCATTCGCCATATCAACTTCCAAATAAGGGATTTTTTTATACAGGAATAGAAGATCGTGTTTCGTGTGTCATGTGTGGAATCACTTTGAAGAATTGACGATATCAAAACGGAACATGTAAGGTGGTCAAAAGACTGCCTATTTCAACAGATGATGTTTGTCATTTAAGTATACACCGTATTTATTAAAGACCCCATCACTAACATTATGGAATTGAGTACAGATTTGTCGGATAAAAGAATACAGAACTATATGTTGGAACAATCTGAAGCTAAGGCCTATCGGAGAATATTAAAAAAAAATCTGCTCTGTATCGCTTATGCATACGTAGTGAAATCCAACTATTCGTATGTTTGGGGTGTGAGAATCGTCGAGAAAGTCAATATGAACACGAATGTGTGTTGTATTCCGATGCTGTTGTTATAGACTTACACTTGGACGAAGCATTAACTCATACTTATCATTTGACAGTAGAGTTCGCTATACAATCCTGTATACCTGCAGCTGCATTACATCGACTAATGGACGTTGAACGTTTGAGAGATGAAAACTATGTAAAACAACGTTATAGTGAAAAAGTAAAGAAATACGTAAAGAAAATCGGTAAAGTTCAGACATATCTGTTCATTTGACTGTGAACAGTCGTAGAGAGTAGACGTATACTACATGATGGGTGACCAGTACGTTGAAATTAACGTTGATGGTAATGAGCTTCGTGTTATAGTTTACGAGGATTACAATAGACATCGTATGTACATTTGTCCCATCTGTCTGTGCCATTATGAAAACTATTCCGACAGAGGTAAGAAACGACTAGTGAAACACGTATTGGAAGACCATCCGAAAGATACTTGGTAATACTGGTTTAGAACAAACAATGAAGAATATATTCATTATACTTATAGATGGACACTACTACCAATGAATCAGTTCATCACCATATGACAAGCTGTGTTGATCGCTTGATGACGTTTTATAATTGGAACTGTAGACTTCGTCTAACTCCATATCAACTGGCTACTGGTGGATTTTATTATCAAGGTGTTGGTGATTATGTGACACGTTATAAGTGTGGGAAAACACTGAGATATTGGAAATTTTCCAGTGGAATGTATTAACAAAAAATGTGTTTTACCATATCCCCCCAGTACAAGTTTTCTATAGATATGGAGTCATCGGAAGTCATCAGTATGGAGAACTTATTAAAACTGACGTATGCATTCATGTTCGAGAAATCATGAATGAAAGACAATGTGACTTAAACGATGCTTTTATTCATTTAGATGATATCAAAGTGATCGAGACTTCATTCGAGAGACTCTGCATTTTTATGTCCAGCGAGGTGTTAGAAACTCTTTCGTATCACAATTATGCAATGCCGAATGGATAGTAAACGAAATCAAAACAGAAAAATAGAAAAAAATGTGTATGTACATGTAATATGGTCAAATCTATTAATTGTGTAGAAGACTGGTTTCATAAAGCATTGTAAAATGTTGAATGTAAATAAATGTTGTAATAAAAGTCATGTACATAGATATTTTGCCTCATTGAATATGTTGACCGTTAAAGAGAAACGACTTATAGATGGAGTGTATTACGATCTGAATAAGGGAGGTGCATTTCTGAGTCCAACTAAAGTTCATCATGTATTGAAATCTCGCGGAATCACTTCACCAGGTCTATATAAGATTAGGAGATATATTCAGAGTCTAAACGATTACAGTTTACAAAAACCAGTCAAACGATCTTTCTTTGAAGTCTCTGGTCCATACGAGGAATTTCAAGCCGATCTTGCAGATGTATCGAACCTCTCGAAACAGAATGGTGGTATTCGATTCCTACTAGTAGTCATAGATGTATTCAGCCGATTCTTATGGGTGGAACCTATAAAAATGAAAACGACAAAAGATGTATTGGATGCATTTAGAAAGATAATCAATAGGAGTAAAAAGCCAAAACGTGTATATACCGATGCTGGCAAAGAATTCACGGGGAACCTGATGAAACAATATTGCAAAGACAGTGGTATTAGATGCTTTATTAGTCCTAACGATAAGAAAGCTTCGGTAGTGGATCGTTTATTTAGGACATTGAAGACCATGATGTATAGGTATTTCACAAAATACAGAACTTACGAGTACGCAGACAAATTACAAGATTTCGTCAAGAGTTACAACGTTACACCTCATAGATCTCTAAACGGTATAACACCCAAAGATGTAAACAAGACCAACGAAGCGGACCGTTTTGCCTATATGTACCTCAGAAAAAAACACACCAGACCTCCTGTTAGGAAAACTGTCCAGAAATCAAAATTTAGGTTTAAGATAGGAAGTCTCGTGAGAATCTCACACTTAAAGCAACCGTTTACAAAAGCTTATCAGCAGCAATGGTCGTCAGAAATCTTCAAGGTCAAGAAACGTTTCTTACGTCAAGGAATACCACAAATACCAATTGGTCGACTTTTTAAACGAACCAATGATGGGTAACTTTTATCAGGCCGAACTACAGATAGTGGACAAGGACGAAAACACACTATGGTACATCGAGGAAAAATTAAAAGAACGTAAGAGAGCAGGTAAAACTGAATGGTTCGTCAAATTCGAAGGCAGGCCGTCTAAATATAACCAGTGGATAGCAAAGAAAGACATCATAGATGTAAGCAAAGCCGAAGATGTCACATTACGTAGTCATTCACAACGACGGAAGTAGGAAATACTTTCCACAAAACAAACCTTACTATTTCGGCGTACATTTCCAGACACCGCTAAATCTACAGGGAACTTGGAAAGTGGCGTTAATGGACATAACATCAACAACGAGTGGAACGAAGAACAGACAAAATGTATACCTACACAGTGACGTGTGTGAAGAAGGCTTTGTCGATGGTGAAAAGGAAACTTGTCTTTTTCCCATCAGAGCAGTTAAGGTAGCAAATTCGTCCCAATCGTTCGATGTTCCATACTACATGCCTGTAAAAAAGTCGGAGGTTAGAGACGTTGAATTTTATATAAAGACAGGAAAAGGTGAAATCGCTTCATTCTTAAAATATCGAGTGACGATTACACTTCATTTTAAGCAATATCCTTTTCTATCAAGAATGTTACAAAGATGTACGTTCCTTACGTGGGAAAAGGGATCAAATATTATCAAGAGGTAGCACGTGGAAAGGAAAATGCCTTTTCAGAAAACACAAAACGAAACGTGAAGCAATTCGGTGGGGGATTGTCACAGAATAGGAACGAATTCATGATTCCTATCGATAAAAACGATAAAGAGGGAGAGAAGTCTTTACCTGCGAGGGAGGTAAATGTAAACATGGTTCGCCAGGTCAGCAAATTAAGTCGTAGAACAAGCCAAGTCAGAGATGAAAAGGAAACGCGCCCCACATCGTCGTCAGTCTAGCAGGAAACGTCGACGTGTACACACTTCACAGATGCACCTGAAGAAACCAAGAACAATAAAAGCACCACGGATGGTGAGTAAACTGAAAAGGAAAACAGGTAAAGCAGAACGGAAGGCGAGTAAAGTGAACAGAAAATCGGTCAAAAGGAACAAAAGGAATCTGATATCACAATGACTGCGTTAAACAAAGATTTTTTCAGAGAAGCACAACCGTCAGAATTAGCCGTATTTGACCTTCCATCTACACAGACAGCCGTGGAAAGTGTTTACTCTCAAGACGTGTTACCGATAACGCAGATCACGAGCGATTCCGTCGTAGAATTCATTGCTAGTGGACAGAACGGAATGGAATTGATCGATTTTCAGAATACTTTAATATATGCCAAGGTAAAAATAACGGAAGCGGACGGAAGCGCCATTGCTCTTACAGATGACGTGGGACCAGTCAATTTGTTTTTACTTTCTTTATTTTCTCAAGTAGACGTTACTCTACAGGGGAAGATTGTCGTGTCTACGACGAGCCATTACCCTTACATGGCAAAGAAGCAAAGACGACCCAATTGACTACTCAGATATGGTTTGAAGACGACGAGGGAGGCATGAACGAATATAGTCCTAGAACCGGTTCAAACGTAGGTTTGCTCACAAGAGCTGAAATGCTTGAAGGTGGGAAAGTGGTAGACGTGGTTGGCCCGCTCTATCACGATTTATTTTAGATGGATAGGTATCTGTTGAATCAAGTTAAAGTCAACGTCAAATTGTATCGATCAAAACCAAGTTTTTGTCTCGTGTCCGGCACTTCATCGGCCGATTACAAGGTGACATTCGAAGACATTCGACTGCGTGTGAGCAAAGTCAAGGTCAATCCAGCTGTCATTTATGCACAAAATCAAGCACTAGAAGTGACCATGGACATGCAGATGGCCATTCCTATAGGAACGACAAACTTTACCTACGATAATATATTTCAAGGCATGAGACCAAATCTTGTGGGGGTTGGATTTGGGAATGCCACTGGAACCACCGGTGATTATGAACAGAAACCTTGGTTTTTCAAACCCTATGACGTCACATCTATAGGACTCTACGTAGACGGAATACCAAGTGGGTGGTAACCCTTTAAAACTCAAATACGGAGCGGTCGGTGGTCAAACCACCATTCCCGTTCTGAAGAGCATGTTACAATCGACGGAAAAATGGCTCAACGGTGCCGGTTCTAACATGGAGAGGGAAGACATTGCAAAAGGATATGCGCTCTACACATTTGAATTGGAACCTACTTTCCAAACCAATCAATATCTCACCTTATTGAAACAAGAAAACATCAGACTAGAGGTCATCTTTGGAGAGGCACTGACAGCAGCGGTGTCCTGTGTTATTTACTATGAATACCCAGGCTACTTCGATATTCATTCGAAAAGGGTCTGCTTGGGTACTCAAAAAAATTATCAAGCTAGAAATACACGTTGCAAATTACTCACTCTTGAGTGGTTCCTCCTACGTACCGACTCCATCTACTTTCAAACGTCATAAAATAGTAATTATTATTAGAAAGGATCAAACAACACAGAAATAAAGAATATGAAACTTTTTTTATTTGGCGATATGTGGTCACGGCTTATATATTTTTTACAATATGTTTGTCTGCCGCAAATGGTCAGCCATAGTTTACACACAATTCATTTCAAAATTCAATCAATTCAATATTCACTCAATTCAATATTCACTCAATTCAATATAAACTCAATTCAATATTCAGTAAATTCAATATTTAATCAATCCAATATTCACCCAATTTAATCTATTGAACTGCATTCACTAAATGCATCATTGAATATTCAAATGTATTCACTCAATTCAGTCAAGTGTAAGAATTCACAATGTTTAAATTACTAATAAATTTCCAATCAAATTCTCAATCTAATTCACTTCAATCATTTGTTAAAGAAGTATACTTTGACCCCGATAACGGCGATCAAAAACTATTACTTCCCTTAATTGTCCAGGAACTTGTAGAATTTGGCGTGAATCTGCCAAATGGTCACTGTGGGGCGATAGCCCAACCGTGACCACCGCCACACACTAGTGGGGAGGAAGCGGCAAATTCTCTTCCCGTGACTACATACTCCTCTCTGTGCTCCCTATAATTCAGATATTACTTATTAACCAGGTTCACTAAACCAACGATTCAATCCATATCTGGAGGAAAAACAGAACCCGCTTTTGTCCAGAGTTCCTCAACGCTCCCTTGTAGACCATTCAGAAATATGTTACTACCTGCGACTGACAAATGGACCCCTTCACAATAGAGGTTAGGGCTCTTACGAGTGATATCTGGATGCTTGATATAACCCTCCCCCCACCCGCTATCTATGACAGTTTTCGCGCACGCACTATTCAACCTAACCCTACAGCGATCCATTGCATCATATTCCTCGGGGGTGCAACCCCTCCATTGCAAACGAGGTAAAATTTGAGACCAAATCATCTTTTTCCCTGGAAATTTATGCACAACTTGAACAAGTGTAGCTCGAGCTTTGTGAACTATGTCACCAGGAAGACTTCCCCCAATATCATTTCCTCCAAAATGTAACAAAATGAAATGTGGGACTGGCCCTATGGAGTCTAGAAGATTAATTTTTTTTCAAGGTTTTCAAGTTTAAGTCCCCCATAGCCTTGCCACCAAATATTTACACTAATAGTCCGGTTGCCAAACCCAAGATTTTTGGAGAACCTTGCAATAGGGTCCGTACAAAGTTTTTTTGCTGTTTCTAAACCTCTGAGGCGTGCTCTTAAAGAATCTGGATGATGCCACTCTGTCATCATTGGGCAATCCTCATAATATGCAAATGAAGGCCGCCATTACTGAAAATCTTATTTTCGTCAATATCTCGGTAACTGTACATGGTATCAAAATACTTTTGGTGTCTATCCCCATGTTCTGAGGGGAAACGAATAAGATTAAGCCATTTTAGTAAAGCTCAAACTTAAAGGTTGTGCTGAATATGCATATTAAGGCAGCCATTACTGAAAATTTCGTTTTCGTCATAATCTCAGCAATCACATATGGTATCGAACTATTTCTGCCGTCTATACGCATGTTGTCAGGGGTAAAGAACAAGATCAAACCATTTCAGTATTGATCATACCAATATTTTTGCAAAATATACAAAAATCAACGGCTGTGTATATCCGAGTCGTTACAGAAATAGCCTACATCCCCTTTACTTATTCTATTGCATGTTGCCACGACTAATTTGACTCAATCCTCAAACAAATCAATTTCAACAATATTGTCACAATCGTCAATCCGTCGGATATCCTCATCCTGAATGTGAGCCGGCTTTACATTCTGTTTGAATGTCTCGTTAGAAGGTTGGAGTGACTTAAGCTCTGGAGCATTTGTCTCATTTTTCTACCCATCCTTCGTGACCAGACTTCTCTACGGACATCAAGACATGTTCGATGTCACTAAGCTTTGACCCTGTAGCAGGCAGCCATGAATGTTGTTGCTTCTTTAATGATTTCATCTTTGTTCTTTCAGCTGCCTTAACCTTTTGCTGTATGATTATTACATCCGCTTCTTCATGGCAAGTCACGATATTTTCCCTGCGGAAGACAATGCCATCCTGAATTACAACCGGTGCAGACTCAGTAGAGTAACTGAGAATAAGGTAGAGGTCATAAATCTGATATGTCAGAATTTGATCTAGAAAGCACAGAACGAACCCAATCAACAGTCTGGTCATTACCTCTACTGACTCTGTACTAGTTGTAATTCAGGATGGTATTGTCTTCCACAAGGAAGACTTCATGACTTGCCACGAAAAAGCAGATAAAATAAACATACCGCAGATCGTTAAGGCAGCTAAAAGTGGCGTGAAAAAGAATCAACATTATATGTGAGGACACAAACGTTCTTGTCCTTCTGTTGCATTTCTATGGGAAAGTTAAACATGACCTGTCGTCTTACAATGGAAGGACCAAGTGCCGTACGAACTGCTTTAGACATTGGAGCAACTGCAATTGAACAGATGGACACTTGATTTCACAACTGTCAGCTGCCCATGCCCTCTCAGACTGTGGCACTGTGGCTCAGTGCTCAGGTGTAGGACAAAACACTGTCATCAAAGTCCTTAAGAGTGGTGTAGAACTGCACAACTGGGGCATTTTATCTGAGGATATATATGATATCTTTGAAGAAGCGACAGTATTCATGGTTACCTCCTACAGGGTCAAAGCAAGGTGACATCAAATATGTCTGAGGTCCGGAGAGAACTCTGGTCGCGAAGGATGGATGAGAAAATGTGGCAAAGGCTCCAAAGTTTAAGACACCCCCACTGTCAAAAGAAACATCAAAGAGAACGTAAAGTGGGTGCACATTCAGACTTCCATTTGGAAATCAGCTCTCAGCTCAGAACCTCCACCACTAGATTTTGTCGAGTTTGGATTGGAACTTGAGGAATGCACTAGATGCTTGATTCCAGTAACATTGCATCCAAACGTTAGTGTTTCTCCGCAGGAGGTGCTGAAAATGATAAAGTGTGGTTGTGCTACGAATACACCCTGTTGGACAGGAATGTATGGATGTTATACATCTCACTTGCCATGAACAATGATAAGTTGATGTCACTGGGACGCAAACTGCCAGAATGGGCAAACCCGACGTGTTGATGACTGGCAATGTTGTTGAAAGTGATGTGTTTGAGGAATGAGACATTTGGTTTGGCTTATTTAGTTTTACGTCCTATTTACAGCCAGGGTCATTTAAAGACGTGCCAGGTTTTGAAGGTGGAGAAAAGCCGCAGTACCCGACGAAAAACCAACGACCTACGGTCAGTACCTGGCAACTCCCCTTCATGGGAACGTGGGATTCGAACTCGCAACCCAGAGGTGGAGGATTAGTGGTAGAATGTTGGAACACCTTAACCACTCGGCCACAGCGGCCCTGCGGAATGAGACAAATTAGCAGTTGCGCCATGCATTAGCATAAGTAAAGGGGATGATCTGTGCACGTGGCGACTTTGAAATGATATTGGTGTGATCGGTGCTGAAATTGTTTAATCTGATTCTTTATCCCTGACATCATGTGTATAGACGCCATAATTATTTTGATACAATATGTAGTTGCTGAGATATTGAGGAATTCAAGATTCTCAGTAAAGTCTAGAATTGATTCAGTGTAAATGTTATAATATAATAAATTTCATTTGTCGCATGTAATTATGTATTAATAATTTCGCTTAATTTATCTTTTTTCTCCGCTAAATATGCCTAAATGACTTCCTGTTCTCAATTAGGGGAGGTAACTAGCGCGAACTAAAATTTATAGAATTTTGTGGTTACTTCCCCTGGCGTAAAAAAAATATTGTTAGTGGAAAGTTATAAGAAGATGTCAGCCGGTATAAATCATTTCGGCGCATTTATATGTATGCATTAAATGATGTATACCGTTACCAGTTCTTGCCACGTGGAGGCCTCCTCTTTCAAGAACCAAAATGTTTTTTTTGTATGCGTACATATGACCTCATGCGTGGTCAACGTTCGGCGTCAGGTAGCTGGCATGGTTACGTCCCTGTTGTAGCGATACGGCTGAAAAAAAAATAACTTCATTAAAAAAACAGTCACACGTTTATTTACAATACACTGTTCGTATTTTTTCATGTTTGAATTACTATTAAAACAAAAGATTCACATTGCGCCGTTATTTTTCACCGATATGTATAACTTTCATGTTACTTTATATATCTATCCTTACCTCATTCGTCGTCAGCTGTTGGGCGGATCATTGCTGGACAATAACTCTTCCCGACGGTCTTCAGGAAGGTCGAGCTTGACATTTCCTGCTCAGCATACTAGAAGAAAAAATGAATACACTAAAAAAACTATTTTATGGTTCATCACCGATTTATAAGTGATTATAGATGTGTAATGTACACATTTCCATTTTTTACTTATATAAATATAGTATTTTGCTATCTTAAGTTTGACGTACCTGGTCCCATAGTGTCACGATTTTCCCCTGAATTCGCCGGTAAACGGTCGTCTGCTGGCGACGCAGGGCTTGCTCCGCGACGAGCCTCATCTGAAGGGTGACCAGACGGCCTTCCTGGTGTAGCAGAGGGATGAGCATGTAAAACGGCAGGTTCGCTCGACGCGCCTTGGTGTTGATCCTGCGATGCCAACCTAGGAACAAAATGAATCATATAATCATGTGGAAATAAAACAACTGAACATGTTCTTATATTAAGAAGGAAATATAAAATGATATATGACTTAATTTAATTTTTTTAAAAAATAAGATTTTTTATGACATAATATCAAATTGATATTACAACTTACCTTCAACGTCGTTGTTGGTGCGGAATAACTGTCGGTGGACGCACCAGTTGGCAGTTGACCACACACTGCTTCTGAACCAGTATCTGAAAAGTACAAAGGAACAATGTTTCGAAGTATGAACACTGATTTTAAAATAGTAATATAAATGGAGCGACCACTTTATTTCAGGTTTCAAAATATAGGAACATTAGCTATACCTGTCAAGGTAATCCACAAGCTGGGTCAGCTCTGGCGTGTTGGTGAGTCGTCTCAGCTTCACGAAAGCGTCGTGGATCTGAGTCGACAGATTATGAGACACGGAAATTTTGCGTGTTTTTGGAGGTTTATGAAATAAAAATTATCCATCTTTCCAACGGTACCAAGCGTTTTTTTCGTACCTCAAATAGAAATGTGATTTCTGATGCAATAAAAGTAGGTGGGGTCGATTTTTCGATCTGGAAAGCTTTCCACCCTTTAGCTTTTAATGACCATTGAGGGGGCATTTTTATCGAAAATTGATCTTAACCACCCAAATGTGTCAAATTACTCTAAACACCCTATTTTAGGTACAAAACTAGCTGTAACAAATTTTCAGGTCCCTGTGGTATCAAGTTCAATGTTCGGACGTGTATGACGACATGTATCAAGACAGACACATGTTCGATCTGTCCAATTCTCCAATCGAGCAAGGTGCCCCGATAAAAAGAACAAAACAATACCAGGGTATTTCAAAGATGAAACGGGAAGTGAACCCATTGCAGAGTATGTAGGACTCGTACGTGTACGCCGTGAGAAATCGCATGGAGATAGAAAATATTCTTGTAATATGGAACGATATGAAAAAAAACAGGTAGCCAAAGGTATCGCAAAAGCGACCATCGGACGTGATCTAAGACACGAAATGTGTAGAGTTTAATCGATGAAAATGTGTAAAATGAATTCGATTAGAAGCGACAAACATCAGCTGTATGTTTATGCCAACAAGTCGGGTCTGTGCGCCTTCGATGACAAGCGCTGGGTCTTACCCAATCGGCACGATACGCTTTCGTTAGGTCATTACAGAATAAATAAAACAAAACTGTAATTTTACAAAAATTTATTCAGATGTCAGACTGAAGTCGTCATGAAAATATTGTAAATTATTATCATACATGTAGGTTATGTAGTATGAGGGATATCATGTTTAATTTAAGTATCAAAACTGAATCACAAAGTATTTGAAAAAAAAAGAAATAAAATATTTTAAGTTGTTGATTTAAAAAGAAAGTTTCATTAAGTATCAAAACTGAATCACAAAGTATTTAAGAAAAAGAAATAAAATATTTTAAGTTGTTGATTTAAAAAGAAAGTTTCATTAAGTATTAATTTAAGTTAAATAATAATTAAAGTTGTATACCTCAACGAAAATTATTCAAAATTGAAATCCTAAATGAAAAGTATGAGAGACATCATTTATAGATCCAAAAGTTTTAAGCATGAGAGACATTACCTGAATTTGAAGTATGTGAGGCATCATATGAACTTTCAAAAGTTGAAGTATGTGAGGCATAATACACTGTATATACCTTGTATTACAGTGTTTCATTAAATTAGTTTCAGATTGTTCTTAAAAAATGTTTTCTTTATTGTATTCATTTAACAATTCAATTTTTTATGTTGTTATTGTATAACAATCCTACGGCGGCGTATTAGAGCCAGTATGAAAATAAATTTATCTTGTAAGTATAACATAATATCTTGTACGTACAACAAAATATATTGTACGTACAACTTAGTATCTTGTACGTACAACTTAGTATCTTGTACGTACAACTTATTATCTTGTACGTACAACTTAGTATCTTGTACGTACAACTTAGTATCTTGTACGTACAACTTAGTATCTTGTACGTACAACGTATGATCTTGTACGTACAACTTATTATCTTGTACGTACAACTTAGTATCTTGTACGTACAACTTAGTATCTTGTACGTACAACTTAGTATCTTGTACGTACAACTTATGATCTTGTACGTACAAGATAGTATGTTGTACGTACAAGATAGTATGTTGTACGTACAAGATTCTATGTTGTACGTACAAGATAATAAGTTGTTCGTACAAGATACTAAGTTGTACGTACAAGATAGTTTGTTGTACGTACAAGATACTAAGTTGTACGTACAAGATAGTATGTTGTACGTACAAGATACTATGTTTTACGTACAAGATCATAAGTTGTACGTACAAGATAATAAGTTGTACGTACAAGATAATAAGTTGTTCGTACAAGATACTAAGTTGTACGTACAAGATAGTTTGTTGTACGTACAAGATACTAAGTTGTACGTACAAGATAATAAGTTGTACGTACAAGATACTAAGTTGTACGTACAAGATATTATGTTGTACGTACAAGATACTAAGTTGTACGTACAAGATAGTATCTTGTACGTACAAGATAGTATGTTGTACGTACAAGATAAATTTATTTTCATAGTGGCCCTAATACGCAGCCGTACAATCCAGTTCACTTATGTTTCAATGTTTTATTACATTGATTGTATTATGTGCTCATTGATGTTTTCATTGTTCAATATGAATGTTATTACTAAAATTATAGTTAAACAAATACAGTTGTTCTTAGTTAATCCTCTCTACATTCTTATATACAACCCAGCATCGACTCTTTATACGGTCCAAAAATGGCTGTTACTTTACAGTAGCATCGATGTCCCCTCAGCCTTCTCAAATGGGAACGAACTCCCCCGTATCTTACTTCTACTATGCTATCGATAAAGAATCCAGATTCGTTTCTCAATTCGGGATAACGTCTCCTTATAGCTGTAACGAGTTTACTAAATATATGACGGATCTACAGATGTCGACCTCCACCACAGGACCAACCACCACTGCTATTACAGCTGTTGATCATCCAGTCATGTCGACAGCTGTAATGGCATGGCTAATAATGGCAGTAGTACTGCCTGTGTTGTTTGGTTATAATGATTTTCTTTAACATATCATCATCAATATTTGCCTTTAAATATCTTTATTATTTTGAATAATTATTTATTCTTTAACCATTGTGATTATTTTTTCCTCAAGATGTCACCATCAATCATAACTGTATTGAATTTTCTTCTTAAATATATAATGATTTTCCTCGAAATCTCATCATTGATATTTGTTTTAATTATTCAATGTAATTATTAGTGACTATATTTGAAGGTGATGTAAGTAAGATGTCTTACTGGTTACTATATATGTTTTGTGAAGTTTCTCTCATTGAGAAAAATATATCTATTTCCATTTGTAGGAATTGCATTTCTGGCCGTTAGACGTTGGAGAGAGTGACGCTTGAGACACAGCTATCGAGTTCGGGAAGATTTCAATGTAAGCATTGGACATAAAATGTTATATGAAATTAAATCATTTGTGAATTTATACAATTTCAATTCTGAAATTATTGTAAGTTTTCTCCCTTAGACCAATGACAAAACATCATGTGTTGCCTTTAACAATTTTTTTCCATTCACAGTTTCAATTTGAGATGATGAAGGTATGTTAAATTAGATCTAAATCGGGTTGAAATCAAACAAATAATTGGTTACATTCTTTATAACATGTGGGCTAAATGTGTCCAGTCTAAAGGACTATTTCTTGTAAACAATCAGTTTCTTATACATTTCTTAAACACTCATTCTATTATTCCAAGCTCTAGTAATGTGTATATATTTCAATTGTAGATGAAATACCGACCGGGGAATTGATATCGGGTAAGTTAGAATTCACTCTTTATGTTAATTACAGGTTTGATGTTACCTTATCACCGAACAGTGCTATGGATAATTATTTTTAAAAATCTTTATCTATAATCTCGCCACAAAAGTCAAAGAATATAGATGATGGATACTGTAACATTGGGGGAACGTCACAATTAACTTTGTATACTTTATTTTCAAGACATGTTATTTGATTTTTTTATATTGTAGATGAGACTGACCTGAAACAGGTGGTGGTGGTGGGAGAGGAGGAGGAGCAAGGTGAGTTGGAAGGTATGTAGAAATACTTCATAACTTGTTCCATATTATCATGTTATAGTGCAAATAAATTCAGAAGGAGACTAACTTTTCTGTGTCTTATTTATCTTTTTGTGATGATGTATATAGTTTATGGTTTGTTTTTTTTTTTTAAATTGTAGCATCCAGAGAGGAAATTGTGTCCTCCCCCACTTCTTCCACCACCTCACCAGGACGATCTCCGTATCTGTTACGTCTGGGTCAAGTATAAAGAGCAAACATGATATTTAGGGAAATGTTTTATTATTCACTTTTTCCCCAATGATTAATACATTTTATTCTAATACTTAATAATAATAGTGTTGTTTTGTAATTTGTTTTTAATTGTGACAATACTCAATTGATGTGTTTTCTATTTATTAGTTTAGTTTTTGTGATGTTTCATTGTGATAATTTAAAACATTATAAATATATACAAATCAATACTCAGGTGAATGTGTGTCTTTTTTCATTTTATTTTTTGTTTGTGTATTTTCAATGTAATAACCTTTTTTTCAATACTTAATTATTCACTTTTTTTTCCAATGATTATCATATTTTATTCTTATACTTAATGATATTAAGGTTGTTTTGTATTTTGTTTGTCTGTAATTGTGATAATGATTTTCATAAAGTTTTTTAAAAATTTTCTTGTGATTCTGCAAATTTTTACATATTAATATTGTAGTAATTCGATTTTTTTTTTAAATGTTTAACTTGATATTTCTGCGATTGTTTCCCAATATTTACATGATTATACCAATGTTTAATTCATACACTTTATTCTTGTAATTAATGACATATATGTATGGCCATTTACTGTGATGTGCCAAATAAATGTTTTGATTTGAAATCTATCGTTTTTATTATTCTTAATTTGTTTACTTATACGATTCAGAAATAAGTCTACATCAATTCCGCCCCTTTTACAAGCATTCAATCATTTGACATATTGACAAGTAAAATGTTTGCTTACCTTAACGGATTTGTGCCACGAAAAATGAAAATTTTATATTTGGTAAAAGTCATGTTTTAAAACGATATTCAAACACCCAATCTTGCAATCGTGGTCTGGTTACTTTGTGTTGACACGATTATAAGGTCATTTTCGCCGACCTCTAAATTATGCATATTTTGTGACCCAGAACGAGGCCACTCCCCTGTCACGTCATCTTAGTACATGAAAATCAAGCTATCGCCATATTACACTGTTTGCTTACATAAACATTGTATTGTATAGGTATAACGTGTATAACAGCAAATATTGTTGTGATAGTTACATAATGATACATACAATACGTACAATATACTTTTAAAAACGAAAGTCCATGCATAATTTTAACTTGTATTGGCCAAAATGGTGTTTTGTGCAGCATTTGAATGCTAATTTCGTTCGTTATCCCGAAGAATATATATATAGTAGTCAAGATATCGACACCCTGTCGAAACATTACAAACCAAGGGCGTGCTATTCACATGGGATTAGTGTCTTACACAAGCGTGACACTAATTAGTTGATTGGTCAGGGAATTCACCTGGATAAGACAGGTAAATGGTACCATTTTACCTTTATACTGCTATATATACTGACATCAGTCAGGACGACGAAACCCGTACCAGAGTCATAAAAACGATACACACGTACAGTACATCAGGCAACCAACTTTATATTTATACCAATTTGACGAAAATAACCAGAATTAATGTTTATCTCCAAATTATTTTCGCATTCTACGGTACGTGTAAAATACGTATGTAATCGGGGCCTAATTTGTACTTGTACTATGTATTGAAAATTCCACGCACAAGATTCCGAAAAAAGGATGAAATGTAAATCCAACATTATTTTATTTAGTTTTATTTAGTGTTCAAATGTATCACGGAATTGGATTAGATTTTGCTATTTAGGTCCGTGGGGGGTGGGGGTGTCGTTCTGAACGTCCTGGGTGTCTATATCCGAGTTACAACAATAAACCTTTTTTTATATATTATCATTAATGTGAGCTTTAGATATTTCATAAATTCTTCAACTTCATCTTTGCTAGTTACCTAATGAATATAACCACTGAGGTCATCACAAGTGTGAAATGACTTACCTGTGATATCAAAGGGACGCGGCGGTAAGAGGAAAAAAGACGATCGGTACATGCAATTATAATCTTATACAGCTGGTCAGTTAACACATTAGGAAAGGTATACAATAGACTGACACCCTGTCAAATTCCCTCAGATAATTATTAAATGTACATTACGATGTACATTATTACGCCCACTATACATATATTTTGTATTCACTGGTAAAAATATGAATTAGAAAAAAAACCGTCGGTAGTGCAACGATTGATAGGTAAAAAGTGTCACCGACATGGAGCTTAATAAAGAAGCGATATTTCCTTCGACACGGGAAAACTTTCGAAAGTCCGCTTTTTCCGAGACAAATCTAAGATGGGAATGTTTCGTACCACAACTAAAATAATCACATCTTAAAATTGTGGTATTTAAACCGAATACAAATACAATTTACAAGAGCATTTTCAAATAGTTAGATTGCATTTCCCGTTTTTTCGAGTCGACGTAACATATGTATTCGTGTTGACAATGTTCCGTGCTGATGTCGCTTTCCCTGGTATATCTACCTGTCCGTCTCTGAAAGCGACAAATAATTCTTTAGCTCGATAAACATGTTTTTTATGTGAATAAAATAGCAAGGGCAACTCCAATACCAAGTACATCACTATCTATATCTGACATGGTGAATGTTGCCAAAATTACAGTACTTTTTAGGTCGGTAATCAGCGGACCTAATGTAAGCAGGTAAGGTTAGATTGAGGAGTCCTTGTACTAAGATGACGTCACGCGATCACGTGACCAACGAGCTCATTATCTCTAGTTTCGCTTGAGAGGTCAATGCGTATGACCCGAATTTCCATTTTTGTTTCACAAATCTTTTAATCAAATACTGGATTTCATGACTTTCCATAATTTGAATTACTATGATTTTGAAATATATATGTTGCTTTCGGATGAATCGTGACCGTGTTAATGCAGTATACACTAGTTAACCGTGTGGTCTGGTACACGCCTTTGTGGAAATGGATTACGCCGTTGATCTCGTTACTAACTTTACGGTGTATTATTTGATCGTTACTTGACAATTTTCCTGAAGGATTCAGTCGTCGTCTTCTAACGTGTTGACAATTGCTCTCTCTAATCACTTCACTTATGTGTCTACTTTGCTCTCTCAGAAAGCAGCATTTTCTAAAGAGATGATTTAATACATTTGCTCTCTCAGATAACTATTTCATAAAAAAAAACTTTCATCATTGTATACATTAACGAAACATTAAAGTTTTTTTATTATCATGACTTTATCGTTGAAAGCATATTCGTTGATTTTATAGCTCATTTAAATATATTTATCGATTAATTATTCCAACGTTTCATTATCTTTTAAATTCGAAACGGTTGACATAATACATCACTATTAGATTTTTTCTTAACATTTCTTCTATCGTTAAAAAAAGGACGGACACTTCACTTATATCTACAACAGTTTGTTTATCATTATATCGAAACTATCTGTGTCTTCATTAATACTAAATATATACGGCTGGTAAAATGTCATATATATATAGATCAGTTTTTGGATTAAATTCATAACCATTACACCTAAAGGGTTAGACTCGTAAATAAAAATTATCCTATGGGTATTATAGAAAGAAACTGTTGTTACCTCCTATATGTTTCTACTATTGTACTGAATTGTTGGGGTGATTTTGTGAGGATCTGATTTGGGTACTTAATTTGCATTTTATTTAACGTTATTATAAACAAAAATGTCTATCGACTCCCATCTCCATTTATCCCATTCTACCGATTGGTAGCTGTGTGCTTTTACAGGCTTTGGACTGTCCGACATATCTAATGTCAAGCTAGATTAGAGTCACATAGGCCGTCAGGGTCAAAAGAGATGCTAGCGGGGAATCCAACACATTGCTGTAGAACAGGAAACTGAAGTAACCAAACCAAAATGGTTTGATTTCTTCCAGGTATCTCAATCAATATGGAGATATTCATTCCTTTTTTTAAAGCTGTTAACGGTTCATCAACGCATATAGGATATATATGAATAAGGACACACAATTCTTACTAGGAAATCCAAGTCGATGTCGAATAGGACACACAAACCACCAAACCCGAAAAAGTCTGCCGACTCCCATCTCCATTTATCACATTCTACCGATCAGTCTTGAGCACCCCCTTCTCAAAAATGTTTCGTCCATCAAAACATTTGATTTTTCCACCCTGTACATTACCATACCACATGCCAAACTGAAAGAACGTCTTCGGTCTCTCATTATGAGAGCTTTCTTTTCCAAGAAAGGTGAACGACGATACAAATACATGGTTGTGAGCTATCATGGAGCATACTTTGTGAAAAACCCAACAAAAGCTAGGTTGAAATATATTGAGGAAGATATAGTACGAATGATTGAACTCCTGGTTGACAATATCTTTTTTGAGTTCGGAGTAAAGATTTTCCAACAGACTGTTGGCATTCCAATGGGCACTGACTGTGCACCACTTTTGGCTGACTTGTTTTTGTTTTCATACGAGGCTGAATTTGTCGAGGGGCTTATCAGGACGGGTAACAAAAAATTGCCAAATCTTTCAATTTCACTTTCAGGTATATCGACGATGTGTTGTCTATAAACAACAAGAGGTTTGCTGACCTAGTCGATCGTATATACCCTACTGAACTTGAGATTAAAGACACAACAGACTCTCCGACATCAGCTTCTTACCTAGATCTTTACTTAAGCTATGACCAACACGGACAACTTACTACTAAGCTGTATGATAAACGTGACGATTTCGAATTTCCGATCGTAAACTTTCCCTTTCTTGATAGTAACATCCCTGCTTCTCCATCCTATGGTGTTTACATGTCGCAGTTGATTCGTTATTCTAGGACTTGCTCTGAATATCGAGATTTTTCGTGATAGATGTCAACTGCTGACGAACAAACTTACGGCACAGGGATTCGAGAGATGCAGGTTGATGAAGACTATGTGCAAGTTTTATGGTCGCCATCTTGATTATCATCGAGAATTTTTTTGTATCTTTGTGTGATATGAAGATGGACGTTTTTTAAGTTTGCTTGTCAGTGTGTTTACTTGTTGTGATGACAATGATGACTCGGTTCTCATTTTGAGGATTGATGCTTACTTGGATGTGACAAAGATTTACATGGCGGGTGTCGTCGATAAAGCAGAAGACGCTTACTCTTCAGGAACATCTGGTCTTATTCTCTTGTGCGTTTACGAGAGTCTCCATGTAAATCTTTCCTTTGTTCCTATTGTGCCGCTAGTTTAATCGATTTTGAGTTTGGATTATGGTTTTGTTGACGCTTTGGTATTCTCTGATTTTTTTTCCGCAGCTTATGGTAGAGCAAAATGGCTCAACGTAAACTTTCAAGAGCAGATCTTTTACCATCCATGTCTCTCTAGAAAGTGATGCATAATTACTCTGTACTTTTGATATAACTGATGGTCAATACTATTGGTTTCGCTCGAAGAATATCGTGCCGATCCTACAGCATATCTTATCAGAAATTACCATCTTAAAGGAAAAATTTTTTATTTGTAATATATCCTGTTTCAGTTTCTGAAATTTGTGAATCGTAACCACTCCAGCCTACGATGAGCGTGATACCTTTTTATTTTATTAACAATACATATCTAATTTAATCTTGCTTGAAACAAGCTTTTTCATTGGTTTAAAAAATTATGTTATCAGCCCATCACCTAAAAAATGACGTCGCCGTTTATAACGTCGCTTTTGATTGGCTAATGCAGCAGCGTATTAATTTTTAAGAGAATAGAGTCCATCAATAAAGTGATTTTTTGCAGGGTATAGATTAAATTTTAAGTATCAACTTGAATCTATTTTTGATGTTATGGGGTTATAACACAAAACACCGCAGTGTACTCTCATCATAAACCGCTTCGCGGTTTATTTAGAGTACACTTTGTTTTTTGTGTTATATTTCCATAACATAAAAAATAGATTCAAGTTAATCCTTATATAATACATACAAATATGTATGCATGCAAATATAGCATTGCCAAAAGAATAAGACAACAGGCTAAGCCTATATCAGTCTTCTTCTAGAAATACTTCCGGTTAGACCTGACAGAAAGATGTTATGTTCCCTCTTTTAATACTAAATTTTATTGTTACAGAAGCAACACATATAAAATTATATAAAACAAAAACAAAAATTATCAAAGTAGATTAGACTGTGGTAAAGTGAAAGCATAACATGTTTCTGCCAGGTCTATAATTGAAGATTTCTTTGTAATGAAATAACTACTAATAACAATGAACTCGCTCACACATTCATTCACACATTCATACTAGAATGTTATAATGTACAGTATAGTAAAATTAGAAACTTGCTAGAATAGTAACATAATATGTATATGTATTAACAAGTTTTCTACAAAAATATAGAAATTATGTATTCATAGTGAAACGTTTTGAAGCTTAATAATATAAGTTGGCATGAAAAAGAATAGAAGTATTTAAGTGATCATGTGCATCAAGGATACCGCATAATAAGCAATTAAGATTTACATAACCTAACGAATTAAAAATAATTGTAATATGGTGTCTGGAATTAGAATATAGGGGACATTACCACAAGCACAGGAAGCATTATCAACCAGGTGATCCTGAAATTTATCATAGTTAAGATCGCTTTTAAAATTCCTAAGATGTCATAAAATTATGTTAAGTTTCCTAGGAATAGAATTGATAAAAAAGTTTGATACAGTCATGTCGATAGATGCTTTCAGTTTACGTTTAAAAGAAGAAATAGAGATAGAGTCTCTAACGGTACTATCAAGTGCATTCCACATATTCATAGTTGCAGGGAAGAAACTTTACATATAACTATTAGTTCTTGATTGAGGTATATTAAAGACTCTTATTTCTGAAGGTATATATATTGTTTACATTCAGAAATGGCTGTAGGATATAGAAGCGATATGCTGGAGTGTAGTTATTTATAATTTTAAACATTAATATCAGTTTGTGGTTTTGTCTTCTTGAGCTGAAGGACTCAAGTTGTGTTTCAGGATGTGGTGAGAACTATGTACTTATGTTGGTACACCTCAGTTAGCTATCAGAGGATGTGATTAGAACTATGTACTTATGTTGGTACACCTCAGTTAGCTATCAGAGGATGTGATTAGAACTATGTATTTATGTTGGTACACCTCAGTTAGCTATCAGAGGATGTGATTAGAACTATGTACTTATGTTGGTACACCTCAGTTAGCTATCAGAGGATGTGATTAGAACTATGTACTTATGTTGGTACACCTCAGTTAGCTATCAGAGGATGTGATTAGAACTATGTACTTATGTTGGTACACCTCAGTTAGCTATCAGAGGATGTGATTAGAACTATGTACTTATGTTGGTACACCTCAGTTAGCTATCAGAGATGTGATTAGAACTATGTATTTATGTTGGTACACCTCAGTTAGCTATCAGAGGATGTGATTAGAACTATGTACTTATATTGGTACACCTCAGTTAGCTATCAGAGGATGTGGTGGGAACTATGTATTTATGTTGGTACACCTCAGTTAGCTATCAGAGGATGTGGTGAGAACTATGTACTTATGTTGGTACACCTCAGTTAGCTATCAGAGGATGTGATTAGAACTATGTACTTATGTTGGTACACCTCAGTTAGCTATCAGAGGATGTGATTAGAACTATGTACTTATGTTGGTACACCTCAGTTAGCTATCAGAGGATGTGATTAGAACTATGTACTTATGTTGGTACACCTCAGTTAGCTATCACAGGATGTGATTAGAACTATGTACTTATGTTGGTACACCTCAGTTAGCTATCAGAGGATGTGATTAGAACTATGTACTTATGTTGGTACACCTCAGTTAGCTATCAGAGGATGTGGTGAGAACTATGTACTTATGTTGGTACACCTCAGTTAGCTATCAGAGGATGTGGTGAGAACTATGTATTTATGTTGGTACACCTCAGTTAGCTATCAGAGGATGTGGTGAGAACATTGTACTTATGTTGGTACACCTCAGTTAGCTATCAGAGGATGTGGTGGGAACTATGTATTTATGTTGGTACACCTCAGTTAGCTATCAGAGGATGCGGTGAGAACTATGTACTTATGTTGGTACACCTCCGTTAGCTATCAGAGGATGTGATTAGAACTATGTACTTATGTTGGTACACCTCAGTTAGCTATCAGAGGATGTGGTGAGAACTATGTACTTATGTTGGTATACCTCAGTTAGCTATCAGAGGATGTGGTGGGAACTATGTATTTATGTTGGTACACCTCAGTTAGCTATCAGAGGATGTGGTGAGAACTATGTATTTATGTTGGTACACCTCAGTTAGCTATCAGAGGATGCGGTGAGAACTATGTACTTATGTTGGTACACCTCCGTTAGCTATCAGAGGATGTGGTGGGAACTATGTACTTATGTTGGTACACCTCAGTTAGCTATCAGAGGATGCGGTGAGAACTATGTATTTATGTTG
Source organism: Mimachlamys varia (assembly GCA_947623455.1). Classification (NCBI taxonomy): domain Eukaryota; kingdom Metazoa; phylum Mollusca; class Bivalvia; order Pectinida; family Pectinidae; genus Mimachlamys; species Mimachlamys varia. The sequence continues at coordinate 5,375,246 of OX392534.1, forward strand.
GTACACCTCAGTTAGCTATCAGAGGATGTGGTGAGAACTATGTACTTATGTTGGTACACCTCAGTTAGCTATCAGAGGATGTGGTGGGAACTATATACTTATGTTGGTACACCTCCGTTAGCTATCAGAAGATGTGGTGGGAACTATGTACTTATGTTGGTACACCTCAGTTAGCTATCAGAGGATGTGATTAGAACTATGTACTTATGTTGGTACACCTCAGTTAGCTATCAGAAGATGTGGTGAGAACTATGTACTTATGTTGGTACACCTCAGTTAGCTATCAGAGGATGTGGTGAGAACTATGTACTTATGTTGGTACACCTCAGTTAGCTATCAGAGGATGTGATTAGAACTATGTACGTATGTTGGTACACCTCAGTTAGCTATCAGAGGATGTGATTAGAACTATGTACGTATGTTGGTACACCTCAGTTAGCTATCAGAGGATGTGATTAGAACTATGTACTTATGTTGGTACACCTCCGTTAGCTATCAGAGGATGTGATTAGAACTATGTACGTATGTTGGTACACCTCAGTTAGCTATCAGAGGATGTGATTAGAACTATGTACGTATGTTGGTACACCTCAGTTAGCTATCAGAGGATGTGGTGAGAACTATGTACTTATGTTGGTACACCTCAGTTAGCTATCAGAGGATGTGGTGAGAACTATGTTTTTATGTTGGTACACCTCCGTTAGCTATCAGAGGATGCGGTGAGAGCTATGTACTTATGTTGGTACACCTCAGTTAGCTATCAGAAGATGTGGTGGGAACTATGTACTTATGTTGGTACACCTCCGTTAGCTATCAGAGGATGTGGTGAGAACTTTGTATCTATGTTGGTACGTCTCAGTTAGCTATCAGAGGATGTGGTGAGAACTATGTATCTATCTTGGTACGTCTCAGTTAGCTATCAGAGGATGTGGTGAGAACTATGTATCTATGTTGGTACGTCTCAGTTAGCTATCAGAGGATGTGGTGAGAACTATGTATCTATGTTGGTACGTCTCAGTTAGCTATCAGAAGATGTGGTGGGAACTATGTACTTATGTTGTTACACCTCCGTTAGCTATCAGAAGATGTGGTGGGAACTTTGTACTTATGTTGGTACACCTCCGTTAGCCATCAGAGGATGTGGTGAGAACTATGTACTTATGTTGGTACACCTCAGTTAGCTATCAGAGGATGTGGTGAGAACTATGTACTTATGTTGGTACGTCTCAGTTAGCTATCAGAGGATGCGGTGGGAACTATGTACTTATGTTGGTACACCTCCGTTAGCTATCAGAAGATGTGGTGGGAACTATGTACTTATGTTGGTACACCTCCGTTAGCTATCAGAAGATGTGGTGGGAACTATGTATTTATGTTGGTACGTCTCAGTTAGCTATCAGAGGATGCGGTGAGAGATATGTACTTATGTTGGTACGTCTCAGTTAGCTATCAGAGGATGCGGTGAGAACTATGTATTTATGTTGGTACGTCTCAGTTAGCTATCAGAGGATGCGGTGAGAGATATGTACTTATGTTGGTACACCTCCGTTAGCTATCAGAAGATGCGGTGGGAACTATGTACTTATGTTGGTACATCTCAGTTAGCTATCAGAGGATGCGGTGAGAGATATGTACTTATGTTGGTACACCTCCGTTAGCTATCAGAGGATGCGGTGAGAACTATGTACTTATGTTGGTACACCTCCGTTAGATATCAGAGGATGTGATTAGAACTATGTACTTATGTTGGTACACCTCAGTTAGCTATCAGAGGATGTGGTGAGAACTTTGTACTTATGTTGGTACACCTCCGTTAGCTATCAGAGGATGTGGTGAGAACTATGTACTTATGTTGGTACACCTCAGTTAGCTATCAGAAGATGTGATTAGAACTATGTACTTATGTTGGTACATCTCAGTTAGCTATCAGAGGATGTGATTAGACCTATTTATTTATGTTGGTACACCTCAGTTAGCTATCAGAGGATGTGATTAGAACTATATATTTATGTTGGTACACCTCCGTTAGCTATCAGAAGATGTGATTAGAACTATGTACTTATGTTAGTACATCTCCGTTAGCTATCAGAGGATGTGGTAAGAACTATGTATTTATGTTGGTACACCTCAATTAGCTATCAGAGGATGTGATTAGAACTATATATTTATGTTGGTACACCTCAATTAGCTATCAGAGGATGTGATTAGAACTATGTACTTATGTTGGAACACCTCAGTTAGCTATCAGAGGATGTGATGAGAACTATGCATTTAAGTTGGTACACCTCAGTTAGCTATCAGAGGATCTGGAGAGATATATGTACTTATGTTGGTACACCTCAGTAAGCTATTAGAGGTTGTGATTAGAACTATGTATTTATGTTGGTAAACCTCAGTTAGCTATCAGAGGATGTGGTGAGAACTATCTATTTATGTTGGTACACATCCGTTAACTATCAGAGGATGTGATTAGAACTATGTATCTATGTTGGTACACCTCAGTTAGCAATCAGAGGATGTGGTGAGAACTATGAATTTATGTTGGTACGTCTCAGTTAGCTATCAAAGGATGTGGTGAGAACTATCTATTTATGTTGTTACACATCCGTTAACTATCAGAGGATGTGGTAAGAACTATGTATTTATGTTGGTACGTCTCAGTTAGCTATCAGAGGATGTGATTAGAACTATGTATTTATGTTGGTACACCTCAGTTAGCTATCAGAGGATGTGATTAGAACTATGTACGTATGTCGGTACACCTCAGTTAGCTATCAGAGGATGTGATTAGAACTATGTACTTATGTTGGTACACCTCAGTTAGCTATCAGAGGATGTGGTGAGAACTATGTACTTATGTTGGTACACCTCAGTTAGCTATCAGAGGATGTGATTAGAACTATGTACTTATGTTGGTACACCTCAGTTAGCTATCAGAGGATGTGGTGGGAACTATGTATTTATGTTGGTACACCTCCGTTAGCTATCAGAGGATGTGGTGAGAACTATGTACTTATGTTGGTACACCTCAGTTAGCTATCAGAGGATGTGGTGAGAACTATGTACTTATGTTGGTACACCTCAGTTAGCTATCAGAGGATGTGGTGAGAACTATGTACTTATGTTGGTACACCTCAGTTAGCTATCAGAGGATGTGATGAGAACTATGTACTTATGTTGGTACACCTCAGTTAGCTATCAGAGGATGTGGTGGGAACTATGTATTTATGTTGGTACACCTCAGTTAGCTATCAGAGGATGTGGTGAGAACTATGTACTTATGTTAGTACGTCTCATTTAGCTATCAGAGGATGTGGTGAGAACTATGTATTTATGTTGGTACACCTGAGTTAGCTATCAGAGGATGTGGTGAGAGCTATGTACCTATGTTGGTACACCTCAGTTAGCTATCAGAGGATGTGGTGAGAACTATGTATTTATGTTGGTACACCTCAGTTAGCTATCAGAGACCATGTACTTATGTTGGTACACCTCAGTTAGCTATCAGAGGATGTGGTGAGAACTATGTACTTATGTTGGTACGTCTCAGTTAGCTATCAGAGGATGTAGTGAGAACTATGTATTTATGTTGGTACACCTCATTTAGCTATCAGAGGATGTGGTGAGATCTATGTATTTATGTTTGTACACCTCAGTTAGCTATCAAAGGTAGTGGTGAGAACTATGTATTTATGTTGGTACACCTCCGTTTGCTATCAGAGGATGTGGTAAGAACTATGTATTTATGTTGGTACACCTCAGTTAGCTATCAGAGGATGTGATTAGAACTATGTATCTATGTTGGTACACCTCAGTTAGCTTTCAGAGGATATGGTGAGGCTATGTACTTATGTTGGTACACCTCAGTTAGCTATCAGAGGATGTGGTGAGAACTATGTACGTATGTTGGTACACCTGAGTTAGCTATCAGAGGATGTGGTGAGAGCTATGTACTTATGTTGGTACACCTCAGTTAGCTATCAGAGGATGCGGTGAGAACTATGTACCTATGTTGGTACACCTCCGTTAGCTATCAGAGGATGTGGTGAGAACTATGTACTTATGTTGGTACACCTCAGTTAGCTATCAGAAGATGTGCTGAGAACTATGTACTTATGTTGGTACACCTCATTTAGCTATCAGAGGATGTGGTGAGAACTATGTACTTATGTTGGTACACCTCAATTAGCTATCAGAAGATGTGGTGAGAACTATGTACTTATGTTGGTAAGTCTCAGTTAGCTATCAGAGGATGTGGTGAGAACTATGTATTTATGTTTGTACACCTCAGTTAGCTATCAGAGGATGTGGTGAGAACTATGTATTTATGTTGGTACACCTCATTTAGCTATCAGAGGATGCGGTGAGAACTATGTATTTATGTTTGTACACCTCAGTTAGCTATCAGAGGATGTGATTAGAACTATGTATTTATGTTGGTACACCTCAGTTAGCTATCAGAGGATGTGATTAGAACTATGTATTTATGTTGGTACACCTCAGTTAGCTATCAGAGGATGTGATTAGAACTATGTATTTATGTTGGTACACCTCAGTTAGCTATCAGAGGATGTGGTGAGAACTATGTATTTATGTTGGCACACCTCAGTTAGCTATCAGAGGATGTGGTGAGAACTATGTACTTATGTTGGCACACCTCAGTTAGCTATCAGAGGATGTGATTAGAACTATGTATTTATGTTCGTACACCTCATTTAGCTATCAGAGGATGTGGTGAGAACTATGAATTTATGTTCGTACACCTCATTTAGCTATCAGAGGATGTGGTGAGAACTATGAATTTATGTTTGTACATCTCAGTTAGCTATCAGAGGATGTGATTAGAACTATGTATTTATGTTGGTACACCTCATTTAGCTATCAGAGGATGCGGTGAGAACTATGTATTTATGTTGGTACACCTCATTTAGCTATCAGAGGATGTGGTGAGAACTATGTATTTATGTTTGTACACCTCAGTTAGCTATCAGAGGATGTGGTGAGAACTATGTATCTATGTTGGTACACCTCCGTTTGCTATCAGAGGATGCGGTAAGAACTATGTATCTATGTTGGTACACCTCAGTTAGCTATCAGAGGATGTGGTGAGAACTATGTATCTATGTTGGTACACCTCCGTTTGCTATCAGAGGATGCGGTAAGAACTATGTATCTATGTTGGTACACCTCAGTTAGCTTTCAGAGGATATGGTGAGGCTATGTACTTATGTTGGTACACCTCAGTTAGCTATCAGAGGATGTGGTGAGAACTATGTACGTATGTTGGTACACCTGAGTTAGCTATCAGAGGATGTGATGAGAACTATGTACTTATGTTGGTACACCTCAGTTAGCTATCAGAGGATGCGGTGAGAACTATGTATTTATGTTGGTACACCTCAGTTAGCTATCAGAGGATGTGGTGAGAACTATGTATTTATGTTGGTACACCTCAGTTAGCTATCAGAGGATGTGGTAAGAACTATGTACTTATGTTGGTACACCTCAGTTAGCTATCAGAGGATGTGGTAAGAACTATGTATTTATGTTGGTAAGTCTCAGTTAGCTATCAGAGGATGTGGTGAGAACTATGTATTTATGTTGGTACACCTCAGTTAGCTATCAGAGGATGTGATTAGAACTATGTACTTATGTTGGTACACCTCAGTTAGCTATCAGAAGATGTGGTGAGAACTATGTATTTATGTTGGTACACCTCAGTTAGCTATCAGAGGATGTGATTAGAACTATGTACTTATGTTGGTACACCTCAGTTAGCTATCAGAGGATGTGGTGGGAACTATGTATTTATGTTGGTACACCTCAGTTAGCTATCAGAGGATGTGGTGAGAACTATGTACTTATGTTAGTACGTCTCATTTAGCTATCAGAGGATGTGGTGAGAGCTATGTACTTATGTTGGTACACCTCCGTTTGCTATCAGAGGATGTGGTGAGAACTATGTATTTATGTTGGTACACCTCAGTTAGCTATCAGAGACCATGTACTTATGTTGGTACACCTCAGTTAGCTATCAGAGGATGTGGTGAGAACTATGTACTTATGTTGGTACGTCTCAGTTAGCTATCAGAGGATGTGGTGAGAACTATGTATTTATGTTGGTACACCTCATTTAGCTATCAGAGGATGTGGTGAGAACTATGTATTTATGTTTGTACACCTCAGTTAGCTATCAGAGGATGTGGTGAGAACTATGTACGTATGTTGGTACACCTCCGTTTGCTATCAGAGGATGTGGTAAGAACTATGTATTTATGTTGGTACACCTCAGTTAGCTATCAGAGGATGTGATTAGAACTATGTATCTATGTTGGTACACCTCAGTTAGCTTTCAGAGGATATGGTGAGGCTATGTACTTATGTTGGTACACCTCAGTTAGCTATCAGAGGATGTGGTGAGAACTATGTACGTATGTTGGTACACCTGAGTTAGCTATCAGAGGATGTGATGAGAACTATGTACTTATGTTGGTACACCTCAGTTAGCTATCAGAGGATGCGGTGAGAGCTATGTACTTATGTTGGTACACCTCCGTTAGCTATCAGAAGATGTGGTGAGAACTATGTACTTATGTTGGTACGTCTCAGTTAGCTATCAGAGGATGCGGTGAGAGCTATGTACTTATGTTGGTACACCTCCGTTAGCTATCAGAAGATGTGGTGAGAACTATGTACTCATGTTGGTACGTCTCAGTTAGCTATCAGAGGATGCGGTGAGAGCTATATACTTATGTTGGTACACCTCCGTTAGCTATCAGAAGATGAGGTGAGAACTATGTACTTATGTTGGTACACCTCAGTTAGCTATCAGAGGTTGTGGTGAGAACTATGTACTTATGTTGGTACGTCTCAGTTACCTATCAGAGGATGTGGTGAGAACTATGTACTTATGATGGTACACCTCAGTTAGCTATCAGAGGATGTGATTAGAACTATGTATTTTTGTTGGTACACCTCCGTTAGCTATCAGAGGATGCGGTGAGAGCTATGTACTTATGTTGGTACACCTCCGTTAGCTATCAGAAGATGTGATTAGAACTATGTACTTTTGTTGGTACGTCTCAGTTAGCTATCAGAGGATGTGGTGAGAACTATGTACTTATGTTGGTACACCTCAGTTAGCTATCAGAAGATGTGATTAGAACTATGTACTTATGTTGGTACATCTCAGTTAGCTATCAGAGGATGTGATTAGACCTATTTATTTATGTTGGTACACCTCAATTAGCTATCAGAGGATGTGATTAGAACTATATATTTATGTTGGTACACCTCAATTAGCTATCAGAGGATGTGATTAGAACTATGTACTTATGTTGGAACACCTCAGTTAGCTATCAGATGATGTGATTAGAACTATGCATTTATGTTGGTACACCTCAGTTAGCTATCAGAGGATCTGGAGAGATATATGTACTTATGTTGGTACACCTCAGTTAGCTATTAGAGGTTGTGATAAGAACTATGTATTTATGTTGGTAAACCTCAGTTAGCTATCAGAGGATGTGGTGAGAACTATCTATTTATGTTGGTACACATCCGTTAACTATCAGAGGATGTGATTAGAACTATGTATCTATGTTGGTACACCTCAGTTAGCTATCAGAGGATGTGGTGAGAACTATGAATTTATGTTGGTACACCTCAGTTAGCTATCTGAGGATGTGGTGAGAACTATCTATTTATGTTGGTACACATCCGTTAACTATCAGAGGATGTGGTAAGAACTATGTGTTTATGTTGGTACACCTCAGTTAGCTATCAAAGGATGTGGTGAGAACTATCTATTTATGTTGGTACACATCCGTTAACTATCAGAGGATGTGGTAAGAACTATGTATCTATGTTGGTACGTCTCAGTTAGCTATCAGAGGATGTGATTAGAACTATGTATTTATGTTGGTACACCTCAGTTAGCTATCAGAGGATGTGATAAGAACTATGTATCTATGTTGGTACACCTCAGTTAGCTATCAGAGGATATGGTGAGGCTATGTACTTATGTTGGTACACCTCAGATAGCTATCAGAGGATGTGGTGAGAACTATGTACGTATGTTGGTACACCTGAGTTAGCTATCAGAGGATGTGATGAGAACTATGTACTTATGTTGGTACACCTCAGTTAGCTATCAAAGGATGTGATTAGAACTATGTACTTATGTTGGTACACCTCAGTTAGCTATCAGAGGATGTGATTAGAACTATGTACTTATGTTGGTACACCTCAGTTAGCTATCAGAGGATGTGGTGAGAACTATGTATTTATGTTGGTAAACCTCAGTTAGCTATCAGAGGATGTGGTGAGAACTATCTATTTATGTTGGTACACATCCGTTAACTATCAGAGGATGTGATTAGAACTATGTATCTATGTTGGTACACCTCAGTTAGCTATCAGAGGATGTGGTGAGAACTATGAATTTATGTTGGTACACCTCAGTTAGCTATCAAAGGATGTGGTGAGAACTATCTATTTATGTTGGTACACATCCGTTAACTATCAGAGGATGTGGTAAGAACTATGTGTTTATGTTGGTACACCTCAGTTAGCTATCAAAGGATGTGGTGAGAACTATCTATTTATGTTGGTACACATCCGTTAACTATCAGAGGATGTGGTAAGAACTATGTATCTATGTTGGTACGTCTCAGTTAGCTATCAGAGGATGTGATTAGAACTATGTATTTATGTTGGTACACCTCAGTTAGCTATCAGAGGATGTGATAAGAACTATGTATCTATGTTGGTACACCTCAGTTAGCTATCAGAGGATATGGTGAGGCTATGTACTTATGTTGGTACACCTCAGTTAGCTATCAGAGGATGTGGTGAGAACTATGTACGTATGTTGGTACAACTGAGTTAGCTATCAGAGGATGTGATGAGAACTATGTACTTATGTTGGTACACCTCAGTTAGCTATCAAAGGATGTGATTAGAACTATGTACTTATGTTGGTACACCTCAGTTAGCTATCAGAGGATGTGATTAGAACTATGTACTTATGTTGGTACACCTCAGTTAGCTATCAGAGGATGTGGTGAGAACTATGTACGTATGTTGGTACACCTGAGTTAGCTATCAGAGGATGCGGTGAGAACTATGTACGTATGTTGGTACACTTCAGTTAGCTATCAGAGGATGTGATTAGAACAATGTACTTATGTTGGTACACCTCAGTTAGCTATCAGAGGATGTGATTAGAACTATGTACTTATGTTGGTACGTCTCAGTTAGCTATCAGAGGATGTGGTGAGAACTATGTACTTAGGTTATATTGGTACACCTCAGTTAGCTATCAGAGGATCTGAAGAGATCTATGTATTTATGCTGGTACACCTCAGTTAGCTATCAGAGGTTGTGGTGAGACCCATGTACGTATGTTGGTACACCTCAGTTAGCTATCAGAGGATGTGGTGAGAACGATGTACTTATATTGGTACACCTCAGTTAGCTATCAGAGGATGTGGTGAGAACTAAGTACTTATGTTGGTACACCTCAGTTAGCTATCAGAGGATGTGGTGAGAACTATGTACTTATGTTGGTACACCTCAGTTAGCTATCAGAGGATGTGGTGAGAACTATGTACTTATGTTGGTACACCTCCGTTAGCTATCAGAGGAAGTGGTGAGAACGTTGTACTTATATTGGTACACCTCAGTTAGCTATCAGAGGATGTGGTGAGAACTATTTACTTATGTTGGTACACCTCCGTTAGCAATCAGAGGATGTGGTGAGAACTATGTACTTATGTCGGTACATCTCAAACTCTTTACTTATATCGGTACACCTCAGTTAGCTATCAGAGAATGTGGTAAGAACTATGTACTTATGTTGGTACACCTCAGTTAGGTATCAGAGGATGCGGTGAGAACTATGTACTTATGTTTGTAAACCTCAGTTAGCTATCAGAGTATGTGGTGAGAACTATGTACTTATGTCGGTACATCTCAAACTCTTTACTTATGTCGGTACACCTCAGTTAGCTATCAGAGGATGTGTTAAGAACTATATACTTATGTCGGTACATCTCAAACTATTAACTTATGTTGGTACACCTCAGTTAGCTATCAGAGGATGTGATTAGAACTATGTACTTATGTTGGTACACCTCAGTTAGCTATCAGAGGATGTGGTGAGAACTATGTATTTATGTTGGTAAACCTCAGTTAGCTATCAGAGGATGTGGTGAGAACTATCTATTTATGTTGGTACACATCCGTTAACTATCAGAGGATGTGATTAGAACTATGTATCTATGTTGGTACACCTCAGTTAGCTATCAGAGGATGTGGTGAGAACTATGAATTTATGTTGGTACACCTCAGTTAGCTATCAAAGGATGTGGTGAGAACTATCTATTTATGTTGGTACACATCCGTTAACTATCAGAGGATGTGGTAAGAACTATGTGTTTATGTTGGTACACCTCAGTTAGCTATCAAAGGATGTGGTGAGAACTATCTATTTATGTTGGTACACATCCGTTAACTATCAGAGGATGTGGTAAGAACTATGTATCTATGTTGGTACGTCTCAGTTAGCTATCAGAGGATGTGATTAGAACTATGTATTTATGTTGGTACACCTCAGTTAGCTATCAGAGGATGTGATAAGAACTATGTATCTATGTTGGTACACCTCAGTTAGCTATCAGAGGATATGGTGAGGCTATGTACTTATGTTGGTACACCTCAGTTAGCTATCAGAGGATGTGGTGAGAACTATGTACGTATGTTGGTACAACTGAGTTAGCTATCAGAGGATGTGATGAGAACTATGTACTTATGTTGGTACACCTCAGTTAGCTATCAAAGGATGTGATTAGAACTATGTACTTATGTTGGTACACCTCAGTTAGCTATCAGAGGATGTGATTAGAACTATGTACTTATGTTGGTACACCTCAGTTAGCTATCAGAGGATGTGGTGAGAACTATGTACGTATGTTGGTACACCTGAGTTAGCTATCAGAGGATGCGGTGAGAACTATGTACGTATGTTGGTACACTTCAGTTAGCTATCAGAGGATGTGATTAGAACAATGTACTTATGTTGGTACACCTCAGTTAGCTATCAGAGGATGTGATTAGAACTATGTACTTATGTTGGTACGTCTCAGTTAGCTATCAGAGGATGTGGTGAGAACTATGTACTTAGGTTATATTGGTACACCTCAGTTAGCTATCAGAGGATCTGAAGAGATCTATGTATTTATGCTGGTACACCTCAGTTAGCTATCAGAGGTTGTGGTGAGACCCATGTACGTATGTTGGTACACCTCAGTTAGCTATCAGAGGATGTGGTGAGAACGATGTACTTATATTGGTACACCTCAGTTAGCTATCAGAGGATGTGGTGAGAACTAAGTACTTATGTTGGTACACCTCAGTTAGCTATCAGAGGATGTGGTGAGAACTATGTACTTATGTTGGTACACCTCAGTTAGCTATCAGAGGATGTGGTGAGGACTATGTACTTATGTTGGTACACCTCCGTTAGCTATCAGAGGAAGTGGTGAGAACGTTGTACTTATATTGGTACACCTCAGTTAGCTATCAGAGGATGTGGTGAGAACTATTTACTTATGTTGGTACACCTCCGTTAGCAATCAGAGGATGTGGTGAGAACTATGTACTTATGTCGGTACATCTCAAACTCTTTACTTATATCGGTACACCTCAGTTAGCTATCAGAGAATGTGGTAAGAACTATGTACTTATGTTGGTACACCTCAGTTAGGTATCAGAGGATGCGGTGAGAACTATGTACTTATGTTTGTAAACCTCAGTTAGCTATCAGAGTATGTGGTGAGAACTATGTACTTATGTCGGTACATCTCAAACTCTTTACTTATGTCGGTACACCTCAGTTAGCTATCAGAGGATGTGTTAAGAACTATATACTTATGTCGGTACATCTCAAACTATTAACTTATGTTGGTACACCTCAGTTAGCTATCAGAGTATGTAGTGAGAACTATGTACTTATGTCGGTACATCTCAAACTATTTACTTATGTCGGTACACCTCAGTTAGGTATCAGATGATGTGGTAAGAACTATATACTTATGTCGGTACACCTCAGTTAGCTATCAGAGGATGTGGTGAGAACTATGTACTTATGGTCGTACACTTCAGTTAGCTATCAGAGGATATGGTGAGAACTATGTACTTATGTCGGTACATCTCAAACTCTTTACTTATATCGGTACACCTCAGTTAGCTATCAGAGGATGTGTTAAGAACTATGTACTTATGTTGATACACCTCAGTTAGCTATCAGAGAATGTGGTAAGAACTATGTACTTATGTTGGTACACCTCAGTTAGGTATCAGAGGATGTGGTGAGAACTATGTTCTTATGTTGGTACACCTCAGTTAACTATCAGAGGATGTGATGAGAACTTTGTATTTATGTTGGTACACCTCAGTTAGCTATCAGAGACCATGTACTTATGTTGGTACACCTCAGTTAGCTATCAGAGGATGTGGTGAAAACTATGAACTTATGCTGGTACGTCTCAGTTAGCTATCAGAGGATGTGGTGAGAACTATGTACTTATGTTGGTACACCTCCGTTAGCTATCAGAGGATCTGGAGAGATCTATGTATTTATGTTGGTACACCTCAGTTAGCTAAAACGAGGATGTGGTGAGACCCATGTAAGTGTGTTGGTACACCTCAGTAAGCTATCAGAGGATGTGGTGAGAACTATGTACTTATGTTGATAAACCTCAGTTAGCTATCAGAGGATGTGGTGAGAGCTATGTATTTATGTTGGTACACATCCGTTAGCTATCAGAGGATGCGTTGAGAGCTATGTACTTATGTTGGTACACAACCGTTAGCTATCAGAAGATGTGGTGAGAACTATGTATTTTTGTTGGTACGTCTCAGTTAGCTATCAGAGGATGTGGTGAGAACTATGTACTTATGTTGGTACGTCTCAGTTAGCTATCAGAGGATGTGGTGAGAAATATGTATTTATGTTGGTACACCTCAGTTAGCTATCAGAGACCATGTACTTATGTTGGTACACCTCAGTTAGCTATCAGAGGATATGGTGAGAACTATGTACTTATGTTGGTACGTCTCAGTTAGCTATCAGAGGATGTGGTGAGAACTATGTATTTATGTTGGTACACCTCATTTAGCTATCAGAGGATGTGGTGAGAACTATGTATTTATGTTTGTACACCTCAGTTAGCTATCAGAGGATGTGGTGAGAACTATGTACCTATGTTGGTACACCTCCGTTTGCTATCAGAGGATGTGGGGAGAACTATGTACTTATGTTGGTACACCTCAGTTAGCTATCAGAGGATGTGGTTTAGAACTATGTACTTATGTTGGTACACCTCCGTTAGCTATCAGAGGATGTGGTTTAGAACTATGTACTTATGTTGGTACACCTCCGTTAGCTATCAGAGGATGTGGTTTAGAACTATGTACTTATGTTGGTACACCTCCGTTAGCTATCAGAGGATGTGATCAGAGCTATGTACTTATGTTGGTACACCTCAGTTAGCTATCAGAGGATATAGTGAGAGCTCTGTATTTATGTTGGTACACATCCGTTAGCTATCAGAGGATGCGTTGAGAGCTATGTACTTATGTTGGTACACAACCGTTAGCTATCAGAAGATGTGGTGGGAACTATGTACTTATGTTGGTACGTCTCAGTTAGCTATCAGAGGATGTGGTGAGAGCTATGTACTTATGTTGGTACACCTCCGTTAGCTATCAGAGGATGTGGTGAGAACTATGTATTTATGTTGGTACACCTCAGTTAGCTATCAGATACCATGTACTTATGTTGGTACACCTCAGTTAGCTATCAGAGGATGTGGTGAGAACTATGTACTTATGTTGGTACGTCTCAGTTAGCTATCAGAAGATGTGGTGAGAACTATGTATTTATGTTGGTACACCTCATTTAGCTATCAGAGGATGTGGTGAGAACTATGTATTTATGTTTGTACACCTCAGTTAGCTATCAGAGGATGTGGTGAGAACTATGTACCTATGTTGGTACACCTCCGTTTGCTATCAGAGGATGTGGTGAGAACTCTTTATTTATGCTGGTACACCTCAGTTAGCTATCAGAGGATGTGATTAGAACTATGTATCTATGTTGGTACACCTCAGTTAGCTATTAGAGGATGTGGTGAGAACTATGTACTTATGTTGGTACACCTCAGTTAGCTATCAGAGGATGTGGTGAGAACAATGTACGTATGTTGGTACACCTGAGTTAGCTATCAGAGGATGCGGTGAGAACTATGTATCTATGTTGGTACACCTCAGTTAGCTATCAGAGAATGGGATTAGAACAATGTACTGATGTTGGTACATCTCAGTTAGCTATCAGAGGATGTGATTAGAACTATGTACGTATGTTGGTACACCTCAGTTAGCTATCAGAGTATGTGGTGAGAACTATGTACTTATGTTGGTACACCTCAGTTAACTATGAGAGGATGTGATGAGAACTTTGTATTTATGTTGGTACACCTCATTTAGCTATCAGAGACCATGTACTTATGTTGGTACACCTCAGTTAGCTATCAGAGGATGTGGAGAGAACTATGTACTTATGTTGGTACACCTCAGTTAACTATGAGAGGATGTGATGAGAACTTTGTATTTATGTTGGTACACCTCATTTAGCTATCAGAGACCATGTACTTATGTTGGTACACCTCAGTTAGCTATCAGAGGATGTGGAGAGATCTATGTATTTATGTTGGTACACCTCAGTTAGCTATCAGAGGGAACTCTTCAGCGAAGAGCAATCTAAGCAGGCAGAGTTTCGTTAGAACATGTATTTTCTATTTCTCATTAGATGATAATGACGATATTCATACATTTAAATTGCATTTTCAAATACATGTAATTTGTTAAGCAAGTATGTATTCTGTATCTAGTACCTGTCCATTAGTTAACCACACAGTGATAAATTCATATAGACGCAACACGTGAGCAAGCACTCTGGCTAACACGTCCGATTCTCCTCGTTGCTTGCTTTGGTTGGTAATAGTTTACTTAAGGATTGAATCCTGTTCTGTTGAGGTTTATCAGGTATAAACCTCAATGGGTCTTGAGACATATTTAATATATATATCAAATTTGTCTCTAGACCCATTGAGGTTTATACCCCATAAACCTCAACAAAACAGGATTTAATCCTTATATTTACATTCAGGTTGATTTTGGTATTCTATGGTTATTTCAAAAACGTTGGACTTGTCTATGCAGCGGAAGGCGCCAAGACGTGTGACGTCATCATTTACTGTGTGACGTCATTCTAATGAAATTCATGGCTGTTTCCGTATTGAAAACAACTAGAAAACGGTACAACACAAACAAGGTTATTTGATCTGAAAACTGAAACAAAACCCAGGTTGAAAAAAGGGATTAATTCCCGAACTACTTTACTGATGTATTTATACGCCAACTGGAAAGTTTATCGAAAAATAACCGTCAAACATTTTGGTAGGTATATTGAATCCAATTTCACTAGAAATGTAAATATTATCAGTTGGTAATTCATCACATTACCCTAGAATATAATGTAACATTGAAGATTTTTGGTGCAAAACCTGCTAGGAATTCGCGTATTTACTATTTCAAATTAAAGTTTATTGCGCCCCCGTGTTCGAAGCGGATACCATATGGTTCATCTTATTTTATTGCTCCCTACCCTTATTGAGCCTTTTTGTTACACGTTTTGTCAAACATGTTAGTAATCGGCTGTTCAGTTTCAACTGATATAAATGTTACAATTGCTTAAATCGCAACTAGCACTTTTCAACTCGCAACTCCACTTTTCAACTCGCAACTCGCACTTTTCAACTCGCAACTCGAAACCGACAAAAAGTGAACCTCTTAAATCACAGGGGTCAAATATGTTATTATCTTTTAAACAACTTCGCAATTGCTACATGTATCACCAGCATCCTCGTTACCAAGTAGGCAGACCGACTTGGACAATATGTTTGATTCAAGGCCAAGCGTTTGGCTAAGCAAAAACATCCTAACAGTGACACTTTCTAAAAGTTTTATTTAATTCAGTACTGCAGTTGTTGCAACATCTACAATATCAAGCACTCAGGAGAGTCTCTTTATTCACATTCATATAAAAATATTATTAAATTTGTTTTGTTTTACATGTTACTTTTGTATCTCTTTTACTACAAGTAAACAAGCAAATTCAGAGAATTGTTGTTCCCTCGCTTTCGGGGTCTTATTGATTAGAGATATGAAAGCCCTAGCTTCTTTCAATTAGAATAATAACATAAACGTGAACTTCAGATAATATGGAATTTTGTTAAAATTTCTAAATTTACAATTTTAAAAACGACAATATGTGTATGTTCATAAACTGACTACCTGATTTAATTGAATTAGGTGATCTAACAACTAAAATGATATACATGTGTAATAAAGAAATTATTTTAAAATGTTTGTTGAAACAGTATTTATGTTCGCGATCGGCTAAATAATTTTTTGACAGAATTCAGACTGAAGTAATTACATGACATTACACTCTCTAAAACAGTTCAAATGTTACATGTACTATGTTCATTTTCGGAACGAGTTTATTGAATCGTGAGACGCTAACCCTTCCTTCGATTGTCAATTAACACTCATGTTGGGTACATTCTATACGCAGTGTGCAATGAAACTCAAGCATAATGAAAATTTGGATTTATTCCGAGAATGACGAATTATTCTGTTTGTGTGTTATAATTGTAGTGAAAGTGCATGTCCGTTAAGCATCTTGGGGACTCTGACATAATGTACCCGGTGACGTAATCGGAACGTGGGTAGATAGACAGAACTTAGATTGGAATCGACCACAACAGACGTGTGCTAAAGAGCCCGTAACCTAGAAATAACAACTAAACCCATCGTTACCCCCTGGACTCGACAACGATAACCATGCGAGGCTCACCTAGACGTCAAGGACTATCTTGGTGAGCTGTTAGTATTGTAGAAATACAATATAATGCCCTGTCCCATTTACCACATGGACATTTCGCTATTATTGACATTAATCTTCGTCACACATTCAGTTGCTTTGTGTACCTTAAATAATTCATTTCGGGATAGAACTTACCCATCGACTGAGAGTCTAGCAAGATCAATATTGACAATATTGATTAGAGTTGACTTGTTGAAACTGATCCATCATCAATTTAAAAAGGATTGTACCTCATTTTGACTGCGTTGAATATGTTCGTTGCCAACTGCGGGAATACTACCTTATACGCAGTCAAAATGAGGTACAATCCTTATATTTACACCATTATTAATTTTCAAGTGCTATACGAAGAAAAAAACATTCGAAGCGGGTTGCTAAGACGGTAACTGCCGTGGTTGCTAAGATAATATAGTCCCATTGGATTTCATCAATATATTGGTAAATTTAGAAAATACACAGTTAACACTATTTTTCTTCATAACATTATATGTAGATTTAGTATTAAATAATATTTCTAGCATGTTGAATTTATTACTTTATTTATAACGGTCGTTATGTACACGCATTGACACAGTGATCAGGTTGTGACGCGGTCCGACGTCAGACGTCACAACTGCAGGGCCCCGCCATGTTTGCGTTACCGGCAAAGAGTTTTGAATGCGCATCATTATAAATAAAATGTTTGCTAGAATCTGTTTATTGTTTAATCACAGGAAATTTATTCAATATATGTTCCATGTTTCAAAATCTTGTAGGAACCAAATAGTCCAGTCAAATTAGCCAAAATATAGGCGTATCCGGGACAAAATTGCAACAGAATTTATTTTCATATTTTTGGAATGGGGGATACCTATACTGTAACAGTCTACCAAAATCTATCTTTGGAAAATCACTTTTTTTCGCACTAATATTGGGATCAAGAAATAAGAATAATTGCTCAATGCTGCAACTTGAAAGTGAAATATTTAAATCTCAAATATTTTTTTTTATATTTAACTAATATCTTCATTGTATAACTAGTTTATGTTTAATACAAACAACTAAATTAAATCGATAGAAATTATTGCATCAAGAAATAATGTACAGTCAAAAGTCACTAAAAAGCATCTGAATGTTGAACATACAAGCTTTTTTTGCATGTTTTAGACAAAAGAAAATTAAAAAATATTCGAAGTTGCATTGCTTGATATGAATTAATCCATTGAAATATTACATATGTATTAAACTTTCTTATATGAGACATTTTGCTTTAATACAGTTATTTTTTTTTAATCTTGAAAGTTGGCTGCGAGGCCTATTTAGAACGGTTTCAACGTGAATATTGGAACGATTCCTCAATTTAAGCAACCTGTATTTTAATAATGTAAAAAGCAAATTGTAAAATTCTTTTCACATGCTTTCATGTATGTACAATGGTTATTTTAAATACTTATTTGGTAAGGTCAGTTTGCTTAAATATTGATAATCAAATATTCAAAACACTATTACATATTATTTGGGCAGAATGGCAAAAAGTTTATCATTCTAAATAACAAAATTTTTTTTAACTTTTTGGTGTTTTATCCGATTGCTAAATAACTTGGCTTGGCTTAAGACAATAAGATTGTCTTGATGGCTATTGCAAATTGTGATTAAATAAAATATTTTGTGTTGGGTTAAAAACAAATTTTTCTTTTGTTCCATAATGGTCAGTAGTAAAAATACATTATTTTCAATTAAATTATTGGGTTTTTTGGATGTTAAAACTCGGATTAATTGCATTAAAATAACCATTTCATGGAAATGATTCTGACAAAGTCTTCATGTAATCTGATTAAACTTGGCAGAGAAATGAGGAATTTCGTTGTTCAGAATAGTGGACTTGGCCATTTTTGACTGTTCAGGTAAAACTGAATAAGGTTGTGGTTTCAAGATTTGATTTTAGCATAAAGGCACAAAGTTATTTTATCCAATTTAGTATTTAAGATTAACAATGCAAACACTTTAATGAAAATACAAATGAGTTAAGCATTTGTCTTCCTTATTATTAAAATACAGGCGAAAAAAATATGCAAAGGTTTCAATATGGACCTCGAAAAAGTGCCAAATCAGCACATTTTGATGATTTTGATGTTTAATAACTTTATTGTCAGTTACTCAATCATCAGTTAAATTAAATATTTGAATTAAATACCATTATTTTAAACATTTAATTTAATCTTATTTTGCTACTGAGAATATTAAATGATATTTTTTGCTCTTAAAATGTGAAAAAGTAAAATATCGTCAAGTAAAATGGATTTTTAGTGATATTGATGGACCAATATTTTTTCAACATTATATATCAGAAAAACGATTTTGGCGAATCTGTAATAAACATAAACTGGTTATGACATGTAACTATTCATTTTACAATCAGAATTGCTTAATAATTAGTTATTCCACTTCAAAGTTGGCCCAGTAAGCAATTACGCTGAAATTCTTGACCCCCAATTAGTGCGAAAAAAACGATTTCCCAAAGGTAGATTTTGGTAGACTTTTTTTCTGTTAAAATATATGTATCCACCTTCTTGGAAAACTAAAAATAATTTCTGTTGCAATTTTGTCCCGGTTAAACCCTATATTGACTAGACTAAAACAATGGCATACAGCGAATACTTATTTTTCTGAAGCGTGAACGACGCCATATTTGAACAAATATCAATCCGCCGAGCCTTTTTCACTGCGTATACGCTAATATATTCTCAGTCAGAGTTTACTAAGCACAAGAAGGGAAAGGTGTAAATATATGTTCATACGATACATCGATGACATTCTGAATAGGTTTATGCTCTAACTGCTACGCTGCATATTTGTGTAAATCTCTCTAAAATCCAACAATCAAAGGCTTGTTTTGGTATTGGAAAAGGTCAATGACAACTACGGACACTATCTAAACCTACTGGACCTTTAAATGGGTTAGATACGGTTGGTGCACTGGTGATTAAGCCGGCTTGTAAAATTAACTAGAAATCCAAATTGGTCGATCAATAACCGACTCATTCTGTCAGGTACCGACTACACTTCTAACAAAGTAAGTAGAACTAAACGTCATACAGTTATATTACCCTTGGTTGCTGGCTTGGTTTATCGTACCATTAAAAAACATTTAAAGTTTTATTATTACCAGGTTTTATTATACAGATTTTATTATACAGATAACAAATAACAGAAAACCAAAAACGTCAACAAAACCATAATCCGAGCTTAGAAGCGATTTATCTAGGAGCAAAATAGACATATTAACAAGGAGACCATTGAAGAAGCAGAAGAGAATAAGATTAGATGTTCCGGAAGAGTGCGCGTCTAATGTTTCATCAACGACACCTGTCTTGTTAATCTAGGTCATATCCAGGTAATGTCACGTCATTAAGGTGAGAACTGAGGCATCATTCTCTATCTCAACAAGTAGGCCTTTCAATTATATTTAAAGAAGATATGTCCTGTGTTCACAATCAGCCATTCATATGTAAAAACTTATATTTCTTATACCATGTGGTTAGTTGCAAAATATTAATGTGAAGTACTTGGCTTTAAAAATGTATTTAAGTATTTTATTATTATGTTGATAGTGTTAGCCTATGTACCCAAAGGGTCATGGGAAGGTATTAAGTCCACACGACAGAACAGAACGACAGTAGGTTCCATTACGTTATTGTTGTGATGCGACTATTGGGAATCAGCTAAATGACCGTGGGAGAACCTTGGAATGGTGCTAGTTAATACGATGTACAATATGCAATATTTTCATTTATACAATGATAAAAAACAACTACATGTATATTAAAAATGAATATCTAAAAGGCCGAAATGGCAAAGTTATTCTATATAATTTAACCAGGGAGACGTGCGATTTAAGACACGTTAAACGGCACCCGGCGCTTGACAATTGTGACGTTATTATTTTGGCATAGAAACGGCGACGGTTCGCCGTCAAAATGGCTGTTCCACTTTACAGATTTAGTTGTCGATAATGAAGCATTGATCATAGTTTAAATCTAATTGAAAACAGTATAAGGAACATGGATAGGAAATGAAAGTATCAGCATTGAAGTGTCTTGATATGGTTTTTATGTTCGATATAATGACAGAGCTTTGCAGGCAGACACAAATATCATTATTGCGCTAGCGGGCAATATTACGTTTGCCTGCAAATCTCTGTCATTTATATCGACTATAAAGACCATATCAAGACACTTTGATACTTAATAAAACAATGAAATACGCATCAGATACAACAACACATAACTGCAAAATTATAATTGCAGATTAACAATTAAAATAAAGTTATACTCACTGTTACACTGTACTCATTTAATCCTGGAGGACGCAACTAGTACAGACCCCCTACCGAGCTAAGGGTCCGTTTTTGGCCCGCTATCTCGTGTACACGTTACATTATTCTGGGATGTTGATATCGTATATTGTTGTTTGTTCGCACCAACACTCCAATGCGAAAAAGAAAATATCGCTAACTTAAGTCGCCCTACAATGGCATTTCGATGTATTACTATATCCTTCACGTTAGTACTTGATGCAATAGGTGAGGGTTTTCAATAAATATAATTGTACATAACTATTTTTTTTATATATGATACATACGCTAAAATTAACAATTGTAGTTCGGTCAACGCTAAAACTAACGTACACTGAATATAAAACCTGTGATTTTGTACAAAAAGAAAACCCACGAAATTTAGCATACGATATTCTTCCTACTTCCTAACAAGTATTTTATTCCCTAATGTCTTGCTGGATTGATTGTAATGTGATGTCCAGCTAGGTGTATGAGAGGGAAATACTGGCAAGCTAGCCTTTTCAGTCACGCGGGAACCAGTTCACGCTAGTTGAGCAACGATGAGCATGGTCAGTAGTTGGATGGGTGACCGCCAGCAGTTACATTTGGTAACAGCGGTGAAATTCTCTGTGATCATGTATGCCAGTTCTCGGTGGTTTGGGAAGGTGATTTGATACAGAGAAGAACCTACGGATTCACAGGCCAAATTTCGGGACGAGACTCCTCGGAAGGCGAAATAATGTGTGGTCGAGCTAGGTGTATGAGAGGGAAATACTGCCTAACAGGCAAGCTAGCTTTTTCAGTCATGCGGTATAACCCGGGGACCCGTAACACTAGTTAAGCAACGATGAGCGTGGTCAGTTGTTGGATGGGTGACCGCCTGCACGTTACAGTACGTTCGTTCAACGTTAACTGTTAAAGGACGCTAGACACAATAAAACAAAGCAATACATATTCAATCGTAGAAAAGTTCGGTATAGCTTTATTTGAAATCGCATACATTTGTTAAACCATTTATAATTCTATAAGACAGACCTGTAGTCAAACTTGTCGACAGCTGCCGATAGGTGGCGGGGGTTTCCACTACACCCGTAGTAGATCCGGTCATCCTCGGGGATGAGGTCACGTCGTGGAACACAAAACACATTAAGGTATATGATTTAATTGCCTAAGCATATACAATATTCATCAAAAGTTCCCGGCCTGAAATATGAAAAGAGTAAAGGAGAAATGTATAAATGAACACGTTTTCAAACCATACATGAAACACGTGCATCGAAATGGAATCGGACAAATCTAAATGTATCGGTCGGTAAGTTTCAGATTTTTAGTCATTGGCGAAACACTGTGAAGTTTCACGAGATGAACTCAGGCGTGATAGGATATAATGTATGGTGTTTACAATGGAATAGTAAAAGAACGATTATTGAGAGATGGGGGGCTTATCAATAATTAATAGTTGATTAAGCGACAACGGTATATCATACAAATGAAGAATCGATTATATACGGTATTGATAAAAACCCTACCCATAAAAGGGGGGGAATTAGTTGTGAGTCTGACAAAACACTTTTCCCAACACATCGCACCAGGTGAAAGTACAGAAACTACCAACACTGGAACACTGACCAAGAAAGTTTATGTAGAATTCAAGTCATGGTTACGGTTTCAAGTGTGAAAAGTGTAAAGGAACATAACAGAATTCAGACTGGTGTAAAAACAGGACATTACACCCTCTAAACTAGTTCAAATGTTACATGTACTATGTTCATTTTCGGAACGAGTGTATTGAATCGTCAGACGCCTGACATTCCTGCGATTGCCAATTGACACTCGTGTTGGGTACATTCTATACG
Source organism: Mimachlamys varia (assembly GCA_947623455.1). Lineage (NCBI taxonomy): Eukaryota > Metazoa > Mollusca > Bivalvia > Pectinida > Pectinidae > Mimachlamys > Mimachlamys varia. The sequence goes on from OX392534.1 coordinate 5,398,431, forward strand.
CAGTGTGCAATGAAACTCAAGCATAATGAAAATGAGATTTATTCCGAAAATGACGAATGAGTCTACTTGTCTGTTATAGTGTCCTGTCCCATTTACCACATGGACATGTCGCTATTATTGACATTAATCTTCGTCACATATTCAGTTACTATGTGTACTTTAAATAATTCATTTCGGGATAGAACTTACCCATCGACTGAGAGTCTAGCAAGATCAATATTGACAATATTGATTAGAGTTGACGTGTTGAAACTGAACCATAATCAATTTAACATTCTGAATAGGTTTTTGTTCTTACTGCTTCGCTGTATATTTGTGTTCATCTCTCTAAAATCCAACAATCAAAGGCTTGTTTTGGTATTGGAAAAGGTCAATGACAACTACGGACACTATCTAAACCTACTGGACCTTGAAATGGGTTGGATACGGTTGGTGCACTGGTGATTAAGCCGGCTTGTAAAATTAACTAGAAATCCAAATTGGTCGATCAATACCCGACTCATTCTGACCAGTATCGACTACACTTCTAACAAAGTAAGTAGAACTAAACGTCATAAATGTATATTTCCCTTGGTTGCTGGCAGGATGATCGTGTCATTAAAAAAACATTTAGAGTTTTATCATTACCAGGTATTGATAAAGATTACAAATTACAGAAAACCAAAAACGTCAACAAAACCATAATCCGAGATTAGAAACGATTTAGCTAGGAGCAAAATAAACATATTAACGTGGAGACCATTGAAGAAGCAGAAGAGATTAAGACCAGATATTCCGGAAGGGTTCGCGTCTAATATTTCATCAACGACACCTGTCTTGTTAATCTAGGTCACATCTAGGGAATGTCACGTCATTAAGGTGAGAACTGAGGCATCATTCTCAATCTCAACAAGTAGGCATTTCAATTATATTTTAAGAGAATATGTTCTGTGTTCACAATCAGCCATTCAAATGTAAAAACGTATATTTCTTCTTATAACATGTGGTTAGTTACAAAATATTAATAATAATAATAATATACTTAAATACATTTTTAAAGCCAGGTACTTCACATCCATACAACAGTACAAAGGTTAAACACTATCAACATGAGATATCAAAAATGCAATAAAAACAATTGTAAACAAGCCTGCCTAGCTTTACGAATTCATACCCACCTGTATTAAATTCAGGAATTTATCCTCATTTTAGACTCATCACGTAAACGCTTGTTGTGTCTGTCTGATACTGTATAGCGATGACTGTGGCTATTTACATTGATAACAAGAGATGTGCTGTACTTCATTGACAGATATCATGTATATACATGATCTTATTCACACGATTAGTGGGAAATATATATCGATTTTTTTATATTGTATTTATTCTTAATTATTTCAACAATTATTTCTCTGCCACAGTTCAAGTTTATGTACTCAAAGAGTCATGGGAAGGTATTAAGCCCACACGACAGAACAGAACGACAGTAGGTTCCATTACGTTATTGTTGTGATGCGACTATTAGGAATCAACTAAATGACCGTGGGAGAACCTTGGAATGGTGCTAGTTAATACGATGTACAATATGCAATATTTTCCTTTATGCAATGATCAAAAACAATTACATGTATTTTAAAAATGAATATCTAAAAGGCCGAAATGGCAAATCAATTCTATATTAACTAACCAGGGAGACGTGCGATTTGAGACTCGCAAAACGACACCCGGCGCTTGACGACGTTATTATTTTGGCATAGAAACGGCGACGGTTCGCCGTCAAAATGGCTGTTCCACTTTACGGATTTAGTTGTCAATAATGAAGCATTTATCATAGTTTAAATCTAATTGAAAATAGTATAAGGAACATGGATAGGAAATGAAAGTATAAGCATTGAAGTGTCTTGATATGGTTGTTATGTTCGATATAATGACAGAGCTTTGCAGGCAGACACAAATATCATTATTGCGCTAGCGGGCAATATTACGTTTGCCTACAAGCTCTGTCATTTCTATCGATTATAAAGACCATGTCAAGACACTTTAATGCTTTATAAAACAATGAAAGAAGCATCAACTACAACAAAACATAACTGCAAAATGATAATTGGAGATTGAGAATTAAAAACAAAATTATACTCACTGTTACACTGTACTCACTTAATCCTGGAGGACGCAACTAGTACAGACCCCCTACCGAGCTAAGGGTCCGTTTTTGGGCCCGCTTTCTCCTGTACACGTTACATTATTCTGGGATGTTGATATCGTATATTGTTTTTTGTTTGCACCAACATTCCATTGCGAAAAAGAAACTATTGCTAACTTTACCTACAATGGCATTTAGATGTACCACTATATCCTTCACGTTAGTACTTGATGCAATAGGTGAGGGTTTTCAATAAATATAATTGTACATTACTATTTTTTTTATGCATGATACATACGCTAAAATTAACAATTGAAACTGGGTCAACGCTAAAAATAACGTACACTGTACAAACAACAATATACGATATCAACGTCCCAGAGTAATGTAACGTGTACAGGAGATAGTGGGCCACAAAGCTGTGATTTTGTAAAAAAAAAAACACGAAATTTAGCATACGATATTCTTCCTACTTCCTAACAAGTATTTTATTTCCTAATGTCATGCTGGATTGATTGTAATGTAATGTCCAGCTAGGTGTATGAGAGGGAAATACTGTCTAACTGGTAAGCTAGCCTTTTCAGTCATGCAGTATAACCCGGGAACCCGTTCACGCTAGTTAAGCAACGGTGAGCGTGGTCAGTAGTTGGAAGGATGACTACCAGCACGTTACATTTGGTGACAGCGGTGGGATTCTGTGTAATCATGTAAAGCCAGTTCTCGGTGGTTTGGGAAGGTGCATTGATACAGGGAAGAACCTACGGATTCACAGGCCAAGTTTCGGGATGAGACTTCTCGGAAGGGGGGAATAATGTGATGTCCAGCTAGGTGTATGAGAGGGAAATACTGCCTAACTGGCAAGCTAGCTTTTTCAGTCATGCGGTATAACCTGGGGACCCGTAACACTAGTTAAGCAACGATGAGCGTGGTCAGTAGTTGGATTGGTGAGTAGTAGATCCGGTCATCCTCGGGGATGAGGTCAACGTCGTTGAACACAAAGCAGGTGTAGTTATCCGATTTAATTGCCTCAGCATATCCAATATTCATCAAAAGTTCCCGGCCTGAAATATGAAAAGTGTAAAGGAGAAATGTTTAAATTAACATGTTTTCAAATCATACATGATACTTGCATTGAAATGGAATCGGAAAAATCTAAACTATCGGTCTGTAAGTTTCAGATCTTTAGTCATTAGCGAAGTTTATACAAGATGAACTCAGACGTGATAGGATATAATGTATCGTGTAAACTATGGAATAGTAAAAGAACGATTATTGGGAGATAGGGGGGGGGGACTTCTCAATTATTGATAGTTAATTAAGCGACAACGGTTTATCATACAAATGAAGACTCGATTGTACACGGTAATGATAAAGACCCTTCCAATAACAGGAGAGGAATTAGTTGTGAGTCTGACAAAACACTTTTCCCAATACATCGCACAATGCGAAAGTACAGAAACTACCAACACCGGAACATTGACAAAGAACTTTTATGCAGAGTTCAAGTCTTTGTAACGGTTTCAAGTGTGAAAAGTGTCAAGGAACATAATGGAAAAGCATTAAACTAAACCAGCGAAAATAAGGAAGCCAGGCCTGATATGAATATAAGATGTGTGGAAAGATATATGACGTACATCGGAGGAGATAAAAACAGACTCTAACAAAGTAAAAGTTAACACAGGAGCTCAAGCCTATATAATCCATGTAAGAAGTCCAAGCCTAATCCATGACTTACCAGTTCCACTGGGAAGTTGCTCCTAGTAAAACAAATAAGAGAATACCAAGGCGCCAACAAAACCAGAATCAGAAAATAAAATCGATTAAACCATGGTCAAAATGTGAACAAACTTTTAAAGATCAGATTAACATGGAAACTCTTGAAAAAGTACAAGAGAATAAGACCAGGTGTTCCGGAAGAGTAAGTGTCTTCTGATAAATCGACAACACCCGCCATGTAAATCTTGTTCACATCCAAGTTAACGTCCTCAAAGCAAGAACGGAGGCTTCATTCTTAATCACAACAAGAAATCAAACTAAGAGGAATATTCAAACACGTCCATCTTCATATTATACCATAAAAAAATACATTTATCAACGAGCCCAAGATGGCGACCTTAAAACTTGCTCATTTTTCACGCCAACTTGCTTCTCCCGAATCTTTGTGTAGCAAGTCTATCAGCAGCCAATATCTATCACAAAAAATCGATATTAAAGCATGCCCTAGAAATATCAAATCAACTGCGACATGTAAACTTCATAGATTGGAGAAGCAGGGATGTTACTCTCAAGAAAAGTTGAAATCTTAACGTTTATCGTAAAATAGTAAGTTGTCCATGTTGATGATTGCTGAAGTAAAACTCTAGGTAAATAGCGGATGTTCATGTGTAGAAGAGTCTGTTGTGTCCTTTATTTCAGGTTCCGAAGGATATATCCGGAAGGATTACAATTGTATGTGATTGCAAAGACATAGTGGGTTCGACACAATGATCCATATCAGCACTGCATAAATACATCATACATTGAAGAAAACAGACTTAACGCTAGAAATAAAAGATCGAAAGAAGGACTAACTGCACTTTTTAAAAGTTATGATTTTCTCGAAAAACCTTTTAAACAACTCGACACGTCAGTATGGCCAGGCCAATTTTCCTGAAAAGATTCACGGGTCTTAAGGATGACATCGAATAGAGTGACGTCATACGAAAAGTAAGACGAGCATTCAGATTTTGCCAGCTCACTTGTCATAGGGAGCAGCTGATGCTAGGAACCTTCATGTTAATACCCAGAGAGAACCTTACCTGGTATCACCTACGTGCACCAACTATATACAGGATATCATTTCGCGTATGTCACACGCAAACGCCTTTTTCCGAACTTAATGCTAATCATGGGTCTTAACAGGTTGCTTTGAAGTACGAAAGCCAAGATCGTACCTTGTCCAACTCGCTATTTAGAAGATTATGCTATACTAGGGTACCGTTGGTGTCAAGTAGATCAGCACAAAAAGTTTCCCGAACACGGACCAGTCAACATTTCGAAGACCTACCTACTGTACAAGCAGTCGAGACTGATATAGAGGACACACTTTTCTGATGAAGCTAGAAATGTGGGAAAACATGACAGAAACCTTAAAAAGGCAGTAGATACATATCAGGGAATAGTTGTAAATTTGGTGAAACATGTGATTAATATGCATGTTCCAGGACGAAACAATTAGTTAATGTAGATCATAAACAGTATGTATGTTGGACAGTGTCGTTTTACTCTAAAGTGTCTATAGCACACGATAGGGACATTTGTTTGACTGAATATGACTGTACATAAAAGCAATGTAATAAAATCCTAAAAAAAAGAAATGTGAAAAGGGTGGCAGCCACTCCTCCATCTGCACTGAAAAAGTCAGTAGCCAACCAGATCAGCACTTCTGTAGAGAAGTTAAAGAAAATATCGATAAGCAGTCGGAAACGGATCTGATTTTCTGACCATGTGTATAGCACGAGATCTGCCAGTGCATCTGCTGCTGATACAGATGTAATAAGGCCAGTGCTGTTCAGAAGCTCTTTTCCCCACTTGCCATTCGATACCAAGCCGAAAATGAGGTAAATATTCAGTCATAACTAACATTGTATTACGACTGAATAAATGACTATGATGATTATGCTGTATTTTTTTTATTCTTGATTTAGTTTTACATGTTTTTATAAATGATACATATACATCATTTAGTTTTTTCTTTGTTTTGCAGAAGGAGTGTTTTTATTGGGTCTTGCTGATACATCTTGTACCAATAGACTCAGTTTTTCATGATGGTTTGGTTACATACTTTTTCTTTTAATTTGTTTTGTTTTCCTCATTTTATATTAGTATTTATGGTTTGTTTGGTACTGTTTATTCACGCTAGTGAATGTTACCAGGTTCGACCGGGGGAAACCATTCAATTAAAGCTGTTTGGGAAACAAAATATTATTGCAGGGAAAAATGTAATCATTCTATCATAAAAAAGTTTCTTCAGATCACACAGAAGTGGATTTTTCAGCTAAGTTGACTTAAAGTTAACTTCAATGACAATGTATTTTAATATCAATGTTTTCATATGAAACTGACAAATTTTTGACATTGCGTAATGGTTACATAGTGACCTCATCATGTTAAAACCACAGTATACATACATGTATAACACCATTATTACCTGGTACAGTTTTCTATTAAATAATTGGTTTAAATTTATAATTTGTAAACTAAGCTTTTACAAATTAAATAAGTAGAAATCTATATCAATATCATATTTCATCTGATGTCCAGACTAAACAAGGTCCATATCATGATGTCGTCAGAGTCCAAGAGAAATATAATTTCGGAATATGGGCAAAACCTTGACGAGAAACGTATGAGCGATTTAAGTGATGGAAAGAATGGCAAACTGAATGGGGACAACCTTGACATCTAAGTCAATACTAACGACACCCGGATGGATAACAGGAACAAGGACTATCATTTCTTTGCCTCGGATTTTATCTTGGACAGAATAGATGTTTCATCATTGCCAGGAGCACAAAACACTACAGTGCCAAATATTCATCATTTCCTGCCATCTGCTAATGAAACTTTGTGTTTCATGAATAGCCTGAAGGTAATACATGTACTCGTATTTACAAATAGTGACTGTAAATCAAAGCAAATATATAAATTTTTTTACCACTCATTTTGGAAATATCCAATTTATTTTGGAATGTTTATCATAAACAGCAAGTTATTCATACGATGGTTTATCAAGTCTTGTGTAAACTTGTTTGGTAAGCCACAGGCATACTGTAGCTAAACACAGCCTCACCATAAGCTTTCCCTGCAGCTTGACCACTGACGATTACCTTGATGCCTCAGCCAGTTAGAAACTCATCTTTAAGTTGTTGTCATAAAACTTAAGTTGTAATACAACCGTCAATTGTCAGTCAATAAGTGGCTTATCTTGAACTAAAAACAATGAGCCTGTCTTTAATTAATGAGCATATCCTTCCATGCATCACTGTTACAAAAAAGCAACAAATACAGACCCATACAATTAAGTAACATTTCTAATCATTCATCACAGCAGATCAGAGGCCGTGGTGTATCAAAAAATAAAAAAACTGACAATGCTGTTTGTCGAGGCCTCAGTGTTCTAGTGGTAGAACTCCAGGCTCATTGGTTGTGAGTTTGAGTTCCGTCTTTGGAACATTTGTTGTATCCTTGGGCAAGATACTTTACTCTGCTTGTTCCAGTCTACTCAGCTGTAAATAAGTACATGGTTGGGTAATGGTAGAAACTGTAGAATGCTAGCTGTGTGAGCCGAAATGGCAGCATCAGTTGTATGCTCCCCAGGGAGTTAAGAATGATATTGTCTTAGCCCTATTACCACGGATAACAATAACCATTATTGTTTTTATAGATATTGTTTTTGGATTTTGGAGCTTTCAGAAAAACAAAACTCCTGATGAGACACATTCTTTCAACTATTATTTGCTTTCACAAGAAATTACAAAGTTCATGGTATGAAGATAATTTTTTTTTTAAAAATGAAAGAAAAAGAAATCTAGCGAAGATTTTAATACATAAATGAAAATTAAAGTAAGAAGGGAAAAGATTCATTTTTCTAAGAATGAATGAAACATCATCGATGGTGGGTGCCAAGATCCCTCTGGGATCTCTTCTTTAGTGCCTTATAAGTAAAAAAAGTTCTATGGCCTCCAAAGCATCTATGAGTTATATGGCCTACATCTTCATCATTATTGTGTAGGGTTTTAATATTGCATACCACAAACTTTCCTTTAATGAAGATGGCTATCATATTTTCTAGTTGTAAACAATAGCTAAACATACAAAATACATGCTTCTGTCTTAGTCAAGTGCTAAGCTGTCACCTCTGAGATACACATGAGATTTTCTATGATATTAAAATATGAAAAATGATAAATCTGAATAACATGTTTCATACGGAATTTATCATTTTTCAGTTTGAATTCATAGAAAGGTCGCTTTTCACAATAAGTGTGATGTTATTATATAAAGATTGAAAGTATTTTTTTTACTTTTATAGTGCTATGAAAGACCAGCCGTTACATCCATATTGAATGAAGCCCGCTAGGGCTTCATGCTTAATATGGATTTAACCGCTGACCTTTCATAGCACTATGAAATATAAAAGTTAATAAAAATGACTTAAAATCCATATATTTACATTTTTACTATAGAAATCATTTATATTTTCCAATTAATAGTTTATTACCCGGGTTTGTAAATGTGTCGTCATTTAAATGACATTGGCGGAACAACCCAGCGTGAATAAAATTCGAGAGAACCATGTCTTTCATACTTTTATGAAAGGCATTTTTGCTGGTAATGTTCATATAGTGGATCACAGAGCAAATGTAGATATTAATCAACGATAGCAGCTTGATATTTTATTCCATATATTTTCATACAAAAGATGGGTTTTTGTAACAGGCTGTGAACTGGAACACTTAAAGGTTCCAGTCGGGGGAGACCAGCTGACACGTTGTCGACTCCAAGGAACCAAGTCACTGCGTGCAGGAGCTCACAACCAACAGGAGAGGTTCGAACAACTTTATCCCATTGTCATAGAGTCACACATTACAAGATTTCTTGGAGGTAATTATATTGCATTCAATGGAAAAACCCAAGGTTTTGATAATTCGTTTTTGGAAATGCAGTCATAAAATGGTACAGCATCCAATAAATATAATAATCAGTATAACATACTCTTTGACTTGGTGTTCAAACTACCCAGCAATGCACTGCAGCCTTTTTGGATGAGTTACTCAACACAAAGATGGTGTTTCCTATTAGTTCTTAAATCATTATCTGCCTCTGCCTCACAGTCAACCGCATCATCAAGATAATTATGTATTTGCAATGTTAATTAATCAATCTTTCTTTGAATCATTAACAAAAGCTATGCAAAAAAATCCTGAAACTAAACCATGGAAGAAATGTGGCAACATAAGCACATCTGAAACTAATCATTCAGAGGGTCAATGTATATGGACAAGTGAAAGCCAGTTTCAAGGTGAATATTTTTTTTTTATATATCTGATTTGAAATCATATACATGTAATTTATATTATTTTTTTTTTCTGCTCGGTACCTTACATGTATTTCATAAAAATACAAATGCATCAAGGTTTGAGTCTGCCAATTGCTTTAAAGAATACTGATACTCTTTTTGTATGATATAAAATTTTTTTTTTTTTTTTCTGTGACCAAAACTTGTAATACAGGTATAAAACGTATCAATGGTATGACGGAACTAGTTTAATTTGACTTCTAAATTCATAAATTAAAGGGGTTTTACAGAGCTGACCCTTCTGCTTCTACATTAGTTTAGAAATTTTGGATTCCTACCTTTTGGCCCCTAGCATCACTGAAGAGTCCTAGGTGGACGAAACAGCTGTATGATGCAGTTCAATTTATTTGTTCAGCAAACTGTATCTATTACTAAATTTAAAAGGTGCGGCATATGTGTGTGTTACGTCATCATTATGAAAATTATGTACTATACATAGGCATATGAAGATTTTGCAATGGTGGTTGGCTAAGCATACTTCCTTGCATTCATAATAGAAAAGTTTGCCATGAATACATTTGATGACACACCAAAACATGACATGTTTCCAGGCAACATATGCCTTCAACACAAGCATCATACAGAAGAGGTTGCAAACCGTGTGACGGAGGAGATAGTCAAAGCCATATTCATCCCATTTGTGAAGACAAGGCACACGTATGTATAAACAATACATTTGTACAGTTATGTCTTCATGTGAAATGTATGTGGTAAAAAAGGGACTAATTTTTTATTTGGCCTTTTTTTGTTATGCTTATTTTATAACATGAATTTCACATGAATTTCATCTGAAGTTCATGTGTAATTACATTTTAATTTATTTTACATGCTTTTTTTATTCACTTAGATTTCATTGAATTTTTCCCTTGACAAAATTCATTTGAATTTCATGTGAATACACTGTATCTCTTGATTTCACATAAAAAAATTTACATGAAGAAACATTGATTTTGTACAGGTACAGGTAGATTTACATTTGTACCGGCTCGTGTGCAATCATAACTTGTACATGATTTATTTTTTTGAGTATAAAACTCTTAATTTCCAGAAATCTAGGTAGAATGACATCCACAGATGACATCGGTGCATACAAGTTTAATCACTGAAATTGATTCTGAGTTTTAAATTTCAAATTATACTCATGGTTTCTTTTTTTTTTTAAATGTAAACGTTCTTATTTTAACGGTAGTTTAATTTTAGCGCTTTTCGCGCTGTTTGGGCAGCGCTTATTCATGTACAGCGCTAAAAAATTGCATCTAAAGCTGAACCTGAACAAAGTACGTATACAGTGTAGTTTCCCTATACCGATCACCTCATTATGCCGAACTAAATAGATATGTGCGGATTTGTTTCTTCTTTATATTAACACTTCCTAATACCGATCCCTCTGAATTCCGAATACCGAACCGATTTTATGTCCGGAAAAGTTAAAACATTATCAAAATTACTTTTGTTAATCGGTGTTTCCAAGGGTCCGACCACCCTACGTGAAATAAACACCTGTGACAATTGTTGTCGTACAACTTGTAAGCTTTATGCCTCGGGACACGTGTAGTAAGTGTTGATAGATTTGCACCTAGCCCTCTCCCTGGTTTAAGTATGTGCTTGTACAGTAATTAGGCTAATTAACATGATCAAGATGAAAGCATTGTCAAATACTAGTCCTATGCTTCGTTGAAGCGGTAAGGTCTGTTGATCATACGAAAACAGAAAGAGCTAGAAAACCGGAGTTTCCTATTTAATTTTAATGAGCCCCCGACGGGGTTATTTTTACAGCAGATAAATGATAATACGGAAGTCATTGCCAGGTATTGTTTAAAAGGTAATGTAAATGCATAAATAAAATTGGCACCAACCGAACGATTAAAAATGTAATTATAATTTCAATGAAAGCATTTAACTAGTGACTTATATGTAAAACAAGTGTAGCCGATGTTGAGTTGGTGTAGAATTTAAGAGACGAGGATTTTTTTCTGTTATTGCGAATTTGAACCTCCCGATTGCGCTAATTCATGTCCACGCTAATAAATCATATTTTACAATTTTCTGTATTTGTGCTAAAATTTGACTGCGCTAAAATAAGTACGTTTACAGTATTTGCTATGTAACTTTTATTTTAACAAATCAAATCAAAGCTTCTGTGTGGAAGTTTTTTTCACTTTGGTTCGATGTATGTACATGTATGTCTGTTCTGTTAATTAATTTTTTTTTTTTTTTTTTTTTTGCTCATTTAATTTTGGTAAACATGGTTTGTATGGTACTGATTTTTCACATCTAGTGAAAGTTACCAGGTTCGACCACTGGAAACTATTCAATTCAAGCTGTTTGGTAAACAAAATTCAATTACTAGGCAAACATATATTCATACCTATTATGAGTGAAAAACTTTCATGTAATGAATTTATACATTACATCTGATTTGTGTTTAAAGTATTCTGATTGTGTCAATGCATCAATTGAACTATTCAACATTTACAGTGCCTCTATAATCTAGATTGATTTGCCATCCTAATTTGCACTTCGTGAGCTTGTGGTTTAGTTTGGTACGTTTTGTGTGTCATCCGTCCTTGCACAGTCAAGTTTTTCCTTCAAAACAACTCAAATGACCTGACCTACTTTCAAGTTCACATGAGTTTGATACCTAATAATGATGTTAGGAATTTCTTCTGTGAAACGAATTAAAGATACAAAGAATATTGATATTTACTTTTATTTATCAAAATAACATAGTCAGTTTTTCTCCAAAATGTTTTTTTTTTTTTTTTTTGTGATCTTGCATTTAAGACAAGTATGTAGAATAGTATAAAAAATTGTTATGCAATTAGTAATATTTAATATAATTATTCAAACCTTGGTTTACATTTTTAAAAACAGACATGCAGACTGGAAATGTCTCTTGGTAACTGGCAAACAGAGGCTGAGACCCCCATCAAAGACGACAAAGTAAAAGTAAATGTGGCTGTAGGTAAAACCGCAGTAACACTGGCTATTCCAACAGCCACTGTAAATAAAGGTTGTGTGGTAAAGCTTCCTGGAGTTGACAATCCGTTACATGTAAAGGAAAAGTTATCACATACTTCAGGAAGTACCACAGCTGGTCTACAAGATTATGTTGTGAACTTTTTACAATGGTATTGTGTAATAATCCACATTCAGGATGCCATACATGAGGGTGATGTCCGCACTAATGTGATACTGAAATATATGATACCATTCTTTTATTCTCACGCTAGTCTTTCTAAGTATTTTTCAGAATGTATTGACTTTATATTAAAGACAGAGCTTACTCTGCCTCCAAACTATTCAATGAGGGTGCGGGCTGCATCCTTTGTGAATGTGCATGGTGGGAGAGGACGAAACAAAGCAGCTGACATGCACAAGGAAAATGAGGTTAAACTCCTAAAGGAGTTAATTGAGGGATTAGGAGCTAACAAGTCAGAACATTCTATTATTGCAATATCGAAAGCAGCTCCGGTAGTGGCTGCTGTTGTCAGCTATTTTGACAAAATGTTTGAACTGAAAGTTGTTAATTCTTCCCCCGAGAAGAGATCGTCTGTAGGTGACATAAATGCCACCTTCCAGGTACAAATGTAGGTCTGTGGAGGTCTGGCAAGGTACGGTTTCTCGATGGGTTACAGTGATATGAAAAGGTCCCCTTTTCCCCTTGACAAAAATCACTTGTTCTAAACAATTCAGAAAACTATTGAGAGACTTACCAGGGTTAAGTCAGCTATAGTGTACCAGGGTTAAGTCAGATATAGTGTACCAGGGCTAAGTCAGATATAGTGTACCAGGGTTAAGTCAACTATAGTGTATCAGAGTACAATCAGCTATAGTGTAACAGGGTTAAGTCAGCTATAGTGTACCTGAGTACAATCAGCTATAGTGTACCAGGGGTAAGTCATCTATAGTGTACCTGAGTGCAATCAGCTATAGTGTACCAGGGTTAAGTCAACTATAGTGTACCATGGTTAAGTCAGCTATAGTGTACCTGAGTACAATCAGCTATAGTGTACCAGAGTTAAGTCAGCTATAGTGTACCGGGGTTAAGTCAGATATAGTGTACCTGAGTACAATCAGCCATAGTGTACCAGAGTTAAGTCAGCTATAGTGTATCAAGGTTAAGTCAGCTATAGTGTACCAGGGTAGGTCAGCTATAGTGTATCAGGGTTAAGTCAGCTATAGTGTACCAGGGTTAAGTCAGATATAGTGTACCGGAGTACAATCAGATATAGTGTACCAGGGTTAAGTCAGCTATAGTGTATCAAGGTTAAGTCAGCTATAGTGTACCAGGGTAGGTCAGCTATAGTGTACCAGGGTTAAGTCAGCTATAGTGTACCTGAGTACAATCAGATATAGTGTACCAGGTTTAAGTCAGCTATAGTGTACCTGAGTACAATCAGATATAGTGTACCAGGGTAAGTCAGCTATAGTGTACCAGAGTTAAGTCAGCTTTAGTGTACCAGGGTTAAGTCAGATATAGTGTACCTGAGTACAATCAGCTATAGTGTACCAGAGTTAAGTCAGCTATAGTGTACCGGGGTTTAGTCAGATATAGTGTACCTGAGTACAATCAGCTATAGTGTACCAGAGTTAAGTCAGCTATAGTGTATCAAGGTTAAGTCAGCTATAGTGTACCAGGGTAGGTCAGCTATAGTGTATCAGGGTTAAGTCAGCTATAGTGTACCAGGGTTAAGTCAGCTATAGTGTACCTGAGTACAATCAGATATAGTGTACCAGGGTTAAGTCAGCTATAGTGTATCAAGGTTAAGTCAGCTATAGTGTACCAGGGTAGGTCAGCTATAGTGTACCAGAGTTAAGTCAGCTATAGTGTACCAGGGTTAAGCCAGATATAGTGTACCTGAGTACAATCAGCTATAGTGTACCAGAGTTAAGTCAGCTATAGTGTATCAAGGTTAAGTCAGCTATAGTGTACCAGGGTAAGTCAGCTATAGTGTATCAGGGTTAAGTCAGCTATAGTGTACCAGGGTTAAGTCAGAAATAGTGTACCTGAGGACAATCAGACAATGACAATGACTGTACCAGAGTTAAGTCAGCTATAGTGTACCTGAAAACAATCAGTATAGTGTATCATGGTTACGTCAGCTATAGTGTACCAGGGTTAAGTCAGCTATAATGTACCAGAGTTAAGTCAGTTATAGTGTACCAGGGTTAAGTCAGCTATAGTGTATCAGGGTTAAGTCAGCTATAGTGTATCAGGGTTAAGTCAGCTATAGTGCACCAGGGATAAGTCAGCTATAGTGTATCAGGGTTAAGTCAGCTATAGTGTACCAGGGTTAAGTCAGCTAGAGTGTACCAGGGTTAAGTCAGCTATAGTGTACAAGGGTTAAGTCAGCTATAGTGTGCCAGGGTAGGTCAGCTATAGTGTACCATGGTTAAGTCAGATATAGTGTACAAGGGATAAGTCAGCTATAGTGTACCATGGTTAAGTCAGATATAGTGTACAAGGGATAAGTCAGCTATAGTGTACCAGGGTAGGTCAGCTATAGTGTACCAGGGTTAAGTCAGCTATAGTGTACCACGGTTAAGTCAGCTATAGTGTACCATGGTTAAGTCAGCTATAGTGTACCAGGGTTAAGTCAGCTATAGTTTACCAGGGTTAAGTCAGCTATAGTGTACCAGAGTTAAGTCAGCTATATAGTGTACCAGGGTTAAGTCAACTATAGTGTACCAGGGTTAAGTCAGCTATAGTGTACCAGGGTTAAGTCAGCTATAGTGTACCAGGGTTAAGTCAGCTATAGTGTACCAGGGTTAAGTCAGCTATAGTGTACCAGGGTTAAGTCAGCTATAGTGTACCAGGGTTAAGTCAGCTATAGTGTACCAGGGTTAAGTCAGATATAGTGTACCAGGGTTAAGTCAGCTATAGTGTACCAGGGTTAAGTCAGCTATAGTTTACCAGGGTTAAGTCAGCTATAGTGTACCAGGGTTAAGTCAGCTATAGTTTACCAGAGTTAAGTCAGCTATAGTGTACCAGAGTTAAGTCAGCTATAGTGTACCAGAGTTAAGTCAGCTATAGTGTACCAGGGTTAAGTCAGAAATAGTGTACCAGGGTTAAGTCAGCTATAGTGTACCAGGGTTAAGTCAGCTATAGTGTACCTGAGTACAATCAGCTATAGTGTATCATGGTTACGTCAGCTATAGTGTACCAGAGTTAAGTCAGCTATAGTGTACCACGGTTAAGTCAGCTATAGTGTACCAGGGTTAAGTCAGCTATAGTGTTCCACGGTTAAGTCAGCTATAGTGTTCCAGGGTTAAGTCAGCTATAGTGTACCTGAGTACAATCAGCTATAGTGTATCATGGTTACGTCAGCTATAGTGTACCAGGGTTAAGTCAGCTATAGTGTACCAGACTTAAGTCAGATATAGTGTACCAGGGTTAAGTCAGATATAGTGTACCTGAGTACAATCAGCTATAGTGTATCAGGGTTAAGTCAGCTATAGTGTACCAGGGTTAAGTCAGCTATAGTGTACCAGGGCTAAGTCAGCTATAGTGTACCAGTGTTAAATCAGCTATAGTGTACCACGGTTAAGTCAGACATAGTGTACCAGGGTTAAGTCAGCTATAGTGTACGGGGTAAGTCAGCTATAGTGTACCAGGGTTAAGTCAGCTATAATGTACCAGAGTTAAGTCAGCCTTAGTGTACCAGAGTACAATCAGCTATATTGTATCATGGTTACGTCAGCTATAGTGTACCAGGGTTAAGTCAGCTATAATGTACCAGAGTAAAGTCAGCTATTGTGTACCTGAGTACAATCAGCTATAGTGTTTTATAGTTACGTCAGCTATAGTGTACCATGGTTAAGTCAGATATAGTGTACAAGGGATAAGTCAGCTATAGTGTACCAGGGTAGGTCAGCTATAGTGTACCAGGGTTAAGTCAGCTATAGTGTACCACGGTTAAGTCAGCTATAGTGTACCAGGGTTAAGTCAGCTATAGTGTACCTGAGTACAATCAGCTATAGTGTATCATGGTTACGTCAGCTATAGTGTACCAGAGTTAAGTCTGCTATAATGTACCAGAGTTAAGTCAGCCTTAGTGTACCTGAGTACAATCAGATATATTGTATCATGGTTACGTCAGCTATAGTGTACCAGGGTTAAGTCAGCTATAATGTACCAGAGTTAAGTCAGCTATAGTGTACCAGGGTTAAGTCAGCTATAGTGTACCAGGGTTAAGTCAGCTATAGTGTATCATGATTACGTCAGCTATAATGTACAAGGGTTAAGTCAGCTATAGTGTACCACGGTTAAGTCAGCTTTAGCTTACCAGGGTTAAGTCAGCTATAATGTACAAGGGTTAAGTCAGATATAGTGTACCAGGGTTAAGTCAGCTATAGTTTACCAGGGTTAAGTCAGCTATAATGTACCAGGGTTAAGTCAGCTATAGTGTACCAGAGTTAAGTCAGCTATAGTGTACCAGGGTTAAGTCAGCTATAGTGTACCAGGGTTAAGTCAGCTATAGTGTACCAGGGTTAAGTCAGCTATAGTGTACCAGGGTTAAGTCAGCTATAGTGTACCAGGGTTAAGCCAGCTATAGTGTACCAGAGTTAAGTCAGCCTTAGTGTACCAGAGTACAATCAGCTATATTGTATCATGGTTACGTCAGCTATAGTGTACCAGGGTTAAGTCAGCTATAATGTACCAGAGTAAAGTCAGCTATAGTGTACCTGAGTACAATCAGCTTTAGTGTTTTATGGTTACGTCAGCTATAGTGTACCATGGTTAAGTCAGATATAGTGTACAAGGGATAAGTCAGCTATAATGTACCAGGGTAGGTCAGCTATAGTGTACCAGGGTTAAGTCAGCTATAGTGTACCACGGTTAAGTCAGCTATAGTGTACCAGGGTTAAGTCAGCTATAGTGTACCTGAGTACAATCAGCTATAGTGTATCATGGTTACGTCAGCTATAGTGTACCAGAGTTAAGTCTGCTATAATGTACCAGAGTTAAGTCAGCCTTAGTGTACCTGAGTACAATCAGATATATTGTATCATGGTTACGTCAGCTATAGTGTACCAGGGTTAAGTCAGCTATAATGTACCAGAGTTAAGTCAGCTATAGTGTACCAGGGTTAAGTCAGCTATAGTGTACCAGGGTTAAGTCAGCTATAGTGTATCATGATTACGTCAGCTATAATGTACAAGGGTTAAGTCAGCTATAGTGTACCACGGTTAAGTCAGCTTTAGCTTACCAGGGTTAAGTCAGCTATAATGTACAAGGGTTAAGTCAGATATAGTGTACCAGGGTTAAGTCAGCTATAGTGTACCAGGGTTAAGTCAGCTATAATGTACCAGGGTTAAGTCAGCTATAGTGTACCAGAGTTAAGTCAGCTATAGTGTACCAGGGTTAAGTCAGCTATAGTGTACCAGGGTTAAGTCAGCTATAGTGTACCAGGGTTAAGTCAGCTATAGTGTACCAGGGTTAAGCCAGCTATAGTGTACCAGGGTTAAGTCAGCTATAGTGTACCAGGGTTAAGTCAGCTATAGTGTACCAGGGTTAAGTCAGCTATAGTGTACCAGGGTTAAGTCAGCTATATTGTACCAGGGTTAAGTCAGATATAGTGTACCAGGGTTAAGTCAGCTATAGTGTACCAGGGTTAAGTCAGCTATAGTTTACCAGGGTTAAGTCAGCTATAGTGTACCAGGGTTAAGTCAGCTATAGTTTACCAGAGTTAAGTCAGCTATAGTGTACCAGAGTTAAGTCAGCTATAGTGTACCAGAGTTAAGTCAGCTATAGTGTACCAGGGTTAAGTCAGATATAGTGTACCACGGTTAAGTCAGCTATAGTGTACCAGGGTTAAGTCAGCTATAGTGTACCTGAGTACAATCAGCTATAGTGTATCATGGTTACGTCAGCTATAGTGTACCAGAGTTAAGTCAGCTATAGTGTACCACGGTTAAGTCAGCTATAGTGCACCAGGGTTAAGTCAGCTATAGTGTTCCACGGTTAAGTCAGCTATAGTGTACCAGGGTTAAGTCAGCTATAGTGTACCTGAGTACAATCAGCTATAGTGTATCATGGTTACGTCAGCTATAGTGTACCAGGGTTAAGTCAGCTATAGTGTACCAGACTTAAGTCAGATATAGTGTACCAGGGTTAAGTTAGATATAGTGTACCTGAGTACAATCAGCTAGATGTATAGTGTATCAGGGTTAAGTCAGCTATAGTGTACCAGGGCTAAGTCAGCTATAGTGTACCAGGGCTAAGTCAGCTATAGTGTACCAGTGTTAAATCAGCTATAGTGTACCACGGTTAAGTCAGACATAGTGTACCAGGGTTAAGTCAGCTATAGTGTACGGGGTAAGTCAGCTATAGTGCACCAGGGTTAAGTCAGCTATAATGTACCAGAGTTAAGTCAGCCTTAGTGTACCAGAGTACAATCAGCTATATTGTATCATGGTTACGTCAGCTATAGTGTACCAGAGTAAAGTCAGCTATAGTGTACCTGAGTACAATCAGCTATAGTGTTTTATGGTTACGTCAGCTATAGTGTACTATGGTTAAGTCAGATATAGTGTACAAGGGATAAGTCAGCTATAGTGTACCAGGGTAGGTCAGCTATAGTGTACCAGGGTTAAGTCAGCTATAGTGTACCACGGTTAAGTCAGCTATAGTGTACCAGGGTTAAGTCAGCTATAATGTACCTGAGTACAATCAGCTATAGTGTATCATGGTTACGTCAGCTATAGTGTACCAGAGTTAAGTCTGCTATAATGTACCAGAGTTAAGTCAGCCTTAGTGTACCTGAGAACAATCAGATATATTGTATCATGGTTACGTCAGCTATAGTGTACCAGGGTTAAGTCAGCTATAATGTACCAGAGTTAAGTCAGCTATAGTGTACCAGGGTTAAGTCAGCTATAGTGTACCAGGGTTAAGTCAGCTATAGTGTATCATGATTACGTCAGCTATAATGTACAAGGGTTAAGTCAGCTATAGTGTACCACGGTTAAGTCAGCTTTAGCTTACCAGGGTTAAGTCAGCTATAATGTACAAGGGTTAAGTCAGATATAGTGTACCAGGGTTAAGTCAGCTATAGTGTACCAGGGTTAAGTCAGCTATAATGTACCAGGGTTAAGTCAGCTATAGTGTACCAGAGTTAAGTCAGCTATAGTGTACCAGGGTTAAGTCAGCTATAGTGTACCAGGGTTAAGCCAGCTATAGTGTACCAGGGTTAAGTCAGCTATAGTGTACCAGGGTTAAGCCAGCTATAATGTACCAGAGTTAAGTCAGCCTTAGTGTACCAGAGTACAATCAGCTATATTGTATCATGGTTACGTCAGCTATAGTGTACCAGGGTTAAGTCAGCTATAATGTACCAGAGTAAAGTCAGCTATAGTGTACCTGAGTACAATCAGCTATAGTGTTTTATGGTTACGTCAGCTATAGTGTACCATGGTTAAGTCAGATATAGTGTACAAGGGATAAGTCAGCTATAGTGTACCAGGGTAGGTCAGCTATAGTGTACCAGGGTTAAGTCAGCTATAGTGTACCACGGTTAAGTCAGCTATAGTGTACCAGGGTTAAGTCAGCTATAGTGTACCTGAGTACAATCAGCTATAGTGTATCATGGTTACGTCAGCTATAGTGTACCAGAGTTAAGTCTGCTATAATATACCAGAGTTAAGTCAGCCTTAGTGTACCTGAGTACAATCAGATATATTGTATCATGGTTACGTCAGCTATAGTGTACCAGGGTTAAGTCAGCTATAATGTACCAGAGTTAAGTCAGCTATAGTGTACCAGGGTTAAGTCAGCTATAGTGTACCAGGGTTAAGTCAGCTATAGTGTATCATGATTACGTCAGCTATAATGTACAAGGGTTAAGTCAGCTATAGTGTACCACGGTTAAGCCAGCTTTAGCTTACCAGGGTTAAGTCAGCTATAATGTACAAGGGTTAAGTCAGATATAGTGTACCAGGGTTAAGTCAGCTATAGTGTACCAGGGTTAAGTCAGCTATAATGTACCAGGGTTAAGTCAGCTATAGTGTACCAGAGTTAAGTCAGCTATAGTGTACCAGGGTTAAGTCAGCTATAGTGTACCAGGGTTAAGTCAGCTATAGTGTACCAGGGTTAAGTCAGCTATAGTGTACCAGGGTTAAGCCAGCTATAATGTACCAGAGTTAAGTCAGCCTTAGTGTACCAGAGTACAATCAGCTATATTGTATCATGGTTACGTCAGCTATAGTGTACCAGGGTTAAGTCAGCTATAATGTACCAGAGTAAAGTCAGCTATAGTGTACCTGAGTACAATCAGCTTTAGTGTTTTATGGTTACGTCAGCTATAGTGTACCATGGTTAAGTCAGATATAGTGTACAAGGGATAAGTCAGCTATAGTGTACCAGGGTAGGTCAGCTATAGTGTACCAGGGTTAAGTCAGCTATAGTGTACCACGGTTAAGTCAGCTATAGTGTACCAGGGTTAAGTCAGCTATAGTGTACCTGAGTACAATCAGCTATAGTGTATCATGGTTACGTCAGCTATAGTGTACCAGAGTTAAGTCTGCTATAATGTACCTGAGTTAAGTCAGCCTTATTGTACCTGAGTACAATCAGATATATTGTATCATGGTTACGTCAGCTATAGTGTACCAGGGTTAAGTCAGCTATAATGTACCAGAGTTAAGTCAGCTATAGTGTACCAGGGTTAAGTCAGCTATAGTGTACCAGGGTTAAGTCAGCTATAGTGTATCATGATTACGTCAGCTATAATGTACAAGGGTTAAGTCAGCTATAGTGTACCACGGTTAAGTCAGCTTTAGCTTACCAGGGTTAAGTCAGCTATAATGTACAAGGGTTAAGTCAGATATAGTGTACCAGGGTTAAGTCAGCTATAGTGTACCAGAGTTAAGTCAGCTATAGTGTACCAGGGTTAAGTCAGCTATAGTGTACCAGGGTTAAGTCAGCTATAGTGTACCAGGGTTAAGTCAGCTATAGTGTACCAGGGTTAAGCCAGCTATAGTGTACCAGGGTTAAGTCAGCTATAGTGTACCAGAGTTAAGTCAGCTATAGTGTACCAGGGTTAAGTCAGCTATAGTGTACCAGGGTTAAGTCAGATATAGTGTACCAGGGTTAAGTCAGCTATAGTGTACCAGGGTTAAGTCAGCTATAGTTTACCAGGGTTAAGTCAGCTATAGTGTACCAGGGTTAAGTCAGCTATAGTTTACCAGAGTTAAGTCAGCTATAGTGTACCAGAGTTAAGTCAGCTATAGTGTACCAGAGTTAAGTCAGCTATAGTGTACCAGGGTTAAGTCAGCTATAGTGTACCAGGGTTAAGTCAGCTATAGTGTACCAGGGTTAAGTCAGCTATAGTGTACCAGGGTTAAGTCAGCTATAGTTTACCAGGGTTAAGTCAGCTATAGTGTACCAGGGTTAAGTCAGCTATAGTTTACCAGAGTTAAGTCAGCTATAGTGTACCAGAGTTAAGTCAGCTATAGTGTACCAGAGTTAAGTCAGCTATAGTGTACCAGGGTTAAGTCAGATATAGTGTACCACGGTTAAGTCAGCTATAGTGTACCAGGGTTAAGTCAGCTATAGTGTACCAGGGTTAAGTCAGCTATAGTGTACCAGGGTTAAGCCAGCTATAGTGTACCAGGGTTAAGTCAGCTATAGTGTACCAGAGTTAAGTCAGCTATAGTGTACCAGGGTTAAGTCAGCTATAGTGTACCAGGGTTAAGTCAGATATAGTGTACCAGGGTTAAGTCAGCTATAGTGTACCAGGGTTAAGTCAGCTATAGTTTACCAGGGTTAAGTCAGCTATAGTGTACCAGGGTTAAGTCAGCTATAGTTTACCAGAGTTAAGTCAGCTATAGTGTACCAGAGTTAAGTCAGCTATAGTGTACCAGAGTTAAGTCAGCTATAGTGTACCAGGGTTAAGTCAGATATAGTGTACCACGGTTAAGTCAGCTATAGTGTACCAGGGTTAAGTCAGCTATAGTGTACCTGAGTACAATCAGCTATAGTGTATCATGGTTACGTCAGCTATAGTGTACCAGAGTTAAGTCAGCTATAGTGTACCACGGTTAAGTCAGCTATAGTGTACCAGGGTTAAGTCAGCTATAGTGTTCCACGGTTAAGTCAGCTATAGTGTACCAGGGTTAAGTCAGCTATAGTGTACCTGAGTACAATCAGCTATAGTGTATCATGGTTACGTCAGCTATAGTGTACCAGGGTTAAGTCAGCTATAGTGTACCAGACTTAAGTCAGATATAGTGTACCAGGGTTAAGTCAGATATAGTGTACCTGAGTACAATCAGCTACATGTATAGTGTATCAGGGTTAAGTCAGCTATAGTGTACCAGGGCTAAGTCAGCTATAGTGTACCAGGGCTAAGTCAGCTATAGTGTACCAGTGTTAAATCAGCTATAGTGTACCACGGTTAAGTCAGACATAGTGTACCAGGGTTAAGTCAGCTATAGTGTACGGGGTAAGTCAGCTATAGTGCACCAGGGTTAAGTCAGCTATAATGTACCAGAGTTAAGTCAGCCTTAGTGTACCAGAGTACAATCAGCTATATTGTATCATGGTAACGTCAGCTATAGTGTACCAGGGTTAAGTCAGCTATAATGTACCAGAGTAAAGTCAGCTATAGTGTACCTGAGTACAATCAGCTATAGTGTTTTATGGTTACGTCAGCTATAGTGTACCATGGTTAAGTCAGATATAGTGTACAAGGGATAAGTCAGCTATAGTGTACCAGGGTAGGTCAGCTATAGTGTACCAGGGTTAAGTCAGCTATAGTGTACCACGGTTAAGTCAGCTATAGTGTACCAGGGTTAAGTCAGCTATAGTGTACCTGAGTACAATCAGCTATAGTGTATCATGGTTACGTCAGCTATAGTGTACCAGAGTTAAGTCTGCTATAATGTACCAGAGTTAAGTCAGCCTTAGTGTACCTGAGTACAATCAGATATATTGTATCATGGTTACGTCAGCTATAGTGTACCAGGGTTAAGTCAGCTATAATGTACCAGAGTTAAGTCAGCTATAGTGTACCAGGGTTAAGTCAGCTATAGTGTACCAGGGTTAAGTCAGCTATAGTGTATCATGATTACGTCAGCTATAATGTACAAGGGTTAAGTCAGCTATAGTGTACCACGGTTAAGCCAGCTTTAGCTTACCAGGGTTAAGTCAGCTATAATGTACAAGGGTTAAGTCAGATATAGTGTACCAGGGTTAAGTCAGCTATAGTGTACCAGGGTTAAGTCAGCTATAATGTACCAGGGTTAAGTCAGCTATAGTGTACCAGAGTTAAGTCAGCTATAGTGTACCAGGGTTAAGTCAGCTATAGTGTACCAGGGTTAAGTCAGCTATAGTGTACCAGGGTTAAGTCAGCTATAGTGTACCAGGGTTAAGCCAGCTATAGTGTACCAGGGTTAAGTCAGCTATAGTGTACCATGGTTAAGTCAGCTATAGTGTACCTGAGTTAAGTCAGCTATAGTGTACCAGGGTTAAGTCAGATATAGTGTACCAGGGTTAAGTCAGCTATAGTGTACCAGAGTTAAGTCAGCTATAGTGTACCAGAGTTAAGTCAGCTATAGTGTACCAGGGTTAAGTCAGCTATAGTGTACCTGAGTACAATCAGCTATAGTGTATCATGGTTACGTCAGCTATAGTGTACCAGAGTTAAGTCAGCTATAGTGTACCAGGGTTAAGTCAGCTATAGTGTACCAGGGTTAAGTCAGCTATAGTGTACCAGGGTTAAGTCAGCTATAGTGCACCAGGGTTAAGTCAGCTATAGTGTACCTGAGTACAATCAGCTATAGTGTATCATGGTTACGTCAGCTATAGTGTACCAGAGTTAAGTCAGCTATAGTGTACCAGGGTTAAGCCAGCTATAGTGTACCAGGGTTAAGTCAGCTATAGTGTACCATGGTTAAGTCAGCTATAGTGTACCTGAGTTAAGTCAGCTATAGTGTACCAGGGTTAAGTCAGCTATAGTGTACCAGGGTTAAGTCAGCTATAGTGTACCAGGGTTAAGTCAGCTATAGTGTACCAGGGTTAAGTCAGCTATAGTGTACCAGGGTTAAGTCAGCTATAGTGTACCAGGGTTAAGTCAGCTATAGTTTACCAGGGTTAAGTCAGCTATAGTGTACCAGGGTTAAGTCAGCTATAGTTTACCAGGGTTAAGTCAGCTATAGTGTAACAAGACGAAGGTGGGGGTTTTCTTTTCTGAGTTCTTGTAAGATGTGACTTTTCATACCTTGCGTATAATCTGTGTGATATTGTGCAAACAGTCGAGACTCTGGTGTCTTGTCAGTGGGAGGGTGATACTGTCGAGACTCTGGTGTCTTGTCAGTGGAAGGGTGATACTGTCGAGACTCTGGTGTCTTGTCAGTGGAAGGGTGATACTGTCGAGACTCTGGTGTCTTGTCAGTGGAAGGGTGATACTGTCGAGACTCTGGTGTCTTGTCAGTGGAAGGGTGATACTGTCGAGACTCTGGTGTCTTGTCAGTGGAAGGGTGATACTGTAATCCTTCCAGCGTAGAATTAAGATATTGGTAGTAATATCATAGTGCATCCAAACTTTCTACGTAAACAATCGTAACAGGAAAGTCTAAAAGCTTAATTTTCAGTTCTTGCGCTAGGGGGTCAATCAAATCATATTTGTACGTCTTCTTTGAGTTTGAAAGACTGGGCTTTTTGTCTATGTATATATTTGGTCTGTCAGGATTCACAGTCACAGGCACATGATTTTCGTACTTGAGTGTCTTTGTAAGCTCAAGAATAGAGGAAGGAGAAGATGTAGCTGTACCAGCAAGATGTGGGTACTGTTGAATAGATAGGTCAAATCTCCTAACTTCTTGAACTTTGGCCTGAACTCCTCTCCCTTGTAAATGTAGTTTACTTAGTTGTCATTTTAGTTCTAAAATTATTGCACTTGCTGTTAGATTGAGAGAGATACATGTATAGTTAAGACATTATTTATTCATTCACAACTCTGTTATTTGTTATACTCATGTGGAAAGCGATATCATATACTAAAGTATATACCATGATAAGAGAACCATGTACATGTATATAAATACTCAATATTTGCTGCACTGTATGAATTTTATTAATAGTTTCCACATCAAATTACTTCTTGATTGATGTTTATTTTTTTATTTTTTTTTTTAAATAAATAATAATACAATCATACTGAAATGAATCAGGATATATTGTTCAAAGATTTCAGGAGTTTTTTTTCTCTTCTGAAAACCAGAAAAATATGGACCATTACGAATGACTCTCAGGATTCGAACCTGGTGACCAATGTAACAGTCAAACCAAAACAGCCAAGGTTTTAAAATTGATCGCATTGCTCTGTTTTCTGTCATCAAAACATTTTCCCCAAAAGAACGAAATTCAGCGAACTGAAACTGGTGTCCAGTGCAGAAAAACCTCACATAATGTAGATTGTAAGTACACATGTTTTATGGTATTTTGCATCTGGCAACCTACTGTACAGTATAACTTATACAAAAAACATCCTATCATCTATATGTTTCTAAATACTTACTTAGTCATGAATATATCTCTATATCCATAATGTTTATTAATCTCTAAACTTCATATGTACATGTCCATATAAATGTGTATGTGTTTGTATTATTTTTTTTCTGGGAACAGATTGGTCTCACTCTCGGTCATCTTCAATTCGCGCTAAGTCATCTTAGTACGACCGGCAAACTTCCTCCATCGAAATTTAGGTAGGACATTTTTAAGCAAAGGGGTCGTCTCCAAAATTATAGCGCCCCTATGTAGGTTGGTAGGCCAGACGACTCCTATATCTACCCTCTCAACCCATTCCCCTTGCCTTTCCTCCTACATACTTTATCCCTTCTACTCTCTTTCCTATCTTTTCTCGTCCACCGAAGGCCGCAAGGCTATATGAGGACGTAAAACTCTCAAAATAAAAAAATAGGTAAATAAATAATCGAAGACATCAACAGTGTATCGCTCATGAAGCTACCTTGCTCAAAATGACTTTAACGACAATTTGAAAATTGCAGGTGACTTAAATTTAAGTCCGTGGTTTCAACGCAGCAGGCCTACCATGCCGTTTGTTTAAGTTGAAGGACAGTTGGCGCGCTTTTCCGATCGTCTCAAATGACGTCACAATCAAAGGGAAGTAAGTGCGTACTTATTTTAGTTTTTCACGACGAACGAGTAACGGTTGAGTGTAGACTAAAGGTTACACAAAGTGTACTCCGAGTGCACTCCGTTTGGGTATGGAGTGCACTCTATTTTGACTCCAGGTAAACTTGAAGTGCACTCCGTTTGGACTTCATATGAACCCGGAGTGCACTCCAGGTCCACTCCGAGTCTACGTGAAGGCCTATCAGGCATTACTACCTCTACATATAGGGGCCACATTACATTTTAAATTGTAGATAGTACAACATATACATGTATCTTATAAATCAATCAATCAATATTTATTAATACATATTTGTGTTGCTTTAGACGTTTATATTAAAGTGTCGTTATTTAGTTGTTTAACATGCAATATAGACTATGCCTGCTGTTTAATCTTTGTATAATTTGTGTAATAAATTAGTTGAACTTGAAATAAAAACCTTAAAATAACTTATACAAAATAACTGAATAAATCTCGAGGATTAACAATGCAATGAAGGATTTCGGAACAAGCAGATTTCGGAACAAGCACAACATATATTTGACTTGTCCTTTGTGGTCTTACAATATGTGAAGTCTAGATCTGTGTGTGGTTTTTAAATGTCGTGTAGTGATAAATTCAATAATAGTTGATCAGTATGGATATATAATGCTATAAAACTGTTATATTTTAATTAAAACATTAGACATTCAAGTATAATATGAAGAAGAGTTACTGTTTCACATTTGAAAGTTTTCAAACAACAACAACAACTTCAAAACACAATAAACAATTAATGGCTTTTGTTAATTGGATCTTGCCCATCCCCTCACTATTCAATGTTTTGTCTGTATTAGGTCAGATCAGATTTGAAGATTTAGACAGACTTACACTTGGCCATCTAATTAGATAATGACCCCCTCAGGCCTCAACCCCTCCTGGTCAAAATTTACCTGTATCAGGTCTGATACAAGGTGTAAAGATCTGGAGATAATAACCCTGGGGCCCCTGATTGTTAGTTGGGAACAGGTTTTAACACCTTATATTTACATTTGCGCTGGAACCCACTATATGAAAATTACCAAGAAAATGCCTTTCATAAAAGTATGAAAGAAATGGTTCTCGAGACGTAGCACGTGGTTTAATTATGACGTCATAGATGAAGCTTTTTCAATGAGAGTCTTGTCGCGCCGCTTCGAATAACATGGAGAATGGCCTTACGTCAAGCGCTCAGATGACTAATAATTATCATCGGCGCCAATTTTATTCAAGCTGGGCTGTTCCGCCAATGTCGTTAACATGACGACACATATACAAACGCAGGTAATAAACAATTAATTGGAAAAAACATAAATGAATTTGAGCAATTGTTCTATAGTAAAAATGGGCTTCATTCAATATGGATGTAACGGCTGACCTTTCATAGCACTATGAAAGTTTAAAAAATGACTTTCAATCCATATATACATGTCTGACCTTTATTTATAATTGCAGGTACATGCTGCTGACAGTCTAGACCCAGGGTTCATATCACCTGTATTTTACCTAGACAAAACCGAGTATAGTCTCTTTCAATACTTACAAGTCTAATAATTACCTGTTCATTAATTTCAAGCTAAACTTAGCCTTCAATAGAAAATACTTTTTACTTTACAAAACCAAAAATGTTTTGATAAACATTGTAAAGGGAATAAGTTAAATACGATGAAGCGTTCCACATGTAAGTTGTTACCTGAGAATAATAGTTACTTTTCAAAAACAGGCTATACTATAGTCTTATCAGTAATTAGTACCCGTTGTTCTCACCCTGTACCTGTAAATACTAAGGGCGTAACTGAAAGCTATCGTAGACAATTATAACGGTACATTTTAAGATTAACTGTACACGTCTACTTATCTCTTTCTTTGCGTTCCCTTCCATAGTTGGAATAACTATAAGCGCTCGTAAACTCTAAGGTGTTCGTAATGTAATCTTTTTTTTTAAGTGATCAGGCATTCATAAAGAATTATCGGCTAGATAGACAGTCTGTATTTGAACTTTGCGAATTACAGCAAAATGATATCTCAAGGTACACAAAGAGGAACATGGCTCTCCCAGTCTCTTTACAAACGACAAACGATGATTAATTTACGGTATTACGCCAGTGGAAGCTACATGTCCGTAACTGGGGATGCGCACGGTGTCAGCAAGATGGCTGTATCTCGTGCTATACGAGATGTATCGATGATCCTTTCACGACATGCAAGATCATACATCAAATTCCCTTTAACCGATCAGGAACAAGTAAAAGTTAAGCAGAATTTCTTTAACATTCGTGGATTTCCCAATGTTTTTGGGGCTGTAGACGGCAGTTTGATTCCAATCGACATCCCATCAGATGAGGAACACCTGTATGTGTGTAGAAAGGGATTTCATTCTCTAAACATTCAAGGGATTTGTGATGCTGGCTATAGATTACTTAATGTTGTCGCTAAATGACCCGGATCTACCCATGATTCTTTTATCTGGAATAACTGTGGACTATGTAATGCTTTTGAGACAGGTCAAATATGTAATGGCTATCTTCTTGGAGATAGTGGCTATTGTCTCAGACCATGGCTTATGACCCCAAAGCAGTCTCACCTGCTGACAGGAGGTACAACAAAGCACATCGAACCACTCGCTGTGTCATTGAGAGAACATTTGGGATATGGAAAATGAGATTTAGATGCACATTCAAAGGTCTTACATTGTCCCATCCTGAACGATCAAGCAGAGTTATCATGTCGACAGCAATATTGCACAATATATGCATGCAAAAACGACTGCCCTGTGAAGATCTCGATGATGATGATTGAGATGATGAAGCCAGTCAAGATGAAGTTACCCAAGTACAGAGCCAACCGGATTCAGCGTCAGGAATTACAGCTAGGGAAAACGTCATAGCAACTGTGTTTGAACATTCAGAGTAATCTTTGTGTGAAAATTAATGATGTTCTGGAAGATCACGAAAAGAACTAAGGAAAAGTTAAACCAATTATAATTCTTTGCATAACGTGTTTTAATAAACATTTGCATAACGTTTTAATAACAATCAAACCGTTTGGTTTCAATCATTCATAAAAAATAACATTGTAAAAATGAAAAAGAAGTGATTGTCCTTGGAACAATATACATTACATAAAAGGTACATTGTCTATTCATTGATTCCTGAGCAAACAACGTTAACAGAACATAAATGTCCAAAATAAATTTGACTAGAAGGGTTACAATTGTTGAGTATTTCTTGTATTTCTTTATGCACTTGTGCATAATCAGATCAAATCAGTCATCAGTCTAATGAAGATATTTCAAAAACAAAACGTCATCAGAAATCTGTTCTGGATCAAATGCTGCCTGAGATAACAGAAACATAACTTTATGATGGAATTCTTCAAACAATAAAGTACAATGGGGCGATACTTGAATCTCCCGAGAACCTAACGACACAAAACTGCTACCAAAAACTGAGTTCACCGAACCAGGTGATGAAAAACTGGATAATGGTGTCACCATTCGTGTAGTGCAACGGCTGTCAGCATCTACTAAGAACACTGCCAAATCTTTTTCTCTTTGCATAGGTTTCTTATTTAACCAGTGATCCATCAGGTTTTCTCCATAAACATATTGAGAACATTTTTCTCTGGACCTAAAAGACAAAAATACATAACATTTGAACATATATACATGTATATATAATACCATTTTATTCACAAGGTAGTTTTTCTAAGTGGTTATTTGAGGCTGAATATAGGCATTATGAAAACGTAATTTGTTTCTGATAAATAGTTATACAAAGTTAACTTACTAGTATATGACATTGAATGAAGGTAAACGTAAGGTCATTAGATTGACTAAAGTTTTATTTTGTCATGGGTTGCTGTGTATGACTCTGAATATTAAATTTGTTATTTATCAAAACAGACTCAAAATGTTAATTGTATTTTGTATCATATATAACATAAACACGCCAGCTTTATTTCCATATACACGCAATGTGTATGTGTCGGTTACGATCTAAATTCAAAAGGGCAAGTGATAATTCTATAGCCAATTTCTTTTCTCCATTTGTATGGAAGTTTTATACAAGTTATCGTTTATTCCTATTGCACTTACTTAAAGACATGTAAATGTGAATGGAACATCCTCATCATCTGTTTGGAACTGCTGTTCGTCATAGTTTGCACCAAGATATCGTTGTAAGACATTAAGGATTTGTTGTTCACATTGTTGCCTTGATTTTCTATCTTTAGTCGTTCCTTTCCTATTTCTAATCTTTGTTTTTCAATATTAATCTTTTCCTTTTCCAATGCATATATCTTTTACTCATCATCAGTAAAGTTATGTGTTAGTTTTCGCTTTTTGCTGCCACATGATGAAACTGGGTGCGTACGCTGACTAGTGCTTGGTGTGAAGGAGGGCGAATTTGACACAACTGGCACATCGTTGTTTCGTTCTATCACTGCATTTATTGATCTATCCCAAATTCGTTCGATTTCTATTTGAGCGTCTTCAGTACTAATAGCAGAAACATCGACATCTTGTGATTCGGTAGATTCAACCCTCTCTACATCTGTTTCTACTGACTTTCGATAAAAGTATCTGCCATTTCAGTTGCTATCCCTTCTACAGCTGCTTTTGGTTATGTTACAAAACGAAAGTAAGGCAGTGTCAAAAGGATGCTTTGTTATATTTTTATAATCGATTAAAACGTTTGCTTGACTCGACAGGTAGCTCAGTCAAAAAAAAAACGAAGGCGGAGATTCCGGATTCCACGTATTCTTAGTTAAGTGTGACCTTACCAAAGAGAGCCCTAAGTGAGACATGCGAAAGGTTTAAGAATGCGATAAAGAGGCTTTTAGTTACCCACTTATCGAATACTTTGTTTGATCTTACCGCTCCCTTAATTCCAAACTTAAATACATTTTTCTAGTTACTTGCCCCTGCTATCTAAGTCTGCGATGGTACTTGGAGATAATTTATTAAAGTTACATTATATATATATATATATAAGTGAAGCTGATTTTATTCTGAATGCATGATACATGTAGCTATAAAATAACATGAATGTCAAAGAACCGACCAGTGGCGTACCTGGAGGTATTTTGATGTGCAAGCCCGCGACGTTTTCAATTTTGGGAAGGGGGTACTTCGGGGCGGGGCGGGGTGGGAGGTGGGGGGGGGGGGGGGGGGGTTGGATAACATTTGGACTTCAAATGGTGCCGTTGTTTTGGTCTTGTTTAAATCATCATTGTCTGGCCTATCATTATACAAATTATTAATCCGAAAATGGAATCCGATGTTTTATTTCCATGATGTATGGGAACAAAATCATTATCCATACCTTTCTTATGTCATTAACTCGCCAGTAAGTAAAACCAGGGACATTTACATGTAAAAACCATATTCGATATACAAACGTCTCTGTTTATAAGTATATATATGTTCTGTGCAAGACTCAGGAAGTAAGAACTCATGCTTGTGTTCTTGAGCATAATTTTGTATATTTCGAACAGGCCTAGTTTCACGAAAGTTCCTTAATCTCCGGAGAAAAGCATTAAAGCGTTAACGGGAAAATCAAAGTTTAAGGCATTTTCCTTAATTTCTGTAATGCTTTCCTATCGAGATATTTAACAAAAGGAATTTTGGCCGGCCTCATTAATAATTGTATTTGCTGACTTTTAGTTTGAACCGAAATGTAGTAAAAATTGGCCCTTCTTTTATTACTCTTAGAATGATAAAATGGTCATTTTCTTATATTAAATCTAATACAGATTTACTAAAAAAACAGAGTGTACCAAAAGGTCAACAAAACCATAATCCGAACTCAAAATCGATTAAACTAGAGGCAAAATATGAAAAAAAATGTACATGTTACCTCTGTAAACATACAAGAGAATAAGACCAAGTGTTCCGGAAGAGTAAGCGTCTTCTACTTCATCGACGACAAATGCCATGTAAATATTGGTCACATCCAAGTAAACATCAGGTTCTCAAAACGAGAAACGAGTCCTCATTGTCAATAAAAACAAGGGAGAACACTAATGAGTATACTCAAAAACTTCCATCTTCATATCACCTAAAGATACAGAACATGTCCCATAAAACCAAGATGGCGACCATAAAACTTGCCCATAGTCTTCAACAACCTGAACCTCTGCTTTCCCTGTGCCATAGGTTTGTTCGTCAGCAGCTGATATCTATCACTAAAACCTAATATGACATGATTTTATAAAAAAAAGTCGGCCTAAGTGAAGGTAGTTTCAAACTGATGCTTATGTTTGGATGTTGCTTGGTATTCATTTGTATACGAATTTTCTCACGTTAAAGCTATTACCTATATTTAGTCGTAGTGAGCTGTATCATAAATATTATTTGAATTGTGTTGGCTGCAGTCTCCGACATCTTGCACAATTATATATGATTTAATATGTATGCGTATTGTAATCATATATGCTATATCATTCGGAATAAAATAAAATTAAATTTGAAGTATTTATAGGTAACAAATTTTCTGCAGGATAATATGTTAATCTGCTGAGTCGAAAAAAAGGAGTAACAATATCAGTGGACTTTTAAGAATATAAGTTGAATTATGAAATTTCTCGACTTTAATACACATACTTTGGAAAATGATGTGCAAGCACGGACTTATGTGCTTACATGGCAGCTACGCCCCTGCCGACAAAACCGACAGATCTATACAGTGTACATGTACATCTGTAATTCTGTGGTCAAAGCCATACTTTAAGATTTTTCATCATTACACGGATTGCAAACCCGGTATACATGCTGTGCCTGTATCAATACTTGGCTATCAAGTTACTCACCTGGAACAATATTAGGTGTGGCAGACCAGAGTCAGCCCTGCATAGCCAGTACAGATAATTGACACTTATATTGGGTAGTACACAACTATAAACATACTGTAGTGAGGGTTCAATCTACCATGTACATATATTAAAAATGTAGTTAGTGTAGTGATTTTAAGCCTAATCATATAAGCTAAAGTGAATTTAATAGAAGTTGAAATTAAACCTTTCTTCATTACAATAAATTTTCCTTTGGTGTAAAAAAAAAATAAAAAAGCTAACATACATGAAATAACATACTTTTTCCTTCATTCAAAATTAAACAAGTTTCATCAATATATGATGTGTAAAATGTGGTTAAATAGTGAGATGATTTCAAAGTTTGTGTAAAACACACGTAAAAGCCATGTTATGTGGGAGAACATAGGTAAAATACAGGTAAGGTATATCTGGAGCAGACCATAATGACTGTCAAAACATACCTACCCCTATGTTAGAGAAAGGAGAACACAGCGCATTGATAGACTTGGACCTTACAAAATACGAGTGGTCATTTTTTTACATGGAATTTACCTGGCAGTCACTCAGGTATGACCAGGCCTAACCCAGGTATGCAAATGAATATTCAGAAACATGGCTAGACTGGAATGAACCCATATATAGCACATATCTCCACTACTGTACCGACGCTGGTCGTAACACCTAAAGTGTTACTATAACTGCCACGGTAGTTGTTCTCGTCACACTCACGAAAGGATACCCATTCAGCATGGTTCCAGTATCTTTGAAACAGTTACGGAAATGTTCACTAACTATTACATTTATAGGTACATGTATACTGTTCATCATTGTGAATTGGACGTACCTGATTAAGGTAAAAGGTAAGAGCGTGTGTGTATCAAGGGTTTAATTCTCGTTCACAATAGTAAAATACCTATGTAAACACTACTCAAACATAGACATTCTGACGTGTGTATTTGTGTAAACAATACTCAAACAATGACATTCTGACGTGTGTATTTGTGTAAACAATACTCAAACATAGACATTCTGAATTGTGTATTTGTGTTAACAATATTCAAACATAGACATTCTGACGTGTGTTTGTGTAAACAATACTCAAACACAGACATTCTGACGTGTGTATTTGTGTAAACAATACTCAAATATAGACATTCTGACGTGTGTATTTGTGTAAACAATATTCAAACATAGACATTCTGACGTGTGTATTTGTGTAAACAATTCTCAAACACAGACATTCTGACGTGTGTATTTTTGTAAACAATACTCAAATATAGACATTCTGACGTGTGTATTTGTGTAAACAATACTCAAACATATACATTCTGACGTGTGTATTTTTGTAAACAATACTCAAACATAGACATTCTGACGTGTGTATTTGTGTAAACAATACTCAAACACAGACATTCTGACGTTTGTATTTGTGTAAACAATACTCAAACATAGACATTCTGAACTGTGTATATGTGTAAACAATACTCAAATATAGACATTCTGACGTGTGTATTTTTGTAACCAATACTCAAACATAGACATTCTGACATGTGTATTTGTGTTAACGATACTCAAATATAGACATTCTGACGTGTGTATTTGTGTAACCAATACTCAAACATGAACATTCTGGCGTGTGTATATGTGTAACCAATACTCAAACACAGACATTCTGACGTGTGTATTTGTGTAAACAATACTCAAACACAGACATTCTGACATGTGTATTTGTGTGAACAATACTCAGACATTGATATTCTGACGTGTGTATTTGTGTAAACAATAATCAAACACAGACATTCTGACGTGTGTATTTGTGTTAACAATACTCAAACATGAACATTCTGACGTGTGTATATGTGTAAACAATACTCAAACATAGACATTATGACGTGTGTATTTGTGTAAACAATACTCAAACATAGACAATCTGACGTGTGTATTTGTGTAAACAATACTCAAACATAGACATTCTGACGTGTCTATTTGTGTAAACAATACTCAAACACAGACATTCTGACGTGTGTATATGTGTTAACAATACTCAAACACAGACATTCTGACGTGTGTATTTGTGTTCACAATACTCAAACATAGACATTCTGACTTGTGTATTTGTGTAAACAATACTCAAACATAGACATTCTGACGTGTGTATTTGTGTTAACAATACTCAAACACAGACATTCTGACGTGTGTATTTGTGTTAACAATACTCAAACACAGACATTCTGACGTGTGTATTTGTGTTAAGAATACTCAA
Source organism: Mimachlamys varia (assembly GCA_947623455.1). Classification (NCBI taxonomy): domain Eukaryota; kingdom Metazoa; phylum Mollusca; class Bivalvia; order Pectinida; family Pectinidae; genus Mimachlamys; species Mimachlamys varia. The sequence continues at coordinate 5,433,911 of OX392534.1, forward strand.
ACACAGACATTCTGACGTGTGTATTTGTGTTCACAATACTCAAACATAGACATTCTGACTTGTGTATTTGTGTAAACAATACTCAAACACAGACATTCTGACGTGTGTATATGTGTTAACAATACTCAAACATAGACATTCTGACTTGTGTATTTGTGTAAACAATACTCAAACATTGACATTCTGACGTGTGTATATGTGTTAACAATACTCAAACACAGACATTCTGACGTGTGTATTTGTGTAAACAATACTCAAATATAGACATTCTGACGTGTGTATTTGTGTAAACAATACTCATACACAGACATTCTGACGTGTGTATTTGTGTAAACAATACTCAAACATAGACATTCTGACGTGTGGATTTGTGTTAACAATACTCAAATATAGACATTCTGATGTGTGTATTTGTGTAAACAATACTCAAACATAGACATTCTGACGTGTGGATTTGTGTTAACAATACTCAAATATAGACATTCTGATGTGTGTATTTGTGTAAACAATACTCAAACATAGACATTCTGACGTGTGTGTTTGTGTTAACAATACTCAAACATAGACATTCTGACGTGTGTATTTGTGTAAACAATACTCAAATATAGACATTCTGACGTGTGTATTTGTGTAAACAATACTCAAACATAGACAATCTGACGTGTCTATTTGTGTGAACAATACTTAAATATAAGTTTCCATCTAGGAGCAGTGCCGCATTTTCATACATCTGGAGTGTTGGTTCAATCACCTTATCAAGTTTCTCTACCTCTCAGTATGACATGTTGATCATTATCTTTATATTACTCCTTAAATACTCTGTATATCACTCTGAATATCTACCAATAATTGGTTATTGTGTATACCACTATCTATATTCTGTAAACATTACTTATTCTACATTAATCTTTATTTGTACTATTCAATCTGTAGTAAGATTCTTATATAATCTCAATATTTCTATGATAGGGTAAATCCTAACATCTCAATATATCAAAATACCGGTGAACACGTTTATTCAGTATTGTGGACAGATGTTAAACATATATTTACTATCAGTGTATCACATACAGGTATTTCATCAATAACATCTGTAATTGCTGCCACAGACTTGTATAACACATGATATATTAATCATATACTATCAAAGACAGTGACACTTGCAGACAATATCACAGCAGAAAAAAACACACCCTATTACATACAGGAAATACACAAGTGTATATTATGACAAGTATGTACACATTTACATAAGTATACTGTAATATATATTACACATGCCGGGGCATTTTTTACATGTAAATACTATAACAGACATGTATTTCACATGTACATGTACTAATACCTGTTATAGTATGCACATGTGTAATACAGTACATACCTCTTTAAATCATGTTGCATCTGCCAGACATTAACAGATATGTGACATTAAAAGAAACTTGTTTTTTTTTTCACTAAATGTAGAGCATTTCCAATGTCCATTAGATAACTTTATTCCATTAATTTTTTTTATTTCATATTTTCTTTGCAATATTTTGTACAAGTTGTATATGAAATCAGTGAAAATGACATTATTTTCTATATTTTTGATGTGATTGGTTAAAAAACATTATATCAAAAGGAATTCATCTCAAAATACATGATATTAACTAAATATAATTACATAAATCATATCGAGGGAAAACGGTATTTGGGGAAAACATTAAATTAAAGAAAAATGTATTTAATGGACTACGAGAACGTTTTTAAAGCCGTTTGCATCGTAAACATAACGGAGTCGTGATTTGGTCACTGTTGAAGCGAGTCGAATAAAGTTCTAAATAGAGACCTAAACTGGTTTTAGAGGTATGTTTACATTTTTGGAGGTATATATCAATTACCGATAAACATACCACCCTAATCTAAACTCCTCATAAGTATAAAATTATTTTATACAGCGTAGTTTAGGTCCAAAATCTACGCTGTAAGTGCAACACATTCTCGGGCCCCTATGAGCAAGGTAGGTTAGGTTCTACAGTAGTTTATCTAGCTTATTCCGTATAACAGAAATTAATTCAAGAATGCGGTTTTAGTCGTACCGTTTGTCTGAAAGGGTCTGGGTTCGAATGTTGTTTTAGTCGTACCGTTTGTCTGAAAGGGTCTGGGTTCGATTCCTGTGTTTAGTTTAGGTATGTTTTATATGATCATCGCACGTATATGGTTGGCTAGATTAACTGGGGAAACAAGCCGTATACGTTAATGTTAAACGGAACTATCTAGTACCAAGAAACGGAACTAGGGTCTGGTTCCCATTCCCGTTTAAGTTAAACGAAACTAGGGTACGGTTCCCTGTTTCGTTTATGTTAAACGAAACTAGGATCTGGTTCCTAGTTTCGTTTTTCATTAATGCCATTTCTGGAGTATACAGTGTCACAATAAGACCGAAGCCCCGATTTAACGGTACTAAGAATGGTAGTAAGAAGTTTTGATAATGGTTTGGTTGAACAATGAGACGAGCCAGCGATATAACGCTGTTTAAGGATCCTTGTGTAGATTACTTATCCAATATAGGCGAGGTAAGGCAGCGTCTTTATCATTTATCGGTATTTCGAATGATTGTAGAGAAATATCGACTTGTGTTTAGTTTTCATTTTGTAACGCAAACTGTTTTTTTCTTTTCTGAATAGAAGACCTGATCAATTTAACCCATTCTGAGAGTGAATCCAATTCAGCATGTTCACGTTTAGCCCATTGTCTGGCGTAATCTTCCACAGAGTCCATAAGAATCTTGAAATTCACATTCCAGTTGATGGAAACGCTTTCTCTATCGGAACACTGGTATTATTCTCTTGTACTTATACAAGGGTCTCAATGTGGATCTTTCCTTTACAGGTGTGACACCAGCTAAAAACCGCGACGTAAAAGTTGTAAATATGGAAAGGATTGATCGAATCCGCAAGGTATGCGCTGCAAAAGAGGAAGAGCTTCGAAGGAATAAATCTATGGTGGATCTTTCAGGTTCAATGTACATCGATGAGAAACATAATTTGACGTATTGCCATTTATTCAAGTCGGCGTTTACTTACTGGAGTCTACTATTCCAGGTATGTATATCAGGTAGACATAAAGGAATGCCAGAGGAGAACATGGTGATAATTTTAACAAGCAGCTGAGTATTGCTGAAGCCATGTTCCCATCCTCGATATCAAAGGGTTACGCTCACTTTCGCTCTCTACACCACTGGAAAATGGGATGGCAAGACTGATAGATCCGTGTGCGTCACCTCTGCTGATGAGGCAAGAACACTGGTCCGACCTTTTGATGTATATCAAAAGGTCTCGTTGTCACTTAACGGTAAAAATTGGTAGGATTTTTAGTCGGTTTTGGTTTCTTTGCAATCGTCAAAGGACAGACATGCAGCCTAGAGATTGGTCAGTGTTTTTTTTTTTACCTCGGCGTGCCTTCACTTTTGCCATGACATATTCTAAGGGTGTAGAGAGCGAAAGTGAACGTAACCTCTTGATGTCGAGGATGACATGTCCCCAGCCGTGCCACAAGATATTACCCTGAAAAGATTTATAACGATAGTGCCCTTGTAAAGATAATTAATTTAAAAAGATGAAAACTACTCAATTAATTACTATGAAAACAGTTTTATTATAACCCCCGCAACGAACTTAGGGGGGGTGGTGGTTATACAGGAATCAGGTTGTCCGTTCGTCTGTCCGTCTGTAGACCCAATTTTGTCCGGCTATGCCTTCGCTCACTTTTCAACGGAACTTTTTTTTAAAAATGTGGGAATATACAGTACAGTATGAAAATATGCAACCTGAAGTAAATTTGGGTTTCGACCCTTTTTAAAAAGTAATTCCCGTTTTTATGTAAAAAAATGAACACAATTTTGTCCGGCTATGCATTTTGCAGTTTTCAACGGATCTTTTAAAAATAAAAATTTTGAGGGAATAGATAGTACAGTATGTAGATGTGCTCCTCAATTACCTTTAAGGGGAAGAGGGTATGAGTCCCCCCCCCCCCCCCCCACCCCCTCCCCCGGACGAAAGTTCTAGTTGACTCTGTGGTTAAAATGACTTAAAATCCGTGAATAATTATGAAACAAAAACGATAACATTTCTTGTTACGTCAGATCTATGTACATATAATTATCTACTTCCAATGCAAAAGATCAAAATAATAAATTCATCCTTCAGAAACTAGCCATGATAATTTTTCATAGTAACAATCTGTATTACACACTCATACATTACCTATATCGTATACCGTCTATTACCTTATCAAAGATCAAAACTCATAAAGTTACAGCTGACTGAATAGGTATTTTTATTAATTTTGTACCCACATGAAAAAAGTATATTTTTATTTTATTTTATTTATTTATTGTTTTGTAATCAAACATTGTAAAGTCAGATACTAGCTACCTTGTATTTCAATGTCAAACTTTGATATCAATTAAAGCATTCTGTATTGAATTTATAAGATCTCATAAAAACGTTCGCGTTAGAAAGTCAAAGATGATAAATGTTTCTTCTACGATGGATATACCTGAATAATGTGAAAATTATTTTTTTTTTATTATTATTTTTTTATTCATCATCAAAAATAAACATGTACACATATAACGAATACATAAATGCATCACATATAGCCAGGATACAGGTAGATATACACACACAGGCACATGAATATGTATAAACATATAATACACACACATACATACATATACAGACATGCATGTGCACATGTAAGTGCACATGGACATGCACTAATATTATGACCCATTACACAAGGGTTCATACATTGATGCACATATACATACCCTCACACATACATACCCTCACAACCACACACATTAGCACAAACACACGTGCACACATACATGTACGCCTGCATGCACACATATACACATGCATGCATACACATACCTAGATGTCTATTAATTGCATGCAAGCATAAAACCGCCTAGGCTATATACAATGCATTGATGTATATTGCGCGCAGTAATGCACATGCGTATGCATGCATCAATGCACACACATGCCCACACATAAGTACTAGACCTTGTGTTTGTGTTTCCACAACTTGGATAACAACTTTGGAAACACTAAATGAGTTAATTATCATTGTTGTAACGAGAAAACATCAATCTCGAAATCATATTTCATATGTTTTTGGATTTGTTTGGGTTTTTTCAAACTTGTTAACATCAGATGAAAATATCAGAGAATTCGAAGCGTCAACAAGACTTTAATCCGAACTCAAATTCGATAAAACTAGAGACAAAATATGAACAAAGGAAAGGTTCATTAAAAGACGCTTGTAAAAGTACAAGACAATAAGACCAGGTCTTCCTTGAGAAGAACCGTTTTCAGCTTCATCGACAGCACCCGTCATGTAAATCTAGGTCACACCAAAGTGAATGGCATGTCACTAAAGTAAGAACCGAGTCATCATTCTCAATCACAACAAGTGTGCATATTAATGAGGCCAAGATGGCGCCCCTTTTTTCTTAAATTTTTTACCATTTCTCACTTGGCTGTGTATCACGGAACATAAATCTGGTTGTTTACAACTCTATCGTGTAAATCGATAGATCATAGTTTCAGATGTAACATATTATGTTTTCTTAAAACGTATAAGTTTCAGTAATCTAATATGATGACGAACCATGTTGATTGTTGGTTTTGATTGATTGAAATGAAGATTTATGAGTAGTAAACATTAAGCATTTTCTGACAAAAGTCTGACTGCGAAAGAAATAGCAAAACGTCTAGGTCACCTTTCTTCACATTCCCGCATGTGTATAAACATCTAAAGTAGACTTTATATCATATACGGTAGAATAGACGTTTGTAACATGATCTTAATGTTTCTGCACAAACATTTGCAATATTGAGCATGCTCAGTCTGGCTGACAGATTCGTTCCGCCTAAAAGGCACAAGAGTAAACTGATATTATGACATAGTAGCCAGTCCGAACTCCTTGGGTATAATGTCCCTAACCAATAAGGCAACAATTATGAGAAAGTCTTGTATTGTACAGCATTATTATATATAAATATGAATGGAATTCGACAAAATAAAAACCAAATAATCAAGCGACTTTCATTATTCATTTTACAACATTTTCTCACCCTTGGCTGATGGATTATTTGAGTGGCTAGTTTGGTAGTAACATTGTTGACCACAATTATCACTCTCGTAACTCATCATTAACGTAATACCGTACTTCTCAACGTTTTAAACCTCGTATAAATAGCATGTGTTAAGCACACACTTACTCCACACCCTTTATTTGAAACAGTAATTCAGAGCAATTGAGATTTCCGCATTTTTTCCATAGCATCACTGGCGAGTCCTAGAAGGAAGGACGAAACCGCTGTATGGTGCAGTGTTGTTGTTTGGCATGCTCTATCGGTTCCTTAATTCTGCAGGTGACACCTCAAGTAGATGTCTTCTTTAACTTTCTCATATTTTCAAACATTTTATTATACAGAACAATTGACGTATTCCGTTTTCACAACAATAGATGGGTGTTATTCAAATTTCAGGGTATAAAATATTCATTACTACTGTTGAAAACATTCTGTTCATACCACACGTGAAATAAACTCTTAACGCATTTTGATTGGCAGACGTGATAAATTTTAGCCGGGACCTTGTCACATGCTGATTGTTTATGACGTCATCAATAGTTGAGGTCGTCACCACTTGCAAAAATTCGCTAATACCTCCTTCACATACACGGATTTTTCTAACGAATCCTTAAGTCCCAGTACCATATAAGCACGGTTGGACAAAGCAACCCCGGATCGTCCCGGATCGCGCCGGATTAAGATCCGGGACGATCCGTGCTTTTTTGGGGGGGTTTTGAGCGTCGACTGTCGTCCAGCAACCACTTCGCTGGTGGCACACGGCGGCTGCACGGACGAACTCGTACAAACACGGCAACAACAAGCGATAAACACGGCGCCGACACGGATATTTGAGGACCGTCCCGGACAGTCACGACAGAGTGACGGACTAACAAGGACAAACACGGGGTCTACACGGACAATCCCGGACCTATACGGCAGCGACACGGATCAAAACGGTCCACCCCGGACCGTCAATAACTTGTATAAAAGCAGCCTAATTTTCGGTGATTACATTATTCTGCAATCGGATCTACGTCACCCGTCCTCGTCCGTGTTAGTCCGTGTATCCGCACCGTCTTCATACGTAGCAGCTCCGTGATCGTTTCGTGTAACCGCCGTGAAGGTTCATGGGACAATTGTACCTCTGCCGTCATGATCCTTGATGGTCTGGTGTCTGAAATTTGTTCCCGGACTGTCAAGGACGCACACGAACATTCATGGAAGAGATACGGCTGTCCCCGGACCCTACACGGCAACTACACGGTAGCTATGTGGACCATCCCGGATGTCGCCATCTCCGCGGACCGTCAAGGAAGAACACGGCAGATTTGAACTTTTAAACACTGCCGTGTTGGCCTCCCGGAGCCCGAAGGACATTCCCGAAGGTTCCAGGACCATCACGGATCCCTGCGAAGCTACATGTACACGGCGGCTACACGGTTCACGCGCCGGATTGTGCCGGATGTGATCTGTGTTGATATGGCACCTTTATGGGATTGGGGCAATCGCAATCATCCGTTAATAACTCGCTGGTATCCGTAAATAACTGGCCAGGACTCACAGACACTCAAATATCCGTAAGAGGAGAGGCATTAGTTTGACAGGTCAAACTGTTTCTAACGATTGTTTACTAATTGAATTTACCGTAAGTAATTCGTTAATACAAAAAAAAACATGTAACTCGTGAGTATCGTTAACCGGTCGCAATAACATGTACACTGTAACCATCCGTAAACTACTCACAAGCATCTGTGAGGCTTTACATTCCGCAATATACTCGTAACAATCCATTAAAGCTCGTCAAATGTATGTAACTTGCTCGTGTTTGTTCGTGGTAACTCGTAACAAATCGTGGAATGCTGCCGTAAATATGTCGTAATACATCGAAGATAGCTCGCAATAACTCGGAAAAACTCTTAAATCGTCGTCAAATCGTTAGGATCCGTGTACTATACGAATTTGTGGGAGTCGTAAGGACTCGTAAGAAAAACCCGTGTATGTGAAGTCAGCATAAAGCCCCAGTGACACTGTGTTGGTTTAAAGCCACGGTCAGCTACAGTGATCCGTAGCGAGTCCGTACTCAAACCGGGTCGATCCGTGTTGATCCATGTTGGAGCGAAGCTCCCTACGGTAGTTTAGTTCGACATTAAAATTCTTAGGCAAACCGTAGTGAAATCGCAGTATTTGTAAACTTTCCATTTCTTGATAGTAAATTCCTTGCTTCTCCAACCTATGGTGTTTACATGTCGCAGTTGATTCGATATTCTAGACCTTGCTCTAGGTATCGTGATTTTCTTGATCGACGTCGACTGCTGACAAACAAACTAACAACACAAGGATTCGAGAGATGCATGTTGATCAGAACTATTGACAAGTTTTTTGGTCGCGATCTTTGTCTCATTGAGAAATATTCTTTATCTTTAAGTGATATGAAGATGGACGTTTTTGAGTTTGCTAATTAATGTTTACTTGTTGTGATTGGCAATGATACTCAGTTCTCGTTTTGAGAACTTGATGTTTACTTGGATGTGACAAAGATTTAAATGGCGGGTGTCGTCGATGAAGCAGAAGACGCTTACTCTTCCGGAACACCAGATCTTGTTCTCTTGTCATTTACGAGAGTCTCCGTGTAAATCTTTCTTTTGTTTCTATTTTGCCTCTAGTTTAATCGATTTTGAGTTTGGATTAGGGTTTTGTTGACGTTTTGGTATAATCGGTATCAGTCGGACCCGTTGTAAAGTCGAATTTAAACCTTGAACCATCATGACATGCCGTATGAATACTCTAGTTAATACATTTTTGCGCCAGTATTGAGTCCGGCACTGTTGGGTTTACCCCGGTATATACACAAACTGTAGCACCATATGGGTATCCGTGATTTACCGTGGGCAATACCGACACAGTGCGACTGACGCTTTAGTGAGTTTCTTTTGTAACTTTTAAAAAATAATTAAAGAGAGTGAAAAAAATCCATATCCAAAACCACTCGTTGTATAACCTCTATAAACACAAAAAATGTCAGTGTTATATGTTCTCATTTTACCTTTTCAGATTGTCAGAGGCGATGTGAGTGCTACGTCACCATTCGATCCAGCACTGTATCGTCAACGTGGAAGAGAAATTCCTTCCCTTCAGAAATTACCGCACAAGCAAAGGAAAGAATTCTTCAATAGTTCTTTCTCGTTCATGTTTACTCGTAACCCATACAGTCGGTTACTCTCAGCATATACTGACAAATTCTTTATGCCTAATTACTTTTGGCTTCACACAGCTCCCTCTATAGGAAAAGTCGTGCGGCGAAAATCAATACCATGTGTTCACGATCTACAATTCAACGAATTCATCAGATTTATTATAGATTCAGAGGAAAAGCAATATGCAGAAGATACACATTTCCGGTTCGCCTTTGACTTTTGTGACCCCTGTCAATACAAGTACGACTTCATAGGCAAGTTAGAAACAATTAATGAAGACACCAAGTATTTACTGAGAAAAATGAACCGGACAGCGGTAATAAAAGCTTTAGAAAAGGATCCGAGAGAGCAGTATATCAATTTTACCATAAAGGAACGCACCGATATGTTATTTAAAATCAATGGAACACGTTGGATTTGTAAGGAATCGTTTTATCAATTGCAGAAAAAAATGTGGAAAGGCTTTCAAATGAATGGAATAATCAGCAAAGAGTCAAAGTACCCCGTTACTGAGGAGAGCAGTAACATGATTTCTCCGACGAACTTCTCAGATATGGTGTTCAACGCCATCCGTGACGCGAAAGACGGGAATGTTTCTAGAAAAAACAAAGCGGAAGCTATGTTGGAAGCGTATTCAACTGTTGATGTAGAGAATATGGACAAGTTAAGTAAACTTCTCCGACCAGATTGTGATGTGTTCGGTTATGACTGCAGACCTCGAAAACTGTTTAAGGACAGGAAACGTATCAAACCGTGGTACTTTGACGTCACAACAGCATGATCTGCCATGCCTTTGCTTGTTGTTGTTCGACATGAATAAGGAGGGTGTATATTAGAACTAATATTAACCTCCCTTGGCTCTGTCCCGACCGCTACGTCAACATAGAAATGTCCTGGCGTTTCTGGGCCAATTCATCTTACATGATGTGGCCGAAGTGTTTATCAGCATCCATGGTTGTTATTGGATGGAAAGTTATTTCAGGAACGATAACCCGTTACTGACGTGATACGGAATTTACTGACGTGATACGGAATTTACTGACGTGCTACTGATTTTTAGTAATGTCCAGGTCGTCATGTGACGTTGTTTTAACCAATAGGATAGTGCGAGTTTTGATGTCAGCGGGATAATATATATACAGTGTTCGTGTACCATGAGGGTGTGTATATATAAAGTGTTGATGTATCAAGAGGGTATATATATAGTGTAGCGGGGGACATAATTATATATTGTATGTTTACATGCAAAGCTAACAATGTTTTCATGTGTTGGTCTATATGTTGTGGCTGTATTCGGGTTGTCTGTACTCAGTGCCCTAGTGTCACCTGACCTTTGTTTGTTATAGTCTGTACACGTGTTCTGTCGGTGTCGCTGCTTCTCGTGTTGATTTTGTTGATAATTTGTCCGTGTTTCTTGACTTGCTGTTGATGTCCGGTGTGTCTGTGGAGTCCTCTGTTTTTATTAATCCGTGTTCTCATATCTGGGTATAAGTTCCAGTGTTACTTTTATTTCGGGGCAGACCATTGGATCGAGTTCCTGAGGGCTGCCATTTAGCGTTAGGTAGTTTATAGATAGTAATTAGGTTAGATATGGACTTAGATGGGGTTGTAAATGGTGATGTCTTCGGGGTCGAATACTTTGTTAAAGGAGGGAGAAATGTAGCGGATCTAGACCGGGTCAATCGGCGGCGATCAGATAGCTCAATTGGTTGAGCGTCCGTCTAGAGTTCGGAAGGTCCTGGGTTCGAACCCCGGTCTGGCCGTGCATTTTTCCTCTCCTGTTACAATAGTGTTCATGTATCAGGAGGGTGTGAATATATAGTGTTTATGTATAAGAAGAGTGTGTTTATATATTCAGTGTTATGAATCAAGAGGGTGTGTATCTATAGTGTTTATGTATAAGGAGGTTGTGTATATATACAGTGTTCCTGTATTAGGAGGGTATTTATATATAAACAGTGTTCATTTATCAGAAGGGTGAATATATATAAAATGTTCATGTATCAGGAGAGTATATATATACATACAGTGCTCGTGTATCAGGAGGGTATATATATATATATATACAGTGCTCGTGTATCAGGAGGGTATATATATATATACAGTGCTCGTGTACCAGGAGGGTATATATGTATACAGTGTTCGTGTATTTGAAGGGTGTGTGTATTTATATACATTGTTCATGATTCAGAAGAGTATATATATAGTGTTCATGTATCAGGAGGGTATATATATATACAATTCAATCGTGTTTGAAACAAGCATTTCCATTGGCTTAAACAATTATGTTATCAGCCCGTAAAAAAATGACGCCACCGTTTATAATTTTCACTGGGTAAAGATTAAATTATAAGGATTAACTTGAATCCATTTTTGATGTTATGGGGTTAAACAAAAAAAAAACTCGAAGTGTAATTAGATTAAAATTAACCCATAATTTAATTTTGTTTGAAACAAGCATTTTCATTGGTTTAAAAAGTTATGTTATCAGCCCATAACGTAAACAAAGACGTGGCCGTTTACAACGTCGCTTTTTATTGGTTAATGCTGTAGCGTACTAATTTGTAGGAGAAAAGAATCCACCAATAAAGTATCTTTTCGCGGGGTATAGATAATTTAATCTATTATAACACAAAAAACCGGAGTGTACTCTCATCATAAACCGCTTCGCGATTTATTTAAAGTACACTCCGGTTTTTTGTGTTATAACCCCATAACATAAAAATAGATTCAAGTTAATCCTTAATTAAATGATTCATTGGTATATAACATATATGTTCCCCGATTAAATACCTTTTCCACGATATATCTTATTTATGATTCTTCCATTAAAAGACTTTCAACAGACGTGATGTGGTCAGATGGGAAAATGCAAATTCATAATCGACTTCACTTTGACAAAAGTACGGTTCTTCCTATGCACGTGCATAATCTTGAGAATTTGACATCCGTCCTAAGTAGCAACACAGGGCTAGGCACGGACCTAAAAAATGTATGTCACTATGAAATGATTGTCAGATAATTATTTTACCTCTTTCGAATATAGCCCACTACTATCCGCCAAAGTGACATAGGTCCTTGCCTATCCCTGTGTTGCTACTAATATATCTAGAGTATTACCTGTATGATGCACATCAAAGACCCATGTGGTCATGACACTTACCGATTTGATTTCATTTAGAGGTAATATTATTCGAGCTCATGTATTAAATAATATGTATCAAAATGATAATGTACTAAATAAATAAGACATATATCACTATGCTAGATATAACAAATATCATAACTTCTTGTCGCTGTATATATATACTTTATAATGTCGAGTAGCACATGATATATACAATGAAATAAATTAATATGATAATTTAATTATAAAAATCCATACCAGAGATATATGTTGTGGTGTATAAGTGAGAGCGAATGTGAATTTCTTGTGTTGTCCTCAATGTTTTTTTCTCTTAATTTATGTTGTTTTTTGTTGTTTTTTTCTCTTTGTTTTTCAACTCATCTCAAAACATACCATATATCAAAAATATAGAATATGTTCAGTAGTATATATCAATTTTTATAAAACCATAATATCTGATAATACTATGATATTCCCCAAAAACCATTGTCATAAGATCATGATTTAAATTTCGTGTAGATTTTATTCAACATATAATCTTTGTATTAAAATTATTTACATTAAATATATATTCAGTCCTACTCTAATATAACAATATTGTATGTATATTAATTGTTTCAAAAGTTACTGTGAAGTACATGTAAATATAGACAAAGAATCAAGAGATGAGTTGAAATGTAATGGAAAATAATGTACATATATATATTTTCGAATTTTATTATTTAAAGTATGTCGGAGGTAAGGGAAAGAGCTTATATAGGTAAAGCCTGTTGCTCAATCCCATTGATGATTAATTTGATCAATAAAATATATTTGAAATGAAAAAGACCCAGCCATCCGTGACCAGATTTTCTGTCGTTCAGTCGACGATACGCAAACTTTAAAAGCGACATGGCTTCCAGAGATACCAGACATACCCCCTGTCTCAGGACTTGTATTAAATTGTTTTTGGTCCTACTGCTATTTTTTCTAGCATTTCAAGTGGGATTCTACTATTTAGTAGAAAGTAAACAGCTACGGAGGATATATGCTAATGTCGAAATCATACAAAACTACAGCTTAAGTATAGCCGACAAACTACATAGAAGTCTGGGAAATGTTAACAAAAATGAAACAGTGGAGACTAATGTGGTAAATGAAGAAACAAATCGGACGGATATCCTACCACATTGTCCACCACGCCCACCTAGACTTGGTAAGTATATCATTTCAATTTTATATTAAATCAAAGTACTGAATATACTGAAACGCTAAAACTTCAAACAATAGTATGTATTTTCGACAGCTATTAAAGTGTTTTTGTTGTATGGGTTACTTAGTTTCGATATCAGAAAGTTTCAGAATAGGGATTAAGTAAGTATTTAGAGTAAACCCAATAACACGCGAGTTGTTTAGATTGACGAGTTGTATTTCAAGTTCCATGTACAATTAAGTACAGTGCTTTAACAATTTAACTAGAATATCAATTTGTATTACAAACGAATATTGATCCATTTATAGGGAAGCGAATGTGTTTGTTTTAATATATGCACTTAAATAAACGGTATTAGTGTGTTGGACACAAAATAAAACAAAGCAAAAAATCACACCCGATATCCAGATGGAAATGCAAGATGACGATTAATTACAGGAGCATTGGCAGAGACATATACTGGTTTGTTTCAATAATAAAATGTATTGTAAGGTAATAAAATATAGATGTATTAACAAATTATATGTACAAATAATGGAATATCATAGGGTATGAACAGGGTAGGGGAAGGGGTTGGTGTTCGAGGGTGGGGTGTGGGTAACTCCCATAACAATATTATAATTAGGATATAAATGCATATTGTTTATATATATAACCTAGTGATCGAGGGTTAATCCCCGATGGAAGCACACTATTCTCTTTCCTGTTATGAATGATATCCGTGGCCCTTCCTGTGGTGACAGTGGAGTTAGAATCTGGGGTGTGGTGCTCGGGGGTGAATACATTTAAAAAGGGAAGAGGATTAGTGTGGAAGATTTTAATTATACATAGGAATTAGGATTAGGTCGCCTTCTGGCTTCGAGCTAAAGGGAATTTCCCTTTAGCAGTGTGGTAGAGCGTCCGACTAAGAACTTGAAGATCGAGGGTTCGATTCCCGGTGGAAGCACACTATTTTTTTCCCTGTTACAAATGAAAACGGATGTAATGTAGCAATTTAAACTTTTCGTTTTATTTTATTCTATAGTGATTTCAATCTTTCTATGTCCAAAATCCTAAATGGCTGTTATCAGTCATTTTGTTTTTTCTGATCAAAAGGGCACGACAGTAGAGACCAAGGAACCTACATATGAAATATGAGAAATATCCCTCTAGTAGTTGTCAATTAGTTAACAATCTTCCAATGCCTAAATCAAAGATGGCCGCCTTTCCGCCATTTTGTTTTTACTCATCAGTATGAAATCAAATGGGCATAACTAAGCACAACGTGAAACCTACATATGCAATGTGAGAAACTGACTGAAGAAGTTTTTAACACCATAAAAACACTCTTCAGGTTAACATTATCGTTCGGAGGAAGGTGAATGAATCACTGAAATATACGCTGCTGGTAGTTAGCACAATGGATATTAGATAAAAAATAAAAGGATTCGCAAACATATCTTTCGTTACAAATGATAGTTCGAACTATCTAATTTGTCATAAAATGTCACAGTAAACAGTCAAAAGAACGACGGCCTATAACGATATCTTTACCAAGGCGGAGAAAAATAATGGTATGCAAATATGTCATATTCACTTATATCTTTAGGCCTAATTATCCTTTAACAAGTTCATTTACAAAGCAGGGAAAATTACATGTATGTTGGCCGTGACCTACGTATAAAGGGACACATAATTACGGGAATGTACACTATAAAGGTTTTTGCACACCAGAGAAAAAATATAAGTGTTGTTTCTAATAAATAACTTATATTGTGTCAATTGCTATGTACACTATACAAAAATGTGAACCTACAGTCAGGGACGTATATATGTTCCTGCTACAGTGTATAGTGATGTGTGAAGCACAGAGAACGTAATTATCAAACCACGAACTTTTGCTCGCCATAGAAAAGTATAAGTGTTATTTTCAATAAATCAAGTGTTTTGCCAATTCATATGTACATGTACATTATGCAGGTTCTGATAATGCCTCATTACAAATTGTATACTCAGTACAATATAAGCAAGAAAATCGATCAAGTTTGTGCAGTGGCAATCAAGGGAAGTAACTCGTAAATAACATTATCATATCCAGAGAGCGAATTTTCACTGCAATTACGAATTAATACTTCCGACCGATAAATTGGTCAAATATTTTGGCTTACGCACATGTATAAGGTATTATAACATTGAAATCAAAATCAGTGTATTTGGCTATGTGCGATTATATAAGCAAAGTACACCATGGCAGGAATTCCGCGATCCGTATACGAGTGTCAGGCACAGAGAGGTATAGCACGAATGTGTGTATACACGCGAGAGGTCAGCCAGCAACAGAGACGTAATATTTAAATGAGCCGTGGGAATGAAAAACTGATTTCTCTGTTACAAATTGCATATAGATTATTAAAGTCATCATAATTATTAACAATACTTCATTTCAACAAATTTTATTGACATATAGATGTTAAGTTGTCAAAGGGATTGGGCAACAGGCACAGCCTATGTAAGCCCTCTCCATATAAACAATACACTGGTGGCAAAATTGTATATGGAAATATATATATTAATAAATTAAGTATGTCATAAAATAGCCAATTAATTAAACAGTCAATGGATCTAATAGTTTTTGAATGATAATTATGATAAATATTTACTGAAATGAAAGTTACAATAAACATATATACAGCAGCTCTGTTATATCTATTGGTTATGGAAATATAATCTTATAAATTTAGGCTAATTAATTATTCATTATGAGATAAATATAATTCTGGACCAGCCAGAAGACACAGAGTGTAGGCCGCACTGTCCATGGTTTCACTTAGACCTGCTACATCTGGTCTCTGGCTGGCAGATAAAAAAATAACTATTAATATACCAAGACATAATTATGAAGAATTTCATTTAAGACTTTCCATTAAATATATAATAACATCATAATTGGTGTGAGCTGTATAAGAATAGATACAGCACAACCTGTCCAAACCAAAAGTCAGTGGGATCAAATACTATGACCAGTCAATACAGGAGTCTGGACTGCCAAGGCAGAATAAAGTTAAATTAAGGAAGAAATGCCCGGATTAAATTATAAGGCCACTACATATAGGTTTTCGAATTGTCAAAGTTTCGGTTTAGACAGGTTATACTGTAACATAAGGATTGGAACTCAAGACCAACATCCAAATATGTAAGATAACTTTTAAGTATGATTATGGGCAGATGTTGAGAATGTTTTGACATAAATAGGGGAAGAAAAATAACTAAATAGATTACAGCTTAAATTCTGGAGATCTTCTAGTGTTTTTGATGTATGCAAGAATATGTCTGAATATGGAGATGTTTATTTCATTGTCACACAGAATGCAACCATATAAAAGTACTGATAAATTAAAATGATCATGAATTATAAAATTTTGTATGTTTTCTCTCATTAAGTCTCTTTCTGTATCAAAAATAGGGCAGTGGAAAAAATAATGTTGCGCAGTTTCTTGTTTATACCCACAGCCACAAGTAGGATGATCTTTCAAATGATCTTTAAATCAATCAAAATTCAAATTACTGCAATCATTTCTAAGTTGACAAATGATAATACTACATTTTCTATACATATTACTTTTAAAAATTGGAGTCACTTCATTTCCATCATTATCATCATTGGATACCGAAATAAGATTCTTAAATTTTGCAATGGATGGGGCATTAATAGTATCTAGATCTAGAGCATTAAATTCACGAAAAGTAGAAGGAAAGTAGCTATTCATATAACTGCTTGACCTACATAAAGGAGTATTAAAATACCTATTTCTGCGTAAAGCATACATGTCTGGTTCTGGTCGATTAATAAAAGGATTTACTGAATCAGTTAGATAATCAGGGGCTGCATTATGCAAAATCTTATAGATTAAAATTTGTGTTTTCTCCTTCTTTCCTCTAATGTTTCCCAGCCTAATTCCTTGTATAGTTTTTCATGAGATGTTCCTTTTCGCATACCAGTTATGATTCAATTAGATTTTTAGATTGATTGGTACAATTATTAACAATACCATGGGAACATCATTTCCTGTTAGGTTTAGGCTTTCAAATAGTTCAGATATCATGAGATTGGTAGCAATTCAAGCTTTTCCAGAGCGGGAGGGGAAAAATGACATGGGTCAAAGGTCACAGAATAGTGGCAGCAATAGACGCAAAAACTACTACTAAAAATGATATGCAACTAGCTTACATGTACTTGAGAAAGGTATCGTTTAACTATATAGTATACAACCGTATATATACTGAGTTTGTTTTGTACACAAACAGGAGTTGAAAACAATTCCTGTTTGTGTACAAAACAAACTCAGTATATATCATTCATACCAAACTGATGAAACTTATTCCTAATATGCAGTATAGTATATAGTAACATTCCAACCATAGCTTATCTAGGATCGCGTTAGTGTTCCTAATTGTAAATCAAATACAGAAAATACAGATATAGAACGTTTATTATATCAAGGATATCTAACAGTGTCTACAGTAATACCAGATATATTTCACGAACGTAGTCTAAACAACAACAAAATTAGCCACACGAGCACAACAATACCACAATATCAACCAAACCATAATCCGAACTTAAAATCGATAAGACTAGGGCAAAATATAAATAAAGGAAAGATTTACACGGAGACATTTAAAAAAAAATCCCAGACCAATTGTGGATACTTTAACCACAAACAAGCCTAGACAACCCTACGTGACAAAATGTAGTCCTCTCTGCAAATATTTTCATAAAGGTAATAACTCGTCCCAAACATATTTTAAATATTTTTACGAAGAATGCATTTGCTTCAAATTGTATTAACATAATTATTTGAAAAGAAGATAAATGTCCATACATGTAAGCGCCACATATCAATCACTCCGCGGTGTTCATACATGTTAGCGCCACATATCAATTACTCCGCGGTGTTCATACATGTTAGCGCCACATATCAATTACTCCGCGGTGTTCATACATGTTAGCGCCACATATCAATCACTCCGCGGTGTTCATACATGTTAGCGCCACATATCAATTACTCCGCGGTGTTCATACATGTAACCGCCACATATCAATCACTCCGCGGTGTTCATACATGTAACCGCCACATATCAATTACTCCGCGGTGTTCATACATGTTAGCGCCACATATCAATCACTCCGCGGTGTTCATACATGTAAGCGCCACATATCGATCGCTCCGCGGTGTTCATACATGTAACCGCCACATATCAATTACTCCGCGGTGTTCATACATGTAAGCGCCACATATCAATTACTCCGCGGTGTTCATACATGTAACCGCCACATATCAATTACTCCGCGGTGTTCATACATGTAAGCGCCACATATCAATTACTCCGCGGTGTTCATACATGTAACCGCCACATATCAATTACTCCGCGGTGTTCATACATGTGTAATGTTTTGTTGTATAATGTATCTGTATATTAACTTATTTGTGAATTGATATTTATGTTCGTTATATCTATCGTTATTTCTACATAATATATTCCGTATAATATTTACCTTTATTCGCTAGTTCCTACTCTATTGTATTGTTCACCGTGTATAAGTTTGACACTGAGTGACCGATCACGTGCACGTGCTAATCGTATTGAAATGTAGTCATGTATAGTACACCTGTGATGTTAGTCGGGAGTACGGCCTTATTGTTCAGGTTACATTACGGGTATATAAGGCCGGGGTGTTCGTATATCTTGTTTTTTCTCCCTTCCGCTGGAGTCAGAGCTGGTCGAAGATCTGGATGGTGAGATATGATTAATATATAGTAACTCAATGGGGAAAACGCACTTCGCCAGGCGTCCGGGATTGCCATAGAATAGCAGTACAAGGGCTGGCGCGGACGCCGGGAAATTATTGGCGTAAGGGGTTTCGCGGATGCCAGGGGTTTGGCGGAAGGTTGCCAGGGCGCCTAGGGTTGTACTGTGGGGCGAGGATGATGGCGATGTGAGTTCCTCCTCAATGAGTTGCCCGTAGTTTAGCCAGGGATTGTTCAGGTAATTGACGCCGGCGTAACGCCGGCGTAACGCTAGCGTTACGCCCGTATTTTGCCAGCTACGCCTACATTACGCCCGTATTTTGCCAGTTACGCCAGGTAGCACCGGGCGCATTTAAGCCCAAGATTCCTCAGAGCCGTACTCCCAGTATTTATGTAGTGTGCTTGAAGTTTGTTTCATGTCGTGTCCTGCTGGTATATGTAATTAAATTTCTTATATTTGTACGATCCTTGTTGTTAATTTGTAACAAAACTCGACTACAAAAGTACGCCAACTTGGCAGGAGGACGCCTTGAGGAGTTTCAACAAAGTAGACAAAACACTTACCGGAAAGGGGAGATAATCCTTTACACATGTAAGCGCCACATCTCAAATGGTGGTACACGTGGGGGAAAATGCAGACTTAGTTAATCAGTATTTATTAAAAAGCGTGTTTATTCTGTCAGTAAATAATAAATAAATACAAACGTATGTGTGAAATGAGCCTCCAATTACAGAAATGTACATTCTGTAATTGGCCGCGGCTCGTGATATATATCAACATTTTGTATATACCAACAGAAACTCAAGCAACTGTGGTTTATTACAAAGTGACCGGAATACAAGCTTAAAGCTTAAAGTACGTTTTATTAACCTTACACAATTTGTTACATTTTTTACTTTTTGTAGTTACCCAAAGTGAATTTTTCATGGTTTTTTTTACACTTTTATTTTCGGGAGGGGGTTGCTAGGATTTTTTGTTGATTTTTCTGTTTGAAAAAAAAGTCCCCTCAATAGTCCAATACACTGACCGCAAGAAGTGTAAAATTAAGCTTTACAGCTCAGCTGAGGTGCACATTCTCGGTCCCAGGTGCCGACCACACCGTTCGGAATCTGTTGCGTACGCTTGTACATACAGGTAAATAATATCTACCTTTAACTTTTTCCAGTATGTTCTATAGTTTGCCGGTGTGTCTATTTCGGTGTATGTTCACGGATCATTTATTCTATCCTCACTTCTACCCATTTTCATAGCCGTGTTGTAATTCAAAGCTTTTCAAGGATTGTATTATATGCCACAAAAATATCACGTGAATCACATTAATATTCATGAATGGTTTGTTCTACCTGAAAGGACGGGCAGGGTGCTATTAATATATGACTCAAGTATACCAAAATAAACCATTTAGCGTGTGCCATCTAGGGACGGGGGGTAGTCCTTAATAAGTATCTACAGGCTCCGCTATCGAATCAAGTTGACAGCAAAATAATTCGAGCGTACCAAGTGTGCCGATACCATAAACATTAAAGGAAAAACACAAACCTGAAAGTCGATTTATAACAGTGTCCTGGACAAAAAAGGCTATCTTACACTGTATGTTAGTCTGAAAACATGTATTACTTTGATACAAGGTCCGGAATTAAACCTTGACCTAGGCACAGTTGCTGGAGTTTCCGTTTTTTTGTGTTATAACCCCATAACATAAAAAATTGATTCAAGTTAATACTTATAATTTAATCTATACCCTGCGAAAAATTGATGGACTCTTTTCTCTAACAAATCAGTACGCTGCTGCATCAGCCAATCAAAAGCGACGGCGACGTATTTTTTTACGTTATGGGCTGATAGCATATTTTTTGAAGCCAATGAAAATGCTTGTTTCAAACAAGATTAAATTATATTGGTATAAATATAAAGTTGGTTGCCTGTTGTATGTGTGTATCGTCAGTATATACATAGCAGTATAAAGGTAAAATGTTACCATCTACCTGTCTTATCCAGGTGAATTCACTGACCAATCAACTAATTAGTGTCATTCTTGTGTAAGATCACTAATCCCCTGTGAATGGCACGCCCGTGATTTGTAATGTTTCGAGGGTGTCGATCTCTTGACTACTATATATATTCTTCTGAATGACGAAAAAAATTAGCATTCAAATGCCCCCCAAAATAACACTGCATGGACTTTTGTTTAAAAAGTATATTGTACGTATTGTATGTATCAGTATGTAACTATCACAACAATATTTGCTGTTATACACGTTATACATATACAATGTTTATGTAAGAAAACAGTGTAATATGGCGATAGCTTGATTTCCCGTTCTAAGATGACGTCACAGGGGAAGTGGCTTCGTTCTGGATCACAAAATATGCATAATTTAGAGGTCGGCGAAAATGACCTTATTATCGTGTCAACACAAAGTAACCAGACCACGCTTGCAAGATTGGGTGTTTGAATATGGTCTTAAAATATGACTTTTACCAAATATATTTTTTTTATTTTTCGTTGCACAGATCCTTTAAGAAGAGAAAGTTGATCCCTTACATCCTGTTCATGAAACAGTATGTTGTGAAGTATATTAGGAGAATCTGGAACAGGCGGCAAAGGATCAATATTATCAGAAGAAGTAGAAATGGACGAAAAGTGATCAACCAGACATTCAGCGTTATCAAATGGATGAAACAGATTTGTATATGTATTTGTTAGACCAATACTTAAACAAAGACATTTTGAATATTAATTTGTTTAGGCCTCTACTACCCTAAAACTGAACTACGGTCTCAATTGATGGTTGTTTGTACAACTTAAGTATATTACCGTTATGATGTAACTGCAATAGTGTTGGGTGGTTAATGGCAGCAAAAAGCACCATAAACTACGTGTGAACGATACATCAGGCAAACAACGTGTATACAGCCATAATTATATTATATACCGGCAAAGTCAAACTAATATTACAGTAGCTCCCTATCTGGGAATGCTACAGTTTAACCCCCGATGCTGTCTTTGAAACCGGTTCTGATGCTTACTTCCACTAGTGTAAGACTATCTTTAATATATATGTAAATACTGATTGGATGTCTATTTTGTTGTTTGCATCGACTGATGAAGTCAAGTGAACCTCGCCAATGAGGTGAACTGCGAAGCAGTTCACGTACCATTTTGCTCGATGTTCACTTGACTTCACCAGCTAATGCAAGCTACAAAATATACATTCAATCCTTATAGTTACATTAAATATTTTATTTCCCCGCCATTCGCATGAACTTTAGGCTGCTGGTGTCACACGGTAACAGCCGACAGCTAGCTTACTTCATCACTAGGCAACAGAAAAAAATGTAATCCAGAGACAAGATTTGTATTTGATTATTTTCAAATATGCTTTAATCATACCTCTCAAAGATTTATTTTCATTACGAATTCATTGAAATACCTTTCCAGTATAAAATGAAGTACGATAATGATTTTAGAGCCGTTTGCATCGCACCACAGTAAACGTGATTTGGTCACATTTGAAGCGAGTCGAAAAAGTTGTCGGAAGTCGGATATGGGTCAGGCTTAAGCGTATTGAAAACGGCTCAATTACACTGGAGTTAGGAAGAGAGTTTGATTAATGATATTGGTGAAATGTTATCAAGTGGATCAGTGATATGAAGATTTTTGAGTTGGGCCATTGACCGAAAACAGCGAGCTTTTAAAGTAAGCACACAGTACGTCTATGTATTGACAAGATCACAGATGCCTAAGAATTCGTTATATCTCTTTTTGGACCTAAACGGAGGTTTTAAGAGTATGTTTACATTTTCGGATGTTTATATCAATTTCCGATAAACATACTACCTTAATCTAAACTCCTCATAAGTATAAACTTATTCTAGACACCGTGGTTTAGGTCAAAACACTACGCTGTAAGTGTAACTTAGTTCTTTTAAAACACATCTATGGTTAAAAAACACAATGTTGGCATCCGTATATATATTGTTGTAAAAACACTCTTGAGCACATCCACACCACTATACTCCTTATATCTCTCAAAACTGTGTAAAGTGGAGTCATGCTCTAAATTGTAACAATCTGGGTTGAATTTGATTACAAGTCCTTTCCAATAAGTATTCAACCTAGATTTGAAAGAATTCATAGTTGGTGCACTGACTACCTCATTGGTAATCTATTCCAGTCTCACAATACCCTGTGTTATTCCACTCTCAGGCCATTGTATAAACGTACTGACTATTAGATACATATATGTTATATACCACCAGTGGTATATGACCTTTTGATTGCTTGAAAAATTGAACTTTGACCGGAAATCACGATTGTTGACGTCATCATCGATTGTTTACGTCGTCACAACTTGGCGGGAATATATGCGAGATGATGCCTTCTCGCGCAATAGTCCGCGGTTCACTCCAAAAAGCAACACTGACACTGATTTGCTATTGTGGTAGAAACAGGTCACACGACTCGCTAAAGCTCGTGTCTTTTGTAACTTTTAAAAAATAATCAACTCGAGTGAAATAAATTCCATATCCAACAACCACTGGTTGTGTTACCTCTATACATTGTAACTCTTTGTCAAAATGAGAACCTCCTGCAGTCTACGCTTGAGTGTTGTTGCCTGACATATCCTGATTCAACATATCTGTGGAGAATTATGTCGACTATGTAGATTATGGATGACCTCGTATCGCTTTCTTCTGTATTGTAATGATGGATTTCCCAGGGCGATTAATTATTCTATATATAGGGTCTTTCTTACTGCTTATTTTTGAAAATCGGGGTGATATTTGCTTCTTTCCGATTAGATGGTAGTTTTCCTTCTTCCTATGATTTGTTGAAAATTTTGCTGAGCGGTTCACTTATACTAGTTCCTGCTTCATGTAGTATTTTTGGGTGTACACCGTCTGGTCCTGGGGCTTTTAATGTTTCAAGTTTTTCTAATTTGGCTAGTACTTTCTTTTCTGTGATTTTCGTATTTTGAGAATTGGTTGTTATTTTGGAGATATTTTCTGTATCTTCACCTGTCAACATTTTACTAAAACAGTTATTCAGAACTTCCGCTTTTTCTTTGTCATCAGACACTAATCCTCCCTCTTCTGTTTCAATTGGCGAGATACCTGATTTTGCTTCTGTCTTGGTTTTGACGTACATTCAAAAGCTCTTTAGGTCTGTCTAGAATTTCATGGCAAGTTTTTTCTCATATTCTTTTGCGGCCTGTCTTTGAATACATGTTGCTTGGTTTCTGGCTCGCTAGATTAGTCTGGTTACTATTTCCTCTATATTTGTACCATTCCTTTCTCTTAAGTGCTTCGATTTTAGCTTCATTTAAGGATTGAATGTCTATTTTGTTGCGAAGCAGTTCATGTACCATTTGCCCGAGGTTCACTTGACTTCATCAGCCGATGCAAGCAACAAAATAGACATGCAATCCTTATATTTACGTTAACTATTTTAAATTCCCCGCCATTCGCATGTACTTTAAGCTGCCTGTGTCACACGGGGCTTCACGTTTGTAACATTGTTGCACACTTATCGCCATTTGTGTACATACACGGAACAGCCGAAACTAGTTTCATTCATCACTAGGCAACAGACAAAAATATATTAAATGGATTACGAGAATGTTTTTAAAGCCGTTTGCATCGTAAACATAATGAAGTCGTGATTTGGTCACTGTTGAAGCGAGTCGAATAAAGTTCTAAATAAAGACCTAAACTGGTTTTAAGAGTATGTTTACATTTTTGGAGGTTTAGATCAATTACCGATAAACATACCACCCTAATCTAAACTCCTCATAAGTATAATATTATTCTATACACCGTAGTTTAGGTCCAAAATCTACGCTGTAAGTGCAACAAATTCTCGGGCCCCTATGAGCAAGGTAGGTTAGGTTCTACAGTAGTTTATCTAGCTTTTTACGTGTAACAGAAATTAATTCAAGAATGTTGTTTTAGTCGTATTGTTTGTCTGAAAGGGTCTGGGTTCGATTCTTGTGTTTAGTTAAGGTATAGTTTATATGATCATCGCACGTATATGGTTGGCTAGATTAACTGGGGAAACAAACCGTATACGTTAATGTTAAACGGAAACATCTAGTACCAAGATCCGTGTTTGTTAAACGGAACTAGGGTCTGGTTTCGAGCTCCGTTTCTATTAAACGAAACTAGGGTACGGTTCCCTGTTTCGTTTATGTTAAACGAAACTAGGATCTGGTTCCTAGTTCCGTTTTTCATTAATGCCACTTCTGGAGTATACAGTGTCACAATAAGACTGAAGCCCCTATTTAACGGTACTAAGAATGGTAGTAAGAAGTTTTGATAATGGCTTGGTTGAACAATGAGACGAGCCAGCGATATAACGTTGTTTAAGGATCCTTGTGTAGATTACTTATCCAATCTAAGCGAGGTAAGGCAGCGTCTTCATCATTAATCGGTATTTCGAATGATTGTAGAGAAATATCGACTTGTGTTTAGTTTTCATTTTGTAACGCAAACTGTTTTTTTCTTTTCTGAATAGAAGACCTGATAAATTAAACCCAGTCTGAGAGTGAATCCAATTCAGCATGTTCACGTTTAGCCCATTGTCTGGCGTAATCTTCCACAGAGTCCATAAGAATCTTGAAATTCACATTCCAGTTGATGGAAACGCTTTCTCTATCAGAACACTGGTATTATTCTCTTGTACTTATACAAGGGTCTCAATGTGGATCTTTCCTTTACAGGTGTGACACCAGCTAAAAACCGCGACGTAAAAGTTGTAAATATGGAAAGGATTGATCGAATCCGCAAGGTATGCGCTGCAAAAGAGGAAGAGCTTCGAAGGAATAAATCTATGGTGGATCTTTCAGGTTCAATGTACATCGATGAGAAGCATAATTTGACGTATTGCCATTTATTCAAGTCGGCGTTTACTTACTGGAGTCTACTATTCCAGGTATGTATATCAGGTAGACATAAAGGAATGCCAGAGGAGAACATGGTGATAATTTTAACAAGCAGCTGAGTATTGCTGAAGCCATGTTCCCATCCTTGATATCAAAGGGTTACGCTCAACTTCGCTCTCTACACCACTGGAAAATGGGATAGTTCCGTGTGCGTCACCTTTGCTGATGAGGCAAGAACACTGGTCCGACTCTTTGATGTATATCAAAAGGTCTCTTTGTCACATCAGGGTAAAACATTACAGGATTTTTAGTCGGTTTTGGTTCCTTTGCAATCGTCAAAGGACAGACATGCAGCCTAGAGAGTGGTCAGCGTGCCTTCCTTTTTGCCATGACATATTCTAAGGGTATAGAGAGCGAAGGTGATCGTAACTTCTTGATGTCGAGGATGACATGTCCCCTGCCGTGCCACGAGCTATTACCCTGAAATGATTTATAGCGATAGTGCCCTTGTAAAGATAGTTAATTCAAAAAGATGAAAACTACTCCATTAATTACTTTTTTATTATAACCCCCGCAACGAATTTAGGGGGGGGGGGTATACAGGAATCAGGTTGTCCGTCCGTCCGTCCGTCTGTAGAAACAATTTTGTCCGGCTATGCATTCGCTCAGTTTTCAACGGATCTTTTTTTTAAAAATGTGGGAATATTCTGTACAGTAGGAAAATATGAACCCTGAAGTAAATTTGGTTTTCGACCCTTTTTAAAAAAGTTATTCCCGCTTTTCGCTTTTATGTAAAAAAAAAATGACCACAGTTTTGTTCGGCTATGCATTCCCTCAGTTTTTAAAGGATCTTTTTAATGTTTTTTTTTTTTTGTGGGGGGGTGGGTGGGGAGACAGTACAGTAGTATGAAGATGTGCCCCCTAAAGTTAATTTGATTTTCGACCCTTTTTCAGAGAGTTTTACCCCTTTTATGTAAATGAACACAATTTTGTCCGGCTATGCATTTGCTCAGTTTTCAACGGATCTTTTAAAAATAAAAAAGTAGATAGAACAGTATGAAGATGTGCCCCTCAATAACCTTAAAGGGGAAGAGGGTATGAGTTGGCCCCCGGACGAAAGTTCTAGTTGACTCTGTGGTAAAAATGACTTAATATCCGTGAATAATTATGAAACAAATTCGATAACATTTCTTGTTACGTCAGATCTATGTACATATAATTCAAGTATCTACTTCCTATGCAAAAGATCAAAATAATAAGTTCATCCTTCAGAAACTAGCCATTGTAACTTTTCTTATTCACAATCTGTATTACATTACCTATATCGTATACCGTTTACTACCTTATCAAACATCAAAACTCATAAAGTTACAGCTGACTGAATGGGTATTCTATTATAGTGTGCCAGCAAGATTTCGTTCAATCTGAAAATAATTTTGTACCCACATGAAAAAAGTATATTTTATTTTATTTTATTTATTTATTGTTTTGTAATCAAGCATTGTAATGTAAGATATTAGCTACCTTGTATTTAAATGTCAAACTTTGATATCAATTAAAGCATTCTGTATTGTATTTATAAGATCTCATAAAAACCTTCGCATTAGAAAGTCAAAGATGATGTTTCTTCTGCGATGGATATACCTGAATAATGTGTAAATTATTATTGTTGTAACGAGAGAACATCAATCTCGAAATCATATTTTATATGTTTTTTGGATTTGTTTGGGTTTTATTCAATCGTGTTAACATCAGATGAAAATATCAGAGAATTCGAAGCGTCAACAAGACTTTAATCCTAAGTCAAATTCGATAAAACTAGAAATATGAACAAAGGAAAAGTTCACAAAAAGACGCTTGTAAAAGTACAAGACAATAAGACCATGACTTCCTTGAGAGTAAACGTTTTCAGCTTCATCGACAGCACCCGTCATGTAAATCTAGGTCACACCAAAGTGAATGGCATGTCACTAAAGTAAAAACCGAGTCATCATTCTCAATCACAACAAGTGTGCATATTAATGAGGCCAAGATGGAATAGACGTTTGTAAGATGATCTTAATGTTTCTGCACAAACATTTGCAATATTGAGCATGCTCTGTCTGGCTGACAGATTCGTTCCGCCTAAAAGGCACAAGAGTAAATTGATATTATGACATAGTAGCCAGTCCGAACTCCTTGGGTATAATGTCCCTAACCAATCAGGCAACAATTATGAGAAAGTCTTGTATTGTACAGCATTATTTAATATAAATATGAATGGAATTCGACCAAATAAAAACCAAATAATCAAGCGACTTTCATTATTTATTTTACAACATTTTCTCACCCTTAGCTGATGGATTATTTGAGTGGCTAGTTTGGTAGTAACATTGTTGACCACAATTATCACTCTCGTAAATCATCATTAACGTAATACCGTACTTCTCAACGTTTTAAACCTCGTATAAATAGCATGTGTTAAGCACACACTTACTCCACACCCTTTATTTGAAACAGTAATTGAGAGCAATTGAGATTTCCGCATTTTTTCCATAGCATCACTGGCGAGTCCTAGAAGGAAGGACGAAACCGCTGTATGGTGCAGTGTTGTTGTTTGGCATGCTCTATCGGTTCCTTAATTCTGCAGGTGACACCTCAAGTGGATGTCTTCTTTAACTTTCTCATATTTTCAAACATTTTATTATACAGAACAATTGACGAATTCCGTTTCTACAACAATAGATGGGTGTTATTCAAATCTCAGGGTATAAAATATTCATTACTACTGTTGAAAACATTCTGTTCATACCACACGTGAAATAAACTCTTAACGCATTTTGATTGGCAGACATGATAAATTTTAGCCGGGACCTTGTCACATGCTGATTGTTTATGACGTCATCAATAGCTGAGGTCGTCACCACTTGGCGGGAATATAAACTAGACGATACGTCTTTTCAACTGTTTCCGATTGGGATTGTGGTAGAAACAAGTCACACGACTCTTGGTTATTGGATATGGAATTCGCTAATACCCCCTATCACATACACGGATTTTTCTAACGAATCCTTAAGTCCCAGTACCATATAAGCACGGTTGGACAAAGCAACCCCGGATCGTCCCGGATCGCGCCGGATTAAGATCCGGGACGATCCGTGCTTTTTTGGGGGGTTTTGAGCGTCGACTGTCGTCCAGCAACCACTTCGCTGGTGGCACACGGCGGCTGCACGGACGAACTCTTACAAACACGGCAACAACAAGCGATAAACACGGCGCCGACACGGATATTTGAGGACCGTCCCGGACAGTCACGACAGAGTGACGGACTAACAAGGACAAACACGGGGTCTACACGGACAGCCCAAGATAAACACGGACCAACACGGTGTCTGCACAGACAATCCCGGACCTATACGGCAGCGACACGAATCAAAACGGTCCACCCCGGACCGTCAATAACTTGTATAAAAGCAGCCTAATTTTCGGTGATTACATTATTCTGCAATCGGATCTACGTCACCCGTCCTCGTCCGTGTTAGTCCGTGTATCCGCACCGTCTTCATACGTAGCAGCTCCGTGATCGTTTCGTGTAACCGACGTGAAGGTCCATGGGACAATTGTACCTCTGCCGTCATGATCCTTGATGGTCTGGTGTCTGAAATTTGTTCCCCGACTGTCAAGGACGCACACGAACATTCATGGAAGAGATACGGCTGTCCCCGGACCCTACACGGCAACTACACGGTAGCTATGTGGACCATCCCGGATGTCGCCATCTCCCCGGACCGTCACGGAAGAACACGGCAGATTTGAACTTTTAAACACTGCCGTGTTGGCCTCCCGGTGCCCGAAGGACATTCCCGAAGGTTCCAGGACCATCACGGATCCCTGCGAAGCTACATGTACACAGCGGCTACACGGTTCACGCGCCGGATTGTGCTGGATGTGATCTGTGTTGATCCGGCACCTTTATGGGATTGGGGCAATCGCAATCATCCGTTAATAACTCGCTAGTATCCGTAAATAACTGGCCAGGACTCACAGACACTCAAATATCCGTAAGAGGAGAGTCATAAGTTTGACAGGTCAAACTGTTTTTAACGATTGTTTACGAATTGAATTTCCCGTAAGTAATTCGTCAATACAAAAAAAAACATGTAACTCGTAAGTATCGTTAACCGATCGCAATAACATGTAACCATCCGTAAACTACTCACAAGGATCTGTGAGGCTTTACATTCCGCAATATACTCGTAACAATCCATTAAAGCTCGTCAAATGTATGTAACTTGCTCGTGTTTGTTCGTGGTAACTCGTAACAAATCGTGGAATGCTACCGTAAATATGTCGTAATACATCGAAGATAGCTCGCAATAACTCGGAAAAACTCTTAAATCGTCGTCAAATCGTTAGGATCCGTGTACTATACGCATTTGTGGGAGTCGTAAGGACTCGTAAGAAAAACCCATGTATGTGAAGTCAGCATAAAGCCCCAGTGACACTGTGTTGGTTTAAAGCCACGGTGAGCTACAGTGATCCGTAGCGAGTCCGTACTCAAACCGGGTCGATCCGTGTTGATTCATGCTGGAGCGAAGCTCCCTACGGTAGTTTAGTTCTACATTAGAATTCTTCGGCAAACCGCAGTGAAATCGTAGTATTTGTAAACTTTCCATTTCTTGATAGTAACTTCCTTGCTTCTCCAACCTGTGGTGTTTACATGTCGCAGTTGATTCGATATTCTAGACCTTGCTCTAGGTATCGTGATTTTCTTGATCGACGTCGACTGCTGACAATCAAACTAACAACACGAGGATTCGAGAGATGCATGTTGATCAGAACTATTGACAAGTTTTTTGGTCGCCATCTTTGTCTCACTGAGAAATATTCTTTATCTTTAAGTGATATGAAGATGGACGTTTTTGAGTATGCTAATTAAAGTTTACTTGTTGTGATTGGCAATGATACTCAGTTCTCGTTTTGAGAACTTGATGTTTACTTGGATGTGACAAAGATTTAAATGGCGGGTGTCGTCGATGAAGCAGAAGACGCTTACTCTTCCGGAACACCTGGTCTTGTTCTCTTGTCATTTACGAGAGTCTCCGTGTAAATCTTTCTTTTGTTTCTATTTTGCCTCTAGTTTAATCGATTTTGAGTTTGGATTAGGGTTTTGTTGACGCTTTGGTATAATCGGTATCAGTCGGACCCGTTGTAAAGTCGAATTTAAACCTTGAACCATTATGACATGCCGTATGAATAATCTAGTAATTACATTTTTTGCGTCAGTATTGAGTCCGGCACTGTTGGGTTTACCCCGGTATATACAGAAACTGTAGCACCATATGGGCATCCGTGATTTACCGTGGGCAATACCGGCACAGTGCGACTGACGCTTTAGTGAGTTTCTTCTTTAACTTTTAAAAATTAATTAAAGAGAGTGAAAAAAATCCATATCCAAAAACCACTCGTTGTATAACCTCTATAAACACAAAAAAAAGTAAGTTTTATATGTTCTCATTTTACCTTTTCAGATTGTCAGAGGCGATGTGAGTGCTACGTCACCATTCGATCCAGCACTGTATCGTCAACGTGGAAGAGAAATTCCTTCCCTTCAGAAATTACCGCACAAGCAAAGGAAAGAATTCTTCAATAGTTCTTTCTCGTTCATGTTTACTCGTAACCCATACAGTCGGTTACTCTCAGCATATACTGACAAATTCTTTATGCCTAATTACTTTTGGCTTCACACAGCTCCCTCTATAGGAAAAGTCGTGCGGCGAAAATCAATACCATGTGTTCACGATCTACAATTCAACGAATTCATCAGATTTATTATAGATTCAGAAGAAAAGCAATATGCAGAAGATACACATTTCCGGTTCGCCTTTGACTTTTGTGACCCCTGTCAATACAAGTACGACTTCATAGGCAAGTTAGAAACAATTAATGAAGACACTAAGTATTTACTGAGAAAAATGAACCGGACAGCGGTAATAAAAGCTTTAGAAAAGGATCCGAGAGAGCAGTATATCAATTTTACCATAAAGGAACGCACCGATATGTTATTTAAAATCAATGGAACTCGTTGGATTTGTAAGGAATCGTTTTATCAATTGCAGAAAAAAATGTGGAAAGGCTTTCAAATGAATGGAATAATCAGCAAAGAGTCAAAGTACCCCGTTACTGAGGAGAAAAGTAACATGATTTCTCCGACGAACTTCTCAGATATGGTGTTCAACGCCATCCGTGACGCGAAAGACGGGAATGTTTCTAGAAAAAACAAAGCGGAAGCTATGTTGGAAGCGTATTCAACTGTTGATGTAGAGGATATGGACAAGTTAAGTAAACTTCTCCGACCAGATTGTGATGTGTTCGGTTATGACTGCAGACCTCGAAAACTGTTTAAGGACAGGAAACGTATCAAACCGTGGTACTTTGACGTCACAACAGCATGATCTGCCATGCCTTTGCTTATAGTTGTTCGACATGAATCAGGAGGGTGTATATTAGAACTAATATTAACCTCCCTTGGCTCTGTCCCGACCGCTACGTCAACATAGACATGCCCTGACATTCCCACCTACCTCATCAAACGTTTCAAACGTAAAATACGCTTTCAATATTCTGGCTGCTTTCTCGTTGTATCTCAAAGTTTTGTTATAATTTACTTTCTGGCGTTTCTGTGCCAATTCATCTTCTATGATGTGGCCGAAGCGTTTATCAGCAGCCATGATTGTTATTGAATGGAGAGTTCTTTCAGGAACGATAACCCGTTACTGACGTGATACGGAATTTACTGACGTGATACGGAATTTAATGACGTGATAGGATTCTTAGTAACCCGATAGGATATCGTTCAGGACGTCATATGACGTCGTTTTAACCAACGGGATAGTGCTGTCAGCGGGATAATATATATATACAGTGTTCATGTATCATGAGGGTGTGTATATATAAAGTGTTCATGTATCCGGAGGGTATATATATAATGTTCATGTATCAGGTGGGTGTGAATGTATAATGTTTATGTATCAGAAGAGTGTGTATATATACAGTGTTCATGTATCAGAAGGGTGTGTATATATATACAGTGTTCATGTATCAGGAGGGTGTATATATATAAAGTATCCATGTATCAGAAAAGTGTATATATATACAGTGTTCATATATCAGAAGGGTGTATGTATATAAAATGTTCATGTATAAGGAGGGTGTATATATATATATATAGTGTTCATGTATCAGGAGGGTATATATATATAAACAGTGTTCATATATCAGAAGGGTGTATATATATTAAAATGTTCATGTATAAGGAGGGTGTATATATATATATTTACAGTCTGTTTGGAATTGATAGTATATTGCCTATACATTTCTACGAATGCCTACTGAACTTTATTTTCCGATAAAATCAGTGGATCACGCGCCTATTGGCGCAGCGCGCAGTAATACACTCCGTTACGATTTTGAACACGAGGCCGCGTCACTACTTTACAGACTCGATCGATATCCTGCCGCGTAGTATGTGTTAATTTATTCAAGAAATAAATAAGAAGCATTTTAATATTTTTTTTTAATACAATAACAGTAACAAAGACAGTATGGTTTGTTTATATATGAACTTATGTGAAAAAATAACAATAGAAAGATGTTATCTTTTGGAACTTTTTTGTTTACTTGTTGACTGAAATTTCGCGGGAGTTCGTCACCTCATAAGGCGGCTGTTTCAACAGTCTACCGAATCCAAACGATACTGTTTGATTTCATCGCAGTAAGTATCATAATATCTGATTAAAGAAATAATTACACGTGGGAATATAAGGTCTGGACAGTAAATATAAGGATTAAAGTATCTTTCTGGTGGTTTTATCAAAGGATAAAGTTCAGTAGGATATCGATAGTTGGAATGGAACGCGAAGCGTTCCATGAAACAACTATCGATATCCTACTGAACTTTATCCTTTGATAAAACCACCAGAAAGAAACTTTAATCCTTAAATAGTGTTCATGTATCAGGAGGGTATATATATATATAATTTAATTTTGCCTATTCCCGCAAAGTTAAACTTTTTTTCAGGTTATATCGTATAACCTCAAAAATCAGACAACGCAAAACCTGATGACGTCATACTACGCCATTTTTGGCGAGGTATTTTGTAATCAATCTTCTGATTGGTTGGAGTTGTTTTGCGGTGAAATTTATGCATGTTTTTGTACTTTGCAAAACCGGTCAATTTTTGTTATTAAAAACACGCAATCATTGTATAAGACTTATGTCTTATATATGTATCGTTAGAAATGAAATTATAAGGAATGGCCACAATTTTTTGAGGGTTATATGGTATTTGCCGAAAAAACTGTGTGCACTTTTTTGCATAAACCGCTTCGTGGATTTATACAAAGTGCACAGTTTTTTTCGGTATATACCGTATAACCCTTAAAAAATTGTGGTCATTCCTTAAATACCTTGATCATGATTCAGAAGAGTATATACATATAGTGTTCATGTATCAGATGACCATAAAACAATAACTAAACCTATAATGTTTTATTGATTTCTAACTTAAATAATTATACAATCATCCATATTTTCTCTGAGCCGAAGATCATTGGCGTGCTTTCTTTCGTAGAAGTTAACAACACATCCACCTTTCCCGGTTCATGGCATTGAAACCAGGAAATTCCAACATTCTTATAGAAAAATGATACCATGCTCCCTGTGTGTTCTACATGTTGTCCTGTCTCGGTTTTGGGTTGATGGGTGGTTCCAAAAGCCGTTGAAAACCCCTATTGTTGTGGGCGTGTCTCTAGCTTGGTGTACTGTACCGATGTGTTGGTTTGTACTGTTATGGGCGTGTCTCTAGCTTGGTGTACTGTACCGATGTGGTGGTTTGCGCTGTTGTGGGCGTGTCTGGCTTGGTGTACGGTACCGATGTGTTGGTTTGCGCTGTTGTGGTCGTGTCTCTAGCTTGGTGTACTCTACCGATGTTTTGGTTTGTACTGTTGTGGGCGTGTTTTAGCTTGGTGTACTGTACCAATGTGTTATGGTTTGCGCTGTTGTGGGCGTGTCTGGCTTGGTGTATGGTACCGATGTGTTGGTTTGCACTATTGTGGTCGTGTCTCTAGCTTGGTGTACTGTACTGATGTGTTGGTTTGTTCTGTTGTGGTCGTGTCTCTAGCTTGGTGTACTGTACCGATGTGTTATGGTTTGCGCTGTTGTGGTCGTGTCTCTAGCTTGTTGTACTGTACCGATGTGTTGGTTTGCGCTGTTGTGGTCGTGTCTCTAGCTTGGTGTACTCTACCGATGTGTTGGTTTGCGCTGTTGTGGGCGTGTCTCTAGATTGCTGTACTCTACCGATGTTTTGGCTTGTACTGTTGTGGGCGTGTCTCTAGCTTGGTGTACTCTACCGATGTTTTGGTTTGTACTGTTGTGGGCGTGTCTCTAGCTTGGTGTACTCTACCGATGTTTTGGTTTGTACTGTTGTGGGCGTGTTTTAGCTTGGTGTACTGTACCGATGTGTTATGGTTTGCGCTGTTGTGGGCGTGTCTGGCTTGGTGTATGGTACCGATGTGTTGGTTTGCACTATTGTGGTCGTGTCTCTAGCTTGGTGTACTGTACTGATGTGTTGGTTTGTTCTGTTGTGGTCGTGTCTCTAGCTTGGTGTACTGTACCGATGTGTTATGGTTTGCGCTGTTGTGGTCGTGTCTCTAGCTTGTTGTACTGTACCGATGTGTTGGTTTGCGCTGTTGTGGTCGTGTCTCTAGCTTGGTGTACTCTACCGATGTGTTGGTTTGCGCTGTTGTGGGCGTGTCTCTAGATTGCTGTACTCTACCGATGTTTTGGCTTGTACTGTTGTGGGCGTGTCTCTAGCTTGGTGTACTCTACCGATGTTTTGGTTTGTACTGTTGTGGGCGTGTCTCTAGCTTGGTGTACTCTACCGATGTTTTGGTTTGTACTGTTGTGGGCGTGTCTCTAGCTTGGTTTACAGTACCGATGTGTTGGTTTGCGCTGTTGTCCACGTGTTTTAGCTTGGTGTACTATACCGATGTGTTATGGTTTGCGCTGTTGTGGGCGTTTCTGGCTTGGTGTATGGTACCGATGTGTTGGTTTGCACTATTGTGGTCGTGTCTCTAGCTTGGTGTACTGTACTGATGTGTTGGTTTGTTGTGGTCGTGTCTCTAGCTTGGTGTACGGTACCGATGTATTGTACGGTACGGTACACGACCACAACAGTGCAAACCAACACATCGGTACCGTACACCAAGCTAGATACACGACCACAACAGCGCAAACCAACACATCGGTAGAGTACACCAAGCTAGAGACACGACCACAACAGAACCAACACATCGGTACCGTACACCAAGCTAGAGACACGCCCACAACAGTACAAACCAACACATCGGTACAGAACACCAAGCTAGAGAAACGACCACAACAGTACAAACCAACACATCGGTACAGTACACCAAGCTAGAGACACGACCACAACAGTGCAAACCAACACATCGGTACCGTACACCAAGCTAGATACACGACCACAACAGTGCAAACCAACACATCGGTACCGTACACCAAGCTAGATACACGACCACAACAGCGCAAACCAACACATCGGTACAGTACACCAAGCTAGAGACACGACCACAACAGAACCAACACATCGGTACAGTACACCAAGCTAGAGACACGCCCACAACAACGCAAACCAACATATCGGTAGAGTACACCAAGCTAGAGACACGACCACAACAGCGCAAACCAACACATCGGTACCGTACACCAAACTAGAGACACGACCACAACAGAACCAACACATCGGTAGAGTACACCAAGCTAGAGACACGACCACAACAGCGCAAACCATAACACATCGGTACAGTACACCAAGCTAGAGACACGACCACAACAGAACAAACCAACACATCAGTACAGTACACTAAGCTAGAGACACGACCACAACAGTGCAAACCAACACATCGGTACCGTACACCAAGCTAGAGACACGACCACAACAGCGCAAACCAACACATCGGTACAGTACACCAAGCTAGAGACACGACCACAACAGAACCAACACATCGGTACAGTACACCAAGCTAGAGACACGCCCACAACAGCGCAAACCAACACATCGGTAGAGTACACTAAGCTAGAGACACGACCACAACAGCGCAAACCAACACATCGGTACCGTACACCAAGCTAGAGACACGACCACAACAGAACCAACACATCGGTAGAGTACACCAAGCTAGAGACACGACCACATCTCCTTAGACGGAAGATGGACTGAGACATCCACACCAGAACAACAAGAAGATTGCATTTGCTACAACTGAGAACCTGGCCGAACTTGCAGCTTCTGACGTATTCTTCAGTGACGAGACCTTCTACACCTGTCCTATTATATACTCACTACTTCCCGGAAAGAGCCAGGCCATCTACAACAATTTCTTCACACTACTGCAGGAGCACATGACAACCTTCCAGATTTGATTGGCGTTTGATAGTGAAAGGCGTTTGATAGTGTTTGATATTATGGTTTACTGAAAAAGCTTGATGGATAAAGCTGTAAAGGCAAGGCTTATGATTGGGTAAATGGGGCTACATGTAAACTTTTTTTGTATAAGAAACGTATTCATATAAAAGATATATAAAGGCTGGTGTTCAACAAGGTTCTGAACTAGGACCATTCCCTTTCTTGATACATATTAATGTACATTGGTGTCTGTATTAACGATACTTCCCCTGCATATTCCGCGGATAGCAGAACTGAAATTGAACACAATATAACTCATATTTTAGCCATAACACACCGGTCAAAGTCTTTTAACCCTAATGAAACTGATGCAGTTGTTTTTAGCTGGCCACCATCATCAGAAGGTTGGCTAATCAAATGATCCTGCGACCGTCATGCGTCGTACGTCGTCTGTCCGTCGTCCGTTCTTAAACAATTCTTGTTATCGCTATTTCTAGAGAAGTACTGGATGGGTCATTCTCAAATCTCATTTGTAGGTTCCCCTTAATGCCTAGTTTTGCATAGTTATTTTCGGACAAATCTGATAATCAATATTGCCGCCAGGCGGCCAACTTGGATTTGTGAGTATTATTTTGTTTTCGCTATTTCTTGAGAAGAACTGAATGGATCATTCTCAAATTTCAGTTGAAGGTTCCCCTTCCTGCTTTGGTTTGCATAGTCCATTTTCGGACAAATCCCATAAACAATATGGCCGACAGGTGGCCATCTTTGATTTGTGAGTAAGAGTTTTTTATCACTATTTCTGGAGAAGTACAGGATTGATCATTCTCAAATTCCGTTTGTTAGTTCCCTTTGGTACCTAGTTACATGTATGCATAGTTAATTTTCGGACAAATTCGATAATTTAAATGTAATATGGCCGACAGGCGGCCAACTTGGATGTGTTGGTAATAGTTTGTTATCGCTATTGCTTGAGAAATACCCGATGGGTCATTCTGAAATTTCTTATGTTAGTTCCCCTTGGTTCCTAGTAATGTTTTATTGATTTTGGGACAAATCGAAAAAAAAATGGCTGACAGACGGCCATCGTGGATTTTGACAATGAATTCTGTTATCGTTATACTTGTGAAGTATTGGATGGATCTTTCCCGAATCCATATGCAGGTTTTCCTTGTTAATAAAGTAAAGATGGATCTCTCTTAAAATTTTGGGTTTTGAAACTTATCGGAAAAACAAAACTCCTGAATAGACACCTTATTTCAATTGTTATTAATTTTCACAAGTTCATAGCACTAGAATGATATACATAAATGAAAGGAAAAAATAGAATAAAGATTGAAAACATAAATGAAAAATAAAATAAGAAGGAAATATCCATCTTTCTAAGAATGAATAAAACAAATCATCGATGGTGGACGCCAAGATCCATCTGGGATCTCTTTTTTATTGTTATTGAGAACAAAATGCAAAGATAATTGATATCAATTGATATAACGGTCAGAAAATATATACCATTGCCTTCACTCGCCAGTAGATACAGGTTTCTTTATGGAAACTGGTTGTGAAAAAAAACATACTAGTCTTCATCACAGCTATAGTACTTTGACTGCAGATCTCTTTAGAGATCATTTCGTCATATCTCTAGATTGTAAATGTTCTTATCCAATAGAAAAGTTAATGTGTCTGACATTCTGCTACCATGCACAAGCCTTCAACCTCTTGGTCACGTGACCTACCAGGTACGTATTTTTGGGGCAATCGCAAGGTACTGGCCGTTGGTCGCTGTTTTTTTTCTCCTGGTACTCTGCTAAGTGTAATCGATTTGATTAATGCGGTACTATATTGTTCAGACGTTTGTCCAGATATGGTATTTTTAGTGATCTCTGAATGTCATATTGAATGGCTTTTGATGCACTAAACCAGCAGGATCAGGAAGCTCCATGATTGATTGGACAGAAATATGAACCAAATAAGAAAACTTTCATGTTTAAATTACACGATGACATCGTGTTGTTTCGTTATAGAGAGTTTATTGCCCGAGAAAGTTATTAATATGATATCTACATTATAAACGTAATATATTTTTCAGAAATTATGCAATGTTTGAACATGAAGATATTCCTATACCAATGCTTGCAAAATAACGTAGGTACTGGTCCGTAAATACATAAATGTATATTAATGTTACTGTTAAAAATGGAATTATCATATACATGTTGATGATTGCATTATTGATTCCATTATGTATTAACTTAATTGAAAAAGTCATTTTTTAAGTTGTTATAACTTGCATGTAAAATTCCTTTTAAACTATTTATATGAAATAAATTTGAACTAAACTAAACTTGGTTAAATAGATGTTCGTATTCATATTGATAATATATATAGGTTTCCTGTATAAACATCGGCTACATTGTACATGAAGTGCACGAAGCGTGACGAAAACATGCGAACTTCGTACCCGAGGATTAATACAACTAAAGTTATATTGCATCAAGGCAGATGAATTTAAGAGAGAATTGCTTACACTTAAAACAGTAAAATAAAGGAATTACCCTATAATTTCTTAAATTAAACGTTTCTCCCTGTCCGATACGTATACGTATACCAATGCGTTTACGGATAAGGATTCGTGCTTAATGCGAAATCTCTATTACTATAACTAATTTATCGAATGAAAACGTTTTATTATTTTTTAATATTTAATGATTATTTCCTATTACCCAGTGCTTTATTGAATGAAATTAATTTAATTATTGACTTAAATAGCGTATATACATTAACGTTGACATTCCTTTCCAGTTACCAGAGTTGATGTTCGGGGAATGAGCCATGTACAGGGCTAGGCACGGACCTATGTGATTATGAATTGATTTTCAGATAATTATTTTACCTCTCTCAAATGTGACGCCTCCCACTACTATATATGTCGCAGATATTTAGTGGTGGGAGGGGTTACATTCGAGAGAGGTTAAATGATTATCTGACAATCATTTGATAGTGAGCTAGGTCCGTGCCTAGCCCCTGTGACAATCATTTGATAGTGAGCTAGGTCCATGCCTAGCCCCTGTGACAATCATTTGATAGTGAGCTAGGTCCGTGCCTAGCCCCTGTGACAATCATTTGATAGTGAGCTAGGTCCATGCCTAGCCCCTGTGACAATCATTTGATAGTGAGCTAGGTCCATGCCTAGCCCCTGTGACAATCATTTGATAGTGAGCTAGGTCCATGCCTAGCCCCTGTGACAATCATTTGATAGTGAGCTAGGTCCGTGCCTAGCCCCTGTGACAATCATTTGATAGTGAGCTAGGTCCGTGCCTAGCCCCTGTGACAATCATTTGATAGTGAGCTAAGTACATGCCTAGCCCCTGTGACAATCATTTGATAGTGAGCTACAATGTAGGTCCGTGCCTAGCCCCTGTGAAAATCATTTGATAGTGAGCTAGGTCCGTGCCTAGCCCCTGTGACAATCATTTGATAGTGAGCTAGGTCCGTGCCTAGCCCCTGTGACAATCATTTGATAGTGAGCTAGGTCCATGCCTAGCCCCTGTGACAATCATTTGATAGTGAGCTAAGTACATGCCTAGCCCCTGTGACAATCATTTGATAGTGAGCTACAATGTAGGTCCGTGCCTAGCCCCTGTGAAAATCATTTGATAGTGAGCTAGGTCCGTGCCTAGCCCCTGTGACAATCATTTGATAGTGAGCTAGGTCCGTGCCTAGCCCTAGTGAAAATCATTTGATAGTAAGCTAGGTCCGTGCCTAGCCCCTGTGACAATCATTTGATAGTGAGCTAGGTCCATGCCTAGCCCCTGTTATCAACTGTAGGCAGCCGCGGTCACCCATCCAACCACTAGTACTGATCCCGATCACAGGTCATACCGAATGACTGGAAAAGCTAGCTTACTATTTAGACAGTATTTCCCCCTCATATACCTACATGTAGCTGGACATTTCAGAGTCTTGTATCCGCATTGTAACCAAGACATTTATCGGGAGACATATTTCTGGCCATAGTTTCTGACAGAGACGTGTTTTTGATAACGGCATTACGATGCTTATATAACTGTGCACCATCATAATAAGAAAGGAAGATCAAGAGCATTCATATCTTTGTGAACCAAGTACAGTACACTTGTACAGAAAGAAGTAAAAGGAGGTAAGCTTTCGATATGTACAGTTACTTTCACACGTACAAGATATAAAAAACGTATTATGAGACAGACGACGAGCTTCATGTCATTCGGCCTCGGCTGTGTGGGTATATATATACATGTGAAAGATATTTTATTTTTTATAAATTTGTTTTTCTTCCTATGTGCCACATATGGTACACAAAGATATGAATTTAACATTTTTGTGTATCGTAGTACACTTTTATGTGTTACACAAACAAATGAAAAATCAAATATTTGTGTACCATATGGTACATTTTCACATGGTACACATAGATGTAGAAAATTGTATCTTTGTTTCCGGTTCTTGTCGGCCTTTGTAAGTTACCGATTTCAGCAGCCACCATACCATTCCGTGTGTCTATTTAGATTTAGTGTTCTAAGAAAGATAACTCGTATATATATTCTAATGACAAGTGGTGATTCTTTTGACACAAAAACATGTTCTATGATATTGTTGATCGTCAAAGTTATTATAAAAAAAAAAAGAAAAATTCAATATACATATCGATTTTTCATTATGTCATCTCGGACGAATTCATGTTATTTTATGAATTAATCAAATTTTATTTAATTAGTAATGCAAAGTATATTTGAACTTAAAGGCCCAATATACGTAACTTCAGGGAAATTTTCGTGATTCTGAAAAATTCTGAAAAAAATCCAGTTTATATCCATGCAAAAATAAGCCTAAACCGAAGTAAATCTGAGCGGTAACTAACAAGAAACTCTTGACAAAAAAATCCAAAACATTGAAAATAATTCAGGTGGGGCCCACTTCAACAACAAACCGAAGGTAGAAGACGGTTCGAAATGGACGCGTGTTTACAAATAGCGTGTTTCAAATGCTGCTGTTTCGGTAACCGCGAAAGAATTCATCTTGAATATTGTTGATATCAGTTAATCTTAACTAAATCTGTAAATATAAAAAGTTATTAGACTTGATTTTTGCTTCAAGTTTTGCCAAGAGTTACGTATATTGGGCCTTTAATTGATATTGTTTTAATTCGTGCAGCCTTCCATCGGCTTTGATTAATGGTGAGTTACATATAATTCTTACTTATTCTGTTTGAAACTTGTGAAAAAATGGAATTTCATTTCATTGTGAAGTTTACATTACATTGCAAACAGAGTTTACCGAAAATAGCAATACATGTCTCTTTCGCTCTTCGGAAGTTGAAAGATGTGACGATATTTTCGTACGTTTGTCAGACTGCAAAAAAAAAAAAAAAAAATGGTTCATGAATCAAATTAATCACTATTCAGACACAGAACACAAATAGTGTATTAAGCAGAACTGCATATTTTAGAGATTTTTTGTTCAATTGGTGAGGTATTACTTATGTTTTCCGGACGAACTTCCTGTAATTCTTTTGTCCCTTTATGTACAGACGATGGCTAAACCTATAAAATGTTCGTGTATAATGTTAATCATGTCACATGTCACATAGTTTGATGAAATATCTACGCTGCAATTGTTGTAATGGTTTATCTGGTAGTGTGTCTGTAGGCCTATAACCGTTGTTCTCTTTCCAGGGAGAACTTGTTACAGATAGTTTTGGACCTAAACTAGGGTGTTTAGAGTAATTTTACACTTTTGGGGGGTTTAGATCAATGTTCGATATAAATGCCCCCTCAATGGTCATAAAAGGCTAAAGGTCGGAAAGCTTTCCAGATCGAAAAATCGACCTAAATATTGCATCAAAAATAATATTTCTAGTCGAGGTACTAAAATACGCTTGGTACCGATGGAAAGATGGATATTTTATTTAGAAAACCTCCTAAATGCACGTGAAATGTATCCTCTTCCTCCAGAAATAATCTCAATTTCCTCCAAAACCACGCCAAATTTCCGTGTCTCAAAGTTTTCGTCGGCTATCCGGCCAGTTTTTGCATATTCAATGAGTTTGACGTCACCCCGCGCGCTGGTCTTTTGCTGTCATTGGATGCCTAAATTTAAAGTAGATAGCCATCCAATGATAGCGAAAGGCCTCCGCGTGCAGTGATGTCAAAACCCGAGTTAAATGTATAAACATATCCGAGAGACGCTAAATGTTATAAACGAATACAAATACGAAACGAAAGCCGGGTTCGCCATCAGAGGAAATCGGCTGCCAAACAAGTGTCGCCAACAGCAACCTCAACCTCACGATTACTAGTGAAATGATTATGAAGATACTTAATAATCTGAAAAAAAATCAGAGAATATCAAAGCGTCAACAAAATCCTAATCCGAACACAAAATCAATTAAACTAGATGCCAAATAGGAACAAAAGAAAGCCTACGGATACTCTCGAAAAAAAGCACAAGAGAATAAGACCAGGTGTTCCGGAAGAGTAAGCGTCTTCTGCTTCATCGACGACACACGCCATGTAAATCTTTGTCACATCCAAGTAAATATCAAGTTCTCAAAACGAGAACTGAGTATCATAGTCAATCATGTAGAGTTCTTATATTGTAGGAAAGCACACCCAACACAAGTACGTCTGAACACCATGCTGTATTACCGGAAGAGACCCACAGCCAGAAACGTGACGTCATAACATATACAATGGGAGTGACTATTACACGGATAACATGACGGACTATGTATGAATTAATAACAGGACATTACATCCCTCTTTTTCTTAAAGAAATTGATGGACATCAAAATGAAATTTTCTT
This sequence comes from Mimachlamys varia, assembly GCA_947623455.1. Classification (NCBI taxonomy): domain Eukaryota; kingdom Metazoa; phylum Mollusca; class Bivalvia; order Pectinida; family Pectinidae; genus Mimachlamys; species Mimachlamys varia. The sequence goes on from OX392534.1 coordinate 5,478,534, forward strand.
ATTAAATTGAGTTATCAATTATTCAGATGCCATTGGAACACAGTCTATTTAAATTGCATATAATGAGTATGTGAGAATTAAATTCATTGAATTATAATAATACTGTTTTTGTTATCTGTCCATGATTCAATGTCTAAAATTTCATCGTTGGATTAATAATGACTAGAATATCAATACACACTATTTCAAACTGGAGAAACTGGTTCATTACACAAGAAATCAATTAATCATAACAACACTTTAAAAAGTCAGAATTTTACCAGTCAAATAAAACTATTTCACTGACACTTCTTGTGTTCAACAAATAAAATACTAAACTACTATAGGCTTAGGATAGACTTCCTGCCTACAGGTAGACTGAGGATTATTCTGCCTCACTACACCATCTACCTTGATCCCTAACTATATACAACATAGTCTTTGAACCTTTGCGGAATTCTTCTTTCACGGCTGGGACGTTCCATAAGTGTAGATCCATTATTGGAAACACCATGTGGGATTGACGGTTGTTCATCGGTCAATGTTCGGTCGGAATCCATGACATCATCCAGTTCTGGTTCATCAGATTCCTCTGCTTTGATTGGTCCTTTCTCTCCCTCAACTTTTTTGAAAAAGGATGAGTTGCGAGTGATAGTACGTTCACCGCGTTTCGCTGTTACAAGTGATCCCTTTTTGTTGATTATCTCGTATTTCACAGGGTTGAACGGTGTGGACAGTTTGTTCTTTTTCTCAGCTTTTACAAGCACATGATCACCTGGAATCAGCACTGACTCCTTTACTTTGCGTCTTGTGTCCATGTAGTTCTTCATGTATTGTTTTGACTCTGCATCATTTTCTCTGATGTTGTTTGTCTTTCTTTGTTTCACCATATATTCTGGAAGCTTTGTTTTGAAGTTCCTGTTGAACAGAGCTTGTGCAGGAGGAACTTTTGTTGTGCCATGAGGCGTTGCTCTGTAATTTCGGAGAAATTTAAAAAGTTCTTGCTTCCAATTAAGGTTTTCAGCACTTGCGGAACGAATTGTCTTTCCAATCGTCCTCATAAATCTTTCTGCTTCCCCATTGGCTTGAGGCCATAAAGGGGTGATTTTCCGATGATGGAAACCAAAGTTCTCTGCGAATTCTTTGAACTCTGCACCTTGAAATGGTGGTCCATTATCAGTTTTCAATTCAACCGGGATTCCATATTCTGAGAATATCCTATCCAGTTTCGGGATTGTTGCCCTTGCCGATGTTGATCGAACAATCTCTACAATAGGGAATCGAGAGAAGTCATCAATTACTACTAGGAGATAGTCACCGTTTGGGAATGGTCCACAGAAATCACATGACAGGTGTGTCCATGGTTGATCTGGGAGCTTAGTCATTTGCAGTGGTTCACGGCTCGTGTTCGGAGTTGATGCAAGACAAGGTACACAACTCTTGCAGGTTTTTTCAACAAGTTCATTTATTCCAGGAAACCATACCTTTTCCCTCAATAGTTGTTTAGTCTTCACAATTCCAAGATGTCCTTCATGAGCTATGTTGACTGCCCTTTGCTGTAGGGTAGCTGGAAGAACTATTCTATTTTGATGAAGAAGGACACTTCCTCCTGAAGTAGGGGCAACGGTTAAGTCATCACGTATTCTCACGAATGGTTTAGACAGTTCAAGATCTAGTGGTTCTTTCCACTTGCCTGACAGAACGAGTGATATGACTTCTTGTATCACCGGGTCTTTTGCGGACTCCCTCGCAATGTCCTCAAGCTTCATAGCTTTCGGAACAGAATGATGTATGATCATGTTAAGGTATATTCTTCAGCGACCTTTGAATGACGTAGTGTTCCTGTTGAACGTGTGGGGTGTCTTGACATGAAATCAGCGGGATTTGTCTTCCCAGGCGTAAACTTTACCAAAAAGTCATATGGCTGTAGCCGGAGTCGCCATCTCTCAATACGCGCTGGCGGTCTATTCTTAGGGTTGTTGAAGATAGTTTCAAGTGGCTTGTGGTCAGTATACAATGTGAAAGATGAGCCACACAGGTAAAGATGAAAGTGTTCGCACCCCCAGACTATAGCTAACGCTTCCTTCTCCGTTTGGGAGTATCTTTTCTCAACATCAGACAATGACTTGCTCGCATATTGAATGACCTTTCCTTCTTGAACAAGGATTGCTCCAAGGCCCACAGGACTAGCGTCCACAATAATTTCTGTCATTTTGGATGCATCAAAATATGCCATAGCATTAGTAGTTAGCTTTGTTTTCAGGTTGTCAAACGAGCGTTGTTCAGTGTCTGTCCATTTCCATGGTATATCCTTGTGGGTAAGTGCACGTAGAGGGGCTGTTATTGTTGCAAAGTCAGGTATGAAGCGTGCAACGTAGTTCGCTAGACCGAGGAGACTACGTATTTCTCCAGGGTTTGTTGGAGCTGTGGCTTCCTTGATTGAGTCCACTTTTTTCGGGTCAGGCGATACACCCTTGGCATTGAATACATAACCGAAAAATTCAATCTCTGTCTTGTTGAATTCACATTTGGACTTGTTTAGTGTAATGTTCTTTTCACGAAGCCTCTGTAGCACCTTGTGTAGTCGTTCGTCGTGACTTTTGTGATCCTTTGCAAACACAATAATGTCGTCACTTATGTTGCGTACGCCATCAAGCCCTTCGAGGCAATCACGAACGATTGCTTGAAACTTCTCTGACGCTGAAGAGATTCCAAAAATAAGCCTCTTGTAGCGGCGTAATCCGATATGCGTTGTGAATGTAGTGATATAACGCGATTCTGGCGCAAGTTCTACTTGGTGATATCCTGCATTAAGATCAAGCTTTGAGAAAACACATGCACCATTCAAGTCCACAATGACGTCATCAATAGTTGGCGTAATATGACGTTCTCTCTCCACCGCTTTGTTTGGAAGTCGCATGTCTACACATATTCTGATTTCCTCTGGGTTTTTTGGTTTTGGGGCTACGACAATGGGTGAAACCCATGGGGTTGGTCCTTCGACCTTTTCAATGATGTCCAACATCTCTAGCCTTTGAAGTTCAGCCTCTACCTTTTGTCGCAGGTGGAAGGGAATCCTGCGGTGTGGCTGGGCAGTAGGTTGTATAGATTCATCGATGTGTATCTTGGCCTGTACACCCTTGATACATCCTATACCCTCGAATCGGTCCGAGTACTGCTCTATAATGTCTGAATTTCTTTCAGGTTCGACGACTCGAATGACGGGAATAATTGTAAGTTCCACTGCAGTGTTGTAACTGAGAAGAGAGCCAAAATGTCCTTTTACAACATACACCTTGGACCTTGTTTTGTGTCCTTTCCACTCGATAAGGGTTTCAAATGTTCCTTCAACATTTATTTTCTCTGTATTTCCATACGGATAGATTTTTGTTTTAGTTAGCTCCAGCTTTGGCTTCGGCGACAGCTCAGCATATGTTTGTTGGTCTAGTATATTTATCGTTGCACCAGTGTCCACGATAATGTCTACAGTGTTGCCATTGTTTAAGCAAACTGATGTTTTGGGCTGACTGGTATGTGTTTTGGTTGATGCCATGAACATGTACCCATCATCGTCCGATTCATCGCTTCTGTCGACTACAGCTCGCGCTTTGTTACGCGTTGACCTACACATCTTCTGCAGATGTCCCTGCTTTTTACATGCATGACACGTTTTTCCCTTCGCAGGACATGGACGACTCTGATTGTGTGGGTATGGCCCACCACAGTTGTAACAAACATTATTTCTGTTTCTAGGGGGTTTATCCCTATAGTCTTGGGACTTCCCTGCTGTGTCGGGTTGTTTACCTTCGGTATTGGGAGGTTTATCTTGTCTGTACATATGTTTACCTCTACCACGCCCCCTGGAGCGACCTCTGTTATGCTGGCCACCCCTTACATACTTGACTTCCTCAGTACTGTTTGGAGTTTCAATTTCCTGGGCTTGCCTTTCACTTATTTCAAATGACCTGGCTAACTTAAGTATATCATTGAGTGACATATCACCTTCTCGGAGTACACGTCGTCTCAGTCTGGTCGATGTACATGACTGTATAATTTGAGATTTTATTTCTGCATCTATTTGAGTAAATTCACAGTTCTCTGTTAATTTCCTTAGCCTCATATGGTAAGTATCCATTTTCTCTCCTTCTTTCTGTTTTGATTGACGAAATGCATAAATTTCGAACTCACGATTTTTTTTTAGGGTTGAAGAATCCGTCTAACGCATCTGTTGCTTGTTTATATGTATCTGCCTCGCTACCATCGTCGGGCTCTGTAACGGGGACTAGCGTTAGAGTCGAGAAGATTTCATACACCTCTTCACCAGCGTAGTGCAAGAGTAACGCCTTTTGACGTTTGAATGTTGTAACGTTCATCGCTACCATTAGATTTTTAAATCGATCCTTCCATTTTGTCCATCTAGTGGACGTTGACCCATCTTCGTATGGCCTAAATGGCGGGAAATGTGGGAGGTTATCCATGTTGGGCGCTTAGCGAAATATCAGTTCAAGTCGAACAGAACGGGGTTTTGGGCGGTTCTGTGACTTACGTTATTAAACATGGGTCACCAGGGTATTATCTTACCACTGTACATTCCTCGTCGCCAATGTAGAGTTCTTATATTGTAGGAAAGCACACCCAACACAAGTACGTCTGAACACCATGCTGTATTACCGGAAGAGACCCACAGCCAGAAACGTGACGCCATAACATATACAATGGGAGTGACTATTACACGGATAACATGACGGACTATGTATGAATTAATAACAGGACATTACAAATCACAACAAGTAAACACACTAATGAGCATACTTCAAAACGTCAATCTTCATATGACTTAAAGATACAGAATATTTCTCAATGAGACAAGGATGGCGACCATGAAACTTGCCCATAGTTCTGATCAACCTGCATCTCTCGAATCCTTGTGTTCTTAGTTTGTTTTCAGGGGGAGCAATACCCACTTTGGGCCGGAACCCTTTTCCCGACAGGAGTCACACAGTGATATTTTAAATACTTAATCTCCATTAAAGGAGACGAATTTTTGATAATATCGTACATTAATTGTAAGTATGTAACTCTGGTAAATACTAGCTGCAATATACCGCTCGACTTGAGAGACCTATTCTTTAGCTCGATCGGTTGAAAGTAAGACTAGTACAGTAGCTAGAGGTTCCGGGTTCGAATCATAGCGAAGGCATTTAAATAAATAATGACCTATGTTACATATATATATATATGTAGAAGAGGTCATTATTTTTCAATGCCTCCTAGTCTTACGCTCAACCGATCGAGCTAAAGAGAAGATCTCTCTTGCCGAGCGGTATATTGCAGCTAGTATTTACCAGGGCTAGGCCTACAAGTATACAAACTGAAACAGTGCTGGGATTTGGTCAGAATTTGAGTCTATATCCCCTCAAAATTTCCTAGGGGAGACCCCCCCCCCCCCTCCACACACACACACATACACACGCCTTTGCATGTGGGGGCCGCAATACCCTCCAGTCAGGTAGCAGTTAAGGAACAATAATTTTAAGCAAAAAAAAAAAACTTGAAATCCCCCGGCCCAGGTACATTGTACTGGATCCGCCACTGTTACACCTATAACGCGCGAAAATGCTTGACTAGACGATCAGCTAATATTCAAAGTGTCATTGGTTTGCTCTATTTTGATCAATCATATAAATTTTCAAGACGTCCCTCTCAAATTATATTGGCCTTTGTCAAAATGCTATATTCTTTTGCGGAAACTTCCTACTTTCACTTTCACATTCTTCATTTCCGGTTTTCATTAACTTTCACTTTACATGATTCGTTTCCGGTTATAAAATACGAAACTGTGGTTTAATTTAGGCAAAGCTGGTCGTTCACAGCAGCTGTACACAAACACACGAGATGTCTGCAGATGAACAAGCACTCCAGATGCAGGTAGCTATAAAATGTGACAGTCATTGTGTATGTACACTTGCCATTATAAGATAAAAAAAAATCGTTTGATACCATGTATGCATTATTTACGTTAGAACCGAAAAGTGTGTACATCCGGTGAGAGGCGATCTTGTCAAATGACCTTAGTTTACACACATAGTCCACATATTATAATTGTAAATTCGTACATGTCGTGTTTCTCTCGTTTGTAAAAATAATAACAATATTTATCTGCCTTATTTGTTTAGGTAAAAAGGCAGTTATAACATCCATGAAGTCTATTATTGATGAAAAATGGGAGCTTATTTCCAATGGGGTCCAATTATACAATGTATACATTGTACACAGATATACATGTACAGTTGAGTGTAAGCTAACCTTTACACCTAGTGCACTAGTAGTGCACTACGTTTAAACTAGTAGTGCACTACATTTAAACTACAGGTAAACTAGTAGTGCACTACACCCTGAACCCCATATAGGTCAAATACCCCTACAGGTAAATGGGCAGTCCCATCCATCTACCTGTGATTTTTACCTGTACCTCACCTTTGTCGTCTGCTAGTACTTTGAAGCTGGCCTTATCATTAGTTAATATTTATAACTTTAATGTATATATATGCATCTTAAGTATTTATTTTTCTCAAACAAGCTTTTTTCTTTCATTTCAAAACTAGAAATTGTGAAATCATGATAATTACTCTTACAATTTTCCCAAAAAATTTCTTGCATACATCATATAAATAAAATAGAAAATTAATATTTATCTAGCAGTTTTGATGTCTTATATTTCTTTTAATATACACTATTATCGGTATTTTTTTTTTATTAATTTACCAATTTACAATCAAGTATATTGAAAAATTGAAGGAATATCTATTGATTATTATTTGTTTAGAAGTATATTTTTAAATATTGTTAAAACTAATTGCAAAAATAACAAATAAATATTCTTTTATTACTTAATTAAATTAGATATATATTTTTATGAAATACATTCATGCCTCAGATCCATATATTTATGAACGCGCTATAGAGTTTTGATAATCTTTATTTTTCAATTTTTTCTATATTAAGATCTATATGTATATATATCACCACATACAACAGTGTTAATATAAATATAAGAATTTGAAGTTGAAAAAAAGTATTACAACAATCAGGGACGTATATGTGAGAGGGATAGGTAACTGTCTCTATCTGCTTGTAAATATCTAGCGAGATGAATTCACAGTTACCTCCCCTGATTTTAGCGCCCTCTAGAGTTTACCGCATGGCTTCCACTCCGCTTCGATGATCGAAGAAATTGCCGTGAAAACAGACCACTTGAAGTAAGTATTGCACCATCATTACGGTTCACTGTTGATACAAGTTGTTTAAACAACATTTTATTAACAATTGTTTCAGTATGGATGGCGTTGACGCCTGTGATTTTGGTCATATTTTCGTTTCTCTCGCAGTCATGGAGATGGAGATCCAAAAAATGGCCGCCCGGTCATGAATGGATATAACACGGGTCTTTGAAATACCTGCTCCGGTTGAAACCAATTATCTCAATAACTACTCGACCAATCGATTTAATTTTTGAACCGTTTTAAAGCTGAGTGTTTTTCACATGTATTACTACATTGTTTGTGACAAATGTGTATGATATAAACTAGTTAAATATTTCATTGATGATTGTCAATTTTACAACATGGCCGCCCATTCGTGAATGGAAATAACACGGGTCTTTGAAATACCTGCTCCGGTTGAAACCAATTATCTCAATAACTACTCGACCAATCGATTTAATTTTTGAACCATTTTAAAGCTGAGTGATTCTCACATGTATTACTACATGTTTGTAAAAAAATTGTATGATATAAACTAGTTAAATATTTCATTGATGATTGTCAATTTTACAACATGGCCGCCCATTCGTGAATGGAAATAACACGGGTCTTTGAAATACCTGCTCCGGTTGAAACCAATTATCTCAATAACTACTCGACCAATCGATTTTATTTTTGAACCATTTTAAAGCTGAGTGATTCTCACATGTATTACTACATGTTTGTAAAAAAATTGTATGATATAAACTAGTTAAATATTTCATTGATGATTGTCAATTTTACAACATGGCCGCCCACTCGTGAATGGAAATAACACGGGTCTTTGAAATACCTGCTCCGGTTGAAACCAATTATCTCAATAACTACTCGACCAATCGATTTAATTTTTGAACCATTGTAAAGCTGAGTGATTCTCACATGTATTACTACATGTTTGTAACAAATTTATATGATATAAAATAGTTAAATATTTCATTGATGATTGTCAATTTTACAACATGGCCGCCCACTCGTGAATGGAAATAACACGGGTCTTTGAAATACCTGCTCCGGTTGAAACCAATTATCTCAATAACTACTTGACCAATCGATTTTATTTTTGAACCATTTTAAAGCTGAGTGATTCTCACATGTATTACTACATGTTTGTAACAAATTTGTATGATATAGAATAGTTAAATATTTCATTGATGATTGTCAATTTTACAACATGGCCGCCCACTCGTGAATGGAAATAACACGGGTCTTTGAAATACCTGCTCCGGTTGAAACCAATTATCTCAATAACTACTCGACCAATCGATTTAATTTTTGAACCATTTTACAGCTGAGTGTTTTTCACATATATTACTACATGTTTGTGACAAATGTGTATGGTAGAAACTAGTTAAATACTTCACAGATGATTGTCAATTTTACACCATGGCCGCCCAGCCTCTGTAGTGAACGTAGGCTACATACGTAGAGTATATAGGCCTATACAGTCCCTGTAACTTACATGTATTTGGGGCAGTACAGCTCCTGTAAAACTTAACATGTACTGGTAAATTGTGCATCTGTGTAATGTATATACAGTCCCTGCTATATGCACGCAAAAGGACACTTGCTAAATACTTGGGCACATGCTGTCTTGTAGTCTCATTATAGAATAGAAGATTGACAAAAAAAAAAGAATATATATACATAATGCACATGTCATGTATAGTGGAGCACCTGTTAGATATTTGTACTACTGGGTATCATTGCCATCAACAATTATGATTTTAAGATTATGTGTATCAATATGAGTTATCTATTGTAATGAGAGTCTAAACATTGATATGATGAAATGATTAGTAGACATTAAACTTTAACTTGATCTATTGATGTATTTTCAGGTATGTGACCCAGGCAGATTCAGGAACCTTCCAATCATTTAAATCTCCAGCATCTGTTTGTTGTCGCTGCTTGTGACTAAAAGACATATTCAGTGAAGTGCGAGAATTATGACTATCATATTTCGAATGTATTTGAGAAAATTAAAATTATAGATATATAGATTCTGTTTCTGTTATTTTTTTTATGAAATTAATCTGATCATATCATGCAGCCTTTGGTATAAATTCCTGAACATGAATGTACCATCAATAAGGATACGGATATTAATTAAAATAACTTTACACGGGTTAATGTAATAATTTGGACCGTATATATAAAACTGAAGGAAGCAAAGAAATGATACAATCTGCCTAAACAGGGATTTATATATAAACATGGTCTCCTAAGTTAGATTACCGGTATGTATAAAAACCATATAGCACACATAGATTGACAGCATGTCTGTTGAACAACATTAACCACCCTGTTTTAATCTTTGCTCAGAAAAAAAATAAACCAAAAAAGATTTTTTTTTTCTAAAACTCATTTTTATAACTTGGATATTTATAATTAACGGGAGACTATCTTGGATTTTGAGTGAATTGTTTATGATCGATAATTCAAGGACAGTACTAGTTACTGGGTGGATCTTTCTCAAAATCTAAATCTAGTACAAAGACATGAATTCCGAATCATTTGCCGTGGTAGACAAGTCGAGAATCGGACTTTTAATAATGATTCAAAACCATGGCTTGGTAGCTACATCTACCAGACAGTAATATACCTAGACACAGTGGCAACAATAATCATTCAACATCATAAATGAAGACCTACTAATTCACAATCTAATCATATATACCCAGTATGAAATGATAAACGCAATCAACACACGAGTGTTGACATGACAGCGGAAATAATCTGTTGAGCTACTGCGCAAGCGCACACTGGGGGAAAACCGCTGTCGCTAACTTCACGGTTCGGTGCACAAGTACAAAAGCTCTCGCTAGACCATCGTCCAAATGGGTCAGTTACCTATCCCTCTCACATATACGTCCCTGCAACAATAAATTAAAATTTATTCAGATTGTTCAGTATGGGACAGATGTTTTGATTTGACCCTCAGGCCTGAGGCAATTACCTGACCTGTCTCAACCTTGTCTAGGAACACCTGCTGACATATGCCTGTCAGTGACATAATTGAGGTGTGAATTTCTCATCTGACTAGCTATCACTGGTCAAATTTGAAACCAATTTGATTAATAAAGGGCTAAGCTGGATATGACCAGGATCATAAATATGATAAACATATGTTAACTTTTACTAGGGTTTATCAACTTTATCTGAAATTAAAAATCTTTGAGAATATATCTAGATATTTACACATTTCCCTTTAAATATTGGATATTTTGAGAAATTAAATCCATTTTTCTGCTTCATTCAAAACATTTAATTATACAATGATAAATTGATAGTACATAAAATAACATTGAAATTAATAATTATTAAGAATATATACTCTCTGGCTCAGTCGCTTCATTTTAGTTTGATAATAAAATACTAACATTCATTATACTTAATTTTATTCTAATTATCAGTATAAAAGTATTTTAAAATGATGCATTTCCAATATTTAGTCCTAAATATTGAAGGCAATTACAGGTTGTATTAAATATGACTTGAAGCTTTATGCATATATGTAATAATGATTTTAAAAAAGCAAGGTCAGTTTAATGGAATCATTTTAATTAATTCTATATTGTAAGACTAAGTATACAACAAATAAATAATATGCAGTTATATTAACCTAACTTAGAACAAAGTAAGCCTATACCAGTCACATGTATTGTACTTTTAAATCAACCTAATGACTTATATAAAATCTAACTAAAAGGGACAAATATAGATCTTCGGGTAGAATCCTTTACCCTCCAGGCATAACATACATGTACCTGACCTGCCTGGGCCACATCCTCAGGTACAGAGGTCAAGATAGGGGACACCCCTAGGCTGTCTGTAGTTAGCCAGGTGTGAATTTCTCACCTGCCTCTCCCCCACAGGGTGTGTTCTCCGAACGCCAACATTTTTTTTAACAATGGGTAGGTGTTGTTTTTGGGAACAAAGGGAAGTCAATTATATACTGTTTCACATAAAGTGCCATTTTCACCTTACCTGTGATTTACCTGTGAACTCACTTTACCTGAGATTTAAATGTGGACAGTCAGCACTACTTATGCATTAAATTGTACATTTTTGTCTTCTTAAATACAGGGATACAGATATAAAGAAATAAAAAAATAAAAATAAAATTATCAAAAGAGTAATCAGCACTTAATTGTACATAAAATATACTATCCAGAGATAACCAAACATTAAAGAAATAAAAGAGAAATATAGAAAATTATTAAATGAAGTAATTATTCCTAAATTGTTAGAAATTGAGGAAATAGCTTAACAAGGTCGAAAAGCTTTATTTGTAATTATGAATGTTTGTAAAAGTAATTTAATTCGAATTTAATTTCGAAACCCAACTTAGTTTTTTTGACACTTTTGTAAGTAGTATTTTAAATTATGGATCTGAAGTGTGGGGGTTTCATAAAACGCCTAATAATGAAAAATTTGGAGCTTAGAATTTTCAAATAGTTGCTTTAATGAGGTTAAAAATTCAGATAATTACATGTTACGATGAAATAGCTAAAAAGGGCACTGAGTGGACAGATAGTATAAGAAAGAAATTGTTTAGAATATGTTTGAGATATGTGTAGCAAACAGAAAATACAGAGAATGAAGGTACATGTTTAAGCATTTATCACTATTTAATACAGAAAGGTATTTTTCAACAACAATGAATTGACTATATAAATGTGTCATCAAAATGTTTACTTGAAAATGTATTGGTGGTATTTTTTGTCTTAAACTGTAAAAAAAAAAATTGTAAAAAAACCTATTTGTTTAACCAAATCGTATTGCGACAGTGGTGCGTACCATTTCATAATAAAATGCAGTCATATGAAAAACGTTTCATCAAACCGTATTACCATAGGAAACCTAATATGGAAAATTTTCAACGTTTCGAAACAAGCAAAAACAAGAATCTTTCAAATTCAGGTAGATTTATTGTCCTCTGTAACAAAAGTTGATTGAATACATTTTAAAGTGAAATCCCTCTCTACACTATACTGTAGCTGTGGCCGTGTATGTGTGTGTCCGAATAGTATTGTGTTGTTGCACATGTATTCATTTGTATTTTGCACTGTATACATTATATATGCACTGTATCTTGTACTGATAAACCGTAAAGTTTAAAGTAATGAATAAATTGAATGGTTAATGAGCTTGTAATGAGGTAATGAAAACAATACCTTTGTTTAAATAAACTTCACTTTATAGGGTTATTAATTTATTAAGTAAGTTGGTATTAAATAAGTCTTAATATCCAAGCAAAATGTACTAATTAAATGAAGTAATTCAATTTTGATATTAATTTGCATTTAGAAAAATCAATCATCAAAACTTAATAAATTAATTACAAAAATATCATATTTATATTTTTGCAACAGTATCTTTTAAAATTTAAAATTACAGTCGTAAAATAATTCGACGGTCAATAACAAAGTTGTTTTTCTTTCTAGAAAAGTATCTTAAGCATCTAATTTTAATTAGTAATCACAAATCTCATAATAGTTACATTATTTATAACATACTTTAATACTTCTGATTAAAAAAAAGTATTATGAAGATAATTTGATGAGAATGTTTTTCAATAATTGTGGCTGAGTACCAACAGGTAACTTTTACAGGTAAAACCATTTACCTGTTGGAATTGAAACTACTTTAAAGAAAAAGACTATAACCCCTATCACAACAAACTACCCTGTAGGCAAATTAAAAATGTTGGCGTTCAGAGATACACCCCCCCACAGCCATCACTGGCCAAGTCTGATTAAAGGCCTGAGGGCCCTAGCCTGTTAATTGATTAATGATGATAACATTGATTACAGTCAATTGGATTACATGAAGATGTATGTTGGTATTTTGATATGAAGAAGGAAATGGCTTTAAATGTTCTGGTGAAAGCAATCTTTTCTTATATTAGTACTTGATGTTTATATAGCCTTTCATTTGTATGCATTGTACCTAAAGTGTATAGTGAAACAGAATACCAATACTGGTATATGTAGCTAGGTAGTACTGCCAGAGACTTATAAAACCTTGTACGTCTCTGATATTGCAAAGCTAGCTTCTTAATGTCAAATATTGAATTAATTTGTTATTGAAACAACTATACTAAGTACAAAATATGTTCTTCTGATATCTATTTTTTTATATTACAATCTGTTGTTTACTTTATTTTCTGTATATATTTTTAGTAGGATTAACTTAATAATTTCAACATAAAACATGTGTTATACCATTTTTTATTTGAACACATACCTTTCAATTTAATTGTAGAATACAAATATTTAAATAGAAAAGAATCATTGTTACTTCTTTAAAAAGAATTATAAGTTAGTATATTTAAATTATTATTTTATTTAAAATTTTGACATGCAGTGAATTAATTTATTTTAAGTATTATGATAAATATCTTCTGGCATAAACTCAGAATTGTTCATTATTGTACTTATATGAGGAAGTACTGACAGACTAATGACTTCAATAGTATAACATAAGTACAGGTAAATCATATTACATCTGTACAGGTAAGGACAAAGATAGGTATGGACCCTCCCATTACCTGTAGGGGTTTTTGTGGTCACACCTGGCTGGACGTAGTGCACTACTAGTTTACCTGTAGTTTAAATGTAGTGCACTACTAGTTTAAACGTAGTGCACTCCTAGTGCACTAGGGTGTAAAGGTTAGCTTACACTCAACTGTATATTAGTACTAGAATTGTTAACAAATACATGTATGCTAACCTGATAACAGACTCGAACTAACCGAACATATAACTGGATAACTGGCTTTTGGTGTTGATCTCTGCTGTAGGATGTAAAGATTATTGTAACTGTACTTTACCAATGGGGCGCCGTTTTACCATCTATTAACAAAACTGGATATCCAAAATTATTTAAGGATATCCAAAATTCGAATTATGGATATGCATAATTCAAATTTTGGATATTCAGTTTTGTTAATAAAAAGTAAAAAAGGCGAATATGGGGCACCGTTTTACTATTTATTAACAAAACTGGATATCAAAAATTTGAATTACATATAAATGCTTTGAATTAAGGATATCCATTATATATTGCTTTAATATATCTTTATTGTATATATATTTGCTCACTGTGTACAAAACCACCAAAGGAGAGAATTAATATGGGCAATGCCTGATATTCAATCCTTTTGACAACATTTTCCACCTTGTTTTGTAATTAAAATTTGTTGAAATAAAAAAAATAAAATGAAGGATATCCATAATTAGAGTTTTAGATATCCAAAAATATTTAAGGATATTTCCAAAATTAATTCAAGATATGCAAAATGATTTTGTTTAGTTTATTAGATCATAAATCCAATGGAGCACAAGGTAAATTGGGTAAACGCGAAGCATTTACGTTAAATTTACTGACTGCTCCATTGGATTTATGATCTAATAAACTAAACAAAATCAAAGGTTAATCCTTATATTTACAGTATTTTCCTGTAAATGGTTCATAACTTTTCTGTTCAATTTATCTCCATCTGCAGACATTTATTTCATTTCAAAACTTACAAACGAGAAAACAGTTCAATAAATGTAACATCATGAAGTTTGCATAAGCCATAGCTACATGTAGCTCCGCCCAAGTCATTTGTTAATGACGTCATACAATTGTGATTTGAACAAGGTTATTTGCATAACTCCGCCCACATGTATTGTTGTCGACGTCATAGCAATTTTGCACATTCTCAAGTATATAGTTATTGGAAAATAACTCTATAGTTTGCAGTACAATGGTTATCGAGTGAATATCAGTGTATACTGTAAATATTTAATGATATCATAAATTTGAATTATGGATATCCATAATTCAAATTTTGGATATCCGATTTTGTTAATAAATAGTGAAACGGTAGGACTGTCACAGGTACTAAATTTTGCCCCCGGGTACCAAAATTTTAGTACCCTACCCCTACCCGGGTACTCAACATATATAAATCATAGTTGTAAGTTAGCTTTCTTCGCGTTTACCTTGTTTGTTGTGTGGGGTGACAGGCTTACCGAGGGAGATTCAATGCAATGAGTGGAGTATAATTCAATAACGATATTGTGGTATCCATTTTTATGCACCAATCGATAATTTTATAGCTGCATTAATTGGAAAAAAACAATATATAACAAGCTGACATTACTGACATAACTGTCAAAGCTATCCTGCTTGTTCGTCTTACACACATAAATACACTATCCTGCCCATGCATAACAGGAAGTACAAAAAATGGGGGCACAATACCGTAATTGTCCATTTTATCATACGTGCATTTGAAGTACTCGATATGCGCATTTGTTGCAACTAAGGAATTAAGGAAACGAACAACATGATAATTAACATGATGCTTTATTATTATCAATGTCAATTACGTGTACAATGCAACTGGAACCTACAGAACACGTGACATAGTCTTCATTCGGACCGTCTCTCGTGTTATCGTATATAAGACTATGGTGAACCCCGGTCAACTTCAAGTACACATGTCCGTCTCGTATCAAAATACGGTCATTGAAAATAAAATTTGAAACAAAGTTCCATGTGAACTTGTTGAAAACAGATGAAGTGTCATCCTTGGTGAGTGAAAACAACACAAATCAGTGGGATTTTGTACTACTTTTATAGAAGTTTTACATAGACACAGCCGTGTGACAAAATTTTTCCTATTTTGACGGGTACCCGGGTACACATTTTCGGACCCGGTTACTTCTCCAACCCGACCCGTGCCCAGGTACTCGGGTACTCGTAACAGCCCTATGAAACGGTGCCCCATATTCACCCACTGGTTCTCATTGTTCCGTCATGCATGTAAGACTCAATAACACTGAGACAGATATTGAATAGAATAGGAATTTATAGAAGAAAAAACGTTATATCATTTTGTATTTGTTAGACAAAAACATGATATTAACAGGAATGTGACATTAAAAGAAACCTCTATTAATGTAACCTCTATATATCTTGTTGTGTAACCTCTATATATCTGGTACAAACACAACTGTATGTGTTACAAAGTGTTGAACTGATGGAATGACTATTATGGTTGACTATCAAAAGGATGAAAATGTGACTTGTAATTGTCTGTCTCTGGTGACGGAGAAACAGCTCTTTCAAACAGAGTTACTTTAAATATTGCATACTTTAAACTGTTATCAAGGTCAAGTGCAACCTCTAGGATTCATCCATGTGTTGATGAGAAAATGTCTCCCCTGTTTTAGATGTCAGGTTATTATTGACTGAATTATTTAAATTCCACAATCTGATTATCCATATTTACACTTGATAAACTGTTGATAACATGCAACATAAGGTCATATATTTCTCTAATTAGCTCTAATTTCGGTTTAAACGTAGTGTATTTTTTAACAATATCCAGAAGTGACACAACATGACCGCCATGCTCTAAACAATCACTGTCAGTCAGGTGTTTTTTAGCAGTCAGGAGCATTACAACTTAATAGTTTTAATGACCCTGTAGATATAACAAAAATGGAATTGAAATCTGGAATATTTTGGCTTTGGAAAAAGCATACATAGATAAAAATGACAAGTATCAATTCTATACATAAAAACAAATTCCAGTTTGGGGGGGGGGGGGTATTTTTGAGTCAGGTCGGTAAATGTGTTTAACATGAAACTCTTCTGATTTCATAAAATTTCATTAAATAATGAGATGTATAGGCTACTAGAATCCAGAGATGTATAATCCAGTAGTAGCCAGAGATGTATAATCCACTTGTAACGAGAGATGTATAATCCAGTAGTAGCCTGGGAAGTATAATCCAGTAGTAGCCAGAGATGTATAATCCACTTGTAATGAGAGATGTACATTGTATAATCTGCTAGAAGTAAGAGGTGTATAATCCACTTGTAACGAGAGATATATAATCCACTTGTAACGAGAGATGTATAATCCACTTTTAACGAGATACATGTATGTATAATGCAGTAGTAGCCAGGGATGTATAATCCACTTGTAATGAGAGATGTATAATCCACTTGTATCGAGAGATGTATAATCCACTTGTAACGAGAGATGTATAATCCAGTAGTAGCCTGGGAAGTATAATCCACTTGTAACGAGAGATGTATAATCCACTTGTAATGAGAGATGTATAATCCACTTGTAACGAGAGATGTATAATCCAGTAGTAGCCAGGGATATATAATCTGCTAGAAGCCAGAGATGTATAATCCACTTGTAACGAGAGATGTATAATCCAGTAGTAGCCAGGGATATATAATCTGCTAGAAGTAAGAGATGTATAATCCACTTTTAACGAGATATGTATAATCCAGTAGTAGCCAGGGATGTATAATCCACTTGTAACGAGAGATGTATAATCGAGTAGTAGCCAGGGATATATAATCTGCTAGAAGCCAGAGATGTATAATCCAGTAGTAACCAGGGATGTATAATCCAGTAGTAGCCAGAAATGTATAATCCACTAGTAGCCAGAAATGTATAATCCACTAGTAGCCAGAGATGTATAATCCAGTAGTAGCCAGAAATGTATAATCCACTAGTAGCCAGAGATGTATAATCCAGTAGAAGCCAGAGATGTATAATCCAGTAGTAGCCAGGGATGTATAATTCACTTGTAACGATAAATGTATAATCTACTAGAAGCCAGAGATGTATAATCCACTTGTAATGAGAGATCTAGGTGTATAATCCAGTTGTAACCATGGATGTATAATCCACTTGTAACTAGAGATGTATAATCCTGTAGAAGCCAGAGATGTATAATCCAGTAGTAGCCAGGGATGTATAATCCAGTAGAAGCCAGAGATGTATTATCTACTAGGAACCAGAGATGTATAATCCAGTAGTAGCCAGGGATGTATAATCCAGTAGAAGCCAGATATATATAATCCACTAGTAGCCAGAAATGTATAATCTACTAGAAACCAGAGATGTATAATCCAGTAGTAGCCAGGGATGTATAATCCAGTAGAAGCCAGAGATGTATTATCCACTAGTAGCCAGAGATGTATAATCTACTAGAAACCAGAGATGTATAATCTACTAGAAGCCAGAGATGTATTATCCACTAGTAGCCAGAGATGTATAATCTACTAGAAGCCAGAGATGTATAATCCACTAGTAGCCAGAGATGTATAATCTACTAGAAGCCAGAAATGTATAATCCACTAGTAGCCAGAAATGTGTAATATACTAGAAACCAGAGATGTATAATCCAGTAGTAGCCAGGGATGTATAATCCAGTAGTAGCCAGGGATGTACAATCCAGTAGAAGCCAGAGATGTATAATCCACTTTTAACGAGAGATGTATAATCCAGTAGAAGCCAGATATGTATAATCCGCTAGTAGCCAGAGATGTTGCAAACCAAATAATTCATTATCCAAAAACCACTGGTGCTTCTGGATATTTTAGGTGTTATAGTGACATTGCTTGAAAACCTATAGGTTGGATTGTCTGGATTTTATAAATTTGCTTGTAAGCACATGTATTGATCAAAACATAACTTACATCATTCTGGTAGCTACCATATTTTACACTTTATTTTTGGTATATGTATCGAATACAAATGTATATTGATCCTGGAATTGAAATGTTTTTGCTGTCTTTTAACATTGATCCTGAATTTGAATATTCTCTTGTTGTTTGTGTGTTGAATAGAGACTTCATGAGGAGAATCAATTTGTGGATCGGTGCATGAAGGAAGGCGTGCTACTAAAAAGTAAGCTTCACAAGTTTTAATTTTCTTCATCTTCTGCAAATTGGGTTTACAGGGTACATCAAAAAGTATTCCTTCCATTAAGCTGTGTGCATCCATCTGAGAGGCTTTAAGGAGATGCTATTCGAAAACTGTTAAATACAAAACTTTTCATACATATAGAGAATGTTACACGAGTGTCGATGTAAAGGCTCGTGACATATTAGATTATCTAACTCGTTTAATAAATTCCATATTACATCGACACTCGTGTAAGATTCTATTCATCACATGACTTATATTTATGAAGAAAATACACAAAAACGCGCAAATTCATTCTCTATTAGAAAGGTAAATTTCTACATTGATGGTACGATTTTGTCTTCCGAGACAATCATATGACGTCATAAAGATGTCATTTGTTTATGATGTCACAATAGTGTTATTACACGTGTGTAATACCATACTTACAGGGGTTAATCTAGGATTAAGGGGCAACTACCTGTTTGTACTTTAGGGGGGTGAAAAAGCTCTTCAAAGGGGAATTTTTAATAATCACAAAGTTTTACTTTTTAAACTTTAAAGCATATTTTTCATCTGAAAACAGCAAAGGATAATCAGAAAAAGACAAATCTGAAGGATTTGGGTAGATCTTGACATGAAAAATGAAGGAAAATGCAACATTTCATTAAATTTAACACAATTCTGAGGGGAAAAGGGGAAACAAATTCTGAGGGGAAACTACCCATAAACGGTAGTAAAAAAGGCCTAGATTGACCCCTGACTTATGACATGGCCGTATGACATGACTGAACAGGTCAGTTATATGATAAACCCTAGTATTAGTCTAGTGGCCTAGTTGTGTCTTTTTCTATTGAGGAAGTTTCACTTTTAATGTTTTTAGCATCATCAGCAATCATCCTTGGATAAAGTTGCATTGCAGTCTTTGTTCAATTTAATGAAATGATTATACATTAGTATTTAAATGTAATGTAACGGTTGGTATATTTTCAGGTACTCCTGTTGCAGTTGGAATGTTTACTTTTTTTGAGTATCGAAAGAAATTCGGTAAGATAAATACAATATATATAATGATATGTCGCTTAATAAATTCACAAATCAAACAAACTAGGTCATATATCATTACTTCAAAGCATTTCTTTTCAATAAGCAAAGAGCCCAGAGTACTGGGATGACCAGCTACCAAGTTTGACCTTGGATTATATTACTTTGAAGGTCACAGTGGTCATATATTTAAAACAAATCTTAAACCAATTTCTCCTCAATAACTAAAAAGCTTCGAGTTTTGATATTGAACCAGAAACATGCTGGGATAAAGGGGCTTCCATCTTTAGATGGGTCAAATGTGTTTCAAATCTTCAAGCAACTTCTTCTCAATAACCAAAAGTCCAAGGGGGATGAGTTTGGGCCTGAAACATACTGGGATGAAGAGCTACCAATTTTGTTCAAATGATTTACCTTGACCCACTTTCAAAGTCACAGGAGTCAAATGTGATTAACATTTTCAGGCAACTTCCTCTCACAAACCAAATGGCACAGGGAACTGAAATAAGGTCAATAGATTGATGGAATTAAATGCTACTAAGTTTGTTCAAAGGAATGACATTGGTGAATTTTTAAGGTCAGAGGTCAAAAGTGTTGAAATCTTAGCAACTTCTGAATTACTGAATGACCCATGGGAATGATATCAGGTCTGTGGCATGTTGGGATGAAGGGCTACCAAGTTTGTTTAAATAAATAACCTTGACCCACTTTCATGGTAACAGGGTCAAATGTCTTAAAATCTTCAAGCAATTTCTTCTAAATGAATGATATTTGGCCTAAAGCTTGCTTGGATTAAGCGCCAGGGCCAAAAGGTCTGGGGAATTGGTGTAAGTCCAATGCATGCTGCATTAAAGGACTACCAAGTTTGTTCAAATGAATTACCATGATTTACTTTCAAGGTCACAGGGATCAAAAAGTGTTAAAATTTTCAAGTAACTTCTTTCCAATAACTTAAAGTCTTAGGGTACTGATATTTGACCTGTAGCATGCTGGGATCAAGGGCTACCAAGTTTGTTGAAATAAATGACTTTGGCCTGTTTCAAGGTCACATTGGTCAAAAGTCTGAAAATTCTCTAATAACTTTTCTGTAGCCAAAAGGTCCTGATAACTGATATTAGGCTTGTAGCATGCTGGGATAAGGAGCTACCAAGGTTTGGTAGGTCACCTGATCTGAAGGGTCAAGACAACCAAAAGCAATCATGCTTTGTCTGTCCTCTTGCGCTGTTCGTTAAAAATTTCTTCAATGACTTCTTTCTCAATAACCGAAAGACCTAGGATGCTGATTTTATTCATGTAATATGTAGGGATGAAAGGCTACCAAGTTTGTTTTAAATAAGTAACCTACTTTCAAGGTCAAAAGGATCAAATGTCGTAAAATTATCAAGCAACCTTGTTTCAATAACCAAAAGGCACAGGGTGCTGAAATTATGCATGTTGCATGCTTGGATGAAGTTTGTTCAAATGAATGACTTTAACTCACTTTCAAGGTCACAGGGGTCAAATGTGTTTTCTTTCAAACAACTTCTTTTCAATAAACAAAATGCCCAGGATACTGTTGATTGGCTGGAAGTCTGCTGGGATGAAAGTTACCAAGATTGTTCAAAGGAATGATTTTGACATATTTTACATGTCACAGGGGTCAAATGACTGCAAATCTTGAAGTAGCTTCTCCTTAATAACCTAAAGGTCACAGGGGTCAGATGTGGTAAAAATCAAGCAACTTATTCTCAATAAAAGAAAGGCAGGGTTAATGATATTTGTCAGTAGCGTGCTAGGATGATACTACCAAGTTTGTTCAAATGAGTGACTTTGACACGATATTAAGGTCTCAAAGGTCCACTATTATTAAATCTTCAAACACACTTTCAACGTCACAGAAGTTAAATGTCTTGAAAAAATTGTATATTTCTTTTTAATAACCTGAAGGCCCTGAGTGCTGATATTTTGCCTGTAGTATGCATTTAAATAAATATCTTGATCCGTTTTCAATGTCACAAAGGTGAAATGTATTAAAATCTGCAAATAGCTTCTTCTCAGTAATAAACCAAAATGCCCAGGTTATTGATATTAGGCATTTTTCATACTAGAATGAACAGCTGACACTGATATCATTTTACCAGTACAATTGTATCTGTAATGTACCTGTAAGGCCATACCAATTTGATTTATTGTTCGTCGGATTTACCGCTCCTGTTTTGGAAAAATAAAATAAAAGTAAAAGTTAAATATTACTGCTCCAATTTTAGCGTCAATGAAAAATGACGAACCCAATATATTTTACAATGGTTCAAAATTTAGAAAGCGATATTCCGAAGCATTGAATGTTTAAAACGAAGGTAAAAATGGTATTTCAAGCGGTTTTTTGCAACAACACGAGGGAAATGCGTGTCAAGGCTTTTTCACTTTTTAAGAAACTGGGAAAGTGTTAAAATGGCTTTCTTATCGTGTTGATCACTACATAAACCGGTCGCCATATTGTATTCCAAAATACCGCATAGATGGTTTATTGTTCCAAGATCTCTGTATAAAATAAACAAATTACGGACCCCAAGCGGTCTCACTAAAAAGCGACTTCAAGCGTCAGCAGAAAATATCTTTAAAAATCATGAATTAAGTGAGCAACACCAAAAGATATTTTGTTAATTCAAATGGACGAGTATAATAACACCTCTGTATTAAATTTCAAATCAGTATTTTTCTCAAGCAATCGACCCAATTTGAAAGACATCATTGTCATTTCAGCAGTCTTATTTTACAGAATAGGCCTACTGTTGATAGTTAAAAAACGTGTTTGTTATTATTATTTTGAAATATTTATGTAGGTACAATGTAATACCATGCGAACTCTCTTCGAGATGCCGTAGTTACCTAGTCACCAGTAGTCAAAACATTAAAATCCTGAATGGATTATATTAACACTGGGTTCATGATGCTTATTCAACCACGAGATAAACAATAATGAACTTATTCATATAAGGGACATCAGTTTATAAACTGATATCAATCTTTATGATTTGTTATTTAGTACACAAATAATGCTTGTGGCTTTGGTTCAATCTTTAAACTTGAATGAATGACCTTGGGTCTTCTATTAGAAGGTAATTTAAGAAAGTTTTTCTCTCAAATGCTATTTTATTGCACAGCTTCATACAAGTGAGTTTGTACCATGGAAATGATTAAATAAAACGCTTCAACAGTTTAAATACGTGTACTATTTGGTGATACATTATATTAATAGTCAAACACGTATTCTGACATGTATTTAGTCTTTTGAAAACTACCGTTCGAAATTTTAAGGAATTCAAAATTTTTGTAAAATCAAAACAATTTCGCCCGCTCGCTCCAATTTTGAAATCTCATTTTCCGACGAACAATAGATCGAATTGGTATGGCCTAATGTATCTGTATTGTACCTATAATGTACCTGTAACCCACCTGTAATGTACCTGTAATGTATCTGTATTGTATATAATGTAACTGTAACATACACGTAATGTACCTGTAATGTACCTGTAATGTATCTGTAATGTACCTGTAACATGTAATGTAATGTATATTTAACATACATGTAATGTACCTGTAACCCACCTGTAATGTACCTATAATATACCTGTAACATACATGTAATATACCTGTTACATGTAATGTAATGTATATTTAACATGTAATGTAATGTATATTTAACATACATGTAATGTACCTGTTACATACATGTAATGTAACTGTAACATACATGTAATGTACCTGTAACCCACCTGTAATGAATCTGTAATGTACCTATAATATACCTGTAACATACATGTAATGTACCTGTAACATGTAATGTAATGTATATTTAACATACATGTAATGTACCTGTAACATGTAATGTAATGTATATTTAACATACATGTAATGTACCTGTAACATACATGTAATGTACCTGTAACCCACATGTAATGAATCTGTAATGTACCTATAATGTACCTGTAACATACATGTAATGTACCTGTAACATGTAATGTAATGTATATTTAACATACATGTAATGTACCTGTAACATGTAATGTAATGTATATTTAACATGTAATGTAATGTATATTTAACATACATGTAACATATAATGTAATGTATATTTAACATACATGTAATGTACCTGTAACATACATGTAATGTACCTGTAACCCATCTGTAATGTACCTTTAATGTACCTTTAACATACATGTAATGTACCTGTAACATGTAATGTAATGTATCTGTAATGTACCTATAATGTACCTGTAACATACATGTAATGTATCTGTAACATGTAATGTAATGTATCTGTAATGTACCTATAATGTACCTGTAACATACATGTAATGTACCTGTAACATGTAATGTAATGTATCTGTAATGTACCTATAATGTACCTGTAACATACATGTAATGTATCTGTAACGTGTAATGTAATGTATCTGTAATCTACCTATAATGTATCTGTATTGTACTTATAATGTAACTGTAACATACCTGTAATGTAACTGTAACATACATGTAATGTACCTGTAACATACATGTAATGTACCTGTAACCCACCTGTAATGAATCTGTAATGTACCTATAATGTACCTGTAATATACATGTAATGTACCTGTAATATACCTGTTATGTACCTGTAACCCATCTATAATGTACCTGTAATATACCTGTTATGTACCTGTAACCCACCTGTAATGTACCTGTAACCCACCTGTAATGTACCTGTATCCCACCTGTAATGTACCTGTAACCCACCTGTAATGTACTTGTAACATACCTGTTATGCACCTGTAACCCACCTTTAATGTACATGTAATGTACCTGTAACCCACCTTTAATGTACTGTAACATACCTGTAACCCACCTGTAATGTACCTGTAAGGTACCTGTAACCCACCTGTTATGTACCTGTAACCCACCTGTAATGTACCTGTAACATACCTGTAATCCACCTGTTATGTACCTGTAACCCACCTGTAATGTACCTGTAAGCCACCTGTTATGTACCTGTAAGCCACCTGCTATGTACCTGTAACCCACCTGTAATGTACCTGTAATGTACCTGTAACCTACCTGTAATGAACCTGTAACATACCTGTAACCCACCTTTAATGTATGGTAACATACCTGTAACCCACCTGTAATGTACCTGTAACCCACCTGTAATGTACCTGTAACCCACTTGTAATGTACCTGTAACTCACCTGTAATGTACCTGTAACCCACCTGTAATGTACCTGTAACCCACCTGTAATGTACCTTTAACATACTTGTAACCCACCTGTATAGTACTGTATCTACACATTGGTTTGTTTGTGATAAATTCCTGTTTTACTTCTATAGGACATAACAGCAGGCATTGGCTGCTCAACGGATTAAGTAAGTATGATTGTATCACTGTCAGACCAGGGGCCTGTTGCTCAAAGGTCTATTATATAAAATCTCCATTCTCTTCTTCATTATCCAATAGGATAAATAACACAAATACAAAAACTGTATTTCCCAGCGACATAGGTACTGACTGATCATATGCCAAATATATATCAAAATTTATTAACCATTCCTGTTTCTCTATATATACGACAACGCTTTTTTATTTTTTTTTTTCCCCAAACATTTTAATGCCCCATAACATTTCATGAATACTGCCAGGGTTGGGGCAAACAACCTTTGCTTACATGCACGTATTATGACCAGTATGCTTTCCACCCTTTTTTCCTGAAAGTTATAGCCAGACTGATAGTTAAATACAATTGTATATAAGAAGCTAATACATGTAAAAGCTAAAAAAAACCTGTTCAGTGTTAATTTTGCCATCTAAACCTTATTACTATGTACAAGTATATGCTATCAAGATAGATTCGCCTTCATTTCTGAAAATGTGACTATAAAAATGATGAAAATTGTATCTATACATACAATGTAATTCACCACCAGATCACATTCTAATTCATAACACCCAATGAAAATACACAACATTAAAGTAAATTTAGACTATTCAATGCATTGTACAATCATTTCTGTCTGTTATTCTCACTTGTCAAACTATACCGAATTTTTTTTATTAAACTAAAATCATTAGTATTGAAAAAAATTCTCCTGGTCATTATATTACAGACTACCTCTACCCAGCGGTGATAATCAGAACAGGTCTTACTGTACAATGCATTAAATTTTCTTACCTCATCAGTAGAATGTCTGTTAAATCCCACACAATTATCCAATATCACTGAATCACCTCTTTGTTACAACACTCAGAAAGACATTAATATCATACACAAATCAGGACCCACTGTGTCTACTTTCTGTTGAATATGTCGTCCACATTGTCATATAGGTCAACTGGCTTCCTCACATTATCATAAACTGCAAAGACTTGTCCATTGAAAACCACACATTTTCAATGCGACTGTCACTCTTTAGTCTGTTGATTAGTCCAGCATTATCTCTTGTCACATCATCCACCAACTTCATTGTCCCCCGTAACTCCTTATGTCTGATCACATGGTTCCTGACACCTTTCCGTACAAACTTCACCACTAGTGGCCGTGCTCTCGTAGTGTCCCTCCCAGGAATCCTATGAATTCTTTCTTTAAAATCTCCACCTCACTCTGTCATTCTGTATTCTGTTTCTTTAGTTCCTCTATTTCCTTCTGTTTATCCTGAAGGGATTCCTGTAGCCGGTGGTTGTGAACATTTAGATGTCCATCTCTTGCCTCATCTTTGCTGTCCGCTCAGAAATCTTTCTCTCAACTTCCTTTTCTAGGTGTTTCCTCATTTCATCAACAATCTTGCTTACTATCTTCTCTAACTCTGCTGATTTTACAAGTCCACATGACAGTGTAGTTAAATCCTCCTTTGTTGCCACATTTCCCAGCTGTACCTTGATCTTAGCAATATCATCCCTAAGATCCTCATCTATGGCAACACTCTGCCTGGTTGCAGAGGCTGGTCCTCTGCTTCTGTTAGGAGCACTAGCCATGTTTACACTATAATAGTTGGTACAGGTAAGTATAACCAGTCCAACAACGCTATACCATTCTAACCTGGTCCCTATCAATACATTTACAAGTGAGCACAACACTCGATATATACGCTTTTACATGAACTGACCTGGCACTGTAAACAACTTTTAACATATCCATAACACACGTGTGTGCTTCCTCCACCCGTCTCTCTGGAATGCGCAAAACTCCTAATAAAGTGTTAATATCTACATCAAGAAAAGTCACAAATTGTACAGGATCCCACATAGACTTGTCTGCTTTGGGCACAAAACCTGAATCTATAATGTCACTTTTAACTTTTGCACTCTGTTCTGCTAACTTCAATTTGTCTGCGTTATGACACAATCCGTCATCCAAATACATTAATATCTGTAAACCCTCGCCCCTCCACTTTTTAATGAGCGGTCTAGTGACTTTAGTAAAAATATACGGAGCTGTAGACAGACCAAACGATAACACTAAAACTTAAAATATACTTTATTGGAACCAAAATTCCACAAAAACCCAAGAAATTTGGTTTGGGATGGATACTGTAAAAGTACATATTTTCGCGGTAATCTTATTTTAGCGCATTTCGCGTTGAAAGTTTTGCGCTAAAATATGATTACGCTAATTGGAGTTTTAATATACTGCTTATATAGTTATTTTCACTGATGCGCGAATTTATCATTGCGCTAATATGACAAACACTAAAAAATGCGCTAAAATTTGATTGCGCCAAATTAAGTACGTTTACAGTATACAATGTGAATCTGTGATGATACGCCGAATGTACATAACATTTTATTAACCTTCCCTGTTTCTCTATACAACAACTATGTACGTAAATCGTCATATTTCACAGATTATTTCTATCAATGTTCATAGGCCTCCTTTAAATCCAGTATTGTTTACCACTAATCTGAACCAATACTGTCAATGGGGGTGTCTAATATGGAGATTTCTCACATCTTTCTATTAATTTTCGCTTTTTTAAATCGAAAATAGAAATAGATAATGGAGTGGGTGAGTTCCAATCTTGTCTGTTACAGTTAGTGGGGCTGTTGGAGTACTCATTGCCAGGATGAGTAATTTCAGAAAATGCCATGTTAGGACCTTGGAGCAATTTCCGGATGGCAGACTTGCCAAGATTTTTAGCCATAACAGGTAAAAACCGCTGAAGAAGAAAGTATAACCTATCAGTATATGTATTTATAAAATCATTAGCCTGTTGCATTACCTTTCATTAAAGTCTAGCCAATATTATCACCCCACAACCAATACTATGGCAAAGGTACTTCCCTGGGCAAAGATAAACTAGGGAAGATGGGGAGAGGGAATCAGCTAGCTAATTACTTCCCTGAGCAAAGATAAAATAGGGAAGATGGGGAGAGGGAATCAGCTAGCTAATTACTTCCCTGAGCAAAGATAAACTAGGGAAGATGGGGAGAGGGAATCAGCTAGCTAATTACTTCCCTGAGCAAAGATAAACTAGGGAAGATGGGGAGAGGGAATCAGCTAGCTAATTACTTCCCTGAGCAAAGATAAACTAGGGAAGATGGGGAGAGGGAATCAGCTAGCTAATAACTTCCCTGAGCAAAGATAAACTTGGGAAGATGGGGGAGGGAGTCAGCTAGCTAATTACTTCTCTGAGCAAAGATAAACTAGTGAAGATGGGGAGAGGGAATCAGCTAGCTAATAACTTCTTTGAGCAAAGATAAACTAGGGAAGATGGGGAGAGGGAATCAGCTAGCTAATACTTCCCTGAGCAAAGATAAACTAGGGAAGATGGGGGAGGGAATCAGCTAGCTAATAACTTCTTTGAGCAAAGATAAACTAGGGAAGATGGGGTGAGGGAATCAGCTAGCTAATAACTTCTTTGAGCAAAGATAAACTAGTGAAGATGGGGAGAGGGAATCAGCTAGCTAATTACTTCCCTGAGCAAAGATAAACTAGGGAAGATGGGGTGAGGGAATCAGCTAGCTAATTACTTCCCTGAGCAAAGATAAAATAGGGAAGATTGGGGAGGGAGTCAGCTAGCTAATTACTTCCCTGAGCAAAGATAAACTAGGGAAGATGGGGTGAGGGAATCAGCTAGCTAATTACTTCTCTGAGCAAAGATAAACTAGGTAAGATGGGGAGAGGGAGTCAGCTAGCTAATTACTTCTCTGAGCAAAGATAAACTAGGGAAGATGGGGGAGGGAATCAGCTAGCTAATAACTTCTTTGAGCAAAGATAAACTAGGTAAGATGGGGAGAGGGAGTCAGCTAGCTAATTACTTCCCTGAGCAAAGATAAACTAGGGAAGATGGGGGAGGGAGTCAGCTAGCTAATTACTTCTTTGAGCAAAGATAAACTAGGGAAGATGGGGAGAGGGAGTCAGCTAGCTAATAACTTCTCTGAGCAAAGATAAACTAGGGAAGATGGGGAGAGGGAATCAGCTAGCTAATTACTTCTGAGCAAAGATAAACTTGGGAAGATGGGGGAGGGAGTCAGCTAGCTAATTACTTTTCTGAGCAAAGATAAACTAGGGAAGATGGGGAGAGGGAATCAGCTAGCTAATTACTTCTCTGAGCAAAGATAAACTAGGGAAGATGGGGGAGGGAATCAGCTAGCTAATAACTTCTTTGAGCAAAGATAAACTAGGGAAGATGGGGTGAGGGAATCAGCTAGCTAATTACTTCCCTGAGCAAAGATAAACTAGTGAAGATGGGGAGAGGGAATCAGCTAGCTAATTACTTCCCTGAGCAAAGATAAACTAGGGAAGATGGGGTGAGGGAATCATCTAGCTAATTACTTCCCTGAGCAAAGATAAACTAGTGAAGATGGGGAGAGGGAATCAGCTAGCTAATTACTTCCCTGAGCAAAGATAAACTAGGGAAGATGGGGAGAGGAAATCGGCTAGCTAATAACTTCTTTGAGCAAAGATAAACTAGGTAAGATGGGGAGAGGGAGTCAGCTAGCTAATTACTTCCCTGAGCAAAGATAAACTAGGTAAGATGGGGAGAGGGAGTCAGCTAGCTAATTACTTCCCTGAGCAAAGATAAAATAGGGAAGATGGGGAGAGGGAATCAGCTAGCTAATTACTTCCCTGAGCAAAGATAAACTAGGGAAGATGGGGTGAGGGAATCATCTAGCTAATTACTTCCCTGAGCAAAGATAAACTAGGGAAGATGGGGGAGGGAGTCAGCTAGCTAATTACTTCTCTGAGCAAAGATAAACTAGGGAAGATGGGGGAGGGAGTCAGCTAGCTAATAACTTCTTTGAGCAAAGATAAACTAGGGAAGATGGGGAGAGGGAGTCAGCTAGCTAATAACTTCTCTGAGCAAAGATAAACTAGGGAAGATGGGGAGAGGGAATCAGCTAGCTAATTACTTCTGAGCAAAGATAAACTTGGGAAGATGGGGGAGGGAGTCAGCTAGCTAATTACTTTTCTGAGCAAAGATAAACTAGGGAAGATGGGGAGAGGGAATCAGCTAGCTAATTACTTCTCTGAGCAAAGATAAACTAGTGAAGATGGGGAGAGGGAATCAGCTAGCTAATTACTTCCCTGAGCAAAGATAAACTAGTGAAGATGGGGTGAGGGAATCAGCTAGCTAATTACTTCCCTGAGCAAAGATAAACTAGGGAAGATGGGGGAGGGAGTCAGCTAGCTTATTACTTCTCTGAGCAAAGATAAACTTGGGAAGATGGGGAGAGGGAATCAGCTAGCTAATTACTTTTCTGAGCAAAGATAAACTAGGGAAGATGGGGGAGGGAGTCAGCTAGCTTATTACTTCTCTGAGCAAAGATAAACTTGGGAAGATGGGGAGAGGAAATCGGC
Source organism: Mimachlamys varia (assembly GCA_947623455.1). Lineage (NCBI taxonomy): Eukaryota > Metazoa > Mollusca > Bivalvia > Pectinida > Pectinidae > Mimachlamys > Mimachlamys varia. Next base: position 5,509,382 of record OX392534.1, read on the forward strand.
TAGCTAATTACTTCCCTGAGCAAAGATAAACTAGGGAAGATGGGGAGAGGGAATCAGCTAGCTAATAACTTCTCTGAGCAAAGATAAACTAGGGAAGATGGGAGAGGGAATCAGCTAGCTAATAACTTCCCTGAGCAAAGATAAACTTGGGAAGATGGGGGAGGGAGTCAGCTAGCTAATTACTTCTCTGAGCAAAAATAAACTAGTGAAGATGGGGAGAGGGAATCAGCTAGCTAATAACTTCTTTGAGCAAAGATAAACTAGGGAAGATGGGGAGAGGGAATCAGCTAGCTAATTACTTCCCTGAGCAAAGATAAACTAGGGAAGATGGGGGAGGGAATCAGCTAGCTAATAACTTCTTTGAGCAAAGATAAACTAGGGAAGATGGGGTGAGGGAATCAGCTAGCTAATTACTTCCCTGAGCAAAGATAAACTAGTGAAGATGGGGAGAGGGAATCAGCTAGCTAATTACTTCCCTGAGCAAAGATAAACTAGGGAAGATGGGGTGAGGGAATCATCTAGCTAATTACTTCCCTGAGCAAAGATAAACTAGTGAAGATGGGGAGAGCGAATCAGCTAGCTAATCACTTCCCTGAGCAAAGATAAACTAGGGAAGATGGGGAGAGGAAATCGGCTAGCTAATAACTTTTTTGAGCAAAGATAAACTAGTGAAGATGGGGAGAGGGAGTCAGCTAGCTAATTACTTCCCTGAGCAAAGATAAACTAGTGAAGATGGGGAGAGGGAATCAGCTAGCTAATTACTTCCCTGAGCAAAGATAAACTAGGGAAGATGGGGAGAGGAAATCGGCTAGCTAATAACTTCTTTGAGCAAAGATAAACTAGGTAAGATGGGGAGAGGGAGTCAGCTAGCTTATTACTTCTCTGAGCAAAGATAAACTAGGGAAGATGGGGGAGGGAATCAGCTAGCTTATAACTTCTTTGAGCAAAGATAAACTAGGTAAGATGGGGAGAGGGAGTCAGCTAGCTAATTACTTCCCTGAGCAAAGATAAACTAGGGAAGATGGGGGAGGGAGTCAGCTAGCTAATTACTTCTTTGAGCAAAGATAAACTAGGGAAGATGGGGAGAGGGAGTCAGCTAGCTAATAACTTCTCTGAGCAAAGATAAACTAGTGAAGATGGGGAGAGGGAATCAGCTAGCTAATTACTTCCCTGAGCAAAGATAAACTAGTGAAGATGGGGAGAGGGAATCAGCTAGCTAATAACTTCTCTGAGCAAAGATAAACTAGGGAAGATGGGGAGAGGGAATCAGCTAGCTTATAACTTCTCTGAGCAAAGATAAACTAGGGAAGATGGGGAGAGGGAATCAGCTAGCTTATAACTTCTCTGAGCAAAGATAAACAAGGGAAGATGGGGAGAGGGAATCAGCTAGCTAATTACTTCCCTGAGCAAAGATAAAATAGGGAAGATGGGGAGAGGGAATCAGCTAGCTAATTACTTCCCTGAGCAAAGATAAACTAGGGAAGATGGGGTGAGGGAATCATCTAGCTAATTACTTCCCTGAGCAAAGATAAACTAGTGAAGATGGGGAGAGGGAATCAGCTAGCTAATTACTTCTCTGAGCAAAGATTTACTAGGGAAGATGGGGGAGGGAGTCAGCTAGCTAATTACTTCTCTGAGCAAAGATAAACTAGGGAAGATGGGGGAGGGAATCAGCTAGCTAATTACTTCTCTGAGCAAAGATAAACTTGGGAAGATGGGGAGAGGGAATCAGCTAGCTAATTACTTCCCTGAGCAAAGATAAACTAGGGAAGATGGGGAGAGGGAATCAGCTAGCTATTTACTTCTCTGAGCAAAGATAAACTAGTGAAGATGGGGTGAGGGAATCAGCTAGCTAATTACTTCCCTGAGCAAAGATAAACTAGGGAAGATGGGAGAGGGAATCAGCTAGCTAATTACTTCTCTGAGCAAAGATAAACTAGGGAAGATGGGGAGAGGGAATCAGCTAGCTAATAACTTCTCTGAGCAAAGATAAACTAGGGAAGATGGGGAGAGGGAATCGGCAATGGTTCGTTCATCCAGTGGACAAAACAGTAAATTGATTTTTCCAAGAGGAAAGAATATTGGGTAGTTATTTTTTCCCGCGGATACTTTCAAATTGGGATTCAAATGACTTCTACACTCGTTCTTCTAGTTGTGGTTAGCTCACCTGCCTGAAAACCAGGTGTGTGTATGCCATGGTTCATCACCAGCCATCAACTTTGTACTTTAAACAGCTGCCTTTCAATAAGCCCAGTGTACTGATATTTGATTGGTAGCATGCTGCGATGAAAGGCTACCATGTTTGCTGCAATAAATGACCTTAACTCAGTTTTAACTCAGTTGGCGCGGAGAATGTCTCCCCTTTGTCTGGAATTGACTTTTAGGTAATCTGAAGTGTCAGGATGGCCTATAGTCATTGTGCTTTGTCCATCGTCTTAATTAAGCCGTGCGCCATGCATAAACTTTTCCTTAAAACATCTTTTCAGTAAGAAAAAGGGCCAAGAGAACTGATATTTATATAAGCATGTAGCATGCTTGGGTGAAGGGCTACAAACGTTTGTTAAAATGAATGATCTTGACCTACTTTCAAGGTCACAGGGCTCAAATGTCTAAAAAAAATCTTCAAGAAACTTCTCAATAACTGAAAGACCCAGGGAACAGATATTGTGCCTGTAACATGCTTGGATGAAGGGCTCACTACCAAATTTGTTGAAATGAATGGCCTTGACCTGCTTTCAAAGTCACAGGGATCAATTGTGTTAAAGATCTTTCAAACAACTGCTTCTCAGTAACCAAATGGCCCAGGGTACTGATGTTATGCATGTAGCATACTTAGATGAAAGGCTACCAAGTCTGTTAAAATGAATGACATTGACCTACTTTCAAGGTCACAGGGCTCAAATGTCTGCAAGGTCATAGGGCTCAAATGTCTGAAAACCTTCAAGAAACTTCTCAATAACTGAAATACCCAGGGAACTGATTTTTTACATGTAGCTTGTTTGGATAAAGGGCTAGCAAGTATCTTCAAATGAATTGCCTTGACCCATGTTCAAGGTTACAGGGGTCAAATGTGTTCATATTCTTCAAGAAACTTTTAAATAACCTAAAGGCCAGGGTACTGATATTTGGCCTGTAGCATGCTTGAATGAAGAGCACTACTAAGTTTGTTCAAATGAATGACTTTGACCCTCTTTCAAGGTCATAAGGATCAATGTCTTAAAATGTTTCAAACACTTCTCAGTAACTAAAGGTCCCATGAGAGTGCTATTTTGCTAGTAGTATGCTGAGATGAATGAATACCAAATTTGTTCATTGACCCGCTTACAAGGTTACAAGGTTCAAATACAGTAATATCTTTAAACAACTTCGCAAAATTTTATATATAGATTGTCAGATGACAGGTAAGGCTGTTGGGCCTCTTGTATAAAACTATTCACTTCGACTTCATTTTCAGAAACAAAACTGATCAAAATCAAATGCCAGGGTATGAAGCCTCTCCGCCATTCAGCCATGGATTCCAAAATGTACAGAGGGATGATGAATCTTCAGTCCCTGATAGTGATGGTATGTATGGTCTGAGATAGTGTATAAGGTCCCTGACAGTGATGGTATGTGTGGTCTGAGATAGTGTATAAGGTCCCTGACAGTGATGGTATTGTGGTCTGAAGTAGTGTATAAGGTCCCTGACAGTGATGGTATGTGTGGTCTGAGATAGTGTATAAGGTCCCTGCCCGAGATGGTATGTGTGGTCTGAGATAGTGTATAAGGTCCCAACAGTGATGGTATGTGTGGTCTGACATAGTGTATAAGGTCCCAACAGTGATGGTATGTGTGGTCTGAGATAGTGTATAAGGTCCCTGACAGTGATGGTATGTGTGGTCTGAGATAGTGTATAAGGTCCCTGACAGTGATGGTATGTGTGGTCTGAGATAGTGTATAAGGTCCCAACAGTGATGGTATGTGTGGTCTGAGATAGTGTATAAGGTCCCTGACAGTGATGGTGTGTATGGTCTGAGATAGTGTATAAGGTGCCTGACAGTGATGGTGTGTATGGTCTGAGATAGTGTATAAGGTGCCTGACAGTGATGGTATGTGTGGTCTGAGATAATGTATAAGGTGCCTGACAGTGATGGTATGTGTGGTCTGAGATAATGTATAAGGTGCCTGACAGTGATGGTATGTGTGGTCTGAGATAGTGTATAAGGTGCCTGACAGTGATGGTATGTGTGGTCTGAGATAATGTATAAGGTCCCTGACAGTGATGGTATGTGTGGTCTGATATAGTGTACAAGGTGCCTGACAGTGATGGTATGTGTGGCCTGAGATAGTGTATAAGGTCCCTGACAGTGATGGTATGTGTGGTCTGAGATAGTGTATAAGGTCCCTGACAGTGATGGTATGTGTGGTCTGAGATAGTGTATAAGGTGCCTGACAGTGATGGTATGTGTGGTCTGAGATAGTGTATAAGGTCCCTGACAGTGATGGTATGTGTGGTCTGAGATAGTGTATAAGGTGCCTGACAGTGATGGTATGTGTGGTCTGATATAGTGTACAAGGTGCCTGACAGTGATGGTATGTGTGGTCTGAGATAATGTATAAGGTCCCTGACAGTGATGGTATGTGTAGTCTGAGATAGTGTATAAGGTGCCTGACAGTGATGGTATGTGTGGTCTGATATAGTGTACAAGGTGCCTGACAGTGATGGTATGTGTGGTCTGAGATAGTGTACAAGGTGCCTGACAGTGATGGTATGTGTGGTCTGAGATAGTGTATAAGGTGCCTGACAGTGATGGTATGTGTGGTCTGAGATAATGTATAAGGTCCCAGACAGTGATGGTATGTGTGGTCTGAGATAGTGTATAAGGTCCCTGACAGTGATGGTATGTGTGGTCTGAGATAGTGTATAAGGTCCCTGACAGTGATGGTATGTGTGGTCTGAGATAGTGTATAAGGTGCCTGACAGTGATGGTATGTGTGGTCTGAGATAGTGTATAAGGTGCCTGACAGTGATGGTATGTGTGGTCTGAGATAGTGTATAAGGTCCCAACAGTGATGGTATGTGTGGTCTGAGATAGTGTAAAAGGTGCCTGACAGTGATGGTATGTGTGGTCTGAGATAATGTATAAGGTCCCAGACAGTGATGGTATGTGTGGTCTGAGATAGTGTATAAGGTGCCTGACAGTGATGGTATGTGTGGTCTGAGATAGTGTATAAAGTCCCTGACAGTGATGGTATTGTGGTCTGAGATAATGATTAAGGTCCCTGACTGTGATGGTGTGTGTGGTCTGAGATAGTGTATATGGGGCCTGACAGTGATGGTATGTGTGGTCTGAGATAGTGTATAAGGTCCCTGACAGTGATAGTATGTGTGGTCTGAGATAGTGTATAAGGTCCCAGACAGTGATGGTATGTGTGGTCTGAGATAGTGTATAAGGTCCCTGACAGTGATGGTATGTGTGGTCTGAGATAGTGTATAAGGTCCCTGACAGTGATGGTATGTGTGGTCTGAGATAGTGTATAAGGTGCCTGACAGTGATGGTATGTGTGGTCTGAGATAGTGTATAAAGTCCCTGACAGTGATGGTATGTGTGGTCTGAGATAATGTATAAGGTCCCTGACAGTGATGGTATGTGTAGTCTGAGATAGTGTATAAGGTCCCAGACAGTGATGGTATGTGTGGTCTGAGATAGTGTATAAGGTGCCTGACAGTAATGGTATGTGTGGTCTGAGATAGTGTATAAGGTCCCAGACAGTGATGGTATGTGTGGTCTGAGATAGTGTATAAGGTGCCTGACAGTGATGGTATGTGTGGTCTGAGATAGTGTATAAGGTCCCTGACAGTGATGGTATGTGTGGTCTGAGATAGTGTATAAGGTCCCTGACAGTGATGGTCAATATGTGGTCTGAGATAATGTATAAGGTCCCTGACAGTGATGGTATGTGTGGATTGAGATAGTGTATAAGGTCCCTGACAGTGATGGTATTGTGGTCTGAGATAATGATTAAGGTCCCTGACTGTGATGGTGTGTGTGGTCTGAGATAGTGTATATGGGGCCTGACAGTGATGGTATGTGTGGTCTGAGATAGTGTATAAGGTCCCTGACAGTGATAGTATGTGTGGTCTGAGATAATGTATAAGGTCCCTGACAGTGATGGTATGTGTAGTCTGAGATAGTGTATAAGGTCCCAGACAGTGATGGTATGTGTGGTCTGAGATAGTGTATAAGGTGCCTGACAGTAATGGTATGTGTGGTCTGAGATAGTGTATAAGGTCCCAGACAGTGATGGTATGTGTGGTCTGAGATAGTGTATAAGGTGCCTGACAGTGATGGTATGTGTGGTCTGAGATAGTGTATAAAGTCCCTGACAGTGATGGTCAATATGTGGTCTGAGATAATGTATAAGGTCCCTGACAGTGATGGTATGTGTGGATTGAGATAGTGTATAAGGTCCCTGACAGTGATGGTATGTGTGGTCTGAGATAGTGTATAATGTCCCTGACTGTGATGGTATTTGTGGTCTGAGATACTGTAAATCGCAGTCAAGATGATGTAACTTTTGCTTTTACAATGAGTTTTCAAAGAGTTAGATTTAGGGTCACAGAAATCTTGATATTTGATTTTGTGATGCAATCTGTAATTGGTTATATACATGGATCTGTAAGATTGTGTGAAAAGGTGAAAAATCTGTAATGCAGCAAAACTCTGCAAATAGACTTAAAATCAATCTGTGTCCACTTGTTTCTGATTGGTCAGATACGTCAGGAAGTGGACAGTATGAAGAAAAGACATATCAACAAAATAACACAAGAGGATTGACATTTAAAGAGGCACGAGCTCGATATCGAGAAAAAAGTTATCAACAGGACCCACACACTCAAGGAGATTCCCAAGGTCAACAGGGGGGATTCTTCACTGACAACGATAGAAGACCAACGTCAAACACAGGTAAACAACTGTCAAACACAGGTAAACAAAACTCAAACACAGGTAAACAAATAGCAAATACAGGTAAACAACAGTCAAACACAGGTAAACAAATGTCAAACACAGGTAAACAAATATCAAACACAGGTAAACAACAGTCAAACACAGATAAACAAATGTCAAATACAGGTAAACAAATGTCAAACACAAGTAAGTAACACTCAAACACAGGTAAACAACACTCAAACACAGGTAAATAACACTCAAACACAGGTAAACAACACTCAAACACAGGTAAACAACACTCAAACACAGGTAAACCACACTCAAACACAGGTATACAACAGTCAAATACAGGTAAACAAATGTCTAATACAGGGAAACAAATGTCAAACACAAGTAAATAACACTCAAACACAGGTAAACAACACTCAAACACAGGTATAGTAATCAAAAATCAAATACAGGTGAACAACAGTCAAACACAGGTAAACAACTGTCAAACACAAGTAAACAACACTCAAACACAGGTAAACAACACCCAAACACAGGTAAACAACACTCAAACACAGGTAAACAACACTCAAACACAGGTAAACCACACTCAAACACAGGTTAACAACAGTCAAACACAGGTAAACAAATGTCTAATACAGGTAAACAAATGTCAAACACAAGTAAATAACACTCAAACACAGGTAAACAACACTCAAACACAGGTAAACAACACTCAAACACAGGTCTAGTAATCAAATATCAAATACAGGTAAACAACAGTCAAACACAGGTTAACAACTGGCAAACACAGGTAAACAAATATCAAACACAGGTAAACAACAGTCAAACACAGGTAAACAAATATCAAACACAGGTAAACAACATTCAAACACAGATAATCAACATTCAAACACAGATACTGTTATACACCCACTACTGTTACACACCCACTACTGTTATACACCCACTTATGTTATACACCCACTACTGTTATACACCCACTACTGTTATACACCCACTACTGTTATACACCCACTACTGTTATACACCCACTACTGTTATACACCCACTACTGTTACACACCCACTACTGTTACACACCCTCACTGTTATACACCCACTACTGTTACACACCCACTACTGTTATACACCCACTACTGTTATACACACACTACTGTTACACACCCACTACTGTTACACACCCACTACTGTTATACACCCTCACTGTTATACACCCACTACTGTTATACACCCTCACTGTTATACACCCACTACTGTTATACACCCACTACTGTTATACACTCAGTACTGTTATACACCCACTACTGTTATACACTCAGTACTGTTACACACCCACTACTGTTACACACCCACTACTGTTAGACACCCACTACTGTTATACACCCACTACTGTTATACACCCACTACTGTTATACACCCACTACTGTTATACACTCACTACTGTTACACACCCACTACTGTTATACACCCACTACTGTTATACACCCACTACTGTTATACACCCACTACTGTTATACACTCAGTACTGTTACACACCCACTACTGTTACACACCCACTACTGTTACACACCCACTACTGTTATACACCCTCACTGTTACACACCCACTACTGTTATACACCCACTACTGTTATACACCATCTACTGTTATACACTCAGTACTGTTACACACCCACTACTGTTACACACCCACTACTGTTATACACCCACTACTGTTATACACCCTCACTGTTATACACCCACTACTGTTATACACCCACTACTGTTATACACCCACTACTGTTACACACCCACTACTGTTACACACCCTCACTGTTATACACCCACTACTGTTACACACCCACTACCGTTATACACCCACTACTGTTATACACCCACTACTGTTATACACCCACTACTGTTATACACCCACTACTGTTACACACCCACTACCGTTATACACCCACTACTGTTATACACTGTCTACTGTTATACACCCACTACTGTTATACACCCACTACTGTTACACACCCACTACTGTTACACACCCACTACTGTTACACACCCACTACTGTTACACACCCACTACTGTTATACACCCACTACTGTTATACACCCACTACTGTTATACACCCACTACTGTTACACACCCACTACTGTTATACACCCTCACTGTTACACACCCACTACTGTTATACACCCACTACTGTTATACACCCACTACTGTTACACACCCACTACTGTTATACACCCACTACTGTTATACACCCACTACTGTTACACACCCACTACTGTTACACACCCACTACTGTTACACACCCACTACTGTTATACACCCACTACTGTTACACACTCACTACTGTTATACACCCACTACTGTTACACAACCACTACTGTTATACACCCACTACTGTTATACACCCACTACTGTTACACACCCACTACTGTTATACACCCACTACTGTTATACACTGACTACTGTTATACACCCACTACTGTTATACACCCACTACTGTTACACACCCACTACTGTTATACACCCACTACTGTTACACACCCACTACTGTTACACACCCACTACTGTTATACACCCACTACTGTTATACACCCACTACTGTTATACACCCACTACTGTTATACACCCACTACTGTTATACACCCACTACTGTTATACACCCACTACTGTTATACACCCACTACTGTTATACACCCACTACTGTTACACACCCACTACTGTTATACACCCACTACTGTTATACACCCACTACTGTTACACACCCACTACTGTTACACACCCACTACTGTTACACACCCACTACTGTTATACACCCACTACTGTTACACACTCACTACTGTTATACACCCACTACTGTTACACACCCACTACTGTTATACACCCACTACTGTTATACACCCACTACTGTTACACACCCACTACTGTTACACACCCACTACTGTTATACACCCACTACTGTTATACACCCTCACTGTTATACACCCACTACTGTTATACACCCACTACTGTTACACACCCACTACTGTTATACCCTGACTACTGTTATACACCCACTACTGTTATACACCCACTACTGTTATACACCCACTACTGTTATACAACCACTACTGTTATACACCCACTACTGTTATACACTCACTACTGTTATACACTCACTACTGTTACACACCCACTACTGTTACACACCCACTACTGTTACACACGCACTACTGTTAGACACCCACTACTGTTATACACCCACTACTGTTATACACCCACTACTGTTATACACCCACTACTGTTATACACTCACTACTGTTACACACCCACTACTGTTATACACCCACTACTGTTATACACCCACTACTGTTATACACCCACTACTGTTATACACCCACTACTGTTATACACTCAGTACTGTTACACACCCACTACTGTTACACACCCACTACTGTTACACACCCACTACTGTTATACACCCTCACTGTTACACACCCACTACTGTTATACACCCACTACTGTTATACACCCACTACTGTTATACACTCAGTACTGTTACACACCCACTACTGTTACACACCCACTACTGTTATACACCCACTACTGTTATACACCCTCACTGTTATACACCCACTACTGTTATACACCCACTACTGTTATACACCCACTACTGTTACACACCCACTACTGTTACACACCCTCACTGTTATACACCCACTACTGTTACACACCCACTACCGTTATACACCCACTACTGTTATACACCCACTACTGTTATACACCCACTACTGTTATACACCCACTACTGTTACACACCCACTACCGTTATACACCCACTACTGTTATACACCCACTACTGTTATACACCCACTACTGTAATACACCCACTACTGTTACACACCCACTACTGTTACACACCCACTACTGTTACACACCCACTACTGTTACACACCCACTACTGTTATACACCCTCACTGTTACACACCCACTACTGTTATACACCCACTACTGTTATACACCCACTACTGTTATACACTCAGTACTGTTACACACCCACTACTGTTACACACCCACTTCTGTTACACACCCACTACTGTTATACACCCTCACTGTTATACACCCACTACTTTTATACACCCACTACTGTTATACACCCACTACTGTTATACACCCACTACTGTTACACACCCACTACTGTTACACACCCTCACTGTTATACACCCACTACTGTTACACACCCACTACCGTTATACACCCACTACTGTTATACACCCACTACTGTTATACACCCACTACTGTTATACACCCACTACTGTTACACACCCACTACCGTTATACACCCGCTACTGTTATACACTGTCTACTGTTATACACCCACTACTGTTATACACCCACTACTGTTACACACCCACTACTGTTATACACCCACTACTGTTATACACCCACTACTGTTATACACCCACTACTGTTATACACCCACTACTGTTATACACCCACTACTGTTATACACCCACTACTGTTATACACCCACTACTGTTATACACCCACTACTGTTACACACCCACTACTGTTATACACCCTCACTGTTATACACCCACTACTGTTATACACCCACTACTGTTATACACTCACTACTGTTACACACCCACTACTGTTAAACACCCACTACTGTTATACACCCACTACTGTTATACACTGACTATTGTTACACACCCACTACTGTTATACACTGACTACTGTTACACACCCACTACTGTTACACACACACTACTGTTATACACCCACTACTGTTACACACCCACTACTGTTATACACCCACTACTGTTATACACCCACTACTGTTATACACCCACTACTGTTATACACCCACTACTGTTACACACCCACTACTGTTATACACCCACTACTGTTATACACCCACTACTGTTACACACCCACTACTGTTACACACCCACTACTGTTACACACCCACTACTGTTATACACCCACTACTGTTACACACTCACTACTGTTATACACCCACTACTGTTACACACCCACTACTGTTATACACCCACTACTGTTATACACCCACTACTGTTACACACCCACTACTGTTACACACCCACTACTGTTATACACCCTCACTGTTATACACCCACTACTGTTATACACCCTCACTGTTATACACCCACTACTGTTATACACCCACTACTGTTATACACTCAGTACTGTTATACACCCACTACTGTTTTACACTCAGTACTGTTACACACCCACTACTGTTACACACCCACTACTGTTAGACACCCACTACTGTTATACACCCACTACTGTTATACACCCACTACTGTTATACACCCACTACTGTTATACACTCACTACTGTTACACACCCACTACTGTTATACACCCACTACTGTTATACACCCACTACTGTTATACACCCACTACTGTTATACACTCAGTACTGTTACACACCCACTACTGTTACACACCCACTACTGTTACACACCCACTACTGTTATACACCCTCACTGTTACACACCCACTACTGTTATACACCCACTACTGTTATACACCCACTACTGTTATACACTCAGTACTGTTACACACCCACTACTGTTACACACCCACTACTATTATACACCCACTACTGTTATACACCCTCACTGTTATACACCCACTACTGTTATACACTCAGTACTGTTACACACCCACTACTGTTATACACCCACTACTGTTATACACCCACTACTGTTATACACCCACTACTGTTACACACCCACTACTGTTACACACCCTCACTGTTATACACCCACTACTGTTACACACCCACTATCGTTATACACCCACTACTGTTATACACCCACTACTGTTATACACCCACTACTGTTATACACCCACTACTGTTACACACCCACTACCGTTATACACCCACTACTGTTATACACTGTCTACTGTTATACACCCACTACTGTTATACACCCACTACTGTTACACACCCACTACTGTTACACACCCACTACTGTTACACACCCACTACTGTTACACACCCACTACTGTTATACACCCTCACTGTTACACACCCACTACTGTTATACACCCACTACTGTTATACACCCACTACTGTTATACACTCAGTACTGTTACACACCCACTACTGTTACACACCCACTTCTGTTACACACCCACTACTGTTATACACCCTCACTGTTATACACCCACTACTGTTATACACCCACTACTGTTATACACCCACTACTGTTACACACCCACTACTGTTACACACCCTCACTGTTATACACCCACTACTGTTACACACCCACTACTGTTATACACCCTCACTGTTATACACCCACTACTGTTATACACCCACTACTGTTATACACCCACTACTGTTACACACCCACTACCGTTATACACCCGCTACTGTTATACACTGTCTACTGTTATACACCCACTACTGTTATACACCCACTACTGTTACACACCCACTACTGTTATACACCCACTACTGTTATACACCCTCTACTGTTATACACCCACTACTGTTATACACCCACTACTGTTATACACCCACTACTGTTACACACCCACTACTGTTATACACCCACTACTGTTACACACTCACTACTGTTATACACTCACTACTGTTACACACCCACTACCGTTATACACCCGCTACTGTTATACACTGTCTACTGTTATACACCCACTACTGTTATACACCCACTACTGTTACACACCCACTACTGTTATACACCCACTACTGTTATACACCCTCTACTGTTATACACCCACTACTGTTATACACCCACTACTGTTATACACCCACTACTGTTACACACCCACTACTGTTATACACCCACTACTGTTACACACTCACTACTGTTATACACCCACTACTGTTATACACTCAGTACTGTTACACACCCACTACTGTTACACACCCACTACTGTTATACACCCACTACTGTTATACACCCTCACTGTTATACACCCACTACTGTTATACACCCACTACTGTTATACACCCACTACTGTTACACACCCACTACTGTTACACACCCTCACTGTTATCCACCCACTACTGTTACACACCCACTACCGTTATAAACCCACTACTGTTATACACCCACTACTGTTATACACCCACTACTGTTATACACCCACTACTGTTACACACCCACTACCGTTATACACCCACTACTGTTATACACCCACTACTGTTATACACCCACTACTGTTATACACCCACTACTGTTACACACCCACTACTGTTACACACCCACTACTGTTACACACCCTCACTGTTATCCACCCACTACTGTTACACACCCACTACCGTTATAAACCCACTACTGTTATACACCCACTACTGTTATACACCCACTACTGTTATACACCCACTACTGTTACACACCCACTACCGTTATACACCCACTACTGTTATACACCCACTACTGTTATACACCCACTACTGTTATACACCCACTACTGTTACACACCCACTACTGTTACACACCCACTACTGTTACACACCCACTACTGTTACACACCCACTACTGTTATACACCCTCACTGTTACACACCCACTACTGTTATACACCCACTACTGTTATACACCCACTACTGTTATACACTCAGTACTGTTACACACCCACTACTGTTACACACCCACTTCTGTTACACACCCACTACTGTTATACACCCTCACTGTTATACACCCACTACTTTTATACACCCACTACTGTTATACACCCACTACTGTTATACACCCACTACTGTTACACACCCACTACTGTTACACACCCTCACTGTTATACACCCACTACTGTTACACACCCACTACTGTTATACACCCACTACTGTTACACACCCACTACCGTTATACACCCACTACTGTTTTACACTCAGTACTGTTATACACCCACTACTGTTATACACCCACTACTGTTACACACCCACTACTGTTATACACCCACTACTGTTATACACCCACTACTGTTACACACCCACTACCGTTATACACCCACTACTGTTTTACACTCAGTACTGTTATACACCCACTACTGTTATACACCCACTACTGTTACACACCCACTACTGTTATACACCCACTACTGTTATACACCCTCTACTGTTATACACCCACTACTGTTATACACCCACTACTGTTATACACCCACTACTGTTACACACCCACTACTGTTATACACCCACTACTGTTACACACTCACTACTGTTATACACTCACTACTGTTACACACCCACTACTGTTATACACCCACTACTGTTATACACCCACTACTGTTACACACCCACTACTGTTATACACCCACTACTGTTATACACCCACTACTGTTACACACCCACTACTGTTACACACCCACTACTGTTACACACCCACTACTGTTATACACCCACTACTGTTACACACCCACTACTGTTACACACCCACTACTGTTACACACCCACTACTGTTATACACCCACTACTGTTACACACTCACTACTGTTATACACCCACTACTGTTACACACCCACTACTGTTATACACCCACTACTGTTATACACCCACTACTGTTACACACCCACTACTGTTATACACCCACTACTGTTACACACTGACTACTGTTATACACCCACTACTGTTATACACCCACTACTGTTACACACCCACTACTGTTATACACCCACTACTGTTACACACCCACTACTGTTACACACCCACTACTGTTATACACCCACTACTGTTATACACCCACTACTGTTATACACCCACTACTGTTACACACCCACTACTGTTACACACCCACTACTGTTATACACCCACTACTGTTATACACCCACTACTGTTATACACCCACTACTGTTATACACCCACTACTGTTATACACCCACTACTGTTATACACCCACTACTGTTATACACCCACTACTGTTATACACCCACTACTGTTATACACCCACTACTGTTACACACCCACTACTGTTATACACCCACTACTGTTATACACCCACTACTGTTACACACCCACTACTGTTACACACCCACTACTGTTATACACCCACTACTGTTATACACCCACTACTGTTACACACCCACTACTGTTATACACTGACTATACTGTTATACCCTGACTACTGTAATACACCCACTACTGTTACACACCCACTACTGTTACACACCCACTACTGTTACACACCCACTACTGTTACACACCCACTACTGTTATACACTGACTACTGTTATACACCCACTACTGTTATACACCCACTACTGTTATACACTGACTACTGTTATACACTAACTACTGTTATACACTGACTATACTGTTATACAACCACTACTGTTATACACCCACTACTGTTACACACCCACTACTGTTACACACCCACTACTGTTACACACCCACTACTGTTATACACCCACTACTGTTACACACTCACTACTGTTATACACCCACTACTGTTACACACCCACTACTGTTATACACCCACTACTGTTATACACCCACTACTGTTACACACCCACTACTGTTATACACCCACTACTGTTACACACTGACTACTGTTATACACCCACTACTGTTATACACCCACTACTGTTATACACCCACTACTGTTATACACCCACTACTGTTACACACCCACTACTGTTATACACCCACTACTGTTACACACTCACTACTGTTATACACTCACTACTGTTACACACCCACTACTGTTATACACCCACTACTGTTATACACCCACTACTGTTACACACCCACTACTGTTATACACCCACTACTGTTATACACCCACTACTGTTACACACCCACTACTGTTACACACCCACTACTGTTACACACCCACTACTGTTACACACCCACTACTGTTATACACCCACTACTGTTATACACCCACTACTGTTATACACCCACTACTGTTATACACCCACTACTGTTATACACCCACTACTGTTATACACCCACTACTGTTATACACTGACTATACTGTTATACACCCACTACTGTTATACACCCACTACTGTTACACACCCACTACTGTTATACACCCACTACTGTTATACACCCACTACTGTTACACACCCACTACTGTTACACACCCACTACTGTTATACACCCACTACTGTTATACACCCACTACTGTTACACACCCACTACTGTTATACACTGACTATACTGTTATACCCTGACTACTGTAATACACCCACTACTGTTACACACCCACTACTGTTACACACCCACTACTGTTACACACCCACTACTGTTACACACCCACTACTGTTATACACTGACTACTGTTATACACCCACTACTGTTATACACCCACTACTGTTATACACTGACTACTGTTATACACTAACTACTGTTATACACTGACTATACTGTTATACAACCACTACTGTTATACACCCACTACTGTTACACACCCACTACTGTTACACACCCACTACTGTTACACACCCACTACTGTTATACACCCACTACTGTTACACACTCACTACTGTTATACACCCACTACTGTTACACACCCACTACTGTTATACACCCACTACTGTTATACACCCACTACTGTTACACACCCACTACTGTTATACACCCACTACTGTTACACACTGACTACTGTTATACACCCACTACTGTTATACACCCACTACTGTTATACACCCACTACTGTTATACACCCACTACTGTTACACACCCACTACTGTTATACACCCACTACTGTTACACACTCACTACTGTTATACACTCACTACTGTTACACACCCACTACTGTTATACACCCACTACTGTTATACACCCACTACTGTTACACACCCACTACTGTTATACACCCACTACTGTTATACACCCACTACTGTTACACACCCACTACTGTTACACACCCACTACTGTTACACACCCACTACTGTTACACACCCACTACTGTTATACACCCACTACTGTTATACACCCACTACTGTTATACACCCACTACTGTTATACACCCACTACTGTTATACACCCACTACTGTTATACACCCACTACTGTTATACACCCACTACTGTTATACACCCACTACTGTTATACACCCACTACTGTTACACACCCACTACTGTTATACACCCACTACTGTTATACACCCACTACTGTTACACACCCACTACTGTTACACACCCACTACTGTTATACACCCACTACTGTTATACACCCACTACTGTTACACACCCACTACTGTTATACACTGACTATACTGTTATACCCTGACTACTGTAATACACCCACTACTGTTACACACCCACTACTGTTACACACCCACTACTGTTACACACCCACTACTGTTACACACCCACTACTGTTATACACTGACTACTGTTATACACCCACTACTGTTATACACCCACTACTGTTATACACTGACTACTGTTATACACTAACTACTGTTATACACCCACTACTGTTATACACCCACTACTGTTATACACTGACTATACTGTTATACAACCATTACTGTTATACACCCACTACTGTTATACACTGACTATACTGTTATACAACCACTACTGTTATACACCCTCTACTGTTATACACTGACTATACTGTTATACAACCACTACTGTTATACACTGACTATACTGTTATACACCCACTACTGTTATACACTGACTATACTGTTATACACCCACTACTGTTATACACCCACTACTGTTATACACCCACTACTGTTATACACTGACTACTGTTATACACTAACTACTGTTATACACTGACTATACTGTTATACAACCACTACTGTTATACACCCACTACTGTTATACACTGACTATACTGTTATACAACCACTACTGTTATACACCCACTACTGTTATACACTGACTATGCTGTTATACAACCACTACTGTTATACACTGACTATACTGTTATACACCCACTACTGTTATACACTGACTATACTGTTATACACCCACTACTGTTATACACCCACTACTGTTATACACCCACTACTGTTATACACCCACTACTGTTACACACCCACTACTGTTATACACTAACTACTGTTATACACTGACTATACTGTTATACAACCACTACTGTTATACCCTGACTATACTGTTATACCCTGACTATACTGTTATATCCTGACTATACTGTTATACCCTGACTATACTGTTATATAATGACTACTGTTTGTAATGTTTGTAAGTTTTTGTGTCACT
Organism: Mimachlamys varia; assembly: GCA_947623455.1. Lineage (NCBI taxonomy): Eukaryota > Metazoa > Mollusca > Bivalvia > Pectinida > Pectinidae > Mimachlamys > Mimachlamys varia. Next base: position 5,528,489 of record OX392534.1, read on the forward strand.
GTGTTGTAGGGAAGAACAAATATGGAGACAGCTGGGACACTAGTGGTTGATGAAGGCGTCCCGTTAGAGAAGAATGATTTAATGTATTTCCTATTTCTATTTTAGTTGCATGAAAGAAAAAGTTATAATAAATAATACCTGTTTAAATTTATTGTGTTTAACTGCTTTTCGTATTTTGTCATCATTTCATAATTTAGAAACATTATTTCATAGAAACAATAAAAATGGATTAAAATTCTATATCAGAGGGATTATTTCAAATTTAACTCAATAATCAATTGAAATAGGTTCTGCTCGTTTCCTACACAGTCTTGTGACATGGTTTAAATGATAGTGTGTATGCAGTAACATGTAACATTAATTGAAAATAAAGCACAAATTCTGCATTATTAGCTCACCTGGCCCGAAGGGCCAAGTGAGCTTATGTGATGGTGCAGCGTCCGTCGTCTGTCTGTCCGTCCGTCCTACGTCCGTCAACTTTTTCCTGAAAACGATCGACTTCTTCTAAAATACTGAAAGGCCTAGTGACACGAAATTTGGCTGGTAGCTTTCTTGGAAGGAGCTGAACAAAGTTTGCGAAAAAAAATCACTTTGACCTAATTTCAAAGTCATAGGGGTCAAAAATGTCAACACCTTCAAACAACTTCTTCTAAAATACCATCAGGCACAGAGACCTCATGATTGACCGGTAGCTTCCTTGGATGAAGCCAAATAACGTTTGCGAAAAGAAATGACCTTGACCCATATTCAAGGTCACAGTGAGGTTAAATCTACTTTAACCTTTAAACGACTTCTTCTGAAATACCAAAAGCCCTAAACGCTTGATACTTGGCTGAAAGGTTCCTTGGATGAAGCCCAACAAAGCTTGCGAAAAGAAATGACCTTGACCTATATTCAAGGTCACGGGGGTCAAATCTGTCAAATCTGTCAAAACCTTGAAACGACTTCTTCTGAAATACCAAAAGCCCTAGAAGCATGATATTTGGCTGAAAGGTTCCTTGTATGAAGCTTGACCAACTTTGGGAAGGAAAATGAGCTTGACCCATTTTAAAGGTCACAGTGGTCAAATCAGTTAAAAGCTTTGAGCGACTTCTTCTGATAAACTCAAATGCCTAGAGACAAGATATTTGGCTGGTAGCGTCCTGGGATGAAGCCAAACAAAATTTGAAAATGAAAATGATGTTGTCTTATAAGGTCACAGGGGTAAAATATGTTTAAATCTTAACATGTTCTTCTAAATGCCTTACAGTAAAAGATTTTAGGGGACTTTAGGGTTACACTATAATATAAGCCAGATATTGATACCAGGTGAGCGATGCAGGCCCATTGGGCCTCTTGTTTACTTTTCTTCTGGTGTACGAATATTTTGTAAAATTGAATTCAAACTGTTAAATAGTAAAGTGTATATATACTGTCGAACAGTTAGGATTATTAAAGTTGAATATTCACTGAATTATTCTACAGAAGTGCTGGATACATAATGTATTTAAGATATTGATGTTAAAATTTCTGGTGATATTTTGGATGCTCTGGGTGTACACTTGTAGTTACCTCCCTTATCTCTCTGCACTGAACACTCATTTCCATATTTATTAGGAGACCGGTTTGGTCATGAAGACTGTATAAAACTCTTTTTATGACAAGGTAAGATGGAGAATTACCACCCAAGGTTTTTTTAATTTGGTTAAACCTAGGGTTTTTGCTAAAGGACTTCTTACAGGAAAAATATAATTTTGCCCACGTACCAATTTTACTTAACTTGGTGATATTTGTAGCACATTGAAGGATTACCCAAGAAATGTGTTTGAAAATTTCAAAAGGTCCATACGGCCGGTGGTTTTACCTACAGTCTGCATTTATATATGTAGGGTGTGGTCGTTAACAAGTATAACAACAGCCGTAGATTCTTCCATTGATTTATTATACGCACAGGAAACCTAAAACAGAAACAATACAATGACAAATACTGACATTTACGAAACGGACTGTACACAGAAACGAAAGTACAAACCATTCATGCGTGTATAACTTACCATGCGTCCCAGGCCCAAGTAGTAGATGCTGACTATCAATGGTTTCGCAACCATGTATAGATAGTACATATAGGTATCTCTCAATACCCTGGTCTACATATAAGTTCCTCAATCATGGGTGTACGGCAGGGTTCACTATTTCATCAAAATAATCTATCAAAACAAAATGTTTCATTATCAAATGATTTCATTTTTTAATTAAAAAGTAGGATCAGCTGCATATCATGATTGCAAACATATATCAGAATATTGCAAGATAAAAATTTCATGCAATCTCTAACATAAACAGTTTTGGCACATTTTCCGTGAAACTGAAACGGAGCACTACCTTCCGGTTCTCACGCCTTTGGTGAACTTTTCAGAAAAATTGGGGACTGGTAAAATTGTCATTTAAAGGTCAAAATGTAGCAAGGTCTGTTTCCAAGAAAATTCAACGACTATATGACAATGTCCCTGTTTGATAGTTCCTGAAATAATATTGACCTAAACAACAGTTTTTCTCTACATTATTGGTGTTTTTCAAGTTTAACCTACTAGTGATACATCCTATTCTCCTTCTTTTACTCAGTCTTATATTGTGTACGATTTGTTGCATACCCAGGGTGAATATCTCAGATAAATGGAGAACCAGCTTTGTCAATTAAAGGTGTAAATGTTTATTCCTAAAACTAACCAATTTGGTTCATAACTATCATAAATCTTATCAATAAGCCCTCATGATAAATAACATTTCTATTAGAATCGTAGTACAGTGTATAAAATCTTGTCAATAAAATCTTATCAATAAGCCCTCATGATAATAATATTTCTATTAAAGTCATAGAACAGTGTATAAAATCTTATCAATAAAATCTTATCAATAAGCTAGCCCTCATGATAAATAATATTTCTATTAGAATCATAGTACAGTGTAAAGAGTATTCTGTAACTAAGATAAGTGGAACAAAATATTTGATGTTCTTTGTACATTTTAAGCAATGAAAGTTTTTCATTACCTATACAACAGTCTTATGGATGATTTAATTTTTCATAATTAACCAAAAGACAGATGCAGAAAAGATGTATTTCTGCAAGAGTAATATAACGGATTTAATTGGTTTTAATATATCAATGTTTACTATTTAATTGGTTTTAAGATATCAATGTTCACTATTTAATTGGTTTTAATATATCAATGTTTACTATTTAGTTGGTTTTAATATATCAATGTTTACTATTTAATTGGTTTTAATATATCAATGTTTACTATTTTATTTCATCTCCCTAGATATAGGACAAACATATCCAGAGAGGACAATATTTAACTGACAGTAATTTGCTCATTGAATCTAAAGACTTCAACGACAATACTTTAAAAACCCTTAACTGTACTCTCAAGAGTTATAATTGCAGTTTGGAAAAAGACCGTTAAAATGGGTTGTTGTGAAAGACACACACACCTTGCGTAACCCCTTTAAAAATAATGAAATAGCATTTTATAGGATATACTTTCCAGTTGGTTTCATATGATCACTTTAATGATCGCAAGCAAATCAAAAACGAATCAGACATGGCGATATAATCATAACAAAGTTTATGGTTAAAATTTTGTGAAAGGTTGTAATTTCGTCATGCGATTTCTCTTTTCAACATCAGAGTTTACCGTATTGGTGATGTCACATCATTGTTGAGCTGCTGTGACATCATGTTGTATGATATACTATGTAAGAGTTTTCTTATATGGCTTTCTTCTATGAGCAAACTCTATCCAACATGGCGAGATATGAGAGAATAATGTCAAGTGTTTTGCCAAACTTTAAATTCTCATGCACTTGGTAGTAATTTGTGAAGATGGCCAGTTTTAGCTGGGCTGGTAGTTGATACGTATGGGTTTATATTTATCATGCATATATCAAAGCTTCCGCCTGTTAAGGCTAGCCCGTAGATTTATTGATCAGATTTCAATATCAGCAAGCATGCTTGCCAACCCTCTCTATTTAGGATGGAGACTCCCGATTTTGGACCCAAAATGTTGCATTTTCAACTTTGGAATCTGCTTAACTGATCCTATTTTTAAAGATCTAATGATTTCATCTGTAAGAAAAGCTCAAAAAGCCATTGAAAGTGTTATTTTCCCTCTGAATGTACATGTATACATATTATTTATGTTTTCAATTCTGAGCACGCGTAATCTCCCCCATGGAAATTTTGAAAAATTGGCAAGTATGAGCATGATATTCACAACATACAATATTTTTTTCCATTTTAGCGCACCTGGCACGAAGTGTCAGTTGTTGTCTGGCATCCATAAACTTTTCTTTTAAATGACTTCTTCAAAACTGGAGAACCTAGGGCCATTATATTTGCCGGTAGGTACCTGGGACAGAGTGGTATAAAGTATCCTCACGTACATTACCTTGACTCACTTTCAATATCACAAGAGTCAAACATGCAAAACCTTTAAAGATCTTCTACTCAATAACCAGGATACTAAACTTGGCCTGAACGTTCCTGGCATGAAGCAGTAAAACATATACTCAAACAATTGACCTTGACCTACTTTCAAGGTCACGGAGGTCAAATATGAAAAAAAAAAATCCTTTTCAAAATAGTTGGCTTGATAACCAGAACGTCCAGAATACTTATACTTAGGTAGAAGGTACTTGGCAATAAGTCGTATACATCAAACAAATCCCTATTTACTTTCAAGGTCATAGGGGCCAAACATGTAAAAACCTGAATCTTCTTTCCAATAACCAAAAGCCCCATACTATTTATGCTAAGTTTGCAGTTACCTAGCAAGAAGTGGTAAAAATTTCCTCATACAACTGACCTACTTTCAGGGTTATAGCCTCATGGGGGGGTCAACCATGTTAATGAGGCCCATTATATACGTACAGTGATGCAAGGGGAGTAATCCATGCATATCCCCCCGCAAAAACTCTGCAGGAGTTACTCCCCTTGTATCAATATTTTTCTGTACTTTTCCCCATAATATATTATGAATGTTTCTAATTTCTGTCTAGGAGAGAATTAATGTATCCTAATCGACAAAGCCTGTTGTCCAATCTTTTATGTTCTTCAGTAAGATGTACTACATGTAACAATGTTAAATTTTCTTCTTCTCAATAACTAGAAGGCCTATTTAATTTACTATAGTGACCTGCATGGACAGAGTGATATATATAAAGTCTCCTCAAACAAATGACCTTGACCAACTATCAAGGTCACAGAGGCCAAATATGTAAAACCTTCATAAATTGAATTTTTATTAACGAAAAGGCCCAGAGTATTGATACTTGGCCAGTAGGTACCTAACATGAAATACATTAAAGTTCTCTCAAACTATTGACATTGACGTACTTTCAAGGTCACACGGGTCAAATATGTAAAACCTTTGAAATTTTTCAACTGAATTACAAATACATTTAATGTCAAATTAGTCAAATATTTTAAGAAAAAACACATATTTGAAAAAGAAAAAATATTAACCTATATAACCAGCAGGAGGCAAAGAGTAATGCTACTGGTTAGTAGGTATACAATGTAAGTACTTGTAACCGTGTGCTCTGAAGTGTTCTCTTAGGAGTTGGATATATATGTAAATATAACAGATTAGTCCTCCCACAATATCAGTAGGCCAGGAGTGAAGATGTTTGGCAATTAGCATGTTGGAATAGAGTAGTCTTCAGTTTTCAGGTTAGGATAGAAAAGTCGTAAGTTTTCATGTTGGGATAAAGTTGTCTTAAGTTTTTATGTTGGAAAAGAGTAGTCTTCAGTTTTCATGTTAGGGTAGGGTAGTCTTACGTTTTCATGTTGGAATAGAGGAGTTTTATGTTTTCATGTTGGAATGAAGTTGTCTTAAGTTTTCATGTTGAGATAGAGTTGTCTTAAGTTTTTATGTTGGAATAGAGTTGTCTTAAGTTTTAATGTTGGGATAACGTAGTCTTAAGTTTTCATGTTGGAATAGAGTAGTCTTAAGTTTTCATGTTGGAATAGAGTAGTCTTAATTTTTATTTAATCTGGAACAATCTTAAGCCAGTGAAACTCAATACTTTGACAAATTGAGAAATTGAGAATATAATTGATTGCACAAATATCCAGGTGAACGATACAGGCCATCTGGGCCTCTTGTTTATAATAAAATACAAAACAAAAATACATTTTGAATCCAGAGATAACATTTTAATATTTACGTCTCGTGATTGTTTGAAAGACTGAATTTAACAACTTAAATACTAGTATGTAAATCCACGAGTAAGACACACGTATTCATATATTTTATAACAGGCTATTGCATGAACATGTAGCTAGACTTTTATCAGTGTAGTTTGGGTTACTAAGACTGTTTGGTCATTATAAGGTATTATTCAACAATAAAGATAATATCATAACTTAATGGCACATGATTAAATTAACAAAGGTTTAAACGACACATTCCTTCATTATCAACATTAGTAACAGACTACTCCAAACGTGCTTAATCAACTAAACTTGAAGGTATCTTAATACGAACTGTCTTCACTAGCTCAAAGTCATCAACTAAACTTGAAGGTATCTTAATACGAACTGTCTTCACTAGCTCAAAGTCATCGAGTAAACTTGAAGGTATCTTAATACGAACTGTCTTCACTAGCTCAAAGTCACCAACTAAACTTGAAGGTATCTTAATACGAACTGTCTTCACTAGCTCAAAGTCATCAACTAAACTTGAAGGTATCCTAATACGAACTGTCTTCACTAGCTCAACGTCATCAACTAAACTTGAAGGTATCTTAATACGAACTGTCTTCACTAGCTCAACGTCATCAACTAAACTTGAAGGTATCTTAATACGAACTGCCTTCACTAGCTCAAAGTCATCAACTAAACTTGAAGGTATCTTAATACGAACTGCCTTCACTAGCTCAAAGTCACCAACTAAACGTAAAGGTATCTTAATACGAACTGTCTTCACTAGCTCAACGTCATCAACTAAACTTGAAGGTATCTTAATACGAACTGTCTTCACTAGCTCAAAGTCACCAACTAAACTTGAAGGTATCTTAATACGAACTGTCTTCACTAGCTCAAAGTCACCAACTAAACTTGAAGGTATCTTAATACGAACTGTCTTCACTAGCTCAAAGTCACCAACTAAACTTGAAGGTATCTTAATATGAACTGTCTTCACTAGCTCAAAGTCATCAACTAAACTTGAAGGTATCTTAATACGAACTGTCTTCACTAGCTCAAAGTCATCAACTAAACTTGAAGGTATCTTAATACGAACTGTCTTCACTAGCTCAAAGTCACCAACTAAACTTGAAGGTATCTTAATACGAACTGTCTTCACTAGCTCAAAGTCATTAACTAAACTTGAAAGTATCTTAATACGAACTGTCTTCACTAGCTCAAAGTCATCAACTAAACTTGAAGGTATCTTAATACGAACTGTCTTCACTAGCTCAACGTCATCAACTAAACTTGAAGGTATCTTAATACGAACTGTCTTCACTAGCTCAAAGTCATCAACTAAACGTAAAGGTATCTTAATACGAACTGTCTTCACTAGCTCAAAGTCATCAACTAACTGTCTTCACTAGCTCAAAGTCACCAACTAAACTTGAAGTTATCTTAATACGAACTGTCTTCACTAGCTCAACGTCATCAACTAAACTTGAAGGTATCTTAATACGAACTGTCTTCACTAGCTCAAAGTCACCAACTAAACTTGAAGGTATCTTAATACGAACTGTCTTCACTAGCTCAAAGTCATCAACTAAACTTGAAGGTATCTTAATACGAACTGTCTTCACTAGCTCAAAGTCATCAACTAAACTTGAAGGTATCTTAATACGAACTGTCTTCACTAGCTCAAAGTCATCAACTAAACTTGAAGGTATCTTAATACGAACTGTCTTCACTAGCTCAAAGTCACCAACTAAACTTGAAGGTATCTTAATACGAACTGTCTTCACTAGCTCAAAGTCATCAACTAAACTTGAAGGTATCTTAATACGAACTGTCTTCACTAGCTCAAAGTCATCAACTAAACTTGAAGGTATCTTAATACGAACTGTCTTCACTAGCTCAAAGTCATCAACTTAACTTGAAGATATCTTAATACGAACTGTCTTCACTAGCTCAAAGTCATCAACTACACTTGAAGGTATCTTAATATGAACTGTCTTCACTAGCTCAAAGTCATCAACTAAACTTGAAGGTATCTTGATACGAACTGTCTTCACTAGCTCAAAGTCATCAACTAAACTTGAAGTTATCTTAATCCGAACCGTCTTCATTAACTCAAAGTCATCGAGTAAGCTAGAAGATATCTCAGTACAAGCTGTCCTCACTAGCCTAAAATCATTAACTAAGCTTGAAACTATGAATATTCAAACGGTCTACACGTGCACAGCCAATCATTTATGTATATAAAGTCACCATTAACGTACGGACATGTATACCATCATCAACCAAGCATGAATATTTGTATTCAAATTGTCTGCACTTGATTAAAGTTCTCTTTCAATGATGAAAGTATACGAAACAATATAAACGTCTCACATCAAGCGCCCTATATATACTGTTGGGGTCTGCTATAGAATGTGGAATAACATGACCAAGACATCCCTGCAGAGCTCATGCCTGTGAAACAGGTCGGTGAGTACACGTGTTCCTTCGTCAATAGGTTAGTATGAACACGTTTGTTTACACGTGCTTTACGTTCCTCCGTCAATTGTGATGGTACAGCACGTGTGCGTCCTGTTATAAGTATGTGTGAACAAATCTTCTCACACGTGATCAGTTCTTCAGCAAGTTACAGGAATTTTGAATTCTCTCTGATGGCCATGAATGAGCAAATCTTCCATATTCACGATCGAAACACAAAATATGTCGAGTAAGAGAGGCTTGTTAAGACATTCCCCGCGATGGAGTTGCACGTGAACGCCTTCACAGGTCACCCCCTGATGAATGTATTGAGAGAATTAACACATTCTCCAATTCTTTAACTTTCTGCGATAGAAACATGCACGCTTAATTCCTCCATCGAGTTCAGGCGAATGCTGATATACCACATGAGCTGACGTCCACCACGAAGGTGTACATAACACATCCTGTTTAACTTCTTCATTGGTCGTGGTCAACAGTGGGATTGTCAGGTTCACACGTGCTCAACGTTCTCCTTCTCCAATATAAAGTACGCATGATAAGGTTCGTCGCCCGTGGACGGTTGCCTTGGTTTTGGTGTCGGCTGCGGCGTGCCGATCTGTGACCCTGGAACGCTTCGTCGCTTTGGCGAGGCGGCGTCCTCGTCTGGAGAAATGTAGTCGGCGTCGTCGTCTGTCTCGGTCGGCCGAAGGGTTGTGTACGACACTGTTCCGTCTTCAGAGCTCTGTAGCACGGTATAACCACCCGTGGCCTCGTCGAGGGCCGCAGCACTCTCCTTCCGGATCTGGGGAGTAAGGTAGCCATGGTGATCCTCGGGAACCGTCCCGTTAGGGGGAGCTGATGGTAGGGGTCGTTCCCCGTCTTGTTCAGGGTGACTATTCATCTCCGGATTTCGAAATGAGTTCATCTTAAAAACAAAATAAAAATATTTGAAATTATATAAATTAACTGATAGTTTGTGTTACATTCGTTGAATTGTTTTTCTTTAAGAAGCAAAAGGGTTATTTAAAATTTACTTTTATATATGTTCGATACAGACTGCAGATTTTGTATTTCACGAGACGCCTATCAGTACTTACGGAGCGTTCGTCTATCTCTGCGTAAACGTCAGAATGTTGCCTTTGCACGCGGTCAAACTCCATGTCCTTGTAGCGAGAAGATTCCCGTTTATCATTGACGTCATTGTCCCTAGAAGTCTTCTTTGATTTGCTGAAAGTAGGCATCAGAAGGTTACCATTTATTTGTCATTCGTGTTAAAATTGCATTTTAAGTCCTCACCACATCACTTCAGATGTGATAAAGGGCGGGCACGGTTCAGGAACCACATTTTCCCGATCATTAGCAACTTCATTAATTGGACCCCTAGTCCTATAATATATGCCTTCGATACTTCTGTTCATTGTTTATTATCGTAATTTGACACTTGTTGTTGCGGAACCTCGAAGTGAACATGTTCTGTTATTGTAGGAAATAGAAGTCTTCGAGGTTCAACAATAACAAATTTGCGATAATAAACTTGGAATAGAAGCATCGGAACACTTGAAATATATATAATATAATAATGGGACCCCTAGAGCATCCTCTAGAATGGAACGATATATACAAATGTATAAGTGGCCATGGTAGATAGAGAGTTGAACAAGAACAAAGAGTTGCAACCACAGGGACCTGAGCATTTGCGACATCTACCGTGGATATATATTTCGACTTAAACTGTGGTGTTAATAGGATTTTTACGGGTTTGCATCACTTTTCGCTACTCATAACTTCGGAGTTAAGGTACACATATAGCTATGACGTATGCCCAGTTCCCTGTGGACGGTACAGGCTCGCAGTTTGGTGACTGTTTGGTGCTTGTGTTTGGGAGGCGTCAGTATGTTTGTGTAAGCTTCTTTGAGATATTGCGGAACTGTGAGAAGCTCTGTCACATTCTGCACTCCCATTATACATCGTACTGACAATTTTAGAGTCTCTGGTATGTCTTGGCAAGGGGACAGAACCAAAAGCCTTCCTCAAAGAAGCGAGCACTCAGCTAAAGGCCAAAAGTGAAGCGGTGTCACGGCAGACATTCGGGACAAAATAGCAGTTAAAAGAGGAGGAAAGACAAGATCCCAGATTTAGATGCCTCTTACGATCATCCAGTGTGGGCAGCAGGTACATGTACAATTCCTACGTCCTATCTGCGGGTCACAATACAAACATGCTTTGTGAAACATGTAACTAACTTTTTTCCACATAGCTTCTGTTTATCTAACAAGGAGAGTGTTCAGTTAAGAAGATAACGTTGTCATACCTTTCCTACCATTTCCCCAAAGCTGAGAAAACCCAAGTGAAAATGTCCCACTAGAAAATAACGGTCTCTGAAACGGTCATGCATGTATATGTACTTAACATGGATAAAACAGGTCGATATTTTAAAGTTTGACTTCTACATGTCTAAAAATCTACCATTGAAACTCTGACCATATAAGAAGACATCTTTCTGACTTACCCTCTGTTAGGCTTTCTCCGTTTGAGGAGGAGACATACAAGAAGTAGTATCCCTACAAGGATGAATCCGCCAACACTAGCGCCTATGACCGCAGCATTCACGGAGGTACTGCCACCACCAGACCCACTGTGACCTTCACCTCGGGCTGGCAGGGTTGTCGTCGTCTCCTGTCCTGAAAAAATGGAAGTACAATTGTGAACTCGTGGTCTACTGCAAAATGGTGTATTTGACACGTGTTGAATTCGATAAAATGCGTGGGGGAAATCGGACTCATTCATGGTACATTCTATCTTATCTGCATTTTTGACTTGCGTAGGCTACAGTGTATTACAAACTCACCGGGATTGATGCATTTTGGGTCGAAGAACTTCGTAATGGCGGAAAGCTGTGGTTTGAATTTGTCATTAATAGCCTTGGCGGTATTTCGGCACTGCTTCTGTTTAAGTGTCGTACTCATACAGGTCAGGGAGGTCTGTACATGGCTGAAATGTCAATGTTATATACTTAAGTATCACGCATTCGAGTTTTTTCAACCAGTTCTATTGGATGTCGTAGTGAGCAAAATCTCCTTTTTAATGTGTAAATAGTCTAGTATGTTCATGAATTTCGTTTTACACTCGTGTTTACTTTGAAAACAAAGTTTTCAAACTTTATATAATTGGCACTATGTTTAAGTTTTAGATATTATACAAGAAGGATTCAAAAACATGTATTTAGCAGTCAAGTTTACAGCTGGTTTTCATCACAACCAGTAATTGAAAACTCACTTTAGGAGCTTTAAAATATAAACAAACAGAACAGAGGCCATACTTTCTTTCTACTGTAGAAAATCTTATAGTGCTTAATCAATCCATTTTTTTTATTTTGTGTTAATATAAATAACATCTCGGTACTCAATGTTGTCAACAGTGACATTCAACCTTTAACCTTGACTGATGGCCAAAATCTGATAAGTATACAACAGGACGTGACAGGGTGTGGTATACAATGTACCCGTATACGCACAGCAGGATGTGACATATTTGCAGCTAAACAACAGGATATGACGTACCTGCAAACCAACAACTTATTGGTGGGAGTGTCATCATACTGTTCTATCTCCTCCAATATATCTGGTAGCTGGTCGAAACAGCGGACGGCCCGCACACAGCACTGACGACCCTGAGGTAGGTTATAGTAATCTGAAACACAGTAAGTAAAAGTACATTTATTATTATATACCTGTAGATACTGTTGGTAATTTTTCTCGGGTTCTGAATCTGATAATTATAGTTTTATAATATATGGATTTGCTTTTTGTGGTTATTACAGTATATTGGATTATGTCGCAATCATTCCTCCATTTTCAGCATAGCTATATTATAGAAGGAATGTCTTTGTCCAAACGCCCTCATCACGATACATCAGATACCCCTCCTCACGATACATCAGATACCCTTCCTCACGATACATCAGATACCCCTCTTCACGATACATCAGATACCCCTCCTCACAATACATCAGATACCCCTCCTCACAACACATCAGATACCCCTCCTCACGATACATCAGATACCCCTCATCACGATACATCAGATACCCCTCCTCACGATACATCATATACCCCTCCTCACGATACATCAGATACCCCTCCTCACGATACATCAGATACCCCTCCTCACGATACATCAGATACCCTTCCTCACGATACATCAGATACCCCTCCTCACGATACATCAGATACCCTTCCTCACGATACATCAGATACCCTTCCTGACAATACATCAGATACCCCTCATCACAATACATCAGATACCCTCACGATACATCAGATACCCCTCCTCACGATTCATCAGATACCCTTCCTCACGATACATCAGATACCCCTCCTCACGATACATCAGATACCCCTCCTCACGATACATCAGATACCCTTCCTCATGATACATCAGATACCCCTCATCACAATACATCAGATACCCTCACGATACATCAGATACCCCTCCTCACGATTCATCAGATACCCTTCCTCCCGATACATCAGATACCCTTCCACACGATGCATCAGATACCCCTCCTCACGATACATCAGATACCCTTCCTCACGATACATCAGATACCCCTCCTCACGATACATCAGATACCCCTCCTCACGATATATCAGATACCCCTCCTCACGATACATGAGGTACCCCTCCTCACGATACATCAGATACCCCTCTTCACGATACATCAGATACCCTTCCTCACGATACATCAGATACCCCTCCTCACGATACATCAGATACCCCTCTTCACGATACATCAGATACCCTTCCTCACGATACATCAGATACCCCTCCTCACGATACATCAGATACCCCTCCTCACGATACATCAGATACCCCTCCTCACGAAACATCAGATACCCCTCCTCACGATACATCAGATACCCCTCCTCACGATACATCAGATACCCCTCCTCACGATACATCATATACCCCTCCTTACGATATATCAGATACCCCTCCTCACTATACATCAGATACCCTTCCTGACAATACATCAGATACCCCTCCTCACGATACATCAGATACCCCTCCTCACGATACATCAGATACCCCTCCTCACGATACATCAGATACCCTTCCTCACGATACATCAGATACCCCTCCTCACGATACATCAGATACCCCTCCTCACGATACATCAGATACCCCTCCTCACGATACATCAGATACCCCTCCTCACGATACATCAGATACCCTTCCTCACGATACATCAGATACCCCTCCTCACGATACATCAGATACCCCTCCTCACGATACATCAGATACCCCTCCTCACGATACATCAGATACCCTTCCTCACGATACATCAGATACCCTTCCTCACGATACATCAGATACCCCTCCTCACGATACATCAGATACCCCTCCTCACAACACATCAGATACCCCTCCTCACAATACATCAGATACCCCTCCTCACAACACATCAGATACCCTTCCTCATGATACATCAGATACCCCTCCTCACGATATATCAGATACCCCTCCTCACGATACATCAGATACCCTTCCTCATGTTACATCAGATACCCCTCCTCACGATACATCAGATACCCCTCCTCATGATACATCAGATACCCCTCCTCACGATACATCAGATACCCTTCCTCGCGATACATCAGATACCCCTCCTCACGATACATCAGATACCCTTCTTCACGATACATCAGATACCCCTCCTCACGATACATCAGATACCCCTCCTCACGATATATCAGATACCCCTCCTCATGATACATGAGGTACCCCTCCTCACGATACATCAGATACCCCTCTTCACGATACATCAGATACCCTTCCTCACGATACATCAGATACCCCTCCTCACGATACATCAGATACCCTTCCTCATGATATATCAGATACCCTTCCTCACAATACATCAGATACCCTTCCTCACGATAATCAGATACCCCTCCTCGTGATACATCAGATACCCCTCTTCACGATACATCAGATACCCTTCCTCACGATGCATCAGATACCCCTCCTCACGATACATCAGATACCCCTCCTCACGATACATCAGATACCCCTCCTCACGATACATCAGATACCCCTCCTCACGATATATCATATACCCCTCCTTACGATATATCAGATACCCCTCCTCACTATACATCAGATACCCTTCCTGACAATACATCAGATACCCCTCCTCACGATACATCAGATACCCCTCCTCACGATACATCAGATACCCCTCCTCACGATACATCAGATACCCCTCCTCACGATTCATCAGATACCCTTCCTCACGATACATCAGATACCCCTCCTCACGATACATCAGATACCCCTCCTCACGATACATCAGATACCCTTCCTCACGATACATCAGATACCCTTCCTCACGATACATCAGATACCCCTCCTCATGATACATCAGATACCCCTCCTCACAACACATCAGATACCCCTCCTCACGATACATCAGATACCCTTCCTCACGATACATCAGATACCCCTCATCACGATACATCAGATACCCCTCTTCACGATACATCAGATACCCCTCCTCACAATACATCAGATACCCCTCCTCACAACACATCAGATACCCCTCCTCACGATACATCAGATACCCCTCATCACGATACATCAGATACCCCTCCTCACGATACATCAGATACCCTTCCTCACGATACATCAGATACCCTTCCTCACGATACATCAGATACCCTTCCTCACAATACATCAGATACCCCTCCTCACGATACATCAGATACCCCTCTTCACGATACATCAGATACCCTCACGATACATCAGATACCCCTCCTCACGATACATCAGA
This sequence comes from Mimachlamys varia, assembly GCA_947623455.1. NCBI lineage: Eukaryota > Metazoa > Mollusca > Bivalvia > Pectinida > Pectinidae > Mimachlamys > Mimachlamys varia. The sequence goes on from OX392534.1 coordinate 5,543,969, forward strand.
TACCCTTCCTCACGATACATCAGATACCCTTCCTTACGATACATCAGATACCCTTCCTGACAATACATCAGATACCCCTCATCACAATACATCAGATACCCTCACGATAATCAGATACCCCTCCTTACGATATATCAAATACCCTTCCTCATCATACATCACATACCCCTCCTCACGATACATCAGATTTACCGCCTGATTAGGTAAAATATAATTCACTCAAATGTTATGCAATCAAAGGGCGCAACGAAAAGCGCATTTACCTTTTACCCATTCGGATCATCTCGGGGAATTTCCCGGTAATCTTCGGAAATCTACTCCCTCGAATGCATGTATAAAGGGTCACATGGTGTAAACCTCATTTTTCAAAATGGCTGCGCCGATGTCTACAGAAATTGTTGTTTATTCGTAGCCTCTCGTTGATAAAGTCCGAGGTCTTTCGAACAATATCGTGATTTACTGCATGACTTACATATATGCGCATTCGAGGAAGTAGATTTCCAAAGATTACCGGATATTTCGCCCGAGATGTTGCAATTGCCTTTTACCTACTATACAATGTAGGTGTTCGGGGTTCGATGCAACCGATCAAGTTAGCGGCAATTTGTCTACGTATATAAAATGTATCCGGACTGCCCTAGGTCACACAATGAAGTGACGCCCACGAAGGTGTAGCCTCAGAAATACTAAACCAAAGACATCAGCATAAAAGGAGGTACCAGCACACAGGAAATGGCTTACCATCGTCGTTACAGAATGTGGGTTCCTGAAGTTCTGCGAGCTCTTGCTCGAGAGTGTCTGCTTGTGTCGACCTGCCCATGTCTACCTGTCTACTGGGCCGTGTCAGTGTCCACTGTTGTAAACACTTACAATACGTGAGTCACCCGTCCCCCCGGGCCAATCAACTAGTGACGGCCTTGTTAGCACACTCACCAACACGCTTGTATCGGCATCTTTGTGCGACAAACAAGAAGAACTTAAACAGTTTCTTGACATCGCTTATATTCTATAATTGTACTTTTTAACAATTAATTATATCCAGCGGTCATAAATGTATTTTTGAGTGTTGGACAATCAACGGACGAAGTACAAAATGCACAAATGTAGTGAGATGAGAAATTGATTTTTTTTTTAAATATTGGTCAATGGAAATGACGAGCAAGATGCCCAAAAGTATGCGTTTTTCACAAAAATGAATGATGACAGTGTATCGATGTAGGTTTTATTGTGTACTCTATGATGTAGCAGTGACGGCGGCCTTAAGTTGTTATGTCATCGTAACGGTCTATAACAAACAAAGGAACCCGGGCATCTGTTTTACACTTCATTTCGTCCTGACGTTTGAGAACAATGTATATCCGTAAAATACATATGGATGTTCTAATTCTAGTTGCAACTTTGCACGGATTACCAATATCAATATGCGAGCGTGATGCGGTCAGTTCACTGTTATACAGGTGTATATAACCAGCGGGTGACCGTATCGTATGCAACATGTAATAAGTAGCCTTGTGATGTTACCTAATCGGTGTACCAGGCATTACAAGGACCGTGTTGGGATACAAGGACCGTGTTGGGATACAAGAACCGTGTTGGGATACAAGAACCGGAAGTACAATACGGACAGGTCTTCCTAGTGGCAACCAATGAGACTAAGCAGTTGTTGGTAGGTTGTAATTATCTCAGGACATAGTGGCATTGACCGTGCCTGATATTCCCGTTAATTCGGTCTTGTGAATAACGACGGTACTACAACAAAGGAGATATATATTATGTTGAACACCACATGAAGACATGCTTGACACACACACGCACACACACCCACACACACACACACAGTTCGTCGGCTGTTACAATTAACAGCACGTTTAGATATAAATACACAGAATGACAAAGGTTACGAATGGCGTCACGATAGCCCAGGGCTGACGGACTGTCCCTAATTACGCGTTTAAATCATAAAGCAGAATACGCTGGGATATTGTTGAGCGTTGTTAAACAGTTTCGCCTGCTGCTACTGCTTTTGCTACTGTAATGATTATACTAAACAGTAGCAACAGGCGGAACTTTTACAGCGGAACTAATGAAGAGGAGATCGATGGTGTGATCATCCTCTTAACTGGTCATATACAAATGTTCTTACGTAAAATTACGATAATCGTATAGATAAAAAGGTAGTCTAAAGCAACACATATTTCGACAGACAGTAAATAAATCACAACTGTATATGCGCTTGTTGACTTTTTTAAGCAATCGTACAGTCTTTGACGACAGACCCCCTATACATTATTCCACATGTAACACTGTTGGTACGGTGATATTTCAGCACCAGACGTATTGACAAGTCCTGACAACTCAACGTTGTTCCTGAAAACTATTGTCTACATGGAAACACCTCCGGACAGATATATACTGAGAACTATTTGTTGTCAGTTGTTGTCAGGTTTTAGTTGTGCATGGAGCAAGTACGTTGACCAAGTATGTTCCAAATCAGAACAAGTTATTGAAGCCGCCTAAATATAAGCCAGTCACATGAAGGTAATTTAGGACACGACAAGATACCAAACAACACTGTACAAGTCTGTATACCTGAACACTGGAGCCGTGCATTGTAGTTAATCCCAGGTCTATCGTTTCCCTTTCCGAAGTCTGGTACTGTCCCTGGCCCCCTCCCTGGGCCCCTCCCTGGCCCCCTCCCTGGGCCCACTGGTCGGGGACCGAAGGGCGGTCGTGGTGGGAGCCGGGGTATTAGTTGTGCCCCCCTCGAATTGTAGGATTGTTTTTTGTTTACTTCTTCTTCCTTCCCCTCCGTCGGCTCGTCTGTGACGTCTGTGACGTCTGGCGACATGATCTAGATAGCACTGTAACCGATTTTAACCTTTGTGTATTCGATACCGTAAATGTAGTCTCTTCAATTGGCACTATTTCCCTGAGACCGACTCTCAGATAGGTATAGCTGTCCGGTACGGGAATGATTTCCTGGTCCGACATAGCCAGGTGTGTATGAAATTGTGACGTGGGCTGAATCAGACGCCATCAATCAACGTGTCATACACATCCTTATATATCCTCAGCCTTCCATGAACGGCTTCCACATATAACTACACCAGCAGTTACCTTTCATGTTCCTCACTTGAACATTAAACTTCCTAAAATAATTCTGGCATTTTCTGGGGGTTTTTCAGGTCTACTTATTAACTTTCGGTTAAGTTTTAAACTTTATAACCCTCAGCTTAATTGTATAATATGCTCATATAATCATAAACATTTTAGTCTAAATATTATTATTATTAATATTTACATTGTACATGTAAAAATCAGCCCTCTTGAGTAATATTGAAACATTGTAAATAATCCCTAGCCTCAATCAACGTATACTTACCGAAGAGACTATAACGAACAGCAGTTGTCATTTAATTTATGTTGATACATATTTACACTTATAAGTCAGATTAATTCACCTTTGTTCCAATTGATGTCTATAATCTGAAAATTTGATATCACGACCAAGAGAACAATTGTTACCACTAACCGCCATTACTTGATAATCAAGATCTTGTAGTGAATCAACGCGTCGTCAAAACAACCGAGGACCTGTGACGTCCAACCACAAATGGCGTCACGGCGGTGTTATGACGGATAATGATGTGACACGGATTGTCATTGGGTCATACTAAACCAATGGTTGTCCACTTGACATGTTTGGTCTGTACTGATGGTGATTCGACTAAATGTGTCCCTTACAAAATTCTTCACAACCAAACCATGTCTCATTTCTATAAATACTGAGCCGCCTGTAGACGTCGACCTCGTCCCGATGACGGTGTATGTAGAATAGGATTGCTAAATCAGGTTACTCGTCTTTTGTTTTTATCCAGATAAGATTAAGTCTTTAATTAAGATATGGAATTACATATATGACTTTGTTAATTTCCAAGAAAATCAAACGAAAACTTAGTACACGGTCCAATCACATTATTTCTAAGAGTACAGCATAAAAGGAAGGTATTTTAAAGAGTGTGTCCGAAGATGTTTCATAGAGCAGAGATACAATATTTTCTTTGGTGTAAAACATTCTATTGCTCAGGTGATAACGTGAGTTTTTCGACTTATCCATTCCAACATTGACGTTAAAGATGATAGGATACATCTGTAGGAAGGTTTAACGTTCAAAAATACGGTTTACTTCCGGTTATGTTGGCATAGCCTTAGGTCAAAGGTCATGGAAGCCGACCATGTACCTTTATTTGTAATGGCAGTCGCACATTCTTGTATTGCTGGAAACGTTTAGATGAACCAAGGGATGGTCTGTCGGTAGTTGCAAGAAGTATATACTCAAATGAATGTATTGGCCATAAAAGTTTTCACGAACCGGTTAGTTCCATTATACGTAGAATCTATACTACGAACAGACTGACACTAGACTGTATATTCCGTAATTGTATATATTTGTCTTCCCTTTTTTCGGAGCGTTTCCTAACCTGACGTAATTCTGTCTTTTATCATATTAAACACTAGGTACATGTGTACATATATGATATTGATTGTATACATACAGAAACATGAAAAGATTCGCCAAAACCCCAAGCGAAGGCGATAAAATTAAGATAGAATTGAATTTAGTTTAGTTGCCGATAGACAGTTACATGTACCCTACGTGGGAGCGTTCTATTGGTGTATAGTTAGGTAACACCTCGTACATGTACCTAACGTAAGGTGATCACCACAGTACGTAATGTTGACAAACACTACGTACTGAACCGTGGGCGTACATGCATGTAACCCCGGGGACGTACAACATTACCCGGGCCCCCGGGCTGTACAACAAGTCGATATAGACTGGAATGATTGGAGCTGTATATATAGTGTATATTGAGCAATATGACTGAACGGTATTTCCTCATATTGGTCTTATATATGACCATGCCAATTACATGTATTGAAGCTTCAGATAAATAATAGCAAACACATATTAAACCTTACGTTAAACATTGTCTACTAAGGGCTTTAGACAAAACGCCCGTACTCTAATGATTCTGAAGGGGCAAAAAAAGGTAACCTGTTTATAGCTTTTAAATGTTGCTTACGATTGCGTCTTTGCTATCGGACAGGCCATCGCAGCATTGCTTGTAAACAACGTAGAAAATGCGGATATGGTATTATACACGAGTATTTATCAGATTATCTACATTGCAAGCATGAACTGCATTCCAGTGATATTGACACTGCCGAATTACACTTACTGATGTGTTATTGGTCTATGTAAGACCGAGTGTTAGGACCAAGTGTTACTGGTGAGACACGGCGACACACTTGACGTCGGTATTCAGGGAATGTAAGTACATACGATCTATCACAGTAGACCTGATGGCTGTCCATAGACGTTTATAGGCAACGTCATCATCGTAAAACAGCTACAAATATATACCGTATAGTATGATCTGTGTACAGGTGTTCACAACAGGTATACACGTATCCCATTGTTATGTTCTTCAAACCATGGATATGTAAACAGTCGTTGTTGTGTGATTTTTTTTTTTTCAAAAATATATACAAATGTTTTCTTATATTTAGAGCGATTCCACAATCGCTATCAAAAGGGCTTCTCTCTTTATCTATCATAATTGACTAAATTTCATTTAACATGGAAACAAAACATAACATGAAGTTACAACATATATACTTATAAATAAATGGTAAAAACATTACAAAGGAGAAAAATAAAAACAACACCAAGAAAGATTAATTGATGTACGTCGTCACTGGGTTTCCCGTTATAGACGTTACTGTACGTCGTCACTAGGTTTCCCGTTATAGACGTTACTGTACGTCATCACTGGGTTTCCCATTATAGACGTTACTGTACGTCATCACTAGGTTTCCCGTTATAGACGTTACTGTACGTCATCACTAGGTTTCCCGTTATAGACGTTACTGTACGTCATCACTAGGTTTCCCGTTATAGACGTTACTGTACGTCATCACTAGGTTTCCCGTTATAGACGTTACTGTACGCCATCACAAGGTTTCCCATTATAGACGTTACTGTACGTCATCACTTGGTTTCCCGTTATAGACTTTACTGTACGTCATCACTAGGTTTCCCGTTATAGACGTTACTGTACGTCATCACTGGGTTTCCCATTATAGACGTTACTGTACGTCATCACTTGGTTTCCCGTTATAGACGTTACTGTATGTCATCACTGGGTTTCCCGTTATAAACTTTACTGTACGTCATCACTAGGTTTCCCTGTATAGACGTTACTGTACGTCATCACTGGGTTTCCCGTTATAGACGTTACTGTACGTCATCACTGGGTTTCCCGTTATAGACGTTACTGTACGTCATCACTAGGTTTCCCGTTATAGACGTTACTGTACGTCATCACTGGGTTTCCCGTTATAGACGTTACTGTACGTCATCACTAGGTTTCCCGTTATAGACGTTACTGTACGTCATCTCTGGGTTTCCCATTTTAGACGTTCCTGTACGCCGGCGTTGTCTAACGCATTTAAAGTCACGGTCAATTGGTTTGATTGTGTGGTACGCCCTAAAACAGGTATAGTCAAACGCACTAACCGTCACGGTCAACCGATTTGATTGTGATTTAATTCTCTAGACGTCAGCACTGACCGGACAGCTGGTTGCTTGAAACGTTTAGTCGTGGCCTAGACGTTGCTTTACCTGAATTTGATGTGTTTGCTTCAACATACAAAAAAAAACACCATGGCCGGACGCTCCTTACAAAACCGCAATCACTGAATGACATTACGTTACATAAACATACCAGCTCTCCCTGAATTCTAAAATCAAACGTTGTTTTCCCCATAATAAGTCTGCAAGTATTATTAGATTCATGAATTCATATTAGTTTCTATAGCTTTCTATTAAACTGTAGATCTGGGCCCGTATCCATGAATCCATTCTCATGTTCAAGCATACATTTTGTGTTTAAGCCGGATTTTTTGTTCCAGATTGAAATTGATAAAACAAATATTATTCAGTTCATGATTTGGTAAAAAATTGAAGGGACTTAAAACAGAAAAGGTTTCCAGTGTTTTTATCTGGCTTGTTGGTTGAACGAGTTGCAGAATGCTAGTTTGAGCACAAGAACTGTTTCGTGAATACGGACCCTGGTAGCATACATGCCAGATTTGGCTACAGCAAGTTTATGGTTAAGTGTTACCGAAATGGATGTTTTACTTACCTCTCTTGCATTTCTTTCTCCACCTTTTTTTGAGAGACATGTTTTTGTTTTTTTCCACAGGTGGGGGATGATGAATGTGTATTGTAATGCCATTTTGGGGATCCTCCCCCGGAATACCGTCCACAGCACTGGCCTTGATAGTAGAATTAGCACCCAGCGCCATTGCGCTTTCCTTGATATTAGAATCCAAAACGCCGGCCATGTCACTCTCCTTGATATTAGAATCAACACCTCCAGCCATGCTACTTTCTTTGACAGTAGAATCCATAACCCCGGCCATGCTGGTCTCCTTGGCCGTGGGGTGGGGGTCATCCTCCTCGCCCCCTGTGTCCTGTTCAGGGAACGTTTCATCTACGGAGGTGGTCACTGTAGTAGTTTGGCTTACACCTGACGGTGCCTTTGTGAATGTGTCTCCCTCGGGATCCTGTCCCGGGGGAGCGGCAGTCATAGATGGAATATCGTTTGGATTAATGGTGTCCAGATTTTGCATAGAGTCATGAGGCACAGTCGAGTCCGTTCTCGATAAATCCCTATGCGAGATATGTTGAAGCTGGGAATTTACCGCCATATCCATAAGTGGGTGTCCAGCATCATCATCCCCTCTACCGAACAAAAAGGAATGCAACATGTCGTGCATGTGTTCACTGTCCTCGACCCCCATGGTCGTGTTACCTGGCCGCGCGAGGGCCGGGGACCAGATGACGGTACTCGATTCGGGTTCATTTAACTGCCTGGGCGTAACATCCCCGACTCCACTTTCCCCGACACTCAAATGGCCATCTTCAACCAACTTCTTAACAATTTTGTTGAAATCATTTCTTAATTTGTTCTTGTCCTGCTTCTTTTTGGCTTTCTTCTTGGCTTTCTTCAATGCTTTGTTTTCGGCTTGTCTTGCTGTCTTGTTAGATGAAATGTCCGTTCCCTTACGTGTCGTCTGCGACTGTGCCAAATTGGTAGGAAGTTCCTGGTTCGCGATACCAGTTCCACTTGAGGGGATATCTGGAGCAGGCGTGTCCATCATACTAAAAAGGCGACTACGAGAGTTCACAGCAATGGTCAACGATAACAGAAATATAACCAAATCAAACTGGGTAGATCACAATTTCCAACACATTTCCTTTACGAAACTTGTCCGAAACTCATTTACCGTCGATATTTTCCCATACATCCTGTAGGCTGTACTGAGGTTTTGTAATGCGGGACTGGGTTACCTGAGCAATACCTGTGATGGATGTGACCGTTGATAGAGTTGCGCTAACCGCCATACCTGTGCCGTGACAGGTTTATGTGGCGGTGACGTCACGTCAGCGGGCCTGAAACACCTGTACTAGAACAGGAATGGTCTGTATTTGAAGATTGTTTATGAGTAATTACGTGAACGATGACGCCGGTTTATTGTTTAACAAAAGTGATGTATATATATACGTAATGTCAATGTGTTTGGAAACTTTTCATACATTGTACATTTACACACGTATAGAGAAGGCAGGAAAATATTAGCGCCTAAGTCATCGACTTTGTTTTAACATGTATTCCCAACCCATGTTTAGGTTTTTCTGAAATTGCCGCAAGTCTTGATAACAATTAATTCAATATAATGTCATGATATAAATAACAAAATAACCTAGACGTGTTCTGTTTTCATCAATGGTCATTTGACTTCAATAAATCTGCGAAATTTTCGATCTAATGTTAATTCACCTTTGCATTAAAGGGAAAGGGTGGGGGGACTGAAATAATGAAAACGAGGTCGACTAAGTTCTGGTTATACGTATATCTTCATTATATTCCGTATCTCATTTTCCTACAAGGGGATTATAATACGTGTTCAAAGTATGATGATAGATCAATGAAAGACGGTTATAAAACAGCCAGACATGAATCGTTCGTTGGTTATTTCACTAATTGGTGATAGAGCGCCTTACGTAGTCTGTACCTGATGTATAACCCTACGTCATCTAATCCCTCATCAGCTGTGTCATTCGTGTCATCAGTCATGACTCTAGCTGGTTAGATTATCTACAAACTTTAAAAGTTGTGTTTGGCTTACCGCACGTCGTGGATTAACATAGGTTTGTCGAAACAGTGTGACGCGTGTATTACCAACGTATCTTAATTTAAATTTAAAATGTATTCGGACACATATGCAGACTTCATAATATCATAGGATATTTACTGTACACACACTGAATAAAACAACTGCCTTCGACTGTGTAATTATTTATGGTTAACTTTGGATATCAACTCTCTTTAAAACAAATCTAACGGAGACGTATGGTGGTAAACCTATTTTATAAACACTAGACATCTAAAAATTGACTGTCATATTTTGGTTCGTTCCTGTACACCTCGTAGTTATGAAGGAATCATAGCACTAATCTGGTCAGACCACTTCGGAGCATATAGAACCCGTCACTATTGACGGTAGAGCAGTGTTGATTGAGTACTAGGCCCCAGGCCAAATGTGACCGTGTGATGTAATAAAATGCTCTATGATGGTGCATGTTTGAGACGACACCGGGTGTTAGTGGCACTATCTATATAAATTAACATATTTATTGCTAATGTCCACTCATCAATGTATGTTTTTAGCTGATCGAGACTATTAGTCTATGTGTTCCTATTGACCATCAATCATAAAAACTATATCTGTAATTGCCTACGTCATTGTACGGACCAATCAGATGTTTGCTACTATACAGGAGGAACAAATCGCTGTCTATACTGTAAATACACAAATAATCACATGCATGTCTGCATACAAACGTTTTACATCTCATTTGGTATGTTCTTCCTTCCTTATAATTCATTATTTTGGGGGGTTTATTAATTGGGCTTTTGCCAAATACTATTTTTGTATGATTAATTGGGCCTAAAGTTGTGAATTACTATTTATGTAGGTTTTTATTAATAGGGCATTTGTGAACTACTTTTCTGAAATGTTCATTGATTTTCCGTATTTTTGAATTACTTTTTCTGTTTATTATTTGGGCATTCGTGAATAGAATTTCATGTTATTATTTGGGCATTCGTGAATAACATTAATAAGGCCTTTGTGAATTACTTTTTTGTAGGTTATTGATTGAGCTTTTGCCAAATACTGTTATCATATGTCTAATTAGGCCTTTGTGAATTACTATTTATGTAGGTTTTTATTAATAGAGCATTTATGAATTACTGTTCTTGCAGTTTTATTAATAGGTTTTTTTTTAATTACTATTTGTTCTTGTAAGTTATTCATTGGGCCTTTGCCAAATACTAATATCGTATGTCTAATTAGGCGTTTGTGAATTACTATTTATGTGGGTTTTTATTAATTGGACATTTATGAATTACTGTTTTTGTAGTTTTATTAATCAGGCCTTTATGAGTTACTATTTTTGTAGGTTATTAATTGGGCCTTTATGAGTTACTATTTTTGTAGGTTATTAATTGGGCTACTGTAAGTTACTCTTTTTTTGTAGCTTATTAAAGGCCCAATATACGTAACTTCAGGAAAATTTTCGTGATTCTGAAAAATTCTGAAAAAATCCAGTTGATAACCATGCAAAAATAAGCCTAAAATGAAGTAAACCTGAGCAGTAACTAACAAGAAACTCTTGACAAAAAAAACAACATAGAATTGAAAATAATTCAGGTGGGGCCCACTTCAATAACAAACCGAAGGTAGAAGACAGTTCAAAATGGACGCGTGTTTACAATTAGCGTGTTTCAACTGCTGCTGTACCGGTAACCGCGAAAGAATCCATCTTGAATATTGCTGATATCAGTTAATCTTAACTAAATCAATAAATATAATAAGTTATTAGGCTTGATTTTTGTTCAAGTTTTGCCGAAAGTTACGTATATTGGGCCTTTGATTGGCCTTTTGTGAATTATTTTTCTGAAAAGTTCATTGATTTTGCGTATTTTTGAATGACTTTTTCTGTTTATTATTTGGGCATTCGTGAATAACATTTGATGTTATTAATTGGGCGATTTACTTTTTACGTTAATTAATAAGGCAACCGTAAATTACTTTTTTATGTTTTTTGAATTGGACATTCCTGAATTAATTTGTATGTTTATCATAAGAGCATTCAGGTATGACAATGGTAAATCTCAGGTATGACTATGGCAAATCTCAGGTATGACAATGGTACAGTGTATTATGAAATCCGAACACCTATACATAAAAGTTCATTCCAGAAAAAAATGCACGCCCCCTCTAACCCCAAATCCTGGATCCCCCTATGGGTTGGTGTCCTATTGTGGTGGAGGAGAGGAACACGACTAATTAAATTGATGCATACTAATTTATTAAATAATGTACATCGCCAAACACGGATACATTATGAGAAACACATGCATGGTGTCTGGCTCTACATACCGATGTATTTGGGCAGATGAACAGTTCAAACCACGCTTCATGTGTGATGGCATGGTACATCTCCGGGGTGACAGTGGTGACCATGATATGACAAATCTTATAAGGTGTGACAAGACAATGGTAATATGAAATATCAGGTATAACAATGGTATCAAAATGAATTGACTAGAATTAATAAGAGATCATAAACGGATCTTGACGCCCACCATAGTTAATCTTCATTTGTATTTACATAATGTAAAAGGTTTGTTCTTTTCCCGTCTTCTCTCTTACATGCTTGGAGTTCCTCTTAAGAAAGGGCAATGTTAAGTGAGAGATGGTAGCCTTTGTGCAATTTCTTTTTCTGGTCTGTTCCCCAAAAACAAATAGCACAATCACATGTTTAAGGACCAAGAAGACAATGCAAAACTAGAGACCAAATAGACCTGCATATGAAATCAATCTTGTACTTCTCAAGAAATCGTGATCATAAGATGTTTAAGGACGGACGGGCGTCGGACCGCGGCCCACGGACGCAGGGTGATTTGAATAGATGGTGATGGTGGCGTAAAGAAGTAGTTATGGAATCTCGGGTATCTCAGCTATGACAAAAGCATTATGATAGCATTATATGACAAAGTTGCTACGATAGCTCATGCTTGAAAATGGTATGATGACATGTCAGGTATGACAATGGTAAATCTCAGGTATGACAATGGTATTATTGAATCGAGTATGACAAATGGTTAATGGAATTTCTGGTTTGACAATGACTTTATGGAATCTGGGGAAGACAATGGTTTATGAAATCTCAGGTATGACAATGGTATTATGAAATATCAGGTATGACAATGGTATTATGAAATCTCAGGTATGACAATGGTATTATGAAATATCAGGTATGACAATGGTATTATGAAACATCAGGTATGACAATGGTATTATGAAATATCAGGTATGACAATGGTATTATGGAATATGGGTATGACAATGGTATTATGAAATATCAGGTATGACAATGGTATTATGAAATATCAGGTATGACAATGGTATTATGAAACATCAGGTATGACAATGGTATTATGAAATATCAGGTATGACAATGGTATTATGGAATATCAGGTATGACAATGGTATTATGAAATATCAGGTATGACAATGGTATTATGAAATATCAGGTATGACAATGGTATTATGAAATCTCAGGTATGACAATGGTATTATGAAATATCAGGTATGACAATGGTTTATGAAATCTCAGGTATGACAATGGTATTATGAAATATCAGGTATGACAATGGTATTATGAAATATCAGGTATGACAATGGTTTATGAAATCTCAGGTATGACAATGGTATTATGAAATATCAGGTATGACAATGGTATTATGAAATCTCAGGTATGACAATGGTATTATGAAATATCAGGTATGACAATGGTTTATGAAATCTCAGGTATGACAATGGTATTATGAAATATCAGGTATGACAATGGTATTATGAAATCTGAGGTATGACAATGGTATTATGAAATATCAGGTATGACAATGGTATTATGAAACATCAGGTATGACAATGGTATTATGAAATATCAGGTATGACAATGGTATTATGGAATATGGGTATGACAATGGTATTATGAAATATCAGGTATGACAATGGTATTATGAAATATCAGGTATGACAATGGTATTATGAAACATCAGGTATGACAATGGTATTATGAAATATCAGGTATGACAATGGTATTATGGAATATCAGGTATGACAATGGTATTATGAAATATCAGGTATGACAATGGTATTATGAAATATCAGGTATGACAATGGTATTATGAAATCTCAGGTATGACAATGGTATTATGAAATCTCAGGTATGACAATGGTATTATGGAATATCAGGTATGACAATGGTATTATGGAATATCAGGTATGACAATGGTATCATGAAATATCAGGTATGACAATGGTATTATGAAATATCAGGTATGACAATGGTATTATGAAATATCAGGTATGACAATGGTATTATGAAATCTCAGGTATGACAATGGTATTATGAAATATCAGGTAAGACAATGGTATTATGAAATATCAGGTATGACAATGGTATTATGGAATATCAGGTATGACAATGGTATTATGAAATATCAGGTAAGACAATGGTATTATAAAATATCAGGTAAGACAATGGTATTATGAAATATCAGGTATGACAATGGGATTATGAAATCTCAGGTATGACAATGGTATTATGAAATATCAGGTATGACAATGGTATTATGGAATATCAGGTATGACAATGGTATTATGAAATATCAGGTAAGACAATGGTATTATGAAATATCAGGTAAGACAATGGTATTATGAAATATCAGGTATGACAATGGGATTATGAAATATCAGGTATGACAATGGTATTATGAAATATCAGGTATGACAATGGGATTATGAAATCTCAGCTATGACAATGGTATCATGAAATATCAGGTATGACAATGGTATCATGAAATATCAGGTATGACAATGGTATTATGAAATATCAGGTATGACAATGGTATTATGGAATATGGGTATGACAATGGTATTATGAAATATCAGGTATGACAATGGTATTATGAAATATCAGGTATGACAATGGTATTATGAAATATCAGGTATGACAATGGTATTATGGAATATGGGTATGACAATGGTATTATGAAATATCAGGTAAGACAATGGTATTATGAAATATCAGGTATGACAATGGGATTATGAAATCTCAGGTATGACAATGGTATTATGAAATCTCAGGTATGACAATGGTATTATGAAATATCAGGTATGACAATGGTATTATGGAATATCAGGTATGACAATGGTATTATGAAATATCAGGTATGACAATGGTATTATGGAATATCAGGTATGACAATGGTATTATGAAATATCAGGTATGACAATGGTATTATGAAATATCAGGTATGACAATGGTATTATGGAATATCAGGTATGACAATGGTATTATGAAATATCAGGTATGAAAATGGTATTATGAAATATCAGGTATGACAATGGTATCATGAAATATCAGGTATGACAATGGTATTATGAAATCTCAGGTATGACAATGGTATTATGGAATATCAGGTATGACAATGGTATTATGGAATATGGGTATGACAATGGTATTATGAAATATCAGGTAAGACAATGGTATTATGAAATATCAGGTATGACAATGGTATTATGAAATATCAGGTATGACAATGGTATTATGAAATATCAGGTATGACAATGGTATTATGGAATATGGGTATGACAATGGTATTATGAAATATCAGGTATGACAATGGTATTATGAAATATCAGGTATGACAATGGTATTATGAAACATCAGGTATGACAATGGTATTATGAAATATCAGGTATGACAATGGTATTATGAAATATCAGGTATGACAATGGTATTATGAAATATCAGGTATGACAATGGTATTATGAAATATCAGGTATGACAATGGTATTATGAAACATCAGGTATGACAATGGTATTATGGAATATCAGGTATGACAATGGTATTATGGAATATCAGGTATGACAATGGTATCATGAAATATCAGGTATGACAATGGTATTATGAAATATCAGGTATGACAATGGTATTATGAAATCTCAGGTATGACAATGGTATTATGAAATATCAGGTAAGACAATGGTATTATGAAATATCAGGTATGACAATGGTATTATGGAATATCAGGTATGACAATGGTATTATGAAATATCAGGTAAGACAATGGTATTATGAAATATCAGGTAAGACAATGGTATTATGAAATATCAGGTATGACAATGGGATTATGAAATCTCAGGTATGACAATGGTATTATGAAATATCAGGTATGACAATGGTATTATGGAATATGGGTATGACAATGGTATTATGAAATATCAGGTATGACAATGGTATTATGAAATATCAGGTATGACAATGGTATTATGAAATATCAGGTATGACAATGGTATTATGGAATATGGGTATGACAATGGTATTATGAAATATCAGGTAAGACAATGGTATTATGAAATATCAGGTATGACAATGGGATTATGAAATCTCAGGTATGACAATGGTATTATGAAATCTCAGGTATGACAATGGTATTATGGAATATCAGGTATGACAATGGTATTATGAAATATCAGGTATGACAATGGTATTATGGAATATCAGGTATGACAATGGTATTATGGAATATCAGGTATGACAATGGTATTATGAAATCTCAGGTATGACAATGGTATTATGGAATATCAGGTATGACAATGGTATTATGGAATATGGGTATGACAATGGTATTATGAAATATCAGGTAAGACAATGGTATTATGAAATATCAGGTATGACAATGGTATTATGAAATATCAGGTATGACAATGGTATTATGAAATCTCAGGTATGACAATGGTATTATGAAATCTCAGGTATGACAATGGTATTATGGAATATCAGGTATGACAATGGTATTATGGAATATCAGGTATGACAATGGAATTATGGAATATGGGTATGACAATGGTATTATGAAATATCAGGTATGACAATGGTATTATGAAATCTCAGGTATGACAATGGTATTATGGAATATCAGGTAAGACAATGGTATTATGAAATCTCAGGTATGACAATGGTATTATGAAATCTCAGGTATGACAATGGTATTATGAAATCTCAGGTATGACAATGGTATTATTAAATATCAGGTATGACAATGGTTTTATGAAATCTCAGGTATGACAATGGTATTATGAAATATCAGGTATGACAATGGTATTATGAAATCTCAGGTATGACAATGGTATTATGAAATATCAGGTAAGACAATGGTATTATGGAATATCAGGTATGACAATGGTATTATGAAATCTCAGGTATGACAATGGTATTATGGAATATCAGGTATGACAATGGTATTATGAAATATCAGGTATGACAATGGTATTATGAAATATCAGGTATGACAATGGTATTATGAAATCTCAGGTATGACAATGGTATTATGGAATATCAGGTATGACAATGGTATTATGGAATATCAGGTATGACAATGGTATTATGGAATATCAGGTATGACAATGGTATTATGAAATCTCAGGTATGACAATGGTATTATGAAATATCAGGTATGACAATGGTATTATGAAATATCAGGTATGACAATGGTATCATGAAATATCAGGTATGACAATGGTATTATGAAATCTAAGGTATGACAATGGTATTATGGAATATCAGGTATGACAATGGTATTATGGAATATCAGGTATGACAATGGTATTATGAAATATCAGGTATGACAATGGTATCATGAAATATCAGGTATGACAATGGTATTATGAAATCTAAGGTATGACAATGGTATTATGGAATATCAGGTATGACAATGGTATTATGGAATATGGGTATGGCACATAATGAGACCTCAGTTGCGACAATTTTTTTATGAACTCTAGGTATGAGGATAGTATCATGAAACCTCAGGTTAAACAATGGTATTTTTCTTTTTCAGGTGTGAAAATGGTATTATAGTATCTTAGGCATGTCAATAGTTTCTGAAATCACCGATATGACAACTTGTATATAATCACAAATATACCTAATACCGGTATTAGAACAAATGAAAATATATGGTAGGTCACTCTGACTGCACACTTTGTTGAAAATGTCACGTTCCAGCTGACATTCATTTTGGCTATGAATGCCACTTGGACGCTGATCAAAGCTTGAATATATATAATTCAAATTTTATGCGGAACCACTTCAGAATTTGAGGAATAATAAAGTGCCTACATCTTAGAATTTATAAGGAACAGGATTAGCACACAAACCTTTCGTTAAACAAATCTCAAGCCATTTACACAAACACACATGATACTGAACACCGACCGTTATAGTGATTGAGCTACTTCAAAATAAGTCGGTTATGTATTAGTCAGCTGACGCCGGCGTTCATCTGACTGGTTTTTGATGTCCACAAATTTCACATGATCTGGAAGAATATCGATGTATGAGTTGCGCTGTTTGTCCATCGGCTGCACATAGTCCCGATAATCGCTTTCGGGAGGCCCAGACCCGTTTGACTTCTCTAGCAGAAAATAGTTATTGTCAGATTCTCCAGGAGAACTGGCTTCCCCACACCCCGAGCTTGCTGCGCCCAACATCGGTTGTCGCTCGGCATCCTCGTCACACTGTGGAGAGGACGGAATGACGTTTATATCAATATCGCCATCAGGCGAGATAGGTCCGTGATGAGACGGTAGTTCTGTTTCCTTCTCCACAATAAAATACGCTCCGTCAGCCGGCGTCTTGTCCTTAACCACCTTAGAATAACCATCACCTTCCTTCTCCACAATGAAATAATTATCTTCCGTGTTTGTTTCCTTCGGTAAACTCCGGGTAGAGCCGGGAATGGGGGATAGCGTGCTCTTACGTAGAGCCTCGTACGGACTGCTTCCTTTGTCCCTCGACTTCACACTACTGTCTAGTGGATTATAAATATGGCTCCTACGTAAAAACTCCGGTCCGATTTCTTCGTACTCCGGATTCCTGTACGAAAGCCGTTTTTCACTCTGTTCTCGCGATCTTGGGAAGCTGTTACTTTTCTGTGACACTTCCGGTATAGCCGGAAGTGGGTCCCGTCGCGTTGGTTCCCTTGTTGCAGCGTATGGTTGCGCTGTTGTCGGTTGGTTACCCTCTACACTAAAAAAACGCTTCACCGTCTGAAGTCCGTTCGATACTCCTCCTAACCTGGTTCGCTTTCTACTCGGAAGTTCAATGTGACCATCACGGTACGTTGGGTCTCCCTGAAATAAATTGTCGAATTTATAAACGTCGAAAACTCATCAAAGTCATTTTGATAATTTGGAACTTGAAGTTGATTATACAATCATTTGATGTAAAGCTGAACTTTAATCTAAAAATGTCATAAACTGTCCAGTAATTGACCTTCAATTATATATACAATATTTGATATTGTGCCCTTTCTAGATACTATAAGCGACCCTAAACCACTTTGCAATACATAGATATACAACTCTTATACGATCAATACAACTATTATATAGTTCTAAGGAGCTGCGTTATCTGGCACAAACTACTAGTCCAATACCACTTGACTAATATATCCCTATATGTGTATGCCTTCCTGTGTACTGGATATTATTGTGTTCTGTTGGTAGTGGAACCGTTCTTCACACAGCATTTTTATAGGGCCACCTGATAACTTATAATTCTGCCCTTAAAAGAGGGGATTTAGAAGGGAAAAAACTTAATTATGACCAAGTACTTTGCAATATAGTATACTTGATTCTGTCCCTTCCGGGCAAACAGACCGAACGAGAGCAAGCTTGTTGCTGTTTGTGAGATTTGGTTACTACGTGTAATATCTATGTCCCAACAGCTATGGTCATTTCGGGAACTACTAGGATTTGTTATTGAGGAAAGCCGGAGTATCTGGAAAAAACGACAGACCTGCGGCCAGTACCTAGCGATGCCTGTAAGGCCTCGACCTCGCGACTAAGTGGTGGAGAAATAGGCAGACGTTTTAAATAGTCACTCAGCAACCGCGGTTTTCGGGGCGAGAGACGGACCAAATCATTCGGGGTGTTGTAGCTGGACTTACCATGGAGACCTCGGCGTACGTGGTATTGTCTTCTGTGTCGGTTATACTGGTCAGGGTGGTCTTCATCACATTGTACTCCGCCTCGGCTGCCATCCTGTCAACGATATAAATCGCAGATATGTAACGTACAAAAATGTACCCCCGTATAACTGTAACTTGAACAAAGGACTTACAATACGGACGGTCCTGATTGCTAACGACAATACCGTTACATAACATACATGGACATGTAATTAACCTACCGTTTCCTGCGTTCACTGCGAGTCTTCCGAGACATGACCATACACACGATGAACAACATACACATGAGGAGTACGAAAATGGCGGACCCTCCTATAATGTACACCATCACACTGGGGACCGGGCCGATAGGCTCTGAAACACACAACATACATAGGTCAGGGTAACTACCAAGTAGATTTATTAAACATATGAAATACTTTTTATTAACATGTGATAACAAAATTATGAAATTCATTTAAAATTCAGAAAGTAGTGAGTATTAGGTGAAACTTATTGTAAATAAATGGGAAATATTTTGAGTTCAGAATCATTATGCTGTTTCTTGTGACGCCATACTCATATTGCTCAAAATTGTAAAACGACGGGTCAAAAAGGCAGTGCCTGGTTAATATGATTAAAAAGAACACGAAATGCTGCATGTCAACTTTATGGAGATTTCACAAAATATCTCATTTAAAAATAGATTAGATTCCATGTGGTAACGATCCTGGTACCAGGGAAATCGTTTGTAGGGGAGGTAACTGGAACTGCTTTCAAAGTATTACTAATTTGGGGAGGTACATGTATTTGTTACAATCTGTTTAAAACGTATATCCTTACTCCCACTCCGTTACACAAGGATCTGACAACATCCCATAAGAGGTCATGTTCTGGTGACCTTTGTCGCCTCTTTACTTCACACTAATAGAATTTTCAAGCGACGCTGTCATCTGCAGCAAGTCATTTCGCCACAATATTGCACATACATATTCTGTGACGAAATGACTAAACGTACAGATAGGATTATACAACCTGTTTCGCCTCAAACTTCAACATTTAACATTCTGAAGTAGTACTTTGATTTGCTAATGCAAAAGGTCACGACAACGTTACCCCTAAGGAATGTTGTCAGATCAGGATACAGCAGCGAGATATTCACGGAACGGCGCGGAGTTCAAGATATGATTTGAATCAGATAGTAATCGTAATGTCAGAACTCGACTTTCAGTACTCAGGGTCGGTACTCGAGTAATCGTTAACTCAGAACTCGACTTTCAGTACTCAGGGTCGGTACTCGAGTAATCGTTAACTCAGAACTCGACTTTCAGTACTCAGGGTCGGTACTCGAGTAATCGTAATGCCAGAACTCGACTTTCAGTACTCAGGGTCGGTACTCGAGTAATCGTTATGTCAGAACTCGACTTTCAGTACTCATGGTTGGTACTCGAGTAATCATAATGCCAGAACTCGACTCTCAGTACTCAGGGTCGGTACTCGAGTAATCGTAATGTCAGAACTCGACTTTCAGTACTCAGGGTTGGTACTCGAGTAATCATAATGTCAGAACTCGACTTTCAGTACTCAGGGTTGGTACTCGAGTAATCGTAATGTCAGAACTCGACTTTCAGTACTCATGGTTGGTACTCGAGTAATCATAATGCCAGAACTCGACTCTCAGTACTCAGGGTCGGTACTCGAAAAATCGTAATGTCAGAACTCGACTTTCAGTACTAAGGGTCGGTACTCGAGTAATCGTTAACTCAGAACTCGACTTTCAGTACTCAGGGTCGGTACTCGAGTAATCGTAATGTCAGAACTCGACTTTCAGTACTCAGGGTCGGTACTCGAGTAATCGTAATGTCAGAACTCGACTTTCAGTGCTCAGGGTTGGTACTCGAGTAATCGTAATGTCAGAACTCGACTTTCAGTACTCAGGGTCGGTACTCGAGTAATCGTAATGTCAGAACTCGACTTTCAGTACTCAGGGTCGGTACTCGAGTAATCGTAATGTCAGAACTCGACTTTCAGTCCTCAGGGTTGGTTCTCGAGTAATCGTAATGTCAGAACTCGACTTTCAGTACTCAGGGTCGGTACTCGAGTAATCGGATGATATAACCTCCCTACTTAGTATTGTATACTCACTCTTGGTACTCGGACCACCAGGTGGAGAAGGGGAGGTAACTGGACCAGCAGTACTGGTGGTTAATGTGACCGTGTTGCCATCGACGTCAAAGAATTTTGACCAACATTCCACGTATAGGTCTACTGCGATGTTATCTATAAAAATACAATAGCCAATTGTAGTATACAGTAGGTAGTGATATTCTTTAATATTTTTAAACCAACGTCAATGAAGTGTTTAACCATCAGAAGGATATTTTTAAAACATACATTAAACCTAACATTGTCTGTTTACCAAAGCTCCAAAGGGACCTGGAAATGTGTTAGTTGGACCTAAACCAAGGTTAGAGGGGGTTTAGATCAATTTTTCGATACCCCCCCTCCCCCTTCCTTCAATTAGCCTTTATGACCATTGAAGGGGGGCATTTGTTTTATCGAAAATGGATCTAAACGCCAAAAAAGTGTAAAAATACTCTAAACACCTTAGTTTATGTCCACAACTAGCTGTAACAGATTCTCATATCCAGTAATATACTTGGGTGATGGGCATAATTAACTTTTCAAACTCTTCTCTTGTTTCTTCGTCAGAGAATGATCTAACGTGGGTTAAAGCTTGTGATATGACTCTATGTAACCCTTACAAGAGTGTTTATACATTGTATCATTTTACCTGTGTATCAAAGCCAATCATAAAAACACGAGATATGTAGTTTGAAAGTGTTTGTTATCAAAACGTGTTTGACGATCTCGTACGTACGGGATACTAATTAAATCTGTGGTTTTTCTTTCAATCATGTGTTTGTTCGGTCATGTTGTTTACACTTTTGCACTGCATTATGGGAAAAGGTAGCCAATGGAAGCCGCTCTTTTACCATCGTCGGATACCCACGGTTGATCTCGCTTCGCTAACTCACTCATCACCCGGGTGATCAACCGTGGGTATCCGACGATGCTCATTTACATGTTCTCAGATTTCCATTCATATTTCTGTAATTAAACATTTTTTTTGGAACCAAATTTGCACTTTGTTCAATCAGAAAGTTGTTACTTCCTAGGCTTTTGCCACCTCTAATACGAGAAACGTGTACCTCGTTTGTATGACAGCTACAATTGTACATGTATCTCGCTAGCACGACATACAACTTTTATACATTTTTTTATATTAAGTACAGCTCTTGTATAAAGCACATTTATACTAGATACGTAGCTCACGGAACGGTGTACATGGCGATCTGGTTTAGATTAAATATTGCTGAAGGACTGTGTGTGTTAGACCCCTGAAATACTATTCCTCTGACTCAACAGGTCCAGGAAAACAACTAGCCAACTACATGTAGCCTCTTGTTATGCTATAGGGAAGTTCAGAGGAACAATGAAGTGTTCAAAGTCCGGACATTTTACATCTCGGATTTAAATATGTCAATAGTTTAACATGTGTGCGTAAACACGATCGGTTTATGACCAGCATAGTGCGTATGACATTTAAGTGGGATTCATTATAACTAAAGTACAAAGAAAGCTTCAAAATAGCTGTCTAACATCAGGCAGACATGTATGTAGTTACCATATAGGTACTGGAAGCAACATTTCAGTCCCGGATATAGCACATTCATTGAGCTGTGAACGCTCATCAAATCATTAACTAATTTGTAAACACACCAGGATTTGTCAATCACTTATGTAAAATGTCGACCGACCTAAGATCCCCTGACCTCGTCAGAGAGTATTAACTCGATTATACCGAGGTATAGATCTGTAACAAGCAAAGTCCCAAAACACTTAAATATGCTGGTTGAAGTTTAAAATATATCATTTGTCAAACATATTACCTAAAAACATTTATGTCTATGTATATATAGAGAGCTTATAGCTGCCTCGGTAATATCACTGATTTTGTACGACAGTCATTGTTTGACCGGACCGCCATTACAAGGGGGTGATTATTACACTGTGTGACGGGTACGGAATACCCGGACGACGAGGAACCACCTACCTTCACTCTTTTTCATCCTGTGTTTAGTCTGGACCATCGTGACGAAATTTCTTCTCCAATAAATTTCATTTCTGATTAAAAACTCTGCGCCATTTTGATTTTCTACGCTGGAGTTTCTCGTTATCCCTTCTGCTCTGTCAAACTGGTGACACACTTCCGGCCCGGAAGTGGGCCCACTTAGGCACCGCGTAGCGTGTAGGCCAGACCGAGTGGGACACACTTGTAAAATACATGTTCATCCACTTCAGACGACATAAACAGTGGTAGTTGTATGTGTAAAACGTAGACGCCATACTGATGACATTACTCGAAACCATAGTTACAAATCCACTTCCGGTTGCACCAGCATTACGAAACAGTCGTTGTGATAATGTTTATCTTTGCCGTGGTGGTTTGATTTGTATGTCTCAAGAGCATGGCTGCCCCCCCCCCCCCCCCCCAACTTACGATATACTTTGAAAAGTTAAGTAGATAAAATGAATGACGATTAACGTCTCAACAATAGAATACGATCTATAGAGTTATATCACCATGTCTCTTAGTTTTCTTATTTACTCCAAAAGTGGGTATGCTAGTTACAAATAAACAGGTTAAAGATCAGCAACAACATACACTCTTGATTATTTTCTAGTAACGCTGTGTAAGAAATTATAGCCGTCTATAGCAGAGTGGCAATGTTGGCCGTCCCTTCTCATTCTGTAAGTATAGCAGGAAACGGGGGCGATCTTACACATCCGGAATTGTAAAATCGTGACAATTACTGTTTATTTGGTGTAAGCCTAACACAGTAATTGTGATCGTATTACAGAAACCACTCGAAATTTGATAGATATAATAATGGTCAGTAATCAAATACAAGTTCTAACTTCAGGAGTATTTGACCCCATATGTAGTGACCACTGTCCAGTCTTTGTCACGTTAACACAATTTGAATATCCTTGCCACTCATAAAAGCGTTGCATCTGGAAGTACAATGAGGGAAATTATGTAAATTACAGACAGGCTTTTACTGACAGTGATTGGGATATGAACAATCTATCTATTGATGAGTAGGTAAACAAGCTTACTAGTAATATTATACATGCAGCAGAATCGCATAGTCCAAACAAGATTGTTACTATACGCTCCAGCGATAAACCCTGGATGCACATTGAAGTTCGTCGACAAATAAGAATTAGAAATCGTTTACACAAATCTGCAAAATCTTCTAACAATACTGAACGGTGGGCTGAATTCAGACACAGGAGAAATGAAGTAACTTTGCTTATTCGAAAATCGAAAATCTCATACATGAACAAAATTGGGGATAAACTAATTAATAATAGTGCACGGGACTGGTGGAAAATTGCAAAACAATTTTTCAAACCAACTTCTGATTGTCATTATCCGACAATCCTTCATAAAAATATTAATCTTTGTACTGCCAAGGAAAAGGCGGAAGCCTTCAACAGTTTCTTCTGTGATCAAGCGATTGTAGATGATCAAAATATGACACTCCCATCCAGTCAATTACCTGAAACCTTATTGGACAATATACATATTTCACCTACAGATGTTGAAGATGCCCTGAAATTGATCAACATTAACAAAGCTTGTGGCCCTGACTTAGTACATGTACATCCCAAACTCTTAAGGACTAGGTACAGGACAATTCAATATGGCGGAGGTGTTTTTACCAAAACTAGTTATTTTTCTAAATACTGCAAAATACATGACCAAAATAGACCACAATGTACATTTTGTGATGGAGAATCGATTATTTCAACCATATTTTGGTACGTTTGGTGGTTTTTCTGATATTTTGTGTTATATTCCTAAAAACGCGTGCACGTTTGCAGAATACTGCGAAAGATAATAAAAACAATGAATATCATTTTTTGTTTGTTTAATATACACAGAATGATAGACGAGCCTTCGATTTTTGAATAAATCCCTCTTTCAATTGAAAACCGCAAAATAAGAGACCGTACTAGCCACAAGAATGGCAACTTACGCACATTCTGAATACCGATCACATCTGGGTCAAATTTTTAAAATTTCCATCGCCGATCGACAAATTTATGTGGCACGCCGCATAGCGAAAACAAAAATCTTACCGTCTGCAGTATGACGAGTTATGACATTATGTCAGATCTCTTAAATCAAACATCTTCCCGTTGCATGTAGCGAAATATATTTCCCTGCCCTCCATTTTGAACTATTTACTTTGTTAGATATGCATACGCCTGACTTAGAGGCATGGTGAAACATCGACAAAATTAACAATTAAATTGGATTCAAGCATGCAGTAAAGGTAAATGTTACTTGGTATATCGTCACAAAGCAAAAACTGCCCATTCCTATCAAGATAAATTGTTTTTAGCGATTGCCAGTTTCACATTTTTGGGCGAATGTATAGCACATGAAAAGATGTTCTGCGGCACTTCCGGCAGTGGTTTTTTAGGTAATTTAATGATTTTGATAGAATTGTCAACAAAGTTTAATTTGTGTTGTAAACATTCTGATGGAATTCGTATGTATAATACACTTCCGCGTGGATCGGACAGTATTAACTCACTGATTATACCGATTCGTTCTCGGCTTCGCACCTGTCAAACATCGCTAGCGTAAATTGTTGCCATCGTAAACATGTGTGGCAGTTGAGGCACATTGGTATCAAAATACATTTCTCAAACTTAATTAGTAATAAGGTAACCGTATCGTAAATGTAAATTACGTTATGTCAGTGTTATTATTTTAATTTTATACATTTATTTGCCACGAAACTTACATTTACATGACAAATGACATATTTAATATAAAACAATGCCCCTAAATTGCCCCCACGAGATACAGGTAACTACTTTTACCTGAACTGAAAACAGCATGCAATGGACGACATTTTTTAGAGGGGGTACCTGTGTATTTCTCCCTGATACTCTGATTTACAGAATAATATCGAAATTTTAACACTGGGTTATCATTCTATGAACATTGCAGTAACTTTGTATTATTTTTTTGAAATGTTTCAAATAACTATATGAAAAATACTTGCGCACTCCCATTTCGATATTATTTACTGAATATTTTTTTCCTAAGCACAGATTTTTTTAACTTTGGGGGCTTAACTGCATTTTATATCAATATTTAACATAATGGGATAAAGCTTATGCCATGTATTGGAAGGAAACATTAAAATTTCAATATTACCATTTTCATCCAGGTAACAACCAATATGGCTGTACCTAGTCCTTAAAAGAAGCTAGTACTGAACTGGCTGTGCCTTCATCGAATCTGTTCAATAAATCAATATCCCTTCATAAGTTTCTTCAATGTTGGAAAACTGCGAACGTAATCCCAGTCTGCAAGAAGGGAGATAAATCCTCAGTTACTGTAGCAAACTACAGACCAACTTCCCTTTTGAGTTGTGTAGCAAAAGTCTTTGAAAAATGTATCTTTAAATATGTATATAACTTTCTTAGGGAAACCGGAAGTATTACAGTATTACAATCTGGTTTTACCCAAATGATTCTGCAGCACTCCAATTAACTGATATAGTAAATACTTTTTTCTAAGCAGTTGACAGTGGCAAGGAGGTTCGTGTTGTGTTTTGTGATATTAGTAAAGCATTTGATAGGGTGTGGCACAGAGGTCTGATACATATACAGACTGGTATTTCTGGTACATTATTATCCTGGTTCACGAGCTACCTCGAAGGGCGTAGTCAAAAGGTAATTGTTGAAGGAAATTCTTCTGTAAAAGGAAAAGTACAGGCAGGTGTGTCACAAGGTTCTATTCTAGGGCCACTTCTTTTTATTATATATATAAATGACATCGTTAATAGTATACATGCTAATATTCGCTTATTTGCTGACGATACATCACTTTACATTACAGTTGAAAATCCAGTTCGCTCAGCAGAAATATTGAATTCTGACCTTGCTACTATAAGTTCTTGGGCACAACAATGATTAGTAAACTTCAACCCCAATAAAACTGAAAGTATGATTCTATCTACAAACGTGCTCAATGAAACCATCCTCCTTTACTCATTAACAATACCCCGATACAGCAAGTCAAAAGTCATGTTCACTTTGGTCTAACTATTGAAGAGAGCTGCTCGTGGCAGCTGCATATTGATAACATACTTGCCAAAGCTTGGAAAAGAATTGATAAATCTCTAAAATTCCAATTAGATCGCAAATCTCTTGAAACTATGTATTTTTCTTATATCAGACCAATCTTGGAATATGCTGATATTGTGTGGGGGGGAACTGTAACGATCAGCAAACTCTAAATCCAGAAAAAGTACAAACTGAAGAAGCTCGCATTGTGACAGGTGCAACGAAGTCAGCATCTTCAGTCTTTAGCAAATGAAACAAAATGGGATTATTTGTCATGCAGACGATACAAACAGACAGCGGACCATGTACAATATTGTCCATGGACTAGCTCCTTCATATTTACAAAATCTTGTGCCCCCAGTGACAGGCTACTCCCAATGCTATAACTTAAAAACAAACTTGGATATGCAACCCCCATCCCCAATATAGTAGAACTAATATTTACTTGACTTCTTATTTTCCTACAGTCATTCATGAGTGGAACTTGATACCAGATCATATTAGAAATAATCCAGTTAAGTCTTTCTTTATTTCTTATCTTAATATAAACAAATCCAACACGTGCCCAGGTACATGTACTTCATACAAGGCTCCGTCTCGAGTGTAGTTCACTAAACCATCATTTGTATGATAACCATGTTACAGAGAGCAGTCAATGTTCATGTGATTGTATAGAGACCTCACTTCATTGTTTTTATGTATATAGGATTTATGACACAATCAGGGCTGAAACACTAGCAAGGGTAGGGATTAACAAGGACGTCAATGGTGTACCCTCCCCATCACCTTCCATTGTCAATGGTGTACCCTTCCCATCACCTTCCATTGTCAATGGTGTACCCTCCCCATCACCTTCCATTGTCAATGGTGTACCCTCCCCATCACCATCCATTGTCAATAGTATACCCTCCCCATCACCCTCCATTGTCTATGGTGTACCCTATCCATCATCCTCCATTGTCTATGGTGTACCATCCCCATCACTCTCCATTGTCTATGGTGTACCATCCCCATCACTCTCCATTGTCTATGGTGTACCCGCCCAATCACTCTCCATTGTCTATGGTGTACCCTCCCCATCACCCTCCATTGTCTATGGTGTACCCGCCCCATCACTCTCCATTGTCTATGGTGTACCATCCCCATCACTCTCCATTGTCTATGGTGTACCCTCCCCATCACTCTCCATTGTCTATGGTGTACCCTCCCCATCACCCTCCATTGTCTATGGTGTACCCTATCCATCACCCTCCATTGTCTATGGTGTACCATCCCCATCACTCTCCATTGTCTATGGTGTACCATCCCCATCACCCTCCATTGTCTATGGTGTACCATCCCCATCACCCTCCATTGTCTATGGTGTACCATCCCCATCACCCTCCATTGTCAATGGTGTACCATCCTCATCACTCTCCATTGTCTATGGTGTACCATCCCCATCACTCTCCATTGTCTATGGTGTACCATCCCCATCACTCTCCATTGTCTATGGTGTTCCCTCCCCATCACCCTCCATTGTCTATGGTGTTCCCTCCCCATCACCCTCCATTGTCTATGGTGTACCCTCCCCATCACCCTCCATTGTCTATGGTGTACCATCCCAATCACCCTCCATTGTCTATGGTGTACCATCCTCATCACTCTCCATTGTCTATGGTGTACCATCCCCATCACTCTCCATTGTCTATGGTGTACCCTCCCCATCACTCTCCATTGTCTATAGTGTACCCTCCCCATCACCCTCCATTGTCTATGGTGTTCCCTCCCCATCACCCTCCATTGTCTATGGTGTACCCTCCCCATCACCCTCCATTGTCTATGGTGTACCATCCCAATCACCCTCCATTGTCTATGGTGTACCATCCCCATCACCCTCCATTGTCTATGGTGTACCATCCCCATCACCCTCCATTGTCTATGGTGTACCCTCCCCATCACCCTCCATTGTCTATGGTGTACCATCCCCATCACCCTCCATTATCTATGGTGTACCATCCCCATCACCCTCCATTGTCAATGGTGTACCATCCCCATCACCCTCCATTGTCTATGGTGTACCATCCCCATCACCCTCCATTGTCAATGGTGTACCCTCCCCATCACTCTCCATTGTCTATGGTGTTCCCTCCCAATCACCCTCCCTTGTCTATGGTGTACCATCCCCATCACTCTCCATTGTCTATGGTGTACCCTCCCCATCACCCTCCATTGTCTATGGTGAACCCTCCCCATCACCCTCCATTGTCTATGGTGTACCCTCCCCATCACCCTCCATTGTCAATGGTGTACCCTCCCCATCACTCTCCATTGTCTATGGTGTTCCCTCCCAATCACCCTCCATTGTCTATGGTGTACCATCCCCATCACTCTCCATTGTCTATGGTGTACCCTCCCCATCACCCTCCATTGTCTATGGTGAACCCTCCCCATCACCCTCCATTGTCTATGGTGTACCCTCCCCATCACCCTCCATTGTCTATAGTGTACCCTTCCCATCACTCTCCATTGTCTATGGTGTTCCCTCCCCATCACCCTCCATTGTCTATGGTGTACCATCCCCATCACCCTCCATTGTCAATGGTGTACCCTCCCCATCACTCTCCATTGTCAATGGTGTACCATCGTCATCACCCTCCATTGTCAATGGTGTACCATCCTCATCACTCTCCATTGTCTATGGTGTACCCTCCCCATCACTCTCCATTGTCTATGGTGTTCCCTCCCAATCACCCTCCATTGTCTATGGTGTACCCTCCCCATCACCCTCCATTGTCTATGGTGTACCATCCCCATCACTCTCCATTGTCATAGTGTTCCCTCCCCATCACCCTCCATTGTCAATGGTGTACCCTCCCCATCACCCTCCATTGTCTATGATGTACCCTCCCC
The DNA here is from genome assembly GCA_947623455.1 of Mimachlamys varia. Classification (NCBI taxonomy): domain Eukaryota; kingdom Metazoa; phylum Mollusca; class Bivalvia; order Pectinida; family Pectinidae; genus Mimachlamys; species Mimachlamys varia. The sequence goes on from OX392534.1 coordinate 5,574,308, forward strand.
ATCACCCTCCATTATCTACAGTGTACCCTCCCCATCACCCTCCATTTTCAATGGTGTACCATCCTCATCACCCTCCATTGTCAATGGTGTACCCTCCCCATCACTCTCCATTGTCTATGGTGTTCCCTCCCCATCACCCTCCATTGTCTATGGTGTACCCTCCCCATCACTCCATTGTCTATGGTGTACCCTCCCCATCACTCTCCATTGTCTATGGTGTACCATCCCCAACACTCTCCATTGTCTATGGTGTTCCCTCCCCATCACCCTCCATTGTCAATGGTGTACCCTCCCCATCACCCTCCATTGTCTATGGTGTACCCTCCCCATCACTCTCCATTGTCAATGGTAAACCATCCCCATCACCCTCCATTGTCTATGGTGTACCCTCCCCATCACCCTCCATTGTCTATGGTGTACCCTATCCATCACCTTCCATTGTCAATGGTGTACCCTCCCCATCACTCTCCATTGTCTATGGTGTACCATCCCCATCACTCTCCAATGTCTATGGTGTACCATCTCCATCACTCTCCATTGTCTATGGTGTACCCTCCCCATCACCCTCCATTGTCTATGGTGTACCCTCCCCATCACCCTCAATTGTCTTTGGTGTACCCTCCCCATCGACCTCCATTGACTATGGTATACCCCCCATCACCCTCCATTGTCAGTGGTATACCCCCCCCCCCCCATCACCCTCCATTGTCTATAGTGTACCCTCCCAATCACCCTCCATTGTCTATGGTGTACCCTCCCCATCACCCTCCATTGTCTATGGTGTACCATACCCATCACCCTCCATTGTCTATGGTGTACCATCCCCATCACCCTCCATTGTCAATGGTGTACCATCCTCATCACTCTCCATTGTCTATGGTGTACCATCCCCATCACTCTCCATTGTCTATGGTGTACCCTCCCCATCACTCTCCATTGTCTATGGTGTACCATCCCCATCACTCTCCATTGTCAATGGTGTACCATCCTCATCACTCTCCATTGTCTATGGTGTACCATCCCCATCACTCTCCATTGTCTATGGTGTACCATCCTCATCACTCTCCATTGTCTATGGTGTACCATCCCCATCACTCTCCATTGTCTATGGTGTACCCTCCCCATCACTCTCCATTGTCTATGGTGTTCCCTCCCCATCACCCTCCATTGTCTATAGTGTACCCTCCCCATCACCCTCCATTGTCTATGGTGTTCCCTCCCCATCACCCTCCATTGTCTATGGTGTACCCTCCCCATCACCCTCCATTGTCTATGGTGTACCATCCCAATCACCCTCCATTGTCTATGGTGTACCATCCCCATCACCCTCCATTGTCTATGGTGTACCATCCCCATCACCCTCCATTGTCTATGGTGTACCCTCCCCATCACCCTCCATTGTCTATGGTGTACCATCCCCATCACCCTCCATTATCTATGGTGTACCATCCCCATCACCCTCCATTGTCAATGGTGTACCATCCCCATCACCCTCCATTGTCTATGGTGTACCATCCCCATCACCCTCCATTGTCAATGGTGTACCCTCCCCATCACTCTCCATTGTCTATGGTGTTCCCTCCCAATCACCCTCCCTTGTCTATGGTGTACCATCCCCATCACTCTCCATTGTCTATGGTGTACCCTCCCCATCACCCTCCATTGTCTATGGTGAACCCTCCCCATCACCCTCCATTGTCTATGGTGTACCCTCCCCATCACCCTCCATTGTCAATGGTGTACCCTCCACATCACTCTCCATTGTCTATGGTGTTCCCTCCCAATCACCCTCCATTGTCTATGGTGTACCATCCCCATCACTCTCCATTGTCTATGGTGTACCCTCCCCATCACCCTCCATTGTCTATGGTGAACCCTCCCCATCACCCTCCATTGTCTATGGTGTACCCTCCCCATCACCCTCCATTGTCTATAGTGTACCCTTCCCATCACTCTCCATTGTCTATGGTGTTCCCTCCCCATCACCCTCCATTGTCTATGGTGTACCATCCCCATCACCCTCCATTGTCAATGGTGTACCCTCCCCATCACTCTCCATTGTCAATGGTGTACCATCGTCATCACCCTCCATTGTCAATGGTGTACCATCCTCATCACTCTCCATTGTCTATGGTGTACCCTCCCCATCACTCTCCATTGTCTATGGTGTTCCCTCCCAATCACCCTCCATTGTCTATGGCGTACCCTCCCCATCACCCTCCATTGTCTATGGTGTACCATCCCCATCACTCTCCATTGTCATAGTGTTCCCTCCCCATCACCCTCCATTGTCAATGGTGTACCCTCCCCATCACCCTCCATTGTCTATGATGTACCCTCCCCATCACCCTCCATTATCTACAGTGTACCCTCCCCATCACCCTCCATTGTCAATGGTGTACCATCCTCATCACCCTCCATTGTCAATGGTGTACCCTCCCCATCACTCTCCATTGTCTATGGTGTTCCCTCCCCATCACCCTCCATTGTCTATGGTGTACCCTCCCAATCACTCCATTGTCTATGGTGTACCCTCCCCATCACTCTCCATTGTCTATGGTGTACCATCCCCAACACTCTCCATTGTCTATGGTGTTCCCTCCCCATCACCCTCCATTGTCAATGGTGTACCCTCCCCATCACCCTCCATTGTCTATGGTGTACCCTCCCCATCACTCTCCATTGTCAATGGTGAACCCTCCCCATCACCCTCCATTGTCTATGGTGTACCCTCCCCATCACCCTCCATTGTCTACGGTGTACCCTATCCATCACCTTCCATTGTCAATGGTGTACCATCCCCATCACTCTCCATTGTCTATGGTGTACCATCCCCATCACTCTCCAATGTCTATGGTGTACCATCTCCATCACTCTCCATTGTCTATGGTGTACCCTCCCCATCACCCTCCATTGTCTATGGTGTACCCTCCCCATCACCCTCAATTGTCTTTGGTGTACCCTCCCCATCGACCTCCATTGACTATGGTATACCCCCCATCACCCTCCATTGTCAGTGGTATACCCCCCCCCCCCCATCACCCTCCATTGTCTATAGTGTACCCTCCCAATCACCCTCCATTGTCTATGGTGTACCCTCCCCATCACCCTCCATTGTCTATGGTGTACCATACCCATCACCCTCCATTGTCTATGGTGTACCATCCCCATCACCCTCCATTGTCAATGGTGTACCATCCTCATCACTCTCCATTGTCTATGGTGTACCATCCCCATCACTCTCCATTGTCTATGGTGTACCCTCCCCATCACTCTCCATTGTCTATGGTGTACCATCCCCATCACTCTCCATTGTCTATGGTGTTCCCTCCCCATCACCCTCCATTGTCTATGGTGTACCCTCCCCATCACCCGTCATTGTCTATGGTGTACCCTCCCCATCACCCTCCATTGTCTATGGTGTACCATCCCCATCACCCTCCATTGTCAATGGTGTACCATCCCCATCACCCTCCATTGTCAATGGTGTACCCTCCCCATCACCCTCCATTGTCAATGGTGTACCCTCCCCATCACTTTCCATTGTCTATGGTGTTCCCTCCCAATCACCCTCCATTGTCTATGGTGTACCATCCCCATCACTCTCCATTGTCTATGGTGTACCCTCCCCATCACTCTCCATTGTCTATGGTGAACCCTCCCCATCACCCTCCATTGTCTATGGTGTACCCTCCCCATCACCCTCCATTGTCTATAGTGTACCCTCCCCATCACTCTCCATTGTCTATGGTGTTCCCTCCCCATCACTCTCCATTGTCTATGGTGTACCATCCCCATCACCCTCCATTGTCAATGGTGTACCCTCCCCATCACCCTCCATTGTCTATGATGTACCCTCCCCATCACCCTCCATTGTCTATGGTGTACCATCCCCATCACCCTCCATTGTCAATGGTGTACCATCCTCATCACTCTCCATTGTCTATGGTGTACCCTCCCCATCACTCTCCATTGTCTATGGTGTTCCCTCCCAATCACCCTCCATTGTCTATGGTGTACCCTCCCCATCACCCTCCATTGTCTATGGTGTACCCTCCCCATCACCCTCCATTGTCAATGGTGTACCATCCTCATCACTCTCCATTGTCTATGGTGTACCATCCCCATCACTCTCCATTGTCTATGGTGTACCCTCCCCATCACTCTCCATTGTCTATGGTGTACCCTCCCCATCACTCTCCATTGTCTATGGTGTACCCTCCCCATCACTCTCCATTGTCTATGGTGTTCCCTCCCCATCACCCTCCATTGTCTCTGGTGTACCCTCCCCATCACCCTCCATTGTCTATGGTGTACCCTCCCCATCACCCTCCATTGTCTATGGTGTACCATCCCCATCACCCTCCATTGTCAATGGTGTACCATCCCCATCACTCTCCATTGTCTATGGTGTACCCTCCCCATCACCCTCCATTGTCTATGGTGTACCATCCCCATCACTCTCCATTGTCTATGGTGTACCATCCCCATCACCCTCCATTGTCTATGGTGTTCCCTCCCCATCACCCTCCATTGTCTCTGGTGTACCCTCCCCATCACCCTCCATTGTCTATGGTGTACCCTCCCCATCACCCTCCATTGTCTATGGTGTACCATCCCCATCACCCTTTATTGCCAATATTGTACCCTCCCCATCACCCTCCATTGTCTATGGTGTACCATCCCCATCATCCTCCATTGTCTATGGTGTACCATCCCCATCACTCTCCATTGTCTATGGTGTACCCTCCCCATCACTCTCCATTGTCTATGGTGTACCATCCTCATCACTCTCCATTGTCTATGGTGTACCCTCCCCATCACCCTCCAATGTCAATGGTGTACCATCCCCATCACTCTCCATTGTCTATGGTGTACCATCCCCATCACCCTCCATTGTCAATGGTGTACCATCCCCATCACTCTCCATTGTCTATGGTGTACCATCCCCATCACTCTCCATTGTCTATGGTGAACCCTCCCCATCAACCTCCATTGACTATGGTATACCCCCATCACCCTCCATTGTCAATGGTATACCCCCCATCACCCTCCATTGTCTATAGTGTACCCTCCCAATCACCCTCCATTGTCTATGGTGTACCCTCCCCATCACCCTCCATTGTCTATGATGTACCATCCCCATCACCCTCCATTGTCAATGATGTACCCTCCCCATCACCCTCCATTGTCAATGGTATACCCTTCCCATCACTCTCCATTGTCAATGATGTACCCTCCCCATCACCCTCCATTGTCAATGGTATACCCTCCCCATCACCCTCCATTGTCAATGGTGTACCCTCCCCATCACCCTCCATTGTCTATGGTGTACCCTTCCCATCATCCTCCATTGACTATGGTGTACCCTTCCCATCACCCTCCATTGACTATGGTGTACCCTCCCCAACAACCTCCATTGACTATGGTGTACCCTCCCCATTACCCTCCATTGCCAATGGTGTACCCTCCCCATCACCCTCCATTGTCAATTGTGTACCCTCCCAATTCCCTATCACCCTCCATTGTCTAGGGTGTACCCTCCCCATCACCCTCCATTGTCAATGGTGTACCCGCCCCATCACCCTCCATTGTGAATGGTGTACCCTCCCCATCACCCTCCATTGTCTATGGTGTACTCTCCCCATCACTCTCCATTGTCTATAGTGTACCCTCCCAATCACTCTCCATTGTCAATGGTGTACCATCCCCATCACTCTCCATTGTCTATGGTGTACCATCCCCATCACCCTCCATTGTCAATGGTGTACCATCCTCATCACTCTCCATTGTCTATGGTGTACCATCCCCATCACTCTCCATTGTCTATGGTGTACCATCCCCATCACCCTCCATTGTCTATGGTGTACCCTATCCATCACCCTCCATTGTCTATGGTGTACCATCCCCATCACTCTCCATTGTCTATGGTGTACCCTCCCCATCACTCTCCATTGTCTATGGTGTACCATCCCCATCACCCTCCATTGTCTATGGTGTACCCTCCCCATCACCATCCATTATCTATGGTGTACCCTCCCCATCACCCTCCATTGTCTATGATGTACCCTCCCCATCACCCTCCATTGTCTTTGGTGTACCCTCCCCATCACCCTCCATTGTCAATGGTGTACCCGCCCCATCACCCTCCATTGTGAATGGTGTACTCTCCCCATCACCTTCCATTGACTATGGTGTACCCTCCCCATTACCCTCCATTGCCAATGGTGTACCTTCCCCATCCCCATCCCCCTCCATTGTCAATTGTGTACCCTCTCAATTCCCCATCACCCTCCATTGTCTATGGTGTACCCTCCCCATCACCCTCCATTGTCAATGGTATACCCTCCCCATCACCCTCCATTGTCAATGGTGTACCCTCCCCATCACCCTCCATTGTCTATGGTGTACCCTTCCCATCATCCTCCATTGACTATGGTGTACCCTCCCCATCACCCTCCATTGACTATGGTGTACCCTCCCCAACAACCTCCATTGTCAATGGTGTACCCTCCCCATCACCCTCCATTGTCTATGGTGTACCCTCCCCATCACCCTCCATTGACTATGGTGTACCCTCCCCAACAACCTCCATTGTCAATGGTGTACCCTCCCCATCACCCTCCATTGTCTATGGTGTACCCTCCCCATCACCCTCCATTGACTATGGTGTACCCTCCCCAACAACCTCCATTGTCAATGGTGTACCCTCCCCATCACCCTCCATTGTCTATGGTGTACCCTCCCCATCACCCTCCATTGACTATGGTGTACCCTCCCCAACAACCTCCATTGACTATGGTGTACCCTCCCCATTACCCTCCATTATCTATAGTGTACCCTCCCCATCACCCTCCATTGTCTATGGTGTACCCTCCCCATCACCCTCCATTATCTATAGTGTACCCTCCCCATCACCCTCCATTGACTATGGTGTACCCTCCCCAACAACCTCCATTGTCAATGGTGTACCCTCCCCATCACCCTCCATTGTCTATGGTGTACCCTCCCCATCACCCTCCATTGACTATGGTGTACCCTCCCCAACAACCTCCATTGACTATGGTGTACCCTCCCCATTACCCTCCATTATCTATAGTGTACCCTCCCCATCACCCTCCATTGTCTATGGTGTACCCTCCCCATCACCCTCCATTGTCAATTGTGTACCCTCCCAATTCCCCATCACCCTCCATTGTCAATGGTGTACCTTCCCCATCACCCTCCATTGTCAATTGTGTACCCTCCCAATTCCCTATCACCCTCCATTGTCTAGGGTGTACCCTCCCCATCACCCTCCATTGTCAATGGTGTACCCGCCCCATCACCCTCCATTGTGAATGGTGTACTCTCCCCATCACCTTCCATTGACTATGGTGTACCCTCCCCATTACCCTCCATTGCCAATGGTGTACCTTCCCCATCCCCATCCCCCTCCATTGTCAATTGTGTACCCTCTCAATTCCCCATTACCCTCCATTGTCTAGGGTGTACCCTCCCCATCACCCTCCATTGTCTAGGGTGTACCCTCCCCATCACCCTCCATTGTCAATGGTGTACCCTCCCCATCATCCTCCATTTCCAATGGTGTACCCTCCCCATTACCCTCCATTGTCAATGGTGTACCCTCCCCATCACCCTCCATTGTCAATGGCGTACCCTCCCTATCACCCTCCATTGTCAATGGTGTACCCTCCCCATCACCCTCCATTGTCAATTGTGTACCCCCCAATTCCCCATCACCCTCCACTGTCTAGGGTGTACCCTCCCCATCACCCTCCATTGTCAATGGTGTACCCGCCCCATCACCCCCCATTGTCAATGGTGTACCCTCCCCATCACCCTCCATTGTCAATGGCGTACCCTCCCCATCACCCTTCATTGTCAATGGTGTACCCTCCCCATCACCCTCCATTGTCAATGGCGTACCCTCCCTATCACCCTCCATTGTCAATGGTGTACCCCCCCCCCCATCACCCTCCATTGTCAATTGTGTACCCTCCCAATTCCCCATCACCCTCCATTGTCTAGGGTGTACCCTCCCCATCACCCTCCATTGTCAATGGTGTACCCGCCTCATCACCCTCCATTATCAATGGCGTACCCTCCCTATCACCCTCCATTGTCAATGGCGTACCCTCCCTATCACCCTCCATTGTCAATGGTGTACCCTCCCTATCACCCTCCATTATCTATGGTGTACCCTCCCCATCACCCTCCATTGTCTATGATGTACCCTCCCCATCACCCTCCATTGTCTATGATGTACCCTCCCCATCTCCCACCATTGTCTATGATGTACCCTCCCCATAACTCTCCATTGTCAATGGTGTACCCTCCCCATCACCCTCCATTGTCAATGGTGTATCCTTCCCATCACCCTCCATTGTCTATGGTGTACCCTCCCCATCACCCTCCATTGTCTATGATGTACCCTCCCCATCCCCCACCATTGTCTATGATGTACACTCCCCATCACTCTCCATTGTCTATGGTGTACCCTCCCCATCACTCTCCATTGTCTATGGTGTACCCTCCCCATCACCCTCCATTGTCTATGATGTACCCTCCCCATCCCCCACCATTGTCTATGATGTACACTCCCCATCACTCTCCATTGTCTATGATGTACCCTCCCCTCCCCCACCATTGTCTATGATGTACACTCCCCATCACTCTCCATTGTCTATGGTGTACCCTCCCCATCACCCTCCATTGTCTATGATGTACACTCCCCATCACCCTCCATTGTCAATGGTGTATCCTTCCCATCACCCTCCATTGTCTATGGTGTACCCTCCCCATCACCCTCCATTGTCTATGATGTACCCTCCCCATCTCCCACCATTGTCTATGATGTACACTCCCCATCACTCTCCATTGTCAATGGTGTATCCTTCCCATCACCCTCCATTGTCTATGATGTACCCTCCCCATCACCCTCCATTGTCTATGATGTACACTCCCCATCACTCTCCATTGTCTATGGTGTACCCTCCCCATCACTCTCCATTGTCTATGGTGTACCATCCCCATCTCCCACCATTGTCTATGATGTACCCTCCCCATCACTCTCCATTGTCTATGGTGTACCATCCCCATCACTCTCCATTGTCAATGGTGTACCCTCCCCATCACCCACCATTGTCAATGGTGTACCCTCCTCATCACCCTCCATTGTCTATGATGTACCCTCCCCATCACTCTCCATTGTCAATGGTGTACCCTCCCCATCACCCTCCATTGTCAATGGTGTATCCTTCCCATCACTCTCCATTGCCTATGGTGTACACTCCCCATCACTCTCCATTGTCAATGGTGTATCCTTCCCATCACCCTCCATTGTCTATGGTGTACCCTCCCCATCACCCTCCATTGTCTATGATGTACCCTCCCCATCTCCCACCATTGTCTATGATGTACACTCCCCATCACTCTCCATTGTCTATGGTGTACCCTCCCCATCACTCTCCATTGTCTATGGTGTACCATCCCCATCACTCTCCATTGTCAATGGTGTACCATCCCCATCTCCCACCATTGTCTATGGTGTACCCTCCCCATCACTCTCCATTGTCTATGATGTACCATCCCCATCACCCTCCATTATCTATGATGTACACTCCCCATCACTCTCCATTGTCAATGGTGTATCCTTCCCATCACCCTCCATTGTCTATGGTGTACCCTCCCCATCACCCTCCATTGTCTATGATGTACACTCCCCATCACTCTCCATTGTCTATGGTGTACCCTCCCCATCACTCTCCATTGTCTATGGTGTACCATCCCCATCACTCTCCATTGTCAATGGTGTACCCTCCCCATCACCCTCCATTGTCTATGATGTACCATCCCCATCACTCTCCATTGTCAATGGTGTACCCTCCCCATCACCCTCCATTGTCTATGGTGTACCCTCCCCATCACCCTCCATTGTCTATGATGTACCATCCCCATCACTCTCCATTGTCAATGGTGTACCCTCCCCATCACCCTCCATTGTCTATGGTGTACCCTCCCCATCTCCCTCCATTACCTATGGTGTACCCTCCCCATCACCCTCCATTGCCAATAGTGTACCCTTCCCTTCACCCTCCATTGTCTATGGTGTACCCTCCCCATCACCCTCCATTGCCAATAGTGTACCCTTCCCATCACCCTCCATTGTCTATGGTGTACCATCCCCATCACCCTCCATTGTCTATGATGTACACTCCCCATCACTCTCCATTGTCTATGGTGTACCCTCCCCATCATTCTCCATTGTCTATGGTGTACCATCCCCATCACCCTCCATTGTCTATGGTGTACCCTCCCCATCACCCACCATTGTCAATGGTGTACCCTCCTCATCACCCTCCATTGTCTATGATGTACCCTCCCCATCACCCTCCATTGTCTATGGTGTACCCTCCCCATCACCCTCCATTGTCTATGATGTACCATCCCCATCACTCTCCATTGTCTATGGTGTACCATCCCCATCACCCTCCATTATCTATAGTGTACACTCCCCATCACCCTCCATTATCTATAGTGTACCCTCCCCATCACCCTCCATTGTCAATGGTGTACCCTCCCCATCACCCTCCATTGTCTATGATGTACCATCCCCATCACCCTCCATTGTCTATGATGTACCCTCCCCATCACCCTCCATTGTCAATAGTGTACCCTCCCCATCACCCTCCATTGTCTATGGTGTACCTTCCCCATCACTCTCCATTGTCAATGGTGTACCCTCCTCATCACCCTCCATTGTCTATGATGTACCATCCCCATCACCCTCCATTGTCTATGGTGTACCATCCCCATCACTCTCCATTGTCAATGGTGTACCCTCCTCATCACCCTCCATTGTCTATGATGTACCATCCCCATCACCCTCCATTGTCAATGGTGTACCCTCCTCATCACCCTCCATTGTCTATGATGTACCATCCTCATCACTCTCCATTGTCTATGGTGTACCATCCCCATCACCCTCCATTGTCAATGGTGTACCCTCCCCATCACCCTCCATTGTCTATGGTGTACCCTCCCCATCACTCTCCATTGTCTATGGTGTACCCTCCCCATCACTCTCCATTGTCTATGGTGTACCATCCCCATCACTCTCCATTGTCAATGGTGTACCCTCCCCATCACCCACCATTGTCAATGATGTACACTCCCCATCACCCTCCATTGTCTATGGTGTACCATCCCCATCACTCTCCATTGTCAATGGTGTACCCTCCCCATCACTCTCCATTGTCTATGGTGTACCCTCCCCATCACTCTCCATTGTCTATGGTGTACCATCCCCATCACTCTCCATTGTCAATGGTGTACCCTCCCCATCACCCTCCATTACCAATAGTGTACCATCCCAATCACTCTCCATTGTCAATGGTGTACCCTCCCCATCACCCTCCATTGTCTATGGTGTACCCTCCCCATCACCCTCCATTGTCAATAGTATACCCTCCCCATCACCTTCCATTGTCTATGGTGTACCCTCCCAATCACCCTCCATTGTCAATAGTGTACCCTCCCCATCACCCTCCATTGTCTATGGTGTACCCTCCCTATCACCCTCCATTGTCAATGGTGTACCATCCCCATCACTCTCCATTGTCAATGATGTACCCTCCTCATCACCCACCATTGTCAATGGTGTACCCTCCCAATCACTCCATTGTCTATGGTGTTCCCTCCCCATCACCCTCCATTGTCTATAGTGTACCCTCCCCATCACCCTCCATTGTCAATGGTGTACCCTCCCCATCACCCTCCATTGTCTATGGTATACCCTCCCCATCACCCTCCATTGTCAATGGTGTACCCTCCCCATCACCCTCCATTGTCTATGGTATACCCTCCCCATCACCCTCCATTGTCAATGGTGTACCCTCCCCATCACTCTCCATTGTCTATGGTGTTACCTCCCCATCACCCTCCATTGTCAATGGTGTACCCTCCCCATCACCCTCCATTGTCTATGGTATACCCTCCCCATCACCCTCCATTATCTATGGTATACCCTCCCCATCACCCTGCATTGTCTATGGTGTACCCTCCCCATCACCCTCCATTGTCAATGGTGTACCCTCCTCATCACCCTCCATTATCTATGGTATACCCTCCCCATCACCCTGCATTGTCTATGGTGTACCCTCCCCATCACCCTCCATTGTCTATGGTATACCCTCCCCATCACCCTCCATTATCTATGGTGTACCCTTCCCATCCCCCTCCATTGTCAATGGTGTACCCTCCCCATCACCCTCCATTGTCAATGGTGTACCCTCCTCATCACCCACCATTGTCAATGGTGTACCCCCCCCATCTCCCACCATTGTCAATGGTGTACCCTCCTCATCACCCACCATTGTCAATGGTGTACCCTCCCCATCACCCTCCATTATCTATGGTATACCCTCCCCATCACCCTCCATTATCTATGGTGTACCCTCCCCATCACCCTCCATTGTCAATAGTGTACCCCCCATCACCCTCCATTGTCTATGGTGTACCCTCCCCATCACCCTCCATTGTCAATGGTGTACCCTCCCCATCACCCTCCATTGTCAATGGTGTACCCTCCCCATCACCCTCCATTATCTATGGTGTACCCTCCCCATCACCCTCCATTATCAATGATGTACCCTCCCCATCACCCTCCATTGTCAATGGTGTACCCTCCCCATCACCCTTCATTGTCTGGGTGTACCCTCTCCATCACCCACCATTGTCAATGGTGTACCCTCCCCATCACCCTCTATTGTCTATGGTGTACCCTCCCCATCACCCACCATTGTCAATGGTTTTCCCTCCCCAGCACCCTCCATTGTCAATGGTGTACCCTCCCCATCACCCTCCATTGTCAATAGTGTATCATCCCTGACTCGTATGTCTTGTGTCTCTGTTTATACGATCTCGTCACAATGTCTTCAATATGTATCTTTAGACACTATCTCACTCATACATCCAAGATTTATCTTTCTTTTCACTATTTCACATTGGCGTGTCGCTCGCCCTAATGTCAACCACGTGTCTCTGTTTATACTGTATTGTACCAGTGTCCACCACGTGTCTCTGTTTATACTGTATTGTACCAGTGTCCACCACGTGTCTCTGTTTATACTTTATTGTACCAGTGTCCACCACGTGTCACTGTTTATACTTTATTGTACCAGTGTCCACCACGTGTCTCTGTTTATACTTTATTGTACCAGTGTCCACCACGTGCTTCTCTTTATACTCTATTGTACAAGTGTTCACCACGTGTCACTGTTTATACTTTATTTTAAAAGTGTCCACCACGTGTCTCTGTTTATACTTTATTGTACCAGTGTCCACCACTTGTCTCTGTTTATACTGTATTGTACCAGTGTCCACCACGTGTCACTGTTTATACTTTATTGTACCAGTGACCACCACGTGTCTCTGTTTATACTTTATTGTACCAGTGTCCACCGCGTGTCTCTATTTATACTTTATTTTATCAGTGTCCACCACGTGTCTCTGTTTATACTTTATTGTACCAGTGTCCACCACGCGTCTATATTTATACTGTATTGTACCAGTGTCCACCACGTGTCACTGTTTATACTTTATTGTACCAGTATCCACCACGTGTCACTGTTTATATTTTATTGTACCAGTGTCCACCACGCGTCTATATTTATACTGTATTGTATCAGTGTCCACCACGTGTCACTGTTTATACTTTATTGTACCAAGGTCCACCACGTGTCTATATTTATACTGTATTGTACCAGTGTCCACCTCGTGTCTCTGTTTATACTTTATTGTATCAGTGTCCACCACGTGTCACTGTTTATACTTTATTGTACCAGTGTCCACCACGGGTCACTGTTTATACTTTATTGTACCAGTGTCCACCACGTGTCACTATACTTTATTTTACCAGTGTCCACCACGTGTCTCTGTTTTTACTTTATTGTACCAGTGTCCACCACGTGTCTCTGTTTATACTTTATTGTATCAGTGTCCACCACGTGTCACTGTTTATACTTTATTTTACCAGTGTCCACCACGTGTCTCTTTTTATACTTTATTTTACCAGTGTCCACCATGTGTCTCTGTTTTTACGTTATTGTACCAGTGTCCACCACGTGTCTCTGTTTATACTTTATTGTACCAGTGTCCACCACGTGTCTCTGTTTATACTTTATTTTACCAGTGTCCACCACTTGTCTCTGTTTATACTTTATTTTACCAGTGTCCACCACGTGTCTCTGTTTATACTTTATTTTACCAGTGTCCACCACGTGTCTGTGTATATACTTTATTTTACCAGTGTCCACCATGTGTCTCTGTTTTTACTTTATTGTACCAGTGTCCACCACGTGTCTCTGTTTATACTTTATTGTACCAGTGTCCACCACGTGTCTCTGTTTATACTTTATTGTACCAGTGTCCACCACGTGTCTCTGTTTATACTTTATTGTACCAGTGTCCACCACGTGTCTCTATAATTTATTGTATCAGTGTCCACCACGTATCACTGTTTATACTTTATTGTACCAGTGTCCACCACGTGTCTCTGTTTATACTTTATTGTACCAGTGCCCACCACGTGTCTCTATACTTTATTGTACCATTTTCCACCACGTCTCACTGTTTATACTCTATTGTACCAGTGTTCAACACGTGTCTCTGTTATACTGTATTGTAACAGTGTCCACCACGTGTCTCTGTTTATACTGTATTGTACCAGTGTCCACCACGTGTCTCTGTTTATAATTTATTGTACCAGTGTCCACCACGTGTCTCTATAATTTATTGTATCAGTGTCCACCACGTATCACTGTTTATACTTTATTGTACCAGTGTCCACCACGTGTCTCTATAATTTATTGTATCAGTGTCCACCACGTGTCACTGTTTATACTCTATTGTACCAGTGTTCAACACGTGTCTCTGTTTATACTCTATTGTACCAGTGTCCACCACGTGTCACTGTTTATACTTTATTGTACCAGTGTCGACCACGTGTCTCTGTTTATACTTTATTGTACCAGTGTCCACCACGTGTCTCTGTTTATACTTTATTTTACCAGTGTCCACCACGTGTCTCTGTTTATACTTTATTGTACCAGTGTCCACCACGTGTCTCTATACTTTATTGTAACAGTCTCCATCACGTGTGTCTGTTTATACTTTATTGTACCAGTGTTCACCACGTGTCTCTGTTTATACTTTGTTGTACCAGTGTCCACCACGCGTCTATATTTATACTGTATTGTACCAGTGTCCACCTCGTGTCTCTGTTTATACTTTGTTGTACAAGTGTCCACCGGTGTCTCTATTTATACTGTATTGTACCAGTGTCCACCACGTGTCTCTGTTTATACTTTATTGTACCAGTGTCCACCACGTATCACTGTTTATACTGTATTGTACCAGTGTCCACCACGTGTCACTGTTTATACTGTATTGTACCAGTGTCCACCACGTGTCACTGTTTATACTTTATTGTACCAGTGTCCACCACGTGTCACTGTTTATACTGTATTGTATCAGTGTCCACCACGTGTCACTGTTTATACTTTATTGTACCAGTGTCCACCACGTGTCACTGTTTATACTGTATTGTACCAGTGTCCACCACGTGTCTCTGTTTATACTTTATTGTACCAATGTCCGCGAAGTGTCTATATTTATACTTTATTGTACCAGTGTCCACCACGTGTCTCTGTTTATACTTTATTGTACCAGTGTCCGCGAAATGTCTATATTTATACTTTATTGTACCAGTGTCCACCACGTGTCACTGTTTATACTTTATTGTACCAGTGTCCACCACGTGTCACTGTTTATAATTTATTGTACGAGTGTCCACCACGTGTCTCTGTTTATACTTTATTGTACCAGTGTGAACCACGTGTCTCTGTTTATACTTTATTGTATCAGTGTCCACCACGTGTCTATATTTATACTTTATTGTACCAGTGTCCACCACGTGTCACTGTTTATACTTTATTGTACCAGTGTCCACCGCGTGTCTCTGTTTATACTTTATTGTACCAGTGTGAACCACGTGTCACTGTTTATACTTTACTGTACCAGTGTCCACCACGTGTCACTGTTTATAATTTATTGTACAAGTGTCCACCACGCGTCTATATTTATACTGTATTGTACCAGTGTCCACCACGTGTCTCTGTTTATACTTTATTGTACCAGTGTCCACCTCGTGTCTCTGTTTATACTTTATTGTACCAGTGTTCAACACGTGTCTCTGTTTATACTTTATTGTACCAGTGTCCACCACGCGTCTATATTTATACTGTATTGTACCAGTGTCCACCACGTGTCTCTGTTTATACTTTATTGTACCAGTGTCCACCACGTGTCTCTGTTTATACTTTATTGTACCAGTGTCCACCACGTGTCACTGTTTATACTTTATTGTACCAGTGTCCACCACGTGTCACTGTTTATACTTTATTGTACCAGTGTCCACCACGTGTCACTGTTTATACTTTATTGTACCAGTGTCCATCACGTGTCTCTGTTTATACTCTATTGTACAAGTGTTCACCACGTGTCTCTGTTTATACTTTATTGTACCAGTGTCCACCACGTGTCTCTGTTTATACTTTATTGTACCAGTGTCCATCACGTGTCACTGTTTATACTTTATTGCACCAGTGTCCACCACGTGTCTCTGTTTATACTCTATTGTACAAGTGTTCACCACGTGTCTCTGTTTATACTTTATTGTACCAGTGTCCACCACGTGTCACTGTTTATACTTTATTGTACCAGTGTCCACCACGTGTCTATATTTATACTTTATTGTATCATTGTTCACCACGTGTCACTGTTTATACTCTATTGTACCAGTGTCCACCACGTGTCACTGTTTATACTTTATTGTACCAGTGTCCAACGCGTGTCTCTATTTATACTTTATTGTATCAGTGTCCACCACGTGTCTCTGTTTATACTTTATTGTACCAGTGTCCACCACGCGTCTATATTTATACTTTATTGTACCAGTGTCCACCACGTGTCACTGTTTATACTTTATTGTACCAGTGTCCACCACGTGTCTATATTTATACTGTATTGTACCAGTTTCCACCACGTGTCTCTGTTTATACTTTATTGTACCAGTGTCCACCACGTGTCTATATTTATACTTTATTGTACCAGTGTCCACCACGTGTCTATATTTATACTTTATTGTACCAGTGTCCACCACGTGTCTATATTTATACTTTATTATTGTACCAGTGTCCACCACGTGTCTATATTTATACTTTATTGTATCAGTGTCCACCACGTGTCTATATTTATACTTTATTGTACCAGTGTCCACCACGTGTCTCTGTTTATACTTTATTGTACCAGTGTCCACCACGTGTCTCTGTTTATACTTTATTGTACCAGTGTCCACCACGTGTCTCTGTTTATACTCTATTGTACAAGTGTTCACCACGTGTCTCTGTTTATACTTTATTGTACCAGTGTGAACCACGTGTCTCTGTTTATACTTTATTGTACCAGTGTGAACCACGTGTCACTGTTTATAATTTATTGTACGATTGTCCACCACGTGTCTCTGTTTATACTTTATTGTACCAGTGTCCATCACGTGTCACTGTTTATACTTTATTGTACCAGTGTCCACCACGTGTCACTGTTTATACTCTATTGTACCAGTGTCCACCACGTGTCACTGTTTATACTTTGTTGTACAAGTGTCCACCGGTGTCTCTATTTATACTGTATTGTACAAGTGTTCACCACGTGTCTCTGTTTATACTTTATTGTACCAGTGTCCACCACGTGTCTCTGTTTATACTTTATTGTACCAGTGTCCATCACGTGTCACTGTTTATACGTTATTGTACCAGTGTCCACCACGTGTCTCTGTTTATACTTTATTGTACCAGTGTCCACCACGCGTCTATGTTTATACTTTATTGTACCAGTGTCCACCACGTGTCACTGTTTATACTTTATTGTACCAGTGTCCACCGCGTGTCTCTATTTATACTTTATTGTACCAGTGTCCACCACGTGTCTCTGTTTATACTTTATTGTACCAGTGTCCACCACGTGTCTCTATAATTTATTGTATCAGTGTCCACCACGTATCACTGTTTATACTTTATTGTACCAGTGTCCACCACGTGTCTCTGTTTATACTTTATTGTACCAGTGTCCACCACGTGTCTCTATACTTTATTGTACCATTGTCCATCACGTGTCACTGTTTATACTCTATTGTACCAGTGTTCAACACGTGTCTCTGTTATACTGTATTGTAACAGTGTCCACCACGTGTCTCTGTTTATACTTTATTGTACCAGTGTCCACCACGTGTCTCTGTTTATACTTTATTGTACCAGTGTCCAACACGCGTCTATATTTATACTGTATTGTACCAGTGTCCACCACGTGTCTCTGTTTATACTTTATTGTACCAGTGTCCACCTCGTGTCTCTGTTTATACTTTATTGTACAAGTGTTCACCGGTGTCTCTATTTATACTGTATTGTACCAGTGTCCACCGCGTGTCTCTATACTTTATTGTACCAGTGTCCACCGGTGTCTCTATTTATACTGTATTGTACCAGTGTCCACCACGTGTCTCTGTTTATACTTTATTGTACCAGTGTCCACCACGCGTCTATATTTATACTTTATTGTACCAGTGTCCACCACGTGTCACTGTTTATACTTTATTGTACCAGTGTCCACCACGTGTCTCTGTTTATACTCTATTGTACAAGTGTTCACCACGTGTCTCTGTTTATACTTTATTGTACCAGTGTCCACCACGTGTCTCTGTTTATACTTTATTGTACCAGTGTCCATCACGTGTCACTGTTTATACTTTATTGTACCAGTGTCCACCACGTGTCTCTGTTTATACTTTATTGTACCAGTGTCCACCACGCGTCTATGTTTATACTTTATTGTACCAGTGTCCACCACGTGTCACTGTTTATACTTTGTTGTACAAGTGTCCACCGGTGTCTCTATTTATACTGTATTGTACAAGTGTTCACCACGTGTCTCTGTTTATACTTTATTGTACCAGTGTCCACCACGTGTCTCTGTTTATACTTTATTGTACCAGTGTCCATCACGTGTCACTGTTTATACGTTATTGTACCAGTGTCAACCACGTGTCTCTGTTTATACTTTATTGTACCAGTGTCCACCACGCGTCTATGTTTATACTTTATTGTACCAGTGTCCACCACGTGTCACTGTTTATACTTTATTGTACCAGTGTCCACCGCGTGTCTCTATTTATACTTTATTGTACCAGTGTCCACCACGTGTCTCTGTTTATACTTTATTGTACCAGTGTCCACCACGTGTCTCTATAATTTATTGTATCAGTGTCCACCACGTATCACTGTTTATACTTTATTGTACCAGTGTCCACCACGTGTCTCTGTTTATACTTTATTGTACCAGTGTCCACCACGTGTCTCTATACTTTATTGTACCATTGTCCATCACGTGTCACTGTTTATACTCTATTGTACCAGTGTTCAACACGTGTCTCTGTTATACTGTATTGTAACAGTGTCCACCACGTGTCTCTGTTTATACTTTATTGTACCAGTGTCCACCACGTGTCTCTGTTTATACTTTATTGTACCAGTGTCCAACACGCGTCTATATTTATACTGTATTGTACCAGTGTCCACCACGTGTCTCTGTTTATACTTTATTGTACCAGTGTCCACCTCGTGTCTCTGTTTATACTTTATTGTACAAGTGTTCACCGGTGTCTCTATTTATACTGTATTGTACCAGTGTCCACCGCGTGTCTCTATACTTTATTGTACCAGTGTCCACCGGTGTCTCTATTTATACTGTATTGTACCAGTGTCCACCACGTGTCTCTGTTTATACTTTATTGTACCAGTGTCCACCACGCGTCTATATTTATACTTTATTGTACCAGTGTCCACCACGTGTCTCTGTTTATACTTTATTGTACCAGTGTCCACCACGTGTCTCTGTTTATACTCTATTGTACAAGTGTTCACCACGTGTCTCTGTTTATACTTTATTGTACCAGTGTCCACCACGTGTCTCTGTTTATACTTTATTGTACCAGTGTCCATCACGTGTCACTGTTTATACTTTATTGTACCACTGTCCACCACGTGTCTCTGTTTATACTTTATTGTACCAGTGTCCACCACGCGTCTATGTTTATACTTTATTGTACCAGTGTCCACCACGTGTCACTGTTTATACTTTATTGTAGCAGTGTCCACCGCCTGTCTCTATTTATACTTTATTGTACCAGTGTCCACCACGTGTCTCTGTTTATACTTTATTGTACCAGTGTCCACCACGTGTCTCTATAATTTATTGTATCAGTGTCCACCACGTATCACTGTTTATACTTTATTGTACCAGTGTCCACCACGTGTCTCTGTTTATACTTTATTGTACCAGTGCCCACCACGTGTCTCTATACTTTATTGTACCATTGTCCACCACGTGTCACTGTTTATACTCTATTGTACCAGTGTTCAACACGTGTCTCTGTTATACTGTATTGTAACAGTGTCCACCACGTGTCTCTGTTTATACTTTATTGTACCAGTGTCCACCACGTGTCTCTGTTTATACTTTATTGTACCAGTGTCCACCACGTGTCTCTGTTTATACTTTATTGTACCAGTGTCCACCACGCGTCTATATTTATACTGTATTGTACCAGTGTCCACCACGTGTCTCTGTTTATACTTTATTGTACCAGTGTCCACCACGTGTCTCTCTTTATACTCTATTGTACAAGTGTTCACCACGTGTCTCTGTTTATACTTTATTGTACCAGTGTCCACCACGTGTCTCTGTTTATACTTTATTGTACCAGTGTCCATCACGTGTCACTGTTTATACTTTATTGTACCAGTGTCCAACACGTGTCTCTGTTTATACTTTATTGTACCAGTGTCCACCACGCGTCTATGTTTATACTTTATTGTACCAGTGTCCACCACGTGTCACTGTTTATACTTTATTGTACCAGTGTCCACCGCGTGTCTCTATTTATACTTTATTGTACCAGTGTCCACCACGTGTCTCTGTTTATACTTTATTGTACCAGTGTCCACCACGTGTCTCTATAATTTATTGTATCAGTGTCCACCACGTATCACTGTTTATACTTTATTGTACCAGTGTCCACCACGTGTCTCTGTTTATACTTTATTGTACCAGTGCCCACCACGTGTCCCTATACTTTATTGTACCATTGTCCACCACGTGTCACTGTTTATACTCTATTGTACCAGTGTTCAACACGTGTCTCTGTTATACTGTATTGTAACAGTGTCCACCACGTGTCTCTGTTTATACTTTATTGTACCAGTGTCCACCACGTGTCTCTGTTTATACTTTATTGTACCAGTGTCCACCACGCGTCTATGTTTATACTTTATTGTACCAGTGTCCACCACGTGTCACTGTTTATACTTTATTGTATCAGTGTCAACCACGTGTCTCTGTTTATACTTTATTGTACCAGTGTCCACCACGTGTCTCTGTTTATACTTTATTGTACCAGTGTCCATCACGTGTCTCTATAATTTATTGTATCAGTGTCCACCACGTATCACTGTTTATACTTTATTGTACCAGTGTCCACCACGTGTCTCTGTTTATACTTTATTGTACCAGTGCCCACCACGTGTCTCTATACTTTATTGTACCATTGTCCACCACGTGTCACTGTTTATACTCTATTGTACCAGTGTTCAACACGTGTCTCTGTTATACTGTATTGTAACAGTGTCCACCACGTGTCTCTGTTTATACTTTATTGTACCAGTGTCCACCACGTGTCTCTGTTTATACTTTATTGTACCAGTGTCCACCACGTGTCTCTATAATTTATTGTATCAGTGTCCACCACGTATCACTGTTTATACTTTATTGTACCAGTGTCCACCACGTGTCTCTGTTTATACTTTATTGTACAAGTGTCCACCACGTGTCTCTATACTTTATTGTACCATTGTCCACCACGTGTCACTGTTTATACTCTATTGTACCAGTGTCCACCACGTATCACTGTTTATACTGTATTGTACCAGTGCCCACCACGTGTCTCTATACTTTATTGTACCATTGTCCACCACGTGTCACTGTTTATACTCTATTGTACCAGTGTTCAACACGTGTCTCTGTTTATACTCTATTGTACCAGTGTCCACAACGTGTCACTGTTTATACTTTATTGTACCAGTGTCCACCACGTGTCTCTGTTTATACTCTATTGTACCAGTGTCCACCACGTGTCTCTGTTTATACTTTATTGTACCAGTGTCCACCACGTGTCTCTGTTTATACTTTATTGTACCAGTGTCCACCACGTGTCTCTGTTTGTACTTTATTGTACAAGTGTTCACCACGTGTCTCTGTTTATACTTTATTGTACCAGTTTCCACCACGTGTCACTGTTTATACTTTATTGTACCAGTGTCCACCACTTGTCTCTGTTTATACTGTATTGTACCAGTGTCCACCACGTGTCACTGTTTATACTTTATTGTACCAGTGTCCACCACGTGTCTCTATACTTTATTGTAACCGTCTCCATCACGTGTGTCTGTTTATACTTTATTGTACCAGTGTCCACCACGTGTCTCTGTTTATACTTTATTGTACCAGTGTCCACCACGTGTCACTGTTTATACTGTATTGTACCAGTGTCCACCACGTGTCACTGTTTATACTTTATTGTACCAGTGTCCACCACGTGTCTCTATACTTTATTGTAACAGTCTCCATCACGTGTGTCTGTTTATACTGTATTGTATCAGTGTCCACCACGTGTCACTGTTTATACTTTATTGTACCAGTGTCCACCTCGTGTCTCTGTTTATACTTTGTTGTACAAGTGTCCACCGGTGTCTCTATTTATACTGTATTGTACCAGTGTCCACCACGTGTCTCTGTTTATACTTTATTGTACCAGTGTCCACCACGTATCACTGTTTATACTGTATTGTACCAGTGTCCACCACGTGTCACTGTTTATACTGTATTGTACCAGTGTCCACCACGTGTCACTGTTTATACTTTATTGTACCAGTGTCCACCACGTGTCACTGTTTATACTGTATTGTATCAGTGTCCACCACGTGTCACTGTTTATACTTTATTGTACCAGTGTCCACCACGTGTCACTGTTTATACTGTATTGTACCAGTGTCCACCACGTGTCTCTGTTTATACTTTATTGTACCAGTGTCCGCGAAGTGTCTATATTTATACTTTATTGTACCAGTGTCCACCACGTGTCTCTGTTTATACTTTATTGTACCAGTGTCCGCGAAATGTCTATATTTATACTTTATTGTACCAGTGTCCACCACGTGTCACTGTTTATACTTTATTGTACCAGTGTCCACCACGTGTCACTGTTTATAATTTATTGTACGAGTGTCCACCACGTGTCTCTGTTTATACTTTATTGTACCAGTGTGAACCACGTGTCTCTGTTTATACTTTATTGTATCAGTGTCCACCACGTGTCTATATTTATACTTTATTGTACCAGTGTCCACCACGTGTCACTGTTTATACTTTATTGTACCAGTGTCCACCGCGTGTCTCTGTTTATACTTTATTGTACCAGTGTGAACCACGTGTCACTGTTTATACTTTACTGTACCAGTGTCCACCACGTGTCACTGTTTATAATTTATTGTACAAGTGTCCACCACGCGTCTATATTTATACTGTATTGTACCAGTGTCCACCACGTGTGTCTGTTTATACTTTATTGTACCAGTGTCCACCTCGTGTCTCTGTTTATACTTTATTGTACCAGTGTTCAACACGTGTCTCTGTTTATACTTTATTGTACCAGTGTCCACCACGCGTCTATATTTATACTGTATTGTACCAGTGTCCACCACGTGTCTCTGTTTATACTTTATTGTACCAGTGTCCATCACGTGTCTTTGTTTATACTCTATTGTACAAGTGTTCACCACGTGTCTCTGTTTATACTTTATTGTACCAGTGTCCACCACGTGTCTCTGTTTATACTTTATTGTACCAGTGTCCATCACGTGTCACTGTTTATACTTTATTGTACCAGTGTCCACCACGTGTCTCTGTTTATACTCTATTGTACAAGTGTTCACCACGTGTCTCTGTTTATACTTTATTGTACCAGTGTCCACCACGTGTCACTGTTTATACTTTATTGTACCAGTGTCCACCACGTGTCTATATTTATACTTTATTGTACCAGTGTTCACCACGCGTCTATGTTTATACTTTATTGTACCAGTGTCCACCACGTGTCACTGTTTATACTTTATTGTATCAGTGTCAACCACGTGTCTCTGTTTATACTTTATTGTACCAGTGTCCACCACGTGTCTCTGTTTATACTTTATTGTACCAGTGTCCATCACGTGTCTCTATAATTTATTGTATCAGTGTCCACCACGTATCACTGTTTATACTTTATTGTACCAGTGTCCACCACGTGTCTCTGTTTATACTTTATTGTACCAGTGCCCACCACGTGTCTCTATACTTTATTGTACCATTGTCCACCACGTGTCACTGTTTATACTCTATTGTACCAGTGTTCAACACGTGTCTCTGTTATACTGTATTGTAACAGTGTCCACCACGTGTCTCTGTTTATACTTTATTGTACCAGTGTCCACCACGTGTCTCTGTTTATACTTTATTGTACCAGTGTCCACCACGTGTCTCTATAATTTATTGTATCAGTGTCCACCACGTATCACTGTTTATACTTTATTGTACCAGTGTCCACCACGTGTCTCTGTTTATACTTTATTGTACCAGTGCCCACCACGTGTCTCTATACTTTATTGTACCATTGTCCACCACGTGTCACTGTTTATACTCTATTGTACCAGTGTTCAACACGTGTCTCTGTTTATACTCTATTGTACCAGTGTCCACAACGTGTCACTGTTTATACTTTATTGTACCAGTGTCCACCACGTGTCTCTGTTTATACTCTATTGTACCAGTGTCCACCACGTGTCTCTGTTTATACTTTATTGTACCAGTGTCCACCACGTGTCTCTGTTTATACTTTATTGTACCAGTGTCCACCACGTGTCTCTGTTTGTACTTTATTGTACAAGTGTTCACCACGTGTCTCTGTTTATACTTTATTGTACCAGTTTCCACCACGTGTCTCTGTTTATACTCTATTGTACCAGTGTCCACCACGTGTCTCTGTTTATACTTTATTGTACCAGTGTCCACCACGTGTCTCTGTTTATACTTTATTGTACCAGTGTCCACCACGTGTCTCTATACTTTATTGTAACAGTCTCCATCACGTGTGTCTGTTTATACTTTATTGTACCAGTGTCCACCACGTGTCTCTGTTTATACTTTATTGTACCAGTGTCCACCACGTGTCACTGTTTATACTGTATTGTACCAGTGTCCACCACGTGTCACTGTTTATACTTTATTGTACCAGTGTCCACCACGTGTCTCTATACTTTATTGTAACAGTCTCCATCACGTGTGTCTGTTTATACTGTATTGTATCAGTGTCCACCACGTGTCACTGTTTATACTTTATTGTACCAGTGTCCACCTCGTGTCTCTGTTTATACTTTGTTGTACAAGTGTCCACCGGTGTCTCTATTTATACTGTATTGTACCAGTGTCCACCACGTGTCTCTGTTTATACTGTATTGTACCAGTGTCCACCACGTGTCACTGTTTATGCTGTATTGTACCAGTGTCCACCACGTGTCACTGTTTATACTTTATTGTACCAGTGTCCACCACGTGTCACTGTTTATACTGTATTGTATCAGTGTCCACCACGTGTCACTGTTTATACTTTATTGTACCAGTGTCCACCACGTGTCACTGTTTATACTGTATTGTACCAGTGTCCACCACGTGTCTCTGTTTATACTTTATTGTACCAGTGTCCGCGAAGTGTCTATATTTATACTTTATTGTACCAGTGTCCACCACGTGTCTCTGTTTATACTTTATTGTACCAGTGTCCGCGAAATGTCTATATTTATACTTTATTGTACCAGTGTCCACCACGTGTCACTGTTTATACTTTATTGTACCAGTGTCCACCACGTGTCACTGTTTATAATTTATTGTACGATTGTCCACCACGTGTCTCTGTTTATACTTTATTGTACCAGTGTGAACCACGTGTCTCTGTTTATACTTTATTGTATCAGTGTCCACCACGTGTCTATATTTATACTTTATTGTACCAGTGTCCACCACGTGTCACTGTTTATACTTTATTGTACCAGTGTCCACCGCGTGTCTCTGTTTATACTTTATTGTACCAGTGTGAACCACGTGTCACTGTTTATACTTTACTGTACCAGTGTCCACCACGTGTCACTGTTTATAATTTATTGTACAAGTGTCCACCACGCGTCTATATTTATACTGTATTGTACCAGTGTCCACCACGTGTGTCTGTTTATACTTTATTGTACCAGTGTCCACCTCGTGTCTCTGTTTATACTTTATTGTACCAGTGTTCAACACGTGTCTCTGTTTATACTTTATTGTACCAGTGTCCACCACGCGTCTATATTTATACTGTATTGTACCAGTGTCCACCACGTGTCTCTGTTTATACTTTATTGTACCAGTGTCCACCACGTGTCTCTGTTTATACTTTATTGTACCAGTGTCCACCACGTGTCACTGTTTATACTTTATTGTACCAGTGTCCACCACGTGTCACTGTTTATACTTTATTGTACCAGTGTCCACCACGTGTCACTGTTTATACTTTATTGTACCAGTGTCCATCACGTGTCTCTGTTTATACTCTATTGTACAAGTGTTCACCACGTGTCTCTGTTTATACTTTATTGTACCAGTGTCCACCACGTGTCTCTGTTTATACTTTATTGTACCAGTGTCCATCACATGTCACTGTTTATACTTTATTGTACCAGTGTCCACCACGTGTCTCTGTTTATACTCTATTGTACAAGTGTTCACCACGTGTCTCTGTTTATACTTTATTGTACCAGTGTCCACCACGTGTCACTGTTTATACTTTATTGTACCAGTGTCCACCACGTGTCTATATTTATACTTTATTGTATCATTGTTCACCACGTGTCACTATTTATACTCTATTGTACCAGTGTCCACCACGTGTCACTGTTTATACTTTATTGTACCAGTGTCCAACGCGTGTCTCTATTTATACTTTATTGTATCAGTGTCCACCACGTGTCTCTGTTTATACTTTATTGTACCAGTGTCCACCACGCGTCTATATTTATACTTTCTTGTACCAGTGTCCACCACGTGTCACTGTTTATACTTTATTGTACCAGTGTCCACCACGTGTCTATATTTATACTGTATTGTACCAGTTTCCACCACGTGTCTCTGTTTATACTTTATTGTACCAGTGTCCACCACGTGTCTATATTTATACTGTATTGTACCAGTGTCCACCACGTGTCTATATTTATACTTTATTGTGCCAGTGTCCACCACGTGTCTATATTTATACTTTATTATTGTACCAGTGTCCACCACGTGTCTATATTTATACTTTATTGTATCAGTGTCCACCACGTGTCTATATTTATACTTTATTGTACCAGTGTCCACCACGTGTCTCTGTTTATACTTTATTGTACCAGTGTCCACCACGTGTCTCTGTTTATACTTTATTGTACCAGTGTCCACCACGTGTCTCTGTTTATACTGTATTGTACCAGTGTCCACCACGTGTCACTGTTTATACTTTACTGTACCAGTGTCCACCTCGTGCCTCTGTTTATACTGTATTGTACCAGTGTCCACCACGAGTCTATATTTATACTTTATTGTACCAGCGTCCACCACGTGTCTCTGTTTATACTTTATTGTATCAGTGTCCACCACGTGTCTCTCTTTATACTTTATTGTACCAGTGTCCACCACTTGTCTCTGTTTATACTGTATTGTACCAGTGTCCACCACGTGTCACTGTTTATACTCTATTGTACCAGTGTCCACCACGTGTCTCTGTTTATACTTTATTGTACCAGTGTCCACCGCGTGTCTCGATTTATACTTTATTGTATCAGTGTCCACCACGTGTCTCTGTTTATACTTTATAGTACCAGTGTCCAACACGTGTCTCTGTTTATACTTTATTGTACCAGTGTCCACCACGCGTCTATATTTATACTGTATTGTACCAGTGTCCACCACGTGTCACTGTTTATACTTTATTGTACCTGTGTCCACCTCGTGTCTCTGTTTATACTTTGTTGTACAAGTGTCCACCGGTGTCTCTATTTATACTTTATTGTATCAGTGTCCACCACGTGTCACTGTTTATACTTTATTGTACCAGTGTCCACCACGTGTCACTGTTTATACTGTTTTGTACCAGTGTCCACCACGTGTCTCTGTTTATACTTTATTGTACCAGTGTCCACCACGTGTCTCTGTTTATACTGTATTGTACCAGTGTCCACCACGTGTCTCTGTTTATACTTTATTGTACCAGTGTCCACCACGTGTCTCTATACTTTATTGTACCAGTGTCCACCACGTGTCTCTGTTTATACTGTATTGTACCAGTGTCCACCACGTGTCTCTGTTTATACTTTATTTTACCAGTGTCCACCACGTGTCTCTGTTTATACTGTATTGTACCAGTGTCCACCACGTGTCTCTGTTTATACTTTATAGTACCAGTGTCCACCACGTGTCTCTGTTTATACTGTATTGTACCAGTGTCTACCACGTGTCTCTGTTTATACTTTATTGTACCAGTGTCCACCACGTGTCACTGTTTATACTTTATTGTACCAGTGTCCACCACGTGTCTCTGTTTATACTTTATTGTACCAGTGTCCACCACGTGTCACTGTTTATACTCTATTGTACCAGTGTCCACCACGTGTTTCTATTTATACTTTACTGTACCAGTGTCCACCTCGTGTCACTGTTTATACTTTATTGTACCAGTGTCCACCACGTGCCACTGTTTATACTTTATTGTACCAGTGTCCACCACGTGTCTATATTTATACTTTACTGTACCAATGTCCACCTCGTGTCTCTGTTATACTTTATTGTACCAGTGTCCACCACGTGTCACTGTTTATACTTTATTGTACCAGTGTCCACCACGTGTCTATATTTATACTTTATTGTATCATTGTTCACCACGTGTCTCTGTTTATACTCTATTGTACCAGTGTTCACCACGTGTCACTGTTTATACTTTACTGTACCAGTGTCCACCACGTGTCTCTATACTTTATTGTACCAGTGTCCACCACGTGTCTCTGTTTATACTGTATTGTACCAGTGTCCGCCACGTGTCTCTGTTTATACTTTATTGTACCAGTGTCCACCACGTGTCTCTGTTTATACTGTATTGTACCAGTGTCCACCACGTGTCTCTGTTTATACTTTATAGTACCAGTGTCCACCACGTGTCTCTGTTTAAACTGTATTGTACCAGTGTCCACCACGTGTCTCTGTTAATATTTTATTGTACCAGTGTCCACCACGTGTCTCTGTTTATACTTTATTGTATCAGTGTCCACCACGTGTCTCTGTTTATACTTTATTGTACCAGTGTCCATCACATGTCACTGTTTATACTCTATTGTACAAGTGTTCACCACGTGTCTCTGTTTATACTTTATTGTACCAGTGTCCACCATGTGTCTCTGTTTATACTTTATTGTACCAGTTTCCACCTCGTGTCACTGTTTATACTTTATTTTACCAGTATCCACCACGTGTCTCTGTTTAAACTGTATTGTACCAGTGTCCACCACGTGTCTCTGTTAATATTTTATTGTACCAGTGTCCACCACGTGTCTCTGTTTATACTTTATTGTATCAGTGTCAACCACGTGTCTCTGTTTATACTTTATTGTACCAGTGTCCACCACGTGTCTCTGTTTAAACTTTATTGTACCAGTGTTCACCATGTGTCTCTGTTGATACTTTATTGTACCAGTGTCCACCACGTGTCACTGTTTATACTTTATTGTACCAGTATCCACCACGTGTCTCTGTTTATACTCTATTGTACAAGTGTCCACCACGTGTCTCTGTTTATACTTTATTGTACCAGTGTCCACCACGTGTCTCTGTTTGTACTTTATTGTACAAGTGTTCACCACGTGTCTCTGTTTATACTTTATTGTACCAGTTTCCACCACGTGTCACTGTTTATACTTTATTGTACCAGTGTCCACCACTTGTCTCTGTTTATACTGTATTGTACCAGTGTCCACCACGTGTCACTGTTTATACTTTATTGTACCAGTGTCCACCCTATCAAAGCTAGGCAATAGTGAACACGCCATACGATGTAAGAAGAAAATGTTTCAGAAACAATTATTGTATCAAAATGATCGGTTGGTCATTTACTGTCGGTAACAAAGATTAAACAAATTTAAATCAAATGGGAAAGTCTATACGTTAAGTCGGACCTAATAGAGATAATGTAAACTTGATCGTTTACCTTATCACATGTATAAGTCAAATCCAGCTCAGGACCACACCCTTCAGATATAGCAAAGGCATGGTGCTAATTATAACTGAGGAAATATGACTATTTAAATAAATGTAGATACATGTAACAACAACAACAACATTGAAAAAAATAATACATTGATCATGGCGGCCATTTTGAATTTCAGAGTAATGGCGATGTTTTAATGGTATCTCAAGACCATAATCTATTCACAAGATATCAAAATATCAAGGAATCATGTCATCAAATTTTGTACAGAAAAGTCTTCGCTTTCAGTCAACGAGAGTTATGTCCCTTAGCACCCAGACACAAATCTATCTCGCTAGACAAGATTTGTTTTATATAAAGATAACTATATATTTCGGTGCATGACAAACTTATTTATTAGTGAATAAGAATCATAAAATACGCTTTAATCTACATCAAATGTAAAACATAAAAAGATAATATTATGGAAATTCATTAATTGTACATGCGAACACATTACGGAACAAAACAGATATAGATATATAAAAATAACAAAACCGACACAAAACTATCGGCATTCTATATCGTTTCCAGACCAGACCAAATTTGTAGCTAACGTCAGGCTACTCTACTACCAAATAACCTTTAATTAACAAGATGAGAGTAGCACCATGTATATATGGACACGCAGAGAAGAGGACCTCCCCCACCCTCCCCTGTCCCGCCTCCCCTCACCTTTCTCCCCTCCCCTGTGCCTCATCACCTCATCTCATGATCACCTCCTCTCGCTTCCATCCCCCTCCCCCCCCCCCCCCCCCCCCCTCCCATACTGCGCAGATACACTTTTAGTTGTCATGCCAAGGGTTCCAGTTTGAAGTAGTTATCTGACCCCGGGTCCTCGGTATGTTCTTGTACTACCTTATTTTGAGAGTCTGTAACGTCGGATACTTTCTCAAGTACAAAGTACTGACCCCCATTGTCTTTAGGGTCAGTGTGAACAGAACTGTTCGTAATGTTGTCAGAAGTGAGCCCTGATGTTGGTTCAACTTTTGGAACCGTTGCCTCTGACACAAATTGCTGATCTGTTTCAGATGGATCGCTGGTTTTTTCCTTACTGACTGACTTCCCGATTATATCGGATGTGACGTCATATGTATTTAAACGTGGGTCTTTTAAATCCACAAATCTCAGATCTAAAGCGGAGTAGTCGTCTTTGGATTGCACTTGTTCCTTTTGGTGAAGCATGTCGTATGCATTCTCATTGACAAGAATGTCTGGTATGTCTTTCTGGGGAGGTGCACTCGGAACAGCTTTGTCGTTTACTTCTGTAACTCGTTGATTGGACGGTCCTCGGGGTTCTTCATCCAGAATCATCTAAAAAAAAGTAGATAAAGATACTATTGCTATTAAGAAAATAATGGAATAAACTTAAGACATGGTCAGCGTCCGTCCATCCGGCGTCAAAACTTTCATAAAACAACTTCTTCTGAATAACATAATTACTGATATTTTATGTTGTAACTCTATTAAAGATACATTTTAAGGTTATTAAGTGTAAGATTTGCACCTGATGAGAGATGCAAACCCATTGGTCCTCTTGTGGAATTTTTCAACAGTTAGTACTCTTGGTCCGTGATTTAAAAGATCACAAATCAAAATTGAACAAGGTCAACGTAAGAAATCAGGAATGAACATAAAATAATGACGTCATTTTTGTTTGAACAGTTAAATCCGTTGATATATTACCGTGGTATGGTCTATTTCTGAATACATATGGTAGGTAGACTTGTCCCTCTTAGTCACGTCTGCTGGGGGTCGGGATTGACACCACTTCCGCCAGGCCAGACACAGTGCGAGGAGAATCACGATGAAAAACACAAGGCCCGCCACAACAGCCAGGACTGTGATGGTGACTTTGTTGGAGGAGGTGCTCCCCGGCTGTGGGGCAAACGTCGTAGCTACAAAGTAAGACATCCGCCTTCAGAACAAGTGAGATATATACAGTGTAACTTATCTAAACCGTCATTGGGACCAAAAAGTTTGGCCGGTTTACAAAGGTGTCCTGTTTGTAGAGGTTTGAAACGAGTTGGCCGGAAAAGACAGGTATTCGGGTTAGCCAGGGTACGGTTTAGACAAGTTATACTGTATTTATAAACGAAATACATAACTTAGACAAAAGATGTAAAGGTGTGTGATAGCTTAAAACTTTTACATCCGGGTATTTATATCATTGTTACCCTGGTGAACACAGAATGGTCTACAATGTTGTACACAAATTATATTAACTGCTATCTCTGATCGTTTTGAAACTGAGACATTTAATTGACAAAAAACAAGATATTGATAAAAAAAAGTGATAGATGATGAATGTTTCAGACAAGAATTAGTATTCAATAAGTCATCATATACATGTATCAAACTTATCTTCGTTCTAAATCTGAATGACAAAACATCACGGAGAACTTTATTCCGAGCGATGTTGGTGTCTCTTTGATCCTTATGCTTTGGTCACAACCACTTCCGATTAGGCTTAGGATGTACTCCCGGCATGATTTTTAGCCATTTTGGCCTGGTCCCCGGCCGGACACCAGACATGGCCGGCCGGTGGCCGGGGCTCTCAGGCAGCATCGGGGAGGTGCCCGAAGAGTTTTAACTCGAAGTTAAAATTTCTCCAGTGTCCCGTAGATTTTCATAATCGGCCACATATCCTTCACACATCGTTTAAGTATCGTCCGATATCCGGCCGGGAATCGAGCGGTAATCGGCCGGTGTGTGTAGCTTCAGAGGAGAAATTTTTGGGACCGGACATGGGCCGATATCCGGCCGATGTCTGTTTACACATTGGAAAGTAACCCACCGATGTCCGATCGGCTTGAACCGGTGTGGATCAGATATGTGACAGACATCGGCCGGTTACCGACCGGCTAGAACCGGAAATCGGCCGGGCATCGGCCGGACTATACAAACCCCCGTCAGTTGCCGTGTACAACAATATAGCGCGTTTCTACACAAGAGACAACACATACACAAGCATCGTTTGTTGTCCGTAGTATACTCGGGCGATATTCGTACGATGTCCGGTGAATAGGCCGGTTATCGCCCGGACATCATAGGATAATCGGCCGATTAGTATTAGATGTTCGGTCGATATTCACTGCCTCGCCGGCCCCAAAAAAATTATCTTTGGAAACAGACGCCGTACGATTACCAGACGGTCTTCGGACGGCCTCCACACGGCCTCCGGACGGTGCCATTTATGTAAATGATGTGTGACAAATTTCTTGACCGGTGTTGTTCGATGTCGGAAAAATGGCCAAAACCAGCGATGTGCTCCCGATTACACCCTATCCCCGGATACCGGCCGACCGACCAAAGCATTACAGACGAAAGGCAGTAAATCTCGTTTAGATTATTGAACCACCTTCTTCAGAATTCGGCCTGATGCGACTTCAGCAGAAGTCGAAAATACACCAGTCTCTCAATGACTCTTACTGCCCAGTCTCTCAATGACTCTTACTGCCAAGGGTTCCAACACGACCTCATAAACACCACTACGTAGTCAGAAAACGGTTCCTTAGATCGACTGGACATTCTGGAGATGAGGTCGAAAGGTGAACTTATAACGGACGAACGACATGAGAGCCCGATTTAGAAAGACCTAAATCTTAAACTAATGCAGAGTGAGTGAAGATATACTAAAGTACTTAATTTTGTACATCGCCATATTTACCTAGTATACATAAGCATTGAACTGTTTTCAGTTGGCATTCATAGGCAACATGAATGCCAATCCAACTGAACAAAGGCAAATTCAATTATGCGTGCAAGCGCTTCATGTTGGATGATGATGACATCAACAATCAGTCAATGTCATTCATACCCTTATGAATGCCGACTGAGTTCGGTATGGTCATATAGGAAACAATGCCATAAAATGGTAAATATTATGAGTCAAGTAGGATACCTAACAGGTCACTGTAAGCTGACAATGCTGCTAGATAAGATCAGATCGTTCACGCTTACACTGACCATGTCATCAGTGTTAGCTTAGCAAGAAATAGAAATGTTCCGACCACGGATTCGAGGGAGAAGATTCACCCAAGGAAACTTACTCCGTGTTCCTCAGCAGTTGACACCGACTACGCCAGTCGCCATTAATTCAGTAATCACATGGTCGTATATCATTTCCATCGATATTAAAGAAATGCAGGTATGATCGATATATATGACGGCGTCTATATGTAGGTAAGTTGTAGCTCGGAACTTGGTAATTAGCGTCTGTGCTCTGTGTCAGCAGTGCTCACTGGTCTATCTGGTGCGCGAGCTCCGAGTGTATCTGGTTTGTTAGGTAGCAACGTTGTAAATGTTGGTCAATAGCTCATCATCACAGGGAACTGTCACATGTCACAGTCACAGTAAATGTTAAGTACAATGTAGTACTTTAGCAGTATCCTTGACGCCTACGCCCAAAATACTCTTGCCCATGTGATCAAACATGCATCAGATATTCACATTTAATGAGCTGGTTTTCTGTTTAATAAATAAAATAACTAAAAAAAAAGAGTAAAAAAAAACAGAACAACAAAACGGAAAGTGTAACAAAACAATTTAAAACAAACTAGAATATAAGATATGCTAAAAACCAAATATGTCCATTGTATGGGTTTTAACTTACAATGTCATGCCACCTAGGTTACGGGTACCCGCTTACAGAACACGGATGACGCCGTGTGTATTCTCACAGATACAATTGGTACTTCCGGTATCAAAATAAATCGTTGTGTTTATGAAAATCTTACCTGCAAAATTACCTTCATTATCAACAGACATTGTCTCACTGGTAACAGGGTCACGTGACTCGATGTGACCCCCCTGTTGACGAGGTTGTGGTGTTTGGTGTGCTGTGTTTATTCCCGGTCAATGTGTGGACCTGGCGATACAGTAGCTCTTAATTCCTGATTTAGATCTCCCCACGAAAATCGATTTACATTCTTTAGAGCTTTAAAGTATATGACAGGGACCACTGAATCAGCCGAGGCGGCTGCGCCAGATCCTGTCCACAGTACAATGCCACAAACCTGAACATTCAGGATAGCAACGACTTGCATGTGTGTTTAATATATGTATACATAAATGTATATATGTTGATTGAACGATAGACTACATCGAAGGCTTGGTATATCCTCTAGATTGTCAAATTAAAAGTGTTATAGCAAGGTTGTAAAGCTGTGACATAAAAACGCTGTAGTGTGTCAAAGCTGTGACATAAAAACGCTAGGTAGTGTGTCAAAGCTGTGACATAAAAACGCTGTAGTGTGTCAAAGCTGTGACATAAAAACGCTGTAGTGTGTCAAAGCTGTGACATAAAAACGCGAGGTAGTGTGCCAAAGCTGTGACAAAAAACACTGTAGTGTGTCAAAGCTGTGACATAAAAACGCTGTAGTGTGTCAAAGCTGTGACATAAAAACGCTAGGTAGTGTGTCAAAGCTGTGACATAAAAACGCTCTAGTGTGTCAAAGCTGTGACATAAAAACGCTGTAGTGTGTCAAAGCTGTGACATAAAAACGCGAGGTAGTGTGCCAAAGCTGTGACAAAAAACACTGTAGTGTGTCAAAGCTGTGACATAAAAACGCTGTAGTGTGTCAAAGCTGTGACATAAAAACGCTGTTGTGTGTCAAAGCTATGACATAAAAACGCTGTAGTGTGTCAAAGCTGTGACATAAAAACGCTGTAGTGTGTCAAAGCTGTGACATAAAAACGCTAGGTAGTGTGTCAAAGCTGTGACATAAAAACGCTGTAGTGTGTCATAGCTTTGACATAAAAACGCTGTAGTGTGTCAAAGCTGTGACATAAAAACGCGAGGTAGTGTGCCAAAGCTGTGACAAAAAATACTGTAGTGTGTCAAAGCTGTGACATAAAAACGCTGTAGTGTGTCAAAGCTATGACATAAAAACGCTGTAGTGTGTCAAAGCTATGACATAAAAACGCTGTAGTGTGTCAAAGCTGTGACATAAAAACGCTGTAGTGTGTCAAAGCTGTGACATAAAAACGCTAGGTAGTGTGCCAAAGCTGTGACAAAAACACTGTAGTGTGTCAAAGCTGTGACAAAAAACGCTGTAGTGTGTCAAAGCTGTGACATAAAAACGCTGTAGTGTGTCAAAGCTGTGACATAAAAACGCGAGGTAGTGTGCCAAAGCTATGACAAAAAACTCTGTAGTGTGTCAAAGCTGTGACAAAAAACACTGTAGTGTGTCAAAGCTGTGACATAAAAACGCTGTAGTGTGTCAAAGCTGTGACATAAAAACGCTGTATTGTGTCAAAGCTGTGACATTAAAACGCTGTAGTGTGTCAAAGCTGTGACTTAAAAACGCTGTAGTGTACCAAAGCCTTGACATAAAATCGCTAGGTAGTGTGCCAAAGCCTTGACATTAAAACGCTAGATAGTGTGTCAAAGCTGTGGCATAAAAACGCCAGGAATTTGTTCAAAGCTCAATTTGATTAAATTGTGTTAACGCCAACATTAGAGAGGGGGGGCAATCATGTTGACATAGGTGAAGGGGTGCAAATTGTCGGTTTTGGAGGTAAAAAGATAAGTTTTGGAAGTGGTTCCGAAGGCTTTTAAAACATTTGATATGTGCACTGACTGCAGTAAGACATGCACTTTTAATACCAATAGTTGTTTTGTACCTAACTATTACCGGGTTTTTTTCAAACACTTCAACACAGTCGTGCAAAAGGCTTGGTGTTTGGTAAATGTGTGCACAATTTTCTATAACTAGTTGCAGTATTGCTTCAATGTGTTTGTGATGTGGATATGACTTTTTGCTTAAGGGGGGCAATTCATGTTGACATAGGGGGGGGGGGGCAATGTAGATTCATTTTTTGTATATGACTGTACAGTATTGAAGGTTGTCGGGTTAGCGACACACAGCTGAGACTTTTCCCTCTCCTTCAACCTTACTGTGAACCGTTTATTCCGATTTCTGACACGTAAACCAAAGTCATACAGCACACTCTTTAAACCGATGAAAGAACCAAAACAAACGTGTAAACTATATTGAAAGCAGAGAGGTACGAGAATTTCTTCTGTCTTGGTGTTAAAAGTGCATGTCTTGATGCAGTCCGTGCATATGTCAAATGTTTTAAAAACCTTCTGAATACATTCCAAAACCAACCTTTTAACCTCAAAAACCGACAATTTCACTATATACATGTATACCCCCCCCCCTTGTCAACATTATTACCCCCCCCCCCCCCCCCACCTAAGGTTGGCCTTTACACGGTGACATTGAAGATCCTTATTCTCACTCCGTTACATCAGGATCTGACACTATCCCATATGAGGTCATGTTCTCGTGACCTACTGCATTAGCCAATCAAAATACCGCTTCCGGAATCTTGACAATAAAGATCTGCATTTTAATCAGATTGTTCAAAGCTGTAACATGAACACGCTAGGTAGTGTACCAAAGCCGTGATATATATATGTGTATATATTGACTAGACAGTATATATGTCAGGACGTGTGGCATCGTCGGAAACCCACGGTACACTTATCTATCCTTTGTATACCGTGGGCTAAAGCAGACAGGTAATCTCGTTCACCCGAATATACTTTTATTCGAAGATTCTGACCAATCAGAAAGGTCGTTTCGTGGTATTTAGTTATATTTCTGTAGGCATGACACCCAGTAGGACTTATTGACACTTATGTTGTTCACACATAACCGTACACAACCGATAGGTTTTCCTGACAGGCGATGCCGCCGCCGTCATCCCGGCTGGTTGTAACCACGGATGAAATAAGCGATATTATTGGCTACTATTTTAGTACGAAACAAAAATAACCTGTCTGTTTTACCTGATGTCGTCTCTTCTATGTATACCTTGTGACTTGCCTTACGTTCAAGTTAACACGTGACTTACCCAACGTCTCCAGTCTGTATACCATGTGACTTACCTGACGTCTCCGGTTTGTATACTATGTGACTTACCTGACGTCTCCGGTCTGTATACTATGGTGACTTACCCAACGTCTCCAGTCTGTATACCATGTGACTAACCCGACGTCTCCAGTCTGTATATAATGTGACTTACCCGACGTCTCCAGTCTGTATACCTTGTGACTAACCCGACGTCTCCAGTCTGTATATAATGTGACTTACCCGACGTCTCCAGTCTGTATACTATGTGACTTACCCGACGTCTCCAGTCTGTATACTATGTGACTTACCCGACGTCTCCAGTCTGTATACTATGTGACTTACCCGACGTCTCCAGTCTGTATACTATGTGACTTACCCGACGTCTCCAGTCTGTATACTATGTGACTTACCCAACGTCTCCAGTCTGTATACTATGTGACTTACCCGACGTCTCCAGTCTGTATATAATGTGACTTACCCGACGTCTCCAGTCTGTATACCATGTGACTAACCCGACGTCTCCAGTCTGTATATAATGTGACTTACCCGACGTCTCCAGTCTGTATACCATGTGACTTACCTGACGTCTCCGGTTTGTATACTATGTGACTTACCTGACGTCTCCGGTCTGTATACTATGGTGACTTACCCAACTTCTCCAGTCTGTATACCATGTGACTAACCCGACGTCTCCAGTCTGTATATAATGTGACTTACCCGACGTCTCCAGTCTGTATATAATGTGACTTACCCGACGTCTCCAGTCTGTATACCTTGTGACTAACCTGACGTCTCCAGTCTGTATACTATGTGACTTACCCGACGTCTCCAGTCTGTATACTATGTGACTTACCCGACGTCTCCAGTCTGTATACCATGTGACTAACCCGACGTCTCCAGTCTGTATACTATGTGACTTACCTGACGTCTCCAGTCTGTATATAATGTGACTTACCCGACGTCTCCAGTCTGTATACCTTGTGACTAACCTGACGTCTCCAGTCTGTATACTATGTGACTTACCCGACGTCTCCAGTCTGTATATAATGTGACTTACCTGACGTCTCCAGTCTGTATATAATGTGACTTACCTGACGTCTCCAGTCTGTATATAATGTGACTAACCTGACGTCTCCAGTCTGTATACTATGTGACTTACCCGACGTCTCCAGTCTGTATATAATGTGACTTACCCGACGTCTCCAGTCTGTATACCTTGTGACTAACCTGACGTCTCCAGTCTGTATACTATGTGACTTACCCGACGTCTCCAGTCTGTATACTATGTGACTAACCCGACGTCTCCAGTCTGTATACTATGTGACTAACCTCACGTCTCCAGTCTGTATACTATGTTACTTACCCGACGTCTCCGGTCTGTATACTATGTGACTTACCCGACGTCTCCAGTCTGTATACTTTGTGACTTACCCGACGTCTCCATTCTGTATACTATGTGACTTACCTGACGTCTCCAGTCTGTATACTTTGTGACTTACCCGACGTCTCCATTCTGTATACTATGTGACTTATCCGACGTCTCCAGTCTGTATACTATGTGACTTACCCGACGTCTCCAGTCTGTATACTTTGTGACTTACCTGACGTCTCCAGTCTGTATACTATGTGACTTACCCGACGTCTCCAGTCTGTATACTTTGTGACTTACCCGACGTCTCCATTCTGTATACTATGTGACTTACCTGACGTCTCCAGTCTGTATACTTTGTGACTTACCCGACGTCTCCATTCTGTATACTATGTGACTTATCCGACGTCTCCAGTCTGTATACTATGTGACTTACCCGACGTCTCCAGTCTGTATACTTTGTGACTTACCTGACGTCTCCAGTCGGTATACTATGTGACTTACCCGACGTCTCCAGTCTGTATACTATGTGACTTACCCGACGTCTCCAGTCTGTATACTATGTGACTTACCTGACGTCTCCAGTCGGTATACTATGTGACTTACCTGACGTCTCCAGTCTGTATACTATGTGACTTACCCGACGTCTCCAGTCTGTATACTGTGTGACTTACCCGACGTCTCCATTCTGTATACTATGTGACTTACCCGACGTATCCGGTCTGTATACTATGTGACTTACCTGACGTCTCCAGTCTGTATACTTTGTGACTTACCTGACGTCTCCAGTCTGTATACTATTTGACTTACCCGACGTATCCGGTCTGTATACAATGTGACTTACCTGACGTCTCCAGTCTGTATACTTTGTGACTTACCTGACTTCTCCAGTCTGTATACTATTTGACTTACCCGACGTATCCGGTCTGTATACAATGTGACTTACCTGACGTATCCGGTCTGTATACAATGTGACTTACCTGACGTCTCCAGTCTGTATACTTTGTGACTTACCCGACGTATCCGGTCTGTATACTATGTGACTTACCTGACGTCTCCAGTCTGTATACTTTGTGACTTACCTGACGTCTCCAGTCTGTATACTATTTGACTTACCCGACGTATCCGGTCTGTATACAATGTGACTTACCTGACGTCTCCAGTCTGTATACTTTGTGACTTACCTGACGTCTCCAGTCTGTATACTATTTGACTTACCCGACGTATCCGGTCTGTATACAATGTGACTTACCTGACGTATCCGGTCTGTATACAATGTGACTTACCTGACGTCTCCAGTCTGTATACTTTGTGACTTACCCGACGTATCCGGTCTGTATACAATGTGACTTACCTGACGTATCCGGTCTGTATACAATGTGACTTACCTGACGTCTCCAGTCTGTATACTTTGTGACTTACCTGACGTATCCGGTCTGTATACAATGTGACTTACCTGACGTCTCCGGTCTGTATATACTATTTGACTTACCCGACGTATCCGGTCTGTATACTATTTGACTTACCCGACGTATCCGGTCTGTATACTATGTGACTTACCTGACGTCTCCAGTCTGTATACTTTGTGACTTACCTGACGTCTCCAGTCTGTATACTATTTGACTTACCCGACGTATCCGGTCTGTATACAATGTGACTTACCTGACGTCTCCAGTCTGTATACTTTGTGACTTACCTGACGTCTCCAGTCTGTATACTATTTGACTTACCCGACGTATCCGGTCTGTATACAATGTGACTTACCTGACGTATCCGGTCTGTATACAATGTGACTTACCTGACGTCTCCAGTCTGTATACTTTGTGACTTACCTGACGTCTCCAGTCTGTATACTATTTGACTTACCCGACGTATCCGGTCTGTATACAATGTGACTTACCCGACGTATCCGGTCTGTATACAATGTGACTTACCTGACGTATCCGGTCTGTATATAATGTGACTTACCCGACGTCTCCAGTCTGTATACTATTTGACTTACCCGACGTATCCGTTCTGTATACAATGTGACTTACCTGACGTATCCGGTCTGTATATAATGTGACTTACCCGACGTCTCCAGTCTGTATACCATGTGACTTACCCGACGTCTCCAGTCTGTATACTATTTGACTTACCCGACGTATCCGGTCGGTATACCATGTGACTTACCCGACGTCTCCAGTCTGTATACCATGTGACTTACCTCACGTCTCCAGTCTGTATACCATGTGACTTACCCGACGTCTCCAGTCTGTATACTATTTGACTTACCCGACGTATCCGGTCTGTATACTATGTGACTTACCTGACGTCTCCAGTCTGTATACTATTTGACTTACCCGACGTATCCGGTCTGTATACTGTGTGACTTACCTGACGTCTCCAGTCTGTATACTATTTGACTTACCCGACGTATCCGGTCTGTATACTGTGTGACTTACCTGACGTCTCCAGTCTGTATACTTTGTGACTTACCTGACGTCTCCAGTCTGTATACTGTGTGACTTACCTGACGTCTCCAGTCTGTATACTATGTGACTTACCCGACGTCTCCAGTCTGTATACTATGTGACTTACCTGACGTCTCCAGTCTGTATACTATGTGACTTACCCGACGTCTCCAGTCTGTATACTATGTGACTTACCTGACGTCTCCAGTCTGTATACTATTTGACTTACCCGACGTATCCGGTCTGTATACAATGTGACTTACCTGACGTCTCCAGTCTGTATACTTTGTGACTTACCTGACGTCTCCAGTCTGTATACTATTTGACTTACCCGACGTATCCGGTCTGTATACAATGTGACTTACCTGACGTCTCCAGTCTGTATACTTTGTGACTTACCTGACGTCTCCATTCTGTATACTATTTGACTTACCCGACGTATCCGGTCTGTATACAATGTGACTTACCTGACGTATCCGGTCTGTATACAATGTGACTTACCTGACGTCTCCAGTCTGTATACTATGTGACTTACCTGACGACTCCGGTCTGTATACTATGTGACTTACCTGACGTCTCCGGTCTGTATACTATTTGACTTACCCGACGTATCCGGTCTGTATACAATGTGACTTACCTGACGTCTCCAGTCTGTATACTATTTGACTTACCCGACGTATCCGGTCTGTATACAATGTGACTTACCTGACGTCTCCAGTCTGTATACTTTGTGACTTACCTGACGTCTCCAGTCTGTATACTATTTGACTTACCCGACGTATCCGGTCTGTATACAATGTGACTTACCTGACGTCTCCAGTCTGTATACTTTGTGACTTACCTGACGTCTCCAGTCTGTATACTATTTGACTTACCCGACGTATCCGGTCTGTATACAATGTGACTTACCTGACGTATCCGGTCTGTATACAATGTGACTTACCTGACGTCTCCAGTCTGTATACTATGTGACTTACCTGACGACTCCGGTCTGTATACTATGTGACTTACCTGACGTCTCCGGTCTGTATACAATGTGACTTACCCGACGCTCTGTTTACCATGTGACTTACCTGACGCTCTGTTTACCATGTGACTTACCTGGCGCTCTGTTTACCATGTGACTTGCCTGACGCTCTGTTACCATGTGACTTACCTGACATTCTGCACACCACGTGACTTACCGGACGTTCTACTTAGTATTTATCACGTGACTTACCTGACGACTCTATCCGTTGCATTGCTGTACTTGTAATTGACATAGCCGATGAGGTGGTTGTGCTTATCCGGGTAGTAGGACGCCCAGATGCTCTACGTGTTCGGGTTGAGGAGGAGGAGGAGGAGGAGGTGTTGCCGGGTGCCCTGGGATTGTTGGTGAGTGTGGTGGTGAAGGGAGGAGCGGCGGGGGACACGGTAATAGGGGTTGTTCGGGGTGATGGCCGGGTAGTGCGGTTGTTTCTGTGCGGGTCATCATTTTCCTCATTCTCATCTGACTCTCTTTCCCCTTGATTCTCGCGGTCGTCTGCCTCCTCTTTCGAAAAGAAATTGAAATACTGACATAAAATTTTGACACTGGAAAACACAGTAATAAAACCACTGTCTATATGTTCGGTATTCTTAAGAAAGACAATTGTGTAAAATGTACAATGCAGGCTGACTTCCAATGTGTTTATATTATGTATAATTAAAGCACACTGCTCAATCAATCGGTAGTGGCTAGGCACTATTCAGTTATTTTATTTTTATTTATTGTTTTAGTAACAGTTGTAGAGTTGTGGATCCGTTTTTTTTTTCCAATGGCCCACTGAAGCTCTCAAATCTTAAATCTTAATATGTCAGAAAACACGAAGACATTTTGTCCAAATAACTCTCTTATATACTCCAA
The DNA here is from genome assembly GCA_947623455.1 of Mimachlamys varia. Classification (NCBI taxonomy): domain Eukaryota; kingdom Metazoa; phylum Mollusca; class Bivalvia; order Pectinida; family Pectinidae; genus Mimachlamys; species Mimachlamys varia. The sequence goes on from OX392534.1 coordinate 5,618,442, forward strand.
TAGCATCCCTTTCTGCACGAGACGACCCTATTGCGTCGCCCATGAGGATCGAACGGTCGCAAAATATCGAGTGTACTACCAAATGCGTGTGTTACATGTAGGTGTCTCCTTACTAAATTCTTTTCAGGTGACAAGTTATGTTTGAGGCGTTGTGTACATATTACTGGCGAAGTCAGAACTACCCAGTGCCTGATTCAAAGAGTTTTGACGTCATCCCGCGCGTTGGTCTTTTGCTGTCATTGGATGCCTAAATTTAAAGGAAGACTGCCATCCAATGACAGCGTAAGGCCTCTGCGTGCAGTGACGTCGAAACTCATTGAATATGCAAAACTGGCCAAATAGCCGACGAAAACTTTGAGACACGGAAATTTGGCTGTTTTTGGAGGAAATCGAGATTATTTCTATACGAGAAGAGGATACATTTCATGTGCATGTAGGAGGTTGTTTTTAAATAAAAAGTATCCATCTTTCCATCAGTACCAAGCGGGGTTTTTTTTTGTACCTCAACTAGAAATGTGATTTTTGATGCAATAAAGGTAGGTGGGGTCGACTTTTCGACTTGGAAAGCTTTCCACCCTTTAGCCTTTATGACCCTGAGAGGGCATTTTTATCGAAAATTGATCTAACCCCCCCCCCCCAAAAAAAAAGTTTAAAATTACTCTAAACACCATAGTTATGGTCCAAAACTAGCTGTAACAAATTCTCAGGTCCCTGTGGCTTACATAAGTTCTCTCCCTAAAACCAACATGAAGTACACCATGTTGCATTCTATAATTACTCACCTTGTAGTGCCACAGAATACCATATTGAAATAATTATATTATATAATTATATATATATAACAGATCTCTCAGAAACATGCCGATGCTGCATAACTCACCCGGCGAGGAACGTCTGTGAGGGCTTCTATTTTCGCGATTCTCTTTAGATCTTGAGCGTGAACCTGCGAGGAAAAAATGATTTAACATTTCTTCTTGTGGAGAATATTCCATAGCTTGCCTTACTTTTCCATATTTAAGGATTGAATCTTGTTTTGGTCGATTTCATAAGGTGATGAACTGTAGTTTATGTTGAATATATTTCTAGACCAATTCAATTCACCACCCAATGAAATCGACCAAAGCAAGATTCATTCCTTGTGTTTTAGTTAACGTGTATTTTCAATAAGTCCATTCCGATAGTCCGATAAACGTTCTGGAGCTTGTGCAAATTCACGTTATGTTTATCATATATACCGTCATAGCACCAACAGTATGGCGTACGATGATAAATCAATACAGCAAAATTATGTGTTAATAAATAACCAAACTAGATTTTAAATGCCATACCTACTTGGTTATTATCCAATAATTTAATCTTGTTTGTAACAAGCATTTTATCAGCCCATAACGTAAACAAATGACGTCGCCGTTTATAACGTCGCTTTTGAATGACTGATGCAGCAGCGTAATGATTTGCAAGAGAAAAGAGTCCATCAATAAAGTAAATTTTCGCAGGATATAGATAGAATTATAGGGATTAACTTGAATCTATTTTTATCGTGTTATAACACAAAAAACCGGAGTGTACTGTAATCATCAATCGCTTCGAGGTGTATTTAGAGTCCACTCCGGTTTGTTTTTGTTATACCTCCGTAACTTAAAAAATAGATTCACGTTAACCTTAATTCATAATTAGATACCATTTTTCTGACGAGTCATCGCGGAAGAATGATGTCTATACGCGGGTCATAGGCTCAGCTGCGAGTCTACGGCAGCCATTTCATTGCTACAATGTAACTCGAAGTGGCGAGCCGATTAAAGTTACGTATCTACATATTCTGGAATCGGAAGCTGATGCAAATGAATGTCGATTTAGACGAGATATCAGACGTGGTTCAAAAGGACGAAACAATTTGATATTGCAGTTGACTTTTCAAATTCCTTTCAAACAAAACGCGAGCTGATAGAGGTATACTGTAGTAACTATCTCCCTTAGCAAAATCAAACGCACAGATGATGTTAATCTGGTCAAATTCATCGGCAAATGAAACATGTTACATTTGGTAGTTGCATCGAGTCCTACTTGAGTAAGGATTGGAATATTTAGTATATAACTGCCTGTAGACGTCATCACCTTCCTTGTTTATTATAAAGCATAGGTCAATTTTGCCGTGCGATAAATCTGTTCAATAATAAAAACTATATAACACATGCACAATAACCATGGATATGAGTCTTGTTGCTTTGGTAACACTATTGTGACGTCATATATAATGATGTCACGTTAATCTGCACAAGTCACGCTGTTGTAACGGTAGTGTAAAATGAGTCTTCAGTTATAGAAGAGAATCATAGAAAATACATAAGTATGTTTCTCAAGTTATATAATAAAGAAAATCTAACAAACTAACGTAAGTGTTCAGTAACATTAAATTTAATATACTCATTGATAACTTTCATATGAAATTCGCCCAAGACTTGTTTTGTGTGGACTTATTAAATTGTTTCCATGAATTTAATATTAAGGTTCGTTTCCTTTGAATTAATCAATGAGTGTAATAATTTCAATATTACACGAACACTCGTGTTAGATCCTCTATATCCCTCCCATACATACGGTTTCTCTGGGAGACTCTCATCTCTCGCCCTGGTCACTGTGGACATGTATCTGGACCCTCGTTGAGCGTGATTTTGTTTGTATGTCGCGGATGTACGTTGCGGTAAGCTGGTGAATCACTCCGGCTCATTCCTATGACCGTATTATGACGCGATACTGACACGGCTCGTGAACGTTATACTTCCTTTTATATCCACGTGGTGTTAATATACGGAATCTATGAAGAGACAGAAACACTGTAAACAGATAGATATGTAAAGTTGCCAATTAAATTATCCTTGATTACCTTCTGTCAATGTACATTGTAAATATAACTCCGTAACCACCACCTGTTCATATCTACAACCGAACTATATATAATATTAGATTTCACAGTTCTCATTGGCTAAAATATTGTCACTTGGAAGTCCATATTTTTTTATATTAGATATGGTCCTACTTTCCTCAACTCTCCTTGGCTAAAATATTGTCACGTGGAGGTCAATATTTTGTGATATTAACCTGATGTTTCTACTTTTGGAAACAGATAATATTGTTTAATCATTGTTGCGTCACAGTACCCCTCTGTAAATTCCATGCTTTATCAAGATAGATATAATGCAATTTCAATCTTTAATAAACAAGTTTTATATCTAATATAAAATTGAAGGACCTTTGATTCAAATATTCGGTAAAAACCCGATCAATAGTTTAGATTCCACCAAGTTGGTATAACACCATATTGACCTCACCAAGGGTTCATAATTGATACACCTCTCTATATATGTATTTACAACCTCTATATCTATCTACCATCTTTTACAGAAAGATTTCCTTTATTTATCTTTTTTTATTATCTTTTAGAGATACCTTCTACTTGTTTATAAATGACTGAAAATCTGAAAAGAGCTGTCCAGTGTAAGAAAATGGTGTAGGAAATATCTATCTTTCATCCCATTTCACGCGACGAGACATTACGATGGCTGACAAATGACGTGACGTGAACGATCTCCCATGTTGCATTGCGGTAAAGATGACTGACAGGGTGAAATTAAAACCTTTTACGATATATTTAACGTTCATATCAAAATAACGTGATTGATTTTCCTGCGTAAATACTGTTTGCATGTATGGGGGTAAGGTTGGGCTCGCTGACTGATTAATTCTCGTCATAAACAAAAGGGGAAAGGTGATATTTTCAAAATGGCAACCAGTCCAAACGTCGTTTCGTAGTTTTTGAGCTTACTTTGAAAGTTGGAATGAGAGAGAAAATACTCTCCCAAGATCAAAAGTTTAGATAATGAAGAAAAAAACTCATGTTTTCCTAAATTTTGGAAACCCTCAGATGGAATTTCCCTATCTTACATCCCTGATCAAGAAAAAGTATCATGCATATTCATGTATAGACACAAGTTTATATACAATTACGTCCATACTATTACACAACACACACTTAAGTCCGAATCACAAACACACCAGGAAATATCCCGGTCATTTTAATGGTATCAGTGTGTGTCTGTGAATGATAAGAAACTTCCCAGTGAGAAATATCGGGTAGAGTCTAAACTGAGGGAATATGGTTTGTTTACTTGTGTATTACCAGGGTCTCTAACAAACTAACACACCAGGTTGGGTTGGCCATGAGTGATTCGGTGAAGTCCGGATGACCAGTTCCGGTGTGACAGGAAGTATACTTAAATCACTTGTACACATAGTGAGCCCTTTATTGATACACTGCAGGTTTAGTTTCAGTACATGCTACAGTTTCCCCATCGACGAATGATACATGTACAACTAAAACAACAGGTTTTCACGTCATTTCCCCTTTCAGTACATGCTACAGTTTTCCCATCGACGAATGATACAACTAAAACAACAGGTTTTCACGTCATTTCCCCCAATTTATACAGAGATTTCTCTTTGTATCTCGACATACTGAAAGAGCTTTGTGAACGTCATAACTAGGTAGATGATCATATGTGTATTTCTGAGGCGACGTCACAGCGTTGACGTACAAGTAACGTAAGTCAACCTGGCGCCAAAATGACGTCATAATATTGTCCGGTGGTCTAGACTGCATTACTGCTACCGTGAATACAATGTAGATTAGCGATGAGTTACCGGGAGTTCATAATACAAATTGTTAATATTATAAAGTATAAGCTACCGAAATTAATTTTACATTTATTCTGCTAGTTCTATATGTCTTTTTTTTATGGAGGGTTAATATAATTCTAATTTTATGTTTATGTTGTTTTTTTCTGAATTATCAAATTCTATTTTTTATTATTTGGTTTCTTATTTCAAAATTATAATATTTTTTATAATTTTCTTTCTTATTTCATCATTGTCTAAAATTTCGTTTCTGTATTTTAACAATCTTATTCTAATTACCATGTTATGAACTTTGTTTTGTTTTAGTCGGTCGTTTTTGTGATGCCATGAAAGTCTTATTTTTTTAAAATTTCAACTTGATAACGTTGCATTACATTTTTTACCTGTTTTGGTTATTCAGTGTTGTGTTATTCAACAATAAATATATGTTAGTGTTTCATGTTTATATCTTACCGCGCATTTTTATTTTTCATAATTTCCATTTATTTTGTCAAAATTGAGTAATAAAACTAACAATTTTCGAACGTTTAAGCTTTAATCTACTAAGTTCGCCCTGGATCCGCCACTAGAATTTTGTCCAAAATAGTCCCTGGCTGTGTTTTGCTGAAGACAGGGGCAGTAACTCTAAATATTTGATTTCAAAATCACGAAGCGCTCCCCAACAACCATCGACTGGAAAGTGTTTACTGTCATGATACAATAATCACTATATTTACGACCTTATACTGATTTGAAGTGTATGCATAAGAATTGATAGACTGTTTTAGTACCAACAATATGTTTATTTGTTTTGATTGATACGGATGTGTCGTTTTACGACATCATCCAAACTTGTGTAACGTAAATAGTTGGTAGGCTGCATTCGTTTATGTGCACAGCTTAGATAGTAAGTATTTTTATAAAGATTCCGACTCTTTTGTTCGTGTCCAACCATGTAAAGTTAGTCTTACTGATTTGTTTGGTGTTTCTGACGCCTCAGACTTTTATACAATTTCCAAATGTGGAACAAAACAATGTATTATCTTTGTTGTTTATTTTATATCGGTGAAACAAAAGGCCAGTTGCGACAGAGAATGAACGGTCATTGCTTGGAAGTAAACCGGGACGAGAATCAATGTTTATATCAGCATTTCAATCTCTCTGACTATTCAAATCTATCTATGACTGTCCGTATTCTGGAGAAAATCTATCACCCTACTAATAATCCCACACTCAGCACTCCGTACCGTAGACAACTTGATGAGCACTACATAAGACATCTTGGCACTGCTATGCCATATGGGTACAATGATCGTAAAGATTCGACGGGAAATTTGTCCAGTCCTGGATGCAGTCAAACAAATGTAATGTCTTTATTTACTCCTCAAAGGAGACGTTTTCGTAGCCATGGGCATCGGCATTACAACAGTCCAACAGAATAGAGTGTACAATTTGAAGACCTTATGGTCACTTTTAATGGACCATTGGGTGTTCATCGTGTTCGTACCACACTACATGTATATTCACTGCCTCGGACTATGTTAAGAACACTGCAAACCACTCAAACAAAAACTGTTCCGGATAACCTTTGGAAATTAGCGTCAAGGCTCCATAAGATTATTAATGATGTGACAGGAATTCGATTATTTAGGCCCGTGCGATCGGACGGCCATGAGCCACCAGCGACTCAACATTTTATTAAAAGTCGAATTTGCCAACAAGGGCATTGATGCCATTAACATCAGTAATACCTTGCATCAAAAGTCTGTTCAAGCTAACATACCACCGTACTTCCGATATATAAGATCACCTATCATTTCCTACAGTTATTCTGTGCCTATTGTACCTAAGCTTTTCAATTACAAGCAAACACTGCAACAGTTGAACATAGATGACCTTATAATGACCCCTCCTTCAGCATGATCATGTTCTTCATCCCCATATTGCTATGGCCCAGCCGGACATATAGGAACCGGCCATCTGAATAGCATCCCCAACATAAAGCTACGGGAGCTTTTCAGGTAGGGTCCTAAGTATCGCGAGACTCCATCCATCAATTGGAATGTGAATTTCAAGATTCTTATGGACTCTGTGGAAGATTACGCCAGACAATGGACTAAATGTGAACATGCTGAATATGATTCACTTTCAGAGTGGGTTGAATCTATCAGGTCTTCTATTCCGAAAAGAATAAACAGTTTGCGATACAAAATGAAAACTACACACAGGTCGATATTTCTTAACCCCGAAGTTCGAACAACACTCAACGACCTACAACATGACAAGCATGTGGTTATGTCTGCAGACAAAGCATCTAATAACCTGATCCTGATTTGCAAACACTATTGCATTCAATATTTGCAAAAAGAACTTGGCTTGCTTAATACCCAAAGTAACCCTACTTACGCATTGACCGGTTTTTCGAAAGATGAAATCCTTTTAAACCATACACTAAGACTAAGTCTACATATATCATAATTTAAACACAGTCTACATATATCATAATTTAAACGAAGTCTACACATATCATAATTTAAACGAAGTCTACACATATCATAATTTAAACGAAGTCTACATATATCATAATTTAAACTAAGTCTACACATTCTTAATTTAAACTAAGTCTACACATATCATAATTTAAACTAAGTCTACACATATCATAATTTAAACTAAGTCTACATATATCATAATTTAAACTAAGTCTACACATATCATAATTTAAACTAAGTCTACATATATCATAATTTAAACTAAGTCTACACATATCATAATTTAAACTAAGTCTACATATATCATAATTTAAACGAAGTCTACACATATCATAATTTAAACTAAGTCTACACATATCTTAATTTAAACGAAGTCTACACATATCATAATTTAAACTAAGTCTACAAATATCATAATTTAAACGAAGTCTACACATATCATAATTTAAACGAAGTCTACACATATCATAATTTAAACGAAGTCTACACATATCATAATTTAAACGAAGTCTACACATATCATAATTTAAACGAAGTCTACACATATCATAATTTAAACGAAGTCTACACATATCATAATTTAAACACAGTCTACACATATCATAATTTAAACGAAGTCTACACATATCAGAATTTAACCGAAGTCTACACATATCATAATTTAAACGAAGTCTACACATATCATAATTTAAACACAGTCTACACATATCATAATTTAAACGAAGTCTACACATCTACTTTAAATTGCTGCTATTCCTCCACACACCATAATAAAGTCACTAAGATATTTCACGTAAAATTGCTATGAAGACTACACATGTCATTTAATCATGAAGAAATAGAACCTTATAAAACCTCCAAAATAACACCTATTCGATTCACATTTCAGCTGAAATGGCTACACATATTTAATAGCTTTAGTATATACCACAGGAGGTAATCACAATGCCAGGAAACATGGTGTTTTTTTTTTTTTTATTTATAATCTGTCGTACATGTATATACTAGACCAATAACGTTGCTACAAAAAATAACTGATGCCAGATCATATTGTATGCTTTTGTTGTCGGTTCTGATGTCTCAAATAAATATCACACAATCAATATTTACAAACACCAAGTAAATGTTTGGTATTAATTATTGAAATTGTGTAGGCTATGACAAATATGGTTCTAATACCACTGACTTCATAACCTAAGCCACATCAGAACTGGTAGTGTTCCAGGAGTTATCTTCCATGTTATATATTGGATATCAAAATGATATCATTATAATAAGTATAATACGCCACATATTATATAATTAATACTATGAGATACATGTTGAGGTACACGAGTTTATTAGTACTGAGATACATAAGGATATAGGCTATTGTCGTTGTGGTAAACATCTCCCTGACCGGAAGCTATCACGTCAATATTCAACAGCATCTCGTTATTATCCTATAATGTATAATTTAGTGCGCACATGCTAATCGACATGGATTCTCTCCTCTGGTATGTAGTGTCGCTGGTCTTACTCGTGCTTGGTAAGTATAATGCTATACTCTTGGGCGTTTAAAGTTATACAAATACTGAAGCTTTCTTGTCGTCTTCGTGCATGGTTATTGGTTTTGATTAATGATGGACCTTGGGTGGGGTCAATATGGTGTTATACCAACCCGGTAGGATCAAATATTAACCGAGGGCAAAGCCCGAGGTCAGTATTTTAGATTCTACCTGCTGGTCAGTATAAGGTCCTTATTTGTTATATTAGATATGAAACGTGTTTGCAAAAGGCTGAAATTGTAGTATATCTATCTTGATAAAGTATGAAGATCAGCGTGGTTGCTTCATAAGCGCAATATTGACTTGGTGTTTCTAAAAGTAGAAACATCAGGTCCATATCACAAAATATCATACCTCATTCAATTAATTGCATATACATGTATACGATTCTAGTAGTTGCTCCGATCACTATTTTCGTATATTTGCTCGGAGTCAAAGACTAAGCCTACGGACCGACGCTATATATTTTGACGTCATAATTCAAGGATGACGTTACATACATAAGGATTGTACCTCATTTTGACTGCGTATACGGTAGTATGCCCGCAGTTGGCAACGAACATATCCACTATGTACATATTCTATGGTGCGCGTTAGCGCTCCATAGTGAATATGTTCGTTGCCAACTGCGGGCATACTACCGTATACGCAGTCAAAATGAGGTATATGTAATATCCTAATATTTACAACATTATCAATTTGTTATACGAAGAAAAAAACATTCGAAGCGGATTGCTACGATGGTTACTACGATGGCCGTGGTTGCTAAGATAATATAGTCCAATTGAATCTTCATCGATATATTGGTAAGTTTAGAACATATACAGTGAACAACACTAATTTTCTTCATTACATCATTCGTTAATTTGATATTAAATAATATTACTAGCACTTCGAATTTATTTCTTTATTTATAACGGTCGTTACATACGCGCATTGACACAGTGATCATGTTGTGACGCGGTCCGACGTCAGACGTCACAACTGCAGGGCGCCGCCATGTTTGCACTACCGTCAAAGAATTTCGAATGCATATCATTGGAATCAAAAGAAACCAACCAATGACTGTCAGTGAACATTCATTCTTCTGAAGCGTGAACGACGCCATATTTGAACAAATATCAATCCGTCGAGCTTTTTTTTTCATTGCGTTTACACTAATTTATTGCCAGTAAGAGTTGACTTATCATGCTGTGACGGCATTATTCTAGACTCTGAGCAAAATGGCGTCTGACAGTGATATATTTCCTTTGCGCGGTTGTGTTGGGTAGATTCGGTATAATATAATAAATGGTGTATGTCACTTCGCTTCGCTTTGGTCCATATACATATTTTTGTGTGACTGATCAGTCTATAAACTCCCATATTGTCCTCAGTGCCGTGCAATATTGGTTAAATATGGATCTCCAGGTGATCGAATTTTAACCAATGAGAAGTTCGGGAAACAGGATCATATCTAATTATATGGAAGGAAATCACTGCCATAATTGTTTTTATTTAACTAATTATTTCTGGTTTTGAATCTTGTTCTATGTACATTTCCCTCCATATAGTTGCTATTTTACACCGGACGGTGCTTGGTAAGTCTGTTGTCCCTTAACCCTAATTATATGAGTATTTGGTACTTGGTAAGATACACTGGTATTTGAATTGTTAGGCTACTTTCTCATTTCCATGGTTACCATATTCGGTAATGTTGAATGCATATCATACGGTTTTACGGGGACTCTGCAAAGTTTTAAAATCAAACAGAACACAGTTTGAAGTGACTGTCGTCAAGGAATATCTACAGGAAATGGGAAGAGGATATATCGTCCCAAGTTATAACAAATCAGCTTTTGACGTTTATATTGTCTGTCTTTTCATTGTCAAATGGATGTCATGTGATGTACTAAATCTATTATGTTCCATTCTCTCTCTCGGGAACAGTTCTCTTATAGTGTTGTATGGGAAGGTACAAATGGTAGAGTGCCTTCATCTGACGACTCTGGCACTATACCTCCCCATACAACACTACGTATATAAGATAACACTTCCCTCGGGAAAGGGCCATAATAGATGCTTAGTAAAGGTGAGTGTTGCCAGCCTGAGGTATAATATAATTACTACCTTTTTCAGATCCTGTCTCCGGCGTGCGGTTCAGGTACACCAGTTATTACCGTTACAGCTACCGATATTATTATTATGGAACCAGATATACCTATTACTACTACGTCGGCTCGTAAGTACTTCTGTGTTTACATGTTACAACGGGTTGTAAGTACTTCTGTGTTTACATGTTACACTGGGTCGTAAGTACCTCTGTGTATACAAATTACACCGGGTCGTAAGTACTTCTGTGTACACATATTACACCGGGTCGTAAGTACTTCTGTGTATCCATATTACACGGGTCGTAAGTACTTCTGTGTATCCATATTACACGGGTCGTAAGTAATTCTGTGTGTACATATTACACCGGGTCGTAAGTACTTCTGTGTATCCATATTACATCGGGTCGTAAGTACTTCTGTGAATACACATTACACCGGGACGTAAGTACTTCTGTGTATATATGTAACACCGGGACGTAAGTACTTCTGTGTATATATGTAACACCGGGACGTAAGTACTTCTGTGTTTACATGTAACACCGGGACGTAAGTACTTCTGTGTATATATGTAACACCGGGACGTAAGTACTTCTGTGTTTACATGTAACACCGGGACGTAAGTACTTCTGTGTATATATGTAACACCGGGACGTAAGTATTTCTGTGTATATATGTAACACCGGGACGTAAGTACTTTTGTGAATACACATTACACCGGGACGTAAGTACTTCTGTGTTACCATGTTACAACGGATCGTAAGTACTTCTGTGTATATATGTAACACCGGGACGTAAGTACTTCTGTGTATATATGTAACACCGGGACGTAAGTACTTCTGTGTATATATGTAACCCCGGGACGTAAGTACTTCTGTGTTTACATGTTACAACGGGTCGTAAGTACTTCTGTGTATATATGTAACACCGGGTCGTAAGTACTTCTGTGTATACACATTACACCGGGTCGTAAGTACTTCTGTGTATACATATTACACTGGTCGTAAGTACCATACTTCTTTGTATACATGTTACACCGGGTCGTTAGTATTTCTGTGTTTACATGTCACAACGGGTCGTAAGTACTTCTGTGTTTACTTGTTACAACGGGTCGTAAGTACTTCTGTGTTTACATGTTACACCGGGTCGTAAGTACTTCTGTGTATCCATGTTACACCGGGTCGTAGGTACTTCTGGGTTTACATGTTACACCGGGTCGTAAGTACTTCTGGGTTTACATGTTACACCGGGTCGTAAGTATTTCTGTGTATACATGTTACACCGGGTCGTAAGTACTTCTGGGTTTACATGTAACACCGGGTCGTAAGTACTTCTGTGTTTACATGTTACACCGGGTCGTAAGTATTTCTGTGTATACATGTTACACCGGGTCGTAAGTACTTATGTGTATACAGATTACACCGGGTCGTAAGTACTTCTGTGTATACAGATTACGCCGGGTCGTAAGTACTTCTATGTTAACATGTTACACCGGCTGTGTTTACATGTTACACCGGGTCGTAAGTACTTCTGTGTTTACATGTTACACCGGGTCGTCAGTACTTCTGTGTTTACATGTTACAACGGGTCGTAAGTACTTCTGCGTATACATATTACACTGGTCGTAAGTACCATACTTCTTTGTATACATGTTACACCGGGTCGTTAGTATTTCTGTGTTTACATGTCACAACGGGTCGTAAGTACTTCTGTGTATATATGTAACACCGGGACGTAAGTACTTCTGTGTTTACATGTCACAACGGGTCGTAAGTACTTCTGTGTATATATGTAACACAGGGACGTAAGTACTTCTGTGTTTACATGTAACACCGGGACGTAAGTACTTCTGTGTATATATGTAACACCGGGACGTAAGTACTTCTGTGTTTACATGTAACACCGGGACGTAAGTACTTCTGTGTATATATGTAACACCGGGACGTAAGTACTTCTGTGTATACACATTACACCGGAACGTAAGTACTTCTGTGTTTACATGTTACGACGGGTCGTAAGTACTTCTGTGTATATATGTAACACCGGGACGTAAGTACTTCTGTGTATATATGTAACACCGGGACGTAAGTACTTCTGTGTATATATGTAACACCGGGACGTAAGTACTTCTGTGTTTACATGTAACACCGGGACGTAAGTACTTCTGTGTATATATGTAACACCGGGACGTAAGTACTTCTGTGTTTACATGTAACACCGGGACGTAAGTACTTCTGTGTATATATGTAACACCGGGACGTAAGTATTTCTGTGTATATATGTAACACCGGGACGTAAGTACTTCTGTGAATACACATTACACCGGGACGTAAGTACTTCTGTGTTACCATGTTACAACGGATCGTAAGTACTTCTGTGTATATATGTAACACCGGGACGTAAGTACTTCTGTGTATATATGTAACACCGGGACGTAAGTACTTCTGTGTATATATGTAACACCGGGACGTAAGTACTTCTGTGTTTACATGTTACAACGGGTCGTAAGTACTTCTGTGTATATATGTAACACCGGGTCGTTAGTACTTCTGTGTATACACATTACACCGGGTCGTAAGTACTTCTGTGTATACATATTACACTGGTCGTAAGTACCATACTTCTTTGTATACATGTTACACCGGGTCGTTAGTATTTCTGTGTTTACATGTCACAACGGGTCGTAAGTACTTCTGTGTGTACTTGTTACAACGGGTCGTAAGTACTTCTGTGTTTACATGTTACACCGGGTCGTAAGTACTTCTGTGTATCCATGTTACACCGGGTCGTAAGTACTTCTGTGTTTACATGTTACACCGGGTCGTAAGTATTTCTGTGTATACAAGTTACACCGGGTCGTAAGTACTTCTGTGTATACAGATTACGCCGGGTCGTAAGTACTTCTGTATTTACATGTTACACCGGGTCGTAAGTACTTCTGTGTTTACATGTTACACCGGGTCGTAAGTACTTCTGTGTTTACATGTTACACCGGGTCGTAAGTACTTCTGTGTTTACATGTTACACCGGGTCGTAAGTACTTCTGTGTTTACATGTTACAACGGGTCGTAAGTACCTCTATGTAAACATGTTACACCGGGTCGTAAGTACTTCTGTGTTTAAATGTTACACCGGGTCGTAAGTACTTCTGTGTTTACAGATTACACCAGCTCGTAAGTACTTCTGTGTATACATATTACACCAGCTCGTAAGTACTTCTGCGTATACATATTACACTGGTCGTAAGTACCATACTTCTTTGTATACATATTACTACGGGTCGTAAAGTACCGATACTTCTGTGTATACATAATACACCGGGTCGTAAGTACTTTTGTGTTACCATGTTACAACGGATCGTAAGTACTTCTGTGTATATATGTAACACCGGGACGTAAGTACTTCTGTGTATATATGTAACACCGGGACGTAAGTACTTCTGTGATTACATGTTACAACGGGTCGTAAGTACTTCTGTGTATATATGTAACACCGGGTCGTAAGTACTTCTGTGTATACACATTACAACGGGTCGTAAGTACTTCTGTATATACATATTACACTGGTCGTAAGTACCATACTTCTTTGTATACATATTACACCGGGTCGTGAGTATTTCTGTGTTTACATGTCACAACGGGTCGTAAGTACTTCTGTGTTTACTTGTTACAACGGGTCGTAAGTACTTCTGTGTATACATGTTACAACGGGTCGTAGGTAGTTCTGGGTTTACATGTTACACCGGGTCGTAAGTACTTCTGGGTTTACATGTTACACCGGGTCGTAAGTATTTCTATGTATACATGTTACACCGGGTCGTAAGTACTTCTGGGTTTACATGTAACACCGGGTCGTAAGTACTTCTTGGTTTACATGTTACACCGGGTCGTAAGTATTTCTGTGTATACATGTTACACGGGGTCGTAAGTACTTCTGTGTTTACATGTTACAACGGGTCGTGAGTACTTCTGTGTATACAGATTACACCGGGTCGTAAGTACTTCTGTGTATACAGATTACACCGGGTCGTAAGTACTTCTGTGTTTACATGTTACATCGGGTCGTAAGTACTTATGTGTTTACATGTTACACCGGGTCGTAAGTACTTCTGTGTTTACATGTTACACCGGGTCGTAAGTACTTCTGTGTTTACATGTTACACCGGGTCGTAAGTACTTCTGTGTTTACATGTTACAACGGGTCGTAAGTACTTCTGTGTAAACATGTTACACTGGGTCGTAAGTACTTCTGTGTTTAAATGTTACACCGGGTCGTAAGTGCTTCTGTGTTTACAGATTACACCAGCTCGTAAGTACTTCTGTGTATACATATTACACCAGCTCGTAAGTACTTCTGCGTATACATATTACACTGGTCGTAAGTACCATACTTCTTTGTATACATATTACTACGGGTCGTAAAGTACCGATACTTCTGTGTATACATAATACACCGGGTCGTAAAAACCTATTCATCTGTGTATACATATTACTACCGGGTCGTAACTACAGATAATTCTGTGTATACATATTGCAACGGGTCGTGCATATTGAAGTACCAATACTTCCGTGTATACATATAACACCGGGTCGTAAGTACCGATACTTCCGTGGGTAGACATTACATCGGATCGTAAGTACCGATACTTCCGTGGGTAGATATTACACCGGGTCGTAAGTACCGATACTTCCGTGGTAGATATTACACCGAGTTGTAAGTACCGATACTTCCGTGGGTATATATTACATCGGGTCGTAAGTACGGATATATGTGGGTAGATATTACACCGGGTCGTAAGTACGGATATATGTGGGTAGATATTACTACGGGTCGTAAGTACCGATACTTCCGTGTATACATATAACACCGGGTCGTAAGTACCGATACTTCCGTGGGTAGATATTACACCGGGTCGTAAGTACCGATACTTCCGTGGGTAGATATTACACCGGGTCGTAAGTACCGATACTGCCGTGGGTAGATATTACACCGGGTCGTAAGTACCGATACTTCCGTGGGTAGAAATTACACCGGGTCGTAAGTACCGATACTTCCGTGGGTATATATTACATCGGGTCGTAAGTACGGATATATGTGGGTAGATATTACACCGGGTCGTAAGTACGGATATATGTGGGTTGATATTACACGGGTCGTAAGTACGGATATATGTGGGTAGATATTACTACGGGTCGTAAGTACCCATACTTCCGTGGGTAGATATTACACCGGGTCGTAAGTATCGATATATGTGGGTAGATATTACACCGGGTCGTAAGTACCGATACTTCCGTGGGACGATATTACACCGGGTCGTAAGTACCGATACTTCCGAGGGTAGATATTACACCGGGTCGTAAGTACCGATACTTCCGTGGGTAGATATTACATCGGTTCGTAAGTACAGATACTTCCGTGGGTAGATATTACACCGGGTCGTAAGTACCGATACTTCCGTGGGATGACATTACACCGAGTTGTAAGTACCGATACTTCCGTGGGTAGATATTACACCGGGTCGTAAGTACCGATACTTCCGTGGGTAGATATTACATCGGTTCGTAAGTACAGATACTTCCGTGGGTAGATATTACACCGGGTCGTAAGTACCGATACTTCCGTGGGTAGATATTACATCGGTTCGTAAGTACAGATACTTCCGTGGGTAGATATTACACCGGGTCGTAAGTACCGATACTTCCGTGGGTAGATATTACACCGGGTCGTAAGTACCGATACTTCCGTGGGTAGATATTACACCGGGTCGTAAGTACCGATACTTCCGTGGGTAGATATTACACCGGGTCGTAAGTACCGATACTTCCGTGGTAGATATTACACCGGGTCGTAAGTACCCATACTTCCGTGGGTAGATGTTACACCGGGTTGTAAGTACCGATACTTCCGTGGGATGACATTACACCGGGTCGTAAGTACCGATACTTCCGTGGGTAGACATTACACCGGGTCGTAAGTACCGATACTTCCGTGGGTAGACATTACACCGGGTCGTAAGTACCGATACTTCCGTGGGTAGACATTACACCGGGTCGTAAGTACCGATACTTCCGTGGGTAGATGTTACACCGGGTCGTAAGTACCGATACTTCCGTGGGTAGACATTACACCGGGTCGTAAGTACCGATACTTCCGTGGGTAGATGTTACATACATCTATTGGTATCGGTGCTAGTCCAACATTTATTTTACCAAACACTTAAAGCGTATATATATCGTACATTTGTACGTCAGCTGCTGAAGAACTTACGTTCAGCAAAGGGATTCGAGAGATGCAAGTTGATGAAGATTATTTGCAAGTTGTAAGGTCGCCATCTTGGTCTCATTGAGAAATATTCTGTATTTTTGTGTGATGTGAAGTTGGTCGTTTTTGAGTTTGCTTATTAGTGTGCTTACGTGTTGTCATTGACAATGATGAATCAGTTCTAAGTTTGAGGAAATAATGTTTTACTTGGATGTGATCAAGATATATATGGCGGGTGCCGTCGATGAAACAGAAAACGCTTACGGAACACCTGGTCTCATCCTCTTGTACTTTAAAGAGGGTCTCCACGTAAATCTTCCCTTTGTTCCTATTTTGCCTATAGATTTATCGATTTTGAGTTCGGATTATAGTTTTGTTGGCTCTTTGGTATCCTTTTATTTTTTTATTCATAATAGTAAACACTGTCATACTTTGTCACAGATCTCGACTGAATATTGATTTGTTGTTGTTCAGGTCCCAGGATCATGAAACAATCTGAGGTCTATGTTTGTCTTAACTTTTGACTTAGCCAATCACGATTAGTGTTACGGAAAGTCACGACATGTGTGATTGGCTAAGCACAAACTTAAGTCTAAGATTGTTGCACAATCTCTGGGCCAGATCACAGTTATTTTAATCAGTGGCACGGGTTGCTCCTGTCCTACATTAAATGTCACGACCAATGTTTTGTTGTAGAACGACCGGCGGCGGGATTGCTGGGATCGTTGTCGGCTGTCTGATCATTGTTGGCGGTATCGTTGCCTGTATCGTTTCCTTCTGTATACTGTGTAGACGGAGGAGGAGGAGGACAGCCGGCCGACTCATCACTCCGGCCGTATACTCTCCTAATACTACTTCCGGTATATATATATATATCATACAATATCAAGGCGATAGATCTCCGGCATCGCCGTAAGCTTAAGTTTGTAATTAAATTCTGTTTGGAGCGGTGAATGCGTAAATAAAAACAAACTGTTATTGTGTATTTCAAACAGAACTGTCTACAATCTGGCAAATATTCCACAGTTCATACATATCTGAATGTGTTTTTAAAATCCATAACCTATCACTTTCGTTCCGTTTTCTTTTGATTCCGGTAAAAGTAGTTTAGCATTAACACACGTTTGAGTTATCCCAGCCTTTATAGATAATGTGTTACATGTATATATATGTGGTACCTATGTTACAGCTACCGGAACTGTGGTGGTCCAGGGGAACGCCTCTACTCTCGGGACGGAACCATTCGCTAGTAATGGAAATAAGACATTAGACGAGGTCTCCCCCAGCGGACTCCAGGGTCAGGATACCACACATTTGCCACCCTCCTATGATATGGTCGTTGGTGGTCCCACTGCTTCCACAACAACCACTTCCGGTGCCGGCGGTGGTATCTCCTCCTCCACAGACACAGACACTGCTAAAACATTCTGAGGACTGAACTACTACCATGAAGTGCTTCGTGGTTTAGATTTCACATTGCTTGTCGTTCTGATATTTATTCATGTACGTCATGTTATATTTTAGGGGTTAACAATCTCCTTTTATAAATCCTTTGTCGTATTGTTCCCATACATGTTATAATAACAGCCTAAAATTTATACATATGTAAAGTTCTTACTTTAACTTCACATCACTATGTTTGCATTACTCATCATAGTTTTAACATAATATTTTTGTCAATAAAATTCTGTTACATTTAATTTTTTCAATTAATTTTGTTCAGATATCGAAATTCCTGAAAACGATTTAAATTAACAACGAAGCGAAAAGACCATCGAGAAATGGAGACCAAACCTGTAATGTTCACACATGTATTCGCCTTTCAAGTAATGTCCTTAAACGCCCCTAGCTGCTGATAGGGCGCTTAAATTCTAACCAAACTTAACCCAGTAATATTAAGCAATTTGTTGAAACAGGGAAAAAAAAACATGTGGAATCTATAAAGCTTTATTTGGGGATAGATAAGGTAAAACACTACCAGTTATATATACTGTTTTTAGGCCACATCAGTCTACTCCCTATACTAAACTATCAGTCTACTCCCTGTACTAAACTATCAGTCTACTCCCAGTACTAAACTCTCAGTCTACTCCCTGTACTAAAAACTCAGTCTACTCCCTGTACTAAACTCTTAGTCTACTCCCTATACTAAACTCTCAGTCTACTCCCTGTACTAAACTCTCAGTCTACTCCCTGTACTAAAAACTCAGTCTACTCCCTGTACTAAACTCTCAGTCTACTCCCTGTACTAAACTCTTAGTCTACTCCCTATACTAAACTCTCAGTCTACTCCCTGTACTAAACTCTTAGTCTACTCCCTGTACTAAACTCTTAGTCTACTCCCTATACTAAACTCTCAGTCTACTCCCTGTACTAAACTCTCAGTCTACTCCCCGTACTAAACTCTCAGTCTACTCCCTGTACTGAAAACTCAGTCTACTCCCTGTACTAAACTCTTAGTCTACTCCCTATACTAAACTCTCAGTCTACTCCCTGTACTAAACTCTCAGTCTACTCCCTGTACTAAACTATCAGTCTACTCCCTGTACTAAACTCTCAGTCTACTCCCCGTACTAAACTCTCAGTCTACTCCCCGTACTAAACTCTCAGTCTACTCCCCGTACTAAACTCTCAGTCTACTCCCCGTACTAAACTCTCAGTCTACTCCCTGTACTAAACTCTCAGTCTACTCCCTGTACTAAACTCTCAGTCTACTCCCTATACTAAACTCTCAGTCTACTCCCTGTACTAAACTCTCAGTCTACTCCCTGTACTTACTCTCAGTCTACTCCCTGTACTAAACTCTCAATCTTCCCCCTGTACTAAACTCTCTGTCTACTCTCTGTACTAAACTCTCAGTCTACTCCCTGTACTAAACTCTCTGTCTACTCCCTGTACTAAACTCTCAGTCTACTCCCTGTACAAAACTCTCAGTCTACTCCCTGTACTAAACTTTCAGTCTACTCCATGTACTAAACTCTCAGTCTACTCCCTGTGTCTACTCCCTGTACTAAACTCTCTGTCTACTCCCTGTACTAAACTCTCAGTCTACTCCCTGTACTAAACTCTTAGTCTACTCCCTGTACTAAACTCTCTGTCTACTCCCTGTACTAAACTCTCAGTCTACTCCCTGTACTAAACTCTCAGTCTACTCCCCGTACTAAACTCTCAGTCTACTCCCCGTACTAAACTCTCAGTCTACTCCCTGTACTAAACTCTCAGTCTACTCCCCGTACTTACTCTCAGTCTACTCCCTGTACTAAACTCTCAGTCTACTCCCCGTACTAAACTCTCAGTCTACTCCCTATACTAAACTCTCAGTCTACTCCCTGTACTAAACTCTCAGTCTACTCCATGTACTAAACTCTCAGTCTACTCCCCGTACTTACTCTCAGTCTACTCCCTGTACTAAACTCTCAGTCTACTCCCCGTACTAAACTCTCAGTCTACTCCCTATACTAAACTCTCAGTCTACTCCCTGTACTAAACTATCAGTCTACTCCCTGTACTTACTCTCAGTCTACGCCCTGTACTAAACTATCAGTCTACTCCCTATACTAAACTCTTAGTCTACTCCCTATACCAAACTCTCATTCTACTCCCTGTACTAAACTCTCAGTCTTCTCACTGTACTAAACTCTCAGTCTACTCCATGTACTAAACTCTCAGTCTACTCCCCGTACTAAACTCTCAGTCTACTCCCTGTACTAAACTCTTAGTCTACTCCCTATACTAAACTCTCAGTCTACTCCCTGTACTAAACTCTCAGTCTACTCCCTGTACTAAAAACTCAGTCTACTCCCTGTACTAAACTCTCAGTCTACTCCCTGTACTAAACTCTTAGTCTACTCCCTATACTAAACTCTCAGTCTACTCCCTGTACTAAACTCTTAGTCTACTCCCGGTACTAAACTCTTAGTCTACTCCCTATACTAAACTCTCAGTCTACTCCCTGTACTAAACTCTCAGTCTACTCCCCGTACTAAACTCTCAGTCTACTCCCTGTACTGAAAACTCAGTCTACTCCCTGTACTAAACTCTTAGTCTACTCCCTGTACTAAACTCTCAGTCTACTCCCTGTACTAAACTCTCAGTCTACTCCCTGTACTAAACTCTCAGTCTACTCCCTGTACTAAACTCTCAGTCTACTCCCTGTACTAAAGTATCAGTCTACTCCCTGTACTAAACTCTCAGTCTACTCCCCGTACTAAACTCTCAGTCTACTCCCTGTACTTACTCTCAGTCTACTCCCTGTACTAAACTCTCAATCTTCCCCCTGTACTAAACTCTCTGTCTACTCCCTGTACTAAACTCTCAGTCTACTCCTTGTACAAAACTCTCAGTCTACTCCCTGTACTAAACTCTCAGTCTACTCCCTGTACAAAACTCTCAGTCTACTCCCTGTACTAAACTCTCAGTCTACTCCCTGTACTAAACTCTCAGTCTACTCCCTGTACTAAACTCTCAGTCTACTCCCTGTACTAAACTATCAGTCTACTCCCTGTACTAAACTCTCAGTCTACTCCCTGTACTAAACTCTCAGTCTACTCCCTGTACTAAACTATCAGTCTACTCCCTGTACAAAACTCTCAGTCTACTCCCTGTACTAAACTCTCAGTCTACTCCCTATACTAAACTCTCAGTCTACTCCCTGTAGTAGACTCACAGTCTACTCCCTGTACTAAACTCTCAGTCTACTCCCTGTACTAAACTCTTAGTCTACTCCCTGTACTAAACTCTCAGTCTACTCCCTGTACTAGACTCACAGTCTACTCCCTGTACTAAACTCTCAGTCTACTCCCTGTACTAAACTCTCAGTCTACTCCCTGTACTAAACTATCAGTCTACTCCCTGTACTAAACTATCAATTTCCTCCCTGTACTAAACTATCAATCTACTCCCTGTACTAAACTATCAATCTCCTCCCTGTACTAAACTATCAATCTACTCCCTGTACTAAACTATCAATCTCCTCCCTGTACTAAACTCACAGTCTACTCCCTGTACTAAACTCTCAGTCTACTCCCTGTACTAAACTATCAATCTCCTCCCTGTACTAAACTATCAATCTCCTCCCTGTACTAAACTCACAGTCTACTCCCTGTACTAAACTCTCAGTCTACTCCCTGTACTAAACTATCAATCTACTCCCTGTACTAAACTATCAATCTACTCCCTATACTAAACTATCAATCTCCTCCCTGTACTAAACTGTCAGTCTACTCCCCTATACTAAACTATCAGTCTACTCCCTGTACTAAACTCTCAGTCTACTCCCTGTACTAAACTCTCAGTCTACTCCCTGTACTTAACTCTTAGTCTACTCCCTGTACTAAACTATCAATCTCCTCCATGTACTAAACTCTCAGTCTACTCCCTGTACTAAACTCACAGTCCACTCCCTGTACTAAACTCTCTGTCTACTCCCTGTACTAAACTCACAGTCTACTCCCTGTACTAAACTCTCAGTCTACTCCCTGTACTTAACTCTCAGTCTACTCCCTGTACTAAACTCTCAGTCTACTCCCTGTACTAAACTCACAGTCTACTCCCTGTACTAAACTCTCAGTCTACTCCCTGTACTTAACTCTTAGTCTACTCCCTGTACTAAACTCTCAGTCTACTCCCTGTACTAAACTCACAGTCTACTCCCTGTACTAAACTCTCAGTCTACTCCCTGTACTCAACTATCAATATACTCCCTGTACTAAACTCTCAGTCTACTCCCTGTACTAAACTCTCAGTCTACTCCCTGTACTAAACACTCAGTCTACTCCCTGTACTAAACTCTCAGTCTACTCCCTGTACTAAACTATCAATATACTCCCTGTACTAAACTCTCAGTCTACTCCCTTTACTAAACTCTCAGTCTACTCCCTGTACTAAACTCTTAGTCTACTCCCTGTACTAAACTCTCAGTCTCCTCCCTGTACTAAACTCTCAGTCTACGCCCTGTACTAAACTCTCAGTCTACTCCCTGTACTAAACTCTTAGTCTACTCCCTGTACTAAACTCTCAGTCTCCTCCCTGTACTAAACTCTCAGTCTACGCCCTGTACTAAACTCTCAGTCTACTCCCTGTACTAAACTCTCTGTCTACTCCCCGTACTAAACTCTCAGTCTACTCCCCGTACTAAACTCTCAGTCTACTCCCTGTACTAAACTCTCAATCTACTCCCTGTACTAAACTTTCAGTCTACTCCCTGTACTAAACTCTCAGTCTACTCCCTGTACTAAACTCTCTGTCTACTCCCTGTACTAAACTCTCAGTCTACTCCCTGTACTAAACTCTCTGTCTACTCCCTGTACTAAACTCTCAGTCTACTCCCCGTACTAAACTCTCAGTCTACTCCCTGTACTAAACTCTCAGTCTACTCCCTGTACTTACTCTCAGTCTACTCCCTGTACTAAACTCTCAGTCTACTCCCTGTACTAAACTCTCAGTCTACTCCCCGTACTAAACTCTCAGTCTACTCCCTGTACTAAACTCTCTGTCTACTCCCTGTACTAAACTCTCAGTCTACTCAATATGACTTGATTCTTTTCTCCCAATTATATTTCTCATAAAAATGATTATTTTTGTTGAAGTAAAAAAAACGGTACCACATGTTGAAACGCACGTTGTTACCGACTATCGTAACAGGGCTAGCCAGGGTCTGGCGTCCTTGTATTGGTTCCGCCTATTTTGTCCGGGCTGGCTGGCTGGCGTGTTTTTATTCCGACTTTTTTTTACAGGCTAGTCTGTATTGGTGCCGTCCTGACAATGGAAATAAATTGTGTATTTGTCTTCAACAGACCACAGGGTCATATAGTCTTATATATGATAAAATTAGTGACAAACACCCATACATATTGACAATATCGTGATTAGATCATAGGACTGTACGTGTGCCTGTGTACCTAGTACGGGACTACACGCACGACTAACCGTCTCAATCTGCCCCATTAATTAACCCCACGTCAATTAACGGTGTCGTTCTGCTCATTCAACAATGGTGAAGACTTGAGTTCGGTTTAAAAAACTCTAACATGTATCTGGCGGCTGGCGGAACAACTTTCACCGTCCTGATCTACTGTATAGGTAGGTACACGTGTGTCAGCTTAAAGTGTGGACATTTGTCCGTCCGTCTGTCTGTCTAGTTTTGGTAAATGATAATGTATAGGTACAAGTAAGTACTTGTCCGTTGTCTTCATTTTTGGACATTTGACTATCTGTCGTATACATGTGATAATAAAACCTCTGCATGAGGCCGATCCCTCATTTTAAGGACATTTGTTGTATTGATTATTTACCGTGGAAACACTTTCCCTACATAAGTCGATATCATTTCTAAATAAAATCCTGATTTTAATATCGCTTAGTATAAAAACCTTACCCATCAACGTATCAATCAAAGTTGACCCCTCTGACTAAGGATAAGCCAAATAAAATTCAAGGAAACCAGACACAATGTAATAGTACGTATAATAAGATAAAAAAAACTATTTATTTAAGAATAGCTTCATATTATTTGTGTGTATTTTGAAGTGTTTATTGGTCGATAATGTGAGTGTATGAATAGACAATGTACTTGTTTTCTGTTTATATGTAGTGAGTGTAGGTATCCAAAGATAAGTAACACCCTGTACTTGTTTTCTGTTTATAGGTAGTGAGTGTAGGTATCCAAAGATAAGAAACAGCCTGTACTTGTTTTATGTTTATATGTAGTGAGTGTAGGTATCCAAAGATAAGAAACAGCCTGTACTTGTTTTCTGTTTATAGGTAGTGAGTGTAGGTATCCAAAGATAAGAAACAGCCTGTACTTGTTTTCTGTTTATAGGTAGTGAGTGTAGGTATCCAAAGATAATAAACAGACTGTACTTGTTTTCTGTTTATAGGTAGTGAGTGTAGGTATCCAAAGATAAGAAACAGCCTGTACTTGTTTTCTGTTTATAGGTAGTGAGTGTAGGTATCCAAAGATAAGAAACAGCCTGTACTTGTTTTCTGTTTATAGGTAGTGAGTGTAGGTATCCAAAGATAAGAAACACCCTGTACTTGTTTTCTGTTTATAGGTAGTGAGTGTAGGTATCCAAAGATAAGTAACAGCCTGTACTTGTTTTCTGTTTATAGGTAGTGAGTGTAGGTATCCAAAGATAATAAACAGACTGTACTTGTTTTCTGTTTATAGGTAGTGAGTGTAGGTATCCAAAGATAAGAAACAGCCTGTACTTGTTTTCTGTTTATAGGTAGTGAGTGTAGGTATCCAAAGATAAGTAACAGCCTGTACTTGTTTTCTGTTTATAGGTAGTGAGTGTAGGTATCCAAAGATAAGAAACACCCTGTACTTGTTTTCTGTTTATAGGTAGTGAGTGTAGGTATCCAAAGATAAGTAACAGCCTGTACTTGCTTTCTGTTTATAGGTAGTGAGTGTAGGTATCCAAAGATAAGAAACACCCTGTACTTGTTTTCTGTTTATAGGTAGTGAGTGTAGGTATCCAAAGATAAGAAACAGTCTGTACTTGTTTTCTGTTTATAGGTAGTGAGTGTAGGTATCCAAAGATAAGAAACAGCCTGTACTTGTTTTCTGTTTATAGGTAGTGAGTGTAGGTATCCAAAGATAAGAAACAGCCTGTACTTGTTTTCTGTTTATAGGTAGTGAGTGTAGGTATCCAAAGATAATAAACAGTCTGTACTTGTTTTCTGTTTATATGTAGTGAGTGTAGGTATCCAAAGATAATAAACACCCCGTACTTGTTTTCTGTTTATAGGTAGTGAGTGTAGGTATCCAAAGATAAGAAACAGTCTGTACTTGTTTTCTGTTTATAGGTAGTGAGTGTAGGTATCCAAAGATAAGAAACAGTCTGTACTTGTTTTCTGTTTATAGGTAGTGAGTGTAGGTATCCAAAGATAAGAAACAGCCTGTACTTGTTTTCTGTTTATAGGTAGTGAGTGTAGGTATCCAAAGATAAGAAACATCCTGTACTTGTTATCTGTTTATAGGTAGTGAGTGTAGGTATCCAAAGATAAGAAACACCATGTACTTGTTTTCTGTTTATAGGTAGTGAGTGTAGGTATCCAAAGATAAGAAACAGGCTGTACTTGTTTTCTGTTTATAGGTAGTGAGTGTAGGTATTCAAAGATAAGAAACAGCCTGTACTTGTTTTATGTTTATAGGTAGTGAGTGTAGGTATTCAAAGATAAGAAACAGTCTGTACTTGTTTTCTGTTTATAGGTAGTGAGTGTAGGTATCCAAAGATAAGAAACAGGCTGTACTTGTTTTATGTTTATAGGTAGTGAGTGTAGGTATCCAAAGATAAGAAACAGTCTGTACTTGTTTTCTGTTTATAGGTAGTGAGTGTAGGTATCCAAAGATAAGTAACAGTCTGTACTTGTTTTCTGTTTATAGGTAGTGAGTGTAGGTATCCAAAGATAAGAAACAGCCTGTACTTGTTTTATGTTTATATGTAGTGAGTGTAGGTATCCAAAGATAAGAAACAGCCTGTACTTGTTTTCTGTTTATAGGTAGTGAGTGTAGGTATCCAAAGATAAGAAACAGCCTGTACTTGTTTTCTGTTTATAGGTAGTGAGTGTAGGTATCCAAAGATAAGAAACAGCCTGTACTTGTTTTCTGTTTATAGGTAGTGAGTGTAGGTATCAAAAGATAAGAAACAGCCTGTACCTGTTTTCTGTTTATAGGTAGTGAGTGTAGGTATCCAAAGATAAGAAACAGTCTGTACTTGTTTTCTGTTTATAGGTAGTGAGTGTAGGTATCCAAAGATAAGAAACAGTCTGTACTTGTTTTCTGTTTATAGGTAGTGAGTGTAGGTATCCAAAGATAAGAAACAGCCTGTACTTGTTTTCTGTTTATAGGTAGTGAGTGTAGGTATCCAAAGATAAGAAACAGCCTGTACTTGTTTTATGTTTATAGGTAGTGAGTGTAGGTATCCAAAGATAAGAAACAGTCTGTACTTCTTTTCTGTTTATATGTAGTGAGTGTAGGTATCCAAAGATAAGAAACAGCCAGTACTTGTTTTCTGTTTATAGGTAGTGAGTGTAGGTATCCAAAGATAAGAAACAGGCTGTACTTGTTTTCTGTTTATATGTAGTGAGTGTAGGTATCCAAAGATAAGAAACACTCTGTACTTGTTTTCTGTTTATAGGTAGTGAGTGTAGGTATCCAAAGATAAGAAACAGCCTGTACTTGTTTTCTGTTTATAGGTAGTGAGTGTAGGTATCCAAAGATAAGAAACACCCTGTACTTGTTTTCTGTTTATAGGTAGTGAGTGTAGGTATCCAAAGATAAGAAACACCCTGTACTTGTTTTCTGTTTATAGGTAGTGAGTGTAGGTATCCAAAGATAAGAAACAGTCTGTACTTGTTTCTGTTTATAGGTAGTGAGTGTAGGTATCCAAAGATAAGTAACAGCCTGTACTTGTTTTCTGTTTATATGTAGTGAGTGTAGGTATCCAAAGATAAGAAACAGGCTGTACTTGTTTTATGTTTATAGGTAGTGAGTGTAGGTATCCAAAGATAAGAAACAGCCTGTACTTGTTTTCTGTTTATAGGTAGTGAGTGTAGGTATCCAAAGATAAGAAACAGCCTGTACTTGTTTTCTGTTTATAGGTAGTGAGTGTAGGTATCCAAAGATAAGAAACAGCCTGTACTTGTTTTCTGTTTATATGTAGTGAGTGTAGGTATCCAAAGATAACAAACACCCTGTACTTGTTTTCTGTTTATAGGTAGTGAGTGTAGGTATCCAAAGATAAGAAACAGTCTGTACTTGTTTTCTGTTTATAGGTAGTGAGTGTAGGTATCCAAAGATAAGTAACAGCCTGTACTTGTTTTCTGTTTATAGGTAGTGAGTGTAGGTATCCAAAGATAAGAAACAGCCTGTACTTGTTTTCTGTTTATAGGTAGTGAGTGTAGGTATCCAAAGATAAGAAACAGCCTGTACTTGTTTTCTGTTTATAGGTAGTGAGTGTAGGTATCCAAAGATAAGAAACAGCCTGTACTTGTTTTCTGTTTATAGGTAGTGAGTGTAGGTATCCAAAGATAAGTAACAGCCTGTACTTGTTTTCTGTTTATAGGTAGTGAGTGTAGGTATCCAAAGATAAGAAACAGTCTGTACTTGTTTTCTGTTTATATGTAGTGAGTGTAGGTATCCAAAGATAAGAAACACCTTGTACTAGTTTTCTGTTTATAGGTAGTGAGTGTAGGTATCCAAAGATAAGAAACAGCCTGTACTTGTTTTCTGTTTATAGGTAGTGAGTGTAGGTATCTAAAGATAACAGCCTGTACTTGTTTTCTGTTTATAGGTAGTGAGTGTAGGTATCCAAAGATAAGAAACACCCTGTACTTGTTTTATGTTTATAGGTAGTGAGTGTAGGTATCCAAAGATAACAGCCTGTACTTGTTTTATGTTTATAGGTAGTGAGTGTAGGTATCCAAAGATAAGAAACAGCCTGTACTTGTTTTCTGTTTATAGGTAGTGAGTGTAGGTATCCAAAGATAAGAAACACCTTGTACTAGTTTTCTGTTTATAGGTAGTGAGTGTAGGTATCCAAAGATAAGAAACAGTCTGTACTTGTTTTCTGTTTATAGGTAGTGAGTGTAGGTATCCAAAGATAAGTAACAGCCTGTACTTGTTTTCTGTTTATAGGTAGTGAGTGTAGGTATCCAAAGATAAGACACACCCTGTACTTGTTTTCTGTTTATAGGTAGTGAGTGTAGGTATCCAAAGATAAGAAACACCCTGTACTTGTTTTCTGTTTATAGGTAGTGAGTGTAGGTATCCAAAGATAAGAAACACCCTGTACTTGTTTTCTGTTTATAGGTAGTGAGTGTAGGTATCCAAAGATAAGTAACAACCTGTACTTGTTTTCTGTTTATAGGTAGTGAGTGTAGGTATCCAAAGATAAGAAACAGCCTGTACTTGTTTTCTGTTTATAGGTAGTGAGTGTAGGTATCCAAAGATAAGTAACAGCCTGTACTTGTTTTCTGTTTATAGGTAGTGAGTGTAGGTATCCAAAGATAAGTAACAGCCTGTACTTGTTTTCTGTTTATATGTAGTGAGTGTAGGTATCCAAAGATAAGAAACAGTCTGTACTTGTTTTCTGTTTATAGGTAGTGAGTGTAGGTATCCAAAGATAAGAAACAGCCTGTACTTGTTTTCTGTTTATAGGTAGTGAGTGTAGGTATCCAAAGATAAGAAACAGCCTGTACTTGTTTTCTGTTTATAGGTAGTGAGTGTAGGTATCCAAAGATAAGAAATAGCCTGTACTTGTTTTCTGTTTATACGTAGTGAGTGTAGGTATCCAAGTATAAGAAACAGGCTGTACTTGTTTTCTGTTTATACGTAGTGAGTGTAGGTATCCAAAGATAAGAAACAGGCTGTACTTGTTTTCTGTTTATATGTAGTGAGTGTAGGTATCCAAAGATAAGAAACACCCTGTACTTGTTTTCTGTTTATATGTAGTGAGTGTAGGTATCCAAAGATAAGAAACAGTCTGTACTTGTTTTCTGTTTATAGGTAGTGAGTGTAGGTATCCAAAGATAAGAAACACCCTGTACTTGTTTTCTGTTTATAGGTAGTGAGTGTAGGTATCCAAAGATAAGAAACAGTCTGTACTTGTTTTCTGTTTATAGGTAGTGAGTGTAGGTATCCAAAGATAAGAAACCGCCTGTACTTATTTTCTGTTTATAGGTAGTGAGTGTAGGTATTCAAAGATAAGAAACAGTCTGTACTTGTTTTCTGTTTATAGGTAGTGAGTGTAGGTATCCAAAGATAAGAAACAGCCTGTACTTGTTTTCTGTTTATAGGTAGTGAGTGTAGGTATCCAAAGATAAGTAACAGTCTGTACTTGTTTTCTGTTTATATGTAGTGAGTGTAGGTATCCAAAGATAAGTAACAGCCCGTACTTGTTTTCTGTTTATATGTAGTGAGTGTAGGTATCAAAAGATAAGATACAGCCCGTACTTTTTTTCTGTTTATAGGTAGTGAGTGTAGGTATCCAAAGATAAGAAACACCCTGTACTTGTTTTCTGTTTATAGGTAGTGAGTGTAGGTATCCAAAGATAAGTAACAGTCTGTACTTGTTTTCTGTTTATAGGTAGTGAGTGTAGGTATCCAAAGATAAGAAACACCCTGTACTTGTTTTCTGTTTATAGGTAGTGAGTGTAGGTATCCAAAGATAAGAAACAGTCTGTACTTGTTTTCTGTTTATAGGTAGTGAGTGTAGGTATCCAAAGATAAGAAACAGCCTGTACTTGTTTTCTGTTTATAGGTAGTGAGTGTAGGTATCCAAAGATAAGAAACACCCTGTACTTGTTTTCTGTTTATACGTAGTGAGTGTAGGTATCCAAAGATAAGAAACAGTCTGTACTTGTTTCTGTTTATAGGTAGTGAGTGTAGGTATCCAAAGATAAGTAACAGCCTGTACTTGTTTTCTGTTTATAGGTAGTGAGTGTAGGTATCCAAAGATAAGAAACACCCTGTACTTGTTTTCTGTTTATAGGTAGTGAGTATAGGTATCCAAAGATAAGAAACACCCTGTACTTGTTTTCTGTTTATAGGTAGTGAGTGTAGGTATCCAAAGATAAGAAACACCCTGTACTTGTTTTCTGTTTATAGGTAGTGAGTGTAGGTATCCAAAGATAAGAAACAGCCTGTACTTGTTTTCTGTTTATAGGTAGTGAGTGTAGGTATCCAAAGATAAGAAACAGTCTGTACTTGTTTTCTGTTTATAGGTAGTGAGTGTAGGTATCCAAAGATAAGAAACAGCCTGTACTTGTTTTCTGTTTATATGTAGTGAGTGTAGGTATCCAAAGATAAGAAACAGCCTGTACTTGTTTTCTGTTTATAGGTAGTGAGTGTAGGTATCCAAAGATAAGTAACAGCCTGTACTTGTTTTCTGTTTATAGGTAGTGAGTGTAGGTATCCAAAGATAAGAAACAGCCTGTACTTGTTTTCTGTTTATAGGTAGTGAGTGTAGGTATCCAAAGATAAGAAACAGTCTGTACTTGTTTCTGTTTATAGGTAGTGAGTGTAGGTATCCAAAGATAAGTAACAGCCTGTACTTGTTTTCTGTTTATAGGTAGTGAGTGTAGGTATCCAAAGATAAGTAACAGCCTGTACTTGTTTTCTGTTTATAGGTAGTGAGTGTAGGTATCCAAAGATAAGAAACAGCCTGTACTTGTTTTATGTTTATATGTAGTGAGTGTAGGTATCCAAAGATAAGAAACACCCTGTACTTGTTTTCTGTTTATATGTAGTGAGTGTAGGTATCCAAAGATAAGAAACACACTGTACTTGTTTTATGTTTATATGTAGTTAGTGTAGGTATCCAAAGATAAGTAACAGTCTGTACTTGTTTTCTGTTTATAGGTAGTGAGTGTAGGTATCCAAAGATAAGAAACACCCTGTACTTGTTTTCTGTTTATAGGTAGTGAGTGTAGGTATCCAAAGATAAGTAACAGTCTGTACTTGTTTTCTGTTTATAGGTAGTGAGTGTAGGTATCCAAAGATAAGAAACACCCTGTACTTGTTTTCTGTTTATAGGTAGTGAGTGTAGGTATCCAAAGATAAGAAACAGCCTGTACTTGTTTTCTGTTTATATGTAGTGAGTGTAGGTATCCAAAGATAAGAAACAGTCTGTACTTGTTTTCTGTTTATAGGTAGTGAGTGTAGGTATCCAAAGATAATAAACAGCCTGTACTTGTTTTCTGTTTATAGGTAGTGAGTGTAGGTATCCAAAGATAATAAACAGCCTGTACTTGTTTTCTGTTTATAGGTAGTGAGTGTAGGTATCCAAAGATAATAAACAGTCTGTACTTGTTTTCTGTTTATAGGTAGTGAGTGTAGGTATCCAAAGATAAGAAACAGCCTGTACTTGTTTTCTGTTTATAGGTAGTGAGTGTAGGTATCCAAAGATAAGAAACAGCCTGTACTTGTTTTCTGTTTATAGGTAGTGAGTGTAGGTATCCAAAGATAATAAACAGACTGTACTTGTTTTCTGTTTATAGGTAGTGAGTGTAGGTATCCAAAGATAAGTAACAGTCTGTACTTGTTTTCTGTTTATAGGTAGTGAGTGTAGGTATCCAAAGATAAGTAACAGTCTGTACTTGTTTTCTGTTTATAGGTAGTGAGTGTAGGTATCCAAAGATAAGAAACAGCCTGTACTTGTTTTATGTTTATATGTAGTGAGTGTAGGTATCCAAAGATAAGACACACCCTGTACTTGTTTTCTGTTTATAGGTAGTGAGTGTAGGTATCCAAAGATAAGAAACACCCTGTACTTGTTTTATGTTTATAGGTAGTGAGTGTAGGTATCCAAAGATAAGAAACACCCTGTACTTGTTTTCTGTTTATAGGTAGTGAGTGTAGGTATCCAAAGATAAGTAACAGTCTGTACTTGTTTTCTGTTTATAGGTAGTGAGTGTAGGTATCCAAAGATAAGAAAGAGCCTGTACTTGTTTTCTGTTTATAGGTAGTGAGTGTAGGTATCCAAAGATAAGAAACACCCTGTACTTGTTTTATGTTTATAGGTAGTGAGTGTAGGTATCCAAAGATAAGAAACACCCTGTACTTGTTTTCTGTTTATAGGTAGTGAGTGTAGGTATCCAAAGATAAGTAACAGTCTGTACTTGTTTTCTGTTTATAGGTAGTGAGTGTAGGTATCCAAAGATAAGTAGCAGTCTGTACTTGTTTTCTGTTTATAGGTAGTGAGTGTAGGTATCCAAAGATAATAAACAGTCTGTACTTGTTTTCTGTTTATATGTAGTGAGTGTAGGTATCCAAAGATAAGACACACCCTGTACTTGTTTTCTGTTTATAGGTAGTGAGTGTAGGTATCCAAAGATAAGAAACACCCTGTACTTGTTTTCTGTTTATAGGTAGTGAGTGTAGGTATCCAAAGATAAGAAACACCTTGTACTAGTTTTCTGTTTATAGGTAGTGAGTGTAGGTATCCAAAGATAAGAAACAGTCTGTACTTGTTTTCTGTTTATATGTAGTGAGTGTAGGTATTCAAAGATAAGAAACAGCCTGTACTTGTTTTCTGTTTATAGGTAGTGAGTGTAGGTATCCAAAGATAAGAAAGAGCCTGTACTTGTTTTCTGTTTATAGGTAGTGAGTGTAGGTATCCAAAGATAAGAAACAGCCTGTACTTGTTTTCTGTTTATAGGTAGTGAGTGTAGGTATCCAAAGATAAGAAAGAGCCTGTACTTGTTTTCTGTTTATAGGTAGTGAGTGTAGGTATCCAAAGATAAGAAACACCTTGTACTAGTTTTCTGTTTATAGGTAGTGAGTGTAGGTATCCAAAGATAAGAAAGAGCCCGTACTTGTTTTCTGTTTATAGGTAGTGAGTGTAGGTATCCAAAGATAAGAAAGAGCCTGTACTTGTTTTCTGTTTATAGGTAGTGAGTATAGGTATCCAAAGATAAGAAACAGCCTGTACTTGTTTTCTGTTTATAGGTAGTGAGTGTAGGTATCCAAAGATAAGTAACAGCCTGTACTTGTTTTCTGTTTATAGGTAGTGAGTGTAGGTTCCAAAGATAAGAAACAGCCTGTACTTGTTTTCTGTTTATAGGTAGTGAGTGTAGGTATCCACAGATAAGATACAGCCTGTACTTGTTTTCTGTTTATATGTAGTGAGTGTAGGTATCCAAAGATAAGAAACAGCCTGTACTTGTTTTCTGTTTATAGGTAGTGAGTGTAGGTATCCAAAGATAAGAAACACCCTGTACTTGTTTTCTGTTTATAGGTAGCGAGTGTAGGTATCCAAAGATACGAAACACCCTGTACTTGTTTTCTGTTTATAGGTAGTGAGTGTAGGTATCCAAAGATAAGTAACAGCCTGTACTTGTTTTCTGTTTATAGGTAGTGAGTGTAGGTATCCAAAGATAAGTAACAGCCTGTAATTGTTTTCTGTTTATAGGTAGTGAGTATAGGTATCCAAAGATAAGTAACAGCCTGTACTTGTTTTCTGTTTATAGGTAGTGAGTGTAGGTATCCAAAGATAAGTAACAGCCTGTACTTGTTTTCTGTTTATAGGTAGTGAGTGTAGGTATCCAAAGATAAGAAACACCCTGTACTTGTTTTCTGTTTATAGGTAGTGAGTGTAGGTATCCAAAGATAAGAAACAGCCTGTACTTGTTTTCTGTTTATAGGTAGTGAGTGTAGGTATCCAAAGATAAGAAACACCCTGTACTTGTTTTCTGTTTATAGGTAGTGAGTGTAGGTATCCAAAGATAAGAAACAGCCTGTACTTGTTTTCTGTTTATAGGTAGTGAGTGTAGGTATCCAAAGATAAGAAACACCCTGTGCTTGTTTTCTGTTTATAGGTAGTGAGTGTAGGTATCCGAAGATAAGAAACAGCCTGTACTTGTTTTATGTTTATATGTAGTGAGGGTAGGTATCCAAAGATAAGAAACAGCCTGTACTTGTTTTATGTTTATATGTAGTGAGTGTAGGTATCCAAAGATAAGAAACACACTGTACTTGTTTTCTGTTTATAGGTAGTGAGTGTAGGTATCCAAAGATAAGAAACACCCTGTACTTGTTTTCTGTTTATAGGTAGTGAGTGTAGGTATCCAAAGATAAGAAACACCATGTACTTGTTTTCTGTTTATAGGTAGTGAGTGTAGGTATCCAAAGATAAGAAACAGCCTGTACTTGTTTTCTGTTTATATGTAGTGAGTGTAGGTATCCAAAGATAAGAAACAGCCTGTACTTGTTTTCTGTTTATAGGTAGTGAGTGTAGGTATTCAAAGATAAGAAACAGCCTGTACTTGTTTTATGTTTATATGTAGTGAGTGTAGGTATTCAAAGATAAGAAAGAGCCTGTACTTGTTTTCTGTTTATAGGTAGTGAGTGTAGGTATCCAAAGATAAGAAACAGCCTGTACTTGTTTTCTGTTTATAGGTAGTGAGGGTAGGTATCCAAAGATAAGAAACAGCCTGTACTTGTTTTATGTTTATATGTAGTGAGGGTAGGTATCCAAAGATAAGAAACAGCCTGTACTTGTTTTATGTTTATAGGTAGTGAGTGTAGGTATCCAAAGATAAGTAACAGTCTGTACTTGTTTTCTGTTTATAGGTAGTGAGTGTAGATATCCAAAGATAAGAAACACCTTGTACTTGTTTTCTGTTTATAGGTAGTGAGTGTAGGTACCAAAGATAAGAAACACACTGTACTTGTTTTCTGTTTATATGTAGTGAGTGTAGGTATCCAAAGATAAGAAACACACTGTACTTGTTTTCTGTTTATATGTAGTGAGTGTAGGTATCCAAAGATAAGTAACAGTCTGTACTTGTTTTCTGTTTATAGGTAGTGAGTGTAGGTATCCAAAGATAAGAAACAGCCTGTACTTGTTTTCTGTTTATATGTAGTGAGTGTAGGTATCCAAAGATAAGAAACACCCTGTACTTGTTTTCTGTTTATAGGTAGTGAGTGTAGGTATCCAAAGATAAGAAACACCCTGTACTTGTTTTCTGTTTATAGGTAGTGAGTGTAGGTATCCAAAGATAAGAAACAGCCTGTACTTGTTTTCTGTTTATATGTAGTGAGTGTAGGTATCCAAAGATAAGAAACAGCCTGTACTTGTTTCTGTTTATAGGTAGTGAGTGTAGGTATCCAAAGATAAGAAACACCCTGTACTTGTTTTCTGTTTATAGGTAGTGAGTGTAGGTATCCAAAGATAAGACACACCCTGTACTTGTTTTCTGTTTATAGGTAGTGAGTGTAGGTAGCCAAAGATAAGAAACAGCCTGTACTTGTTTTCTGTTTATAGGTAGTGAGTGTAGGTATCCAAAGATAAGAAACACCCTGTACTTGTTTTCTGTTTATATGTAGTGAGTGTAGGTATCCAAAGATAAGAAACACCCTGTACTTGTTTTCTGTTTATAGGTAGTGAGTGTAGGTATCCAAAGATAAGAAACACCCTGTACTTGTTTTCTGTTTATAGGTAGTGAGTGTAGGTATCCAAAGATAAGACACACACTGTACTTGTTTTCTGTTTATAGGTAGTGAGTGTAGGTATCCAAAGATAAGAAACACCCTGTACTTGTTTTCTGTTTATAGGTAGTGAGTGTAGGTATCCAAAGATAAGAAACACCCTGTACTTGTTTTCTGTTTATAGGTAGTGAGTGTAGGTATCCAAAGATAAGAAACACCCTGTACTTGTTTTCTGTTTATAGGTAGTGAGTGTAGGTATCCAAAGATAAGACACACACTGTACTTGTTTTCTGTTTATAGGTAGTGAGTGTAGGTATCCAAAGATAAGAAACACCCTATACTTGTTTTCTGTTTATAGGTAGTGAGTGTAGGTATCCAAAGATAAGACACACCCTGTACTTGTTTTCTGTTTATATGTAGTGAGTGTAGGTATCCAAAGATAAGAAACCGCCTGTACTTGTTTTCTGTTTATAGGTAGTGAGTGTAGGTATCCAAAGATAAGAAACACTCTGTACTTGTTTTCTGTTTATAGGTAGTGAGTGTAGGTATCCAAAGATAAGAAACCGCCTGTACTTGTTTTCTGTTTATAGGTAGCGAGTGTAGGTATCCAAAGATAAGAAACACCCTGTACTTGTTTTCTGTTTATAGGTAGTGAGTGTAGGTATCCAAAGATAAGTAACAGCCTGTACTTGTTTTCTGTTTATAGGTAGTGAGTGTAGGTATCCAAAGATAAGTAACAGCCTGTACTTGTTTTCTGTTTATAGGTAGTGAGTGTAGGTATCCAAAGATAAGACACACCCTGTACTTGTTTTCTGTTTATAGGTAGTGAGTGTAGGTATCCAAAGATAAGAAACACCCTGTACTTGTTTTATGTTTATAGGTAGTGAGTGTAGGTATCCAAAGATAAGAAACACCCTGTACTTGTTTTATGTTTATATGTAGTGAGTGTAGGTATCCAAAGATAATAAACAGTCTGTACTTGTTTTCTGTTTATATGTAGTGAGTGTAGGTATCCAAAGATAATAAACAGTCTGTACTTGTTTTCTGTTTATAGGTAGTGAGTGTAGGTATCCAAAGATAAGAAACAGCCTGTACTTGTTTTCTGTTTATAGGTAGTGAGTGTAGGTATCCAAAGATAAGAAACAGCCTGTACTTGTTTTCTGTTTATAGGTAGTGAGTGTAGGTATCCAAAGATAAGAAACAGCCTGTACTTGTTTTATGTTTATAGGTAGTGAGTGTAGGTATCCAAAGATAAGAAACAGCCTGTACTTGTTTTCTGTTTATAGGTAGTGAGTGTAGGTATCCAAAGATAAGAAACAGTCTGTACTTGTTTTCTGTTTATAGGTAGTGAGTGTAGGTATCCAAAGATAAGAAACAGCCTGTACTTGTTTTATGTTTATATGTAGTGAGTGTAGGTATCCAAAGATAAGAAACAGTCTGTACTTGTTTTCTGTTTATAGGTAGTGAGTGTAGGTATCCAAAGATAAGAAACACCCTGTACTTGTTTTCTGTTTATAGGTAGTGAGTGTAGGTATCCAAAGATAAGAAACACCCTGTACTTGTTTTATGTTTATAGGTAGTGAGTGTAGGTATCCAAAGATAAGAAACAGCCTGTACTTGTTTTATGTTTATATGTAGTGAGTGTAGGTATCCAAAGATAAGAAACAGCCTGTACTTGTTTTCTGTTTATAGGTAGTGAGTGTAGGTATCCAAAGATAAGAAACACACTGTACTTGTTTTCTGTTTATAGGTAGTGAGTGTAGGTATCCAAAGATAAGTAACAGCCTGTACTTGTTTTCTGTTTATATGTAGTGAGTGTAGGTATCCAAAGATAAGTAACAGCCTGTACTTGTTTTCTGTTTATATGTAGTGAGTGTAGGTATCCAAAGATAAGAAACAGCCTGTACTTGTTTTCTGTTTATAGGTAGTGAGTGTAGGTATCAAAAGATAAGAAACACTCTGTACTTGTTTTCTGTTTATAGGTAGTGAGTGTAGGTATCCAAAGATAAGAAACAGCCTGTACTTGTTTTCTGTTTATAGGTAGTGAGTGTAGGTATCCAAAGATAAGAAACACCCTAACTATAACAGTACATGTACTTTCGTTTTCTAATGTTGTAACTTTTATTTCACCCCGGCTTTCCTTTTTAAACACCAGAGATATACTATACTAGTAAATAATCCATACTATCATGTCAAATAATGTTAAACAATATCTGTAAACTGTAGAGGACTAGGGCAAAAAGAAGAAAGAAATGATAATTTTAATTACTTAAAAATAACTTTTTAACTTTTTAACATATTATGTCTTCAGGATACCCATTTTACGGCAGAACAGGAAAAAGAAATAGAGCTACAATGGGGTTATACATATTTCTTTAATTCGTATAAAAATAACTGAAGGTGTATTTTTTTATAATAACTTTGAATATGATATTCAGAATAACTGGAAAGATGTACAAAGTAATATAATAATTCTTGATATAAGTATTGAAAAAAGTAGATCCACACTAATTAAAGGCCCAATATACGTAACTTTAGGGGAATTTTCGTGATTCTGAAAAATTCTGAAAAAATTCCAGTTGATAACCATGCAAAAATAAGCCTAAAACGAAGAAAACCTGAGCGGTAACTAACAAGAAACTCTTGACAAAAAAGTCCAAAGAATTGAAAATAATTTAGGTGGGGCCCACTTCAACAACAAACCGAAGGTAGAACACGGTTCGAAATGGACGCGTGTTTACAAATAGCGTGTTTCAACTGCTGCTGTACCGGTAACCGCGAAAGAATTCATCTTTAATATTGCTGATATCAGTTAATCTTAACTAAATATATAAATATAATAAGTTATTAGGCTTGATTTTCGCTTCAAGTTTTGCCGAAAGTTACGTATATTGGGCCTTTAATGTATATGGTAAAAACAGAGACGAACCAGAATTTTATGGAAAGATATAACAAATTATTAATCATAATAACTCAAATTGTATTATTTGTGGTGACCCCGAAAAAAGCACTAACAGTTATGTTATAGTAATTTAATTTACCCTTTTAGATGTTTTTCATCCCGATTATAGTCGATATACATGGAGAAAAAAGAACCATGTAAAACAAGCTAGATTAGACTTCTTCCTAGTATCAGAATATATTTCTAAGTATATTGATAAAAGTAATATCCATGTAAGTTATAGCTCCAGAGACCATTCAATTATCTCTTTGGAAAAAAATCCTTGTAAAAGGAAGGGGCCTTTGGAAATTTAATATTAGTCTATTATATGACCAAGAATGTATAAAGATATATTGGGAAAATATTAGGCTAATTACCATATTTTGAATTATACTGAATTAAACAATATATTAGGACTTCTTATATTCATTGATTTTGAAAAAGATTTTGAACCAGTTTCATGGAAATTTTTTACATAAGGTCATTGATCTTTTTAATTTTGGTGAAAGCATTAAGAAATGGATCAAAACTTTATACAAAAATACTGTATCTGGTATAACACAAAATTGTATACTATCTGAATTCTTTGATATCCATAGAGGATGTAGACAAGGTGATCCAGTCTCCCCATACCTGCTCTTACTAGTAGCTGAAATATTAGCAATTCTGGTAAAAAAAACAACAACAATAAAAACATTAGGGGTATTCAAATAAAACATTAAGATCATAAACTCTCACAGTTTGCAGATGACACTTCAATGGTCTCAAACCTCATTCAATAAGTTATAGATACTCTTAAATCTTTTGATAAAATAGCTAGTCTAAAAGTAAATAATGATAAAACAAAAGTGTTTTGGATCGGCAGATGTATATCATCATAGATGGAAATCAAAATGGGGGGGGGGGGGGGGCAAATTTGAATTGCTAGGTATTATTTTTCAGTCTATCTAAATTATGGGAAAGCTCTAAAAAATGTAAATGTTACTAATCCAAATGGTCACGTAGGATTTTAACCCCCATTGGTCGTATTGTAGTACTAAAATCAATTATAATACCGAAACTTAATCACCTGTTCATTGCGATTCCTACAACCTCAAACGCTATTATTTAACAACTGAACACAACTTTTTTTTACTTCATTTGACAATTCCCTATTTACAAAGTTAAGCGAAATACTATTATTCAAAAATACGAAAGTTGAGGCCTTAAAATGATAAACATCAATAATTTCATTTCCAGTTTAAAGTCCACTTGGATACGAAGACTACTGCAAACATTTACAGAAAACATTTTTGAATATATAATATATAAAATTTTTGAATGACCTTTCATACCAAATCATATTAATATTATAAAAAATAAAAAGGTTGTAAAGACATGTTTGACATATTAGATAGTATAATTAAAGTAATTAATTAAAGAAAATGGGTACTAAATATATATAGATTGAAAAAGTTCATATGATAATGGTCTTTAAAGTTACAAAAGACACATCACTACAATGTTTTCAATACCGATTACAAAATTGTATCCTCCCAATTAAATACTATTTAAATAATTTTGGAAAGTCAAAGGACAATATCTGTAAAGTAAAACTGTGCGTGTCAAGTGTATGTGTGTGTGTTATTTTATGCCCTACTGGGTGCACATGATATGTTTTTGTATGTAGGAGTGTAAATGGTACATGCCATTCGTGTAGTAAGTGTGCATGGTTACATGCATGTGTATGTATATGAGTGTGCGCATGCACAGGGTGTGCATGTATATATCCACGTGCGTGTTGGTGCATTGATACGTGCACACATGCTGATATATGTGTGTAGCCATGTATGTATAAATGTAGTTATTTTTTATGTTATTTTTGTTGCTGTATATCACGTTATGTAAAAACGTCTTGATGCTTGTATTTTGTGTAAAATGTTTTGTTATTGTCTTGTGATATGATGCGGAAGAAATATGAATGAAAAAAAATTAAGATAGAAATTATTCATTTAAGAATAGCTAATCATCGCGTGCACTCTATTGTCCTGTACATATAGGTAGCACGGCGGCCGACTGTACGTATATCCACATAGAGTATGACAATAGGACGTCTACATACCGGGAGGACATCCGGTACAGGCACTGTCTCCGGACTGAGGAGTGCTGTGGTAACTCTACAGACAGGCGGTGTTGTCTCCTCAAATCTCAGTGAGTCTCCTACTGTAGCTCATAGGT
Source organism: Mimachlamys varia (assembly GCA_947623455.1). Classification (NCBI taxonomy): domain Eukaryota; kingdom Metazoa; phylum Mollusca; class Bivalvia; order Pectinida; family Pectinidae; genus Mimachlamys; species Mimachlamys varia. The sequence continues at coordinate 5,659,592 of OX392534.1, forward strand.
ACTACATACAATGTAGGTCAAGGTCACGTGTTTCTCTGTCTCCGGACTGAGGAGTGCTGTGGTAACTCGACAGACAGGCGGTGTTGTCTCCTCAAATCTCAGTGAGTCTCCTACTGTAACTAATAGGTGCACATATAATGTAGGTCAAGGTCAGGTGTCTCCCTGTCTCCGGACTGAGGAGTGCTGTGGTAACTCGACAGACAGGCGGTGTTGTCTCCTCAAATCTCAGTGAGTCTCCTACTGTAACTAATAGGTGCACATATAATGTAGGTCAAGGTCAGGTGTCTCCCTGTCTCCGGACTGAGGAGTGCTGTGGTAACTCGACAGACAGGCGGTGTTGTCTTCTCAAGTCTCAGTGAGTCTCCTACTGTAACTAATAGGTGCACATACAATGTAAGTCAAGGTCACATAAAGGTGTTATATACATGTAGGCCAAGGTCACGTGTCTCTGTCTCCGGACTGAGGAGTGCTTTGGTACATTTAACTCTACGGACAGGCGGTGTTGTCTCCTCAAATCTCAGTGAGTCTCCTACTGTAGCTTATATGCGATATATACATGTAAGTCAATGTCACATATAGGTTTTATATACATGTAGGTCAAGGTCATGTGTCTCTGTCTCCGGACTGAGAAGTGCTGTGGTAACTCTACAGACAAGAGGTGTACATACATGTAGGTCAAGGTCACATATAGATGCTACGTACATGTAGGTCAAGGTCACATGTCTCTGTTTCCGGCCTGAGACAAGCGGTGTTGTCTCCTTAAATCGCAATGAGTCTCCTATTGTAACTTATAGGTACTACATACAATGTAGGTCAAGGTCACGTGTATCTGTCTCCGGACTGAGGAGTGCTGTGGTAACTCTACAGACAGGCGGCGTTGTCTCCTCAAATCTCAGTGAGTCTCCTACTGTAGCTTATAGGTGATACATACAATGAAGGTCAAGGTCACATTTAGGTGCTACATACATGAAGGTCAAGGTCACATATAGATGCTACGTACATGTAGGTCAAGGTCACATGTCTCTGTTTCCGGACTGAGACAAGCGGTGTTGTCTCCTTAAATCGCAATGAGTCTCCTATTGTAACTTATAGGTGATACATACAATGTAGGTCAAGGTCACGTGTATCTATGTCTCCGGACTGAGGAGTGCTGTGGTAACTCTACAGACAGGCGGTGTTGTCTCCTCCAATCGCAACGAGTCTCCTTCTGTAGATTATAGGTGATACATACAATGTAGGTCAAGGTCACATTTAGGTGCTACATACATGTAGGTCAAGGTCACGTGTTATATTTTATATTTTAGATTCGTGAAGCCTTATTTGTTGTTTTACTCTGAGAGAATAGTTCGATATAAAGAAATACATAAAAACTGAAGTTCTGTCTTTCAGATATAAGGCATCGATCAAGCTACTTTCTTTAAGTATAGTTAGAGACACAAAAGGTCTGCAATGTTGTAGATGTTACTGAGACACTACACTAAAGTCTATAAAGTTGTGGATGGTGAGTTATAGTGTTTAATACTACATACAACCGGTAGATCATATCAAAACTAAGCTTACAGCTGTTTAGGCAAGCTATCTTAGTGTTTAGGCAAGCTATCTTAGTGTTGACAGCTTCGCTTTAAGCTTTTATACTTCCTTATATGGTCTTAGCTGTTGATATGTCGTTAAACAAAATAAACTAAAACCAAATATTTAGTTTGAAGGTAGTAACGTCGATTGTGTAATGTTCCTGTTTTTTTTTCACAGAGATAAGACGGAAACGGACGACAGTCAGTATGCGCCTGCGTTGTTGCTGGCAGGAATCACGGCAGCATTGGTAGTGATCGGGGTGATCGCCATCTTCTGCTGGCGTTTGGTCTGTATATCTGCCTACACGGAAGCGTCCCACGTGCGAGGTCATAACCAACGTCACAGACGGGTTCATACGTCGGGCACACGAGGTATATGATGTGTTTGTTTGCAAAGTTTTTCATTCAAATAGATCATAAATATGCTTATTTACATGTCTCTGCATTTAAAAAATTTCACCTCAATTATCGATAGGTCACACAATTTTGTTCTACAGTTGGAAAAGCGTCTATAACAGAAAAATAGTACTTCGAAAACTTGAGAAATATTGCAATTTTTTCAAAATTCAATATAAATACGATTGCGTATGAAATGTGCATAGGTGAATTATATTAATCAATAGAAAGCAATAGAAAGCTAAACTGAAAGTAAGTTTTTAAATCATTTTGATTTGCACCTCGGAAAAACTTTCGCGCTTGTCGTATCATGCGGGAGTCATTTTGAAAATTCAATGTGAAAAAGATAAAGTTACAATTTGTGTCAAATTCTAATTTGTTGATGTCTTGACGTCGCATTACGTCATATCTAAAAACAGACAATCAGGAGCGGAGTCAAAGACATCACCAGGGGTCACACAGACAAAACCACGGGTCACACGGACAAAACCACGGGTCACACGGACCACATCATGGGTCACACGGACCACACCAGGGGTCACACGGGCTACATGACGGGTCACATGGTCATCACGTCAGAGTATCTGCACTAGATCTACAATACATCTTACCAGTGGTTCTTCCTGACGAGTACCTGGCAGGCCACCTGGCAGGGCCACAACCCCCAGCGTATACAAAAGATGCCCCCTCCCCAGCGTCCAAGTACATAGCTCCGCCCTCATACGAAGATAGTGTTCATTACAAAGGTAAGCATCACATTCTTTTTAATAGAATATGGGACGAGTGATGAAGCGGACCAGTCACCTTAAACCATTCAAACAAACAGACACTATAACAGCAGGATTTTTTATTTAAGAAATCGTTTACAGCATGCTGCCAAATTAGATAAGAATCGTTATGTAGGATTAGTTTGGCCATCAATTTGGATCGTTCATAACAACAATCCTCATACGATCAAGGATACTGTGTGTGGTCCTATTTATAAGGGAGTACTATTACAGTTACGCATACCAAAAGTAGATCTACTAATTATATATAAGCATACCATAGATTTTTATAACCAAAATTGTTATATTTGTACAAGTTTACCTTTAGTCATGATAAGGCTTACACAGTAAGTGTCATTATGTTTATCCTGTACTAGGTGTTTCTTTAAATTATAGCAACATTTTAACGAGAAAGGTTTTAACGGTACGATTGATAATCAGGGCTTCTAGTAGAAGCAGAAGGTAGACCACGGACTTAGATAATGTCAGCTTCCGAGAAAACACCTTTTGGAAAACAAATGTTTTCATGAAAATTCGTTTGATAAACGTTTCTCCATAGCAAGTAATGTAACCGCATGTTAACGGATTGGTCCTTCTCCAGATTGGAAACAGAACTTGTAAATCTTTAATTACATCATGTTTTGAGAGAAAACAGAGTCGTGCGTATTTGCATCTTTATATTTACTGTTTGTGATTACAATTAACACTGGACTTCGTAGCTAGTTGTTTAATTACAATTAACACTGGACTTCGTAGCTAGTCGTTTATTACAATTAACACTGGACTTCGTAGCTAGTCGTTTAATTACAATTAACACCGGACTTCGTAGCTAGTCGTTTAGTTACAATTAACACTGGACTTCGTAGCTAGTCGTTTAATTACAATTAACACCGGACATCCTAGCTTGTCGTTTAATTATAATTAACACCGGACTTCGTAGCTAGTCGTTTAATTACAATTAACACCGGACTTCGTAGCTAGTCGTTTAATTACAATTAACACTGGACTTCGTAGCTAGTCGTTTATTACAATTAACACTGGACTTCGTAGCTAGTCGTTTAATTATATTTAACACCGGACTTCGTAGCTTGTCGTTTAATTACAATTAACACTGGACTTCGTAGCTAGTCGTTTATTACAATTAACACCGGACTTTGTAGCTAGTCGTTTAGTTACAATTAACACTGGACTTCGTAGCTAGTCGTTTAGTTACAATTAACACCGGACTTCGTAGCTTGTCGTTTAATTACAATTAACACCGGACTTCGTAGCTAGTCGTTTAATTACAATTAACACTGGACTTCGTAGCTAGTCGTTTAATTACAATTAACACAGGACTTCGTAGCTAGTCGTTTATTACAATTAACACCGGACTTTGTAGCTAGTCGTTTAGTTACAATTAACACCGGACTTCGTAGCTTGTCGTTTAATTACAATTAACACCGGACATCGTAGCTAGTCGTTAAGTTACAATTAACACTGGACATCGTAGCTAGTCGTTTAGTTACAATTAACACTGGACTTCGTAGCTAGTCGTTTAATTACAATTAACACTGGACTTCGTAGCTAGTCGTTTAATTATAATTAACACCGGACTTCGTAGCTAGTCGTTTAATTATAATTAACACCGGACTTCGTAGCTAGTCGTTTAATTACAATTAACACCGGACTTCGTAGCTAGTCGTTTAATTACAATTAACACCGGACTTCGTAGCTAGTCGTTTAATTACAATTAACACTGGACTTCGTAGCTAGTCGTTTAATTATAATTAACACCGGACTTCGTAGCTTGTCGTTTAGTTACAATTAACACTGGACTTCGTAGCTAGTCGTTTAATTACAATTAACACCGGACTTCGTAGCTAGTCGTTTAGTTACAATTAACACTGGACTTCGTAGCTAGTCGTTTAATTACAATTAACACTGGACTTCGTAGCTAGTCGTTTAATTATTATTAACACCGGACTTCGTAGCTAGTCGTTTAATTATAATTAACACCGGACTTCGTAGTTAGTCGTTTAATTACAATTAACACCGGACTTCGTAGCTAGTCGTTTAATTACAATTAACACCGGACTTCGTAGCTAGTCGTTTAATTACAATTAACACCGGACTTCGTAGCTAGTCGTTTAATTACAATTAACACTGGACTTCGTAGCTTGTCGTTTAATTACAGTTAACACCGGACTTCGTAGCTAGTCGTTTAATTACAATTAACACCGGACTTCGTAGCTTGTCGTTTAGTTAGATTTCTTTGCTTAGAGACAAACTGTGACGTTAGACTCAATTATTTTGTCATATTTTGTTTGGCCTATGTTTCAGAACGCGATCCTCCTCCGCCAGCGTACACACTGACTTCCACAGACGACAGGACAGACTCTACCACAGACGACAGGACAGACTCGTGTTCTAGTGATACACATGTAGATATGGACCAGGAAGAGGAGTCGTCACGTGACCAGCCGAATTAGTGATACAGTGTTCTTATTTTTTTTTCATAAAAAGAAAATAAGTGTGATGGTGGTTAGGGTGGGGAGCAGTTTTTCGACATTGAGAGCTTTACACCCTTCACGCAATATTTGGCCACTGAGGGTGTCATTTTTACCGAAAGTCTAAACCCAAAAAATTAGCTTGAACACCTCAGGTTATGTCCAAATATATAAAGCTTTAACATGTGGCCAAGTCGTAATATGTGTGGCTCTGTGAACTGGTATTAATAAAGGAATGAAATGAAGTTCGTATTTACTCTGGCAATGCTGTTACGGCGTCATGAACGTTGAAATAATATATACATGTGTCAAGAATCGTATAACGATTAAGTGATTCATGGAATATGTCCAAAAAGCCAATCTTGTTATAACCTCGTGAATGTTAAAATAATTTATACCAAGAATCGCAAAGTGATAGAATATTTCATTGAATATGTTCAAAAAGCCAATGTTGTTATGACTTTATGAATGTTGAAATAGCATATACATGTATCGGAAAGTGTGTCGCAAAGTGGTAAGTGATTCATGAATATGATCCAAAAAGCCAATGTTGTTATGACCATATGAATGTTGAAAAGATTTGTTTATGATTATTTAGCATTGTATTTAAGCGTTAGTGTGAAATATTTGTTACCTCTACAATGCTATGACGTCAAGTTTTGTGACAATTTAAATGTATTACATTATAAGTATGCATCTCAACCTGCAGTACCTTTCCACGGGGCCCATTCTGATTACAGCCCCAGGGAAACATGGGCTATCCTACAATGTAGGTTCAAGGCAAGTAAATTAAAAGTTATTTTTGTCTTATTTATTTTTATTTACTTAATTGTTTAAACCTTTATTTTAGTTATTTTTAATCGACTTGTCAGGCTCAAATTATCACCTAAAGGCGTAATAAATCTGTTATCATATTATTTAACTGTATTTTAGCTCACCTGGCCCGAAGCGCCAAGTAAGTTTATACGATGGTGCAGCGTCCGTCCGTCAACTTTTCCTTTAAACGACTTCTTCTGAAATACCAAAAGGCCTACTGACATGAAATTTGGCTGGTATGTTTCTTGGAACGAGCTGAACAAACATTGCGAAAAAATGACCTTGACCCGTATTCAAGGTCACAGGGGTCAAATATGTTAAAACCTTTTAACGACTTCTTCTGATAAACCAAAAGGCATAGATATTTGATGTTTGGCTGAAATGTTCCTTGGATGAAGCCCGACAAATTTTGCGATTATTTTAAAACCTGACCCATATGCTAGTTCACGGGTCAAATCTGTTAAAATCTTCTAATGACTTCTTCTGATAAACCAAAAGGCCTAGAACCTTGATGTTTTGTTGAAAAGTTCGTTGGATGAAGCCCGACAAATTTTGCGATTTTTTTTTAACCTGACTCATATGCAAGTTCAGGTTCAAATCTGTTAAAACCTTCTAATGACTTCTGCTGATTAACCAAAAGGCTCAGAACCTTGGTGTTTTGCTGAAATGTTCTTTGAATGAAGCCCGACAAACTTTGCGAAAAGAAATGACCTTGACCAATATGCAAGGTCACATGGGTCAAATCTGTTTAAACCTTTAAACGACTTCTTCTGATTAACCAAAATGCCTAGAAGCATGATATATAGCTGAACGATAGTTTTGATGAAGCCCGACAAAGTTTGTGAAGAGAAATGATCTTGACCCATATTCAAGGTCACAAGGGTCAAATCTGTTTAAACCTTTAAATGACTTCTTCTGATTAACCAAACGGCCTAGAGACATGTTTTTGGCTGGTAGTTTCCTTTGAAGAAACAGAACGAAGTTTGCGAATGAAAATTACCTTGTCTTACTTTCAAGTTCACAGGGATAAAATATGTTCAAATCTTAACATGTTCTTCTGAATGTCTTACAGTAATAGATTTTAGGCGACTTCAGGGTTACAATTAAGAGATTGATCCCAGGTGAGCGATGCAGGCCCGTTGGGCATTTTGTTAATATAATGTCTTATTAAATGCTATGCATTTTTTTTTAATGTAATGAACTATTAAGCGATCTTATCCAAATTAATACTTTTTAAATGTGTTATCTGTGATAGTAAATATTTCGCAATACAAGTGCCAAAACGTATGGTTTCGATTTTGATAGTCATTTTTGTATCTGAATGTATTGATCTCCGTCTGTATTGTATTATATATGCCTTTTACCTGAATAAACATAATACAATATCGTTGAGCTGGCGTCTTGTAGTCTTGTGGTACGTGTGGTAGTATACGATATAACATAAATCTGGTAAGGAGCGTGTACATTTACCTTAATGTACTGTCCATAAATTACTTACGTCACTTATTGTTAGGATGTGTTTGAAAAAGTAAAAAAAAAGTACTCAATGCTAGTCCTACGAAATCCTGTTTGTGGATTGTAAGCTTCTTATACAACAGCACCATGACTATGTATCGATGGTGCAGTGAGCGTATGGTGCTACATCTGTCGTTTAAATCCATCTTCGTCAGTACCAACATCATGTTACCAATCAGAGACTTCGGACCACCCGTAATGTCAATCAAACGCATGTCCGTCCGGCTATCCGTCTTTGTCCCGACTCAAGAACGATTAAAGTCAAGAAGATTATTTTTAGTATAAAAGTTGCGTAGAAAAATAGAGAAATAAATAACTCTATTGATTTTGGGTAACATCTATGAAAATTCAAAGTCACAAAAATCCTATTTTGTAGGTGTTTTTTGCCCGGATATTGCACTATGACAGTAAGATGACACTTTGGGGGGGGGGGGGGGGGGCTCCTCTTGTCCCGACCACAGGATCACAGATATATTGTAGTGGGAGGGGTCCCATTCGAGATAGGTTATATAATTATCAGACAATCATTTCATAATGACATAGGTCCGTGCCTAGCCCCTGTGGTCCAGATGATCACTGGGGAGTACATGATTTGGGGGCACGGTGGTCTAGTGTTAGGAAGCCGGGCTAGGGTTGCGAGAAGTGTACCATGGGTTTCCGACGATGCCCAGGGAGTTGAGAACGATATTGGCTGGTTGCTAAGGCCCTATAACCACTGATAATAATTTGTGAACAGCTTTGAGACAGCCTTTAAAGTCCTGATAAAGCGGTATATAAGAACCTCGATTATGATGGTAAGATGACACATGGTCAGAAGATGTTTCTAGGGCATGTAAAGAGCTCTATTGATTTGGGGTTTGGTTTGCCAAAGGTACAAAGTCACTGTTTCTTAAAGTAAGATCTGTTTTGTCTGGATGATAACTAGAAAATTAATTGTGGCAGTGATATGACATTTGAAGCATACATTTTCTTAGAGCAGCAAAGAAACCAAATTAATTAGGGTGTAACCTAACAATGGCCAACGTCACTGTTGCTAAACATAAATCTGCGAGTGCCTTTTTTCATAATAACGCTACCATTTCATGAAAATGGATTAACTCAAAATTGATTAACTTTTCACGGTAAACATATTTGATAGTTTTAGACAATAATGCAGTAAATTGCTTCATGCAGTGTTCAAGGCCATGACATCAAACGTTAAGCTAGGTCCCACAAGAAAACTGGAATTTTCTTGAAATCTATTGTTTTTTTTATTCATAGATCTAGTTGACTTTTGTAAGGAATAATCTGAGGATTATTGTTGTCAAAAGTATAAGGACCAAGGTCAAAAACTTATTGGAATTCTTAATCTGTTATTTTTTTTTCAAAAATGGTTAACATTTTTTTTTTGTAATTATGACTAAAAGCTTTAAAGAATTATCTGACAATTATCATTTTGAATTATCGAAGGTCACCGTCGAATATACATTGTACAATACTGAAAATACTGTTTATCTTCAGGATCAACTTTCGGTGTACATTGATGTAAAGAGTTATAAAAAAAACTAATTTCTGTGTGATTATAGTTTGGCATGCCCTTCCTAAAGGCTAAAACGGTATGCGCAACAGAGAAATAACGACGCCCCCACCCCTTACCCCCCTCAAAAAACGGTGGGAGGGGGGTATTCTGTCCCAAGTGGCTCTTTCATTTAAAGAGTGTTGTTACGCTCGCTTGTATCCAGGATTTCACAAAACAGTTTTCTTTTAGAGATTTTTTCAAATTCTATTTCTGAAGCTTCTTTAAAGATGACGTAACATACACATATGCTGCACCTTTTAAATTTAGTAATAGATACAGTATGCCGAAAACATAAATTAAACTGCACCATACAGCTGTTTCGTCCTCCTAGGACTCTTCAGTGGTGCTAGGGGCCAAAAGGTGGGAGTCCAAAATTTCTAAACTAATTTAGAAGCAGAAGGGTCAGGTGCGTAAAACCCCTTTAATTTATTAATTTAGAAGTAAAATTGAACTAGTCCTGTATAATTTCAAATCGTGTACTAAGAAAATGTGTATATTATATACCGTGCCACTACTCAAATTAGATTAACTATAGCTATGGAGGCTCCAGCAAAGCTCGGGGACTAAAAAATCCACCAGCAGAGTCTGTCACATTTTAATTTTCTTTAATTTATTGCTTTTAGGAGTTGGAAGATGTGCGTGGTCAAGACCAGCAGCTTTGTTTGATTTTAATATACGTTGACCTTTTCTTTTTTTTTTGCAATTGTATCTTAAAACGAAAATACAGAAAATCTGTCTAAGAACTTCAGATCTACATTTGTATATATATACACGTATACAGAACAGGAAAACCACTTTAATAAATTCCTTATTAATCTGAAGGAATTATTTCAAAATAGATGCGTTGACATTCTGAAAGTTTTTACATACTTACTTTAATGTTTGATTTAGTATTACTGTTGCTTACAATTGAAGACTACATCACAAACATAGGCCTAGCTAGTACACATTTATGAAGTTACATACTTTTTACTAGCGTGTCACCTAAATGAAGAGTTATCGTTCTTGGTTCGTTACCCTTGGCTACGCAAGGTGTCCAATATGGCGTCCGTGAAGCCAAACCTAGTTCGTTCATAGAGCTCGTGTCTGGTATTTTCTATTTTGTGTGATAATATCAAAGAATTTAAGATGGCAGCGGTTCTACGAGGCACTGCTGTTGCCTCAGCGAATCGAGGTCAGCCAAGTTCGTTCTATAGCAAAGACAAAACAAATCCAGTGTTTCAGTCGCTGGAGCAGGAGACAAAAAAGTTCATGGGTTACATGAAAAAACGGAACACGACGGGTTACCAGAAGCCAGATGATGAACCCTGTTCAAGACCGTAAGCAAGCATATGTAGATATATCTAATGATATAGACATCACTTTTTGTCGCTGAAACGGTTGATGAAATCAATGTGGCCCTGTATCCAATCTGATGGTGATTGATGTATAATATTTTGTAACATTATGTTGTCACTGTTCAGTCTGTTGTGCGCCATTATGTTGTATATCATTATGTTGTGTAACAACAATATTATTCAGTTTTATACATACATTCATTCTGTAATCTATTTTCACAACTAGTCTATAGCTAGTCAACCCAGTCATGATTTAACAAAGCTAATTAATATGCATGTTTAATGTCCAGCTAGATACATGTATATGATGGGGAAATACTGTCTTATTGGCAAGCTAGCTTTTCCAGTCATTGAGTATAACCCGGGGATCTATTCATGCTAGTTAAGCAACGATGAGTGTGGTCAGTAGTTTAGTTACAGATGAGTGACCGCCTTCATGTTACAATTGTCCAATCTCTGTGACCCACAAGAAGTTATATAATTTATCAAGTAGGCGAGAGCAGAGAAAAATCTGGGTGAATTATTTACATAGTACAGTTGATATAGGCTGAATTAGCTATATAGTAAAATAAAACTGAAAATATAATGATAGGATAAATGTAAACAAACTTAAGTCATTTCGGGTCGCAATTGTCTCATGCACAATTCATCATTAAGTGGAGTACGTAGTCTGAAGGGTTCTGGCTTTCTGACCCCCTAAATATTGGGAAGGCTAGTGCCTAGTAGAGTTAAAATTCTGGTCTTAATAAATATGCGAAATTGTAGCGACCCATTCATTGGTTGCTTATTAAGCAGTGTTTTATGATATGCAACAGGTTTATACACATGGCCATGCATCGCTTCGAGATCATCTGAGAGTTTCTACCTGAATCTGGATATTTTTTAGAAATGGATGGCGACAGTTAGTTAACGCTCTTCTGTGACTTGATTAAATGTGTAAGTTGGTAGAAAAATATAGATCTGTTCTTTCCATTGACACCTAATTTGCATGTGTGAAAAAACGTTGCATATTATAAAACACTGCTTAATCAGTGACCCGTGGATAGGTCGGTAAAATTTTGCTTAATTATTATGACCAAAATTCTGACTCTACGAGCAGCTAGCCATTCCAATATCTAGGGGATCAGACAGATCCCTTCGGACTACATTGTACATGTATTTAAAGTGGACAAGCGAGTGGGTGAAATGCAAGATTTTGTCTTTAAAATTAAATCTGGTAATTTTGTTGATTGTTACATTTCACATGTTTGCATTCCTCTACAGCCCATTGCTCCACTGAGCTACCTGTAATTAAAGGGAATTTATAAGCCCTAGTAATTTGATAAATTGCACTATCACTATTCCTCCTCCTATTACAGTATTATACATGTACATTGTATATATATTAACGTGTACATGTATGTAAAAATTTCCTGGTGTGTTTAATTTTGTCTGGAACAATATTAAATTAAAATCTCGGTAGGAGTTTAACAAAACCCACTTTATATTTTTGTTATAAAATGTGAATTTACAGTGTGGTCTATTTTGACTATCCCCCCCTCCCCCCTCCCCCCCCCCCCCCCCCCCATTATCCATGCAAACAAATCTATAAGTATTAATTTCCACACTATTGGGGAGTCCCCAAAAATAACTGATGTTAACAAACTTGTGGTACATGTATGGGATGTTGTGCTAAACATCGGGACATAATCATAGGAATATCTTCTATGACAATAATGTAGGACAAAAGAAGATGAGATGATATATTGCTAATAGATTAACATTAAACCATGTGATCAGTGTAATGCTGTTGGGTGTCACCATTGTTTCCAAGTCATTCTTCCTTTATACCTGTAGCCCTGTACGTATGTGATATAACAGTCTTCCGAGTCATTCTTCCTGTATACCTGTAGCCCTGTACGTATGTGATATAACAGTTATGTGTTTTGTTCTCTGTTGGTACACTATAGTATGTATTTCCTGGTAGCATTAATATTTTTGACAAAAGGAAGCTGATCACATGACATCGATCCTTTTCAAATTTGATCAATTTCCGTCAAAAATGATCAAATGACTACTTAAAGACAAGGATATGTAATGATTAATACTCAATTCACATTCACACCAGAAATAATCATGCTCACACACTGTGCGAAAGTAACAATATACCAATAGATGGAGGCCACAGGAAAACCTGTCGGTCTATGCAAAATGTTAGTACTGTAGACCTGATATCTAAGCAATTTAATTGCTCTTGTTTGTCAAGGAAAATATCAAAACTGTTTGAATAGAGCATATCAATTGCATTTCTCTTGTTTGTTGTTAATTTCCTGATTTATTTGGCTGAATTTGTCATTGTAAATCAAATTATGTTCAAACATCAGTTGAAGGTGAGGAGATCCATCTGTATTAAGCGGTTTATTGACACAGATGGAAAAATTTAGTCTACGGAAATTTTGGGTCTTTGCAATTTGAAATATCCATTGACCTATTGTCTATGGAACTTCATAAATTACTTTCATGCACTGCTCGCAAAATGTATGTATACCACATGCTTTTTATTTTCCACATCACATTACTTCAATTCTTTAAAATTGTATGGATAGAGATCTAAGACTTAGATATTTAGAAACCAGCAATAATTCGAATTATTAATTTTTTTGAGTGACATGTTATCATCATTGTCTTTTGATTGATTACACTTACAGGGCAGACACATTGTTTGACCTATGGAACAAGTATGAGCCTAAGCTGCCGAAGATGTACTACCAAGAAAAACTATTAGAAATGGGCGACTTTTTGATGACTGTTCAGGTATGCCTAGAAGCTCTGAATCTGTTAATACCGTAATATCATACTTTATAAGTGCCACACATCCATTGAATGCTGCATAGCAAGGCTGGTATTCTAAATTTTAACACTTTTATGGAAGTTATTACATCTATTTATGCTTAAACACACAAGTTTCCCTCATTTTAATAACATATTCAGGAATAAGGCCTGTATCCTTTGAATTTAATATCTCATTCACTTAAAAGATATCGGATTAAATTTGTCACAGATAAAATAATGCACATGTATATATATCTATTGACCTTGGAAAGTTGTCTTGGGCAAAGTAAGGTACATGGATGGCAAACCATCAACCAATATTGAATTAATAGTTGAAGGTTATTTTTGTTTTTATTATAGGAGTACAGCCTAGCTTTGTGGCAGTGCTATGAACGCTACCTCTTGCACTTCGGACATGTTGATGAAGGGGATATAACTGATGTTGACACCTTTAAGACAACATTTTTCCCAGAAGGATTTGACAGTGATGATGCTGGACTTACAGTAAGATTTGTTTAAATGTAGATAGCTTTAATATTAATTGATAGAATTTAAATGAGCAATAAATAAAATACTGTTGCATAATGGAAAAATCGATATTTATTAATGTCTAAGACGTGATCATGCTTGTGTTGAGCTGTTGAATGAAAAGATGACATTTTTAAGATGAATCATTTATTTTCTTTACAGTTTCGTGCATTAATGGGCAAGAGCATCAGTATGTACCAGGTGGTTCGGGTCGGTGATCCCAAGCTACAGAACAAACAGTCAGTGGACAGGTGTGTCCAGATTCTCTCCTTCCTCAGGCTTGTAATGCAGGTAGTCCTGCCTCAGGAGAAACTCTGCTGGCTTGTCTATAACGGTGAGTGCTATCTCCATTGCCTCTCCCACATCTCCATAGCCTCTCCCACATCTCCATAGCCTCTCCCACATCTCCATAGCATCTTCCACATCTCCATAGTCTCTCCCACATCTCCATAGCATCTCCCACATCTCCATAGCCTCTCCCACATCTCCATAGCCTCTCCCACATCTCCATTGCCTCTCCCACATCCCAATAGCCTCTCCCATATCCCCATAGTCTCTCCCACATCCCCATAGCCTCTCCCACATCTCCATTGCCTCTCCCATATCCCAATAGCCTCTCCCACATCCCAATAGCCTCTCCAACATCTCAATAGTCTCTCCCACATCTCCATTGCCTCTCCCACATCTCCATTGCCTCTCCCATATCCCAATAGCCTCTCCCACATCCCAATAGCCTCTCCAACATCTCCATAGTCTCTCCCACATCTCCATAGCCTCTCCCACATCTCCATTGCCTCTCCCACATCTCCATAGTCTCTCCCATATCTCAATAGTCTCTCCCACATCTCCATAGCCTCTCCCACATCTCCATAGCCTCTCCCATATCTCCATTGCCTCTCCCACATCTCCATAGCCTCTCCCACATCTCCATTGCCTCTCCCACATCTCCATTGCCTCTCCCACATCTCCATAGCCTCTCCCACATCTCCATTGCCTCTCCCACATCCCCATAGTCTCTCCCACATCTCCATAGCCTCTCCCACATCTCCATAGTCTCTCCAACATCTCCATTGCCTCTCCCACATCCCTATAGCCTCTCCCTCATCTCCATAGTCTCTCCAACATCTCCATTGCCTCTCCCACATCCCTATAGCCTCTCCCACATCTCAATAGTCTCTCCCACATCCCCATAGCCTCTCCCACATCCCCATTGCCTCTCCCACATCTCCATTGCCTCTCCCACATCTCCATAGTCTCTCCAACATCTCCATAGCCTCTCCCACATCTTCATTGCCTCTCCCACATCTCCATAGCCTCTCCCACATCCCCATAGCCTCTCCCACATCCCCATAGTCTCACCAACATCTCCATTGCCTCTCCAACATCTCCATTGCCTCTCCCACATCTCCATAGCCTCTCCCACATCTCCATAGCCTCTCCCACATCCCCATAGCCTCTCCCACATCTCCATTGCCTCTCCCACATCTCCATTGCCTCTCCCATATCCCCATAGTCTCTCCCACATCTCCATAGCCTCTCCCATATCCCCATAGCCTCTCCCACATCTCCATTGCCTCTCCCACATCTCCATTGCCTCTCCCATATCCCCATAGTCTCTCCCACATCTCCATAGCCTCTCCCATATCCCCATAGCCTCTCCCACATCTCCATTGCCTCTCCCACATCTCCATAGCCTCTCCCACATCTCCATTGCCTCTCCCACATCCCCATAGCCTCTCCAACATCCCCATAGCATCTCCCACATCTCCATTGCCTCTCCCACATCTCCATTGCCCCTCCCACATCTCCATTGCCTCTCCCATATCCCCATAGTCTCTCCCACATCCCCATAGCCTCTCCCACATCTCCATAGCATCTCCCACATCTCCATAGCCTCTCCCACATCCCCATAGCCTCTCCCACATCTCCATAGCATCTCCCACATCTCCATTGCCTCTCCCATATCCCAATAGCCTCTCCCACATCTCCATTGCCTCTCCCACATCTCCATAGCCTCTCCCACATCCCCATAGCCTCTCCCATATCTCCATAGCATCTCCCACATCTCCATTGCCTCTCCCATATCCCAATAGCCTCTCCCATATCCCTATAGCCTCTCCCACATCTCCATTGCCTCTCCCACATCCCCATAGCCTCTCCCATATCCCAATAGCCTCTCCCACATCCCCATAGTCTCTCCCACATCCCCATAGTCTCTCCCACATCTCCATAGCCTCTCCCACATCCCCATAGTCTCTCCCACATCTCCATAGCCTCTCCCACATCCCCATAGCCTCTCCCACATCTCCATAGCCTCTCCCACATCCCCATAGTCTCTCCCACATCCCCATAGTCTCTCCCACATCCCCATTGCCTCTCCCACATCCCCATAGCCTCTCCCACATCTCCATAGCCTCTCCCACATCCCCATAGCCTCTCTCACATCCCCATAGTCTCTCCCGCATCTCCATAGCCTCTCCCACATCCCCATAGTCTCTCCCACATCTCCATAGCCTCTCCCACATCCCCATAGCCTCTCCCACATCTCCATAGCCTCTCCCACATCCCAATAGTCTCTCCCACATCCCAATAGCCTCTCCCACATCCCCATAGCCTCTCCCACATCCTCATAGTCTCTCCCACATCTCCATAGCCTCTCCCACATCCCCATAGTCTCTCCCACATCCCCATAGTCTCTCCCACACCTCCATAGCCTCTCCCACATCTCCATAGCCTCTCCCACATCCCCATAGCCTCTCCCACATCTCCATAGTCTCTCCCACATCCCCATAGCCTCTCCCACATCCTCATAGTCTCTCCCACATCCCCATAGCCTCTCCCACATCCCCATAGTCTCTCCCACATCCCCATAGCCTCTCCCACATCCCCATAGTCTCTCCCACATCTCCATAGTCCTCTCACATCCCTATAGCCTCTCCCACATCCCTATAGCCTCTAGTTACTGTTTTATTGCACAGAAGTTTGAAGAGGATTTTTGAAAACAATTCTGTGTTGTATTGGGAAATTATCAATATACAGTGAGTGTTACAGCCATTTTGGGATTTAGATAATCAGTATAATGACTGTGAATACATGAAATAAGATTGTTTAAATTTTATTTAAGTGTATCGTCTTGACAGGGTAATCATTTTGTTCTTTCTATATAATTATGCTGCATTTTGTTAACTTGGGCAATCAGTAGGAAATTGATTTTATCGTACAGATTTATTTGTTTAAATTTCCAAATTTGGCATTTTAAAAGGAAAAATGAAGAAAAAAAATACTTGTTTTCATTGGAATTGGTTTCTTTAACAGGCCGCAAAAGTACCCTGATAAACCCTTGTAATGGAAAAATGTTGTCACTTTAGACTGTCATACTGTTAAATTGAACACTGAAAATATATGATGATAGTTTATGTATAATATTAATGGAACTACTGTTTGTCTGAGAAGTGACGTGTATACCCTGTATGTTGTGTGTGTTATAGGTTGTGTACACTAGTACCTTATAGTACTAATGTGGTGAGTGTTTTATTTACAGGTACAATCCATATCTACAGTGTCTCTAGACATATGATGTCACTTGGCCACTCCGCTAGGGTAAGTGTTATCTCCCTTTGTTTCCGCTAGGGTAAGTGTTGTCTCCCTTTATTTCTGTATGTTGGTATGCCCATCATTGTGAAAAGTAATATTGTTAGACTTCCATTCTTCCACAAATCATTTTGTTTTCCACACAGAGGTCTTCTTAAATATAGAGGCTAAAAAAATGCTAAGTGGAATTCATAATTAACATGATGTAGTTTGATTGGTGACTGGTCTTACCACATTATCTACCCAGAAAAGATTTTTAAGGTCAACCTAGGTTACATCTAGAAGGAGAATGTCAAAAATGATGTTGAAAGAAGTTTTACATGCATACAATCATATATTTATCATACTGCATTGTAATTGCTAGAAAATCTGATTGATCAATTATACTTTCAGGTCAACTTTTAGAGTTATGTAATTTATGATAAGTTTTTAGAAACCTTGATCTGCATTCACTACCAGGTTTTTGACAGTTTTGTAAGAATGGTAATTAGTCTGATAGTGTGTAAATGGCTGTGGGTTGTAGGTGATTGAGTATCTATTGTGGGCCAGTGTTTGTATGGAGACGTCAGTGCCCCTCCTGGCTGTAAAGTACCTACCCTGGAGAGCCACCCTCTACACTGCTGTATGTCAGTGCTACTTCGACTGTAAGGTATCCCATCACGCTGAGGTAGGTAAACACTGGCCTAATATGTCATACAGGCCCTTTCTGGTGAATTTCAGACTATAATTTCATGTGTTCTTTGATTATTGTGGTAACGATGTGAAGATAAAGATTTTAAATTACGATGACTGATAATTTAACAAATTATCAATAAGAATCTATACACCATTATGAAAATTGTAAATTTAAACTTGTATTATGAGCTAAGCTTAATTGTTCTTAAGTTTATTTATCAGTTAAGTGTATTTTGTATGTTAGAAATGCAGTTTTCTGTAATCATCTGTTCCAGAAGTCCAAGTTTGATATCAAAGTGAGAAATTATTGATTGCATTTTGTTATATTTAAGTGGGTATAATAATGCACAAGCAGTTTAAACATTTTCTTCTTTAATCAACTCATTCCTGTGACTGCTGAAATTTCTAAATGAGCCATTCTAACCACAGGTGCTGGACACATAGATATGTTATGGTACTCTATAATAGTATGATTTAGTACTATACCATAACATATATGTGTCCAACATTCAAATAAGTGCATAGGGGTCAATGATTAATACATTGTTTTTACTTTGATCCAAGAAATAATTTAAATTACTACCAAATAATTATATCATTCCATTTTGTAATAACTATATGTAAATCTTACTCATGTTTATTCATGGTATACATTATGTAAATGGTGTTGTTATACTGCTTGTGACAGAATTTTCCCACTTTTTATCTGTTCTATTTTTACTAAGTTAATTGTTTTATTTTACAGGTGTTTTTGTTATCAGTTACTGTTTAACTTGAATGCATAGTTAGATTGATCAAAGACTTGACTAGATTGATCAATATGTTATAATGATTTTTACACATTGACACTACCTTACTTGTATCTGCAGATTGATTTATTAATTTAATTTATGCCTTTTCCAAATGACAGAACTTGGTGTCAAATATTAAGAAAACATGTTACTTTGATTTGTGTGAAACATATGAAAACCTATTACCGAATATATATGTTTCTATGTCTGCTTAAATGAGAATTACTGATATAAAGGATTTTTTATATAATCCAAATTTTATTTGACAGGCATTTGCCAGGCGAGGCCTAGCCAAGATCAATGAACTAAGTCGACTTGAGAGTTTGAGTAGCTCCACGGAGACGTACGAGTCTGAGGAAGCCTTCCGTCAGGCTACGGTCAAGGTACACACTATGTTAGCTGATGCGGTCTAATTATTTTGTGTAATGTTGTCAGGAAAGTTTGGTATTTCAACAATTTAAAAATTACTGAAAATAGCTGCATGAAAAATAAATGATATCTGAGTTGCAGTGTTTTCTCCAGAAGGGGAGATAATTTACACATCCCGATTAAACGATGTCTCTAGTCTGCCTGTATATATCACACTATCAATAACCCCAGATTTTCAAACCTAGAGAAAATATTAATTTAGATTTATACAAATAACATCAAGGAATAGATTACACTTACTGATTATAATATATAACCTTGTGACTAAATTATAAAATTTTCTCTCAACATCCTTATCTTATATATTATAAACTATTCTACTTGGTAAATCATTGCTTTTCTGTTTCATGTACATCTTTTTGATTTGAAAAAAAAATTGGTGTCAAATATTAGCCAGTGATTGAATAATGATAACAAAAATGTTGTTATATATACAAGGTACTTGTGTTATGATAATTAACACAGATTTTTTAAAGACAAAATGTAAACATCTTTTTAGTTAATAGGGAAATAAATAATAAATTAAAAAAGAAATGTAAGTTATCAAGAAAGATTTAAAACAAAACATTTAAAACAAAGAATATGGATTTATTTCAGATGGCTGTGATGGTGTTCCGGCGCTCAGCTTTTGAAACAAGGAGGAAACCAAAGGGCTTGCTGCGTCCAAAGACTCGGGCCAACCTCAAGGATGCCCAAAATGTAAATAATCCATTTGGTGGTTTCTAATATTCCTATCCTATGTATAACCAAATTAACCATTCAGAATTGTTTCCTATATATACCTTTTTACAACACATTGTCATTGTTTGCAGTTGCCATGGCCACGCACCCCCAGTGAGAAGCTGTTGGCAGACATGTTAGAGGGCAGTGCAGCCCAGTTCTTGTGTATCCTTGAGAGTTTGAACGACACGAACCGTCGTACCATCCTGACATCACCTCCGGCTGCTGATAGTGAAGTCGAGATCCTGGATGTGTATGCAGAGTTGTTCCTCGCTGGACAGGAAATACTTTCTGGTATGTAATGTTCATAATTCACTGTAATTGAATATGTATATTTAATTACTGCTCCCATTCAGTTGAAAATAATTAAAGAAGTATTACTATTACTATTAGTGCATTAATATGATTGAATAGAATTAGAATAGACACCGACATTATTTTACCTTTATATCTATATCAATTAAACGGCCATACAATAAACTAAAATGGGGAGTCATTTACGGTTATAGATCTGAAGCTATCATTATCAGATCATAGATTTCGGTTTTTACAATTATTGATATTCAAGACTCGACTTAATATTCAGTTTGTGTTATTTAATATTTTATTTCATTACCACTCTTTCATACTTGAAAGACTGATTTAGAAATTTTTACTTTTTCTTCTTCAAGGTGGAGGCGGTCGTAGAGGATCGGGGGTAAAACCAACCAGCAACATCCCTGTACCTGCTCTGTGTGGGGTGATGAGGGGCAAGACTTTACTGGGAATGGCAACACATGGTGAGTGGTACTCTCAGTTATCTCCCTTCACCTCTTAATATTGACTGGGGAATATAATATTTCTCCTTACACAATTCAATCTTCCTGTGGATTTGTAAGAGAGACCAGTACATACATTCTGTGTTTAAGTTTTGTCATACAATTGTACATGTATCTTTTGTAAGGGAATTTTTGGGTAAAAATATAAGATCTGCTATCATCAAAAGTAATGATAAACTTTATGTTATCACTTTAAACCTTGATGTCAAACCAGGGACATATTGGAAAAAAGCCACATGAAAGAAAAATGCATTCTTTTAAAGACACTATAAAACTATGATACACAGTGTGATATGTGTTAATTAGCAAAGAGCTGATATTAAATCAGAAGTATTGTACAATGTCATTAGTGTGAAAATATCTTTGTATTTGTATATAATTATGTATTACATGCATACTTATTTGATATATTAACCATTAAACTAGTGGAAGAAATAGAATGTGTCTCACTGTCTGTGTTTAGGTGAGGATGGAGCCACCATCGAGGGTGCCATCAAGTTGGTGAAGATGGCCTACTGCTTTGAACAGTGGGAGGTGTTTGACCAGCTGATAGAGAGTGTCCTCATGTACATCAGGGTAAGTATCCATAGATATTGGCAGTGAAGACATGTTAAACAAATTATCAGTGCAATACTTAAACCTGAAATGAGAAAATCTGGTCACTAATTTATTTCAAATTTATTTGTACTCAGATCATCAAGAATCACACAAGTGAATATGCGTGGGATGAAAAGGCCCTGGAGTTACTACTGGCCATGGAGAAGGTGAACCCCAACCGACGTCACAAGCGAACAATGACATCCATAGGAGAGGAGGACAAGGAAAAGGATAGCATCAATCAGGACATAGGGGCATCACAGGCCGGAGGGCGTAAGTAGGGGCTACCAGGGGCATCACAGGCCGGAGGGCGTAAGTAGGGGCTACCAGGGGCATCACAGGCCGGAGGGCGTAAGTAGGGGCTACCAGGGGCAGTATCAAGGGCTGGAGGGTGTAAGTAGGGGCTACCAGGGGCAGTATCAAGGGCTGGAGGGTGTAAGTAGGGGCTACCAGGGGCAGTATCAAGGGCTGGAGGGTGTAAGTAGGGGCTACCAGGGGCAGTATCAAGGGCTGGAGGGTGTAAGTAGGGGCTACCAGGGGCAGTATCAAGGGCTGGAGGGTGTAAGTAGGGGCTACCAGGGGCAGTATCAAGGGCTGGAGGGTGTAAGTAGGGGCTACCAGGGGCATCACAGGCCGGAGGGCGTAAGTAGGGGCTACCAGGGGCAGTATCAAGGGCTGGAGGGTGTAAGTAGGGGCTACCAGGGGCAGTATCAAGGGCTGGAGGGTGTAAGTAGGGGCTACCAGGGGCAGTATCAAGGGCTGGAGGGTGTAAGTAGGGGCTACCAGGGGCAGTATCAAGGGCTGGAGGGTGTAAGTAGGGGCTACCAGGGGCAGTATCAAGGGCTGGAGGGTGTAAGTAGGGGCTACCAGGGGCAGTATCAAGGGCTGGAGGGTGTAAGTAGGGGCTACCAGGGGCAGTATCAAGGGCTGGAGGGTGTAAGTAGGGGCTACCAGGGGCAGTATCAAGGTCTGGAGGGTGTAAGTAGGGGCTACCAGGGGCAGTATCAAGGGCTGGAGGGTGTAAGTAGGGGCTACCAGGGGCAGTATCAAGGGCTGGAGGGTGTAAGTAGGGGCTACCAGGGGCAGTATCAAGGTCTGGAGGGTGTAAGTAGGGGCAACACAGGCCAGATGGAGAAAGTAAGGGCTCCAAGGGGCAGCAACACAGGCCAGAGGACATATAAGTAGGGGCTCCCAGGAGCAGCATCACAGGCCAGGGGGATTAAGTAGGGGCTCCCAGGGGCAGCATCACATGCCAGGGGGCGTAACTAGGGGCTCCCAGGGGCAGCATCACATGCCAGGGGGCGTTAGTAGGGGCTCCCAGGAGCAGCATCACAGGCCAGGGGGATTAAGTAGGGGCTCCCAGGACAGCATCACATGCCAGGGGGCGTAACTAGGGACTCCCAGGGGCAGCATCACAGGCCAGGGGGCGTAACTAGGGGCTCCCAGGGGCAGCATCAGTGGCTGGAGGGCGTAAGTAGGATCCTCACAGGCCGGAGGGCGTAAGTAGGGGAGACATCACAGGCCAGGGAGCATAAGAAGGGACATCACAGGAAGGAAGGCATTAACAAGGGCCCCAAGGACAGGGCAGTGTTAAGTAATTGGGAAGCCGCAGAAGGCAGCATCACAGGTCATTGACTGAGGTATGTCAGGTGGCATACACACAAGTTGGGGCATGTTATCAGGGACTTATTGTAATAGTTAGAAGGTAGATGCATGATTTGATTATAGTTATGATTCTAGATTATTATTTTGTCATCTTTTATGTATTTATCAATTGTAGCCACATCAGTGAGGTCCCTGAATCTGGGAGATGAACTCATTCACGTAGCGGAGGTGCTGATAACCATCATTACTGGTCCTTTCAAGGTAAGGCTGGATTTATATACTTTCACTTTATCTTTGTTTAAGAATGTTTCAATGAGGAAAACAGGATTTCTGGTGTTAGAGCCAGACTTGTGTTTATGTGACGGTGTAATATTCTGTTTGTGTTTACAGCCGTCAGACATAGAGGTGGACATGGTGGTAGACACTGCTCTCTTCCTGTGGAACAAAACCAAGGCTGTGTTCCAGAAACATCAGACTGGGTCGCTGGACAATCCCAAATACCTGCAGAGGATGGATAGCCCTAGCAAGGTCAGAGGTCATACTGTCCTACTATATAGCCCTAACAATAACAGAGATACACTATATAACCCTGAAGATACTGTCTAATATACCAGTAGTCCTGACAACATCGGACATACGTAGTCTAGCAGAGGTCATACAAGTTAGATTCTGACAATGTAATAAATATTACTATCAATAACTTACTTCTGTAAAACTATAAATATTCATGGGTACTTTTCTTCATGGTTTGAACATTTTCAGATCATTTTGTGGTATAAGTTTCCTTGGATATTCTTTATAACGCTTGAAACAATATTATTCACATTTGTTGTATTTATTGATAGTGTTACCACAGAAAATTGTAAATGTTTATACAAAATGAACTTTTCATGTTAAACAGACGGTAAGAGGTAATGTACCATAGTCCTAAGACGGTTACAAGTGAAGCTAATACACTGTTGGATGTCATATTGCCCTGACAATCAAGGTCATGTACATATTCCTAATAAAGCAGGTCATGTACCCTATATAGATCCTATGATGAAATGGTCATAATGATTTAAAAAAAACCATGTGTAATAGATCACCAAAATGTTAATTTAGCAGGGAATATGTATAACTTCAGTTTTTCTTTATATTACTGTTAATGACCTGTGTCCAAGCTGGCTTTTTATGTCAGCGAAACTGTCTGGGTAGGAATGTTTATAACAGAAATCAAAAGAAAAACTGAAGTTATGTATATAAGAGTTGAGGAAAGTTTATACTAGTACTCCACACACAAGCTACCTGTGTATGTTGTAGTGGGTATTTATCCTGGACGTAGTACACCAGGTACTGGGCTGGTGTGGGCTTAGCAGTGTCGACCCCGCCCTCACCGCGGAGGTGGTGCTGCGCCTCGCCCTGGTGCTGGAGAGCAGTGCTAACATGGACGACGGTAAGCTCTAGTAGGACCCTGGGTCAATGTTGTCATACTGTAAAGGTTTATTGTGATCAGTGTTGGTGTGATCCAGGTGTGACTTACTTACATTGACATGTGTTTATCTATAAATGGTGTGTTGGTTTGCTTTGGTCTTAATTTGATGTTTCAATATCATTATTTTACTGTCAGTTGCCTGGTTTTGATACAGTACTTTGCATTCAACTTCGCATCCAGTATCAGTGTGTATTTAACAAAACAATAAATGTCTTAGTAAAGTTGCATGGACATCTTTAATTGCTACATGGCATGGAAGTCACATTTCTAATGGATTATCATCAGTGTTAGGCATAGATGTCACATTTCTTTAATTGATATAAAACATGGATCATGATGTCACATTTCTAATTGATTACCATCAGTGTTAGGCATAGATGTCACATTTCTTTAATTGATATAAAACATGGATCATGATGTCACATTTCTAATTGATTACCATCAGTGTTAGGCATAGATGTCACATTTCTAGTTAAATATGATTGGTGTAAAGTGCAGATGTCTTATTTCTATTTAAATATTATTAGCTTATAGCATGGGCGTCTTTCTAGTTCAATATAATTGGCTTATAATTTTTAAACATAGATCTATGACATAGTAAAATAGCATTGGTGTATTTTTTGGATGTCGTGTTTGGGATAAAATATCATTGGATTTTAGCATGGATGACATATATTTAGTAAAATAGCATTGGTGTATGTTTTGGGTGTCTTGATTCTAGTGAGATATTATTGGTGTATAGTGTTGGTGTCAAATTTCTAGTTTGACATCTTAAATGAATTGTATGGGTGACATGTTCTTTGTTGAATACTGTTGATGTATAGCTACGATGACACACTCCTAGTGCAATATCATTGATGTGTAATTTAGATATATACCCTTATACTAGTTGTTTATAGATTCTTTATTTAGAACATTTCTAGAGTAGAACAGATTAGGATAGCCAATCTTCTGTTTGTAGTTTTGTTATTATTTACAATTCATATCTTTGTTTGCTGCTTCTTTTGTTTTAAAGATATTTTGACACGCTTATTAATTTAATTATTTTTTTGCTTTTAACTTTGATGTTTAATATGAGGCTTTGTGTTTGTTAATGTGTGTTGTACAAGCTGTTTAACATAAGAGGTCAGTGTACTTCCCTAGCCTCAATATCGGAGCTGGTAAGACAACGTTTTATCAAATACTACATGTTTGAATTTTTAATTCTCAATAAAAAGGGAAAGAGGAAGCCTTAAGGTCAAAGGTCGTGAAGGTAATGGAAGACGCAAAGGCAGGAGGGGTGAAAATCTCTCTGCCGTTGAAGGGTAGGTGTGACGCGCATTGTTGAATGGTGACATGTGGCAGGATTGGTGTTTGGTTGTCACTGCACACGGTTACAGTCACAGTAGCTCCACACACTGACCGATCAGTTGTCAGTCTCCATTTACTCAGTCATCAGTTTCCAGCTTTTTTGTGATATTAAAAATAAGTTTGACAAAATACCTCAATGAATTGTGATGTTTATTTAAGAGGGATCTGTAATTTTGACCAATTTGTAATATTTATTGTCAAATACAACTTTGAATTAACTATATCTTGCTGAAATCACAGACACCTGGTACTGTTACAAAAGGGATTTTTGGAAAGTTTTTAGTTTTCTCAATATTCATGGTCGTAAATGTTCATTTTTCCACAAAAAATAAAATGTACAAAACTTTTTGCCGTGGCCACTAGATCTGAATTTTGCACATATTAGGTGCCAGTAAAAAGCATGGAGAGTAGAGCCTACAGACCTGTCTGTGTGTGGAGCCTGTGAACTATTGTGACTGATGTTTTCTGCTCGTTTATTGGCATGCTCCCTCCTTCCTTCACAGAAATCTCACTTCAGTGGAGCCTTCTCTCTACCTATAAACCTGTACGGGGGTGGTATTGATGGTTACTGTCTCCAGTGATTGTATGTCAATCCCTGTGTGAACACTACCTCCACTAATATCTAGCGGGGACCTATTTTCTGGTATCACTACGGTCCTTCCACTGCCTGTGTGACCATGTTCCACAGGGGAGCCCCACCTCCACTAATATCTAGCGGGGACCTATTTTCTGGTATCACTGCAGTCCTTCCACTGCCTGTTTTGCTATGCTTGGAAATGAAACAGATCACTTTCAATAATTTCAAACATGGAAGTTTCGCTTGATTGATTTATGTGGTTTTAAATTTTGCATGAATAGTGTAAAGTTAAAAAAAAAGAAGCATGTTGTTGTTTTGAAGGCAGAGCTAGTTAATCTGCCAGTGAGTAGAGCTGCCAAATGCTGTGTATGATATCAATACACCTCCATATTGTGTATGGTGAATGTTCCTACTGGTATGATAGATTGGTGTTTAGTGGGCCGCATGGTTAACATTTAGACACGAGAACAGCAGTGTAAAGCATTACAGTGCATTTTCATTGTTTTCTTTTCCAGACTTAATTAACAATCTTTTCTCTAATTTTCACATTGTAAATTAAATCACAAAGTAATAGTATTTTTAATGTTTCTCTCAATTACATTTTTTATTCAAATACATAACAACTGATATTTTGTTTGTTTAATTTGATTCCAATGACCGGCCAAATGTACGACTGATTGTATTACTGTAAACAGACATATTTTGGCGAACTCTAATTTTCGTGCACACAACCAAATATAAACACATAAGCACAATGATGTGTATTGTCAATTTGCACGCTTAAAATACTTGCTGAATAAAGCAATATATACAAAACCAATTAGCACTATCATATTTTAGAGGAATTTATGCTTTCAGTGCAAAAACCTTTAAAATAAGGTTACCGCTGAAATATGTATGTTTACAGTAACACCTAGATGAAAGAGCACAATTAATCCCTCTCATATTGTTAAAGTTCCAACTGTATTTAACATATTCTGATGTTTTGCATGGTTGATAGTTTTCTGTTTTGTGACGGAGTTCCGTTTTTTGACACGTGGATGATCAATAAATTAATTTCCTGTTTTTCAGCTTTTTCTTACTTAAATTTGTTTTAAATTTTCAGTTTTTTGTTTTACTTTCACCCATGGATTTGTATAACAAGTGATAAAGCTTCATAGAACCATTGTCTCCATCTGGTTTTTGGCTGAAAAGTTGTAATACACTAAATGAAAATAGCTAATTTGTGTGATGATATAGTGAAACATTTGTTTTTAATACGCTATAGTAACCTATCCTTAGCTTGCTAATAGAATCTGTGAGACTATAATATATGTTATTATGTGTGAGATTTGTAATTATTAAGATATTATGTAACATTTTTGTAGACATCATCTCCAACCTGAAGGAGTCGAAGACATCCCTGTCAGATTTCGGTAACCTTGGAGATGGCAGCCAGCAGTTTGTCAGTCGTACTTCCATGCTGTCGTCATCAATGCTGAATATCAACCCTCGCATGCAGCTGATGCAGGCTCGGGAGATCCTAGAGACAGGCCTGGAGAATGTGTCTTACGCCAGGCAGGCCGTAGCCCTTACTGATGGCAAATCTATCGCCGACGTCAGCTGGGCCAAGGTATGGCGGGCAATCTCCCACAACTTTCTTATAATTACTAAAAGGATGTTATAGAGTGTTAATTATTGAAATAATAACCAAAACCTAAAAAAGTGATTCTCATTTGATTTTGATTTTGATTTCATCTTAAAACTGAATGCTTGTTATGATTTAATGATACAAGTTTTTTTTTCCTTAATTTTTGATTCCAGGTTAAGCTTTTCCACTTTTTAATGAGCGTTGGAGTACTGTGTCATATTCCCTTCAATATCATGTCTTTGTTACATCTAGTCTATGTTTTATGGTTTATATACTTGTACACACCATAGTTTAAGTTATCACAGTCATGATATCAAACTTTATACACAAACAGTGTGAAATTATCACACATCACCCCCGTTGGATGTACTTAAACAGGTAACAGTTGCCCTGTATACAGACCTGTAGGCTGATGAGGTAAAAGTGCCCTACAGTGTTTTTTGTGTTAACACAGCTTGATGAGGAGTTCCAGCCCCCTCCTGAGGAGGGGGAGGAGCCAGAGATCCATCAGAGCTACAGTGATATACACAGCAGTTGTCTGGTGAGTGATGACTGGCTTTGTCACACCGACTTTGTCCAGTTTGTCTGGTTTGTCCCTGGTTTGTCCCGGTTTGTCCCTGGTTTGTCCCTGGTTTACCTGGTCAGTCACAGTAACAAGGGGACATCATGTTTTGTTCCCAAATTGTCACTTTAACAGTTAAGTATATTGTTTGTACTACATATACATGTTCCTTGGCGGCTTGTTTCAGTAACATTGGAAAAATGTGTTTTGTCTCCTATTTTGTCACATTAACAATGGTACAAAATTGCGTTTTGTCCCTAGTTTCTCACAGTAGCATATTGTATGGTGCTTTGTCCCCAGTTAGTCACATAAACCAATGTTATTATGTTTTTTGTCCCCAGCATTTCAAAATAACAGGTTTATCATGTTGGTCTCCAGTTTGTCAATACCAGTGTTACATTTTGTTTTGTCACCATTTTGTCCCAAAACCATATGTCATTGTGTTTTGTCACCATTTTGTCCCATAACCATATGTCATTGTGTTTTGTCACATTAACTGTGGTACACAATGCCTTGTCACCATAATAGTCATGTTGACAGTTTTAACGGACATTCCTACTTTTGAGTGTGTACACTAACAATGTAATAAGGTTGTGTGCTTTTGATGCAGTTAATGATGCTTGCTTGGTTAGCTAAAATTTATCATGTAAATGTTGAAGTGTCACAGGGTTTTCCCTGTGACCCTTGAAATTTCTAAATTAAAGAGTCCTGGGACTCGCATGACACATCATATAGAGTTAAAACTTTATCAATTTTGGAGTCCTTTGTGAATTTAAGGAGTCAAAATGCAGTTTATTGAGTCAGGGAAAACCCTGAAGTGTGTAATGTTTTATAAGTTCTGGAAACAGAAAAAAAAATCAGTTATTGTAAATCAAATATATAAACAAACCTGCTACCATATCATAGTTTTATCTGACTGTGATCAAATAATGTTAAAATAACATCAAAGTTACATTTTTTCAACATTGAAATAGCCTGTAAACAATAAGCTGAGAATGATTAACACACTGGTATGGTATAAAAACATGTGTAACATATGACATCATGTTGACAGATATCACCTAGCAAAAAGAACCCAATAAATATGTGCACGTACACTAAGGCATACATGTAGCTGAATGGATACTTACAGTCTTGTAAGACAAACAGATGTTTCGTTTCAGCTTTATCTGTAACTGTGTACTACTATTTTTACAGAGAATATAAGCAGCTTGTAGTATGTGAAATGGAACAAAAATGAGTTGAATGTTGTAAAACACTTTCTGTTGACTAGCAATATATTTTTGAATTAATTTCAAGTTTTGATAATAATATCATGTGATCACTTAAGGGGTAAAAACACTACAGTTTCTGTTCATTAATTACCCTGGTATGTCTCTATAAAAAAAACACTACAGTTTCTGTTCATTAATTATATCTCTATAAAAAAACACTACAGTTTCTGTTCATTAATTATATCTCTATAAAAAAACACTACAGTTTCTGTTCATGTATTATATCTCTATAAAAAAGCACTACAGTTTCTGTTCATTAATTATATCTCTATAAAAAAACACTACAGTTTCTGTTCATTAATTATATCTCTATATAAAAAACACTACAGTTTCTGTTCATTAATTATGTCTCTATATAAAAAACACTACAGTTTCTGTTCATTAATTATATCTCTATATAAAAAGCACTACAGTTTCTGTTCATTAATTATATCTCTATATAAAAAACACTACAGTTTCTGTTTATTTATTATATCTCTATATAAAAAACACTACAGTTTCTGTTTATTTATTATGTCTCTATAAAAAAACACTACAGTTTCTGTTAATTAATTATGTCTCTATAAAAAAACACTACAGTTTCTGTTAATTAATTATGCCTCTTTAAAAAAACACTACAGTTTCTGTTAATTAATTATGCCTCTATAAAAAAAAACACTACAGTTTCTGTTCATTAATTATGCCTCTATAAAAAAAAACACTACAGTTTCTGTTCATTAACGATGTCTCTATATAAAAAACACCACAGTTTCTGTTAATTAATTATGCCTCTATAAAAAACCACTACAGTTTCTGTTAATTAATTATGCCTCTATAAAAAAAAAACACTACAGTTTCTGTTCATTAATTATGCCTCTATAAAAAAAAAACAACACAGTTTCTGTTCATTAACGATGTCTCTATATAAAAAACACTACAGTTTCTGTTAATTAATTATGTCTCTATATAAAAAAACATTACAGTTTCTGTTCATTAATTATATGTCTCTATAAAAAAACACTACAGTTTCAATTTATTAATTATATGTCTCTATAAAAAAACCATTACAGTTTCTGTTCATTAATTATGCCTCTATAAAAAAACACTACAGTTTCTGTTCATTGATTATGTCTCTATAAAAAAACACTACAGTTTCTGTTCATTAATTATGTCTCTATAAAAAAACACTACAGTTTCTGTTCATAATTTAATTATGTCTCTATATAAAAAAGCACTACAGTTTCTGTTCATTAATTATGTCTCTATAAAAAAACACTACAGTTTCTGTTCATTGATTATATGTCTCTATAAAAAAACACTACAGTTTCTGTTCATTAATTATGTCTCTATATAAAAAAGCACTACAGTTTCTGTTCATTAATTATGTCTCTATTAAAAAACACTACAGTTTCTGTAAATTGATTATGTCTCTATAAAAAAACACTACAGTTTCTGTTCATTAATTATGCCTCTATAAAAAAACACTACAGTTTCTGTTCATTGATTATGTCTCTATAAAAAAACACTACAGTTTCTGTTCATTAATTATGTCTCTATAAAAAAACACTACAGTTTCTGTTCATAATTTAATTATGTCTCTATATAAAAAAGCACTACAGTTTCTGTTCATTAATTATGTCTCTATAAAAAAACACTACAGTTTCTGTTCATTGATTATGTCTCTATAAAAAAACACTACAGTTTCTGTTCATTAATTATGCCTCTATAAAAAAACACTACAGTTTCTGTTCATTGATTATGTCTCTATAAAAAAACACTACAGTTTCTGTTCATTAATTATGTTTCTATAAAAAACCACTACAGTTTCTGTTCATTAATTATGTCTCTATATAAAAAAAACCACAGTTTCTGTTAATTGATTATGTCTCTATAAAAAAACACTACAGTTTCTGTTCATTAATTATGCCTTTATAAAAAAAAACACTACAGTTTCTGTTCATTAATTATATCTCTATATAAAAAAAAAAAAACACAGTTTCTGTTCATTAATTATGTCTCTATATAAAAAAAACCCACAGTTTCTGTTAATTGATTATGTCTCTATAAAAAAAACCCACAGTTTCTGTTCATTAATTATGCCTCTATAAAAAAAACACTACAGTTTCTGTTCATTAATTATATCTCTATAAAAAAAACACTACAGTTTCTGTTCATTAATTATGTCTCTATAAAAAAAAGCACTACAGTTTCTGTTAATTAATTATGTCTCTATATAAAAAACACTATAGTTTCAATTTATTAATTATATGTCTCTATAAAAAAACACTACAGTTTCTGTTCACTAATTATGTCTCTATAAAAAACACTACAGTTTCTGTTCATTAATGATGTCTCTATAAAAAAACACTTCAGTTTCTGTTTATTTATTATGTCTCTATATAAAAAAACACTACAGTTTCTGTTTATTTATTATATCTCTATATAAAAAACACTACAGTTTCTGTTTATTTATCATGTTTCTATAAAACAAAAACAAAAACAGTTACGTAGGTAGACTGTTCTTGTTCTTTTTCAAAACTTAATGGCATTGTTGTGAATTTGTTGTAATTGAATTGATGACAATATGTAATAAAAATGAGTATTAATGGAAGTTTAGTGATTCCTGTGTATTGAATACAAGTAGTGATGGTACGGTAAGTAGAAACAAGGTTTTGTAGAATGGTAGCTCTAGATCTGTTGGTAATTAACTCGTTCACCCCTGAAGACACATTTGAGCTCTTCCAATTCAAAAGTTGGAATAGTTAGCTCACCTGGTCCAAAGGACCAAGGTGAGCTTATGCGATACCGTGGCGTCCGTCGTCCGTCCGTCGTCCGTCGTCCGTCCGTCGTCTGTCGTCCGTCGTCTGTCGTCCGTCGTCCGTCGTCCGTCGTCCGTCGTCCGTCCGTCAACAATTGACTTCTTCTTTATAACCACTGATCGGAATTTGACCAAATTTGGTCAGAAGCATCCCTATGGGGTGGGGACTCAAAATTGTACAAATGGTTGGGCTGACCCCCCAGGGGCCTGGGGGGCGGGGCCAAAAGGGGTCAATTTTGCTATTTGATATAAACGACTTCTTCTCTGAAACCGAGCAATGTATATTGCTCATATTTGGCTGGTAGTATTACTATGGGTTGGGGATTCAAAATTGTACAAATGGTGGGGCTGACCCCCCAGGGGCCTGGGGGGCGGGGCCAAAAGGGTAAGTTGGCTATATTGATATAAACGACTTCTTCTCTGAAACCCAGTAATATATATCGCTCATATTTGGCTGGTAGCATCACTATTGAGTGGGGATTCAAAATTGTACAAATGGTGGGGCTGACCCCCAAGGGGCCTGGGGGGCGGGGTCAAAAGGGGTCAATTTGGCTATATTGATATAAACGATTTCTTCTCTGAAACCCAGTAATGTATATCGCTTATATTTGCCTGGTAGCATTACCATGGGGTGTGGATTCAAAATTGTATAAATGGTGGGGCTGATCCCCCAGGGGCCTGAGGGGCGGGGCCGAAAGGAGTCAATTTGGCTATAATGATAAAAATGACTTCTTCTCTGAAACCAAGCAATGGATATTATTCATATTTGCCTGGTATCATCACTATGGGATTAGGATTCAAAATTATATGATTATGATCACTGAGGGGCCTGAGGGGTGGGGCCAAAAGGGGCACATTAGACAATATTGGTATAAATGATCTCTTTCCTGAAACTAAGCAATGTATGACATCTATATTCTAGTGGTAGAATCCAAAGGTTGCTTGAATTCAAATTTATACAAATGTTTTGGTAACCTCGATCACAATCATGGATTTAGATATGACCCCAGGGTCTGCCACGCCCTTGCAACTTGACTCCTGACTCATAACTTTTAAACGGCTGAGATCCCCACCCCAAAACTATATATACAATTGCTGGGCATTAAGAGACAATCACAATTATGATTTTATATTTGACTCCAGGGTCTGCCACGCCCTTGAAACTTGACTCCTGAGTCATAACTTTTAAATGGTTGAGATCCCCACCCCAAAACTACATATACAATTACTAGGAATTAAGAGATAATCACAATCATGGTTTTTGATTTGGCCCTGGGGTCTGCCACACCCTTTTAATTTGACCCCTGAGTCATAACTTTTAAACGGTTGAGATCCCCACCCCAAAACTATATATACAATTGCTGGGCATTATCAGATGATCACAATCATGGTTTATGTTTTGACCCCAGAGTTTGCCACGCCCTTGTAAATTGACTTCAGAGTCATAACTTTTAAACAGTTGAGATCCCCACCCCAAAACTATATATACAATTGCTCGGCATTAAGAGACAATCACAATCATGATTTCATATTTGATCCAAGGGTCTGCCACACCCTTGCAAATTGACTACTGAGTCGTAACTTTTGAATGGTCGAGATCCCCACCCCGAAACTATACATACAATTACTGGGCATTAAGAGATGATCACAATCATGGTTTTTGATTTGGCCCTGGGGTCTGCCACACCCTTTTAATTTGACCCCTGAGTCATAACTTTTAAACGGTTGAGATCCCCACCCCAAAACTATATATACAATTACTGGGCATTAAGAGATGATCACAATCATGGTTTTTGATTTGGCCCTGGGGTCTGCCACACCCTTTTAATTTGACCCCTGAGTCATAACTTTTAAACGGTTGAGATCCCCACCCCAAAACTATATATACAATTGCTGGGCATTATCAGATGATCACAATCATGGTTTATGTTTTGACCCCAGGGTTTGCCACGCCCTTGTAAATTGACTTCGGAGTCATAACTTTTAAACAGTTGAGATCCCCACCCCAAAACTATATATACAATTGCTCGGCATTAAGAGACAATCACAATCATGATTTCATATTTGATCCAAGGGTCTGCCACACCCTTGCAAATTGACTACTGAGTCGTAACTTTTGAATGGTCGAGATCCCCACCCCGAAACTATACATACAATTACTGGGCATTAAGAGATGATCACAATCATGGTTTTTGATTTGGCCCTGGGGTCTGCCACACCCTTTTAATTTGACCCCTGAGTCGTAACTTTTACACGGTTGAGATCCCCACCCCAAAACTATATATACAATTACTGGGCATTAAGAGATGATCACAATCATGGTTTTTGATTTGGCCCTGGGGTCTGCCACACCCTTTTAATTTGACCCCTGAGTCATAACTTTTAAACGGTTGAGATCCCCACCCCAAAACTATATATACAATTGCTGGGCATTATCAGATGATCACAATCATGGTTTATGTTTTGACCCCAGGGTTTGCCACGCCCTTGTAAATTGACTTCGGAGTCATAACTTTTAAACAGTTGAGATCCCCACCCCAAAACTATATATACAATTGCTCGGCATTAAGAGACAATCACAATCATGATTTCATATTTGATCCAAGGGTCTGCCACACCCTTGCAAATTGACTACTGAGTCGTAACTTTTGAATGGTCGAGATCCCCACCCCGAAACTATACATACAATTACTGGGCATTAAGAGATGATCACAATCATGGTTTTTGATTTGGCCCTGGGGTCTGCCACACACTTTTAATTTGACCCCTGAGTCATAACTTTTACACGGTTGAGATCCCCACCCCAAAACTATACATACAATTACTGGGCATAAAGAGATGATCACAATCATGGTTTTTGATTTGGCCCTGGTTTAGCTATATTGATATTAGCGACTTCTTCTCCATAACCACTGATTGGAAATCAGCCTTATTTGGCAGGAAGCATCTTCAGGTGACCAGGATTCAAAATTGTACTTATGGTGGGACTGACCCCCCAGGGGGCTGAGGGTTTGGGCCAAAAAGGGTTATTTAGCTATATTGGTTTAAGCAACTTCTTCTTCATAATTACTGTTTCAAAATCAACCTTATTTGGCAGGAAGCATCCTAGGTGCCCTGGATTCAAAATTGTACTAAAGGTAGGACTGACCCCCTAGGGGGCTGATGGCAGGGCCAAAAAGGGTTATTTATCTATATCATGGTTTAAGCGACTTCTTCTCCATAACCACTGATTGGAAATCAGCCTTATTTGGCAGGAAGCATCCCTAGGTGCTCAGGATTCAAAATTGTACTAATAGTGGGACTGACCCCCCAGGGGGCTGAGGGGCGGGTCAAAAAGAGTTATTTAGCTGTATTGATATTAGCGACTTCTTCTCCATAACCACTGATTGGAAATCAACCTTATTTGGTAGAAAGCATCCCTAGGTGCTTAGGATTCAAAATTGTACTAATGGTGGGACTGACCCCCCCCCCCCCCCCCCCCCCCAGGGGGCTGAGGAGCGGGGAAAATATTTTACCATGATAACCTAGATACCAATATATCCAGGTGAGCGATACAGGCCCTCTGGGCCTCTTGTTTCTGACTCGCACAACTAAATCGTCCAATCAACAAGTGTTTCATACGTTTGTAAGTTCCTATGTAAAATTAGTTCTGGCAAATTACTGGGTCACTGAGGAAGTTTAATGAGGAACTGTTAACTTATATTTGCATAAATGAAATGTAAGGATACTTAACTTTTGAAAAATGTATACTTTTAATTAATGTGTTTCCATGTCTGTGTGTTTATGAACAAAGTCACAGGGTCAAGTAGTAAGGGGGCGGTCCTGTTAAGGGTCACCAGTTTTGCATGTAAACTTCCGGGTGTCAACTTCTGGACATTGTGACAGCCCAGTTTGCCTGTAAACATACCAAAAAACTCGTTTTGTAGCGTTTGTAAGGTATAAATCTATGAATCTAGACAGTTGTCAGTGGTGTTGCACTTTAAATATTAATGTTATTA
Source organism: Mimachlamys varia (assembly GCA_947623455.1). NCBI lineage: Eukaryota > Metazoa > Mollusca > Bivalvia > Pectinida > Pectinidae > Mimachlamys > Mimachlamys varia. Next base: position 5,696,268 of record OX392534.1, read on the forward strand.
GCTAAAATGTTTGGTAATAACAAATAGTAAATTATTTAGTTGTGGGAGTACTTTATTGTGAAATTTCAGGGGGTGAATAAGTTAATGAGATGTAGCCTAGTTTATATGAGGTGGATATGTTTGTTGTAGGACCTGAATGACGTAGCCTAGTTTATATGAGATGGATATGTTTGTTGTAGGACCTGAATGATGTAGCCGAGTTTATATGTAGTGGATATGTTTGTTGTAGGACCTGAATGATGTAGCCTAGTTTATATGAGATGGATATGTTTGTTGTAGGACCTGAATGACGTAGCCTAGTTTATATGTAGTGGATATGTTTGTTGTAGGACCTGAATGATGTAGCCTAGTTTATATGAGGTGGATATGTTTGTTACAGGACCTGAATGATGTAGCCTAGTTTATATGAGGTGGATATGTTTGTTGTAGGACCTGAATGACGTAGCCTAGTTTATATGAGGTGGATATGTTTGTTGTAGAACCTGAATGATGTAGCCTAGTTTATATGAGATGGATATGTTTGTTGTAGGACCTGAATGACGTAGCCTAGTTTATATGAGGTGGATATGTTTGTTGTTGGACCTGAATGACGTAGCCTAGTTTATATGAGATTGATATGTTTGTTGTAGGACCTGAATGATGTAGCCTAGTTTATATGAGGTGGATATGTTTGTTGTAGGACCTGAATGACGTAGCTTAGTTTATATGAGGTGGATATGTTTGTTGTAGGACCTGAATGACGTAGCCTAGTTTATATGAGGTGGATATGTTTGTTGTAGGACCTGAATGACGTAGCCTAGTTTATATGAGGTGGATATGTTTGTTGTAGGACCTGAATGATGTAGCCTAGTTTATATGAGGTGGATATGTTTGTTGTAGGACCTGAATGACGTAGCCTAGTTTATATGAGGTGGATATGTTTGTTGTAGGACCTGAATGACCTAGCCTAGTTTATATGAGGTGGATATGTTTGTTGTAGGACCTGAATGACCTAGCCTAGTTTATATGAGGTGGATATGTTTGTTGTTGGACCTGAAAGACGTAGCCTAGTTTATATGAGGTGGATATGTTTGTTGTAGGACCTGAATGACGTAGCCTAGTTTATATGAGGTAGATATGTTTGTTGTAGGACCTGAATGATGAAGTGTTTGCTCCCGCTGAATCAGAAAAAGAGACGACCAAGTTGACAGATAGGGAAACCACTAGGGCGACCCTGGACACGGCAGTTACCGAACCGGAACGCCCGCCCAAGGCACCCCTAGAGACTGTCAAGGGCTCATCTACAGCTGTGTGGAACACCATAAAAGACCTTCACCTGGAGCTCATCCTCATGTACCACCGGGTCTGTCTCAAGCTGGCCGCCATGGGACCTGATCCTGGTGCCAGTGTACAGCGTCCCTTTAAACGCAAGGCTGACCCCAAACTGGTAAGTGAAGCAGGTACTCATGAACACAGTGTACATGCCACAACTCTGGTAAAGTACTCTATCACTTACTATTTATACTTACTCTGTACTGAAGATAAACTGATGCTTCACTATAGATATACTGATCCTGTACTGAAGTTATACTGACCCTGTACTTAAGATATTCGTATGTTGTACTGTACTTGTTGTAGGTGAGCGAGCCTAACATTGGACTGATGGATGTGGAGGGTTACAAGGAGCTTCTCAGCCACTGTAACAAGAATCACCTGTCTAAGGCACTGCTCTACATGCAGAGGGCACTGCTGCTGAGCGGGGATAATGTGACCACTACAACACAAAAATCACTGATGCTGGTAAGTTGTCATAGATACAGAAAACACTGTTGCTGGTAAGTTGTCATAGACACAGAAAACACTGATGCTGGTAAGTTGTCATAGACACAGAAAACACTGATGCTGGTAAGTTGTCATAGACACAGAAAACACTGATGCTGGTAAGTTGTCATAGACACAGAAATCACTGATGCTGGTAAGTTCTCATAGACACATGTACAGAAATCACTGATGTTGGTAAGTTCTTATAGATACAGCAGTGCATCACACCTGTAGAGTATTCCTCTTTCAATCCACACAGGTATTGACCTGTAATGAAGGGGAAACTCTGGAATTTGAGAGCAGTGGGCCATTTCAGTAGATTAAAGAGAACATTTAATTCAGTTTTGAGGGGTACAGGGCCTCATGGCTGTTCTCTTTCATAATTAAACTACTTGTCTAAATGAAACATGAAGAATAAACCTTCTTTGTAGATACATTTATTCTACAAGAAAGGATTTATTCTTCATGTTTATTTAATTGTATCAGGTGTGAGAATAGTGTACTTCCACTGGGGATCAAACTCTCAGTCTCCAGGTTCCTAGTTGGACACTCTACCACTGAGCTAAAGGGAAATTCCCTCTGACTCAAAGCTAGAAGGCGACCTAAATTCTATCTACAATAAAGATTTGCCAGATAATAATGGGATTATACTACATGCATTGTACAGTGACCTGGCTAGTAGGAGTTTGTATATTTTACTCTACTTGACTTGCCTGTAAGCTTTCGCCTATTTTTTGTAGGATGCGTTGAAGGCTATTCAGAAGGCTCAGACAGAAGAGAGGCGTGTCTTCACAGAAAACACACAAGTCACCGAGGAGGATGTGACGCCCACAAAGATCTCGCCTCCGCCCATCCTTCTGTGTCGCACTGATGCCATGATGGTCTTCAAACCGGCCCCCTTTATACCAGCGGACGGACAGAAGGTCTGTGTGACATACCCAGTTGTTATCGGATGTACCTGCTGGTCTGTGTTAAACGTGTCAAGCCTCCATGATTATACAAGCAATAGTTCATTATTCCTTTTCCACTTGGAAAAGTCTTTAAAATAGTTATTACATTGTTATAATTAAAATGTAAATTATAAAAAAGAGCATAAGAAAGTTAATATCAACAATGTTTTGAGAACAGTAAATATTGAAAAGTGTTGTATAAGTATTTGTAGTGAGAATATATGAACCATTTAATATGTTGACAGATTTCCTGATACAGAATATTGCGAGATCAGCTTGTGTTGAGTACTCGAAGTGAGGATATATGAATCATTTTATTTGTTGACAGATTTCGTGGTACAGAATTTTTGCGAGATCAGCTGAGGGAAGTAACGTGAGAGTAAGGTTGAATGATTACTTCCTGCCTGGTACCGGAGAACAGGTGCCCGGTGATCGTAGCGAGCTGAGAGTGTCAGGACTCGTCCCGAACGGCCGCTACCTGTTTGCTGTGGCTGCGTACAACAGAGAAGGAAAGCTGATTGGAGAATCTATCGGACAGAGCACCAAGCCTATCCTGGCCTCACACCCCCTCCCTGTACTGATGACTTGGGGATTTCTCAGCCAGGTACATGTACTTATATCTACAATATTCTGGGTTTTTGTAAAACTTGAACTTATTTTGTTTTGATTTATAATTTATTTGCAAAAACAAATGGATGCCTGTGGATGTGTTGTGTTATAGTGAGATGACATGTACTGTTACAGATAGCGTACCAGGTTGGGTGTTACGACATCGCCAGACAGGCGTGTGACGTCCTGTGGAACCACTTTATAGCTGAACCCCCGGCCCCACAGAGTGTTACCTATATGACGGAGTCAGAGCAGGACTTCAAACTGACCCTGATGAGGTGGGTAGTTTTATTACACCGGTAATAACTGTACTGCTTTTACTATCAGAATCAAACTGACCCTGATGAGGTGGGTAGTTTTATTACACCGGTAATAACTGTTCTGCTTTTACTATCGGAATCAAACTGACCCTGATGAGGTGGGGATTTTAATTACACACGTTATAACTGTACTGCTTTTACTATCAGAATCAAAGTATCTTAACAATGACATGAGCAAATATTCTCTTAAAAGGTATATAATATATAAGTGTTAATTTATTACAGATTATAAAAAAATTGAATTCTGAAATTTTATTCTACAGAAAACTACAATAGCAGGTCCAATGCTAAGAAAAGAAATGATATGTCATTTATCTGTTGTTTGATTAAGACCTGTTATCTGTGTATGTTTTATACTGTTGAGACATCTATTGTGTCTCCAGAATGTACCAATAGTCTCTCTGTGTACTGTAGTGAAATATAACGCCTTGTACTGTGTCGCCAGGTTGAACCAATAGTCTCTCTGTGTACTGTAGTGAAATATAACGCCTTGTACTGTGTGGCCAGGTTGTACCAATAGTTTCTCTGTGTACTGTAGTGAAATTTAACACCTTGTACTGTGTGGCCAGGTTGTACCAATAGTCTCTCTGTGTACTGTAGTGAAATATAACGCCTTGTACTGTGTCGCCAGGTTGTACCAATAGTCTCTCTGTGTACTGTAGTGAAATTTAACACCTTGTACTGTGTCGCCAGGTTGTACCAATAGTCTCTCTGTGTACTGTAGTGAAATATAACGCCTTGTACTGTGTGGCCAGGTTGTACCAATAGTTTCTCTGTGTACTGTAGTGAAATATAACGCCTTGTACTTTGTCACCAGGTTGAACCAGAAAGTCGTCTGTCTGTCGTCACCCGTCTTACTGCGCCAATTCCTCACCAGTATATTTATTGGTGTGGACATGAGTGTCAGGGAAGGACAACTCTTCTGTGACGTTCTCTGTGACAAAGGTCCACTTTTCAAGGGACAGGTACTGTACTTAATTATTTTAGCTAAAACTCCTTATTTAAAATTTACATCAACATCAAGATTGCTACAGTCATCAGTATTTATTTAGAAGGTTACCAAATAGTAGGGTTTTTCGCCACTGTCTAATTTTTATTATCTTCGCAATAACATTGCATGGTGGAAATTAAACTGGTAAAATTTTAGTCAAGTACAAGTTACTTCTTAGCCCTTGCTCATCAATGGTTGAAATATGATGTGGCTAGAATTACGAAATGGCGAAATTTGCTTGTGGCAAAAACAAAATATACACAAAAACCAGTCACAGTATATCAAAAGTGTAGAAGTCATCAATATTTATTTGAATATGCATCAATAGTGATACAATCACCCATTTTAATATGAAGGCTTTATCAATAGAGTTATGGTCACTTGTTTTAAATTGAAGGTTACAATATATTCCTGTCTATAGATGCTCCGACAATTTTTACCCAACAGATGAAGCGTCTTGCGGAGTGTGAGAGGATGTTGGTGGCTATAGAGTTAGCAGGCTGGCTAAATGAAGCTAACTTAGCCCTCCAATCTGTAGTCCAGGTGTACGGTCTGTTGGCGCCACTCATCTTCTACAAGATACCTTCTGTAGCAGTCATACAGGTAAAATTAATGTCATTTTCTGGTCATGAGAACATCAATTGTGATTCCATAGTTTCAAAATGATATACAAAAAAATGTATTGATAGATTTTTGGCTTGATACTTATAGTCCTAACAGTTTTATACTAAGAAATATTTGACACATCTATTTAAAAAAAAAGAAACAAAAAACTTACCTGGTAATGTAATACAATTAAATGTACATCACAAAATGTTGTATTTTAATCTATGTAATAGGTAATATATATGTTTGATCTGTATTTAGGTGATACATAACTTGCATATTTAATCTTAATTGGGTAATATATGTAATTGTTTAATTTGTATTTAGGTAATGTTGTTGTTTGATTGTGTGTTTAGGTTCTCCAGCGTTGCCACGTCGTACTCCAGGAAATTCCTGCTGGACTGAGACAGAAACGTCAACAGAGCATCGCGGACAGTCTGCATCACATGACTGCTTGTATCACCTACCACATGGCTAAGGTAGGACTTTAACATTTGTATAGTCTTTCATTAATTGGACAATTAACACATTTGGCTAACTAATCATAAAATTGTAAGACCTCTAGATGGCTAGCTGTACAAATGAAGAATTTTTTTCGGCAGGTTCTGAGATCATGGGGACAGAAACAACTGGCTAACTCGCTGAATGAGTCGGGACGTAAGCTTTTGGCCCTGGAGACGTTTGACGAGCCGCCTAAAAAGGACGCAAAATCGCACGGAGATGGGACAACAACTGCCGCTAGTGAGCGGGTAGACACTTCCATTGATAACACAGACTCTGACACAGCTCCGCTACAGATGCTGAAGAAGAAGCGTGGCAAGAAGATGGGGGCAGGAGGTCAGGGCAACAAGGAGGATGGGGATGGACCCATTAATGAGGAGCTCAAGGCCCTGGAGGCCCACATGCTGAGCCTGTCCAAACAGGCACAATATGACCATGAACTGACTGGCTATGAGGACCCCAGCATCCTCCATGCCTACATTGCCTACCTGCCAAGTAAACTAGCTTATCGAGAAGGTACGGTCATTCTTAATAACAATCTATTCATAGATTAATTGACTCACACAGAGGTAATTTGTTACTTAAGGATATTATTCAAATATCCAGATTCAAAATCTTTGCATCTTTTTCAATGCATATTTAATAAATATTCTTAAAAATAAAATCATGCAAATAAGAACTGTTAGCGTAAAAGTAAAAGTAATATTCATTTCCTTCTCTGGTACATGTATGTATTACAAATGTATATGATGTGATATTTTCAGTGGCTAAGTTCAAACGACGCCATCGTTACCTGGAGTTCTTCGTCCAAGTGGCCCAGAAGGCCCTAACAGAAGGAATGTCCCAGCAGGCTGCGGACTGGTGTGACGAGACAGCTAACTGGCTTACAAGGTGCTTACCTTATTGAATTACGTACTTAACAATCATAATATACTTCAATGTTAATTAAACAAAAAGCAAACATATGATAGTACCATATCGAGAGTGAGGGACAATCTTTTGTTGCTGCAATTATGAAAACCAGACAGTCCTTCTTTTTTGAAAATCAGAATTGATACATGCTTGATATTCAACTGAAGTTTCTTCGTGTCGGTGACAATGTGTTTCTTAATTTTACAGACGTAATGAGCAGATCATAGGTATGAAACCCTTCCTGGGTAAGCAGCCTGGGGCTGGGGTTGTCACGGTGACGGGGGATGATCCAAAGCGTTTCCACGCAGCTGTGGTAGAGTATAATAAGGAGAAGGACATGACAGTCCCTAAGGTCCCGGGCCAGATGTCCAAGGCCTCACCCAGCAAGTCCTCGCCCTCAAAGGCCACGCCTCGTCCCAAACGCCGCCGCCAATACAAGGTAAGGCTACAGTAGTAAAGCAATAGATAGGGCACAAATCAACTAGGGACCACCAGGGGTCAGTAAGAGGTCACCAACATAGGAAAAAGGTCACCAACATAGGAAAAAGGTTACAAACATAGGAAAAAGGTTACCAACATAGGAAAAAGGTCACCAACATAGGAAAAAGGTTACCAACATAGGAAAAAGGTTACCAACATAGGAAAAAGGTTACCAACATAGGAAAAAGGTTACCAACATAGGAAAAAGGTCACAAACATAGGAAAAAGGTCACCAACATAGGAAAAAGGTCACAAACATAGGAAAAAGGTCACCAACATAGGAAAAAGGTCACCAACATAGGAAAAAGGTCACCAACATAGGAAAAAGGTTAAATAGTTAGGGCACATTCATCAACTATGGGACAATGGTCTACTATATTTGGGGAACATCTATCAGCATTAAATTTTTGGTTAAAAAAGTCAGTATCAGGCCAGGTGGTTTATTTCAACTTGGGTAGATTTTATCTAGATATCAGGCCAGGTGGTTTATTTCAATTTGGGTAGATTTTATCTAGATATCAGGCCAGGTGGTTTATTTCAACTTGGGTAGATTTTATCTAGATATTAGGCCAGGTGGTTTATTTCAACTTGGGTAGATTTTATCTAGATATCAGGCCAGGTGAATTATTTCAACTTGGGTAGATTTTATCTAGATATCAAGCACAGGACTGGGGTCAAATCAGGGGAAGAAACAAAAGAAGGTGACAGGTTGCTTTGGTAAATAGGGTCCGTGAAAAACCTTATTGACGGTGGAGTTTCTAAAAATGAATTGAACATAAAGGTGGAAATTTAGATGTAGAAAACAGTGTTATACTAGACTACCTGGATGTGACTTGCTGCTGTTGTTATACCAGTATATTAATGTAATGTTCTTAATTTTACAGCCTCTCCATGTAAATGCCAACATGACTGAAGCAGCAAGGCAAGCCCAGGAGGAAGCAGAACTCCAGGTGTGTTCTCAGCCAACCATACAGCATCAGTATACCGCACTTAAGGATATTTTGGTGTCGCCAAAATTTGGTGTTTTTTGCTTAAAATATGGTGGTTAAATATTTGTGTGCCAAATTCTGGTGTTAACCATCATTTGTGTTAAATTTTGGCGTTTTCCTGTAGTTATGTTATTGATCTGTTTGATAGGCTACATATGGATTTCTGATTACAGATGATGTTCCTTATGAAAATAAAGCGTCTCAGTAACCTTGATGCAGCTGTATTACATATAGAAGTAACAAAGTTGAACACAGCAAATACAACAATGAATATGAAAACAACGGAATTTATGACAATTTAGATGAAAACATACCTTTATTGATACGTTTTTATCAAGTTCCAACGAAATTGTGAAATTTTGGTGTGTTTAATTTTGGCCCACTCAACCCAGGCTCACTCACCCCAGGCGTCGAGGTATATGAGAGAAAAGAAAGATCTTGTGTTAGATGTGATCCGGTTGTTTAATGATGATCTGTAACTAGTGTTCTCTGTGTTGTAGGCTATAGAGAAGTTTACAGCTCACCTCCCTGACATATTCAGACAGTGGTTAAGACGAAGACGTCTGCGCAAACTATGTGTTGATGAGTTACCATGGAGATGCCAGGTTAGTAAATTTTGCTAGATTTATTGAAAGATATCAGTTTTAACATCTCATAAAGCTTTGTGTTTGTATATCAGCTGTTGACGTTGATCCAGGGTGTGACTATATGTTATTGTTTATTTACTGCTGATGTTGATCCAGGGTGTGACTATATCATATGTTATTGTTTATTTACAGCTGACGTTGATCCAGGGTGTGACTATATATTTTGTATATTTACAGCTGACATTGATCCAGGGTGTGACTATATATTTTGTATATTTACAGCTGACATTGATCCAGGGTGTGACTATATATTTTGTTTATTTACAGTTGACGTTGATCCAGGGTGTGACTATGTATTTTGTATATTTACAGCTGACATTGATCCAGGGTGTGACTATATATTTTGTATATTTACAGCTGACGTTGATCCAGGGTTTGAGTCACTTCTCCTCATTCCTACAGAAGTTAGAAACACGAGACAAAGTTCTCGGCACATCCAGTAGCAACATGTACAGGTATGATTACCTAAAATTCACCAAAGATCTGTCTTAGTCTTATTGTAAAATCTGTCTAAGTCTTACTGTAAAATCTGTCTAAATCTTAGTGTAAAATCTGTCGAAGTCTTACTGTAAAATCTGTCTAAATCTTACTGTAAAATCTGTCTAAATCTTACTGTAAAATCTGTATCAGTCTTACTGTAAAATCTGTCTAAGTCTTACTGTAAAATCTGTATAAGTCTTACTGTAATATCTGTCTGAGTCTTACTGTAAAATCTGTATCAGTCTTACTGTAAAAGCTGTCTAAATCTTACTGTAAAATCTGTCTAAGTCTTACTGTAAATTCTGTATAAGTCTTACTGTAAAATTTGTATAAGTCTTACTGTAAAATCTGTCTAAATCTTACTGTAAAATCTGTCTAAATCTTACTGTAAAATCTGTCTAAGTCTTACTGTAAATTCTGTATAAGTCTTACTGTAAAATTTGTATAAGTCTTACTGTAAAATCTGTCTAAGTCTTACTGTAAAATCTGTCTGAGTCTTACTGTAAAATCTGTTTAAGTCTTACTGTAATATCTGTCTAAGTCTTACTGTAAAATCTGTATCAGTCTTACTGTAAAATCTGTATCAGTCTTACTGTAAAATCTGTCTAAGTCTTACTGTAAAATCTGTCTAAATCTTACTGTAAAATCTGTATCAGTTTTACTGTAAAATCTGTCTAAGTCTTACTGTAAAATCTGTATAAGTCTTACTCAGTGATTCAGATTGGGCTCGGCCATCGGCAAATGGCCGATTGAAAATGCAAATCGCCGAGAAAAATATCTCTCATGGGACATAAGGGCCGGTAGTTTTTTATTTTATCAGACTAAATGGCCGATGAATTATCAGTTGCAAAAGACAACTGAAAGTATTTTTTATCTAAAGTCAAAATATCTGTCGAAATACGATCGTTTGTCTATTTCCTGAACTTCACAGCGATCAAACATAACAAAACTGTTATCACTCGGGCGCTTGTTACCATTCTATGTCATATAAGCTTTTACAAACGTTTGGACGATGTAAAAAAATAACTGCTATCACTTGGGCGCTTGCACTTCGCTGCAATAGTAACGATCTTTTGTAAGCGTTCAGAAGATACAGAAAAAAAACATGGGACCTAAAAAATGAAAATTGCTGCAAGAGGGTCAGAAAACGGTCACACTAAAATACACCATAGGTACGCCATAGGATATTTTCGGCGCCATAGATAAATGTACGTAATATATATCTTCAAAATACATCCTTTTATTCCTTGATTGGTGCATATTACACCATCTGGTGAAGTTTCATTGAAAAAAAAATGTGTACTTTGTACCAAAAAACGATCTTATATCGGAGGCTCTCAGACACTAAAATACGCCATAGGAATCTAGTCAAGCAAGCGTTAAATATCAATATTTTATGCAACAAATAACTAATTTATTACAGTTATATATGTCATTTGAAAGTTATGGTTAAGTTTTAGTGTTAAAAAATGTGTATTTTGTATGAAAATCGGTAAAGTTACCGTGACGTGAAAGTCCGAATCAAGGGGCGTAACTCTAATTATACGCCATACAGATGTAACCTCAATCTCTCTTGATATACTATTGGCAATCCTATGGCGTATTAAAGACTATATGTTTTTATATTGATATTTATTTTGTTCATTTATTCACTCAAGCATTATATTTAATACTAAAAATATATATATACCTAAAAAGCACAACATAAATTTTCTATTTGATACCCTTTTCTATGTTATATTAAGACTATGTATTTTTGATATTAAAATATTTTTTTTATTCATTTATTTACACATATACGTCCCTGATTAACACAAACATTATTTTTGTTACTTAATATATGTATCCTATGTCAACGGCACCAACAAAATTTCAGCACAATGGCCTAAACTTTTTTGTAGTTCCGGACAAAATGGCCTAAGAAAATTTCAGCATTTAGGACATCTGTCCTTTAGTAAGACAGGCCAATCTGAATCACTGTTACTGTAATATCTGTCTGAGTCTTACTGTAAAATCTGTATCAGTCTTACTGTAAAATCTGTCTAAATCTTACTGTAAAATCTGTCTAAGTCTTACTGTAAATTCTGTATAAGTCTTACTGTAAAATTTGTATAAGTCTTACTGTAATATCTGTCTGAGTCTTACTGTAAAATCTGTATCAGTCTTACTGTAAAATCTGTCTAAGTCTTACTGTAAAATCTGTCTGAGTCTTACTGTAAAATCCTGTTTAAGTCTTACTGTAATATCTGTCTAAGTCTTACTGTAAAATCTGTATCAGTCTTACTGTAAAATCTGTATCAGTCTTACTGTAAAATCTGTCTAAGTCTTACTGTAAAATCTGTCAAAGTCTTACTGTAAAATCTGGTAACTGTCCAACTGCATTCTATGTTGTGTAAGGTTTGGTAGTTGCCCTACAGATTCTATGTTGTGTAAGATTTGGTAGTTACCCTACAGATTCTATGTTGTGTAAGATTTGGTAGTTGCCCTACAGATTCTATGTTGTGTAAGATTTGGTAGTTGCCCTACAGATTCTATGTTGTGTAAAATTTGGTAGTTGCCCTACATATTCTATGTTGTGTAAGATTTGGTAGTTGCCCTACAGATTCTATGTTGTGTAAGATTTGGTAGTTACCCTACAGATTCTATGTTGTGTAAGATTTGGTAGTTGCCCTACAGATTCTATGTTGTGTAAGATTTGGTAGTTGTCCTACAGATTCTATGTTGTGTAAGATTTGTTAGTTGCCCTACAGATTCTATGTTGTGTAAGATTTGGTAATTGCCCTAGAGATTCTATGGATTAATGTTGTTTACTTGTTTCATGTACATGACTAAATAGTTTTGTTATATGAACTACTATATGTCTTTTGTCTTTGTTTCCAAACATTTTCAGGACCAACTTTCTAGACCAGGAATGGTTCACGTATGAAACTGCGGGGACTCTAGTGGTTGGCTGGGAAGGGGGACCAACCAGGAAGAATGGCGACAATAAACGCCGAAAGTACAGTCGCCAGGGATTAGAGTCTGACATGGACCACTTTGATGTCGGAAACGAGCAGGAGACACGTCCTCGTACCACTGCCACTGGCATAGAGATTGCTGCAGCCATGGCAACAGGTATTTATAACAGACTAGAATTCCAAGTAATTCTAATGAGAACCCTATATTGTTTAAATCATTTGTTAAACTTATATTTTGAAGAAAGTCAGTTTAACAATCTTCTGTACTATTTCAGGCAATATTGCCCCGCCCCCACTGTACTGTATGTTTTGTACTATTTAAGGCAATGCCCCGCCCCCACTGTACTGTATGTTTTGTAATATTTCAGACAATGCCCCGCCCCCACTGTACTGTATGTTTTGTACTATTTTAGGCAATGCCCCGCCCCCACTGTACTGTATGTTTTGTACTATTTCAGGCAATGCCCCACCCCAACTGTACTGTATGTTTTGTACTATTTCAGGCAATGCCCCGCCCCCACTGTACTGTATGTTTTGTACTATTTCAGGCAATGCCCCGCCCCCACTGTACTGTATGTTTTGTACTGTTTCAGGCAATGCCCCACCCCCACTGTACTGTATGTTTTGTACTATTTCAGGCAATGCCCCGCCCCGCCCCCACTGTACTGTATGTTTTGTAATATTTCAGACAATGCCCCGCCCCCACTGTACTGTATGTTTTGTAATATTTCAGACAATGCCCCGCCCCCACTGTACTGTATGTTTTGTAATATTTCAGACAATGCCCCGCCCCCACTGTACTGTATGTTTTGTACTATTTCAGGCAATGCCCCACCCCCACTGTACTGTATGTTTTGTACTATTTCAGGCAATGCCCCGCCCCGCCCCCACTGTACTGTATGTTTTGTACTATTTCAGGCAATGCCCCGCTCCCCACTGTACTGTATGTTTTATACTATTTCAGGCAATGCCCCGCTCCCCATTGTACTGTATGTTTTATACTGTTTCAGGCAATGCCCCGCCCCGCCCCCACTGTACTGTGTGTTTTGTACTATTTTATGCAATGCCCTGCCCCTACTGTACTGTATGTTTTGTACTATTTCAGGCAATGCCCCGCCCCCACTGTACTTCATGCCCCCTGAGCCGGAGGACACACCACGTACGTACAGGTCTGATGTCAGTAACATGCCCAAGGCCACAGCCAGACCTATGGACAACATCATGCTGTCGTCCAAGGATACAGAGGAGGCTCTCCATAGAACTTTCACCTACTTCAGGAGGGCTATAGTAAGTCAGAGCAGGAGGGCTATAGTAAGTCAGAGCTGTAGGGCTATAGTAAGTCAGAGCTGTAGCTTCACATGAGGGCTATAGTAAGTCAGAGCTGTAGCTTCACAGGAGGGCTATAGTAAGTCAGAGCTGTAGGGCTATAGTAAGTCAGAGCAGGAGGGCTATAGTAAGTCAGAGCTCGAGGGCTATAGTAAGTCAGGGCTGTAGCTTCACAGGAGGGCTATAGTAAGTCAGAGCTGTAGCTTCACAGGAGGGCTATAGTAAGTCAGAGCTGTAGCTTCACAGGAGGGCTATAGTAAGTCAGAGCTGTAGCTTCACAGGAGGGCTATAGTAAGTCAGAGCTGTAGCTTCACAGGAGGGCTATAGTAAGTCAGAGCTGTAGCTTCACAGGAGGGCTATAGTAAGTCAGAGCTGGAGGGCTATAGTAAGTCAGAGCTGTAGGGCTATAGTAAGTCAGGGCCGGAGGGCTATAGTAAGTCAGAGCTCGAGGGCTATAGTAAGTCAGAGCTCGAGGGCTATAGTAAGTCAGAGCTGTAGCTTCACAGGAGGGCTATAGTAAGTCAGAGCTGTAGCTTCACAGGAGGGCTATAGTAAGTCAGAGCTGTAGCTTCACAGGAGGGCTATAGTAAGTCAGAGCTGTAGCTTCACAGGAGGGCTATAGTAAGTCAGAGCTGTAGCTTCACAGGAGGGCTATAGTAAGTCAGAGCTGTAGGAAGCTAAAATATTTCAGATTATTTCTGAACAGTGATATCTATACCTAAGAAAGCAATGACTAATACTTGGTGAAGGACAATTACGTTATTTCAGTAAATATTGGATGAAACACTGACTGTTTTTAATTATAATTTTATTTCAGAATTTGGCCCACAGAGGTCAGCACTGGACATTATTACAGAATGCATGTCGGTCGCTGTGGAACTGTGCCCACACTGCCCTCCTGAGAGCTTTCTCCCCAAACGCTAACACAGACGATGGTCTGCTGTCCATCAACCAGCTCCGCGGACTGGTGTGGAGGCCATTTTACATGGCCGCCGACTGTGTCCTCGACATGCTGGCTCAGTTCCAGCTGGATCTAGAGGCTCATGCCAATAAGGTATAAAGATCTAACCATCACCTGACTTAGATCTAACCGTCACCTGACCTAGATCTAACCATCACCTGACCTAGATCTAACCATCACCTGACCAAGATCTAACCATCACTTGACCTAGATCTAACCGTCACCTGACCTAGATCTAACCATCACTTGACCTAGATCTAACCGTCACCTGACCTAGATCTAACCATCACCTAACTTAGATCTAACCATCACCTGACCTAGATCTAACCATCACCTAACTTAGATCTAACCATCACCTGACCTAGATCTAACCATCACCTGACCTAGATCTAACCATCACCTGACCTAGATCTAACCATCACCTGACCTAGATCTAACCATCACCTGACCTAGATCTAACCATCACTTGACCTATATCTAACCATCACCTGACCTAGATCTAACCATCACCTGACTTAGATCTAAACATCACCTGACCTAGATCTAACCATCACCTGACCTAGATCTAACCTTCATCTGACCTAGAACTGACCATCACCTGACCTAGATCTAACCATCACCTGACGTAGATCTAACCATCACTTGACCTAGATCTAACCATCATCTGACCTAGATCTAACCATCACCTGACCTAGATCTAATCATCACCTAACTTAGATCTAACCATCATCTGACCTAGATCTAACCATCACCTGACTTAGATCTTACCATCACCTGACCTAGATCTAACCATCACCTGACTTAGATCTAAACATCACCTGACCTAGATCTAACCATCACTTGACCTAGATCTAACCATCATCTGACCTAGATCTAACCATCACCTGACCTAGATATAACAATCACTTGACCTAGATCTAACCATCATCTGACCTAGATCTAACCATCATCTGACCTAGATCTAACCATCACCTGACCTAGGTGTTTTGTTTGTCTTTAGGCTTAAAAGAATATGACTATGAAACCCACAGATAATATATGTACATGCATACGTCAAATGAATTTTGTTGATTTTTATGCATTATATCAATATTGGCTTTAAAAGTATTATTAATGGATAAAATGTTCCCTGGGTGAATAGTTGGCTCAATATTGGCAATGTGAATGTTTAGGAGAGGAAGAAGAATCGTAAGCTCGGAGAACTGTTTGAGTCGTGGACAGGGGAGGTGAAGGACGAGAAAGGAGGGGCCAACCTGAAGTTTGAGAACCCACTAGACAACCTGAGTATCAGTGACCTTCGCTGGGTACGGAGACTAGTGATGAGGGTCATGGAGCTCTTGTACTATGAACAGAAGTGGGAGAAGCTGGTAGACATCGCTATGCGGTTCAGCGCTCTGTCCAAGTTAGTAGTTTGTTCTTATTGTTTAACTTATTAAGACAGTTTTTTAATAATTCTTCTTTGATATCAGAATATGGATTTCATAGTGTTGTGTATGTAATATCAAAAGAAGAAGAATTAAAGATTGTTAATAAAGGAATTATATCTATTTGAAAAAAAAAATATATAAATTTAAGTAAATATGACATCCCAAATATATTGTAAATTTTGTAAAATTTGAGATATAGATTTTATTACCGGTACATTTATAAGGAATGTCAACATTTAATTGAAGAACAGTTCTGAGATTCTGTTGACCATTGTTACAGTGACCGGTATGCAGAGCAGGTGATGCCAGTTTTGGTCCAGGCCCAGAGACAGCTAGAGGACCAGATCTACGAGCTGGGCGGGGAGGTACCCCCTCAGTCACACATCAAGCTCCTCATGCAGCAAGTTAACGGTGTGATCACAGCCAAGAAATACATACACAGCCAGCTGGTGGTCAGCAGTGACAAGCTACGCTCATCTAACATACAGCCCGGCGCACAGATTGATCCCCTCGGTCACGGCGCATACACAAGTAAAACTTACTTCTTAAAACTCATCTGTAGGAATTGGTATAAGTGTTCAATATGAACCTTTTTATAATGATTTTAATCTCTTAGTAAGATTATCCCTTAAGAGTCGGAACTGTTGCTGTCATTCTCTTAAACTTACCGAATCAAAATTTCTCAGCTTCTGATTGTATTCTGAGATTTTTCATTGATCAGTTTAACCATAATGGACACTTACACTTATAAACTGGACTAAGTATAAAACTTGTCTGTTGTCCTGCGACTGTGATATATGAGTCTTAATATAAGTAACCTATGATATAGGAGCCTCAGTTATTTCTTGTTTCTGTAAGTATGACATGGCGTTGTAGGCGAGGACGGTAAGAGGAATGTATCGGTACCCCTGGATGTACCCCACAGTCTGTCTGTACTGAGAACGGTGTTTGACAAGTCCCAGTACACCTGCCACGCCCTCCAACACAGCCGACGCCTACTGGTCCTCTACCTAGCTGGACAGCAGAACTGTAAGTAGCACTTGTCTCTGTACATTTTTATCTGTCTCACAACTCTTTCACCTGTTTCGCAAAGGCTTTTTTCTGTCTCCAAGGAATTTCTCACCTGTCTGAATAAATCCCTCATAGTGTCATAGCTAGAAATTATACCTGGTTTTACAGACTTGCCTTGTGATCGTGATCCAAATTGTTGAGCCAGTTTGACCAGATTTGTTCATGTTTGAAAAATGATGAACCTATATTTAGTAATCTAATACTGCTTTCATATGAGCCTTGACAAAGCATTGCCGAGCTTGCAAAAACTTTTGTAGCCTGAATGATACCCAAAAATGTTACTTTTAAAAACAGACAAATGGATTGTTTTGGCATCGAACATAGCACACCTGTAGTCCTTGTTAATCAAACTTTTGTACACTGTTTACAGCTAGTGATTTGCCCCTGAGTCGCCAAGTGTCCAAGGTGGAGTTTACCCCCAACACGGCACGCCCCCAGCCTACCATGCCCCTGGACATCAGTCACGAGGAATACCTACACATCGATGATGTTCAGACCTCATGTATGCCACGCTCACAGCTGGGTACCGTTATATCCTCGTATGAAAAGACCATAGGTAAGTGTAGTAAAATGTATACATTTTATAACAGGTGATATTCTAGCTGTTATATTATTTTTGCCATTTTCACACAGAATGCATTCCTCTAAATTATGACTGTGCTAATTACAGTTTCTGTGTATTGCTTTCTGAATGTACCAATACATTAATGGGCATCAAATTATCTATTTAAATTCAGTATATATTGCACTTAAATTGAAGTACACCAAAATATGTACAGTTACAGTAGATAATTTACACATACTTCTGAATGAATAGGTCCTAATACTATATATTGAATGTATGACAAAAATGCTGAATTCATAATTTGACTTCTACCGTTTAAGGTTTTGAAAATAAACAGATATGCAAGATTTTATGATATATTTCAGAAATGTTGATAGCCAAGAACCAACGAGGCCTTGCGGCCCAGGCAATGCATGAGCTGGGTAACCTGCAGTACCACTACTCCAACATCAGGTATGTATGGATGCTAATCTGTGTTATTTACTCACAGGTGTTTGAAAAAAAACACTTCTGTGACCTCTTAATGTTATTTCAATTCGTTTTTATTCAGCAGTGAGGCATGTACGCTCCGCCAAGTTTCAATCCTACCTAGCTTTGTTTCGCGACTGACTGGAAAAGTAAAGAAAACATGTCCTAATGAATTGTTCACATATAACTGTTCTGATTTTTAATTACAACTGTTTAACAGTTACTTAAATGACAGCTCTAAACAAGTGTGTTTTTGATATTTATAAAATTAACTTTGTTTGTCTGTTCACACATTTATAACAATAGTGCTGTATAAAGCGTAAATATATCACAAGATAATTTGTATCACAATTACTGACTTAATTCAGAAAGTGTTGCTGACTTCAGGTCAGTATTCCATTAATGTGATATATACTATACCTTCCAAATACCAGGACACGATATTTCCATAGCAGATTAATTTTCCCGTGGATTTCTCCTAAGAACAGCCATTATGTTACAGGTCGGCGTACCAGTGGTGGTCGGAGTCCCTCGACTACACTCTCAACACCTCTGACGCTCTACACACTTGGCGCCAACTCTTCAACAACAGCGCCGACATCAGCTCCGACATGCTGCAGCACTGCGGCCTGTGGGGATGTGTACTTGGGGGTGTCCTAGCTTCAAAGATTGCTCAGTGAGTAGAACTAAATTGAGAGGAGCATGTTTGTCATATTGATCATAGAGTAATATGTCTCGAACTTTGATTAAGAAGTGTATACAAACTACCGATATGTAAGCCCTTTAGAATGAGGATCTTATATCTACAATATAGCCATACCTTATGTTGGTACTTCAGTCTGTATGTTTTGTACTAAGAATTGTATGACCTTGGTCTATAATGTATTACTGTATTAAGCTCAGTGTATGATAACTATTGTATGACCTGTCGACAGGTATATCCTGACACAGGACCTTGGTCTATAATGTATTACTGTATTAGGTTCAGTGTATGATAACTATTGTATGACCTGTCTACAGGTATATCCTGACACAGGACCTTGGTCTATAATTGTATGAACTGTCTACAGGTATATCCTGACACAGGACCTTGGTCTATAATTGTATTAACTGTCTACAGGTATATCCTGACACAGGACCTTGTCTATAATGTATAACTGTCTACAGGTATATCCTGACACGGGACCTTGGTCTATAATGTATTACTGTATTAAGCTCAGTGTATGATAACTATTGTATGACCTGTCGACAGGTATATCCTGACACAGGACCTTGGTCTATAATGTATTACTGTATTAGGTTCAGTGTATGATAACTATTGTATGACCTGTCTACAGGTATATCCTGACACTGGACCTTGGTCTATAATTGTATGAACTGTCTACAGGTATATCCTGACACAGGACCTTGGTCTATAATTGTATTAACTGTCGACAGGTATATCCTGACACAGGACCTTGTCTATAATTGTATTAACTGTCGACAGGTATATCCTGACACAGGACCTTGTCTATAATTGTATTAACTGTCTACAGGTATATCCTGACACAGGACCTTGGTCTATAATTGTATTAACTGTCTACAGGTATATCCTGACACAGGACCTTGGTCTATAATGTATTAACTGTCTACAGGTATATCCTGACATGAGACCTTGGTCTATAATGTATTAACTGTCGACAGGTATATCCTGACACAGGACCTTGTCTATAATTGTATTAACTGTCGACAGGTATATCCTGACACAGGACCTTGGTCTATAATTGTATGAACTGTCTACAGGTATATCCTGACACAGGACCTTGGTCTATAATGTATTAACTGTCTACAGGTATATCCTGACATGAGACCTTGGTCTATAATGTATTAACTGTCGACAGGTATATCCTGACACAGGACCTTGTCTATAATTGTATTAACTGTCGACAGGTATATCCTGACACAGGACCTTGGTCTATAATTGTATTAACTGTCTACAGGTATATCCTGACACAGGACCTTGGTCTATAATTGTATTAACTGTCTACAGGTATATCCTGACACAGGACCTTGGCCTATAATTGTATTAACTGTCTACAGGTATATCCTGACACTGGACCTTGTCTATAATTGTATTAACTGTCTACAGGTATATCCTGACACAGGACCTTGGTCTATAATTGTATTAACTGTCTACAGGTATATCCTGACACAGGACCTTGGTCTATAATGTATTAACTGTCTACAGGTATATCCTGACACAGGACCTTGGTCTATAATTGTATTAACTGTCTACAGGTATATCCTGACACAGGACCTTGGTCTATAATTGTATTAACTGTCTACAGGTATATCCTGACACAGGACCTTGTCTATAATTGTATTACTGTCTACAGGTATATCCTGACACAGGACCTGGGTCTGCGTATGGAATGCTGCTTCCTGTCTGGGTACTTCTTCAAGGTATTTCTCCTGTTGATCTTACTATTTTAGATTTGATATTAAGTTTTATGTCCAGTAAATGAATCTTGTTTCCAACCCCAGCCCTTGGTTACTCAGCACACTTTGACCACGTCTTATAAAATGTTGTTCATTGTTACAACATTTGTTTATTTGGATACATGGTCTGGAGTGTTTGAATCTCAGTATGCTGGTATATACTGTAAAAGCCAATATTTTCGCATGTGGAATTGTTCGATTAGTCAGCCTCCAAACTGTTCGCAATGTTGAAATTTTCGTGCTGTAATCATTCTGTTTTGCTCTGTGTACCTATTATACCATGATACATTATAGAGTTTGAATGGTTTTAAATATATTCGCATGTGGATTTATTTACAGAGATTTAATGCCATCGAAATAAGCGTAAATTTCCACACCGTGAAAAATTCCACTTTTACAGTATGTGATTTTGACTCCCTGAATGGACAACTTATGTAAAACCCCAGAACAAAATTGAAAATCAGTGTACATTAGGTGTTTTGAAGACAAGGAAGTAACTGATATGTTTATATAAATCTACAGGCTCTGTTCCGGTCATCCCTACCCCACCCCACAGCAGATCGTGACTATGCCATGTACGAGGTCGGAGAGGGTTGTGAGGTCACAAACCTTGTCCCAGGTATTGACCTCCTGTCTGACAAGTTCCGGATGGATGGCCGGACATTGGTGTCATCTCTACGCTGGACGTCCGAGGAACTAGCGAGAGGCAGACATAATCTGTTTGTAAGAACATTTATAGTACACGGTTCATTGTAGTAAAATGAAAGCCATTACAATTGAAGATGTTAATGCTATAACTCATTTCCTAGAAGCATCACATTAAATCTTACATTTTGATTCTGAATGTAAATTGCTATTTTAACAAAACAAACAAATAGAATTACATAACTGGTATAGTGTGGACTGAGTTCCTAGATCAGAACAGTAGAATAATATTCATGAACGCAGACTTTTGTGAACAGGGATGTATTTGTGAATAAGCCCTCCTCCCAACTTTTGATCAGTTATTTTTCTCAGGAGGTGGGGGCTTATTCCTGGTAAAATAGGTATCAAGTTTAAGATTGTTTAGATTACTAAAGGCATCTTACCTTCCTGGTATCTGACCAATGTGATGGCCCTATAGGCTGTGATAACTTACCTACGTTTGTCTCATTCCTGGTATATCTACCATACA
The DNA here is from genome assembly GCA_947623455.1 of Mimachlamys varia. Taxonomy (NCBI): domain Eukaryota; kingdom Metazoa; phylum Mollusca; class Bivalvia; order Pectinida; family Pectinidae; genus Mimachlamys; species Mimachlamys varia. The sequence continues at coordinate 5,717,980 of OX392534.1, forward strand.
GGTACTGCCACTGCTGACTCTGTACCTACACTTCACGACCTTCGTGTGTCGTGACCTCCAGCGGTGTGTTGACGGCCGTATCCTGAAGGTGCGAATCCTTACAGACATGTCGCTGTTTACTGAGGCGATGATCACACTTCAGCGACTCCTCCATGGGGAGCGGCTCCCACATACAGGAGATAGCAACTTCCGTCAGGTGGAGTCCAAGATGAAGTCTGTGATGTTCAACACGGCCAAGCCTATTACAGACCCAGCAAACATGAAGGTATGCCTCTTAAGCCTCGGCTAAATAATAGAAGTTGAATTGTAGCTAAATAATAGAAGTTGAATTGTAAGCTAAATAATAGAAGTTGAATCGAAACCCAAATCAAACTTTCTAATTTTCAATCTGAATAGAAATTCTCCTGATTCCATTTGACCATTACTGTCAATCAATGTATCACCCAACTTTATTTCATTTTACAAAGAGTAACATTTCTGTATTTATTTTGTTCTCATGTTTTCACAATATAATTTCCCCAGCGCTGTGTTATAATAAGGCCAACAGTGGTTGTGTGGACTTTACTGTCCCTTTAGAGATAATAGATAATATATGTACATATTCATTTTACTCAGTAGGTAACACTTTACAAAGTAAAGTACCGCAAAACCTTGTCAGATACCTGTACTATTGTTCTAACAATAATTAGATTTAAAGAATCTTTCACCCCCTTTGGGGTGAGACAAGGAGATCTTAACCCAATTCTTAAGTTGCCAAACACAATGCTTGCTGAGTGTTTGGCAGCTTAAGAATCTTACCCTGAGGGTTGAGATCTCCTGTCTCACTACCAAGGAGGTGAATGATTATTTCAATTGATCTTACTTCAATGCAAGACATTGCTGATGTGATGAGATTGAATATTACGGATGTGAGGTCATTATATTGTTACCGTTGTATTATTGCTGTGACATCATAGTATCATTGTCGTGATGTCATTGTATTGTTGTTATGACATCAAACCATTGTTGAGAATGCATAAAAAGCATGTGTAGTCTGTCTCAATCCTAGGGTAAGAAACAAACTCATTCTATCTGTTTACCAGCTGTTGGAGAACCTGCTGGACAAGCGTCTCCCCTCGAGTCTGGCCACATTGTATGGTCCTCACATGACGTGTCACCTAGCACTAGTCCAGGCACACTTCTTCGTGTCCCTAGGGGAGAGCATCCCAGTCATCCCCATCATTGAGGACGTGTTGTAAGTATTCCTGATGATTAGCTTTACTATTTCGCATAATTTGTGTCTGTAGTTTTAAGATTTTTGTCAAGATTTACCAGATATCAGACTTTTTTCATGACATTTGTCTCGGCTTACTGAGCTGTCCCAGAAAATAAACCACAGACCTAGTGAAACCCAGTTATTATGTTAACAACTAAGTGAAAATTTTACACTTTATTGACACTGCTAACGTATGTAAAAAAAAATTCTTGTGAGTTACCAAAACTTTTCCTGAAAGAGCTGGATGAGTCGGGAATAATGTGTTAAGAACTATTGCAATTTGTTATAGTTTTAAGCAAAGTCTTTTTCAAATGGTACAAGTAGTCCATGACATTATTCAGTAGACTTTATTATATGACACAGTATCTAGTAGGTTGTATTGTATCAACTATTTAGTAGATCATGCTGTATGTAGTACACAGTATTTACCAGGTAGTAGATTATGTTGTGTGGATATTGTAGGTAGTTATTGTGTGTTAATAAATGTATTGTTTGTTGGATATGGTCATAATACTATTGTATTACATTACTTAGTAGATTACACTGTATAGCACATGTACAGTATTTAGTAGATTAATTATATTGTGTGGATATGGTACATTCATGTAGGTTGTTGTATAATTATGTTACTCTGTATCGTTTTGTCCTTTACGGTCATAATAATATCGTATGACATGATATGTTGTGTACATCTGTATATGACACATACTGTGATCGCTGTGTAATTTGACACGTACTGTGATCGCTATGTAATTTGACACATGCTGTGATTGCTGTGTAATTTGACACATACTGTGATCGCTGTATAATTTGACACATACTGTGATCGCTGTGTAATTTGAAATTGTTGCGTTTTCTTTTCCCACACATCAGCTGCCATGTTTCCACCATTATGCGCAAACTCGTGTCTCGCTACGTGAGACAAATGAGGTATACATTGCACGCATGGCTTACTGTATATATATCTATAGTCGGATCAGTCATGCATGGCCCCATTCCTCCCTATCCTTCCCTGTAGCACTGTCTGTATGTGGCAACTAGGAGAACCTCACCCAACCAAATCTCAATCATCGGAGTGCTTCATTATCTGGTGGGGCAATCTTTGAGTCATTTTGCTGTTAACCAAAGTACATCTTCTGAGAGATTTTTTTCCAAATTATACTCTTATCAGAATAAAACCGTTAAAGGCTTTCATACGGACAACTTCAGTTTTCACAAAATAATTCTTATAACAACAGAATGAAGCCATTACTTTGTAACACAGGAATCAAAGAATGTCTCTAAATGATGAAGCACTCCCTAGGGAATATCTTTGTGGTTATTTTCTTATAAAGGATGTTTTCATATACACGGATTTTCTTTATTTTTGTAATTCTATTTAATTTAAAGCATGACAATATGTTGGTTAGTGATTGTTTACTTATTGTTTGTTAGTAAGCGTAAACGCTTACACAGACAGAGACGAATAAGGAGGTACATCATGAGAAGGTAAAACAGTAATAATAACTAAAAATAAAATTAAAACTAGCTTAAAATCGGTTTTAAACAACTACCAATGAATTCATTTCAACTGCCTATTCAATATGGCTATTGGTAAACATCATGTAAGATAGAGTAACTGATCTAGAAAGACTAAAATACCTTGTCAGAGACTCATTGTTAACAACTATAGCAACGTCACTAAGTTATACCTAATAACTTAATTACAGCTTTCAAAGTGAATTTGAATAAAAATCTACACAGAAACCATATGTTTCATATCTTGATATTCATTAATAGTTGGTGCATGCCAGTATAAGTCAGTACTAATCAGCATACTGATCAATGCATGGTCGTAATTCCTGCTGTAAGAGATGTGCATGCATGTTTAGCATTAGATCTGTATGAGGACAGGTTGTGGTTCAGTGGGAAATATATCTATCCTCATTTATACACCTCCAAAGTTAATTCCTGTAAATGGCTGTAAATCTCATCATTATACTCCTACATCAATTCCTTCACCTTCATCAGTTTCTACACCTACACCAGTCCCTACACCTACATCAGTTCCTACACCTACATCAGTTCCTACACCTACATCAGTACCTACACCAATTTCTACACCTACACCAGTTCCTACACCTACAACAGTTCCTACACCTACATCAGTTCCTACACCTACACCAGTTCCTACACCTACACCAGTTCCTACACCTACACCAGTTCCTATACCTACATCAGTTCCTACACCTACATCAGTTCCTTCAGCTACATCAGTTCCTACACCTACACCAGTTCCTACACCTACATCAGTTCCTACACCTACATCAGTTCCTACACCTTCACCAGTTCCTACACCTACATCAGTTCCTACACCTACACCAGTTCCTACACCTACATCAGTTCCTACACCTACACCAGTTCCTACAACTACATCAGTTCCTACACCTACATCAGTTCCTACACCTACACCAGTTCCTACACCTACACCAGTTCCTACACCTACACCAGTTCCTATACCTACATCAGTTCCTACACCTACATCAGTTCCTTCAGCTACATCAGTTCCTACACCTACACCAGTTCCTACACCTACATCAGTTCCTACACCTACATCAGTTCCTACACCTACATCAGTTCCTACACCTACATCAGTTCCTACACCTACATCAGTTCCTACACCTTCACCAGTTCCTACACCTACATCAGTTCCTACACCTACACCAGTTCCTACACCTACATCAGTTCCTACACCTACACCAGTTCCTACACCTACACCAGTTCCTACACCTACATCAGTTCCTACAACTACATCAGTTCCTACACCTTCATCAGTTCCTACACCTACATCAGTTCCTTCAGCTACATCAGTTCCTACACCTACATCAGTTCCTTCAGCTACATCAGTTCCTACACCTACATCAGTTCCTACACCTACACCAGTTCCTACACCTACACCAGATCCTACACCTACACCAGTTCCTACACCTACATCAGTTCCTACACCTACACCATTTCCTACACCTACACCAGTTCCTACACCTTCACCAGTTCCTATACCTTCACGAGTTCCTACAACTACACCAGTTCCCACACCTACACCAGTTCCTATACCTACATCAGTTCCTATACCTACATCAGTTCCTACACCTACATCAGTTCCTACACCTACACCAGTTCCTATACCTACATCAGTTCCTACACCTACATCAGTTCCTATACCTACATCAGTTCCTATACCTACATCAGTTCCTACACCTACATCAGTTCCTACACCTACACCAGTTCCTATACCTACATCAGTTCCTACACCTACACCAGTTCCTATACCTACATCAGTTCCTACACCTACATCAGTTCCTACACCTTCACCAGTTCCTATACCTTCACCAGTTCCTACAACTACACCAGTTCCCACACCTACACCAGTTCCTACACCTACATCTGTTCCTACACCTACATCAGTTCCTACACCTACATCAGTTCCTACACCTACATCTGTTCCTACACCTACATCAGTTCCTACACCTACATCAGTTCCTACACCTACATCAGTTCCTTCAGCTACATCAGTTCCTACACCTACAACAGTTCCTACACCTACACCAGTTCCTACACCTACATCAGTTCCTACACCTACATCAGTTCCTACACCTACATCAGTTCCTACACCTACACCAGTTCCTACACCTACATCAGTTCCTTCAGCTACATCAGTTCCTACACCTACATCAGTTCCTACACCTACATCTGTTCCTACACCTACATCAGTTCCTACACCTACATCAGTTTCTACACCTACACCAGTTCCTACACCTACATCAGTTCCTACACCTACATCAGTTCCTACTCCTACATCAGTTCCTACACCTACATCAGTTCCTACACCTACACCAGTTCCTACACCTACACCAGTTCCTACACCTACACCAGTTCCTATACCTACATCAGTTCCTATACCTACATCAGTTCCTACACCTACATCAGTTCCTACACCTACACCAGTTCCTACACCTACATCAGTTCCTACACCTACATCAGTTCCTACACCTACATCAGTTCCTTCAGCTACATCAGTTCCTACACCTACATCAGTTCCTACACCTACATCTGTTCCTACACCTACATCAGTTCCTACACCTACATCAGTTCCTACACCTACACCAGTTCCTACACCTACATCAGTTCCTTCACCTACATCAGTTCCTACACCTACATCAGTTCCTACACCTTCATCTGTTCCTACACCTACATCAGTTCCTACACCTACATCAGTTTCTACACCTACATCAGTTCCTACACCTACACCAGTTCCTACACCTACATCAGTTCCTTCAGCTACATCAGTTCCTACACCTACATCAGTTCCTACACCTACACCAGTTCCTACACCTACACCAGTTCCTACACCTACATCAGTTCCTTCAGCTACATCAGTTCCTACACCTACATCAGTTCCTACACCTACATCAGTTCCTACACCTACACCAGTTCCTACACCTACATCAGTTCCTTCAGCTACATCAGTTCCTACACCTACATCAGTTCCTACACCTACATCAGTTCCTTCAGCTACATCAGTTCCTACACCTACATCAGTTCCTACACCTACACCAGTTCCTACACCTACACCAGATCCTACACCTACACCAGTTCCTACACCTACATCAGTTCCTACACCTACACCATTTCCTACACCTACACCAGTTCCTACACCTTCACCAGTTCCTATACCTTCACCAGTTCCTACAACTACACCAGTTCCCACACCTACACCAGTTCCTATACCTACATCAGTTCCTATACCTACATCAGTTCCTACACCTACATCAGTTCCTACACCTACATCAGTTCCTACACCTACATCAGTTCCTACACCTACATCAGTTCCTACACCTACATCAGTTCCTACACCTACATCAGTTCCTACACCTACATCAGTTCCTTCAGCTACATCAGTTCCTACACCTACATCAGTTCCTATACCTACATCAGTTCCTACACCTACACCAGTTCCTATACCTACATCAGTTCCTTCAGCTACATCAGTTCCTACACCTACATCAGTTCCTACACCTACATCAGTTCCTTCAGCTACATCAGTTCCTACACCTACATCAGTTCCTACACCTACATCTGTTTCTACACCTACATCAGTTCCTACACCTACATCAGTTCCTACACCTAAATCAGTTCCTACACCTACACCAGTTCCTACACCTACATCAGTTCCTTCAGCTACATCAGTTCCTACACCTACATCAGTTCCTACACCTACATCTGTTCCTACACCTACATCAGTTCCTACACCTACATCAGTTTCTACACCTACACCAGTTCCTACACCTACATCAGTTTCTACACCTACACCAGTTCCTACACCTACATCAGTTCCTACTCCTACATCAGTTCCTACACCTACATCAGTTCCTACACCTACACCAGTTCCTACACCTACACCAGTTCCTACACCTACACCAGTTCCTATACCTACACCAGTTCCTATACCTACATCAGTTCCTATACCTACATCAGTTCCTACACCTACATCAGTTCCTACACCTACACCAGTTCCTACAGCTACATCAGTTCCTACACCTACATCAGTTCCTACACCTACATCAGTTCCTACACCTACATCAGTTCCTATACCTACATCAGTTCCTACACCTACACCAGTTCCTATACCTACATCAGTTCCTATACCTACATCAGTTCCTACACCTACATCAGTTCCTACACCTACATCAGTTCCTACTCCTACATCAGTTCCTACACCTACATCAGTTCCTACACCTACACCAGTTCCTATACCTACATCAGTTCCTACACCTACACCAGTTCCTACACCTACATCAGTTCCTTCAGCTACATCAGTTCCTACACCTACATCAGTTCCTACACCTACATCTGTTCCTACACCTACACCAGTTCCTACACCTACACCAGATCCTACACCTACACCAGTTCCTACACCTACATCAGTTCTTAGAAATGCAGTTAATACCCCATTTGTACCTTTCTTCTCCATACCGATCCTGTAAATGGGTGTAAATCTCCTTATTTATGCCCCACCTCCAACATATTTTATGGAAATGGCTGTGATTTTTTCCAGGACAGTTTAATTTCACAGTATATATATGGCATTATGTTTACATTACATTTAGTTTAATTTTATTTTAATTTATACTGTCTCATATCATTGCCTATGTGTTCCCCTTTATTTCTGTATTTCTGGATCATACAATCAAACTGACCTGTTAGTAAAAGGCATTGTTTACCAATCATTCTATATATTTCAGAAATGAATTGGTTTTGTATGTTTCACAGAACTTGTGAATATTAAAGGTCATTTTGTCTGTATTAGTTTTGAATTAGCTGTACATTATAGTGTACTGGAGAAGGGACTGCCAGTATCTGTTACAACTTTATGTTTACGTTTCAGGTATAGAGTACTCCGGTTATTATAACATATTTATTAGATTTATACAGGTGCAAGTTACCCTGTGCTCTTATTAAACCAAGATTATTAAAGCTCCTGCTTATTTCCTGTCAGTAGTAATATTCCTATCAGAGTTCCCACATCTCCCAGATCCTAGAATATCAAAGTTCTCCCTTACCTCCAATGGAGGCACAGTTAAGTATCCTTGAAGCCAATGATAGCGTTGTCAAAACTAAGTGTAGAAATACTTAGCTGCCTCCTAAACAGGATTGAGAGTAGGAGGGAGGGGACGGGTATCGACAGTTGAATTGTTGTAAGCCTAAAGTAAAACATTTATCTTTTGTTTCCTGGCAAATTAAGCTAATTAAGAGTAAGTAACTTTCATAGACTTTATTTGATAACACAGTGAGTTAATTTAGGACTTGTCACAAACGTGGTCGACATAAAATAGAATATATAAATACAACTGTGAATGTCTGTTTCTCCACATAAAAAAGTTGCCTTATATACCCCAATCAGAATTAATGTATAGAAACTTACAGCTTCATATTGTACTGAGACCAAGAACTGATGTTTAAGATGTTGAGCTATACCAATTGTAGTGTGTGTAAATCAATATCATCTATGTAAATTGGCCCGGCCCTGGGGCCTCATATAGGAGCTTGATCATCCTTAATCCTGTCACTTACTTTCATATCTCTAGAGGCGTGACAGTGAAATGATTTCATTTTGTGTTACATTAATCATACTTTATATGTTTATTCGTAAATAATGTTTATCAATTTGTTTAAACTCTTTCACCCCTGGAATTTTGCAATGGTCTATTTCAACCTTTGAATTTGAAGTGTTCAAATGTGTCTTCAGGTTGATTGCATGAGTTAAACTTATTAATCTGGCTCCCACTGGTTATGTTTTTCTAGTTATATGACTTGTTGTAATTCGTAGGATACCTGAAGGGCAGGGGTCACTCAAACCGTACACAATGAGTACAATGACAAAAACCAAGAACCTGAGAGGTACCAACAGTTTGACCTCCAAACCACAGAAAGCCAAATCCGCCTCCGACAGTCGCAAGGACGCTGGTAAATAAAACTACATGTTCATATCTGGAATATGATAATTACTCAAGAAACATTAATTTAAATAAACGTGTGAAAATAAAACATTGCAGGGGGATTTCTAGGAGAATAACTGTGATCAGTAATGTAATTATTTAAGGATTAACTTTATATTTTGTTTAGGTTATCGGGGGGATAACTATAATGAAAAACGGGTAAATTTAATAACTGGCGAAGCGGGTTATGTATAATTTACCCGTTTTCCATTGTAGTTATTTTGCACAGTTATGCGGTGATAATAATAGTCTGTGGAACAATGGTTATCGAGTGAACGTCAGTGTAGACGGTAAATATTAGTTATTAACCAGTAAAAACAGAGACATTTTTGGAATATTGATATATTTGTGAACAGAGATAGGTTTGGACTATATTTGTTGTCTGCGGTACAGATGATGACCTCGAGAGTGTGGAGAGTGCTAACATCCAGCGACGCTTTACCAGCAGTAAGAAGCCCCTGACGTTGGAGCTCATCAAGGGAACACTGCTGGCCGTCTCCGACCAGATGGTGTCCACTATAGCAGAGGTCATCCAAGAAAATGCTGAACATGCTGAAAATGGTAAACATGCTGAAAATGGTAAACATGCTGAAAATGGTAAACATGCTGAAAATGGTAAACATGCATATCCTGTTATCAACTCTACAACAGCTGATGAATTATGAGAAAAAAACTCTGAATGTTATTTTGAAAAAAATTACTTTGAAAAATGAATTGCCTAAAAATAAGCTAAAAATAAATCTACCTGGTCACTTTATTGTCTGGCCAATCAGATCAGCTGCAATGACATAAACCAGCCCATTTATATTGTTAACCGATCTTATACCTTAATATTACTGATCTTTCAGATTTTTGTATTTAAAGTCAAGGTAGTCAGATCAATTTTGTATTACAAATCAGATTTCTGAAGATGTTAACTTACTAGATTCCTTGAGTTCTGAATCCTCAGGTTCCCTTTAATATATGTATGTAAGTACGAGTTCCTGTATTTGTAGGGCTGGAGAGTTTACCTGCGGCAGAGTTAGAACTGGTGGTGTTGTGTAAGCTTCTACAGGCCACCATCGCACGACAGAAACAGCATGCTCCACTGGCCGCTCGCATTGTCCTGTCATCGATCAAACTTCTCAAGTCATCGGACATCTTCAAACCCAAGAAGGATGTTCCCCCTCCTCCGAGGTAGGTGATGCACTGTAAACCTTTTGCCAAAAGGCAGTGCTAGACAAATACCCTGTTCAGTATAAACAAAATAATTGATAAATTGTTAGACTGTAGACAGAGTTAAATGCTAGCTTTTATTTGAGCTGTAGGAGAATTGACTTTAATATATTATGTAATGGACTTTAGATAATGTTACTGATTTTAAGAGTGAAATGTTTTATGTTGTTTTACAGAGAAAATACAACCCAAGACAGGTAACTAGAGTTATGGCCCCTAACTTCACCGTATATAGAGTAGAGCACAGTCTTTGTTTTACTTTTCTTTATTTTGATCCTTTTTATGCCTACAGAACTAGAGCTCTTCTCAATAAACCCATAGTCTGTGATAAATCGCCTCTGTATCAAAACTTGTCGTTAATCTTGTATGTGATGCTAAACTTTGTAGATATATAAACTTTCACCTTTACAATGAGATACGTCATTCCACGGTATCACATGATCTGCTTGTCTGAGATTGCCACAGTGTCACTGTTCACAAGCCTCCATTACAACCCTCTGTCCCTTAAGTCTGCCTTAGCTTGCTGTAGAATGAAAGTTTCATTGTAAAAGCAAGTCTTATGGCAGTGATTGTTCCATACATGTATTTTTTTCTCAGTCAGTGCTTTCTTATTAGTGTTGGACCACAAACAGAAAATGGCAATGATTTATTTACAGACTTTTGTAGGTTAAAGCCAAACATCTTGTATGTGTTCACATCTAAATGAGTTTCTCCAATAGTGAATAAAGTATAATAAATGTTGTGAAAAAATTGAAAACCAGAACAACTGAATATGTAAAACAAGGAAGGTGGAAAAACTGACTCGTGTTTACTTTAATTACGTATCATTAGAATTTCTTCCACACTTCATTGGTTCATTGCCATTTTAGATAGGGATATAGTCTTTTACCAGGGACGGCAAAAGACAGCTCACAAGCACTATCACGTTATCACTTTATGCAGTGTAACCAGAGTAATGTCACCAATTTTGTCACGCATTACATCTGCCAATGAAGATGTTGTGATCCACTGAGTTCACATTACAACTTATTTTACGTTAGGATCGTGTTAGAAAAAAATAATCAGTCACCCCCGTATAATTTAGACAGAGAAATCTCAACCTTCAGGATAAGATTTATGAATTCTAACACTTGGCAAAGCCTCATGATAAAATTCATTAGTCTTACTCTCGGCTTGAGATTTTACAGCCTACACCACACAAAGGTGATATAGATTCTATTAGTCCCTGGCCCATCTTTAGTTTCACTAGAACGTCTGCCTTGAATAGTTTTTGTCTGTTACTTTGTATGAATCATGGTTTCTTACTGAGGTCATCGCTATTCTTTCTGATTTGTTCATTATTTCTTCTGTCTTTCATTTTGTGACATTTCGTGTTTTAGTCCCACACGAGATCGCCGAAAGTAAGTTCCGTGTGTCCCCAGGTTGTGGACTCAGTATACTTGATATAAACTATTTAATTTGTCCCTGTGTGACTGTCATGGATCCCAGAAACTGTTTTTGAATTAAATTTGTCCCTGCATGTTGTTACCATGGTTACGGTTATAATCAACTGTTATTTAAATATTACAAACATGTCCCTATGCTGTGAAAAGCCTGCCAACTTCAGTTCCATACTATGTTTTTGAAACAAAATAAAGTTTTCTTTTACAAAAATCTTTCATTCTTTTTCAAATTTATTTTTATAAAATATAAACAAGTAGAGAAATTGATTAAAAAAAAACAAACCCAGTTTTGATTGTAATTAAACTGTTTTAGGCAAACTATCATTAACATAAATTAATTGAAAGTCAGCTATTGGTATGATACAAGTTGGTATTTCACAGTTCTTGCTTGCATGTTTGACTGATATTTATTGTTTACTGTTATCATTGCCATACCCTATCCCATCCCTGAGTATGTTACATTGTATATACAATGTACAATGTATATTACATAGTATTTATTACTTAATTCTACCCTTAATTCACCCAAGTTTGTTACTTATATTTGTATTTATCCCTTCCCTGTGTAGTACGTACTTGTATGTAATATAAATGCTTGTTCCCATAATGTAACAAATATACGTGTTATTACACTTCCTTTCATTCCCCCAGTATATATGTCACACCTACAATAATGTTGATGTTTGGGGCTTGGTGAGGGTGTGTTGTTAAACGTTCCGGGTTACGGTGGTGGCAGGGCAAACCTGAACAATGCTGAAGAAACATACCGTTACTGTCGTCGGACAGAAACACTTGTCTGATGACTATATGTATATATATATCTGTCTTTTGTAAATGTTTGTCCTGAAATATGTGTACAATCTTGTTAACATCCTTGCTATCTAGTTTTCTTCATTTCTGTCTTTCATTATGTTCCGTCCTCTCAGTGTGTGTATTTACAGTGTACCCTCGTTATACCGCCACCTTTCGTCCACAGCAATTATGGCGGTATAACGAGGGTGGCGATAGTATCGAGTTATGGAAAATATTACTATGAATTAAATTGCATAACAGATTGCTTTCCAATATTTTATCGTCATATAGATCTACATTGGCACAAATTTATATCAGAAAATAGTTATTTATCTGCTTTTGCCGCATGTCATTTCAAATGGAACACTGAATTTGGGACGTTTGTATTTTAAAGGGTGTAGCGGATGGCGATATGCGAGGATGGCGAACTTAACGAGGGAATTATATAGAAGGGAAATCCATTCTAGAGGTTTAGGTGGCGGAATGCGAGGGTGGCGGGTAGATTCGGGTGACGATAGGTCGAGGGTACACTGTATGTCTGTTTGGTCATAAAGTAATGTCTTCTATCATTGTCCGTCTTTGTCTGTCTATATGTCTTTTTCTGACTCTCTCTATAGTAATGTCTTATATCATTGTCAGTCTTTGTCTGTCCATTTGTCTGTTTCTGACTCTCTCTATAGTAATGTCTTCTATCATTGTCCGTCTTTGTCTGTCCATTTGTCTGTTTCTGACTCTCTCTATAGTAATGTCTTATATCATTGTCAGTCTTTGTCTGTCCATTTGTCTGTTTTTGACTCTGTAGGAATGTCATATCAGCAGACATCTTCTTGTCTGTCCTTATGTCTATCTGTGTTTCTGTTCTTCTGTCTCTCTATCATCATGTCTATATATCTGTTATATTGTCCAAATTTCTTCCTTACACACTCTGTCCATCTGATTGTTTCTGTGTTTCTCTAGCACTGTTGTATAATCGTCCTGTCTTTATCATCCATCTGTACATATGTTGATTCTTACTTACAGAACAGACTTTGGACAAAGCTGAATTCAAACCTTGTTCATGCTTATTGAGTTGTAGATAAACAGTTAGAGATTTTTAGGTCATCTGACCCGAAGGGTCAAGATGACCTATTGCCATCATGCTTCGTCCGTCGTCGTCCGCCGTCCGCCGTCCGCCGTCCGCCGTCCGCCGTCCGTAAACTTTTCCTTTAACAATCTTCTTCTTAGTAACCAAAAGGCTCTAGGTGCTGATATTTGGCCAGTAGGCACCTGGGATTGAGTGCTACAAAGTTTCCTCATTTCAATGACCTTGACCTGTTTTCAAGGTCACAGGGGTCAAATATGTAAAAACCTTTAACAATCTTCTTCTCAGTAACCAAAAGGTCTAGGGTAATGATATTTGGCCAGTAGGCACCTGGGATAGAGTGCTACAAAGTTTCCTCATATCGATGACCTTGACTAACTTTCAAGGTCACAGGGGTCAAATATGTAAAAAAGCGTTTGACAATCTTTTCCTCACTAACCAATAGGCTATGGGTGATCATATTTGGCCAGTAGGTACCTGGGATAGAGTGTTCTAAAGTTTCCTCATATAAATGACCTTGACCTACTTTCAAGGTCACAGGGGTCAAATATGTTAAAAAATCTGCACAACATTATCTAAAGAACTAAATGATCTAGAGCAATGATATTTTTGTATGATATGTAGACCAGCAATGCGAATCTTTTTCTAATATATTGTGTTTAGGTCAAAGGTCAACTTTGAGTGCTGGACGGGGTCAAAGGTTAACATGGGTTATAATAGGTAAAAAGCTTTAAGAATCTTCTTCTCAAGTTCCATAAGGCCCAGGGTTATGATATTTGGCCAGTAGGAACCTGGGATAGAGTGTTCTAAAGTTTCCTCATATAAATGACCTTGACCTACTTTCAAGGTCACAGGGGTCAAATATGTTAAAAAATCTACACAACATTATCTAAAGAACTAAATGATCTAGAGCAATGATATTTTTGTATGATATGTAGACCAGCAATGCGAATCTTTTTCTAATATATTGTGTTTAGGTCAAAGGTCAACTTTGAGTGCTGGACGGGGTCAAAGGTTAACATGGGTTATAATAGGTAAAAAGCTTTAAGAATCTTCTTCTCAAGTTCCATAAGGCCCAGGGTTCTGATATTTGGCCAGTAGGAACCTGGGATAGAGTGTTCTAAAGTTTCCTCATATAAATGACCTTGACCTACTTTCAAGGTCACAGGGGTCAAATATGTTAAAAAATCTACACAACATTATCTAAAGAACTAAATGATCTAGAGCAATGATATTTTTGTATGATATGTAGACCAGCAATGCGAATCTTTTTCTAATATATTGTGTTTAGGTCAAAGGTCAACTTTGAGTGCTGGACGGGGTCAAAGGTTAACATGAGTTATAATAGGTAAAAAGCTTTAAGAATCTTCTTCTCAAGTTCCATAAGGCCCAGGGTTCTGATATTTGGCCAGTAGGTACCAGGGATGGAGTACTCTAAAGTTTTCTCATATAAATGACCTTGACCTACTTTCAAGGTCACATGGGTCAAATATGTTAAAATATCTACACAACATTATCTAATGAACCGAATGATCTAGACCGATGATACTTGCATATATTATATGTAGACTGGCAATGCGAATCTTTTTCTAATATATTGTGTTTAGGTCAAAGTTCAACTTTAAGCGCTGGACGGGGTCAAAGGTTCACTGGGGCTATAATGGGTAAAAAGTTTTAAGAATCTTCTTCTCAAGTTCCATAAGCCCCAGGGTCCTGATATTTGGCCAGTAGGTACCAGGGATGGAGTACTCTAAAGTTTTCTCATATAAATGACCTTGACCTACTTTCAAGGTCACATGGGTCAAATATGTTAAAATATCTACACAACATTATCTAATGAACCGAATGATCTAGACCGATGATACTTGCATATATTATATGTAGACTGGCAATGCGAATCTTTTTCTAATATATTGTGTTTAGGTCAAAGTTCAACTTTAAGCGCTGGACGGGGTCAAAGGTTCACTGGGGCTATAATGGGTAAAAAGCTTTAAGAATCTTCTTCTCAAGTTCCATAAGGCCCAGGGTTATGATATTTGGCCAGTAGGAACCTGGGATAGAGTGTTCTAAAGTTTCCTCATATAAATGACCTTGACCTACTTTCAAGGTCACAGGGGTCAAATATGTTAAAAAATCTACACAACATTATCTAAAGAACTAAATGATCTAGAGCAATGATATTTTTGTATGATATGTAGACCAGCAATGCGAATCTTTTTCTAATATATTGTGTTTAGGTCAAAGGTCAACTTTGAGTGCTGGACGGGGTCAAAGGTTAACATGGGTTATAATAGGTAAAAAGCTTTAAGAATCTTCTTCTCAAGTTCCATAAGGCCCAGGGTTCTGATATTTGGCCAGTAGGAACCTGGGATAGAGTGTTCTAAAGTTTCCTCATATAAATGACCTTGACCTACTTTCAAGGTCACAGGGGTCAAATATGTTAAAAAATCTACACAACATTATCTAAAGAACTAAATGATCTAGAGCAATGATATTTTTGTATGATATGTAGACCAGCAATGCGAATCTTTTTCTAATATATTGTGTTTAGGTCAAAGGTCAACTTTGAGTGCTGGACGGGGTCAAAGGTTAACATGAGTTATAATAGGTAAAAAGCTTTAAGAATCTTCTTCTCAAGTTCCATAAGGCCCAGGGTTCTGATATTTGGCCAGTAGGTACCAGGGATGGAGTACTCTAAAGTTTTCTCATATAAATGACCTTGACCTACTTTCAAGGTCACATGGGTCAAATATGTTAAAATATCTACACAACATTATCTAATGAACCGAATGATCTAGACCGATGATACTTGCATATATTATATGTAGACTGGCAATGCGAATCTTTTTCTAATATATTGTGTTTAGGTCAAAGTTCAACTTTAAGCGCTGGACGGGGTCAAAGGTTCACTGGGGCTATAATGGGTAAAAAGTTTTAAGAATCTTCTTCTCAAGTTCCATAAGCCCCAGGGTCCTGATATTTGGCCAGTAGGTACCTGGCATGGAGTGCTACAAAGTTTCCGCATATGAATGACCTTGACCTACTTTCAAGGTCACAGGGGTCAAATATGTAAAAATCTTTAACAATCTTCTTCTCAATAACCAAAAGGCCCTGGGTGCTGATATTTGGCTGGTAGGTACTTGGCATAGTGTGCTATCAAGTTTCCTCATATGAATGATCTTGACCCACTTTCAAGGTCACAGGGGTCAAATATGTAAAAATCTTTAACAATCTTCTTCTCAATAACCAAAAGGCCCTGGGTGCTGATATTTGGCTGGTAGGTACCTGGCATAGTGTGCTATCAAGTTTCCTCATATGAATGATCTTGACCCACTTTCAAGGTCACAGAGGTCAAATATGTAAAATCTTTTAACAATCTTCTTCTCGCTAACCAAATCCCCCAGAGTAATATGGTATTTGGCTAGTAGGTACCTGGGATAGAGTGCTACAAACTTTCCTCATACAATGGACCTCAACCTACTTTCAAGGTCATAGGGGTCAAACATGTAAAAATACCTTTAACAATCTTCTCCTCAACAACTTAAAGGCCCTGGGTGTTGATATTTAGCCAGTAGGTACCTCTAATGGAGTGCTACAAAGTTTCCTTGTATGAATGACCTTGACCTACTTTCAAGGTCGCAAGGGTAAAACATGTAAAAATCTTTTAACAAACGTCTTCTCGCTTACCAAAAGGCCCTAGGTGCTGATATTTGGCCAATGGGTACCTGGGACAGATTGGTGCAAAGATTCCTCATATAGACCTTCACTTATACTTTCAAGGTCACAGGGGTTATAAACATGTATGTAGATATCTTTGAACAACTTGGCAAAAACAAACACAAATGATATAGATCTTTATAGTCAGATGACCGTTGAGGCCCCTGGGCCTCTTGTTTTCCTTATTATATAATCGTTTATTTAATTATAACTAACAGTGTAAGGTAAGTTTGATGTTGAAATACACATGCAGTAAGCCAGTTACCGATATTGGAGGTTGAAAATGTTGTTCTGAATGTTTTAAATACTGGAACTGTATGGAGTCGGTATTAAGCACAGGTCCGGGATATTTATGGTACGGCAGGATTTGATTACTTTGATGTATGCTATATATTTGACAAGTTTAAAGATTATTTATATAGATACTTGTAGCATGTTAGATAAAAAGTTTAACCTAAGTAATTTATTTGATAGGCTACTTTGATATAAGGTTCAGGCAAAATTCAGTGATTGGTAGCCCTATAGCTGATCTTGTGAAGTTGATTGTGCTAATTATTTCAGAGTAAATATTTAAAAAAGTATATTCGCGCTTGTTTCTTATTACTAACATACTATACTGAGGAGGCAGGACTGGGGAAATGAGGCTTAATTATTGATATAATTGCGGTGTTATTGAGTTTTTCCTGATATATTATGTGATATTAACGGAAACTATTCAAGTTGTACTTGCTGTTGTTAAGGAGACATGTTTGAGTTGTCCCCCTTGGTCTCTGCCTTACTCTGGTGTGTCTTTCGTCAGGCCTTCATCCCTGAAGGGTCAGAACAGTTCCCGTAGGATCCACTACGCTGAGGATGTAAAGATTGTGTCCCCGGAAACAAACCAGTTCCAGTTCCAAAACTTCCAGAGCCGTTCCCGTCTTGACGCCCGTCTTTGGCTAGACTGTCGACAGGCGTTAGTCAAGTGTCTCATGATGCAGGTTGGCGGCCTCGGACAGATGAAAGGTAGGGAACCCCTGGTGATGTGGATAGGAGCTGTGTATCTTTGGTCTATTTCTGTTTATCAAACTTTAATGATTATGAAGAGATATCTGGCCAGCTTATTTGCTTAAAATAGGTAATGATCAGATAACTATTAAAAACAAAAACAGAGATCTCCTCTTCACTGTACAAATATTTTTCTTAAAATTCCCATTTTAATTACATGTCAAAGGTCGGTGATCAGAATCATTTGTATGTTTTATCCAGTTGATCCAGATATCAAAGTCCTCCAGGAGCTTGCTGATTGTCGTCAGTATTGCATTGAGGGTCTGAGTGAGGCTGAAGCTTGTGGGGACGCTGAGACCCAGGCAGATTTCCTGATGTGTGGAGCATTCCTCAATATCATAGAGGGCAAGAGTCTGGAGCACACTGCTTCTCTGGTCAAGGTAGGTAACTGTCTGCAGTCCAAATGTCTGTGCTGGTGAATCTTCACGAAAAGAAAGGATCACTCATTTGTAAATAAAAACAATATTTTATTGGCAAAAATGGGGGCATATAAATTCATCATAGGATTTAGGGAAATGATCGAAGATAAAAAAAAAAAGAGGAAATATCTAGAGATCATTTTGAAAATGTTTCTTTTTCAAAATGGTCAATTTCTCCATCACATCTCTGTGGTAATTATAATGCAAAATGAATATGTCAACTAATTTTAGTAATATGATGCTACTATATTTCATCTTGCCCTTGATGATAGCCTAAAAAGGCAAGACTAAGGTGTAACTTTTATAGCAGCGGCAGATTCAATGTTTTGGTGTATATTTTTGGGAAATGATATGAAATTTGAAAATTTGCATTAAACTCCATTTCTCATAGTGTTATGGATAGCTGATTGGATTATAACTTGGCCAAGTTACTGATAACTTCATACTATGCGTATTTTGTCTAACTATTATTAACTATTTGGACTTTGATATTATCAACAAAGCAAGAAAGGTGAGATACATAATTATGCATAATTCTTGTTCTTCAAATCTTTAATAGTTGTGTGATTGTGTTACAGGATGTGATAGGACTGCTCCAGAAGATTCCGAAGCGATCTGTTCCCTCTGAACAGCTGTACGCCATGGCTATTGTCCTGAAGACAGACATTGATGCTGTTGAGAGAGAGGATGAGAGTGCCGTGTTTACAGAAAAGACACTGAACCAGTACCTCACAGCTCAGAACATTATACTGCAACAGGTAATTCACTCCGGACAGAATATATACATATGCAGCTTACCCTCAACTTATCGCCACCCTCGCATACCGCCACCGTAACCTCTAGAATGGATTTCCCTCCTATATAATTCCCTTGTTAAGTTCGCCCCCCTCGTATACCGCCACTGTAACCTCTAGAATGGATTTCCCTCCTTTATAATTCCCTTGTTAAGTTCGCCCCCCTCGTATACCCCCACCATAACCTCTAGAATGGATTTCCCTCCTTTATAATTCCCTTGTTAAGTTCGCCACCCTCGCATACCGCCACCTTAACCACTAGAATGTATTTCCCTCCTATATAATCCACTTGTTAAGTTCGCCACCCTCGCATACCGCCACCTTAACCTCTAGAATGGATTTCCCTCCTATATAATTCCCTTGTTAAGTTCGCCCCCCTCGCATACCGCCACCATAACCTCTAGAATGGATTTCCCTCCTATATAATTCCCTTGTTAAGTTCGCCCCCCTCGCATACCGCCACCTTAACCTCTAGAATGGATTTCCCTCATATATAATTCCCTTGTTAAGTTCGCCCCCCTCGCATACCGCCACCGTAACCTCTAGAATGGATTTCCCTCCTATATAATCCCCTTGTTAAGTTCGCCACCCTCGTATACCGCCACCTTAACCTCTAGAATGGATTTCCCTCATATATAATTCCCTTGTTAAGTTCGCCACCCACGCATACCGCCACCGTAACCTCTAGAATGGATTTCCCTCCTATATAATTCCCTTGTTAAGTTCGCCACCCTCGTATACCGCCACCTTAACCTCTAGAATGGATTTCCCTCCTATATAATCCCCTTGTTAAGTTCGCCACCCTCGCATACCGCCACCTTAACCTCTAGAATGGATTTCCCTCCTATATAATTCCCTTGTTAAGTTCGCCCCCCTCGCATACCGCCACCATAACCTCTAGAATGGATTTCCCTCCTATATAATTCCCTTGTTAAGTTCGCCCCCCTCGCATACCGCCACCTTAACCTCTAGAATGGATTTCCCTCATATATAATTCCCTTGTTAAGTTCGCCCCCCTCGCATACCGCCACCGTAACCTCTAGAATGGATTTCCCTCCTATATAATCCCCTTGTTAAGTTCGCCACCCTCGTATACCGCCACCTTAACCTCTAGAATGGATTTCCCTCATATATAATTCCCTTGTTAAGTTCGCCACCCACGCATACCGCCACCGTAACCTCTAGAATGGATTTCCCTCCTATATAATTCCCTTGTTAAGTTCGCCACCCTCGTATACCGCCACCTTAACCTCTAGAATGGATTTCCCTCATATATAATTCCCTTGTTAAGTTCGCCACCCACGCATACCGCCACCTTAACCTCTAGAATGGATTTCCCTCCTATATGATTCCCTTGTTAATTTCTATATAATATATAATACCCTCGTTATACTGCCATAATTGTAGTTGACGAAATGTGTCGATATAATGAGGGTACACTGTACTACAACAATTCCCTCCCGAACATGATACTAAAAAGGTATTCATTCCGGAAAAAACCAATTATACTATAACAGGTAATTAACTCAGGTAAAGATCATTATATAACTACTCTTACAAAGTAACACAATTGGTTCTGACTTCCGTTACAGATGGAGGACCTCGGGGAGAAGATAGAACACTACTACCCTAAAGGAGAGAAATCCCACTTCTCGGCCCCTGTAGCTCCCATGAGGAACATCTACCTGCCGCATGTGCTGCGTCTAGCCCAGATCAAACTGAGAGTGGGCCACGCTATGGCCCGGAACGCTGCCAAATACATCCGTGGAGGGTAAGGAGAAGAATGTGACACCCCAGCTCTGAGTGATTTACCTGTTACAGTTTACTTTATATGTTTGTTTGCAATGTCTTGTAGTTAACAGATACAGATGAAAATTATAGATAACAATCAACTCAAACCTTTTCACATCAGATCTGGTATTTAAAACCAGGCTGTCATTGTGAAAGACGAGAGATGTATCGACTACACCACCTGACCATTGGGTAGCTGTATATCATATGTATTTTACAGAACCGACAATGACCTTGTTGTTACCTGGACTCAGGCTCTGGGAGTATATTATAACACTGACTATATATATATATGTTACAGAACTGACAATGACCCTGTGGTTACCTGGACTCAGGCTCTGGGAGTATATTATAACACTGACTATATATGTATATGTTACAGAACTGACAATGACCCTGTGGTTACTTGGACCCAGGCTCTGGGAGTATATTATAACACTGACTATATATGTATATGTTACAGAACTGACAATGACCCTGTGGTTACTTGGACTCAGGCTCTGGGAGTATATTATAACACTGACTATATATGTATATGTTACAGAACTGACAATGACCCTGTGGTTACTTGGACCCAGGCTCTGGGTGTACTAACCACTGCCCGAGAGCTTTCTCAAGTGGCAGTGATGAGGGAGGCCAACCTAGAGGCCGAGATCTTACTCCAACTAGGTAGGTGTTACCTTAACAGTGTCTAAACTAGGTCACAATGACCATGTTACCACTAGGTAACTAAAGATGTTTAAACTAGGTCAGAGTGACCATGTTACAAGTAGCTAGTTATCATCCTAAAGGTCACTTAATTAGGTCACAGTGATCTTGTTCCAGCTAAATAGGTGTCATCCTAAATATACTTAAATGATAGGTCACTACATGTATTATGTTCTGATAAGGTGTCTCCCACAATCTCTAAAGAAGATTACTGTTTTGGTTATGTAAACAAACACAGAAGTTGAAAGTAGGTCAGTAAAGTGTAGGCATAACCAGCATTTCAAATATAGGTCACTGTGGTCATGTTTAGACTACATGTGTGTCACCTAAAATGTATGTTGAGAGATTTATAACCAGATTTATTTTCTAATGGAGGTCACTGAGATGTACTGTTCTAGTTAAGTACACCTCAGACAGAACCAGCCATGTGTTTGAAGTAGGTCAGTGTGGTCAAGCAGATAACACTATTATGTATATCATTATAACGTATGTATCATTCTTTCTTTAATTCTCTAGGTAAAGTCCAGAGGATGCTGGTATACATGGGGAAATTTAACCACAGAAAAGCGGCCGAGACCTTGATTGATTCCATCAAAATCAGCTTCTCGACTGACCATGATCTGGGGTAGGTACCAGCTAATTGTGTTATGGATTGAGGTCAGAGCAATTATGTATGTACCGTATTTTACCGGGAATAAGCCCCCTCTCACGAATAAGCCCCCTCCCCACTTTGGCAAAGGTTCTTGGAACAGGATGGGAGCCTGTGAATAAGCCCCCACCCTAAATTTTGTCTTTCTCTCAATAAAAAGCATGTTAATTTCTTTTTAATTTTATGTCTGAACATAAAATATATCTAACTATGTGCAAAAAAAATCTGTAAGGCTAAACTTGAAAAAAAAACATTGTTTAGCTGGTGTTAAGAACACCATACTTTCATTTTTGAACTGGTTGTGCATTTTGCAAACTTGTTATTTTAACAAAAAAAACAACTAGAATTACATTACTGGTATAGTATGGACTGAATTCCTAGATAAAAACAATAGAATACCCAAGATGGCAGACTTTTGTAAACAGGGGTGTATTCGTGAATAAGACCCCTCCCTACTTTTGATCAATTATTTTTCTCATGGGGTGGGGGCATATACCCGGTCAAATACGGTAATGTAAATGGAATATACTATGTAAATGGAATATACAATGTAAAAAGAATATACAACGTAAATAGAATATACAACGTAAATAGAATATACAACGTAAATAGAATATACAATGTAAATAGAATATACAGCGAAAATGGAATATACAACTTAATGCTGACAATGCAAGTTAAAAAGCTTTTTTGTTGAGATTAAAAAAAAAAAAATCGGCAAAGTTATATTTCAGAAAGCTTTTGAGATGCCCCCTAACAGGTTACTAAGGAGAGGCAGACATTTTAGTTTTTGCCTTGCTTGGAAACGAGAGTCGGCCTCCCTGGGTATAAAAGGCCCCCAGCCTGTCAAACCGGTTTTTACATGAACACTGGCCGTGCAGAGTGCAACACACCTGCGGACACAACAGGTGACACTGGAGTTACAAAACTGGAATGACAAACACACACTTACCTTGAAGTTGAAGTTACATGAAGATGGTCACTCTCTCAGCCACCATCATAAATCGTGTGCCAAAGCAAAATGAAAAAAAAAATAAAACTGAAAACACCCTAACTGTCCCTTCACCTATGTATATATACGTAATGGTCATCGACATGTTGATTTTACATTCGGAGGCAGAGCGAAACATTCCGAACAGAATATGTACTCGCTCCTAAGCCTTGCCACTAAAGCGCTTGTAATGAAAATGTAGTGTAACACGCGAGCATATAGTCTTGACTATGTAAAACACGTGCACGAACACATGCGAGTGAGGGGAACTTATTTTGATGGAAATAAATGGATGTTATAGCAATGTTTATCACACAGGAACTGATTACTCGTAGCGACATGATGTTTCAATTGAATACTAAGGTAGGTTTATCAGTGGTCATTCATGTACTTGTTTTTTATTCGCACGAATTTTGGTGTAATCTTATGTTTTTTTTTTTTTATTTTTATTTTGCTCATATTGTAAAATATCGTTATAATAACACCTTCAATATCCATGTCAATGTTCTTCAGATACTGATCGAAAATATCGTAAAAAATCCTATATAGGCCAGTAGAAGTGTCGCCGTGCGGTTTCATCACAACAATGAGAACCGGTTTGACGGCCTGGGTGCCTTTTATACCCGAGGAAGCCGACTATCGTTACCAAGCAAGGCAAAAACTAAAATGTCTGCCATTCCTTAGTAACCTGTAAGGGGGCATCTCAGAAGATTTCTAAAAAATTTTACTTGGCCGGGTTTTTTTTTTGCATATCAACAAGAAAGCTTTTTAACTTGCATTGTCAGCTTTAAATAGAATATACAACTTAAATGGAATATACAACTTAAATAGAATATACATCGTAAATGGAATATACAATGTGAAAGGATTATACAATGTAAATAGAATATACAATGTGAATAGAATATACAATGTGAAAGGATTATACAATGTAAATAGAATATACTATGTAAATATAATTTACTAGTATATAAATGTCTAAACATGTCGTGAATAAATTATGTGATGTGTGGAATTTAATGTAAATTTGCTTTTAAAAAACGTGACTGAGTATGTTGAACTTTGTTGTCTTGTCAGAGTATGTTGACCTTTGTTGTCATGTCAGAGTATGTTAACCTTTGTTGTCATGTCAGAGTATGTTAACCTTTGTTGCTATGTCAGAGTATGTTAACCTTTGTTGCTATGTCAGAGTATGTTAACTTTTGTTGCTATGTCAGAGTATGTTAACTTTTGTTGCTATGTCAGAGTATGTTAACCTTTGTTGCTATGTCAGAGTATGTTGACCTTTGTTGCTATGTCAGAGTATGTTGACCTTTGTTGCTATGTCAGAGTATGTTGACCTTTGTTGCTATGTCAGAGTATGTTAACCTTTGTTGTCATGTCAGAGTATGTTGACCTTTGTTGCTATGTCAGAATATGTTAACCTTTGTTGTCATGTCAGAGTATGTTAACCTTTGTTGTCATGTCAGAGTATGCTGACCTTTGTTGTCATGTCAGAGTATGTTGACGTTTGTTGTCATGTCAGAGTATGTTGATGTTTGTTGCTATGTCAGAGTATGTTAACCTTTGTTGCTATGTCAGAGTATGTTGACCTTTGTTGTCATGTCAGAGTATGTTGACCTTTGTTGCTATGTCAGAGTATGTTGACGTTTGTTGTCATATCAGAGTATGTTGACGTTTGTTGTCATGTCAGAGTATGTTAACCTTTGTTGTCATGTCAGAGTATGTTGACTTTTGTTGCTATGTCAGAGTATGTTGACTTTTGTTGCTATGTCAGAGTATGCTGACCTTTGTTGTCATGTTAGAGTATGTTGACCTTTGTTGCTATGTCAGAGTATGTTGACTTTTGTTGTCATGTTAGAGTATGTTGACCTTTGTTGTCATGTCAGAGGATGTTGACCTTTGTTGCTATGGCTGATTATGTTGACTTTTGTTGCCATGTCAGATTATGCTGACCAATGTTGTAAATGTAAACGTTTGACCTGTGTTGTCAGACTGATGCGACAGGGCTACCTGGAGCTGGCCCAGGTCTACCTCCACAGTGTGGGAATGGTCCTCATCAAGGAGAATAGCACACTGGAGTTTGTGGCCGATTCTGGGGAAGACGCTGCTGCCAAGCAGGCCGCTGCCAAGAGAAAACTCAGGAGCAAGGTAAATAACTCACATACATTGTGGTCCAGGTGTTATTATACAATGTTTAGCTAGGAACAGATCGTTTCTTGAATTAATTTATGATCCAAATAAAGTCATTTTTATATCAAAATTGACAAAAGTCATATGTAATGAAGAAATATGAAGTCTCACAAATTTTGTGAAATTCAAAGAAAAATGATAAGGGAAAAAAAACTGATTTGTGTTGTATGTTTTATATCAGACTAAGACTAAAGGCAAACAACAGGTGAGGCTAGCTCTGTAGGCTAGTAACTAACATCATTTAGACAAACAGTATACACCTTTATAGCTAGTCCTCCCAACATTCCTCCCCCAGAGTCAGACTTACTGCGGTGTCTGGAGAGTCAGACTCACTGCGGTGTCTGGGCTCCCCTTTGGTAAAGGTCCCTTATCCAGCACATGCATCATTTATGTATTATCATTAGTTTTTCCTTTATAAAGAGTATAGTTATTGGTCATGCACCTGCTTAAATAATTTTGCACTCCAATATTTCATTTGACACTTACAACCCAATTCAACATGGAGCACTTTTGTTAACAAGCTTCAATTCTTGTTCATTTTGAATTTTGACAATCATAAGTATTAGCTTTGACATTTTGAGAGTTTTCTTTTTTTTATCAAACTTACCAGTAATATTTGATATCATCTGCTGTGTGCAATTATGCATGTTTAGGAGTTTTATGTCATTCCATTAACGGTCAACCCTTCTGTATGTTAGAGATCTGTGCTCAAGTGGATGGTAAGTAACGGTCAGTGACCGAGTGACCGAGTGACCACCCTATATGTCTAAAATGTCCATTTTGAAGGAATTATTTTATCACCTGTTTTATGTGAGACTACCACTTGGTCAGTAAATAGTCCAATTAAGTTTAAGTTAGTGTTACATACACATTTATTATAAGTCTGTCGATTGATTGTGTTACATCTATAAATTTAAGGCCAATTATCAATAGTTTTACATCTTTAAATAGTCCAATCATGGATGGTGTTACATCTATAAATAGTCCAATCATGGATGGTGTTACATCTATAAATAGTCCAATCATGGATGGTGTTACATCTTTAAATAGTCCAATCATGGATGGTGTTACATCTATAAATAGTCCAATCATGGATGGTGTTACATCTATAAATAGTCCAATCATTGATGGTGTTACATCTATACATAGTCCAATCATGGATGGTGTTACATCTATAAATAGTCCAATCATGGATGGTGCTACATCTATAAATGGTCCAATCATTGATGGTGTTACATCTACAAATAGTCCAATCATGGATGGTGTTACATCTACAAATAGTCCAATCATCGATGGTGTTACATCTATAAATAGTCCAATCATGGATGGTGTTACATTTATACATAATCCAATCATTGATGGTGTTACATCTATACATAGTCCAATCATTGATGGTGTTACATTTATACATAATCCAATCATTGATGGTGTTACATCTATAAATAGTCCAATCATTGATGTTGTTAATCTGAAAGTTATCCAATCATTGATCATTTAACATATCTTTAAACCATCCAATCAATGATGGTGTTACACAACTTATCAAACAAATTTCTTTAACTTACGACTAATCATGTGACCTTTTATTGACCAGCACAGTGTTAAATAATAATTCCACAGCCATTGACAATTATAACATGACCCTGATCTTTTACCAAGTGATAGATATTGTTTGTAAGGGAACATGTAAAGATGTAAGGGAACATGTAAAGATGTAAGGGAACATGTAAAGATGTATAAGGGAACAATAAAGATGTAAGGTTACATGTAAAGATGTAAGGGAGCATGTAAAGATGTAAGGGAATGTGTAAAGATGTAAGGGAACATGTAAAGATGTAAGGGAACATGTAAAGATGTAAGGGAACATGTAAAGATTTAAGGGAATGTGTAAAGATGTATGGAATGTGAAAAGATGTAAGGGAGCATGTAAAGATGTAAGGGAACATGTAAAGATGTAAGGGAACATGTAAAGATGTATAAGGGAACATGTAAGGATGTAAGGTAATGTGTAAAGATTTAAGATAACATGTAAAGATGTAAGGGAACATGTAAAGATTTAAGGGAATGTGTAAAGATGTAAGGGAACATGTAAAGATGTAAGGGAATGTGTAAAGATGTAAGGGAACATGTAAAGATGTAAGGGAGCATGTAAAGATGTAAGGGAACATGTAAAGATGTAAGGGAACATGTAAAGATGTAAGGGAACATGAAAAGATGTATAAGGGAACATGTAAGGATGTAAGGGAACGTGTAAAGATTTAAGGGAACATGTAAAGATGTAAGGGAACATGTAATGATGTAAGAGAACATGTAAAGATGTAAGGGAACATGTAAAGATGTAAGGGAACTGTAAAGATGTAAGGGAACATGTAAAAATGTAAGGGAACATGTAAAGATGTAAGGGAATGTGTAAAGATGTAAGGGAACATGTAAAAATGTAAGGGAACATGTAAAGATGTAAGGGAACATGTACAGATGTAAGGGAACTGTAAAGATGTAAGGGAACATGTAAAGATGTAAGGGAACTGTAAAGATGTTAGGGAACATGTAAAGATGTAAGGGAACATGTAAAGATGTAAGGGAATTGTAAAGATGTAAGGGAGCATGTAAAGATGTAAGGGAACATGTAAAGATGTAAGGGAACATGTAAAGATGTAAGGGAACATGTAAAGATGTATAAGGTAACATGTAAAGATGTAAGGGAACATGTAAAGATGTAAGGGAACATGTTAAGATGTAAGGGAACTGTAAAGATGTAAGGGAACATGTAAAGATGTAAGGGAACATGTAAAGATTAACCATTAACATATGACCTTTATAATTAACCATCACAAACTCCACAAGTCTGTATGTCCATTCCAGTCGGCAAAGCGGGAAATTTCTCCGGTGAGCACTTTCCAGAAATATATGTTCAGTTTATGTCTGAATATTTCACCAACTAACTTACAAGTTATGTTGATAATATACCCATGTTGTAAGGAGGCTCCCTGGTCAGCATGCAAGATTATATCTAGTTTATTCTAGAGATTGTTTTATACATGTATAAGTGTATACGATTTGTAGTTGTGTAAACAGTGAAAAAACTGTAGGGTAGTAAAATTCAGTTTTAATTGTTAAAAGGAAAAGATTTGCCAGTAAAATTAAAGGGCGTTGTTTGAAAAAAGACGAAGAATTGAAAAGATAATTAGAATTAACTGTCTGGCCAGGGTGTCTCCTTGATGAAGTATTAATCTGTGTGACCGTACTGTGTTGTTTTTGTTGTTGTTGTTGAAGCTTTTCCTTACAGAAGACAACTCATACCTGGATATATATCACATTTATAGAAGTGTGGCTTATTGTCAAGTACTATGACATGGAATGTGGATTTGATGTCTGTATATATTTTGTTTATAAAAACATGGCTATAATGCCAAACTGTTCATGGCAGTGTGGCTATAATTGTCATTCTGTCCATGGTAGTACAAAGGTGCTGGTTATATATATAAGTGTGGCTTTAATGTCATGTATCCTATATAGATGGTTGGAATCATACTTGTTTTAGTGTGCGTTTTGTAATTGAATTGTTGATGCATGCATATGCTTTGATCACTATATAGCTGTGTCCACAAATAACTAACTGGGTTATCAGGTGATGACATTTTAACATAATAGTCATATAAGTTATCAGTGTATTCATTGGTTGTGAATTTCTAATTGTTTAAAAGGTCATTGCAATTGCAGAAAAAAGCAACATTTCAGCAAAAACTTTCTAAAAGGTAGTTCTGTTTCATAACAAAAAAGATTTTACCTTCAAAAACGTAACATAAATCAAATTTACACTTATGAATATTATACATAAAGGTCCTGGATCTATACTTGTATTGAATAGTGAGGGTAACACAATATTGTTAATATGTTCAGAAGTAATCAATGTTTTCGTCTTGTAGAATAAGAAAGAGCGTTCGGGCACACAGAGCTCAATGAAGTCACAAGCCAGTAAGTCGGATGAGATGGCGGACGTAGACAAGGAAAGGCGTGCAGCCTGGACGGCCATTAGGTGTGCTGCGGCCCTGGGTCAGGCCCAGCGCTCCCGTGTCCTCCTCATCGGGGACACCTCTGTCACATCACAGCCTCTTACTGAAAACGCTCAGACCGAGGTTCCAGAGTTTATAGCACTAGATCTTGTTAGCGACTACGTGCTCGGGGAGAGGAAGAAAGTGTATAAAAGTAGGTGATCTGTAGGCTGTTTATATATATAATTATAGAGACAGTTTAGTACTCATAGAAGTTTATCATTTTGATAGATGGAAACAAAATAGTCCCCCTATAGTTGATGATTCAAGTATGATTATTTTAATACAGTACAGCTAGCAGAACGATCTTCAGTATTTATATATTTTCATGAAATGATGTCATTTACACATTTAATGAAAAGAGTTATATATAAAGATATCTAAACTTAATCCGAAGACATCATAACCTGTTTTAAGTAACTTATAGCTATATATTTACATTCTGATTGTTTCTTCTCTATATGAACATACCAACTGAAAACAACAAACACTAGACTATGAATACATCATGAATACAGTATGAATACATCCATTCACGTGAATTACTTATGACGTAATATATTAGTCTTGTTCAGTGGGAGTCTTACGGCTCCGCTTCGGATAACATGGAGAACGCCCCCACGTCAAACGTTCAAATGATTACGGTAGATTATTGGCGCCAATTTTACGCAAATTATGGCTGTTCCGCCTTTTTTGTTTAAAGGTGGGCACAATAACAAACGCAGTTGATTAACCAGTTGTTTAGTAAATAAGAAAATAAATTAGACAATTGTTCAGTAGTAAAAATGTAAATATATGAATTGAACGGCGTTTTTTAATTTTCATGCCGGTATGAATGCAAATCGGTTACATCCATATTGACCATGAAACCCTAGCGGTCTTCATGCAATATGGATGTAACCGCTTTGCATTCATACCGGCATGAAAATTAAAAAACGCCGTTCAATCCCTATATGAAAACATTTGTTTGCCACATTTTATAACATGTAACGGTAGTCGGTGTACATCTGAAATTTGACCACTGACAACACATGATAGCCATATACACTAACAGTATATATCATAAGTTGCACGGTTATCAGTAGTTCCCCAGGGGAATTTCTTAATAAATTACTGAACAATAACATGATGGCTCATTAGAAAACAGAAAAATTACCTGTTTGATAAAATGATTACAACAGCAACATTCGGGGGAATATGTGCTTGGTTAAACAATAGCGGACAAGGAACAGTCTACATAGAAATTATTCTTATACTGTTTAATCAACTGAATATTTTATATAATTCTTGTTTATTTGACTTACAGACCAAATAGAAGAAGAGTTAGCTCCTCTGATAGAGGCCAACGAGGTAAAACATGTTGATACTTATGATGAGCAAGTGATGAAGGCACGGCAGGGAGCCAAGGAACTCAGCTGGATACATTTCCTAGGTCAGTACAGCTAATCAGGTCACTTCTTTGCATCTCTTTCATTTTCAAATATACCGTTATATAGACTGGTTGATTACGTTGTTGAAAAAAAAATTACCAGGAGTTAGTTTCTTTTGTCCTCATTTGATTACGTTGTTGAAAAAAAAATTACCAGGAGTTAGTTTCTTTTGTCCTCATTTATGTATTGATTTAATCCTTTGAATATAAGTGTATCACCAAGATTGAATTCTGATCAACATCTTGTCATTAGCTAGGTAGCAACTGGATGTGTTTGTTACCTATGACCTCTTACATTTTGTGGTTTACAGGCTACCAGAGTATTCTCCAGAGACTGTGCAACACATCCACGATCTCAGCCTCCAGTCGCAAATCAAACCGCAAGGACAAAGATCCAGAAGAGGAGGAGCTTCCCGAGTTTGACCTTGGGTTCATCAGTCATGCCCACTCGGACACAACAGTGAACCATGACATGATCCGGTCGATGCTGTTCTCGGGAATGTGGTCCAGGCGACTAACCAAGATCCATGTTTACCTATCCAACAACCTCCAGGCCTACAGGTCAGAATGTTGTGGTATCTACCCACCAGCACAGTTGGTGCTGCCCCCTACTGACACTGATTATGACCTCAATGTGACCTTCAAATCTTATACTTCCAATCTCACTGTTGACACGGATGATTCTCTTCTCATGGCAATAGTGGCAGAGCCTGGTAAGGCACCGCTCCCTCCTGGAACAGTGATCAACCCTTACATGCCTTCAGACAGATCAGTTATCTCCCCTGCAGACATGGAGGTAGCACTTCAGTTCTACCAACCATCCCTTGAGGAGAACGACCCCCAGAGACCAGAAGCCTCAGGGGCGGAAGCTCGCATACTTCTGATGCATGCCATATATACGAAGATGGGCTCTGTTTGCCAGCCTGGTGTGCAGTGGGTGTCCCTGTCACAGCTCAACGACCTTCATGACAGGTAAGTCTGTCACAGCTCAATGACCTTCATGACAGGTAAGTCTGTCACAGCTCAATGATCTTCATGACAAGTAAGTCTGTCACAGCTCCATGACCTTCATAACAGGAAAGTCTGTCACAGCTCAATGACCTTCATAACAGGAAAGTCTGTCACAGCTCAATGATCTTCATAACAGGAAAGTCTGTCACAGCTCAATGACCTTCATAACAGGAAAGTACCGCTCAATGATCTTCATGATATGTAAGTCTATCACAGCTGAATGTCTACCCTGTAGGTTGGCTGTGCTAGCTCAGAGAGCAGAGATCTCCCTGGTAGAGAAGTGATAATGGATATAAACTATAATTACAACATGACATTGTTGTTACCGTGGTGTAATACTGAATGTCTACCCTGTAGGTTGGCTGTGCTAGCTCAGAGAGCAGAGATCTCCCTGGTAGAGAAGTGATAATGGATATAAACTATAATTACAACATGACATTGTTGTTACCGTGGTGTAATACTGAATGTCTACCCTGTAGGTTGGCTGTGCTAGCTCAGAGAGCAGAGATCTCCCTGGTAGAGAAGTGATAATGGATATAAACTATAATTACAACATGACATTGTTGTTACCGTGGTGTAATACTGAATGTCTACCCTGTAGGTTGGCTGTGCTAGCTCAGAGAGCAGAGATCTCCCTGGTAGAGAAGTGATAATGGATATAAACTATAATTACAACATGACATTGTTGTTACCGTGGTGTAATACTGAATGTCTACCCTGTAGGTTGGCTGTGCTAGCTCAGAGAGCAGAGATCTCCCTGGTAGAGAAGAAGAAGAAGGATCCTGTGGCACCGTCACCAACCCCGACCTCCAAACCCAAAAAGGGCCAGAGAATCAAGGCCCTTTCCCCTAAGGTTGAACGGGATGAGCGACTGGAGGTGAGTACACAGGGCTTTTTTTTTTTTTAGATCATTGAGAATTTATATTTTGTATTATTCCTTGTACTGTGATGATTAAAACTTACTGCAACTTATCAATATTATTCAAATTCAGCAAAATAGCTTCTGTAATCCTTTATTTTTGCACACTCTAGTTTTAGCGCATTACCAAATGTAACAGATAAACACAGTGATGAATTGGTGTACTTACAATACTTGCTGTAGAAAGCAGTACAATGAAACTGTAGTCATAATTAAGTGGAACGCTTGCATAAATTCGCTAAAATAAGATTACCGCTAAAATAACGTCTGTTTGCAGTATATGTTCTGAACAGTACTTGTTTAGTGACTGTATAGGGCAAAGTGTAGTCAGTGAAGGTATGGTTGTTGTATTGAATTTGTTGGACTGTTTAGTAGCTAGTTTGTCTTGTCGTTTGATCATTAGGTTAGTATTTGACAGATTTGGATATCATATGTGTCTAGTTTTAGGGTTACTTTACACTCGCAGCTTTAGAGAAATTTAAAGCACTTTTGATTCTGTTGTTTTCTGTTTTATAATGTTTAACACTGCATGCTGATTTTTTCCAAGGATCTCGCTCCCATGGAGGTAAGCACAGTGGTTTGGGGCGAGTCACATTTTGTAGGCTTTCACTATTTTGCTTCAGGTGCTGGTATTTTAAAATTTATTTGAGTTGAAAAGGCTAGCATACTTAATAAAAGAGAAACTGAAATCCTCTCATCAGAACTCTAGAAGTTTTGTAGGTACTGCTGTTTAACTATCGGGTAATATAAGAATACCCCTCAACCTTTATTTTAATCCCCTAGTAACAATAAGTCACGGAAGGGATCTGGCATTCTGTTCGTATGCTCATTTTTGCTCTTTTTTGTGGTAAAAAACTAGGTCACAGTTACTTTAAGTAGAAATTGACAGAAATTTGAAACTAGGTCATCGTTTCTTTAACTAGAAATTGCCAGAAATTTGGATGTCCCACTCTACAGGCTGCATTTCTCAATGATTGGCTTGAAACTTCACACAAGTGTTTACAAACGTCATCACTTTTAGGTGTTTGTTTCAACTGCTATGGAAAAAAACTAGGTCACTGTTGATATACATAGAAATTGACGAAACTAGGTCACGTTACTACAAATAAAAAAAGACATCACCGCTCTTCAGACTGCATTTTTCTACTGATTGGCATAAAACTTCACACAAGTGATCACAATCATCATCGTTTGTACAAGTTTGCATTTTAACCTGCTGTGGTCAAAAACTAGGTCACTGTTACTATAAAAAGAATTTTTGTGCCATCATTAAAGTAACATTTACACAGGATGCATACAGGGTCATAAAAAACATATCTGATCACTCAACATTTCCCTTTTCACTTTGTATTTTTAATGTTGAAGCCCAAGGGTATTAGTATTGTCTGCGATGCCTTGTTTTTAACTTAAGCGATGAATTATACATATTAGTCAAGGAGTTTGCAGTCCTTGGAGGGATCACAAATAGCATACAAAACAACAATTTTTATTTAGCTTTTTGTGTGTCACGTCATGTAGAAGCTTCACATTTACATTTTTAGGTCATCTGACCCGAAGGGTCAGGATGACCTATAGTCATCGTGCTTCGTCCGTCGTCGTCCGCCGTCAGCCGTGCGCCGTGCGCCGTGCGCCGTCAGTAAACTTTTCATTTCAAAATGCTACTCCTCCTTCATTTCTTAATGGATCACCACCAAATTTGGTGTGAAGCATCATTGGGGGAGGGCGATCAGATTTTATATAAATGAGGCTGATCCGACCCCTGGGGCCATAGGGGCGGGGCCCGAAAAGGGGAACTTTGCTGAATTTTTGCTTTAAATTCCTACTCCTCCTTAATACTTGAATGGATCACCACCAAATTTGATGTGAAGCATCATTGGGGGAGGGCGATCAGATTTTATATAAATGAGGCTGATCCGACCCCTGGGGCCAGACGGGCGGGGCCCGAAAAGGGGAACTTTGCTGAATTTTTGCTTTAAATTCCTACTCCTCCTTCATACTTGAATGGATTACATCCAAATTTGATGTGAAGCATCATTGGGGGAGGGCGATCAGATTTTATATAAATGAGGCTGATCGAACCCCTGGGGCCAGAGGGGCGGGGCCCGAAAAGGGGAACTTTGCTGAATTTTTGCTTTAAATTCCTACTCCTCCTTAATACTTGAATGGATTACATCCAAATTTGGTGTGAAGCATCATTTGGGGAGGGCGATCAGATTTTATATATATGAGGCTGATCCGACTCCTGGGGCCAGAGGGGTGGGGCCCCAAAAGGGGAACTTTGCTGAATTTTTGCTTTAAATTCCTACTCCTCCTTAATACTTGAATGGATTGCATCCAAATTTGGTGTGAAACATCATTTGGGGAGGGCAATCAGATTTTATATAAATGAGGCTGATCCGACCCCTGGGGCCATAGGGGCGGGGCCTCAAAAAGGGGACTTTGCTGAATTTTTACTTTAAAATCCTACTCCTCCTTAATGCTTGAATGGATTGCATCCAAATTTGATGTGAAGCATCATTTGGGGAGGGCGATCAGATTTTATATAAATGAGGCTGATCCAACCCTTGGGGCCATAGGGGCGGGGCCTCCAAAAGGGGACTTTGCTGAATTTTTACTTTAAAATCCTACTCCTCCTTAATGCTTGTGTAATAGTGGTCCCCGGTGTGCGTGCGGGTCGGTCAGGTCCGTAGGTCCAGAGAGGGTTGGTGTCAGCTTTACACGTCACTCCGTGAATCCGTTTCGTGATCGTATAGTTTTTAAAGGTCGAATAATAATCGGAGTCGACGACTGGACCTGCAATCCTCTCTAGACCTCGTGTTCCACGTTCCCCCACACACACACACAGGTTACAGGTTACAGGCCTGTTTCACTACAGGTTCGAACGCTGGATGTAGCGGAAGTACTAGCAATCGATTCAATAACTCAACAAAGTGTTTCAATAAACAACTAACTATTTATTTACAAGACACAAGTATTAATGAAGAATATAAAAGTATAACAATATAAACACGGAAGATCATAACATTAGTATCGCACAATGATAGCTAATGTTAAGTAACTCAATTCCTATGTCACACGTACGGCCCTTATGCTAACCAACAGTAACACTGATACCCGAAGCTACAATCGATTCCCTCTAGATACCTATAGGTCTATTAGCGAACCACTATGTATTATCGCCTAAGCCCGGAGCCCCTGACTAACATAATCTGTAGTTCCTATATAGCACCCTATACTACTGAATCCAAGGAACGATAACTCCACGTAGCACTAGATAGGTATCGGCACTGTTCACAGCACCTGGCCTATGTTGCGCGGTTTACCGCACATGAAGTTGGCAAGGTTTACCTCACCTAGAGGAGCGGGTCGGTTCACCGACCCTGTCAAGACATTGATCCCTACTCGGACCAGCCGTTATATACCCCTGCTCCCCCTCCCCAAAATAGCCTCAAAGACGAGTGTTCAAACTGTTAATCTCTAACCCAGTTTCATCATCTTAAAGCATGTGAGGGAGAAGCGGTAACCCATTCCTGTTATTACTACCACCACTTCCGGTCGTCTCAAAAGTGTAAACACACAGATTTCAGCACCGGTATCGTAGCAGCTAATCAGCCCTACTCTTAAGTTGTGATGAATAACACGGAAAGTAACAGATCCTTATCTGTACATAATAAACAATAATTATACTTAAACAAAGTAATACAAACATGAGAAGTCTAAACCCTAACTTCTCACACTCCTCCCCCCTAAGATCAAAGTAACATTTTTTTTTTCAATAAATTTACTTTGTCAAATAACAATCTAAACAAATAACCCCGTTATTATAGCTCTAGACTGCTAGGGTAATCATACACAAGGCTACATATTAACTAAGCCTACCTGTTTAGTGTAACTTTCCAACATATATGCACACAACACATTAGCAACACATATAACCATATTTTGAATGCAGTAATTTATCCAAGTTCAAAACTTCGTGCCACGTGCAACAAAAGTTCACAAAATTTCTGCAGTTCACAAAAGTTCCGTTAGTCCGCTTCAAGTATGGCACGCGCGAAACACTTATTAACCACGTGCGTTTAACTATAGACATTATAAGTCCACAAGTTATTATAGGCATAAAGCGTAACAGTCTTTCAGGACACTGAATTATTCCTTATGTCCAATTTGTGGTATGGTTCCTCTTCCCTTCTGTCTGGTCGTCGGTTGGGAGCGTATGGAGCTCCCCTATAATCCCGTCGGCTCTCTGTCCCTGGTTGGACCATCGGGTTGGGCCTGGACACTCTTCTTGAGCATTACCGATATGGAACTCGGCGAAACTGTTTACAATTCCTTAAGATCCAAATCCGTGCTCACAGCAAGGTACAGCTCCCCCACTGCCTTCCAAAACTGGACAGTGGTAAACCAATCATTCCTACCTAACACATATAATACTGACAACTGTTTACAGCTGCTCGGATTGTTACAGATACCCCCACCTATCCTGGTGTTGTATCATCTATTTTCCAATAAACCATATAACCTATATCCTATACTAAATATGTACACATCTAGCTACCCGCTCCACGTACACATTTAGCCTAGTTATGGAGGAAACCAAACCGTTGGTTTACACATAGCTACACGACCTGTCAGACAGTACAGCTTTCTGTATAGCAGTGTCGCCAGATTTGAACCAGATGGTGTATACTTATCAGTATAGCCTTTAAGTAGCACATGAACTAATTGATCAGAACTAATCATGCCAACCATAGCCATTGCAACCATCACTATCATCATACCTATCAAACATTTGCTCGATGTAGCGATATTTGTAACTGAATAGTTCTTCTCATATGATCCGTTTTTCAAAACAACAACTTCATTAAAATTGCTCACGGAAGATCTATCTCCCTCAGTAGTGTTCTTATCATCAGCACTATTCCCTACCCCTAGTTTAACACTGGTGGGATGGTCACCATCAACAATATCATCTGTCTCGGTACATTCCTGACCTATGACCTCAGTCGCTGTATCTACAGTTTTAATGACCGACTCTAGATTAGGCCTAGACATACATAATGACTGCATTGTATCTTGACCAGCTGGAATGTTGGCTGAGACTTCAGCCCTTCTTAATACAGACTCTAACTCGGCTACCCTTTCTTCCCTTTCATGGAGAGTACTGAGCCTAACACAATCTCTTACGTAATGTCCTTCTTCTTTACAGAAATAACAAGCAACAGATTTTGTAGTTTTCTTAACTGAACCTTTTTTATGCCCGTTTTTACTACTAGAAAAATTACTTATCCTTTCATCAATAAGTTGGGTTATTGTCTCTAGTGTCAATCGCTCTCCGTTCTCATTAAACCTAGCACTAGCTGATTGTAAAGGACAAACTTTTGCTGAATCGTAGCTATGTTTACTAGATGTGCTATCTAACACTGCTTCAAACTCCACCGCTGAAGATATAGCTTCGTCTAAGGTTTGAGGATGACTGAAGGTAACTTTCTTCCTCATCTCAAAACTTCTTAGCCCACTGATGAATTGATCAACTACCTGAGCCTCTAGATAGGAATAAGGTAATTCTGGGTAAGCTAACAATGCTATTCTCCTTAAGGTAAAACCAAACTCAACTACTGATTCCTCTTTTCTCTGACATCTATTTCTAAAATCGAACCTATGAGCCACACTTCTCTCCTTAGAGTTAAACCTTTGTGTCAATGAGTTCTTCACGGCCTGGTAGTCCGACAGCTGTCCACTAGTGAAACTACTCAAAAGTTTCTGAGCGGTTCCTCTTAGACTCATGCTTAACTGTTGAGCTTTCTCGGTTTCCGTCCAACCATTCCATGATGAAACTTGCTCGAAATGGACAATGTAATCCTGCCAGTCGCTGCTTGACCCGTCAAATGTATCTGGCTGTTTTTCCCTACGAGAAACCCTACTCTGACCTGAAAATCTCTTCCTCTGAGAAGCGTTGTTAGGTGCAAGTGAGGTAGTTACTACCCCTGGCACCTGCCCATCTCCAGAAGACATCCATGTAGGCAAAGGTGAGGTAGTTACTACCCCTGATGCCTTTGGTCTATCTCCGGGAGACGAACATCTAACATATACCTTATCATCCTCTGTATCTCCCTTGTACATATCTAAAATTTGTTCCTATTCCTTAGCTCCATAATCTCACAATCCCAATTAACTTAAAACTTGTAAAGGCATTAAACTCTAGTAGACAGTCTATTGTTAGAGGCCTTGAAATTCTTTCAATAGAGTATCTACAACGTCACTAATACAAATCAAAACCAATTGAATTTGTATACAAAATACAAGTAATAGTTTCTTAATACAACAAAGTGATCATGAATCATGCATCAGTACTTACACGACTACATCCTGGTCGAGGCACCATTCTGTAATAGTTGGTCCCCCGGTGTGCGTGTGTGGGTCGGTCCAGGTCCGTAGGTCCAGAGAGGGTTGGTGTCAGCTTTACACGTCACTCCGTGAATCCGTTTCGTGATCGTATAGTTTTTAAAGGTCGAATAATAATCGGAGTCGACGACTGGACCTGCAATCCTCTCTAGACCTCGTGTTCCACGTTCCCCCACACACACACACAGGTTACAGGTTACAGGCCTGTTTCACTACAGGTTCGAACGCTGGATGTAGCGGAAGTACTAGCAATCGATTCAATAACTCAACAAAGTGTTTCAATAAACAACTAACTATTTATTTACAAGACACAAGTATTAATGAAGAATATAAAAGTATAACAATATAAACACGGAAGATCATAACATTAGTATCGCACAATGATAGCTAATGTTAAGTAACTCAATTCCTATGTCACACGTACGGCCCTTATGCTAACCAACAGTAACACTGATACCCGAAGCTACAATCGATTCCCTCTAGATACCTATAGGTCTATTAGCGAACCACTATGTATTATCGCCTAAGCCCGGAGCCCCTGACTAACATAATCTGTAGTTCCTATATAGCACCCTATACTACTGAATCCAAGGAACGATAACTCCACGTAGCACTAGATAGGTATCGGCACTGTTCACAGCACCTGGCCTATGTTGCGCGGTTTACCGCACATGAAGTTGGCAAGGTTTACCTCACCTAGAGGAGCGGGTCGGTTCACCGACCCTGTCAAGACATTGATCCCTACTCGGACCAGCCGTTATATACCCCTGCTCCCCCTCCCCAAAATAGCCTCAAAGACGAGTGTTCAAACTGTTAATCTCTAACCCAGTTTCATCATCTTAAAGCATGTGAGGGAGAAGCGGTAACCCATTCCTGTTATTACTACCACCACTTCCGGTCGTCTCAAAAGTGTAAACACACAGATTTCAGCACCGGTATCGTAGCAGCTAATCAGCCCTACTCTTAAGTTGTGATGAATAACACGGAAAGTAACAGATCCTTATCTGTACATAATAAACAATAATTATACTTAAACAAAGTAATACAAACATGAGAAGTCTAAACCCTAACTTCTCACACTTGAATGGATTGCATCCAAATTTGATGTGAAGCATCATTTGGGGAGAGCGATCAGATTTTATATAAATGAGGCTGATCGAACCCCTGGGGCCAGACGGGCGGGGCCCGAAAAGGGGAACTTTGCTGAATTTTTGCTTTAAATTCCTACTCCTCCTTAATACTTGAATGGATTACATCCAAATTTGGTGTGAAGCATCATTTGGGGAGGGCGATCAGATTTTATATATATGAGGCTGATCCGACTCCTGGGGCCAGAGGGGTAGGGCCCCAAAAGGGGAACTTTGCTGAATTTTTGCTTTAAATTCCTACTCCTCCTTAATATTTGAATGGATTGCATCCAAATTTGGTGTGAAACATCATTCTGGGAGGGCAATCAGATTTTATATAAATGAGGCTGATCCAACCCCTGGGGCCATAGGGGCGGGGCCTCAAAAAGGGGACTTTGCTGAATTTTTACTTTAAAATCCTACTCCTCCTTAATGCTTGAATGGATTGCATCCAAATTTGATGTGAAGCATCATTTGGGGAGGGCGATCAGATTTTATATAAATGAGGCTGATCCAACCCTTGGGGCCAGAGGGGCGGGGCCTCCAAAAGGGGACTTTGCTGAATTTTTGCTTTAAAATCCTACTCCTCCTTAATGCTTGAATGGATTGCATCCAAATTTGATGTGAAGCATCATTTGGGGAGGGCGATCAGATTTTATATAAATGAGGCTGATCCAACTCTTGGGGCCAGAGGGGCGGGGCCCGAAAAGGGGAACTTTGCTGAATTTTTGCTTTAAATTCCTACTCCTCCTTAATACTTGAATGGATTACATCCAAATTTGGTGTGAAGCATCATTTGGGAAGGGCGATCAGATTTTATATAAATGAGGCTGATCCAACCCTTGGGGCCAGAGGGGCGGGGCCCGAAAAGGGGAACTTTGCTGAATTTTAAAGATTAGTAAAATACCTGTTAACATACACTGAAGGATAGAAATTTCTGAAAGTGAAAGTAGTTGTGATACAGTCTTGTATTCCACAATGCTGGTATACATTTACTATAGCTAAGACGCTTTTGATTTTGCAATGCCAATCAAATAGGAGATTACCAAATCATTGCAAAGTGTATAACAAGCATGGCCGATATGTTGTTCATTGCTTTGACAACACCATAAATAAATTTCGTAACCGACTCTAGATCTGAACAGATAGTTTATGACAATGATGCTGGTTTGAACACTTTTGAACTAAGGGGTGTGTCCCTGCTATAAGTGTTTGCAATTGTCAGATGACCGTTTAGGCCCATGGGCCTCTTGTATATAAATGAGGCTGATCGAACCCCTGGGGCCAGACGGGCGGGGCCCGAAAAGGGGAACTTTGCTGAATTTTTGCTTTAAATTCCTACTCCTCCTTAATACTTGAATGGATTACATCCAAATTTGGTGTGAAGTATCATTTGGGGAGGGCGATCAGATTTTATATATATGAGGCTGATCCGACTCCTGGGGCCAGAGGGGTAGGGCCCCAAATGGGGAACTTTGCTGAATTTTTGCTTTAAATTCCTACTCCTCCTTAATATTTGAATGGATTGCATCCAAATTTGGTGTGAAACATCATTTGGGGAGGGCAATCAGATTTTATATAAATGAGGCTGATCCGACCCCTGGGGCCATAGGGGCGGGGCCTCAAAAAGGGGACTTTGCTGAATTTTTACTTTAAAATCCTACTCCTCCTTAATGCTTGAATGGATTGCATCCAAATTTGATGTGAAGCATCATTTGGGGAGGACGATCAGATTTTATATAAATGAGGCTGATCCAACCCTTGGGGCCATAGGGGCGGGGCCTCCAAAAGGGGACTTTGCTGAATTTTTGCTTTAAAATCCTACTCCTCCTTAATGCTTGAATGGATTGCATCCAAATTTGATGTGAAGCATCATTTGGGGAGGGCGATCAGATTTTATATAAATGAGGCTGATCCAACTCTTGGGGCCAGAGGGGCGGGGCCCGAAAAGGGGAACTTTGCTGAATTTTTGCTTTAAATTCCTACTCCTCCTTAATACTTGAATGGATTACATCCAAATTTGGTGTGAAGCATCATTTGGGGAGGGCGATCAGATTTTATATATATGAGGCTGATCCGACTCCTGGGGCCAGAGGGGTAGGGCCCCAAAAGGGGAACTTTGCTGAATTTTTGCTTTAAATTCCTACTCCTCCTTAATATTTGAATGGATTGCATCCAAATTTGGTGTGAAACATCATTCTGGGAGGGCAATCAGATTTTATATAAATGAGGCTGATCCAACCCCTGGGGCCATAGGGGCGGGGCCTCAAAAAGGGGACTTTGCTGAATTTTTACTTTAAAATCCTACTCCTCCTTAATGCTTGAATGGATTGCATCCAAATTTGATGTGAAGCATCATTTGGGGAGGGCGATCAGATTTTATATAAATGAGGCTGATCCAACCCTTGGGGCCAGAGGGGCGGGGCCTCCAAAAGGGGACTTTGCTGAATTTTTGCTTTAAAATCCTACTCCTCCTTAATGCTTGAATGGATTGCATCCAAATTTGATGTGAAGCATCATTTGGGGAGGGCGATCAGATTTTATATAAATGAGGCTGATCCAACTCTTGGGGCCAGAGGGGCGGGGCCAGAAAAGGGGAACTTTGCTGAATTTTTGCTTTAAATTCCTACTCCTCCTTAATACTTGAATGGATTACATCCAAATTTGGTGTGAAGCATCATTTGGGAAGGGCGATCAGATTTTATATAAATGAGGCTGATCCAACCCTTGGGGCCAGAGGGGCGGGGCCCGAAAAGGGGAACTTTGCTGAATTTTAAAGATTAGTAAAATACCTGTTAACATACACTGAAGGATAGAAATTTCTGAAAGTGAAAGTAGTTGTGATACAGTCTTGTATTCCACAATGCTGGTATACATTTACTATAGCTAAGACGCTTTTGATTTTGCAATGCCAATCAAATAGGAGATTACCAAATCATTGCAAAGTGTATAACAAGCATGGCCGATATGTTGTTCATTGCTTTGACAACACCATAAATAAATTTCGTAACCGACTCTAGATCTGAACAGATAGTTTATGACAATGATGCTGGTTTGAACACTTTTGAACTAAGGGGTGTGTCCCTGCTATAAGTGTTTGCAATTGTCAGATGACCGTTTAGGCCCATGGGCCTCTTGTATATAAATGAGGCTGATCGAACCCCTGGGGCCAGACGGGCGGGGCCCGAAAAGGGGAACTTTGCTGAATTTTTGCTTTAAATTCCTACTCCTCCTTAATACTTGAATGGATTACATCCAAATTTGGTGTGAAGTATCATTTGGGGAGGGCGATCAGATTTTATATATATGAGGCTGATCCGACTCCTGGGGCCAGAGGGGTAGGGCCCCAAATGGGGAACTTTGCTGAATTTTTGCTTTAAATTCCTACTCCTCCTTAATATTTGAATGGATTGCATCCAAATTTGGTGTGAAACATCATTTGGGGAGGGCAATCAGATTTTATATAAATGAGGCTGATCCGACCCCTGGGGCCATAGGGGCGGGGCCTCAAAAAGGGGACTTTGCTGAATTTTTACTTTAAAATCCTACTCCTCCTTAATGCTTGAATGGATTGCATCCAAATTTGATGTGAAGCATCATTTGGGGAGGACGATCAGATTTTATATAAATGAGGCTGATCCAACCCTTGGGGCCATAGGGGCGGGGCCTCCAAAAGGGGACTTTGCTGAATTTTTGCTTTAAAATCCTACTCCTCCTTAATGCTTGAATGGATTGCATCCAAATTTGATGTGAAGCATCATTTGGGGAGGGCGATCAGATTTTATATAAATGAGGCTGATCCAACTCTTGGGGCCAGAGGGGCGGGGCCCGAAAAGGGGAACTTTGCTGAATTTTTGCTTTAAATTCCTACTCCTCCTTAATACTTGAATGGATTACATCCAAATTTGGTGTGAAGCATCATTTGGGGAGGGCGATCAGATTTTATATATATGAGGCTGATCCGACTCCTGGGGCCAGAGGGGTAGGGCCCCAAAAGGGGAACTTTGCTGAATTTTTGCTTTAAATTTCTACTCCTCCTTAATACTTGAATGGATTGCATCCAAATTTGGTGTGAAGCATCATTTGGGGAGGGCAATCAGATTTTATATAAATGAGGCTGATCCAACCCCTGGGGCCATAGGGGCGGGGCCTCAAAAAGG
Source organism: Mimachlamys varia (assembly GCA_947623455.1). Classification (NCBI taxonomy): domain Eukaryota; kingdom Metazoa; phylum Mollusca; class Bivalvia; order Pectinida; family Pectinidae; genus Mimachlamys; species Mimachlamys varia. Next base: position 5,762,709 of record OX392534.1, read on the forward strand.
GGACTTTGCTGAATTTTTACTTTAAAATCCTACTCCTCCTTAATGCTTGAATGGATTGCATCCAAATTTGATGTGAAGCATCATTTGGGGAGGGCGATCAGATTTTATATAAATGAGGCTGATCCAACCCTTGGGGCCATAGGGGCGGGGCCTCCAAATGGGGACTCTGCTGAATTTTTGCTTTAAAATCCTACTCCTCCTTAATGCTTGAATGGATTGCATCCAAATTTGGTGTGAAGCATCATTTGGGAAGGGCGATCAGATTTTATATAAATGAGGCTGATCCAACCCTTGGGGCCATAGGGGCGGGGCCCCAAAAGGGGAACTTTGCTGAATTTTAAAGATTAGTAAAATACCTGTTAACATACACTGAAGGATAGAAATTTCTGAAAGTGAAAGTAGTTGTGATACAGTCTTGTATTCCACAATGCTGGTATACATTTACTATAGCTAAGACGCTTTTGATTTTGCAATGCCAATCAAATAGGAGATTACCAAATCATTGCAAAGTGTATAACAAGCATGGCCGATATGTTGTTCATTGCTTTGACAACACCATAAATAAATTTTGTAACCGACTCTAGATCTGAACAGATAGTTTATGACAATGATGCTGGTTTGAACACTTTTGAACTAAGGGGTGTGTCCCTGCTATAAGTGTTTGCAATTGTCAGATGACCGTTTAGGCCCATGGGCCTCTTGTTGTCTTATCATTGCATGTTTAGAAATTAAATGTGTCTAGTTTCACCAGGTGTCTGGAATGTCATTAGGATGTTGATCTGGGGTACTGCTGTATTATTTTAGTGTAAGGATAAACATTAATTTACTTTTACAATAAATACACTCTTTATGGATAATTGTATCAAAAAGATATTTTCTGCTCTACCTATTGCTAATAGTTCAGAATTTGAATTTTAAAGAATATTCTGGTTGTTTGGGGTATTTTTGAAATGCCAGCCATACAGTAGATTTTTGTTCTCTAAGGATTTCGTAGATCCTGAGGATCTTATTGAGAATGAGGTAAGTCGAGGTGGACGGAAAGTGTGTGACATAAGATTGTCATTGTGGGAAGCAGGAATACATTGTGTTCATAACAAGAGTCTATATGCAGATCAGTCAGATGTCATTTGGTGATGGAGTATGGTGTTATGATAACACAGGAAGGATGGCTTTTTCACTGTACATGTCCGTGTTCTGTTATACAAATGTACTAATGTTGTGTTTTGGAGTCAGTATTGCTGGGCAGGTGCAGGGTTTATCAGCTTACGTAACACCTACCAGGTAAAGGAACAAGACATGTGTTTTCTACTTATTTGCTTTAAAATTGTTTCAAATTCAGGATGCAGTCATGTTGAATGTACTTTGCTACTAAATTATACTTCTAGTCCTTTAATAGCAAAGGCGGCCAAGCATGCTGACTAGCAGTGTTGACCGGGGTGATTTATCAAACACGGACCATGAGGTTTTCATGTTTAGACTTAAATAATGTGCTCGAGTATAGAGTCAGGAATAAAGGCAAACTAATTTGGATTCGTTTTCAGATTTCTGGTAAAAAAGGACATGTAAACCAGTGTTACAACTATAACACAGGTGTTGAGTGATGACAACCTGTGTCTGTATCAGGTTGACAGAATCTGTAATATGACAAAGCCTTAAAAGAGCGTAGCTTTAGTAAATGTGAATCATTCACTATTGTATTCATTCAGAAAGAGATAAAATTTCCATAATTTAAAATTGGCAAGTAACAACAGAGAATGCATGTCATCAGCTGTAAGATATTCCGGAAATAACTGATGAAGGCCAAGTGTGACGTAAAGTAATAATGACGTGTTTTCAGGCAAAGGGTAGCAACAAGGGGAACAACTCTGTTTACGCATGCCTGTGTTACCATTCAAGAGCTTTGCTCGGGTGCCCCGAGAGCTGCCGCAGCAGGGATAATTCTGACTCTTAAAACCTATGGGAGAATTTGAGGGATATTTCATGGGATCGGCAAAATATCTATGGAATTTTTCTATATCAAGTAATTTAATTTTGAATTTTTAATGAGATTTTCAGAGAAAATATGGGTAAAAATCTCCAAATCGCCCCAAAGTGGTCCCTAGCTGCGCTCTTATTGTTGACAGAATCTGTATCATGTTTACAGAACTTGAATTTGTGATCACAGAACCTGTTTTTTATGTCAATTTCTACATTTGTTTTTATAGTCAGTGTTTATGATGACAGTTAATTATAAAACCATCAGTTGTATCCTTGTATTTGTATTGACAAACAAGTTTGATTATTTTTGTCAGAACCTGCTGAAGCAGTGTTTGGATGACATAAAGACACTGCTTGGTCTGCCCCACGCTAACTCCACCGCAGAATTGTCAGAGAAGGCAGAGAAGGAGAAATCAGAAAAGGCAGAGAAGGACAAAGTGGAGAAGACAGACAAATCTGAGACTGGATCGGTAGTATCTACAGAGGTAGGTGTCGGTTAGGGCTGGTTACATAATTTCTATAGAGGTAGGTGTCAGTTAGGGCTGGTTATTTACAGACAAATCTGAGACTGGATCGGTAGTATCTACAGAGGTAGGTGTCGGTTAGGGCTGGTTACATAATTTCTACAGAAGTAGGTGAAATTTCAGTGACATCAGCCTTACTTAATTAATTGTACCTACTCTATAATAGAAATTTCAGTGACATCAGCCTTACTTGTACCTACTCTATAATAGAAATTTCAGTGACATCAGCCTTACTTGTACCTACTCTATTATAGAAATTTCAGTGACATCAGCCTTACTTGTACCTACTCTGTAATGAAAATTTCAGTGACATCAGCCTTACTTGTACCTACTCTATAATGAAAATTTCAGTGACATCAGCCTTATTTTGTACCTACTCTATAATAGAAATTTCATTGACATCAGCCTTACTTGTACCTACTCTATTATAGAAATTTCATTGACATCAGCCTTACTTGTACCTACTCTATTATAGAAATTTCATTGACATCAGCCTTCATTAATTGTACCTACTCTATAATAGAAATTTCATTGACATCAGCCTTACTTGTACCTACTCTATTATAGAAATTTCATTGACATCAGCCTTCATTAACTGTACCTACTCTATATTAGAAATTTCAGTGACATCAGCCTTACTTGTACCTACTCTATAACAGAAATTTCATTGACATCAGCCTTACTTGTACCTACTCTATAATAGAAATTTCAGTGACATCAGCCTTACTTGTACCTACTCTATAACAGAAATTTCATTGACATCAGCCTTACTTGTACCTACTCTATAATGAAAATTTCAGTGACATCAGCCTTACTTGTACCTACTCTATTATAGAAATTTCAGTGACATCAGCCTTACTTGTACCTACTCTATAATAGAAATTTCAGTGACATCAGCCTTATTTTGTACCTACTCTATAATGAAAATTTCAGTGACATCAGCCTTACTTGTACCTACTCTATTATAGAAATTTCATTGACATCAGCCTTACTTGTACCTACTCTATAATGAAAATTTCAGTGACATCAGCCTTACTTGTACCTACTCTATAATGAAAATTTCAGTGACATCAGCCTTAATTAATTGTACTTACTCTATAATAGAAATTTCAGTGACATCAGCCTTACTTGTACCTACTCTATAATAGAAATTTCAGTGACATCAGCCTTACTTGTACCTACTCTATAATAGAAATTTCATTGACATCAGCCTTACTTGTACCTACTCTATTTTAGAAATTTCAGTGACATCACCCTTACTTGTACCTACTCTATAATGAAAATTTCAGTGACATCAGCCTTACTTGTACCTACTCTATAATAGAAATTTCAGTGACATCAGCCTTAATTAATTGTACCTACTCTATAATAGAAATTTCAGTGACATCAGCCTTACTTGTACCTACTCTATAATAGAAATTTCAGTGACATCAGCCTTACTTGTACCTACTCTATAATAGAAATTTCATTGACATCAGCCTTACTTGTACCTACTCTATTTTAGAAATTTCAGTGACATCACCCTTACTTGTACCTACTCTATAATAGAAATTTCAGTGACATCAGCCTTACTTGTACCTACTCTATTATAGAAATTTCAGTGACATCAGCCTTACTTGTACCTACTCTATAATAGAAATTTCATTGACATCAGCCTTACTTGTACCTACTCTATTATAGAAATTTCATTGACATCAGCCTTCATTAACTGTACCTACTCTATATTAGAAATTTCAGTGACATCAGCCTTACTTGTACCTACTCTATAACAGAAATTTCATTGACATCAGCCTTACTTGTACCTACTCTATAATAGAAATTTCAGTGACATCAGCCTTACTTGTACCTACTCTATAACAGAAATTTCATTGACATCAGCCTTACTTGTACCTACTCTATAATGAAAATTTCAGTGACATCAGCCTTACTTGTACCTACTCTATTATAGAAATTTCAGTGACATCAGCCTTACTTGTACCTACTCTATAATAGAAATTTCAGTGACATCAGCCTTATTTTGTACCTACTCTATAATGAAAATTTCAGTGACATCAGCCTTACTTGTACCTACTCTATTATAGAAATTTCATTGACATCAGCCTTACTTGTACCTACTCTATAATGAAAATTTCAGTGACATCAGCCTTACTTGTACCTACTCTATAATGAAAATTTCAGTGACATCAGCCTTAATTAATTGTACTTACTCTATAATAGAAATTTCAGTGACATCAGCCTTACTTGTACCTACTCTATTTTAGAAATTTCAGTGACATTATCCTTACTTGTACCTACTCTATAATATAAATTTCAGTGACATTATCCTTACTTGTACCTACTCTATAATAAAAAATTCAGTTATATAAGCCTTACTTGTATCTACTTAATTATAAAAAAATTCTTATTTTACCTTCAGCTGCCATTTGAAGTGACCAAGAAGAACATTGCAGCATTAGAGAGTCTATTTGACCCCAGCTTTGGCTACACGGCTCAGGGCACCGACATCGTTCAGTGGCTTCTCAGGGTTGTCAAACCCTAATGAGTTACAATGACCTTGTACGTTGATGACGGAAGGTCGTCAAGACTTATAACAGCCGAATGGCTGTTCAGGCTCATCGATTCCTCTGGACGTTTTCCAGCGATACTGACAGTCATCCTTACATATTACAGTGATTGAATACTGTAATTTGTGTAAAATTGTGATATTATTGAAATCTGTGATAAAGATTTTAGATTATGAAAACATTCCTTTGCTTACAATAATTGATATCCGTCCACTTTACTACTGCCCTCAGTGTGAATGCATATCTTCTTCAATATTGCATACATATATATATATATCTAAAAATAGCTAGGTTTGTGTTGTTAGAAAGATAATACTAGATGATGAAATTTGTGATAAAGAAGTTCAATTATGGATTGATATTATTTCATCCTGTTGATTTCTACATTATGATACTAAAGTTTGCTTTATGATTATTTAGGTTTTATTATTATTGAAGAAGGAACATAATTATTTAATTTTTCCGTCCAATATAAGCCACCAGTACTAGTACTGGAGAACTTTTACTACACGTCCAAGGTGATACTGTATGATATATAAGGCATGTTACTATTGTCTTAAATGTCTTATATGTCTCGGCTAAAGGTTGCATTACTCTCATTAATTATTTACAACAATTACAGACAAAATGTAGTGAATAGAAGACATTATAGTAAAGTGCTGAAGTTTGACTGTGATGCAGTTTTGGTATGTACATCATTAGGAACACTAGCATATTCCTTGTTTGTGAGCTACTAAAAGACTAGTATGGATCGATGTAGTATTCTAATGTATTTACTATGAAATTTTGCTTGTTTAAAATTGTATGAAAAAGTATTTTGTTATATGAACAACTTGGAAGATAATATTTTCTGTAATAATTTATTTTCAATAAACAATATTTTGGAAGTCATTCCGTAGTTTTGATATCAACTCTTAGTTGTATTTTGTAAACAAAAGGTAGCACAATAATGATAAACAGCAATCACAGCATTGTTTGTTTACAAGGGTAGAAAACATGTTAAAAATGTTCACATTTACATCCAACACAACAAACACCCAAGGAGACACATACACACACACAAAAAGGAAAATTACAGTAATACTCAGTATATGGTTCGTCATACACAGACAACAACAGAACTTGTTAAGTTTTTTAACTCATTCGCCCTTGGAATTCCAAAGTAAACAATTCCAACCTTTGAATCAGAAGAGTTCAATCATGTCTTTAGGGGTAAACGAATTATATACCATGCTTCATTCTAACTGAGCATGATGTTATAATAATTACCTCACGACGGTCAAACATTGCTATTAATTTTCTTGAGCCCTCTGGGGTTTGTTAACATATGATATTGATATCAGTTACATGGAATAATATAGTACACATTTATGACATATCTTATCTATTTTTTAAACAAATTTGAATGTCCCAGAAGAACTATGCAATATTAAGAACAAAAATAAGCAATGGTTACCGAGTCATTGAAAAGCTCTCTCTTGTATACATCTACAGACTTGCTTTAAGCAAACATAGTCAAAATGTACCATGGTATACAAACTACAATTAGTGTAATTTTAACAAAGACATTTTACTCTCAATGTAATAAGTTAAATATTTATGTACACTACACACAGCAAGTAATCACTGCATCAAGATCTGACAACTATCTGTGACTACCAGTGACTCTGTAGTCAATCTCTCTCTGCTCATTATATTGACTATTAAATACCTGTTGTCACCATAACCTGATCAGGATTTGTGGTTTGACCTTTGGCCTGTTGTAAAATACCTTGCTGGTCTAAAGTAACTTATTTCCTATCAAACTGCAAAACCACACTTAGTTATAATGCCACAGGCCCAGTAACAGTGCATCCTTGGTCCAGTATTGTCTGATCTTGAGGCAGTGAGAAATGTATTAATTTCTGTAGATATCATAACAAAATAAATAGACTATAAAGAAGGAGTAACAATGTCATGTGCAATACAACAAGTGTCATTAGACTAGCCTCCAGCATGTCACACAATTTTATACCTTATAAAGTACAGTCTACAAGAGGAAGTCCGACATCAGTTTATGGGATCCAGCTAGTCCACCTTTACTGATCACAGTGTTCAGTATTGACCAGTCACCTATACATCAGTATTATCTGGAAGTATCGATATTTGTCTAGCAACAAATCTCATCTTTTGGTCACCTAGCATAAGCAACAGCACTGCTCCAGAGGTTCTCTAGTAACAACTTGTTTTGTTGTTACCTAGCAACAACACTGCTCCAGTGGTACCTAAGCAACAACACTGATCCAGTGGTTACCTAGCAACACTGATCTAGAGGTTCTCTAATAACAACTTGTCTTGTTGTTACCTAGCAACAACAATGATCCAGTGGTACCTAGCAACAACACTGATCCAGTGGTTACCTAGCAACACTGATCTAGTGGTTACCTAGCAACAACATCCTTCCAGGGGTTCTAGCAACAACACTCTTCCCAGAGATTCTAACAACAACACTGATCCAGTGGTTCAACAAGTCAACACCAGAGGTTTTTCAGTGACAACTTGTACTATTGTTACCTAGCGACAACACTCAACTAGAGGTTCTTAGTAACAACTCATCCAGTTACTTAGGAACAAAAGTCACCCTGTTGTCCCTTCCTTTGGTAACCCTATGACAACATTTGTCCTTAAGCTCCCAGCAGTAACTTTTTCTGTGGTTCCTGTGAGAAAGTACTTGACCATGGTAGTTCTCTAGCGACAACACTCATCCTGCAACATTCCAGCAGCATGGTCATGGTGCTCAGTAGGAATTTCACCCCACAGCATCACCTTCTCCCCTGTGTAAAATTAGCAAAGGACAATGATATGTGTGAGCCCATAACTCAAGCTTTGAGACAGAATTTTCAACATTCCTTTTATTTCTAAACTCTAGCTGACACTTCCTCTTGCTGTATTAATGTCTCCATACCTTATTACACTTGATAACTAGCATATATGACGAAGGTCATTATTAATTTTATTTCATTATGTAATATCATAGTAGCATAATTCCCTTTGCAAAAGTTAAACAGTAATCAAAATTCATTGGACGAGTCTGAAGTTGGATTGAAGGAGACATATTATTACAGAAATATAGACTAGAATTTGGCGACTGTGTATTATATCTATCATCAATCACAAATAATTTTTAACAGCAATGTTCATGTCCCTTCTTGGTGGTGCTCACAGAGTTGTGAAATGGTCATTTTTCACATGATCTATCTATCTTTGACTGATTCCCAGTCTAGCAGCCGTAACACAATGTTATAGTACAGATGGAATGATTTCCTATTTATTTTACAGAATGTAGTTTTGTGGTGAAAAAATCACAAAAAAATAAACCTTACAAAAAAGTGAAAGTGAACAGATAAGCAACTTTAATGATAGTAAGTTTATGTAAAATAGATCTTGTGAGGTGGCTGGTTTGATATTACTGACCTTGCATGTTGAGTCTGTCCTTGGGTATGATGGCCTGTCTGTAGAACATCCACATGTGGCCGTTGTTACAGGATTTGATACACTTTATACAGGGCATACGAACATGGTACCCAACCACATTACCACTGAATAGAAAACAAAATGCATGTTAGTCAGCAACACTTTTACCACTAAATCACACAAAACTAATGACCGATACAGATGTACTGATATATCTTTGAACCTCATACTTTTGAGCAGTTTCTTGCAATACTGACATCCCCCCCCCTTCCTTTGCAATAAATACTTATAATGAATATAATGACCTGGCTACCATGGCAACCAAAATGTCTGTATAAAATATAGCCTGCATGCATCCCTAGCATTCCTTCGTAGCTTCATTGAAATTGGTTAACTGGTTTAGGAGGAGTTGTCTGACCAAATTTTCCATTAGAAACCTTTAAATAAATATCTGGTTACCATGGCAACCTAGATTTCTATCACAGAATGTCTGCATGCACATAGTCCCTAACACTAGGGAAGATCATTAGGCCTAGACGCTACTGCTGTAACAACTGTACAACAAACTTTAATAAAACTAGTAATATGCATTTTTTGTGTGGTGAAAGTACAACAAAACACTTCATTATAAGAAAACAGAGTTGCATAGCTTCTTACTTTCTGTTTACGGTACTTCGCCTTCACTACAGAGCATGATTATATTGTGACTTAACAGATACAGAGCATGCGTGCGCTCAGGTACACCGGAAATTGTCGACACCCAAAAACAAAAAGCCGTCCGGCTCTGCCGAGAGCGGCTTAAAAAAAGCATTCACATCTACACATGGTTCCTAAATATAACATCCTCTGTAGTTTCATTGAAATAGGTCTATAGGTTTCCGAGGAGAAGAAAAGTGACCTGGCTACCATGGTAACCAAACTTTTGGAAGGAAAATTAGTGGGGTTCTTTTCAGTTTCTATGCTTGAAAAAGATATAGGGACGGCTTCAACGCAAACACTGCAGAACTGTAGAACATTGGGAAATGTAGAAAGTGTTGTGAAGAAAGTTAAAGAAACCACAAGTGAATTAGATTATAGGCATAGAAAACAAGAGACATGATGAACATCAATAATATTTTTTCTTTAAAATTATGCTGAGCCTTGTCAGCCCCTATATGTAAAAGGGAAGGCCCTATTTCTACTAAAAAGTAGTTTGATGTGTTTCCTAATTGGTTGAGCTACTTTCGAAATAACTTAAAGGTGGCCGAGACGGCACTTTTCAGACTTAATTAGCATGTAAATCAACAGAGATGTATATAAATGGGTACAAACAGAATATTGATTCCTATAAGTTTCAAAGCCAAGAAAACTTTTTAAATAGTTATATAGCAGCACACGTGATACATACCATGCTGTACATGCCATATGTTCTATGAGACAGTCACAGTTGTCTGTGTAAAATTTCTCGTCTGTCATGTCAACAGCACTGAAACAACAACATGGTAATTATATTTAACAATTTTTATATGTTATTGGTTCCAGACTAATCCAACTGTGACAGTGTTGTACAAGTATTATCACTCTAAATGTTTTTTTTTAACAATAAACTGCTTTGAAAAAAGAATTGTCTCCCTTCCCCCTTTCGAACATGATCTATTCATCTTGTGACAATGTCAATGTCTAATATTTGAATGGAAGATGGGACTGTGTTTATTACATCATGGTAATGGAAATGGAATTGGCCATTGGGACATCATATGTCATAATTGTTCCCCAATAGTACTGTGTGTGGTTCACTACAATGTGTACACAATTGTGTGTTGGTATACACAGGTCTAATACAATCAAGTTGAATGGTGTAACCACACCGAGTGCACACCTTCGACACCATCTTCTGATCCCCATCGTCGGAAACGCAAGATACACTTCTCTGACGTTTGCATCCCGTGGACCAGAATCAGTGTAAACCTTCATTTCCCTGAATATAAGACCCCGGAGACTTCGACCAATCAGAATGGTCGTTTCTCGTGACACTCTGTTAGATCATTTTACTGTGACCACGACCAGTATATTTCTGTAGACATGACGCCGATGTCAGGACCTTATATTTTAATCACAATCGACACAATTATAACACAATAGACAGGTTTTGTTGACAGGCGGTGCTACAAATGAAATGGAATACCCCGGTTTGATGTAGTCACAGATGAAACTATCAATATGATTGGCTACTATTTTAGAACGAAAACGAGAGTTTCTTTCCATTTTAGCCAACGGTATGCAAACGTCACAGAAGTGTACCGTGGGTTTCCGACGATGTATGATCCCAGGTAGAGCTAGATTTAAAGAGGCAAAAATTTCTTGAACAGAGATTTTGTTGGAATTCTAGCCAATTTGATTCTTTTGACCCCACCTCATGGCCCCGGGAAAAGCAACAGTTAAAATTTGCCAAATATCAAACCATCATTATACCAACCAATTATTTCCAACTGAAACAAAATGTATCCAAAGGTGTCATTTTCCCATATAAACTTCAGTTAACTTCACCCCCTCCATAGGGGAAAATATTAAGTCCGGGGGGGGGGGGGGGGGGGGGCATGAAAATCACAATTTTGATAAAGCACCTTCAGAGTCCTTTCCATTTATGAAGAGTATTTGATTCCAGCATATCTGGGTCTTGAGAAGAAGATTTTTGAAATTTTAACTATTTGACCCCTTTTGGCCCCTCCCTCGGGAGATAGGACCATACAATTCACAATTTTGGTGCATCTTTGGCTTGAAGTTGAAAATGTATATTGTTTACGGACCAACACAGATAGACAAAAGACAGTTAGAATACACTGTAAGTCATTTGCGACTTTGTCTTCGTTGACCTTAAAATGCTGTGTTTCTTTTCAGCTGTTTCATAGAACTCCTATTATAGATCTTCAATAGATAATGTAACAAAACAATCGGTTTTGATTTAAACAGATACCATACATTTGTGCTTAATGTATTGATATTTTATTATTGTTTTATGTGTGTCTTTCACCTGAATGAAACATATAAACTATATTTTATTATTTGTACAGAACATTATGTGGTGCACGAAGCAAAACTATCCTGAAGCGTATTTTGCTGCATCCGAATTTATAATCATGTCGTCTGCTTTTCAATCGTGCTTTTTTTTTTTACTGTTTTTGGCCCAACACGTGCGTATACCAGTCAATGCTCTGGACTTTTTTAATATTTTACTTACCCTTCTTCCTGAATATCAGTTGAGAAAAGTTCAGTTTGAGAATCCGCCAAAAGTACTGCTCTCATCGCCCGTCTACAAACAGTGGAATCACAGTAGGCACAGTCAAGAATGAACACTTGTTTACGTCTGAAAGATGGGGCAACGTTGTCAACTTTCTGTGTGTTGTCACTCATTTTGTAATTGTTTAAACTGGACGAAGTTTCCGTAGTTAACAAAGAAATATCCAATGTCTTTAGTGGGTTTCTTGCTTGGTTCAACACTTGCGTTATGCGTAAACGCGTCTATCTTGATTGTTCGATTTACCGGCGTCCGAATGCGTACATGTGGCGTATGTTTACATCTGAAAACTTGGTTCTCATTGGTTTTAGGGCAGCTGTCAAATTTGTTAGGCAGATTCTGATTGGCTAATCGGCAATGTTGTTTCTAAGCAAGTGTGCTCTCGTGTTATCTCGGATTGCATCACGAGATTTCCATGTTACCCACAATGCTGTAGTTGACCTTTTTCGGGTAGCTCGAGAAGTGATGATCAGTAGGATATGTTTTATGTGCACAACTGACAGCTAAGGATCTACCCGAATAAAAACATGGCAACCGAAAGGAAAGCCAAAAAGGAAAAAGAACTGGCACTGGAATTCGATAATCATTCGAGGGGTAAGTTAAACAAAAGAATAATTATGTGAACATTGCTTAAAAAGCACCGCTACACATGCGATGGTTAGGCCTAGTTATGTCATTTGTTCGGTCAGAGACAGTGCTCGCGTCACTTTCCTTTCTCTGAGACCCTAGATTTGTAACTCGTCCGTTTCTACTTCCGATGCGGAAAGAGGGGTGAATGTCATTGTCAACACCGGTAGCATATCATCACATGAATGCTTCCGTTTTTGTTCGATGAACCGTGACTTTATTGACATATGTGACCCCGCGTGACCCCAAGGTGTCCGCTCGTGCTTCTAATTCGTCTGCTATAAAATAAACTTCACGATCCGTGTGGTAAGCAAAGTACACACTCTTAATCGTTTGGGACAATGACCGACAAACATTCTTGTGTTGTCATCAGAGAAAGATTTAACTTACAGTTACAGTTACCTCATTTCGCTGTAAATATCTTGAGTCATAATCGTTGTGTAAATTATAAAAAAAATTGTCCATAAATATGATATTGTCGCATGAACCTTTCAACAATCAGATCTATATAATTGACAGGAGTTTGTATTGAAATAAGAAACAGGATTAATACTTTAAAAGGACATTATCTTATGACTGGGTATGTGTAAATAATATATATATCCTAAGAGAAATCAGGAAGTAGACTTCAACCTTTAGAGTCAGCACGGGTACTGATTACTGATAAATTACAATGGTCTGGGAGGAAGTGGGTTAATGACCATATAAAACTGTTAACATTTCCAGATCTCAGAAGTTTAATATATATTGCATGCTTGTAATGAATTTAACATAGTTTAGGTAGCATTATTTGAACACTTCCTGTTTAAATCTATACGTTAGAAGGTAACATCTTACAAGGAATTAATTAAGGTCATAGCACTGATCATCAGTTATTTCATACAACCAATTTTCACATGGTTATGCACCACAGTTTGCACTAATAAGCTACGAAATAACTTTAACATGGAGAAGTCTGGACAGTAGGTCATGTCCCTCGTCTGAAGGAATGTTTGCAATTACAGGTTTACCTGACATATTTGAAGTATACGCACTACAGTTATATTTAATATCTGGATGTTGGATAAGTGTGAGGAAGTTGGTTACATACATTGTGGTCTATTTGTGTATTACCAGTTAAGTACTGAGAGTTGTGATGTATGTTTCTGGTAGATTATATTGTTACAGTAGTATGTATTTCAGTATATCCTCCGAAGCGAAACCTATGGTCCCATTAATTCAATCCCATAAGCTTCCTGTGAACCCTTCCTTCTACTTTGTGTAAATACTTAGAAATGTTAAATACATATTTCTAAAGGAATAAATAGACAAATTATATGCATGTGTGATATTCCAAACCTGGTATAATAATGTAATACCTTCACAAATATTGCTCAAGTTACTGTTTACTGGCTTTAAAGGGATTTCATTATACCATATTTGCCGTAATTAGTGCCCATGCAGGCTGCATAAAAATTGGTTCCAAAGGGGGTGTTTATTGGATAACTAAATTAGGATAAAAAATGTTGTTTTCATAAAGTTGGTTTGGTTTATTTTGTTTAAGTCCTATTTAAGGACGTGCCAGGTTTAGGAGGTGGAGGAAAGCCGGAGTACCCAGTGAAAAAATACTGACCATAGGTCAGTACCTGGCAACTGCCCCACGTGCGATTTGAACTCGCAACCCAGAGGTGGAGGGCTAGTGGTAGAATAATGGAACACCTTAACCACTCTGCCACTGCGGCCCTAAAGACAGTACAATGTATTATGACTAGATTGGGTAGTACTCCTGATGTGCGACTTTAATGTCATTAATTTTGGACAGTTTGTACACATATATATTTATACCAATATTTATGTGGTTTTTTTCTTGTAAACATGTACACAGTTAGGTAAGTTAAATATAATAAGTGAGTTGTGTCATGATTAGTAGGGGCGCTTATAAATATAATTTCATTACCTCCTCAGAGGGGGGAGGGGCGCTAATTACGGCGAATACGATAGATCCACCGCCTAACAGACTAACATCAAATCACTGAAAAGAAAGAAAATGAAATAAAACATAACCAATTATTCATTTACGCATGTCTATAACCTGTAATACTGGACAACAATTTCCATCATTTGATTATAAAAGCCATATAGTCCGAGGTAACCACGATTACTTATGAAATACATATCAAAACTAAAATTAGAATGAGTTTTGACATGCTATACATTTGTGTAGTCTACCATTGCTTCTACCATATATACAATGCAATGGGCTGTTAGATAGATGGATTCCCTTGCCTTTGTGACCTTTGAACTTGTACACTCAATTAGCGGGACATGTATTGTTCATTGTCATCTTTTTGTCTAGCTACAATACACACTGCATGTATAATAAGGATGTGTATGATGGCATTTATTACACTAGTGTAAAGTTATATTTACTTTTGTTCCTTTTTAAATATAATATGTATGAGATTATATTTGTAATCCAGATGTTCCATTAGAAGCTCAATAGAGAAAAGAACTTTAGTTGTATATTATATACATGTAAGGTGTTGTATTCTCACTGTAATCGTTATCAATGATAATCATACACCTACATCTGCAGAATCATGTTGATGTCATGATCAGATGGTATCATATTTATGACATAATGACTAATCTCAGTAAGGTTTTACCTGGGGAAACAATGTGTTCTATTCCGAGTTGGCATGTACTTGGCTGGGTAATTTGTACAGGCTGTGAGAGAGGAAATAAATGTATGTTTTGTTTTCCTATGACAAGTGAATGCAAGCTAATCATCATGTACAGATAGCCGACATGTTCGCCCCCCCCCCCCCCCTATAACAAGAATATAGCTGACATCCCCCCCCCCCCCCTTGCAGAGAAAGGACCACCAGTATATTTTACGGAACATAAATAGATATACATGTACCGTATACATTGTCTTCATATTGATATTAAAAAACAAACTGTTTACCAGGTATATATTTTTTCCTTATTTCTTGAAATAAAAAAGTTACATAAGTGACAAGAGGTATGTTAATTTATACCACTTTTCAAATGTAGTCCAACACTTCTAATGACGCAAAATAATGATTAAGTCAAGTTGGAGTTTTTGCATCCAATTAAAAGCAAGAACCAGTATTCCTTTTTTCCCCCAAAAATGTATTTATTTATATAACAATGAACTTCCTGTCCTGAGTACAGCAGACAGTACAGAGTTGATAAGGGAGTCCATCAGGGCCATGTGCCCCCAAACCTTACGATAGGAACTGGGCTGCTGGTCTCAAAGATTGCAAAGTATACAAGTCTTCTACACAATGGGACATGCATCGCTCTAGAGAGTGGATACTGGGTGCATACTTTTAGTTGGCAAGTGGCGAATGTTACAGAAACAGAACAATTCTTTACATACAAGTTGTAACAACTACTGTATACACAGATGCATTACTTTAAGTTCTAGCTGGGAACATTGTGGTTCCCCTGCAGGCATTCGTAAGCAGGAGTTGATTTACTGTTTAGCTGTACAATGCATGCATCACCCAAACTTTAATTCTATATCTACTTAGCATAATAGATGGTACACAACGACTGGGATTGTCCTGATTCACCCAAGGTCAAATATAAAGGTCAGTCCTATCACATTTCTAACCACCTGATTGGTTGATGTACTGTCATTTCCGGTGATCTGATTGGTTAGCTGTGTTATCATTGTCTGTAATCTTCATCAATTTCTCTTCAGATAACATTGTATCCCCAAATGTCGTATGAAACTTAAATTGTGACATTTATACATCTCTTTGTATATTGATTTTGGGAAGTGGGGCATTGTAAAACTTAACTGATATCATCTGTAATGTTATCTATCGGCTAGGAAAACAAAAATTATTTAGCAGCCACAGTTGCACATCTTTATCTTGCACAATCTGAACATGCATTGTCAGCATATTGAATTCAATAAATAAATTGTTTTGCAATTTTCCTTGGGGTATCCGATTCGTGGATAAATCTAGAAAAAAAATCATGTGGGAAGGAACCTGCTTGTTGGGTAAGGGGTCAGGCTGTTTTAGCCATCAGGAGTGTTCTGTACTAAAGGGTTGATGGTTTTACTTGTTGTATGAAGGAACCTGCTTGTTGTGTAAGGGGTCAGGCTGTTTTAGCCGTCAGGAGTGTTCTGTACTAAAGGGTTGATGGTTTTACTAGTTGTATGAAGGAACCTGCTTGTTGAGTAAGGGGTCAGGCTGTTTTAGCCGTCAGGGTGTTCTGTACAAAAGGGTTGATAGTTTCACTAGTTGTATGAAGGAACGGCCTGTTGGGTAAGGGGTCAGGCTGTTTGGGCCATCAGGGGTGTTCTGTACTAAAGGGTTGATGGTTTGAGGTGACTGCCTCAGCAGATATGTGGGAGTCCTGGGAAAAGAGAACGCTATTGATTATTTCACAACACAAATGAAAAACTGTTGTAACCATGAACTAAATTCAATAAAGACAGTAATATTTCCTTGTGTGCCCTGTTTTGTTGGTGTAGCTATGCCATGTACAAATGTAAGTAAACCGTAGTTTTGGCGTCGTGTAACGGTTGTTGGTATCAATATCGGTTATGTGTTTCTCTTCTTTCTCTCTCTGAAACATTAGTGTAGGTACCATACTGTTCTACACGGTATTCCAATTTGAAACTAAGTGCTATAGAATGTTCTGTTACTAGTTTCAATCTGAAATCTGTTAAATGGCCGTAATAACAGTTGCATGCGAGTCTCTTTCAAACTTAATATCTTATCACATGCCAGATTCTCTAGAATAACCTATATTCTGCATAAATTGTCTTAAATGCAATGATGTACTTTTAAACATTAGCAAAAAGTGGTTTAATGATTGGGTTATAGGTTTGGTCTTTTCTCTAAAGG
The DNA here is from genome assembly GCA_947623455.1 of Mimachlamys varia. NCBI lineage: Eukaryota > Metazoa > Mollusca > Bivalvia > Pectinida > Pectinidae > Mimachlamys > Mimachlamys varia. The sequence goes on from OX392534.1 coordinate 5,779,999, forward strand.
CCCTTGTACGGTTATAGTCCCTTAAAGACAAACATTAGAATAAAGATAATTCCTTATCTGACAGCAGATCCCAGAAGTTAATATCACTTCAGGTTGAATTTGGGCTGTTTTAGATTTAATAAAAAATTATATTGGGTTTAGTGTCGTCAACTTTTGTGTAAGGCCCAGTGATCAATCTACGTGCGAGTCCCGAGTCCTGTACTCATAAAATAAGATGGGACTCTTAATTATGGAAATACTTCAATTTAACATTGTGGGACCCATTGTTTTTAGCCATATGTACTAAATGGACTTGTGAAAATAAATTGTAAAGTGATCACTCAGTAGGCCTAGCCTGTAAATCCTAGAAACCCTGGTGCTGTGTCTGATGTGTAAGTAATTTGTAAATGTTGTCGATGGAACAGTTCAGAGAGGATGTTTTGGGTCTTGAGAGAAAGGAAACATCAATAATACAAAACAATTGTGTTTGTAATCTATAAAAAATGTCTGGAACAACAAATTTCCTGGAAAATGTTCCTGGAAAAAAACAGTATGGGTTAATTTTAATGTATTATGTGCTTGTCTCGCGGCAGTCAGGTGTATCTTAACAATTCTTTTTGCTTGTGGTTTTCCTGATGGCCAGAGTCATATTAGGACATGTATTAACAAGAGGACACCACTATACATGTACATACCTCCCAGTATTTAATAGACTACTATATATACTTCACAGTATTTTACTAATATAATTTGTGGTTTGACAAAAAAAAACTGTTGTTCATTTACTTTAAAACTTAATATTTTTTTTTGGGGGGGGGGGGACTGACTGTGTAGTTAATTATACCCCCCCGCAACGAAGTTAGGGGGGGTATACTGGAATCAGCTTGTCTGTCCGTCTGTCTGTCCGTCTGTCTGTCCGTCTGTCTGTCCGTCTGTCTGTCCGTCTGTCTGTCCGTCTGTCTGTCCGTCTGTCCGTAGAAAAATGTTGTCCGGACAACTCCTCCTAAACTACTCGATCGATTTCAATAAAACTTGGCAGTATTGTTGGGGACCATGTGTAGATGTGCATGCAGGGTTTCGTTTGTCAAAATTTTGGTTGCCATGGTAACCAGGTCACTATACACAGGTTTCCATAATAAAATGTTGTCCGGACAACTCCTCCTAAACTACTCGATCGATTTCAATAAAACTTGGCAGTATTGTTGGGGACCATGTGTAGATGTGCATGCAGGGTTTTGTTTGTCAAAATTTTGGTTGCCATGGTAACCAGGTCACTATACACAGGTTTCCATAATAAAATGTTGTCCGGACAACTCCTCCTAAACTACTGGATCGATTTCAATAAAACTTGGCAGTATTGTTGGGGACCATGTGTAGATGTGCATGCAGAGTTTCGTTTGTCAAAATTTTGGTTGCCATGGTAACCAGGTCACTATACACAGGTTTCCGTAATAACGTGTTGTCCGGACAACTCCTCCTAAACTACTGGATCGAGTTTAATGAAACTTGGCAGTATTGTTGGGGACCATGTGTAGATGTGCATGCAGAGTTTTGTTTGTCAAAATTTTGGTTGCCATGGTAACCAGGTCACTATACACAGGTTTCCATTATAATGTGTTGTCCGGACAACTCCTCCTAAACTACTGGATCAATTTCAGTGAAACTTGGCAGTATTGTTGGGGACCATGTATAGATGTGCATGCAGAGTTTCGTTTGTCAAAATTTTGGTTGCCATGGTAACCAGGTCACTATACACAGGTTTCCGTAATAACGTGTTGTCCGGACAACTCCTCCTAAACTACTGGATCGAGTTTAATGAAACTTGGCAGTATTGTTGGGGACCATGTGTAGATGTGCATGCAGAGTTTTGTTTGTCAAAATTTTGGTTGCCATGGTAACCAGGTCACTATACACAGGTTTCCATTATAATGTGTTGTCCGGACAACTCCTCCTAAACTACTGGATCAATTTCAGTGAAACTTGGCAGTATTGTTGGGGACCATGTATAGATTTGCATACAGGGCTTTGTTTGTCAAAATTTTGGTTGCCATGGTAACCAGGTCACTATACACAGGTTTCCATAATAAAATGTTGTCCGGACAACTCCTCCTAAACTACTGGATCGATTTCAATAAAACTTGGCAGTATTGTTGGGGACCATGTGTAGATGTGCATGCAGAGTTTCGTTTGTCAAAATTTTGGTTGCCATGGTAATGAGGTGACTATACACAGGTTTCCGTAATAACATGATGTCTGGACAACTTCTTCTAAACTACTGGGTCATTTTCAATGAAACTTCGCAGTAAGTAATGTTGAGGATTACTATACACAGGTTAAAATTTGTCCGTTCGGCTTTTAAAATTCTGCTGACTGTTGACATTATATAATGCATGTTATATACAACTTGTACTACATCATGTTTTTTTCAAAAACATGTCAGACACCTCTAATAAGAGGTAGCGGGGGGGTATTAGTCAGCCATCGGCTTACAGTTCTAGTTGTTTATGAAATGAAAAACATATGTTTTAAGACTTACATGAAAACCAAAATAATCTCAAACAGTCTTCTTGATCTAACTTGTTCAACGGTATACCTAGTGTCATATTCATATTGTGCTACGTATGTCGTCCAAATCCATTCCGAAAACCAAACGAAAGAACTTAATATTTTTGCCATCAATGTTAAAAAAGAGGAGCCTTTGTTACAGTGCAGTACATCTCAGTGTAAGGCTTATATACAGTGATTGGAAGTTCTTTTACAGGTGTGAAGATGTTGAATACCAAGACCTGCACTAACGAGATTGCAGGTGTGACGATAATGAGGCTGTACTAGAAAGCAATTAAACTGATTAAGTTCGGACACGTTAAGCTGAAAATAATACTGAGTGAATGTCATTAGAAATGCTGCTCATTAATTATAATGTCAGGAGTTGTTCTGCTCTGTGTGTACACAGGTAACTTGTGTGTACCGATGGCCACCGACAAACACTATGGTATCTGTTGATGGTACAGTACAGTTGTAATTACAACATGAGCTGCTGGTTTAACAGATTGATACCAATGATACATCTGTGACCCGGGCTGACAGCTGGGAGGGATATTACAGGTATAATGTTTACAGTGACACTGGTGACACATTTCTATAATAACTGGACAGAACCCTCCTCCCGTCCACAATCAATCGTTGGCTATATAAGTACAGGACGGTGATCAACACCTCTTGGTGCTCTTTAGAATTACTTCTGTAGGTGTTAATTCACCAGAATAAGTGTAAGGTTTTTTCCTCAATAAAAAATCAGAGCTGAAGTGTAATTAGCGGTACACCTAATATATTTCAAAACTGTGTCACTGTATCTGTAACAGAGTTGGTAGTTACGAAAATGAACAAACATTGATAGAAATTTGAAAATTATAACCTACTGGAAGAGTAATATTAATACAAACATATGTAATATAAATGTGCACTTACACCCTCAGTAGAAAGCCCTAGACGATACAGAGAAAGTTGATATTTAAGTAGGGCTGTGAGACACTTAGCTGTGTGGTACATCATAGAACGTGATAAACGACAGAATCAAAGGTTACCAGATATAAAGGGTACTTGAAATCTCTGTTTTACATCAGATTATTAATTAAGACATCTGTTACAGGGTTGGGGTCAGCTGGTTCTGAGAACATCCCATCACTTGTTTGTTAGTTCAGGGATTCTCTAAGGCAATTCACTTTGTTAATTCAGGGAGCCTCTGAGGGAATTTAGTTCTAAAACTATTGTTGTATGGATTTGATGTGTAGATTTTATAACCTTTTTTGATGCTGTATGTTTTTGATGCAGACAAATGTCAACATGTTGGTGCTGGGTGGTAGAACCACTGTAGCTTTAGGTCGGAGACTGACGAGGATACTAATCAGCAGACATGTAGGTCCAATAAATACTTCTCCTGAGTTATAGATAAGGGGGTACTGATTGGTTGATAAACAATCCACTTTAGGGTATCACATTACCTCCTATCTGTACCACAACCTCTGTGTCATGATAAAGTCGGGATACAAACATGGAACAGGAGTGAACAAAATAACATGTTCTCCTTAACCTGTGTCACACTGACAATGCCAGGGGGTCAAGTTCATATTTTCTTTGAATACTTGATATATTGGATAACCTTCCGTTAGTACCATGAACAGGTCAAAGTTCAAGGTAATTCTTCAATGAAATGTGGTTGGCTGATGCAGTGGTTGGCTGATGCAGTGGTTAACCACACTTGCCTTTCACCAAGATGGTCGGGTTTGATTCTCTGACCAGGTGAATGGTATATATAGGTACCTGCTAGTTTCTCAACTGGTACTGCTGTTTGTTTCACCCCCAGTTTTCGTCTATATTAATTAACACCCATCCCACACCCTAACATCTAGGCCAAGAGTACTGAAACCCCAATGTCACAATGGTGGTCAGAGGGTCAAGGTCATCATCTCACACAAACTTTGTCCACCATGAACCTTTGTCACAAGGTCATAAGGTCAAGGTAATCCAATTATAAAACTATGAATATACTATAGTGAATGTATCATGGGATATGGTAGTACAACCCTGCAGACCTATAATCAGTATTTGTTTTACAGCATCATGGGGGGCAAGGTCATAACTTCATATGTATTCTTTTGATATACCATACTGTATAAGGTATTCATAAATTGGAACTCCACATTTAATTTTAAACCTGTGCCAAATGGTCATGGGTTCAGGGTCATCATAGGTGATACACCATAGTGTATTGAGTAAACCAACATAGTACTCTGTATCAGAAACATTGTCCAACTTAACTCTGTATCAGAAACATTGTCCAACTTATATAAGCCACAGAGAGCACAGGACCAGCTACAATGCTATTGGATTACAAACTCCCTTCGTTCTGGAGGTAAAGGTGATCCAGAGGGGATTTTAATCGGTTGGAATTTGTAAACACTGTTCTATTGAAATTGGCATTGAATGTGGATTGTACTGAATGAGCTTTAATATATTTGAAAGTGTTGACGGATGATAAAATCTCAAGTATTTCTGCTTGGTTTAATGTTTTCAATTTCGAATAAGCCATGTGTTATACATTATTTATGATGAGGTCCTGCTGAATTTCTATGCTCCCTATCAATTTCTCATTTAAACTTTTCCAATATTTCTGTGGGGCATTATAAGCACTGCCAACTTTCCTCCTATGTAAATATTTATCTATTCGTAACAGACACACGTGTGGCGAGAAATCGACACTTATTGCTCTCAAGTACTGGTAATGCTGGGGATATCATAAATATGATTTAAAACTGATGAAAATTATTACAGGAGGAACTTAAGACTGGTAAGCTCAATACACTTGATTGAAGTTACTGACTTATAGGGGTCCATCCATTACTATATTGATATTAAATCCATCCACACAGCAAATTGATGATATTTCAAGTGTTAATTGATAATAGAATCACCTTTTACCATGCTTATACAGTGTATATATATACAACAGCGATTCACCTTGGCTGAAGTAAAACCTCACTATATGGGACAATCTCCTATGCTTTTAATATTATTCAGATTGTTTGTTTTTATCCTGATTTGCACATTACCTGTTCAGTTAAAAGTTGATGGTAATATTATATTTCATAATTAGTCATGTGATATCAATAAGTACTAGTTGTTGGTGATCAAAAATCCATCAACAATCATGGCTAGAATAAGGAACAATAACAAAAATTTTTTTTTTACATCTTTGAATTTGAAAATACTCAGTTGAATCCATTAGACTGTCAAGGATGTTAATGATCTTGAGATGGTAAAGATTGGTACTAAAGCATGCTACAGACAGACCATTGAAGTTTGGGTGATGGTAAATCTTTTGGCAGTTATATTTTTCTGGCTTTGTATTTGTGACAACAATGCGTAAATAAAAAGATGCAGGTCATAATAGTTCGTAATTCTTCAGGAAATGTGACTCAGTTTTCTTCTGTTGGTGAACTCAAAACACCTTGAGGCAAAATTTTGCATAAATTGTGTGTAAAATGTTATTAAATTTATTGCAATGTTTTTAGACATTCTGTAGTGTTCTGTGTGTTATGTAATCAGTATATTGTCAGAAAACATGGGGCGTGTGAGGAAGATTGTATTTGGTATATGTTGTATACTCTAGTGAATGTTTGACTTGTAAAAGATAGGGAAAGTTTGTATTTGGTACTGTGTATACTCTAGTGAATGTTCCACGAGTAAAAGATAGGGATACCGTGATCTCCTGACTCCCTAAACACTACTTCAGGGCTGTAGAATGATTGATTTTGTGTCGGAAATACTGCTCTGGGTTAGTTTTCTTGGAGAACCTTCAATATAGGGTACAAGCGATGTAGAGAACAGTATTGAGGATGTGATATATCAACCATGGCCTGCCAAAACTCCCCAGAACCATCCCATTGTTTCAACACTAAACTATAGGACAGGACAGGTTATTGGTTCTCCTGTCTAACATTACCCGTCACTAAAAACAGCTTATTAATGTCATTCAGAGTTTACACTTGATGTATTGTATACCAGCTGTATTGTAAATATTTGATGCATTCTTCATATTCTTTCGTTTATTTTTGAAACAATTTATGACTGTCGAAGAAGCATGCATGAGAAAAGGAAGAATGATAAAATACTACTAACATATGTGTATATCTCCTGTCAGACTCAGTTTGAATATTGCAGAAATGTTCGTGACTGCTGCCGAGGTAACTTAAGTTTAAGAGGATGACGATGAAATAACAACCAGTATAAATATATCTTGGATCCTGTCAGATTTGGAATATTGCAGACATATACTTGAAAAATTAATTGGCACCAGCTGATATTGCACCACATCTAACCCAAACTGACAAATTTATGTATAATCTTCAATGCCATCAAACTATTACATAAGTTTTATGCCTGGAAGTGAAAAAATTCAAAATACCATCAGATATTTACAGTCACATAACTATAAATATAAAATACAGTGAAAAGAGTGGATTCAGAAAAAAAAACACATTTGATTAACAGGGTTTATTATGGTTTACAGTAGAAGACACTGCAATACAAGACAGAAAATAAAGCTTAAGTGAAAATCAATGTTACTTACACTGTATATCCCACAAAAATATTACATGACTTTGAGAATTGATGACCTCCAGATTTGCATTGTGGTTATAGAAACGTGACCTGATTTATTACTTTCCATAATATTATAAGGGCAAGTCGGTCGTCTTCATTATACATGAGTACAAGTATAGTGATAATGACTAACTCCCAGCTGGTTATCAGACACTGCGGTGATACATGAGTTCAATGATATCATACTCTAAATATACATATTTCATAGTTATCTTGTTTTAGCAATTTTCATGGTGAAGTCATTCTGCTAAATCATGATTGCAGTTATAACAGGTTATGTATATTACTTTCTACAGTAAGCTTAATTGTATTGCAAGAGCGCCAAATTGTCATTGCGCTTTTCTGTTTTAAAAGCGGTTATATGTACACTGAACTGAAATTTGGGTGCTCCAAAATAAGCATGTTTGTAGTACAAAAACATGATAATTAAGAAAAATTCACCTAAAAAAAAAAAAAAATAACATAGATTATGTAGATAGAAAAATTGTGCTTGGGAAAAACATGATATAAAGAGGAATGTGATATTAACAGGAGTGCTAATAAGTGGAGTTCACTGTCTATGGATTCTCTGCTATACTGTACTGCATCTACAGATATTTCTATCGATCTGAAATTTTCTACATTGCAGAATTAAACCCCATAATGTGATTCATTTAAACCTGTGTGTATTGGTGACTCTGTACTGGTACCTGACACTGTAATTAATACAGACCCTGTGCCTCCAGCCAGGTATTACACTGACTCTAGCTTCACCATCTGCCATCAGTCCCACTAATCAATGAGCAGATTTTTAAGAATCCTAGCTGAACTATACTGATGCAGTACACACAATGAAAGCATTGTCAAGGTACATGTCGTCAGCATGTGATGCCGACACAAAGAAGAACCGGTGATCTAGTATTCATTGTCTTTTACGATTAGGTCAGACCAGCAGGCCACTGGAGAATTGAGTCATCAGCACATGCAGGTTTATTGGATGTTCATGGCAAGACAATGTTCTGAGTAGCTGGCTATCCTCTGTATAGGGCTGGCTGTTATATCTGGATAGTTGTATTAAGTGTCTCCCTCGAGTCTGGTAACACTACAGACATACATAAAATGTACACAGACATTTAAATTCTTGAACTTTGAATAATTCAGTATGTTGATTTATTAACATGTCATAGACAATTTTTAAATGTTTTGGTACATTGATTTTGACAGGCTGGAAATAATGCTATATAAACAGGAAGCACACAAAGAGCTTTCCTGTATTAAAGGGAGGTAACTGTGTTGTCTGCAGGTATTTTCTCATTCCTTGTCGGAGTGAAGCTTGTACTGGTTAATGGATGGGTTACATACAAAGGACATATCTCCATTAGCCTGTATCACTCATTCATAAACACCACACAATGGGCACCTGTCTTCATATATATGTGCATTTGTATGAGCAGCAACTTTGGTCAGTCTGACATTGTAATTGGCTAAATATAGGATAGATTTAAGCTGCTTAGGTTAAGTAAGAGGCTTAGTAGTTAAACGTCTAACCATGATGTAGTGATTTCCTAGATACTGGCCACAAGTCTGTGTTTTTTCTCCAGGTACTCTTGCTTTCCTCCACCAAAACTAACACTAACAGTACATCTTTAACTGAACCAAGCCAAACATACAAGCTGTCAGGCAAAACATCAATGGAAGTACAGACCATCACGTTAGGCAGAATTAGAACCAAAGAGTTTCTAAGGGGCTTTGCCTAGCAGCCCCACATCTCCCAATCTGACCACTGCTAGTGTGCAGCCCCAGATCTAGACCAGACTATATTTTCTCTCAGTTATGAGTATCCTCAATCCCCTGTTAACAGAATTATAAAAAGACAGCTCATTTGAACCCTGTAGCAGATATCAACACCTCTGTTTTGACAGATGGTAGAATTAATCTGGTAAGAAAAACAAATGCTTAGGTAGTATTGATCATCCTGTCTCGGGTGTATGAAACACTTTCTTAAAATCTTCTTGTGTAAAAAAATATGCTTATATAAAGACATTGAATCTTTCCTACATAGACGTGAAGGTACAGTCACCAGTCAGATAGGAAGATTAAAGTTAGAAATTCTTTAAATTTGAACTATAAGGACCTGATATATATACCTGTGAATGGGATTTATACCCTTTACATTTAACATGTGATAATATATTATAGATACAGTAATTATTGTCATCAAAAGTTATGCAATTTACCCCTGAAGATACATTTAAACTTCCATTTTAAATGTTGGAATAGTTCTTTATGAAACTCATGGGTGAATTAGATAAATTCTCATGTGACTTGGTGGCACAGTGGATATAACACATATCTTTCGTCAAGTTATTGATTTTTGTGAAATGAATAAATTCAGATATTAAATTTGTTATGTCACTTATCTCATGCAGAATTTTCAGGAAATTGTTATGTGCCTCCTTATATTGACAGCTAGCTTATATTTGATTATGCCTATGATATTTTATAAAACATATTTAATTTCCTGGTAGCTTCAAGGCAATTTACAAAACCAAATATGGTACATAACTAGTTTCCTCGAAGTATGTCAATTCTGATTTGATACAACCCAGGACATTTTTGAGGGGAAATTAAGTTCATCATAAGGGGATTTTAAGTTGAATATATTTTTCTGGTACAAGTCTATTGCAAGTGCATTTTAAGTGGATTAAGTGGATTTTAAGTGGTTACCATAAGGGGATTTAAAGCGTCTCGAAATATTTAAATGAGCTTTCCAGTGGATTTCAAGCAGTCCTGTTAAGGGGATTTCAAGTAGTCCTGTTAAGGGGATTTTAAGTGGCTACTCCAAGTGGATTTCAAGTAGTCCTGTTAAGGGGATTTAAAGTAGTCCTGTTAAGGGGATTTCAAGTGGCTTCTCCAAGTGGATTTCAAGTAGTCCTGTTAAGGGGATTTAAAGTAGTCCTGTTAAGGGGATTTTAAGTGGCTTCTCCAAGTGGATTTCAAGTAGTCCTGTTAAGGGGATTTTAGGTGGTTTCTCCAAGGGGATTTAAAGCGTCTCGAAATATTTAAATGAGATTTCCAGTGGATTTTAAGTAGTCCTGTTAAGGGGATTTCAAGTAGTTCCGAAAAAACATATTCCAGTGGATTTCAAGCGGTCTGGTCAAGGGGTTTATAAGGTGCTCCACCAAGTGTTTATCGAGTGGTCCTGCTAAGCCCGAGGGGATACCAAGAAGTCCATTAATTTTTGTAATTTTCTTGTAGAGTGAAAACTGCAGCTATTGGCATGAAAGCTGTAGGGAGTTCATAACTGATCAATACCTTAAAATAAAACAAAAACAATAAAACAAAATTATATAAATTTATCCATGGAATTATACAAAGTATATTTCAAACTTTGATTTTTTTAACTGCTTTCCCAATTGCTGGTCATCACGGAAGATGTACAACTGGCCTGGATTGTGATGGTGTCCCGGCAATTTCCTATGGTTCTGATTGAATGAGCAGCTCATGCAGTTGATCAATTGAAAAATCTGCAACACACAACACAGTGCAAAATGTATTAAGAATAAATCAGTGACTGAATACAAACAAGTTAGATATTTTTTTCACTAGTATGTCTACGATATGGCATGTTGTTAAATGTTTTGTTTCATTTGCTGATCATTTTTCTGCAATTCACTTTTAAGTGAAGTTACATGTAGCATAAATAAAGCCACAGCAAGACAAGAGGCCCAATGGGCCTTAACGGTCGTCATCTAACTATTTATAATTTTAGTTGTTTATGAGATTTACATACTTGACCCCTGTGATCTTGAAAGTTGCCCTCATATACCCCCCTCCCCCGCAAGTTGGCTCTTTGTGCAGATGACCATGAACTTAAATATGACCAATTCAACCAACTACATTGTACATGTAACAGGGCAGCTAATATATGACAAATTTATAGGAGTCTTGAGTGTTACAACTTCATCATCTTGTAAAATATGAGCTGCTGACAGTGGCAAATAAGAATTTAAATGAAAATTACCATCTGTTTGCACAGTCTAAGTGAAAAAAAAAGGAAAAGAAAAACTATACTTGTACTGCTGTTTCATTCAAACTACATTTATTTGAATTGATTTATAAACTATTCACATGTTTATATAATCAATTTTTTAATTTATTAAAATAAATAAGAACCATCCTGAATTCGATTTTTTTTAGTTTAGGTTTTTCATCTCTACATGCCTCGAATTCCAATCAACAATGATTTTTCATTAAGATTCTTTATATTTCATTTCAGTAAATATATATTAATTAAATGAAAAGTAAACAAGGTTTTTTCATACAACAATGGTAAACCTAAGCCAAGTTAAGTGAAATTTGAATAACAAATCATTATTTCACACATTTACTTAACATGCAGACCCACATAGTGACATGCCAAAATTTCTATTTCTCCATAAAAACGTAAATTTTATACAAAGAAATAAAAGAAAAGAAAATTAAAAAAAAAAAAATGAAATATTTGGCACGTCACTATGTTTACAACTGTTCCGCCTCATGACTAGGAATCAAACGTTTTATCTCGGTACTGTACTGAAAAGTAGGCCTTATAATAATCAGGAATCGTTAACCAAACATATTTCTATTTAAATCCATATGATTCCTGGATAAATTATTATTTCACAGAGAAAACAATGTCCGATTAATATGGCTAGAGTAGTTAATTTCAACACGTTAGTGTCGTTGGACATCGAAAACCTGCATCAATTTAAAAAAAAAAAAGATGTTCACGTGGGGAACTGACACTGACAGGGCCGGTATTGACACACAGAAATCGATAATTAGCTCTGGATTAAAAAAGAATCAACGAATATTCACTTATGAACAAGCTAAACTGGATTGCATATTTGTAACATTTCCGTTTAGACAATTCAGGTATTTACGGAAATTTCGCAACTTGACGAGTAAACTTAGTAAACTTACTTTTGTAATGGCCGCCATGTGTGTGCTTGCGAGGTCTTGGCTATGAGTAGTCTATCTATATCGTCGCCGTTTGTGTAAAAACATATTCCGTTCATTCAGACGTGTTGTTCTCAGGTGCTGGGGATCCTTAATTATTAGCATAACATGAAAAACTGCAGCTTTCCAGGTGAAATTGAAGCGTTTTAACATCGCCCGGCTTGTTGACATTGTCAGCTCATCAGAGGTCGCCTGTCAAATTCAAATTCCCGCCTTACCGGTTCTACTGCATTTTGGATGTGTCGTTCAACCAGACTGTTGTCGACAACGAACGAAATAATCGAGCGTCTGGTTGAACGAGACTAGGTTTACACAAACACGATAATGCTTCCGGGTAAGCGGCATTGGTTATAAACTCGTTCAATATTGAACGAACTTTGAATTAAAAGAAATCACCATCACATCAAGTATGAAGAACAGTTAAAGATTATCTATTTATATCTAACTTTTTGTTTTGTTTTATATTTCAAAATATGTCATTGAATTTTTTCTACGTACAAAAACGATATTATTAAGCATTTATTATCGTTGAGTACAGCATACATTTTTTTTTGTTTTAGAAATTTTCGTTTTGTTCCTTTTTTTTAATTAGGCAATGTTTATTGAAACCAAAATAACACAGATTTGAAGTCAGTTTATTCATTTGTTTGGCTTCCTATTTTTGGCATTAAAAATACATTTGTGGTTAAATTTATGAAGGTACTGCATGAAGACCTAGAGAATATAGCAGAAATTGTCCAACATATTTTTTAAAGGTGTATTTGTTTAATTGAAAAGAGTTTTTCAAACCTTCGAAACAATATTTTGCATTATTGAAAAGAATTTGAAAGTCTAGTCCAAATGGACACATTTTCGGTAAATAATAATATGATCATGAACATTGAAAATGTCCGCAAATGATGATCAAGTATTTTAAGTGAAAATAAGTTGCCAAAATGGTCTGCAAATCATGACCAAGAGTTTCAAGTGGAAAATAAGTTGCCAAAATGGTCTGCAAATCATGACCAAATGTTTCAAGGGGATATTAAGTGGTAAAAACATCACTTTCATCTATGGGCTTATTTTCCCCTTTGCTGTAAGGTGACTCTAAGTTGGGACACTTGAAATCAAGTTGGTTTTAAGTGGGTGTAATATACCCTACTTGAAATCCCCTTCAGATCTAATGTAGAATAAGGGGTAAATAAGGGGATTTTAAGTTCCACTTGAAATTCCAAGCCCCCCTTAGGTTTGTCCTGGGAAGCCTTAGAGAGACTCGGAACAGAGGAATATCGCAGTTATTGATTGGCTACAGGGAAATGTGCACTTGACCTCAATTTTTGACACTGAGAGTTACACAAATTTTGCGATTTCGAGTGTTGACAATCCTAGGCAGGAATGTTTGGGTTAATTCTTATACACCTCAGTACTATAATGTCATTCACAAATTAAGTATTTACTGAATTAAAAAAAAACTAGAGTGTTTTGTAGTCTATACAATCTGTAGGTTCTAGGTGATATTGTGTTACTGCAATTTTACTGGTAGTTGAGATTGAATTAGTTGATTGGGTCGGTTGGGAATTACAGGTATATATCATGATCATAATACCTGATTAAGTTTAGATCGGATGAGTTGCTATATATAGCTATCTCTCAATTAAAGGAAAGGTCACATGTCACTATTTACTTCATAAAATATACTTTCTATATAAAAGCTTCCTGGTGTTTGAGCAAATTAAGCTCCTTTGTAAAAATATAGAATAGGGTAAGATTGACATTGTAAATTATAAGTCTCCTGTTCTGTACCATGCCTAGCTATACACTTCTAGGGTTGAGGCCTTTTCATAGGAAAAAGGTCAGGTGTGGGTTGTAAAGCATTGACATGGTGGCTCTTAAAGAAGAATCATATTGTATACCCTCCAGTGGTGTGGGTTGTAAAGCATTGACATGGTGGCTCTTAAAGAAGAATCCTGTTGTATATTCTCCAGTGGTGTGGGTTGTAAAGCATTGACACGGTGGCTCTTAAAGAAGAATCATATCGTATACCCTCCAGTGGTGTGGGTTGTAAAGCATTGACTGGTGGCTCTTAAAGAAGAATCCTGTTGTATACTCTCCAGTGGTGTGGGTTGTAAAGCATTGACTGGTGGCTCTTAAAGAAGAATCCTGTTGTATAACCTCCAGTGGTGTGGGGTTTAACCATGATAAACCCAGAGGCTGTGATCTTTGTGCATCCCTCTGATAGTAAAGCTGCACATCTGGTCGGACCTGCCTCAATATTTACTCAGAAGCCATGACCTGCTGTTTCTCTACCAATAGATTAACACTATAAGAATGTTTTAAGTGGGTAGTGATGACTGATGCCTAGACAGAGTAAACAGTTAAGAGGGTGATTACTATATAGGGGGGGGGGGGGGGGGGGGCATGATGGTGACCTCATCTGTAATCATTTTCAATAGGTTAGGTCACTCTCACTTGTTAATCTAATTCAAACACAATTATACCATTTTGTTCCAATTACTTATATATTTACAATACCCACTGTTTGTGATGGGTGTGATAAGTCAATGGAATGGCAACAGGAATGTATGATACAGATATGATGTCACCCTCAGGCTCTAATGTTTAATACACAACAGTCTCCAGGGGGTCAGTCAGTGGACCAACACAGGTCAGTCTGACCACAAAGGGAGGTCACCATGACCATCCTTATCTCATCCTGGGTAATGTATTGTAAACACTGATACTGCTGCCAGAATACGTTTAGGCTGAACATGAACATACCTCTTTGAAGTGACATTTATAGATCTAGTGGTTATAACCACAACTTTTTAAAGACAGCATCAAACTTTATTTATTAAATTATATTTGCAGTCTACACTGACATTCACTCGATAACCATTGTTCCATAGACTATTGTAACAGGAGAGGAAAAATGCATGGCCAGACCAGGACTCGAACCCGGGACCTTCCGAACTCTAGACGGACGCTCAACCAATTGAGCTATCTGGTCACCGACGATCGACCCGGTCTAGATCCGCTACATTCCTCCCTCCTTTTCTCCAAGTCTTCGCTCCTGAAGACAACTATTTACAAGTTCGTATATCCCCTTGCTAAGCGTACTCTCAATGCTTGAAACAAGGGTTGGCAAGCTCGCCAATTTTGTAACAGGAGAAAGAGAAAATGTAGCGTCCAGACCGGGATTCGAACACTCTACCACTGAGCTACATGGTCACCGATGATCGACCCAGTCCAGTTCCGCTACACTATCATTATCACCTCATAACTGTACTCAAACACATGCCAAATTTCTATGACTTTGACACAATACATCTGGGCGGAGCTATGCAAATCCTCCAGTTTGAAACACAATTGTGTGACATCACCAACAATAAACGTTGGAGGAGCTTGCAAATTTCATGCTGTTACAATTATTGAACCTTTCTCACATATATTAGTTTTGAATTGAAATCTGTGTCCGAAGATGGGACTCTAACGAACAAAATAGTTACGAACATTTCACAGAAAGATACTGTATATATATAGGATCAACTTTCTATTTTGTTAAGGTTATCATGGGATAACTACAATGGAACACGGGTAAATTATATATAACTGGTTATTGAATAAACCAGTGTTCCATTGTAGTTAGGTTATCAGGGTTTTCCATTGTAGTTAGGTTATCGGGGGATAACTACAATGGAACATGGGTAAATTATGTTGAATTTACTCGTTTTCCATTGTATAGTTATCCACTAATAACCTTAGTTAATAGAAAGTTAATTCTTAAAGAAATAAACACTAAGCAGAAAGAGAACTATTACAGCTAGAAACATGGTGGTTAGTGGGTGATTATAGGTTCAGTAACTAGATCTACCTGACTTGTATCTCCTATTATAGACCTACAAGTGGACATAATAGTAACATTTTGTTACAGACATATGAACTGTACTTGTATAATGAATGATTCTTATGAAATACATGGGAGACAATCCTAAAACACACTTGACCTCACACTACTTCATGCACCAAAGTAATACCTTTAAAGCCTTAAAAGGACTTACAAGGAAAACCTTATTTGGTGAATTTCAGCTTTACTGACAGTTATTATTTGATTACTTATATATTTGAAGTCCTTCCTGTGTCAGAGAAAGCTCTTTATTACTGTAGTATATACCCGTGTATGGGGATGTAAATATCAGACTTCTTCCTGTTACGCAAATAGTTTATTGGAATATAAACAGGAAGATATGCATGGTTAACAGTGAATGGTCAAAATATAGACTGCGTAAGTTATAAATGTATTTCAGGAATCTGTCCAGGAATTTATAAATACACATTGTGTTGGCCTGAATGTATACCATGACTGATTATAAATACAGAATAGTATTGTTGGTCAGTACGTTGTTGAGAAAGCTATTGTTTGCCAGTATAATATGTACAATAGGTCCAGATTTTTATGTTGACAAGGTTGATTTAATTTCATTGTCCAGGAGGTTAAGGTATTCAACACTGTCTCCAAAGTTCTGTTACCATTGTGAGGAAGGTTATGTATGTTTTGGGTATCATTGGTCAGTACTTCAGTGTATGTCGTGAAAATAGTTTCATTCCTAACCAAGTTAACTCATTCAGCCCTGAAGATACTTTCTAACTCTTCTAATTCAAAAGTTGAAATAGTTCATTACGAAGGTATTATTGGTCAGCAAAATATAAAATGTCATGAAAATTAATTAATTTCCTCTCTTAGTGTGTTAATAATGAATTAACAGGCTATGTTAATTATGAATGAACAGGCTAGCAGTCAGGGAATTATATGAGTCAGTGTGCCGAGAATTTGTTAAAATTGGGTGAAATAAATACAAAATGTATAACACTAACTTTGAATGTAAGAAGCTTTTAACTGATGCATTAATTTGATTGTTATGAACAAATAACATGAGGAAGTAGTTTCTGATCAGGTGTATTGTGGTTGAGGATATATTTGAATGATTATTGGAGTTATATGTACCGGTGGATATGTTAGAGCACATTAACCTAGTTATTACATGTATTAATTGATGGGAACAATTCAGGTAGTGTATAAATGAGAAAAAACAGATGTTTTAATAGATCCTGTTATACACACTGTGATAATAAACCACTGCCGATATATCAGCATTCCTGACGCGGCTGGGTTTGATGTTGGGGAAGTCTTTGATTCCTTTTGACATGCAGTACTGATATAAAGACCACGGATATAGGTTAATAAGTCATAACACGGCCACACTTAAAACCACTTTTCCATAAATGTTATATAATGGTGGTAGATACACGTCAGGACTGTTGTTTAATATCTTTTCAGTTTATTAGACACACATGTAATGATGTATCTAATCAGTAGAATTTCCCTCAGCATATTTTTGGTTAATTGAAACACTGAGCTAGCAAAGAAATAAAACTGGCGTGATGGTATCTCAAAAAGATAGAGACAGAAAAAAAGAATGTCTTCAGAAAGTTAATGAAACCATTTCTTGTAGTAATACTGGAGGTTTATACCTGAATGTATGATATACCAAATTAATTTTATAATGAGTTTCATCCTCTTCTTTGAATTGTCTGTCTTGGGATAAAAATTAATAAAGTCTGGGCCTCAGAAAGGCTTGTAGTTCTCAGTGTAACGGAATGTAAAAATAACATGTCAAAGTCTCCTCAAGTCTGAGGAGTATCTATCAAACCTAGCTACCGGTACTGTAATTTGTTTTATCTGGCCCAGACATGTACAATGTGTGTATGTGTGCATGTATAAGTTAATTCATAGACGGGATGCTCAATAAAATTACCGTCTGTTAGACACCAGTTCTTGGGCACCAGTTTTACAGTCATCCTGATAATCAAAGCACA
This sequence comes from Mimachlamys varia, assembly GCA_947623455.1. Classification (NCBI taxonomy): domain Eukaryota; kingdom Metazoa; phylum Mollusca; class Bivalvia; order Pectinida; family Pectinidae; genus Mimachlamys; species Mimachlamys varia. Next base: position 5,797,972 of record OX392534.1, read on the forward strand.
ATTTATTTCCAGAACTTGGGGGCATTGCCTCTGACTGTTGTAGATACATTATGTCTGCAGTCTGGGCTTAGAATTTTACTCCCTTATTACATTCCGACATTAAATGAAGAATCCTTGATAATGTCATGCTGTGTCAACTTAAGGGCATATTCTACCTTATTGTGGCATAAAAACTTAAGGCTACATGTTACTTTATTGTGACATGCATCTTTAAAGAAAAGAGCTCCACACTGCACTGATACAGCACAGCCTATAGGTATATTTAATAGGTAAAAGTTAGAGTTGCACTTTGTTAATTAAATTAATGGAAATCCTTACAAATCATTTCAGTTCAAAGTGATATAGTTGGGTAATGTTAGTATCATCTATGGTTAGAATTTCTGATAATATTGGTACATGAAAAGTTTTACAAGGGAAATAACTCTGAATGTAAACCACAAATATAATTTTAAGTGTAATACAGATTAAATAAAAACTTTGAGTTAACACAAATGTTGAAATATAGATCTAACATCTAAAAGTATTATACATATACATGTATATATTAACCTAAATGATGAATATGATTCCTGATTGTGATTTGGGAGATATTTATATTCATTGTGTGTGGTAAAAAATAAATTGCACTCAAAATGTCTATACTATCTAAAGCTGCTCTATATCAATGTATTTGCGTGTTGTAACTAAAACTGTTTTCGAAAGTTATGCAAGGCTTCTTCTGTCTACTGTTGCAAATTTAATGGAAATTGTGTGTTCACAGAAATTGCTGTATCATATGAACTTGATGCTGAATAATCAATCTTGAAATTATGTAATGTAATATTGTTGTATTGAGATCCGTTATTTCTGTAGGGTACGTCTTCAAAAGATGATTTTATGGACACATACAGGAACTGGAGATGAATACCCTTTTAGCAAATATTTAGAAAAAAAACGTAATAAAAAATATTCTTCTGTCATGAGCAACAGGTTTTGGCAGAAGGCTGTGCTTTGAGATACTCTGGCTGAAGAATGTTTCGAGGTTTTGCCATGCTGTCTATAGATTGACGAAGATAAGATAGCGGTATTCTAGATCTGGTCCAAACCTCAGTGATTGGTCTGACATTGTGGTATAAATGGGACGAAGACTTTATTGGTTTTGGCAAACAAGAAATAAAAACATGTTATCAGAAGACAACTTCAAGTCTTAGAGGTCTGTTAAGTAGCTGTATAGTCTGTGTTTAACTGTAAATGAATCAAAATAAAATATCTCCTGTTTGAGATTTGTATAGACAAAATTCTGTAGATACGACTGACCACTTATAACGTATATATGTCATTTAACTCCGAACTAATGTAAAAGCCTTTGAGATTTAATATTAGTATTGACAGATTTTTTGTTATGACTAAGCACAGCATATTGTTGTTTTCCTTGGGGCTAATGGAGAACAAGTGATCAGGCGTAAAAAGACATTCAGGTTAATATCACATACAGTACATACAGGAGGAACCTAGCCAGACAGGTTCAGGTATATAAAGCTTACTGTAGAGATATGGTCCACAAACATTAATATATATCAGTACCAGGTACATCACTTTATTTACGTCCATGAACAATTAAATTACATTAGTACAGTTCAATATAGACCAGGTAGATACCTCTGACCCTGGTGACCCAGACGGTCATTTTGTTTTGACTGTCCTTTAACCTGTGCCCCGACCTCTAATGTCCTCAGATAGGACCCACAGTGGCCACTTGATCCTGAGTGTCATTACTTGAAAGATTGTAAAGAAAAGATCAAGTAATACTTGAAGTATATATTATCATTCTATTATAAAGGCTATTTCCGTGCAATACTCCAATAAAGATGATACAGAACATGCACAATCGGCGTGCAAATGAGTTTTGTCACAGTAGCAATCAGGTTATATTATTCCCATTCACACTATAGGTTCTATGTTTGTAAACAAAATACCTGACCAATTACCAGAGTTACTGTTTGCAGTGATATTGCAGAGACAATGTGAATGAATAAAGATATTAAACAAGTTTGATGATTTGGTATTACATGAACATTAGTTTTAATAGATTAACACATTTTTTATTCAAAAGCTTGATGTTCAGATTCCACTTCTTCGCACACTCTCAGTCAATGGTGACCACATGTAACCTGTTTACTACAGCAGTGTTCAAGTTCCATGGCAGATTCATCTATATTTTTTGCTGGTTCAGTGACAAGCAGAAACATAGAAGTTCACATTCACAATATTCCCTCCAAAGAACGGCACCAGTATCATAGAAAGTGCCGACTTCGGAGATTTTGTTCAAACTTTACACAACAAGAATTAAGGACCATAATATCTCTGACAAGTTCCAGTTTCAGTGATGTCGGGTCAAGGTCATGCAAGGTTACATAACTATTTTTAGAATATTTTTTAGGAAATCCATGTTGGCGCTCTCAGCGACTTCACCCCTTGATGGATTTTTATCAATATTCACACAATGCTAATGGATACTAATACTTCGTATAGGTTCAAGTTTCAGGCATGTCAGCTCCTCAGAATGATGAAAAAAGCATGATACTGCAAGTCGTAATATAATTTTACTCTCATGCAATAAAGTAATTTAAAGACTGGCTAACAGGCCAGGGTCAAATTCTATGTGAATAGCTGTCTTTTGGACTGTAACAGAAAGTGAAATGGTACTGCAGGACATTGGAATCATTGATGTACATTGAGCTGTCTGTCACCAGGGAAGTTAATGGTCTCCTTCCTCAACTCCCCCTTTCTAGACGTGTGTGATGATGGTGTATAACATCTGTCCTACCACACACCAGAGTCTGCCTCCTCAAACTCTGTAATCCTAACAAATAGGGTTACACAAGTGAGCCCTGGACCTTGTACTGTAATACACTATAACAATTAAAGACCAGTGCCAGCTGTCCCTTCTACACATGTTGTGTACACATGTTATACTCTTAAACAATCTTAGGAACGCTGTAGTACCTATTATACTCTAACTATCTAAGGAGTGCTGTAGTACATGCAGTTTCATTGTTAATTACATGGAGCAGAACAAGCTTTATTGTCTGTAACATATGATATTTAATCATGAAGCTGAGGTATTCATATTAAGTAATGGGTAATAATGTTGCTAATTAAGTATCAGACACTTAATTTATTTTGTCAGTGTTATGTGAATGTTAAAACCCTTTATCAGGTCTAGAATTGTCTTAATTCTGATCACTTCTGATTAATTTGTGTTTATAATTAGGAGCAAATGACTCAGGGTTCTAATTATTAGGTGAATAGGCCCTGTATGCCTCTTGTATGTAGGGTAGGGCATAAGGTCCTAAGGCCTATCAAATGCAGGGGAATGGTTGATAGGCCCTTGTGTGTATGAATCAAAACACAAACAGCCAAGGTATAATCCAGAAAGTTTTACATATCTTACTGTCTTACATTGGGCAGTGTTATTAGTCACTATTGGTTTATAATTGTACAAGTAATTCATGTATTTTTCGTTATGATTTCCAAAATACACCAGTAAAAATTTAGCTTTGACAAGAAACAGGCTTTTTGAAGACTTACTTCATGAAATCAGGTTATGCGCTGGATATTTTATAAATGGGGTCCTTTCCTTAATAAATGTGGTCCTTCTGAATACTTTAAAAGGGAATCCTGAAAATTAGTGGGGTCCTTTCCAGTTTTTATACTTGGAAAAGATAAAGGGACGGCTTCAACGCAAACCGTGATGAAATGAAAGCTGTATTACATTATTTGGTCTGTTAAGCTACTGTCGTCTATGTCATGACTGCTATTGTATTCTATACAACTGTTTCTGTCTATTTGGTACAGTATTGAACACCCATCCAATACAATACCACTTTGAGTGGCCATTATATTTATCCTCTTGTGTATCCCTGACACACTAAGAATCATTGCTGTGATACAGTGTCAGTAAACACTGAGTTTATAGGATCTGCCACCCTGAGGGATCAATGACACTCCAGGCCAGCACCAGAGGGCAGCACCAGAGGCCAGCACCATGGATCAGATTGATGGTGGAGGGATGAGGTTGGCAAACACCATCAGAGAGGCCGGGTAAACACTGATCTAATGATGGTCATTCCAGTACTGTCAGTCTGCAAGATTATCATTATTGGTAGAGTGGTACACAGTATCATTATTGGCAGGCATCAGGAAGGAGGCTGCCCAGTCTGTTGATAGTAGCGCTAATGGTCTCAGTCTCTAAATCATAGTAGCACCAACACTCTAAGTCTCCAAATAGGGGGCAGAGAATTTATCATAGGGGGCAGAGAATTTAACATAGAAACTATCTTCAGCTACAGTAACAAATCATAGTACCACCAACACTCTAAGTCTCCAAATAGGGGGCAGAGAATTTATCATAGAAACCATCTTCAGCTACAGTAACAAATTATAGTAACACCAACACACTAAGTCTCCAAATAGGGGGCAGAGAATTTATCATAGAAACCATCTTCAGCTACAGTAACAAATTATAGTAACACCAACACACTAAGTCTCCAAATAGGGGGCAGAGAATTTATCATAGAAACCATCTTCAGCTACAATAACTAACAATTGTACAACCAACACTCTAAGTCTCCAAATAGGGGGCAGAGAATTTATCATAGAAACTATCTTCAGCTACAATAACTAACAATTGTACCATCAACACTCTAAGTCTCCAAATAGGGGGCAGAGAATTTATCATAGAAACCATCTTTAGCTACAGTAACAAATCATAGTAACACCAACCATCTTAGTCTCTTAAAGCTGACAATGCAACTTAAAAAGCTTTCAATTAATATTTTTAAAAAAAAAGTTGGATTTTTTTTTTCTTGTTTTGAGATCGACCCTATCTGTTCCGACCATCGTTTCCAAGGAAGTGCCGACATTTTAGTTTTGCCTTTGCTTGGTAACGAGTATGGCCCCAATGGGTATATAAAGGTCATAGCCTGTAAAACCGGTTTTCAAAGTACTCCTGACCGTCACAATATTCAGTGCTCCGCGCACTCGGCAACCGCTGTCAAAAATCAAACGCACTCACCTTTAGACTTTGAACCACAATACTGCCATGGTGGTTGTTACTAATAACACATTCTTGAAATTGCGTATCCGAAATAAAAGGTATATCACTGAAAATACTTCCATAAATCCAATATATATCGCCGGTCTTTCACGTGCATATTATCACATCCACGTACAAACTCTTAGTCTTGGTCATGTAGACGCTTGACAAGCAAACACGTGTAAAACACGGCACACCCAGTTGTGTAGTCAACGATGTGAAATTATATATTTGAACCATTCTCATGGACTTATTTGGATTTATTATGGTTTCTACGCTGGATATTATATAGTACTAGTTGGATATCAAAAAGGTAGGCATAAGCGTTAAATAGCCATTTGTTTGTTTCACTTGCAACATATATTACATAAAGTTGTGTTGTGTTATTTTGTTGTAAGTTTCATGGGGATATGGATGTTTTTATTACAATTTCATTTCATATTTATTATATATCTTTCCAATATCCATATTCGTAAAAAAAAACCACGAAAACGAGCCGTAACGTCATGTGTACAGACTATTTGTTACTGTAAAAGACGTGCTACAGAGAGAGGGCAGTGTCGAAATAAAACCGGTTTTGTAACTATCAGTGCTTTTATACCCAAGGTTGTCTACACACGTTACCAAGCAAGGGTAAATAAAAAATGTCTGCCACTTCCTTGGTTACGAAAACCGGAAGACACATGGTCAAGGTAGGGAACATCTCGGAACTATTCGGAGTAATCACAATCTGAATATTTTTTTTTTCAAATCTTAATTGAAAGCTTTTAACTTGCATTGTCAGCTTTAATTATATAAATTAGGGACAGGAAGTTTTTGGCAAAAAGCTTGTACGGGTGTATGTCTATAGTAAAAGTAACATTTTGAGTAACTATGACAGTCTCGGTCACCAAGGGGCAGGTAGCAGTTAAATAACCCCAATTCCAGTCAAATCTCCAAATGTTTTATATTGGGATAATTGTATGGGAAATAGGCTAGCTCTCTAGAAAGTATAATTAAACAGATATTCAATTTAGAAAACAATTAATTAGCTCTACTTATTTTTTGTCACTCAGATGTCTGTTTCTAATACTAAACTAGGTAAAGACAATTAAAATTCAGTAGAGAAATTCAAAATAAAAACTATAAAAAAAAGTCTGCTGGTAGCCTTGAGTCTTGGCTGTTGAATATATATATGTTCATATTACAAGTAAACCCAGAACAATCAGTCTCCTTATTCTACCATTATTAGAGATTTTGTACACAAGAGTGCTAACAACATGCAGGGCTACACCATAGCATCATTCTCTGAAGGTTACTAGAGATTTGTATGCAAACGCTGCCCAGTCTATGACCATTGTGGTAGTATAACTGCAACACCTCTGGTCTCCAAGGGTCAGAGAACCTCACACAGAAGGCTGCCCACTATATCATTGATGGTCTCGGTATAGGCATTTGTTGACCATTAATATGGAGCCAGCTGGTCACTGGAGAGCTATCACACATCTAGGAGCCTCTGGAGCTTGACCAGCCATGGTCATCAGAGCTCTGTATAGTGACATCGGAAATAGGATCTACACCAATAACCAATGTGAAGCTAGTAGTAAAGAGAACTGTGCTGACAATGGCCCTTGTCAATATTGATGGTATATAGAGTTGTTGTCAGTCTGAATTGCTACTAATGATCTATGCTTTCTATTCAAATATTTATTTAATCTGGTCCCGAGTTTATGATACATACAACAGTAAATGGGGATAGATTGCTCTTTTGGCCCATTACAACGATCAGCTTACTGATCCTTTTGCCACATCTGTGGCCAGAGACAAGGACAAATGAGTTCACATTACAGCCGGAGCTTTTTTTACACGATTGTGTGACTGTTCCGGACTGTGCTGTTTTTTAGCTGCAGGGTATGATCTGTATTGATTGTTGGAGAGTGATGGTAGCCCCAGTTCACGAGTGCTTTGTTTCCGGGGCAATCAAGCAGCCGCAGTTCTGTCTTACAATTTCCTCAAGACTATTTTAGCCACAGATTCAGTGGAAACAGCAAATATTTGTTTCCTTTTTCAAGTATTAAATCCTGTAATGATAGCGAAAAAGAATCTATACAGTGGCTAGTTGTATTGGCCAGGTCAACCTTGAATGACCTTGGAATTAAATAAGCTTTAAGGCTGGCCTCTTCCTTATGTTTCCTCACTCATACATACTCAGTGGAGTGGACACCTATATATCTTCACTTGAGACCAAGCTGGCTGTATCCCTTTATTGAACAGTGTGTCCATGTGTATTGTAATAATAAATTTGTTAATGAAATTTGGTCTGCCAATCTTTGGCTTATACATCTCTGAGCAAAGTAACAACACAGTTTTCTGGAAATAAAATAAATGTTTTACTAGGTGTCAACAAACAGTGAATGTCACCAGCATATACCACTGTTGATGTTATGCAGTAGGGGTGCCCAGGTTTAAATGCTTTTGATTGTTGACAGGTTAACATTTCGGCTGTGTCCTTTATCTGATCAATGCTCATTCATGTATAGTGAAATACATTCCAAATACATATAGGTACGACTCATGTGTACATTTTGTCACCGCCACACCTGTACCCTAGCACAGTTATACAAGTTGTCTGTAAAGTAAAACTTCAATAGAATTATATAGTTACACCTACAAATATTTACAAGTAAAATACAAATATAGCTTAGATGATAAGTTTTGTGTGTATGTCTAATACATGGTAAGTTTTGTGTGTAGGTCTAAGACATGATAAGTTTTGTGTGTAGGTCTAAGACATGATAAGTTTTGTGTGTAGGTCTAAGACATGATAAGTTTTGTGTGTAGGTCTAAGACATGATAAGTTTTGTGTGTAGGTCTAAGCCATGGTAAGTTTTGTGTGTATGTCTAAGCCATGGTAAGTTTCGTGTGTATGTCTTAGGTTGCCTTTCTCCTCTATTCTAGTCAGGGCTCTGTGTACACATGAGGACAGTAGAACGGGGATTGTTACCTGGTATATATTGGTTTACACCTGTATATCACCTGTGTCTTATCTGTGAATACACAGGTATGTGATCTACATTTCTTACATGCACCAACGTAACCTGTCACTGGTTACATGTTTACCTGTGTAATGTAATAATGATATCTATCTAACACCATGTCCAAAACCAGTGTAAGGTAGATCCTACTTCTCTGTAAGTTTGATATCTTCATTTTAAAATAAAATTTTAAGTACGACACACATTGTGCCCTTTACTGTCGCTGTGAAATAACAGGTGAAAGCTATATATATACACAACAACAGCGACCAGGTTGCTTACTGGTAGAGTGTCTGTACAGTTTAGAGTGGCAGACAGACAGACTTTCTTTATTTCCTCTTCAAAGAGATTTACATCATGATGCCTTTTGTTTACATCAAATGAATATATTCAGGTTTGAACCCAAGTCATTTTCTCTTTCTACTATATTGCACAACAACTGCAGATTAGGACAATAACCCCAGACCACCTATATCAACTGGTAAAGCATCAGTCTGCCCTGTCCTCCCGTACTATGATATTTACACATATTGACAACCACAACTGAAGGGTTCTTCAAGTCATAATGGAAAGATATATACTCTTCAAGCAGATGTTGCGTTAAGGTAAAAAGTACTGCATTAAACATAAAATTATGATACATGAGATTGCCACCAGCAAATGTCAGTGTTTCATGCCTGTACAGGTTATATTTGAGCCGACTTTACATGCATGTTGGTGGAGTTTACATGCAGAATTTGCTTTGTACATGATTTTGAATACAATATCATTATGGACACCAGCGGAGAGACAATATGCGACATTGTATTAGCTGTACATAAAGATAATGACAGGAAAGGCGACAGCCAAATGTATTATAACCACCCTACTGTAATCTGACTGGGTATCTAGCTCACCGTCTCTGAATCACCAGCTAATTTATTGCTGTTTGAACTTTTAAGTGCTTTGTCATGAATCATACTTTCATGTCACTCCAATCCTAACTACAGATAGAGATGTAAGAGTTACCTCCCCTCCGTTAGACCTGTCTATGAATATGGCCAGTCAGTAATAAAATGCAAATGTAATTGAAGTGCTTGTTTAGACGTTACTGTATTAGAATATCTGAGGTCAGGCCAGCTCAGTATTGTAATAGGACTGTTGACAGATAATTTATGATTTGAGACTTTGGATAGCTGTAAGTTTAATATCTATGTAGATTTTCTAGGGCGAACATATTGTAACATTTCTAGAGTAACATTTAACAAGGCGTCTATTTCTTTCTATACCAGACTGCTTCAACTGTGGTTGTTCGGAGCTCTCCCTATGAATGAAATAAAATTTAAAGAACTGAATGAACACAAATGTCATAAAATGTAAATATTTATTCTGTAAAAACACTAGTTTTCATATAGTAGATGTTTAATGAAAGCTTAAGTCTTTGTTTGCATTTATCTCCAATGAGAATGTATGTTATCCAGACAGTTAAATACCATTATAATGGGAAAATTCTAATGAAACATAATGTCATTGATTAAATTCTGATTTAATCACACGTTTATGTATTCCTAATGAAGTACCTAGGCTTGGAAGTTATCCAGACATGTACACTGCCGCTTTGATTAGCACACTTTCATTAGAGATGGGTCTCTCTATAACGTCGTGCATTGCAATTATTTCTGACGTGCTGCAGTATTTAACTCGACTTACAGTAGCTCTGAGGTTTACAAAGTGAGCCTCATGTTATAGATATTAAAGCAATGTGGTCCTTGATCCAGCTTGATTAGAAGACTTTCAGTGCAGGTTTTATGATATTTTGATCTTTTTAATTAAGCTGGTTTTTGAAGTGTTCTCTTATTACAGAGGTTTTTGGGTAATTTACAGGTAATGTAAACTATTATTTTATTTCTTTTTAAAAGGTTATGTAAATAGGAGATTTATATCAAGTAATCATAATTTTTTGGTAAAATCTAGTTGATTATAAGTAGTCTAGTAGTGTTAACACAATGGAATGAGGCATTATAATGTAAAATTTAACATTTTATTTTAATGTTTAACCAGAAAATTAATTTTTTTTTCGATAAATGGTCCTAATTTTTATCAGATTTATGGTAGATAGTCATTATTATAGAAGAACTACAGTACTTGTATATAGTCTTAATTTTATCAGATTATGGTAGAAAGTCATAATTATAGAAGAGTTACAGTAGATAGTCCTTATTTTATCAGATGGTAGATGGTCGTAATTATAGAAGAATTACGTTATGATAGATGGTCCTAATGTTATCAGATTATGGTAGATGGTCCTAATGTTATCAGATTATGGTAGATGGTCCTAATGTTATCAGATTATGGTAGATGGTCCTAATTTTATCAGATTATGGAAGATGGTGTTATTAGAGAAGATTTACGGCAGATGGGGTCCTAATTTAAGAAGATTTATGGTTGTCCCAACTTTAGGAGATTTATGGTAGATTTAATGATCTTTAAAGTTTAAGGAGATTTACATTTGATGGTCTAATTTTAGAAAATTTATGGTAGACAGTCCTAATTTTAGAAAATTTATGGTAGACTGTCCTAATTTTAGAAGATTTACAGTAAACGGTCCTTATTTTAGAAGATTTACAGTAAACGGTCCTTATTTTAGAAGATTTACAGCCATATGGACCTTTAGTTAGCATGCTATGTTATCAAGAAGCAGAAAATGATATTGGCATGTTGATGCTTGCAGGGGGTTCCAGCAGTGAAGAAGATAGATGGAAAACATGGATATCCATATCTACTAACTCCATCACTTTGTTCTAATTTGAAGAATTGAGGAGTTTGTAGGGGAGAGAGGAGGGGGATATAATTATAAGGAAATATTGATGACGACAGTATGTGTATCTCTGGTGATTCATGGTAGCTGTTTGTCTGTTAAACTTCTCTCTGATAGTCTGTTTCTATTACCTGATGTATGGCCCAGGGCCTTTGATGGTTGATCCACAAATATGTTAGATGTACACATGAATTGTTTTATTTATCGAAATAAAAAGTGAAATAAGTGTAGATGTATAGTGTACATGTGTGTGTGATGGATGATGTGTGGGGATGGGTAGCTATATAGCTGTGGTGTTGCCTGTTGGCATTGAATCAGAACCGTCACAGTACTGCTACCCAACACTGACAGTTCACCCCTCACCTTCCCGCCAGTCCTGTACTGCCAGTCGTGTACCGCCACCGTGTACCCCTCCACCAGGAACTCCACCGGGAACCAGCACCCAGTCCGATTGGTGATGTGATTGTTATTTTACAAAACAACCTACCTGCTGTGCCGAGCCCAATGGCAACAGCAGATGTTTAGGTCTCTAAAACTACTACAGTTTAGTCATAAATAGGTAGAAATGTGTATGCAGCATCACATCTAAGTATTGTAGGATACCCATGACTGTGTCATTACCAAGCCGGGAGTTTATACAGTGTGTGTATAATACTTTACAGGAAATAACACTCATAGTCCAAGCATTTGTGGGATATTGTTTTCCTGTGGTAAAGTTTATAAAACTGGGAAAAGAGAGAAGAAGGATTTCCTGAAGATTTATAAAGTCCTAGCTAAGGGCAGAGACATCTAAATCCCTCGTGACTCTCCCAGCCAGGACAGTAGGCCCTTACTTCTGTATAGGAAACAGATGTGGTACCTCTGCTCTGTGTAAACTTTTAACTCAGACGGGACTGGTTACAGTCACATGTACAAGACCTTCTGGTGGTGCTAACAATTTCACTGAGGATATTATTTACAACACATCGCTCAAGTGTTATTTCCATAACCACACGCACTCACATGCAAAGGGTCCAGGATGAACTATTTTGGATGATTGTGCTGTTTCGGGAAAGGTTTTCAAATTAACAAGTGGATTTTACGTGCCATTGGTGAAGGGCTGCTTCTCAAGGTCAAAGGTCAAATCAAGTGTAACAACGACACCATGCCGGAGATCGAAAACTTCCATCGAAAACACAGCCTCCGTAAGTTGTATTGTGAAAGTGTTACCCCTACACATCAAAGTGTCTTGTCTTGGGTGTAATGCACATCCTTTCTATTGAATTTGTGTTCTGAAAGAAGACAACTTTGAAGGTCATATCATCAGTGGTTTGTTGTTGCTAGAGACAACACCTTTGAAGGTTTTATCATCAGTGGTTTGTTGTTGCTAGAGACAACACCTTTGAAGGTTTTATTATCAGTGGTTTGTAATAATATTGAAGGTTTTATCATCAGTGGTTTGTAATAGTATTGAAGGTTTTATCATCAGTAGTTTGTTATAATATTGAAGGTTTTATCATCAGTAGTTTGTTGCTAGAGACAATAACTTTAAAGGTTTATATATCATCAGTGGTTTGTTGTCATGGAAGACAATAATATTGAAGGTCGTATCATCAGGGGTTTGTTGTTCTGGATGGTTATATTGTCAGGGGTTTGTTGTTGCTAGAGACAACAATATTGAAGGTTTTATCATCAGTGGTTTGTTGCTATAGACAACAAGTTTGAAGGTTATATCATCGGGGGTTTGTTGTTGCTAGAGACAACAACATTGATGGTTATATCAACAATGGATTGTTTCTAGATATCTATTAATGATTTGTTGCTTAGTGTGTTTCTGTATAAATTAATGGTTGTTGTTGTTCCAGGTAATATATTACATGCTTCACATGCTTGGTCTTAAGGCTGCTGTGTTATGTACACTGTTTACTGTACAGGTGTACGGAACAAAATAATCATCCCATTCAGTGATGATACGATAGAGAAATCTCAACCACTTCATATTCCTGATAATGTATCTGAAGGCTTTCACAACCATAGGGTTGAAACTCACACAGAGGATGGATATTTCTCTGGTACATTCATCCTCCTCCCAGTAGTTGATTCTTCCATCTTCTGGGAAAAACAACTCTTACTCAAACTTGTGGGACCTGATCAGAAGTTTGAAGAATGCATGGTATTATTATTGTTAAAATGTACACTATGTATCAATGTCTTTTAAGGCCCTCTTGGCCTCTTGTTATAAGGGACATGATGTATCTATAAGGTACATTATGGGACTTTTCAGGCCCTCAAGGCCTCTTGTTATAAGGGACATTATGTATCTATAGGGTACATTATTGGACTTTTTAGGCCCTTCTGGCCTCTTGTTATAATGTACACTATGTATCAATATCTTTTAAGGCCCTCTGGGTCTCTTGTTATAAGGTTCATTATGGGACTTTTCAGGCCCTCAAGGCCTCTTGTTATAAGGGACATTATGTATCTATAGGGTACATTATTGGACTTTTTAGGCCCTTCTGGCCTCTTGTTATAATGTACACTATGTATCAATATCTTTTAAGGCCCTCTGGGTCTCTTGTTATAAGGTTCATTATGGGACTTTTCAGGCCCTCAAGGCCTCTTGTTATAAGGGACATTATGTATCTATATGGTACATTATTAGACTTTTAAGGCCCTCTGGGCCTCTTGTTATAAGGTACATTATGGGACTTTTCAGGCCCTTCAGACCTCATGTTGTAAGGGACATTATGTATCTTAATGTACATTATTGGACTTTCCAGGCCCTTCAGGCCTCTTGTTATAATGTACACTATGTATCAATATCTTTTCAGGCCCTCTGGGCCTCTTGTTATAAGGTACATTACATATCTACAGGTTGAGAGGACGCAGAAATAACCACAGTTAAAAAATAGCAATCTCTGTTATCAGCTAAAAACATAACTAGATGTACATGTACAAATAGTCACTATTGTTATCAAGTTACTATATATAGATCATAGTGTAGAGATCTGAAACGCAATCATTTTTTTATGATGTACAGATTAGAAGAAATGGAAATCTTTGATTATTTTTTTTATCAGTAGACAACTATAGTTGGTATAATTGTTTGGCAGCCACTAATTTTCCCTCTGATACTTCCCAGAAATACATCAATGTTCACCATATTCTACAGACACGTTAGATCTGTGTTATTACTTGTAGTGAAAAAGACTTTTATGATACTGACTTCTGACTACCGTTCTTTATAATTATTACAAATAAAAAAAGTTCCAGTGTGTATGAGTACCTATAGCTGCTGGCTTTGAAATGTCTCGTACTCTGGGGAAATGCGGGTGATGTTATTATGGTAAATATTGTACATTTGTAGTTCTGCAATAAGCTAGGAACTTTCTATAAAGAGAACCACTGCACTCACGGGGAAACAGGTGGGTTGTCATTAGCGTAAATATTGTAGCGACCACTGTTTAGGAACATCAAATATTAAAAGCTATTAACAGGTTGAAACCCTGCTGCTAGGAGTTTCTAGCAGAAATCTGTGATGTTTGGTGATGGGTATAATTCAATTCAATTTCAGCACATCACTATGGTTAGGAGCTTTCTGAAAGAGAAACCCTGAAGCAGTGGTGATAAGGCATATATACCACTGCATGCTGTCATTGGCTAGAAACTGTGTACAAATATATATTAAGAGGATAACTACGGTAGCTACCACTGAGCACTGACAACACAGGAAATCCTGACGCAGGTCGTTCTCAGAGTTACTTCTGTATATTTCCACCAAGCTATAAGTTATCGGCCTGATTTGAGCAGGTCTTTAGCTACATCTGACCATTGTGTTGTTGAGAGGTTGTAATTATCATCAGAGGAGGTGATGACCTGGTATTATATCACAGCTGTCCATCAGTACCACTTGCTTCGGTCAGCTGCTGAGTGACACATTACTGCTGCTACATTGATGGAATCCATTCATCAGGAATGATTCTCCGATTATATATAACCTTTCAGTATTTCCCCCAAAGAATCATTTGAGAGGGGAGGTAACTGGAATAAATAAGAGGAATACATGTATTGGGAAAGTTAACAATTCTAGTCATATATATTTCAATGACCTTTTCTATCTGGAACTGAAATGACAAATTTTACCATGTTAACAATGTCAGGGCAATTAATTGCGTGTTTAAGTCATGTAGAGTTTGTCAAAATAAACCATCACTCGTCACTCTCCAAAAGCCTACAAGTTTACCAACTGTAACTAGAGGAAAATATATTCCTGGTTCCAGACAAGTTTACTTTTCAAAAATCTGGGTATATTTTTATATACCATCGTGCATGTTTGTTTGGTTTTTACCAAATATGACCAATCAACAGGCTCTATCATCAAGAAAATTTATATGGCACACACAGCTGTTTGTTGGTGAAATAAAATAAGGCATCCTGGCTGTTACAGTTGTATGCACTTGCAAATCAAATAATTTTGATGAGCATATATAAGTGGTGACATATATAATCAAAATTTATTTGTACATATCAGTGAATTTGTTTGCCCATTTTTACAGCCGACATAAGGCTGTTTCCCCCAGTTAACATTTGTCCTTTTTCCCCAAAATGAAGCTAAATTCAGGAATATTTTCCCAATTTATCTGAAAATCCTACTTTATTTTCCCAATTCAATATGGCACAGGCTTATGTAACATCAATGTAGCAAAAACACTGCATACGCGTTCATAGAATATAGCTCAAAATGGGGGAAAAACCTATTGAAATTCGTTCCCAATGTGTTTCCACCTCTTACACATAATCCACCATGATACAAACATGTTATTCATAATTAAATATCATCACACTTTCGATATGGCCTGTAGATCTTTTTGTAACGGTCATCGGTAATGATGTGGGTAGGTGTTAAGGTTTGTCGAACTGGACATTATCCGCAGTAATATGATTGGCAGATTACAAAGTCCAGTGTATATTCTGTGGGATTAGAGAGTAAGTAAATACCGCACCATGATCCCCTTACATATGAATGCAACTTAGCGAGCTCATTTCCTGAATGAAACAAAATAGGCCAACAGTTTATTGACGGATGTCTCCACTCAACACACTTCAAACTGAAAGAAATTTTTATTATTTTAAAGTCCTTATGATAAACATTCGTGAAAATATTTCCGTATGTGATGAAGACGGAGTGAGGTTGATGACAACAGTACCTTGGACCAAGCAAAATGACAACAGTCCAGTTCATCAAAGGATACAGAAAAAGTAGGTAGAGAACTAGGGTCTAACTCTCATAAGAATTGAGTATCTTCACTCTCTCTCTCTGTCCCTCTCTCGTAAGAGGTTTCTACTAAAGTATGGAAATTTTCTCAGATTTCAAACAAGCATTAGAAAAGGAGGAAGTAAATTGTCTGATACCAGGACATGGTGAAAATCTTATATTTAATATAACATACATGTATCAATTTGAATCTCGAAACAAAATAATAAGTGTTTTGATAATGGCTGTTGTTTCTTTAATAAGCATATACATTTCAATACTTCCATTACGAGTCAAATTTAAATTTGTTTACAATCAACGTAGAATTGCTACATGCATACAGGTTCATAGGGACTAACAAAGAATATTTTGCAGGCAGCTTTACACAATAAGTAATGCTTAAAACTTTCTGGTATGTTAGTCCTTATAGTTTGTTCACATATCTCATCACCACACATTTTAAATTTTTATCTCCTTTTTAAAATAAATGGTAGTCTGGCTCTTTTGAAAATTAACTTATCAGAATGGAATGTATACCAATATTTTACCATCATCTTTTATGATGTATAAGTAGACCGTTTGGGCAAATCTATACTTAACTGGATAAAAGCACTGCATTATAATTCACTGACATTTAGTGTTTACTGGATATCAGTTTTGATTGTTTGATTGAATATTGGTAATGTCCTTTTTGAATTATAACCAATTCTAGGAGTCTGTGACTTAATCATATCCCTCGATCTGTCTATATTGACCATGCACAAATGTTATCAAAACGAAATGTTTACTTCTCATTTAGACAAAATGGTCAGTCCTGATTTCATCTCATTTTACAGCTGACACAATAAGTAGATAAAGCCTAAAAGTCTGGTTTTTGTGATTTATGGAGCTAGTCAGATTTATAAGTAAGCCATGCACTGGTCACTGTAAAGTTTCTAGTCAGTCAACTATGGGAGGTAACTCTTGTTGCCTTACAGTGATTGCTGGCTGTACTCCACGCTAATGATGGGCTGAATATTTCTTTATTTCAGCATGTAATACATGAAATTATTTCTGTATCTTAAATAATGAATATAATTTTATAATTCAGTATGATAACAAGTTGCAGAATATGTTCAACTGTTCCATGTCCCAGAATAGAAACCACAGTTTAGAAAGTTATACACCTGAGCTTAATACTAGTGATTGGTATGCATACCTCAATGCCATTAACAGGTAGGAGAATTAACAGGTGTTCCCAGGTAGATTGACAGGTGTGCTGATTTCTGACTTAGTTCACCTGAGTACAGGTACCTGTCTCAGTGGATGTGACCTGTTCCGGTCTGTACATCTTAATCTGTCTGTCTGACAAACTAACAGTATGGTATATGTTATACTGATCATTACCAGACACCAATAGCTTATAGCTACCATACCTGTTAATGTAGAAATCAGTTTAAATTTGTTACATTTCCAGACTCTGATACCATTTATGCAGAATATCAATCTGATTACCTTTCCGATGACCTTTTACATTAGCCAATCAAAGTACTACTTTCAGAATCTTGACAGTGAAATTTTGAGGCGACAAAGCTTGCATAATCACATTTTTCCGTTTAGTCATTTCATCACCAAAACGTTCATGTGGAATAATATGACGAAATGGCTTGCTGCAAGATGACAGGTCATTGAAAAATTATTTTAGTGTTAAGTAAAGAGGCGACATAGGTCATCTGGACGTGACCTCTTATTGGATATTGTCAGATCCTTGTAAAACGGAGTGAGAACAAGGATCTGTATTTTAATCAGATTGGCAGAATATAAGAACTGTCAAAGGCAAAATTATAAAAATATATTAAAATTACTGAGAATAGAATTATTTTTAAGGAGGGGTGGGGGTAGGGGCTTTATGGAAAGCCTGTGTACAAAGATGAGTTAGAATGTATTTACATTAGGGTCTGCTGTTAGCTGAATTCTCCTAATTTTCATCATACAAACTAAAAACTAGCTTAGTTTTCAATTCGATTTTATTTCCGAATGCAGAACAGCATATTGGAATACTGTTATGATGATAATACATATAAGATAATTCAAATTGTGTCTCCAAGTTATTGGAAGTGGTTATAAAGGGTATTTAGTTAGGGTCTAAAATGTAAGCTGACTTCATTTTCCAAATTTCATCATTCAAACTAGAAATATAATGGTCAGTTGATATTTCTTATGCTTTTTATAGGCAATTCATTTCAGAAAATAATTAGAAAGACCACCAACTGTGAATGTTTTTGTAGGACGTCTTGACTGAGAGTGTATTACACACGGTTGTAGAAGGTGGTGTTAGAGGGAGTCGTGAAGAATAAATCACGGAGGTTATGTCTGTTTTATAGGTGTGTGACAGGTCCTTTTGGGAACCAATGTCGTAACAAAGATGCATACATCATACCATGTCAATATACCTGTCACTCAGGCCTGACTGCAACCCTAATACCAACTTATAAACATAATTTATCAATTAAAGCGGTAACAACGAGGCAGTTATATCTTAGAGACACAAAGCCAATCAAGTGTCATCGTTTGTAGCACGGCTCGTTTGTATCTGTAAATCAAGCACATGATTGTAATGTCTTTGTGATATTGATTTTTGTTTTCAGGATGACAATTATTTCTTATCCTAGAGCAATCTAGCTGCAGTACCTTTTTTCTCAATAATTAAAGATGTCTTGTTCTGCCATTAAATGGATTTCACATTGCTTGAAAGATATGTATCTCAAAAAATCTTAAATGAAATGCCTTCAGACAAATATGGTTCCCAATAGTTTAGTCCAATGCCTTTGATTACCATCTCATTCAAGTTGTGGAGATAAATCTGATAAAAACAAAATGGGTTCCGTTGATTAATTGTAACACTAATGACTCCTGGCAGAGTTTGAATTTCTATAAATAAACATTTTTCATATTGGGTGATGCTGTTGGTAAACAGCTTTTAAAAGTATGTGACCAAACCCATAATGTAACCTAATTGATTGTAATGTTCACAAAGAAAAAAAAACACAAGTCATTGTAATATAAAGTTGTGTGTTCGAATAAAAATTTTACAATCTTAATAAGTCAATTATAGTTCAGTGTCTATTGATGTTTTATTTCCATATATGTAAACCTCTGCAGGGTTGATGGTGGTAATTGAATAATGCTGAATAATATGTCAACCTAAAGTAAGTAATGAAACCCTTAATGTTTTCCTGTTAAACAGATCATACCTTTATTTGGGAGTAATTGTATGTAATTTGACTGTAGTTTACATTATACACATATATACATATATAGCATTATATAACTGTATCTGGTAATAAATATACCTTCAAATATACACACACCTGACAGGTGAGATGTGTATTGTGATCCACAGTTATGATTTACCTGTATATACCTACATTTTACCTGTGTATACCTGGTAGTGTGTGTAGTATATAGAAGGTGACGCTTCACTGATTTTTAATGGTACACCGAGCCTGGTCCTCCCTCAGGCTACACAGTGGACTCACTGACTAGTGTGTTGTGACCTAGATGTGAGGCCAGTCTACCTCTCAGTGGGGGACAGCTAGCTGTAGTGGAGAGAGGTGGCGTGTTGTATACTCCTGTGTATAGAAAGAGGGGGAACATTTGAACGTGGTGGCCGACTTGTACACACCTATAGGGTTAGGATAGTACCCCACAGTCCTGTGTACACTGAGGACTACCCTGGACTACTGTGAGTGTCTAACCACTGGATATATAGCCACTACACATGACTGTCACCAGCACTGCTGCTCACATGGCTCCTTGTGACACCAGGCAGCTGTAGCGGTCCACAAATCTCCAACTAAAAACATGGCTCTAGCCTCACCCGGAGAGCTACCCCGCCTTAATCTCAGCAGGTCATCCTCGCTGAGAAGGTCCAAGCGAAGGCAAACAGGATTTGGGAGCAGTAAGTTTTTATCTATGTTTAAAAAGTAAATATTTAGTGAAAAATGTTCTCGTCACATTGTTTATATTGTCAACAATGTTTGTATAATATATTGTCAACAATTTTTGTATAATATATTGGATGGCAAAGTTGATGATGTTGTATGATAATTTAGGTGTGATGATTGAAATATCCATGGTGACAGAGTGGTGTCACTGTGTATGGAATGTAGAATAGTTGATTTTGCTGACAGATAGTGTTTGTACCAGAGAGTACAGTAGTGATTATGTGTGGGGATGGTTGTTACCAGTGTAAACAGTCGGTGAGTTCTATCTGTCAGGTGCTATATGTCACTGGGGGACAGGTGTGACGGGGACTCCAGGTAAATATATATTACAGGTTTTATTTACACTTTCTAGGATTAAGTCAGCATTATAGATACAAAAATGAGCCTGTGAGTTAAATAAACTCACTATTACACATGGAGTACTCTGGTTATTCTCCTCATTAACAGAAATGAAAGAGACTTGGTTTTGATATATGATACTAAGTTTTAGGCTTTTCAGGATTATAGCTCAGCATATTAGATAAAAAAAAACTTACTGGCATTTAACTGACAAGAAAACATGTAGATCACAAGTTTACCTCATTAATGAAAATATCAGAGTTAGCTTAACTTAAACGAAATTGAGCCTGCTATATTGTACATGTATATATTATATAGCTTACATTTGGGTGAGGTACCTAATATAATATGCCACTTGATATGTCCCTCTGACTGTCATCTCACCTAGCCTGCAGCTGGGGTATTGTTAGGAGCTAGTAAAGCTAGTCTGGACTCATCTTGTCTGGAACTTTGTAAGGCTGTATATTTTACAAGATTCATCTTGTGCTGCAGGTCAAGTTAACATACCTTATATTAACGCTATCAAGTTTCTCAAGCATGCAGATATGTGAAGTGAATACTTTATGAATGAAAGATGGAGAGAAAAAAAGCTGTTGTTGTAGTGCCTGGTGATGTACTGTGGGTACACAGTGAGGTCTGGCGGCAGTTTACCAGTCTTACAACACAGAGTGTTAGCACATGGTTTATGTCCCCTCCTCGTGTTTATACTCCCTGTAAACATCCCCCTCCATTATAACCCCCTCCTTATCATATGTGTTACATCCCTTGCTCTACTTTCCTGTGTTGGCTGTGTAATGTATGTCATACCCTGCTTTGTTTCCACCCTGTATAGTTGTACTCGAACCTTTTCTTCATGTTGTATAACAATGCTCCCCCATATTCCCTGTCCCAATGATCCCCTTCATCTTGTACAGTATATTTAGTCATGGCCCCTGTAGTTCTCATCCTATGTCATATTTCCCATAGCTGATACAGTATAACCAAATGCAGTACAGTGTAACATATTTTAGAACCCCTTGATCCTCCCTTTCCGATTTCCACCATTATATTATGAAGACCACCATGGCTCCATCATCAACTTGCCCCACCACCAACTTGCCCCACCATCAACTTGCCCCACCACCAACTTGCCCCACCATCAACTTGCCCCACCATCAACTTGCCCCACCACCAAATTGCCCCACCATCAACTTGCTGCACCATTAACCTGCTGCACCATTAACTTGCCCCACCATCAACTTGCCCCACCATTAACTTGCTGCACCATTAACTTGCTCCACCACCAACTTGCCCCACCATTAACTTGCCCCACCATCAACTTGCTGCACCATTAACTTGCTACACCATCAACTTGCCCCACCATCAACTTGCCCCACCATCAACTTGCTGCACCATTAACTTGCTACACCACCAACTTGCCCCACCATCAACTTGCCCCACCATCAACTTGCTGCACCATTAACCTGCTGCACCACCAACTTGCCCCACCATCAACTTGCCCCACCACCAACTTGCTGCACCATTAACTTGCTGCACCATTAACTTGCCCCACCATCAACTTGCCCCACCATTAACTTGCTGCACCATCAACTTGCCCCACCATCAACCTGCTGCACCACCAACTTGCCCCACCATCAACTTGCCCCACCACCAACTTGCTGCACCATTTACTTGCTGCACCATTAACTTGCCCCACCATCAACTTGCCCCACCATTAACTTGCTGCACCATTAACTTGCCCCACCATCAACTTGCCCCACCATTAACTTGCTGCACCATTAACTTGCCCCACCATCAACTTGCCCAACCATCAACTTGCCCCACCATTAACTTGCTGCACCATCAACTTGCCCCACCATCAACTTGCCCCACCACCAACTTGCTGCACCATCAACTTGCCCCACCATTAACTTGCCCCACCATCAACTTGCCCCACCATCAACTTGCCCCACCATTAACTTGCCCCACCATCAATGTGCTACACTATGTCCTTTTCTCTATAAGTTAACACATCATTCCCTTCATGCTGACATGTTTACGTAAACAGATAACCACTACACCCCCATCTCTATGTCACACTCCTCCCTATCATACATAACCCAGTTGTAGGTTACTATCCATGCCTCCATTCAAAATTCCTTCACATCAACCACTTCAATTCTCATAATGTATCATATTCATGATCCAGTAGTGGTTAAGGTGTCCTGACATTCTACCACTAGCCCTTGTATTCGAAACCCATGTGGGGCAGTCAATTGCCATGTACTGACCATAGGTCGGTGGTTTTTCTTCGGGTACTCTGGCTTTCCTCCACCTCCAAAACCTTGCATGTCCTTAAATGGCCCTGGCTGTTTATATAATAGAAAATAAAAAAAATAAACCAAACCAATCCTCATATTATACCTCCTTCCTATTGCCCCTCCTTTATAACCCCTCTTCTTCCATATTACCTCCTCCCCCATATCAACTCCGGGATCTTCCCCCATATTACACCCTCCCCCGTATCACTCCTCCCTCATTCATAACATGGCTATACTCTTCACAAAGTGGTACTTTATAATCTACAAACAGGTAGGTCAGTCTGCTGATGAAATCCTCAAAGTGATGCTGTAAACTGCAAACAGGTGTGTAGACTTGGAGTTACTCTCATCATCTTCCTTATGTCTGTATACACGGAGATCTAACAGGATGATCAGGTATGCCTATACCTGCTGTTAGTAGTCGACCCCCCTCCATCAATACAAGAATCCTCTGCCCCAGCTACCATGTATTAACTTACCTGTAGAACGCCACACACAACCTGATCATAAACAGGCTCCCTTAGTGCATGTCTTATCTTAGAGGTGAAACCCTGAAAGCTGAACAGAATTTATTGAAATAGATAATACTGGAAAAAAATCAAAATGTAAAACTTTAAAAGCTGATGAACCCATGTGCTATTACAAGTATATAATGGGGGAAAGACATGCTAGCTTACAGACCAGGCATTTTATGAATGAATGGCTTTGTAACAAAGCTCTTATCTGGAAAATGAAGACAGTCACGGTTCAGCAGGCAGGTATATAAGGCTTTCTGCTCGTTTATTATTACCAAAACCTGAATCTTATTATCTCAGATTGGCTGTTGATATTGAAAAGTTCCAGTCAGTTATGTTTTATGGTTTTAAGTTTTTATGGATTTTGTGAATGACTGACGGTTGGTAGCTCTGGAAAGAACATTTTGATTTGCGTATGTTGTTTCAATATAGATACAACCTTCTCAGAACTTTAAAAAAGTGGGTCAACTAGTCAAATTTTACCAATTAACAAATAGTCAGGTGGGAGGCCTAACTACAGGTAATTGTGTCATTAAATAAATTAAAGGTAAAAATAACTACAAAAATGTTTTCTCAGCTGGTAAATATGAACTTGACATGGTAAGTATTATAAATTAAAAAGGAAGCTTTAACATAAGTTAAAATAGGTACTACACATACATACTAAAGCAGAATTTTATTGTCGTCTACATAATGTATACTGTGACAAGTCAGTTTTGTAAGGCCAATTGTTATGATCTTGCGATCAAAGTACAGTGCTATTTTGTACAGTGCTATTTTTGACGGAATGTGGTCGCGGATTAGCTAGAGGTGCGTGTGTGTGTATAAATCTTATCGGCGCGATCACTAATCTGTGATCTGGATCAATCACCAATACATTGTACGGACTTCTGATGTTGTATCACAGGTGTTGTATTTCAGGTATAACTTGTTATATTTACACCTGAATGGCCCAGTTTGAGTCCTCATCAATGATTGTATGTACACTGGAATTGATGTACATGTTTGATAAGTATGTTTCGGAATCTCACATTACCAACTGTTTCCTCAAGACTTTGTCTTTATACTTTATAGGAAATGTATGCTATTGGTTAAGATTTGTGAATATTTTAAATAACTTCTGTATGTAAGAAGCATACCAAATCTACTAGTATTGAGAGAGATATTTCTTATAGCTATGGGAAGGGTCACCATACTCTGATAGGAGCAGATATTAACATAAATGCTGGCTTTCAAGTCTGCTTAATTCCTAACAACAATATTGTGACTGATCAGAAAAGGATTTCTGTGTAGGTCAGTTATATTTATTAATAGGTCAAGTACATATACTGGGTCAGCCAGTGCTGTGGTCAGCTCATCACTGGGTCGGTCAACTCATCACTGGGTCGGTCAGCTCATCACTGGGTCAGCATGAATAATGCATAGCTACTCTAGATCTATCAATGCTTGTGCTGTCTAGGGGAAGTCCTGCTTTAATTCAGTACCAGGTTTTAAATAAAGCAAATGTCAGCTGAAAAGAGGTCACCCTTAACCTGAAGGATATTACAATTGCATGCTTTCAGTATTCTGTGTACTTATAGACTTTTCAAATGGTTTATTTGCCTTTATGTTGCTATTTTGAAGAAGTAAATAAACAAACATTTACATTAATAGGCTTGAAGTTTGATGTGGCGATGTATCGCCAACATAAAGAAAAATTAATAAGATAATTAATCCTGCCATGATTAGGGATCATAGAGTTACTGCTCTTCATGAATAAGTTTCAAAATGTACCTGTATCAATGTAATGTACATTATGTGTGCTCTTCATGAATAAAGTCCAAAATGTCGTTGTATCAATTTGAGATGCTAAACTTTGGATGTGTGACCCAGACGCTGAAGATTGATTGGTCGATCCTGTCAGATCAGGGTAGGTTATGAGTGTTACCGCTATAGGTCACCTGTACAGAGAGGACCTGGTCAATGGGGATTATTTACCAGACAACCTCACAGATCTGACCTGGTCAAAGTGATCCTCATTCAGACACCAATATGCTGTCACGTTTCAACCATTCAAGCGTGACTTGGACCATTTATGCAGGTCATGTCTGGTACCGGTTTATTAAAACTCAGCAATGTCGGCATGCGGAAAACATAGTGAATTTCAATTCCCTTGAAAGCATTTGGTGAGAGGAGGCTTGGGAGACCTGAGATGGGGAGATGGTGAAAGGAGGCTAGGGAGACCCTGAGATGGGGAGATGTATCTTTGTTTGACCTTTGGTTATGTATCGTGACTTCAAACATGTAATGTGGTTCTACAGGAATCACCCATTAACTTGCTGAGCTTTTACTGCAGATACTGGCGCGCAGGGAAAGATTCTTTCAACCTCAGAAATTGAAGCTGATAAAAAAAATGTTGTAAGCATCCGAGATAAGAAAACAAGCAGCATAATACCAGTGCCTATATGGTTGGCAAGTTTGATTCGCAAGTGATTGCACATCTCTTGTTATCGGCAACTTTTAATTGCACACACTAAACTCCAAGTTTGCAGTGTTCTGTGCAGCATTCAGGCCTTTAATACGAGTCTTACACTGATTGACTGGGAGCCTTAAGAGCTGGTGAGAACGGAGTTCCTAACGAGTCGTTAATGTGAGCAGTCTTGGCCTTATCTCCAGGTACTAGCATCCCAGCACTGTCACTCTGACATGGAAACGACTCTTCCCTGGAAAAAATACTCCCCTACAATAACATAACAGCTGCAAATTCCGGGGACAGCTTGTCTGTGCCATTATATAATACACATTATTTCTGCTGTGAAATGGTAACCTTAGTAACCAATTATACATTCTCACCTTGTCACCGGATTTTCTGAAGGCATCATCATGAGATAACTGTGGAGTGGCATTAGCTTATATATACCCCAGCGGAACTGTTAAACACAGTCCCAGTATTCTCTGTGACATTTGCAATGTTAATAATTATCCGTGCTAAACTGTGGGAACAGAAAAATAAATTGGTACAAGGAAACATTCTGGCAGAGGATAAATGAGACACCTTGTCTTTCAAAGCCATTAATACATTGACAAGTTACAATCAGAATTTCTACATGAAGATCTAGTTCTAATAATTAGGTAGTTTGTGCTGTTTTAGTAATTATATTGCCAATGTTTCTTTGGAAAACTGGTTCGTTGAAGGCTGTTTTGCACTTCTTTGAGAGTAAAGTTGACATTTCATAAATGCAATTGTTTTTGGAATTCTTAGAGGAAAGATGCAGTAATATTGTGATTATGACAGATAATTAGCTTTAAATCTAATTTTATAAATAAGATTTACAGCAAATCACACAAAAGTATGCCCCTCGAACCCGCGATCCATTGGTCGAGGGCTAGCAGTAGCAGAATGTCAGACACTGAAACTTGAAACACCTTTTTTTTTCTCTTTTGGACACATGTGGCCAGTCAGAAGTGTTTATGATAGGGGTGTTGATGATTTTCATAATTATGAAACAAGTTATCAAACTTATATTAATCACTTTTTTTTGGCCTGGATGTTAGCATGCTTGGGGTCTTATTGAGGGAGGAAACCCACATGGTCGGGCAGGTGACCCCCATACCTACCTTTTCATGTCTGGTGGGGGAATAGAACCCAAGTCGCCTTGGTGAAAGGCATGTGCGCGATCCACTGCAGCACTCACCACCCGATGAAGGGTAGATACCAGTCACAAAATAAATGACCTTCAATCTGATCATGAGACGAAGGCAACTAAAAATGACATTCAGGTCACAAATATATACCTATTTAGGGTTAGCTTCATTCTCTAGATGCAGTAATTAGTAACCAATCGTAATTTTAGTGTTTTCAAGTCAACTTGATTTGAAGCTTTTGCCTGAATCAGAGTTTTGTACCTTCAGTCTGTTTCGGCAGGATCTTTTTCTAACATCTTAGGCCAGTACATGTATTACAATACTGTCAAGGTTGAAGGATTCACAATAAGGTTTAACTGACAAGGAGATATCAGTCTTTTTCAACCAAAAAAACATTCAGATGGAAAGGAATTTACATTAAACTTTTTAACATCAGACATTGACAACTTGGGCTTTATAATAAGGTGACTGAATACATAAACAATAAAAGTTTATTTCATCTCACTACAAGTATTGAAATCAGTCGTGCATAAATTCCTTTCTTTTCAGTTGTGTCATGAATAATTCAGTAGCTAATCTACAGAATTCTTCATTTTGCATTTAAATGTAGATAATGAGATTGGGTGTTAGCACACAGCCGTTCCAGAACGAAACCCCTGAGGTCTGACAGCTTGTGACACAGCCACACTAGAACAGAACCATTGTCACTGTAGCAACACGTTTCCTATATACTGCCGAATTATATAACTGTTTATACAGAGATCTTAGAGCGACAATCTGTTACACTTGTTCATGGCTTCAATCAAACGCTAGTATGGCCTCAATAAATTAAACCTACCGTGTGATGATTGTGAATGGTTATTGAATTGAAGTGCTGATGTTCTAACCTATGGATCTGATGTCGGCACGGCTATATGTAGTCAAGCATCAGTGACGGTTATATTGTGTATGATTGCGGAGAGAAGGTCACAGATGCACGATTTACGATGTAATGAATCAAACAACTACACATTCTGATTGCGCTGTATATATGATACAGACACTGTAATGTGATGATAACATGAGAACTGGTACATGTAGGATTTTCATTTGCATTCTAAATTAACCCACACCCAGGGGATCAAAAATCCTTAATCTAAATGGATGCACCTTTAATATAGACCCAACCTGGGACCAGCATATTCCCTAACCTCAATCAGGTATATCCTGTTGACAAGAACAAGTCTGATGAAAGAAGGTGGATACAATGAGCTTGAGAGTTTGTTACTCATGACATATGACATTTACAGAACCAATATGTTATACCCATGCGTGCACCCACACATCAGCTAGCTATCAGACCATGTTTGACTTTGAGACTGGAGGTTATTTTCATAATTCAGGTGTTCAAGTCATTCATAATGTTCGGAGTTGCATCTACAAAACCGTTTAAAACATAAGAGTTTTTGTTGACGAAGGACCATACATTTCACTGTCTACACATTATACAAAAATGTACCTATATATATAATAGTTACACACACTACATCTGTCCTACCCTTCTGAGTCAGGGTCACCTTCAAATACATTTATATTTAGAGCTCAGTGGAACAGGTATCTAATACATTGAGATTTCAATGCACTGAATCTCATTTTGATTGGTGGAAGGATTGGTTAGAGGAACAGCTAATAGGATTAAAGTCTTATACCTATTTGTTTAGATGGTATTGTTACTTTCTGGTGAACTCTCTACAGTACAATATAATTCTTCTGAGGATAATACAGGATATGGTGAGCTAAGATTAGATATAATACAGATCTTTGTAGGGAATAATGGAGGGAAAAATGAAATGATATTTCCTATTGAAAACAATTATTGTTATGGCCTTCAGCTATGAACCTGTTTAAAGATGACAGACTCGTAATCATGAAGCAGAGTTTCGATTACTCTATTTTATGTCCTGATAAATTATTTTCTTTTTAATCTACAGTTCCTGAATAGATCAGTTACATACCATTAGGAAATATATAAATAGAAATACAACAATACGGTTAATTTTCTTCTTTGTGCAATAGGAAACTCTGTGATGTGGTATGTGAAGTCTCCTTGAAATCTGAGCCACACGACCTCTAAGTACATTCTGTCTTCCTGGACAATTGTGGTAGATTTTACAGAGGCCTACTGGGTGTGTTCCTACTAGTGACATCTGCTCACAGAATTAGTTCAACCTCTAATGATGCCAACCACTTGTTGAATTAAGAGAGACCCTGTGACAGTCGGACAGAATTTACTTCCTGTCTCCACATCTGTAAAGCCGCACTACAGAGATTAATATAGCTACAGAAATGATTTATTGACATTATAGAAACATTGTATTGAGGTAGCTACAAAAACAATTCATTGACATTATAGAAACATTGTATTGAGGTAGCTACAGTCACATTGTATTGAGATAGTTACAGAATGTATTGAGGCAGCTACAGAAACATTGTATTGAGCAGCTACAGAAACAATTCATTGACATTATAGAAACATTGTATTGAGGTAGCTACAGTCACATTGTATTGAGGTAGCTACAGAAACATTGTATTTAGGTATTTACAGAAACATTGTATTGAGGCAGCTTCAGAAACATTGTATTGAGGTAGTTACAGAAACATTGTATTGAGGTAGTTATAGAAACATTGTATTGAGGTAGTTATAGATACATGGTATTGAGGCAGCTACAGAAACAATTCATTGACATTATAGAAACATTGTATTGAGGTAACTACAGAAACATTGTATTGAGGTAACTACAGAAACATTGTATTGAGGTAGCTATAGAAACATTGTATTGAGGTAACTACAGAAACATTGTATTGAGGTAGTTATAGATACATTGTATTGAGGTAGCTATAGAAACATTGTATTGAGGTAACTATAGAAACATTGTATTGAGGTAGTTACAGAAACATTGTATTGAGGTAACTACAGAAACATTGTATTGAGGCAGCTTCAGTAACATTGTATTGAGATACCTACATAAACATTGTATTGAGGTAGCTACATAAACATTGTATTGAGGTAGCTACATAAACATTGTATTGAGGTAGCTACATAAACATTGTATTGAGGTAGCTACATAAACCATGTATTGAGGTAGCTACATAAACATTGTATTGAGGTAGCTACATAAACATGTATTGAGGTAGCTACAGTAACATTGTATTGAGGTAGCTACGTATACAGAAACATTGTATTGAGGTAGCTACATAAACATTGTATTGAGGTAGCTACATAAACATTGTATTGAGGTAGCTACAGTAACATTGTATTGAGGTAGGTAGGCCAACTCATGATCATCTCAAACTCATTGCTGTAAAATTATTAACAAATCTTTATTTTCTTGTATCAGTTCACCACTTTCATGATCAGAGTATAAACAGAATAAAAAGTCTAATCAGAGACATATGCTGGGTACTAGGAAAACATTGTTATTCACTAGAATGTCGTAGATCCAATACTGGATGTTAAATGTCAGGCTCATTGTAGGTATACATAAAGGCACACAAATAAATCATAAAAGATAGATCCTGGTTCCCTCCGGGGTATATTGTTACTGAGGCGTGGGTGTTGGGTGGGTGTAATTGAAGTTCTCCTCAGTGCTGACATATAGGGACATTGAGGACAAATACAGAGATTCAATTCAGGCTATAAGGTGTTGTTTGTACCATACTGATACAACTTGTAACTGATCATTTTTAGTCAAGCTGAACTTGTTAAAATCCAAATGTTGGCAGAAAAAAGTTTGAGTGAATGCAAGTACATGTACTTGTATGTGGTGTTAAAGTCCAGCTGTGTCTATATAGGATATGTACAAACTGGTAGAGTAAAATCTTGTGTGCTCTGCACATGGTGAATTCCCTGAAATACTGGGGCAGTGTAACTACACCAAAAAACTTATTATCCGTGAATTTTGTAACATATAATGTTATACTGGATTAAGTTAATGAGGTTCTGCAGGAATGTTACTGTTTCGTTACTTTTTTGACAGGTTTTAAGATTGAAAAGAATATGTTATTGAAAAAGTATATAGTTTTCTTTTGAATCATGTAGAAAAGGTAATTTTATCCAACAAAATTGCCATAGCAGTAAATCAAATGAGCTGGCAGTTCACTACAATGTGAATGTACTTTTACATAGGACACGTACAGTACTGATTTAAGAAACTAGTTTATGGCGGTGTCTGCTAAAACAAATTTGAAGTCCTGCCTGAAACAGCATCATGTTGCTTGTACCGTTTTAATTGATTTTGGATATTTGAGAAGAGGTAAACTTTCTTCTATACCAAATTCATATTCTGTATTTGAATGAATTTGTGATTTCTAATCTAGCTTTTCACTACACTGGCTGATAGTCTGTAACCAGTGCAAGCCTTCTATTAATAACAGCTACAGAGCTTGTCAGGAAGTGCACAGGGAAGCTGGAGATGAGAGGATTAGGTCGGGATCAAAGTTCTGTATCTACAGAACACATCAGTAAGAATTTCTCAGTAGAGATCAATCTCTCCGGCAGAAAGTACAGGAAGAGAGAAGTCTTTTGTACCAGTATAGTGCATGTGTATTTTATTATCTTAGTACAACATGTATAACATAACTAATATTTAATATATATAGAATGTGTAGTTCCATTGTGTACAAATTGCCTGAAGGGTATATGCTACCTTGCACATTATACTTTTGAATTGTATTAGTTGTCTCCCCTTTTTTATCTCGTTCAACATTGAACTATTCCAACATATGAATTGGAAGGGTGCAAATTAAATGTGTCATCAGGGATGAATGGAGGAGCTTGTATGAATTAAGGAAGGGTCATGATCAGCTTTAAACAATGCACAGGCTCGTTATATATCTCACTGAAAAATAAAAGAAATACAAAATACAATTTATAGTTTTACACTATAAAAGAAGTTCAGAACATTTGATATTGCCATTGTTGTAAAACTCTGGGGTCAAGATGGTCAATTATAAATGTATGACACCACACATACATTGTACATGTCACAAAGTGATAGGAACGAGGATGACTTGTAGATGGGAGACATACAAATATTGCCGTCATAAAACACTTGTGTTTGGTCCACATTTTATTTGGACCTCATCACCACAACTATTATAAAGCCTATATGGCAGTGCTTGTGTCTTTGTCCCCTTATATTGCATGTCAAATATTTTATTGTTGTTTTATCTGTGGTGAGTGTTGAAGTTCCATCAGAGCACCACAAGCCGAAAAAAATGTCCACAGGAAGAAACGTCAACCTATTAAACTGGTCGTAAAATAACAGGCTTGTGTACAGTATACATGTTTTTGTACCCCTGAGATTGAGATATACAGCCGAGATATAGCCCCACATAACTCATGTAGGACTCCGAGGAGCCCCAGGGACCGCAACCGTCCATAGATTTAACGTGACAGTGGGTAGGTCCTTGGTGATGCAAAGCATGAGTTGTCAGGCCTGCTTTCGGTACACAGACAGACTTCAGACACTATCCAATTTATCTGCAGGTTTTCATTTGTACACCAGGTCTATATAGGATTAAAGTGTGATGTAATCAAGTGCAGAGTATACACAACAATTTTACGTTACATTACGGCCAAATGTTACTTGAATCTTTAGAAATGTAATGATATTGACGGAAGATAAACCCTACCTAATGTTGGAATAATTACAAAACTGAAAAGTTTGATATTTTGTGGTGCACCTTATTTCCTTCATGGTAAAAAGTTTAAATTGCGTAGGCCCGTTTTGAAATTAATAGGGGGGTTACTGTCGACTGTCGGACAGGCATGGTATACTGATCACCTCACTCACAAGTCTCACTCTAACGATCACGTAGCTCCACGGTCTAGTTTATCTACAAGGTAAACAGGTCTTACAAGAATTTAGATTTTGTCTTCATATCGGGAGGCATCAGATATTGGTGTCTACATTCTATTTACTGGCCTGTATAGCTATATCATTTACACACTGTGTAGTATAGGTTAACATAACATTGGGTTTGCATAAAGTGAAAATGAAAATTCTAACAGTTGGAAATATAAGTTATAATCCCTAGAACTAACACTATCATGAGTGGTTCATACATGCTTCCTCAGATTGTACTATAATTCTATTGCACTGATTTTATACTAGAGGTCAACTAAAGAACACAACTGTATATGTGTATGTACAGTGCCCCTTCAGAATTATAGAATCTCTATTGATGCTAATAATTGAAGTGACAAGTAAAACTTTCTTTTATTTGCCACTCTAGCATTTCCTCTACTGATGCCACTTTTAAGCACTGTGTTAACATGGTTAAATGATGCTAATTCAACTGTCCCCTCCCTCACAACCGTCCCCTCCCTCACAACCGTCAACTCCATCACAACCGTCCCCTCCCTTACAACAGTCTCCTCAGGATCCCTTACAACCGTCCCTTCCATACAACCATCCCCTCCCTCACAAACGTCCCCTCCCTCGCAACTGTCCCCTTCCTTACAATATGGTGCCACATTATATATATAACTGTCCCTAGGTACTGGTGCCACAATAATTTCCCTTCATGATCAGGTGCCACAAAATCTGTCTCTACACATGCCAAAATAACTGGCCCTAATAGTGCCACAAAAATGACCCTAATTGTGCCACAAAAACTTTACTGGTGACCATAACTGGTCCCATCCAGGTGCCACAATGATTGTCCCTACTGACGCCACATTAGTAGGCCCTTCTTGTGCCAAAATAATGACCTTAATAGTGCCGCAAAAACTCTCCATTTGTGCCACAAACTGGCCCTACTGGTGCCACAAATGCAAACTGGCCCTACTGGTGACAATAACTGGCCCTACTGGTGCCAAAAACTGGCCCTACTGGTGACAATAACTGGCCCTGCTGGTGACAATAACTGGCCTTACTGGTGACAATAACTGGCCCTACTTGTGACAATAACTGGCCCTACTTGTGACAACAACTGACCCTACTGGTGGCAATAACTGGCCTTACTTGTGACAATAACTGGCACCACTGGTGACAAAAACTGGCCCTACTGGTGACAATAACTGGCCCTGCTGGTAACAATAACTGGCCCTACTGGTATAACAATAACTGTCCCTACGTGTACTGGTATAACAATAACTGGCCCTACTGGTATAACAATAACTGGCCCTACTGGTGCCACACTAACTGTCTCCTACTGATGCCACAATAACCGTCCCTACTGATGCCACTTAAGCTGTGGCCCGGTGCTAAAGGCACTGTCCCCATTGCTATTGTGTGAAGCTGATTAATATTGAGCTTTTATACCTGTAATCTTAATGCAGTCATTTTGTGGAGACTTATGATTTGAATATTACTATCAAACACTTATCTCCGCTCTGGTAAGATAGGTGCTTGTCTATTATTGACTGAGAGCGCCCCAGATTACCATTGTTTACATGGCCCCAGGTCTGAGGTCAAGTAGACAGGTGAGGTCGGAAAGCTGTGGAGTCTCACATGTTTGACCATAGATTCTGTATATCACTGCTACAGCCAATCCAATGTCTGATAAGGTGTTCAAATGAGGACAAGTATAATTAAATGTGCTATCAGTAAACAATACTTATGGATAGCTGTCCTCTTAGAAAGTAGATCTAGGTGAGCTAATTTGCTGAAGTCTCCAAGGTACTGCAATACACTGTATGTATACAAAGGGTATGGCCAGCCAGGTAACTTCAATACACTAACTCGTGACAAACTATAATTTGTACCTCAATACCAGTATGAATACTTCATCACAATACCTGGTGACTATAAAACCAAATAACTGCAGTACATAATAACTGTGACAGACCAGGTACATTTATACTGTGACCATGCAATAAGGTATTGTCAACACTATGACCTGATCAGATGTGATGTTTTTGTCATGTGTGCAAAGCCAATATTGAATTGTGATATATAGGTATGGGCTTATTTCCAGACATGGGCTTATTGCTAGACATGGGCTTATGACCAGACATGGGCTTATTACCAGACATAGACTTATAACAAGACATGGGCTTATTGCCAGACATGGGCTTATAACCAGACATGGGCTTATAACCAGACATGGGTTTATTACCAGACATGGACTTGTTACCATTTTGATGTTGGCAAATATATCTTTATTATTTAATATTTCATAAGCAATGCAAAACTAAAATGAAAATTAATGTAGAGTATTTGAAGGGGAAAGTATTTAAACTGTTTGGTATTTTGTAATTGAAATTTAAATATGATTTCAAATGTCATGTTTAAGCCAAGTAAATCTACCTAGTCTGCTAGATTTTCCTGGAAGGTTATAACTATCCACCTGGTTCTTCTGTAGATATGATTCGCAGTGGATGATAAAGGCAACTTTGCGATAACTTCTTTAGGAAAACTGCTGTATTCTCCCCCGTGGCAAGCCTCTTCACTTTCAATTAGTAGTACTCTGGCAGTTGATTGGATTACAAGTATCATTGTCACTTGGTATTTTTTCCTGATAAGGAAATAAAACATTTAAGGTTCTGTGAAGCCTGCGCCTCCTAGAATTTATGATGACATTAACTGATCACAGCTGACTTTTATAGGCAAAAAATCCAAGTATCCGCATGATGGCAATGCCTTACAAATCTCAGAAGCCTCGAGCTCCTGGAGTTTTTAGGTTGTTTACTTTTTAGATTCTACGCTTAACAGGGTTATTTGAAAATACAAATCCGGATATTGTAAAGCAGCAGTAGTCTTTAGGATTTCTCTTTTGACTGAATGCATGCAGCTCTCAAATTCATAGTAAGACTAGACTGTTTTACATTTCCTTAGAGTTA
This sequence comes from Mimachlamys varia, assembly GCA_947623455.1. Lineage (NCBI taxonomy): Eukaryota > Metazoa > Mollusca > Bivalvia > Pectinida > Pectinidae > Mimachlamys > Mimachlamys varia. Next base: position 5,833,684 of record OX392534.1, read on the forward strand.
ACTAAAAACTAAAAACTGTTTTCACACCATAGAAGTATTACAGTGTTGTGTTTTTGATGTAGAATAATATATGTAATATGTTTTGATTTTCTGAGATTAGTTTTAGCTGTTGCAATATATCACAAAAGCTTTTAAAAAAAAACCACTGGAAACATGGTTAATTATAGGTTTTCTAGTAAAATTTTATTATAATATCACGACAGGGGAAGTATAGCTTAAGACTATTTGAAAATAGCAGCAATATACAGTATATTCACATGTAAAACATACCAGTACAAACCTTTCAGTCTTCATTAAAGATCATCTCATCAATTAAACATGCTGGATTCCTGTAAACAACCTACTAGCAGAAAGGGTCTGTGATTAATCATGATAATGCATTTCTGTAGCTGACAACCCACAGTACCTGACAAAATGTGTTTGAACATTTTAAAACGTCTTCCAAAGCAACCACTACTGGGCATTTTAAATTGATCAATAAAGGTTAGTGGTAGAAATGCAAGGTGTCAGGAGACACTGAGAAAAACATGGAAAGGCTATTTAACTCATTCGATCACCCCTGAAATTTTATAATGAACTATTCCAACACTACAGTTGAAAGTGTTTGAAATGTGTCTTAAAGGGTGAATTAGTTAAAGGAGGGAACAGTTTGAGGCATCCGGAACAAGAGAGTTTAGTAGAATAATGCGATCCAAGTCTCTGTAATAGTGAATGGGGAAACAATGAATAAAAATTGAATCGGGATGTTTTTGTCGGGGTGAGTTGAGTACATTAACAGATAGAATGGCGAGGAAAACGAGGAAACAGTTCAGTGATTTAGTGAGGAGGAGACTGGTAAATACATTGCCTTGTAGCCCTGGGGGAGTGTTGTCTTACCAAAAACTGTAGATATGCCAGTCTAAATGCCATGGAGCTGGACAATTTGTGAGACTGGAGGAGGGGCGGATAAGGACGGCATGTCAGTTCTCTCAGATATTGCTTCCGTTTTGTCCTGCACAATAAAGGATATTAATGTTTGGTTTTGTCTCTCAAGGGTTTCAGCAGTAAGCTTTACATGATATTGCTGAATCAGTATAATGGCTATGGTATATAAAGGTTGGATGTATGATGAATGGCTAAGTAACTTCCTTACACTGTTGACATCCGACTTTACATTTCTGCTCCATTTCAAATTTGCCTGTCTCTCAATTCTTTACACTGTTGCAAAACACTGGATCAAGCATGGTTGAAACTACCTTTAAATTTTGCCTCACTAGACCTTCAATGCCAATATTCTGTATCATTATTGAAAGTGTCATTAATTCAGTGTCCAGTAAGAACATTATCAGACAAAAACAAGAGTGTTTCCATCAATTTGAATGAAACAAATTACATTTACACTTAATACCTATAAGCTTGACAGTCTTATGTATGTAATGTTAATTTAATCATGGGTTGCAACCAATCCCTGAAAGACTGATTTTAGCACGCTGCTCCATCAGTAATATTTCATGGATATATAATAAGTTCAGTGACTGATAACAATATTTCACATTTAACACTTTGTTTATACACTTATTATGAAACCATAGGCATCAACCTCTGAAACCTCCAATGAGGCGGATCTCCCTCTTTCAATATTTCCAATGAGGGAGAAAGTGTGTGAAATGCGACTGAAATTGCATTGCTCAATTTTTTTCCCCTTATTATGTATCAAAATAACTTCATAAAGTATTCATTTGATCCAGATACAACTATTATGGTCATTACACATATCCTGCAGTAACTAAAATCTCATTTGACCCCAAGATGTAGATTTTGAGTTATTGTGGGGTTTGGACTTATAAGAGGGAGATTGGTAAATTTTCGTCAAAATGAGGGAGTATCCCTCCTAATGAGGGAGGGTTGTGAAACATTATATATTGTGAAAATATAATTGTCAGTACACAAGCATTAGGCAACAATTCCATATTCATTTGGAGCAAATGAGATATTTTGAGAAGTCTATGACAGCAATGTTTCCCTGAGTTTCTACGATTGAGACAGTTTATGGAACTTGAAGAAGACCCACACTGTAGACATAGTGTGGTAGTTATACAACACCAGTCAGTTATAGCTGGGATTCTCCAGTGTCAGATGTCTGTTGTCAGGTCTCCCTGTCAATTTTCATAGTGCTCATGATGACCAGTGTGTAAATGTTCAATAGAACAGGATTTGAAGAAAAAAAATATCTGGTTCAGAATGATTGTTATTTGTTTCATTGATATATTTTCCTGTTGCCGGTAGTCTGAGCTGGGAAATCTCAGTCTACCCTAGGCCTACCTACATTTTGTATCCCACCGGACAGAAGGAGATTTTGGGACTAGTTGACAGACATGTTGTAATCCAGGCCATATGATATGGTGATTGCCTGTCTAAGCCTTCACAGCCTGTGTCTATCTGAATTATGTACCCGTAGGGACATTTCATTAGCAGAGTTAATTTTCTACTTATCATATCAAATCCTAACCAAGCTCTGTCTGTCCAGGGAGATATGTCTACAGACAGGTGGAGAAATTCTCAGATTCCAGTGTGTTAATTGCCCTGACAAATGTATTAATTGCCCTGACAAACAGTCTGATTCCAGTGTATTGCCCTGACAAACAGTCTGATTCCAGTGTATTGCCCTGACAAACAGTCTGATTCCAGTGTATTGCCCTGACAAACAATCTGATTCCAGTGTATTGCCCTGACAAACAGTCTGATTCCAGTGTATTGCCCTGACAAACAGTCTGATTCCAGTGTATTGCCCTGACAAACAGTCTGATTCCAGTGTATTGCCCTGACAAACAGTCTGATTCTAGTGTATTGCGTGGATTAATCAAGTGGTTAACACTCCGACCTTCCATGCATTCAGAGAAAGTGTTTTTCTCCTGCCCACAAAACTCCAACAACCGAGATGGAGTATAAAATGGTCTGGGGTGGGTGTTGCAGTATCTGTGCTGTAACACTCTAAAAGATGCTGTTGGAAACACGGTCCCACTATAAACAGTCCCCAATATTTCAGTGTATTGCCCTGACAAACAGTCGCCACTATTCTAGTGTATTGCCCTGACAAACAGTCCCCCATATTCCAGTGTATTGCATTATATGGAGTGACAAGTTAAGAGCGGGGGGGGGGGGGGGGGGTATGAAGTTGGGAGGGATGAGCACAATGACTGTAACTGATAATTCACCCTAAAATTTTATAGTGAACTTTTCCATCCTTCGGATTGGAATGTGTCTTCAAAGCTAATTATATATTAGTATCTGAGATTGAGAGAGGTTGGTGAGAGTATGTGTAATTAGTCAATAGAAGTTGTCATAAACACTTGGATCTAGATCTAGGGTCAATACTATTCTACTTTTGTCTCTGGTTGCAAGCGAGATGAGGATAAAGAAATGAAATGGTGTGGCTTGATTTCTGTATTTCCTGGCCCCTCAGCTCAGTCATTATTATAATTATGCTGTATGGAGTCTAATCACTGTGCTGGTACAGTCATCTGACTGTCTTCTCCACTAATGACAGGTCAGCCATTTGTGTCATTATTAACCAAAGGCCAGGTCTCAGCTGTACAAGGAAGATGTGATTGTGTAAATGTCTTGTACATATAAGGACCTGCTGTCTGATAATAGGTGCAGTGAGGAGAACTTACAGCATGTGTTTGCCCACCCAGACACTACAAGTCCTGGGTGACCTCTATTTGTCTTTCACTGTAAATCTGGAATCACTTCAATAACAGTGCCTTGTCTGATTGTTTTCTCTTGATAGATGGCGAGATTAGAAGGAGATGAAACTGGGCCGTTTATTTAATCAAAGTTTGTTATGTCTGCAAGTGAACGATTCTGGCGTACATTGGTACCAGATTATGGTACGATGGCGATTGGAATTTTTCAGGAGACCTTGTTTTGTTTAGGTTTCTGCTGCAACTTCTGCCCTAGAATTCTTTCATGTATACTTGGTAAGCAGTCTGTGTGTTCTAGTTAGGGTTTGGTATGGAGGGACAGTTACAGGAATGTAGTCCCCTATCAGACTGGGTGTCAGGATTCAGGATCACGCCAGGCCTTCACAGATAGCACCACTTACCAGCTGAAGGTTTTAGGGTGCAGAGTTGACTTTTATAGAAACATTGCAAAAAGAACATTGTAGTAATTGAGTAAAAGGAAAAAAAAATAGACTGGCACCATAACTCAGCATCAGTTTTCGCTGTGATAGAAATAATCTAAAAAAAATTTGGGAGATGCAATGGAAGAACCCAGAGGGAGGGAATGAAGTATCGATAGGAAGGAGGGACATAGCAATAGGAGGGAGGGACATACCGATAGGAGGGAGGGACGTACCAATAGGAAGGAGGATGTACCGATAGGAGGGAGGGATGTACCGATAGGAGGGAGAAATATACACACAACAAGAGGACAAGACGAAGCAACTACATGTCCCTGTCTGCTTCATATAGAAACTGAGGATAGTTCGTTGTTGATGCCAGATTCAGACTCAGATCCACTTTATATTCCATAGACTTGCTCTTATTGAAGTTACCAGAAAGATGGTATTTTCTCAATCCCAGCTTGTATTAATTTGTAGGTTAATATCATCTATTACAGTATTTTGGATGGGCCAAGTGGCCATGTCAAAGGAAAAATAATCGAAGTACCTACTCCACACATACAAACAATTAATAAAAGTAAAACCGCTGTGTTAGTCCATCGTGTTATTTCTCCTGTTTCTAAAACAAGGATGTGGTGTTTACTTGTTTATTAGATTAAGATATATACATATATATACTGCTAATGTCAGGATCCCTACCTGCCTAACCCTTCACATAAAAAAACACTGAAGATTACACTCAATTACAGTAATAAGGTGCAAAGTAAATCTTTGGGGCCATTAATGTTTTTGAAGTAGGGTTACTATGGCAACTGTTTGAGAATACCAACTCTGTAAGCCACTAGGTCGTTAGGCCTCTATTGAATACCACCACTGGGTAGTGTGCTGGGGAGACCCCCACAATATTACAGTCGAAGCTAAGGGTACTTGGTTCAAGTCCCGTATTTCCTGTTATATTGTTCCAACAGGTTGATTTTGAAGATTCCTTGGTCGAGTATTGACAGGGATTTTACACCAGCTAGTGTTATAGGCTGTTCTGTATCAACATCATAAGGGCTGTCATCACAGATGATGATGGTTAGGAGAGGCCTAGATAATGGCCGACTACAGTGTGGTAATAGTAATGGCAGTGCAAGGGAAGGCTCCTCAGCTAGGTGTTTGTGTAATAGGACTTGTGTGGGAAATGTTTATATCAAGTCTGGTCCAGTAGATACATACCCTATCCTTGGCCACATGGTGGTCCTGAGGATGCCCACCACTACTATACCCCACTCAATCCTCCACATTACCAAACAACTTGTCTACCACATGTTGGTGTGTTGTTCCACTTCGCCCTTAGACCCTCCACCAACACCACAATATTTACACAGGGAGGGGCTCTGGCCAGTGTAATATTTGTACAGCAGAGTGGACCATTTCATGGTTTATTTGCTCCCAAGTACCATTCACTTACTTCATTGGGGAGAGAGCATGATCTGGATACATTGGAGATGGAGTGGTGGTGGTGGGGGGGGGGGGTTCATTGTGGATAGGTAGTGAAAAGGGAGCACATGGGAGATGGTGAGGGGGTAGAAGGCAATTTTTTTTGTAGATGACCATAGGTATCAGAGGAGAGCTGGGATACATTTATGTAGAGGAAAAGTTGGATATGTTAAATAGGGAGTTTCAGGAAGGGGGAGGGGGCAGGGGCAATTTGTGAAGTTGGTGTAAAATAAATTAAATGTAATGTTGGTTGTATAAGGCTAAAGTGATTGTCCACTTAAAAGCCCACTCGGTCTGCTGTATTTATTGATCTACAGGAAGAGGTCTTGTGAGGAGTGTTATTAGGGGACAGTGGTATTTATAGCCCCCAGTATCAGGATTATAGTCTATATAACACAATGGTCATAAAGCCTACAGTGAATGAGGGGTCAGTACTCTGTCATTAGTATACATAATGATATATGTGGTAATTGCACTGCAGTAATCTACTGTTACTTAGTGTCCGGTAATGTGGACAGATAATTAACCTGTTGCTCTGACCGGCCTGTGATCTCTTGTTTATTTGTGTGTGACCTTCCTGCTTGTGGTAATTGCTCATTTGTCTGCAGGGCTTATTTCTCGTTTAATTACCCGTGAGTGAGATTTGCACAGCAACACAGCAAAATCACAGATACCAGCTTCTCTCTTCATTGGAATCTGTACGATTTAACCCCACACAAACCTCCTACACAGATTGTCACAAAAACAGATTTTACAGCAAAAGTCCAATTACAAAATACAACCCTGCCCCCGCTCATAAAATAAACACCTTGAAGAAAGAAGTTAGCACTAAAATGCTACAATGTCACAAAGCTGTCATATAAACTGCAAAAGTCACAATCTGCTCATTGTGACCACATCGAAGTCACTCATGTACATGTCAAAGTCAGGAAATTCCTCAACACAGCCCTGGTATACACAGAAAGTCAAAAGGAAATCACCCCACACAGCAGAGTCACAAATGTTACATATGGATTACAGATCATGAATTTATTACCAACACCAAGTAACTGGGATTTCACACATAGAATTTAAATAAAATAGGAATAAAAATTAAGATAAAGTGTGAGAAGGGAAAAGTTTCTGCTGCACTGGTTAGACAGTAGGAACAAAGGAGACCATTACCAGTAAATATACCCTTCCAGTCCGCCCTTTATAGCGAGCTCAGATTGCAAGATCATCACTTTTGACAGTATCCTCTTTTTTCACAGTCTGATCTGTGTGTAATTGGTAGCTTCGGCAGGAGACAATAAATTCTTGGCCTCTCTGTGGACATTTTATCTATCAGACATATATCTTTGTATAAAATACACACACACATATATATACGTATAACTGACAGAGATGGATCAGTGGCCTTACAATCAATACCTAGCTATACAGCTTTTCAGAGATGCTTTTATGGAAAATTAATACAATTTCGTTCAAAAATTAACATACCGGTAACTAAAATGAATCATGACTCCTTTACAGTTTTTATTAATAAAACAGTTGGTAACCTATTTCTAAGATAAGAACTGCTATCTTGAAGTTTTGAAGGAAGTGCCACTAAGGTAATAGGGATGGGGAGCCAGAAGGCTTTCTGTCAGGTTCCTTTCCTCCAAGAAGGGAATAAGAATGGGGAGCCAGTAGGGTTTCGGTCGAGTTCCTTTCCTCCAAGACGGAAATAGGGATGGGGAGCCAGTAGGGTTTCTGTCGGTTCCTTTCCTCCACTAAGGTAATAGGGATGGGTAGCCAGTAGGGTTTCTGTCGGTTCCTTTCCTCCACTAAGGTAATAGGGATGGGGAGCCAGAAGGCTTTCTGTCAGGTTACTTTCCTCCAAGAAGGGAATAAGAATGGGGAGCCAGTAGGGGTTTCGGTCGAGTTCCTTTCCACCAAGACGGAAATAGGGATGGGGAGCCAGTAGGGTTTCGGTCGAGTTCCTTTCCTCCAAGACGGAAATAGGGATGGGGAGCCAGTAGGGTTTTGGTCGAGTTCCTTTCCTCCAAGACGGAAATAGGGATGGGGAGCCAGTAGGGTTTCTGTCGGTTATTTTCCTCCAATGAGGTAATAGGGATGGGAACTAGAAGGGTTTTGGTCGGGTTCTTTTTCCTTAAGATGGAAAAGTGGGGTTTCGGTCGGGATCCCCCCCCAAAGATGGGAATAAGAATGGGAGCCAGTAGTGTTTTGGTAGGGTTCCTTTCGTAAGAGAAGGGAATAGGGTAAAAGTCCATAGTTTCTGTCAGGTTCCTTCATCAGAGATTAGAATACAGTCAAGAGAGTTCATGCCTGGTCCTGTAGTGAATAGTGATGGGGCTCCATGGCCTGTTAGCTTTCATCAGAGATAATTACATGAATACAGATAGGAATAAGTAGGTTTCATAAATAACTTTTGAAATATAGAATTATATACCAGTTTGCAAGACCCTGTGGCATGGCAGCACTCGTGTGACACAACAGCATTCAAACACAGCACTTCACTCTCATCACCTCTCTGTAATACCACAGAGTAGGGAATAGACCATTAATGTATACCCAATACACAGTTCATCAACTCTAAAACTCACAGCTAGCATCAGTGTTAATTGATGGCTATTCTCTATCAACAAGCAGAGTATATTGAAAAACAGATATTGTTTTTTGTCATCAGCTGTGATGATCAGTAACAGTATACCAGGGATCTCCAGAGGATAAAGGGAGTTTGGATGATTATCTGCCAGAGATATGAGAAATAATTTCATATGTGGAAAGCAATAATGCATTAATCTCGTCACACCATGACTGGAATTGGTGTTGTGATGGATCACCGCCCTCCCTTCCTTTGTCCTCAGATCTGTGTCTGCTCTACCACATTTTCAAACCCTCAACTTCAAATCTAGACTTACTTGTACATAATAACTTGGACTTTCCAAAAAAAAAAAAAAATCCCAACATATTATAACGCATTATTTACTATCAACAGAAATCTGTAGGTTATCTGCAGGTTATTGTGTTGCCATGGTTACTGGTGATGCCAGACTAAGCCAACAAGGAGGTCTTTGTGCTCAAAGTCAGAGGGAGATTCTTGCCTCAGTTTACAGAGCTTTGCAGGGATAAAACTACATTCTCTGACGCTGAAGATGATGCTGTGTTTTACTAAAGCCTCCTATGGTGCGAGTAAACTTACCGCCATGTGCAGAAGTAACTGCTTAAATATATATATATTATACTGATTAAAATCATTTGCTTCAAATTTATATTCCTGACTTGAAATTAGCTTTTCACACATTTCTAGTTTGTAAATCAGGAGTTGGTGTGATACATTGTAATTTGGTGTTTCTCAATTGAGTCTGTAGTCAACAATAGTTGATAATTTGATAGTTTCAACTTCCATTATGGATTTTGCACAAATTTTGGTTGCTATGGTAACCTCATACATCCGCTCATTAGTGACAGCTAGGACAAAAGAAAGTTTTTATCTAAGGAGAAGGAGGGGGCATTGCTCACCGCTGTGAAGGAAGATCTCAGGAAATTGTCTCTGGTTTTGTATTGTTGTAATCTTCATTAGTTCCCAAGTAATGCATTGTCTTCTGGGATAGTTTGGATCGATCAATCTTTGTTCCTCAATAAAGCCAATTCTGCTAAATGGCAAGTGTGAAATATAAAAATATGCCAGGCTGTATCCAGTATGGGGTGACTAGCTATGGTAAGACAAGTTTCTAGCCCTGCCTGACAGATCTAGATCAAGCTGAGCCCAAATGTAAAAATAAATGGACTTGGGAAATTCATCTTATTATCAATTACAGAAGCTGTACCCAGCCAGGTTTCAATATTTGTCTTGGTGAATCCCAGTTTAATGAAATTGACAGATTAGATGTTGTGAGCGTGACCACATGGGGGTTTCAATTGTAGAGCCCACTCAGGTCCTGCAGGGGCCAATTCTGACCAGGCCCTCTGATTATCTGATAGGGTCTGACACATGAAGGACTTCGTTGGGTCATGGGAAATAGAAAGGAGGCTTGGTGTTGGTACAGACTGGCCCTGGACACCAGCTGCCACTAGTAGGGGTGACCCTTATAATGGTGGCAGCTCTCAAGGCAAGCCAATCTGCTTGTTACAGGTTTAACTCTTGAAATCCAAAAATTTCATTATAAACTATTCCAACATGTGAATTAGAAGATCTCAAACGTTAATTTAGGGGTATAAGAGTTAGGAGTGCATTGAGGATGAAAATGCTGTTCAATAGTATTAATAGGAAGTCAGGGACAGAGAGAATGTGTAGAGTTTGGGGGGGGGGGAGGGGCTGTAGTATCTATAGAGAAGGAATGAAGGTGTTGTATCAGACCAGACATGTACAGAAGATGGGGAGAAGGTGGCTGGCAGGGATGAAGGGGGGGGGGGGGGGTAAAATACCTATATGAGAGAGATATATGAAGTTCGGAGGACAATGGTTTTAATTAATGGGACTGACTGATTCATTCTCCCCTGAAATTTCATAATGAACTCTGCCATCCTCTGAATTGGAAGAGTTAAAATGTATCTTCAGAGTAAAGGAGTTGAAAGTGCATTGCAGAAAACAATAGTAATGAAAAGTTTAAAGGATTGAAGAGATGGATGGGTATAATATGTGGTGGGAAAAGATTGCGCTAGGATAACAGTTGAAAAATGGAAAGGATAAGCATTAATTTGAAGAGAATATAGCTAGGATGGATAACTCTGAAGACACTTGATCTTGATATAATAAACTCTAAAGGACTGCATTGTTAGATGTAAGCAAGAGAACTGATTCTATTGTTTTATACCATTAAAATATGCTATTTATTTCCTGTTAACCAGATTAGCAAGTGAATGGTGTTAGTTACACTGGTCATGGCTGAGCTATTTGTGTTGTGTGGGAGAGGAGTGGTGTGATGTGTATTTGACCTGATTCTCTGGGTCCTATCTAATTGTGTTGGAGGTCAGGCCTAATTAGGGCTGACAGGACATGTATATAGTGAGGCTGGTGTAATTGGTACAGAGTGGTGTGTATTTCATAGGGGCAGAGATGTAAACAAACATGCTCAACCAGTCATGATCTCTGAAGTAAACGAAACAAGTTTATAATTCTCAACAACCAAGCATTGTAGGAAAGTATATTGTTTTGTACATTAAATTGTATGTAAAAAAAAAACAACAGCAATGATATTGCTTGAAATGAACTTTAAAGTACTATTATAAGTTACCAATATTTTCATATTGAAATATATAGTAGCATTTATCCTGTACATGTTTGGCTTATAATAATTCCGTAATATTCATACTGTCCAAATCTATCTGTATGAAAGCTTGTTACAGTTAAATGTATATAAGTGCACTTTCTATCTTATTGAAATTTTGTTCTCCTTCAACTTAGGCTGTTTGTAAAATATTACCTGTAAAGGGCAGACAGGTATATTGAAATGTCAAAGACATTTTTGGTTAGATTTCAGTCCGACTTTAATGGGGGATATATGTATAACACGTTACATTATCCCTGTCGTAGATGGGCAGATAATGTACACTTAGGCATCATTTAGCTGTCTGTGGCTGCGTAGTGGCGGGGCAGGCCTTGTGATATCCACTCAGACACGTCTCCTGGTCTGCCTGTAGGCTTGATTACAGCAGTCTATCGTGAATCTCCCATACAGCCTCATTGATTTGATTTGAACACCTAGCAATATAAAAACACCAGCCCAGACAAATTCTCAGCATCACGTATTGCTGTATGTACTGATTGAACAACTTTCCAATAAATTCATTTCATGTACCGACCTTGAGAAGTTTTAACAAAACAAAAAAAATGACAAAATCATTGTCAACAAAACTATTTTCTTGTTAAGAATGATTGAGTTATTTCCCTTGAGTTGGATTGCCAGTGGTACAAGTAGCTGTATTTGAGTTGTCTCCCCTGAATAAGTTATGTAAGACTGATAGTAATTTTCTCTTCGTTCGACTGTATTGTACTATATTTATTTCTTCACAAAGGTTATTATATATAAAATAAGAAATGCAAGGACACATTATAAGTCATTTATGAAACTACATGTTTGCGAGTCTGTCATGACTGTATGCCCTTGTGTCACCTGGTCTCTGTGAGGAAGTAAATTTAGCTTACATTGTAATAAAAGGTCATACATGTATGTCAGGTCAAACTTGATAAGGTCACACACTCAATATTTTCATTTCACTTTATTGATAATAATCACATTGTCTTGAAGTCCATTTTTCCTGCCATGACAGTTTTGTCAATGTTGAGATTTCAGGACTAGTAGCTTATTAAGTCACATACCCAGTAACATGATTTATCTGTAAATAAGCTTTTCAAATCTTGAAAAATATGCCACACTATGTTGCTTTCTTTTATTATTTCTTCACCACAACAATTTTCGGGGGGGGGGGAGGGGGGGGGATGCGATGGAGGAAAACCTAAGATAAAAGGAAACAGGTGCTTACAATATTTGAAGTCTTGTAGTGTTAAGCTTATACATTGGATGGTATTGAGTTGTGATTGTAGGTCATGAGGTTTATACATACCTGTAGAAGTAGTGGTTGTAGTTTCCTGTGATATTTTTGTGGGAGTTATAAATTTATGTGATACTCGTGTTTATGTGATGTTTATTAACAGCAGAAAGATATGTTGGTGTAGATACAATCTCTGACAGGAAATGTTCTCCTTTTTCCGGCACCATTATCTTATCAGCTCATCCCTGGGGTCTGATTCAGTACCGCTTCAAGTTCTGATGAGTCCTGTACAACATCATAACCCACCATGGACAAGGGGAGATAAGTCTGTTGTATCTGAACAGCTGTCTGAGGTGGGAGGTTAGTGTCTCCCAGGCCTGACACCTGGGGGAGATAAAAGAAGACCATCCATTCACACCTCAGAGATCATATTTCTTCATTAGATAAAGTGTGATAGACTAAGTGCCATATTTCCCCTATTTTTGTGACATGTGCACTTGTTTTTTAAGCTTTGTTATCTTAGGAGATGCTTCATGCATATCATAAAGATGAATTTCTATTGAGAAACATCAGGAGACTACATATAACACTTTATTCCAATGGTAGGTTTGAATTTTTATTTAGTTTAAGGTGTGAATTTCACAGGTGTACTTTCTAATTATCAAAATATCACGATGAAACATGAAATTTCGTTAAGATGACAAGGTATTGAGGAACATCAGGTCGGGTCATGTTGATTAGCAGATGTTATGTTATAAGATGGGTATATACAGATATAAGGTACCTGCTTTGTGTGACTAGGAGGTATGTTATAAGATGGGTATATACTATACAGATATAGGGTACCTGCTTTGTGTGACTAAGAGGTAAACAGATTAGACCACCCAGAAACTTGTGTGGTTATAAAGTAAATCAAAAGTACCATAAGCTAAAACAAGTTCAATTTAAATATTAAAACAAAACAAAAAAACTTGTGGAATATGGGGGTTTTCTGGTCTTAGTTTTTTGCTGTTTGTATTAAGGTCACTCGGTTCCTTTGTCAATATCTATAGGAATTTCATGAAATTTCACTCAACTGTTTACTAGTGTATAAAGAACAAGTATTTTTGTTGTAATTGACCGAAAAACTGCAGAAATCTTTTTGGGGTGAAAAACTGATATTTGCAGGGAAAACACCAGGAAGAGCGAAATCAACAACTAACATATTTCTTTTTGATGTATTACAAAGCTAACTTTATATAAACATATAAAATAGAAAAGAAGGCAAATATTTTACGTTTCGTATAACTTTTATTCAACAAAACAAACAATTATATGTATGTTTTTCATCAACATTTTCAAATATCAAAACATTGTGTGGATGAAAAACTGATTTTTTAAAGTTATGTTGTGAAGAAACAATCCTTATTTAACAAAGCATGAAAAAATTGAACCAAAAAACATTATTTCACTTAAAATTTGGGGAAAATAATCAGAATTATTGTTTTTTTTATTTCAATTGCCTCCCCTTTCACTGCAACTGCACTTAATTGTAGGAGGTATAGATTTTCCCATATCACATAATGCGTTGAAAGTAGTGATATACTAGGTTTATCGATTGCTTTAGCCTGATTTGAATGTATCCGCTCGCCTGGTATCAGATTACACAGAATATAGTTTATAACTAGCATTTATGACATTAATTGAATAGTGATATCATCAGACCATGTTGCATTAAATATCGAATAAATATAAAGCAATGTGTTTATTTTAATGATGCAGTTGTAAAGAATTGAAGTGGACATTCTATACATGTAGGTTGTCTTGGTGTTTACATTACTAAGCTTAGGCGAGTGGGGAACTCGCTTATAATGAAAATCAAATCATGACATCGTTGTAGATAAAAACACAAAAGCGTGTTACTAGTTCCACGTCCTTGTATTCACTCCAAAATGTATGTTTTACATAAACAGATTTCTGATAAATGGGAATAACTCAAATACATTGGAGTTACTGATTACCTCCCCTATACCATACTGTATTGTTAACACAACACGTTTACATAAAATCAGGTTGATATAGTCGATAATTACGCAACCAACTTAACCTTCTAGCGTTTACATTGATTCTAGCAGACGCTTGGGTCTTTGCCGGATTGCAAATTGCATGATCATCGGCGTATGTACGGTGAATTTCTTACCCACGATAGGTATGAAATTTGATATCCGTCAAAGCGGCCATGTTTTTGCCAAGAACGATAATCAACGGACCGAGAGACCTTAAGTGCTAGTTGATTAACCTACCTAATAACTGCAATGAAAAGTACATTAGATTATAATAAGGATGTTAATAATCATTTAATTTCAACTAGACTATCAGATGCTGCCATCATTGTCAATGTAAATTTATAGGTAGGTTTCATTTTGATACATCACTAATGAATGATACATGAAAAGATTACAATGAATTCTAAACACATTTTTGAGTCCATTGAAACTTTTAAAATAAAACTTATGAAAAAGACTGACTCTGACTCAGACTGACACTGAAAAAGCTTTGTGAAACTGTTAATATCCTCAGTCTCTTTGTTAGTGAACCAGGGTTTTCTTCCTCAAGCTAATAAGCATGTTCACCTAGCATTTGTTCTGAGTCACCATCTCAGTTTGGGATCACAAGTCAGAGGTCACATGTCAAGGATCATATCATTGGGTTCAAGGGTCACAAGGTCACTAGAGGGACAGACAAGAGTGATAATTGAATAATGGGCAACTGACCATAAAGATGTCCCATGTTAGCCACTCTATCACTTAGAAGGTGCTAACTGACCTATAAATAACCTCTGGTCATCAATAACACTGACCACCAAGTGGACATCACTAGACTTCCCACCTTTCCTACCTAGTGTCCTGTGTCCTAAATAGGTGTATAGCTTGATACAGGCAAGTCGGCCATTTACTGAACAATGTACCGCTATTACCCACCAGCTGAACAGTGTGGGTACGGTAAGGAGTTCAAAACGTAATTACTCATTTCTATCAATACAATGAAACAAATTGATTCCTCAAATGTTACTGGTCTCTGGTTGTGTGCTGTCTTAATTTGCACCTGTGTTATGATAATGAGACATTTCACTTTCTTAGCTACCTGTACAGAGTTTTTTTGCATTTTAACCCACAGTATACCTGTGCACAGTAAACATGCAAGAAGATGGGATAGCCTCTCAATTTAAACATATAATGATGGTAAACAATGATTCAGGCATTTAATACCTCACATATCAGCTGACTATAGTGGAGTGAAATCAGATATTTGATTTGTCGGTTCATTGGGTACATGTGTTACCCACGACGTCGCTTGAGGTGAATAAATCCTTTGTTATCATATCCACACAGAAAGGTTTATTGGAACTTTCTCATGCTGATATTGCAGTATAGGATTCATGGTTTTTCTGAGGTGGAAGTCTTTTTTTAGTTTTTAGTCTGACCTTGCTGACCTTCATCCTGATTTGAAGGTGGTGCCCTCTAAGACCATTTTTCCATTATGATCCGTGTTATTAATGTCCTGTCAGGGTATTGATCTCTGAGTGTAGCTACTGATCAGGGAGGAGGGTCTATGGTTAGCCAAGGGAGACAGTATGGAGGGCTAATGGTTAGCCAAGGGAGACAGTATGGAGGGCTAATGGTTAGCCAAGGGAGACAGTATGGAGGGCTAATGGTTAGCCAAGGGAGACAGTATGGAGGGCTAATGGTTAGCCAAGGGAGACAGTATGGAGGGCTAACCTAGAGGAAAGGGACAGGAAAGGAGACGACACTGACAGCCCTCCATCAGCTGTAAATTGGGTCGGATTTTCTTTGTCTTCAGGGAGAACAATGACGCTGCTGTGACACAGATGGAAGCTGCTGTTTCATCAAGTTCTTTATCAGAAATATCCGAGATTCTTTAGAGATCATTATTAATGTAAAATATTGCAATAAAGTCTGTAAAACAAATGCAATTTCGCCTGCGAGACCTGACACTTGACTGGTGAGCAGTATATTTGGCCTATATTGAAATAAATAACAGTGTACTATGATTAAGGGATGTTGGTTTGATGCAGAAAAAATATGTTTATAAAGAACACGCTTACAACAAATTCATGGTTATAAAATGGTATGATCATTTCCTGCCAAATGCCCTATCGTTTGTATGCTATACATGTATAACAAACTATGCTTATAAAGAACTAATTTCCTTGGGCCCTTAATTAAGATTCATTATAAAAAAACGTGTTTTACTGTAAAGCTTTCTGTTATCACCTTGTTATCTGGTCTTATAATATATCCCACAGACTGGCTCATAATACAGAAATTTCTTCGTGTTTTACCTGGTAAACTCTCGGTGTATTTATCATAATAAAAATGGTCTGCAGTACCAATATTCTGTACTTTCGTGACTTGATTGCATAAAAGTAGCTTTTTGTGCTGGTACAGTCCTGCCTAAAGTGCACGTGTGTTCTGATAGATGTACTGAGACAGCTCTGTCGTATTTAATTAAATTCGTAATTTGCTGCACATCAAAGCTACCAAAGGTCGAAGGTTAGACATTGGCTGCTGAAGGGATTTCTCGTATTACTATCACGCACTGCAGGATATGCTGACAGAATTAGTCACAAAACTGCATTCATACATTATTACATGATTTTGTACATCAAGGAGTGCCAGCAGACCAGGTGTAACACAGACCACCCAGAAATGACACTGCAATAACAGTGTTAGGACATGGACAACGGACCGATGTACCTGGTAAACACTTGGTGTATAAATACAGGGTGTTTTACCTGGTAAACACTTGGTGTATAAATACAGGGTGTTTTACTTGGTAAAGTCTTGGTGTATAAATACAGGGTTTTTTACCTGGTAAAGTCTTGGTGTGTAAATACAGGGTGCTTTACCTGTCACCTCACCTGGTGTATAAATACAAGGTGTTTTACCTGGTAAACTCTTGGTGTATAAATAGGGGGGTTTTTACCTGTCACCTCACCTGGTGTATAAATACAGGGTGTTTTACCTGTCACCTCACCTGGTGTATAATACAGAGTTTTTACCTGCCACCTCACCTGTAAGTGTTCTATACAAAGTACTTACCTGTCCCCTAGTACTTCTAGTGCAACATTTTCTTCCAAAAACATTCCTTCTGATATGCAAAATTTGCTTGTTAAATTTATTTTTAGGGAATGCGAAAGGAGTGTTACGAAATATGTTGTGCATTGAACATTAAAACAGGCCCTTTGAACCTGTAGTTTAGGTAGGATGATCTGATATTGATAAGTCAGATTTAAATAAATTTGAAGTCTGACTCACGGTTAGGGGTGTATCTTAGGATTGTCTGCTTCACACACTTCATAGGTGTAAGGATACAAGCTAAAACATAGTGTTTCATGTCCACAGTAAACTGCCTAACCCTGTCTATCCCCGCTTATCTTTGCTGGGTGTGATAAGCGCACAGCCTCCGAAGCTGCTCTCAGCATCATTAGATAGCGGCAGCAGGTACCTCTAGGTGATTCAGCACTGCAAATGTGTATCCGTTTCAACAGTTTCAGGTTCTAGTTTTATATTTACTTGATACAATCTGCACATATGATGTTTCCAATTATTTTCTGCTTCGTGATCAGGATTTTGAGTCATTTAGTTATTTTGGAACACAGACTCCATCGTTTAATGGAAGCATTAAGGAAACGTTGGTTTTTAAACTGGCGTGATGTTCCAAGATCTCGACAGGAACTGATTATTATTAGTTTGGTGTATGTTCATTCACGTTTTGTGTAGCAAGATATAAATGATAAACTACGATCAACTTTATCGCCACATCTCCCTTGAAGTGGGGTGTTACAGAAAGCCAGCTCATCTCCAGAGATATTTAATCTTCAAGTCTGACAAAAATAAAACAAAGCCAGAATTGAATGTTCCATTATTAAATGATTGTAAATCTGTATCACACATTGTTATAATTAGATACATAATTAAAAAAAATGTTCAAAAGTATCAATAAAGTGAAATTGACAATTCATTGAATAAGGGGTGATTTTAAACACTTCTCATTCATCTATACTCTTTAGTGGTCTTTTGATACATATTCCCTTACAGAAATGTTCGTCAGATTAATGTCTTCCTTAGTTTTTATCGTAAGAATTGAGCCTGTGTGAAGACTGACCCAGTAATAGCTCCCATTCCACCCCGAGGGACATGCTGAGCAGTTTAGCGCTGATGATGTTAGTGGAATGTAAATTAATGAGCTCCATTGTGTGTGTGAGTGTGTAATATATGGACAGATTTGAGGTTCATTGTCTAGTCCACACTATCTTCTAGTCTCCCTCTTCTTGCTGACAAATGATGGATGTCTATTGGACAATTCCTGGATACATCATCCTCAATTTGGTGTCCATGGAGACCGTGTCATCTTTATGGATGTCATCATCACTGAAGTGTTTATACAAAGAAGTCCCCGGCCTAGGCCAACTGTTCTGTGGCAGGATGTCCCAGAAACTATTTCATCAGGACACCAACAGTCCTGAATTATCAAAATAATCAAATTCATAAACTGAACAATGCAGTCGTGAGCAGTCATGCATAAAATTCTAGAATTTTGATTGGATTATTGATTTATTTTATTTCCACTATCATGAATAAAGCAATGTTTCTGTCTTGATCGGAATTGAGGGTCCTGCAAATGTGAATGCCAGAACCTTTAACACAAAATAAATACTTTGGGTTTAAATTTCCTTGGTAAGTATTTGGTCATCCTCAATATCCAGGGATCGTAGGTGAGCTTAACACCTGGATATCAAAGTTGTTCTTATCTACTGCATGCATATGGTTGACCACAGCCTGCAGCTACACATAACACTTGGTGTATGCGATGGCTATTGTTTTATAGGCTATTACATACTAGTTATATCAAGATAGGGTGGGTAAAGGTAATATCTAATATCTATGGAGAAGATACAGGTATAAATGTTTACTTTATGTGTGTATACAGGGGCATATTGAAGTTGACATAACACAATACCAGGTAAACAAGACAAAGTTCCCTTTCTACAGACAGGTGTGTATTGCCACGCATTTGTATATCATTAGTTGGTTGTTTAGAGGAATTTACACCATAGAGAGATTAATTTCCACTTAGGTTTGTCAATAAGCTTCCGTGTGGTGGTGACGGGAGCTGCTCTGTAGTTACAGGGAAGACGGGCAGATATAGTATTGATCACTGAGTGGTGGTGGTGGTGTACCCAATCCTCCTTACACAGCTACGTATGTGTGCATGTGTGTGAGAACCAGTATCCAAGAATGATATCCAGAACTGTTCCGATTCTTAGACCTGTGGCCGGTAATTCTCGTTTGGTAGAGAACAGTGTGACGATCCTAATCGTGTGAGGTCTTGGTGGATCCTGGACCAGATTCTATAATGGAAGCAGTGTATACATGTATGTGATATAAACGGATACGCGAGGTGCTAAGCGCGACAGTTTTACAAGGACATATTTCTGTATCTTCAAGATTCCACAAATCTTTTTGTCAGCAGATATTTGGATGAGAAACTGGAGATGTTTTGAACCCTTTAATCTCACAGATTTATGGAAGACTGTTGATAAGGGAAGATTTTTGCACACAAGTTGTGATTTTCTGGTATCTTTATGATGCATGCGTACCTCAGTGAGTGACAGTTATATTCTGTGCAGCTTCCTGTAAAAGCTGGGTCTCCGGAAAGCTTGTGATGTCAGTGGATCATGTGATGACGGATTGTGGCTTTTAGTCTGAGATATAGACCTTATTATAACAAGTTAAGGAATTTATGTTGAAATTTTATAATTTATGAAAAAAGAGTAGATATCTAGATCTGCCCAAACAAAATTTCCCAAGGACAAGTATGACCTCTGGTTCCGTAGTGGAGACATTTATCGATGGAATTGGACAGATTCACACACAACTGGTCTTTTAGTCTGCCACAAAATCAATAGTGCTACTTGGCATTGTTTTGATTCCAACTGATGTCCAATCCCACTGTTTACACCAGCCCCACCCTAGATCATACAGCCTAATTGCTGCTTCGTCATAACACTCTGGACTTACTCACCTATTCTATCAATCATACACAACTAGTCTGTGGACAGGTTATTATCTAACCCTCAATTAGGATGTGAATTGATTGGATATGGTCGAGGAATCCTAATTGAAACATCTCATTGGAGGAGTCATTCCTTGGTAACAGTACACTGGTGTAGAGCTGGGATTTCGACTATATAAACAAATAATCTAGAACAGAGTATCCTGTTTCTCTTGCTCTTCCCCCTGGTGTTTGTAAACAGGTTTATCACAGGGACATGTACTGTGGGAAAAGGACCTGGTGATAATTGGATGCGCTGGTGATTTGTGGATGATGGATGAGATTCTGGACACAGAGAAGTGTGTGGACTGACAGCTAGACTCTACATTATCCAGCCAAACTTTGTCATCTGGTATCTACAACCGTCTCACACAGATCGAGGCATGTCAGTCTGGAATCTGTTTCAGAGACTTTTTGAAGAAGATAAAGACTATTAAGTAGGGCTATAGATTTGTACCAGATGGTCCCGTTGGTGTGAGAATACACTATCTGCACGTGCAGGCTGCTATATGATCTGGTGTACAGCATTTGGACCAATATTTGTGAATCAGTTTGGAGGAACATGCTGGGAGAAGTATAGGAGAGAATACATTTTTAGACTTCCTTGTAAGCTAGTTGTAGGCTATCGTTGTGGTGGGACATTTCTGTGGTAGGACTGAGCTTTATCCCCAGGAGGGAGGTACACTACTGCAGCTGGTGAACTTGACTGAACTCAGGCCGCCATGTAAACACAAACAGTGGACCTCACAGACTCACAGACTCACAGACTAAACATGCACCCAGTGTCTCCAAGATCTCATCACTGCTAATACCTTCCATCCCCGGGACTGTCTAGATGTATCGCTTCCGTCTGACTACCCCTGGAGCTACTGAATAGCTGTGACTCAGGTCGGGTGTGAAATTGTCATTGTGAAAGCCCTACTTCATCAGCTACAGTGGCCGAGGGCTGTGTGTAGTACTAGGGACAAGTGTAGTAGAACTCGGTGGACACGTAAGTCATTGGAGCTGTGTACATTCTCTAACTAATCCCCACACACAGTTCTCACAATAGAAAGGGAAGCAAAAAGTTGTGGATTAATATTGCTGTGTTTAGTTTGACTTTAGCTAGCCATTCGTGTATTAAAGATCTAGGCACGCTAAGTTGTGGGTATGTTACACACCGACTTCAAAAGGCCATACAACAATACACTATTTCTTTATTTATGAATTAGCCGTGATGACAGAACCCTTTGACACGCAGTCTGCACTCCACACTTGGACAATTTACGGATGAATATTTTATACCATGAAAGTGGAACAAACTTGTCTAACTGTTCTACTGTACAGATGTAGACAAAGGACCTTTAAGAAATACCACATTTCCCAAGGATCGTAACTATATATATATACATTTCGTGCTAGTACAATTTTTCATTATCGGAAATTCGCATTGGATATGATGGATTGTGTAAAAAAGGCAGATATTCTTGATAATTTATTGTTCAGAAATAGTGAATCTAATGCATGTTTGTATTAGCACCTGAGCCTAGAGCCAATTAGTGTTAATTTGTGTCTTAGCACATAAACTTTGAACAAAGTGCTAATTTGTGTACTGGCACCTGAACCTATCAAGCCAAGTGCTAATTTGTGTATCAACACCTGGTGCTGGAGACTACTGATAACCGGGTGTATAAGAACCATATCTAACCAGACTGGTGATAATTTGTATGTAACCCCCGGCAGGAAGTATATGGACACCCCAGTGAGATGCTAACCTGGAGTCTGTGAGGGTAGCCTGGTGTAAGATTGGGTAGAGTCAGACCTTGTGTGACTATCAGGGAGCTCAGAGTCTCCATATCTAGATACATCTCTACAGCCATATATACTGCTAGTACAGCTGTCTCTGTTCACATCTTACTGTAGGAGGCAGTGATATTACACTGAATCTCTCCCTACATTTCTGAGGACGGCTGTAAGGGCAGCTAGCTCTAAGGGCCAGCTTGTTTCCCTACCATTGTGTGGTACTTTCAGTACCAGCTCTAGGGCCAGCCTGTTTTCCTGCCATTGTGTGGTACTTTCAGTACCAATTGGATGTCTATTGTCATCAGGCCATAAGCATTCTACCATTGTTGTCCCGTTTCTCACAGTAACCCGGCCACAGATGGAGGACAATCTGTAAGCTGTGTGAGATTTTGTGATTTCTTGTGATGCTGGTTTATAAAAATTTTATGTGACAGTTGGCGGTAGGTGGAGGTCTACTGGGATCTACATCATTGTGGTGCTCGAACTGTGTCAACACTGTAGTGAAACATAACAAGAAGGACAAGAGGAAGACAAGGAAAGTCTAGGATAGGTTTGATACATGTGGATCTGTGTTTAATGTCATAGAACATTTGTGCAGTACACCGGGTCAGTTAACTATCTACACAAACAATTAAAGGTTCACGTCCAGGAGGAGCTTTCCTGATCCCAAAGTGTTTTATACATTATATAAGTTAAAGTGATCCTTGACCATTAGTTCGGACTGACCTGTGGCCTTGGGCACCAGTTAAGTCACTTCCACTGACTACTGTAGTGGACCTGATTGGGATGTAATACACAGATCTTGGGTGGTGTGTCTATATCCAGTGTTACATGATGTATACCTCCTACCTTAGGCCAGCCAATCACCTAACTACCTGTAATTAGCAACTTAGAAGGCTAGCAATGACCTGTAAATAGATGTGTGTACACATGGTCCACTGACCACTAACCCAATACACATGGTCCTAGGTCCACTGGGCAGTCTGCACAACCTAAACATGCCCACCAAGCAGAGATACTCCCTGTTTGCCTGTACCCGGCCCATGGAGGATTTCATGCCCATCGGCCACAGAGTCTGGGGTAGGTACTACACGTCTCTGGTCATCAGTTAGGTTTTACCTGCTGCGTGATCTCCATCATACAGTTACTAGTACAATGTTTGCAAGCTAAAGGTGCACCCAATGTTTACAGGTAGATTTTGATTACAGTGGTCACATGGTCAATATACAGGTGTATAATATTACAACAAAGGTACATTGTAGTCTGTACCTGTCTTCTGGTGAACTTTTAACCTACTTCTGAAGACACAGGTGTAAATGACCAGGTGTGAATTTATTATGTAGATGATGATTGTAAGGCCTTTAGGCTGCTACCTGGGTAGCATGTACACACCTGGCATCATCACACCTGTATACACCAACTTGTCCATATGTTGATTTAATGTAATGATACATAGAAATGTTAGTGTACATTGACACTTGTGTAATCTGACCCCTGAGTACTACAGCATCTTATGTAACAAACTTGCGCTGAAATATATACCTACACTGTACTAAATGAAGTACTGTTATTCCATCAGATAGTGATAGGTTTCCCTCTTTATGTTTTTTTTGTCATAATTTGAACAGGAATTTTATTTATAAATGATTGTATCACAAGTGGGGGGGGGGGGGGGGGCATATAGATGCATCATGCAGCCTTAATATAAGTGTATATGTGTAACAAGTAGCTCTTAATCATGTCGTAATATCTAGCAGGTTGGCAAATGCATGTAACAAAATACAAAAACCAATGTGTACCAGTACTGTTGTAGTATAACGGTACAGGTGGGCTGATAGGCTCGTTACAGGTGAACAGATGTCTGTAACACTCGACTGATGAATCGAGAGCTGCATCATTGTGAAGGTGTACCACGTAATTAGGCCCTGTTTGATGAGATTGCACTTGTTACAAACATGTAATGGATTTGTTCCCAGGACTCTTATCGTACTAGAGTCTGTATCTACCATTAGCTTGTGTATCTGTAGTACAAATGTACCCCGACCCTCATACTGGTACCATATAGTCTCTATATCTACTTCACTGCAATACACCATATCAGTGTTCCCCCATAACCTCTAGATGGGGGGTGTTGACCCCTAGGGGGTAGTGGGTGGGGGTGCCTTTTGTTACATACATATACCTGGTGGGAGGCTTAAGGTATCCTAATACATCTCATACTGTAAACTTTTCTGTAGCTTCAACCTCTGTACAATATTGCTTGTCAGTTGACCTTGACTTGTTTCAAGGTTAATGAACTTTTGTGGATGTATCAGTGAATACAAATTATGTGCTGTGTGT
Organism: Mimachlamys varia; assembly: GCA_947623455.1. Lineage (NCBI taxonomy): Eukaryota > Metazoa > Mollusca > Bivalvia > Pectinida > Pectinidae > Mimachlamys > Mimachlamys varia. Next base: position 5,857,988 of record OX392534.1, read on the forward strand.
GGTGCTTTTGATAAGATTCCTTTATAATGATCCTGTTAATTAACCCCAGTACACATATATTTAACATGAAAGAATCATCGTGATATGTGGTTATGAAGTACCGTATGTATAGATAACTCTAGCAAGGCTGCACAACGAGTAAAGTCATCATCATCCTGAACAGAAATCAGATCTCTGTAGTTTAAATTATAAAAGTTGTGCATAAGGTACTGAGGTAGTTAGTATTAGGAAAATCACGGTAGCTGCGATTGTATTGGTTACTTTATGTCTAAAGCTATACTGCTGTACCCCCAGTGCTCCCTCTCCAAAGTCTAGAATTTCCCCTGTATATAAAGGTTTATTATTGTGGTGACTCACCATAAGAAAGCATTTTGGTGTATGTTAATATCTGTACACTATAACTAATTCAAACTTTAAATAAAAAACAGTTTTTTCTGGCATGCACGCTACATGTTTAGAGAGTACCTTAAACCTGCCTCTCAACTACTCAGGTGTTCAGGCCTAGCCACTTCCATCCTCTACATCCGTGTCAAGTTAAATTCAGGGCTTCACATGTTGAAAGTTTTACACAGGTTCTCTCGGTACGTGCTGGGCAAATTTCACGCGTAAAGTACCAATTGTTTTCCTCAATTGGATCTCTGGCTATTAGAACAAAAGAGGATAACATCATATTAGGTCAGGGAGGATTGAAGGTGCCCTGAATTTGGCCGACCCCTTGTTAGGGGTCAATCTCTATCCACTTTACAATTGTGATGCTTGTGTTATTTTCTCCTGATTATGACGTCTGTGTGGAACGGTGTGGAGCTGTTCCAGTTTTTGAAGATTCCTGATGTCGTAATCTCCGAGTGCCTGTTGCGAAAGTTGGGACTGGGGGGCGAAAATAGAAAGTTCTATCTCAAGTTTAAACAAACAAATTTCAAAACGGTATAAACGTTTATGGTGAGGAGCAAGAAGGATGTGTACTATCACTGTACTTAGGGCGGTGTGGAGACCAAGGGAGCTGGACAGAGGTTCACGACTGTGTAAGGAAAATTAAGTTATAATTAGTAGTGGTAAATTGGGACAGATTTCGTTAGGAATTTCCCTGTGGTAGATTGTGTCAGGTGAATGGATTTATTTATCAATGGGAAGATCTTCTACTTTTGTTGTAAGATGTCTATTGGAAGAAGGTCAGATCATTGGAATTGGCTATATAAACAGTGCAGCTTGTACTAGCTATATAGTCTATTATGATTTGATTTGATGAAATGTGAAAGTTGTAAATTTTGAATTCAGTCAAGGTTAATACTGTTTATAGCTATGTAGGAGAAGATTTTCCATACCTAACTGTACCTGATGTTGTTACCTTTGACCTCTTGATCGGTTTGACCTAACATGTCGTGTTTCTTCTCTGGCCACATTGTTTTCCTGGTCCTGTCACATTACATGTTTTGCACCATTAATGGCCATCATTCATTCCAGTGCGGAACACAAGAACCGTTGACCAGGCCTTGGTTCAATGTTTATTTCACATTACAGGATATATGGAGTACTTTCCTGCTGTGTTTTATCCACACTGGGATTTTCTCATTCTGGAATATTTTATTACTGCTTTTGTATGTTCAGCAGGATAATATTCTACCAATTTGTGACCCAATCAGAATAATTTGGAATATTTGTGATGTGCTTTCCCGATTAACATGAGAAAAGGTGTTGTAGATCGTCTGTATACTGTAGTCATCATGTTTGTATGTAGTTGTGATAGCTATATTTAGTAAAATGGTCTCTAGATAATACATTTGATATAGCTAACATAAGGGATAATTCATTTTTGTATACCATTTGATCTCCAGTGTCGTAGTTTAATTCGTTTGCAGAACTATCTTCTTACATGTATGAGGTTCATGACTAGAACCGTAGGTGTGGTGATGGTTTCCATGACAGGAGAGCTCGATTATGGATTGTGAACTAATCCCTCCCTGGTCTCGTTGCTCTACTGGTCTGTGATAAGTTACAAGCTAAACATTGTCATCATATTGTGATTTTCCTGAATAAACCAATATGAATGTTACCCAAAAGGATTCTGCATTAGTTATTTAATTGCTGATGTCTTTTGTATTTTCAGATATTCGCAACCAGTTGAACGAACAGTTAAGATGCCTAGAAAACAGATTAGAAATTCAAGTTGCCATGGTGACAGAGATACAAGATTTTTTCCGGAAAAAGGCTGAGGTAGAAATGGAATATTCCCGGAGTCTGGATAAACTTGTCAAATCGACTAAGTTCCGGCACAAGCAAGAGAAACAGAAGTAAGTTAACTTGTACATTATCAGTCTACCAATCAGTTTAAAATATTCTTCAATTTGTGCTTAGAAATCTATCAACAAATGAGTAATAATTCCAATTAGCCAGTTAGCTGAAATGTTATGACAAAAAAAAACGATAACAAAGACATTGCAAAACAGCCAAGGTTAAAGGACATAACAGAGGAGAATACAGTCAATTTATGAGGAGGCGATTAAAGGAAGTACAGCTCATAATAACAATATGAAGAACTAAGGTATTCTCTGCATATTAATAAAGGACTGCACATGTTAGAGTCAATTTAGTTTGAGGTCACGACATCAAGGAACCAAGGTCAAGGTAATGACAGAACTGCCTGGCTTATTTATCATTTAAACCTTGCATACATGACAATAACCAAGGTGAAGGTTATATATAGTGCGTGTAAAACTACATATCATTGAAGGTCAAGGTAGTAAGGATTCTATACATTTATTTGGATGAATCACCTAAGTACAGCTATATTTGTCTGTGTATCCAGTTTAGTAGAAACAATCGATACAAACTTTGTCCAGACAGGAGAAAATGCTCAGTTAGCAAAAGTAGGGTACAGTTTGAATTCCTTCAATTTACATGTGATGTTTACTGATGTACTGCCTGGTGCCAGAACTGTCTGCTGTCTGTGTGGGACAGATTTAGGTGGGATACACACCAGTGGTGTAGATATAGTTTATATAGAACCCTGTGTATTATTGATGTCAGTAGGATAGGTATGACAGATATTATACATGATATAGATAGTGTCAACATCATGCCACTCTCCACCCTCCACAATCTCATGGGGACTGGGACATTAAGATTGCTCACTCAGTAGCTAGATATGTTTCCAAAATTACACAGCTATAATATTTATCTTATTTTAAGGGACAGGGGTTATACAAATCCACTATTCCTACGCATAGAGCTGATTTATTTTATGTCAGGTCTTGTGAAATTTTGAATATTTTTTACCAAATTATAGGCCCAGGGCTAATGTAGAAATATGAAATTGTTCTATTAAGGGTGCTGTGGTCTGTTCTTATTGTATTTGTTGGATATACCTGGCTATATTATGAAATGCTGTTATTCGTAGTTTGTTGGATGTGTCAGACCATATTGACACTGTGGCTGTCATTGGTCTATGACTGCCATTACTCTGTGGCTGGCACATGTATCGATGTTGTCACAGTAAATATTACCAATTTTACTGTAAATTGTCATTAGTGATAATTAAAGCTCGTTTCTTCTGAGAACATAAAAGATGAATGCTTGCAATAATGTTCTGAAATTAAAATTCATGTATTCAGCTTCACTTCTCATTTGAATGTGAAAAGTAGTAAATTATTAATTGTTAAAAGCATTACGTGACCTTTGACTGATGGAAGCTTGTCTTTCATGTTTTCCTGCCTGTGGTTGTTGTCCGACTGATAAAGAGGGGGAGTTGGCAGACTGTGTGTATTCATGAATAATTGAGGTGATAGGAGGTGGGGAGGAAGGGGATGATTGGAGGGGTAGAGAATGATTGGGGAGGGGGAGCTGTTCTTTCTATCCTGAGCTATCTGATGTGTAGAAATTTTGTAGAGATATTCCCTCCACCAAGGGATTCTGTTTGTAGAATCCTGGAGCTCAGTACCAGGCCCCATAGATCAATGGACTAACTGGCAGGGTGCAAAATACATAATCAATTCATAGCCATCAGCAACGGGCTTCTCTGCACATGTGAATCTCACCAAAAAATGGCTGCTTAGTAAATCGGCCACAACGCCATTATCACATATTATCCACCCAAGCAATACTTGTGCCTACAGTCTAGTACTACCCTGTCAGCCATAACTCTGTCAGCTGTGATCCATTCTCACAGACTAAAGTGATGTTCTTTGTTCTTGCTGAATCCCAGGGTTAACAGCCCAGTGTCCAAGAACATCACCATTAAAGACAGTTTATGACCTAGTCCCCAGGCTTTTTGATTTTATCTTTATTTATCCAGCAAAGTTAGTCACAGTGACCTTTTATCTATCAAAAGTAATTATGTTTAAAATTTATATTCATGGAAGATGTGGAATATTAGAAATCATTAGAGTTGTGCTACAGAAGAGGACTTTTCAGCATTGGCCTAGAATTTTGTTAAGCTGGACACTAATTGCATGAGTTCTTACCAAACTTGGACTAGCATTATATCAGATTGTGGACATCAGTCTTAATCGTACTTCTTTTTTCATCTCTGTCCATATTCCCACTTTGTTATATGTCAATTTGTTTGGCTGGTTTCCATGGAGATAATTTGTCCATTTGTTTGGCTGGTTTCCATGGAGATCAGACTTGATATAAAGATTCTGTGGGTTGCTGACCTTTAACCCTTCACACAGGAAGTGGCCCAGATAACCTCAGTGCTTCGAATTCCTCCACACTCTGTCTACCGTATATAGATACAAGTCTGATATCTTTGTTTGTGTGTCCAACAATACAGATAGATCTTTGTTTAACTGTATTTCCTTATAGAATTAATTATGGTAGTGTTGGTAATTGCCATTGAACCGATGAAATAGAAAAATTACCATGTTCCTTTGGTGACATGGCCCTTCCTGTGGCTCCTGTCTGTCCTGTTCTCCATCTCAAGGTCGGTGTCATGGTTACAGGTCAACATAGCAACTGGCTTTGAAAACAAAAATTATTTGTTTTATATCAGTTTATTCTTCACATGTGCCCATAATAGTGGGGCAAATGTGTACAAGTGTATGTAGGCAAACTAAAACACGGAGAGCAATTCCTGTTCAATTTTAGTATTCAAAACTGACAATTTGGCAATATCCATGAAAATTAGATATCTAGATCGCGAAATTTTAATTTGTGTAAATTTTATGTCCTCATTTTGAGTACCAATTTTAGGGACCTGCATCTCGGGGTCAAGGTCACAACACATTTATATCTCCACAGAGCTGTGTGACATGGTTTCACAACATATAACATCACAGCCTGTTATGTGCAGTTTGTGCTTCACATTTTATTGATTTGACTAGCTTGCTCTACACACCACATAATATGATGTATCTTTCTCTTTAGCAGAAAAGAGGAAGGTTTAGGGGGGGGGCACCAAAGGGGGGATGGGGGATACCAGTATATTTGCTGAAGGTGTCATTGTCATACTCCTCCAGTATATAATATCAAAAAATATTTGAAATAAAACATAACTATAACTCGAATGATACAGTAAGCAATATCTTGAAATGATATTTCAAGGGTTTGGTCTGGCTGATGCAGAGATGCTACAATTAAATTCTGTTTTTGCTTGAAGATGAGATGTAAATATAATAGGCCACACTCGAAAAAAACCAGTAATACAAAGCAAATTTTGAGCATCGGTGCTATCAAAGGGAAGATCATTTAAATTGATCATTACCTAATTACAGGAGGGAACATTATATATAATTGTCATATTAACGGAGTAAATTGTTACTAATTACAGGAAGGAACAATATGTATAATTTACATACTAATGCATTGCATTGTTACTAATTACAGGAGGGAACACTGGTCCATGTTCTCCACCATGTCATGTTGGCAACAGTTACTGGACATTACCAAGAAAGAAAGTCGCGACCACGGAGTGATGAGTGAGATCTGTAACAACCAGCTCGTCCAGAGAATGGGCCACATCATCGACAACTCACAGAGGATCTACCGCAGGGTATGTATGGCCCGTGGGGTGAATACACAATCCTTACTACAGGGTATCTATAGCCCGAGGGGTGGGTACACAATCCTAACTATAGGGTATGTATGGCCTGAGGGGTGGGTACACAATCCTAACTACAGGGTATGTAAGGCCTGAGGGGTGGGTACACAATCCTAACTACAGGGTATGTATGGCCTGAGGGGTGGGTACACAATCCTTACTACAGGGTATGTATGGCCTGAGGGGTGGGTACACAATCCTAACTACAGGGTATGTATGGCCTGAGGGGTGGGTACACAATCCTAACTACAGGGTATGTATGGCCCGAGGGGTGGGTACACAATCCTAACTACAGGGTATGTATGGCCTGAGGGGTGGGTACACAATCCTAACTACAGGGTTTGTATGGCCCGAGGGGTGGGTACACAATCCTAACTACAGGGTATCTATAGCCCGAGGGGTGGGTACACAATCCTAACTACAGGGTATGTATGGCCTGAGGGGTGGGTACACAACCCTAACTACAGGGTATGTATGACCTGAGGGGTGGGTACACAATCCTAACTACAGGGTATGTATGGCCTGAGGGGTGGGTACACAATCCTAACTACAGGGTATGTATGGCCTGAGGGGTGGGTACACAATCCTTACTACAGGGTATGTATGGCCTGAGGGGTGGGTACACAATCCTAACTATAGGGTATGTATGGCCTGAGGGGTGGGTACACAATCCTAACTACAGGGTATGTATGGCCTGAGGGGTGGGTACACAATCCTAACTATAGGGTATGTATGGCCTGAGGGGTGGGTACACAATCCTTACTACAGGGTATGTATGGCCCGAGGGGTGGGTACACAATCCTAACTACAGGGTATGTATGGCCTTAGGGGTGGGTACACAATCCTAACTATAGGGTATGTATGGCCTGAGGGGTGGGTACACAATCCTAACTACAGGGTATGTATGGCCCGAGGGGTGGGTACACAATCCTAACTACAGGGTATGTATGGCCCGAGGGGTGGGTACACAATACTAACTACAGGGTATGTATGGCCTGAGGGGTGGGTACACAATCCTAACTACAGGGTATGTATGGCCTGAGGGGTGGGTACACAACCCTAACTACAGGGTATGTATGACCTGAGGGGTGGGTACACAATCCTAACTACAGGGTATGTATGGCCTGAGGGGTGGGTACACAATCCTAACTACAGGGTATGTATGGCCCGAGGGGTGGGTACACAATCCTAACTACAGGGTATGTATGGCCTGAGGGGTGGGTACACAATCCTAACTACAGGGTATGTATGGCCTGAGGGGTGGGTACACAATCCTAACTACAGGGTATCTATAGCCCGAGGGGTGGGTACACAATCCTTACTACAGGGTATGTATGGCCCGAGGGATAGATACACTAGGGTATGTAGGATTAGTAGGAAATGGGAGGGGGGACTAGGGTAAGTAAGGTGGGGAGACTAGAATAAGGAGAGGTTGGAGATGAGATTAAGAGTTTTGAGGGAACTAGTGTGAGAAGATATAGAACTAATAGGTATTCAGTGAATTCTGCCACACATACTAAAGTTCATAGAGTCAAGGTCATCGGATGGGAAGAAGAGTGTGTGAAACTTGTGAACAAAAAAAAAAGGAATGACATTTATGAAACTCAAAGTGATACGGAAACAAGTGATTATGGTGTCATTTTCAGTTTAAAAGGAGTATTACAAAATTTTAAGTTAATGTTTCAATTAAATGCACTTAAACCCTTGAGAAAAAAACTTAAATTGCTGGAATTTTTCAACTTTCATGTAAATGTCAGTGTCGTGTAATGCACTAAGTAGATGGCCCTATAATATTGGGATGTGATGACAACTCTTGAGGGCATTTATTAGATGTTCCTGACCCTATATTATACAATTTGACCCTATACCAAATGTTAAATACATATATACTGAACTAACTTTTTATTTCAGTGTCGAGATATTGGTGTTGAAAGCCATGAAGACATAATGAAAACACTTACAGAATTACAAAGTGTGAGTAGACCCAGATATCTTCGGAATGTCCAATGTATGCGTCATATATTTTAACCAAATGCAAGTTGCAATCTTGTCATCCTCTGGTCACTCCCTTTACTCATTCACCCTGTAATTAAAATGAACTATTCCAACCTTTGAATTGGAAAAGTTAAATCGTGTCTTCAGGGGAGAGTTAAAATTGCGAGTTGACCAGGATATTTTCTTACAAATGCAATCTATATATATATAAGTCACACTTCCCGCATCCAAAAGAATTTTTTTTAGATAATTAAGATGTACATGATAAGAGTTTTAGATATCAGGTTTCAAGTACCAGAGCTCATACACAAAGTTTGCCCTGTCTAATTGGGTATGCAGACAAATGTGTGGCTAGGGAGTTTTGACAATATCAAAACATACATTTGAAGTATAAAAATACATGCTTTTGAAGTGAAGTTCTGTTTTTGAAGGACGTTCAATCGTAGAGATGTCAACATTTGATGTAATAAGATGAAACGTAATTGCTGCAGTGTACGTGTGTCTGATGTTAATGTTGGCCCAGGAAACTCAAATCAGCAGGAAAACAAAACCTGAAACACAAACCTCGCACAGTCCTGATCTACATCAGGCCAGACTTATCAAACACACACAAGACATTGCTACCTAAACCTGCACTTCATACAAAATCAACCAAACAAAACTAAAAAACCAATAGCATGAAAAATTCAAGATGTTCTCATGAAAGGAATAGTTTTGTATTCCCTTCTCAAGGCTCCAAGCATTAAACAGACCTTTCTAAACCAAAAGATCTGTAATCTAAGCATAGACATAAAATGTGGCTTCTTCAGCAGGAAGTTAAATGTCGTAACAACAGGCCCTTTTGACCTTTTGTTTAGGCTGTAAGAGCTGACATTTGGAGTTGGTCAGCTTTTAGGAGATAAGGCTTTGTTTACTAGGGTGCATTAAATTGCAATGTGCATGTGTACACATGGTGCACACAGCTCACAATAAAAACATAATTAGATACACATTACCATCTGGTGCTGTCTAGGGGGCACTGCCTTTAGTCTACATTACTGGCGAGTCATAGCATTTGGTTTTGTTTAATTTGTAGTCTGAAAGTGATAAAGGCACGAGTATTTTAAGGCAAAAACGTTTTTTGGAGTGGCAAATTATTTTCATAGTTGTATGAACATGTAATGTGGCAGAAGGAAAAAGATCAATGAAATGAGGTCACACTTTTCTATATGTATGATAAGTTTAACTTCAAAAGTGATTGTCCTTTGTGGTCCTTCCTTTCCTTATGGACATGTATATACGTAGCAAAAAAAAGAACAATTTGTTCCATAATCAGACGTGTTTAGTTTGTGTACTATATGTATACAGTCACTGTTCCCTGTGTTAAGTTCTACACTCTTTGTGTCCTGGTGTTTATGTACTATATGTATACAGTCACTGTTCCCTGTGTTAAGTTCTACACTCTTTGTATCCTGGTGTTTATGTACTACAGTCTTCGTGTCCCTGTGTTAAGTACTACAGTCTTCGTGTCCCTGTGTTAAGTACTACAGTCTTCGTGTCCCTCTGTTAAGTACTACAGTCTTCGTTTCCCTGTGTTAAGTACTACAGTCTTCGTGTCCCTCTGTTAAGTACCTGGTACTACAGTCTTCGTTTCCCTGTGTTAAGTTCTACACTCTTTGTGTCCTGGTGTTTATGTACTATAGTCCTGAAATGCTGAGCACTACCCATATCCTTTGTTTGCTTGCCTGAACCCTGACATTCATTAATGCAGTGTATAACATGCACCATATCCTGCAGTATCCCTAGAGAGCTGTATAGCCCTTGGATATGTGATGTAACACAAAAGCTAACAGTAGAATCAGCTGGGGAACATTGTATGTGATGTAACATCATTGGGTTTTACATGCTAAGGGAGAATTGGTTTAGGGGGTCAATAAAACTCAATAAATTTGTAATTTACTGTGTACTTTACCTAATTATAGCTGTTGACTCTGTATGGGCTTTCTTAGCAGTTCTTGTGTGTGAACATAATAGTTCTGACCCAGATACGACAGACTGGGTTAATTTGTCTGTAACATAAATGATGAAGTAGGCAATGATAGTAGGTCTGATGTCACATAGAAGCAATTAAAGAATCTCTTTATCGAGATACTGAATATTTGGTAATGTATTCATTACTTTTCAAAATTGTATGTATCACACAGTCATACTGTAAAATGATAAAAAATCTTTGTCAAGATACTGAGCTAAAGTCTTCATAAACTTCCCTGTGGTAGCTGCCATTCTGACCTACAATTACATGAGAAGCCTTGCTATGTTTTCTGCATTTTGTATGCAGATACATATTGGGAAGGATAAAGTTTGGTAGAAGTTTTGGCTTTTGGTGGTTGAGAAAAATAAATGTACCTAAAATAATTGTCACTCATTCCTGACCGTTTCACTACTGCTTCAGATGAAATCAGGTCACCTTTCAATAAATGGTACTAGGTATGCTATGCTTGTTGATATGACCTTGCCCCTGCTATATTGTTTGTATGCTATTTTCCCCCTTCTATACTGTTGAAGCATGGCCCCTTGCTATATCATTGAAATGACTTTGGCCTTTGCTATACTGTTACTATGACCTTGTCGCATGTTATACTGTTGATACTGTTGATATGACCTTGCCCTTTGCTATACTGTTGATATGACCTTGCCCTTGCTATACTGTTGCTATGACTTTGCCTATACTGTAATAATAATTTTGACACGACCTTGACCTATGTTTCAGGCTATGAAGACATACCATACATACCAGTCAGAAAGTAAACAGGCCGAGGCCAAACTCAAGGCTGTGGAAACGCAGAAATCCAAACTGGAGGTTCAGCTCTCCGGCAAAAATGTCTCAAATAACCGCAAACTTAAAAGCTTTATGCGTCAGACTGAGAAGGTGAGTTGGGCCTGTTTAAGTAATATAACAGTTTTAAAGGACACTAAGTGTATATATGAATTCAGTGTAACTCCACTTTACACCATCTTAGATGTATTGTTACACAAGAGGCATGGCAGTCTAGTGGTAGGAAGCTGGGCTTCTCATGATTGAAGGATTGTGGTTCAAGTCAAAGCACAGCACTTTTCTGTATCCCTGAGCAAGATACTTTCCTGTTTACATGTTTTTTCAAAAGTCTCCTCGGCTATAGATGAGTATGTGGTTTGACAGTGCTAGAATGGTTGAATGCCAACTTTGAGCGCCAAAATGGCAGCACAGACTGTATACTCACCAGGACTTTGAGAACTGTATTGGCAGACAGTGGCAAATGCCCAATATCCATGGATAATGATTTGTGAACCACTTTGAGCTTTGAAGTAGATTGTGTTAAAACAGGGTATGTAAAGACCTCATTTAAGTAATATTATCATTTATTCATATAGGGTAAGTACCAAGATATTTTAATTTGGTAAATTAAATACAAGATTTATCATTATTTGCAGGAAACATATTGTTTACAACAATAGATAAATTGAAATATATGTGGTCAGCCATTTCAAATTCTGAATGAAATTGAGAATCACAGTATAGATTATTGGTCAAAACAGAACAATGACCGATTTCAAGGTCGTGAGAGAAAACAGAGTCAACAATAAAGAAACAGGATTGTAGAATGTGCATTGATGAAAACAACATGATCTTACAGAAAGTTCTTGAAAAGAAAAGGTCATTTGGTTTGGCTATCTTAAATTGCAATTTCCAATTTTAGCAAAATTGAAAAAAAGTCAATTGAATTTATCAGAAGTAAGGCTTTTGAAGTATGCAATGCTTCTTTAACCTCAAAGATGATGAAAACAAGAATTTACGTGTAGGTTACTATTTTAGGGATTAGATAAGTCTGTATCTCTGTGAGGGTGACCTTTATATTACAATAAGGTCACTGAGCAAAGTTGTACATGGATGGGATGAACCAGGGTAGCCTGGGCTTTCACAAATAGATCTCTTTACCTCATCTATCACACTAGGGTATGGGAATGAACTTGCTCACACCGGTAGAATGCCGGGCGAGGGTTATAAATAGATTATACACTGTATTACAAGTTGATGGTAAAAACACGTGCTCTGACAGATTCGCTATGTTTTTCTGTGGTGAAACGATAACCAACTTTCACACACACAAATCACCTATAAACAAAAAACAGATGTAAACAAACTGGTAAATGTACTGTGATGCACTAAATCTGTTACGGTTTTGTTCCAATTTGGGTACAATTACAGCAGTTCATTGAAAGCATTCTAGTTCTGTTTTAAAAAAATGAAATAATGTAGGTTTTTGACTGAGATTTAATACAGTATAGCTTGTCTAAACCAGTCCCTGTCTAATCCGAATCCCTGTCTATTTCGGTCTTACAGTTCAGTCCCAATATTTTCTTCTGAAATCATGTCCAACCTCTACAAACCAGACACCTTTGTAAACTGACTAAAAAATTGGTCCCAATGACATCCGGTTCAGACAAGTTACTCTGTATAAGGAATTATGTATAAGGAATTATGCTTGAATCAACAGGTTTGTCACTGGTGATCAAAATAATACTTACATTAAGTCATGTGTTTAGCTTTGTATACATATATTTGTTACTAATCCTTCCTTATTATCACATGTTTAATGTTCTATTTCTCATCTTCAGAGGCAAGCCAAATACTCTGAGAACAAATTGAAGGCGCTGAAAGCGAGGAATGACTACCTTCTGTGTATAGAAGCAGCTAATGCTGCTATCAACAAGTACTTCTCCGACGACATATCCGACCTGATGGACGTAAGTGTATACGTAGTGGTCTAGCTAGGAGGGGTTTGTTATAGAATTTTATCTCAAATCAACTACAGTGCATTCCTCTTTATAGCATGTTGCATTTGTCAGACAAAAACATCATATTACAGGAATATGCCATTAAAAGGAACATATTTTTTTCCACTAAATCTAGTGCATTTCCAATCTCCATAGCTAATAGTAAGCTATTCAATGTATATATGAAGACGTTTCAATCTATAGATAACATTATATCAGTAAAAAATCATTATTTTGGTTATTTTTTATTATTTATGCAATATTTTGTACACATTTTATCTTAATTCATTGGAAATGACATCATTTTCTGGATATTTCATGTAAATGATTTAAAATAAAAAACATGATATTAAGAGGAATTCACCTCAGAATATGTGATATTAACTGAATAAAATTACATAGATTATATTATAGAGGGAAAATTGGTGATTGGGAAAAACATATTATAAGGAGGAATGTGATATTAACAGGAGAGATATTAAGTGGAATCCACTGAATTGTAAAACATTGTTAAACTGCTGTCATGTTTGTCCAGCATAATTTTGACATTAGGAATGGGTTTGATGATATGAGCTGGCAAATTATTTTAAATGTGCTATATCAATGTAATACTGTCTTCATTTATTTATTTGGTATAGTTTTGAGAAAAAGAACTTAATATTAAAGAAAGTAAGCATTCATTCCAATTATACAAAATGTAGTAGGTTCCTCTCATCTGATCACATTATGTTTTCAATCATCAATGTTTTAAGTTTTTACAGACTCTGCTACTGTTAACCTTTTGTAGTTGTTCAATATTTCACAACTGTTTGTTTAGAACTGACTCGCTGGAGTCAAATATCTTGAGTTACAATTTCTATTTATTTTGGAAAATCTTCCCATAGAGTTTTGAGTGTTACTACTAATAAAGAGTTGTAAATGTAATTTGACATTTATATAACACTATGAGGTGAAGAGTGATAGGTGAAGCATGGATGCTTAAGTAACAATCTCAAAATATTCATTATGGTTTTATTTTTGCAATTGTTCACGCAAATTAAAACCCAACACAAATGTTCGCATCTATGTAGTATACATGATATAAATCCTTGTTGCTCTGGCAGTGTATATAAATCCTTGTTGCTATGGTAGTGTATATAAATCCTTGTTGCTATGGTAGGGTATATAAATCCTTGTTGCTATGGCATTGTATATAAATCCCTGTTGCTATGGCAGTATGTGTAAATTCCTCTCTCTGTGGCAGTGTATGGACTTTGGATACCACAACTCGGTGAAGAACTCCATGCTGATGTACCAGAACCTTCACAAGAACCTAAGTAGGTGTCACCAGCAAAGCGTGGACATCGTACAAAAGTGTGTCGCTGAGCTGGACGCCCAGGCAGACAAACAACGCTTCATTGAGCTCCAAAATGCTGCCTTCATGCTGCCAAAAAAGTTTGAGTTTCAGCCATGTAGGGGGGACGAGGTAGGTTCTTGTTCTTGGTTGACAAGGAAGTAAAATTCACAATAATCTGATTTTATTCCCTGTAAAAACTATGAAATACATTGGTAGTTACTTTAGTCACATGTGATCTTGACACAAGTTTAAATAAAATAAGTGGGACTCGCCCTGTAATTTTACCAATATCACAGGTACTTTTATAGAGTTATATGTGACCAAAACATTGTGAACTGAAAAACCTTCAGTTTGGTGTACTAACATTATTTTATACATGTTATTGTTGTACAATAAAGTTCAAACTGAATCCTGTTGAACTCTTCAGTTTTGAGATGTTATTATTGTACTATCATTGGTATATTTATACATAATATAGGTTACTTTTCACATTGTGTCATTTATTCTGTTATCCAGGATGTAATATTAGATCTTATTTATAACTGAATAATAATTCAAAACTTATTAACAACTTGATGTGCATTTTACAGGTCCAACAAATTAGTGCTCAAAAACCTGTACAGGACGATATCCTCCAACGTCATCGTGCCATACAAGAACGTCTCGTGGACCTTCGACTAGAAAATGATGAGGTAGGTAGCTGTGTTGTCGCTGTAATACACACGCAAATTAAAAAGAAACAAAAATTTATCAAGCAAAATTAATGGTTGATGATTTTTGGTGTCTTTAGTGACTTATGATTCCAGTGTATAACAACATTTGCAAGGAGGCTTACACAAACATTCCGCTGCCTTCCAAATACAACCACACAACACACTAGACTGGCTCCCGTCTCTAGAAAAGTATACTGATATTGAAAAAAAAATTGTCAAATAATTTTGATCACTTGCTTGTCCGATTCTAAGTTTGAAACAAGGGGGAGATAAGCTAGTAGTAAAATAAAATAGAGAAATTTTCTATTGAAACTAAGGGGCTGGTAGCCAGTCTATCAACACACACTTGGGTAACATTCACCGGGAGGCCGTCCTTAGCTGATCTTAGCTGTTAATAGGACACAGAAACAATCAAACCAACCTTATGTTTTACAGACATGGAAGACACTGGAGGCCACGGAGAAATCACTCAACGACAAAATCAACGTCGCCGACTATGATGTCTCAAGCTTCTTTGTGGACGAGAATCAACCACCACGCTCACCTCACGAAGCGGCCAAGCTCCGAGGAGACAGACTGGAGGTGGAGGGCTTCTACTTACAGGTAATGGTTTATGCTTGTGTAGAAAAGTGGAGAGAGAGAGATTGGAGGTGTAGGGCTTCTACTTACAGGTAATGGTTTATGCTTGTGTAGAAAAGTGGAGAGAGAGAGATTGGAGGTGTAGGGCTTCTACTTACAGGTAATGGTTTATGCTTGTGTAGAAAAGTGGAGAGAGAGATCAAAGGAGGGTAGGAGATCGGGGGGGAAGGAGAGTCATAGAGGAGGAGATGGAAGGTGGTCAGAAGGATTAGGTCACTGTGTCATACAATTTGTGGTTAGGGAAAAACAATCTCTGACCAGTTAAAACTATAGTTAATTTGTAAAAAAAAATACTTTTTTTATTAAGAGATCGAATATTTTCTGTTCATAGGTTATTGATTTGTTGAAATATCTTTGATATGAATTTTAACTTGCAGAAATTCCGGTCCTACACATTAAGCTGCAACAGAATATCACGACTGCAGGCGAAACAAAGTGCAATACAGAAATCTGTTGGCGACAATCTGTCAAACACCGGGTAAGTTTCCGTAATCATTACACAAACACCGGGTAAGTTTCCGTGATCATTACACAAAAATAGAAAAGTCTCAGTTATCATTACAAAAACCATGGATAAGTCGTTACACCAAGCTTTAAACAGACACCAACACAATGCTCTCCTTTAAATGTTTTCTGGATTAACGTATTTCAGTATCATCTTTTTATTTTGTAACAGATTTAAATCAAACTTTTTACATTTTGTAGCTGTTTGGAACATGATAATATCAATAAAGATGTCTTTTTGGTTTTATAGGCGACCCCCATCATTACCACCCAAGCCAAAAAAGCGGAGAATAGGGCGGAGTCAAATGGTGGGACAACCCAAGTTGTTCGGGGGCAGTCTGGAGGAGTACATAGAGGTGAGGCTTTCACTTCTGTCTTCTTGTCTCCTTTGTATATGACGGGAGACGTATTGTCTTCATTCTGATTCTTCTTCCAATGCAATGATATAAGTTCTTATCAGGACCATCACTTTTAAATGATAAAGATACCTTGATACATCTTTTAGTATATACCTGTATTACCAGTAGCCATATTACTATGTTGTTAAATCACTGTGACCTTGACCTCGGTTAAAAAAGGGTAGCGTTGCTCCGACATACACACAGTCAAACCTTGTTGTCACATAGTGGGGGGGACTGTTTCAAATCTTAGAATTTTCTGAGTATTCGAGTTAAGCAGGTTCGAATATTGGGTATGAAGTTGGACCGAGGAAATACTTATTTGAGTGGTTATGTAGCTTCTTCCAAGGACAGACATGTCTGATCAGTTATGAAGTCTGGCTACATTTACAGTACAATCTGCTGGTAATGATATTCCTTTCACATTTCAGGCTACTGGTAATGATATTCCACTGATTATCAGGAGCTGTATACGAGCCATCAACCTTTATGGTGAGTTCTTACAAAGGAAAAGCTTCACAACTTACCAGGAAGTCTCACTTTCTTACTAAGCTGGTAACATCTACAATGTCACTTAACTAAATGATTGTTTTCATTGATGATGAAATTTTTCCTTATAACGGAGATAGCTCATTTATATCTGGTAGTGTACTTTCTGGTATCTATGACTGATCAGCATAAGTCACAGGACCTGTTGATTTTATCAGTGATGTTACTTATTGACTCTGTTTCTACCTGCACAGGTATGCACCATCAAGGTATATTCCGTATCTCAGGTGCTCAGGTAGAAATCAACGAACATAAGGCAGAATTTGAAAAAGGTGAGTTTTTGTATCATTCTTACAATGTAGAAATGAATTTGAATTCAGTGAAAAACTAAGATGACCAAAGTCCATGATGACAGCAGTGTTGTATATTGCTAATTCACATTTTAAATTCAGTATCTTATTATAAAAAATGAAAAAAAAAATCTATCTAACCATTGATAAATTCTTTAGTAATTTGTCTTAAAGATGTTCTTCTGTCAAGTACTTTCTTATATTGTGTTACAAAAAAAATCTGTAGATGGCTTTAGTTAATGGATTTTTAAAAAACAATTCTTGGTAAAATGGACCTGAAGCTTGTATTTCTTTGATCATCCTAAGTTTACCTGTCCCTGTGTTCTTTCCTTTATGATTGTCAATCTATCTGTTCGTCAAGGTCACGACCCCCTTGTTGACGTTGACCCCAGTGACATCAACTCGGTGGCAGGCGTACTAAAGGCGTACTTCAGGGAGCTGAGAGAACCCCTCTTCCCTCTGCCACTGTTTGATGAGCTCATAGATGGCAGCAGTAAGTACTTATGCACAGGTCAAGGGTCGGCGGGATAAAAATAAACATTGAATTCATACTTACCACTACCAGGACAAGGGTGGGCAGGATAAAAATAAACATTGAATTCATGCCTACCAGGTCAAGGGTTGGCAGGATAAAAATAAACATTGAATTCATACCTAAGAGGTCAAGGGTCGGCGGGATAAAAATAAACATTGAATTCATACCTAACAGATAAAGATTTAGAAATAACTCTGAATTGGTATAGCATGCTCAAATTTATGGAAGCTGTCTTTAGCTTTAAAATTTTGAAATTGATGACATTGCTTGACTAGGGTATCTAGTGTTAGGAATTACTTCGACGTCCATAATGATTGATCACTGTCTCTCAAACAATTGGTGTTTGATCATTGAAATCAAAGCCATAGCTGTAAATCGTCTTTATCACCTATTATCGGGTAAATTCATTAGTGGGAACGACCCTCATACCTGTGATTAATAACCTTACCTAACAATTAAACTTCCGTGTTATACAGAGCTTGACGACCAACATCGGTGGGAGAAGATCAAGGAACTGTTGTCCTCACTGCCGCGTGCCATCCTCATCGTGATGAAGTATCTCTTCTCCTTCCTCAACCAGTGAGTTTATAAAAGTCACCAATTAACAGAAACTAAATTAGGGAATACACATGTATCACAAGTCTTTGTTCAGATTCATTTATAAATGGAACAAATACTGTAAAAGTCAATATTTTCACGAGTGGATTTTTAGCTTAATCAGCCTCCAAACTGTTCGCTGTGTGGATATTTTTGTGCTGTTAGTCCTGCTGTCTTGTACGTGTGTCTATAATACTATTAGACTGTTGAGTTTGAGTAGTGCTGAAAATGTTTGCATGTGGATATATTCTCGGAGATTTAATGCCAGCAAAATAAGCAAAATATTTCCACACCACGAACAGTTCTACTTTTACAGTATACGTACAGTGTATGTGCTTTTGTTGATATGCTTACCGTTATCTAAATCCTTGTAAAGGAATTATTAAAAAGATTTTATGAAAAGTTTCACCAAGAATTTTTTTTAAATTAACAAAATATTTAGTTGTTAAAATTACAAAACCAGTCTAAATATGACTGATTACGTATTAGCTACCACTGACCTTCCCCATTTCTTTGACAGTCTGTCGGAGTACTCGGACGAGAACATGATGGATGCCTATAATTTGGCCATCTGTTTCGGCCCCACACTCTTACCGATCCCACCAGACCGTGATCAGGTATCGTACCAGAGCAATGTTCACGAGGTCATAAAGACCATCATCATACACCAGGAGGATATCTACCCGAACTTCGAAAACTCGGTCGTCTACGAGAAGTGTATCCTGGAGACGTCTAGGTACGACTTTACACCCTATAACTAGGGTGATATCACGGAGACACTGACTCCTTCCTTGGCTGAAATTCAATATGATCTTATAGTATACCTTGCAAAATGGTTAGGGGTAAAGTTCTCACTCTGCTAGATGCAAAGTGTTATTGATATCAGGGCAGAATATCTGCTCAAACTGTTATTAAGGGTAAAAGCCTAATTATCAGAAATTTAGTGTTAACAGTCTGCTGATAAAAGATCGCAGACAATCAAGGTACTGTTGGTTTGATTTTTCTGTTAATGGTAATGGTGACATTTGATTAATTATATATTCAATATTCGTACACAATGCAGTACATATAGTTAATAGTGTAAAATTATTCTGAAAATATCTCATTTTCATAATTTTTAAAATGATATTTTCTACTGTATTCTAGGGATACCACGGATGATGTTACAGAAGACGAGGATGAAACGAGCTCAATACGCAGTAATGAGGATGAAGATGATGATGGTGAGCTGAGTTGTGTTATAGCTACCCTGTTATCTGGAGTGGTGTCTGTATCTATAGTGTCCTTACTATACTGAGAGTATCTATTGTCCTGTCCAGTCAGCCTGGGTCTTAGATATCCTTTATCTGAAAGTAGAGAAAAAAAACCCTGGGTTAATGAAGAATTATACCTGGATGTCACCAGATGTGGGAGGACAGGTGCTGTACAGACAGACATATCTACTCTCTTTTATCGTCAATGTAGTGTACAAATTGTAACTGTAAACTGATATCTAAAAATATTTAATATCTGTATGTGACAATATGAACAGCACAACACTAAAATCAGTTACCTGGTAGATATTTGTTGGAGGGATATTTTGAGGTTTTCATATAATTTCCTACTAATTCCACGTTTTGTTACAAATCCTACAAGTTATCAAACTTTCTACTGCCTCTCCCTACTCCCTGCGTTATACATTCTGGCTTGGCGCCCGTCTTTACCTGGAGTACAAACATAACTGTTCAGCTTTGGCTTGGAGACTACTCTCTAAACTGTTAAAACTACTTGATACAGATTTTAGGACACATACAGTTGGTAGCTATTCTCATTACATATCAATATCTGTATATTGTAAATTATTATTGTGTCAGTTTATGATAATTTGTGTATTTTACAGCTGTTTGACTGTATATTTCAATCTTTAAAATATTATACCCCAGTTGTTGAAATATTATACAACCAGTCATTGAAAGTTATACCCCAGTTAGTGAAATATAATACCCCAGTCATTGAAATGTTGTGATCTACAACTTCTATGACAGTGTATGGTGCTGTTGGGGGATATAGATGAGGAAAGCTAGCATTGTGATGTGGGATTCAGGGTGAGATTTAAGGTATAGAGTGGTACTAACAGAGGCTGCAGAGACAGACTTACATGGTGCTTAATTGCTCAGTTATTAAAGGACTAGCTGTAAACCTCACTCAAAGCCTCAGATAGATATCCTTGTTAATTCTGTGGCTAAATCTAGAGTAAATAGTGTTTTTCAAATGTACTCAGGCATTTTACTTTATGAATAGTTCTATATTCAACAAATAACAGTTTAAATGATTTCTTTCCTGAGTTCAAATACTGGATCATAATTAGTTGGAATATCAGTCATAGCAATAATGGAATACTTACTAAATTAAAAATAATTCCACGACTATTGAGACAAAGGGAGATAATTGTTGCATGACTTTGAGGCTGTGGGTCACTGTGGGGTTTACCTTCTAATTTCCAGGCTCTGCGCTAGGTAAGAATGTAAGACTCCCTGCTCATCTTCAGTTCTCCCCCAATTTATCATCATTTGCATATGTGTCCGTCTTTCAGTTTTAATGCAGAACTTTCATTCTCAACCTGCTGAAAAATTGATTTTTTCAGATATTAGAAATATTTTTAAAAGTATATGAATTTCAATTCTGAGCTCTAGCTAATCACTGCATGCCAAACTTTACATTGTTCAGCTGTGATGTCATATAAGACAATATGCCCTTCCTTAAATTATGATCATTATTTAGTTGGATCGTTTCGGCTTGTTGGAAGTAAATAAATAAACTACATTAATTCCGCAGTATACTGAATGTCTAAGTTCTGCATTACTTGTGACTAAATTAAATTTTATTTGGATATGGTTGGTTGATTGGTAAACATTACCGTGGTTGGTGTAGTAGAGGGGCTGGGCGGGATGACTGGCTTGTGTAACCTCTGTATGTATGGTGACGTGTCTCGAGGACACAGTAATTTGTCTCAAATACTTAATGCATCCAAGTGGTTTTTTACACTAAATGTTGTCATCCCTGATTTGTAATGAATTTGCTTCTTTTTATTGAATTCCTCTGAGCAGGTGATATCTGTAGATTAGATGTTTAAGTTGTCTCCCTTTGTGATGGCATGTGCTGGTGCAACATCTCAACTAACTATTAATTCGTTTAAAAAAATGAAAAACAAATATGGTTGGAAATGAAAAAAGTGTCCTCTACTCAGTTTATAGGAAAAACTTGTATTACATGGTTTGTTTCCATGGTAACTAGGAATTGTTTCCACGGTAACCAGATGAGTGCTGAGAAAGGAGTGTGAAAGGTGCACTGTAGTTAGTCGCTACTAATTGGCTCTGCTTTGTACAGGGTTGAGAGAAGGCAGCTGCATGGCTTCCAATGTAAGCACAAAGATCATGGATGTGTAACACTGTACCACACCGCTCTGTCATATTGCTTACCTGGGTGGATGTGTAACACTGTACCACACCGCTCTGTCATATTGCTTACCTGGGTGGATGTGTAACACTGTACCACACCGCTCTGTCATATTGCTTACCTGGGTGGATGTGTAACACTGTACCACACCGCTCTGTCATATTGCTTACCTGGGTGGATGTGTAACACTGTACCACACCGCTCTGTCATATTGCTTACCTGGGTGGATGTGTAACACTGTACCACACCGCTCTGTCATATTGCTTACCTGGGTGGATGTGTAACACTGTACCACACCGCTCTGTCATATTGCTTACCTGGGTGTATGGGTGTATAGCGGGCAGATCAGTTACCTACTGTATACAACTCAGCTAATCTTTGTACATGTCTTTAAATAATGAATATAAAAACCATTGTCTACAACAGATATTACTAGTATATTAATTACAGTGATAATACAGAACATACAACGATCATTATTTAAGTACATACTAGGTTTGAATGCAGGGAACATTATAGTACAGTATAACCTGTCTAAACCAAAAGTCACTGGGACCAACGTTTTTGGCCGGTTGACACAGGTGTCTCGTTTGTGGTGGTTGGAGGTATCTGGGACCAAATGGTAAGGCTGGAATAGACAGGGATTAGGATTAGACAGGTTATACTGTATTAAAGTATTTTATACCATTATGTCATTCTCTACCAAGCTCAATAAGAGCTTTTCCGATTCATTCTTATAAAGTCAAACCCCACTATCTTGAACTCCTATAACTGTAAGTATTTTGTCTGTCCTGACCAAGCTTTACACTAACATTCAAAACTCACGTTAACTTGAATACTTTGTTAACTCAAAGTCTTCCCATGGTCCCATCGACTTCAAAATAAAGAGGTTTGACTGTAATGCTAAGTTTAGTGTCACGAGATTTTGGCCTCGCTTCACGCTACCACCCTCACTAAATATATTCCCATTAAATATTATTAGCTCACCTGGCCCGAAGGGCCAAGTGAGCTTATGTGATGGTGCAGCGTCCGTCGTCCGTCCATCCGTCCGTCCGTCCGTCCGTCAGTCCGTCCGTCCGTCCGTCGTCCGTCCGTCCTGCGTCCGTCAACTTTTTCCTTTAAACGACTTCTTCTAAAATACTGAAAGGCCTAGGGACATGAAATTTGGCTGGTAGATATCTTGGAAGGAGGTGAACAAAGTTTGCGAAGAAAAATCACTTTGACCTAATTTCAAGGTCACCGGGGTCAAAAATGTCGAAACCTTCAAACAACTTCTTCTAAAATACCGTCAGGCATAGAGACTTCATATTTGACCAGAACCTTCCTTGGTTGAAGCCAAATAAAGTTTGCGAAAAGAAACGACCTTGACCAATATTCAAGGTCACAGTGAGGTAAAATCTATTTTAAACTTTAAACGACTTCTTCTGAAATACAAAAAGCCCTAGAAGCATGATATTTGGTTGAAAGGTTCCTTGGATGAAGCCCGACAAAGTTTGCGAAAAGAAATGACCTTGACCTATATTCAAGGTCACAGGGGTCAAATCTGTTAAAAACTTTAAACGACTTCTTCTGAAATACCAAAAGCCCTAGACGCATGATATTTGGCTGAAAGGTTCCTTGGATGAAGCCCAACAAAGTTTGCGAAAAGAAATGACCTTGACCTATATTCAAGGTCACAAGGGTCAAATCTGTTAAAACCTTCAAACGACTTCTTCTGAAATACCAAAAGCCCTAGAAGCATGATATTTGGCTGAAAGGTTCCTTGGATTAAGCACGACAAAGTTTGCGAAAAGAAATGACCTTGACCTATATTCAAGGTCACAGGGGTCAAATCTGTTAAAACCTTTAAACGACTTCTTCTGAAATACCAAAAGCCCTAGAAGCATGATATTTAGCTGAAAGGTTCCTTGGAAGAAGCCCTACAAAGTTTGCGAAAAGAAATGACCTTGATCTATATTCAAGGTCACAGGGGTCAAATCTGTTAAAACCTTTAAACAACTTCTTCTGAAATACCAAAAGCCCTGGAAGCATGATATTTGGCTGAAAGGTTCCTTGGATTAAGCACGACAAAGTTTGCGAAAAGAAATGGCCTTGACCTATATTCAAGGTCACAGGGGTCAAATCTGTTAAAACCTTTAAACGACTTCTTCTGAAATACCAAAAGCCCTACAAGCATGATATTTGGCTGAAAGGTTCCTTGGATAAAGCCCGACAAAGTTTGCGAAAAGAAATGACCTTGACCTATATTCAAGGTCACAAGGGTCAAATCTGTTAAAACCTTCAAACGACTTCTTCTGAAATACCAAAAGCCCTAGAAGCATGATATTTGACTGAAAGGTTCCTTTTAAGAAGCCCAACAAAGTTTGCAAAAAAAAAGAAATGACCTTGACCTATATTCAAGGTCACAGGGGTCAAATCTGTTAAAACCTTTAAACGACTTCTTCTGAAGTACCAAAAGCCCTAGAAACATGGTATTTGGCTGAAAGGTTCCTTGGATGAAGCCCGACAAAGTTTGCGAAAAAAAATGACCTTGACCTATATTCAAGGTCACAAGGGTCAAATCTGTTAAAACCTTTAAACGACTTCTTCTGAAATACAAAAAGCCCTAGAAGCATGATATTTGGCTGAAAGGTTCCTTGGATGAAGCCCGACAAAGTTTGCGAAAAAAAATGACCTTGACCTATATTCAAGGTCACAAGGGTCAAATCTGTTAAAACCTTTAAACGACTTCTTCTGAAGTACCAAAAGCCCTAGAAGCATGATATTTGGCTGAAAGGTTCCTTGGATGAAGCCCGACAAAGTTTGCGAAAAAAAATGACCTTGACGTATATTCAAGGTCACAGGGGTCAAATCTGTTAAAACCTTTAAACGACTTCTTTTGAAATACCAAAAGCCCTGGGAGCTTAATATTTGGCTGAAAGGTTTCTTGGATGAAGCCCGACAAAGTTTGCGAAAAGAAATGACCTTGACTTATATTCAAGGTCACAGGGGTCAAATCTGTTAAAACCTTCGAACCACTTCTTCTGAAATACCAAAAGCCCTAGAAGCATAATATTTGGCTGAAAGGTTCCTTGGATGAAGCACGACAAAGTTTGCGAAAAGAAATGACCTTGACGTATATTCAAGGTCACAGGGGTCAAATCTGTTAAAACCTTTAAACAACTTCTTCTGAAATACCAAAAGCCCTAGAAGCATGATATTTAGCTGAAAGGTTCCTTGGAAGAAGCCCGACAAAGTTTGCGAAAAGAAATGACCTTGATCTATATTCAAGGTCACAGGGGTCAAATCTGTTAAAACCTTTAAACAACTTCTTTTGAAATACCAAAAGCCCTGGAAGCATGATATTTAGCTGAAAGGTTCCTTGGATGAAGCCAGACAAAGTTCGCGAAAAGAAATGACCTTGACCTATATTCAAGGTCACAGGGGTCAAATCTGTTAAAACATTCAAACGACTTCTTCTGAAGTACCAAAAGCCCTAGAAGCATGACATTTGGCTGAAAGGTTTCTTGGATGAAGCCTGACAAAGTTTGCGAAAAGAAATGACCTTTATCTTTATTTGCCTAGAGACATGATATTTGGCTGGTAGCATCCTGGGATGAAGCCAAACAAAATTTGAAAATGAAAATGATGTTGTCTTATAAGGTCACAGGGGTAAAATATGTTTAAATCTTAAGATGTTCTTCTAAATGTCTTACATTAAAAGATTTTAGGGGACTTTAGGGTTACACTATAATATAAGTCAGAGATTAATACCAGGTGAGCGATGCAGGCCCATTGGGCCTCTTGTTATAAACTTGTTATTGTCCAGCCTATAATAGATATGAGCTACTGGCCTTAGGGAGTTGCTAAGTCGTACAGATACATGTACTGATCATCTTAATCACTAACGTGTTTATGATTTTCTACATGTATGTATTATTTGATGTTTGTTTACCATGTATGTATTATTTGATGTTTGTTTTCCTAGTATGTATTATTTGATGTTTGTTTACCTAGTATGTATTATTTGATGTTTGTTTTCCTACAGATGCAGAAATCTTTGAAGCTCTAGCTCTCTTTGATTTCACCGGGCGTACAGAACGGGAGCTTTCCTTCAAAAAGGGAGATAATTTGATCATTTACAACAAGATGTCAACCGATTGGTGGGAGGGCTGCTTTAACGGCAAAGAAGGTCTGATCCCGGACAAGTACATCTCCCTCAAACACCCGTACGTATACTTACAAATCGCGTTAGTTTTATACATGTTCACACTTAACTTTTACTTCACAAAAAGAAAGATGTACTCACTTACTCGTGATGAATATTGATTGGAATACATTTGGCATTATACAATATTTTATATCTGTTTTTTATGTAAATTCTTTAGACATGTTTTAGACAACTAATTAAGCCTTAAAATAAAATGGCTCTGATCGAACTAAACATACACAAAATAAAAACAATGGTTTTCGATCAGATAACCCTTACATATTGAGAATACAATTTCAAAATTATTTACATGATACCTTTTTAGTATCATTACAGAACATTATATTAATGAATTTAATTGTCATTGTTTTGTTAAAATTGCAGAATATACTTATTTGTGAAATGTCAGCCATTTAATTTGGATTGTTTTACCTGTACATACAATTTCATTTACACTTCAATTGACTGTATTGTAAAAATCTGATGTACTTGTTTCTTATGAAAGCATGTTTCACAACTAACACACATACATTTCTAGCCCTTCTAGTCGCGGGTCGTCAACATCATGACCTAAAGGTATATATGTCAGAGGTTTCAATCGGGGAACTTGTTTTTCCTTCTAAAATAAGCACTTCCAGTTTATCAAGTCATAAATGTTATACCTTCACTTCCCTGTTTAACAGAATTGTTATTCAAACATATGTATGATTTAATAAACACGCACATGCATGGAAATAAATATTGAATTACCGGTATGACTAAAAAGCTGATCAATAAATTATCTACTTAACACTCTACTCCTATATAATTGAGGACTATACACTCCTATATAATTGAGGGCTATACACTCCTATATAATTGAGGGCTATACACTCCTATATAATTGAGGGCTATACACTCCTATATAATTGAGGGCTATACACTCCTATATAATTGAGGGCTATACACTCCTATATAATTGAGGATTATACACTCCTATATAATTGAGGGCTATACACTCCTATATAATTGAGGACTATACACTCCTATATAATTGAGGGCTATACACTCCTATATAATTGAGGGCTATACACTCCTATATAATTGAGGGCTATACACTCCTATATAATTGAGGATTATACACTCCTATATAATTGAGGATTATACACTCCTATATAATTGAGGATTATACACTCCTATATAATTGAGGGCTATACACTCCTATATAATTGAGGATTATACACTCCTATATAATTGAGGGCTATACACTCCTATATAATTGAGTGCTATACACTTCTATATAATTGAGGACTTTACACTCCTATATAATTGAGGATTATACACTCCTATGTAATTGAGGGCTATACACTCCTATATAATTGAGGGCTATACACTCCTATATAATTGAGAATTATACACTCCTATATAATTGAGGATTATACACTCCTATATAATTGAGGATTATACACTCCTATATAATTGAGGTCTTTACACTCCTATATAATTGAGGGCTATACACTCCTATTTAATTGAGGGCTATACACTCCTATATAATTGAGGGCTATACACTCCTATTTAATTGAGGGCTATACACTCCTATATAATTGAGGGCTATACACTCCTATATAATTGAGGGCTATACACTCCTATATAATTGAAGACTTAACTCTACGTTATATAAAAGGACTATACGAATAAACTAAATCCACAATGTATATACTTTATGACACAACGCATGGAATTGATTATAATTATTAAGTTAAAAATAGTTCCTATGTGTCATGTAATGGTTCTTTTGTGTGTGTGTACTTCGGATAGTTCACTGCAGAAACAACATCATGTAATGTAGCGTAAATGTAGAGAGTGATTGTTAATTCTGCATGCAGCCATAAGGTTATTGAAGAAAATAAATAGATCAAAACGCTAATTTGGAAAGTGTCCACCTGGTTTGAAGTAGAATTCTTTTATCTATTGATTTACTACGAAGACCATGATCTCACTTTCTGAAAAAAAAATAAGAATATTTTTTCAACCATATATATTCACTAAAATTTACAAATGCCCCGAAGATTGTCACAGATTTTAACATTATTAACGTTGAGATAAAGTTTATTTTCATATCCATTGTTACATGTTGATGATGTTCAGCTGTATCATCTATCACACATCTGTATTTCATTTGTGCAATGTTTTTCTTTTATTTCAAAATTAAAAAAAAAAAAATAAATCTCAAAAATGTTTATAAAAGATGTATAATATGTGTTTTGAAGTATATCTGTGTATAATGAAAGGTGTATAGAAAAAATCATCAGTGTAATGTTGGTTTTTCTTTTTCGTAAATAGAGTTTTTCTTTTTTGTAAATAAAAAAGTTGAAGTCCTTTAATAATCCAATCTCGTCAGTTTTGCAATTGATAATAAATAGGAGAATTTAAACTTATTTGCTCCATAAGTGTTTCATTCAAGATAATGAAAGCATCAACAGTACTGATCTACTAAACAGCATACCCTCAAAACAGCACTCTTTGTAAGGAATGTATCCATGTTAGAAAACACATCAAAGTTGTCTTCTACATTTTGTGTACAAACAACATAACCTGCAGTGTGTAAGACTTGATGTTGAATCAAGGAATTATTGTATGTATTCAACAATTATAATGGGTAAAACATTGACTATGTGACTGATATAACCGTAATTGTAGAAAATATTGAACCTGTATACATGAAATTGTAAAATCTACTTATAACAATATGTCACTCTTATTTTACTTACAGACCTGAAGACAAGAAAAGTCACTCGGATGACGACCGTTCCATTTCGCTGTCGTCTCTCCCGGGGCGGGGCCACAAGCAGCCAACTGGTGGGGAGGACTTTAATCTGGAGAAATCTGTATCCCAACCCAACATATCCATCAAAGACATGTCATCATCTGCGAACATGAGCCCCGCCCCCTCCCCTCAGACCACACCCCGCTCATCTTCCACCTCCTCGTCCCAGGACCCTGCCCCGACAGGTGTGTGTGAGAACACGCCCATCCTGTCGATAACCCCGGACGGTCGCCTGGAGATGAAACGTCAGCTGTCCACCCCCGATCCAATCACAGAGGAGATAAGTGCGGATATAGACAATGCCTTGGCCGAGGTTGTATCAGGACTGAAGTCTCTCGAGATGCAGCAACGTGGTGACAAACGCATGAGTCTGCCACTAACAAAGCAAAAAGCTACGCCCAAACACACTCCCGATCTGGTGCTTGACCTGCCTGAGGGGTCAAACTCCTCGCCCCAGGAAGGCAGTGGGCCTGACAGTCCCACCAACACCGTTGCTGACAGGTTCGCCGATTCCAACCAGGGGACGCTCAAAAAGGCGAGCTCCATGCCTCGTAACATCAATCCTCCGACTGTCAGTGTTGGTGGTGTCATGAGTTCTAGTGTATCGAGTAGTCATGGAGAACCAATAACCTTTGACCCCTCATATCCGTCAGATTCGCCTGTGTTCTCTACGTTTGCAACTGGACGTAGAGGTGTGAACCCTAACCGTTCCAAAAGTCTGACTGACCGTGGGCCATTGGATCTGAGTGTTGCTGACAAACAGGCTCCTGTGCCAGTGCTACCCCCCGTACCAGTGCTTCCTCTTTCCCACAGCATTCCCTCCGTTGGGGGTGTGACCCCACCCCCTGTGGCAGACAAACCCAAACCTCCCATCAAAGTTAAGCCTCCGGTGATGAAGAAGCCCACACGGTCCCCCGAGGTCCAGCGTCGCTTCCCTCCCCCTGCCCCCACCCCACAGGACTGAGTCTTCCAGTGTGTTAGTGATGAATAACTGTGGACCTTTGCGAAAAGCAGTATAGCTGCATGGACAGTAGGCTGGAAGTTATGCTGCTTCAGCAGTACTCAGGACATTACGCTGCTTCCACAGGAAGTCACGATGCCTGTAGTAGTGGGACCTCCAGACACGCTGCTCTATAGTCGTGTATGCTCCAGTGTGTGCGAGTAGCCATGGGTTCCTTGGTACGAATGTACTAGACTCTGTGAACTTGGATCAGTGATCTGACATTTTATCTAGGAAATTATTACAGAATTTTTATATATATAAACACTTTATAGAATGAAAACAGCATGGACTTAATTATGATTTTGTGACGCCAAATCTGTCCTAACATGGAAAGATGCATAATATTTGTATGATTTTTTAACGGCATTGCTTTACCCCTGGACTGTGCTCGTGTTTAGTGTGGAGGAGGGTGATACGCCACAGAAGGATTCGTTTTCTCGCACCAGTTTGTCTTCGGTGACGTGCTATTCTGGTCTGTGTCGTAGCTAACATAACTGTGCAATATGATGATTTTATTTCTCGTTCGCTGCTTTAAACGAAGTTCTTGGGTGATTGACTCTGTACTGATATCCTGTGTTTACTGTTTGATAAATTGTGTAAATTAGTGACATTTTGTGTTACTATGGAGAACACATGACTTACTGCTTTAAGCAAAACTATATAAAGGCTGTTTCAGAATTAACCATTTGGAAGAGGTGTGAGATACTATTTCAGAGACCCCACCACCCATCAAACATTAAAAGAGATTAAATATAAGAAATATTATGCAGATCTGCTTTTAACCCCACCACCCATGATATATATATTAAAACAGGTGCCTCTCGCCTACCAACACGGCTAATTATGGAACAGTTCTTACCAGATAAATGCTGTATAATATTACTTGGCAATACACTGTGTTACTTAGTGATATACCGTATTGCTAAGTAATACACTGTGTTACTTAGCGATATACTGTATTGCTAAGTAATACACTGTGTTACTTAGCGATATACTGTATTGCTAAGTAATACACTGTGTTACTTAGCGATATACTGTATTGCTAAGTAATACACTGTGTTACTTAGCGATATACTGTATTGCTAAGTAATACACTGTGTTACATAGGGATATACTGTATTGCTAAGTAATACATTGTGTTACTTAATGATATACTGTATTGCTAAGTAAAACATTGTGTTACTTAGCGATATACTGTATTGCTAAGTAATACACTGTGTTACTTAGGGATATACTGTATTGCTAAGTAATACATTGTGTTACTTAGGGATATACTGTATTGCTAAGTAATACATTGTGTTACTTAGGGATATACTGTATTGCTAAGTAATACACTGTGTTACTTAGCGATATACTGTACTGCTAAGTGTTACCTATTGATACAATGTGTTGCTAAGGGACACATTG
Organism: Mimachlamys varia; assembly: GCA_947623455.1. NCBI lineage: Eukaryota > Metazoa > Mollusca > Bivalvia > Pectinida > Pectinidae > Mimachlamys > Mimachlamys varia. The sequence continues at coordinate 5,889,212 of OX392534.1, forward strand.
TGTTGTTGTGAACTTCTTTTAGATCTTTATATATTTGGAGTTTAAGTGAGGGCCTGAGAGATTTTGAAATGGGTTTGGGAGGGTTGTGTTTTTATTTCCTAACTAAATCCTGGCCTTAGAGGTATGAGTTGGGCTGAGAAATCCTCGGCTAGGCACAGGAAATGTACTGTATCTATTACTAAATTTAAAAGGTGCAGCACGTGTGTGTGTTCTGTCATCTTTAAGGGAGCATAGCCTAAACCAAGAGGAAGGCTGTATCTGTATAAAAATTACTATAGTGCGTCTTTAAACAAATGTGCCAAAATATTAGCAGGTCAATTTATCAAAATGTTTAAATGAAGGTCACAGCAAGGGCCACAACTCTTGATAACATTACACCTAGGTCCATATTAGTATGTGTTCCTAATTAAGTTTTCAATGATTGTGCAGTTCAGTATGTGAAATGGTCCAACAAAACATTGAATAACATTGATAACATTACACCTAGGTCCATATTAGTATGTGTTCTGAATTAAGTTTTCAATGATTGTGCAGTCCAGTATGTAAAATGGTCCAACAAAACACTGAATATTAAGGAAACAATGTACTTATAAATGTACTTGGTAGCTCCATTTTCAAAATCATCCTCAATTTCAATAACGATGATAACTCAAACATTAGTTGTTTCTGTCATTGTTTTTCCAACACCAAAACAACTTAAAATTGAGATTTTCAACTTAGAAAACTTTTCTATGATGTAGATGATTGTGACACGAGATGTCAACCCAAGTGTCTTAATATATAAGTACATGGCAGAGCAGCAGTGCTTCTTCTCTTCCCTTAAGCTGCATACCACTTCTGGTGTAATGTCCATGATAACATTTTTTAAAATAAGAACATATTTTAAGGTTTTACAGATAGTTCAGTGTTATTATGGGTTTATAGGCATTCATATATATGTATAATTGACAATAGAAGATATTTCAGACAATAGCTGTTGTACCACAGTATTTAAAGATTGGATATGTACTCTTCCAGAGAAGTATGGTACGGTGGCTGTATATCAGGCATTACGGAGTTATATAGGTAGGTGCTAACTGTCTTAGATATATAACCCACAGAGACATACCCAACTCCTGCATTAAACCATATACGACATAAAAAGTCCAGTTATTCAAATCTTCACAAGATAACAGGATGATATTAACACTTATATGATTGTCATTTTGTAATTAGTTTCTCCATAAATTCTTTAATAATATGTTGGGTTTTTTTTATGTTCTTTCGATGTATATGTTATTCACTATTGACCTGAATCTTTGAACAAGTGTCGTAACTCATTTTGAGAAAATGTGTAGTCGTGAAAACAGGATTATCTTTATTTTTATTAAAAGAAGATATACAAATTTATGTCGGAATATATTATATAAAAACAAAAATTTAATTGGAAATCATTGGAAAACTAAATTTTGATTAATCTGTTTTGTATTGGTTGTGATTTGTAAATCGATTCAAACTGTTTGTCAAAATTTGTGGTTTCTTTTATTATCCTGGTGAAACATCAACAGTGGGTTGTAAGTAGGGCGGCCAAATTACTCCATAACAAAACTTCTAGCTTTCTCACTGAAGCCAAATTACTCCATAACAAAACTTCTAGCTTTCTCACTGAAGGGAAATGCAAGCATTGACAGTTGGAGTTAACATGGCTGCCCTCTACCTGAAGAATATATTGTACATGTGTTTTGTCTGTAAACAGTTTAAATGTTATTTGAAGAAACTTAACCAAGGTGCTTATACTATCATCAACCGTGTATATTGTTTGTCTTAGTGTGATAATCAGGGTTCTAATGACTTGGGATGTTTTAAGTACGGGAACAATATACATTTGTGTAATACAATCCGATACATGTAAGACTATAGATAATTGCATTAGCTAACACATTGACTCAGACTCATCAAATAACCAAAGCAAAACTTTCTAAGTAAGTTTTTTTTTTTCAAATGAAAACCCATCATAAATTTCAACAATATGAAAATTAACACAAATTTCATAATGAACATGAAATCTTTTTCCTGTCTTTGGTTGCTGTATACATTAAAAAAATAAGAGAGGTTCCATTCAGACTACTTTGTAAAACACTATTATCATGGAAGGTAACGCTGTTAACAAGGGAGGTAACACTATGATCAAGGGAGGCAACACTATGATCAAGGGAAATTTAGTACACTGTGATCAAGGGAGGTAACACTGATCAAGGGAGGTAAGTACACTATGATCAAGGGAGGTAACACTGATCAAGGGTAATTTAGTACACTATTATCAAGGGAGGTAAGTACACTATGATCAAGGGAGGTAACACTGATCAAGGGTAATTTAGTACACTATTATCAAGGGAGGTAAGTACACTATGATCAAGGAAATTAGTATTATGGTACAGCTTTAGCATTCCTGCTGACATGTAATAATTTAAGACAAAAGTCTGTTCTAAAATTCTCTTCAATAAGATTACACAAGGGTCCTTATTTTCACTTTAACAAAACAGTACATAAATATGTTGAACTCAATAGAAGTTTCTCCATAAAAATGAGCTCTTTTTAACTAGTATATAATTACAAAGTCTGTTTTTATGGTTAATGAGAGCAGGTTCAGTATAGTAGACATTGATATAGGTGTGTGTATTTGTGTACATGTGTACGTAGTGTGTATGGAGTCCATGTTAGTGTCTTTTCATCGTAACCAAACAAAGTGGATGGTTGATAAAGGCTTGCTTGTCTCTACTTACATGTTAAAATAGTTTAATGTACGATAGTGTTTTACAATACAGGATCATGTCTGGGAATGATGTAAGGTAGGTATAATGAATCAGTGTATCAGTTTATACCAACACTGTCATACATTGTATTGTACAATGCTACATTGTATCAATACTTTGTATTTAATTACTACATGAAGATGTGTAATGTATGAATTGTTAGTACAATGTACTGTTTTAGGATACTATGTTGTATGATACAGTGTAACACTATACTATATATACTGTTGATTATCTCTCATGATTACTAATGATAATTAAACAGTTTCCATCATCGACCGTACATCAGAACAATGCTCATCGTTTTCTCACATAAATTATATATATAAATATATATGTATAATGTGCTTTTAATCATGGATTCATGGAATAAACAGATGAAATGGATGACAATGTTTTGTTATGACTATCTTAGGGTTGATAAATACTTATTGTTCACCATCACGAAGCCACTTGGGCATCTGCAAACCACTTGGGCCTCTTGTTTGATGTTTTTTATCCCCCACTTTCACGGAAACAGGGGATATTAATTTGGGTTTGTCCATCCGTTTGTCACTTTGTTTCCGTGCAATAACGGTTGGGCCTGGCCAAGTTCAATCGCCACTTTTGGCAGAGTTATGGTCCTTTGATTAATGAAAAATGTCATTTTTCGTTTCCATGCAATAACGGCAACAAATATCTGATTTTCTTGAAACTTGGCTACAAGAAAAAATGCCTTTATTTTATTTTTTCTTTATGTATTTAATCTTAGTGATATGAACTGCAAAACATTTCTCTTAAAAATTAATGATAGTTGAAAAAGGTCTCTAATCAGAAGTTTTGTTGTTCTGATAAGTTCCAAAATCCAAAACTAAGAACGATCCATCTTGTATATATTTAAAACAATAATCATAACATACTTTAAGTCAAAATACAAGATGGATGCCTGTCAGCAACATTTTTCCCCCATAAACTGTACAGAAATTTGATCATACTTGACTATAGGGACCCAGAAAACCTGCATATGAAATTTTAATTGGATCCATCAAATTCTTCTCAAGAAATAGCGATCACAAACTATTAATGCAAGATCCAAGATGGTCGTCTGTCAGCCATGTTGTTTTTCGATTTGGCTAAAAATATTGTACAATGCACAACTATAGGTACCAAAAGGAACCTGCACATGAAATTTGAGAAGGATCCATCCAGTACTTCTCAAAGAAATATCGATCACAAACAATGAATGCAAAATCCAAGATGGCCACTTGTCGGCCATGTTCTTTTTCGGATCAGCTAAAAAAAATTCAATGATATCTAGGAACCAAGGGAATCTGCATATGAAATTTGAGAAGATCCATCGACTATTTTTCAAGAAATAACGATCAAAAAAATTGTTTAAAATGGTTCATACAGACTTTTCATACTAAAATTCAAGCCCTTTTCTCAATTTTCAAGGTTCATTTTTTGTCCAAACTTTCAGAAAAAAGGGATAAAAAACGAGAACTTTAATCTTTTAAAATTTTCTCATGATGTTTTTATAATTATTTTTTTTTATATAAAACTAAAAAAAATGCATGTTTACAGCTAATAAGTATATGAACCCCAGCACTTTTCAATCATTTCTGTGCAAATTCCAACACTGACCCCAATTCAAGCACTTTTCAAGCACTGACCCTAAATTCACACACTTTTCAAGCACTGACCCTAAATTCAAGCATTTTTCATCTTCTGTATGAACCATGTTAAAGGACAGACGCAGTGCGATTTGAATAGCCCACCATTTGATGATTGTGAGCTAAAAATATAACAAAGAAGACAAACTCATATATTTATGTTTATTTGCTCAATGTATGTGCAACAAATATGACATAGGTGGGAAATGAGATATGTACATCTGTGAGGGACACTTGGCTGGTTTGGCAGGTATACTTAAACATCACAGGTAATATTGAACACAGAATAGCCCAGCCCAGGGGAGAATCTCTACCCCCACACTAAATACCAGTGGGACCACCAACAAAGTCACAGCATTTCTGTGATGGCCTCACATACAAAGTAGTGACAGACTTCGTCCCACCTGTATTACCCTCCCATGTAGAAGGCACACGTCATACTGCATTACGAAACCTTTATACTCTCTGTCCTAATCATTAACACAACTTACAGCTATCCTCAGTTTAGGACCTGACAACTCATATCCACAGCTTAAAGCTTTGTTCAGGATTGAAACAGAACATTTTGGAAATTTAACAGAAATGGAATTAGTTTTTACTTCAAAAATGGTATCTCCAAATACTGAACCGAATTTCATTTCGATGATTAGTTACTACAAAATGTATGATATAGATAATTGTGATTTTAGAATTCCAAATTCTTTAAAAAGATATTAGTCACGAAGCACTACTAAAGAACCTGGTACTCTAGGATCAAGTAGTTGCAGTCTGAATGTGTACTTGACCTCAGATTTGAAAACGTTAACATCATCTTCTACATAATGGCAACAACCCCATTTTTTACTTTTTATGGTCATACCTTAACACCATTGACCTACGATATGGAAATGATTTTTTTTTTTATCTGATCAGATGAATGTCATGAAAAGTGGAATGAGACAAGATATTGTACAGCTTTTTATATCACCTTGAAAAAATATCAACAAAATAAAGGAATTACCTTTCAACTCATGGAGATAATACAATGATACCAGTTAAGAATATAGTAATTATAATGATTGCTCATAACTGCCAAAACAAAAACCAATAAAAAGGAAATTTTTTATACCTTAAGGAAACTAAAACAAAATTTATTTGTCCCTTCAGTAGAGCATTTATAAAGCAACAATATGTAACCTCCTACATATTGAAATAGAAATGGCTAGGATACTATACAACTTTTTCTGACTTGGGAACTTAAATTGCAGAGACTGGAAGGATATTGTCCCTAGGATTGGATTGAACTCGCACATTGTCATCTACAAACTTTTACAGTATACAGAGGAAGCCATTTGATCCATCACTGACAAAAATTAGAATCCCTTTAGAACATGACTTGCTACCTCATTGTTCCTGATACAGTAGAAGTAACAGAGCTGACGTTGGTCATTTTGTAAGCAAGAGTTGCTTCCCTTTAGGTAGGAGGGGTATATACTTAATTTTCATTATTATAGATGAAAATATGTGGGGAAACTGGGTTGAACGTCACTTCCTAAACAAAGTAAATCCTACAAAGAAGGGAGGCAACTCTTCTTTACGAAAAACCCAATATCAGGCATGGTGACTGACGATGTATGAAATAATGAAGATGATACATCACAATGATAATTCTTTGTTCAAAGTTCTATTTAAGAACTAAATTTCAAAAACTTAAAATGAACACATAATTCATATAACAAACTAGTTATCAACAACGTAATATATAACCAATGTATGTCTTGACCTCAGATCTTAGAAAGATGTGACTATGTAACAACAATGCTATACCAGATTTGCACACATGCAATGAATATTATCACTATTGAATAACCCTTCATAAGAGTAGCATGGGAATTGTCCTAGCATACCAGACCAGGTAAATGTACTAGTCTGTAATACCTGTACAGGCTAATGAAGAACTGCATACATAACATACCTATATAGGTATATGATCTTACATTTACAGGTAAATGTACTAGTCTGTAATACCTGTACAGGGTAATGAGGAACTCCATACACAACATACCTATAAAGGTATATGATCTTACATGTACAGGTAAATGTACTAGTCTGTAATACCTGTACAGGCTAATGAGGAACTCCATACATAACATACCTATATAGGTATATGATCTTACATGTACAGGTAAATGTACAAAACACTAGTGAATCTGTGCAGGTAAATACTGCGTAGTCCTTAAACGCCTGCTTAGGCTGATTCTTTACTCCTAGCTATATATACCGGCCAGCATTAACATCAACAGCAAAGAAAATATGACCTTTCTGTATATATTTTAGCTCAGTTTCAGCTGAAAATAACTATGTATCTGTCATGTTATATGCTTCAAATTATTTAAACTCACTAAGTACTCCTGTAGAATGCAGACTATCACTACTGTATCAAGACATCCGACTCTTCCGATTCTGAGGTTGGAAACTATGAAACTTAAGTGGTGAAACAGGGACTAAGCGTGAGTGATGCCACTACATTTTGTGAGGATACCAACACAGGAAGCAATGCGTTATTCTTGTGACAGATTACGACTCGTAACAAAGGAAGCGTACACCAAACATAACAATACAAATATCTGTTGATCAAGGAAATACGCACTGCTGCTCATTATAACATAGCCTTGCTTATAATTAGTTCTCACAATCAGTTCATGTTTCATACACATTCTTCCAACTTTTTAATCAGTCATAGATCAAGTTTCAATATAAAGCTAGATGTTTCAGAAAATTAAAGCTCAATGAAATCAGAGTAACAAATTAACATTTAATTACCGGTACCTATAACTATATAGCTACAGTTGTATGTTTGTGCCAAAAAGTCACAAATCTCTTCAAATTGATGTTTTTTTGGCATGGGGATTAATGTTTGTTAACCAGGTCATATAACTACCATTATTACAATTTTGTACTGAGAATAAACAATACAGATTATAGACACATTATGTAAATAACTCAAAACGATATTGTTTTATTTTATTTCAACAGGAAATATTCAATTTGCCTTAATCAAACTTCTGAGGTTTTTAAATCCTATTTCATTACTTCTTCAAGTTTCCATAAACTTAATACATGTACTATCTAAATACTGAATCATGCTTTAAACGAAACTTTAACTTTTCATTCGAAATTTAAAAAATGTCTGAAATTTTATTCCACTCCAATCACTTTCTAATATTGCCACACATCTTTCCTACAATACAAACATGCACACCAACATCTGATTTCAGCTACAAATGTAGTATAATTACAATTATCTAACTATACTTCTGGATGGGTATCATTATCGAGTTTCCATTGAGATGCCAACATGGTTACTAATGGCATGCTTCCTTTCACCAAGACTCCAAAGTTTTAAGGCAAAGGGTAACACTGTCTCAGTTAAGTTTACCACTAGGAGTTATCTCCCTTATAAAAAATAAAGCCACCAAAATGTTTTTCCTGTCAAAGTCTTAATACTAACAGAATCAGTTATAATCAATATTTTTCTTTGAGTTACTTCCCCTGTCAAGTTCTTTCAAAGCTGATGTTTTTTTTCAAACACTTGACCAGCCTTTATTAATTGGACATTCATTTATGCGAGTTTATTAATGAGGCCTGAACAGCACCATTGGCAAAGTATAGAGCTTGCAGGGTAAAGGTATCCAGTTTCATCCCTATATTGTTTTTAGGGTGTTTACTTCATTTCTAATTTCAAACATTAAAACCAAACAAACATCACTGTTATTAATTCATCACAAGTTCTTTTTATGGAATACTGTGTCATGTACTTCAGGACTTTTATTATAATACAATAGTATTAAAGGCCCAATATACGTAACTTCAGGGACATTTTTGTGATTCTGAAAAATTCTGAAAAAAAATCCAGTTGATAACCATGCAAAAATAAGCCTAAAACGAAGTAAACCTGAGCGGTAACTAACAAGACACTCTTGACAAAAACATCCAAAGAATTGAAAATAATTCAGGTGGGGCCCACTTCAACAACAAACCGAAGGTAGAAGACGGTTCGAAATGGACGCGTGTTTACAAAATAGCGTGTTTTAACTGCTGCTGTACCGGTAACCGCGAAAGAATTCACCTTGAATAATGCTGATATCAGTTAATCTTAACTAAATCTATATGTATAATAAGTTATTAGGCTTGATTTTCGCTTCAAGTTTTGCCAAAAGTTACGTATATTGGGCCTTTAAACAGTGCTAATAAATAAATGAAGTTTGAAATGGAGATATTCCCAACCTTAATTGTTGTAAAATTTTAGTCGGTTTTAAAAACATTCATGTACATAAAATACATTAATCATACAAGAAGGAAGCTTGTAGCATAGAATTCTAAATTAAATCGGAAACACCTTTTGGCACAGAATTCTATTATGCTAATTTCAACTTGTCAACAGTTTTCATCCACACTCTGTACATAAACCATTCTTACAGTTCAGATTTGTAAAAAAAAAATGTATTTGAAAAAAAATCTGTCAGCAATTTATCTAACAAAGCAATTTGTTTAACAACTAGCAAAACACTTAAAAAAATATCATCATAATAGGCAATTGTTCTGATTTGAGTCCAAATCTAGATATCTATCATCACAGATTGATTTTGTTTTATAGCTAATCTAGGTTATACAATAAGGTGGAAGAGCAGCCAGCAACAATCAACAATCAGGCTGGAGGAAAACAGAACAGAGGAAAGATCAAGCTTGTACAACAGTATCCAACAACAACAGTTTGGGGACAGAATACAGTTTGGCAACTCTCGCATTCTATGTACTACAAGAGATATGTAAAAATTACTTTGGCTATGCAAGTAATTTTTCCATGGTATCACCAAAAGAAGTTTTATAACAAAGTTTAAATTTACAAGCAAATAATATAGCTTTTGCTTTAATAACCACTTTGAATATTACAGAAGTTAAATTTGGTGCCTTCAATATGAATGGACCAATTCAACTTGAACTGGATATATTTGTGACAAATGTGAAGTTAAGTCTGCTTTTTAAAAATAAAATTAGAATAACTTGAGCTTTATCACAGAACAAAAACGCAATTCCCGCAAGAGTCAATTTGATCTTCTAATTTCTACACGTAAAATATATAGTCAATTATATAGAACTCAATTTGTGTCCTATTCCATTTAACTACAAACTGAATCTGCATCAATTATAAAGTCATTTCTGTTGTAGGGCTAACTTGGACAAAACAGCCATGAACTAAACTGTTGTACAGAATAACTTGTGACAATATCATGTGTTTAAAACAAGAGAACTGGGAGAATACCCGATATATCTCAAAACATCTTGCATGTTACCGGTAAATGGTGTAAACTAAAGCTGGTAAGGAGAGACAGATATTGGAGTAAAATGAGGGTGGTGACAGAATACTACATCTACAATGTACATTCTCTCAACTTAATTATCCTATTGCAGTGAAGTATTACTGCATCAATCCAGCACCACACCCACAAATATAATATAAAGAAACTAGGTGAAAGTTTTTCTGTTGTCCTTAAGTAAGCCCACCGTACCCTACCTTCAGTAAGTTGGCTCCCTGGGCTAAAGTAAGACCAACCCTTACGTTCAGTCAGAATAACCACAGTCAATTCCCCGAGATGCAGGATCAATACAGAAATAACACATCACTGCAACTGTTTTTCTCATTGTCTATATCACAGACTCAATATTCTTGATGTTTAGTTTCTCGAGGCCACTGCCAACATCTCGCCTAGTGTACATACACCCTATCTCACACACATTTGTATGATTTCCCATGGACAAAGCACCAAGTGTAGCACTAAAATGTTAACATCTTATATACACTATTTACACAACAACCTTTGTAAACTTATACACACTTTGGCCAATCACAACATGTCTTTTAACCAATCACCAGCTACCATTTTATGGTCGCCAACCTCTCAGTAAAGTGTGGGAATGATGTTAACTTAACTCACAGGGACATTGTAAATATGTACACACATACTTTAAGAAACATGCACTATCTTAAATTAAAAAACACCATTGATATTTAAGATGGATAATGACAAATGTAATTCATGCACCTGATGTGGCAAATGAATACAGGAATATGACCACATTGAATGTTCTTAATGAAGGGATACATAAGAATTGCTTTTCACCTTTTCTGTTCATTCTTTTAGTTTTAAATAAAGCTTTACTCTTACTAATACTTTCAATGGTTTATCAATGAGATGGGTCAGCAAGATAAAATACAGAAGTTGGGGCAGATTTAACGTTAAAAGACTGTTGTTTAAAAAAGCAATACTGTCTTATTAAAGGAAAGCTGATTCGTGTTTGTTCTTGCACAATGTAGCTCTACATTTCATCTTTTTCAGTCATGCATAGGGAAATATCACATATCAGATACTGAACAAAATGCTCTAACAAAATACTGGTCTACATATTTGTGTCAAACTCCAGCATCTTTAAAATAACTTTGAAAATTGAGAACATAAAATATATTTAAAAACTCCTATAACGAAGTTCATCCCAGAAACTCTCTGATTCTAAGGCTGACTTAGCATTAAAAAATAAAACAAACAGATCCGGAAAATCTGGGTGGCCGTACCCTACATGATCATATAAACTGATGAACACTAAACCAGCACTTCCAGACTCCTCATCATACTAATTGGACACCAATTCAATGGATAATATTGAAGCTACCAGGTGATTTGTAACGAATGTTTCATGAAAATATCCACTATATCTTTTATGAAATATATAATATCTGAATCCTGATCATTAGCAACAAAATTTACCAATGACAGAACCAGCAAAACCATAAGCTGTTATATATATACATATATGATGGTAATGTTTTGAATGTTACACGATACTGCTGTGTGATACAAATTCTTATAATGATTGAAGGTCTGGTAGTCTGGCCAAACTAAAGATAAAACAGGATGGTCCGAGTCCCCAGGCACTATAGAGATCAGTGTAAATGACCAGATGGTTGTCATGGGTTCACCAGAAGTCACTATCTTGTTTCCAGCTTGCGAAGCTTGGCTGGACTGCCCCCTGGAGACCCTGTTGACAGAATTCTCTTGGACCGCCGTGTGGGTTCCAGCGCCTTAGAAGGGCTGGTTGTACGCGGACTCAAATCAGACAGACTTAGAATTAAATCCTTTTTAGGGCTCATGCCAGAGTTCTTTAGAAGAACTCTAAGCATTGGCAAACCTAACGTTTTCTTCGGGGATTCACTTTGTGAGTGGATAGAAACACCAGGTGACTCGGAACGAGAGGCCCTGAGAATACGTCGCTGAGCAGACAAGCTTTCAACACTAGGTGACATATCTCTGACAGGAGAGACTAGGCTGTACCCAGTCTCGTCTTTAGAACTGCTTGGAGATGGGCAGGACGAGGGGGAGGGAGGCAGAACAATGTCTTGTGCTGGAGACGATGACTTACTGTTACATAGAGACGTAGCTGATCCTGCTTGCTCAGTCTTACTGGCAGTGAGCAGACTTTCTAGTTTACACACATTGTCTGTAAATGCTGAGGTTGAGCGTGTACGACGAATCTCTGACTGATGTCCAAGTGATGGACGTTTGACTGGGGAGGGGAACCCCTTCACATTGAGTTTGTTAGAACCCGTAGACAACACATCACCACTCTTGGTTGAGGAGGTCGGCGAGGGGTATATTCTGGGGTCGTACTCTGAGCCTGGAGAAGACAGACAGCTACATGGCGAGATATCTGGTGATCTCAGCATGGTTGAGGATGCGTAGGGATTTATTTGTAGTGGCATATTGACTGGCAGTGTGGCACTTTTGACAAGTCTAGCCTTACTGTCCGTGATGGGTGAAGACATTGGAGACACAGATGGAGACCGAAACCTTGCATCAGGAATCGGGGGTAAATGTTTTCTCCTACGGCATTCCATACAGCATCCAGACTTCAGTGATTCTTCGTCAGATGACATGGAGATGATAGAGACATCATCATCTGATCGTGACTTGGTTATGACAGGCAGATCTAGTACATTGTTGAAAGGTGGCAAGGGATTCTCTGGTAAGACAAAGTCCTTATTGGTCTGTTGTGATTTAAGGTTGCAATGTCTGCCCTTCTCACTTGCTGGAACATTTTTATTACTTTTCGCTGATTTAGCACTGCACAAAGTACTGTAAGAAGAAATATCCGACAGTAGACACCTGTACAATGTGAGTTTCTGTTTGGAGGCCTCAGCATTTACTTGTTCAGACACAACATTAGCTAGAGACAGTGGTGGATTGCTGTGGCTGCCAGACCGTCTCTTCAGTCCTAGTAGGTTGTCTATTTCCTTTGACATGAGAATGGGCTCCTTTGGGAACACAGCCTCCTCCTCGGCTGTCACGGACTTGATGCCTTTCAGCTTGTTATACATGTATCGTGACATCCAGTACCGCAGCTCTATGTTGTTGAGTCTGTGTAAGGACACCTTGCACTGTGGCAGGCTCTTCAGGAGCTTTTGACTTGATTTGTTGAGTCCAGTTTTCACTTGTCTATAACGGTCTCTCTTTTGTCGACTATTGAATGTGTACTCGTGTGTAAAATTACCCACATATTTCTTCCTGGCTTTGTAAGTCACTGGGAATGTCACAACTCTGTGCCTCAGTTTACCGAGGGTGTCGTTTTTAACTGGTGTTTTACAGAACTGTTCTGCGTTGGGTATGACCAGTAGTCCACTTTCTGTGTGTATATGTTTCTGTATCCTCTGGCCCAGCAATGAGGACAGGTCAATGGAGAGGAGCGACTTGCCCTTCTGAACTGTCCCACCCTCACCCTCCTCACAACTCCCACTTGCCACACTCTCACGATCACTGTTGTCCACAGGTTCAGAGTAGCTCAAACGTTTCTTTGACGTAGCTGCACTGTCGTCGCGGCTGAGCTGGGAGATGAGAGACTTAGGAGTGCGTGGTGTAGTTGGAGACATTGGTTCATCGAGGTCAATTTTCTCACAATCTATTTCCTGACTGTATCTGTGCTTTGCACGAATCTTCTCCGCCTTTTTCTGTGGAACCAAGTTGACCAGTCTGATAAACATATCTTTTGATGGACGAAGGTTTTTTTCAGAAAGGATTAATTTTGGTGAGGGGCTCATGTGTGGAGGGCCCTGGGGAGACAGCATCTGACGAGGAGGTGTACTAACAACCTGAAGGGTGGGCGGACGCTCCACACATTTCTCCTGGTGTTGTCGCATCTCACTGCGGTCCAGAAACTCCTTCTCACAGAAGAAGCACACATAGATCTCGGCATATGGTCTCGCATTAGATTTCTTTCCTACAACAGATAAATTTTTTTTCAGAACATCTATGAGGAGCAATAGCAGCCTTTCAACTGTCAGAAAATAATCAGCACTTTATATAACTCATGGTTCTAACATTTATGATAGACTTATAGATTTTATATAACACTTGTAATATTTCTGATTAATGCAGCACAAGATGAAAAATATATTATCTAATTGTGCTTGGGTTCTACAAAATCATATTGGCCCTGATTTTACTTTTGTTTTAATTCTACATATAATGGCCTCTCTGATGTTATATTCAATGAGAATAGCCCACATGATCAGTGTCCAGGGTTTTCCCTAGCTGAATTACCTTTGCCTGCCTTTACTCTGGATGAATGCTGAAGGTATGACTGAAGCACTGGGAAACTTTGCTGAAATAATACAAGCAATTCAAGTATTAAAACATCTCTCAATGTCTTTTATGAAACACCTCCCCTTAACAATTAATTTTGGCACTTACATATAACAGGTCTTTGATCATGAACCTTAGGATGTCAATTTAGAGGGGTAAAGATTATTTAATTCAATTACACCCACTTGACAACTATCCATCTGAACTTCAAACTAAATATTGTGACTCTAAGTTAAGGGTTTTTAGATGATAACATATTCATCCATGTCATTTGACCTTGAAGACGAGTAAAGGTCATTATTTGAACAAAGTTTATACGAAATATCATAAAACTAAGCTTTAAATTGTTTTTGTTTGAAGGTTATTAACACATCTGACCCCTGACCTTCAAAGTTCTTCCTGGTAATAGAGTTTGAATGGCAATTTAATAACACACTATGCAAGCAAACTGCCAGGCATATATACACCAGTACTGAATATTAATATACAGTAAACGCCCACTTAAACTTGGTTAACACAAATACCCCTCCTTCATCACACAGTTTGTTTGGTCCCGACCGAGTTCATATATACATTCAACCAACTTCGGATTACCCAAATACCATGAATTGATCCTCTTAATATTGATCAGGTCGCCATGAGTTCGAGTAAGTGGAGTTTTTCTGCATTTGTAAATGTTTCAACACATTTGACCCTTATTTTGACCAACTCTCTATACAAGGAAGCTACATAAGAATGTTTAGACACTCCAAACCTCATGTTGTTGAAAGATGTTTAAATAGTACAGTGAAACCTTGCTTAAAGACCACCTCAGAATAAAGACCACCTCGCTATAAGGACCACTTCATTTCAGTCCAGAAAAACATCTTCTATATATCTTTGTATTTTAACCTTCATTATCAAGACCAACTCACTATTAAGACCAGTTTTGAAAAGTCCTAAATTCCACTTTTGCATCAAGTTTCACCTCACTACTCAGACCACCGGGTGTGTATTCCACTGTGTACACTTGTCAGGTGTCAGATCAGTCAGCTGTAGTTTGGCGTCAAATTGGTTAATCGGTTATAATTACTGTGTGTTTACAATATAAAGCCTATATATTAGTTAATGGACCATGGAAAAATGTCAACATGTGGATTTCAGAGAAATCTGTCTGCATGGTCAGCCTCGGTATTAAGACCACCTCATTTGGTGCGGTCCCTAAGAGGATCTAAATATCTAAATAGAGAGGTTTCACTGTAATTGCGAAAGTACACACTTTATTGGGTACACAGGAGAACCTAAAACTCGTCAGTGTTTCCTTACTGCTCTATATTACAAGTATTAGAATACTGACCGAGCTGCGTGTTTTAGCCTGTATATTCGACCGCAGTGAACTTTCCTGGCCCATGTGTTTGTAACAACTTTTCACCACATTCCGCAGCATTTCTGTCCAGACAGTCTAGAAAAAGGAGACATTCAAAACACTATTATTTTGTGTCAGTTTTGTCTCCCACAAACACTCTTTAAAACTCCATTTCATATATAATCAGATGAAATCATTACATTTATTTATAACCTATATTTTACATTTTTAGCACAAGATGATGTCACAAAAGATAGCCTGAAGGTGAACATATACCCAATGTTATCATTTAAATCAATATTCTAAATAAAGTTCTGACACCTTGATCAATAATAATTTTATTAGAAGTGCTTTAACAGTCACTGAAAGGCTCAATGCACTGTGCGTTAACCAAGGAAACAAACCAAAATTCCGCGGAGGTGGATGTGTCACCTGCGCAGCAAGCTGGGTGATGAGTTTTGAGGAACAATGAATCAATTAAAAGTTAAATTGTATGATTTGCCTAATGGATTCCCATGCAATGAATAAACTTGCAGATCATGATGTTAAAGTATCTCATGACACAGACTTCCCATGCATAAAATTTCCTGTTTTTTTCTACCTGTTTTAATAAATGTTTAAGACTTTTCATACCAGTAAGCACTATATAAAGTTTTGGGTTGATTTGTCCAGAGGTGACTGGAGACAGATTTTGACCTTTGACCTTCAAACCTGAAAGGACTCTCAAGCAAGCACTTTTGGTAAGAAAGCACTGTATGAGGTTTGAGCTTGATCAGCTAAAGCAAACTTGACTTATCATATGGAAACTGATTTTCTTCATATAGCAATAGTAACCTTGACCTTAGACCTTCGAACCTGAAAAGCAATCGCAAACAAGCACTTTTGGTAAGGAAGCACTGTATGAAGTTTGAGATTGATTGGCCCCAGGGAACTCGAGTTATCGTATGGAAACCAATTTTTTATAGATACAGTGACCTTGACCTTTTAACCCGAAAAGCAATCCCATGCAAGCAATTTTGGTAAAGAAGCACTGTATGAAGTGCGAGGTTGATTGGTCCCGAGGAAACTCAAGAAGTTATCGCCCGGAAACCATTGTGCTTACGACAATGCCGCCGCCATAGACATAATAATACCTCTATGTCACAACACAACAACAGGAGCTGTAAAGATGTCAGGGCTTTTACTGACCGGTTTGGGATGGGGCCTTTTTGTCTTTTTTGGGGAAGAAAATTGGTGAATTGGGCAAGATTTTTCCAGGAGTAACCTACAAATTTGGGAGTTTGACTTAAATATTAATATAGTTTCAAATGGGAATGGGGCCATTAAAGGCCCCAAAACACCTTCAGAAAAAGCCCTGGATGTGTAGTATTAAATGTAGCAAAGATGTAGTATTTGTAAATATTTCTCAGCGTGGAAATGTTCATTTTGACAGTGTAGTTGATATGAACCTCTTGCTGTGTAATGTCTGTCTTGGTTTCGCTCCAAGGAATGTCAGAAGGCCACCAGTCTGGTTTAGCATCAGTCCCAACTAGGTCAGCTGCCTTACCTCGCACCAATGTCAACAGGTAAGGTATGAGGTCGCGCAGCTGGGTCTGAAACAATACAACAGGTAACCATTTATCTGTTAAGTGATCCAGCGTATTGATATAACTAATTCAACCCTGAAGACACACTTGAAATCTTCCAATTCAAAGCTTGGTATAGCTCATTATAAAATTTTAGGGGAAGATGAGTTAAGGTGACAATAGTATCATAGATCAGGGGCAAATACACATCAATCCGTGCAGCAGTCACATGCCATGTTTGTGTGACGTGGACAGTACTAGTGGTGACTGTGTTGAAATTCAAATCACTGTTTCCTTACAAGTTCACGTTTTTAAACAGTAGATGTATATTGTTTATTGTGTTGTATGATAATTGATTTAAATGTAGATTTTGATTGACAGAGTGTGTAAGTTGTTAGAACCTGTCTCCTTTCCATTTCTGATCTGTAGAATTTAGTTGCAATAGTTGATATAGCAAGGAAGTTGCAGAATGACAAACTTTGGGTAACAAAAATAAATTGGGATCTTTGATATATCCATATGACATGTCAACTCCTATAAAACAACTGGGGTAAAGGACCTTTGATATCCATATGACAAGTTAACTCCTATAAAACAGAACTGGGGCAAAGGACCTTTGATATCCACATGACATGTCAACTCCTTTAACAGAACAGGGGCAAAGGACCTTTGATATCCACATGACATGTCAACTGCTATAAAAAAACTGGGGTAAAGGACCTTTGATATCCATATATTTACATTTGCTCTGTAATTTTGCATTGACACAATGCTAAGCCATACGCCTATAACACCCAGTGCCTCAGACTATAACAGCAGTTGGTATTTTGACGTCATCATTCTCTATTGTGACGTCATCAATTTCATTGTTGTCTTCACTTGATTTGCTGTTCAAAATCGGTCTGAAGAAACTAAATAAAGCACAATTATTCTATCAAAATGTAAATATAAGTACTGAACATTTTAGCAAAGACATTCATTACTCAAATGACATGTCAACTCATATAAAACAGAACTGGGGCAAAGGACCTTTGACTTTTGGAATTAGTCCAGGTAGTCCAGGGCTAGGGGACTATGAGATCATTCACCTGTATGTATATAATTGTAAGTGAAACAGATTAGTTATATAAATACATTAACATGCAGTCTAACGTATTACAACGCTAATGGGTTCACTTCATCAAGTCATCCTGTACCAAAGTAATGAAAGTCATCCTGTACCAAAGTAATGAAAGTCATCCTGTACCAAAGTAATGAAAGTCATCCTTTACCAAAGTAATGAAAGTCATCCTGTACCAAAGTAATGAAAGTCATCCTGTACCAAAGTAATGAAAGTCATCCTGTACCAAAGTAATGAAAGTCATCCTGTACCAAAGTAATGAAAGTCATCCTGTACCAAAGTAATGAAAGTCATCCTGTACCAAAGTAATGAAAGTCATCCTGTACCAAAGTAATGAAAGTCATCCTGTACCAAAGTAATGAAAGTCATCCTGTACCAAAGTAATGAAAGTCATCCTGTACCAAAGTAATGAAAGTCATCCTGTACCAAAGTAATGAAAGTCATCCTGTACCAAAGTAATGAAAGTCATCCTGTACCAAAGTAATGAAAGTCATCCTGTACCAAAGTAATGAAAGTCATCCTGTACCAAAGTAATGAAAGTCATCCTGTACCAAAGTAATGAAAGTCATCCTGTACCAAAGTAATGAAAGTCATCCTGTACCAAAGTAATGAAAGTCATCCTGTACCAAAGTAATGAAAGTCATCCTGTACCAAAGTAATGAAAGTCATCCTGTACCAAAGTAATGAAAGTCATCCTGTACCAAAGTAATGAAAGTCATCCTGTACCAAAGTGATGAATACAATTAAGTCTCAAAATTACCATCCTCTTACAGAAAGACAAGAGATTTCAGAAAACAGGTTACAATAGGTATTTTCAAAGTGTAATTCATCACTTCAAGCTACCAGCTTTCATGGAGCAATTAATACTATCACATTACTATCTACCACTGTACATGTTTATATGTTTTGTTGAAAATTGAAAGTAGTTACAGAAGAGGGTGAGGATTCTACTTCAGTGGCTTTATAAGTTTATTTACATCATATTTCTCCAATATCAAACTTCCATACCAAAGACTGCGTAGTACCAAAGCATGCTTTAAGTACATATGTACCAGTACACAAATCTGGAGTCCTTTTTTGTTTTTTTTTCCATTTATATTAAGGACAAACAGATCATTCATCCTTTACGATAACCTGGAAACCCAGTTCCTATAAGTGTATCTGATTAATTCATCAATATTAAGTTTCTTTGAGGAAAACATTTGTTTGCTGCCTAGATTTCTTGTTCAACAGTTAAGACATAGCCTTTAATATAAAACGAAAAATCTGAGAAAAGATTATATACCCAACTAGTTCCTTTTTTTATCGTAGCTATTATTGCTGGTTCTAAACAAATCAACAAAGGCTATATATTTACCAGTGTCATGGTGTCAATGGCTAGATGGGGTAGTTGAGGAATTTGACATGCCTCTGCAGAATAGGGGTGCATTCCAAGCTTGGTGTCTTCTGGCATTCTGCTTCTTCTCTACAACAAACAAAGTACAAAATGTTAGCATTATAGAGACAATCCAGTGGATTGGAAGTGCATTCACTTTTACATGTACATTATTGTAAGTTATGTATGCGACTTACAACAATCGCAGACCATTCAGGCAAACATGTAGTTTTTAGATTTGTTGAAATTGGCATAAACTCACTGATATGATAGCTTTGCATGCTTCATATCAAAACATATATAGCTAGCAGCAAATATGATGTGTCACAGAATTTTGTGTTGTTGTTGACAAAGGTAGACATTCTAGAGGAGCACTTTCCAGGAAATCACAGGACCGGGTGTAGTAATCTCCTAAGTCAATAACTATATGGGTAAGCCTTTAAGGACAGTGTACAGTATATGTATACAGAATATATCTGCCTATAAGCCATTCACAATGGCTAGTCACCTTGGTCAGACACCTAATGTGACAATTAGCATTATCTATGAATAAATAATTTGATCTAGATACTCAGACATTCATAAACTCCCTTTAATGAAATAAAGAGACACTGACTGTTGTAATGGGATTTCATGCAACTCAATGGGAGCAAAGAAAGTGTACAATTATGTTTTAATTTGCAATACAATTATGTATATACGCTTTATGTATTGATTTATTATTTATCATATTTACATGAAATTAACTATTTATATGAGAATTACATTTTGTTTGTCAAAATGAGCTTATGATATATTGTTCACAATATTCCATGCAAAATAAAGCTTAAGCTTCTGTATCTGTAGAAGAGAACTTTATATCATCCAGTTTATTTTTGTTTTATCCTTTCATGAAAACATTTGGAGTTGGAAGGTTTATTAAGAGGTTATATAGAGTTATACTGAATTTGACATTATTAGCTACTCTAAATTTCAATACAATTCCTCTTGCATATGTAGCAAGATTACAGATACAGATTAAATCTTTCAGTATCACGTCTGCACAAATTAAAACCTTGAAGCTTGTGTGTGTGTGGTTTTTTAAAACATATAGTATATGGTAAAAGAAATTACTACTTCAGTGTACAAAGACATGATACAACTTTGTTGTGCTATTTTGGTCTGAAGAATATCACAATACAGGACTCATGTTATTATGTTACATGTGACATTATTAAATAAATCTTCTTGAGTTTTGAATTAATATTAGGTACTTACATGACAAGTATTAGTATAACAGGAACTAAACTTTCTGATAAAACCAGGAAGTCATCTTGGCTTACTAGTGTTGTTTACACCCTTTAAGCTATATACTGATCACTGCAGGTCCTTCCATATCTTCCCACCAGTGTAATACAATTGTTAGGTACCCAGTCAAACATGTGATAAGGATCTCTAGTTATGTAACACTACAACTAACACACACCTGTAGAAAGTGTAGCCAGGTGTGATGGCCCGGGTTCATCACACTGATAATAGAAACAGAGCCTAGAGGGCAGGTATTGATTAGGCTGGAAGGCTCTCTCCTTTATTGTACTATTGTAATTTGTACTGTAGACTGTAAATAACACTATGGTAGGCTATTGTACATCTGACTGAAATAACACCAGAGTAGCTAAAATTGTTATATCCATTCTATAGAAAACTCATTATCTACTTAACAAACAAATCTGTATGGTTCCAAATGTGTTTCAGGGAAATCATATAAGTTTTTAAATGGAGTGTTTTTACAAAATCATGAAAGATCTAAGATCAAGTATAATAATTTATTTTCAAAATACATGTATACACTATATCTACTTAATGTAAGACTGAATTTGATCCAATTAAGCTCATGAGAGTTGCATGTACATGCAGTATGAAAGCTCATTGGTCTATGTTAATGAAAATGCAAAATTTCAAGAATTTAATTCTATTCCGATATGAATATAAATCAGACAAAAAAATGTATTTGTCTACTACATTAAATTAGTACATGATGTATGTAGTATACATCAAGATGATAAGAAAACTTACTGTACAATGTATTAAAATTAAAAACATCATTATAATGATTATATTTTAGCTATCAATATTGATATCATTTTCTATAAAAATTCAATCAGAATATCAATTACTTATCTGTAAACATTGAAATACCACAGGTGGCTTTTTCTTTCTTTGGCTCATCCATTTTTTTAACAGATCAGAATTGTAATAATAGATCTAGACTTTCCTTACAAGTTATAACACACCACATAGATATCTCAGTACTTCTATCTTATGGTTTGGCTGCTTTAGGAATTAATTAAAAGATGAACAATATTATTTTAATAAAGCCCCAGCATTATGTATGTAGTCAGTAGTTCCGTTTTACATAAGCAGATCCGCGGGCGACATTGAGTGTGACCCACTTCTAACCCCGACTACCCTCTCGGTCACTGACCTCCACACATGACACGCTTCAAATGAGAACAGTGACAAAGGAATCGGCCGGGTGAATACATCAACCACGCAACTAAATGAACCTTCTTGCTGTCTATGTTCATACTTCAGCTTAAGTACAATAGAAATTTTCCAAAAAATATCGCCATACTTAAATGTTAATGAAAGCTTAATTATAATCTCAAGATAATTATGTCATTCTTTTTCATACAAACATTTTTATTTTCTATGATACAGCCTTCATTTAAAAGAATAAATGTTCAATTTTTCTTTAAAGAATGCTGATTCCTTCACCGAGGTTAATTAACTGTAATTCAATTTTTGAGTAATTTTCAACACATAATATTATTGATTTATCATAGCATTGCATCCTTCAGAAGCAGGAAGCAAATTGTCCACCTATTCATAGTTCATAGATGTTCATATAACAGTACAATAAATCTTGATTGCTGGCAATTTGCTGCTCTAGAAATTGCAGCCTTATAAGCCTGCAGGTAATTAAAAAACAGAATTTTAGCAATGAAATAAGTAAGAATGTAGGAGAAGCATCAAATATATGTAACGCTTGGGATGACTGTTTATGAAAATGACTACCATAAACATTTTTATAAGGTTATATTTTGGCTTATCTGGCACCCGACACGAAAATGCCAAAATTAAACACACCAACTTATCACCTCATCGATATTATAATGCATAATAATCCGAAATCTGGAGAGACCATTTCCAGCTCTGTGAATTTTTTTTTATGAAGCAAAATATCCTTTTAAAAGCATAAATTAAGCTCTTTTGAAAAATAAACATGTAAGCAGCTTGATTTATATCTACATTTCAAAGTTCTTTCTAAAGAATAATGCAATTTAGATACAAAACATAAAATATCAAAATAATTAGAGAAAACATGGAATGGAATGGAGGTATAACAGAAATTCATAAAAAAAATCTGGATCATGCTCCCTCTGCCCTTTGTGCCAGGTGAGCTAAAAACTATTTCATATTACAATATGAGTAGTCTACATGGACTTTCACTCAATAAGTAGCCATTGTTCCGCAAACTAGATTTATCATCCAATAACTATACTTGAGCACGTGCCAAATTTTCATGACGTGAACAACAATACAATTGGGCTGAGCTATGCAAATCATCCGGGTGCGAGACACAATTGGGCGACGTCAAAATACCAACCACAGCTTTTGCAAGTGTCATGCTGTTACTTTTATTGAACCATTCTCGCGTTCATTCGTTTTGAAATGAAATTTATCTCTGCAGATGCCAGATGGGACAATGCAATAATGAACAGAACCATTATGAACCATTTACAGAAAATATGATAAATGTAACTTGTAAAGATTAACCTTTTATTTTTTTTAGTTGAAAGAGATCATAAATTTGATGGAGCAGTCAGTAAATTAACGTAAATGTTTTGCATTTGAGCAATTTACCTTGTGCTCCATTGGATTTATCCAATAAATTAAACGAAATCAAACTTTAGGGTTAAACATAAAAGTTCTAAGTTAATTAAGATCAACCAGTGAATTTTTCAGCAAAACAGTTATCAAATTACTTCTTTGGGGCCTGTACACATGACAATGAGTGTATGGAACAAATCAACATACTGAAAAAAATGTTCATGGATGGCTTGAATAAATTGCTTCAAAATCACATTCATCAAAGTACACTTACTAGATCATACACAGTTAACAATATGTCTGCATTCCTTTTATGACTCAATCAATTGTATTTGTAAATATAACCATTGCCACAAATAGATCCTAATACAATTAAGACTAACTTGATGTGGAATCCCAGATTCAGCTCAAGCTGTGCAATGACAACACAAAGTCCTAATTTGCATATAAAGGAAACGTGCATTTTTATTATCTAATTGCAGGCAGTTTTATGTGCACAATAAAAATGTATGGACAGAAGCCCAATATCAGCAGTGATTATAGGATTACTTATAGCTTTTATTAACCAGAATAGATAAAGTTTATGGACTATTTTTCATTTAGAAATTATATTTATTTATTCTGCTTGTGTAGCAATTAAGGGACATTCTGAAGTTTCAATATTTAAATGACAACTGTACATACATCATATAATTGTATTAATTTGTAAGTCTGAATAGTTTCATCTCTACTAGAGGTCAGGGTGAAATAATTTAGGTGAATAAAGAAAAGCAATTGTTCAAATGGTGAGAACACTAAAAATAAAGAACAGCAATTGTTCAAATGGTCTAACACTTTTATTAGAAGAATCAATCATGTGTTGCATTTCTTGTAAGTTGTAACAATAACCTCCAGTGCTGTTCCATGCATTGTGTTTTGGCCAACTGATTTTGAGGGAAGCTCCAGATTGCAGTCTTTGACATTAACATTTTCAAGCACTAGTTCGAATTCATACAAGCAAAATGAAGTGTTTATTATAACAAACGTATTGAAATTCAAGGACTTTCCACTAGCTATAATATATAGTCTGAACCAAAATTTACTAGGACTAGTTGCTAACGTTTCAGACTGCAATGACTAGTACTATTTGGTTCGGACTAGTGGAAGGTCCTTGAACTTCAATATGCTATAATAAACACTGCAATCTGTTTGCAAGTCCGGACCAAATTTAATTAGTCAAAAACAATTATGATTGTTTTTGTGTTGTGTATTCCCATATATATTATATATATAAACTAGTCTGATCATTCAATTATACATTCCATCAAATTACAATTTGCCTTTTGCAACTTAACCTTTTATTTTCTCCCTTTTTTTTTGCAAGCATTAAAGTTAGCTCTTAAAATGGTTTTTCTTTGCATGCATCCTGCAAATGCATTTTTACATCCCTCAACCTTGACCCAAGTTTAGGACGGAAGGGGTTAAAAACCGGACGGGTTAAAATGAAAACCCTATACAATCTGACAAGTTATTTATTTAAATGGTGTGGTCTTGTGAAAAGAATTTGGTACACTGATTAAAATTGTTAAAAAGACTAGGCTTACGCAATGACTAAATAAAAACTTGTGTACATCTTAATAAGTTATTATGAGTTTCTTATTATCTTACAATGAAAATTAGGTCACGTCATAAAACTTGTATAATTTGTGTATTCTATTGGCAAAAGGTCATCATGAGAAACAAAAGATTTTCCAAAAATCTATAAATCAGCACAACTCAAAAGTTAAAAAGAACAAGCAAATAAAAATGTTCATTTGTTGCCGAATCTGCTTAGCTTATTGCCACGAAAAAAAAATCGAAGAACGCCAAAATAGGAAAAGTTTATAAACAATCATTAAAGTAGGTCAACAAATAGGTTTGAATTTTAACATACAAATAAACAAAACATATCCATTCTGTTGACATTTTCTTTTCTGTGATATAGTTGCGTTTATATAAGTAAGACAACAGTTAACTGAAAACGTCATCTGAACCACGTAAATATTCGAAATGACATCATTGAACGTCTACGTACCGAGCGCACGTCACTCACGGACGTCGCTGCGAACAATGCTTAAATTGACAATTCACTTCAAATAACCTTTCCGATCATTCCAACATGTAACAATATCAATTATCTCCGATATTAAGTATAATCGTCACATAATTTCAACCAAAAGTAACTTTTAAATCGAGTTTGCCGCAATGCAATCTGCTCATTTGTGCCGAACAGAGGAAGGCAACCGCGACCATCAACACACATCACCGCCGTATCTGCTCAAGACAAACTCAGCGGATCGATTTGTTTACACTCACCATTGTCGTAAACGCTCCGGTAGAGAACTGTACATCGCTTTTATCTGTTATACATGTAGTTCGATCAGCTATGGTTTATGACGCCAATGGCGGTAGCTGTCAAAGACTTGGGGAAAATGGCGACCCTGTTGTTCTTCTTCTGAACATCCGGGACCTGTGGTCCCGCTCGCGCTCTGCAGTGATTACCTCCCATGGACCGCTGGCATTGGTCTTTGCTGTAGTCGACCGTTCGAAGGGACATTGTCTGATTATACAAGCGATATACGCCCAAATAGCCAGAACGTGGCATTTTATTGCGAAAGATTGCTAGTTTTATACCACTGAATGTCACTTTACTATTATTATACCATAATTTATGAACAATATGTGTATAGAAAAATATGACAAAGGTTACAATAAGGGAGCAAACCAAAACCGTTCCCGAAATTGATTTAGAATGTATGTAGGAGATCAAAATAAATATTTTTTATCTGGATTATTCTTTCGTTTTTTTTAAGTAGCATTATTAGTCATACATAATAGATGATATATGGAATACATCATTTTTTTCGCCCGAATAAATACCTCGAGTTATTTTTTGCACCGATCATGCCATGGTGTATAATGACACAGTCAACAAAACAATGTACTGTACAATTATGTTAAAATTATTATTTATCTAATATTGATAACTAACCATTTTCAGCCAAGACCAATTATCCTTATTTGAAAACATTTTTCAAAGTCTTGGATATTTCTAAATTTAATCTACTTAATCAAAGACGATGCTATGCACAACATCAAATCAATGTATCATTAAAGTAAATAAAACCATTCCTTAATTTCACAAAACTAAATGATACAAATTTGCCTCTTAATTGCCCTATTTGTAGAAATAAATCAATTGCATGGATATTTTGTAAAAAAAAAAAAAATTATCCAAGAGCGACAGTAGATTGGCCATATGAACCAATTAGACCTCAACAGAATACGGAAAGTCAATAACAGAAACAAAGAAACCATTGCACCCAGAAAAAAAGCATTTCATGCATGGCAAATTTTCTTCTTTCAAATGTGGAAAGCATGCGAGTCACTTTATGGGAAATTTGATTTTGATATTTAAATGGACGCGGCATATGTATGTAAAAAAAACCCATACTCCGAATTCAATATCGATAAAACTATTGGCAAAATATGAACAATTTGCCATTACATTCCATTTTTTTGACAATCAAACGGATGAGATAACTCATAAATTACATTGATATTTTCAAGGGTTAGCTTGCTGCAAGCTTCTTTCATAAAAAAACTACATACATTTCATAACTATATAAATACATGTTGTTGAACTTCACATAGAATGGTTGAATTCTAAGACAAACAAGACATATTCAACTGATTGGCACCATTTGAATAAAGTTTATGTTTTGATCTTTCGTTACTATAATCTGCAGAATTATGTGTAAAAGATATGCATTGAATAGGTTGCCGTACAAGCGTGCACTGTAGGGAATTTCCCTTTAGCTCAGTCGGTTGAGCATCGGGCTGGAGACTCAAGGGTTACAGGTTTGAGCCCCAACGACGGCACTATCTTTTTCACTTTTCCTCGTCCTATTACATATGTAACAATCTCCTGATTTGCGTTTAACCAATATCGTGCGAATTGTAGTCTTAGCGATGGCATGGCTATACATTGTAACAATTTTCAGGCAGTATTCAGCGGGGCTGCCGCTTAGCCCCCAAGACCCCACCCACCTGCGGCTAGCTCTGAACCCTGAGCAGGGGGTTATCGGCCCTGTCACTCAAGCATGCAAAATGCTTCACACATAGCAATGCAACTGACAAAGGAACTATGTGCACACCGACCGTTGACAAAATACAAGAGAATAAGTCCAAGTACCCCGGATGAGTAAACGTCTTCTGCTTCATCGACGACGCCCGCCATATGAAAGAAAGATGACATAACACACATATGATGCACCTTTTAAATTCAATTTTAGATATGCCGAAAGAATGCATTAAACTGCATCACACAGCTGTTTCGTCCTCCTATGACTCTTCAGTGATGTTAGGGGCTTAAAGGTGGGAATCCAAAATTTCTAAACTAATGTAGAAGCAGAAGGGTCAGGTGCGTAAAACCCCTTAAATTATTAATTCAAAAGTAAGATTAAACTAGTTATGTATAATTTCAAACTGTGTACTACGAAAATGTGTATATCATGTACCGTGCCACTACTCAAATGATGTAACTGTAGCTATGGAGGCTCCAACAAACCTCGGGACTAAAATATCCACCAGCAGAGTCTGCCACCCCCTATCATTAAAGCTGACGTAGCACACAATCTCAGTCACATCCAAGTAAATGACAAGTCTTCAAAATGAGAGTTGAAGCATCATTCTCAATCACAACAATTATGTATACTAATGAGCATATTCAAAAACGTCGACATTCATAACATACAAGGAAAACAGAACATCTCTCAATGAGACCCAGATGACGATCATAAAACTTGCTCACAGTCTTCATCAATCTGCATTTATCGAATCTCTGTGTTACCAGTCGACATCTACCACGAAAATCTTCGAAAATTGATAGCAGAGATGTAAAAAAGGCACCTTGTTTGACATCGACCATCTTCTTTTAATAATGTGCCATGACAAATTGTTTATCCATCTAGAGATGTAAAATCTGTCCTCTTTCGTTAAATGATACGTTGAACACTTTGTTTGACCATTGACCTCAATGTCAAGGTCACAGTGACATAACGACAATGCACTGCACATCGGATATAGGTGATGCAAGCTTCAATGGTTTAAAATTATGGCCCGGAAAAGACATTTAAGGAGAAGAACCAGTAGTAAAACAATATGTCCGTCTTCGTTATAATGAGGTATGATTGCATAAAAGTCAATGCATGACTCGTAATCTAATTCCGTGCTTAACGTGATATTGATTACATAAATTTGCATCCATTTTGAATGAAAGATGACGTAACACACACATCTGCTGCACCTTTTAAATTTAGTAATAGATACAGTATCCCGAAAGCCACATTAGCTATCCCCTGTTACTGTCGTCATAGGAAAGGTTGCTATCTATATTTGTTGTAACATTATCAGTATTCATGCCGTACGAAAACAATAAACATACATAACTCTTACTGTTTATTTAATCAGCAAAATCGTAACACGTGCAGAACAGCAACATGGACAATGTTACTAGTACAGACGACCAATTACAAATGACTGAATACGTGAATCATTCAAGTTGTCACATACAAATTAATTAAATATGACGAGGGAAAATGATAGTTCCGTCGCTTGGGCTCGAACCCGCGACCCTTAGGTCTCAAGCCAAATAATCTACCACTGAGCTAAAGGGAAATTCCCTACAACTCACGCTTGTAAGACAACCTAATCAATACACATCTTTTACACAGGCACTTGTGGCCAGGAGAATAACAATCTATATATATACTATATAGAATATAGCGAAATTTGAAAAAAATTAAAATAAAATATATGAACTAAATTTTCCAATTTTCTTTTTATGTTGTTAATCATCTAAAACCATAATGAAAATAATTGCCAAATTTCAGCTTGATACGTCAAGCGGTTAAATTTTACAATTTAGTTTATATATTTTATTTTATTTTTTCAATTTTTTTTCTCCTTGAAACGCGAAGGGTCATCGACCCGAGTTGGTAATAGGAAAGGGAATAGTGTACTTCCACCAGAGATCCAACCCTCGATCTCCAGGTTCTTAGTCCGACACTCTACCGCTGAGCTAAAGGGAAATCCCCCCTTGTACGAAGCTAGAAGGCGACCTTAATCCTACCTATTATTTAAACCTGCCACATGAACACAACTCATCTTACACGTACAATGTAATATTGATGATGTCAGGGAATTATATATTGCACATCACAAACAACATATATTTAGTGAACCGTAAAAAGCGTTTTCGAGTAAAGAATATAAAATTTAAAAAAAATATGTAAAATGACTTTTATCTGTCTCATTGTGAAGAGATACCAGTGTCATCCTAGTGTCAATACAGTTACAAACCTTTAAGGCACTGGATTAGCTAGCAATATCTTACCTGGACAATGTATAGCCTTACATATATCTAAACAATTGCGTACAATCATTCACCACCTGCTCGTTATCCATTACAATCAAGTCGTGTTTTTACGCGTTAACTTATTGAGTCTCTGGCAAACTACTGCTGCGATAGCGCCGCTACATATTGCAGTTTGTTGTAGGTTTCTGGTGATATCGCTAAACTATCACCTGAATGTTCCGATGTAGTTGCGGCGATATAGCCAGAATGTTCGGGCGATATCGCTGCAGCTAGAGAGGTTCTGGCGATATTGTGACTAATCCAATCGACATGTTTAGGTAAGTAAGTTTGAATTCCCACGATCAGAAATTTTGACAATGTTGTTGTAATGTAGTGGAGTGTTATTTTATTAATTAAATTATTAGATAGTAATTCAAAGCTTTATTGATCATGGACTGGTTACAAAGTTCAACTCATAGGAAGATTATTTCACTATCTTATATGTGTTTGAATATGTGCAGTGTTATCAATAACATTAATATGATGCATATTATTTTATGTAACTATAAAGAATTTCATAAGAAATGGCTTTTAGAAAGCAGCATTGATGTTCTGTATAGAAACACTTCAGCAAGACTTAAACTAATCCTGGTAGTAGAATTGTGTATGGTAATACTACATTTATATTAATTAATTACATGGAATGCACAACATACAGTTCATTTAAGATTTTACATGTTTTGTGATCATAGATTACACGAAACAATGAAGATAACATGTTCTATATACTACCCTGTAAGACCAAAGAATGCTGACAGGAAGGAACATGAAGAATCACCAATCAAGATAAATAAAAAAATAGTTAGCGGAGTACCACAAGGCAATGTTCTAGGCTCATCCATTTTTGTAAGTTTTGAATGACTTACTAGCTTGAGGAAGGCACAAATCTATGCAGGGACACCAGAAACAATGAAGAAAACATATTCTATACTACCTTGTAAGACCCAAGAATGCTGATAGGAAGGAACATGATGAATCACCAATTAAGATAAATATACGTACACGAGAATGTAAAAGGTGTTACAGCATATAGTTAGCGGAGTACCACAAGGCACTGGTCTAGGCTCCACCCTGTTTGTATTTTTTTTGAATGACTTACTAGCTTGAGGAAGGCACAAATCTATGCAGGGACACCAGATACAATGAAGAAGAAAACATAAAACAAGATCTTTATTAACAAACCCCCTAAATATGGCATGGAAACTTTGAATTTCCTCTCCATGGTTTCATTTCGTTTCATCAAATGTATTTGTTAAAATGATATATCACCACATAGTTGTAATTCAAAGGTACCCACTTTACAAATTAAAGACAGTCATGGAAATATAATGAACATAAACTTCAGTTACTCAAAGAATGTTGACCATAGTTTCAGAAAATAGCGTACACATTTTAACATGTCCCTGTTGTATCAAAGCTGAAGGCTATGAAAAGACACCTTATCTGAAGTATACCTAGGTCATGCTGATCTTCATTTCTCCGTTGCTAGCTGTTGAGAAGGCATATCAGCTTCAAATTAAAGTAGTTATAGCAAATGAAAATCTCTAAAAGCGTTGTAAAATGTCCCGGTTACGTAGGTTTACTGAATTTAACACTTTTATATATAAAACCAAGAACAGTGTGACCTAGATTGATAAGAAGTTTCCTTGGTAACAGGTTGTAATGTTGTCGGGAATGAACTAAATGACAATTTTCATACCATCGAATAACATAAAGAGCAACACAAACGGATTTAAAGTGTTATACGTTAAATTCTCAACAGTTAAGTTTATAAAGAACTTGGATTTACACGGATACGCTATTAAAATGCATCAAGTAAACATTTTAGATAATTTTGGTGATTTAGACTAGTTACAGCCATCATGATTGGAGACCGATATACCAGTCGACATCTCGTGAAAGAAAACAGAGACCCGCATTACCTAGGACGTAAGTCAATAAAAAAAAAAACAACTCAGATATATATACATTATCTTTAGATAAATATCGATTATTTTTTTCTATGAAGGTATCGGCCATAAAAAAATTATTTCTCGCAAGTAGTGTTGTAGATTTGTGTACTTGATACCAGGAGAACCTATCGAACCTTATCAATTCAAACATACTGTCCACATTGTAGTTGTACCGATTTCACCTCCAGTAGAGTACACCACATACAAGGAAGATCAGATTTGTACTGTAGAATGTCTGAAAGCTGCGTTCATCGATGAAGCAGAAGACGCTTACTCTCCCAGAACATGTGTTCCAAAAAATCAGAGAATATCAAAGCGTCAACAAAACCATAATCCGAACTCAAAATCGATTAAACTAGGGGCAAAATAGGAACAAAGGAAAGATTTACATGGAGACTCTCGTAAAAGCACAAGAGAATAAGACCAGGTGTTCCGGAAGAGTAAGCGTCTTCTGTTTCATCGACGACACCCGCCATGTAAATCTTGGTCACATCCAAGTAAGCATCAATCCTCAATATATCCTTTGTTCATATTTCGCCTCTAGTTTAATCGATTACGAGTTCGGTTATGGTTTTGTTGACGTTTTGGTATTCTCTGTTGTTTTTCACATCACATACAATAAATGCCAAAAACGGTGAATAGTAAACTTTCGTGTATTTAAAGGAGAACACTGTGAGACAATATTACAAAGAAATTATTAGACTGCATAAACAGTATTACAGCTTGTATGTGGAAACAGATATACACTTATTATGTAATCGAAATAATTCGCCCCTGCATTCCGAAAACGTTCTCATGCTAAATTAGGACTCTGTACTTAAACGTATTGGTTGGTCTGTAATATAATTGTTAAATAATAAAAAAGGTGTCAATAATAAGGAAAGGTTTTGCATTTTAAGTTAAAACAACTTTCAATCTTTAGACTTAATTTTTGACCCTATTAAACGTCTTAACCACATTATAATATAGCTTGTGCCAACATTTAATTCACACTTGAATGCAAGGCGTGAACTTTCCATTAATTGATAGTAACATCACTGTTTCTCAAACCTTTGATGTTTAACATGTCGCAGTTCATTCGAGAGTTAGACCAAGTGTTCCGGAAGAGTAAGCGTCTTTTGCTTCATCGACGATACCCGCCATGTAAATCGAAGTCACATCCAAGTAAACATCAAGTCCTCGAAATGGGAACCGAGTCATTGTCAATCACAAGTAAGCATACTAATGAGCACACTCGAAAACGTCCATCTTCATATCACACAAAGATACGGAATATTTTTTCAATGAGACAAACATAGCGACCATAAAACTTGCCCATAGTTCTGATCAACCTGCTTCTCTCTAATCTCTGTGTTGTTGGTTTGTTTGTCAGCAGTCGACACCGATCACGAAAATCACGATATTTAGAGCAAGCCCTAGAATAACGAATCAACTGCGACATGGTTTATTCATATACTAAGTTTTGTATATTTTGAAAAGATGACGTAACACACATACATGCTGCACTTTTAAAATTTAGTTATATACACAGAATGCCGAAAAGAAATAAGATAAACTGCACCATACAGTTCTTTTGTTCTTCTACAACTCGTCTGATGCTAGAGGTTAAAAGGTGACAATAGAAATTTCAAAGCATATCGTTGAAGATTTTGTCTATTATTGTAAAACAATTTGTTATTTGATGTAAATATGCTGTATTACACTTTAATATCTTATGTTATCTAACGTAGCCTTACAATCGCAGATACTAAATAGCGATCTATTCTGACAATTTATCATGACAATCTATCTGACATAATTATCTCATGTAGTAAACTGTTGCTATAACATAAGCTGACAATCTAATAGACTAAAATGAACATTAAGCATGGAAATTGACCATAAAATCTACAATGACAATATATCACAGCAAAGAATATGACAATCCATAAACCTAATGATATCACATCAAAACTGTTTAATGGCAAATGTTTCTTCATAAGGTATTTCAAGAGAAAATTGTATTTTGAATGAATTCATTTATAGAAAAGAATGTCTTCGTTACTTGGTATTGGATATCTTATTGTAATTGCTGAATACACTTGTTGCTGAACGTGCTGCACCAAGATCGACATGAAAAATCAACTTAAGTCGTATGTTCATATTTAGTGTTCGTAAAATAAAGATAATACATACATTGTACTTTGTTTTAATTAAATATATATGTATTGTAGCTTTATACCTTATACTTTTCATATTTTGATACTTTAGAACAGATTGTTTTTTATATGTCTTGTCTATTTTACAATATGTACTGTGGTCAATGTTGGGATGCTAAAGACGATCAGAAAGATCAGTTTGTGTTGTTGTTAAATTGTATGTCAAAATATCTCGTTAGTATGTGAGAACGGGGTTTAGTTTCGTTTTTTATTTTTGAAATATACCATGAAGGTATCAATGCATGATTTTTATGAAATGCTTAACCTTTTTGAAAACCCTGTTTCTCTTTTTTTTTGTAGTAGGGGTATATTTCATCTCTTTCGTAGTGACCTTGACATTTTGTCCTCCAATGTTGTCACTGTGGCATGTATTTCATCCTTTTTAATTATAAACTAACTAGAATGCTTGTGGCCTGGTCATTATAATGGCACTTCCCGTATAACGGTTTAGCCCTCTACTAATTGGGAGTACATATTGCACTTAGAATACAACGGTGCGTTGGATAGGTTTGCCGAAGAGGTTTACTATATTATTGTCATAAACAAGCAAGTTTGATATACATGGTCACTACACTAAACAAACACAAGTATACTGCTATTCCTGTTGACCAATGTAATGATGACCAGTATCTGTCATGGTTATTTATGACAATGTTTGTGAATAAAGAGTGCCAAGCTTTTCATGAAAAATCTCTCAAGCTAAAAGTAAATAGAAAGAAAAAAGAAATAGTTAATCTCAAAAAGTTCTTGGGTAAAAAACCGAGAGAACACCAAAGCGCCAACAAAACCGTAAGCCAGACTCTAGTAAGCTAGGGACTAAAGGCTCTTGAAGTAGAACAAGAGACTACGGCCAGGTAACCCGGAAGGGTAAGCGTTTTACGTTTAATCGACAACACCAGTCATGTAATTCTATGTCATATCTAAGTAAATATCACGTCCTCAAAGTGAGAATGGAGGCATCATTCTCAATCACAACAAGTGGGCATACTGATGAGCATATTCAAAAAGTCTTCGTTCATTTCATGTAAGGAGTTTTGTTAATGAGACCCATATGTGCCTATAGTCTTTATCAACCTAATTAAAGCCAGAAACATTTGTATTGCAATGCTTAAAAGAATGCATTTTTCATAAAGAAAAATCTGATGTTTTGATATAATGTTAAAAATGAAGAGTGCCATCTTGCAATCTTGCAATTTTGAGTTATGAAATATTGTTTTATTGAAAGAACTATATATATACCACCGAACTTTCTGAATGTCTGAAGTTAAATGACGCATATATAAAGAAAACTTGCCTTTCATTTATACAAAGAAATCACAAAGCCCCATGGAGCTGAAAGCGATAAATGGGTATGAGCTCGAAGCCTGACAAAACACAATGGCATTATACCATATATCACACAAATTGTATGCTATTTAGCCATATACTTCAAAAGTACCAAAACATCCACAGCAATGATCCATTTTAATAGTCTCTTCGTCTGTACTTAAGGATCATTAGGTATACACTCAGCATGACCCCCCTATGTCATTACATTGTCCCTTAACTATATTTATTAAACATTTCCATAACAACATCTCTCCAATATCTAGCAAGTTATGACACGTCTACGACATTAAGGTATTTGGGGGTTCAAGGAGTACGTTCTTTACGATAGACAAATCCTTTATATGTCAAAAACAATACTTCCGCAGAAGGAGATGGTTCCTTGCTATCCTACAAAAGGCCACAACAAAGGGGATGGTACCTCGCTATCCAACAAAAAACCCACGACAAAGAGGAATGTCAGCCCACGACGCGGTGTGTGATTAACATAACTGTGGTGCAGGAAAGTCGTCAGTAGGTCACGGCAGCTCTCGGCCTGGGTCTTATATAGAAAGTGTGTGTGACCTCTGCTAGTCGTGGTGGCGTGACTCACTCGCACAGGATTGTGAGACGCGACCCAACGTAGACTATGGAAACCAGAGTAGGTCGGTGTACACCGCCACGTACTGGAAGTAAGAAGGAGGTCAAGGCCACAGACTAATACGTCGACTGTACTGGAGTCATATACTCGTTACAATCGGGAAAACGACAACAATAAAATGTCTCAATATAAACCAAAAGACTTGTAAATTGTGTCTTATTGTAGAGAAAGACATCCACAACACAATTTAGGCAATGAGTTCAGCAATCCTCAATAAACAAAATAATTACAATACACAATGAAAACAACTTTCTCTGTGTGCAACAAATATTTAACATAGAATACAGATTGTGTAGAAAGAATTACTGTATTCGAAAACTTTAACTTGCCATTTTATTTGTCAATTGAATTAAATGAGTACAAATTGTATAAACAAAGTAAGTACATACAGTTTTAGCTTACAAATGACGTCATTAGTACTGCTGTTATAAACACAGTAAATGACGTCATTAGTAATGTAGTTATAAACACAGTAAATGACGTCATTAGTAATGTAGTTATAAACACAGTAAATGACGTCATTAGTACTTAAGTTATAAACACAGTAAATGACGTCATTGATACTATAGCTATGAAACAATAACATCGTAAGCGCTCAGATAATAATTTGTATTAATACTACACTATATAACGCCATTTAAGCTCAAGTCATACACACTGTTAGAGGCGTCATTTTTACTCGTGTTGTAAATAATGTCCATGATTATCAAATTATTGATAAAGTACATAGGGTATTGGATATTCGAGTTATTGACAACGTTAATGATAGTCGAGCTGTATATACCGTAATGACGTGATGGGTGCCTCACTTCAGTCTTTATACCTCATTAAGTCAAATGAATGATGCTTAAACACGCTTAAAAATAGTTACAAATTGTTAGCCTTGTTCAAAGGTACGCCATTCTGATATATACAGACGACAAAGAAATACTCTAACCTGCTGTAATGTGTTAATAAAAGTAATTCGTCGAACGATTTATATAGATATTTAACCACAAGTTTTAGCTTGTGAGGTAATTTTGTATGTAAACACGTGTAAACGTGTGGACTAACGTTGTTAACTATGTTGACTCATACCTTTATATTGGGTTCACATTATAATGACCGTGTGAGAACATTTAGAGCAATCGTGTCTAATTTATTATCTTTTGAAATACAACACAAGGTCCATAAAGATGTTATTTGTCTTTTCACGAACACAAAACCTCTCATTTGATTTAACCTAGATTTACATTGTGTGCACGAAGAAGTAGAAGATGCTCAGCCTTCCGAAACACCTGTTTTTATCTACCATATATTTTCTAGACTTTACTAGTAAATGTTTCCTTATTCATGATATGCACTCATTTCATCGATTTGGTGTTTAATTTTTGGTTTTTGCACACATTTGTAATGTCTTGTTTCTTCTTTTAAAGAACACGTAGACTGGTTT
Organism: Mimachlamys varia; assembly: GCA_947623455.1. Taxonomy (NCBI): domain Eukaryota; kingdom Metazoa; phylum Mollusca; class Bivalvia; order Pectinida; family Pectinidae; genus Mimachlamys; species Mimachlamys varia. The sequence goes on from OX392534.1 coordinate 5,926,589, forward strand.
TAAAATTGTGGATACATTTTCGAAAAGAACATTTCAAAACATTTCATTTTTGTGAATATTCTAATCCTAATTCTAGCTTTTATCAACTGAGAATGACAGATACAATGTACCACAGTGAGAGACCTAGAAACATCATCCATCAAAGTCCTCAACAGTGAGAAACCTAGAAACATCACCCATCAAAGTCCTAAACAGTGAGAGACCTAGCAACATCACCCATCAAAGATCGAAACAGTGAGAGACCTAGAAATATCAACCCTCAAAGTCCTAAACAATGAGAGACTTAGCAACATCACCCATCAAAGTCCTAAACAGTGAGAGACCTAGAAACATCACCCATCAAAGTCCTAAACAATGAGAGACTTAGCAACATCACCCATCAAAGTCCTAAACAGTGAGAGACCTAGAAACATCACCGCTTACAATCCTAAACAATGAGAGACCTAGCAACATCACCCCTCAAAGATCTAAACAGTGAGAGACCTAGAAACATCACCCCTCAATGTCTTAAGCAGTGCGAGACCTAGAAATATCAACCCTCAAAGAGCGAAACAGTGAGAGACCTAGAAATATCAACCCTCAAAGATCGAAACAGTGAGAGACCTAGAAACATCACCATCAAAGTCCGAAACAGTGAGAGACCTAGAAATATCACCCCTCAAAGTCCGAGACAATGAGAGACCTGGAAATATCAACCCTCAAAGTCACAAACAATGAGAGACCTAGAAACATAACCCCTCACAGTGAAAGACAATGAGAGACCTAGCAACATCACCCCTCAAAGTCCTAAACAGTGAGAGACCTAGAAACATAACCCCTCACAGTCCTAGACAATGGGAGACTTAGAAATATCACCGCTTAAAGTCTTTAACAGTGAGAGACCTAGAAACATCACCGCTTAAAGTCTTTAACAATGAGAGACATAGAAACATCACCCCTTAAAGTATCACCCCCTCAAAGTCTTAAACAATGAGAGACCTAGAAACATCACCACTCAAAATCCTAAACAGTGAGAGACCTAGAAACATCACCCCTCAAAGTATCACCCCCTCAAAGTCTTAAACAATGAGAGACTTAGAAACATCATCCCTCAAAGTCTTAAACAATTTGTTAGAGGTATAGTTACGTCTACCGAAACATTTTAACAGCTGGTTATACGGAGGGACATAAAACCCGAGACGAGGAGGTACCGATAACATGGCAGTATCTTATCCATACAACCCCGAGGAAACAGCTGATATTCTGGAAATGTTAGGAACATGTGTTTGAAATTAAAATAAATGGTTTCAATGTAATAATGTTTAATGACATAGCAAGTGACGGTATCATAAAGGCTAAAGAACGCTGTCAGGCACAAAGACTATTAGCCCCAAGATGGCTAGCAAATTACTATGGGCAAATAGATGATTCGAATTTATATAAAATTGAACTGTAGTTAACATGGTGAAATACACACTGCGTCCCTGATTTACCACGGCCCGCGTGCTCTTCATAGTGTGACTATGAAAGTCGTTATATATGGCTACATAGCTGTACGTGATTGGTTGAGAAGTTGAACTTTGATCGGAAATCACGATTGTTGACGTCGTCATCAATTGTTGATGACGTCACAACTTGGCGGGAATAAACGCGAGATGATGCGTTTTCGCGCAAATAGTCCGCGGTTCACTCCAAAAATCAACATTGACACTGCCGATTTAATATTGTGGTAGAAACAGGTCACACGACTCGCGATCGTGGTTATTGGATATGAAATTTATTTCACTCTCATTAATTTTTTTTTTAAAGTTACAAAAGACACTCGCTAAAGCTCGTGTGTTTTGTAACTCGAGTTTGAAATAATTAACTCGAATGAAATAAATTCCATATCCAACAATCTCTCATTGTGTAACCGCTATAACCACAAAGGTTAACAGTGTCATTCCTTTGACACCCTCGGTAAAGCAAATTGGACATTCAGGATAATTCGTTACATACTTATGATATATTCCTGTAGCTGTGTGGACAATCAATAACCTGGTTATGATATACATTGTAACGACACATACATTTGATCAGCAAACATATTACATCTCATTTTATATACAGTCAAATGACGATGGTATTGGAATTATATGCTATTCAGTTTAGTAAATATCCATGACATTTCAAGTAGAATGAATAAAATTTAGAGTAAAAAATACAAAAAAACACAAAACAAAACAAAACAAAAGCAAAACCACAAACATATTCAAAATAGCAGCCCAATGTCCATTGTTCGAATCAACGCGTTTCCTTTGACTTATTTCAATAGGATATCCATGACATTTCAAGTAGAATGAATAAAAATTAAAAGCAAAACCACTAACATATTCATATAAATAGTTCATCATTGTTTGATAGCAGCCCAATGTCCATTGTTCAAATCAACGCGTTTCCCTTGACCTATTTCAATAGCAGCCTTTAATATGGCATTAACACATTACAAATGTTAAGTGTGTTTGTTGTACAGTGGTTTTCAATTGTCATGTCTCTTATTTCATTCACTAAGTGACGGTTTCACTAATAGGTTTCCTTTTTTTCTTTTGACATGATTAAGCGCACGTGTTAAGTTCTTTTGGTCACGACTGTCGTAAATCGCTTGGTAATATTTACTGCGATATTGTATTAGTTGTTTGTGTACTTACATGTAGGCAATTCATTTAACAAAGTAACCTCTATATACATACTAAAATAGTATATATTTACGTGAGCGGATCAGAACTTTGTGAGAGAATACATACATCACTAAAACAATATCTTAGCGTCAACACATCAGGGCAAAACCAAAACGATAGGGACTTACGCGGGGTAACGTTGTTTTCGTCGCGCCACATGTTGTGTCCATTACATTTCTCCCGTCACAGCACATACAGTACGTTAGTCGCCAAGGATTGAACACTCAAATACTAAACAAAATAGCCGTCATATATCATAACTGATAGGGACAACAAATACAAAAACCACTGTATGATATCAGTACAAACTGGGGTGTAAGATAACAAGAAAAACAATCAAAGAATACCAAAGCGTCAACAAAGCCATAAACAGAACTCAAAATCGATTAAACTAGAGGTAAAATAGGAACAAAGGAAAGATTTTTAGACTCTCGTAAAAACACAAGAGAATAAGACCAGGTGTTCCGGAAGAGTAAGCGTCTTCTGCTTCATCGACGACACCCGCCATGTAAATCTTGGTCACATCCAAGTAAGCATCAATCCTCAAAATGAGAACCGAGTCATCATTGTCAATCACATCAAGTAAGCACACTAATAAGCACATTCAAAAACGTCCATCTTCATATTACACAAAGATACAGAATATTTTTCGATGAGATCAAGATGGCGACCATAAAACTTTCCCATATTCTTCATCAATCTGCATCTCTTGAATTCCTGTGCCATAAGTTTGTTCGTCAGCAGTTGACAAATGACATTCTTGTAAATAGAATGTAAATACATTGCTCGTCATCTACTAACATGATCCAGGAGTACAGTACTTTTTGTCGCAGGTTTTTTATGACCCCGCCATGAAATTGGGAGCATATAGTGCTACACATATCCGTCGCGTCCCGTCGCGTCCCGTCGCGTCCCTTCCCATGGTAATGTAACCAGCTTATTTAAATAACTACTGACCGATTGTTGATAAACTTCGCATTTTACGTAATAAACATGAAGAACTAATTTCATATGGGGGCGGGGGCATTCATGTCTCAGACATTTTTAGTTTTTCAATTTTTGCAGTTGAAATATTAATTAGTATGATATAAAATAACAACAGGAACATAACATGCACGCATTTGGGGAAGGTTGAGCACACCTACAGTTATTTTCTGAATGTGTCCTTATTGATAATGATATGCAAGGATCCTTGGACCTTTTGTATTGAATTTATCTAACGGTCATCATTGTGCGCATTGCAAAATTGCCTTACATACCGGTTTAAACTAGCAAAACGTATGGAGGCGGCATGGACACAATTCACGTCTCAAAGAGACATCACCACAACCGCTGAGTGTTTCTTGCACCACAGGTGGTGTTATCCGCCATTTACCAAGTTTACATTGTATACCACCGTATCTGAAGACAATACTAAAGTCTTGGTCATACATCAGACATACACCAAATAATGACAGTTATATAGCTGACAATAGCAGTCTGTTACAAACAATACCAGTATAGCACTCCCAGATGTGACCCAGATAATCCCTAGATCTGACCCAGATAACCTGCCGACCTTGATAACCAGGGCGGTGGATCACAACAAGTCAGCTACTGTATGTTTACGATTTATGTTTTATTCCTATGACGGCCTGTCTTGTGTTTTGGGGTGGTTTTTGTTCCCCTTAATGGTTTAAACAGTATTTTATTTCCAATTATTTACAATACAAGATACAATATATACAACATTTGATTTAATGGGATTTGGCAACAAGAGTTTACTGTTATATTAAGCCATCTCCCAACAGCAGATAAGTTGCAAATTTAACAAGCAAATCGAATTTTGTCAATTAATGTTATCGTCAAATTAAATTGAAAAAAAAAAACATCTGATGTACAGAAATAAAGAAATATCATTAACATTAAATTGGTATTGCAGAGAAAACTTCATATTCACGTAACATAATATTTATTGAACACAACAATGATGACACTACTGTTGAAACAGTTATGCATTATAACTAAAAATAACAAATGATACGCAAATCGTCTGAACTCAAAGAAAACTTTTTAAACGTTTTTGAGTATGCTTATTAGAATGCTTACTTGTAATTGATGACTCGATTCTCATTTTGAGGAGTTGATGTTTACTTGGATGTGACCAAGATTTACGCTTACTCATGTTGATCTTCCCCTTGTGTTTATATTTTGCCCCTATATTAATCGATTTTGAGTTTGGATTATGGTTTTCTTGACGCTTCGGTATTCTTGAAATATTTCAGAATAGATAGCAAATGGAACACACATAAAATATAAATGTTTCCAAAACTCTATAATTACAAACGCCTTGAATATGGTAACTCGCCTTGGAATCGGAAATGTATGTAATTCCTAAAGGAAAGAGAGATTGTGAGAGATCGTTGGTTAACATTGCCTTACCTTGTTATCAACATAACATATTGTCCTGCTTATTGAGTAATATAGGTATAAAAGGTTTTTCTTCATCATAGCATATTGTTCGGCTTATTGAGTATAGGTATATAAGGTTTTATCTATTATAACATATTGTTCGGCTTATTGAGTATAGGTATATAAAAGGTTTTATCTATCATAACATATTGTTCGGCTTATTGAGTATAGGTATATAAGGTTTTATCTATTATAACATATTGTTCTGCTTATTAATTATAGGTATACAAGGTTTTTCCTTATCATAACATATTGTTCGACTTATTGATTATAGGTATATAAGGTTTTATTTATTATAAAATATTGTCCTGCTTATTGAGTATAGGAATATAAGGTGTTTCTTTATCATAACATAATGTCCTGCTTATTGAGTATAGGTATATAAGGTTTTATTTATTATAACATATTATTTTGCTTATTGAGTATGGGTATAAAAGGTTTTTCTTTATCATTGTCCTGCTTATTGAGTATAGGAATATAAGGTGTTTCTTAATCATAACATATTGTTCGGCTTATTGAGTATAGGAATATAAGGTGTTTCTTTATCATAACATATTGTCCTGCTTATTGAGTATAGGTATGCCCTGATACAATAGCTAGTCGTTTATTTAGGTTTCAGTTCACAAAAACAACACTTTTTAACAGTCTTACAAAACCACATTTCCGGATTTCCCCTCCGAATATCGATTAATCAGTGATCTACGATCTTACCTGTAGGTAGAAATCAGAACATGTAGTACATGGTATGGAATTTGAAGCGCGTGTCTATCAGGAACACCTGATTCCCCTATACTGTATGATAATAATTATATACTATTCGCCTGTTTGGTATGATGTCTCCGCCGCTGTTTGTATTTCGAATAGTATCTTGTGGGTCTTAGCTATGTTTCGATTACATCATTATTGTTCACACTAGCATTCCGTCTCTAGGAATTTCTAACCGAGGTTATATTTGATACTTTCTGTGAAAGATATCGCTTCTCACGAATTACGGCAAGTATACCAGTAATTTGAGCATTACAGACGCTCTTAACATTTAAAAAACTATTGATCCCCAAAAAGCAATGGAACTAGACGATGTTTAAAATTAATGTTCGTAGAAGATCTATTTTTTGGAAAATACATAAATGCTTTGGTTTATTTTTGTCCTTGATATATTTATAGTTGCTGAAGCACAATAAAAGTTTAAGTACTTGGCCCTAGTATCAGACGACAACCAATATGAAACTTCGTTATGAAAACTGAACGCGGAAGAAACTTTCCTACGTGTAACTTGTGCGCAGTGAATGTATTAAAGCTTCATTTAATATTATACACTGGATTTTTTAAATGCTACAGCAATAGATCCACAATATCAAAATGTTAAACTCGGCCATGACAAACTAAGTGAATACAACACTTTAAGTTAGACTAATCTAAGTTTTGTTTTGTTTTTTAAAAACCAGAGAATACCAAAGCGTCGAAAAAACCATAATCCGAACTCAACTTCGTTAAACTAGAGACAAAATAGGAACAAAGGAAAGAATTACATGGAAAACCTCGTAAAAGCACAAGAGAATACGACCAAGTGTTCGGGAAGAGTAAGCGTCTTCTGCTTCATCGAGGACACCCGCCATGAAAATCTTTGTCACATCCAAGCAAACATCAATCCTCAAAATGAGAACCGAGTCATCATTGTCAATCACAACAAGAAAGCACACAAATAAGCAAACTCAAAAACGTCCATCTTCATACAACACATAGATACAGAATATTTCTCGATGACATCAAGATGGCGACCATAAAACTTAAAAATTATTTTTAACGTCTTATTAACCTATGAAGTTATTTAAGGGTGTGTCCTTTTGTGTGCATTGTTAGCGTGCTTGCTCTCACTTTTGCGTGGAGAAGATAACTATGGGCTTATACTTGCACTGATTTAATACCCACCTTAAGTGCTTTCTCACTGAAATGCCGTGCAGAAGGCACTATATACTTGCAGCGGGTGATCCAGTTGTTGCTATTCCCTTAAATACTGAACGTTAAACAGGGAGGACAACTGTTATTGTGATAGTTATGGTATGTCCCACCTTTATTCAAAAACGTTCAGCTTCATGTCATACAAGGATGTAAAATATATATCAATGAGACCAAGATTGAGTTCATAAAACTTGCTCATAGTCTTCTTCAACCTTCTCTCGAATATCTGTGCCGTACGTTTGTTCGTCAGCAGCTAACATCAAGAGCAAGTCCTAGAATAGCGAATCAACTATAGGATGGAGAACACATTTCTGCCCTTATATTTACGAAAGCTCAACATTCAATCAATCCACAGTCGAGTTGTTGCGAAGCAAGGCTTAATAAAGGAAGTTAAAGTTAGAAGATTTCAAGCATTGCGAGGGGTACCCCAGGTTTATTTTGGTCACTTTTGCTTCCCCTGTAGAGGGGGCAGCATACTTTGTTTGGCCACTTTTGTTTTTGTGCTTGGGTTCCCACATCAGTCACCAGCATCCTTACTAATTAGCTTTTAAATATCCGTCAAAATGCTTTATAGGTATATTATTGACACTTTACGCCGATTAATAAGTAATTGCAGTCTTTTTTACCGATCGGGTTTCAAAGAATTTATCCCCAATCAAAATTACACAACAATGTGCTTCTTCTGAAACATATGGTGAAATTGAAGTTACTTAGTATTTAAATGTTATATTGATGATAAGTATGATGTTCTTCTGTAAACACGGACAGATATGAACATTACGATATATGTGAATATGTGTTAAATTATTGAAGATATTTACAAAAAAAAAAAAATAAAATAAAATCAGAGAATACCAAAGCGTCAACAAAACCATAATCCAAGCTCAAAATCGATTAAACTAGGGGCAAAATAGGAACAAAGGAAAGATTTAAATGGAGACTCTCGTAAAAGCACAAGAGAATAAGACCAGGGCCCGTATTCATGAAAGCATTCTCATGCTCAAGCATGGAATTTGTGCTCAACGCTGATTTCTTGTTCAAGATATAGTTTATTTAAAAACTCTTATTTTATCAAAGTATTTGGGGAAAATAAAAATCCACGAAGCAGAATACTAATTTCAACATTTACAATTGACTTTTTGATCGGCGACATGATTAAGGTGAGTTTCAAGAAAGCTGGCTTGAGCACAGAAACCATGCTTGAGCATGAGAACGGTTTCATAAATACGGGTCCAGGTGTTCCGGAAGAGTAAGCGTCTTCTGATCCATCGACGACACCCGCCATGTAAATCTTGGTCACATCCAAGTAAGCATCAATCCTCAAAATGAGAACCGAGTCAACATAGTTAGTGTAGTGTTAGGTTGTCTATTTTAAAGGACTTTGTTGGGTCATACTGTACTGAGTAACATACAGTGTCAATACATTGCCCTGCGTAGCAAACTGTGACATCAGAACTATTATTATTTATAATTGTAGTAATTTTGTGGTGACTGCAAATGAATTTAGGTTCTATACCGCCGTTCCAATGCAGTATAATCGATTATCAACAGATGTTGCCACCTGGCGTTATTTGTGTGTATGGATACTTATATATCAGATAATTACACAAATTTTTGTGTGTATGGATACTTATATATCAGATAATTACACACATTTGTGTGTATGGACACTTATATATCAGATAATTACACACATTTGTGTGTATGGATACTTATATATAAGATAATTGCACACATAACGTGGGTTAAACGTGTGCTCTCATTAGTAGATCAAATGCATTTTGATTGAAATACATAAAACTAAACAAAGAACATAAATGCTTATCATTTTAACTGTAAAGCTGGATATATCGGCTGTAAACGTATGTTAACTTATTTTTACTTGTTGTGATTGACAATAATACTCTGTTCTCGTTTTGAGATGTTTACTTGGATGTGACCAAGATTTACATGGCGGGTGCCGTCGATGAAGCAGAAGACGCTTACTCTTACGGAACACCTGGTCTTATTTTCATATGCTTTTACGAGAGTCTCCTTTTAAATCCTTCGTTTGCTCCTAGCTTGCCTCTAGTTTAATCGATTTTGAGTTCGGATTATGGTTTTGTTGACGCTTTGGTATTCTCTGGTTTTTTATACCATTCCATGGATGTAATAAAAGCGAAAGCCATGATCTGTAGCTAGGTTACATATAAATGTATGTATCACCGGTCAGACATGCTTAGCGATGTAACTAATGAATGCCATATAGTGAAGGTGCTTTCCTTGACATTTATGTAAATGTCATTATATTATAACTCATTCCGGAGAAGAGTCCGCGGCTATTTGGGTACTAATAATTGCATTGAAAACCGCCATGACAATATCATCTCCATGATACGTAGTAGAAAAATGTAGACTTATTGCCTCAGGGATTAGAAATAAACCAATTTAAGTCGAGGAGGTTTCGATTAAACTGCCATTCTTTGTCTTGCAGCTACGGGATTAAAAGATGTTATACAGAACGCCAGTACCTGACACACACAGTGTTACACAGAACGCCGGTACCTGACACACACAGTGTTACACAGAACGCCGGTACCTGACACACAGAGCGTTACACAGAACGCCGGTACTTGACAAATACAGTGTTATACAGAAAGCCGGTACCCGACACACACAGTGTTACACAGAACGCCGGTACCTGACACACACAGTGTTACACAGAACGCCGGTACCTGACACACAGCGTTACACAGAACGCCGGTACCTGACACACACAGCGTTACACAAAACGCCGGTTCCTGACACACACAGCGTTACAAAGAACGCCGGTACCTGACACACAGCGTTACACAGAACGCCGGTACCTGACACACAGCGTTACACATAACGCCGGTACCTGACACACACAGTGTTACACAGAACGCCGGTACCTGACAAATACAATGTTACACAGAACGCCGGTACCTGACACACACAGTGTTACACAGAACGCCGGTACCTGACACACAGCGTTACACAGAACGCCGGTACCTGACACGCACAGCGTTACACAAAACGCCGGTACTGGACACACACAGCGTTACAAAGAACGCCGGTACCTGACACACAGCGTAACACAGAACGCCGGTACCTGACACACAGCGTTACACGGAACGCTGGTACCCGACACACACAGTGTTACACAGAACGCCGGTACCTGACAAATACAGTGTTATACAGAACGCCGGTACCCGACACACACAGTGTTACACAAAACGCCGGTACCCGACACACACAGTGTTATACAGAACGCCGGTTCCTGATACACAGAGTGTTACACTGAACGCTGGTACCTGACAAATACAGTGTTACACAGAATGCCGGTACCTGACACACAGCGTTACACAGAACGCCGATACCTGACACACACAGCGTTACACAGAACGCCGGTACTGACACACACAGCGTTACACAGAACGCCGGTACTGACAAGTGCTCCATGTGGTGTAGGACAAACTCCTCTCCCCTTCTGTTGCCGTACTACTAAATGACGTGTTCCTCTTTGTTGTGATGCACTCCTTGTTCCCATATAGCTATATAATTTCTGTTTGATACCGTCGTAGCGTGATTTATCTTTCCTATCTTTGTCTTAGGTTCTGTGAAGACAATGGAAGAAACTAGGACCTAGTGTATCCACTGTAACACACGAGATACATGTTTTCCCTTTTCCCCCTCATTTTATCTCTTTCTGATGTTCCTTGTGTCTGTGCCGTCCTTAGAAACCCAATGTTGTATGACCATAGGGGCTACAAGGACGTGAAACGACAAAGACATATAAACAAGTCCCTTTACATGTTAGACCCTTGGGTAATTATAACATTTTACTCTCTCGGCGCAATTTTAACTTAATAGTTAATGACGTTGTATTTATTACGAAATGCCTTTCTGGTTTCTTATGGAATTAATGAAATACTTTACACTAGCTATAGTTTCACTTGTAATTAATACTGAATAATGAAATTTTTAGATATTTGCCAGATATTAAGAAATTGTAACACTGTAACAAAGTAAGGATTGTAGTCAAGGTTAATTTGTTGTTCGTTAAACATAAGTGAACGATTGAGTTGAGACATGCTGACATATCCTGTTACACTTAATGTTTTATAGACATGGATATGAAATAGGAAAGACTATTTCCTATCTGCAATGTGTCTTCAAGCTTATTTGACTAACATGGCATCGGATGTGATATATTTGCATGTTCATTGATTATTCACATATTAGCAATATTTTCCTGAAATGAAACACGTGGGAGAGAGCTGCCTGTTGATATTCGGTATAGTACGATGTACATCAACAAAACTACAACATAATACTTATATACCCATGGAGTGTGTTGTATCACTGCCGTGACGTGTAAGCCAGTCTCCTAGCAACTGCCTCACGTGACAAAGACAAGAAAATCAGATACAATAGGGAACATAATATGTTTACGTTATGGTGTAGAACTGCATTGCCCCCAGTCCAATTAGTCCTAGGTATGACGTCTGTCAAAGTTTACGAAGGCGACATGTTAATCCTGCATGGGACATTGTTATATATTGATGACAACAAGTTATAATTAGGCAATGAATGATTTATCAAATGATGTTATGGTAACATGAACTACTAATGCAGCACAATAAACGTTTGTGTTTCCCCCACAGCTATAGCATACTATTCGCTAGCTCCATAACACCGTTTGTGAAGAACTATCTCTCCACTTTACATTATCACGCAAGGTTCCTGAAATAGAGACAGTGCTGTCACAATCAGATTTATGTCATTTCATCAATGGTGACCATACAAAACCATGGTATAATCCCACAACAACTGTTGTGTTCTATATGGTTTGAAATGGTAGGATTTAGAACGACTGTACACAATCTGGTTATAATCCCACAACAACTGTTGTGTTCTATATGGTTTGTAATGGTAGGATTTAGAACGACTGTACAAAATCTGGTTATAATCCCACAACAACTGTTGTGTTCTATATGGTTTGTAATGGTAGGATTTAGAACGACTGTACACAATCTAGTTAAAATCCCACAACAAATGTTGCATTGCAATGGTAAGATATCAAAATATGTTTATACCATTGATGACCTTGGACTGTCATTGTGATTTGATCATCAGCGTTATCTGCTGGTTCCGGTCGTGTGTAGGGTGTGGCTACTTGATGCTGTATTAAACGGAGGAATTTAAAGAAGCTTTCAACTTATTTTCCAATCCGCAATATACTTTATTATTTTGATCATTTTTGTGAACTTTTTGGAAAATAAAATACTGTTTATACTAAATACGGATTATTATAAGTAGCTTTACTGTTAAAAGTCTGTAACTCCAAATCCCGTTTTATCTATATTCCTTTTTTCGTCGAATACAAACTGTCCACTCCCTCACATATATGGCTCTACAAAGCAGTCCGTAAATAGCTCTTTTGAAACTGTTGACATGTATCCGAGTAATGTGATCGTTAATCTATGCCAATGAATTCACACAATATCCGAGTTTAAATGAAACACAAGAAAACTATTTGATGCTCAATGAAACATTAACGACGACTTCTATATATTAAATTACTGGGTATTGACAGGCAATACTCGTGCTCCTCATGTCAACATCTTAAACCTGACTAATGACATAGGAGAATGGCGCATCGGTATTGGATGGATGACAATCAAATACGAATCTGATATTATCCAGAATATCAAGCTTTATGCAAGCGAAACTATTAGAAAAAAATAAAAACATTTACAAATCGTGTATATCGAGATCATCGAGAAAACAAATATCATTAAAGTTCATCTATATTGCATACCTACCGATATTTTAGAAGCTTTTTAATCACTTATTGGGCAAATTTTACAGACGTAACCTGATCAATTGTTGGTATGTATGATTGCTAAACATGAACCTTGCTTTTGACATGTGATTTGCCCACGGTGTCTGTTCATAATGGCAAAACATGCGAAAACATGCATGTGCTCTGTTCTTTTACAATTCGACATCTTCTGCCTATTTAGATGACCCTTAACGTCACTTTTCAGTAAAGACCCCAATTCTGCAGCATCAACTGAAAGACGTTCCCTGCTCAGGCATTATTTTGCTGATTGGCACCGTAAAGGACGTACAAGAACTGACTGTGGTCCTGTCGAGGAGTTGTTGAGGCTAAGACACGTCCCTGATAAATCAATGACTCATTCTGGCGCGGTCTACCACATGTCCCGCGGCGCAGAAGGATCGGCTAGATATTATGTGATGTAGTGAGTCATGCTGGCAGACTGTAGGCGGCGTACAGTGTACAGGTGGTGTAACGACCGGTCGTGTATGGATAGCTGTGTACGGCTGCAATAATAAACCCACTCAGGAAACTAGACATGTTTCCTTTGTTGGCGCGGCGCCAAGTATCGTACACAACACATGCCATACACAAGAGGAACGGCTGTAATGTAGGTCAGCTGTACAGCTAGGTTTTCCCTGGGCAAGGTTGAGCTACCGTATAACTGGTGACTGGTTAATAAAGCACATACTAAAACAGAACATTTATTTCTTTATTGATGTCGGTTAGAACTTAAATATGTAGTCATGGTGATTAACTACGATATCACAAGAGCCATCAATATAACACGATTGCTTGTGTAAAAACAGCTTTGTCTGCTCGTCAATAGGAAACCATGTTTCAACAAACGAAAACTGTCTTCAAAGTGAAAATGGATATCACAAGATGACCTTATCCTTTGATGACGATCAGTGACCTTGACCTTCCTCTGAATTTATCGTAATCACGTCTACCTTGCTTGTGACCTCAATTGATATTATTTTGAAAACATTCTAACCTTCACAGCTGTATAATAACCTCGACTTTTGCGATACCCTAATAGTTTCGACCTTCCTAATGATATAGTTCCTGTCTCGTTTATACACGAACTATCACTAAAGCAGATTGTCTTCTTCTTATATAAATATACTAACACTTGTTTGGTATTCAATAAAAACGCAGTGACCTCGATATTTACTACTGCAAATTAACATTAACTTTCGCTACAGTTTAGTGAAGCTGGACCTCATTTCATAAATTTCAACATCGTGATCATGATTTCCTTCATATATTTTAGCACCTCGGCCACCACACAAGTATCTTGACCTTCCAATTTAACAGAAGGACCTTGACCTCAAACCTCCCTAGAGCAGCTCGGCACCTTGAACGTTCTCTGAATTTATTACACAACTTCCCTGTCTCGAATTCATTTCAACCTTTCTCATTGTATCTAAACAATAGTTCCCTATATCATACTCACACTGAAGGTAATGTATTTATCCGTATTTTAGATTACGCACTGCGGTATTATCATTCAGTTTAGACGATCCACAACGTCAACATTTTATAAACGTATTCTATTTGACTTGCCTCGGGCATACTTTTATTGTTAATGTAACATGTCATTCGTATATCGTAATGACCTTTCCTATAGTAAGGTCATCTATTTATCGAGTTGACCTTTCCTAAAGTAGTAATCTACAAACCGCATTGATCTTACTTCTCTATAGTAAAGTAATATACAAACCACCTTGACCTTCCTTATTGTAGTCATCTACAAACCACCTTGACCTTCCTTATAGTAGTCATCTACAAACCACCTTGACCTTCCTTATAGTAGTCATCTACAAACCACCTTGACCTTCCTTATTGTAGTCATCTACAAACCACCTTGACCTTCCTTATAGTAGTCATCTACAAACCACCTTGACCTTCCTTATAGTAGTCATCTACAAACCACCTTGACCTTCCTTATAGTAGTCATCTACAAACCACTTTGACCTTCCTTATAGTAGTCATCTACAAACCACCTTGACCTTCCTTATAGTAGGCATCTACAAACCACCTTGACCTTCCTTATAGTAGGCATCTACAAACCACCTTGACCTTCCTTATAGTAGGCATCTACAAACCACTTTGACCTTCCTTATAGTAGTCATCTACAAACCACCTTGACCTTCCTTATAGTAGGCATCTACAAACCACTTTGACCTTCCTTATAGTAGTCATCTACAAACCACGTTGACCTTCCTTATTGTAGTCATCTACAAACCACCTTGACCTTCCTTATTGTAGTCATCTACAAACCACCTTGACCTTCCTTATAGTAGGCATCTACAAACCACGTTGATCTTCCCTATAATAGTCATCTACAAACCACCTTGACCTTCCCTATAGTAGTCATCTACAAACCACGTTGACCTTCCCTATAGTAGAGTCATCTACAAACAACGTTGACCTTCCCTATAGTAGTCATCTACAAACCACTTTGACCTTCCCTATAATAGTCATCTACAAACCACCTTGACCTTCCCTATAGTAGAGTCATCTACGAACCATGTTGATCTTCCCTATAGTATAGTCATCTACAAACCACTTTGACCTTCCCTCTGGTAGTCTTCTACAAACCACTTTGACCTTCCCTATAGTAGTCGTCTACAAACCACGTTGACCTTCCCTTTAGTAGTCATCTACAAACCACATTGACCTTCTTTAGTAGTCATCTTCAAACCACCTTGACCTTCCCTATAATAGTCATCTACAAACCACCTTGACCTTCCCTATAGTAGTCATCTACAAAACACGTTGACCGTCTATAATAGTCATCTACAAACCACCCTGACCTTTCCTATAGTAGTCATCTACAAACCACCTTGACCTTCCCTATAATAGTCATCTACAAACCACCTTGACCTTCCCTATAGTAGTCATCTACAAACCACTTTGATCTTCCCTATAATAGTCAACTACAAACAACGTTTAATTCTCTATATTGGAGTCATCTACAAACCATGTTTACCTTCTCTATATTAGTCACGTTGACTATAGTATAGTTATGTATAAACCACGCTGACCTCTACAACATATTCACACAAATCTCACATTGGCCTTCTCTACAGCTCAGTCATCTCTTAAATTAAGTCGATGTTTTCTTAAGTTTTCGTCATTTTCTGTAGCGCATTTGTCTTCGCAAAAGCAGTTTCCTAATATATCAAATCATGAAGTCGCACCAACCGTCCTATATCGAAACCTTTGATCCATATATAAATTCGCAAAGTACACACCAAACATATCTGTCTAAATATACACTTCTTGTATTGAAATATTCCTCGATATTTATCGGATGTCAACAGACACAGATTGATCATAACCAGCCAGCTTGTAATACAACACAACAGACAGTTACACCACCATAACTACATCCATTTTATTTTACATGGTGTTTTTGTAAGCTATATACATTTCGAATATGTTATAACTGCCGATTTTATACTGATATACAGACTGAGGTATTATGTCATACGTAAAGATTCCGATTCCACAATGTGACCACCAACAATGCTTGACATCGTCGAGTTCGGTATGACTAAATTGAAATCCACATACTAATGACCCATTTCAGTGATAAGTCTTACGAAGGTGGATCGTTCACAACGACAGGCGTCGATATGCTCTGACTCACCGCGGTGGATGTTTGTCCGCCATGTTGTCAAATATAATACACCGACTGTGCGAGACGTGTACTTAGCGACCTGGGCTTGGCGCCAATTTGTCGATCACCTGACCGGGAATTAAAGCTTGACAAGATTGTAAATGGCCACCGGTATGAGGACTCAAGATCGGGGTGTTGGATAGATAAAGACTCTAAGCTCACTCTGTTGTCGACATACTGGTTGTGATCACATGGAAACGCTTGGGTTTCAATATCTACTCTAATTATCTCGAACACCACTTCCCTGTTGTCAGGATTATTGTCAACAAATTCGAAAAAGGCACTGAACACAGAGTAAATTCGGTTCCCAGGCATTACTATGCATAAAAACAAATCTTAGCAAAATAGTTTTATTATACGTATAATACAATCTTTTAAAAAACAGCTTAATTGAGCAATATCATAATATCTGTCATTGATGTTATTTTTTATTTTTTTGGGAAAAGCTGCTCTGGTAGTTTCTGTTGGCCTGATAAGATAATACCGTACCCTTCATGTAAACTACCCACATCAAAATGGTTTATATATGCATATGACATTCAATAGCGATATGTGTTGTACTTACAGCTTGATTCCTTTCTGTGAAAATCATCAGCAACGACGTTTCTAAAACATACACAAAAGGAATGCATGGTTATAAATTTGTGCTAGACGTTTTAACAAGTTAGACCTAAATGTATGAAGTCTAAAGAGCTTTATTGCTTGATTGTTCAAAAGGTATATAATCAACATGTCCCTGACTCTATATGTTCCTGAGGTTTGTACAACGTGCTTTGATATATGACAATGACATATAAGATCACGTAACACAAAAACGCTGCATCTTTTAAATTTAGTAATAGATACATTAATTAAACTGCATCATATAACTATTTAGTCCTTCTAGGACTCTTCAGTGATGCTTGGGGCCAAAAGGAGAGAATACAAATTTCTAAACTAATGTAGAAGCAGGAAGGTCAGAAACATTGAACTTTCTATTGACTATTATAGTCGAAATCTGTCTTATATATCTGTTTTATGGTTTGTTTTTGAGAATGGTAATTTTAAGTTCACACGCCATGAATTGACAACGGTATTAATATGATTTATACAAATTCTAAAGATAGCAGCAACAAAAGGCGACAAAAATATACTGACAATGAATTTTTCGATCAAACAAATTCATGGGAGGTAATCGCAGCGAATTATGAAGGGGATTACTCACTTCGAAAATGGCTTTACATGTTTCCCGAAAGTATAACGCCGCGAGGTGTAGTCGTGAATCAGAAATCTCGAAAATAAGAAGTCGTTAAAGAAACTTGGTTTACAGTTCATTGATTAATCAGACGTTACAATTTTATCTTTTTTGTCCTGACGCAAAAGTATGGCATGCGGTCACAATCAACAAAAATATTAAGCTTACTATCTCCTGATATAAAAAAAAATCAGAGAATACCAAAGCGTCACAGCAAAACTCAAACTCGATTAAACCAGAGGCAAAATATGAATAAGGGAAAGAATTACATGAAGACCCCTCTAAAAGTACAAAATAATAAGACCAAGTGTTCCGGAAGAGTAAGCGTCTTGTAATTCATCGACGACACACGCCTTGTAAATCGTGGTCACATCCAAGTGAACATCAAACCCTCAAAACGAGTACCGATTCATCATTGTCAATCACAACAAGTAAGTACACTAAAAAGCATACTCAAAGATACAGAATATATCTCAATGATAACAAGATGGCGACCATAAAACGTGTCCATAGTCTTCATCAACTTGCATCTCTCGAATCTCTGTCACAATCAACAAATTAATCAAGCTTACTATCTCAAAGCCTAGCATGTTTCTTCGTTTTCAACAAAACGTTTACTTGGGTAAAATCAAATTTTTTTGTTTTTAAAATTCCGCGACAAGTTTATGGTTGAACAGGTTATTCTACATTCTACAATTGCTAATATCATATGTTATTTCTGTACAAATGTTAATATCGTTATGTAACCTGCCGACGTAGAGAGTTGGTTGGACACTGTTAGTAATCCTATCTAAACCCCCTCAACACTGAAGGCGACCTATTGACCAGCCTTACTTCTATAGGTACTTTATTGATTTGAGGTATCAAACAAGCACCTGACACGGATTTTACCTTACTTAATATAGGTCTCTGAACAGCTAAAGTGTGTTTTAGATAAAGAGCATTTGCGAGATCCCCATTTATTCACTTGATCAGCCATCCATACTGCAGTAAACGACACACTGCCCACACTGACATATTGTGATACTTCTGATTCACCTAGAGGATGTAAAAACATAATGTGATGCCAGTCCTTTCTGTCCAAAAATAGCAAACGAATATGCAAATATTCTGTTAATTGAAATGAGACGAATAAAGTGTATATGATACATGTTTTGAATCTACATTTTTTTCGCCTCAATAATATACAATACAGTGTATTTCCAATTGACAACAAGTAATTTATCAAAATGCTTTAAAAAGTTTGATTTATTGATCGTTATTTAATAACGTTGATAATAAGGATTAACTGATAATGATAATTTCGAGTGACAAAGGAATAATGAAATAAAGCACTTTTGAAGACTACATAAATACCCACCTTGGCAGTCGTATGATGACTTGACATTATATTGAAGACTACATCAATACCTTGCCAGTCGTATCGTGACTTGATACTATTGAAGACTACATAAATATCTTGCCAGTCGTATCGTGACTTGATACTATTGAAGACTACATAAATATCTTGCCAGTCGTATCGTGACTTGATACTATTGAAGACTACATAAATATCCAGATGAACAGTCGTATCATGACTGGATACTATTTCGTTAAGGTTTCCTTACGGAATAAGTTTTTTTCATTCTGTTCTTCTTAAATTCCTCTACGTACAATAAATGGCTTCACTCGTCCACGTGGAAGAAAGGCAGCATCGGCCATTGTTTTGCTTTTAGGTACATGTATGGAGACCTGTTGATATAACTTATTTGAGGTTTCTTTTAATGCAGTTCGTTTATATATTTATAGAACTTTTTGGATCTTTAGGTATGTTTCGGTCGAGTTACCTCTCATTTACATTCAAAATATTTTGAACTTTGGATTTTCGTTATTGTCCTCAAGTCGCCTGCTACATATAATCTGTGCATTCAAACAGGTAAGCGCACAGCTAACTTGTCTGTACATACAAACTACGTTGTACAATATCGTACCGTTATAAATACGAGAAAGCTATAAATGTGCTTGAAAGGGCAGCGCAACTTGTAATGTGGCATCATATAAAAATGCATCTGTCTGCTAAAATTAGTTGTATTTCATAATACAAAAGAGCGTTTCTAATAACAGTACCTTTGATCTAGGCGCCTTTATGCCTGGCCTAAGCACTAAACATGTTTGATATTGTTTAAAGTTCTTTTGAAAGATTCCTTTTGTTTACCTATAAAACACAAGGAATAATCGTGTGTATTACCTGCAAGCCTGGTCATCCGCTTCGACAAAGGTTCCGATATTATTGTTTCGTATTTTAGAAATGCATTCCTGTTCACAAAGGCCAAGTGCATGCGATTCCCTCACAAAACGTAATGCATGTGGGTATAATTTAAAGTGAAAATAATAAAACACAATTATCACCATGTCATGCAAAGACCCCAAATCGACATACACCATCTCTTGACGAGAAACAATGTTTATATCAACATGTCAACCTCCCTGACGAATCTATTCTTTCTGAGATTGTACATATCTTGGAAAAATGTATCGCCCTACAAATACTCCCACAACCAGCAGTATACTATATAAGACTTGGCACTGATATACCATTGGGTGGAATAATTTTATAGATTCGGTGGGAAATCCTGAATGCAGTCCAACAAATGTAATGTCTTTTTTTTACTCCTCAAAGCAAACCTTATCGTAGTAATGGGCGTCGGCATTAGAGCAGTGTAAAATAATCAAAGGATACCAAGACTCAACAAAATGATAATCCGAACTTAAAATCGATTAAACCAGGGCAAATAATAAATCAGAGAATACCGAAGCGTCAACAAAACCATAATTCGAACTCAAAGTCGATTAAACCAGGGCAAATAAATCAGAGAATACCGAAGCGTCAACAAAACTATAATCCGAACTCAAAGTCGATTAAACCAGGGCAAATAAATCAGAGAATACCGAAGCGTCAACAAAACTATAATCCGAACTCAAAGTCGATTAAACTAGAGGCAAAATGGGAACAAAGGAAATATTTGCATGGAAACCCTCGTAAAAGCACAAGAGAATAAGTGCAGGTGTTCCGGAAGAGTAAGCGTCTTCTGCTTCATCCAAGACCCCCACCATGTAAATCTTGGTCACATCCAAGTAAGCATCAATCCTCAAAATGAGAACCGAGTCATCACTTTCAATCATAACAAGTAAGCACACTTAAAGTAAAACTCAAAAACGCTCATTAATGTAATACTTTGTCCACTTCCGATGATTTCCCATACCAGAAAGTCTGTTGGGAAATCCAGGCTACCCACTGTTTTAAAAGTATGATAGAACACTCATTGTATCTATTTTTGGTACATTTTATCGTGGAATTATCATGAATTCTCCATTTTATAATAGTGGATTTTAAATGCAGTTAAGATAAATGAAATATTGTTGGTAGATCCATTCAAATGGCTCTCTGTATTGTAAAGGTGACCTTTTTTTTTAAAAAAAAAAAAGCGGTACACATTGCCGCACTTTGATATGAAGCAATATTTGCGTCATGTGAAGAGAAAAAATCCACACAAAACATTCAACAAGTTGTCATTCATTGTCCTCAACACCTCCTAATCCACAATTCTAGTTGAACACCCTTTTTTTTAGTGAAAGTTATTGTTTTTACATCACTTTATACCTAACACATAGATATATTTTCTTAAAATAGTATCAAAATGTACATAAAAAGCAATAAAGCATGAGCATACTTCGTCACCAGGGAAAATCTTAATTTGCATTAATGTAAGCCAAAAATATTGCTGGTGGTATAATACAGCGCCTTTTACAGAGTATGATAAAGCGCCTATTATATCACAGAATGCATTCAACAAGTGTCTTACCTATTGTCCGACAGGTAGGTGCCGTATACAGGGAACTTCACAATCTGTAGATTAGAGTATGAAATTTATTTATAGAAATACCGGATAGAACCAGTTCTTTGTAATACGTATGAGGATGTCTGGTGGTATAATGATCATATGATTAAGCGTCTATAATATGACAGGATACAGGCCATAGGTGTCTTACCTGCTGGACGACAGGTGGGCGCCGTGTACAGGGAACTTCACAGTCTATACACACGTAGATAAAAGTATGACACTAGATTTATTTATAGACATACCGGACAAAACCAGTTCTGTGAAATACGTATTTAATATCAATATCATGGTAGGACAGATATAACGCTTTACATAAATAAAGTAAAACTGGAATGACATCAAAGTTCGAAAATGTCTTTGATAACTAGTTGTAGTAATATTACTATATTGAATACGATACAAACATTACTTTGAAGAAGACCTGATTTTAGATTTTGTTTCATACCATAAGTCAATGTATGACAACGTTTATACATCTTTAACATAATTATACAAAGTGTGAAAGAAAATTGCTATATAGAAAAATTTAGATAAGTCTAAATTTTTCATTTTTAGTTTTGTTTGTATTAAATTTAGATATACACGAATCAGCCTGTGTTTAGACCATTATAAAACGTGTTGTTGAATATTATAAATGTTTCCTGCATTTTTCTTCGTCTGTTTCAGCATTTATTAGGACGGTACCTGAATATTTTACGTAGCACTATCATTAGTCATGTTGTTTCAGAAAAGATTCACCAGACTGGGGTAAAATACCACTAGTCGATGCTGAAACTCATCAAACAGCAGAACAGAACCAACATTAACCATCGTTATTATTAAACAGATACAAACAGAGTCAAATATAATTGATTTCAGACCATAATCTAACCATTTTAAAACATAAAGAGCTACATGTTGCTGCTAAGACAATGCGAACATATAAACTAACAGTGGCATTTTCTGTATTACAGACCACTGTGAAACAGATGACAGTGGTTAGAGTGTGACGTGGCGATGGATACGAACATGATACGTCACTTGGTCAGGGAAGTTCTGAAAGCTGTCAAACCACGTGTCAAGTAAACTCAGTTAAACCATCAGCACATAAACATGAGTTGTACTTGTGGTAATGTTTTGTAGTGATCAGTTTCACGCTGGACTGTGTTATGAAGATAACCAGTTTTTCGCTTTCTAAGACGAGTATTATATCTTGTTTCTGTGTATTTGTACCATCTTTATGAACTAATCCAAAATAAATATGTATCACGTGATTTTGATCAACGGAAGACGAACCTAAGACGTATTACAGAAGATGAATTACACTTTATTATGCAGCTCTTTTGTCTTACAAGTATTCCTGAATGATTATACGTGCCAAATATGCTAAAAGCTAAAGTAGTAAACCACTCTACTCTTTAGTTCTGTGAATTGCAAACATAAGAGGGAATTTATGATATGAATATAGTTGTTTCATGAACTCGTGCCACTACTCAAAAGAAACCACCTTGGTTACTAAGGTAACGGCAACCCTCAGGGACTGAATAATCCATCAGAAGAGTCTGCCACATTGTATCTAGACATGATCGTATGATATACATGATATACACCTGCGATGATGTCTTTGTTATCTAGTAATAGTTGAGGCACAAAGATAATCTGACTGATACTCCGCCGTCGGAACACGACTAAGCTATCTATGTGATGTTTAACTACAATATCACTATAGTGCCGGTTACCAGGTATGGTGTAGTGTCTGACATAGCTTGACTTTATGACATAGCGCCTACCACACCGTGTGATATATATATATCTTACCTATTTTCCGACAGGTAGATGTCGTGTACAAAAAACAGCACGCTTATGTAGATACGAATATGACAATGATCTATAAATAGCATAACTGGATCGAGTCAGTCTTTTCGTAAAACAAACCGGATATTACGTCCTAGAATGACACAGATTTAAGAAAAAAAAGTTCCTTTGAATATGATTTAAAAGAAGTGGTACTGCTAAATACGATCAAAGAGTGTCAGCGCATTTATCAATGATCATCTGATTGAAACAGTTAGCAGAATTTTACATGGGAACCAATAATTAATTCAAGATAAACAATTTTATTATTCATGAACAAAGAATATATCATCAAGGTAAGACAGGGATATATATATATATTTCTACCACAATACCCTCTGTTATTCCACTCTCAGACCATTGCATAAACGTGGTGACTGTTGGATAAATATAATTATGTTATATACCACTAGTTGGTTGAGAAGTTGAACGTTCACCGGAAATCACGTGGGTCAATGCAATGTGCTGATTGTTGACGTCGTTATCGATTGGCGGGAATATATACGAGATGATGTGTTTTGGCGCAAATATCAACCGCGGTTCACATAAAACAACACTGCCACTGCGACTTAATAGTATACTGTGGAAGAAACAGGCCCCAGTTTCATCAACGTTCCTTAAATTAAGGAAATTCCTTAACTTAAAAATCTCCATAGGAAAGCATTACAGAATTTAAGGGGGAAATCCTTAGCTAAGGAACTTTCATTAAATTCTGTAATGCTTTCCTATGGAGATTTTTAAGTTAAGGGATTTCCTTAAGTTAAGGAACGTTGATGAAACCGGGGCCAGGTCACACGACTTGTGGTTATTTGATATGGAATTTATTTCACTCGTGTTAATTAATTTTTTAAAAGTTACAAAAGCCACTCGCTAAAGCTCGTGTCTTTTGTAACTTTTCAAAAAATAATTTACTCGAGTGAAATAAATTCCATATCCAACAACCACTCGTTGTGTAACCTCTATATAGCATAACTGGTACTAAACTAGTTCTATATAGCAGTTCGGATATATTTTGTATTTATTCATATTTCAAAATATCACAGGAAGGTGAGTGTAAATGTAGAGCAGAATGTAGAAGATAGATCATAAGAAATCTACAGGGAACAGCATTTACAATACACCCACTACCTATAAAGTGTAGTGATAAGGTAATAGACAAAATATCAGATAAAAGCATGATACTTCACTCCATCACATGCCGACAGGGAAGTGTTTTACACTTCCTTGATCATGTGTTTTGTTTATGCGGCCAAAACTCAACAATAGGACGTGTTAATTTGATTTTTTTTAACCACCGGTGTTTGATCTGTAAATACTTCAGCAGCTTCCCTGGAAGTTGAGTTGAGGAGTTATAACATATTGCAGAAACATTCATTCAAAGTGAAGCTCTCTGCATTGTTGTCAAGCGAGACGAATATTTCAATATCAAAATATATATGAAAGTTAATAAAGCGAAAGCAAACTTCCTCACAATTCGAAATTAAAAACGAAATAGAAAATGCCCTGTTGGTATACTGAAGCGCCTTTTACAGAGTATGATAAAGCGTCTGTTATATGACAGGATACAGCCTATAAGTGTCCTACCTGTAGTCCGACAGCTAGGCGCCGTGTACAGGAAACTTTACGATCTGTATATTAGAGTATGACATCGGATTTATTTATAGAAAACTCTAATAAAACCAGTTCTATGTAATAGGTATTTAAAACTGGGTCATGTTATGACATCACGTTTTCTATAGCATAACGGTCTTGAGCAAAACCATACCATAAATCAATGTACGGGCACGTTTATATCTCGTTAACATATATGAATCTAAAAGCGATTCGAAAATATAAGTGGAAAGGGAAATTACGATATCAAAACATTAAGATAATTTGAATTGTTTGCAGAGTGGTAATTTTTGCTTATTTTTTAATATATCTACAGGCGAAAATATTAACATGTGAAAATATTGACACAGGAATATTTTTAACAGATAAACCAAAAAAATGATTGATTCCAAACCGTGGGACGTAGTCAGTGTTAGGTACTATCATCACTTATCATCCTCTTATTCAATGCTTTACACATACATGTATCTGCCTGTAATTGTAAAACATGTTTTTGAATATCATAAATGTTTACTGTCATAATCATTGTGACGTTACAGTACCCCTCAGTCTTTTGCAGACAGGTCCTTTGGTGAGGTCAATATGGTGTTATACCAACCCGGTGGAATCAAATATTAACCAATATTTTGTTTTGCATTGTTACAATATTGTATTGTTATAATACTGTTTTAGAATTTTATCAAATATCGCTGAAAAATAATCCTGTTGTCTGAATTTACATTTTAAAATAATCAGTTTATAATAAAACTATCATAGCCTTTTGATTTCGGTCGATACATGTACATGGTTTTATCGACATGAGAAAAAATGTCAACCTCGGAATTCGTCCTCGGTCGATATATTCATATAATTGTATATAAGATGACACCAATTATTATATTAAGACATCACAGAGGCTTTGAATTAAATATCATGGCGAAGTTGTCCTGAGAGCGATACGTGTAACAGATGAACAGTTACCATGTTGTGTTTATAAACGTTTCTTTGTGATACCTCAAACATGTATCCCGCTACATAACTTCAGAGAAAAACCTGCTTGTATCGAAAAGGTGTTGGTTTTAACCTTGCATATATCAAGTGTCAGCTAGTCTGTATAAAAAACTTGATGTTTTTCATTCTGCAACACAACTCGTCCACGCGGAAAAAAGGCAGCACCGGCCATTGTTTTGCTTTTAGGTACATGTATGGGGGGCCTGTTGATATAACTTCATTGGGGTTTCTTTTAATGCAGCTCGTTTATATATTTATAGAACTTTTTGGATCTTTAAGTATGTTTCGGTCGAGTTACCTCTCCTTTACATTCAAAACTTTTTGAACTTTGGATTTTCGTTATTGTCCTCACGTCGCCTGCTACATATAATCTGTACATTCAAACAGATAAGCGCACAGCTAACTTGTCTGTACATACAAACAACGTTGTACAATATCGTAACTTTATAAATACGAGAAAGCTATAAATGTACTTGAACGGGCAGCGCAACTTGTAATGTAGCACCATATGAAATGCATCTGTCTGCATGAAGCAGTTGTATTTCATAATACAAAAGAACGTTTCTAGTAACAGTACCTTTGATCGTCAAAACGACAACTTACTAGGCACCTTTATGCCTGGTCTACGCACTAAACATATTTGATATTGTTTTATAGTTTTTTTGATAGATTCCTCTTGTTTACCTATAACACGCAAGGAATAATCGTGTATATTACCTGCAAGCCTGGTCATCCGCTTCGACAAAGGTTTCAATATTATTGTTTCGTATTTTAGAAATGCATTTCTGTTCACAAAGGCCAAGTGAATGTATTTTTTTTCATGCGATTCCCTCACAAAACGTAATGCATGTGGGTATAATTTAAAGTGAAAATAATAAAATACAATTATCATCATGTCATGCAAACACCCCAAATCGACATAAACCATCTCTTGATGAAAAACAACATTTATATCAACATGTCAAACTCCCTGACAATTCTATTCTTTCTGAGATTGTACATATCATGGGAAAATGTATCGCCCTACAAATTCTCCCACAACCAGCAGTATACTATATAAGACTTATTGGCACTGATATACCATACGGGTGAAATAATTTTATAGATTCGATGGGAAATTTATTGAGTCCTGAATACAGTCCAACAAATGTAATGTCTTTTGTTTACTCCTCAAAGGAAACGTTATCATAGTAATGGGCGTAGGCGTTATAGCATTGTAAAATAATCAAAGGATACCAAGACTCAACAAAATGATAATCCGAACTCAAAATCGATTAAACCAGGGCAAATCAATCAGACTATACCGAAGCGTCAACAAAACTATGATCCGAACTCAAAGTCGATTAAACTAGAGGCAAAATGGGAACAAGGGAAAAATTTGCATGGAAACCCTCGTAAAAGCACAAGAGAATAAGAGCAGGTGTTCCGGAAGAGTAAGCGTCTTCTGCTTCATCCACGACACCCACCATGTAAATCTTGGTCACATCCAAGTAAGTATCAATCCTCAAAATGAGAACCGAGTTATCATTGTCAATCACGAAAAGTAAGTACACTAATAAGCAAACTCAAAAACGTTTATTAGTGTAACTACTTTGTCCACTTCCGATGCTTCCCCATACCAGAAAGCCTTCTGAGAAATCCAGGCTACCCACTGCTTTAAAAGTATGATAGTACACCCTTCGACGGTATCTATTTTTTGTTACATTTTATCGTGGAATTATCATGAATTCTCCAATTTATAATAATGGATTTTAAATGCAGTTAAGATAAATGAAATATTGTGGGGAAATTTATTTAAATGGCGCTCCGTATTGTTAAGGTGACCGTACACCTAAACATTTTTACGGCTGTTGTGATGAAGCAATATGTGCGTCATGTAACGAGAAAAATCCACACAAAACATCCATCAAGTTGTCCTTAACTCCTTCTCATACACAAGTCTTACTCATTGTCCTCAACTTCTCCTCATACACAATTATAGCTGAACACTCTTTCTCTTTTGCTAGTAAAAGTGATTGTATTTGCATCACTTCATCCCTAATACATGAATACATGTTCTTATAATATTATCAAAATGTATATAAAAGCTAATAAAGCATGAGCATACTTTGTCACCATGAAAAGCCTAAATTTGCATTAATGTAAACCAAAAATATTCCTGGGGGTATAATGAAGCGCCTTTTACAGAGTATAATAAAGCGAATATTATATCACAGAATACAATCAACAGGTGTCTTACCTATTGTCCGACAGGTAGGTGCCGTATACAGGGAACTTCACAATCTGTAGATTAGAGTATGACATTAGATTTATTTATAGAAATACCGGATAGAACCAGTTCCATGTAATAGGTATCAGGATGTCTGGTGGTATAATGATCATATGATTAAGCGTCTATAATACGACAGGATACAGGCCATAGGTGTCTTACCTGCTGGACGACAGGTGGGCGCCGTGTACAGGGAACTTCACAGTCTATACACACGTAGATAAAAGTATGACACTGGATTTATTTATAGACATACCGGACAAATCCAGTTCTGTGAAATACGTATTTAATATCAATATCATGGTAGGACAGAAGTAACGCTTTACATAAATAAAGTAAAACTGGAATGACATCAAAGTTCGAAAATGTCTTTGATAAAACAAGTTATAGTAATATTATTATATTGAATACGATACAAACATTACCTTAAATAAGACCTGATTTTAGATTTTTTTTCATACCATAAGTCAATGTATGAAAACGTTTATACATCTTTAACATTTACAAAGTGGGAAAGAATATTGTTATATCGAAAAATTTAGATAAGTCTAAATTTTTCACTTTTAGTTTTGTTTGTATTAAATTTAGATATACACGAATCAGTCTGTGTTTGGACAATTATAAAACGTGTTGTCGAATATTATAAATATTTCTTGCATTTTTCTTCGTCTGTTTCAGCATTTATTAGAACAGTACCTGAATATTTTACGTATCAATATCATTAATCATGTTGTTTCTGAAAAAGATTCACCAGACTGGGGTAAAATACCACTAGTCGATGCTGAAACTCATCAAACAGCAGAACAAAACCAAAATTAACCATCGTTATTATTAAACAGATACAAACAGAGTCAAATATAAATGATTTCAGACCATAATCTAACCATTTTAAAACATAAAGAGCTACATGTTGCTGCTAAGACAATGCGAACATATAAACTAACAGTGGCATTTTCTGTATTACAGACCACTGTGAAATAGATGACAGTGGTTAGAGTGTGACGTGGCGATGGATACGAACATGATACGTCACTTGGTCAGGAAATTTCTGAAAGCTGTCAAACCACGTGTCAAGTAAACTCGGTTAAACCATCAGCACTTAAACATGAGTTGTACTTGTGGTACTGTTTTGTAGTGATCAGTTTCACTCTGGACTGTGTTACGAAAATAACCATTTTTTTCGCTTTCTTAGACCAGTATTATATCTTGTTTCTGTGTATTTGTACCATCTTTATGAACCAATTA
This sequence comes from Mimachlamys varia, assembly GCA_947623455.1. Taxonomy (NCBI): domain Eukaryota; kingdom Metazoa; phylum Mollusca; class Bivalvia; order Pectinida; family Pectinidae; genus Mimachlamys; species Mimachlamys varia. Next base: position 5,956,294 of record OX392534.1, read on the forward strand.
AAAATAAATATACATCACGTAATTCTAGATCAACGGAAGACGAACCTAAGACGTATTAGAGAAGATGAATTACACTTTATTATGCAGCTCTTTTGTCCTACAAGTATTCCTGAATGAAATATGCTAAAAGCTAAAGTAGTAAACCACTCTACTCTTTAGTTCTGTGAATTGCAAACATATATTGAATATAGTTGTTTCATGAACTCGTGCCAATACTCAAAAGAAACCACCATGGTTACTAAGGTAACGACAACCCTCAGGGACTGAACAATCCATCAGAAGAGTCTGCCACATTGTATCTAGACATGATCGTATGATATACATGATATACCCCTGCGATGATGTCTGTGGTATCTAGTAATAGTTGAGTCTGCCACATTGCATCTAGAAATATGATCGTATGATATACATGATATACCCCTGCGATGATGTCTGTGGTATCTAGTAATAGTTGAGTCTGCCACATTGCATCTAGAAATATGATCGTATGATATACATGATATACTCCTGCGATGATGTCTTTGTTATCTAGTAATAGTTGAGGCACAAAGGTAAGCTGACTGATACTCCGTCGTCTGAACACGTCTAAGCTATCTATGTTGTGTTTAACTACAATAACTATAGTGCCGGTTACCAGGTATGGTGTAGTGTCTGATATAGCTTTACTTTATGATATAGCGCCTACAACACCGTGTGATATAGATATATCTTACCTATCGTCCGACAGGTATATGTCGTGTACAAGAAACAGCACGTCTATGTAGATACGAATATGACAATGATCTATAAATAGCATAACTGGATCGAATCAGTCTTTTCGTAAAACAAACCGGATATTACGTCATAGAATGACACGGATTTAAGAAAAAAAGTTCCTTTTTACGTCATCTTTATGATAGGGGGTGGCAGACTCTGCTGGTGGAATTTTTTGGCCCCGAGGTTTGCTGGAGCCTCCATAGCCACAGTTAATCTCATTTGAGTAGCGGCACGGTACATAATATACACATTTTCGCAGTACACGATTTGAAATTATACAGAACTAGTTTAAATTTACTTCTAAATTAATAAATTAAAGGGGTTTTACGCACCTGACCCTTCTACTTCTATGAGGACGAAACAGCTGTATGATGCAGTTTAATTCCTTTTTTTTCGGTATACTGTATCTATTACAAAATTTAAGAGGTGCAGCATATGTGTGTGTTACGTGATCTCTTTGAATATGATTTAAAAGAAGTGGTACTGCTAAATAAGATCAAAGAGTGTCAGCGCATTTATCAATATCTATCTGATTGAAACAGTTTGTAGCATTTTAAATGGGAACCAATAATTAATTCAAGATAAACAATTTCATTATTCATGAACAAAGAATATATCATCAAGGTAAGACAGGGATATATATATATTTCTACCACAATACCCTGTGTTATTCCACTCTCAGACCATTGTATAAACGTGCTGACTATTGGATAAATATATGTTACATACCACTAGTGGAATATGACCTTCCGGACGTTTGATTGGTTGAGAAGATGAACGTTGACCGGTAATCACGTGGTCAATGCAACGTGCTGATTGTTGACGTCGTCATCGATTGTTGACGTCGTCACAATTTGGCGGGAATATATACGAGATGATGTGTTTTCTCGCAAATATCATCCTCGTTCCACAGAAAACAACACTGCCATTCTGACTTAATAGTATATTGTGGTAGGAACAGGTGACACGACTTGTGGTTATTGGATATGGAATTTATATCATTCGTGTTAATTATTTTTCAAAAGTTACAAAACCACTCGCTAAAGCTCGTGCCTTTTGTAAGTTTTCAAAATAATTAACTCGAGTGAAATAAATTCCATATCCAACAACCACTCGTTGTGTAACCTCTATGTAGCATAACTGGTACTAAACTAGTTCTATATAGCAGTTCGGATATATTTTGTTTTTATTTCAGAATATTACAGGAAGTCGAGTGTAAATATAGAGCAGAATGTAGAAGATAGATCATAAAAAATCTACAGGGAACAGCATTTACAATACACCCACTATCTATAAAGTGTAGTGATAAGGTTATAGACAAAGTATCAGATAAAAGCATGATACTTCACTTCATCACATGCCGACAGGGAAGTGTTTTACACTTCCTTGATCATGTGTTTTGTTTATGCGGCCAAAACTCAACAATAGGACGTGTTAACTTGATTTGTTTTTCTAACCACCACGTGTCGCTTTGCGCCTCCGATGTTTGATCTGTAAATACTTCAGGAGCTTTCTTGGAAGTTGAGTTGAGGATTTATTACATATTGCAGAAACATTCATTCAAAGTGAAGCTCTCTGCATTGTTGTCAAACAAGACGAATATTTCAATATCAAAATATATATGAAAGTTAATAAAGCGAAAGCAAACTTCCTCACAATTCGAAATTAATAGTGAACTAGAAAATGCCCTGTTGGTATACTGAAGCGCCTTTTACAGAGTATGATAAAGCGTCTGTTATATGACAGGATACAGCCTATAAGTGTCCTACCTGTAGTCCGACAGCTAGGCGCCGTGTACAGGAAACTTTACGATCTGTATATTAGAGTATGACATCGGATTTATTTATAGAAAACTCTAATAAAACCAGTTCTATGTAATAGGTATTTAAAACTGGGTCATGTTATGACATCACGTTTTCTATAGCATAACGGTCTTGAGCAAAACCATACCATAAATCAATGCACGGGCACGTTTATATCTCGTTAACATATATGAATCTAAAAGCGATTCAAAAATATAAGTGGAAAGGGAAATTACGATATCAAAACATTAAGATAATTTGAATTGTTTGCAGCGTGGTAATTTTTGCTTATTTTTTAATATATCTACAGGCGAAAATATTAACATGTGAAAATATTGACACAGGAATATTTTTAACAGATAAACCAAAAAAATGATTGATTCCAAACCGTGGGACGTAGTCAGTGTTAGGTACTACCATCACTTATCATCATCTTATTCAATGCTTTACACATACATGTATCTGCCTGTAATTGTAAAACATGTTTTTGAATATCATAAATGTTTACTGTCATAATCATTGTGACGTTACAGTACCCCTCAGTCTTTTGCAGACAGGTCCTTTGGTGAGGTCAATATGGTGTTATACCAACCCGGTGGAATCAAATATTAACCAATATTTTGTTTTGCATTGTTACAATATTGTATTGTTATAATACTGTTTTAGAATTTTATCAAATGTCGCTGACAAATAATCCTGTTGTCTGAATTTACATTTTAATAATATCAGTTTATAACAAAACTATCATAGCCTTTTGATTTCGGTCGATACATGGTTTTATCCACATGAGAAAAAAGATCAACCTCGGAATTCGTCCTCGGTCGATATATTTATATAATTGTATATAAGATGATGAAATGTTTTATTCAACAAGGCAAAAAACACTCACATCGTTTTACAAGTAAGCTACTGAAGCAATACCGCTCAAACATCTGATAATCAAAACATAATATATTACCATTACTTAACCATTTGAAAATACCAAGACCTTTTTGTTGTTAATGAATTGTTTACGTTTAATTGTATTTTTATATGTATTGTTTACATTCCTTAAACAAAACTTAACGTCCTCGATTTTTCATTATTAGTGCTTTCTTGTCTAAGAACTGTGGACAAAGATACGAAGATTTTGTTGTGAGCTAATCTTGGAACATAATTTGTGAAAGCCACAAAAAAGATAAGATGAAATACCGAGGAAAATATAATATGAATGATTGAATTTCTAGTTTACATTATAGTTGTTGTGTTCGGAGGAAATGTTTTCCAGCAAACTGTGTCTTACTCTTTGCTGACTTGTATGTTTCTACGTGGCTGAAATTGTAGAAGAACTAATAAGGACAGGTTACATTATCTAATCGTTTAATTTCACCTTTAGATATATCGAAGATGTGTTGTCTATTAATGACAAGATGTGTGCTGTCCACGTCGATCGTATATACAATTCTGAACTTGAAATAAAGGACACAACAGACTTTTCTACACCAGCCACTTACCTCGATCGTTACCTAAAACTATGACCGACATGAACAGCTTACCACTTAACACTAACATAAACGTGACCATTTCAATTTCCAATCGCGAACTTTTCCTTTCTTGAATCATCTCTGCTCCTCCGACCTAAAGGTTTTACCTGTCGCAGCTGATTCGTTATTCTAGGGCTTGCTCTAAATATAGATAGATATCGGCTGCTGACAAACAAACTACATGTAACTACACAGAGATTCGAGAGGAGCAAGTTGAGGAGGATTATGAGGAATGATATGGTCGCCATATTGGTCTCATTGAGAAATATTTTGTATCTTTGTGTGATATGACGATTGACATTTATTAATATGCCTTTTTGATTGAAAGTGTGACTCGGTTCTTACTTTGAGGACTCGATGTTTACTTGGATCTGACTAAGATTTACATAGCGAGTGTCGCGCATGAAGCAGATTACTCTTCCGGGACACCTAGTCTTATGCTCTTGTTCTTTTATAAGTGTGTTATTCATATTTTGCTACTAGTTGAATCGAGTTTGATTTATGGTTTGGTTGACGATTCGGTATTCTCTTAATTTTTAATCAATAGGAGCACTTTCTTAATAATCATCACTATGAAACAGAGAGCAGTGATCAGAACTTTGGTGTGTACATGTAGTTTGTCGCGATGGATACGAACAGGATACGTCACTCGATCACATGCCTAGCAGGAAGTTCTGAACGCTGTCAAATCACATCTCGTGTAAACAGACTAAAACAATTGTAAGTTAAAAACGAGGATACACATGTGGCAATGTTTGTTTTTAGATAGTGATCAGCTACATGTTCTTTTCGTTATCTTGTTTAACCGTTCCTGTTTATCTGTACCATCGGTGTGACTTTAACATACATCTAAAGTGATTCTTAGAATACGGAAGTCGAACGCAAGACACATTCATTATTATAGTACCCTAACAACCCTGTAATAGATATATTATACCAAAACCACGAAAAACACTATAGTATGCAGCTGTTCCGTCCTACTAGGACTCATACGTGATTCAAGGGGCCTAATACGTTTCAATCTAAATTGGTCCAGACCACTGCAGATACAGAATGAGTGTACCACGTCCTTAATTCCCTTTAGTTCCGATAATTACAAACAGTAGAGGGATTTTCTTATGAGTGAAGGCATATGGTGAACATTGCCATTTCTCAAACGAGACCACTGTGGTTCTCGAGAAAACCTCAAAGACTACACCATCCACCAACAGTCTATCACATTGTATCTAGAAAGATGATCGTAAGATATGTATAGATGCGATGTCGTCTTTGATGCTTGTCAAAGATTTACGTACGAAGGTAAGTATGTTATAGCGTCCGATACACTATGATATAACACTTACAATACCGTATGATACAAGTACAGACCAAGATAGGTGTCTTACCTAGCATCCGACAGGTGGGCGTCGTGTACAGGTTGGCCTGGCAAGTAGGGCGTAATAATTTGTACCTGCTGCCCCCATTGCATGATCGTAGAAGGCGATTAAAATTGGGATCTTATCTTTTCCATTCTTTCTAAACATGTTTCTCCTTCCTAATGTCTTCCTTGATACAACCTTACTTTTAGGTTTCAGTTGAGCGTTCACCCATGTGAGCAAGGCTATGGGTTCTGTCCCCAGGCCGAGACATACCAGAGTCTCTAACAATGGTATTTACTACTCCCTGCTTGACGCTAACATTATGGGAGTGGAACGACTGGTTTGCCCATTGTCAGTATAATTTGATCGGGTGGGGTGTTCTGCTAGGGCTTTCGGCAGTATACTTCAGTGTGGTAGCACTTAAAATCGACAAAAGATCCGGATTTTCGCAAGGCTAACATGCACATACTGCAGCCTCCCAAATAAACACGCTCTCAACACGCCCACCCACGTTGCATACACCGGGAGGTCGTTCTTAAATTACCATGGCTGTTAATAGGACGTAAAAACAATCAACCAACCAACGTGTACAGGTATCTACATATCGCGACAGGTAGGTTAACTAACGACATAAATGTCCCCGCCCCCAGCTGGTTACATTCATATAGGACGGGACGGGACGGGCTTGGGAAACGCTATATGCCCCCCCCCCCCCATTTTATGGCGGGGGCATACAAATCATACCAAAGCGTCAACAATACCATAATTCGAACTCAAAATTGATTAAACTAGAGGCAAAATGGGAACAAAGGAAAGATTTACATGGAGACTCTCGTGTTCCGGAAGAGTAAGCGTCTTCTGCCTCATCGATGGCAAGCAAGCACACTAATCAGCAAACTCAAAAACGTCCATCTTCATATCACACAAAGATACAAAATATTTCTCGATGAGATCAAGACGGCGACTATAAAATTTGTCCATATTCTGCATCAACCTGCACCTCTCGAATCCCTTTGCCGTAAATTTGTTCGTCAGCATCACGAAAATCTCGATATTCAGAGCAAGTCCTAGAATAACGAATCAACTGCGACATGTAAACGACATTGGATGGAGAAGCAGGGATGTTACTATCAAGAAAATGAAAGTTCACGATCGAAGAAAGGAAATCGTCACGTTTGTCATACAGCTTAATAGTAAGTCTACAGATCACGAGAGGTGTCTTACCTAGTGTCCGACAGGTAGATATCGTGTACAGGTATCTACAGATCGTGGCATGTATCTTCATATCACAATAGTTGACTTACCTAGTGTCCGACAGCTAGATATCACGTACAGGTACAGGTATCTACAGACCACGACAGGTGCCTTATAAATCGTCCGATAGGTAGGTGTCGTATACAGGTATCTACAGACCACGACAGGTGCCTTATAAATCGTCCGATAGGTAGGTGTCGTATACAGGTATCTACAGACCACGACACGTTCTTATCTAACGTCCGACAGGTGGGTGTCGTATACAGGTGTCTACAGACCACGACAGGTGTCTTATCTAACGTCTGACAGTTGGTTGTCGTATACAGGTATATACAGACCATGACAGGTGCCTTACCTAGCGTCCAATAGGTGGGTGTCGTATACAGGTGTCTACAGACCACGGCAGGTGTCTTATCTAACGTCCGACAGGTGGGTGTCGTATACAGGTATCTACAGACCACGACACGTTCTTATCTAACGTCCGACAGGTGGGTGCTATATACAATAAGCGTATCGCTCTACATTTAGATAGGAATATGGCAACGATATATAAAAACATAACTGGATCAAACCAGTTTTTTCCTAATGTCCTAAAATGATATGGATTAAATAAAGTTGTCCGAAATAAGGTCAAAATATACACAAATTTACCCATTGTCATATCTGGTTGCAACATTATATTAGATATGAAACTGTTAAGTGCTTAACTAGCGTGAACGGGTCCCCAGGTTATACCGCATAACTGAAAAAGCTAGCTTGCCAGTTAGGCAGTATTTCCCTGTCATATACCTAGCTACAGAACGTTTGACTTTGGGTTATTTGGTTTCACGTCTAATTAACAGTTTGAGTCATTTAAGGGCTACCTCCCCAGTCCCAGTGTATGCGAGTTTGGTGTTGGATTAGGGAAGCTGTGGTATGCTCTTGTAAAGCCTTCTTGCGATAATCTGGATCTTTTGTCGATTTTGAGTGCTACCAAACTCAAGAACACTGCCGACGACGCCAACAACAGAACACCCAATCCAGTCACATTAGACAAAGAGTGAACAAATTCGTTTCACTCAAATTATGTTGCATGTCACGCAGGGAGCAGTAACAACCATTTTCTGAGACAGTGGCATGTCTCGACCAAGAGACACCAAAAGCCTTCCTAACTAGGGCGCAAACCCAACTAAGGCCAAATGTGAGGCGGTGTCAAGGAGACATTAGTAAGAGGAGAAAATACAGAAACCTCACAATTGCCTCTCTCGAATCATGCGATGGGGACAGGAGGTAAAATTCTTTTAACCCTATCTGCAGAGCACAAATAAAAAAACAAATAATTATTTTCCTTTTCCGTGAACAGCATAACACCTGTTCTATATGACAATCCCCTAGTGGATTATTTAAACAAACATCCTTGTTACAGCTATTTTAATATATGATAAAATGTAACATATCGAGCATTAGTTCGTTTGTGTTTATTATTTTACTTCCTCGAAACAGCAGGGGCCACACGAAGGAGGATGTATGGGGAGACAACGCCGGAATGAGGAAATAGAACAGAGAAAAACAAGGAAGAGCAAATCAAGTCTCGACTTTTCCCATGTCATCAAGACAATTCTGTTAACCAGTTCTCTATGGTAACATTCTGTGGGATTATTTAGGTCTTCCCGAACCTGCATATACTTCACCCACATAGTGTTAGAGTGTAATATCTTAAACAAAACTGTCCTGCAGGTAGGGCGTATGCATTGTACCTGCTGCCCCGATTATATGTTCGAAGGAGGCGACCAATTCTCATATTTCTGCTTTGTCTTCCTAATGTTTCCCTTGGCACTGCTTCACTTTTAGCCGTTAGTAGAGCTTTCGCCCCTGTGAGGGAGAATTCTGGTTTGTAGCCAAGACATGCCAGAATATAAAACTAGCTGACTCACTGCTTGACTGGTTTACCTGTTGTCAGTAAGGATGTCCTGCTGAGAGCCTTCAGCAGTATACTTGAGTGTCGTAGCTCTGTAGAGTCGACGTTGGGTTACCCACTATCAGTAGGAGTCGTACACGATCATATCGTAACGTATTAGCCTCAAACATCCACACGTTCTCAATGCATACAATTACAACGCATACACCGAGAGGCCCTCCAGTACAGTCCGTGCGGCCGTGGAATTCTGCTAATGACATCAAAGGATCTAGGAGATTAAATGTAAGATGTGTTAAGCATGTCCTTCGATGCCAGATTTCGACATAAATGAGTAATCATTGTTCAAATAAAATGGCGTTGATAAGTATCATTTAGCAGTCGATTTAAACATAAACTACACCGGGATGAATTGCGGGGTATTATGTAATGACATCTACAGTGGGTGATTGTGGTATTCTCAGAAACGTTTGTTACATTATTAACGATGTTGATTTGTTTTGCTTTTTAAACGCAAGCACTCGGAGCCTCGGATGGCTACAGAGTACGATGATAAAATAGCCATGTATTGCTCTCCAGATATTCGATGTAATATGGAATTAATTAAACTTGTTATATAATTTAATATGTCACGAGCCTTTATGCGAGTGAAAAATGAAATTATTAAACGAGTTTAATCAATTCAATATAACATTAACACCAGTGTAAGATTAAATACACCAAAACTCTCAAAATGCTTTTCTACAAGCAAGGCGAATTTTTATTTTGACGGTACAATTTTCACGACAGAGACAATCAGATGACGTTATAAAGACGACATTTGTTGATGACGTCACAATAGTGTTATTACACTTGCGTAATATCATATTTATGACATGGTCGTATGGCATGGTTGGACGGGTCAGTAAAGTGATAAACTGGTGTTTTAGGATATCTGAAAATATATCATCGTCGGAAACCCACGGTACACTTCTCTGACGTTTGCATACCGTGGGCCAGAATCAATATAAATCTCTGTTTCCCCGAATAGAAGTTTATTCGGAGATTTCGACCAATCAGAATGGTCGTTTCTCGTGACACTCTGTTAGATCATTTTACCTTGACCACGACCGGCTAATTTCCGTAGGCATGACGCCGATGTCAATTTCCGTATGGCAGGACCTTATATTTTAATCACAATCGACACAATTATAACACAATCGACAGGTTTTGTTGACAGGCGGTGCTACAAATTAAAAGGGATACCCGGCTGGATGTCCCGGCTGGATGTAGTCACGGATGAAACTATCGATATGATTGCCTACTATTTTAGTGCGAAAACGATAATTTCATCGATTTTAGCCCACGGTATGCAAACGACAGAGAAATGTACCGTGGGTTTCCGACGATGAAAATTTATATATTATAATATTTAACATTGTTAGCTTTGATGCGACCAAAATTTACATTGCGGGCGTCGTCGATGAAGCAAAAGACGCTTACTGTTTCAGAACACCTGGTCTTATTCTCTTGTACTGATACGGGGTCTACGTGTAAATCTTTCCTTTGTTCATATTTTGCTCCTGGTTTAATTGATTTTGCGTTCGGATTGTGGTTTTGTTGATCGGTATTCTCTGATTTTTTCATTACTTGTACACGATTTTAGATCAAATGTGAGGAAGGTATATGGTCACATGACCGTCACATTGGTTTATTTGACAGTTCCCTTTTACCTTTAGCCACCACCCCCTCAGGTGTCTTCCGGGCCAATATGTGTATAAATGTCGGTTAGAGCGTCGTACTAAAAACGCGAATGTCGTGGGTTCGACACACACACTTTCCAGATCATCTTTTAAAGATATACAAATATCTTTGTTACATTTATTTACTCTGATTTGGACGTTTGAGTGACATTTAAGCAGCTTTCGTGAGCAAATATCGGCTTACTTTGTAGATAAAAGATAATTTGGATGTAGTCACCATCTATATTATATGGTAACTGTGGACTTTGATGTTTTCCCTAGGTAGTATGGATACCACTGGTTGTGAATATGCCCTATACGTTATGCTCAAATGACTTGTATAGTGTTAAGTACAGTGCTATTATAACCTGGCCACCATGAATAAACGATACACAGTAAAATCAACAAACATCCAGACAGGCGTGGCTTGTTTTCGTTATGAGGTTATTGATTTTCGTATCAGGTTAATTTCGTGTGTTATAGCCAATGACGTCACAATTTGATTGCTTTGACGACGGCCTGCAAAACAGGTTTTACTTTCCGACACAACGTTTACGATAACACTGCTTTGAGTGAATGTTCACAATAATTTAGCGCTGATGAATTCCGTGTCATAAATGTGGAGCATAACCCAAAGTTATGTTCACCGGGATTACCAGTGGAGGTCGATCATGAAATAAAAGTTGTCGGTAGACTTGTTTCCATTTTGACTGATGAAGATCAACATAACAGTAAATGATATATAGAGATGAAAGTTTAAAAAAAAACATTGTGAAAACATCGTGGTCACTATAATTATCTAATTGATAAACTTTTTTAAAGGGGTTTTAGGCACCTGACCCTTCATCTTCTACATTAGTTTAGAAATTTTGGATTCCCACTTTTTGGCCCTTAGCATCACTTACGAGTTGTAAGATGACGCAGCCGCTGTATGAGGCAGTTTATTTCCTGTTTTCTGCATACTGCATCTATTACTAAATTTAAAAGATTCCGCATATGTGTGTGTTACGTCATCTTTGAAGGTCTATTTCTTCGAATATGAATGAAAGGATGACTTGTAAATGTATATAAGTTGTTGTAGCTACCATGATTTGATTTTGCCCTAAATTTACATCGTGGTTTCGTCGATGAAATATAAGACGTGAAACCTCCTGGAACACTTAATACTTTTACTTTTTCTGTTTATAGGTTAATAGCACGACATGTGATAAAGATAGGGACTATATGGACTTTATTAACAATTGTAGGTTATTATGATATAATTGAAACGATAAAAATGATCTCATTACCAGATTTAAAATATCAATGCCATGATAGAAGATGAATTACTTGTTATTGTTTTTTTCTCAATATTTTCCAAAATGTGCAGCATGTGTGTGTCACGACATCTTTCTACAACGCCCGGTTTTACAAGAAAATCAGAAATATTATTCGAAGGTGAAAATGTCAATATGTTCAAAAGACAATTTTAAGGTGCAATTTCTTCAACTTTGCCGAATAAATGGCCTTGTTATTTCGTTGGCTATACCACAGTTCTCGTTACAATAAGTGACACTCCTTGTTATTTGAACTGCATTTACACTGTGATGTATTTCTTATTTTAATCAATTTCAAGGCCTATCTGAATATTCTTTTGTCCATATCCTCCCCCTTGTTTTCAATTTGAACTGAAATAAGTTTTCTTGAAATCTTGGGGTTAATTAACATCTGATAACGGTATCTAATCCATAACTGAACTCTCATTGTATTCTTATCACCGTATGCTGGCAGTTTCCCATTGTCATATTTCAGCAAACAATAAAACCAACATAATTAGAAATGTTGAAATGCAGAAAGAAGCACGTGTAGAGGAGAGAACCTTTCATGATTATTCCTATTCCCTTTTTTCAGATCAGCGTTTATTCTCCTGTTCGTTCTATTGTAATTTGATTATAAGTTTCCATTGTTTCTCTAGATGTCTTACACAATCGAAAACTAAAATATGCTTACAATGAATAAAATAAATAAAACACAAGAAAAAATCGATACTATAAAAGATGATCTGGCCAGTGTGGGGGTCGAACCCACGACATTCGCGTTATTAGCACGACGCTCTAACCGACTGAGCTAACCGGCCTTCATGTACACGGAATAAACATGATATTGATCAGTACATAGGGAAAACATGGACTTTATCAACACTTGTAGGTTATCATAATAGAATTGAAGCCAGATCATCTTTTATAGTATCGATTTTTTTCTTGTGTTTTATTTTCTGCTGGCAGTTTCCCATTGTCATATTTCAACAAACAATAAAACCAACATAATTAGAAATGTTGAAATGCAGAAAGAAGCACGTGTAGAGGAGAGAACCTTTCATGATTATTCCTATTCCCTTTTTTCAGATCAGCGTTTATTCTCCTGTTCGTTCTATTGTAATTTGATTATAAGTTTCCATGGTTTCTCTAGATGTCTTACACAATCGAAAACTAAAATATGCTTACAATGAATAAAATAAATAAAACACAAGAAAACTAGATACTAAAAAGATGATCTGGCCTGTGTGAGGGTCGAACCCACGACATTCGCGTTATTAGCACGACGCTCTAACCGACTGATAACAAAAATACTGATGACATAAATGTGTCATTTGTGATTACGCAGCACAGACATATGCTGCACATTTTAGACTTAGTATTAGATCCAGAATGCCGAAAAAAATAAATAAACTGCATCAGACAGATGTTTCGTCCTCCTAAGACTCTTCAGTGTCGCTAGGGGCCAAAAGATTGGAATCCAAAATTTCTAAACTAATGTAGAATAGAAAACTAAAATATGCTTACAATGAATAAAATAAATAAAACACAAGAAAAAATAGATACTACAAAAGATGATCTGGCCAGTGTGGGGGTCGAACCCACGACATTCGCGTTATTAGCACGACGCTCTAACCGACTGAGCTAACCGGCCTTCATGTACACTGCATAAACATGATATTGATCAGAACATAGGGAAAACATGGACTTTATCAACACTTGTAGGTTAACGTAATAGAATTGAAGCGATGAAATTAATATCATTATCAGATTTAATATATCAATTATATGATAGAGGATGTATCCTGACATTTTTCTACAACGCTCGGTTTAATGGGTAAATCAGAAATATTGTTCGAAGGTAAAATGTGAAAATGTTCAAAAGGGGCTTTAAAAGGGCTATTTCTTCCAATATGACCATTAGATGGCTTTGCTATTTCGTTGGCTATACCACACTAAGTGACACTCCTTTTTAATCGGAAGACGCTGATCCTTCAGGAACACCTGGTCATATTATTTGCTGGTTATCAATTTCTAGGCCTATCTAAATATTTCTTCTGTCCGTATTTTCCCCAGAGTTTGTTTTTCAATTTGTGCTGATATTAGTTTTGTTGACACTTTGGGGTCACATTAACATATTTTTAAGAGTGTCTAAATCAGAACTGAGAACTCATTGGATTCTTATCAACGTAAGCTGTCAGGTTTCCATCGTCATATTTCAGAAAAAAAACACTATAATGATTACAGATGTGGAAATGCAGAATGAGACAAATGCGGAGAAGATATTCCTATTCCTTGTATCTATATCAGCTTTTATTCTCTGTTTCGTAAATATTGTAATTTGATTATAAGTTACCACTGATTATATAGATAGTATACACAGGTCAATACTTAGATATGCTTCAAATGAATCAAAGAAATAAAACACAAGAAAAATAGATACTAATGATCTGGCCAGTGTGGGGGTCGAACCCACGACATTCGCGTTATTAGCACGACGCTCTAACCGACTCAATCTGATTAAAATACAGATCCTTGTTCTCACTCCGTTTTACAAGGATAAGACAACATCCCATTAGCGGTCACGTCCAGATGACCTTTGGCGCCTCTTTACTTAACACTAAAATAATTTTCCAACGACCTGTTATCTTGCAGCAAGCCATTTCGTCACATTATTCCGCACGAACTTTTTGGTGACGAAATGACTAAACGGAAAAATATGTTTATGCAAGCTTTGTCGCCTCAAAATTTCACTGTCAAAATGCTGCCAGTAGTAATTTGATTGGCTAATGAGAAAGGTCATCGGGACATGACCCTCTGTGGGATAATCTCAGATCTTAACGCAGCAGAGAGAAGTTTACGGGACGGCGCGGAGATCAAGATGTGATTTTAATCAGATTGTAACCGACTGAGCTAACCGGCCTTCATGTACAATGCTTGAACATGATATTCATCAGTACATGTGATAAAGATAGGGACTATAATTATGGACTTTATTTACAATTGTAGGTTATCATAATAGAATTGAAACGATAAAAATGATCTCATTACCAGATTTAAAATATCAATTCAATGATAGAAGATGAATCACTTGGTATTGTTTTTTTTCAATATTCTCCAAAATGTGCAGCATGTGTGTGTTGCGACATATTTCTACAACGACCGGTTTGATAAGAAAGTCAGAAATATTATTCGAAGGTAAAAATGTCAATATGTTCAAAAGACAAGTTAAAGGTGCAATTTCTTCGACTTTTCCCACTAGTTGGCCTTGTTATTTTGTTGGCTATACCAAAGCTCTCGTTAGAGAAAGTGGCACTCCTTTTTTATTTGAACTTCATTTACAAGTTGTGATGTCGATTAATTAAAAGACACTGAACCTTCAGGAACACCTGATCATATATTTTTTGTTATTTTCATTAATTTCAAGGCCTCTCTTAATATTTCTTTTGTCCATATCCCCCATTGTCTTCAATTTGAACTGAAATACGTTTTGTTGACATTTGAGGGTTAATTAACATCTGATAACAGTATCTAATTCATAACTGAACTCTCATTGTATTCCTATCACCGTATGTTGACAGTTTTCCATTGTCAGATTTCAGCAAACAATAAAACGAACATAATTAGAAATGTTGAAATGCAGAAAGAAGCACGTGTAGAGGAGATAACCTTTTATGATTATTCCTATTCCCTTTTTTCAGATCAGCGTTTATTCTCCTGTTCGTTCTATTGTAATTTGATTATAAGTTTTCATTGTTACTATACACAATTGAAACCTAAATATGCTTACAATCTATAAAATAAATAAAACACAAGAAAAAATAAATACTATAAAAGATGATCTAGCCAGTGTGGGGGTCGAACCCACGACATTCGCGTTATACGCACGATACTTTTTTTTTTACATTAGCACGACGCTCTTACCGACTAAGCTAACGGGCCTTCGTGTACACTGCATAAACATGATATTCATCAGTACATAGGGAATATATGGACTTTATAAACACTTGTAGGTTTACATAATAGAATTGAAGTGATGAAATTAATATCATTATCAGATTTAATATATCAATTATATGATAGAGAATGTATCCTTGTATTTTTCTACAATGCCCGGTTTGATGGGTAAATCAGAAATATTGTTCGAAGGTAAAATGTGAAAATGTTCAAAAGTGGTTTTAAAGGGGCTATTTCTACCAATATGGCCATTAGTTGGCTTTGTTATTTCGTTGTCACACTAAGTGACAGTCCTTTTTATTTAAACTTCATTTACATAATGAATCGAAAGGCGCTGATCCTTCAGGAACACCTTGTCATATAATTAGTTGGTTGTAGGCCTATCTAAATATTTCTTCTGTCCGTATTTTCCCCAGAGTTTGTTTTTCAATTTGTGCTGATATTAGTTTTGTTGACACTTTGGGGTCACATTAACATATTTTTAAGAGTGACTAAATCAGAACTTAGAACTCATTGGATTCTTATCAACGTAAGCTGTCAGGTTTCCATCGTCATATTTCAGAAAAAACACTATAATGATTACAGATGCCGAAATGCAAAATAAGACAAATGCGGAGAAGATATTCCTATTCCTTGTATTTGTATCAGCTTTTATTCTCTGTTTCGTAAATATTGTAATTTGATTATAAGTTACCACTGATTATATAGATAGTATACACAGGTCAATACTTAGATATGCTTCAAATGAATTAAAGAAATAAAACACAAGAAAAATAGATACTAATGATCTGGCCAGTGTGGGGGTCGAACCCACGACATTCGCGTTATTAGCACGACGCTCTAACCGACTGAGCTAACCGGCCTTCATGTACAATGCTTGAACATGATATTCATCAGTACATGTGATAAAGATAGTGACTATATGGACTTTATTAACAATTGGAGGTTATCATGATAGAATTGAAACGATAAAAATGATCTCATTACCAGATTTAAAATACCAATGCCATGATAGAAGATGAATTACTTGGTATTGTTTTTTTCTCAATATTTTCCAAAATGTGCAGAATATGTGTGTTACGACATCTTTCTACAACGCCCGGTTTTACAAGAAAATCAGAAATATTATTCGAAGGTGAAAATGTCAATATGTACAAAAAGACAATTTTAAGGTGCAATTTCTTCAACTTTGCGGAATAAACGGCCTTGTTATTTCGTTGGCATACCACAGTTCTCGTTACAATAAATGACACTCCTTGTTATTTGAACTGCATTTACACTGTGATGTATTTCTTATTTTCATCAATTTCAAGGCCTATCTGAATATTCTTTTGTCCATATCCTCCCCCTTGTTTTCAATTTAAACTGAAATAAGTTTTCTTGACATCTTAGGGTTAATTAACATCTGATAACAGTATCTAATTCATAACTGAACTCTCATTGTATTCTTATCACCGTATGCTGACAGTTTCCCATTGTCATATTTCAACAAACAATAAAACGAACATAATTAGAAATGTTGAAATGCAGAAAGAAGCACGTGTAGAGGAGAGAACCTTTCATTATTATTCCTATTCCCTTTTTTCAGATCAGCGTTTATTCTCCTGTTCGTTCTATTGTAATTTGATTATAAGTTTCCATGGTTTCTCTAGATGTCATACACAATCGAAAACTAAAATGTGCTTACAATGAATAAAATAAATAAAACACAAGAAAAAATAGATACTATAAAAGATGATCTGGCCAGTGTGGGGGTCGAACCCACGACATTCGCGTTATTAGCACGACGCTCTAACCGACTGAGCTAACCGGCCTTCATGTACACGGCATAAACATGATATTCATCAGTACATAGGGAAAACATGGACTTTATCAACACTTGTAGGTTATCATAACAGAATTGAAGCGATGAAATTAATATCATTATCAGATTTAATATATCAATTATATGATAGAGGATGTATCCTGCTATTTTTCTACAACGCCCGGCTTGATGGGTAAATCAGAAATATTGTTCGAAGGTAAAATGTGAAAATGTTCAAAAGGGGTTTTAAAAGGGCTATTTCATCCAATATGGCCATTTGATGGTTTGTTATTTCGTTGCCTATACCACATTAAGTGACAATCCTTTTTATTTAAACTTCATTTACATAATGAATCGAAAGACGCTGATCCTTCAGGAACACCTTGTCATATAATTAGTTGGTTATCAATTTCTAGGCCTATCTAAATATTTCTTCTGACCGTATTTTCCCCAGAGTTTGTTTTTCAATTTGTGCTGATATTAGTTTTGTTGTCACCTTGGGGTCACATTAACATATTTTTAAGAGTGTCTAAATCAGAACTGAGAACTCATTGGATTCTTATCAACGTAAGCTGTCAGGTTTCCATCGTCATATTTCAGAAAAAAACACTATAATGATTACAGATGTGGAAATGCAAAATAAAACAAATGCGGAGAAGATATTCCTATTCCTTGTATTTCTGTCAGCCTTTATTCTCTGTTTCGTAAATATTGTAATTTGATTATAAGTATAGATAGTATACACAGGTCAATACTTAGATATGCTTCAAGTGCATTAAAGAAATAAAACACAAGAAAAATAGATATTAATGACCTGGCCAGTGTGGGGGTCGAACCCACGACATTCGCGTTATTAGCACGACGCTCTAACCGACTGAGCTAACCGGCCTTCATGTTCACTACATAAACATGATATTCATCAGTACATAGGGAAAACATGGACTCTATCAACACTTGTTAGTTATCATAATATGATTGAAGCGATGAAATTAATATCATTATCAGATTTAATATATCAATTATATGATAGAGGATGTATCCTGATATTTTTCTACAACGCTCGGTTTAATGGGTAAATCAGAAATAAAATATTGTTCGAAGGTAAAATGTGAAAATGTTCAAAAGGTGTTTTAAAAGGGCTATTTCTTCCAATATGACCATTAGATGGCTTTGCTATTTCGTTGGCTATATCACACTAAGTGACACTCCTTTTTATTTAAACACTTCATACACATAATGAATCGGAAGACGCTGTTCCTTCAGGAACACCTGGTCATATAATTTGCTGGTTATCAATTTCTAGGCCTATCTAAATTTTTCTTCTGTCCGTATTTTCCCCAGAATTTGTTTTTCAATTTGTGCTGATATTAGTTTTGTTGACACTTTGGGGTCACATTAACATATTTTAAGAGTGTCAAAATCAGAACTTAGAACTCATTGGATTCTTATCAACGTAAGCTGTCAGGTTTCCATCGTCATATTTCAGAAAAAAACACTATAATGATTACAGATGTGGAAATGCAAAATGAGACAAATGCGGAGAAGATATTCCTATTCCTTGTATTTGTATCAGCTTTTATTCTCTGTTTCGTAAATATTGTAATTTGATTATAAGTTACCACTGATTATATAGATAGTATACACAGGTCAATACTTAGATATGCTTCAAATGAATTAAAGAAATAAAACACAAGAAAAATAGATACTAATGATCTGGCCAGTGTGGGGGTCGAACCCACGACATTCGCGTTATTAGCACGACGCTCTAACCGACTGAGCTAACCGGCCTTCATGTACAATGCTTGAACATGATATTCATCAGTACATGTGATAAAGATAGTGACTATATGGACTTTATTAACAATTGGAGGTTATCATGATAGAATTGAAACGATAAAAATGATCTCATTACCAGATTTAAAATACCAATGCCATGATAGAAGATGAATTACTTGGTATTGTTTTTTTCTCAATATTTTCCAAAATGTGCAGAATATGTGTGTTACGACATCTTTCTACAACGCCCGGTTTTACAAGAAAATCAGAAATATTATTCGAAGGTGAAAATGTCAATATGTACAAAAGACAATTTTAAGGTGCAATTTCTTCAACTTTGCGGAATAAACGGCCTTGTTATTTCGTTGGCATACCACAGTTCTCGTTACAATAAATGACACTCCTTGTTATTTGAACTGCATTTACACTGTGATGTATTTCTTATTTTCATCAATTTCAAGGCCTATCTGAATATTCTTTTGTCCATATCCTCCCCCTTGTTTTCAATTTAAACTGAAATAAGTTTTCTTGACATCTTAGGGTTAATTAACATCTGATAACAGTATCTAATTCATAACTGAACTCTCATTGTATTCTTATCACCGTATGCTGACAGTTTCCCATTGTCATATTTCAACAAACAATAAAACGAACATAATTAGAAATGTTGAAATGCAGAAAGAAGCACGTGTAGAGGAGAGAACCTTTCATTATTATTCCTATTCCCTTTTTTCAGATCAGCGTTTATTCTCCTGTTCGTTCTATTGTAATTTGATTATAAGTTTCCATGGTTTCTCTAGATGTCATACACAATGGAAAACTAAAATATGCTTACAATGACTAAAATAAATAAAACACAAGAAAAAATAGATACTATACAAGATGATCTGGCCAGTGTGGAGGTCGAACCCACGACATTCGCGTTATTAGCACGACGCTCTAACCGACTGAGCTAACCGGCCTTCATGTACACTGCATAAACATGATATTCATCAGTACATAGGGAAAACATGGACTTTATCAACACTTGTA
The DNA here is from genome assembly GCA_947623455.1 of Mimachlamys varia. Lineage (NCBI taxonomy): Eukaryota > Metazoa > Mollusca > Bivalvia > Pectinida > Pectinidae > Mimachlamys > Mimachlamys varia. The sequence goes on from OX392534.1 coordinate 5,976,466, forward strand.
GGTTATCATAACAGAATTGAAGCGATGAAATTAATATCATTATCAGATTTAATATATCAATTATATGATAGAGGATGTATCCTGCTATTTTTCTACAACGCCCGGCTTGATGGGTAAATCAGAAATATTGTTCGAAGGTAAAATGTGAAAATGTTCAAAAGGGGTTTTAAAAGGGCTATTTCATCCAATATGGCCATTTGATGGTTTGTTATTTCGTTGCTTATACCACATTAAGTGACAATCCTTTTTATTTAAACTTCATTTACATAATGAATCGAAAGACGCTGATCCTTCAGGAACACCTTGTCATATAATTAGTTGGTTATCAATTTCTAGGCCTATCTAAATATTTCTTCTGACCGTATTTTCCCCAGAGTTTGTTTTTCAATTTGTGCTGATATTAGTTTTGTTGTCACCTTGGGGTCACATTAACATATTTTTAAGAGTGTCTAAATCAGAACTGAGAACTCATTGGATTCTTATCAACGTAAGCTGTCAGGTTTCCATCGTCATATTTCAGAAAAAAACACTATAATGATTACAGATGTGGAAATGCAAAATAAGACAAATGCGGAGAAGATATTCCTATTCCTTGTATTTCTGTCAGCCTTTATTCTCTGTTTCGTAAATATTGTAATTTGATTATAAGTATAGATAGTTTACACAGGTCAATACTTAGATATGCTTCAAGTGAATTAAAGAAATAAAACACAAGAAAAATAGATATTAATGACCTGGCCAGTGTGGGGGTCGAACCCACGACATTCGCGTTATTAGCACGACGCTCTAACCGACTGAGCTAACCGGCCTTCATGTTCACTACATAAACATGATATTCATCAGTACATAGGGAAAACATGGACTCTATCAACACTTGATAGTTATCATAATAGGATTGAAGCGATGAAATTAATATCATTATCAGATTTAATATATCAATTATATGATAGAGGATGTATTCTGATATTTTTCTACAACGCTCGGTTTAATGGGTAAATCAGAAATATTGTTCGAAGGTAAAATGTGAAAATGTTCAAAAGGTGTTTTAAAAGGGCTATTTCTTCCAATATGACCATTAGATGGCTTTGCTATTTCGTTGGCTATATCACACTAAGTGACACTCCTTTTTATTTAAACACTTCATACACATAATGAATCGGAAGACGCTGTTCCTTCAGGAACACCTGGTCATATAATTTGCTGGTTATCAATTTCTAGGCCTATCTAAATTTTTCTTCTGTCCGTATTTTCCCCAGAATTTGTTTTTCAATTTGTGCTGATATTAGTTTTGTTGACACTTTGGGGTCACATTAACATATTTTAAGAGTGTCAAAATCAGAACTGAGAACTCATTGGATTCTTATCAACGTAAGCTGTCAGGTTTCCATCATCATATTTCAGAAAAAAAACACTATAATGATTACAGATGTGGAAATGCAGAATGAGACAAATGCGGAGAAGATATTCCTATTCCTTGTATCTATATCAGCTTTTATTCTCTGTTTCGTAAATATTGTAATTTGATTATAAGTTACCACTGATTATATAGATAGTATACACAGGTCAATACTTAGATATGCTTCAAATAAATTAAAGAAATAAAACACAAGAAAAATAGATACTAATGATCTGGCCAGTGTGGGGGTCGAACCCACGACATTCAAGTTATTAGCACGACGCTCTAACCGACTGAGCTAACCGGCCTTTATGTACACTCATAAACATGATATTCATCAGTACATGTGATAAAGATAGGGACAATATGGACTTTATTAACAATTGTAGGTTATCATGATATAATTGAAACGATAAAAATTATCTCAGCAATAGATTTAATATATCAATGCCTAGTAGAAGATGAATAACTTGGTATTGTTTTTTTATCATTTTTTTTACAAAATGTGCAGCATGTGTGTGTTACGACAAATTTCTACAATACCCGGTTTGATGAGAAGATCATGAAATATTTTTCGAAGGTAAAAATGTCAATATGTTCAAAAGACAAGTTAAAGGTGCAATTTCTTCGACTTTTCCCACTAGTTGGCTTGTTATTTCGTTGACTATACCACAGCTCTCGTTAGAGAAAGAGGCACTCCTTTTTTTTGAACTTCATTTACATTGTGATGTCGATGAATCGGAAGACGCTGAACCTTCAGGAACACCTGATCATATAATTGTGTTATTTTCATTAATTTCAAGGCCTCTCTTAATATTTCTTTTGTCCATATCCCCTCTTGTCTTCAATTTGAACTGAAATAAATTTTGTTGACATTTGAGGGTTAATTAACATCTGATAACAGTATCTAATTCATAACTGAACTCTCATTGTATTCTTATCACCGTATGCTGGCAGTTTCCCATTGTCATATTTCAACAAACAATAAAACCAACATAATTAGAAATGTTGCAATGCAGAAAGAAGCACGTGTATAGGAGGGAACCTTTCCTGATTATTCCTATTCCCTTTTTTCAGATCAGCGTTTATTCTCCTGTTCGTTCTATTGTAATTTGATTATAAGTTTCCATGGTTTCTCTAGATGTCATACACAATCGAAAACTAAAATGTGCTTACAATGAATAAAATAAATAAAACACAAGAAAAAATAGATACTATAAAAGATGATCTGGCCAGTGTGGGGGTCGAACCCACGACATTCGCGTTATTAGCACGACACTCTAACCGACTGAGCTAACCGGCCTTCATGTACACGGCATAAACATGATATTCATCAGTACATAGGGAAAACATGGACTTTTTCAACACTTGTTGGTTATCATAATAGAATTGAAGCGATGAAATTAATATCATTATCAGATCTAATATATCAATCATATGATAGAGGATGTATCCTGATATTTTTCTACAACGCTCGGTTTAATGGGTAAATCAGAAATATTGTTCGAAGGTAAAATGTGAAAATGTTCAAAAGGGGTTTTAAAAGGGCTATTTCTTCCAATATGACCATTAGATGGCTTTGCTATTTCGTTGGTTATACCATACTAAGTGACACTCCTTTTTATTTAAACACTTCATACACATAATGAATCGGAAGACGCTGATCCTTCAGGAACACCTGGTCATATAAACTGCTGGTTATCAATTTCTAGGCCTATCTAAATATTTCTTCTGTCCGTATTTTCCCCAGAGTTTGTTTTTCAATTTGTGCTGATATTAGTTTTGTTGTCACCTTGGGGTCACATTAACATATTTTTAAGAGTGTCTAAATCAGAACTGAGAACTCATTGGATTCTTATCAACGTAAGCTGTCAGGTTTCCATCGTCATATTTCAGAAAAAAACACTATAATGATTAAAGATGTGGAAATGCAAAATAAGACAAATGCGGAGAAGATATTCCTATTCCTTGTATTTCTGTCAGCCTTTATTCTCTGTTTCGTAAATATTGTAATTTGATTATAAGTATAGATAGTATACACAGGTCAATACTTAGATATGCTTCAAGTGAATTAAAGAAATAAAACACAAGAAAAATAGATATTAATGATCTGGCCAGTGTGGGGGTCGAACCCACGACATTCGCGTTATTAGCACGACGCTCTAACCGACTGAGCTAACCGGCCTTCATGTTCACTACATAAACATGATATTCATCAGTACATAGGGAAAACATGGACTCTATCAACACTTGTTAGTTATCATAATAGGATTGAAGCGATGAAATTAATATTATTATCAGATTTAATATATCAATTATATGATAGAGGATGTATCCTGATATTTTTCTACAACGCTCGGTTTAATGGGTAAATCAGAAATATTGTTCGAAGGTAAAATGTGAAAATGTTCAAAAGGTGTTTTAAAAGGGCTATTTCTTCCAATATGACCATTAGATGGCTTTGCTATTTCGTTGGCTATATCACACTAAGTGACACTCCTTTTTATTTAAACACTTCATACACATAATGAATCGGAAGACGCTGTTCCTTCAGGAACACCTGGTCATATAATTTGCTGGTTATCAATTTCTAGGCCTATCTAAATTTTTCTTCTGTCCGTATTTTCCCCAGAATTTGTTTTTCAATTTGTGCTGATATTAGTTTTGTTGACACTTTGGGGTCACATTAACATATTTTAAGAGTGTCAAAATCAGAACTGAGAACTCATTGGATTCTTATCAACGTAAGCTGTCAGATTTCCATCGTCATATTTCAGAAAAAAACACTATAATGATTACAGATGTGGAAATGCAGAATGAGACAAATGCGGAGAAGATATTCCTATTCCTTGTATCTATATCAGCTTTTATTCTCTGTTTCGTAAATATTGTAATTTGATTATAAGTTACCACTGATTATATAGATAGTATACACAGGTCAATACTTAGATATGCTTCAAATAAATTAAAGAAATAAAACACAAGAAAAATAGATACTAATGATCTGGCCAGTGTGGGGGTCGAACCCACGACATTCGCGTTATTAGCACGACGCTCTAACCGACTGAGCTAACCGGCCTTTATGTACACTCATAAACATGATATTCATCAGTACATGTGATAAAGATAGGGACAATATGGACTTTATTAACAATTGTAGGTTATCATGATATAATTGAAACGATAAAAATTATCTCATTAATAGATTTAATATATCAATGCCTAGTAGAAGATGAATAACTTGGTATTGTTTTTTTATCATTTTTTTTACAAAATGTGCAGCATGTGTGTGTTACGACAAATTTCTACAATACCCGGTTTGATGAGAAGATCATGAAATATTTTTCGAAGGTAAAAATGTCAATATGTTCAAAAGACAAGTTAAAGGTGCAATTTCTTCGACTTTTCCCACTAGTTGGCTTGTTATTTCGTTGACTATACCACAGCTCTCGTTAGAGAAAGAGGCACTCCTTTTTTTTGAACTTCATTTACATTGTGATGTCGATGAATCGGAAGACGCTGAACCTTCAGGAACACCTGATCATATAATTGTGTTATTTTCATTAATTTCAAGGCCTCTCTTAATATTTCTTTTGTCCATATCCCCTCTTGTCTTCAATTTGAACTGAAATAAATTTTGTTGACATTTGAGGGTTAATTAACATCTGATAACAGTATCTAATTCATAACTGAACTCTCATTGTATTCTTATCACCGTATGCTGGCAGTTTCCCATTGTCATATTTCAACAAACAATAAAACCAACATAATTAGAAATGTTGAAATGCAGAAAGAAGCACGTGTATAGGAGGGAACCTTTCATGATTATTCCTATTCCCTTTTTTCAGATCAGCGTTTATTCTCCTGTTCGTTCTATTGTAATTTGATTATAAGTTTCCATGGTTTCTCTAGATGTCATACACAATCGAAAACTAAAATGTGCTTACAATGAATAAAATAAATAAAACACAAGAAAAAATCGATACTATAAAAGATGATCTGGCCAGTGTGGGGGTCGAACCCACGACATTCGCGTTATTAGCACGACGCTCTAACCGACTGAGCTAACCGGCCTTCATGTACACGGCATAAACATGATATTCATCAGTACATAGGGAAAACATGGACTTTTTCAACACTTGTTGGTTATCATAATAGAATTGAAGCGATGAAATTAATATCATTATCAGATCTAATATATCAATCATATGATAGAGGATGTATCCTGATATTTTTCTACAACGCTCGGTTTAATGGGTAAATCAGAAATATTGTTCGAAGGTAAAATGTGAAAATGTTCAAAAGGGGTTTTAAAAGGGCTATTTCTTCCAATATGACCATTAGATGGCTTTGCTATTTCGTTGGCTATACCATACTAAGTGACACTCCTTTTTATTTAAACACTTCATACACATAATGAATCGGAAGACGCTGATCCTTCAGGAACACCTGGTCATATAAACTGCTGGTTATCAATTTCTAGGCCTATCTAAATATTTCTTCTGTCCGTATTTTCCCCAGAGTTTGTTTTTCAATTTGTGCTGATATTAGTTTTGTTGTCACCTTGGGGTCACATTAACATATTTTTAAGAGTGTCTAAATCAGAACTGAGAACTCATTGGATTCTTATCAACGTAAGCTGTCAGGTTTCCATCGTCATATTTCAGAAAAAAAACACTATAATGATTACAGATGTGGAAATGCAAAATAAGACAAATGCGGAGAAGATATTCCTATTCCTTGTATTTCTGTTAGCCTTTATTCTCTGTTTCGTAAATATTGTAATTTGATTATAAGTATAGATAGTATACACAGGTCAATACTTAGATATGCTTCAAGTGAATTAAAGAAATAAAACACAAGAAAAATAGATATTAATGACCTGGCCAGTGTGGGGGTCGAACCCACGACATTCGCGTTATTAGCACGACGCTCTAACCGACTGAGCTAACCGGCCTTCATGTTCACTACATAAACATGATATTCATCAGTACATAGGGAAAACATGGACTCTATCAACACTTGTTAGTTATCATAATAGGATTGAAGCGATGAAATTAATATCATTATCAGATTTAATATATCAATTATATGATAGAGGATGTATCCTGATATTTTTCTACAACGCTCGGTTTAATGGGTAAATCAGAAATATTGTTCGAAGGTAAAATGTGAAAATTTCAAAAGGTGTTTTAAAAGGGCTATTTCTTCCAATATGACCATTAGATGGCTTTGCTATTTCGTTGGCTATATCACACTAAGTGACACTCCTTTTTATTTAAACACTTCATACACATAATGAATCGGAAGACGCTGTTCCTTCAGGAACACCTGGTCATATAATTTGCTGGTTATCAATTTCTAGGCCTATCTAAATTTTTCTTCTGTCCGTATTTTCCCCAGAATTTGTTTTTCAATTTGTGCTGATATTAGTTTTGTTGACACTTTGGGGTCACATTAACATATTTTAAGAGTGTCAAAATCAGAACCGAGAACTCATTGGATTCTTATCAACGTAAGCTGTCAGGTTTCCATCGTCATATTTCAGAAAAAAAACACTATAATGATTACAGATGTGGAAATGCAGAATGAGACAAATGCGGAGAAGATATTCCTATTCCTTGTATCTATATCAGCTTTTATTCTCTGTTTCGTAAATATTGTAATTTGATTATAAGTTACCACTGATTATATAGATAGTATACACAGGTCAATACTTAGATATGCTTCAAATAAATTAAAGAAATAAAACACAAGAAAAATAGATACTAATGATCTGGCCAGTGTGGGGGTCGAACCCACGACATTCGCGTTATTAGCACGACGCTCTAACCGACTGAGCTAACCGGCCTTTATGTACACTCATAAACATGATATTCATCAGTACATGTGATAAAGATAGGGACAATATGGACTTTATTAACAATTGTAGGTTATCATGATATAATTGAAACGATAAAAATTATCTCATTAATAGATTTAATATATCAATGCCTAGTAGAAGATGAATAACTTGGTATTGTTTTTTTATCATTTTTTTTACAAAATGTGCAGCATGTGTGTGTTACGACAAATTTCTACAATACCCGGTTTGATGAGAAGATCATGAAATATTTTTCGAAGGTAAAAATGTCAATATGTTCAAAAGACAAGTTAAAGGTGCAATTTCTTCGACTTTTCCCACTAGTTGGCTTGTTATTTCGTTGACTATACCACAGCTCTCGTTAGAGAAAGAGGCACTCCTTTTTTTTTGAACTTCATTTACATTGTGATGTCGATGAATCGGAAGACGCTGAACCTTCAGGAACACCTAATCATATAATTGTGTTATTTTCATTAATTTCAAGGCCTCTCTTAATATTTCTTTTGTCCATATCCCCTCTTGTCTTCAATTTGAACTGAAATAAATTTTGTTGACATTTGAGGGTTAATTAACATCTGATAACAGTATCTAATTCATAACTGAACTCTCATTGTATTCTTATCACCGTATGCTGGCAGTTTCCCATTGTCATATTTCAACAAACAATAAAACCAACATAATTAGAAATGTTGAAATGCAGAAAGAAGCACGTGTATAGGAGGGAACCTTTCATGATTATTCCTATTCACTTTTTTCAGATCAGCGTTTATTCTCCTGTTCGTTCTATTGTAATTTGATTATAAGTTTCCATGGTTTCTCTAGATGTCATACACAATCGAAAACTAAAATGTGCTTACAATGAATAAAATAAATAAAACACAAGAAAAAATCGATACTATAAAAGATGATCTGGCCAGTGTGGGGGTCGAACCCACGACATTCGCGTTATTAGCACGACGCTCTAACCGACTGAGCTAACCGGCCTTCATGTACACGGCATAAACATGATATTCATCAGTACATAGGGAAAACATGGACTTTTTCAACACTTGTTGGTTATCATAATAGGATTGAAGCGATGAAATTAATATCATTATCAGATTTAATATATCAATTATATGATAGAGGATGTATCCTGATATTTTTCTACAACGCTCGGTTTAATGGGTAAATCAGAAATATTGTTCGAAGGTAAAATGTGAAAATGTTCAAAAGGTGTTTTAAAAGGGCTATTTCTTCCAATATGACCATTAGATGGCTTTGCTATTTCGTTGGCTATATCACACTAAGTGACACTCCTTTTTATTTAAACACTTCATACACATAATGAATCGGAAGACGCTGTTCCTTCAGGAACACCTGGTCATATAATTTGCTGGTTATCAATTTCTAGGCCTATCTAAATTTTTCTTCTGTCCGTATTTTCCCCAGAATTTGTTTTTCAATTTGTGCTGATATTAGTTTTGTTGACACTTTGGGGTCACATTAACATATTTTAAGAGTGTCAAAATCAGAACTGAGAACTCATTGGATTCTTATCAACGTAAGCTGTCAGATTTCCATCGTCATATTTCAGAAAAAAACACTATAATGATTACAGATGTGGAAATGCAGAATGAGACAAATGCGGAGAAGATATTCCTATTCCTTGTATCTATATCAGCTTTTATTCTCTGTTTCGTAAATATTGTAATTTGATTATAAGTTACCACTGATTATATAGATAGTATACACAGGTCAATACTTAGATATGCTTCAAATGAATTAAAGAAATAAAACACAAGAAAAATAGATACTAATGATCTGGCCAGTGTGGGGGTCGAACCCACGACATTCGCGTTATTAGCACGACGCTCTAACCGACTGAGCTAACCGACCTTTATGTACACTCATAAACATGATATTCATCAGTACATGTGATAAAGATAGGGACAATATGGACTTTATTAACAATTGTAGGTTATCATGATATAATTGAAACGATAAAAATTATCTCATTAATAGATTTAATATATCAATGCCTAGTAGAAGATGAATAACTTGGTATTGTTTTTTTATCATTTTTTTTTACAAAATGTGCAGCATGTGTGTGTTACGACAAATTTCTACAATACCCGGTTTGATGAGAAGATCATGAAATATTTTTCGAAGGTAAAAATGTCAATATGTTCAAAAGACAAGTTAAAGGTGCAATTTCTTCGACTTTTCCCACTAGTTGGCTTGTTATTTCGTTGACTATACCACAGCTCTCGTTAGAGAAAGAGGCACTCCTTTTTTTTGAACTTCATTTACATTGTGATGTCGATGAATCGGAAGACGCTGAACCTTCAGGAACACCTGATCATATAATTGTGTTATTTTCATTAATTTCAAGGCCTCTCTTAATATTTCTTTTGTCCATATCCCCTCTTGTCTTCAATTTGAACTGAAATAAATTTTGTTGACATTTGAGGGTTAATTAACATCTGATAACAGTATCTAATTCATAACTGAACTCTCATTGTATTCTTATCACCGTATGCTGGCAGTTTCCCATTGTCATATTTCAACAAACAATAAAACCAACATAATTAGAAATGTTGCAATGCAGAAAGAAGCACGTGTATAGGAGGGAACCTTTCATGATTATTCCTATTCCCTTTTTTCAGATCAGCGTTTATTCTCCTGTTCGTTCTATTGTAATTTGATTATAAGTTTCCATGGTTTCTCTAGATGTCATACACAATCGAAAACTAAAATGTGCTTACAATGAATAAAATAAATAAAACACAAGAAAAAATAGATACTATAAAAGATGATCTGGCCAGTGTGGGGGTCGAACCCACGACATTCGCGTTATTAGCACGACGCTCTAACCGACTGAGCTAACCGGCCTTCATGTACACGGCATAAACATGATATTCATCAGTACATAGGGAAAACATGGACTTTTTCAACACTTGTTGGTTATCATAATAGAATTGAAGCGATGAAATTAATATCATTATCAGATCTAATATATCAATCATATGATAGAGGATGTATCCTGATATTTTTCTACAACGCTCGGTTTAATGGGTAAATCAGAAATATTGTTCGAAGGTAAAATGTGAAAATGTTCAAAAGGGGTTTTAAAAGGGCTATTTCTTCCAATATGACCATTAGATGGCTTTGCTATTTCGTTGGCTATACCATACTAAGTGACACTCCTTTTTATTTAAACACTTCATACACATAATGAATCGGAAGACGCTGATCCTTCAGGAACACCTGGTCATATAAACTGCTGGTTATCAATTTCTAGGCCTATCTAAATATTTCTTCTGTCCGTATTTTCCCCAGAGTTTGTTTTTCAATTTGTGCTGATATTAGTTTTGTTGTCACCTTGGGGTCACATTAACATATTTTTAAGAGTGTCTAAATCAGAACTGAGAACTCATTGGATTCTTATCAACGTAAGCTGTCAGGTTTCCATCGTCATATTTCAGAAAAAAAACACTATAATGATTACAGATGTGGAAATGCAAAATAAGACAAATGCGGAGAAGATATTCCTATTCCTTGTATTTCTGTCAGCCTTTATTCTCTGTTTCGTAAATATTGTAATTTGATTATAAGTATAGATAGTATACACAGGTCAATACTTAGATATGCTTCAAGTGAATTAAAGAAATAAAACACAAGAAAAATAGATATTAATGACCTGGCCAGTGTGGGGGTCGAACCCACGACATTCGCGTTATTAGCACGACGCTCTAACCGACTGAGCTAACCGGCCTTCATGTTCACTACATAAACATGATATTCATCAGTACATAGGGAAAACATGGACTCTATCAACACTTGTTAGTTATCATAATAGGATTGAAGCGATGAAATTAATATCATTATCAGATTTAATATATCAATTATATGATAGAGGATGTATCCTGATATTTTTCTACAACGCTCGGTTTAATGGGTAAATCAGAAATATTGTTCGAAGGTAAAATGTGAAAATGTTCAAAAGGTGTTTTAAAAGGGCTATTTCTTCCAATATGACCATTAGATGGCTTTGCTATTTCGTTGGCTATATCACACTAAGTGACACTCCTTTTTATTTAAACACTTCATACACATAATGAATCGGAAGACGCTGTTCCTTCAGGAACACCTGGTCATATAATTTGCTGGTTATCAATTTCTAGGCCTATCTAAATTTTTCTTCTGTCCGTATTTTCCCCAGAATTTGTTTTTCAATTTGTGCTGATATTAGTTTTGTTGACACTTTGGGGTCACATTAACATATTTTAAGAGTGTCAAAATCAGAACCGAGAACTCATTGGATTCTTATCAACGTAAGCTGTCAGGTTTCCATCGTCATATTTCAGAAAAAAAACACTATAATGATTACAGATGTGGAAATGCAGAATGAGACAAATGCGGAGAAGATATTCCTATTCCTTGTATCTATATCAGCTTTTATTCTCTGTTTCGTAAATATTGTAATTTGATTATAAGTTACCACTGATTATATAGATAGTATACACAGGTCAATACTTAGATATGCTTCAAATAAATTAAAGAAATAAAACACAAGAAAAATAGATACTAATGATCTGGCCAGTGTGGGGGTCGAACCCACGACATTCGCGTTATTAGCACGACGCTCTAACCGACTGAGCTAACCGGCCTTTATGTACACTCATAAACATGATATTCATCAGTACATGTGATAAAGATAGGGACAATATGGACTTTATTAACAATTGTAGGTTATCATGATATAATTGAAACGATAAAAATTATCTCATTAATAGATTTAATATATCAATGCCTAGTAGAAGATGAATAACTTGGTATTGTTTTTTTATCATTTTTTTTACAAAATGTGCAGCATGTGTGTGTTACGACAAATTTCTACAATACCCGGTTTGATGAGAAGATCATGAAATATTTTTCGAAGGTAAAAATGTCAATATGTTCAAAAGACAAGTTAAAGGTGCAATTTCTTCGACTTTTCCCACTAGTTGGCTTGTTATTTCGTTGACTATACCACAGCTCTCGTTAGAGAAAGAGGCACTCCTTTTTTTTTGAACTTCATTTACATTGTGATGTCGATGAATCGGAAGACGCTGAACCTTCAGGAACACCTAATCATATAATTGTGTTATTTTCATTAATTTCAAGGCCTCTCTTAATATTTCTTTTGTCCATATCCCCTCTTGTCTTCAATTTGAACTGAAATAAATTTTGTTGACATTTGAGGGTTAATTAACATCTGATAACAGTATCTAATTCATAACTGAACTCTCATTGTATTCTTATCACCGTATGCTGGCAGTTTCCCATTGTCATATTTCAACAAACAATAAAACCAACATAATTAGAAATGTTGAAATGCAGAAAGAAGCACGTGTATAGGAGGGAACCTTTCATGATTATTCCTATTCCCTTTTTTCAGATCAGCGTTTATTCTCCTGTTCGTTCTATTGTAATTTGATTATAAGTTTCCATGGTTTCTCTAGATGTCATACACAATCGAAAACTAAAATGTGCTTACAATGAATAAAATAAATAAAACACAAGAAAAAATAGATACTATAAAAGATGATCTGGCCAGTGTGGGGGTCGAACCCACGACATTCGCGTTATTAGCACGACGCTCTAACCGACTGAGCTAACCGGCCTTCATGTACACGGCATAAACATGATATTCATCAGTACATAGGGAAAACATGGACTTTTTCAACACTTGTTGGTTATCATAATAGGATTGAAGCGATGAAATTAATATCATTATCAGATTTAATATATCAATTATATGATAGAGGATGTATCCTGATATTTTTCTACAACGCTCGGTTTAATGGGTAAATCAGAAATATTGTTCGAAGGTAAAATGTGAAAATGTTCAAAAGGTGTTTTAAAAGGGCTATTTCTTCCAATATGACCATTAGATGGCTTTGCTATTTCGTTGGCTATATCACACTAAGTGACACTCCTTTTTATTTAAACACTTCATACACATAATGAATCGGAAGACGCTGTTCCTTCAGGAACACCTGGTCATATAATTTGCTGGTTATCAATTTCTAGGCCTATCTAAATTTTTCTTCTGTCCGTATTTTCCCCAGAATTTGTTTTTCAATTTGTGCTGATATTAGTTTTGTTGACACTTTGGGGTCACATTAACATATTTTAAGAGTGTCAAAATCAGAACTGAGAACTCATTGGATTCTTATCAACGTAAGCTGTCAGGTTTCCATCGTCATATTTCAGAAAAAAATTACTATAATGATTACAGATGTGGAAATGCAGAATGAGACAAATGCGGAGAAGATATTCCTATTCCTTGTATCTATATCAGCTTTTATTCTCTGTTTCGTAAATATTGTAATTTGATTATAAGTTACCACTGATTATATAGATAGTATACACAGGTCAATACTTAGATATGCTTCAAATAAATTAAAGAAATAAAACACAAGAAAAATAGATACTAATGATCTGGCCAGTGTGGGGGTCGAACCCACGACATTCGCGTTATTAGCACGACGCTCTAACCGACTGAGCTAACCGGCCTTTATGTACACTCATAAACATGATATTCATCAGTACATGTGATAAAGATAGGGACAATATGGACTTTATTAACAATTGTAGGTTATCATGATATAATTGAAACGATAAAAATTATCTCATTAATAGATTTAATATATCAATGCCTAGTAGAAGATGAATAACTTGGTATTGTTTTTTTATCATTTTTTTTACAAAATGTGCAGCATGTGTGTGTTACGACAAATTTCTACAATACCCGGTTTGATGAGAAGATCATGAAATATTTTTCGAAGGTAAAAATGTCAATATGTTCAAAAGACAAGTTAAAGGTGCAATTTCTTCGACTTTTCCCACTAGTTGGCTTGTTATTTCGTTGACTATACCACAGCTCTCGTTAGAGAAAGAGGCACTCCTTTTTTTTTGAACTTCATTTACATTGTGATGTCGATGAATCGGAAGACGCTGAACCTTCAGGAACACCTAATCATATAATTGTGTTATTTTCATTAATTTCAAGGCCTCTCTTAATATTTCTTTTGTCCATATCCCCTCTTGTCTTCAATTTGAACTGAAATAAATTTTGTTGACATTTGAGGGTTAATTAACATCTGATAACAGTATCTAATTCATAACTGAACTCTCATTGTATTCTTATCACCGTATGCTGGCAGTTTCCCATTGTCATATTTCAACAAACAATAAAACCAACATAATTAGAAATGTTGAAATGCAGAAAGAAGCACGTGTATAGGAGGGAACCTTTCATGATTATTCCTATTCCCTTTTTTCAGATCAGCGTTTATTCTCCTGTTCGTTCTATTGTAATTTGATTATAAGTTTCCATGGTTTCTCTAGATGTCATACACAATCGAAAACTAAAATGTGCTTACAATGAATAAAATAAATAAAACACAAGAAAAAATAGATACTATAAAAGATGATCTGGCCAGTGTGGGGGTCGAACCCACGACATTCGCGTTATTAGCACGACGCTCTAACCGACTGAGCTAACCGGCCTTCATGTACACGGCATAAACATGATATTCATCAGTACATAGGGAAAACATGGACTTTTTCAACACTTGTTGGTTATCATAATAGGATTGAAGCGATGAAATTAATATCATTATCAGATTTAATATATCAATTATATGATAGAGGATGTATCCTGATATTTTTCTACAACGCTCGGTTTAATGGGTAAATCAGAAATATTGTTCGAAGGTAAAATGTGAAAATGTTCAAAAGGTGTTTTAAAAGGGCTATTTCTTCCAATATGACCATTAGATGGCTTTGCTATTTCGTTGGCTATATCACACTAAGTGACACTCCTTTTTATTTAAACACTTCATACACATAATGAATCGGAAGACGCTGTTCCTTCAGGAACACCTGGTCATATAATTTGCTGGTTATCAATTTCTAGGCCTATCTAAATTTTTCTTCTGTCCGTATTTTCCCCAGAATTTGTTTTTCAATTTGTGCTGATATTAGTTTTGTTGACACTTTGGGGTCACATTAACATATTTTAAGAGTGTCAAAATCAGAACTGAGAACTCATTGGATTCTTATCAACGTAAGCTGTCAGGTTTCCATCGTCATATTTCAGAAAAAAATTACTATAATGATTACAGATGTGGAAATGCAGAATGAGACAAATGCGGAGAAGATATTCCTATTCCTTGTATCTATATCAGCTTTTATTCTCTGTTTCGTAAATATTGTAATTTGATTATAAGTTACCACTGATTATATAGATAGTATACACAGGTCAATACTTAGATATGCTTCAAATAAATTAAAGAAATAAAACACAAGAAAAATAGATACTAATGATCTGGCCAGTGTGGGGGTCGAACCCACGACATTCGCGTTATTAGCACGACGCTCTAACCGACTGAGCTAACCGGCCTTTATGTACACTCATAAACATGATATTCATCAGTACATGTGATAAAGATAGGGACAATATGGACTTTATTAACAATTGTAGGTTATCATGATATAATTGAAACGATAAAAATTATCTCATTAATAGATTTAATATATCAATGCCTAGTAGAAGATGAATAACTTGGTATTGTTTTTTTATCATTTTTTTTTACAAAATGTGCAGCATGTGTGTGTTACGACAAATTTCTACAATACCCGGTTTGATGAGAAGATCATGAAATATTTTTCGAAGGTAAAAATGTCAATATGTTCAAAAGACAAGTTAAAGGTGCAATTTCTTCGACTTTTCCCACTAGTTGGCTTGTTATTTCGTTGACTATACCACAGCTCTCGTTAGAGAAAGAGGCACTCCTTTTTTGAACTTCATTTACATTGTGATGTCGATGAATCGGAAGACGCTGAACCTTCAGGAACACCTGATCATATAATTGTGTTATTTTCATTAATTTCAAGGCCTCTCTTAATATTTCTTTTGTCCATATCCCCTCTTGTCTTCAATTTGAACTGAAATAAATTTTGTTGACATTTGAGGGTTAATTAACATCTGATAACAGTATCTAATTCATAACTGAACTCTCATTGTATTCTTATCACCGTATGCTGGCAGTTTCCCATTGTCATATTTCAACAAACAATAAAACCAACATAATTATAAATGTTGAAATGCAGAAAGAAGCACGTGTATAGGAGGGAACCTTTCATGATTATTCCTATTCCCTTTTTTCAGATCAGCGTTTATTCTCCTGTTCGTTCTATTGTAATTTGATTATAAGTTTCCATGGTTTCTCTAGATGTCATACACAATCGAAAACTAAAATGTGCTTACAATGAATAAAATAAATAAAACACAAGAAAAAATCGATACTATAAAAGATGATCTGGCCAGTGTGGGGGTCGAACCCACGACATTCGCGTTATTAGCACGACGCTCTAACCGACTGAGCTAACCGGCCTTCATGTACACGGCATAAACATGATATTCATCAGTACATAGGGAAAACATGGACTTTTTCAACACTTGTTGGTTATCATAATAGAATTGAAGCGATGAAATTAATATCATTATCAGATCTAATATATCAATCATATGATAGAGGATGTATCCTGATATTTTTCTACAACGCTCGGTTTAATGGGTAAATCAGAAATATTGTTCGAAGGTAAAATGTGAAAATGTTCAAAAGGGGTTTTAAAAGGGCTATTTCTTCCAATATGACCATTAGATGGCTTTGCTATTTCGTTGGCTATACCATACTAAGTGACACTCCTTTTTATTTAAACACTTCATACACATAATGAATCGGAAGACGCTGATCCTTCAGGAACACCTGGTCATATAAACTGCTGGTTATCAATTTCTAGGCCTATCTAAATATTTCTTCTGTCCGTATTTTCCCCAGAGTTTGTTTTTCAATTTGTGCTGATATTAGATTTGTTGACACTTTGGGGTCACATTAACATATTTTTAAGAGTGTCTAAATCAGAACTTAGAACTCATTGGATTCTTATCAACGTAAGCTGTCAGGTTTCCATCGTCATGTTTCAGAAAAAAAACACTATAATGATTACAGATGTGGAAATGCAGAATGAGACAAATGCGGAGAAGATATTCCTATTCCTTGTATCTATATCAGCTTTTATTCTCTGTTTCGTAAATATTGTAATTTGATTATAAGTTACCACTGATTATATAGATAGTATACACAGGTAAATACTTAGATATACTTCAAATAAATTAAAGAAATAAAACACAAGAAAAATAGATACTAATGATCTGGCCAGTGTGGGGGTCGAACCCACGACATTCGCGTTATTAGCACGACGCTCTAACCGACTGAGCTAACCGGCCTTCATGTTCACTACATAAACATGATATTCATCAGTACATAGGGAAAACATGGACTCTATCAACACTTGTTAGTTATCATAATAGGATTGAAGCGATGAAATTAATATCATTATCAGATTTAATATATCAATTATATGATAGAGGATGTATCCTGATATTTTTCTACAACGCTCGGTTTAATGGGTAAATCAGAAATATTGTTCGAAGGTAAAATGTGAAAATGTTCAAAAGGTGTTTTAAAAGGGCTATTTCTTTCAATATGACCATTAGATGGCTTTGCTATTTCGTTGGCTATATCACACTAAGTGACACTCCTTTTTATTTAAACACTTCATACACATAATGAATCGGAAGACGCTGTTCCTTCAGGAACACCTGGTCATATAATTTGCTGGTTATCAATTTCTAGGCCTATCTAAATTTTTCTTCTGTCCGTATTTTCCCCAGAATTTGTTTTTCAATTTGTGCTGATATTAGTTTTGTTGACACTTTGGGGTCACATTAACATATTTTAAGAGTGTCAAAATCAGAACTGAGAACTCATTGGATTCTTATCAACGTAAGCTGTCAGGTTTCCATCGTCATATTTCAGAAAAAAACACTATAATGATTACAGATGTGGAAATGCAGAATGAGACAAATGCGGAGAAGATATTCCTATTCCTTGTATCTATATCAGCTTTTATTCTCTGTTTCGTAAATATTGTAATTTGATTATAAGTTACCACTGATTATATAGATAGTATACACAGGTCAATACTTAGATATGCTTCAAATAAATTAAAGAAATAAAACACAAGAAAAATAGATACTAATGATCTGGCCAGTGTGGGGGTCGAACCCACGACATTCGCGTTATTAGCACGACGCTCTAACCGACTGAGCTAACCGGCCTTTATGTACACTCATAAACATGATATTCATCAGTACATGTGATAAAGATAGGGACAATATGGACTTTATTAACAATTGTAGGTTATCATGATATAATTGAAACGATAAAAATTATCTCATTAATAGATTTAATATATCAATGCCTAGTAGAAGATGAATAACTTGGTATTGTTTTTTTATCATTTTTTTTACAAAATGTGCAGCATGTGTGTGTTACGACAAATTTCTACAATACCCGGTTTGATGAGAAGATCATGAAATATTTTTCGAAGGTAAAAATGTCAATATGTTCAAAAGACAAGTTAAAGGTGCAATTTCTTCGACTTTTCCCACTAGTTGGCTTGTTATTTCGTTGACTATACCACAGCTCTCGTTAGAGAAAGAGGCACTCCTTTTTTTTGAACTTCATTTACATTGTGATGTCGATGAATCGGAAGACGCTGAACCTTCAGGAACACCTGATCATATAATTGTGTTATTTTCATTAATTTCAAGGCCTCTCTTAATATTTCTTTTGTCCATATCCCCTCTTGTCTTCAATTTGAACTGAAATAAATTTTGTTGACATTTGAGGGTTAATTAACATCTGATAACAGTATCTAATTCATAACTGAACTCTCATTGTATTCTTATCACCGTATGCTGGCAGTTTCCCATTGTCATATTTCAACAAACAATAAAACCAACATAATTAGAAATGTTGAAATGCAGAAAGAAGCACGTGTATAGGAGGGAACCTTTCATGATTATTCCTATTCCCTTTTTTCAGATCAGCGTTTATTCTCCTGTTCGTTCTATTGTAATTTGATTATAAGTTTCCATGGTTTCTCTAGATGTCATACACAATCGAAAACTAAAATGTGCTTACAATGAATAAAATAAATAAAACACAAGAAAAAATCGATACTATAAAAGATGATCTGGCCAGTGTGGGGGTCGAACCCACGACATTCGCGTTATTAGCACGACGCTCTAACCGACTGAGCTAACCGGCCTTCATGTACACGGCATAAACATGATATTCATCAGTACATAGGGAAAACATGGACTTTTTCAACACTTGTTGGTTATCATAATAGAATTGAAGCGATGAAATTAATATCATTATCAGATCTGATATATCAATCATATGATAGAGGATGTATCCTGATATTTTTCTACAACGCTCGGTTTAATGGGTAAATCAGAAATATTGTTCGAAGGTAAAATGTGAAAATGTTCAAAAGGGGTTTTAAAAGGGCTATTTCTTCCAATATGACCATTAGATGGCTTTGCTATTTCGTTGGCTATATCACACTAAGTGACACTCCTTTTTATTTAAACACTTCATACACATAATGAATCGGAAGACGCTGTTCCTTCAGGAACACCTGGTCATATAATTTGCTGGTTATCAATTTCTAGGCCTATCTAAATTTTTCTTCTGTCCGTATTTTCCCCAGAATTTGTTTTTCAATTTGTGCTGATATTAGTTTTGTTGACACTTTGGGGTCACATTAACATATTTTAAGAGTGTCAAAATCAGAACTGAGAACTCATTGGATTCTTATCAACGTAAGCTGTCAGGTTTCCATCGTCATATTTCAGAAAAAAATTACTATAATGATTACAGATGTGGAAATGCAGAATGAGACAAATGCGGAGAAGATATTCCTATTCCTTGTATCTATATCAGCTTTTATTCTCTGTTTCGTAAATATTGTAATTTGATTATAAGTTACCACTGATTATATAGATAGTATACACAGGTAAATACTTAGATATGCTTCAAATAAATTAAAGAAATAAAACACAAGAAAAATAGATACTAATGATCTGGCCAGTGTGGGGGTCGAACCCACGACATTCGCGTTATTAGCACGACGCTCTAACCGACTGAGCTAACCGGCCTTTATGTACACTCATAAACATGATATTCATCAGTACATGTGATAAAGATAGGGACAATATGGACTTTATTAACAATTGTAGGTTATCATGATATAATTGAAACGATAAAAATTATCTCATTAATAGATTTAATATATCAATGCCTAGTAGAAGATGAATAACTTGGTATTGTTTTTTTATCATTTTTTTTACAAAATGTGCAGCATGTGTGTGTTACGACAAATTTCTACAATACCCGGTTTGATGAGAAGATCATGAAATATTTTTCGAAGGTAAAAATGTCAATATGTTCAAAAGACAAGTTAAAGGTGCAATTTCTTCGACTTTTCCCACTAGTTGGCTTGTTATTTCGTTGACTATACCACAGCTCTCGTTAGAGAAAGAGGCACTCCTTTTTTTTTGAACTTCATTTACATTGTGATGTCGATGAATCGGAAGACGCTGAACCTTCAGGAACACCTAATCATATAATTGTGTTATTTTCATTAATTTCAAGGCCTCTCTTAATATTTCTTTTGTCCATATCCCCTCTTGTCTTCAATTTGAACTGAAATAAATTTTGTTGACATTTGAGGGTTAATTAACATCTGATAACAGTATCTAATTCATAACTGAACTCTCATTGTATTCTTATCACCGTATGCTGGCAGTTTCCCATTGTCATATTTCAACAAACAATAAAACCAACATAATTATAAATGTTGAAATGCAGAAAGAAGCACGTGTATAGGAGGGAACCTTTCATGATTATTCCTATTCCCTTTTTTCAGATCAGCGTTTATTCTCCTGTTCGTTCTATTGTAATTTGATTATAAGTTTCCATGGTTTCTCTAGATGTCATACACAATCGAAAACTAAAATGTGCTTACAATGAATAAAATAAATAAAACACAAGAAAAAATCGATACTATAAAAGATGATCTGGCCAGTGTGGGGGTCGAACCCACGACATTCGCGTTATTAGCACGACGCTCTAACCGACTGAGCTAACCGGCCTTCATGTACACGGCATAAACATGATATTCATCAGTACATAGGGAAAACATGGACTTTTTCAACACTTGTTGGTTATCATAATAGGATTGAAGCGATGAAATTAATATCATTATCAGATTTAATATATCAATTATATGATAGAGGATGTATCCTGATATTTTTCTACAACGCTCGGTTTAATGGGTAAATCAGAAATATTGTTCGAAGGTAAAATGTGAAAATGTTCAAAAGGTGTTTTAAAAGGGCTATTTCTTCCAATATGACCATTAGATGGCTTTGCTATTTCGTTGGCTATATCACACTAAGTGACACTCCTTTTTATTTAAACACTTCATACACATAATGAATCGGAAGACGCTGTTCCTTCAGGAACACCTGGTCATATAATTTGCTGGTTATCAATTTCTAGGCCTATCTAAATTTTTCTTCTGTCCGTATTTTCCCCAGAATTTGTTTTTCAATTTGTGCTGATATTAGTTTTGTTGACACTTTGGGGTCACATTAACATATTTTAAGAGTGTCAAAATCAGAACTGAGAACTCATTGGATTCTTATCAACGTAAGCTGTCAGGTTTCCATCGTCATATTTCAGAAAAAAATTACTATAATGATTACAGATGTGGAAATGCAGAATGAGACAAATGCGGAGAAGATATTCCTATTCCTTGTATCTATATCAGCTTTTATTCTCTGTTTCGTAAATATTGTAATTTGATTATAAGTTACCACTGATTATATAGATAGTATACACAGGTAAATACTTAGATATGCTTCAAATAAATTAAAGAAATAAAACACAAGAAAAATAGATACTAATGATCTGGCCAGTGTGGGGGTCGAACCCACGACATTCGCGTTATTAGCACGACGCTCTAACCGACTGAGCTAACCGGCCTTTATGTACACTCATAAACATGATATTCATCAGTACATGTGATAAAGATAGGGACAATATGGACTTTATTAACAATTGTAGGTTATCATGATATAATTGAAACGATAAAAATTATCTCATTAATAGATTTAATATATCAATGCCTAGTAGAAGATGAATAACTTGGTATTGTTTTTTTATCATTTTTTTTTACAAAATGTGCAGCATGTGTGTGTTACGACAAATTTCTACAATACCCGGTTTGATGAGAAGATCATGAAATATTTTTCGAAGGTAAAAATGTCAATATGTTCAAAAGACAAGTTAAAGGTGCAATTTCTTCGACTTTTCCCACTAGTTGGCTTGTTATTTCGTTGACTATACCACAGCTCTCGTTAGAGAAAGAGGCACTCCTTTTTTGAACTTCATTTACATTGTGATGTCGATGAATCGGAAGACGCTGAACCTTCAGGAACACCTGATCATATAATTGTGTTATTTTCATTAATTTCAAGGCCTCTCTTAATATTTCTTTTGTCCATATCCCCTCTTGTCTTCAATTTGAACTGAAATAAATTTTGTTGACATTTGAGGGTTAATTAACATCTGATAACAGTATCTAATTCATAACTGAACTCTCATTGTATTCTTATCACCGTATGCTGGCAGTTTCCCATTGTCATATTTCAACAAACAATAAAACCAACATAATTATAAATGTTGAAATGCAGAAAGAAGCACGTGTATAGGAGGGAACCTTTCATGATTATTCCTATTCCCTTTTTTCAGATCAGCGTTTATTCTCCTGTTCGTTCTATTGTAATTTGATTATAAGTTTCCATGGTTTCTCTAGATGTCATACACAATCGAAAACTAAAATGTGCTTACAATGAATAAAATAAATAAAACACAAGAAAAAATCGATACTATAAAAGATGATCTGGCCAGTGTGGGGGTCGAACCCACGACATTCGCGTTATTAGCACGACGCTCTAACCGACTGAGCTAACCGGCCTTCATGTACACGGCATAAACATGATATTCATCAGTACATAGGGAAAACATGGACTTTTTCAACACTTGTTGGTTATCATAATAGAATTGAAGCGATGAAATTAATATCATTATCAGATCTAATATATCAATCATATGATAGAGGATGTATCCTGATATTTTTCTACAACGCTCGGTTTAATGGGTAAATCAGAAATATTGTTCGAAGGTAAAATGTGAAAATGTTCAAAAGGGGTTTTAAAAGGGCTATTTCTTCCAATATGACCATTAGATGGCTTTGCTATTTCGTTGGCTATACCATACTAAGTGACACTCCTTTTTATTTAAACACTTCATACACATAATGAATCGGAAGACGCTGATCCTTCAGGAACACCTGGTCATATAAACTGCTGGTTATCAATTTCTAGGCCTATCTAAATTTTTCTTCTGTCCGTATTTTCCCCAGAGTTTGTTTTTCAATTTGTGCTGATATTAGATTTGTTGACACTTTGGGGTCACATTAACATATTTTTAAGAGTGTCTAAATCAGAACTTAGAACTCATTGGATTCTTATCAACGTAAGCTGTCAGGTTTCCATCGTCATGTTTCAGAAAAAAAACACTATAATGATTACAGATGTGGAAATGCAGAATGAGACAAATGCGGAGAAGATATTCCTATTCCTTGTATCTATATCAGCTTTTATTCTCTGTTTCGTAAATATTGTAATTTGATTATAAGTTACCACTGATTATATAGATAGTATACACAGGTAAATACTTAGATATACTTCAAATAAATTAAAGAAATAAAACACAAGAAAAATAGATACTAATGATCTGGCCAGTGTGGGGGTCGAACCCACGACATTCGCGTTATTAGCACGACGCTCTAACCGACTGAGCTAACCGGCCTTCATGTTCACTACATAAACATGATATTCATCAGTACATAGGGAAAACATGGACTCTATCAACACTTGTTAGTTATCATAATAGGATTGAAGCGATGAAATTAATATCATTATCAGATTTAATATATCAATTATATGATAGAGGATGTATCCTGATATTTTTCTACAACGCTCGGTTTAATGGGTAAATCAGAAATATTGTTCGAAGGTAAAATGTGAAAATGTTCAAAAGGTGTTTTAAAAGGGCTATTTCTTCCAATATGACCATTAGATGGCTTTGCTATTTCGTTGGCTATATCACACTAAGTGACACTCCTTTTTATTTAAACACTTCATACACATAATGAATCGGAAGACGCTGTTCCTTCAGGAACACCTGGTCATATAATTTGCTGGTTATCAATTTCTAGGCCTATCTAAATTTTTCTTCTGTCCGTATTTTCCCCAGAATTTGTTTTTCAATTTGTGCTGATATTAGTTTTGTTGACACTTTGGGGTCACATTAACATATTTTAAGAGTGTCAAAATCAGAACTGAGAACTCATTGGATTCTTATCAACGTAAGCTGTCAGGTTTCCATCGTCATATTTCAGAAAAAAACACTATAATGATTACAGATGTGGAAATGCAGAATGAGACAAATGCGGAGAAGATATTCCTATTCCTTGTATCTATATCAGCTTTTATTCTCTGTTTCGTAAATATTGTAATTTGATTATAAGTTACCACTGATTATATAGATAGTATACACAGGTCAATACTTAGATATGCTTCAAATAAATTAAAGAAATAAAACACAAGAAAAATAGATACTAATGATCTGGCCAGTGTGGGGGTCGAACCCACGACATTCGCGTTATTAGCACGACGCTCTAACCGACTGAGCTAACCGGCCTTCATGTACACTCATAAACATGATATTCATCAGTACATGTGATAAAGATAGGGACAATATGGACTTTATTAACAATTGTAGGTTATCATGATATAACTGAAACGATAAAAATGATCTCATTACCAGATTTAAAATATCAATTCAATGATAGAAGATGAATCACTTGGTATTGTTTTTTTCAATATTCTCCAAAATGTGCAGCATGTGTGTGTTGCGACATATTTCTACAACGCCCGGTTTGATAAGAAAGTCAGAAATATTATTCGAAGGTAAAAATGTCAATAAGTTCAAAAGACAAGTTAAAGGTGCAATTTCTTCGACTTTTCCCACTAGTTGGCTTGTTATTTTGTTGGCTATACCAAAGCTCTCGTTAGAGAAAGTGGCACTCCTTTTTTATTTGAACTTCATTTACAAGTTGTGATGTCGATTAATCAAAAGACACTAAACCTTCAGGAACACCTGATCATATATTTTTTGTTATTTTCATTAATTTCAAGGCCTCTCTTAATATTTCTTTTGTCCATATCCCCTCTTGTCTTCAATTTGAACTGAAATACGTTTTGTTGACATTTGAGGGTTAATTAACATCTGATAACAGTATCTAATTCATAACTGAACTCTCATTGTATTCCTATCACCGTATGTTGACAGTTTTCCATTGTCATATTTCAGCAAACAATAACACCAAAATAATTAGAATATTGAAATGCAGAAAGAAGCACGTGTAGAGGAGAGAACCTTTCATGATTATTCCTATTCCCTTTTTTCAGATCAGCGTTTATTCTCCTGTTCGTTCTATTGTCATTTGATTATAAGTTTTCATTGTTACTATAAATGTCATACACAATCGAAAACTAAAATATGCTTACAATGAATAAAATAAATAAAAAACAAGAAAAAATCGATCCTATAAAAGATGATCTGGCCAGTGTGGGGGTCGAACCCACGACATTCGCGTTATTAGCACGACGCTCTAACCGACTGAGCTAACCGGCCTTCATGTACACGGCATAAACTTGATATTGATCACTGATCACTGAACATAGGTTCAGTTCAGTTCTTTATTACCTTGAACCTTATGGCTCATCAGTATAAAATAAACATATATACAAGAATAACGCAATCAATATATGCAATACCCTTACACGCCCATATACACAACTTCAGATACACACATTCGCGCACTTGGTATAGTGTAGAAGGATATTCCTCGCTAAACTTGTACATAGCTTTTTATTTTGTGATTACTCAATTTGATATATTTGGCTAAATTTGACAACTGTTTTTTGTTCACCGTTTCCATTAGTTGGATAAATGTATAAATACTAGGTTTATCATAGTAATATTTCTCAATAAGACGTTTTCTAAAATCAACATAATATTCACATTTTAATATAAAATGATATTCATCTTCGATGTCTCCACTGTTGCAGCATGTGCATGTTCTCTCAGTCCTTTCTAATTTATTATACCTACCAATTTCAATATTTAATTTGTGAGATGATAGTCTACTTCTTGTTATTTCTTTCAGATTTAAAGTTCCAATTGGTTTTGTTAAATATGGTTGTAAACAGAAATTTTCAGCCATAATTTTGCACAGTGAACTCTTGGAAGATGAATCAATTTTTTCTCTACATTATTGCTTTAAAATATCACACATTCTACCTTTAATAGTTTTCATAACATAATCATATGTATAACTATCGCCATTATACCATATGTACGTATACCCTACTCCGATTCTACATAATTCCTTTTTTACTCCATTCAACCATGCATTTCCATTTTCTACCATTTCTTGATAATATGCAAGTAAAACACAATTGTCAGTTTGTTTTAATTTTAACAAGTATTTAAAAATTCTGAATTTTCTAATAATTTCCAATGGCATTCTTCCTAACTCTTGGTAAACCATAAAATTCGCAGTCGATATTTTAACCCCTAACAATCATTTACAAAACTGAATTTTTTTTACAAAAGTGAATTTTCTCTATATCTGGTGCCTTATGGAATCCCCAAACCTCCGCTCCATAATCAAAAATACTACATACATATGTATCAAAGACTTGAAGCTGAGGTTCAACGTTAAAATTATTATTTTTTGTAGATACGTTTGCCACTGAAAACAATGCTTTTCTTCCTTGTTCAGCAATTTTTTGTTGTGTTTTTCTGAAATTACCATTAAAATTCATTAATACCCCAAGATGATTAAATTCGTCTACGTTATCTAGTACACAACCGTCAAAAAACCACTTATCCTCTTTTCTTAATTTACCCCCTTTACGAAAACCCATTACTTTAGTTTTAGACGTATTAACAGTAAGATTCCACTTATTTGTATAGAGTAATAACGTATCTAACATTTTTTATAATCCCTCTGAAGTTTTGGCTAATAGAACCATATCGTCTGCATACATCATTAAAATAAATTAATAGTTTGTAACTCAATAGAAGGACACCCTTCTGTAAAAAAATTCATTTCACAATCATTGACATACAAAGAAAACAAAATGGGAGACATAATTTCCCCTTGGAATAATCCATTTTTACATTGGAAGAAATCTGACATGTTTTTGTTATATTTAACACAACATTTTACATCTCTGTATAAAGAACGTATAATATTTAACATCTTTCCTTCTATGCCTTCTTTGATTAGTTTGTACCACAGGTTCTGTCTATTAACGAAGTCAAAAGCCTTTTTGTAATCAATAAAACAGCAATACAGCCTTTTCCTATTTTTGAGGGTTTTACTTATTAGTGTGTTCAATACAAAAAAAGGATCAATAGTTGATAAATTCTTCTTAAAACCAAACTGAGCATCACTTTTTTTAGAGTGGTCAATTTCGAAATTCACAAGACTTTCATTAAGAATTGATGTAAACATTTTCCCTTAACAACTTACCAGAGTAATTCCTCTGTAATTATTGGTATCATTTTTGTCTCCTTTCTTAAAAATAGGAATTATATTACCAACTGACCATGATGAAGGATAAACCCCAGATTTAAAAATATTGTTAAACAGTACCACAAGGCAAGGTATAAGGACATATTTACCCATAATAAGATACTCGTTAATCAGTAGGTCTGGACCAAACGCCTTAGAGTTACTTAATTTATTGATAGCTTTAAGAACTTCACTCTTAGTCATTTCGTCATCTAGTTCTTGAAACATAGTATTTGGAATATTAATATCATAATCTGTTAAAAAATCGTTGACTATTTCATTCACAACAGGATCAGTTGTTGACAATTCGCTAAAATAATTGAAAAAATCTTGTTCACTAAGGTAACCATGAACATTACTTTTCCTTTTCTTAAACCTTCTGTAGAAAGCCTTAGGATTACTTTTTCGTAAATAATTCAACATATTACCCTGTTGAGCTATATATTCATGCTTTAATTTAGCTTCCAGTTTTTTATAGATTCGTTTTTTTATATGAAAAAGTTCTTATTTTCTTCTGACTTTAGCGAATTAAAAGTAAATAATGCGTTTTTATATTTAGTATATCTTTGTCTACACAAATTGTTAAACCATGGTTTATCCTCCACTCGCTTTTTTATGACCTTTCTAGGGGTGGATGAAGGAATTAACAAATCATTTAACATATTGGTAAACTTATTCACACTCTCGTCTACACATTCTTGATTATCCCCAATATTTTAACAAGCATTTCATAACTCTCTACTATTTTCCTCTAATAAAAACAATGTCCTCTCTGCATGATCCTCATTCCATTTAACATGTGTATATTTATCATCTTTATCATTGAACTCAGGTGAAATAGCGTCTTTTTTACATGAACCTACAGTAATACAAATTGGAGATTGGTCTGAGAAAACATTAAATATTCCACTCTCAAGGTGAGTTATATTTTTTTTATAAAATCATCAAAAGCCAACACATAATCTATTAAACTATATCCCCTACTATTCAAAAACGTTATATTACCATTAAGATCATCTTTTTGTCGTCCTTACAAGTCTCAATGAAGTAGTTTTACAAAGTGAGAGAAGATGTTTACCAAATTGGTTAATATACAGGTTAGAACTGGAACGTTTGGATGGTATAGAATCATTAACATAATTAATAATATTTGAAATAGCATGCCCAGGCGCTTGATTAACAACATCGTTATTCATATTATCGTCGTAAATACCCGTTCTACTATTGAAATCTCCCAATACAATCACATTACCCAATTCTTTTAATTCGCATACCAATTCCTCAAGTCTGACAAAAATATCGTTTTCACATTTGTGATAAAAAACACTATTTACAGGTGGGAAATAACATACATATCACTGACATTCTTACTGGAAATCTTTAACAATACAGTGGTATCACCAATGCTATCTACCACTCTACAATGATCGTAAATAGTTGATTTTATGAAAAATACAATGCCACCGCCTTTACCATGCACTCTAGGAAACACACCACTGACATACCCTTCCAATTCCACTTCATCTTCTTTTTCAACCTAAGTTTCATATAAACACGCAATATAATATTTATTTATAATGATAGGGAATAAATGGACTTGATTACACTTGTAGGTTATCATAACAGAATTGAAGCGATAAAATTAATCTCATCAACAGTTTTAATGTATCAATTATATGATAGAGAATGTATCCTTGTATTTTTCTACAACGCCCGGTTTGATGGGTAAATCAGAAATATTGTTCGAAGGTAAAATGTGAAAATGTTCAAAAGGGGTTTTAAAAGGGCTATTTCTTCCAATATGGCCATTAGATGGCTTTGCTATGTCGTTGTCACACTAAGTGACACTCGTTTTTATTTAAACTTCATTTACATAATAAATCGAAAGACGCTGGTACTTCAGGAACACCTTGTCATATAATTAGTTGGTTATCAATTTCTAGGCTTATATTAATATTTCATTTGCCAATATTTTACCAAGAGTTTATTTTTTAATTTGTGCTGATATTAGTTTTGTTGACACTTTGGGGTCATATAAACATCTTGTTAAGAGTGTCTAACTCAGAAATGAGTATTCATTGGATTCTTAAAAACGCAAGCTGACAGATTTCCATCGTCATATTTCAAAAAAAAAAAAAACTAAAATGATAACAGATGTCGAAATGCAAAATGAGACAAATGCTTCAAATAAATTAAAGAAATAAAACACAAGAAAAAAAGATACTAAAAAGCAAACTTGGCCAGTGTGGGGGTCGAACCCACGACATTCGCGTTATTAGCACGACGCTCTAACCAACTGAGCTAACCGGCCCACATGCTACAGTCAACAGTGACATGCTACGTGGCGTATACAACAATGAGGAAGGCCGTATATGAAAGTGTAGACCTGCTTATCAGTGATGGTCATTGTAATACTAGAAAGATAAAATATTAACCTATTTAATAATGTTAATAGGAACAGCGGACTATTTGTATCACGGCAAAACTGTGTGTTACTTTCAATACTTATGTTTTGAATTCGTGTATTATGACTCACTGTTAATTTATAAACAATTTTATTCCGTCGATTTCACAATCGTGTTATATATTCCACTATAACACTTTCACATATTCAATTCTTTTGTATTTTTACATCCAAATGAAATATGAAATATGAAATACGTGTGCATATATAGTATTGAACAAACTAAAGAACAGTGCTAGTCAACCTTCCTCAGTTTATTACACTTTCAATGAAGATGCCAATAACGCGCAAATGTTGCGATTCATTAGAAGATAGAATTTGTTGATATTGTATGTCGAGAAAACTAGTATTTATTATATATTTTTTGAAGAACAATTTTAGCGCTGTAACTACACTACAGTGACAATAAAATAGTAGGTGGCATCTTTTACAGAGACGAAGTTGCGGGGGAAATGTTTTACCAGTCTGATAACCGCATTGACATTACCCATGGTGGTATTATCATAAGGAAATTGTTTATAAATCTGCTAAATTGAAACATCAATCGGGAATCGTTAGACAATGAAGTGACATCAACTTTACTTACATGTACATTTGTACATATTTTTTCAAAAGGATGATTATCACATTCCATGTTTATGCTGAAAGCTATTGGTCTTTTTACTTATATATAGTCCTGCAATGTTCAAATTAACTTCCTCTTTTACCTTTAAGTTTGTTTGACGTTTTTGTTTTGCGTTTGTTTTTGTCGACCACCTGTTGGCCCCTATCATGTCTTAATATGTCGGACACTGCCTTAAGTTACATAGGACAATAGCAGTAAATGACAGCTGTCACTCATGACATATCATTGTCTTCACTGTGTAAGCGAACTTTTACAAGAAAGGTCAAACCAGCTCTGTGATGCAGTTTATTTCGGCACACGGTATCGACTACTATATTTAAAAGGTGCAGCATATGTGTGTTACGTCAAATTTACCATTCATGCTGATATCAAGCTTAGACCTCAATCTCAGACTTCTTAACATTGATTTTAGATGGGTACTCCAGAGTTCACCAACTGATTTGGAGAAAACAAATCCGAGGTACCGAACTCGAGATCGAATAAACAAGGGACATTTTACCTTTAAATTATTAAAACTTTTCGCTGTTAAAGCAACAATTTTAATGGTAATGATATGATAGAAATAACACGCTACCTGTTCTCCGTTTAACAACTCAATAACAACTGAATTATTTTAATAACACTGAATTCCCTTAACCGGAAAAATATTATCATTTACTCATTTGAATACGTTATGCCATGTTGAAAAGGAATATCTTTAGAGTATATTTGATTCATTTTCTAGTACTGTATATTCTATCTTGATACCGAGTTTTTTTGTTAGTTTTCCTGTCAAATTTCATTTCATGCAGCAATATCTAGTGGTGATATCTACTGGTTTTGAATGTACAGCTAGAATTGATGGGGGATATTGAACATAGTGCAAAAATCATCCAGGATCTATAAAGTCAATGAAGCCCCTATATTTCCCTACAGGAGAAATATGTGTACATAGTAATGCAAATGTCATTCGGTAGTAATAATTATAATAATAATCTGAACATGTTTTGGTCATTTGGGCATCAACAATACTAGTATGTATGATACGTTATTAGCTAACATTGAGCATGAGAACACACTGTGTTATCTGATAACGTAATATTGTTACTGGCACAATCATTCGATAGATTAAACTTAACTAACAGTTGATGATAGCCGTGAAAACAAAAACAAAATGTTCGCTTTCCTTAAAACAATCGTCAGCTGGTTATGTAATCGGTTACCTATTGGTTCAATATACCAGTGTTTCTATTATTTGTGTTTACGTTGTTTTGAAAACAAAACCAAATAACTAAATCACGTTTTCTGTAGTTGTGAAATCCTAAAATTGATTTTTGACATTACCGCTTGAATATACAATTGAAATAAATCTCCCGTCCCAATAAAATCTTCTTTGATTAAGGAATAAAATACACTTGAAATTTTTAAGACACAAGATTAATGCTATGTCAGAAATAATTGTGTTTTACTGATCAATTCAACCGTTAAGGCAATACTTCCAAATGTTTCTCCAACTTCAAAACCATTTCGTTATATTACACTGTAGCTTTTAGGGTTATGAATAAACATGAGTATTTATTACCATTTGAAATCACTTGTTAAAAATACCATTTTTAATTAACTGTGTGATGTACCCAGTAGCGTAATTCTTAGATTTGAAATTATGAAACTAAATTGTTACTGAAGATTGTTGAGACGAAATTATTATCTTTGAATTCTACCTTGGAAAAAAACAGACTAATACATTAATAACATAGAAGATGTGTTTGACCCTTTAAAGATAATACTGCGATTGAAAAAAATAATTTAGTGACTGAATGAAAATGTATTTGAGTGAATGAGCGATAAGTTTGTCAAATAAAAATAAGTAAGACTACAAAAACAGAATAAATTAGTTATTGAAATGAAGTAAGAATAACAGCCAATTTAACTCGCTGTCAACCTCCTATACTTGTATTCAGAATTCGTGTTTTATGACTTCCTGATAATTGCATTGACAGAAAAGATTACGGTAACATCATTAGGGGGAAATGAAAATTAGATTGCTTATTTGAAACATAAACTAAATGATTAATCTAGTTAATAATTGTCTATTTAAGTCTTGCTTTTAATTTCACTGCGAGAATTTTGATGCTTGATTGTTTGTGTAAAGCGGCGATAGCAAACTTATATAGAAATTCACGAGTAAGTGTTTACTCTTGGTGTTGTCTAATGTAGTCAGTCTGAGCCATTGTTTGTTTCTTCTGATTATCGAATACATTAGATATGTATACCGTTCTTCATGTTGTTTATCAGATATACTATGTCGGACACTGCCTTATGTAACGCAGTAAATGACAGCTGTCACTCATAACATATCATTGTCTTCTCTGTGTAAGCTTACTTTACCGATTAGTCTGATATCCACTATCCGGCTGAGACATAAACCTCAGACTGCTCAAGAATGATTTTAGACATCGTCGGAACCCCACGGTACACTTCTCTAACGTTTGCATACCGTGGGCCAGAATTGATCTACATCTTCATTTCCCCGAATAGAAGTTTATTCGGAGATTTCGACCAATCAGAATGGTTGTTTCTCGTGACACTCTATTTGATCATTTTACCTTGACCACGGCCAGTATATTTCTGTAGACATGGCGCCGATGTCAATCTCCGTATAGTAGGACCTTATATTTCAATCACAATCGACACAATTAAAACAAAATCGGCAGGTTTTGTTGCCAGGCGGTGCTACAATTAAACGGGATAGCCCGGCTGGATGTCCCGGCTGGATGTAGTCACGGATGAAACTATCTATATGATTGGCTACTTTTTTAGTACGAAAACGAGAGTTTCTATTGATTCTGGCCCACGGTATGCAAACGTCAGAGAAGTGTACCGTGGGTTTCCGAAAATGGATTTTAGATAGGTACTCCAGAATTCCCCATCGATTCGGAGAAAAACAATCAGAGAATACCGGAGCGCCAACAAAACCATAACCCGACCTAAAAATCGATAAAACTATCGGCAATATATCAACAAAGGAAAGATTTACACGGCGATCCTTGTAAAAGTACAAAATATTAAGATTAGGTGTTCCGGAAGAGTAAGAGTCGTTATTGTAAATATTCAATTTTAACCCCGTTTCTTTTTAATTATTAAAAAGTTTCCGTTGTTATAGTTAAAGTATTCATGGTAATTATGTGATGGAAATAATACGGTACTCGTTCTTTGTTTTTATTAAAACAAGTCAATAAAAACTGTATTCTTTCAATAATATTTTATATTCCAGTTTTTCAAGAATATTTGATTTATCTACAGGTATTGTACATTCTATTTTAATGCTGCATTAATCTGATTCTATCTTAATGTTTGCTGACAAAACAACTTTTTTTAAACAGTTTTCCTTTCAAATTTAATAACATGCAGCACTATTTATTGGGGATATCATTTTGAGAACTTGTTGTTTACTTGAATGTGACAAAGATTTACATGGCGGGCGTCGTCAATGAAGCAGAAGATACTTACTCTTCCGGAACACCTGGTCTTATTCTCTTGTACTTTTACAAGTGTCTCCATGTAAATCTTTCCTTTGTTCATATTTTGCCCCTGGTTTAATCGATTTTGAGTTTATTAACACTTCGGTATTCCTTAATTTATTTTATCATCAGCTAGCATTGATGGAGGAATGTCGAGCAGTGAAGAAATCGTCTAGATTTAGATCCATGAAGGCACTAAAAATGCACGAGAAACGAGAAAATATGTAATACTAATGCAAATATCATATGTAGTTATAATATTATTATAAACTAAATATTTGGTCATTTCATTTTATTTGTGCAATAACAGTATGTTTGATACATCGCTATACTGATAGCGTAGTATACATACTGCTATAGTCGTTCGATTGATTATGTGCAGACTGAAAATTATATCAACAATCTACATTACGGTTTCTGTTCCAGTTATCGTAAAAAGAAAATGTTCCCCTCTCCTTCAAAACATCGTCAGCTGATTATGTAATCCAAGTATCATTGCTTCTGTTATCTTGTGTATATGTTGTTTTGCAAACAAACCCCACTAATTTAATAATATTTTCTGTTGCTACCCGAATCCTTAAATCCAACTCGTTTCATTTTTTTATTACCGTCAGTAATCTGTATTATTACCCAATACAGATCTTCTTGGATTTAACAAAAATTACACTTGAAATTTTCATGACAAGAGATTAATGTCATGTTAGAAATAGCCTTAGGGTTATTTATAATAAGCAATAAGGATGACTATACATATACTTAAGCCCTGACCCAGTGGTATTGCTTGTTCAATATAAAAATTCCATTTAACTCCGCTATAAGTAAATATGTGTGACGATTTTTAGTGGAATGGTTTTGAGCTTGAATATCAGGGTGACTGAATTCCGATTGGTCAAACAAATCTTTTTTTTTTTTAATTCTATCTTAGAAGAAAAAAAAGTTTGAAAATAAAATGTATTTGCCCTTCCCATATTGATCACCTGTCTTATCATACATACATTTGATACGCTTCAAAATGAAAAAAAAAAAACGAAAAATATTATCCTGGCCAGTGTGGGGGTCGAACCCACGACATTCGCGTTATTAGCACGACGCTCTAACCGACTGAGCTAACCGGCCTCGCATGCTGGCGACCCAGATAAGTTTGTATATATATATAGGGAGGAAATGCAAGTCAGATTGATTGTGTCAATAGGTTAGGCATATGGACGGATGAAAGTGAATAACTGAAAAGAAATTTTAGAAAATTAAGGTTATAAAAAAGCCACAGGCAGTTGTTTCAATCAATGATCTCGGTCTTGTGTGTTAGGCCTACGTAGTCGAACCTCCGCAAGACAGGGCTTATTGATTCTTGAAGCACAGTTGCTTGAGTTTCTGTCAGCAGGGACGTATATGTTGTCAGTAAATACAATAAATATAGGTCTTATACATAAGCAGCCGCCCATTATAGAATGGGTGGCTCCTTATATATAGTATTTACTGACAGAAACTCAAGCAACTGTGATTGAAGCAACGCCATTTTGAAAGTCATAACAGAGACTAGGCCTAGGTCCGAAGGGTTCTGACTCTCTGACCGGGCGGGTGCAAGACATGGTTAAGTGACATGGTTCAATGGCCTACATGAAAACAATGTGGTACATGATTTATATAAGTAATAATTTATGACATATTTCCAACTTATTAAATGCACAGATATATATATCAAGCATGTACCTAGATTCTATTCTGAGGACAGCAGAAAAACAGAACACACATTCTTGAAAACACATATATAATATAAATTAACTTTTAAGACTACAACGTTACGAGATTGGCATGTCTAGAAGTCATCCATTTGTAACTCAAGCCATCTAACTACTGTGTACAGTTAGTTTTTTGCATGATGATGATTTAGGATTTATTAACACATTTGGCTGCACAGAATGGGTTTTTGAATATTCAAGAAATTCACCACCTACCTAACAGGTATTGTAATCAATTATTTTTGAACTATGTTCAATATTCAAGAACGTTTACATGAACTGTATAACAACAAAATACATCTTTGTTATGTTAACAGTACAAATATAATTACAGATATCAATAATAAGTTGGAGTCCTACAAAATATTTATTATCACAATCAGCGCCTACTCGATACACATATAGGCTTGACGTGCTAACATACAACGCGGCAGACCATACTTTTGGATTTTCTGCGTGGAAAACGATTGGTGATTTTGAAACAAAAAATATTTTTTAACTTGAGCACGTTTGATTATGACATGTTACTGTTTCATTTTATTGATATTTTGGTCATTTTCGATGTCTGTAAGTTTTCAGCTGCTCACTGGTGTCTTCCAGACAAAAGCCATTTGAATATCGAATTATGCATGTTACCACGTCATACACAATAATCAGTCAATATAAGACATCATATATCCCAAATAAGGGTACGACACGGAGAGACTAAAAACGTTCTTTATATTAATATGTGCATCTCCTTGTTAAATCCAATCAGTCTAAAACTGATTTGTTTAAAATATAACAATGTTTTAACATTTCCGGATTTGTTTTCATTTAGAATGAGTCCAGTGGAGAGGATCCTTGAAGAAACCTGACTGGAAAAACACCTCGAGTACTTACTATCAGATACCTACTGCCTAATTACAGGTACAAAACATACATGGTAATGTTCCCCCGGAGGCCATACCTGACAGGGTAAACCAATTCCAATGAAGGTGTCATGTCTGACTGTAAGCAGTCACCAACCTGGTCGATTAGTTTATTGTCACGGGATAGAATTAACTGATCGGCAATGTGTGAGATATTGTGACAACATGCTATTACCTGTACAACAATATTAAAACAATACATAATTATATTGACAGGCACTGTACTACGGCAGTGGATATTTGGCAGGATAAAGTTTCAAAGAGAATTGACAAATCAAGTTACATAAAGTTTCTCATTATATCTTGTTTTTTTTTCTTAATTGAGTAGATTCATGTATATATCTATCTTTATTTAACATAGCTAATTCCATAAAGTTACTTGAACTTAGATGATGTACGTTCATTTCTATCAACATTTCGATATCGACCTGTTTCAATATGCAGCGAATGTGCTAATAAACGTATCCTAGTCAAAGCAATTTTATAACGCTTCGGGATATATTTACATAAATAATGTTGCAATGTGATATCATCAACTAAATAATTTTACAAGTGACATATCGCGGAGTTCTCTTATAATTCAAACATTTCTTGTCGTTCATTAACAAAACGTCCCCGCTTTATAAACGGCAGGGCTACAGATATAATATTTAGATTGCTTTGGTTTAAGCACCTTTCACCTAGCCCAAGTGAAAAAAGTTTATCCTTCAGAAATGTTTCCCAATTCCTCGTCGTCAGTTTTAAGAACACAGCTTTTAATATCAATCACTTACATTATATTGCTGGGTATGTTTAATTATAAATTAAAACAACTTAAAAATGACAACTTCAAAAGTGAAAGCTTCACTGATAGAATTGATCTAAGTTGCCATAAGTGTATAATACTTAATGTTAAAATCAACTTGAACCAAATGGTTCAGCGTACATACATAAATTGATACTCAATTGAGGAAACCATTAATTATAGGTTTTGATGTAATTCCCCTTTCTGTTTCATTAGATCCCCTAGTATGACGATGATCATAGAAGAATGAAAACCCTGTGTGATCCGTACGTTTGTGAGATTCTTTATATATCACTGTATTGTACATTGTAAGTGTACAATTAGTAAAAGCCAATTAGAAGTCGAAATTTCTCTGTAATAAACTTTTTTCCTCAGGTGCATTTTTTTTTTTTTTGGAAAAGGGAGTTCATGGAATAGCAGAACATGAAAAGATAATGATATATCGGTGTGATGGTTTTTGTACTATGATAGGTCAAAGATACTAATTTTGTATATGATGTGATTTAAAGAGAAATTTGTAGTTTTAACCAAATGGAGGATAACTTCATTCAATATTTTTCAAATGAATGCTTGCAGAACTGAAAAAATAATATTTTCTTTTCAATTATTATAAGTGAATTTAATTTCAACTTTTTCTTTTAACTTTAGAAAGGAATTTAAGTTATCACTACCTCTTACTTTTTAATGAGAAGATCTTCATTGCTTTTGAACCATTTGTTTTTTTTTGGCAGATTTTATTTTCAATATATAATTGATGTGATTTAAGAAGAAGTTTATAGTTTTGACCAAATGGTGGATAACTTCATTCAATATTTTCCAATTGAATGCTTGCAAAAATAGTATTTTCTGATCTTCATTGTTTTTGTACCATTTGTTTGCAGATTATACGTTCAATATAAAAAGTTCTATGATAATCTTTGCTTTACTTATATTTAAGCATCAATTAACTTATAATTAAAAACTGGCGAAACACTGATGTTTCTGAGTGATCATTCCAGCATCAGAAAGGTGAAATTTCGGTCTTTCATGACGTGCGAGAAAAACACAGAAATACATATTTTCAAAATGACGGCGAATTAGTGAATCTTTTTTGAAATTCTACAAATATAAGACATCTGTTTTCTTGCCACATTTTTTTCAGATGCATATTTACTATCAAAATTGATCATATTTTGTTAAATATAACTTAAAATCCTTACATTAGATCCAATCAAAACTTAACCTCAGAAGTATACATCCTTAAAGAATAATTAAAGTTTAGGTTTTATATCAGCACGATTCATTAACCAACTGAGATCAACTTTCTGTTTACAAAAGATAGAAAGTAGTAGGACGAGGTTTGTATGAAAAAAAGTTGTCTACTTCTCAGGAGAAAAGAAATACATACCATATAATGCCAAAATCTCAAAAGATAAATGGCCAGTGTGGGGGTCGAACCCACGACATTCGCGTTATTAGCACGACGCTCTAACCGACTGAGCTAACCGGCCCATAGCACAGACAAAAGTGACACAAGCTGATATAAGTAGGCCTACCTATCTATGATGTAATCGATTGAAAACATGCGTATTATATATATATAAACTGTACTAGTATACAAAGCGTGACTTAGTGACAGTGAAGATTGTAAAATACATCCAACCAGAAACTGATATACAGTGTAATATACGTCTAGGATCCCACCACAAATATTTTTTATCAAATGTATATATACTTTATGCGTATAATGGGGATTATAATTTGTATGTATTCAGTGTCTGTTTATTTCTAGATTATACTCTGATGACCCATATATTTCTCGATTATACTCTGATTGATGACCGGTAGTGATACTGTAAACATAATGCTATTTATCTGTTATTTCACTTTAGATTACCGATAACGTGACACATTGTCACGATCGAGGGATTTACAATGTTACTGAACAATAAACAGACATATATTTATGTTTTGTCCTAGAAAAATCAACCATTACTGAAACATTTAAAAATATATTTACAAATAAAAGAAAGCAAGTAGCCCCTATAAGTGACGATCACACGACTTCTTTAGAGTCCTTTATCCTATAATATTAGTAAGTAATACATGATAAATTGCTTTTATTGGTTAAAACTTTATTTATTTGGCTATAGCAATTGTACATACGAAAAATACAAAATTAGAACAGACTAGCAATGTTCTATGTATTAATGAGTACATTTCATTGTTAAATCCAATCAGTATACATTTCCGGAGTTGTTTTCATGTAGAATGAGTCCAGTGGAAAGGATCCTTGAAGAAACCTGATTGGAAATCACCTCGAGTACTTCACAGGCACTTGTGGCCAGTGGAAAACCTATGCCATATATACATCATAGTGAAATTATAATTAGAGAAAAAAACACACAATAATGATACAACCACGGAATTATCTATAACTTAGATATAATTATGAATAATTGAAAAAAAAAACCCAAAAATTTCGAGTTTTCCTTTTGTGTTATTAATTTTCTAATACCCTAATGAAAAAAAGCTAAGTTTCAGCTTGATACTTCAAGCGGTTCAATTTCACAAAAACTCACACACTGAAAAAGAGATTTTTGTGAAAATTAACCGCTTGACTTATCAAGCTGAAATTTGGCTATTATTTTTATTATGGTATTAGAAAATTAAGCACACAAAAAGAAATTTGAAACTGTTTTTTATATTTATTTATTTTTTTAAATTATTCATATTTCGCTAAGTTATCTATATATAGATGGTTATTCTCCTGGCAACAAGTGCCCGTGGAGTACTTATGTAACTGTACTGTGCCTAATTACAGGTACCAAACGGGGACTTCCCCGAACACCAACTCTGTTTATAAAAACATGTTTACTTAGGTGGTCAGTTGTGATGATAGTGAGTTATAGTCTATAGCAGAAATGTTGTACAGGTAAGTTACACAGGTAAATCAACTTCTGGTAACTGATCAGATGCTCAATAACAGCTGCAGATTTAGGAAAAATATCATATATTATACCTGATTTCAGATATGTGTAAATTATCATATTTATTGATAGGCATACAAGTTTCAGATTTGTGTAAATGTTTGTCATATATTGATTAAACGTATACATTCTTTCAGATTTTTGTAAATAAACATAATTATTATCATATATTAATTTAACTTGTACCTTCTTTCAGATTTGTGTTAATTGCTGTCATACATTAAATTTTAAAATATTTCATTATTTATACAAGACATATAAACAAATACTACAAAGAAATAGTATACATATGTATCAATACTATGATTAGAAATCAGGCTGAGCCTATTTAAGTCTTTTCCAACAAAGATAACCAATATCCTTTATTTATATACATTGACAGTTCAATATCCTATTTCGATGTAGATGGAGTAGGAAATTAGCAGTATCATTGTTTTATCAATTAAAAGATCCCTTTCTCAATCACTTTCATAACTTTATTGTGATTTATATAAATCACATTTTGAGAACTCCTTTAGTTATTTAAATATGAATGCATTACTTATACATATATAATCTGTTAGTGCTTTATATAAAATGTATATATATGTATGAGCTAGTATAATTAGGGTCATCATCACTATCTTTAACAACATATAGAGAAGCATCAATTGCAAACAAGTTAATATAAGAAGTTACATCAGCTGTTATATCAATAAAGGATAGAAATAAAAAGGGCCAAAGAACAGATCCTTGAGGAACTCAAGCAGATATGGATCAAGTATTTGATTGATATCCATCAATAATTTCCCTTTGATTTTCTGTGAGATAATCAAGCTTTAAACCACACAAATATTTTTTTCTTTTTAGACGATTTTTGTAAAGTTTATACAAAATACTTACATGCCTGCCGAACCCTGTCAAATGCCTTATTTATATCACAGAATATATTAGTTAAACTTGTACAGATTTAATTGTGTTTAATTTGTGTGACATCAGTTTAGTATTATCTGTCTTCATTTAATGTTTTT
Organism: Mimachlamys varia; assembly: GCA_947623455.1. Lineage (NCBI taxonomy): Eukaryota > Metazoa > Mollusca > Bivalvia > Pectinida > Pectinidae > Mimachlamys > Mimachlamys varia. The sequence goes on from OX392534.1 coordinate 6,018,457, forward strand.
CAGTTTAGATACTGATGTCTAATAATTATTTTTCGGCGCTGTATTAAATATGTATTACTATAACATGTATGAATAGAAACTTTATTTTATTATCAATATGCTTTAAATAATTCAATTAAGGAGATTTATTTTTTAAATAATGTATTTCAATTACTATTTTTTATTTATTGAATATAAAAAAAAAATAATATTTAATGATCATTTTCTATTGCTTAAAGCTATATGAAAATATTTTATTAATTTTATTACTGAGTTTAGTATCATGTCTACAAATCAAATGAGTTGACATTCTTAGTTGAAACAGACTATAACTTAAACTTCAAAGGATTTCCTATATAAACACCTTTCTTTCAAGTTACCAGAGTTGGTGTTCGGGGAATGAGCCGTACCAAACATGCTTGGTAAAGTTTGAGTGACAAGTATCGTGTGATACCCCGGAGGCCGTATACCTGGCAGGGTAAACCAATTAAGGTGTCATTTCTGAACGTAAGCATTGACCAACCTAGTCGATCAGTTTATTGTCATGTAATAGAAATAACTGATTGTCAATGTGTGAGATAATGTGACAACAACGATTCAAATTCAAATTTATCAGCTTATGTCAGTACCTGTACAACAATTTTAAAACAATGCATAATTATATTGACAGGCACTGCACTACGGCAGTGGGTATTGAGCAGCAAAACGTTTCAAAGAGAATGGACAAAATCAAGTTTCATCAAGTGTATCATTTGTTTTTATTAATTGAGTAGATTTATATATAGATATGCCAACACAGCTAATTCCTTTCAGTTACTTGAACTTAAAAGTTGTACGTTCATTTCTAACAATATTTTGATATCGACCTGTTTCAATATGCAGCGTACATGTATGTGCTAATAAACGCATCCTAGTCTCCGCTTAATAATGGCAGAGCTACAGATATGATATTTAAATTACTTTGGTTAAAGCACCTTTCACCTACCCAAGTGAATACAAGTTTATCCTACAGAAATGTTTCCCAATTAAGAACACTTTTCTGTTTCGGCATATTCATGAGAACCTCATCGGCATCTTTAAGAATAATATCCAGTACTTATTTTGTATGAATACATAAATTGTCACTCAATCGATGAAATAATCAATTATTGAGTTTTATGTAATTCACCGTTCTGTTTCATTAGATCCCCTAGTATAACGATGATCCTAGAATTGTGATATTCTGTATATATCAATGAATTGTAAGTGTATAATCGGTAAAAGCCCATTAGTAATTAAAGTTAAAAATCCGAAAATAATGAATGAAGTAAAATGAAAATCGATATATGATCTGATTAAGCCTATTTAAAAGTCCTTTTAAGATATCAGACAGGTATATCACATATATACATCCCAGAACATATCTACATGAAATACACATGTGAGAGTGTAAAGTGTTTAATTTATCTAGTAGTACATGTTTGACTTTATGAAGTTATTTATTTACATCGTGCCGACCTGGAACGTCCTGAATATTAGGTATTGCTAGTCGTTTTCTATAGGCTTTCAATATCTATAATCGCTGCAATGCAGGTTGATGAAGACTATGGGCAAGTTTTATGGTCGCCATCTTGATATCATCGAGAAATATTCTGTATCTTTGTGTGATATGAAGATGGGCGTTTTTGAGTTTGCTTGTTAGTGTGTTTACTTGTTGTGATGACAATGATTATTCGGTTCTCATTTTGAGGATTGATGCTTACTTGGATGTGACCAAGATTTACATGGCGGCTGTCGTCGACGAAGCAGAAGACGCTTACTCTTCCGGAAAACCTGGTCTTATTCTCTTGTGCTTTTACGAGAGTCTCCATTTAAATCTTTCCTTTGTTCCTATTTTGCCCCTAGTTTAATCAATTTTGAGTTCGGATTATGGTTTTGTTGACGCTTTGGAATTCTCTGATTTTTTTTTTTTTTTTGACAATTAATATGTGTAATATGTTATTAGTAATTCGTGTTTGATAAGAAATTGATAATTGAAATCAGACCCGTTACGGCGATCAAACCGCAGCATATGTCTACTTATTGTATCACATTCCTTTGTCCGTTAGATCGTAATGTTCCGTCATAATAACAAAGCGGGAAACATTTGTCAGAAAGTATTGAATACAAAACAATAATTGTTCGTATTTTCGCACTCGACCCTCCTACTTCTACATTAGTTAAGATATTTTGGATGCCCTCCTTTTAGCCCCTGGCATCACTAAAGAGTCCTAGGAGGACGAAACAGCTGGATGATGCATTTTATATTTTTTTCGGCATACTGTATCTATCACTAAATTTAAAAAATTGCAGCATATGTGTGTGTTACATTATCATTCATTGACCATCACTTTCCCCTTCTTACTAATTATAAGATACTTTGTAACACTAAATGTAAATTTTACTGTTTATTATTTTCCTCCACTTTACAACAAAAAGGTGATTTTTGAAACCATATAATATGAATAGCATCCTTAACAAAATATGTTATCAAGTGAATCTCATAAGGATGTACACTCCTGCGAAGTCAAAATTCCTCTGTATTTTTGGAAAAGGGAGTTCATGGCATAGCAGAACATGAAAAGATAATGATAAGTCGGTATGCTGGTTTTTGTACTATGATAGGTCAAAGGTACTAATTTTGTATATGTATGATTTAAAGAAAAGTTTTTCGTTTTGACCAAATGGGGGTTAACTTCATTCAATATTTTCCAAATGAATGCTTGCAGAATTGACAAAAATAATATTTCTTTTCAATTATAGAAGTAAATTTAATTTTAACTGTTTCTTTTAACTTCATAAAGCAATTTAAGTTACCTCTACTCCTTCCTTTTTAATAAGAAAATCTTCATTGTTTTTGTACCGTTTTTTTTCGGAAGATTTTACGTTCTATTTAAAAAGTTTTGTGATAATTCCCCCCCCCCCCCATATATTAAGGGAATAAAATGGGGTTTTCTTTCTAAAACTGTCATTAAATAGGGTCAGTGTGCTTCTTTTTTTCGGTCCCATTGATAATTGTGCCATTTTTCGACGGTAAATAACAAACGTGATCCAGTTACCCTAAATATATGACAACATGATTAAATTGTAAAGTTTTCGACTTTGTCGCACGCTAATATTTTCATAATATTGAACATTATAACGCTGAACAGCAACAGTTCACGTACTATAATTACAAATGGCGAACACTGATGTTTTAAGTAGTCAATCCAGCATTAGAAAGGTGAAATTGCGGCCTTTTGTGAAGTGCAAGAACACCACAGAAATACACATTTCTACCGATCACAGACACATGTTTTTCAGATGCTTATTTGCTATTAAAATTGATAATATTTTATATAATTATAACATAAAAGCCTTACATTAGATCAAAACAATATTTAAACTTGACTGAAACCTCAGAAGTATAAAAAAAGAATAATTAAAATTTAGGTTTTATATTAGCACGATTCATTAACCAACTGAGATCAACTTTCAGTATACAAAAGATAGAAAGACGTGGGATGAGTTGTAGTGATTTTTTTATCTACAACAAAGAAAGGAGAAAAGGATTACATATCATATAATGCAAAAATCTACAAAAAATAAATGGCCAGTGTGGGGGTCGAACCCACGACATTCGCGTTATTAGCACGACGCTCTAACCGACTGAGCTAACCGGCCTTTATAGCTTTAGGGAAAGTGACACCAGCTGATTGGCACCTATCTAGGTATGATGCGATCAATTGAAAACATGCGAATGGTTACTTTTTAAATTGGTGTGGAAAAAGTTCTACAAACGATCTATATTATTTACACATTTTTCAGATGCATATTTGCTATTTAAAATTGATCTTTTTTTTAATAGCGTAAAATCCTTATGTGATATCAAAACGATACTTGAGCGTGACTGAAACCTCAGTGGTATACAGCCTTAAAGAATAATAAGAATGTATATACGCACGATTAATTAAGAAAAGTTACAAAGCAGTAGGATGAGTTTTAGTGAAAAAAATGTTTATCAACAACGATAAAAGTATAGTAATGGCCAGTGTGGCCATTACATTCGCGTTATTAGCACGACGCTCTAACCGACTGAGCTAACCGGCCCATAGCGCAGACGAAAGTGACACAAGCTGATGAAAGTAGGTCTACCTATCTATGATGTAATCGATTGAAAACCAGTGTGCTTTATATATATACTAGTATACATAGCGTGACTGAGTGACGGTGAAGATATAAATAGACAATCTGTGATGAACTATGTAAAGTATACATCCCACCAGAGACGGATATATAAAATGCGTTATATACGTCTAGGATCCAAACACAAATATTTCGTTGTCATATATATATATATAATTTATGCATATTAATGGGGATTATGATTTGTATATATTCCATGTCTGTTTATTTCAAGATTCTACTCTGATGACCGGTAGTGATACTGTAAACATAATGTTATTTATCTGTTATTTCACTGTAGATTACCGATAACGTGACACATTGTCAGGAGAGATGTTAAAATTTGATTTACAATGTTACTGAACAATATACAGACATATGTGTATACCCATCAAGAGGCTATTTGATACATTGGAATATAATTCTGTTTTGTCCTCGAAAAATCAAGCATTAAATGAAACATTTTCAAATAAAAGAAAACAAAACAAGAAAGGACTGTTAGTGACGATCCTATGACTTTATTACAGTCTTTTATCCTATAATATTTTGTCAATAATAAATGATATTTTTTTTATTGAAGTCTGACATATATATATATTGATCTAGAAAAAATACAATGAAATAAGCATAAAATGGGATCAATATCTAGCCGAAGATAAATTGACTTACTAGAAAACAAATCTACCGTAATACATACAAGTTCTACAAAATGTCAATATGCTTTCACGTAATCAGTATACGTAACCATAATCATAATAATGATAATGATATATATAAATGTTTGTACCAACCAAGGTTTCATAAAAGAGACATACATGTGTAAGCATTACTGTTAAGAGTTCATTCACAAGCACTAAAACACCTCCTTTTATATCTACTTACGTCATCTTTTTAAAATATGTACATGGTGGCATTAATATATAATCGGCTATTATAATAAACCATCCAGGATATATCACAAACATTATGTTCTTAAGTAAACACTAGAACACATCACTATAGCATTATGTATACTGGAGACACCCGCCATGTAAATCCTGGTCATATCCAAGTAAAGACCAAGTGCTCAAAATGAGAACGGAACCGAGTCATCATTGTAAATCACAACAAGTAAACACACTAATGAGCATACTCAAAAACGTCCATCTTCATATCACATAAAGATACAGAATATTTCTCAATGAGACAAAGATGGCGACCAAATTTGGCCATAGTTCTGATGAACCTGCATCTCTCAAATCCCTGTGAACAAAATAGTCTTGGAACAATTTTTATGGTTATAAAGATGAATGATAAATGTCAAACCACACTTAGGTTTCCGAGATTAAAAAAGGTGTTTGATTAAAGCTCTAAGGCCATGTGAGGACGTAAAACTCTCAAAATAAATAAATAAAGGCTCTAGTCGTTATCCAAATAAAATAAATTACATTTCCCTCTTTATTTTTCCTGTCCTATAATCATCTACAATACAACAACGGTTGATTGTGTGAAACATATGTCATTACTAATACCCGAAGAGCTGGAAATACAACATACAGTCAAACCTGTTACAGAGGACACCTGTTTATAAAGGACATTTTTGTTCTGTCCCTTGGGTGTCCTTTATAGACAGGTTTGGCTACATGTAAATCAGCGTGTATGGATTAAAAGTAACGCACACTTACTCGTCCCTTTGTGAGATATGTTTTAGTTGTCTCTGTAAGCATTTTAAAGGTGAATCGTATAGACAAAGTTAACTTGATGCAAATCAAGAATGACTATACATAATGCTCATCGAACACCAATCTGATTAAAATACAGATCCTTGTTCTCGCTCCGTTTTACAAGGATCTGACAACATCCCATAAGAGGTCATGTCCAGATGACCTTTGTCGCCTCTTTATTTAACACTAAAATAATTTCCCAACGACCTGTCATCTTGTAGCAAGCCATTTCGTCACATTATTTCGCACGAACTTTTTGGTGAAAAATGACTAAACGGAAAAATGTGTTTTTGCAAGGTTTGTCGCCTCAAAATTTCACTGTCAAGATTCTGCCAGTAGTAATTTGATTGGCTAATGCGAAAGGTCATCGGGACATGACCCTCTATTGGATTATCTCAGATCTTAACGCAGCAGAGAGAAGTTTACGGAACGGCGCGGAGATCAAGATATGATTTTAATCAGATTGTTCGAACACATTTTGAAACTGCATTAGATAATTCCAGCATCCAATCATTTCATAATATTTAAACTGTCCATGCAACATTTCTATTAAATTTTATACTTTAATTTAATTGTTAAACTTTTATATACATGTACTGACATCATCTATTATTTACAAATCAAAATAATTATCGATCAATGCCTATTTATAAGCTACGTCATATAGAATGATAAAGGGTACTACTTTCAGTTGTTGATCCGTGGTTCGGTATTCTCTTATTTATTATTATCACACACCTTTAAATATATCCACGTGTTCATTTATATCGGTAAATCAAGCTAAGTTTAAAAATGGTCATACTCATACAGATTTATTACGACAGAAAGATGTAATTCCTACAATAAGGAAGTACTAACTTGAAAAAGATGTGTCTCATGCAATCCTATATCATGTGGGCCGGTTAGCTCAGTCGGTTAGAGCGTCGTGCTAATAACGCGAATGTCGTGGGTTCGACCCCCACACTGGCCATGACCATTTGTTTTTGTTTTAATTATTTACTATTAAGCAACCTCATTCGTTAAATTGATATCAATTATAAGTATTTTCCTTTTTGATGGTTGCCGTGATTGCATGGAAATTGAGATTTTTAGTTTTACATTCAAAAACAGTTTTAAGTTCTAACAACAGCTACAGATATTCTATAAGATATGCCAGAATAGGTAAAAGAAAAGAATTAAAGATCTTCTCTTGTGAAAAGTAAAAATATCCTGATGGCTAACTGTTTTTTCTTGTGTGCATTTTTGTAAAACGGAATTCATGGCGTAGCAGAAAATGCAAAAAAGAAATGTATGGTAGTGAACTTGTGCTAAGCTCAGTTAAAGATACAAAATTTAGCAAAACATGTGATTAATGTGACAAATGCTGTTTTGGCCAATTGCAGGATAATTTCATCCATAGTATTTGTGTTCAGATATGTATGAATGTTTGCATATTTGACAAAAATAGTATTTACTTCTTAATTATGAAGGTAAAATGTCTTTAGATTATTCTTTAAGCTCAAAAATAAATTGAAGTTACCCCATATTTTTAATGAGTAAATACTCCACTTTTTATGATTTTTTTTAACCTTTTTTTCGATATTTCACAGATCAAAAGTAAATGGGTGTCTAATTCTATTTTTCACTTTTCTTGAGTCAAAAATCAAAATCGTTTCAGTCAAACCAAATATCTGAAAAAAAAAACACAAATCTAATCTAAGATTGCACAAAGGACACACAACAATAGCACCTTTATAATTTAAAATATGATAGAGTCGAGCCAAATAATGAATAAAAGCTGCACAATACAGCTGTTTCGTATTTCTAGGACTCGTCAGTGATGCTAAAAGGGGGTTTTAAAATGAAGCCTAAAGGGCGGCTGAGGAAGCGAGGCTGGCCGACAGATTGCTACAAATCCAAACAGGAAGGTGATCCGCGTGTTCTCGATTTCTTGGTTGTCCAGAAGATTATTTGTGAGCGTAAACCCTGGTCATTGAGGATGTGCTTTACGTGGCTCACCTCGTATGTCCATGACGTACCCTAGAAAACTTAAACATGGTGAAGCATGCTTTTTCTTTTCCATAAATAGTCGACCTTTCTATTGTTGTTCTTCATTTGACATCATAGCTGTTTTTCTTGCGTATCTTGTTCTTTTGTATGTTAAGACATAGCTTTCGGCCTTGTACAGCAAATTATATCATCCGCGTCAGGTATCGTTAGAACTCCAGAACGAAGAATCGATACACAATGCTGCAACAAGTGCTGATTGTTCCACCTCTATCGAACGGTGGTGTGGAGAAGGCGACGCAGAAATCGATGTTTCAGTGTTGTACGTTACTTCGTACATCAGACTACAGGTCCGTTTGACGACATTTACATGAAATATTGTCGTTAAATAATCTTTGTCGTCGTGACAAATCATGGATGACGACCGAGATTTTGATTAAATAATTATATATATCACACAGTCGGTTTCTGTCTCTTGTTTTTATATGATCGATTAACAGTATTCTGGACCTCGGTTGACTCATCGTCGGAAACCCACAGTACACTTCTCTGACGTTTGCAGCCGGCATCTCCTGAAACCCTGTGTTAATACATGACTCAAGCTCTCAGTTCTTCAACGACAATTCGCTAAGCCAAGCCAGTATTCCACGTCCGTGGCGTTCCATGAAAGCTTTACCTCATGGGGTTATGTTATTTTAGTGCTGTCCTTCATACTTGGCCATCATGACATCATGTCTGCGTTTCGTGCAAACCCCATTCTTGCTGATTTGAATGTTTTTACACCTTTTGGCCCCTAGCATCACTGAAGAGTCCTAGGAGGACGAAACAGCTGTATGCTGCAGTTTAATTCATTTTTTCGGCATACTGTACCTAATTTAAAAGGTGCAGCACATGTGTGTGTTACGTCATCTTTAAGAAGAGTCATAGGTATTGTATCTAGGATGTTAAAGCATCCATATCAGGTTTCGTTAGAACTCCAGAACGAAGAATCGATACACCATGCAGCAACAAGTGCTGATTGTTCCACCTCTATCAAATGGTGGTGTGGAGAAGGCGACGCAGAAATCGATGTTTCAGTGTTGTACGTTACTTTGTACATCAGACTACAGGTCCGTTTGACGACATTTTATAGAAAACAAAGTCGTCAAAATCGTGGATCATAAAACTACGGTTTTAATTATATATCGTCATCACTCTATTGGTTTCTAGTGAGAAACCCTGTTTCTTATTGCCTTTTATCCTTTTATTTGTATCTCAGTTGACTGCAATGTCTTCTCGTTCACGCGACAGATTCGACAAGAAATCCTCTATTTTGGACTAGTTATCTTTAGTATAAAGCAAAGAAGAAAATTTGCTGTGAATAACAATTTCAGCAGAAGTACGCGTAAGAAATGCGTGTTCATAGTCGGTATCAATGGAAAATAAATAGAATAATTTACGGTTATAACAACATCAGTCTGATTAAAATACAGATCTTCACTATACGCTATGAAGTGTAGTGTATTGGGAAAATATGTATTTGAAATTGAGAGTAGAGGGTGGGGGCAAATTAAGATAGAATAAACCATAGGGGCTAGGCCATCGTCGGAAACCCACGGTACACTTCTCTGACGTTTGCATCCCGTGGGCCAGAATCGGCAAAAATCTTCGTTTCCCCGAATGGAAGTTTATTCGGAGATTTCGACCAATCAGAATGGTCGTTTCTCGTGACACTCGGTTAGATCATTTTACCGTGACCACGACCAGTATATTTCTGTAGGCATGACGACAATGTCAATGGCCGTATAGCAGGACCTTATAATTTAATCACAATCGACACAATTATAACACAATCGACAGGTTTTGTTGACAGGCGGTGCTACAAATGAAACGGGATACCCCGGCTGTATGTAGTCACGTATGAAACTATCGATATGATTGGCTACTATTTTAGTACGAAGGCGGGAGTTTCTTTCCATTTCAGCCCACGGGATGCAAACGTCAGAGAAATGTACCGTGGGTTTCCGACGATGGGGCTAGGCCTGCACAGACCTATGTCACTATGAAATGATTGTCAGATAAGTTTTTACCTTTCTCGAATACAGCCCCTCCCACTACTAAATATCTGTGACACTAGACCTAGCCTCTGTGGTAAATGCCATACGGTCAATATCTCATACATACAAGTTCTAGTGTATGCTGATAAGGTGATCATAACCACCAAGAAATTATTTAGATTTATTACGTACATGTATATACAGGTTACTTGTCCTAACCAATTAAAAGTCTTTATTGTATCTAATTTTCGTTTAAAATAAGATAATATAGGAATAGAGGTTTATGATAATAATCGCATCAAATATTGACATAAGTCACTAAAAGATATATGGTAAGGGCCGGTTAGCTCAGTCGGTTAGAGCGTCGTGCTAATAACGCGAATGTCGTGGGTTCGACCCCCACACTGGCCATATATATTTTATCTGAATACATGTATATTTTAAACCCGTCCATAATGCCCATTTTTAAGCGTGAGAAATTATTCAATTTTAATTTTATTGCTACTGGTAGGGATATTTGTCCCGCTTGTTAAATTATAACGGATGATCTCTGTCATCCGTGGTCAATTTTGGCATTTTGGAACCAATTGTTCATAAGTACATCGTACACTGTAATAGTTGCAATAGTACATTGAAACAGCATTCATACCTCCCCGGGCTATTTGCGACAATCTCTTCGCATGCAGCGATCAGTGTAAAACCACAAAACACCATGGAATTTGAAACTGCTCTTCACAAGAACACGAGAACACACCACAAAACCGGAATGCCAATGTTTTCATGATAAAGATCCACTGCACATTTTCATAGTCGCCATGATTAGTTAAGTTTATACATATTTTATTGTCACGGAAACGACAAGAGGATTGGGCAAAATTTATGTCAACTTATGAAACGCCCTTTCCCAACATTATGATAAATACAACATACAATAATCCTAGACAGTAACAATTATATATACATGTTTTATATTTGAAACCTTTTACTGGACTTGGTGTAATTTTGCACGTGTCTGAAAATTCTGAAATTTATATTATCGGCATACAATTCATTACCATATGATAATACTTTTAAATTGATGTATATGTTTAAGTGTCGTAGCTGATCAAATAATATCATTCTGCTGTAACATAATTGTCACATTCAAAGAAAAAATGATAAGCATTTTCACAACGACTTCCACAACTGCAATTTTGACTACTATTGGTTAGATGAACTCGAAATAAATCATAATTTAATTGACTACATCGATTTCTTAGTTTTGTGTGTATTGTATTTATTTTCCTATCTCCAAAATTGAATATACTGGGTATTTACTGCCGAAATCATGTGTCAGGTTTCTTTTAAAGAATGCAAGAGAAAGCGAAAACCTAGTCTGTTCAATCAGGTCATTCCACATTTTTAGAGAGGAAAGTATAAAAGACGAGTTGATTAGAGAAAGTCTATAATATGGAATTCTATAATAATTGTTATTTCTTAGCACATTGTTGTTAGTATCGCCGACTTTTGGAGGTAGAAGTGAATGGAGGTAATATGGCGTTAAGTAATTTTCCATCTTATAAATAAGGCTCAATTTTCTCCTTCTCCTCTTCCCAGAAAGTGTCTCAATATAAATTTCAATTTTCCTAACATATTAACCTTTTTCATAACTGATTCATGTACTGCATTAACGTGCCCCCCCCCCTCGAATTCGTCAGCATTAAAAAAAGGATCATTTCAGTCTTGTCTGGATTATAAGTCACTAACCAAGTGTTTGCCCTTTTTCTCAGGGATTCGAGGTCTCTGTTTAATACATGTTTTAATTTCTTGACAGGAAGAAGAAGAAGCTAATAGGGAAGTATCATCAGCGAAAAGACGAGAACATGATTCTAATACGTCGGCTATGTCGTTAATATAGATAAGAAATAAAAGAGGACCTAGAATCGAGCCTTGAGGCACCCCTGCTTCAATTGTAGTATGATATGAATATGAATTATTTATGAGGACTTTTTGCTTACGATTTAGAAGATAGTTTTTTAGCCACTAAAGAATTTCCCCAGAAAAGCCGTACCATTGCAATTTAACAAGAAGTCCACGGTGCCATACACGGTCAAATGCTTTAGAAATGTCGCAAAATACTATACATGAATTTTTTTTTAAGAGCCAAACAAATGTTGTGATACAATTCAATTAATCAATCAAACAGTGGAATGACCTGGCATGAAACCAGACTGATACTGATAAAAAAAAGAGAATTTTGTAACAAAAATTTATGCATATGCTTAAAATCACCCTTTCCAATACTTTCCCAACAGTTGATAAAAGAGAAATTGGTCTATAGTTCGTTGGAGGATACCTATTTTTTTTTTTTTAAAGTGGCATAACATTAGCAAGCTTTCATACATCTGGATAGACACCTTTAACCAATGATAAATTAAATAGTAATTCTAACGGCTTACAAATCGTATTAGCAGTATATTTCAACATAATGGCTGATTCCATCATGACCCGAAGCCTTGCCGAGTTTCAGTGTATGTAAAACATCCCTAATTTCAATAAAAGTTAAGCTAACACTATTAAACATATTTTCGGTTCTGGAGGCGAAATTTGGTAAAGACATTCCAGTATCGTCAAGACGAGTTATGCTACAAAAATATTCATTTAAAAGATTTGCTTTCTCTGTATCGGAAGTGGCTACTGTGCCTGAATTTGATCTACAAGTGTTTGAATTTGTTGTGTTGATGAACTAGATTTCATTAGGTGTTTAACAAGTCTCCAGTAAGCTTTTGGATCTGAACTAAAATACTCATCAATAAGACCATGTACATTTTTCATAAAAGATTAGGCGTGTGTGCTTTTTCATTTTCATATTTTTCATAATATGTCTGCTTTGCATTTGGCTAAATGTTAGAAGAATTCCTCAATTTTAAAAGGGCAAACTTGGGGACAAATTAAAGTTTATTAGAATATAAATATTAATTTAGAAAATATCAGGCACAGCTGCTCAAGTTTAGGCAGCAATCGGGAGCTGGCGGCACTTTCCGTAAACGAGAAAATTCTCGTTTACAGAAAGTGCCGACGGTTCCGGATTGCTGTCCAAGGCGTGTGACTGTCTACAAAGGTCGGTTTGAGACGCTACATTACATCGCCTCGTTTCAGTGCGTACAAACTGTTAAAAACAAACAAATCAATCAGTCTGTACGTCTCTCGATCGTCAATCACCAAATTAATCTGTTGTAGTGACTCAAACATTGTGTACATGTGTACGTTTATGTGGGAAATGACTTGGTTATACGTCCGACATTTGAGGATGTGGGATATGTTCTGCTGAAAATTAGGTAAACTTATCAGTCTAACGATTGGACTGCAGATCTGTCACCACAGCTATATTGTAATAACTCTGAAATTGTGTTGTGTGATTGGCTGGGCGCCGTCTAAATTGACCCTTGTTTGAACCAGAGACGTATTTATATCACATGTCCACTAAATGTATTAATACGTGTAGCGTAGTTTCATTGATAACATACGACCAATTTAAGTTCTTCTGTTTATTTGCTTTAATAGCAAATTAACCAGGAACATCCAGAGCGGGACTGAGTGTTGCTGACGGTAACATCCATCAAGAGGTAAAGTCAGAGTGAGTAGGGAGACGGCGGTGACTGGGATATGGACGAGTGGTCCTTGCGGCACGTGCACATACATACATTCCTACAAGTTGGCATTACGCGCGATGATTTGAATGTAGTATTTGAACACCTGGCTACATACGTATACTACAGCGTCCCGACTACTGCCTACTGCTTGCTCTTTTTAAACTAGGGCTTCATACTCAATATGCCAACTTCGCAAGCCAAGGGTGTACAATACGCTACTCTCCTTTTCACCCTTGGCGGATCTCACGGCAAAATCGAAGTTCCCGCACTGCGCCATCTAGTGGACTATTGCAGTTGTGTCCCTTGTTTTACGTAATTCCTGACCAATAAAATAGCTCGTACTATTTGTGAACGATTCAACAAATAAACAGAAATGGCAGCGCCCTTTGATGAACATGCTATATGCGAAAAATTCAAAATTTAAGAACTTCGCGAGACACAGAGACGATCAATCAACAATGGAAATGATGTTTTTGTTTGAACAAGAACAAGGAAATAAGCTTGTGTTTTCTTTTTGTAACATTTCCATTTTATGAATGAGATCATAGTCGATAGTTTGTTCAACTTCGTAAAACAAAATCCACACACGTATCTGCTTTTTTATCTGCCTGATCAGCGACATATCCCAAAATCTGACTCTAGACTCTGAATCACACGTCTAGACTTCGTTGGCAACATGTTGTTACAGACACGACATGTTTCAGTGGGCGCTGCCATGTTTGTTATTTACAATTGCAGCGCGCGTTTTGATTGGTCGGCTAAACCTAGCCGCATCCAATCAAAATGCAGGAGCGGGAACTTCGATTTTGCCGTGAGATCCGCCAAGGGTGAAAAGGAGAGTAGCGTATTGTACACCCTTGGCTTGCGAAGTTGTCAATATGCATGTAACCGATGAAAGTTAAAATATGCATTTTTACAATAGAACCATTGCTAATTGTATTTATATTTTTCTAATGAATTTAGTTTATTACCTGCGTTATTTGCGTCGTCATTTAAACGACATGGGCGGAACAGCCCAATTTAAACAAAATTGGCGCCAATGATGATAATTAGTCACTTGAGCGTTTGACACAGAGACGTTCTCTATTCTATTCGAAGCGAAGCGACAACAGACTCATTTAACTCTCATTGAACAAAGCTAGATCTATGACGTCATATGTAAACCTTTTGTTAGGTCTCGAAAACCTTTTTCTTTCCTACTCGTATGAAACGCATTTCTGCTGGTAATGTTCATACACAGTTGCTTGAGTTTCTGTCAGTACATAATATATATATTAGGAGCCTATAATGGCTGGCTTCTGATATATAAGGCATATATATTTTTTATTTACTGACAGAAACTCAAACCACTGGTTCATATAGTGAGTTGCAGCGCAAATGTAAATACAAAAAATGTGTACGAGTATGAAAGGAAAGGTTCTCGCGAGGTAACACGTAGTTTACGTATGACTTCATAGATTAACCCTTTTCAATGCGAGTCCTGTCACTTCGCACATGCTGCATCAAACGTCAAATTATTGATGGTAATCACTGGTGCCAATTTTGTTCAAATTAAGGCGGTCACAGTCCGCTTATATTTTTAAATGACGACACAAATAAAAACGCTGGTAAAAAAACTAATTATTGGAGGAAACTTGAATAAAATCAAACTAAAGTTCAAATATAATTATATGGATTGAAAGTCATTTTTTTAACTTTCAAATAAAATGCCATAAAAGTTGAAAAATTGACTTTCAATCCTTTTAGAACGTAGAAAAGAAAATTAAAGTAAATTATCATGAAATAACCTGATGTCACTATTTCATGAATAATTTACATCCCGGGGAAATGTCATGAACAATCGATTAATAAACTTTTGCACTTTCTTAATATGAAACTCTGTCTTAGTAATTTCATAAAGACATCTATGTAACCAGGGACGTATAACGTATATGTCCCTGATGTAACTAAAAATGCAATTTGTGTGGAAAATATGCGTTTTCTAAGGGAGACAAATCCTACTGTTTAACCAATTTTATAAGACTACAAACAATGCAGTGGTTGATCAGCTGTCAAAGGGAGACAAATCTTACTATATACACCACACGGACATAAAATTAAACCACGGACTTGGATGGCATCTAAGTCCGTGATTCAACCAAACAAATATAATCAAAAGCATCAAAACAAGCTGCCCCCCCCCCCCGCAAAAAAAATATCTGATTCCACGGTAGACATGTATAGAAGAAAATTCTGCATCAATGCATAAGGACTTTTGTGTTATCAGAGACGTACATTGTATACCCGGCTTTATATGTCTCTGATAAAATCGATGGTTATCATAATAATTGATTATGAGGCTGAATTAATAAATTTAAATATAATTAATCTTTATAACATTATAAATGTCATATCTATGTCGGTACAAATTTGTTTATTGATTTATCGTGTATACCACAGTATCTCACTATCATGTTGGATTATTTGTAGACTGCGGTCCATCGTGACAGTTAAATATAAACACAGCCTTAGATAGCATATATAATTTCATGATATAATGAAAACAAAAATGTGTTATTTTTAGACCATGAGCAAGCTGTGCCTAAAATTCAATTGTAAAAATAGGAATGGAAAATAAAACTAGATCCGTAGCAGATCTACATGATTACTGGTTTAAAAATAACATCTATTATCTACTTATCTAATAATCAATTATCGGATGAACAAACAGCCATGAATATATCATTTGCTAAAACAGAAAAAAAATGTTTATCAAATCACTGCATATGTCAAGCTAAAGTGGTAAAAAGTCTCCATTTGTGGATATCAATAAGTCATTTATAGATATCCATAAATCATTTTCTAATGTCACATCAATTAACCATTTAAATTATTATTTATTTTTTTGTAATTTATCTTTTATTCATTTTAATTATAACAAGACCCACATAAATGCATACACAAAAACATACATACATATAGCAGGTTGTTACAACATAGCATTAATAAATTCGGAAGATATTTTATTACATTTTTTTAATGAGGTCATGAATCATGGTGGTAAATTATATATTATTATGGAATTAACATACACTTAAATGACCAAAAATGACAAACAAAAACAAAGCAACCCCCCCCCCCCAAAAAAAGACAAGGACTTATACATAAACACAAAGACATAGACTTGAGATGAATAATGTCGACCCTGGTCAGTTAGCTATCTATAATAGATGTAATTGATTTGAAAGATTATTCTTATGATCATTTAAATTATTAATATTTGAAAATATACCTGTTTATTGATATCCAAACGTTGGTATTAATTGATTTCCATAAATCGAATGATTAAAATCCATATTTATGGATATCAATATTTATTAATGGATATCAGAAAATATATTATTGATATTTAAAAATCGATTTATTTATATATTAATGGATATCAGAATTATTGATATTTATAAATCGATTTATTTATATATTAATGGATATCAGAAAATATATTATTGATATCCATAAATCGATTAATTTATAAATATTAATGGATATCAGAAAATATATTACTGATATCCATAAATCGATTTATCTATACATATTAATGGATATCAGAAAATATATTATTGATATCCATAAATCGATTTATTGATACATATTAATGGATATCAGAAAATATATTATTGATATCCATAAATCGATTTATTGATATATATCAAAGGGACTTTTCCCATTTTGGCTTGCCATATATATACCGCCAATTAAAAATGGCTTTCCCTGTACTAGCTCATACCCCCCCCCCCCCCCCCCCCAAAAAAAAAAAAATAATGTTTATTCTTTTTTAGAAAATCAAATTAAAGTGTCACGATCATATTCATGATATATGTTATATTTCTTAAAAATCAGAAACAATTTGAGATTCATCAGAGACTCATAAACCTTTATACGTCTCCGGAAGCATAATTGAAATTGAAATGTATCATAATTTATAAAATATAAAAATACACATTTTCCCCAGTTTCATCTTATGGGCTTTTGTCATACTGTTTGGACCACACTTTCTTTGTTAACATTATCAAATATATTGACAATATCCTACGGATATATGTTATCCTGTTCTTAATATAATGACGATTCATCGACAAACCCTTACTAGTCATCATAGGTGTGACGACATACTTGACTTTACGGTAGGAAACGTGACGTCACAAATACACGCACTCACTGAGCACCACAACACGGAAAATACTCGTCGGCCATATTGGAATAAACAAGCTTTGCTCGCTTATCGCTTAAACACTGTTTACGACGAAACTAGACCCCATTCGCAGTTATGGAGTAGCGTCTATGGTGGATATGCAATACGGACCATTATGAGGTAAGCACACATCTGACAACACAAGATTTAATATGCAACTGATCTGGTTTTGTTTGGAAGCGCGAACGGCGGCCATTTCTATTTTCAAATTTCTTTGTGCGAACACATCACCCAAGCAGTCAATACCGATCTGGAGCAAGATATACTGTTTTTGGAGACAAAATACGGTACTTGTATCGTTTTTGACCGCCCGTGATATAGGCAAAGTTAATATATGCATGTTTATTGTGATTTGTATACAACCGGAAATAATCGGTCGACGGCGTGCGACGCGTGGTCCGTCGATTACGGCGTCGTGTTTTTGTTTTGTTTCTGAAAATCGCTTCTGTTATATTGGATTTCGCATTCGTTTCTTCATATTTTGCGTAGATATAAGTCTTTGTGTACCCTTGTCTTTGTTTATATCGCCAGTTTTGTGGTATTTGTATCGTGTATGTCGCCCGAATCGGCGTGGTAATGGCGTAATCAGATGACGTCCGATCCAGGTCGTTTCGCCCAAAATCCGGTCCGCCCAAATTTTTATAACATTGATATTGATTGATGATATGTTCGAAGTTATAAACAGCAATTTATTATAAAATCATGTTTAATCCAAACATTTGAATAATGACATGGGTGTGTACTGAGTCACGACGACCAGTTATTGTCCTTAGGATCTGTTACTGTGACAGTGAACATATTTTCCAGTACATGGTTGAAAAAAATATCTGTATTTTTGATGTTTTTACTATATTTTTTCCTGCCTCAGACAACAGGGAAATGAAACGAGTGCTCAAATATTTGTTTATGAAAACTGCCATTTCAAGCTTTAAGTCTTCATGATAAATGGCCGCAACCGAGTACACCGTTTTGACTATATATTTAAAGATTTAGAATTTAGAAAATACATTAATTGTGTATCATGTGACTTTTAAAACCCAATAAAATGTATTAAGATACCAGTTCACAAGAATAAATAGCTAGGGTCTGTCCAGTAACTATCATGGGCAAAGCCATTGTCGGAAACAAACGGGACACTTTATTCTCTAACTATTGTGTACCGTGGGCTAAAACAGATGCAGAATCTCATTTTTTTACTAAAATAGTAGCCAATAATAACGCTTCTTTCATCCATGGTATTATATCCCGCCTAGATATCCGGTTTATAGCTATAAAGGTACAAACCAACATTGACAGCAAATCACCTGTCAAGAAAACCTGTGAGTTGTGTTTGAACAACATAGGAATAATAAGTCCCATCGGACAATTTGACAAACAGAAATATACCAAAGTAAAAGCCACGAGAAACAACCATTCTGATTGGACGAAATCTCCGCATAGAGTGTTCAAGAGAACAAGATTATCCATATGTTTAGGCAAGGGTACACAATCGTTGGAGAAGTGTCCCATGGGGTTCCGACGATATGGGAAAGCACAAATATTATTTGACATTAGCGAATTTTGTACAAATAATGATGTTAGTTGCAACAGTTTCAAGGTCAAGTTTTTGGTTCTTTACACGCCATTACAAAAGAGTTTGTGTTAAAACAAGTCATGAATACAAATGTGCACTGTGTTTTGATAAAATCTAGACAAAGGCAAATCTAAACGACAAATTAGAACATAGCTTTAATGTGAATCTCTGATATTTACTGAGAATCATTCGTGTACTGGTTCAGAGAGAGAGATAAGTCTACGGTAAACCTTCGGTTAGTTCGAATCGGCAGATAGTTCAAACACACCCTTTCAGTAATAAAAAAAAACAAATTTTTGACCCCTAAAAGTTCGAACCTTGCTAACATAGGTTTTTCTGAACCTGAAAAAAAAAAAAAAAAAACATAGGTTTTGGATAGTTCGAAAACAACAGAATTTTATTAGGCCTGTGTACTGAACTTACGTAATGGGTTGCTCTCGGCTTTCTTGTAAACATAAACATTTGCACACGCCAATCTAACATCTTTATGACCCCGATAAGCATCGCAGTGCGGAATGTGGTGTCACACATGCTGACAGGTATGTGTGTATTATCATGGCATTACTGTGTTAAATTTTGATTATAACATCATGGGGATCATGGCCTGCTCACCGTTACCTGATATATTACCTATACAACTGCCGAGACCAAATAATCGATAAAGTATTCGATTGAAGTATTAATCCGTAATTAAGTGCAGTTTCAATCAACCATCCACAATATGATAAATTGTAACATAAACTTCCGACGATGGTTAAAGAGGCATCACGGTAAAACTATATTTTTTTATGCTTATTTAGAATTATTGTATATATGAATTAAATGTATACTCTTGTGGAAAATTAATGGGCGATTTACGCTGAAATATGTTCTCAAAACATTTTAATTAATAATTAAAAAACGGAATCACTATTCGTTGATCAACGATTTGGAAATGTAAATTTTTTTGCATCACATATGATAACGCATGCGCATAACAAACTACATCGGTAAACAAAAAATGGCGATCCGCGTGACCTACATGTAACTATCAAGCGAAAAGTGGCCGAATGGTCAAATTTTAACGTAAGGATTATATTACGGAAGCATAATGAGGGATGGGAAGTATTCAAGGGAGAGACTAACAGCCCCATTGTTTACATTGTTACAGTTTTCTTCTGGATAGCCGATGACACAGTTTTGATTTGGTTTTGGGGCCTCCCAAGGGATAACTCTTTCATTCCTCTGTTACATGAAATGCGTGTGTAAAACTTGAAAGCGTGTATTGTAATATTCCCTTTATAATATTCCAGTAAAACGTCATTATTGAAATATATTGCTGAAGAGAAAGACCTTTTCACATACAAGAAAAACCGTATGGGGGGGGGGGGGTTACGTTGTAAAACGCCGGTATCCCGGGTGATTGAGTTTAATGTATACAGATTCAATTTGGACAAAATGAATAAATTTATGTCATCATGTGCATACCTAATCTATAGAATACGGATTGTACAAATATTATCGGGTTTGGACCCCGGTATTAAATTTGATATGAACCAAAATATATGCATTATATAAGTGAAGTCATTAATTCATAAAAAAAACCCATATACATGTACAGTGATTTTTTTACATTTTCATTTAAAGTGCCCATGCCCTTTTTCATTGGGAATTTTGTTGCGCGAAAAGTTCAAATTGGGAATTTTACGACGATGAACCTACCATAATATGCTAAGTTACTAGAGTATACCATCAGACAGTTATTTTATTTGTGTGCTAATATAATACATAAACAAATAAATTCATGATAAAGATTTTTATTGAACAGTATACTGTCTGTCACAGTAACTGCACTCATATTTCAAACGAACCTGTGTCCGTTTATCACTGGCTTCTAGCTAGGTGCACTTTCATTGACTGTGACTCGTCATGACGATATTCGGCAAGTTCAGGTTCCTCAGGCACTGGCTTTATGTAATTGTTTGACGTTTCAAATTTATCTTCAATGTTTTGCAAGTCGTCAAAGTATCACAGGAACCACTAACGCAACAGACTCATGATCATTCTCTAACAAAACATCAGTCTCACTCTCACTAGTAACTGTAACGTTAGGACTAGGTTCACATACCGTGCTGGACAGTTTCTGCCGATTAAAGTGCTGGTCAATTAGCAAAAGGCATTGTAAGTCACTTTTTTTTTATTTTCTCCGTGTAATACTTGGAGTTGTGAGAGATTTTGTCTCGGTGACCTTGACTCGTTGCGGTGGTCTTGGTCTTAGAGAAGCTTAGTATTTACGAAGTAGTATTATTTGAAGCGTTTTGGTGACCGAGATGTATGAAAGCGTGTATTCGTGTGGAAGCGACAGATTATAAACAAACACGCTATGAATAAATCTGAAATATTTTATTGCTTCCGATGACGTTAAAACACGGACATTTAAGGTATTTTTTTTAATCTTTCATTGAACTATTTTACAAGCCAATTGGGAAAAAAAGGGTCAGATTGGGAAAAAATCCACGAGGGGAAAGTACCGAAAGTCGGCACTTTAACAGGGGTAAAAAAATCACTGATGTATGTCCCACGTCTGCAGTTGTGTTGAAAATGTTAACGTACCTTTAAATTTACATAAAAAAGTAAAATGAATCATAACATTTATAAATGGATTGGAATTGGACAATTATCTTCTCGACAAGTTCCAAATTTGAGATATATATTATACATGTATTCTACATGTTTAGTGCGTGGTGCGTCATAGAGTGCACAGACTTCCGTGATACATATATAATTGTAAGTGTTAAAGTATGTTGACGCTGAAAGTTGGATAGATTTTAGATGAATATATAGATAGTCTGAAAAAAAATCTTCAAGACATCGAGTTGTATAAAAAAAAATCAGAATCATTTCATTTTATTTTTGTACTTTTCAATGCATGCACACCTTTTGTGAAATGGTTCTAAATGAGGATTCGTGAAGATAACTTTTTACCCCTATGGTTGTCATCGTCGGAAACCCACATGACACTGTTAAATGTACAATGTAAGAGTGCAGTGTTGTGTGGGTTTCTGGCGATGCATATGGTTGTATCCTGTACCCATTTGCATCTGTTTCAGTCAGGTACTGATGTCGATTAATGATGCAGAGATGTCGACATAAATTTCTTCATATGAATATCGTGTGTAATTAATGCCTGATTATTAAAGGGGCATCCCGCGAAAGCCTGAATGCCAGTTCTTGGATGAACATGGTGTCTGCACCACTTATTATATTTTCTTGCTATTCCAATATTCAAAGTCCGCTCAAAATGTCTATATTGACCACTTGCAAAATCGCATTCCTCGGGAAAGCCCCGATAAAAATAGCGGCGATGACGCAACGAGACAAGCTTGTTGCAAGTCGCTTGACACATTTGATGGGGGAGGCCATACGAGAGGGGACGCGTAATGTATAAGGCTGATGAAACGGAGACAAAATTATTGAATCACATTCATATCAATAATCAGACATTAATTGCACACTTACAGATATTCAAATAAAGAAATATTTGTCGGCACATCGGCATCATTTATCGACACCAGGAATTATGTATATAATATATATATACCTGAGCGAGACCGGTACACATGGGTACGGAATACAGCCATGGTACAAACCTTAATTTATGTAAAAGATAATATTCACGAACCCAACTTTTCAGGTGATTTCATAAAATGTATGTAGCATGCATTGGAAAGTACGAAAATAAAATGACATGAAATGTTTGCGATTTTTTTTACAACACAATATTTTGAAGATTTTTTTTCAAACTATCTATATATATATACCATGTACATTAATATTCATTTAAAATCTATCCAACGTTCAGTGTCTTCACACGTTAACACGTATCACGGAATGCGAATATTAAGTCCATACACTCATATAACGCACCACACCCTAAGCATGACTACATGTATATCTGATTTGGAACTGTTGAAACACTTATAACTACCCGTTATGAATATGGTTTGATAATTCCGCTTTCTTTTTACATTTTTTTTTTGTCCTCTTGTAAAGGGACATTGACCTTTTAAAAAAAGCCTGCAGGAATGCAATATACATATATCATATGTATATGTTGTATAACTTTGTTTTTTTTTTTCTCTCGTTATGTATATATTTTCGGATCAAATTCCATACCGGGGTCGCAACCCAATGATATTTGTACCTTCACTAATTTATAGATTAAGTATGAATATCACCTTTTTTACGCGTGAAAAACATATTTTATATACCTTTTGTCCAAATTGAAGCCGTATGTACCTCGGTTGCACGTCCCGTTTTACAACGTAATCAAACGACTTTTTCTGTTACGGTATATATTGTATTTGAAAAGGTCTTTCTATCCAGCAATAACATTAAATCATACTGTTTCACTTGAACATGAAGTATTATAAAGGGAATATTATAAAACACACTCTTAAGTTTAAAATTACACACGCATTTTATGCTACAGAAGACTGAAACAGTTTCCCCCTGGGTAGCCCCAAAACCAAATCAAAGCTTTATTTGTGCATGTTACCGTTACGCAGAAGAAATATATAACATACACACAATAGAGCAGGTAGTTTCTCCTTTGAATACTTCCCATCTCTCAATATGATTCCGTAACACAGTCTTGCGTTATATTTTGACCGTTCGGCAACTTTTCGCTTAGTAGTTAGGCCTTATCGCGATGTAACGGTAATACCAGATAGAGTGTTTACAATGGAAACGACTCTCGCTGCGCATGCGTTGGTAGGTGGAAATCCCAAGCCGGGCGTCTGGCTAGACCGTTTGGAATTTCACTAGTTATTTTGAAATTATTTATTTTATGAATACATATCAGCAAAATCCGATCGTCGTAGTCCATAAGAATACCCACTCGATATGTGTATGTAATATTTTGAAAAAAAAATATGAAAAAAAGCTAACTTTCGCGGGATGCCCCTTTAATGTGAATGTGATTCAATAAATTTATACACGGACTTTGTGTCTGGTTCATCATCGGACGTACATGTTTATACATTGCGCGTCCCCTCTTGGGGCCCCTTCGTCAAATTGACCGAGAACGCTGTCACTCGACGCATGATCAGCGCTATTTTTATCAGGCTTTCCCGAGGAATGCAATTTTGCAAGTGGCTAATAAACACATTTTGAGTGGACTTTGAATATTGAAATAACAGGAAAATGTATCTGGTAGTGCAGACAGCATGTACATTCAAGAACTTCATTGTAGACTTCCCCGGGATGCCCCTTTAAAGCATAAAATATTTTCTCTTCTTTGCGAATTAACTTGATAGTTAGGCCTAATACATTGTATGTAAGGAAACATTAGTCCTACTTATTTATATAAATCATTGCTCATCTCCAGATTTCCAAATAAATCGTAATAGCCTAATAATAGGCCATCGTTGTTGAGGAAAAAGGATTTGACTGTTTTGCCGATGTCAAAGTTCTCGCATGTCAACCTGGATAGTTCGAACTTCTCCTTATTCTAGCGGCTATAATTTTATATAATTCGAACAGCATTAACAATATTTATTTAACTTTGGTCGAACTGACCAAAGGTTTACCGTAATTGAAAGTTTTCAAGTAAAAAAAAACCTAACTTCTGAAGCAACGACAGAGATATAGTCTGGTTATTTTCAACCTTCCGGAAATAATATAACTGATGAAGGCAGAATGTGATGTGGTATAATTGTGTGACATGTTTCCCCACTGGAGGGCTACTTCCGGACGAGAAAAATCAAAGGCAAGGGGTTACAACGTTAACTACACATGTTTGTGCACGTACAAATGTATGTGTTACCATTCAAGAG
The DNA here is from genome assembly GCA_947623455.1 of Mimachlamys varia. Taxonomy (NCBI): domain Eukaryota; kingdom Metazoa; phylum Mollusca; class Bivalvia; order Pectinida; family Pectinidae; genus Mimachlamys; species Mimachlamys varia. The sequence goes on from OX392534.1 coordinate 6,043,595, forward strand.
CTTCACTCGGGTGCCTTTGCCGCCCAAGAGCTCTGCTCTTAATATTTTCTTGACTTAGAAAAAAATAAGGTTCAGTCTCTCTCATCTTCAAAAAGCAGTGTTAAAATGTTTTTTGGTAATTAATGGGATATACCTGGTACCTACTTTAATTTGTTAAAATTTTCTATGGTATATCTTAAGTAAATTGCAAATATCTGTTGTACTGGTAGTGTTGTTCCGATTAATCAATTTAGTCAATGTCTAGTCATTTGCACTTGAAAATCGATAATGGATCGCTACATCATCGACTATGGTTTAGTTTTTCATACTTTTTACATTGGCCAATATTAATTTCTTTAATAAAAAGCGACAGCATGGTTGTACCAATTGCTTGTTAGTATTATATTGCGCAGTGATTGTCACACAATCAAAAGAAATAGTAGACTTCCTGGCTCCGTCATACCCAGTATATAATGTGTCAACATTCCTGATTGGTTGACTAGTCCCTAGTGTTGGGACGATTATCGATTATAATCGATAATTGATTGTTTCTTGTCCTGGTAGCGACTATCGATTATGAAAGCTAACAATCGATTATATAGGACGGGAGGTAACTCGTACATAACTACATGTACTATTATTATCAAGTGAATATAACACATTATATCCCAAAAAGAAATACCTTTTTAACAGGTTTAGAACTGTTTTTCTTAATAAAAACGATTGTGATTTCCTTATTATGATTTGATGCTCTTAAATCAGACAAAAGACGTTTGATTGATTGGATTTAGATTTTATTGATGAAATAAAAAATGATAAAAAGGAATAGGAAGTATTGTTTAACACAATATTACAGATGCAGAGTTTAAATCACCTGTGATGGTAGACGACAAACATGTGTAAGTTGTAACTTATGTTGGACTATTTAGCAACCGTCCTGACCGATTACATAATCGATAATTAGTAAGTTGTCTTCAACCGATTATCGATTATGATTTCCCAACCGATTCCCAACACTACTAGTCCCCAGTGTTCCCCTTTCATTCGATCAGTAGGCCATGCAGCTAGGCATTGCAGATTTTTCTGGTTAGGGTCGATACCTAAGGGGTCTAGCTACTAGCTAGTACCTTGGAACAAATCCTTTAGAATATCACTACAGTCATGGATCAATCCAGCCTTATTTTTTTACCGTTTATCGGTAAATTTCCCCTAGAGATATAAATTCCCCTTTCCCCTAAAATTCCCCCAAAAAACTTGTTAAAAGTCACATTAAAAAGTCCCCTTTATATATATATATTTATACAAAAATCTGAACTAAATTTTGAAGGTTTGGATCACTTAAAAGTGCTGAAAAGCCATCTCCTTGCATCTACGAATGCCAAATTTCCAGAGGAGGACCCCCCCCCTACCCCCCTTATGAGAGGGTGGCTCCGCCCCCCTCTCGTGCTCTCCCCCTGGCGAGCGTCTTTGACGCTCGATCATAGGCCTTCGGCCTCCTGTTTTTCCTCACCACAGTAAAAAGGGTATACTTCCCCAAATTGTGCCTTGATCCCTGACAGTAAATAAACAAAATTTATCCAAGAGGATACAGAAGTTTAATTGGTGAGACATGATTCTGGCCTGCACTGTGTTAAAAACACAGAAAAATTTAAGGCACATTTTACTGTAGGATTGTTTGAATGGCAGCAATCAATTCACAATTTATTTACTACAACGGTCCTTTTTGTACATATTGCCGAAAACTATGGGTCTCACAATGTTAAATTGAAAGAATTTTTATGAGTACTGGACTCGGGACTCGCACGTAGATTGATCACTGCATGGGTTTACATACGCTTCACTATGGGCTTATATTAATGAATATTCGGATCTCCAGTTGATGTCAGATGACAGAAACAGTTAACACTTATCTAAACAGCTACATTGTACATGTACAGTCTACTTGTAGCTATTGGATATAAGATTTTTCAGTGTTTTGACTATTATATCTTGAGACATATGCATTCAATACTGATGATCATATTCTGGCGAAGAAAACGGTAACTGAATAGCATTAATTTTTTGAGGCATTCTGACGACTTGTATTAAATTAGACAAAATTCATGCCAATTTAGAAGTCCAGATTATGAAAGCTACCGGGTTCCCCCAGGTACTTTGGATGTTATCGAGATTTAATATCCTTGTTTGAATTGTTGAGGATTTTAAAAATTTCCGTATACATGTACTGTACATACTGAATAACTTAAAGTAGGTGAGAATGCTGATATGATCCTTTTTTGGTAAGGCAAACAAAAAATATGTTTGATAGTTTAAGGTAGCATGTCTAAAAAATAATAGGGTAAACGTGTTATTCTTAAGTTAAAACTAACTTAGATGCATGTATATTATAAAATCCTCTGAAATGAAAAGTTACATGGACAGTTGAATAAGCTAACTCAACACTCACAGATCACTGAACAGTAATATAATAAGTGGGGGGGGGGGGGGGGCTTCAATTTTCCTCTCTGTCCTTCTGTACATGTGTGCATAACTGAACACCCGAACTCATTCTTTGAGGGATTGTTTTTATCAAACTTCGCATACATACTGTTATTACATTTATGATTTACAATTATATTAAACATGTATAAGGACTATAATTTGAGTTTTAGGGTCATAAATATATTGGGTCAAGGTCATCAGTGTGTCTATTTTTAGAAAATCCTTGTCAGCTTTCTGGCAGCTGGATTCCATGAGCTGAGGTTTTGACCTAGCATCATATACCTGCACTTATATAGCCTTAAAGGACCATAATATCTTCACAAGTTAATGTTTCAGGGTTGTTAGGTCAAGGTCACCATTACCTATTTTAAAAAAGTCCTTTTCAGCTCTAGTTTTATGATGGATTCATTAAAATTATGAATACAAATTTGTTGAATCAAATTATATCTTTGGTATTAGACAGGGTACTGTATATTTGCCATGGCTATTTTGATAATATATTCCAGTGATTATAAAATATTATATATATTGCTGTACATAGGATTGTGCTGATTTGACCTTTCTATTTTATGTTAAATTTGTCAGAATATAAACATGCTGCTCCCAACTCAAAGTTAATACAAGTTATTTATGGCATGATACTTAGTACTAGTAAAATAGTTGATATAAAAAAGGCAATATTTGAATGTCAATGGAAAAATTTGTCCCCTTCATTTTAATACAAATTTACAAATCACAATGGTATATATACATGCATAGAGGCAGTGATTAATATAATTTAAAATTTATTTTCATGTGTCCTTTTTGTACATATTGCTGAAAATGATGGGTCCAATTTTGTTCAATTGAAGTATTTCCAGAATTTTTATGAGTCCCTTCATGATTTTATTAGTACTGCCCTGGACTTGGGTCTCGCATGTAAATTGATCACTGTTAGAGGTAACACAACGAGTGGTTGTTGGATATTGAATTTATTTCACTTGAGTTAATTATTTTTGTAAAGTTACAAAGTTTAGCTAAATGATTAACAAGAGTGAAATAAATTCCATATATATTCAATAATCACTAATAATGACGAGTCATGTGACCTATTTTTACTACAATAATATTAAGCTGGCAGTGGCAGTGTTAAGTTGTTTTCTAGAGTGAACCACAGACTATTTGCGCGAAAACACATCATCTTGTGTATAAACATATATATTCTAGCAAAGTTGTGACAACGTCAGCAAGTGATGACGACATTAACAATCCACATGTGGCAGAACCGCATGATTTCCGGTCAAAGTTCACCTTCTCAGCCAATCAAAAAGGTTGTTTATCACTAGTGGTATATAACATATATTTATCTAATAGTCATCTTTATACAATGGTCTGAAAGTGGGATAACACAGGTTATTGTGGTAGAAAATGGTAATCTGTATATATGCTTAATTAATCAACATTGATAAATTGGGATCAAGATAATATAGTTGTTCATGTACTGTCCTTTTGCATAGCCATATGTAGATAATTTCACCAATAAATTCATAAATGCACAGCCAACAGGGTATGAAAATTGCATTATTGACCTGGATAAGATGTACTTTGTGAGATACAATGTAAATGGCACTTTTATGAATTTCAGGGAAAAGGTATGAGTTGGCTGATGGCGATCAGATGATGTGTATAACAGTACACTACAGGGATGATAGTGGACACCACTGCTCTGCCTACAGATCCTGTCATGTTGTCACAGTTACCTCCCCTGGCTGTGGATTCTATGACACAGGTACATGTGTGTTCAAATATATTTTTTTTGACAGGAAGATTGAAAACTTTTGGTGTAAATTTATGACCAGTGATTGTTAGGTGGTAACTTTTTTTTTGTAAATTAATAGAGCTTGGTACCACAAAATCAAAAATACCGCTGTATACCATGGTATTTAGGCAAATACTGCGGTACATACCACAGTATACCACCTTAATTGAATGTTTTAGCTAGCTAAAGGTCTCTGGCTGTTGTTGCGTTCTGATCAATCAAAAAGAGGCCTGTAATAAGTTTTCTCCTTGTGTTATCCTCTAATATTATTTGAGTGAAGCTATGTCTGTCCTTGTTGATCAGCAAATTTAAAGGAAATTATAATTAAACCGTATTGGAATTCCAATTGATCTATGTAACAAATAGTTCTTTGATATGTGAAATGAAAGTTCCAAAAATCTTTATACCATGGTATACCCGTAAAACCGCCCAGCCCTATAAATGAACCATTTAATTTTGTTATCCTCTAACAACTACAGTACATACATGTACTATCACACCTTTATACTGTGGTATACTGGTAAAACTGCGCCCAGCCCTATAAATGAACCATTCAATTTGATTGTGATTTTAATAGTGTTTTCTGACCTTTTTGCTTATTTTTGATGTGGCAACCATGGTTTTCACACAAGTAACATACATAAAGAAATAACAAGTTTTTACACTTCTTATTTCTTTATTTACAAGTATTAGAAATAGCATGTCATTTACAGACATGATATAACATGCATGTTTATTTTGTTTTGTTAAGTCAAAATTCTTTATTTATTTTTCTGAGACATGAGCCTTGTTTTTCAGAATCGATTAATTTTAATGTAATTTGCTACCTGAGTGATTGACAATTTTAGTGGTGTACATGTATGTCAAGGTGATGCAGGTGGTCCTCCTGTGTCTTGATCTATCTTGATTGGCTAAAACTCAGAGTGCAAGGAAATATAATATGATGATATTGTTTTGTTTCAGATACAATTAACAGAGTTTATCCCCCAGCTGGTCACCCTGGTGACAGGAAGACAGCATCCCCTGTTTGGTAAGAGTCAGTATCGGCCCGACTGGTGGCCCCAGGATGTATCCTGGTCCTGGCCGGGCTCTGATGATATCAAGCAGAGTGAGAACCTGAAAGACAGCCTCAAACAGGATCAAGACGAGGTGAGATTTGATGGATGCCAGAATAGTTCATTGTCCACAACAATTTTACTATCCTTACCTTATTCCAGTGTGTGCCAAACTTTCAAAGCCTTTGCAGGACATTTGGGCAGGTAATCCTAAAAATTTACAGGTCCAAAATAATTTTTACATTTCCAAAATAAAAATAATTTAAAAAGTTTGAAAGTTACAATGTTTTTCATACAAAATCTGAATTAAACAGGGATTTCTTCAATTTTGTTAGATGTTTATACCACTAATTTTGTTTCTAGTTGACTGGACTAAAAATTTGCCTTGGCTTCCGTATGACAACTAAAGAAACAAATCCCGAACATTTTTTTTCGGATTTGTTCTCATTTTTTAACCGGACATTTGGGCATGTATTTAAAATATTTTACTGGTCCGAAATGATTTTTTCTGGACATGACCGGCGGTGTTTGGCACACACTGTTATTCGTAGAAAATATTGATATTTTACTGATTTTGAAATTAAGTATAGAAATAGTAATATTTGTTACAATGCGGAATACTTAATGTTTTGGCCTGGACTTGATAGTAATGATATAGTGTCTTCAAAAGGCTTATTTCTCGCATAGCAAGGCCAAGTACCGTATCTTTACATGCCTGTCAAATGACAGGCCTTTCTGGGACATATTATGGTGTGACCTTGTCTGTGCGTTTATGTGTTTGTGTTTCGTCATAAACTTTCATTCGTGAGACCTCTTCCCAGTTTTCAACTGGTCTCTTTCAAATGTACATTTATTCACCATAACATGAAGTTATGTTTTTCTGAACATCGGTTCAATTCAATTACATTTGGAAGAGTTATTGCCCCTTAAATATTTCAAATCTATAGCTTGTTTGAATTTCTTTTAGAGTTTTCAACCAATTTCTTTCAAATTTAGTCTTTGTTTGTTTCATGGTTTTAAGGTTATGAAAACTATTTTCTCAGGGTTTTTGCCAGACATTTATAGGATCTGGTACACAGATCCATTGATAGTTGATCATGATGAAGTGTGTCCTGCAACTTTTATTTCACTTCAGTTTGAGAGCTATGCGAAATTGCCATTTTTGAGATGCCTTTAGAAGCCATAACTCTGTATAAAACAACAAGAAAGAGTTTGAGAAAGAAAATTTGCATTTGAAGCAAGATGATTCAAATGAGTAAATTTAAACTCAAAATATAAATCCGAAATGAAGATATTGAGAAAACAAAAGACTGTTTTACCCAAAAAGCACCCCCCCCCCCCCTGCCTTAATTCTCAGTTTTATATCTTAATCTTTCAGTACATATGGATTTTTGTTATTTTTCATTCTTTTACATACATGTATGCCTGATTAGATTATCAGTGTTTCAAAAGCAGAAATTCTATTTTTTTATGGTTTTAAAGCTCATTTTGAAAACAATTCATTATATTTGTAATTTACCCAACCCCTTTGGTACAGTGATCAATCTACATGCGAGTTCCAAGTCCAGTACTCATAAAATTATGAAAGGACTCGTAGAAATTCTGGAAATATTTCAGTTAAACATTATGGGACCCAACGTTTTTGGCAAAATTTACAAAAAGGACCCATGATAATAAATTGTAAATTGATCGCTGTGGTATCCCCAAAACAATCTTTCAGTCAGACTTTTACCTTAGTTTTGGCACATGTAATACAATATGACATCCCTTAACATATTGAGGAGGTGAAAATCCTAATTAACCAGGGCCCAAAAAAGAGCCTTATAGACACCCTTCCTTAAATTCCATTATTTTTGCATTCTGATACAAATACTTCTGTCACTTTGGCATGGCAATGGTGTGTATTAGTCTACCCCATGGCACTCTTGCTTTTAGTAGTTGCTAAGTAAGATATAGGTGATTCTGTACATCTAAGCTGCAGATATTAAGGCAATAATTTGTATTTGTTTTAATTTTTCTAGATAAACTTAGAAATGTTGCGGAAAATAGTCACAAGCTGTTACAAACATTTAGACCAGGAGAATTTACTGAGCGCTGCAAGTCTTCCACAGGAAAACAAGGGAACCTCTCCAAAACCTCCTGTCACCCGAGTGTTGGTGAGTATATTAAAAACCTCCTGTCACCTCTTGAGTATGTTATACAGAAACCTTGTTACCGAGTGTTTGTGAGTATGTTATACAGAAACCTCCTGTTACCCGAGTGTTTGTGAGTATGTTATACAGAAACCTCCTGTTACCCGAGTGTTTGTGAGTATGTTATACAGAAACCTCCTGTCACCCGAGTGTTTGTGAGTATGTTATACAGAAACCTCCTGTCACCCGAGTGTTTGTGAGTATGTTATACAGAAACCTCCTGTCACCCGAGTGTTTGTGAGTATGTTATACAGAAACCTCCTGTCACCCGAGTGTTTGTGAGTATGTTATACAGAAACCTCCTGTCACCCGAGTGTTTGTGAGTATGTTATACAGAAACCTCCTGTCACCCGAGTATTGGTGAGTATGTTATACAGAAATCTCCTGTCACCCGAGTATTGGTGAGTATGTTATACAGAAACCTTGTTACTGAGTGTTTGTGAGTATGTTATACAGAAATCTCCTGTCACCCGAGTGTTTGTGAGTATGTTATACAGAAACCTCCTGTCACGTGAGTATTTGTGAGCATGTTATACAGAAACCTTCTGTTACCGAGTGTTTGTGAGTATGTTATACAGAAACCTCCTGTCACGTGAGTATTTATGAGTATGTTATACAGAAACCTTCTGTTACCGAGTGTTTGTGAGTATGTTATACAGAAACCTCCTGTCACGTGAGTATTTATGAGTATGTTATACAGAAACCTCCTGTCACCCGAGTATTGGGAAGTATGTTATACAGAAACTTCATGTCACCCGAATGTTTGTGAGTATGTTATACAGAAACCTATGATCTAAAAATTGTAATTATACCCAAGTTTCGATCTAATAACTTCCTGTCTTCGTTTCAGTGAATTGATGATACGTAATGTTGAGTGTTAAAAATGTCTTGTCACCCAAATAAGGTTATGTATGTTCAGAGACAGAAACAAAAGTGAAAGGTGTATGTTCACTGCATAGCTTGATTGTGATAAAGTAAATGAAAATAGGTTTTACCTACAATGTTGGCTTTGTTTCAGTTTGAGCATGATGGTAACCAGAATGCTGTTTGTTCTCAGGAAAGTCCTAAACCCATCGTCACACAAGGTAACTAGGACTCAATCAGTGATTTTGTTTGCCCAGTTTTACAGTCAATATAAAGCTGTTTTCCCAAGTCAAAATTTGTGTTATTTCCCCAAAATGAAGCAAATGTCAAGAATATTTTCCCATTTATCTGAAAATCCTACTAAAGGACTATGTATGATTTGGGCCTATTTTGGCCCCCAAATCATCAAATTTTGAAACTGATTATTTAACTCTCAAATCAATGTATTCAAATATAGAATACATCCCTGATAATACTGAGACAATAAATATTTGTTGTTTCCACTCTGGTTGCCATGGCAACCATCTCAAATATGCCAAAAATTGGGAAATTTGACGATTTAGTCAATTTTGGCCACTTTTCGGATAGTTTTTCTATTAGAAACTATTGAGCGCACTTTTGAACAAACTTAATATCAAATGAGAATATGTGGGCACTTATACTACATATTTAGGAGAAATGTAAAGTTTGTTCAAGAATGTGCTCTATGGTTACTACGTGAAAAACCATGTAAAATTGACCAAAATTTACCAAATATGTACACTTACAAAATTTATGCATATTCGGGAAGGCTACCATGACAACCATAGCACAAACAACAAATAAATATTATGAAAATTGTATGTGGGATGTATTCTATATTTGAAATAAAATGATTTGAGAGTTCAAAAATGAAATTCAAAATTGATGAATTCGGGGGCCAAAACAGGCAAAATCATACATAGTCCTTTTCCCAATTAGATAAGGCACAGGTTGCTGTAAAATCAAGGTAGCAAAAACACTGTCTATATATATATGTACAGGGTTCTTAATGAGTATTTTATAAACAGGGTCCTTTCCTTAATAAATGGTATCCTTCTACATAGTTTAATGGGAATCCTGAAAATTTATGGGGGTTCTTTTCAGTTTCTTTGCTTGAAAAAAGATGTAGAGATGGCTACAACTCAAGCCCTGATGTACATATACTAGGAATGACAAGAGTTTATGTGAAAGAATGTCTAACCTCATTTCACTTTACCATTCAAGAAAACCATGAACAAGATTAATTAAAATCACTTTTTATTGAAAATGATTTCAGCATTATGAAAATTGATAAGAAAGTTCCATTATAGACTTATCAATTGAGATACTTATTGTTTGTGGGTACCTGCTTACAAATGTATTTGCAACTTTTAAGGCAGAACTCTTCAGAGTAAAGTGATATAGACTATACTATGGTGAGTTTACACTGGTTGTATGTTTATTGATATAGACTATTATGTGGTCAGTTAACACTGGTTGTATGTTTATTGATATAGACTATAATGTGGTCAGCTTACACTTGCTGTATGTTTATTGATATAGGCTATAATGTGGTCAGCTTACACTTGCTGTATGTTTATTGATATAGACTATAATGTGGTCAGCTTACACTGGTTGTATGTTTATTGATATAGACTATACTGTGGTCAGCTTACACTGGTTGTATGTTTATTGATATAGACTATAATATGGTCATCAGCTTACACTGGTTGTATGTTTATTGATATAGACTATAATATGGTCATCAGCTTACACTGGTTGTATGTTTATTGATATAGACTATAATATGGTCATCAGCTTACACTGGTTGTATGTTTCAGCCCTGTCACAGGAGGAGATTGGTACCCAGGCTAACAACCCTATCTGGGTGTGTTTCCTTTGTGCCACACAATTCAACAACCAGTCTGACCTTATGGTTCACCAAGAGAAATGTGAAAATGAGGAGGCAGAACAGGAGAGTGTCTCTCAAGTGTTACCCACACAGGTCGTTCCCAATACTCCAATGACTCAGGTAGTCCCGACAATTATAAGTGCACACACTATTCAAATGGCCCCGCATACACATAGAAGCCAATCGCGTGTGATTCCTACTCGTTTAGTGCACCGAAGGAGGAGACGTTTTAGGGAGATTTATATCCCTCCGCCCAAGGATGTGTTTATAAAACAATTATACCTACGGGAGAAACCACGGGACGACAGCGCCCCGGAGGTCAAGGAAGAACATGTTGATAGTGACTGTGAAATTATTGATGTAGAGATGGTAACAACACCAGTTACACCTCGCACTCCTAAATCTCTAATGTCACAGTTGAGTCGGGATGCTGAGGGAAGTCACAGGAAGCGCCAGCTTAGCTTCTCTGGACATATGAGCGATTCTGACAGTGGAGGAGACTCAACAACGAAGGAGGCAAAACCTGCCCCTGCCATCTGCTCCCTACTTCTTAACATTGATCTCTCCTCCCCACTCGGACACAGGGTGAAAAAACAGCTGAAGATTGATAATACTATTCCTATTGTCAGTAAGCCAGACATTTACTGTAGAGGGTATGAGAAAAATAACTTTTTTGAAAAATTAAGACAGAGAGAAGTTATGTATCCATGTACATTTAAAAAGAAACGAAAACATGCTCTGTTTTCTCATAGAATGAAGTTTACAAAGTCACAGAGACGTGAGTTTATGATAACACAAAAGACTGGTCTGAATAGAAGAAGTCGGAAACTTCTCAGTCAGATGGAGCCATGTAAGGTGGAGTTGGAGCATATGGACCCTGCTGAAGTCAAGGAGTGGTTGAGGCCGAAGCCCAGACCACTCATGCCTAACTACTACCAACAGGCCCGATATGCTCACGCCATGTTTTCCAGGAACTCTGCAAATGCAAGACAATTCAGCAGTGAAGTTATACAGAGGGCCATCGGAAAGCCTCTGTGTGGGCCCCTGTCTGCCAAGATCCGCCATATGAACCAAAGTCTAGCCTCTCTTTCAAAGATGAACAATATCCCAAGGTCATACATGGTCACCCAGGTTGTGAAGAATGCGGATGGTACCGAGACCATGAGGATGGTACATGACCAGAACTCTGCCTATCGTCCAGTGTACAGGTCCCAGGCAGCAGCTGCTGCTGCCAGTCGCAGGAAGCAAAATTTTGTGAGTGAACGACTTGAACGCTCGAATAATGAGGTAGAGATTATAGACTTGTCTTCATCAGACGAGGAGAAAGAACCTGTCAAACAAGAAGTCCGAAAACCCATCAAAGCAATCCATAGAGCCAATATACTGTCTAAGGTGTTCAAACCATCTGGTTCATTCCAGCCCCGTCCCTCTGGTAGTGGACTACAGAATAGCACAACCCTAAACAGACCAAACCCATACGTACACATCCCAACAACTACTCCCAAGGGATTCAGTATTCATTCCTCCCCTCCAGGGGCCCGTACATGTAAGGAGCTTCAGCAACGCCCGGTGGCAGTCGGAGGAACTCGTGTAGCAGAGTTTGGAGATGTAGGTCAGGGTCTCGTGATAAAGTCACCTAGTCCTGGTTTGAGGATAAGCTCTGTATACAGCCTCCAGGACTGTCAGTCAGATCAGGTCAGGGACAATTCCAACTTCACCACCATCAGGTACCAGGGTGGCTTGCTGACTCCCGCGGGGCCTAGGCCACAGCTGTCTAGGCCCCCGGGGATCAGACCACAGATTAACAGCGCCGGACAGGGACCCCCAAGGATGGTGAGGGGTCCCAGGCCCGAACCTGTTAAAACCTCCGTCCATAAAATGGAGGTGACCGGTAAAAACAATGATACACAGGTGGTGGATGTCATCTGTATTGATGATGACGACGATTAGATGACAGATTGGTCAGTGACCAAATAACAGTGCAAAATTTTATAGCAGCATTGTGTGATTTATAAGTAATGCAAGGTTTCAGCATATTTCATCGGTGTTTGAGGAATGATGTCATGTACTTTTGTCTGTACTTCTTGTTGCAACGTGTCCTGTGTGTGAATTTTGTATCCTTTTTGAGAAGTTTTGTTTCGTGTGATTCCTACTCAGATGTACTAGTCACCCGGTAAACTACTGTAAATGTCTAGTGTCATTTTACAGTTAAGTTTCTGTGTCAAAATCAGTTGGTAAAGCATATGGAATATGTGATACATGTATTGACATTGATCCATAATTATGGTAAACTTAACATGAAGCGTGTAATACATTTACACTTTGTACGGTTATTGATGCTTTGTTAGTGTGATTAGGCTACATTCGCATATCTGGTTGAAACGGTACGGGTGGCGCAGAAATATCCTACGATGAACAAATGCACTTGAACCGAACTATAGGTAGAGTTCAAAAATACGGAGTTTTTGGAAAACAAATAACAGAGTAGGAATAGTGAAACTTTATACCTACACATAACATTATGTTATAAGTTTAACAATATGTAACTGGACTGGGATTGATTCAGCACAGTTGATTGAGTTTCTGTCAGTAAATAATAAAGATATACGTGTGAAATGAGCTTCCAATTACCTTTTGTAATGGGCCGCGGCTCCATATATATAAACATTTTTTATATACTGACAGAAACTCAAGTAACTGTAGTTTCAGAAAGAAGCGACTCAAACTAACAATAGTGAGCAATTTAGTTTTGATCAGTTACGTCTTCACCCTTCAGTCTACATGTGCCAAATATTTCCTAGGACAACCTCAGTTCAAATAATCTGTTGTTTTTTTTCCGGTTCAATTGTTTCAACTGCATAAGGCGAACTGATGAACTTGTTAACCTCCATCAAAGATAAAAATTAAAATTCAGCTATCACAAACTATGTAACACAGGTCTGTGATTTTGGACCCTGTTTGACAGATGTAATTTGTCCAGTAATATTTTGAGAATATTAATAAATTTTAAGTAAGGACAGAGTCTGGCCAGTAGCAGTTAAACGCTAAACATTTCTTTAAATCCTATTGAAGTGATCGGGAAGCTTGGCGACGGGCTTCACCACAGTACCATCCACACTGAAACAGGGGTATTTTGTGAAGCCAGATATTTCAGAGGTGTACCCGGTAGTGGAAAATTGTTTATTGTCCTTCCTATTTTTATGGTCGGCTGAATAAGACTTTCTTAAGAAAATACAAGTTTATACAGTGTATTTGTAATTACTCTACAAAGACAAACTATCGTTGCCTTTCATCCTCGTATAAAGACACAAATTAATGAACAGTAAAAAAATTCAACAGGATGTCTTAATTTTTAATGGGTCAATATGCCTTAGAGATGCTTCTTAAGTATGTAAATTTGGTAATTTCAGGACATGAACAAATAATCATTATCTATGACCATTATAAAAGATACAAACATGTATTTCTAATGGTGGATAAAATATCTTTGGGAATTCATATTGAAACCCCATGGGCCATACATCTTGTGAAATTTTATGTCCAAAGTAATTGCAGTTATGATGGTGAATTTCGAGGGCAGTATATTTTGTCTAAGTGAATTTTTTTTATGTAGATTGCCCGCTCTCTTTGTAGGTAGTGGTTGGTATACCATCAAAGGGAATATTGATACTCTGAATATCTATTTACTTATTGGATATATGTGAGATCTTTGTTTGGTCTAGATGAAGATCAAAAAGTTTTAGTCGTAGTGTTTTATATGCATCTTATATAAAGTGAGTTTTCTGGCAGGCGATGTTTTCAGAAGAGTGACTGGAGCACCTTGCATGGTGATCTAGATCTGATAATGATGTCACAATCAAGATATATTAAAAATAAAATCTTGATGAGTACTTCTTCAAGGATACAAATCTATTAACTCGACATTTTTATATACATTTGTATATATACATCAAGTGCTATATGTATACTGTATCAGTCAACCATCATTATCAAACTACAATCACACTTTTTCTGGAAATTATTTTCAGATGAACTATTATCTTTCTTATTATCTATATTCTATTAAATAACATTTTACTTTCATTAACTTATATATAGAATTATCATGGATTGATAAAATAGTCTTTATCTTTTGGCAAAACTATATATGGAATTACCATGGTTTGATAAAATAATCTTTATCTTTTGGCAAAACTATATCAATATGAAGTGCAGCTTCTGATGGAGAAATGAAATAAAAGTAGATCATCATTTATAAATCTGTTCATCATGCTATATAAAATGATTAGGTATGTTCATATGCAAAGAATGCAGAAGTTAATTATATGATGTAGGTTAAAACTTCTTGCTACTACTTAATTGTGATATACATATTGTATACCTCGCCTAACCAATACATCCCAGTTGTAAGGTCACCTCCCTTCCATCACTGCATCGTAACTTGCCACTCTGTGGTGAGGGTCGAATTGTATCGTACAGTGTACCTAATTAGCTTGTGTCCAGTATATTTGTGATGTGCCAGTGAGAAAGTTCATATATCATTTCACAGAGATGCAAAAATGGTTTAAGATGGGTGTATACAAATGTAAGTGAATTATACATGTATGTAAACAAGTGAATTATATGTTTTGCAATCCTACTCTTAATGTTTATCATCCTTATAAATACTTTAAGAGTATCATTCATAATTTTGATTGAGAGTGAAGGTGTCCTTCAGCCACCTGTCCACCTACTGTTTAATTGGTAGAGTGTGTTAACAGGAAAGTTTCTGCCACATATTTTTCACCTGTCTTAGTCTCCTTTATGTTTTCAGGTGTAAACTCCTTCTATCTTTATACCTGGCCACTTTGGCCACTTTACAACTGTGTCTTCAGGTGTTACAGCATAATATATGCAGGTTTCTGTTTTGGTTTGGAATTCACTATTTGTGTATTATAGTGAGAGGCCTAATGAGTCTTGAGTACAGAATTCTTTATAGTTACCATGGTTTTGAAATCCTTGTAATGCAATAAGAAGACATCAGAAATGTCTAGAATTTTTGTTTTCAATTTTATTTTGACGGGGGGATCGGCATAGTGTGAATTTATCCTGGTTTCAAAATAATGACTGCAGTGCAGAAATTTTAAAAAATGATTCACATCACAATCATGGCTTTAAATATGAAAAAATGCCCTGTGTAGCCCACTATTTGGTAATGTGTAATGCAGTATGGTTGATGAGGTCCGACATGTGTACCCATATTTACCCTCTGTGTATGTAGCTAGGTAGTGGTATGTGTATGTAGAATCATGTTCGTCCATTGAACTTTGTATAGTAATAATCACCCTGTACAGAAATGGTGATTTGTTGTCCTGCCAGGCTGGTGCATGGATCATGTCTGGATTCAAGATTTTCTAATAATTGTCATGAGAAAACAAAAACAATAAAAATATTGAATTTGCTAAAGGCATATATAGAAATGTTGTTGTGTTATCTGTTTTATCTGAATGAAGATCCACCTGGATTACAAAATACAAGAGGCCAAATGGGCCGTCACTCAACTGGTATCAATTTAGTATGTAATCCTTGTGGATTTTAGTAATGTTACTATTCGATTCAAAGGATCTTACTAAAAGATTTAAACATATGATCCCTGTGACCTTGAAATACAAACAATGACATTCAGTTGAAAGCTTTTCATCCCAGCTGCCGTGTGCTTTTTCACTAAATTTCATTACCCTGGACTTCTGGTGGAAATTTAAAAGTACATGTATTTGACCCCTTGAAAATGAGTGAAGGTCATTAATTTGACAGAAACTTGATAGCCTTTTTATCCCAGCATGTAATTACTGATCAAATATCATAAATTTAGGCCTCTTTGTTATTGAGAAGAATATTTTACTTGTAAAAGGTTTTAAATGTATTCGACCCCTGTGACCTTGAAATCTTGTCAAGGTATTTCAGGTAAATACACTTGGTAGCCCTTCATTCTAGCATGCTACATGCATACAGAATATCAACACTGGACCTTTTGGTTATTGAAAATAATTTGAAGATTTTTTCTGGGAGATAACTTCATTTACACAAATAACACATTTAGTGTTTAAGGTAACACTTATCCTGAAGTGTAGTATGTGATTTTGGGGTCTGATAAAAACAATTTCTAACAGGTAAGATATATAGTCAATTTTATTGCTGGATCATAAAACTTAACAATTTATAGATATTACCACAACACCATACAACAAATTCCATTTAATAAAGCACTAGTATCTAATTGAGTAACTGTAAGGTGGCCCTGACGACAAACACACCTCAGACTTTCAGCTTGATGCATTCTGTATAAACATCCCATACTTCCTCATTTATACCTGTACATGTTGACATGGAGATGGTCCAGTTTGAGACCCACACTATAGACGATCATGAGTAATAAAGATGCAGCACCGTACCATTCTGAGATAAAATACTGTTTGGCTAATTCACTAATCTACATATATTTACACGTAAGTATTTGATTTAAATCACTTCAATATGACTTCTTCCTTCTGGATTACAACTGATTTTTTTTTTCTGGATTACAAATTTGTATTTTGGAGTCTAAACACAGCCACACTCGTATACAAAATTCTGTATTTGATGTAAAAGATCTGGCGGAACCTCCGGACACAAGAGTAAGCTAATATGTTCGACACCTAATGATATCTTTTATTTTACATTTAGTAATTATCTACACTTAGTATGAAGTTGACCAGATATAGTCATTTTGATTTACAAATTCATATTCCTTGGTATCTTACAATCGTATATTTTATTAATTTAAGATATTCATTAAAAATTGCTGTCATCACTGCCATCTTTTGATTGATTCAATGAAAACTATGTTCCACAGCCTATACGCCTCCCATACACACGTATTTAAGTTGGAGGTATTCGTCAATACCATATTTACTGCCTTCGCTGCCGAGACCTGATTCCTTCCAGCCCCCGAATGGGGCCTCTGGGAGGGACACTACCCCTTCGTTGACCCCCACTAGGCCTGTCTCCAGCTGCTCGGCCACACGCCAGATCTGACTGAGGTTTTGGGAGTAGAAGTACCCTAGGAGATAGAAATAAACATTTATTATACATTGTTTATCAATTTCTTACATCAATGTCATACATATGCAGATGCTGATCAAAGTCCATTTCCTCATGTTTTTAAAAACTTTTTTAAACTGCCTAAAACAATCCTGCATTAAGAACAATCACTTTATTATAAATTTATTTCTGATATCCTGTTTCTTTCGTTACCTTAGTTAAATTCCATATTGACTATTTTGGAATATAGGACATTTTTGACACAGAAACAGGCACATTGACTCTATACTATGAATTAAACATTACACACATATCGAAGGGAATCTCCAGAGCTAGCTGACATACTTGACAATAGGACCTCAAACATTTGCTTTCATGGACAAAATATTACATGCCTAGGAATGTAGGACATATGTTAAATTTTGTTTCAACATGTAACTTTTTTATAGCATGCTTGACTGAATAGATGACTTTTCTCTGAAGAATAGAACAAGTCACAGGGTTAATGATTGTTCCATTATTTGGATCAATTTAGTCTTCAAAATATAACCCAGGTAGTGTGAAAAGAGCATAATTGGCAAATAAATTTTGTGAAGTTAAATGTACATGTACACTGGAATTGTTGTAACTCAGTACAAGTAATCTACCACTACTGCATCTATATCAGATTTTCTGCTGCACTTCTTCATTCTCCTAGGCCAAAGATAGGATTCAATTTGATGGACTAGAATGAGTTTTTATCATTTATCACAGTACAGTATAACTATTACAAACCTGCCAATCCTGATGATGTAAGATTCGCTATGGCAATGGCTTCCTCTTCGGTTTTAAATCTGTTAGTAGATTATTTTACATGCAGTTGTATGAGTGTAAGTTTGTTAAATGACCAAGGCAAATACATTATGATTGAAAACATGTGGTCTGTAAGCTCAGGCATCTTAACATTTATGATAGAGAGACTGTTTACAATGCTCGGAAATAAGCCCACTCATATATACATTTGTATAAAGCAGTTCGGGAATAATGCTATGTCACTGTCCAGCGATATGCCCCTACTGTGGGTCAGAAGTTATGTGTTGCCCCCCCCCCCTGGGCTTCTTGCAGGATAAATATGGTACATGTACAAGGAAATTATAGTGACTTATCAGTATTAAAAAAACAATATGTTTAATCATTCACACCATGTGTGAGGCTGGGCTCCTTCTTTTGCCCATTCATTGAAATCAGAGTTATCTTGTGTGTTTTTTATAGGGTTTAACCTTTCACAAGTTCACAATTTTTATGATTGAACTTACCCAGGTAATCATACATGTAAAATGCGGGAGAGAACTGATATAGGCCCAGCCTGTTCAATCCCATTCATTGTACCATCAAAATGAATAAAATTTGTTGAAATGAGATGAAATACATGTAAAAAATATTATTTGTACTTACTTCAAAATAGGAGCGACAGGTCCAAATGTCTCCTCGTAAGCACACCTCATTTCCTTTGTAACCTGAGACAACAAGGTAGGAGAGAAGAAGTTTCCGTCCAGCCTCTTACCTCCCCTGACAACAGTGGCGCCCTTACTCACCGCATCATCTACATGGCCCTGGACCTGAAGAATATGAAGCATGATAGAGTTTCATAAAAATGCCATTAACTTCCTTAGTGAAAAAACATTTAACACATTTGACTCCTGTGACTTTTAAAGCGGTCCAAGGTCATTCATTTAGACAAAATTGGAAGCCCTTATCCCAGTATGCTTCATGGTTATTATCAGTACTCTGTACATTTTGGTTATTGAGAAGAGGTATTCAAAATGAAAATAAGAAAATTACGTCAGAAAGACGGAGATGACCACACACCAACTCATTAGCTCCCATGTCCTTCAGGAAGGTGAGGTCACACATTTTTTGAAACACTATGTAAGGAGCAATTTAAAACTAGCAATATGACAACCTATCAGATGATTACCTGGTATAAGGGTACATCAGTGTTGTGTAGTCATCATGTCTAGAGCCTAACTTTGTCTACAGCCTGCTGTAGATTAGGGGACCTTGTGTAGGTCATCATGTCTGCAGGCTTACCTTGTCTAAAGCCTTACTGTTGATCATGGGGCCTTGTGTAGGTCATCATGTCTGGAACCTTACCTTGTCTAAAGCCTTACTGTTGATCATGGGGCCTTGTGTAGGTCATCATGTCTGCAGGCTTACCTTGTCTACAGCCTTACTGTTGATCATGGGGCCTTGTATAGTCATCATGTCTGGAACCTTACCTTGTCTAAAGCCTTACTGTTGATCATGGGGCCTTGTATAGTCATCATGTCTGGAACATTACCTTGTCTAAAGCCTTACTGTTGATCATGGGGCCTTGTGTAGGTCATCATGTCTGCAGGCTTACCTTGTCTACAGCCTTACTGTTGATCATGGGGCCTTGTGTAGGTCATCATTTCTGCAGGCTTACCTTGTCTAAAGCCTTACTGTTGATCATGGGGCCTTGTGTAGGTCATCATTTCTGCAGGCTTACCTTGTCTACAGCCTTACTGTTGATCATGGGGCCTTGTGTAGGTCATCATTTCTGCAGGCTTACCTTGTCTACAGCCTTACTGTTGATCATGGGGTCTTGTGTAGGTCATCATGTCTGCAGGCTTACCTTGTCTACAGCCTTACTGTTGATCATGGGGCCTTGTGTAGGTCATCATTTCTGCAGGCTTACCTTGTCTAAAGCCTTACTGTTGATCATGGGGTCTTGTGTAGGTCATCATGTCTGCAGGCTTACCTTGTCTAAAGCCTTACTGTTGATCATGGGGCCTTGCGTAGGTCATGTCTGGAGCCTCACCTTGTCTACAACCTTACTGTTGATCATGGGGCCATGTGTAGGTCATCATGTCTACAGGCTTACCTTGTCTAAAGCATTACTGTTGATCATGGGGCCTTGTGTAGGTCATCATGTCTACAGGCTTACCTTGTCTAAAGCCTTACTGTTGATCATGGGGCCTTGTGTAGGTCATGTCTGGAGCCTCACCTTGTCTACAACCTTACTGTTGATCATGGGGCCTTGTGTAGGTCATCATGTCTACAGGCTTACCTTGTCTACAGCCTTGTGTAGATCAGTGGGCCTTGTGAAGAATATCATGTCTGGAGCCTTACCTTGTCTACAGCCTTGCTGTTGATCAGGGGGCCTTGTGTAGTTCCAGCCGCAAAACCATCTCCCACTTTGAGTTCCTTGTCCATGGTTTCTGCTAGCTTCTGTACAAACTCGTCATAGATCCCCTCCTGCACCAGGATCCTGTTGGCACATACGCAGGTCTGTAAAAATTGAGAAAGACAAATACCTGTATGTTTAATGGTACATGTACATTCCAGGTTCCCATATATATTTGAAAGATATACATATAGCTGTATATTGTGGGAACCCAAGGGAAACATAAATTTAATTACTCTCAGAGTATAGCTGATCAACTGTAACAATGTATATATATAGGTCAGAAATATAGCTCACCCTCTGATCAAATGATTATTAAGTTAAAACACATGTTTTGCATATCTGACACTTCAGTACTGTGACATTATATTTCACGTTATTGTACTCATTGTGTTCACCACATATACATTCTACCTACTGTAACTTACCTGTCCTGAACACTTGAACTTCTACCTGCTGTGACTTACCTGTCCTGAACACCAGAACTTCTACCTGTCTAGAACTTCTACCTGCTGTGACTTACCTGTCTAGAACTTCTACCTGCTGTGACTTACCTGTCTAGAACTTCTACCTGCTGTTACTTACCTGTCTAGAACTTCTACCTGCTGTTACTTACCTGTCTAGAACTTCTACCTGCTGTGACTTACCTGTCTAGAACCTCTACCTGCTGTGACTTACCTGTCTAGAACTTCTAACTGCTGTGACCTACCTGTCCAGAATTTCTACCTGCTGTGACTTACCTGTCCAGAATTTCTACCTGCTGTGACTTACCTGTCCAGAATTTCTACCTGTGTAACTTACCTGTCCAGAACACCTGAACTTACAGCCCATCAGCCCCTTCACTGCTGCACCCACATCAGCACTATCAAACACAATGTAAGGGGCATTCCCTCCCAGCTCCAGGGAGACCTTCTTTACGGTAGACGCTGACTGCTCCAGTAGAATCTAAACAGAAAACACCACACCCAAAACTATTGCTGAGTTTGTATTCATGCAGTAATACACAATGTAGCATAATTTAATTGGACAAAATTCAGTAGTTCTAGAATATTGTTTCAAATTTACATGAATTTGTAAATTGTCTATCAAAAGCTTGGTTGCCTAAATTTAGTAAGTGTATTTTCCTAATATTTGTTTTAGTCAATCTTATTATCTGATGAGTGAGGTACGTAATTAATCGACCTACCTTTCCGACTGGTGTTGAGCCAGTAAATGAGATCTTCATCACCAGCGGGCTTTTACATAGTGTCTTCCCCACCTCCGCAGCATGGTTACGGGATGAGGTCACTACATTGAGGACACCGGGTGGTAGTCCAGCCATGGACGCTAACTATGTAACATAAACACATAAAGACAAAAGGTCATAAAGGTCAGGTATGTTCAAAATATTAACCACATCCCCTGTTTATTTCAATAATTGGAAGAAACTTGAAGAAGATATACATGTACTTATACATAAAAACTTTGAATTAATTTATTTATTAATTTTGAACACACATTTTCATACATTTACAATTAATTTAGCACGAAGAGGCTATGCAAAGTTTGTTGTACATTAATAAAAAAATTGAGAATTTATATTCAAGTTATCCTTTGATGAAAAGGGTTGTACAACCATGATATTAGTCGTTAAGGAGGATGTTTACCTCACAGAGGGCGAGGGCGGAGTAGGGCGTGTCCTCCGCTGGCTTGAGGACCACAGTACAGCCCGCAGCAATGGCTGCACATGCCTTCCTAGTTATCATTGCATTGGGGAAATTCCACTAAAAGAAAAAATAACATCATTTCAAAGTCAGTTCCTGACAGAAAAAAGAAACAAACAAAAAATAAGTGCCTGTTGTCAAGTCTCCAGATAAATATTGACTATGTACACTAATATTAGAAATCTATTTTTAAGGTAGAGAAAAGGAGAGTTAACAAACAAAGCTTGACCGTTGAAAACTCAAGAAAAAATCTTGTACATAAACTGAAGGACTATCTTACTGGTGTGATCATCCCTGCCACTCCTAACGGTTGTTTGAGGACGAGGAGACGACGAGTTTTGACAGGAGTTGGGATGATGTCTCCATATACTCGGCGGGCCTCCTCAGAAAACCAATCCATGAATGCCGTTCCATACGCCACCTCTCCCGCAGCCTCTGCTAAGGGCTTCCCCTACATCACACAAGTACACTGTTAATGATTCCCAATACTTTACAATGTCAAGGTTTTCCCTAAGTTACGGAGGTAAAACGTTATGTGACAGTCAATCTAATCAGTGTTGCCTACATAACACAATGGCAATGTCAGGGTCAAGCTTGTATCCTGCATTAAACAATTGCAATGTAAAAGGTCATTTGATCAAACATCACATAAGTATGATTTAAAGGTCAGAGGTCAGGGTTTCGTCATCCTCGATATCCAAGGGTTATGATCACCTATGTAGATAACATACCAGGTAGGTGATCATAACCCCTGGATATCGAGGGCGGGTTTCTTAGGACAAGGATCAATATCACCCTTAGGACATATAACAAAATGTCAAGGTCAGGGCTTCTTAGGACAGGGATCAATCTTTCACTTAGTACATATAACATAATGTCGAGGTCAGGGCTTAGGACAGGGATCAATCTCTCACTTAGGACGTATAACATAATGTCGAGGTCAGGGCTTAGGACAGGGATCAATCTCTCCCTTAGGACATATAACATAATGTAAAGGTCAGGGCTTCTTAGGACAGGGATCAATCTCTCCTTTAGGACATATTATATATTGTCAAGGTCAGGGGTCTACCAAAATAACACACTGTTTAATGATGTCACGATAGTATGTAAGATATCAATGTCAAATACATTCCTTACCCAGGAATATACATGTACATGTGTCAAGGTGATGTGCTTCCTAACTTAACAGCAGTCCAATATCAAGATTATGGCTAAACAGTTTTGTAGTTTTTATATGTAATGATCAGATGAATATTTCAATTGGCATGATTAAGTTACTATTTACAATGAGATGTAAATTATCATAGACTAATATGTATATACTGGTGCCTTACCATTTCTGCTGTGAGAACCTTTGCCAATTCATCTTTATGCTGTGTACACAACTCAGACCATTTCTTAAGAATACCACTTCTTTCCTTTAAATAAAAAATACAGAAATTATTCCCTGAAACTGTGAGACAAAGAAAGAAAATTGAAATGAAAAGATGTAGCAAATAATGAAAAAGGTATTAGTATAAATGTACTAATTTATTACAAGATATTTTCAAAGTTTAAACAATGAACTTTTACCACAATTCTGTATCTTAAGTTTTTATACTTTATCACAGAAAGTTCAATGGCCCTGAATCGTCACGCCACTGTACACTGAACAAAGCTATGATAACCTCTAAAGAAAAAAGATTTTACCTGTTCCCTATTAGAAGCCTACATAGATAAGGCACACGAGGGAGATATCAGGAGTACACATTGTAGGTATGAGGTCACTGACCTTGGCTGTAGTTTCCTTCCACGTCTGAAATGCCTTATGAGCTATTTCTATGGCTTTCTCTGTGTCCTGGGCATTCATATCAGGGACACTTCCAATCACCCCACCCGTCGACGGATTTGTCACTTTGAACAAATCAAAAACAGATCTACTTAAAATCATTTGTTAGTCATAGTTGATGAGGATGGTTTGCACATTATATGCTTTATAATAATAATGATAATTTTATGATTAATACTTAGATATAGTGCCCTTACCCCCTAGCTATCATAAGCCACTCTAAAGCCCTTTACAGAATATATAGATATATAATTATTACATTAATGAATACAATTCTGCCTGAGGAAATCTCAGTGCTACCTTGTCAGATGCTTACTACATACATGTAGTCATATGCCACCTGACTAATATCTTACTATGTGTAAATTTATAATAGAACACTTTGTAATCTTTTCAATTTATAGACATGCTCCAGTGGCATTACCACCTTGTATGTCATAACTACAATTTTGGTATATAATACAAAAAAAGAAAATCATCCCTTAAAAAAAAAGAAAAAGAACCTATCAAAAAATGCAAGTTATCATTAATTCAGATACCTTGGAATGTTTTTCCACTGGCAGCTGACACCCACTTTCCATCTACGAAGGCTTGTTCATGTATAAAAGAGCTTGCATTCCGGGTCACCCCAGCTGCAGCAGCTGGTGCTCTGTCCATCTTGAGTTGGTGGAGTGAAAAG
Organism: Mimachlamys varia; assembly: GCA_947623455.1. Taxonomy (NCBI): domain Eukaryota; kingdom Metazoa; phylum Mollusca; class Bivalvia; order Pectinida; family Pectinidae; genus Mimachlamys; species Mimachlamys varia. The sequence continues at coordinate 6,068,332 of OX392534.1, forward strand.
ACTGTGATCTGGTGGCGATGAAGATGGAAGACGGAATGCAATTTCCTGTACATAAAAGTCTGAAAACAGAACAGCAAATTCTTTACACTCATTAATTAAAAGATATAACTAGTGCAAAGGGTTCTGGCTCTGAATGATCCACTAAATATTGGGGTTGCTGGCATATATAGCAAAATCGTTCATGAAAGTAAAATGTTCATCATTTAAAGACTAAGAGAGGTTATAAAGTTTTCCCTAATATTGTGACAGCAAATTAAGGCTGCTAAATTTATATTTAACAGGCAACATGAAGTTTGACACATAATTCCATCGATGTCAGAAGCTTAACATAGAATATAATATTGAAGGGTGTCTAATGTAAGATTATTCATAATTTCACACAAAACAACCAGAAACCTTTAATATTATAGTGTGTATGTATGTATTTCATGATGCTTTCTCTTTACAAAGCAATACATATTGTTTCAAATTCATTTTAGAACAAATGCTGGAATAATCATATTATTAATGATTGTTTAAACGTTAGTTACTACTTTCATAAATTATGTTCATTTGATTTCTGGATACGTCTGAAGCTCGCGATCACGTCTATTGAAGAATTATTTCTACTTTCATTTTACATTAAGTACAGCTGACTATGTATATGTCATTTAAATACTTGATGCACACCATGTTATGATGTCTGATGTCTGTAAGACCTGGCCGTCACACAGTCGAGACTTCCTTGTCGAGAAACGCACTTGTCAATACATCTCATTACATATTGGCAAAATTTGATCTTTAATCTGTGCTCGTGTGTGACAGGATATTAAAACGTTAGATATTTAGAGTAACTTCCCTTGGGACAGGAAGTGAGGCACCCGAAAGGGAGTCAGTTTTATACAATCTCGCACAAAACTATTTATTACTCGATCCCATCACCCCGTGTCGTCCCTCTAACATCAACTAGATGACATTAACTGATGAAATAATATTAGGCTACTAGGTCGCGATACTTTTGAAATGCAATATGCTTTTAAAACACATAATTAGCCTCAACATAATAAATTCAAACAAACTTGATATGACTATTAAAATTCTCATTAAAAAAACAACAAAAAGAAATAGTAGTTTTAGTCTAGTGTTTTCGTAACAAAAGGATTATTTTTGAACAAATAAAAAAAAAATGCTATCTGACACGAATGTTTTTCTGCGGCCTTTTGAAAATTGGTTCATTGGAAGATATCTGCTCTGCCATCCTCAGCATCCTCAGCCTCACATATATATAATACAGGCCCTTCATTGAAAAAAAATGCAATCAGTGAATGGAATAATATATAAAGACGGTTGACAAAGAAATATAGGGGCATTGGGCACTGGACATTAAGGAAGGGAGACGGACATGAACGATTGTGGCGTGAAATGGAATAAGCAGGATAGACTGATAAGAAAGCATGAAATGGAAAAAATAAGGATCGAAGGCCTAGGGAGACGGACATTGCGACTCGAATTAATTTTGTAAGCCAAGGAGACGGACATCGCGGCGTAAAATGGAATAAGCAAAGGAGACTGACATCGCGGCGTAAAATGGAAAAGGCAAGGGAGACGGACATTGCGGCGTAAAATGGAATAAGTAAAGGAGACGGACATCGCGGCGTGAAATCGAAAAGGCAAGGGAGACGGACATGGCGGCACGACATGGAATAAGCAAAGGAGACGGACATCGCGGCGTAAAATGGAATAAGCAAAGGAGACGGACATCGCGGCGTAAAATGGAATAAGCAAAGGAGACGGACATCGCGACGTAAAATGGAAAAGGCAAGGGAGACGGACATTGCGGCGTAAAATGGAATAAGCAAAGGAGACGGTCATCGCGGCTTAAAATGGAAAAGGCAAGGGAGACGGACATCGCGGCGTAAAAAGGAGTAAGCAAAGGAGACGGACATCGCGGCGTAAAATGGAAAAGGCAAGGGAGACGGACATTGCGGCGTAAAAAAAATAAGCAAAGGAGACGGACATCGCGGCTTAAAATGGAAAAGGCAAGGGAGACGGACATCGCGGCGTAAAAAGGAATAAGCAAAGGAGACGGACATCGCGGCGTGAAATCGAAAAGACAAGGGAGACGGACACCGTGGCGTGAATGGAATAAGCAAAGGAGACGGATATCGCGGCGTGAAATGGAATAAGCAAAGGAGACGGACATCGCGGCGTAAAATGGAATAAGCAAAGGAGACGGACATCGCGGCGTGAAATCGAAAAGACAAGGGAGACGGACATCGCGGCGTAAAATTGAAAAGACAAGAGAGACGGACACCGCGGCGTGAAATGGAATAAGCAAAGGAGACGGACATCGCGGCGTAAGATGGAATAAGCAAAGGAGACGGACATCGCGACGTGAAATGGAATAGGCAAAGGAGACGGACATCGCGGCGTGAAATCGAAAAGGCAAGGGAGACGGACATCGCGGCGTAAAATGGAGTAATTAAGCAGGAGAGACGGACATGGCTGCATGACATGGAATAAGGAATGGAGACTGACATAGAGGTGTATAATTGAATAAGCAAAGGAGACGGACGTGAATGCCTGAAATAATAACAAAGGAGAATGACATTGCGACGTGAAATGGAATAAGCAAAGGAGACGGACATCGCGGCGTAAAATTAAAAGGCAAGGGAGACGGACATCGCGGCGTGAAATGGAGTAATTAAGCAGGAGAGACGGACATGGCGGCATGACATGGAATAAGGAATGGAGACGGACATAGAGGTGTATAATTGAATAAGCATGGGAAACGGACATGGAGGCGTGACATGGAATGAGGAAGGGAAACGAACACTAAGGCGTGAACTAGAATAAAGAGGGGAGACGGACATTTAGGCTTAAAATGGTATAAGCAAGGGAGACGGTCATTATATGGCGGCGTGAATGGAATACGGAAGGGAGACGGACAAGAAGACGTGAAATTGAATAAGGAAGCTAAAAGGAAACGGACAAGGAGGCGTAACATTTAATAAGGAAGCTAAAGGGAGACGGACAAGGAGGCGTGAAATTGAATAATGAAGCCAAAGGGAGACGGACAAGGAGGCGTGAAATTGAATAAGGAAGCTAAAAGGAAACGGACAAGGAGGCGTGAAATTGAATCAGGAAGCTAAAAGGAAACGGACAAGGAGGCGTAACATTGAATAAGGAAGCTAAAGGGAGACGGACAAGGAGGCGTGAAATTGAATAAGGAAGCTAAAGGGAGACGGACAAGGAGGCGTGAAATTGAATAAGGAAGCTAAAAGGAAACGGACAAGGAGGCGTGAAATTGAATAAGGAAGCTAAAGGGAGACGGACAAGGAGGCGTGAAATTGAATAAGGAAGCTTAAAAGGAAACGGACAAGGAGGCGTGAAATCCAATAAGGAAGCTAAAAGGAAACGGACAAGGAGGCGTGAAATTGAATAAAACGGACAGGGAGGCGTGATATTGAATAAGGAAGCTAAAGGGAGACGGACAAGGAGGCGTGAAATTGAATAAGGAAGCTTAAAAGAGACGGACAAGGAGGCGTGAAATTGAATAAGGAGGGACAACGACCTTAGATGTGTGAAATAAAATAATGTGGGGCAATGGTCATGGAGATTTAAAATGTAAGATGAAGGGGCGACGGAACATGCCGACGTGAAATGGAATAAAGAGGTGTGAAATGGAAGGAGAACGGGTATGGAGATGGGGAATAAAAGAAGGAGGGATATGCAATTGGTGCTTTTCAATGAAAAAAGGAAGATTGGGAGATGCAAATCGTGAAACATATAGGGTAGATATGTACGTGTTTTGCGCTATACATTCTGTATTTAAAAAAAAACAGCCATCTTAAATTGACATACTACTGTTTCAGACAGAGAAGGGTTTAGTTTGGTTGGTTTGGCTTATTTTGTTTTACGTCCTATTAACAGCCAGGGTCATTCAATGACGTGCCTTGTTCACCTATGGTCAGTACCAGCAAATGCCCCGAATGGGTTTCGAACTCGCAACCCAGATTTGGAGGGCTAGTGTAGAATGCCGGGAAACCTTAAGTCTATAACCACTCGGCCCCTCAGAGACAGAGATGCTTACACTGGATACATGCATTGATACAGAGACAGCTGTCATTTTACTTATACTTAATGTTCGGGCTTAAAGAGGACAATTCTTTTTCATCTAGGTACATGATTAACTCCAGTTGAAAGTGACATTAAAGCACAGGGCAACTTCACCGATGATAATTATAATAAACAATATTTGAATAGAATAATTTTCTTCTGATTTATATGTATCTGAAGGAATATTAAATGTGCAGTTAAATTGCCAAACAGAATGTTATTTTATAATATAAATGTACAAGGTACGTGTAGCACCGCGCGGTAAGACAAAGAGATAAAATTACAATGTGTGATGTCGCATATGGATTCAGGTGTGACCCAGTTTGTGACCTAATTCATGCTTGATCAATCTTAGCGTGGAAACATAAATAAGACATAACAAACATCGCACTGTACACATTTCTGTATCATTGTCTGACAGTTGCACGTACAAGTTATGCCCAGAGAATCATAACTTACCTGTCTAATTTCTTACCTGCAGTACCTGCTCTGCTGACCTTTGCAGATGTCGACGAATTGTTTGGTTCATGGGAAGATAAGCTGTACTATCCTTTACACACACATCTCCACACACGTGTACACACACCATAAGCGTGTGTACACAAGGTGGGGTACGGAACTCGAGCGGTGGAGATGAATAAATTTTAGTATAATATATATCTTCCTCCACACACTTAAACAAACAAATCTTTGTGTGTCTGTACCGTAAGTAACCACATTTCTATAAAAAATCATAATCACGATTTTTTTTTTCAAATTTGCGAATATAGTGTATTCAGAATATAAACTTAAATTGAAATCTTCTACAGTTGAAAGTCTCCGAACAATGAACACATACGAATAATTCCTGGAGGCGAACACCTTTAAGTTACCCCCCTCCCCCCCCCCCACCTTACGTTGGAATTTTATATATAATTTACCATATACGACTATTTTTACATTCTGCGTTGCATTCGCCTATATATCATTATTAAACCAAATTGTAGTATATCACACTGTATACTACAATTTGCAATCCTCATCACATGACGTTATTTCTGACGCCATGTTGGACTACGTAATATCAAAGCTTTGCACTCCGCCTCAGATAAGATGCATAATGACTTTGAATCAATCGCTTAGATGACACTGATTTCAATCAGGTCATTATGACGTCTTGTCTGGCGCCATATTGGACTACGTTACGTCAACGCTTTGACCTCCGCCTCAAATAACATGTACAATGGCTTTGGGCCAATAGCTCAGATGACGTTGATTTAAGTAAGACTTTTCAAGTAAAGAAACACGCACGGAAAAGGGAGAAAGTTTAACGATTATATCCCGAAGAAATAGACATGAGGATATTTTGAAATTATCCGTAATGTAAATATAAGCATTGAACTGTTACCAGGCCCCAGGATCATGAAACAATCTTAAGTTTAAATTTGTCTTAAGTTTGGACTTAGCCAATCACAAATGACGTTACAAAAAGTAGTGTTATACCTGATTGGCTAAGCACAAACTTAAGTCTAAAGATTGTTTCATGATCTCGGGGCCAGATGTAGTATACAGTCGATATGAATACAGTTTGGGTGACAGATAAATAATATCATGTCGCCCTAACGGGCGGCATTCTATTTATCTGCCACCCAAATTGTATTCATATCGACTGTATACTACATCTGGTAACAGTTAAATGCTTAAATATTAGAACTTAAAGTTGCTGAACATTTGACCCCTTTTTTTGTCTTCAAGGTTTCTCTCAACCATTCAAGGATGTAAAAAAATGTTTCCTTAAAAAAATAATTAATTCGATCGCAGATCCGATATATTAACTTTATTAACAACACAATTTTAATTATCTGTAACTGAAACAAGAGACCATTGGGCCTTTGCGGTTATTAGAGAATTCGGAGCTTCATTCACCACAGACTTCGGCCCCGTCCGTATTGGTCGAATCAGATTCATGAATTTTATGTAAACAAAAATAATAAATCTCATAAAATGATGCGTTAGACTGATTTCGGTTTTATTTCGCTGGTCATTAATAAAAACAAAAACAAACAAAAAACAGCTAAGTTCCCATTCGGGCACCGCCAATATGTCCCTAGCGGGCCGGGTAGAATAAACTTTCCGATTAACAAATTATTGCTCTTTCTAAATGATAATTCAGAACGTTAGAAGGATAATAGCATTTAAAAAAAAAACACAATTTTAGCCAAATTCTCCATTTGGTGCCCCCTTGTCCCTTTGGGTATGTTTACCTTATGCATGTGAGGCATTATTTGCCTCCCTTCGTAGTGTTCCATAATAAATTAGATTGAAATATACAGATGTGTTTATGAAAAAAAGCGCTTAATGCAAAAGTAAGAAATGATATGATATGTAAAATTTCAACCGATGTAAAACAGCTTAAGTGTGTATTTGTATTGGCTGGAAAAGCAATCATAAAACACTTATTGAAAGATTGTCTCGATTGTCTCGGAGTCCTTGTTAGTTCTATTAACTCCTGGAATGTATCGTTGCAAATTGATACGTTGCTAGGTAGTCGATTGTTACCAGGTAACAAAAGTCTAACCAATCGCTAGGCTGGAACCTGTCCTTTGAGTAGTAGCGACAACCGACTTCAAGCTAGCCCTCTTTACCGTTACGTTACCGCGAGATCATTCTAATGAACGTCAAAGGTTCAAACAACTCTCCACGTGTCGTCACCAAGGTCTTACACCCTGAGCCTTTGACTGCTGATGACTTATTCTAGGGTTACAGAGAGTCTTTGTTGGTCCTGCGCTATCAAGTTGTGTTCTATTTATTTCTGAGAATCTTATAGGAGTTCAATAAAACCTAAGATTTCAAACACAAATCGATGTTTTACGTCCACCCATGTGTTTTATCAACGATACATAGGTGTGCTCGAGGATTGAAATTTTATGTCCAATTTTGCCGATCTAGGACGTCTTTTGACCAACTCAAAGAATTTAATCCATTAATACTTCTTCGCACAAATTTTCTATAGTTCACACAATAAAAAGGTGCTATTATCATATTTGTTGAATTCAAAGCAGTCCTTTGAGGCAGTGATATTTTTCTTTGAGTGACCTGAAGGTATCAAACAAGCAAGACAAATGTGACATCATCAAAATAAAATTTAATACAATTACAAAAAAACCTCCCCTTATAAAACAAGTATTGCCGAAATTTTGAAAACAGAATAAGAAATGTTTAATCTGGTGTTCAGATTGAAAAGAAAATCGCATTTTGTCGTTAACCTTAAAAGTCCATTTCTGGTTCTTATGTTCAGAAAAGTTTATTTCCGATGCTTAGACTGAGAACAGTTGATATCCGGCACTAATCTGGTATCAGGCTGGGAAAAGGAGACCTCCTATGATGTACACAACACCATTGGTTACGCTGACGTCACTCCGTATTACTGGGGCTCCGTTCAGGGTAATGGCGGCTACAAGATAACAGGTATTACAGGTAAGTATTTAGATATAGTTCAAGGGCATCGTAAACAACATATTGTGCACCAATCGTCGTACACTAGCTTTCCCTGTCGTTTTTCACACACGTTTACGATAACGTAATATGCAAATAAGATGACATCAATGCAATACATTGAGCTATTCAATATATACATGGTTGTTTGAACAAGGTGTAGTTTATATAATCTTAAAACCAGATCGTCGAAGAAATGTCTAATTTATTTGTATGAGAAACATCTTATACTGTCTTCATTGACATTAAGAAGGACGCCAGTTTATCACAAAACACGTCCTAACATAGACCCTATATCTGCCTTATAGCGCCATTTGGTATTAACACTTCTACTCACTTCCGTTATTCTTGACCGTGATGTGTTGCCCGAGTGCGTTGGTCAGTACGGCTCCGTCAGTCAGACTCACGGAGTAAAAGGTGGATTTGACCACGTGATTCTTCAACAAATCTAAAACATTGAATACATTAGTACAGATAAGCGAGGACAGTCTACATTGAGTGGAACTGATCAACTGTCACACATTGTTCCAATATCGTCAACTGTCACACATTGTCCCAATATCGTCAACTGTCACACATTGTCCCAATATCGTCAACTGTCACACATTGTCCCAATATATCGTCAACTGTCACAAATTGTCCCAATATCGTCAACTGTCACACATTGTCCCAATATCGTCAACTGTCACACACTGTCTCAATATATCGTCAACTGTCACACATTGTCCCAATATCGTCAACTGTCACACATTGTCCCAATATCGTCAACTGTCACACTTTGTCCCAATATATCGTCAACTGTCACACATTGTCCCAATATCGTCAACTGTCACACATTGTCCCAACATCGTCTCAGTTTCATATAATTTATCTGAACGAGTCATTTCACATTTTTTGATAGTTCTAGTATCTATTTCATATTGAATTTCATTTTCATGAACATATCTTACTTGTAGTCCGTGTGGCGTTAGATAGGGTCTGGTTGGCAAACGCTGGAACATTTCCAAAGACAGAGTTGTTGGGAGCAAAGACTGTTATGTTGTCTTCTGTAAAGAAGAGGGATTCATCAGTCATCTGATACACAGCGCGATAACAATCAAGGATGAACAGTATTCGACCACGTCTTATCTATCATTATATAACATATTAATCATACAGACTCATCTAGGAGGAACAGCCTGAACGAAATTGGCTCAACCGATAATTAATTACTTGTAGTCCATCGGTGAGATGATTGGTTGACCAGGACTTTGAAATGATTGGATGAACCATGTCTTTGAACATATTTGGTTAGACTAGGTCTGTGAAGTGATTGGTTAGACTAGGTCTGTGAAGTGATTGGTTAGACTAGGTCTGTGAAGTGATTGGTTAGACTAGGTCTGTGAAGTGATTTGTTAGACTAGGTCTGTGAAGTGATTGGTTGAACTAGGTCTTTGAAATGATTGGTTAGACTAGGTCTGTGAAGTGATTGGTTGAACTAGGTCTGTGAAGTGATTGTTTGAACTAGGTCTTTGAAATGATTGGTTGAACTAGGTCTTTGGAATGATTGTATCGTACAAAATTATATGTTCAATATGCACAGATTGTTAAAGGTAAGCGTCTAGCTTCTGCTCCTTCGACAGCTTCCCCGTGTAAATCTGAGTCACATTCAAGTAAACATCAAGTCTTCAACGTGAGAACCGAGTCATCATTCTCGACCAGAACAAATACGCACACTAATGAACATATCAAAGAAAGTCCACCTTCATACCATACAAGGATACAAAATATTTCTCCATGAGACCGAGATGGCGACCATGAAACTTTCTTGTAAGCCTCATCAATCTGTATCTCTCGAATCCCTGTGTCGTAATTAAGGATGTCAGCAGCCGACATTTACCACGAAAATCCAGACTATTGAGTACTTCACTAGTCGACAACACTTCGAATATATATCCATACCGTACACAATACACAGAGTAGTGTTTACCATCATATCTGGCCTTTTAGGAAATGTTATCGGCGTATATGAACAAGAGAGAGGACACTGTGGACCTAGTGTTAACCATACACCCAAAAAACCCATCCTCGATATCAAGGGTTATGCTAACCTACGCTTCCTTCATTCCTTGAATATGGCATGGCAAAACTGAAGGCTCCTTTGATGTGCATCAAAAGATTCTCGTGGTCACATAACGTTAAAATTGGACGAGCTTTGAAATCAGTTGCGGCTCCTTTGTAATCTTCAAAAGACATGCATCAGTCCAGCGAGTGGTCAGTTTTTTTTAACCTGAACGTGCCATCAGTTTTGCCGTGACATATTCCAGGGTTGTGGAGAGCGTAGGTAATCGTATCCCCTGGATATCGATAATGATCAAGCCGCACATTCTTGGTAACACTGCATGTCGACAACACGGATACCAAACAAACATTAAAAGAGAAGGTGTTTGAGGATTATGACTTTATGTTGACGGATGTTAAGGTTAACTTCCGCGCGACTACCTACTCTTTTGTTATAAAAAGAGCGAGCAACAAGCATCTCTGATTCATCGGCGACTTCCGCAAATGCTAGCAGAAGTTCAAGTCATACCATTAGACGGACAGAAGAAAGACCTTATATAACTACATGTACATGCTAATCGAGTGGACGCATGCAGGGTCATGTGAGAAAAGTTATAGACCTCTTGACTTTTGAGGTTAAATATTTAGAGGAGAGAAAGTTTCCTTTACACTTATACCAAATCTAAAGCATATATATCCCGAACTAGGAGCTACTCGAGCGTAGCAACTCATCCGACAAGAATCCCAGCCTATACACAATGTGTGTGTGGATATTTTTAACAGTATTATGACCATTCAACATACCAGAATCAGGCAGACGACGTAACCCTGGGATGCTTTCCTTTATTTCGATCCAAACGATTGGATTGTGTACAACCACCGCAATCATGCCAGACACTTTGCTGGTGACAGTCATAACTATAAAGTGTATGGCATTCCCGATGTCTCAGCTCTCTTGATAATACCAACTGAGAAAAATCTAGAACACAGTGTTAAACAGAAGCTCACAATTATTCAAAATATATTTTTGGACAGAAACATTCCTGCATCGCAATAAGATCCTCATACATGACTTGACTGCAGCGTACAACGGGAGGAAACATGTCGACCTGGCAATATTGGTATCTTCTCTGGAAAACTGACACGCTTTAGCGCCTGCTGCCAAACACTGACTAGAGTGGTATTTGTAGGACTGTCCAGAAATAAGTCTTTGACTTCTTTTGAGAAGGAATCTAGAAAACAGTGATGGACGACAAGAAATCGGACAAGGGGAGTTTAACTTATATACCGAAAGGAACAAAAGTTAGACCGACTCGATAGGGGTCGCATTTTTTAGTCCCCGAGGTTTGCTGGAGCCTCCATAGCCACAGTTAATCTCATTTTAGTTGTGGTACGGTACATAATATACACATTTTCTTAGTACACGATTTGAAATTATACACAACTAGTTTATTTTATCTTCTACATTCATAAATCAAAGGGGTCTTACGCACCTGACCCTTCTGCTTCTACATTAGTTTAGAAATTTTGGATTCCTTCCTTTTGGTACCTAGCATCACTGAAGAGTCCTAGGAGGACGAAACAGCTGTATGATGCAGTTTAATTAAATTTTTCGGCATACTGTATCTATTACTAAATTTAAGAGGTGCAGCATATGTGTGTTACGTCATCTTTCATCAATGATATCGATTCCATAAACAGCAACCACATCAGACTTCGCACTTCAGGAACTACTCTTTAGAATTTAACATTCATGCAGTCTTACGTGCTACCAGTAGACGCACGAAAGACAGAATTCAACATTGAAACATCCTTCATTAAATAACAAAACATCAACTAGGCCACACTTACAACACAGACGAACCCCCACACTAGGTTGTTCCACATTGACAACATATCGACCAAAACTAAGAGCTTGAAATACGCCCTCCATCAATCTGCCACGAAACATCAACTGGGTGAAACTGGGTGAATGGCCAGGTCAACCTGCCACTTCGCCAGAAGTGTGATCAATATTACCAACATCTTGAGTGAGGAAGAAGGCATCACAACGATCTAAAAGATTTTCGAGAACCGCATCTCTGTTCGTCTCCAACTGCATAGTCACTGGAATCGCCCTGAAACACTCTTGCATATATGTACTTTTGACCATCCCCTAATCCGACAACTTATCCAACTCAGCCAGTGTGCGGTTCCTGTACTTTTCAGGGAATGGTTGGCTACTGACGTTTGTCCAGTAGACAGATAGGCAGTTTCACCCTGTTGAACCGAGGCATGTGTATGTCTTCGCAAGTAGCTGCATCACCACAGAGAGGAGTTCGTACATGTATGTGAAACAACGCGCTATACTTCACTTTGATCCAAGTGAGTCCTTGGTGTATTTAATTTTAGACACACGTACAATTGTATATTACCTTTGAGAGCGTCATGCAGGTCTCCTGCCTGGACCACCATGTCCAAAGTAGTAAGGTTCCGCTGTTCGTGAACGTATTGGTCGGCCGACACCTGAGGGAAGTTGTAAAGCACACGATCCACGACATGTACGATCCCATTGGTGGCTACTGCAGACTTTACAATCCTGGCGCCCTCTGCCGTCACTGTCTGCAACAAGTAAAGAGGCGTATCATTTTACTAACTGATCTGTTAACTATCAGCTTGCAACATATGCTTTGTACACTTATGGTACATCCTCACCCCCACCAGTTACCCGTAAGTATACTGAGATTATAAGGTTCTTCAAACTTGGATGTGACAAAGATTTACACGCAGGTGTCGTCGATGAAACAGAAGACGCTTACTCTTCCGAAACACCTGGTCTTATTCTCTTGTACTTTTGCAAGGGTCTCCGTAAATCTTTCCTCTGTTCATATGTTGCCCCTGGTTTAATCGATTTTGCGTTCGGATTATGATTTTGTTAACGCTTCGGTATTCTTTAATTTATTTTCAACATAATTCTCGAATATTACTGACCGAAGCACCCCCTGAGGAGTTGGAGTAGACGTTGACTCGGAGGTCCTGTCCCTGCCACGTGCGGAGCTTAGCCTCATTCTGGAAATCCCCCAATGACAGGTTGCCGTACGTGATGTGAAACGTGATGATGTTGTGCATGTACTCCCAGTTACCGTAGTTGAAGATGGCGGCGATATTTGCCGGGACGTTGTTGAACGCGTCATCGGTCGGTGCGAACACAGTGAACGGTCCTGGAAAAGGCAAAGTTTATATAGCATGATGTAATTTTGTATAGATTAAACGACTTGAATGTTTTACTTGATTTTCATAGAGATGCACATTTTGGTGCCATGTCTATGTCCATTCTGTCGGGTGTACAGTCTGAGTTTGATTTTTAGTTTTAATCCTAATTGCTTTCATGGCCATTAACCTAGGTTATCTGACTTTGTCCTGATAGTGGTATTTCCTGTTAAATAAACATATCTAGAAAAGTGTCATACACACGCCATTAATAATTCTGACAACATCTACGTGTAGCTTGTTTGTGAAGTAAAAAATAACAGCACGAGCCGTACAGTACGATACATAGCCTGACGTTGTCTAGAATAGCGAGTGGGAAGTAGGAGGGGGGGGGGGGGGGGGGGGGGCGGAGATGGAGATTGGAGATAACCCATTAAAAGTGTATATAGTATAGTAGAATTATATTTCCGTAGCTCTGTGTTCTAGAGTGTTGGAAGTGACCTTATTTCTAATCTTTCTTAACCCACGAGTCGAGGTTGTCCTCTATTACGTTGTGTTAATCGTGAATCAAATCAAATGGGGGACCATTATAAAGTCATTTTATTATATAAATTTTATATAGACATTTTATTATATGAACATTATATAGACATTTTATAGTATAAACTTTATATAGACATTTTATAATATAAACTTATTTTCTCTAACAACAATTACGAAACAAACTTATATTAATCACTCTTGTTGGTCTGGATGTTAGCGCGCGTGGGTTTGTTGTGGGGGGAAACTGGAGTACCCGGAGAAAACCCACATGGTCGGCCAGGTTACCATATACCTTTACAAGTCCGTTTGGGGGATCGAACCCTGGCGGCCTCGGTGAAAGGCTAGTGCGTTATTCACTGCGCCATCCGACCACCCGTCGAAATTATACCGTACATGCATATGTTGAAACTTAGATTTTATGATGTAAAGAAAACACAGGTTGACTTGTATACGTTATAACCCAATGTTAAGACAAGGCCACATGGACGTACCGGTGTTGTTGTCCGACAGTACGTACATTGGTCCCGTGCTTTGTAGAGCACCGACGAAGTCCTTGCAGCCAAGAGAGTCGGCGAGGTCGTAGATGTCCCATTGCGCCCCCTGGACAGTCGGGACCATGGCCAGAAAAAGTGACAGAAGGGAAAACATTACAGGGAGAGGGGGATACCAGAACGACAGACTTCAGCGCGAGTCAAGACTGGGTTCAAAGAGCATCCGAGGTCAGGGAACGATAAGGCACGTGCTAGCCAGGAGATAACACCACAAATGTCTCCAATCAAGGATTTCTGTCTTCAAGATAACTGGTAACAGTTTTGTACTTTAATTGTAAAAAAAAAACAAAGGAAAAGAATATCTGTTTAACATGCATGAGTGTGAGAGATACAGCAATACCATCCTCATCGTCTTGTCAAGTTTCTATAGCATGGGTGAAAACAAATTACGTTGTTCTCCCTATATGCTCCTTGTTCTTGTACACTGCGCTAATGTTACTTTGTTAATATACGACTTTAAATAAAGTTTTTTGTATCCTGTATCCCTCTTTAGATGAAAATCTAATGTGTGCACAAGAGGTGGGATATAGAGCTATAGTATATGTATAGTTCCGTTATAGGTTTTGAGTTTTTGTTTCGTTTTTTGTTTGTTTAGTTAATTTCATTATTATGTCCCGGAAATAAGCCCACTCTAATAGGTTTTTATTATGAAATTCGTTGGTTTTATTACCGTGCAATTAATGATCCCATGTCTTCGTTGTGACAGTGTTAAGGTATGAATCTGTCTACCAGCTTCAGTTTCACGACTTATGTGCGGAAAAAAACGAAAAAAGAATTGACACGGGGGCTCTAAAGAGACTGGATTTTCGGTCTAATAAGTAACGTACCAATAGATAACTTGACAGATGTTATGTAACAACTTACAAATTGTCGCAAAAACAAATTCAAAAGATGCTGGAAAATGGTGATATTAAATGTCACCAATCCAATTTCCCAGTAAAAGTATAAACTAGTCCGAGAGCTTGTTTAAGAAGAAAGCAGAAAGGTGGAGTGCCATTCGGCCCCTACAGGGTAGCTATCACCGATAAACCTTTTGCCTAGTCATACCTTTGGAGTTAGGCCTTCATGATATGACATGATACTAATGTCATCTCGGCCACATTCCGAGATATGAGGGGTTAAAATGGGGGATCGAAATTATAAATGGCTTTTTTGGCAAAATTAAAACCGATGCTAAAGTTGCCAAAAACAGAAATTTCTACAAAAATAGCACATATATTTAATCAGTAGTTAAAGGCAGATATATAAATTACATGTAATACTGGTATACGGTTCTGCTCACAGTGACATCGTAACAGATCCAGTTAATTATCAATGATATACTCTCTGTTTTGTGCCTGTAGAATAAACAGCAGAACAAAGCATGTAAATATCAAAACATTCTCAAGAAACTGAAATTAAAACGAGCATGGGATGTTGCTGCTGTGGTGTTTCTCCATACCTCTTTTTTATTTATAATTGCTATTCGTGTGACACAACAGAAATCGAAAACAATTTCGAAATTGCTAACATGGCAAGCCAGCTTAACATAGATTTCTGGTTCAGGATTTCACACCCTCTACACTAGACTCAATACCTGGTAATTATCATAATTACAGCTATTGATTGTAACGACAAAAAGATATACCGTTCATAAACTAGCTCTAAAGTTATATTCTTAATCAATGTTTTCTCAGTGCTTCTTGTGACACAATTCAGGCAACGACACGTAATATTTGATAATAGACAGTTTATTCGTGATCGTAAATTACACCGACATCACAAGTACATGTAATACAACATCATTAAGATAATCGTATTTCGGCGTTATGTCTCAGTCTGACTGAGTCAATTATCAACTTATAAGTCTGTAACCCTCCTGGCGGCATCTCGGGTTAGACTGTCAAAGACCTAGTACTCTATATGGCCATCACAGGTGTAGACTGTAAAAGACCTACTCCATGGTCTTCTCACGGTACAGACTCTAAAAGACCTACTCTATGGTCCTCTCACGGTACAGACTCTAACAGGCCTTCTCCAGGGTCTTCTCTCGGTACAGACTCTAAACGACCTACTCCATGGTCTTCTCACGGTACAGACTCATAAAGACCTACTCCGGGGTCTTTTCATGGTGCAGACTGACCCTCTGACTACACTAGCTCATACTTATAATTACTTATCCCCTTCGTGTGCAAAATAGTGCCGTGTGCATATAAGTAATTACATATATCTGGTATTACTTATCTGACCAATACTTCATCCTGCCCCGGCTTATTGATGTAATAGAAAGATACCTAATTAATAACTAGTTTACTCCAATAACACATCTCCAATCAACACAGCACCTAGGCTAATTAATACTTCCCAGCTGGTAAGCCTACCGTGATATATCATATCAGCATGCCGACTTTGTTACATTCTCCAGTTAATTTTGTAAATAGTTTAAATCAATAACGCACTTGTTAACATTTTCTGGTAAGTTATTACACAGATTTACAGTTCGTATAGTCGTAAAAAAACATGTTTTCTCTTCATAGTTCTACACTGTTGGGGATATATTTTAAGATAGTTAGTGTTCTCTGTTCCCGAATCGATTTGAAACATGTTTTTATATAATTTAACAAAAAAAAAAAAACCCCAAAAAAAGGAACATCGCGATAATATTTTACATAAATTAATCTAGAAATTTCTATCATATCTCCTCGCTGTCTCAGGAACAATATTGTTGATATGGTTAGGCATTTCAGTCTATCCGTTTTTTTCAATTCAGCAACCAGTTCCGTTGCCCTTCTTTAATTAATTCGTTCGATTTTAATACACTTCGTTTGTAATAAATATCTGTATAGCATTTATTTCTGTTTAGAATTGCCATCATTGAATTTGATTTTTTTTTCAAAAATGTGTTTTTCGAATTCAAGATTGATACAGTACTTTTTATAACTGCTAAGTCAGTTTTTCCGCTTCTGATTTCCTTAGATATGGTCTGAGCGATCAACATACATGTAAAATATACATACATGTAATAGATTTGGCAATACATATATATATATGTATGAGATGACAAGAAATCACATGACAATGTATACGTGCACCTTTTTAGACAAAATGACGCAACATACACCCGTGTGTAAAAAATTCACCAAATTATAATAAAATTATACGTAAATGATTTTGGTGAACTCGTCTTATAGACACAGCTATTATTTGTATTCTCTTGGTATGATCAGAAATAAGAAAAGGCATTTCCAGTTTGGAGATCCCTACATCCACATCTAAAAATAGTTAGATTGAGGATATGACGTTATATCCTGGAATACAATATGTACCTATATATGTATCTGACACAGTAACTTGTTGGGTCTTAATTTAAAATATCAAAAATTGTCAAAGTGGTGCTTCTGTATTTGATATTTGCTAAAAAATCGTTAAACAAACTGAAATAAACTTTTTAAGACAGAAACAAAACTTATAAATATGTTATAATGTGGCAATATATATATCTCCCGTCGGGAACCTCAGTGGTTTTTCCAGTTTAAGAGTTATTTCCCTTCTATCATTAACACGTAGTTGACCAGAAAGTTTCAATGGAGGTGTCAACACAGAGGAGTTACATGAACACGTAAGACATAGGAGATGATGGACCGTTTATACGGAGTGGATGGGATGAAGGAGACGGACAGTCATGTGTACTGTACCCAGGATCTACTCGGGAGGGGTGCCACAGGCGACGTCTATAAGGGGATCAACAAGGTATCTATTTACAACCTTTGGTAATCCTACTTTCGTTTTGATAGTTTTTCTAGTGTCATATTTTTTTGTTATATTTATTTTCTCAACAAAATATGGTTTGGAATCATATGGGCAAATGATGTGATTATTCCAATTTTACTGATAACTAAGACAATACATATAAAACCAATTAAACTTCTGTTTTTGTTTCTTAATTATTCATTAGGGGCCTAATTGTTTATATCCCCATGACTCTGTCAACAGATATTGTGAAATAGAAAAACAGAAACTCATGAAATATAGTTTTTGTGCTTCTATCATTATTATATATCAATGATACAATTCATATTATTGTAATACAATGTATTATTATTTCAAATTTTCCATAGGTCAATATTAGTATATACAAATGAACGTACACTGTGTATAATGTACTTGAATAGAAACTGAATTTAACTATTTGAGTTAAAATGAAAAATATATTTTCAGTTTTAATCATCACTACAATAAGAAGTGCCCAAATGTTTAATTTTAACTTGAGCCAAAAAGCCTTCAAATTGTATTGCATGGCTCCAAGAAGGCCTACTCAATCATCAACTTCCTGTTTAAATCTCATAATCATATACCTATGCTTTAAGTGGAAAGGATATCTCTTAATTTACTTGACATATCTTTAAAGGAATCAGAAGAAGAAACATGTATACTTTCAGATATTTATTATAAGGATATACAAATACCTTCAAATTTGGCTGAATCAGTTCTTAAATCTAATTGGTAGATGTTTCTCTTTTAGGTATTGAATGTTAAGTTGACTTATTTGCCAATAAAATTCTCATATGAGATTGTAGGGGTAGATATTCATCAAAGTTTTCTAAGTCGTGATATACCTGTAACGTTTTGTTTTGTTTCCCTACAGACCACAGGTGAAGTGGTGGCCCTGAAGATGTTTGAGATCAAGTTTACATCACATATACAGAGGGAGGTCGAGGCCCTGGTAAAACTCCAGCACCCCAACATTGTCCGCTTCTTACACTGCGAAAAAGATGTAAGTAACCACACCCCAACATTGTCCGCTTCTTACACTGCGAAAAAGATGTAAGTAACCGTACCCCAACATTGTCCACTTCTTACACTGTGAAAAAGATGTAAGCAACCCCATTTATTGTTATTTCATCCCATTTTTAGGGGCCATCTTGTCCAGAAGTTGACATCAGAGATGATCACATGATCAGATTATAGTATTGATTTTCCCATGATTTGTTTTGTTAATAATAATGTTTACGATCAAACATATATGTTATGTGCTTTCATGCTTGAACATGACAAAATAAAATGAATTGTTGTGAGATTGTGGTGAAACTGTTATATTCTGTGTTGTTGTCTCCCCTTGATAGATCCTAATTGTATTCTTATATTCAGTGTAGTTGTCTCCCCTTGATATATCCTAATTGTAGTGTTATATTCAGTGTAGTTGTCTCCCCTTGATAGATCCTAATTGTATTGTTATATTCTGTGTTGTTGTCTCCCCTTGATAGATCCTATTTGTATTGTTATATTCTGTGTTGTCGTCTCCCCTTGATAGATCCTAATTGTATTGTTATATTCTGTGTTGTTGTCTCCCCTTGATAGATCCTAATTGTATTGTTATATTCTGTGTTGTTGTCTCCCCTTGATAGATCCTAATTGTATTGTTATATTCTGTGTTGTTGTCTCCCCTTGATAGATCCTAATTGTAGTGTTAAATTTATTGATCATTTAATCTTGTACATGCGAGTCCTGAGTCCTTTACTCATAAAACTATGAAGGAACTAGCCCATAGAAAATCTGGAAATACCTCAATTTAACATTGTAAGACCCATTGTTTTCAGCTATATGTACTAAAAGAACCAATGAAAATAACTTGTCAATTGATCTCTGTATATTCTGTGTGCTGCAGAGCCTGACCAAGAGGAATGTGCTGGTTATGGAACTGTGTGAGAAGGGTAGTTTACTGGATCTTCTCAAGGAACCAGAAAATGGCTTTGGTATGGAAGAGGAGGAATTTCTCAGGGTCTTCGAACATTTAGGTAAATATGTTACTGACCAAGTGTTTATTTTTAGGAGGACACTGGTGCATGAAGTTCTGCAATCTAAACTCTGTAGTTAGCTTGATACAGAAAAGTTCTCTATTTATTGTATCGTAGTTTTGAGATGAAAATCTTTTTGTGTTACAGTAAATGGGACCAAACATTTGAGGAGCCAAGGCTTTTCTCATCGTGACATCAAACCTGGTAATGTCTTAATCTTCACTGATGAGGATGGCAGGTAAATAACTCTATGTCACTAGTTTCCATGATACGGCAGTCAGAGCTAGTGCTTGGTATAACTGATGTTTCCTTTGGAGCTTTTTCTAACTTAATACATTTATAGCTTGATTTTTCAATGATTTGAAAAAATATTTTCACTGGCGTACATCACAGCCAATGAAAACCATTATTTCAATATACTTAACAGAAATTTTTAATTCGTCAATATGCAGGTTCTAAAAGCATGTAAGTTTGATATAAGGTGATGGAGGAAGATTCTGTTATGTCACTCCAGTCTTAATTGTGTTGGTAGAAGGTCCTATTCTACTTTAGCCATGCCTCTTGGTAATTTCCAACTCTAATTAGTGAAATGAATTCCCAACTCTAATTGTTGAAATGACATTATTTATAATGAGTCTATAATTATTTTACAGACATCTTCCTATAAAGAAAGGGATTCATACCTTTACTAAAAGATACATTTTTACGCTAAGGCGATATCTGCCGACACCGTAATAGCTACTAGTCTTTCCTCTTATGTAAGATCTTCCTTTATATCTACGATGACCTCTGGTGGATATTATTGGCGTTAATTTGGTAATTTCTAATTGTTTCAGTACTTTGATTTACATTGTTTAAGTTTTTCCCCCAGATTGTACAGTGATTCGGATGTGACATAAAAGATCAAGTCTATCATATATAGACTTTAATGTCTGCACATTATTAACCTCAGTTTTCCAGCCCAGTCATTGTTTCTTCTGGCCCTGACACCAGCCTTTAGACATATGTCTAGTATCAGACCCCGAGGAAATTTCGGCCACCTTCAGCTTCACTAAATATTTCTAATACCAGGTCAATTTATCATTGATGGATATCATTTGAAGATCTAGTTCGATATTGTTTATAGTGTCCCAGTGTAGTGGGACGTTATAGAAAACATTTCCACCAGATACCAATGCATTAACATTTACATGTACACAGTATGCGACAAAATGAGCTGGATTTTGAAGGTTTATAGGTTTTATTGTGTTTTTTTCATCCTGTTACACATATTTAATTCCTTTCTAATTGTCTGATATTTTCCAGCAATGTGTACAAGCTGTCGGACTTTGGAACAGCTAAACCTCTGGGAGACAAAGACTGCTTCATGTCCCTGGTCGGCACAGAGGAGTACTTGGTAGGTTTGTCGTCAGTCAACTGGCCCCGGTTTCATCAACGCTCCTTAACTTACGGAATTCCCATAGCTTAAAAATCTCCATAGGAAAGTATTACAGAATTTAAGGAAGGTTCCTTAACATAAGATCAACTGCTTAACTTCAGTAACGCTTTCCTATGGTGATATTTAAGTTAAGGATATGCCTTAAGGAACATTGATGAAACCGGGGCCGGTCTCACATTTATTATGGTGCATCTTCATTGTCTTCAATGATTTTGTTGATAAAGTATAAGATAGTGAAAATAAATGAAAATCAAAAACTCTAAGTGCTGTTGCTCTGGTCATAATAGATACAAGAGAAGTCAATAATAAACAGATATGGATGAGTTAACTCCCTTTAGCTAATTTATGACCGTATTTGATTGCCTTTACCTTACAAATAATTTTTTTCTTTAACCTTACTTGGTTTTGTCTGCAAAAAATATGGAATTTTCAATTGAGAACTATTTTACATTCATTTTTCCAACAAGCTTTGTGAGTGAATTGAATGGCTGTAAAAATAATGTATGAAGAGTATCATCATTTTGCTGTATACTGCTGCATAGGAAATATACTGTACTCTGGAACATGTTCGCCACAATACAGTATGGCAACATTCAATATACAATAGTTACATTTGATGGGCAGAATTTACGCTGGGTGAATGAGCATGGATTTTATCGGTAAATATATAGCGAGTATTTGACTTGGCCAAAGAACTAGTGAGCTTATGTGTAGAGGGGCCTCTGTCGTCGAGCACCAGGATTATTACACAACTTCTTCTTATTTACCAAAATACCTAGAATTATGATATTTTTGGAATAAAGGGCTGCCAAGTTTGTTCAAATGAATGACCTTAAAGGATTTGTGCAACGAAAATTGAAAATTTTATATTTGGTAAAAGTCATGTTTTAAAACCATATTCGAACACCCAATCTTGCAAGCGTGGTCTGGTTACTTTGTGGTGACACGATTAGTAGGTCATTTTCACTGACCTCTAAATTATGCATATTTTGTGACCCAGAACGAGGCCACTCCTCCTGTGACGTCATCTTAGTCCGGGAAAATCAAGTTATCGCCATAGTACACTGTTTGCTTACATAAACCTTGTATATGTATAACGTGTATAACAGCAAATATTGTTGTGACAGTTACATACTGATACATACATTACGTACAATATACTTTTTAAAACGAAAGTCCATGCATACTTTTAACTTGTATTGGCCAAAATGGTGTTTTGTGGGACATTTGAATGCTAATTTCGTTCGTCATCCCGAAGAATATAGTAGCACGGACTAAGTCCGTGATAGTAGTCAAGAGATCGACACCCTGTCGAAACATTACAAATCACGGGCGTGCCATTCACAGGGGATTAGTGATCTAACACAAGCGTGACACTAATTAGTTGATTGGTCAGTCACTAAGATGGTAACATTTTACCTTTATACTGCTGCATACTGACATCAGTCAGGACGACGAAACCCGTACCAGAGTCATAAAAACGATACACACGCGTACGT
This sequence comes from Mimachlamys varia, assembly GCA_947623455.1. Classification (NCBI taxonomy): domain Eukaryota; kingdom Metazoa; phylum Mollusca; class Bivalvia; order Pectinida; family Pectinidae; genus Mimachlamys; species Mimachlamys varia. The sequence continues at coordinate 6,090,938 of OX392534.1, forward strand.
ACTGTACACCAGGCAACCAACTTTATATTTATACCAATTTGACGAAAATAACCAGAATAAATGTTTATCTCCAAATTATTTTCGCATTTTACAGTACGTGTAAAATGGTATGTAATCGGGGCCTAATTTGAACTTGTACTGTGTATTGAAAATTCCACGTAGAAGATTCCGAAAATAGGATGAAATGTAAATCCAACATTATTTAGTTTAGTGTTCAAATGTATCGCGGAATTGGATTAGATTTTGCTATCTAGGTCCGTGGTTGTATTTCTATATGTGGGTTTTAGCAAGCAAAATGACTGAATAATAACTTTTCAGGAAATTCTTTATTTATTTGTGTGTATGGGGGGGGGGTCGATCTGAACGTCCAGGGTGGCTATATCCGAGTTACAATAATAAACCTTTTTTTAATATTATCATTATTGTGAGCTTTAGATTTTTCATAAATTTTTCAGCTTCATCTCTGCTAGTTACCTAATGCAAATAACCCCTGAGGTCATCACAGGTGTGAAATGACTTACCTGTGATATCAAAGGGATGCGGGGCGGCCGGTAGAAGGTATACAGTAGCTTGACACCCTGTCAAATTCGTCAGATAATAATTAAATGCACATTGTGATGTACATTATTACGCCCACTATACATATATTTTGTATTCACTGGAAAAAATATGAATTAGAAAAAAAAAACGTTGGTAGTGCAATCATTGCGATGGATAAGTAAAAACTGTAACCGACATGGAGCTTATATTATGAATAAAGAAGCGATATTTCCTTCCTCAAATTCCCGAATTATCCCACGCAGAAATCGACAAGGGAATACTATCGCAAGTCCGGTTTTTCTGAAGCAAATCGATGATGGGAATGTTCCGTACCACAACTAAAATGATCACATCTTAAAATTGTTTGCATTTCTGAGCTGACGTAAAAAAAATGAAAATAAGTACTTTCGTATTAATATTTATCTACCGTGATCCCGACCTTGTAATTTAATTCCGTAAAAAGACATGATACATATCATTACACATGTTGTGAATTCCCTGTCATAATTGTACCGTGTTAATATATACATGATGTAATATATAATGTATATTTATGGGGTCCTGATTTCGTTTGTTCGTATTTAAACCGAATACATATAGAATTTACAATAGCACTTTTAGATAGTTAGATTGTATTTCACATTTTTTCGAGTCGAAGTAACATATGCGTGTTGACAATGTTTTCTATGCTGATGTCGCTTTCCCTGGTATGTTTACTTGTCCGTCTCTGAAAGCGACAAATAATTCTGTAGCTCTATAAACATGTTTTTTTTTATGTGGATAAAATATCAAGGTAAACTCTAATACCAACTACATCACTATATGTATCTGGCATGCTGAATGTTGCCAAAATTTCAGTATTTTAGGCGGTAATGAGCGGACCTAATATAAGAATGTAGCCAGGTAAGGTTAGATTGAGGAGTCCTTGGACTAAGATGACGTCACGCGATCACGTGACCGATGAACTCATTATCTCTAGTTTCGCTTGAGAGGTCCAAGGCGTATGACCCGAATTTCGTGTCAATGCAAGAAAACCAGACCCCGCGTGATCGTTAGGGCATGTTATTATGGTTTTACAATAATACTTTTATCAAATATAAAATTATCATTTTTCGTTGTACAAATCCTTTAACCCACTTGCTTTCAAGGCTAAATGTGTCAAAAATATTTTTAATGTTTAAACCAATTCTCAGTAGCCAAAAGACCTATGATACTGATATTGGGCTTTTTCGCATGCTGGATTTAAGGATTACCAAGTTTGTTCAAATAAATAACCTTGACCCACGTTCAAGGTCACAGGGGTCAAATGTCTTGAAATATTCAAACACCTTCTTTTCAGTATCTAACAAGGCCCAGGGTACTGATATTGAGCCAGTAAAATGCTTGGATGAAGGACTGTAAATTTCAAATGAATGACCTTGGCCCACTTTCAAGGGACAGGGGTTAAATGTTTGAAGAAGTTTTAGCTTCTTTTAAATAACCAAAAGGTCCTGGCTACCGTATATGTTTGGCAGTGGCATGTGTTGAAAGTTGGCTTTTAAGTTTGTAGAACTTGACTAAATTAATGTATTAGTGACAAAATGATAAAGCTACAAGTACAGGTGTGCGATTGAAGGCCATTTAGCCTTTTGTATTTCTTTTGCCAGAGTAATATATGCAGTCATGTTTTCATCTGATTACAGTAGCTTTTGTTTTCAAATAGACAATTTCATATCAATTACAGCACCCCGACATCTACAAGGCAGCATTCATAGACAACCGAAACTGTCAAGGGTTTGATATCTCGGCAGACATGTGGAGCCTCGCTGTGACGTTATATCACGCTGCCACAGGACAAGTTCCCTTCCATGCATACGGTGGTCGGTTTGACAAGGCCAAAACGTGAGTGTGCACATTCCTCATACGGTGGTCGGTTTGACAAGGCCAAAACGTGAGTGTGCACATTCCTCATACGGTGGTCGGTTTGACAAGGCCAAAACGTGAGTGTGCACATTCCTCATACGGTGGTCGGTTTGACAAGGCCAAAACGTGAGTGTGCACATTCCTCATACGGTGGTCGGTTTGACAAGGCCAAAACGTGAGTGTGCACATTCCTCTGATTGGTGAATAAGCAAGTTAGCAAAGGAGATTGTTAATTAAAGAATTATTAAAACAGAATTATTAGAACAGAGAATACTTAAGTATAAGTATAGATCCCAGCCCTGTGTACAATTATCTACTTTTTGTAATGGTTTATTTTACTTGCCCCTCCACAAAATTCTATTACTATTTATACATTTTCTTAGGTTACCTGAGATAGATTTGCTCAAGGTTTGTTTGGGCATCCCCTTGCTAAGTATACTCCCAATGCTTTATACAAGGGTTGCCAAGTTCACCCATTTTGTAACAGAAGAAAGGGAAAATGTAGCAGCCAAACTGGGGTTTAAACCCAGGACCTTATTAACTCAAGATGAACACTCTACCACTTAGCTACCTGGTCGCTGATGATCAATCCAATCCAGCTAAATATATATCAGAGTTCTTAAACTAATCAGTCACACTGTGATGGAGAACGCTTATATAATAAGTAATTTGAAATAATTTGTAAGTTAATTGATCAATCAACCCCAGTTCAGGAGTTTATCAGTTCAAAGTTATGATAATGGCAGAGAGCACCAGAAAAGACATTACACTGCATTAAAGTGTTCCAGATAACAGTTCGTTTATATAACAACACTGGGGCCTCAGGTGAAAGTTTCACTTAAGACTTATTAAGGTAAGTGTAAGTGTGATATCTACCTGGGGCGATGTATAATGTTACAACAGCATAACCTGTACTACGTGTACATGAGCATGCAGCTCAACAACCTACACATGTTTCAAACATATTTTACTAAAAAACGTGGAAGTATAATATGCAGGTCACAGGTCACCCATCCAAATACTAACCACGCTTGGCATTGCTTTTCTATCCTGTCTGGGTCCCTGTGTTAGACTGCATCACTGGAAAAGCCAGCTTGCCTGAAAAGCAGTATTTCCCTTCATATTCCTTAGTTGTTACCCATATATTTAATGTATAAATATTTAAATGTATATACGTATACCACAACACTAGAAAAGTAAGCTTGCCATCAAGGCAGCATTAACCCCTTATATTCTTCAGCTTTTACAGAAGAACACCTTGATATAAGCACTGTTAGTGTTCTCCACCTCATAATGGATGTTTCTTATATAACAAATTAATTCTGCTCTTGTTTAGGTATGAGATTCTCTCCAACAAAGCACAAGGTGTAATATCAGGCCAACAGCTGGTCAGTGGGGGCCCCATAGAGTGGAGTAAGGAGCTTCCAAACACCTGTAGACTTTCCAGGTATGTATCTGTAGCCATAGAGTGGAGCAAGGAGCTTTCCAACACCTGTAAACTCTCCAGGTATGTATCTGTACCCATAGAGTGGAGCAATGAGCTTCTGAACACCTGTAAACTCTCCAGGTATGTATCTGTACCCATAGAGTGGTGTAACGAGCTTCTGAGCACCTGTAAACTTTCCAGGTATGTATCTGTACCCATAGAGTGGAGTAACAAGCTTCTGAGCACCTGTAAACTCTCCAGGTATGTATCTGTACCCGTAGAGTGGAGTAAGGAGCTTTCCAACACCTGTAAACTCTCCAGGTATGTATCTGTACCCATAGAGTGGAGTAAGGAGCTTCCAAGCACCTGTATACTCTCAAGGTATGTATCTGTACCCATAGAGTGGAGCAAGGAGCTTCCGAACACCTGTAAACTCTCCAGGTATGTATCTGTACCCGTAGAGTGGAGTAAGGAGCTTCCAAGCACCTGTAGACTTTCAAGGTATGTATCTGTACCCATAGAGTGGAGCAAGGAGCTTCCGAACACCTGTAAACTCTCCAGGTATGCATCTGTAGCGATAGAGTGGAGCAAGGAGCTTTCCAACACCTGTAAACTCTCCAGGTATGTATCTGTACCCATAGAGTGGAGTAAGGAGCTTCCGAACACCTGTAGACTTTCCAGGTATGTATCTATACCCATAGAGTGGAGTAAGGAGCTTCCAAGCACCTGTAGACTTTCAAGGTATGTATCTGTACCCATAGAGTGGAGCAAGGAGCTTCCGAACACCTGTAAACTCTCCAGGTATGTATCTGTACCCATAGAATGGTGTAAGGAGCTTCCGAACACCTGTAGACTTTCCAGGTATGTATCTGTACCCGTAGAGTGGAGTAAGGAGCTTCCAAGCACCTGTAGACTTTCAAGGTATGTATCTGTACCCATAGAGTGGAGCAAGGAGCTTCCGAACACCTGTAAACGTCACAACACTAATCTTCAGGTAGATATCTATGTTCATGAAATAGAGCAGACAGTTTCCAAACACCTGCAAGCTCTGTTTTCAACAATGGGATTAAGCTCTCCAGGCGTGTATCTGAGGAACAAAACGTGTATGGTGCTTATAAACATGTGCAAGCTCTCAGGCATGTATCTAAAAATAGTGCATAGGGCTTACAAACATCTATAAGCTATCTGGGTATGTATCTAAAAAGAAGAATGAATAGGACAGCGCTTGTATGTATAGGGACATTCTAATGTATCTGCCTATTCATGCATTAATACCGTCTTCTTACGAGACTGTCAGGTGCTTACTCCTGTGAAGAATACTATACAAGTAGTGTTGCCGAAGAAAATAACATTAATGTCTTCAGTAGATTTAATGAATTATATTATGAACATTGAACTCAAAAAGATATTTTACTAACTGAAACATCTGCTTTCAACCTAGCATCAGGACAAAACTAGAATCCTACAAGAAGATAAGTGGTGTGTATAAAGGATGGCATTTAAAGTGTTGTCACTAAAGCACCATGACTATACTACCTGTATGTCATCATGTTCTGGATTTACTCATGTGATATCCTATTGAGTGATGTCCCCTTTTATATCTTTTCAGAAAAGAATCTAAACAGCAGGTTTAACAGACATCATATTATATTTTTGAAAAATGGTGGATGGTTTTACCAAATAATAAACTGGAATATAACTTAAATGGTTATCATAGTACTAATTCTGTTAGAAATAACACATTGGTATGGGAAGGAGGTAAATAAATACACGATATTAATATGTTTCACTGAAGAGACCTAGGACGATGAAACAGCTGTATGATGCAGTTTAATTCATTTTTTTCGGCATACTGTATCTATTACTAAATTTAAGAGGTGCACCATATGTGTGTGTTACGTCAGCTTTCATTAAATTGTCATGGTGCAGTCCTTATTCTTCATACCTGTTTGTTGTTGAAGGCCCCTGAGAGACTGTACCAGGGACATTCTGGTCCGCATGTTCGACAGTGCCAAAGATACGTCTTGGGGATTTGACCAATTCTTTGATGCTGCGGACACACTCATTGACCCAAGTGTCCACCAGCTCCATGTCTTCTCCTCCCTAAATGGTCAGCACTACCGACTGTTTCTTGACAGGGACTCTAGGTAATTATAAAACCAAACAGCAATATATTCACCCAATTAAGTTTTTACTCAAAGGACAAAGTTTCACTCTGAAAATAATTTCCTAGCTTTCCAATGGTACATGAAGATATTTTCTGTAGGTAAACAATTAATAATTTAACCTTGGTTTATCACTTGACTGTGTGATACTTCAGTTCATAGCTTAGCTATGTGATACTTCAGTTCATCGTTTAGCTGTGTGATACTTCAGTTCATAGCTGTGATGCTGCAGTTCATTGTTTAGTTGTGTGATGCTGCAGTTCATCCCTTAACAGTGTGATGTTGCATTTCATTGTTTGGCTGTGTGATGCTGCAGTTCATCGGTTGGCTGTGTGATGCTGCATTTCATGACTTGGCTGTGTGATGCTGCAGTTCATCGGTTGGCTGTGTGATGCTGCAGTTCATGACTTGGCTGTGTGATGTTGCAGTTCATTGATTGGCTGTGTGATGTTGTAGTTCATTGTTTGGCTGTGTGATGTTGCAGTTCATTGTTTGGCTTTGTGATGCTGCAGTTTATTTCTTAGCTTTGTGATGCCGCAGTCCATCGCTTGTCTGTGTGATGTTGCATTTCATTGTTTGGTTGTGTGATGTCGCAGTTCATTGTTTGGCTGTGTGATGCTGCAGTTCATTGTTTGGCTGTGTGATGCTGCAGTTCATTGTTTGGCTTTGTGATGCTGCAGTTCATTTCTTAGCTTTGTGATGGTGCCGTTTTCAAGTGGCTGTGTGATGCTGCAGTTGATCGCTTGGTAATCTGTTTCTATATAATGTAGGTACAGGACCCTGTCAGAGAATATAAAACGGATCACTGGCCTGGCTGAAGATGAGCAGGTGATGCTGTGTGAGAATGGAGATATTGTGGGGACACTTATGCAGGATACACCAATTTGCCGGTACCCACATACTTCCAGGGCCGATCCCCTGGTCCTAATGCCAACAAAGACAGGAGAAGATGGGCAACGTTTTAACCTCGAAGGCTTCGAACAAGTCATTGACAGTAAGTCTCCTTGTTTTCCTCATCACATACATGCTTAAGATGCTTAATCTCTGCTATTACATTTTATTTAGTCGGTGTTCATCATATGTCTAGGTCACAGAATATTTTATTAATATATCTTAAGATACCAACTGTTTCTCTCTTATATGTAGTAGTGAAAGGAATGCTATACTCAACAATCTTTATAAATGTGCTTCATTAAGAAGACACTAAATAAAAATGTATTGAATTTTCACTTATTGAAGACCTTCCTTAGCTTGTCAATTTGTAAAGGATCATGATTAAGGTAAAAGGTGATAGTCCTCCGGTTACCATGTGGAGTAAAAAGTGAAGGTCCTCAGATTACCATGTGCAGTAAAAGTTGAAGGTCACGAGGTTACCATGTGGACTAAAAGGTGAAGGTCACCAGGTTACCATGTGGATTAAACGGTGAAGGTCACCAGGTTACCATGTGGAGTAAAAGGTGAAGAACCTCAATTTACCATGTGGAGTAAAAGGTGAAAGTCACGAGGTTACCATGTGGAGTAAAAGGTGAAGGTCCTCAATTTACCATGTGGAGTAAAAGGTGAAAGTCACCAGGTTACCATGTGGAGTAAACGGTGAAGGTCACAATGTTACCATGTGGAGTAAACGGTGATGGTCACGAGGTTACCATGTGGAGTTTCTGTTTTGTTTCCAAATTGTTGGCCATGCTATAAACTAACCTAATTGGTGTAGTGGCTATTAATAGAATAATTGATGCTAAGCTCTTCATGTGAAAGTATAGGTTGGTTGATTTACATCAACAACTAAATATCAACAAACATTTCACAATAGAAAGATTCATTATTGTGAAACAAAAGTTCATGTTATATTCTAGAGCCATGTGCTGGGTTTCCCACCGTTGTTAATACTGACCATGACTACAGGATGGCAAAGAACATGTGTGAGGTCATTCATCTGTGCAGGAAGAGGGTGCGGTCAGCTGTGCTCTCCCAGAAACTTTTCACCAGGACCATAGCTAGGCATGGGTCAGTATATTAGGTTATCTCCACCGCTAAACATAGATTAGTATATTAGGTAATCTTCACCGCTAAACATGGGTCAGTATATTACGTTATCTTCACCGCTAAACATAGGTCAGTATATTACGTTATCTTCACAGCTAAACATGGGTCAGTATATAAGGTTATCTTCACCGCTAAACATGGGTCAGTATATAAAGTTATCTTCACCGCTAAACATGGGTCAGTATATAAAGTTATCTTCACCACTAAACATAGGTCAGTATATTAGGTTATCTTCACCACTAGGCATGGGTCAGTATATTACGTTATCTTCACCGCTAAACATGGGTCAGTATATAAGGTTATCTTCACGGCTAGGCATGGGTCTGTATATTACGTTATCTTCACCACTAGGCATGGGTCAGTATATAAGGTTATCTTCACCACTAAACATGGGTCAGTATATTACGTTATCTTCACCACTAAACATAGGTCAGTATATTAGGTTATCTTCACCGCTAAACATGGGTCAGTATATTATGTTATCTTCACCGCTAAACATAGGTCAGTATATTACGTTATCTTCACCGCTAAACATAGGTCAGTATATTACGTTATCTTCACCACTAAACATAGGTCAGTTTATAACGTTATCTTCACCGCTAAACATAGGTCAGTATATTACGTTATCTTTACCACTAAACATAGGTCAGTATATTACGTTATCTTCACCGCTAAACATAGGTCAGTATATAACGTTATCTTCACCGCTAGGCATGGGTCAGTATATTACGTTATCCTCACCGCTAAACATAGGTCAGTATATTACGTTATCTTTACCACTAAACAAAGGTTAGTATATTAGGTAATCTTCACCACTAAACATAGGTCAGTATATTACGTTATCTTCACCACTAAACATAGGTCAGTATATTACGTTAGCTTCACCGCTAGGCATGGGTCAGTATATTACGTTATCCTCACCGCTAAACATAGGTCAGTATATTACGTTATCTTCACCGCTAAACATGGGTCAGTATATTACGTTATCTTCACCGCTAAACATAGGTCAGTATATTACGTTATCTTCACAGCTAAACATGGGTCAGTATATAAGGTTATCTTCACCGCTAAACATAGGTCAGTATATTACGTTATCTTCACCGCTAGGCATGGGTCAGTATATTACGTTATCCTCACCGCTAGGCATAAGTCAGTATATTACGTTATGCTCACCGCTAAACATAGGTCAGTATATTACGTTATCTTCACGGCTAAACATAGGTCAGTATATAAGGTTATCTTCACCGCTAAACATAGGTCAGTATATTACGTTATCTTCACTGCTAGGCATGGGTCAGTATATTACGTCATCTTCACCGCTAAACATAGGTCAGTATATTACGTCATCTTCACTGCTAAACATGGGTCAGTATATTACGTTATCTTCACCACTAAACATGGGTCAGTATATTACGTTAACTTCACCGCTAGGCATGGGTCAGTATATTACGTTATCTTCACCACTAAACATGGGTCAGTATATTACGTTAACTTCACCGCTAGGCATGTGTCAGTATATTACGTTATCTTCACCGCTAGGCATGGGTCAGTATATTACGTTATCTTCACCGCTAAACATAGGTCAGAATATTACGTTATCTTCACCGCTAGGCATGGGTCGGTATATTACGTCATCTTCACCGCTAAACATAGGTCAGTATATTACGTTATCTTCACCGCTAAACATAGGTCAGTATATTACGTTATCTTCACCGCTAAACATAGGTCAGTATATTACGTTAACTTCACCGCTAAACATGGGTCAGTATATTACGTCATCTTCACCGCTAAACATGGGTCAGTATATTACGTCATCTTCACCGCTAGGCATGGGTCAGTATATTACGTTATCTTCACCGCTAAACATAGGTCAGTATATTACGTTATCTTCACCGCTAAACATGGGTCAGTATATTACGTTATCTTCACCGCTAGGCATGGGTCAGTATATTACGTTATCTTCACCACTAAACATAGGTCAGTATATTACGTTATCTTCACCACTAAACATAGGTCAGTATATTACGTTATCTTCACCGCTAAACATGGGTCAGTATATTACGTTATCTTCACCACTAAACATGGGTCAGTATATTACGTTATCTTCACCACTAAACATGGGTCAGTATATTACGTTATCTGCACCGCTAAACATGGATCAGTATATTACGTTATCTTCACCGCTAAACATGGGTCAGTATATTACGTTATCTTCACCACTAAACATAGGTAAGTATATTACGTTATCTTCACCACTAAACATAGGTCAGAATATTACGTTATCTTCACCGCTAAACATGGGTCAGTATATTACGTTATCTTCACCACTAAACATGGGTCAGTATATTACGTTATCTTCACCACTAAACATGGGTCAGTATATTACGTTATCTTCACCACTAAACATATGTCAGTATATAACGTTAACTTCACCGCTAACCATGGTTCAGTATATTACGTTATCTTCACCGCTAAACATGGGTCAGTATATTACGTTAACTTCACCGCTAACCATGGGTCAGTATATTACGTTATCCTCACCGTTAAACATGGGTCAGTATATTACGTTATCCTCACCGCTAAACATAGGTCAGTATATTACGTTATCTTCACCGCTAAACATAGGTCAGTATATTACGTTATCCTCACCGCTAAACATAGGTCAGTATATAACGTTATCTTCACCTCTAAACATGGGTCAGTATATTACGTTATCTTCACCGCTAAACATGGGTCAGTATATTACGTTATCTTCACCGCTAAACATTGGTCAGTATATTAGGTTATCTTCACCGCTAGGCATGGGTCAGTATATTACGTTATCTTCACGGCTAAATATGGGTCAGTATATTACGTTGGCTTCACCGCTAAACATGGGTCAGTATATTACGTTATCTTCACCGCTAAACATAGGTCAGTATATTACGTTATCTTCACCACTAAACATGGGTCAGTATATTACGTTATCTTCACCACTAAACATGGGTCAGTATATTACGTTATCTTCACCACTAAACATATGTCAGTATATAACGTTAACTTCACCGCTAACCATGGTTCAGTATATTACGTTATCTTCACCGCTAAACATGGGTCAGTATATTACGTTAACTTCACCGCTAACCATGGGTCAGTATATTACGTTATCTTCACCGTTAAACATGGGTCAGTATATTACGTTATCCTCACCGCTGAACATAGGTCAGTATATTACGTTATCTTCACCGCTAAACATAGGTCAGTATATTACGTTATCCTCACCGCTAAACATAGGTCAGTATATAACGTTATCTTCACCGCTAAACATGGGTCAGTATATTACGTTATCTTTACCACTAAATATAGGTCAGTATATTACGTTATCTTCACCGCTAAACATGGGTCAGTATATTAGGTTATCTTCACCGCTAGGCATGGGTCAGTATATTACGTTATCTTCACCGCTAAACATGGGTCAGTATATTAGGTTATCTTCACCGCTAGGCATGGGTCAGTATATTACGTTATCTTCACGGCTAAATATGGGTCAGTATATTACGTTGGCTTCACCGCTAAACATGGGTCAGTATATTACGTTATCTTCACCGCTAAACATAGGTCAGTATATTACGTTATCTTCACCGCTAGGCATGGGTCAGTATATTACGTTATCTTCACGGCTAAATATGGGTCAGTATATTACGTTATCTTCACCGCTAAACATGGGTCAGTTTATTACGTTATCTTCACCGCTAGGCATGGGTCAGTATATCACGTTATCTTCCCCGCTAAACATAGGTCAGTATATTACGTTATCTCCCCCGCTAAGTATACATGTAGGTCAGTCGCTGACTCGTCACTTGTGTACCCGATGGCATGGTCTGCCAATAACAGGATACTTAACCATATTGTTAATATTCTTCCCCTCTTAATTTCAGTTCAATGTTTGATCAAAAGATCCGCCAGCACCGACGAGATTTTGATTTTATTTGGGAGAGATTTGACGATGTGTCGTGTTTCACTACCGACGAGATGAAAAAACACGCACAAGGATTTGCATGTGTATCTAAAGACGGCGAGGTCATTGACGATAACTTTGACAATGTGAGTACTTTAGCACGGTTTATATTTGTTTCCTAATGTTTTAATTACATCATGAATATAGGTTGGCTTCCAAAATCAGTTCTTAACAATAAAAAAGTGTTTCTGAACATCCACTCAAGTACTGGATATGTATTCATAATACTATTAAGCGTATATCACCAAATGACACATTTATGTGATAAATCATGCGATATATAGAGGCTCGTCAATACAATATATTTCACGAGTATGCCAGATTTTTTATATTTTCACGAGTGTGAGGCACGATTGAAAATGTAGGTAAAATCTGCCATACGGGTGAAATATATTTGATATTGATGGGGAAACCTTTGACTTTTCTTTTCATTTCATTTTCGAAATTCCCAAACGTCTGATTTAATTTTTAAAATTTGCGGTTACAACCGATCGGGAAGTGCCTAAGGCTGATAGAATATAATTACACCACATGATACAGTTATATTAAAATATCAGAGAATACCAAAGCGTCAACAAAACCATAATCCGAACTCAAAATCGATTAAACTAGGGGCAAAATAGGAACAAAGGGAAGATTTACATGGAGAATCTCGTAAAAGCACAAGAGAATAAGACCAGGTGTTCCGGAAGAGTAAGCGTCTTCTTCATCGACGACACCCGCCATGTAAATCTTTGTCACATCCAAGTAAACGTCAAGTTCTCAAAATGAGAACCGAGTATCATTGTCAATCACAACAAGTAAACACGCTAATGAGTATACTCAAAAACGTTCATTCTCATATCACTTAAAGATACAGAATATTTCGCAATGAGACAAAGATGGCGACCATAAAACTTGCTCAGAGTTCTGATCAACCTGCCTCTCTTGAATCCCTGTGTTGTTAGTTTGTTTGTAAGCAGCTGACATCGATCCAAAAGTCCCGATATTAAGAGCAAGTCCTAGAATATCGAATCAACTGCGACATGTAAACACCATAGGTTAGAGAAGTAGGGATGTTACAATCAAGAAATGGAAAGTTCATGATCGGAATATTGAAATCATCACGTTTATCGTATAACTTAGTAGTAAGCTGCACTGGTTGGCCCTACTTTAAGTAGAGATCGAGGTAAGCAGCTGATGTAGAAGAGTCGGTTGTGTCCTTTATTTTCAAGTTCAGAAGGGTATATACGATCGAGGAGGTCAGCAAACCTCTTGTTGTTTATTGACAACACATCGTCGATATATCTGAAAGTGAAATTAAAAGATTTGGCAAAGTTTTTGTTACCTGTCCTGATTAGTTCTTCCACAAATTCAGCCTCGTATGAAAACAAAAACAAGTCGGCTAAGAGTGGGCACAGTTTGTTCCCATGGGAATGCCAACAGTCTGCTAGAGAATTTTAACCTAAGATACAAGATAGAATACCAAAGTTCTTAAAGTAAAATTAGGCAAAATATAAACAAGGGAGTACAATAAGTCCTGAACTATACAATAAACGTGACGATTTCGTTTTTTCCGATCGTTAGCATTTCCTTTCTTGATAGTAACATCCTTCATCTCCGATCTATGGTGTTTACATGTCGCAGTTGATTCGTTATTCTAGGGCTTGCTCTAAATATCGAGATATTCGTGATAGATGTCAACTGCTGAGGAACTTTACGGCACAGGGATCCGAAAGAGACTATGAACAAATGTTGTGATCGCCATCTTGGTATTAATGAGAAATGTTGTGTATTCTTGTAAGATATGAAGGTGGATGTTTTTGTTTTGCTCATTAATGAGTATGCCCACTTGGTGCGATTGAGAATGATGCCTCAGTTCTCACTTTAAGATCATGATATTACCTAGATTCACATGGTCATCAACGAAACAGAAGACGCTAAATCTTCCAGAATACATTGTCTAATTGTATCTTGTACCTTTTTAAATGTCTCCATGGAAATATTTCCTTCTTTGGTATTTTGCCATGATTTAATCGATTTTGAGTTCTGATTATGGTTTTGATGACGCTTCGGTATCCTGTGATGTTTTAATTTTTATCAACATAGGCTCTTGTAATAAGATGATGTAAGGTTGCCCAACAGCTTACTAAATATTCATTTCTAAAATCCTGATATCTGTGTAAGCTTTTAATTAACAAATCAACTACGACGTGTTAACAACGTATGTTTGGGAACAGGACAGATACTATTAATAAAGGAGGGAAAGGGAAGGTCACAGAACATATATCAACGTTTGTCGTCACTGTTGGTCGTGTTACAAGCAATGATATAGAGGGAGACTTTTAAAGTGCCCAGATTCAAAGTTAAGGAAAGTACAATGTATATGCGTTCGATAATGTCAGCAAATGTGATCGAATCGAGGTGAAACGAAACACAACGACACAAGCAACTGCGCCTATGTGTCAGGGAGAGAAACAAAGGCAGGAATACAATAAAAACTATTGTCGGTCTTGGCATAGACCAGAATCCAAACAGCAATTTACTTGTCATGATAAGTAACAGACTGACTGGCATTATGTCAAATCACTGTCTTCAATGTACTGGTCGTTAAGAAAGAAAATCAATGTTGGTAAATTAAAAAAAAACAGAAAACAAATATCCGACATTCTTTCTTTCTTCAAAAAGTGTGTAATTGATAAAAGTAGTGGACTCGTGTATAGCAAATCGAGTTCACTGTAAACGTCGCAGTGGTGTCAAAAAGGTTCGAAAAAAAATCAGAGAATACCAAAGCGTCAACAAAACCATAATCCGAACTCAAAATCGATTAAAATAGGGGCAAAATAGGAACAAAGGAAAGATTTACATGGAGACCCTTGTAAAAGCACAAGAGAATAAGACCAGGTGTTCCTGGTCTTATCCTCTTAGAAAGCATGTGTTGACAAATTTAGCTATACTTGTATGTAATAATGAAAATTCGTATGTAAGTCAAGTATGGCGTTTATCTGACGTTCAAAACTTTTGTGTCCTCCCTCAGATCCGGGAGAAGCTGCAGACGTGTGGTAAGAGACTGAAGAACGTCAGTGACGAGTATGACGCTGCTAAGGAGGCGTGGATTATCTCTGACAGTACGGTACTACAGAACCAACGCTGGTCAGTATTACTACTACTCCTAATAAACCCATTTATCACAATACTGACCCGTTCAGTCATGTCATACGGCCATGACATAAAATATGGCATTTAACTTGTGTAATAACACTATTGTGACGTCATAGGACTTTCTCAGTTATTAAATTCTTACCGTTAAATTTGCCTATCTGATAAAAATGAATTTGAGAGTTTTAATGTATTTCCTCGTGAATAAAAGTTATATGACCTAATACACCTTTGAACTCGTTTAATAAATTCTATATTTCACAAAATAACCGTGTAAGATTCTCTATTTAAAATGGAAGCAATTTTGGCGAAATAAAAAATACGGTTTCAACGTTTCAGTTTGGAATAAAACGAATCCAAAATTTTGAAATAATTTGAAATGTCAATCCTAAGTTTGATTTGTGAAATTTGAGATGACCATTGTACAGAAAGCGGTTTCTTCCATATCTTAGTCACATGTACCATTCCAGAAGAGAACACCATGAAATATGAAAAAATGCAAACACGCCTTTTATAGTGAATTTGTATGAACTGAAATATTCGGGATTTTTTTGAACGAATGAATATTAATATGAATACCAAGCAGTTAATATACACTGTAGGTAAAACAAAATATAAGAATGTGACAAATAATACTAACTGTATAAATGTCAGGGAGGGAAAGGCAGACCGCATTGTGGAACTGAGCAAGGCACGGCTCCAAAAGTTCAGGGATTGCAGATCTAAACACAGACTGACGTACCACGAACAGAAAATGTTTGCGTTCGACCGGTAAGATTGCTGTTTGATACCCACTTTGTTTCGTCATGTGAAAAAATAAACAATCACCTATTAACTCTTTGGGGTGATAAAGAGAATGTGTGAGAGTTGTCGTACTATTGGGAATCAGAGCCATGATGTGGTATATTGGGGTTCGACGGTCTCTTGATAACTATGGTAATTAAGGACCAAACAAATATCTACTATTGGCAACCATTTGATGAATCGAAAATAAATTAAGTTAAACGTAAAATAAAGTTTTCATCATCAACAAATGGATCATCGTAGAGTGTTGAAATAGCACAATGAAGTGAAATATGGGCATTTATTTAAAATATCCCATAATGGATAGAAGTGGAAAGACATATATATGGCTGCCGTAAAAAGGAATCACTTAGGCTTATGAAATCGTAGTTTGTAAAACAGACCTTTGTTTCTTATGTAATCAAATAATGTCTCCATGTCTATTGAAATAAAAAGGATTTAATGTTCCTTATATCGCATTGTTTGCTAAAATCTTGAAATCGCATACTGTAAATGTACATATTTTAGCGGTCATTTTATTTTAGCAATCATCGCACTGAAAACATTCTGTTAAATCATGACTGTGCTAATGACAGTGTTCGTGTTTGAGTGGGCTAATTCATCGTTTTGCTTATCTGTTTAATTTCGAATATGCGCTTATTTAATTGTGCCAGACAATATACGATTACTGTATTTATCAGATACGGATGTGTGATATAAATATGAACAGTGAGGAGTTGAGAGAGGCCAGCCTCCTGGAATCTGTATCTCCGTCGGGTAGACAAAGCTTGAATATTGATTGCACTTTAAAATGTCGTTTTTAGTCAAGTATATAACAACGAGGTTTATATTTGGTATGGTTTCCAGGAAGGCTATGGGAGATCTCCTCAAGAAAGCTCTCCATGGGTTTGAAGATTGTCGGCAAAGCCTAGCAGAAACACATCTCAAGTTCATCGTATGGCACAGGTTTGTTTTGAATGGAGAATTACTAAAACGTCGTGACTGGAATTTTGCATTAAAATACATAAATGCATCCCATTTTCGCATATCAGTTATTTAGATAAAAAAAATAAATTCTGGCGGGGGTCTTATTTATTATTCAACATCTACGTTAAAGTAAACTTTTCACAGTACTTTTGTTATCCGATTGAATTAAAACTTGGCCGTATTATTCATGCAATCATATTATGAATACCTAATCTAAATTAACACGAAACAGTTTAACAGGATCACTTATGTTTTGGGTTAAAACATTTAGATTTTAAGTATTCGCGTTATGACATCTCGTTTAACAATGCAATTGTCATCCAACTGAATTAAAACTTGGCCGATTTATATATACTTAATACACAACCCATTATTTGGATAAAAATATTATTTCACAGGTCGAGGTAAAACCTGATGTTTGGTAGATTTTGAGAATTTACGTTACAGTTAAATTTTCAGTGTTATTGATATGCCATTAAAATGAAACACGGTCAACTAACCGAAAAAATCATACTGATCACAAGCAAAAAATCGACTTCAACAAAACCATAATCCGAACTCAAAATTGATTAAACTAAAGGCAAAATAGGAACTAAGGAAAGATTAACATGGAGACCCACGTAAAAGTACAAGAGAATAAGGCCAGGTGTTCTGGAAGAGTTAGGGTCTTCTGCTTCATCGGCGAACTAACATCTAAAGAACTCGATCTTTAGAATTTTTTTTTCGCAAGTTCACCTATTATGTGTTAAAAATGTCGAAGTATTTACGCGGAGGCAATTGAAAAAGTACAAGAGAACAATTATTAATAGCAAATTTATTTATACATTATTATGTATAATATATATTTCACTTTTCAATTTTCAACTGTTTCATATTGAAACATTAAGAAGAACTACTGTGTGTATTTTGCCATTCTACAGGTATCATATTTAAACATTAAGAACTACTGTGTGTATTATGCCGTACTACATATATCATATTATAACATTAAGAACTACTGTGTGTATTATGCCGTTCTACATGTATCATATTATAACATTAAGAACTACTGTGTGTATTATGCCGTTCTACATGTATCATATTTCAACATTAAGAACTACTGTGTGTATTATGCCGTTCTACATGTTTCATATTATAACATTAAGAACTACTGTGTGTATTATGCCGTACTACATGTATCATATTATAACATTAAGAACTACTGTGTTTATTATGCCGTTCTACATGTATCATATTATAACATTAAGAACTACTGTGTGTATTATGCCGTTCTACATGTATCATATTTCAACATTAAGAACTACTGTGTGTATTATGCCGTTCTACATGTATCATATTATAACATTAAGAACTACTGTGTGTATTATGCCGTTATGCCGATGAATGTAAGACGCATGCTATTACAATAATACAGTATTGGATGCAAGAATCTGGAAGAGTTGAATTATTTGTCTTCGGGGGTGAAAGAGTTTTGGACTCATTCAGTGGTATTGAATGCCAATCAAATGAAAATATAGAATACAGTTTAAAGGGACACGGGGTTATACACAATCTTAATGCCTACTATATAAAAGTTTGGTTTGCACTGAAAAAATAATTCAACCAATAGTTCGTTTAAACACTTTCAAATTAGATGAAGACAACTTCATGACTGAAAATAAACGAGCAAAGTCAACTAAGTTATTGCGTTAATACAGAACGCCAACAACGATGAAAGGAAAAATCAATTAACCTATATGCATATAGTACAAGAATTATGATTCAACAGTTTAGCATATAAACGTAATTGTATTATGGGTGTATTACTTTTTATAATTTCAGACATTACACTGGATTTTCACAGAGTATAAAAGATGTCGGAGGGAACCTAGAAGACCTGCGGTCGTCGATTGGGGATCTTGTGAAAATTCTTCAGGTTAGTCGACATCAAATGATCAAGTCTAAGTGATTTTGCTATAAATTGATATGAATTTTTGTCTTTTTCGATCGGAATTTATTTTAAGACCATTTATCTTTGCGTGTAATATAGCTGAAAACCTTTTTTATTATAGGGAGTACCTGAAACGCTACCCCCTCCCCAGAAACCTGCATCACTGATAAGAAAATCATTGGCACAGGACATGAAGTTTGGGTAGGTATGAGTTTGTGTAATATTCCCGAAATACTTTCAGTTTCAGCTATATATTAGAGAGCTGCATGTTTTGGAAAAAAAAGATTTCTTGGCCCATGAAACCGTTTTAATAATAGAAAAGGTATTTTGTCACCAAGCCATTTTTTCCTATTGTAAAATTGTTATGCCCCCGCCATGAAAGGGAGTGGGGCAGATAGTGTTACCCATGTACGTCCCGTCCCGTCCCATGATAATGTAACCAGCTGGGGCGGGGGCATTTTTGTGTCACAGACATATCTAGTTTTTTTTAAAATCTAATGTGTCAGTGATTTTGAAATCAATTATTTATAAAGCTTGAGCCGAATACTGTTTTTATACATTTTGTTTTTTTTCCCCTCTAACATCATATCAGTAAGTAAGAAGAAAGCTTGAACGTAGCATCCCCGCAAAAGAATATTGAGAACGGCTGTATAAAACGGGACTGATATTTACTGATTATTTAACATAAATGGAAGTCGAATATTGAAATTTTAGTTAAATATGGTTTGTGTTTTAGTGTTGATGGTTTTGGGAAGGAGCTGACAGAGAACCAGTCTCTGGTAGAAGAGACACGTGAACAGATTAAGAGGTAAGCAGACAATAACATAACTGCTTAAAGCATGCTGTATCTAGTCCTGTAGAAGCAGTCAGATGTATACGTATATACATGTATGTAAAGAAATGTAATAAGTTTTCCTTGGGAAGTAGAATACGTTTCCGCAAGGCCTTTCTGCCTTCTCAGGCGTCTTCAGTCCGCCTGAAGAAACATCAGAAGGCAGAAAGGCCTTGAGGCAAAGTTTTTGTTCTTTATTTATATAGTCTATGTGCTATGTAGGCGAAATGTTCAGTATATTAATCAAACTTGTAGATTTTAAAAGTAGACAAAAATCGATGTACGTGATAGATATCTTATCAGTTATACATAATTACTACGTACCAACGTTATAAAAGTAGACAAAAATCGATGTACGTGATGGATATCTTATCAATTATACATAATTACTACGTACCAACGTATCGTGTCTAGAGTAACCTACTTAACATGTGTGTCTATGTAATGTACATTTCGGTTGCAATGTTTAACATTTTCGAAGTATTAATTTAGCCAGTGGCAAACGTAAATATCCCAGAAATCAATTAGCATTTTAATTGGTGACAGATTGTATACAGGACGTCTTAACATGTTACCTCTCATATTCGCCGGTTGTATACATTCTAAAGTGAAAGTGTTGCCAGCATACTTTATCTATTTTTCTCACCCATCCTAATTTTGAAAAATAGGACAGGTGCGAAATCCATGAAATTATTTATTCAGAACATTTGTAAGTATGTGGTTCGATTGTTAGAATCATACGTTAGACTATACAGATAAAACGGAATCAATTTGCATTATCACTCAAGTCAGTTTTCTTTTTTAATTTACATGTTCCACACATATTAAGATCAATAATGTAATCATGAACTTTACACATTTTAGTTATTTGGAAATTTGAATTGAACAGGATTTCTGTAGTAGGATTACACTCGAGATTTTCATATGCCGAACTAAAGTTTATATACTGTTATCCGATAAATATATAAAGACAACTTCAAATTAGCACAGAGAATGATATCAGTGTGACATGAGAACTTACTCCACTCTTACCTCAAAAAAATACTGGTTGCTTCATTTTCTATTAAGGGAAAATATAAAAAAATAAAAAAAAAATGATAAAAAAAAAATAAGTCGCTGGAACTCGGACTGTCATAACTAAGGCAGTGAAACCCTTTATATATCTTAGATAGGGTAATACAACCTTCACACTAGACGATTGGTCTTGATGTACAGCTTTGTAATATATTTTATCGTGACTTTTCAGAGCTTCGGAGCTTCTAAAGGACATGCAGGATGATCTCCCGGCCGTCATAGACACCAACATGGTTAATACGTGACCACCTATATAAACAATTACACATATGGTGTACTGATTGGTCGGCATCGTGACCTATTACATTACGATGCCTCACGTGACGATTGGACGCTACGTGTGGAATTGAATTGATAAGGCTGTGCATTATTTAAACATTTTTTTTAATCTTGAAGAGGTATGGTTGATACAGGACCTAGTGTACTTCGGCTACAGGACATTTAGAGTCGTGCGCGAGCACATATCAATTATTTTTATGTCTCAATTTTGCAGTGTTATGAAACGGATCTGCAGCAAACCTGTTGTTTTTGTTTGCCATTATACACTATCATAACATTCCTCGTATGGTACTTTATCTGTCATGGTGTTGATATTGCTTATATATGGACATACTTATTTCTGTTTTCTAAAATAGAAAATAATTTCGGTACAACATAAATATAGAGAAATACACAATTTCGACAATGACGACGTCCAATGCCAAAAATATCAAATGAGTGTTTAGATAAATATATAACATACACAAATAACAATTAACATATTAAGTCTTGATTTCATCCGTTTTCCACTTGTGCTTCAAAACAAAACTTCTAACAAATAAGTCAATAGATAAATTTTAGAGTACTGATTTATCAACAGAGCTACAGTGTATACATACAATTTTTGTTCACTTTTTTCTGAAAAGGATAGTTATTTTGACTGGGGCATGGTTTGTTTCAATATGTTCGTCGAAAATAACTAACAAATAATTGATAACGATTAACACGAAGGGTGCACGTATATCTCTGTAAGCCTCATTTATGTTGCCTAATAAAGTACTTATTTAAGTTCTTTATATTAGCTAATGTGTTTCATTTCAATATGAGGCCTGTATATATATAAGGGTTTTTTTCTCCGAGGAAATAAATTCCCCTATTATATTACTCAAAGATAAAGTAGGATTTAATTATCTAACCGTTATAAGTTCGGTGGCTATATTTGCGAGGTTTTGAAAAATAAAATTGATTTATTCGGTGGTACCCAGTGTGTAAGATGGTTTTAAATTGACAATGATGTTATAACATTATATTATCAATACAGACACGTGCACGTTTATTAACTAGTGATAGTTACATGTATTTATCTATAGGTATGTAAGACAAATGCACCACAGTGCTTGTCAATCAACACTTGAAGCGTATATAATGTTCTGAAGTTGTGATTTCTTTAGGAAACACAATTCTTTTTGTTAATGTACCCCTGCAATGTGTTAGTAGGAACGAAGTTGATACTTGTCAAATTTATCAAATAATGAAAATATTTGTACACAGATTGAATTAAATGTATCTCGTATCTAAAAAGATATATAATCACATGTTACAACCTTAACGTTTAATAACCAAGTTGTGGCGATTGTACTGACTTTTGTTGTGTGATGTTCCCGACATAGAAATTATTTTCTGAGAATGTACTAATGATATTTGTGAGCAATAGCGTTAACGCTATGGCAGCCCAAATTATGGAACTTGTTACAAACTGTTTTTTGTTTATTTTTTTATTTGATATTTAGAACTTCATGCTGTGTAATCATTCCTTTTACTTTAACTGGGACCAGTTTTCATTAGTATCTAGTATGATTTGTACGATTTCATTTACAAGAGAAATAAAACAAAGAATGAAATAAATCGGTGTTTCCTCCTTTATTTTTGGTATAAAAGGACAATTCAGTCATTATACAGTTTCTTTTTTGTGATATAGAAATAAAGGAACAGTTTAGCCATTAAAAGTTTTCTAATTTTTCAGTAACAAAAATAAAATGCTTAATAAATATTAATTTAGTTAATACTAATCTATAGAAAACAAATAGGTTCCTACCTTTTGGCCCCTAGCATCACTGAAGAGTCATAGGAGGACGAAACAGCTGTATGTTGCAGTTCAATTTTTTTCGGCATACTGTATCTATTACTAAATTTAAGAGGTGCAGCATATGTGTGTGTTACGTCATCTTTGAGTGGGACGGGGTGATGACACTTTTTAACCTTCATAACATGTAACTGTTGCACACTTGTGGACTTGTTTATGGGCAGTATATTCTTAACATTAAAGACTTAATGTGATGAGCAATCTTACGTTCATGTCCATATCGTATTGATTGTATTAAACGAGTTCAATTAGTCGATATAGCACGGGCCTTGAGGCGTTCATGGACACTCGAGTAAGATCCTCTATACGATTAAGCATCCGCGTTGATGTGAGAACAACTAGAACAAGCCCAGGCTTGCGAAACTTCCAGGGAGCATTTATTCCATTTAAAAGTCAGCGGTTTATGGATACTCGGTTTATAACACGAACGCAAGCATTAGTCGCACTACCTACGCGGTCTAGGTGCAAAGTGTTTCACTGACTGGCATCAAGCAGTAGTCGCACTCCCTACGAGGTCTAGGTCTAAAGTGGTCTTACTGATGCCACAGGATTTCGCAGTGGTACATGCTATGCTATAAGACAGAAGTTTAAGACAGTGAGATGGGTCTTGTTGAACATGTTCACCCCTACTTGGTGGAGTTGGATTATCGAAATATGCTCACAAAACTCAAAGTTATTGGTTTATCCTCGGTGTTCTTCTGGGTCATGCACCTCTTGTCCGCCGCCATTTCCTCGATTTTATTGAAGACGTATAGAAGTTTTTCAGACAATAACAAAGCATTCTGGAACGTATATGTAGTTCACGGGATCTTTGGACTTTTTTGTTGTGTTATTGGTGTGTGGATCTTGTTCTATGACACGGAACTTTTAAAGAATCCAGCGGTGTCTACGAATTCTACCAGCCACATTGCTGTGTTAACAGCCATAGGATTTTTCTTTTATGAATGTGGAGCTTTAATTGTATTTGGTATGCACAAATTCACCACTTTCTTGTTAGTTTTACATCACTGGGCCTCTTTGGTTGGCTTTTGTATAATCTCGTACTTGGACCAAGCACATTATTTTGGCGTAGCATCTCTTTTTATAGATATTACCGCGCCATTTGCTTGTATCTGCTGGATTCTCCTGAAAGGCGGCAAGGGACATTCTCTGTTATGGAAGATGAATCAGTTCCTGATGGTGCATCTATTCCATATACGGTTTATGGTAGGATATGTTTTGTGTTACCAAATGTATCAGAAAATCGAGCTTTTACACGAAGCATTATCATCCTTAGCACTTTTTATTTTAATCGGCCAGTTTGTGCTATTTCATGTGTTTTTGACACCATACTGGCTTTACAAGAGGACCCAACAAATGTTCAAACCGGTCGACTGGAATTTCGTTGAAGATCATTCTAAACAGGAAGTGAATGGGAGATGTAAGAAGGATTCCTGAGATGTGGGTAATGACGCTGCTATGTCTGATACATACCCAAGCGTGCGGCCTTAGTTAATGTGACCAGAAACCAAACTGTATGTATAGATGGCGATTTTACATGAAGAAACATTTTCACTAGCAAGGCGACTAGCAGCCAATAATTCGTCAAAAATACAAAATTATTGTAAGCTTATTGAGTTTACACTGAATAACATCTACATTTGGTATTGCACACAACCAATGGTTAACTTACAAGTGTACATAGCCAATGTATATATTACTTAATACATTGTAAAGAACAAAGAGACTATACACAATATACCATACGGTATGTACACAACCGATGTTAATACTAAAATATCCACATGTCCACAATACACAAGAATACCATGTGAATATATCATGTATTATACAATGAATCACAAGTATTTGGTCACATATACAGAAAATGCAATAACTTGGTGAAATAGGTTCAGCGAGAAAATCGCTAATAAGATTACTGCTTAAATTTGTAATTTTACATTATATTACACAGCAGACCTGCACGTACCTAACAATGCCGGGTAGCGCCCATGCGCACTGTGAATATGGTATGTGGTAGTGTTTTGTTATAGAACACAGATAGAAATGCTAGTACATATTGTTAATCTGTACATGTATCTTCAATATAACTTGTGTATCTTACTCGAATTTAACTATCTCACGAGTGGTCACCTGCAGACAACAGGGGTATGCCTAGCTAAGAGATCAACAAATATAAGATATATAACTATTTGTCTACAATGTTTGTATTTGGTTATTGTCAATAAAGGGGAATAAAAAATGTATTTCATTATTTTATCATTTTCTTATGTTGCGTCAAGCTGTTATTTCGAATAGCTCTGCTAGTTCTCTTTAAGGATAAGGGGGCACAGTGTCTTCAGATGTTTGCTTAACAATAATTTGGATATACATTTAAGCACATATATGTATCATATATCATTGGAAAGGCCATTACATTTTCCATAGAATAAACTAATAATGCTAGTGTTAAAATTATTCACAATTGCATAATAGTATATAAAATGTGGACCATTTTGAACTTGGATCTACTTTCATATTTTCTTTAAAAAAACTGACTACTTTTCCTATTGATGGACAAAAAGATGACGTTACACACACATATGCTGCACCTATTAAATTTAGTAATAGATACAGTATGCCGAAAAATTAATTAAACTGCACTATACAGCTGTTTCGTCCTCCTAGGACTCTTCAGTGATGCTAGGGGCCAAAAGGTGGGAATCCAAAATTTCTAAACTAATGTAGAAGCAGAAGGGTAAAACCCCTTTAATTTATGAATTTAGAAGTAAAATTAAAGTAGTTCTGTATAATTTCAAAGGTCATCTACAAAAACATGCCTCAGATATTTCATATATGTTCTAGAATTGAAGTAATTTTGATTTTATTATCGTCTTGGTGGGATTTTCATGCCCAAATTGATTTAATTGGTTATTAAACATGTAGCTGAATCTTTCAAAAAAGCACGTTATTTGAGACAGAGTCATTCCAAACCATCCTGTGAATTATGAAACAAATCGGTTAATTGATGACAAAGTTATGGCCGTTTAATGTGGAAAACTTATTTAATTTAAATTTAAGAAAGTGCTTTTAAGAACATCATAACTCTTTGAAATCAGAAACTTCAGATTTTAGCACGTATCTGACCGATTCTGCCTATTAAACCATTGACCATGAATAGATATGTGTCCGCCGGGCTGTACTCCAAAAAACCTAAGCCCGTATTGGTTCAAATATCTAAGACGAATACATTGAATATTAATCATTTCTCTGTAAATGCCCCTTTCCCGTGAAATGTCAGACAGGTCACATGCTAAGCTCTTCCCATGTAAGAAGCACAGTGCTAATGACAATATAACTGACCAAGCTACTGGATGGGGGTCTGTTTATGTTGTAAACCCTCCCTCGTGCTGATTTGGATGTGCGTGTTCAATGTTAATTCACACTAATTGACACATTTATGAACATAATTTGAATATTTTGTTTTTGGTTAAATGATTAAGTATGTTTGTAAGAAATCAATTTTGCAACAACAAAAAAAATGTAGGTTGCCCCATATCTATATCCTTGAAACATTATAGAAACACACATTATGATCAAATGGTGTGTTTTATAAAGCCTTCAGGTTTATAGGCGTGGCGGCAAGGATAAAATAGTGTAAATCTACATTGTGTGAATAGCGAAAATCCAAAGCGAACAGAACCATTTTCATTCCTTTATTACATTCACAACGGTCGTCTTGCATCCGTGAAATAGATATAACGAATCCAATAGTTTCTTTACCTTACGTTTCCCATAGGAGTTACTATACAGCGTAACCGAGGCGATATGCTATTACAACAATATATTTCATATCAGTAACTTCTGATTGTTTATGAATTTTAGTTGTTTGCTTTCATTTCATTTCATGTTCTTTAAATAGCAAGTTCAGTATAATATAATTCCATGTACATCTTTCCTTTGTTGTTATTTTGCCCCTGGTTTAATCGATTTTGAGTTTGGATATGATTTTGTTAACGCTTCGGTATTCTCTTAATTATTTTCGGGTCTCCTCTATTTTTATCGCTTTCAAATCTAAATTATTATATCTGCACGATACTTACTCATAGATCGTATAGATCATATGTGGCATATGTCAAAAAATGATGATTAAGACGTCAAAATAACACATTCATTTTCGTTTACGTTCTAAATGATTTGCAAAATAGGTGATTCACAACCTTTACACATACTGTATACTTGTCTCGGTTCGCAATCATCACAATATTTAATGTTTGAACTGTTGATTGCTTATATTGGTATTTTGATAGAATTAGAGTGCTTTATTTAGTTATTTCGAACAGTTTCTGAGCAGCAAATAAAGTGTAGACAATAATGAAATTGATGATGTCACAATAGAGATTGATGACCTCACAATATCAAATATCGTAACAGTCTTATGACAACATTTACCTGCATAATGTATTGCAATGGAAGGTTAATATTATACATCATCAAGTCCTAGCATACGGATGACCAAGGCCCAGTTAAATGGGGGGTCCGTGAAGTAGCTGTTGGGGACTGAGGTCACGTCGATGGAGATCCCTTCCGTTGGATGAGCAATGTAGGGTACCTGTTGTTCATAGCCTAGTAAGTATACAGAGGCTTTGGAGGTGTCGCTTACCGCTGGGGTGCCGAGGTACAGTCGAGAAGTGTTCCTTATCTCGGAGATAGGGACAATGGCGTAGACGGCGGTGGTGGTTTTTATCGTAAGTGTGGTGTACCTGAAGGTGAAAACTAAACCTTAAAACTAGAAATATATAAGTATGTATACCTGTAATGTGCAGGACAATTCGAATTAACGGTACTAGCAACAACTACATACGCTGTCAGTGGCCGGGCAGAATGCGATGATAGGGACTTCGGCGTGGTATTTTAGCGACACCAACATACCCTGTCTCCAGTACACATACACCTACATACCCTGTCTACGGCCAGACATACATACGCCAACATACCCGGTCTCCGGCAAGACACACATACACCAACATACCTTGGCTCCGGTACACATACACCGACATTTCCTGTCCCTGATACACATACACCGACATACCCTGTCTCCGGCAAGACACACATACACCAACATACCTTGGATCCGGTACACATACACCTACATACCCTGTCTACGGCAAAACACATACTGCAACATACCCTGTCTCCGGCACACCGACACACATACAACAACATACCCTGTCTCCGGCACACCGACTCACATACAACAACATACCCTGTCTCCGGCACACATACTCCAACATACCCTGTCTCCGGCAAGACACACATACTACAACATACCCTGTCTCCGGCAAGACACACATACTACAACATACCCTGTCTCCGACAAAACACATACTCCAACATACCCTGTCTCCGGCAAGACACACATACTACAACATACCCTGTCTCCGACAAAACACATACTACAACATACCCTGTCTCCGGCAAGACACACATACTACAACATACCCTGTCTCCGGCACACCGACTCACATACAACAACATACCCTGTCTCCGGCACACATACTCCAACATACCCTGTCTCCGGCAAGACACACATACTACAACATACCCTGTCTCCGGCACACCGACTCACATACTCCAACATACCCTGTCTCCGGCAAGACACACATACTACAACATACCCTGTCTCCGGCACACATACTACAACATACCCTGTCTCCGGCAAGACACACATACTACAACATACCCTGTCTCCGGCACACATACTCCAACATACCCTGTCTCCGGCAAAACACATACTGCAACATACCCTGTCTCCGGCACACCGACACACATACAACAACATACCCTGTCTCCGGCACACCGACTCACATACAACAACATACCCTGTCTCCGGCACACATACTCCAACATACCCTGTCTCCGGCAAGACACACATACTACAACATACCCTGTCTCCGGCAAGACACACATACTACAACATACCCTGTCTCCGACAAAACACATACTCCAACATACCCTGTCTCCGGCAAGACACACATACTACAACATACCCTGTCTCCGACAAAACACATACTACAACATACCCTGTCTCCGGCAAGACACACATACTACAACATACCCTGTCTCCGGCACACCGACTCACATACAACAACATACCCTGTCTCCGGCACACATACTCCAACATACCCTGTCTCCGGCAAGACACACATACTACAACATACCCTGTCTCCGGCACACCGACTCACATACTCCAACATACCCTGTCTCCGGCAAGACACACATACTACAACATACCCTGTCTCCGGCACACATACTACAACATACCCTGTCTCCGGCAAGACACACATACTACAACATACCCTGTCTCCGGCACACATACTCCAACATACCCTGTCTCCGGCGAGACACACATACTACAACATACCCTGTCTCCGGCACACATACTACAACATACCCTGTCTCCGGCACACCGACTCACATACAACAACATACCCTGTCTCCGGCACACATACTCCAACATACCCTGTCTCCGGCAAGACACACATACTACAACATACCCTGTCTCCGGCACACCGACACACATACAAAAACATACCCTGTCTCCGGCACACATACTCCAACATACCCTGTCTTCGGCACACCGACACACACCCACACCTAACAAAATATATCAAGAATTAAAAAAAAAATTGATCAATGATGTCTTTCTAGTATTGAATTCGATTTTTGTTTTCATGGGATCATTTCTTTTCTATCGTTTTTACCAAGATAGGTGTAATCTAGTTTTAGCCTATTTAGACTAAGTCTTTTCTTCATAACAACACATCGGGGATTGCGAACGTCGACATAGTAAAAACCTTGCCAAATCTTTTTATTTCACTTTCAGATATTTCGACGATGTGTTGTCTATAAATAACAGAAGGTGTGCTGAACTCGTATATACCCCCTATACATGAAATAAAGGTCACCACAGACTCTTCTAAATCAGCTGCTAACCTCGATATTTACTTAAACTATGACCAATATAAACAGCTTCCTAATAAGCTATAGGATAAACCGGATGATTTTATTTTTTTCTATCTTGATTTTTCCCTCTGAAAGTAACATCCCTGCTCATCCAGCATATGGTATTTACATGACGCAGTTGATCGTTGTTCTAGGGCTTGCTCTAAATATCGAGATATTCGTGATAGATGTTTGCTGAATACAAATAAGCTAACGGCAATGGGATTAAAGATTTACAGGTTGATGAAGTCTAAGTTTTATGGTCGCCATCTTGGTCTAATTGATACACATTGGGTATCTCGTGTGATATGATTAGTAATGGATAGTGCTAGGGAAAGTGTTACACAGTATCAGTGATGGGAAGAGATCGGCATATAATGCAAACCGGAAACGCAATAATTAGATGGTGTTTATATTGCGCAGAATCGAAGGAAGGGATCATTTCACAGGATGTCTATTGGAAATTTGTTCAAGTCAAATAATTTTGTGAAATATGTTACGAAATAGAGAGTTTAGGATAAGAGGACAACAGGTTACAGAACCACATACCAGACTCCCGGGGTGAATGAATCGTTCTGAAATTGCCACGGTTGTGTTCCATATATTCCTTCGGCATTGACCTTCAACCATGACCCCATCTGTCGCAGGCGCTCTTCGAATATCGGTGGAATGGTTCCGTCTGGTGTGGGACCGATGTTTACAAGTAGGTTACCACCACAACTGTATGATACATACAACACACTGCCAGTAGAATTGCACTAAATCCATCTCCAGTGCAGCCGCCCACCCAAAAGGTAACAGACCGAAGAAATAAGGAATTTATTTCCTTATCTATAGCAACGCTTCATGATAAAAGGCGGACGGCGGTACAAATATATGGTTGTGAGCTATCTTTGAGCTTACTTTGTGAAAAACACGACAAAAGCTAAGTGGAAATATACTAAAGAAGATATAGTAAGGATGAATTCTTGGTCGGCAATATATTTGTTGAGTGTGGAGGAAAGATTTTCCAGCAGACTTTTGACATTCCCATGGTAACAAACTGTGCCCCACTCCTAATGACTTGTTTTTGTTTTCATACGAGGCTGAATTTGTGGAAGAGCTAATCAGGCCAGAAAACAAAAACCTTTTAATTTCACTTTCAAATATATCGACGATGTGTTGTCTATACACAACAAGAAGTTTGCTGACCACGTCCATCGTATATAACTTCTGAACTTGAAATAAAAGACATACCAGACTCTTCTACATCAGCTGCTTACCTGGATCTTTACTTAAAGTACGCCCAACATGGACAGCTTTCTACTTCGCTATACGATAATCGTGATGATTTCTATTTTCCGATCGTGAACTTTCCATTTCTTGATAGTAACATCCCTGCTTCTCCAACCTATGGTGTTTATATATCGCAGTTGATTCAATATTCTAGGACTTGCTCTAAATATCGGGATTTTCAAACAAACAAACAACACAAGGATTCGAGAGATGCAGGTTGACCAGAACTATGGGCAAGTTTTATGGTCGCCATCTTTGTCTCATTGAGAAGTTATCTGTATCTTTAAGTGATATGAAGATGTGCGTTTTTGAGTTTGCTCATTAGTGTGTTTACTTGTTGTGATTGACAATGATTGTCGGTTCTCATGTTGAGAACTTGATCTTTACATGGATGTGGCAAATATTTACATGGCGGATGTCGTCGATGAAGCAGAAGACGCTTACTCTTCAGGAACACATGGTCTCTTATTCTCTTGTAGTTTAACGAGGGTATCCATGTAAATATTTCCTTTGTTCATATTTTGCCATTGGTTTAATCGATTTTGAGTTCAAATTATGATATTGTTACCGTTTCGGTATTCTCTAATTTATCTTCATATTCAGCGCGTCATGTTGTATAGTTATATTTTGATTCATAGTCATTTCACCGGTTTGAAGATGTGTGTTGCCTAAGCTACCTGGTCGTAGGAAACAACATATCCTAGAGGCAAAATAGGAACAAAAGAGACTCTCGTTAAAGCACAAGAGAATAAGACCAGGTGTTCCGGAAGATTAAGCGTCATCCGCTTCATCGACGACACCCGCCATGTAAATCTTTGTCGCATCCAAATAAACATCAAAATCAAATGTCAAACATCACTTAGCATAATAAGTTCAACAAAAGTAGTCATATCGTAAATTTCTCGAAATTTTGGCTGGGATGTAAATCTCACCTCACTGTCTCTGCAATTTTGGCTATAAGTGCTTTAATCGGAACAACGTCCGACAACTCCATGTCTCGTCGGTATCCCCGAGACTTACGGTCTAGTGATATCACGTCCTCCCATTTGCCAATCTGACGGACGCCTTTCGAAATTAGAGAAGAAATAAAATACATGTAATAATGCACGTTCTGAATTAAATAGTACGACAGACCACAGTTGCTTGAGTTATTTTAATCATTTAAATAGTACGACAGACCACAGTTGCTTGAGTTATTTTAATCATTTAAATAGTACGACAGACCACAGTTGCTTGAGTTATTCTAATCATTTAAATAGTACGACAGACCACAGTTGCTTGAGTTATTTTAATCATTTAAATAGTACGACAAACCACAGTTGCTTGAGTTATTTTAATCATTTAAATAGTACGACAGACCACAGTTGCTTGAGTTATTTTAATCATTTAAATAGTACGACAGACCACAGTTGCTTGAGTTATTTTAATCATTTAAATAGTACGACAGACCACAGTTGCTTGAGTTATTTTAATCATTTAAATAGTACGACAGACCACAGTTGCTTGAGTTATTTTAATCATTTAAATAGTACGACAGACCACAGTTGCTTGAGTTATTTTAATCATTTAAATAGTACGACAGACCACAGTTGCTTGAGTTATTTTAATCATTTAAATAGTACGACAGACCACAGTTGCTTGAGTTGTTTTAATCATTTAAATAGTGCGACAGACCACAGTTGCTTGAGTTGTTTTAATCATTTAAATAGTACGACAGACCACAGTTGCTTGAGTTATTTTAATCATTTAAATAGTACGACAGACCACAGTTGCTTGAGTTATTTTAATCATTTAAATAGTACGACAGACCACAGTTGCTTGAGTTGTTTTAATCATTTAAATAGTGCGACAGACCACAGTTGCTTGAGTTGTTTTAATCATTTAAATAGTACGACAGACCACAGTTGCTTGAGTTATTTTAATCATTTAAATAGTACGACAGACCACAGTTGCTTGAGTTATTTTAATCATTTAAATAGTACGACAGACCACAGTTGCTTGAGTTATTTTAATCATTTAAATAGTACGACAGACCACAGTTGCTTGAGTTGTTTTAATCATTTAAATAGTGCGACAGACCACAGTTGCTTGAGTTATTTTAATCATTTAAATAGTGCGACAGACCACAGTTGCTTGAGTTATTTTAATCATTTAAATAGTACGACAGACCACAGTTGCTTGAGTTATTTTAATCATTTAAATAGTACGACAGACCACAGTTGCTTGAGTTATTTTAATCATTTAAATAGTACGACAGACCACAGTTGCTTGAGTTATTTTAATCATTTAAATAGTACGACAGACCACAGTTGCTTGAGTTATTTTAATCATTTAAATAGTACGACAGACCACAGTTGCTTGAGTTATTTTAATCATTTAAATAGTACGACAGACCACAGTTGCTTGAGTTATTTTAATCATTTAAATAGTACGACAGACCACAGTTGCTTGAGTTATTTTAATCATTTAAATAGTACGACAGACCACAGTTGCTTGAGTTATTTTAATCATTTAAATAGTACGACAGACCACAGTTGCTTGAGTTATTTTAATCATTTAAATAGTACGACAGACCACAGTTGCTTGAGTTATTTTAATCATTTAAATAGTACGACAGACCACAGTTGCTTGAGTTATTTTAATCATTTAAATAGTACGACAGACCACAGTTGCTTGAGTTATTTTAATCATTTAAATAGTACGACAGACCACAGTTGCTTGAGTTATTTTAATCATTTAAATAGTACGACAGACCACAGTTGCTTGAGTTGTTTTAATCATTTAAATAGTACGACAGACCACAGTTGCTTGAGTTGTTTTAATCATTTAAATAGTGCGACAGACCACAGTTGCTTGAGTTGTTTTAATCATTTAAATAGTGCGACAGACCACAGTTGCTTGAGTTATTTTAATCATTTAAATAGTACGACAGACCACAGTTGCTTGAGTTATTTTAATCATTTAAATAGTACGACAGACCACAGTTGCTTGAGTTATTTTAATCATTTAAATAGTACGACAGACCACAGTTGCTTGAGTTATTTTAATCATTTAAATAGTACGACAGACCACAGTTGCTTGAGTTATTTTAATCATTTAAATAGTGCGACAGACCACAGTTGCTTGAGTTATTTTAATCATTTAAATAGTGCGACAGACCACAGTTGCTTGAGTTGTTTTAATCATTTAAATAGTGCGACAGACCACAGTTGCTTGAGTTATTTTAATCATTTAAATAGTACGACAGACCACAGTTGCTTGAGTTATTTTAATCATTTAAATAGTACGACAGACCACAGTTGCTTGAGTTATTTTAATCATTTAAATAGTACGACAGACCACAGTTGCTTGAGTTATTTTAATCATTTAAATAGTACGACAGACCACAGTTGCTTGAGTTGTTTTAATCATTTAAATAGTACGACAGACCACAGTTGCTTGAGTTGTTTTAATCATTTAAATAGTGCGACAGACCACAGTTGCTTGAGTTATTTTAATCATTTAAATAGTACGACAGACCACAGTTGCTTGAGTTATTTTAATCATTTAAATAGTACGACAGACCACAGTTGCTTGAGTTATTTTAATCATTTAAATAGTGCGACAGACCACAGTTGCTTGAGTTATTTTAATCATTTAAATAGTGCGACAGACCACAGTTGCTTGAGTTATTCTAATCATTAAATAGTACGACAGACCACAGTTGCTTGAGTTATTCTAATCATTTAAATAGTACGACAGACCACAGTTGCTTGAGTTATTTTAATCATTTAAATAGTGCGACAGACCACAGTTGCTTGAGTTATTTTAATCATTTAAATATTGCTTGAGTTATTTTAATCATTTAAATAGTACGACAGACCACAGTTGCTTGAGTTATTTTAATCATTTAAATAGTACGACAGACCACAGTTGCTTGAGTTATTTTAATCATTTAAATAGTGCGACAGACCACAGTTGCTTGAGTTATTTTAATCATTTAAATAGTGCGACAGACCACAGTTGCTTGAGTTATTTTAATCATTTAAATAGTGCGACAGACCACAGTTGCTTGAGTTGTTTTAATCATTTAAATAGTACGACAGACCACAGTTGCTTGAGTTATTTTAATCATTTAAATAGTACGACAGACCACAGTTGCTTGAGTTGTTTTAATCATTTAAATAGTACGACAGACCACAGTTGCTTGAGTTGTTTTAATCATTTAAATAGTGCGACAGACCACAGTTGCTTGAGTTATTTTAATCATTTAAATAGTACGACAGACCACAGTTGCTTGAGTTATTTTAATCATTTAAATAGTACGACAGACCACAGTTGCTTGAGTTATTTTAATCATTTAAATAGTACGACAGACCACAGTTGCTTGAGTTATTTTAATCATTTAAATAGTGCGACAGACCACAGTTGCTTGAGTTATTTTAATCATTTAAATAGTGCGACAGACCACAGTTGCTTGAGTTATTTTAATCATTTAAATAGTACGACAGACCACAGTTGCTTGAGTTGTTTTAATCATTTAAATAGTGCGACAGACCACAGTTGCTTGAGTTATTTTAATCATTTAAATAGTACGACAGACCACAGTTGCTTGAGTTATTTTAATCATTTAAATAGTACGACAGACCACAGTTGCTTGAGTTATTTTAATCATTTAAATAGTACGACAGACCACAGTTGCTTGAGTTATTTTAATCATTTAAATAGTACGACAGACCACAGTTGCTTGAGTTATTTTAATCATTTAAATAGTACGACAGACCACAGTTGCTTGAGTTGTTTTAATCATTTAAATAGTGCGACAGACCACAGTTGCTTGAGTTATTTTAATCATTTAAATAGTACGACAGACCACAGTTGCTTGAGTTATTTTAATCATTTAAATAGTACGACAGACCACAGTTGCTTGAGTTATTTTAATCATTTAAATAGTGCGACAGACCACAGTTGCTTGAGTTATTTTAATCATTTAAATAGTACGACAGACCACAGTTGCTTGAGTTATTTTAATCATTTAAATAGTACGACAGACAACAGTTGCTTGAGTTATTTTAATCATTTAAATAGTACGACAGACCACAGTTGCTTGAGTTATTTTAATCATTTAAATAGTACGACAGACCACAGTTGCTTGAGTTATTTTAATCATTAAATAGTACGACAGACCACAGTTGCTTGAGTTATTCTAATCATTTAAATAGTACGACAGACCACAGTTGCTTGAGTTATTTTAATCATTTAAATAGTGCGACAGACCACAGTTGCTTGAGTTATTCTAATCATTTAAATAGTACGACAGACCACAGTTGCTTGAGTTATTCTAATCATTTAAATAGTACGACAGACCACAGTTGCTTGAGTTATTCTAATCATTTAAATAGTACGACAGACCACAGTTGCTTGAGTTATTCTAATCATTTAAATAGTACGACAGACCACAGTTGCTTGAGTTATTTTAATCATTTAAATAGTACGACAGACCACAGTTGCTTGAGTTATTTTAATCATTTAAATAGTACGACAGACCACAGTTGCTTGAGTTATTCTAATCATTTAAATAGAACGACAGACCACAGTTGCTTGAGTTATTTTAATCATTTAAATAGTACGACAGACCACAGTTGCTTGAGTTATTCTAATCATTTAAATAGTACGACAGACCACAGTTGCTTGAGTTATTCTAATCATTTAAATAGTACGACAGACCACAGTTGCTTGAGTTATTCTAATCATTTAAATGGTACGACAGACCACAGTTGCTTGAGTCATTCTAATCATTTAAATAGTACGACAGACCACAGTTGCTTGAGTCA
This sequence comes from Mimachlamys varia, assembly GCA_947623455.1. NCBI lineage: Eukaryota > Metazoa > Mollusca > Bivalvia > Pectinida > Pectinidae > Mimachlamys > Mimachlamys varia. The sequence goes on from OX392534.1 coordinate 6,127,949, forward strand.
TTCTAATCATTTAAATAGTACGACAGACCACAGTTGCTTGAGTCATTCTAATCATTTAAATAGTACGACAGACCACAGTTGCTTGAGTTATTCTAATCATTTAAATAGTACGACAGACCACAGTTGCTTGAGTTATTTTAATCATTTAAATAGTACGACAGACCAAAGTTGCTTGAGTTATTCTAATCATTTAAATAGTACGACAGACCACAGTTGCTTGAGTTATTCTAATCATTTAAATAGTACGACAGACCAAAGTTGCTTGAGTTATTCTAATCATTTAAATAGTACGACAGACCACAGTTGCTTGAGTTATTCTAATCATTTAAATAGTACGACAGACCACAGTTGCTTGAGTCATTCTAATCATTTAAATAGTACGACAGACCACAGTTGCTTGAGTCATTCTAATCATTTAAATAGTACGACAGACCACAATTGCTTGAGTCATTTTAATCATTTAAATAGTACGACAGACCACAGTTGCTTGAGTCATTTTAATCATTTAAATAGTACGACAGACCACAGTTGCTTGAGTTATTCTAATCATTTAAATAGTACGACAGACCACAGTTGCTTGAGTTATTTTAATCATTTAAATAGTACAACACACCGCAGTTGCTTGAGTTATTTTAATCATTTAAATAGTACGACAGACCACAGTTGCTTGAGTTATTCTAATCATTTAAATAGTACGACAGACCACAGTTGCTTGAGTTTATGTCAGTAAATAATATATCTATATATGATATATAAGGAGCCGCCCATTACAGAATGTAATGGAAGTATACCAACCGGCAACTTTTTTAAGTAGTCGGCCTTGGCCGTACACATATGCGAGGTCAGGAAGCCGCACAGTTTTTCATTCAAATAAAAAGCCATGCTGAATTATAAATGAGAATCTGGTAAGTAAATTAATCGGCAGCATGTATTTTATTTGAATGGAAAACATAAGGCCTATTTATTGTTTTCATTCCGTGCGGTATCGTGACCTCAAATATGTGTACGTTCATGGGCGACTGCTTAAAAAAGTTGCCGGTCACCTCGTCTTTAAAAAAGTGGCCATACGATGGCGAAATTATCGTAAGATGAAACGAAATTAGCATCTAGGGGTGGATTAATATCTAAATTTATCAGAAATGTCGATGTTTAGTTTGAGAATTGCACGACAGTCTAACATCAAGTAAGCTATTTGCATTGTTTACAAACATTTAAAAAATAACGTTGGTATACTTCCATTATATTCTATAATGGGCGGCTCCTTATATATATAGGCATATATATTTTTTTTCATCTACTGGCAGAAACTCGAGCAACTGCGGACAGACGGTGAGGCCCAATTCGTCCCCCCAAGAACTTGATATATCCCTGCAACTTCCCTCTCAGATGTATCGATGATGTTATTTGTATTTTGCCTCTTACTAATCACGTTGGTAGCAAACATACTCATCCGAAATAAAAAATGCATCAGACTAAGAATGATTAACAGGGATAGGTAAACTGGGAAAGTATCGCCCAGTTTATTTGACACATTGCCTATAAAATCAATATTTTGTATGCTCTTCCTTGCAACGAGAGCTTCGTTTCCATAACGGTACAGAGTACGTTAAGATGGTGTGAAACTGATGCCGACTACTGCCGACCTAACAGAACACCCCAACCTCACCCGGTAACAGTATACTGACAACAGGTGAACTGGTTGTTCCACTCTAATTATGCGGAACGTCAAGCAACGTCGCCACACGTGCGAACGCTCAATAAAGGCTAAAAATGAGGCAGTGAGAGGGAAGACAGGGAAAAGGTGCGGTTAGAAAGAAAAAAAGACAAACATACATGTATATGCGCAACCGGAACATACAAGTTGCGGAATTGTACCCGGCCTATCATAAGCATTTGGTCGCCTCTTTCATTCATCGATGGGAGCAGCAGGTAAATATTAACCTGCAGTGCATTTAGGGTAGAAGAGGAAGTATGTAAGATATAATATGATATTACATATCTTTTACATAGCATTGTTTCTATACGTAACTGCAATTCGTTTACTGCTAAGATCACGTAACACACACATATGCTGCACCTCTTTAATTTAGTAATAGATACAGTATGCCGAAAAATGAATTAAACTGCATCATACAGCTGTTTCGTCCTCCTAGGACTCTTCAGTGATGCTAGGGGCCAAAAGGTAGGAATCCAACTGCTAACTAACATGTAACATGTTTCACTGCTTTACTGTTTCTACCATTATTTACACCCCTATCCCCCACAAAACATATCACTTAATCATCTATAAACATGACGCAATTATACAAAAGTTCCCTTCCCAGCACTTGTCATCTTATTTCTAGCTTGATTTGCTTTTACAATCCCATTGTAGGCATGTATAGTAAGTACACGAAGACGTAACAATGGCTGAACTCCAGATGATCTGCTAACAATTGTTCCCGGCGGCCGTCTATTACATTGCGTAATGGCCAATATAAAGATTTCCTCAATTAGTGACAGTAATAATTATGTAAAGACCATAGAACCAACGTGTCAACAAAGTGAAGCCGAAACAATGAAGCATTTATATAATATTTATAATGTCATCAAAAAATTCAAATCGCCCGTGGAGCCCCAATATTGGAGAAAACAAATGCGAAATTTATACATTCTTATACACAAGTGTCTGTAATATAAGTAGCTATTTAAGAAATACGCTCGCAATGAACATTTGTTTGGACCCAGTGCTCTTATTAGGCTATGGTGTAATTATTTAGTTGCGACATTTTCCTAGTTCCCTTTTGAAACACCTAAATGGTATAGATCAACTCCATATAACAGATCAGTATAAATGTACCTTGATTGTTATTGTCAATGAAAACTGTATATACTAGGATTGACCATCATAGCATATACCTGGATTGTATCTGTCAGTAAAAGTACCTGGAATGTACCTGTAAGTACAAGTGCCTAGATTGTATTGGTCAGTAAAAATACCTGGATTGTACCGGTCAGTACACGTACCTTGATTGTACCGGTCAGTACACGTACCTTGATGTTGGCGGTCAGTTAATGTCCGCGGGTGGTACCTGTCCGGACAGGTGAAAAAACCTCCATGGAGACAAATGTCCCCACTTCCCCATCGGTCATTGGTCAGCACAGTGGTCTTCACTGGGCTGAAACAACAAGGGCATCATTAAACATATAATGTGATAAGATCTTAACAGCTTAATTAGTAGTCGTTCCAGATTGCGCACGGTACTTGTCTGACGTCAGAAGTCTTTATTTTAAAATCTCTGTGAGTTTTGACTATCTGATGTACATCTCGGAAATGCATTTGTTATCATGTATAAAAACAGTTTGGCAAATATTGATTCTATTAAAACTATCAGACGGTACAGTTGGCCATATTGTTAGACACTTGTCCAACAATCATCCTCCCCCATTAATGAATGGTCCGCATGACCAATATGTCGTACCTGTCGTTATAGAACCAGGCCAGGAACTGTGTGGGGTTCCAGTAGGAGTCGGAACCTCCCAGTCCCCATAAATAAATGGTTCGCATTAGATTAGAATTGACCGAGATATCGTACCTGTCGTTATAGAGCCAGGCCAGGAACTGTGTGGAGTTCCAGTAGGTGTCGGGAGCCTCCCAGTCCCCATAAATAACTGGTTCACATTACATTAGAATTGACCGAGATATCGTACCTGTCGTTATAGAGCCAGGCCAGGAACTGTGTGGAGTTCCTGTAGAAGTCGGAACCTCCCAGTCCCCATAAATCAATGGTTCACATTACATTAGAATTGACCGAGATACCGTACCTGTCGTTATAGAGCCAGGTCAGGAACTGTGTGGAGTTCCAGTAAGAGTCAGGAGTATCCCAGTCCCCATAAATAACTGGTTCACATTACATTAGAATTGACCGAGATACCGTACCTGTTGTTATAGAGCCAGGTCAGGAACTGTGTGGAGTTCCAGTAAGAGTCGGGAGCCTCCCAGTCCACATAAATAACTGGTTCACATTACATTAGAATTGACCGAGATACCGTACCTGTCGTTATAGAGCCAGGCCAGGAACTGTGTGGAGTTCCTGTAGAAGTCGGGACCTCCCAGTCCCCATAAATCAATGGTTCACATTACATTAGAATTGACCAATATGTCGTACCTGTCCTTATAGAGCCAGGCCAGGAACTGTGTGGAGTTTCAGTAGAAGTCGGGAGTCTCCCAGTCCCCATAAATAAATGGTTCGCATTACATTAGAATTGACCGAGATATCGTACCTGTCGTTATAGAGCCAGGCCAGGAACTGTGTGGAGTTCCAGTCGGTGTCGGGAGTCTCCCAGTCCCCATAAATAAATGGTTCAGATTACATTAGAATTGACCGAGATACCGTACCTGTCTTTATAGAGCCAGGCCAGGAACTGTGTGGAGTTCCAGTAGAAGTCGGAACCTCCCAGTCCCCATAAATCAATGGTTCACATTACATTAGAATTGACCGAGATATCGTACCTGTCGTTATAGAGCCAGGCCAGGAACTGTGTGGAGTTCCAGTAGAAGTCGGAACCTCCAAGTCCCCATAAATAAATGGTTCGCATTAGATTAGAATTGACCGAGATACCGTACCTGTCGTTATAGAGCCAGGCCAGGAACTGTGTGGAGTTCCTGTAGAAGTCGGGACCTCCCAGTCCCCATAAATCAATGGTTCACATTACATTAGAATTGACCAATATGTCGTACCTGTCCTTATAGAGCCAGGCCAGGAACTGTATGGAGTTCCAGTCGGTGTCGGGAGTCTCCCAGTCCCCATAAATAAATGGTTCAGATTACATTAGAATTGACCGAGATACCGTACCTGTCGTTATAGAGCCAGGCCAGTTGGGAGCCTCCCAGTCCCCATAAATAAATTATGTACATAAGGATTGAAAGTCATTTTTTAACTTTCATAGTGCTATGAAAGGTCAGCCGTTACATCCATATTGAATGAAGCCCGCTAGGGCTTCATACTGAATATGGATGTAACGGCTGACCTTTCATAACACTATGAAAGTTAAAAAAATGACTTTCAATCCATATATTTACATTTTTACTATAGAACAATCGCTTAACTTTATTGATATTTTTTCCAGTTAATAGTTTATTACCTGCGTTTGTATATTTGTCGTCATTTAAACGACATGGCCGGAACAGCCCAGTTTGAATAAAATTGTCGCCAATAATAAGAATTAGTCATTTGAGCGTTTGACGCAAGGGGAGTCTCCATGTTATTTGAAGCGGCTCGACAAGACTCTCGTTGAACAAGCTTGATCTATAACGTTATAATGAAATAACGTGCTACGTCTCGAGAACCATTGCTTTTAATAGTTTTATAAAAGGCATTTTTGATGGTGATTTTCATATAGTGGGTTGCAGCGCAAATGTAAATATATTACATTAGAATTTACCAAAATACCGTACCTGTCGTTATAGATCGAGGCTAGGAACTGTGTGGATTCCAGTAGGTTTCGGGAGCCTCCCAGTCCCCATAAATAAATGGTTCACATTACATTAGAATTGACCAAGATATCGTACCTGTCGTTATAGAACCAGGCCAGGAACTGTGTGGAGTTCCTGTAGAAGGCGGGACCTCCCAGTCCCCATAAATAAATGGTTCATATTACATTAGAATTGACCAATATGTCGTACCTGTCGTTATAGAGCCAGGCTAGGAACTGTGTGGAGTTCCAGTACAAGTCGGGAGTCTCCCAGTCCCCATAAATAAATGGTTCGCATTACATTATAATTGACCGAGATACCGTACCTGTCGTTATAGAGCCAGGCCAGGAACTGTGTGGAGTTCCAGTAGGAGTCGGAACCTCCAAGTCCCCATAAATAAATGGTTCGCATTAGATTAGAATTGACCGAGATACCGTACCTGTCGTTATAGAGCCAGGCCAGGAACTGTGTGGAGTTCCTGTAGGAGTCGGAACCTCCAAGTCCCCATAAATAAATGGTTCGCATTAGATTAGAATTGACCGAGATACCGTACCTGTCGTTATAGAGCCAGGCCAGGAACTGTGTGGAGTTCCTGTAGAAGTCGGGAGCCTCCCAGACCCCATAAATAAATGGTTCACATTACATTAGAATTGACCGAGATATCGTACCTGTCGTTATAGAGCCAGGCTAGGAACTGTATGGAGTTCAAGTAGGTGTCGGGAGCCTCCCAGACCCCATAAATAAATGGTTCACATTACATTAGAATTGACCGAGATATCGTACCTGTCGTTATAGAGCCAGGCTAGAAACTGTATGGAGTTCAAGTAGGTGTCGGGAGCCTCCCAGACCCCATAAATAAATGGTTCACATTACATTAGAATTGACCGAGATACCGTACCTGTCGTTATAGAGCCAGGCCAGGAACTGTGTGGAGTTCCAGTAGGTGTCGGGAGCCTCCCAGTCTCCGTCTGACCAAATGATGTCGGGTTGGTACCTGTTCACAATCTCGTACAGCTCAGGGAGGGTCTTCTCCTAGTGAAAACATTACGTGTTGTATTTGTAGAAATAATACTGTCATTTATGTTTTTTCCTCATGTTTTGCATAGTGTTTTCCGGCTGAATACGGCATTCAGGTAATCAATAATGTTAAATGTGTACCTGTATAGAAGATGAAAGTTTAAATAAAATAAGTGGAAAAAACCCTTGGCAACTATTGATAAAAATACTGATCCTAATTGTAGTTACATCTCCCAATATCAGTAATGTATCCCCTGTATCTGTAATGGTCCCTGTAGTGTTCTGTCGCACGTAATATTGTGTTTGCATTGTAACCTCCATTTCCGTCCAGTCTGATTTGCTCTACTGTCTTGTTTTTAAGAGGGCTGTATCTGCCTATTTAAAGTTAATCATTTTTTTTCCGAATTGATTTGCCTTTTCCCTTTAACATATGCTACAAATTGCGAAGTGACAACCCCACTTTTTATATATATTATCAATATTTCAATAGTTCTAAAAATAATCTGACAAAACCTTTCAAAATTTTAATTATTACTTCCTGTTCTTTTCCAGCTTTTAAAAAGCAGTTTCCCCCATGTGTTTTATGAAAACTATTTCTAGACAGATTTTAAAACTTCTATCTTTGAAATAAGCCCAGTGACTTATCAATAACCTACAACAGCTTACATTTATTGATTTATATAGAATATTGATAAAAGAATTACTTTTTAGAAAAGTTGATTACACATATCCTCAAATCAAGTTTCCCTATTTAGATATGATAAGAACCTTACCCTGACAAATTGTTGGGTTTGGAAACGGTTTGCCTTGTCAGCGAGGTACAGTGGATGGAACCATTCGTACAGAGAATGATACAGACCGAAATTCATAAACGTCTTGTTCCGAATGGCACTCGCAAATTCACCTACAAGTTCAAAACTAGGTACACATTTTAAAAATACAAACATAAATATCATCGTTTATTAGTAGATTTAAAAAGGATTCGTACGATATCACTCTCTTGTAATGAATTAATGCATGGAATAAAGTTCCTCTTAGTAAATTCGGTTTGCCAAGAGAAGTGGTAATTTAAAGGCCCAATATACGTAACTCCAGGAAATTCGTCGTGATTCTGAAAATTCTGAAAAAAATTCCAGTCGATAACCATGCGAAAATAAGCCTAAAACGAAGTCAACCTGGGCGGTAGCAAACAAGAAAATCTTGACAGAAAAATCCAAAGAATTGAAAATAATTTAGGTGGGGCCGACTTTAACAACAAGCCTAAGTTAGAAGACAGTTCAAAATGGACGCGTGTTTACTAATACCGAGTTTCAACTACTGCTGTACCGGTAACCGCGTAAGAATTCATCTTGAATATTGCTGATATCAGTTAATCTTAACTAAATCTATCAATATAAATATGTTATAAGGCTTGATTTTTGCTTCAAGTTTTGCTAAAAGTTACGTATATTGGGCATTTAATGAAAGTATATGAATAACTAATACTTATATTCATTACTATTACCGGAAATATCCCGAACCACATGATGGCTCACCGCTTAATGAATGTATACTAGAATCGTTTTATAATAATACTAGTAACAATTTATCGTGAGTCTCATCTCAAATAAATCATCCCGAGTATCAATTAAAATATCAGTACGTAATTATTATATGTATATATATATATGCATCATAATGTTATTACATGTACAAGCATAGTTTATTTCTTATCCCTTGTTCAAATGATTTGTAATGCATATCTTTAAACTACTGTCTCATTCGACCTACCGACCAGGTCCCGGTGCGGCCCGACGTCCATGGCGTTCCAGTTCGGGGAATGCTGAGAGGGCCACATGGTGTAGCCCTCGTGATGCTTGCTTGTCAGAACTACATACCTATAACGACGTTGTAACATTTTTAATTCGAAGCAAAACAAAGAAATAAAAAAAACTCTTAAATGTGTTCCTGATTAAAACATCATTTATACAGAAGCTATAAAAGGATTTGTACACCTTTGATATTACGTGTAATTATTCAGGTTATTCATCTGCATGTTTTCTTCGTTTGTTGCTATGGTGACCTTACTGCTGTGGCAAAGTCAAGTTATCATAACACATCAAAGTGCAACACAATTAAGTAGCAGTATAAAAACCGTGTTAAAGCCAACATTAGGGGGGGGGGCAATAATGTTGACATGGGGGGGGGTGTTATATAGTGAAATCACCGGTTGTGGAGGTAAAAAGGTAAATCTGAATGGATTCAGAAGGCTTTTAAATCATTTGATGTGTGCACGGACTGCAGCAAGACACGCTCTTTTAACACCAATAGTTGTTTTTTACCTTGCTATTACAGTTTTTTCAAACACTTGAACACAGTCTTACAAAATGCTTGGTGTTTGGTAAATGTGCACACAAAAACGGCATTTTCTCTTTTTTAATACGCAGTTTTATATTCATAACTACATGTAGTCGCAGTATTGCTTCAATATGTTTGTGATGTGGACATGACAACAAAGCATGCGTGTACACTGTTATTTTAGGATTAGAGATAGAGATATCGCTATAGGTAATAAACTTACCTTTTTACCTCCACAACCAGCAACTTCACTATATAAATCCCCCCCCCCCTATCAACATTATTGCCAACCCCTAATATTGACTTTAACACGGTGATATAACTGATTTCGCATCGCATGGAAGTCAACATCAGCTGTCCTTAGCTGTACATGTATTGTTTGATCTACTTGAGAAGAACAAGTGCATGTTACTACTAACTGTCACCTAAAACTGGTATATATTTATCATATGTGGTCAAGTAGTAACAGGATTTATAATATTCTGCTACCACTTAGTCTAGACAAGTTACACGTACTGTATATTCTACAAATGTTTAACACTAATGATATATTTACTGGGTTTCTTACCTTGAAACCAAATGACACAAAAACCAAGCAGAGGTTATAAATAATAAATCACAGTTCTCAATGTAAGAATGTGTTATAACCACTAACCCGGCTCCCGAGTTCGCCAGTACATCCGCCCATTTGTCAGCGTCGAACCGTGATGCAGTGAACTTGGGCCCGAAGTCTGGGTAGGTGAAGCTGGGCGGGTAGTTAGCCTCCATAAACTGTATACAATCGTTATACTTAGCGCCCTGCCAGTCCCACCAAAACCACTCGGACCGGAACGCCGGCACGGAAAACACCCCCCAGTGGATAAACACCCCCACCTTGGTACCGTCATACCACAAGGGGAGGGGCCGCGTGTCAAGGGAGTCCCAGTCCGGGGTGTAGCGAGCCCCGCCCACACATCCAACCAGCAGGACTGCCAGTACCACCAAGGTGTGTTTCGTTACGTTTACCATGCTGAGCATTTTTACAACAATTACTGGGTAAATATATGTTCCACTTATCTACAGATTGTGTGGCAATGATCAGGAAAGGTCAAGGACATATTCGTGCTTAGTCTTCTAGATAAGCTGATAGCTAGACATTGCATTTGTCTCACCGTTACAATTAAAAGCGTATTGCAGCAGATCCCGGTTATTGTTCGAATGGTATTTGGTCCAAACATGATCAACCACTACCACCTTTGGCAATAAAAGCAAGGTTAGCAGGGACTCAAATAGATATACCCTAGCCCCACAAAGTGGTCAAGTATGACTTTTGACCCCTTAACGTTGACCGAAATTGTGATGCTTTGGTGTGAATATGAACAAAATATGTTAGGGGTTTATGATATATCTGATTTAAATCATACACTGTATCTTGAACTCCGCGCCGTTTCGTAAACTTCTCTTTGCTGCATCAAAGGTCTGACAACATCCCATAGGGGTCACGTTCAGATGACATTTTGCATTAGCCAATCAAAGTACATGCATTACTTTCAGAATCTGAAATGTGAATTTTTGAGACGACAAAGCTTGAATAATCGTTTCTGTACTTTTAGTCATTTCGTAACAAGAAAAAACTTTATGTGACAAAATATCTTGCTGCAAATGACAGCGTCATTGGAAAGATACTAGTGTGAAGTAAAGAGACGACAAAGGTCACCAGAACATGACCTCTTATTGGATTTAGTAAATATGTATTTTATAGTACCATCCCTGCTTGGTACTTGTTTCTTGATAGTAACGTCCCTGCTTCTCCATCCTATTGTGTTTGCATATGTCACAGTTGATTCGTTATTCTTGGGGTTGCTCTGAATATCGATATTTTCATGACAGATGTCAACTGCTGACGAACAAACTTACGGCACAGGGATTCGAGTGATGTAGGTTGATGAAGACTATGGGGAAGTTTTATGGTCGCCATCTTGGTCTCATCGAGAAATATTCTGTATCTTTATGTGACATGATGATGGTCGTTTTTGAGTTTGCTTATTAGTGTGTTTACTTGTTGTGATGACAATGATGACTCGGTTCTCATTTTGAGGATTGATGCTTACTTGGATGTGACCAAGATTTACATGGCGGGTGCCGTCGATGAAGCAGAAGACGCTTACTCTTCCGGAACACCTGGTCTTATTCTCTTGTGATTTTACGAGAGTCTCCCTGTAAATATTTCCTTTGGCTCTAGTTTAATCGATTTTGAGTTCGGATTATGGTTTTGTTGACGCTTCGGTATTCTCTGAATTTTTTTTTGGTGGTATATCGATTATTGCATGTTTTCTGTTGCACATATCAGGCTACAGAATTGTTTCGTGGTCTTATATTGGGATATGTTGTTTGTGTGCGCGGTTTTGTTTTTGTATTATAATTTGAACTATAAAAAAAGCAAACCATTGAAGACAATACACATGTCAATGATTTTAATGGTTTATTATGAAATCACATATAAAACAGAGTTTGCATTACAAAGCAACAGTATAACATAGTATAATGACTATTAGCTTCACTCAAATAGTTTTTGACAGATATTTCTTACAAACGTGGTGAATTAACCCAGAAAATCTGTATACTGAATAAGTTAGTATTCCTACGGGGGAGAGCCTGACAATGGTGAACTTTTTTCAAAGAGTACTTGTTTGTAAGCATATGTTTTATTCCTTTTTCTTGATTAATTTCTATTTAGTTTATGTACAGTACTATGTAAGCGTACACTATGTCAAAAACACTGAGCACTACGACATATGAACTGAATAAGATCCATACGATAGTTTAAGCGTTAAGAGATCTTATATAAGGAATATGTACTCAAATAGCATTAAATGAAAAATAAAAAAAAAATAGATAATATGATTTGTAAAGAGAACATGTATGAAATATCACAGCGTTTGGCTTTTACTTGGACGGGATGTAACATATATATCGTTAACTAGACTCAAAATAAACATCACTGACAAATATTGGTAAAGTATCACATAAATATATCGAATAGGAAGTAAAGCATTAGTCACGCCCTCAAATGTTGCTTAACCGAGTTGAAAACTTAACTATGTCAAAATTAAATAATAAATGTGAATAAATGGACAATATGATTACAGTTTTATACAGAGAGGAAGTCATTATACATAGCATATTCTACTATTTTAACAGAGATTAGTAGAGAAAATAATATGTTCTGAAGTGTGAAAATCATATGGTTAGTTTATCTAATTTGATGACGACTGCTAATATTTACTCCTCGGTAACATCCTACATAAAATACTGTTTTATAAAAGCATTTCCCCGGATGATGACATCATATTTGAAATGATGAACAATTAAAGACATATGGTTTAGATTTCGAGGATTGCAGACAAGGGAGATAAGGCCGTCGACAAGGGAGGTAATACAGACAACCAGGGAGGTAATACCTACGACAAGGGAGGTAATACAGACAACCAGGGAGGTAATACCTACGACAAGGGAGGTAATACAGACAATCAGGGAGGTTATACCGACGACAAGGGAGGTAATACAGACAACCAGGGAGGTTATACCGACGACAAGGGAGGTAATACAGACAACCAGGGAGGTAATACCTACAACGACTGTAATACCGACAACCAGGGAGGTAATACAGACAACCAGGGAGGTAATACAGACAACCAGGGAGGTAATACCTACGACAAGGGAGGTAATACAGACAACCAGGGAGGTAATACCTACGACAAGGGAGGTAATACAGACAACCAGGGAGGTAATACCTACGACAAGGGAGGTAATACAGACAATCAGGGAGGTAATACCTACGACAAGGGAGGTAATGCAGACAATCGGGGAGGTTATACCGACGACAAGGGAGGTAATGCAGACAACCAGGGAGGTTATACCGACGACAAGGGAGGTAATACAGACAACCAGGGAGGTTATACCGACGACAAGGGAGGTAATACAGACAACCAGGGAGGTAATACCTACAACAACTGTAATACAGACAACCAGGGAGGTATTACCGACGACAAGGGAGGTAATACAGACAACCAGGGAGTCATTACCGACGACAAGGGAGGTAATACAGACAACTAGGGAGGTATTACCGACAAGGGAGGTAAAACAAACAACCAGGGAGGTAATACCTACGACAAGGGAGGTAATACAGACAACCAGGGAGGTTATATCGACGACAAGGGAGGTAATACAGACAAACAGGGAGGTAATACCTACAACAAGGGAGGTAATACAGACAACCAGGGAGGTATTACCGACGACAAGGGAGGTAATACAGACAACCAGGGAGGTAATACCTACGACAAGGGAGGTAATCCAGACAACCAGGGAGTATATACCGACGACAAGGGAGGTAATACTAGGGCTAAAGTAATAACATACAACAGAGACGTACATACACAGTTTGTACCTCAGGGCACTATGACTAGACGATAGAGTTTGTAAATATATGTAAATCAGGAGCTTAATTGCAGGACGAAATTGCGTAAATGTGCGTACATGTGTGTAGTCAGAAATACGAATATAAATAAATAACAGTCTCGTTCACATCCGTCCACAGTTCTCTTTCTTTCTTACTAGAGATAGAAGTGAAACTTGTCCATTGTTCATCATAACTCGAAGTAATTGGTTTTCCGTGCTATTTCAACCGGACAGACTGCTTTTTTTGTCTTTTACGATAATGTGTGTTCTTGTTGAATAATTGTTTTATTTTTTTTGTACATTACCTTAGAATTGACTTTAAATAATATGAACATAAAGAGTCCCCCTAAGGATATATAAAAGTGCTAAATAACAACATATCTTCAGCATGTCTTGGTCACATGCAGCTGTTTTTTTCAGTAAAGTAATTTACAGCCTTTTGATGGAATAACGACATTCTTTCTGTCCGGGTAAAGATCCTTTTGAACACAAATTAATTAATTGTCTTTGTGTTATAAAATCGTGCAGGATTTTGATTTCTTTTCGGGTTCTTCCCACTTTTCTGCAATTTTCGCATATTTGTCGATCAATTCAACAATTTTGCTAAAACCATTTTCCTCAGCAATATCACGAGCTGTTTTGCCATCCTAAAACGAAAAACAAATGGTTGTAATTACATGTGAAGTTGAACTGTCTTACAAACGTTTAACTTGTCTAAACAGAACAGACAGTTTACGAAACCAGAGAGGTGAACGGAAGGTGCTAAACAGTTGATTTTCATCTTCAATAAATATCAAATTAAATTTACTTATTTGCATTTTCTTCCTGTCAATCCATGTTAAAATATATCTTTTATTTACAACAAGAAGTGTTGTCTGCCGCTAGACATCCAACATAGCAGGTATATTGTTGCATTACAAACTTTTAAAGGACAAACATTGTTTTACAATAAAAAGTATCAGAAGCATTGTATTGTAAACAAAAGATTGTATTACATTGTATTATAAACATTGTATCATGAAGATTGTGCCATAAACAAAACATTGAATAAGAAACATTATTTTATAAACAAATCATCGCTTAAGAAACATTGTATTATAATGAAAACACTGTATAACATTTATTATTAACAAAACAGTGTATAACATTGAATTATAAATAAACCAATGTTTAAGAAACATTGTTTTACAGACATATTATGTAAGAAATGGTCCAACAGAATAAAACAATTGTTTATATCACATTAAATTTGCAGTGATTATATTTTGTGCAGCCTGATACGTTTACAACCGATTTATTTTCAGCTATGAATTTCATCTTTTTTTTTAGAAATATCCACGAGGGAATATATCTGCGAGTTGAGGACAGTTGATGAATTGACACTTACACTGTCCTCTGTTTTATACTCGGGTTTGTAAGAAAGGATTTGTTTGACAGATACCAAGTGGTTCCTCCAGGCTGCTATGTGTAGGGGCGTGTTTCCTCCCTGTCAAAAAACAATATATGTTAGTGTCATGTGAAGCAATTACGCAGAATGTTGCACAGGTGGTTGTTTCCGCAGTAATAAAAACGTTAATAACGATATATATATTCAGCATAGCCATGGTTGAATAAAACCGTTTTGATTGGGAGAAACGACAGTTTATGAAGACAACTTAAAGGTAACGTAAGACCGATAAGGTGTTATAATCACATATAAAAAGTCAATAAAACATAATACTTTAACCAAGTCTACTTTAATATTGAAATAATATATTGAGCAATTTTGTTTAAATTTTCTTGTTTTTATAACTATGTGCATGTATCAAAAGAGCAAAGTGATTACTTCCGAAATCACACGTTGCCTTCGTGTTGCAAATACATATCAACAATTTATACATGTACACCACTTAGGATTGCAATTTACAATAAATCTACTGTAATTACAAGTAAAGACAGTTAGATTTATAGATAGAGAATCATATACTTAATATTTTACTTTCTGAAAAACTTGCGGTCCATCGTTTGTAAAAATGAATGACTTAAGTAAAGATACTATTTTCTTTTAATTTAAAAACACGTGAAAAAAGTCCGCAACAGATTCAAAACAAAACTCGGGAAAGGTCACCCATACTGATTGTGTGGTATATAACCCATACCGTGTGGTACGTCACACATACTGTTATTAGGTTAATCACACATACTGTGTGGTACGTCACATTCACTGTGTGGTACTTCACCGATACTGTGTTGCACGTCACACATACTGTGTGGTACGTCACCCATACTCACCATTGTTCGTCCCGTACATTTTGTCAAAAGTGTGACACATCGTGCGAGGAAATCAATGTACAATAAACGTTAAGCTTCAGCATTGTAAAATTACACAATTATGTGAAGGCACATTGGGAGTTTACTGAAGGAACAGACAACTGGCACGTGAATGACGTCAGCATCAACATAAGTGAAATCAACATCATTCAAAACAAACGGACATCCTCACAGTATTCAGACACAAAGACTTCTCGCCAACGTACGAAGACATTGCTTTGAGTGACACATATTATATTTAGTACATGCTTACCCAGTGAGGCCGCTTATATAATGAATGTGATTCTGAGATCACGGAATCCTGTCAATATTGTATTCAATACCATAAATTCAAGGCTTCGCAGTGATAGTTTAAGCTGGTAATCAGCGATTCAACTCTCATCGTATAAACATTTGTATTAGAGTTAACATAACCTCGTCAGTAGAGCTCTTAATTCATGCAATGAGGAAAATATCAAAATATAATGTTCTATCTTTGGTTTTCTGCTATATCGAAAATATATGTTCTTTTCATTAAAATATTTATCTTCAACAAAATATGAAATGAATTTGAAAATTAAACCGAAATTTATATTATAGTTTATAAATAGAAATACATAAATCACTTATAATGTGAATCTTGAACTCTTGTTTAACATTTGCAGTAATATTCATATTATTTTAAAACTTCTTAGATGTGTTTTCAAATGAATTATAGAATCATAAATTAGTCACAGCAATCTTCGTAGGAGTGAAGGAATAGTTGGAAGACAACAACACATCTTCTTATAGTGTAAACCCAAAGTACAGGCAAATAAATAATAACCAAAGTCATATCGAGTATATCATATCGAAAAAAATGAAGCATAGAGAAATACTTATTTAAAACATTTACCAGGAGTTTGTGACAGACAAAATAATGATATGATATCAGTTTATTTACAATATATCTGTTAATAGATTTAATCTTAAAGGCCCAATATACGTAATTTCGGCAAAACTTGAAACGAAACTCAAGCCTAATAACTTTTTATATTTATAGATTTAGTTAAGAATAAATGATATCAACAATATTCAAAATGAATTCTTTCGCGGTTACCGGTACAGCAGCAACTGAAACTCGGTATTTGTATACACGACTCCATTTTGAACGGTCTTCTAACTTCGGCTTGTTGTTGAAGTGGGCCCCACCTGAATTATTTTCAATTTTTGGATTCTTGGTTTCTTGTTAGTTACCGCTCAGTTTTACTTCGTTTTAGGCTTATTTTTGCATGGTTATCAACTGCATTTCTTTTCATAATTTTTCAGAATCACGACAAAATTCCTGAAGTTACGTATATTGAGCCTTTAACGACGAACAAAAAAATAAACGGGGAAATCTGACAACAGTTGGCAGAAAATGGCAGAAAGGATACATAGAATTTTGGTTATTTCTGAAAAGGTAAGCATTTTCAAGAATATCAGTTATCCTACACTATCTTAAAAAATTCCTATTCTGTTCTATGAGAAGATGTACTAAGTTGATGAAAGTATACGGTGGTTCATTAACTAATAAAAATCACAAGAGCTATATATAATACACGCACTATCAGCTCCAGTTAAATTACTGATGCTTATCACAAGTAGAACTTGGTCAATTGAAGTCTATACAATCATGCATAGGTACCAGCCAGGATATCATAGTTATCAAAACCAAAGGTGATCATATCATAGCAGAATTATCCAAAATCCTACTATCAGACAGATATAAAGCTGACCCTGACCATGATGATAGATTTGAGTGGCCGCCTTAAATACAGAAATGTTAGTATTGACAGGTTATAAGCATGAGATGGTTAACGCCACTTCTTGACCATTTTCACCACTGACTTCGTTAAAAATGCAGGTTTACAAAACACATAATAAACATTATATCAAAGAGGATAATTGAATAAAGCAAACAGAATGGGGTGTAAGTACAATTTACCAGTTTTGGTAAACGCGATCTTTACATATGTTCAGGAAGGAAAAATGAAAAAGAAAAAGAAAGCTGTTGAAATATCTAGGTTAATATAAAATGGTTTCACAAAAGCCCAAAAGTGTTCTATTACCTGGTCATGATCATCATCCTTTATTGGAATTAAAACAAATCAAACACATAGTTATATCAATACAATTATAAAGTTCAACGATTAATTAACTTGTTATTAAAAATGTATTTATAAATATGAAAAAAAACTACCTCATAAAAAATCAAATTCTAAAAGCGGATCTGATGAACAAAAAATGCTTACTCTTCCGTGCTCAAGTATGGATTCTGTGTTCAAAGATGACGTAACACACAGATCTGTTGCACCTCTTAAATTTAGTAATAGATACAGTATTCCTAAATAATGAATTCAAATCTACTTCATTGAAACCCGATTAAATCACGTCAAACGATCATTAAGCCAAATAAAAACAACGATTTGTTTGTGTTTTGAGTCTCTTCATTTTGTTTCTAAACACGAATATATTGTGATTTATGATCGATTTTGTTACTAATTTATAACTTAAACAAGAAATCTGACTTGAGTACAAAATCCATGCTTGAGTATGAGAATTGTTTCTCTCGTACTCTTTTAAGGGTTTCCGTGTAAATCTTTCCTTTGTTCATATTTTGTCCCTAGTTTAACCGATCGGATTATGGTTTTGTTAACGCTTCTGTTTTCTCTGATTTATTTTTCTGATTAAATCAATATGCATGAACATACCTCTAGAGCCTTTATGTTGATATCGGCTCCCTTGTCCATCAGAAGTTTGATTATAGTCTTCCTCTTGTTGGCGTCACCGTTCATAACGGCCAGGTGAATCGGATACAAACCAATCTATAAAAACCATAGTTATACAATAATGTAACAGTTGTATCTATTATATATGATAATATTACAACAATGTAGCGCAGACGATGATCATCCATTCGAGATTAAATTTTGTCTGTGGGTTCTATCGTGTGCATGTACTTTTGTCTATTTTTTATGTTCTTTAAATTCAGATTTGATTTCTAAAAAACATGTTCAATAATGACGTAACACACATATGTTGCACCTTTTAAATTAAGTAATAGATAAAGTATGCCGAAAAAATAATTGCAATGCATAATACAGCTTTTTCGTCCCTCTAGCTGTCGTCAGTAAAATAATATAATTCGTCCTTCTAGGCCTCGTCAATGAAATATTATAATTTAAGAAAAAGATACTACATATAATGAACTTTCCGTTTTGTTGCTAATTAGGACTATTGAATTCATCAGAAGCCATTGATGACAAAGATGATACCTCGTTCGGCTTGTTAACATCTGCGTTAGGGTCATTGAGGGCAGCCATAAACTCATCGTCCCCCTCCGCTAGCTCCTCCAGTGCGCTCTCGTTCAGCGACTACAATACCGAGTCAGGTCAGAGCAATCAGTAACTAACAGTGGTTTCATAACTGAACGTGACGTCAGAAGCCTACTGCTCAATTAATCTACTTAACAAAAAATATATAACGTCATCGAGTTTCAAGTTGATAACTCATTTATCGCTAAGTAACATAGTAACATAACCCATGGTTCATCGCTAAGTAACATAGTAATATAACTCATGGTTCATCGCTAAGTAACATAGTAATATAACTCATGGTTCATCGCTAAGTAACATAGTAACATAACTCATTTATCGCTAAGTAACACAGTAATATAACTCATGGTTCATCGCTAAGTAACATAGTAACATAACCCATTTATCGCTAAGTAACATAGTAATATAATTTTACGTCAAACCTTCAGCAAATGAAAAAAAATGAATTATCTGAAAATTAAGCAATTTTCTAACTAAATATTTCTCATTTGATGATATATAACTTCTACTAATAAAAACCCTGTTTTACAACCTTAAAGACAAATACTTACCTGGAAAATACTAAATTAAAGAGGTTAAACGAGCAACGAAATGTTGCTATACAGCAAATAATAGGTTATGGAACCACAGAATGGATAATGCCCTATTTTTTCCAAATATATTGGATATGAAGCTTTAAATGACAATCAGATAGAGACCTATAAGTGTTTATATTGATAAGTGGTAAAGACAGATAAAGGGATGAATAGAATCGCACTTGTATTAACAATTCAATGAGATGAATTTGAAGTATTAGTAAAAGTTCATGCATATTCAACAGTTTGTTATGTTAATCACAAATAAGTAAATAATCACCTTATCTATATAAAAAAAAATCTCAAATGATCACTACCAGTAATCAATTACAAAGAGATAGAGATAGGTCCGGAGACTACATGTACAAATATATAACTACTCTATATTGTCTATCATGGTAGAGTGATAACAATAGGAAACGGAACAATGTTGATAATTCGGGGACAACGATCAGATAATATGGAAAGAAAACTGTCTTGTAAAAAGACAACTTTTGCATATCTGGACACATTAAAATAGTTTGATTCAAACCATTTTCGGAGCTGAACTATTTAATTATTTATTACGAACAATGGATAATGTGTTGTTCACTGTTAAAACAATATGTTACCATATCGGTCGGTAGGCATTGTGATATAGTGGAGAAGGCATTGGTTACTCTTACCACATTAAAAACCACAGAAACATAAGTAGGGAAAAAAACACAAAAACATAGTTAGCTAAACGGTTGCAGTCTTCTATATAATAAACATTTTATTGTGCCTAAAACAAACCAGTCAAACCATCCACACAAATTATCGACCACTCTCTAGTGAGAGGCACCCCGCTTTTGTTGGAAGCGGTCGTGAACATACAGTGAGCATGCTGTAAGTGACGGAAATAAGCTCCCGATTCTCGTACTGGGTCGCTAGATGGGAGCATGGTTATTTAATCAATCCGATGCCAACTTTTATTTTCCTAACAAAATATATAACCTACGGGTAAATTATTTCTATTGTTATATTATTCCAGCAAATGTGAACAGAACGGAAATTGAAATCTTGATTAAAATCGTTTAATGTTATTTTTAGTTTAGACCGCAAAATAATTCTTCATTTTCGAAATATAACCAACAGATATTCATAATATCAAAACCCAAGCTATTATTAATATTTTCTTTTGCCCTTTTCGACTTCAATAAGAAACAATTCTACAAACTATAAAGCATAATGAATAATATAAAATACAAACGATTTAAAGAAATTTTGAAGAATATATCATAGAATGCCCTAAGTTGGAGCAAATAAATAAATATAAATAGCAGGTATTCGTATTATTGGTTCGAGTTCAATGAATAAACTTTATGACAGGAAAGAAAAGTTATGAATTTGAAATAGCATGGACAAATATCGATTGTAGACGTATGCAGGACGTGAACATTTTATCTATTTAGTCCAGCATCCATTAGTTTACTTGTTTATCTAAACAGCAAACCCCCTTAACCAAGAACAGCAAGCACATCATTTCTGGATTGGTCACGATTCTGTGTTATTGTACAACCTTCTACCTGACCTAGATGTTTTACGATTTAAACAATACGAACTCTCCATTACCCATTTACCTCAATATCGACGTCATAATTCTGAACGAAAATCAAATCGTAAAAAATCAAATACAATTAACAAGATGATATACATCCTCCTAGTAGCACCAAGAAGGTTGTTCTCGTGATCGTGAACCATTCATACATTTATAGAGTATCGACTAATGTTTAGGGTTTTGTTAATAAATACAAAGAGATAATGTTTTTGCTGTAAATACGGAAGAATAACATTATAGAGATAAGTCAATTAATTTTATTATAACATGAATGGATTGAGTAATTTATTTATGTTAGAAAACAAAATATATAAACATTGTAAAAAGGAAGAATTGAGTAAATCTCCTAAATATACACCCAATACATAACCGACTTCTCTAAATAGTAACTAACAATGGTCGAATCTCTCCCAGAACAAAACAAATGTTACTGGTATGAAATAAATGTACTTTAAATGACTATTTGGGTGGGATGGACCATTCCCAGAAAACAAAGCTAACAAAAAACTATGTTCGAACGGTTATAGAAAGGGTCAGGCCATTAGATACATAACAACATATGGAATTGTAGCAAGTGACACTAGTTTATCCCATTATGTTCTAATAATAATGAGGAAAATGATTACGTTTTAAATGTAAAAATCAGGTTCAGGTCATTCTTACTGATAAAAAAGAACAACAATGAACACTGTGCATGCGATTATATTCAAATTTGCAAAGAACACGTGATCTTGTTTTCTTCTTTTTACAATCTTACTTGAACATCATCCATCTGTAATAGAACGCACCAACAAATATCTTATCACGTATGTCTATGTCAATCTACCCATTACATAAATCCAATGCTAAATTAATTGCTACATATATATATATACATCTGAAGCTAGTATTGCAAAGATTAAATTCCTCTCAAGCCCATATAATAAAAATAATAATAAGACATATAGTACTCTGATGTATAGTACCAAAACATTCGGATACCAGATACACTGTATGTTGTATTATAAGTTGTCACTTGTGGCCTTTAATGGAGTTTTCTATCTAAGCGTAAGACATATACCTGTGGGCTAACTCAATTAGTACATTTCATCTAGTATACTTAATGATGTTCTTCATGTGACCCTGCTGCGGGTAGACATAAGTAAAATGGAATCCACACTTTATTGTTAGTATCCCGTCACCATTGCAAAACATACTCGAAAACATGTATATCAAAAGAACGATGTTCTTCAAATTTGATATTGGTTTATTAGTTTGAATCTTCTAAAACACGGAATCGCTTGTGATGGTAATTGATATTTTTCATCGATTATTTTCAAAACTCGGTGTATTCATATGACTTTTAACCAACTAACGAAAACGTGCAAAAATCGTTTTTATCGCTGAAACATTTAAATCGTTCAAACAAATGAGTAGGTGTCGTCAAACAAATACAAACAATAAATATCATTTAATTGATATTCATAAGATACTTGTGCATTACTTATCAGTGAACAATTAGCAATAATGACGTCACACACTCCCTACACCAGACATTACCTCAAAATCGTCCTGAAAAACAAGCACACCTTTCTTGTCAACATATCTTATATGATTGGTTATTAATGCTTTATTTACTATGCACGTGTACAATCTATAATAGATAACCAGGTACGTGAAGAGGCACGTGCAGTTAATGATTATAATAAAATTAAGTATGTAGTAACTACATGTAATAAAGGAAGGGCAGCATGCAGTAACACAACGAAGAAACATGCATGAAATTAATGCACGATAATTAAACATGCGAGTACGTTTTATTTAATTTTAAAAAAGTAAATGAAAGATTATAACTTATAATTATAGGATACATTAAAACAATTCAAAGAAAATGATAAAAGCATGTATACCACCACCAAGTGTTTAAGTGTTAGTAGCGCGTGCATTGCATTTTTGTAGGTAAACACATGTGTACTGTGAGGAGGATCAGGCGGTACAAGAGGAAATATTTAATTGACATTTTAGTAATTCCTTTATACAAGTGTCAGGAGGATTTGACACAGAAGACGCGCATGCGTATGGCGTGATTTCTATACCTCCTCAGGTGGTGGTGGGTCGGGTGGTGGAGGTGCTTGGGTTTCCGGTTCCTCTTCCACTTCAGGTTCTGGTTCCTATGGTGATCATATGGAGTCTTTATTTACAGAATACAATATTTGCATTCATTATAGAATGTTAGATTTAAAGCTTTTACCACCATTAAGTACGCGAATAGGTTGTCCGCATACCATGTGTTGTGTGGATTAAGCTTGCCGTACGTATGATGTATTAATGAATTTGCTAGTTGCCTGTCCTGTGTAGCTATACATTGAATTGCCTGTTACATGAATGAATATGTAAATGCGTATAATGCCTGCCTGTCGTATGTTTAAATATGTAAATGAGTATATTACCTGCATGTCGTATTAATGAAAATGTAAATGAGTATACTGCCTGCCTGTCGTATGTATGAGTACTAGTGAATGACCTATTGCATGTTTGAATATGTTAATGAGCTAACTACCTGTCTGCATATTGTACGAATAAGTTAATGAGTTACTTGCTAGTGTAGAGTGATTTGTGGTAGTTGGTTAAAGATAATTATGTCCGACCGTCATATGCTTGGGTATGTTCATGCATGTTGTACCAGTATGTAAACTGAAAGAAATGGCAACGAAACGCATAATTCTGAAAAGCAGGTGATGCATTCTACTGACCTGAAAAAGAACGACCATTATAACATTAAATCCCTAACATGTCATCAGTATTACAAAGAGAAAGGGTGATGCAACATCATGATTTAAACGTTATTTTCATAGTCATCATTACTGATAAATGGTTAAGTATTTCATTGTATTTGAGAGGGAATACCAAGGCAGTGCCTGTTCCCATTTTTCTTGAAAAAAGCGTATCTTTGCCAGTAAAATAATGATGATGTTAACAGAAAGGTGATGGTGAATTAAACAGACAGATATGATTCCTTGCGGGTAGAGTAAATATGAGGGAATCGAAATTCTTAAAAAAAAGGGAGGGGGTAATATCGAATATTAGGAAGGTACTTGAGGCAAATAGGTGATCCTTATGAGTTAAGGTAATTTATGAAGTATGTCAGGTTCTGTAAGAAATTAACCCTTGACATGAGTTTTGGTAAATAGAATTAAAATGTATGAGAATATTTCAACATCCACCAATCACTTTGGTGATCGAAATAGTTAACTAGCATATCTAAAGGTGAGCATGAGGTGAAAGGACACACGTTCTCTGGATGTGTGATTTATTATCATTAAGGAGAAGGGTAAATAGGAAGATTTGATGCATTATTTAATAAGGGCGCATTAATCTAGATATAATAAAGGGATAGAGATGGCACATCGTGCTATAAGTAGAACGACAGACATGCTTTGTCGTTGGCAATTGTTCGGAAGGTGAAACTATAATATCGATGAACGGTTAGCCTTCTCCAGTCGCTATGGTGATAACGAATCCAGCATGCAGTCTCGTAGCAACACACAAATACCTCAACTTTCGTTGGTGTTTGGGATGTTGATTTTGGCGTTATCTCCCCTGATTCCTCATCACCAGGAAGTTCATGCGGTTCCTGGTGGTATCACATAGAAATATGAACGTAAGACTTACACATATGATTACACCCTAACAATTTTATACAGCATGCCTAGCATGAATTACACTGCAGTGTAACCGACATCAGTTGATAGGTAAAATAATTTAGATGCCTGACAGTGAGAGGTCAAAAAGTATTGTAGAATGAAGTATTTGATCAATCAAATATGACTTTGGAGTTTTAATTAGTAAAGAGAGAGAGAAAACAGAACAGGTATAAAAAGAGGGCAACCAAGAACCAAGAAGAGAAATGTTGCAAGCATATGGTGTAAACTCGGGAAAACCATCCACGCAATATCCAAGAAAATACTATAGAGGTAAAAGAGAATTACAGATAAAATGATTGACCATCATTTCTGAAAAAAAAAACAGGAACGAAACAAACGCGTGAAAACAATAAGCATGTATATTATATCCAAACAGGATAGTAGTATGCCGTTCTGTATGAACTGCATTACTAGTAGCAGCAGCAGCTCCAAGAGAAGAAGCCGCTGATCCAAGGAAACATGAAGGCCGTCACCGATCTAAAACACGGGCATGGTATGCATAAAGTTGACGAACGCTTCCTCAGTTCTAGCTTGCTCTGGCAATGCCAGATATTGCATGGTCTCCTTAATTACTTCTTGCTATTGCATATCAATCTATGGCACTGAATACATATCTCCAGCTGATCCTTCTTCATTTCCCTCTTTGACCCCTCTTTGTAGATGGTCTGTCTCAGATTCAAATATTTTGATTTCATTGCTTGCGTTTTGTGATTTCGAAACACAAATCTCCACTGGTTTAGTAGTTTCCGGACGATTGTTCCTCTTGTTCCCTAATGACACACCCTCTGAAGGAGTTTTTGAAACTTCTGGTACTTCATCTATATGTACATGTGTCAATTTTTATGCATATTTTTGTAAATGTACTTCACCAAAAAGTATCTTGGCTTCTCCACAATACGTAAAAAAAATAACAAATTATCAAAATTAAAACCTTTGACGATTGTAATGCAAAATTATTAAACAAAATACTGCAAACAATAAGCAGACATAACCACTAGGCCATTGTCTTCCTTTCTTATTGGAATCGTATTCAGTAAAGTGTTGCAAGTTCAAAATTACACGTTATTTTATCTCGCGCTTCTTTGAGAATGCATAAAGCAAAAAACAATATTGACTATCACTGCAAGGTATGTGAAAGGTACAGGCTAAAACTAAGGGTACATGGGATAAAATGCATGCACGTATCATTACACTGAAGCATTAACGAACCATGATAATGTTCGATTTGTAATCTTACAGCTTACATTAAATTTTAATTGGATGAAAGTAAAAACGCGCCCCCTTTAAATGATGAAAGTATACCTTTTATTGATGCAACATCACTAAATTAAGATACACAAATGAAACGTACTAATACGTTATTACACGAACTATTCAAAAGAAATACACCAAAAATATAGTCTAAATAAGAACAGTGAAGATGAACGAAATTATGAACCGTTGTAAGTGATAATTATGGTCGGCAAACATCGGGGACTAAGATATATTATCGCAGATTCTAGAATTTCTTGAAAAACGAACTTATGACATACTATTGTTATTGCACATATAATCTTGGTAGAAGACACAGCACAGCTGTTTCTTCCTATGATGCAAGGGCAAAAAGTTGGGAAAAACAAGGAGATGATTCAAACTTCAAAAAAGTACTGGATAACATGAAAAAAGTACTTATATCGTCAACCGGGAAAATGCTAAAAAGCGATACCTCGGGACCGAACATCCAGAAGTTTATACCATCATGGGTTTTGATTTAAACACTTAAGACACACACAACATACTTACACTATGACATGCATCTTATGTAATCTTAAGTAATATTCTAAAACAAAACTAAACAACTGGTAATTAAGATGACAAAACAATAATTAAATAACATAACAATTATCCCAGAAACCTGTTACACTGGTATCGATATTGTAGAGAAAATAACATACTCAAAAGGCATGCACATTCAAGTTCTTAAAATTCCGAAAACCTTTTCTAAAAAGATACAAAATTGCCAAGAACCAAAACATGTGAGAATGACAATGCTATATCAATATCAAAATAACTAAATAAGAATTGAAGAAAACGTCTATGGAAAGGCCCAACATCCAATATACAAGAACCATGCAATGTAAAAAGTAAATATATATAAAGGAAGCATATGCTGGGGTGAATACTAGTACACGGGAGGAAGCAGGTCGCTGTATCACTGTGCTGACCTTACCAAAGGAATATTGTTATTGTCAAAGTCTTCTTCTTTGTCACCCTCTTCCTCTTCCTAAAAACAGTACATTGTAACACATATACAGAGAACAGTGTAACATAAATGTATAGAACAAAGGCCCACCCTTAAACACGTACACAAAACATATAGAATACATTGTAATACATTTACGGAGAACAATGTAATATTAAGTGTAACACATATATACGGTTGCTGAAATAATGCAATCTCATATGTACACGAGACGGCCTTACATCCATGTAATTATACTTCTGGCATTCAGTATACATTGTTTGGTTAATTACAAGGTATAGCAAAAATATTGTGTACATTTTTATTCCAGCCATTTCTTATTAATTTTCTTAGAGTCACTAGTCTACTTTTTAAATAATCAAATGTTCCCATTATCTCCTTTTCTACGGCGATACCAACCCTTATCGATCTTCTTGGGATTATAGCATCCTACCGAATATGTATTCAATATAAGGGGTATCCCGATATATCCGACGTCCAGATTTACGATAATGCATTAATCGCATCTAGCTTGTACCTACAGTTTCTGAGCACAGGTCTACTGACATGTATCTAGCATTATAACACCGGAACGTATTACCCATACTGTTAGTCCGTACCCACTGAAATACAAGATCAGTACAGGAGGATGACAAGGCTTAACACTTACGATAAACATACAAGGGGTGTCTATTACTGTGACGTTGAAGTGTCCGTTAAAGAAACACCACTCTAGTCTATATTTAATTATCTCTTCCCGTCATTTCGAGCATTTCGATGAAAAACGATGATTCTAGATTATTCCGTTCTGTCTGGTCCAATAAGAAGATGAGATCCAACAGAAGTCGGGTATTGACCATGTGTTACAAGTAAAGGTCAATGTTCCGCTTTTATGGCAGGGGAGCTGAGTACTTGGTTCGGTTACAAGATGTGAGCAAACTACTGAAACTAATGTGTGTTTGGACATGTGTAGATGTATTTTTTTGCTCCATGTTTATACGCAACAACGTATTATTCCTCCAGACCTATAAGCTGTTTGCGCGCGCAATCAAACACAAACATGTTAATATGAATTAGTCATACACCTGTACTGATGTATTTCAGTCACACCTGTAATGATTAATAGAAACAATAAAACATTGGGGGATCAATGTTCACACACAACATGATTAGCGTCAAAAAAACTCTTTTACACGGGTGAGTTAATTCACGGCAAATCGTTGGTGTGTTACAAGGTCACGGTAAAGAACACTGGTTCCACGCCTCACCTCGAACCCCAGACTAACACTAGACGCGTTGTCCTCCTCGTCCTCATCGTGGTCCTTCAAACCTGCCTGTAGCAACTCCATCTCCGCCATCTCCTCCATGTTCTTTTGGGTAAACGTTCGTATACATGTAGTGGACAATGTTGTAACCTTTATAGACCCTTTTCCTTTTGATAATTACACTTTTTTATATCCTGACGCTAGAGTGTAATACTATTACACTACTGATGACTTTAGAGAACTATAATTGTTTTGCTATTTGTGTATACGTCCGACCAATAGATCATTAAAGGCCCAATATACGTTACTTCAGGAAATTTTACGTGATTCTAAATAATTCTGAAAAAATCAAGTTGATAACCATGCAAAAACAAGCCTAAAAAGAAGTAAACCAAAGAATTGAAAAGAATTCAGGTGGGGCCCACTTCAACAACAAACCGAAGGTAGAAGACAGTTCGAAATGGACGCGTGTTTACAAATAGCGTGTTTCAACTGCTGCTCTACCGGTTACAGCAAAAGAATTTTATCTTGATTATTGTTCATATCAGTTAATCTTAACTAAATCTACAATTATAATAAGTTATTAGGCTTGATTTTCGCTTCAAGTTTTGGTGAAAGTTACGTATATTGGGCCTTTAAGGTCGTAAGAAACTTGGAGTCTATACATATAATACGGTGAGACCATCGAAGGAAAAGATTAGGTCAATAAGGAAAAGAAAGTAATCGACGACATGTGCTGCGATGAGGGCTGCAGATCACAATCACACAATGGTGTCTTGTCTGTCTTTAAAAAGGTCTGGACATTTGTTTACTGCAAATCTGAGTATCGAAACCTAATCATAGTGAAATAGCCGTTTGACTTAAAGTATGTTTAGTTTAAATGTAAAGGCGGGATTTATGTACGTACCAGAATATGTTGTGCCCTGTCCTTTTTAAGGAGTCTTACGATGTCGTTGTAGTTCCGCTCAGTGGCCAGAGCAAGGGCATCATTTCCGTCCTGTAGAAAGAAAAGATGCATTCATCAGTTGCAATTAAAAAGTGAAAGCATCTTTGACATCGGCAAAATAGGTCTCCATTAAACAACATACACAGGGTTACTCATTTTGTTAAATAAATAAACGTCGAGAAACGTTGTAAAACAACAATCTCTTATTGAAATTACCAAAATTATGAGTAGCATTATATTAAAAGATTTGAGAACTGACTAGATCCTTGTATGTGGAAAGGGCGCCCCATCTGATCAGAGCACCGACAACGTTGTTCATCTGTCCACTCAATCTCAATTCCCGGCTCTTTATACACAGGTTCAACGCTGTATCGCCCTCCTACAGACAACAAGCAATGACGTCAAAGATTAAAC
Source organism: Mimachlamys varia (assembly GCA_947623455.1). Classification (NCBI taxonomy): domain Eukaryota; kingdom Metazoa; phylum Mollusca; class Bivalvia; order Pectinida; family Pectinidae; genus Mimachlamys; species Mimachlamys varia. The sequence goes on from OX392534.1 coordinate 6,157,523, forward strand.
GGAAGCCTCATTTGTATGCGCTCTTTACCATAGTGGAAAGGAGACGGAAACTATACAAATGTATCCAGGTAAACAATACATAGAAATTTAACCTTACATGATTTTAATCTTAAGGGTAATCTTTCATTTGTTCGAACTTTGATAAACATTTTTGCACAAATATCCAATAAACCTTCCAAATAACAACTAATGACAAAAATCAAAAGTATATGCATACGTTGGTATAACACTTTATTTTTCATCATTAATTAAAAAGTAGCATTGACAATAGTCTTCGTTTACAGCGATATATTTTTAAATAAATGTAGTATAAGCAGATGGACCAAGGTTTTGCTAGGTGATCTTTATCAAAGATTCCTTTAATACCAAAAAATATATAAGCATCTAACACACATAATTTATCTGAAGATGAGGTTATATGGTGAAGCTAAGGATTAACTAAAAGTACGGGTAGGAGAAATTGGGGAGGTGTGTAAATTGGATCTTTATAAAGAAAAAATAAATGATAAAGTCGGACCATTCAGTTAAGAACTACTAACAAGCCCTTCCTTGATATATGCCAACGTTCTTAACACCCCTAGAATATCTCATGGCAATACTGAAGGCTCAACTTGTTGGTGAGACATGTAGACTGGTTCGACCCTTTGATGAACATTAAAAGAATTTTAACGGTAAAAATCACAAGCTTTGAAGTCGGTTGCGGCTCCTTTGTAATCTTCAAAGGACAAGCATGCAGCTTAGCGAATGGTCAGTTTTGTTTTACCTGAGCATTTTTCAGTTTTGCCATGACATATTCCAGGGGTTGAGAGGGCGTAGGTGATCGTAACCCTTGGATATCGAGAATGTGGTCTGTCCTCCCTTACTAGTAAAGCGATTCCAAAACCACAGTAGCCGCCATCTTTGTAGGACACGTAATTCTGAGTTTATATTCTATGGAAAAGAACATTTTCCTTATATCAATAGCTGCATGAATAGTATCAAGTGTTATTGACCTGCTTCGGAAAACGTTTAGCTCCTACCAACTTCGTCCTCGAAATTATGATTACCTTAACACGTACGTTAGCAACATAAGGTAAGCAAAGATGGTTAAGAAGAAAGCCACTGTATGTTAGAATATCGGTATACTTACATTATCAGTAATGTTGAGATCAGCCTTGTTCTGGTGCATGGCCGTCAATAGAGGCATGGGGGCGGGCTCGTACAGCGTGAATACGTAGTGGATAGGAGCACAGCCGTGCTGTAGGTTACAGAGTCATCATACACAACCATATTTACACTTCACGTCCACGTAGATATTTCAAAAATTAATTACAAAAATCGTATTTCTAAAAAAAAGGCAGAGAATAACAGAGGGTCGACAAAACCATAATCCTAACTCAAGATCGATTGAAGTAGGGACAAAATATAAACAAAGGAAATATTTACACTGAGATCCTTAAAAGTACAAGAGATCAAGATAGGAACAATTCAATTACACATAGGTTAAATTCAATTTGAGATATATACAATTCTATTAAAATAGCTTAAATAAGGCGAATTGAACCTATCTTCAAATCAATTGAACCTATCTCCAATTGAATTGTAACTATCTCTAATAGAATTGGACCTACATGTATCTCAAATTAAATAAAAGATATGTGCAATTAAATTGAAGATAGGTTCAATTTAATTAAGGTTATGTTATATTCATACATATGTTCAATTCAGTTGAAGATTTTTCAATTAAAGATAGGTACAATTATTCATTAAAGAAAGGTTCAATTAAATAGAAGATAGGTACCATTTAATTGAAGATAGATACAATTAAATCGAAGATAGGTTCAATTTGATTGTACCTATCTTTAAATAATTGTACCTATCTTCAATAAATTGAGTATATGTTGATTTGGTGTTTCATAGTAAAGTAAGGTCTTTCTCATAAACCGGTTTATCAAAAGATGGTAATACTGATACGTGTTTTTACCAAATACGTTCCACATTTTGATAATCACGTGCATCACACTTACCTTCCACAATTCAACAAATTTGTCTCTTATAGCACACCTCTTTTCAAGCTATCACAAAGCAGTTTACTTACGTCATTCAGTATGTTACAGTTAGCTCCCTTGTTTACACTTAGAATGGCATCATCTTCGTCATTATTCAAAATTGCTGTCATCAACCGTTTCTGGAAATATATATATTATTCGTAATAAATCGACCTCTACAATAGAAAACAAGATCAAACACTTGTCACTTTGCACAACTTTCCAATCGAAATTGGTTTCTTTTTTGTCTATTTTATGTTCTTTCTTCGTAGTTCTTTTCCATAGAAGTCCCTCAATATTCCTATCGTCATAATTGTTTTCCCATACACTTCAATATTCATATCTTCGTTATTCTTTTCCTTGTATCTTCATAATGTGTTCCAATATAAGTTCCTCAACATTTCATAGCTTCATGATCTGCCCCCACAAGGTAATGAAAAAAAAAGATAAATCAGAGCTATAGTTTCGTTGATAAAAGTTTTCAGTGTGTATGGCAATTTACCTGGAATGGGTAGGTAAGGTGAGCGGAAAAGAATACGGTAGTTATAATTGACAAATAATTCATTCACTATCCACTTTATTTACTGCCCCGATTATCTACTATACTTACTCCGTAAAAGACGCCGACAGTCCTACTGCCCCGATTATCTACTATACTTACTCCGTAAATGACGCCGACAGTCGTACTGTCCCGATTATCTACTATACTTACTTCGTAGATGACGCCGACAGTCGTACTGTCCCGATTATCTACTATACTTACTCCGTAGATGACGCCGACAGTCGTACTGCCCCGATTATCTACTATACTTACTCCGTAGATGACGCCGACAGTCGTACTGTCTCGATTATCTACTATACTTACTCCGTAAATGACGCCGACAGACCTGTTGTATAGAGCCCGAGCGTCTGCGGGCATCATGGTCCCGTCAACACACTTGGCGATGTCGAAATACTCCCTGGCTACAGCGATGTCGTACGCCGTACGTAGGTGCTGCCAGAAAAACGACATACATGTCTAAATGATACTGATGAAGTCAGAAAGAAAGAAACACACACTACATAGTTACATAATCATTTTACACAACAAATAAATAACCATGTAAATAATCTTTACATAAATCATACTGTCCAACCTAAAAATGTTTACAAATTTTTTCGTTAACGTTGATGGCGTATAAAACGTTACAATATTATAATAACCATATGCGGATCCAAAAGGGGGCGCCCCCCCCCCCCCCCCCCCCGAACTCCCTAAAATTTGCAAAGTCACCATTTTTTTTTGCAAGAATTAAAACTAAGAATTTCATTTCATCATCAGATAACATTGCAAAGCATGTTTTGGGTAGAAATATTTATAAAAAAAATCGGAGCTACACCCTACATCAGACTTCTACAGTTATACAGTTTATAATACTTATATAGATTTTTTTAGATTTTGGCTGATATCGATCACACGATGACATAGGAGGGGTGTTAGAAAACTTGCAAATGACATGACGCTAATCAAAATTTGAATGGAACCTTCAAGATATTGCCTTTTAACTTGAACACCTCGTTTCAAGCTTAGAATCCACTTTTTGAAACAATTGTTATACTCTTCTTTGGGTACACTAATCCACTAAAAAACTCACACGTGGCAAGCGGTCTAGGCTGAACGGAGGATATGGTATAAGACAATGACCTTTTCTGACTTAAAACAAGCTGGAAAGTTGCTGATTTGTGGGCTTAGGCATTGCCATGTAACAAATGGACATGTTAGAGACCTGTTTCAGGATGATTTTTCATTTGTGTTCGCAATTTTTCAGACTACATTCTTCTTGAAGCTCCCCTACATTTTCGAACATCAATTTGCATGATTTGTCCACTATTTCTGAATGATATTGCGTATAAAACCTTCTTTGCTGTCAGTGTTCGTTTAGCAATACTGGGCATTTTGGTATGATTCAAAGCCCATATCCTATTGTCAATTTTCCACTTCGGCCTATAACAATGCACCAATGTCTCATCACCCTTTATGAGACAATCAAATGCCTTTTTTGATATTTTGGGTACTTCTTCAGCAGTTTCGTAGCCATTTGTACCCATGTACGTTTCCGCTCGTTAGTGAGTAAATATTGGATCCCACGAGCATTTATTTTCCTAACCTAAATTTTCTTCAGAATGAAGTGAACAGATGATAAAACCAAGTTAGTCATTTGTGTTAGCTGTCTGACCGTATAACGCGACAAATTAAACGCCAATGAAATCAAGTGAATCACAGAGAAAGGCGCTTTCTCTGTGATTCAATTGATTTCATTGACGTTTAATTTGTTGTTAACCGCAGACCAAAGTCTTCCTGAGCTTTTATATAATATAGCCCCTGATTTCTATTCGTTTTCTTACCATTTTTAACACAGTGTAAATTACAACTAGAAATGTGATTGTTAATGCAAGAAATGTAGGTGGGGTCGATTTTTCGACAAGGAAGCTTTCCATCCTTTAGCCTTTATAACCATTGAGGGGACAGTTTTATTGGAAATTGATCTAACACAACAAAGATACAATTTATAATGTTGTTGTGAACTCAATATGGATGAGAGGCCCAACACCCTATACACAAAAGTTTATTCCAGAAAAAAAATGTACGCTCCTTCTAACCCTAAATCCTTGATCCGCATATGATAGCTTGTGGTTTATATTCGATAATGTGCCATAAACGTTCACATTCTGTTTTTTTGGCTTGCAATCTGAAGATTGTTGTTATGTTTCTGACACAGTTGTGTATAAGTTGGTATGTGATGAGTTAAATAACACTTGATTAATTCCTCTTTTTTCCTTTTTACTTTGCCTACCCTATTCCGCCAGTGAACGTCCGGGTAGAACTCGAGCACGGCCACAACGCCAGGGAAGGCTACACTGATGTGGTTATGTTTGATGAGGAGGTGGAGGACATGGTTGTGGTCCGACTTGGTTTTAGCGTTCACATCAGCCCCTCCCTTCAGCAAGATGTTCAAGATTTCCTCCATCTGATCGTCTCGCCCACTCATCGCAATAACATGCGTTGGTGCCAGGCCATTCTGAGTTACAAGAACATTAGACATTGCTTTAATATTGTTTGTAAGAGGCACTTTCATTGGCTTAGAAAATTATGTTATCACCTTATAGCGTAAACAATGGCGTCACCATTTGTAACGGCGCTTTTGATTTGCTGATACAACAGCGCAATGAGTTTTGAGGGGGAAAACATAATAAAAGTAAATTTTCACAGGGATTATGTAGGAAAGAATAAATCATAACGATTTACTTCAGTCTATTTATTTTTATTTTATTATGCCATAACACAAACAATCGGAGTGTACTCTTATATTAAATCGTGAAACCGCTTCGGTATCGTCTACATCTGTATCTTTATTTACGTGGTGTAAGGTGACGAAAGGAGGGCAGGACTTACCTTGACGTAAATCTTTACATATGACGAGTGGAGGGCAGGACTTACCTTGAAGTAAATCTTTACATGATGGGACGAGTGGAGGGCAGGACTTACCTTGAAGTAATCTTAACATGATGTGACGAGTGGAGGGCAGGACTTACCTTGAAGTAAATCTTTATATAATGTAACGAGTGGAAGGCAGAACTTATCTTGACGTAAATCTTGTACATAATGTGACGAGTGGAGGGCAGGATTTACCTTGAAGTAAATCTTTACATATGACGAGTGGAGGGCAGGACTTATCTTGACGTAAATCTTGTACATAATGTGACGAGTGAAGGGCAGGATTTACCTTGAAGTAAATCTTAACATATTTACATATGACGAGTGGAGGGCAGGACTTACCTTGAAGTAAATCTTGTACATAATGTGACGAGTGGAGGGCAGGACTTTACTTGAAGTAAATTTTTACATATGACGAGTGGAGGGCAGGACTAACCTTGACGTAAATCTTGTACATAATGTGACGAGTGGAGGGCAGGACTAACCTTGAAGTAAATCTTTACATAATGTGACGAGTGGAGGGCAGGACTTACCTTGAAGTAAATCTTTACATGATGTGACGAGTGGAGGGCAGGACTTACCTTGAAGTAAATCTTGTTCATAATGTGACGAGTGGAGGGCAGGACGAACCTTGAAGTAAATCTTGTTCATAATGTGACGAGTGGAGGGCAAGACTCACCTTGAAGTAAATCTTGTACATAATGTGACGAGTGGAGGGCAGGACTTACCTTGAAGTAATCTTAACATGATGTGACGAGTGGAGGGCAGGACTTACCTTGACGTAAATCTTTACATGATGTGACGAGTGGAGGGCAGGACTTACCTTGAAGTAAATCTTTACATAATGTGACGAGTGGAGGGCAGGACTTACCTTGAAGTAAATCTTTACATGATGTGACGAGTTGAGGGCAGGACTTACCTTGAAGTAAATCTTGTTCATAATGTGACGAGTGGAGGGCAGGACGTACCTTGAAGTAAATCTTTACATAATGTGACGAGTGGAGGGCAGGACTTACCTTGAAGTAAATCTTTACATGATGTAACGAGTGGAAGGCAGAACTTATCTTGTAGTAAATCTTTACATATAACGAGTGGAGGGCAAGACTTACCTTGAAGCAAATCTTGTACATAATTTGACGAGTGGAGGGCAGGACTTACCTTGAAGTAATCTTAACATGATGTGACGAGTGGAGGGCAGGACTTACCTTGACGTAAATCTTTACATGATGTGACGAGTGGAGGGCAGGACTTACCTTGAAGTAAATCTTTACATAATGTGACGAGTGGAGGGCAGGACTTACCTTGAAGTAAATCTTTACATGATGTAACGAGTGGAAGGCAGAACTTATCTTGTAGTAAATCTTTACATATAACGAGTGGAGGGCAGGACTTACCTTGAAGTAAATCTTGTACATAATGTGACGAGTGGAGGGCAGGACTTACCTTGAAGTAAATCTTTATATAATGTGACGAGTGGAGGGCGGGACTTACCTTGAAGTAAATCTTGTACATAATGTGACGAGTGGAGGGCAGGACTTACCTTGAAGTAAATATTTACATAATGTGACGAGTGGAGGGCAGGACTTACCTTGACGTAAATCTTGTACATAATGTGACGAGTGGAGGGCAGGACTTACCTTGAAGTAAATCTTGTACATGTCGTCTTTATTCCATTCCTTTATTTCGGCTATCGTACCCTGCAGCAAGCAGTCATAAAACGCCTTCTGCAATCAACAAAACATCACAACTATATAGTCATAATCGTAATGACAGGTCCATACATATATTTGGAACGATCTTGAAAATCAACTTATCAAAATCGCTTATGACTGGTTAGTATTGATAACAGAAAAGTACATGTAATGTTAAGTTGACTAGTTCGACATGTACTCTGTCACCTTCTATGGTGTAAAATGATGGAGATAATATAGTACATACTTACTGGTACAGTCATCGAAATGTCATAAAGATTAAAATTGTTGTGTTGCATAACAAATCCGACAATCATATGAACTACCAAATCCAAACCCAGATAACACAGTGGTCTTCCGAGTACTCCAATATTGATACATAACCAAGTGTACGGCCTGTTCCCATGGGAAGGACTGTGACTAAAGTCTTTTGGCATTCAGCTCCGACTATAAGCCTTCTTGGTTGAAATTTCGGTCTTGTCCAAAGGTGGCTGACCAATGCCCATTGGCCTGAATGAGTAATCCGCGGCCGTCATTGTACGGTCCCTTCTAAAAGTATCTATTCAGACATCACTAAATTTAACAAGCAGGTCATAGAAGAACAAGAAAGGACGAAGGTACAATGTTGTACTGGAGGCAGTTTACTGAAGTTTGTTAGTATGTGTTAGCAACACACAGAACGATGAAAAGTGCTACAGTCATAATGACATCAGGAAGAATCGTTCTTACGTTCCCTAACACAACATGACAGCGCCCTCTGTCTACAAATCCGACATGGTTTACGAGGCCAGAGGAAACCCGGGCCAGGGGTTGGGGTTACCAGATTGGGGTAGGGGAGGGTTATGGTCGTGTGTCTTGATTTAAACAGTACTGTTCATTCCCCAGGAACATTACTGTAACTCTAGCTACGTAGTATAGTTAAAGTGTATGTTTGCATCAATCATACTTGCTTCTTACATGCCAAACGTGACTGTCATTTCTCCAGGTACGGAAACAAACATACTCGAGTTTATAAGTCCTGGTAAATTGTACACTAGAGCACCATGGAAGTGGTCCCCGAGAACGGGTGTTGATATTTGATCTGTGATTTAAAAGTGTGTGTTGGAGCACTGTTTACCGGCTACGGTGACAACATAGGCGATACCAGGCTCCAGGACATACACTTGATCTGTATTAAAGTTCTCCAAGTTTAGATCCGTGTCGCGTCGTAATATGGACAGAGATATTTATGTTTTTCATCAGAAAAATGTAAAAGTTCCAACTTAGTTTCGATAGAGTAAGGGAATATATATTATCGTGAGCTTCCACCCTCCAGTCCCAATCTGTGCTCACTTCGACGTTATTTCAGATCGCTTTCATTGTATTGCTTTGCTAGAACATACAACATACAGTGAACCAACCAAGTATATTACCCCAACTCTGTATCATAATAACTATACTCTATCACGTTCTTTAGTAGGATTTAAGACACGCGTCAAGAAATATGAACCTATATTAATCTCGAAACAATGAGATGTCATGAGATGTCTAGAAAAAATAGAAATACTCCAGACCAAGGACGTTTACTTCTTGGAATCTCATAACGAAAATAAAAAAAACGTATTTTAGGTTAGGAATGATGAGTTGCTTTGCTTTACTACCTTTCAAGTATCGAGTTTGTTATAATAACGATTTAGAATGTTAGACTTGCAGGGAGTATCGATCAGCCGTGGTAGGACCATTGATGTTAAAAGCCAGTACCCCCGGGCTGGCCGGTAAATGAGCCAATTTGATGGAGCGCTAAATTATTCAATGCTGTTCCAGTATGTTTATAACATCAATATACTTTTCCAGTTTGATAAATTGAAAAAAATGGCTGTCTTATAGATATAGCGAACTGGTGAGAACAGATAACAGGTAAACGTGTGGGTACAGGTGAGTTTTAATTAAAGGTTACCTTTATAAGGAGCAGGGGGTACAGGTGGGTTTAATTAAAGGTTACCCCTATAAAGAGTAGTGGGTACAGATGAGTTTAATTAATGGTTACCTGTATAAAGAGTAGTGGGTACAGGTGAGTTTAATTAATGGTTACCTTTATAAAGAGCAATGGGTACAGATAAGTTAAATTAAAGGTTACCTCTATAAAGAGCAGTTGGTACAGGTGAGGTTTAATTAAAGGTTACCTCTATAAAGAGTAGTGGGTACAGGTGAGGTTTAATTAAATGTTACCTCTATACAGAGCAGGGGGTACAGGTGAGGTTTAATTAAAGGTTACCTCTATAAATAGTAGTGGGTACAGGTGAGTTTAATTAAAGGTTACCTCTATAAAGAGTAGTGGGTACAGGTGAGGTTTAATTAAAGGTTATCTCTATAAAGAGTAGTGGGTACAGGTGAGGTTTAATTAAAGGATACCTCTATAAAGAGCAGTGGGTACAGGTGAGGTTTGATTAAAAGTTACCTCTATAAAGAGTAGTAGGTACAGGTGAGGTTTAATTAAAGGTTACCTCTATAAAGAGTAGTGGGTACAGGTGAGGTTTAATTAAAGGTTATCTCTATAAAGAGTAGTGGGTACAGGTGAGGTTTAATTAAAGGATACCTCTATAAAGAGCAGTGGGTACAGGTGAGGTTTGATTAAAAGTTACCTCTATAAAGAGTAGTAGGTACAGGTGAGGTTTAATTAAAGGTTACCTCTATAAAGAGTAGTGGGTACAGGTGAGGTTTAATTAAAGGTTACCTCTATAAAGAGTAGTGGGTACAGGTGAGTTTAATTAAAGGTTACCTCTATAAAGAGTAGTGGGTACAGGTGAGTTTAATTAAAGGTTACCTCTATAAAGAGTAGTGGGTACAGGTGAGGTTTAATTAAAGGTTACCTCTATAAAGAGTAGTGGGTACAGGTGAGTTTAATTAAAGGTTACCTCTATAAAGAGTAGTGGGTACAGGTGAGTTTAATTAAAGGTTACCTGTATAAAGAGTAGTGGGTACAGGTGAGTTTAATTAAAGGTTACCTCTATAAAGAGTAGTGGGTACAGGTGAGTTTAATTAAAGGTTACCTCTATAAAGAGTAGTGGGTACAGGTGAGTTTAATTAAAGGTTACCTCTATAAAGAGTAGTGGGTACAGGTGAGTTTAATTAAAGGTTACCTTTATAAAGAGCAATGGGTACAGATAAGTTAAATTAAAGGTTACCTCTATAAAGAGTAGTGGGTACAGGTGAGTTTAATTAAAGGTTACCTCTATAAAGAGTAGTGGGTACAGGTGAGTTTAATTAAAGGTTACCTTTATAAAGAGCAATGGGTACAGATAAGTTAAATTAAAGGTTACCTCTATAAAGAGTAGTGGGTACAGGTGAGTTTAATTAAAGGTTACCTCTATAAAGAGTAGTTGGTACAGGTGAGTTTAATTAAAGGTTACCTTTATAAAGAGCAATGGGTACAGATAAGTTAAATTAAAGGTTACCTCTATAAAGAGCAGTCGGTACTTGTGAGGTTTAATTAAAGGTTACCTCTATAAAGAGTAGTGGGTACAGGTGAGGTTTAATTAAAGGTTACCTCTATACAGAGCAGGGGGTACAGGTGAGGTTTAATTAAAGGTTACCTCTATAAAGAGCAGGGGATACAGGTGAGGTTTGATTAAATGTTACCTCTATACAGAGCAGGGGGTACAGGTGAGGTTTAATTAAAGGTTACCTCTATAAAGAGCAGTGGGTACAGGTGAGGTTTAATTAAAGGTTACCTCTATAAAGAGCAGGGGGTACAGGTGAGGTTTGATTAAATGTTACCTTATAAGGAACAGTGGGTACAGGTGAGGTTTAATTAAAGGTTACCTTTATAATGAGTAGTGGGTACAGGTGAGGTTTAATTAAAGGTTACCTCTATACAGAGCAGGGGGTACAGGTGAGGTTTAATTAAAGGTTACCTTTATAATTAGTAGTGGGTACAGGTGAGGTTTAATTAAAGGTTACCTCTATAAAGAGTAGTGGGTACAGGTGAGGTTTAATTAAAGGTTACCTTTATAATGAGTAGTGGGTATAGGTGAGGTTTAATCAAAGGTTACCTCTATAAAGAACAGTGGGTACAGGTGAGGTTTGATTAAAGGTTACCTCTATAAAGAGCAGTGGATACAGGTGAGGTTTAATTAAAGGTTACCCCTATAAAGAATAGGGGGTACAGGTGAGGTTTGATTAAATGTTACCTTATAAGGAACAGCGGGTACATGTGAGGTTTAATTAAAGGTTACCTTTTTAAAGAGTAGTAGGTACAGGTGAGGTTTAATCAAAGGTTACCTCTATAAAGAGCTTTGGGTACAGGTGAGGTTTGATTAAAGGTTACCTCTATAAAGAACAGTGGGTACAGGTGAGGTTTAATCAAAGGTTACCTCTATAAAGAATAGAGGGTACAGGTGAGGTTTGATTAAATGTTACCTTATAAGGAACAGTGGGTACATGCGAGGTTTAATTAAAGGTTACCTTTTTAAAAAGCAGGTAGCTGTGTCTTATCTACTTGTGGATTATGTATAGTCGTTATAAATGGCAGTACATATTTATCTGCTAGTCAGTAGAATGACTTTATTTTGTAATAGCAAATCAAGTTTGGATAAGTTATCTTTTCTATGTTGACAGCTAATAAGGGTTACTATTATTAGCTGCCTTTTGCTTCTTCTTTTACTACATTGCGTGAAGAAATACTCTTTTAGTGTTAGTTGTTTCGGCAACAGTATATATAGTTAGAGGAGCTTGTATAGGCCATGCCTGTTGCCCAATTCTCTTTAATTTTTTTTTTGTTAAATATATTTTGAAATGAAATAGAGATCGTTTATGTCATAAGAAAAATTGGTGGTTTTTTGTCTGTTGTACTGTTCCGTTTAAGAAGTAAACACATGCTTACCCAGTCATTAGCCTTCAGGTCAGTACACGTACTATCGTGCCTGCTAAGACAGGGCATAATAAGTGTGTGCATTATTAATTAATTGATGCGTGTCTATGTAATACATGTTTACACTGTTCAGCTCGATATTAAGACGAAATTTTCGTGTTGTGCTGGGTAGTTCTTCACCGACAAATTCATTATTTTTGTGATGCACACGTTAATAAACATAAACGATATGTAAATATCGCACGTGCGAATTGCATGTTAGTCATATGACGTCCAATGCGATACGCATGTGGTATATAGTTATGGAGAACTCGTCGGTAGGGATTGGCCCAACCACTTGGAATCCTTAATTTGTTGCCACGCGCGACGTCCATAAACACATACTACAGTCGTCTTACTTATATTTATGTATATAGCATGCACTGTATGTATTATATACTACAGTTATGCTGTTTTGAAGCCGATGTTGGAAGTATGTGTTTTTAGTTGACGGTATAAACCCATATAAATGGTATTAATTGTAAATGTATTATACATATGTTGTGAAGGTATCATTACCTCATCCTCCGACATTGTTTATTTATATGTCATGTTATTGTAAATGAGTGTGTTATGTATGTGGACTTATAGGTCGCAAGGCCTAAAGTAATAAAACAATTTGAATTTGAATGACTAACACGCCAGGTAGTATTTGGTTCGTGCCGTTTATACAGGTAAAGGTGAAATTCCGGGGTTTGTTTTTTGAAATTGTACACGATGTTCAGGTAAAGCTGGAGACCAGAATTTTAAATCCGATGAAATATTTAAATGTCTTCGTGTATCTAATACATCTTCAATATGTATGTGTGTTCGAGTGTACACGTTTGTCTGTTCATGGGTGAATACTGTATACAATATACGTTGATACACTATGAAGGCACTTGTAACGTGTATGATAGGAAAAATAAAACGTTGCTACAATGTTTCTTTGGGTTGTTTTACAAATCAGTACTAGTAATATTTAAGTTACGATTGAAATGCACAGTCGTGGTATTATTTGATACCCCCGCCCCACAACGAAAATAATAAATTACGCATCTGTAGCCTTATAATATTATAATATTATATCAGAAAATCCTTTTGACAAAGACCGAATGCATGTAATAGTATTCTTGACATCAAGATTAAATTTTAAAATGTATGAATGGAAAGGGGGGGGGGGGGGGTAATAATTCGTTTCTTTAGAACTTTCTCGGGCTGTCACAACAATCCCACAACGACATGTGGATAGGCTAATACTTCAGTGTAAATACAGTTTGTGATAAATCTCCAATGTTCGATACGTTTGTTACATTTAAACCTGAGTCCCGGTGTACACGTACTGTCACGTACATATATATATACCGGTACAGAATAACAATAGGGACTCATTTACATACCTAGGTCAGTCGGGTGTTCTACACAAAAGTTTAATTAGCAGACTTGATTTGACACACATTTATATATAAGTGGTAGAGTTGTAATCCGTTTGCTGTATGTATTCTACCCAGATTAGCCTACATATCCCAATATACTTACAGTATAGAATAAATATAATATCAAATATACCATATACAGTAGCTATACGATACCTCGATTGTTTATTATTTCTAAATTTGATGTCAATAAAGTTATTTACTTGGTATAACGTGCATGCTAATGTATTCCCTATCCAAAGCCATTGTGACGGGCCATGATTGGGTATTGTGTATGTGAGGTGTTGTCTAAGATAGACCCGGGGGTTAGGTGGGGAGTTCTGTGGTAAACCTGAAGGTTGGGGTGGGATCAGGCCAAAGTTTATATGTTTTCTGATAGACCCGGGGGTAGGGGGTCAGAGCGTGGTTAAGGTGCCCTCAGACAGACAAGGGGTTGGGAAGGGGGGGGGGGGGGGGTCGGGCCGGCGTGAAGTGTTCGGTGATAGACCCAAGGGTAGGGGATGGGGGTTGTAGCAGTAGGGGTAGGCTGGGGTTTAGGTGTGATAGACTCGGGGTAGGGGTCTAGGTGTTATGGTATAGACTATCGGTGTAGGCGTACGTTTGGTGTTTGGGATGAGGGGGTCAGAGTTAAGGGTCACCAGCGTGTGTGGGCGGCTATATTAACACTTACATGTTCTGGAGACTCGTGCTCCTCCAATCGGATGGGTTCCAGGCGCTCCTCATCTTCCGCTAGTAACGACATCACGTCGACAGGTAAACTATCCCACAAGACGTACAATATCCATCATAATCAAATCACTTATCCTTGGTATACACACTTCTAGTCACTACGAATAGCCATGGTTTAAGTACCCATATCTCAACTTGTATTGTGTACAGGTAGCCAGTATAGCCGTCACTTTCTTTAAAACACACGTGTACACGTTTGTGTGTTCGTTGACTGATTTCCCCGTGAAACAAACACGTTATCAATATGTAATGCTGCTGTCCGACTCCAAATTATAGTAGACAATGTTCAATATGAATTCACCCGTCAGTCAGGACTCGGCTCCTGTGCCTGTTACTGTGCCTTACTGGTCTCGGAGTACCGTCCTTAGCGTTATAATGTGTGGTCAGGAATGCATTGTTTCAAGGGTATCGATCGAGTGGTAATATTGCAGATAAATACCTGTATCTTTTCCTGTAATTAACAGGTAGCGACCACACCGTATATTAACAGAGGCGTGTGTATCCTTACGCACGCCCAAACAAACAATATCCGTTTTAAAAGTCCATTTCTTATGTAGTGGAAATATTAACTCCTTAAATAGAATATTTTTCTACGGCATTAGACTTTTAAAGGTATGCCATCTACGTATATTCGACGGAGGTCAAAGGTCGGATTTGACAGGTAGGTATACAGGTAAGTTTAAATATTTGTTTGGTAACTGTTAACAAGCGGACAATACTGGATTGACTGGGCGCCTGTCAGATATTCTGTAGACGGATAAATTGAGTTATACAGGTATTCATTAAATGGACAGATTGAGTTGTACAGGTATTCAGCTAGATTATAAGGTATTCAATATTAAATGGTTACAAATATATTCTATTCATCGACGTAATCAGTTATTACAGGTTTATGAAGGTAATTTATAATTGACACAGTCATGTTTTAGATGCTCTAGAGCATGAAACAAGAGGCACGATATATATATATACATTGTATATATATAAGAACGCAAGGAAAACTAATAATGTTTCTTTATATATATAGACATGAATAGCTTACCTGATACAAATAAAAGTGTACTAAAATAAAGGTACAGAAAAACCATCAGTGTTAACTCTTCATTTGGATAATATCAGTAGCCTGAGCATTTTGGTTATTGCGAAGAAGCCGTTTGATTTTAATATATTTCACCTCTGTGACCCTAAAATTGGGTCAAGGTAATTCATTTGAAAGCAAACAACAGGCCATATATCAGTATTCGGAACGTTTTGGTCATTTAGAAGAAGTTGTTTGAAATTTGACATTTGAACTCTTTGTCATTGAAAGTGGTTCAAGGTTATTCATTTGAACAAACTTGGCAACCTTTTATCCTAGAATGCTATAGTCCAAACATCAGTACCCAGAGTCTTTTGATGATTGAGAAGTTATTTTCTTGTACGAAACCGAGTAGCCCCTGACCCAAGCATGCTACAGGCCTAATATCAGTAACCAGGGCCATTTGGACATTGAAAAGTTGTGTAGAGATGTAAAACACACATGACCCTGGTCAAGGATAATCATTAGAACAAACTTTGTAGTTCTTCATCCCAGTATGCTACATGCCCAATATCAGTACCTTGGGGCTTTGAGTTATTGAGAAGAAATTGTTTGAACATTTTAAGACATTTGATCCAAATGACCATGAATATGGGTAAAGGCCATTCGCTTGAATAAAATTTCGTAGGTTTTCATCCCAGCACAATACCGACACCATATCAGTAATGTGGACATTTTTGTTATTGAGAAAATGTTTAAAAATCTGACCTGGTGACCTTGATAGTTGTTAGTCACAGGACAATGTCAGTTAAACGGACGATTAGACAGAGCACTGCTGGAGAAACGGACGGTTCGACAGGGACCAGTACTAGTTTGACTGAATATACCATTGGTATTGTTGCAGCACATTTAGTAGGTTGACGGATGCCATGCTCTCTGTTGCTATTCCACCATCAAGCTGACTAATCTGACAGGTCCTTTCTCAGTATGGGCATCCACCATCATACTGACTTATCTGACAGGTCCTTTCTCAGTATGGCATCCTCGATCATATTGTAATGTTTCCCGTTATGGTAGTGAAATGGTGGAGGGGCGATGCTACTCAGAGGAACACGGCTATAATCTATCCTTGATTGGATCTGTGCTTCTCTTCTGGTGGTCTGCAGCGTTTCCTGGATGGGTATTTGCTTTGATTAGATCGATTTGCATTAATTAGCTGGCATACAGGATGGTATCTCCAGGCTGTGTCTTGTGCCTTTCTGATGAGCACTTTGATTGTGGATTCGACTCAACGTTCCATAAACACTTGATTTGTTTCACATCGAGATGGAAGAACTACATTCTACAAAGATTGGTAATTTGCTGAAATTGTTCCATCTCTTGAAGATGTCATATCTTCTAGTGAATACCATCTTTTTCAACATGCAGTTCTCAAGCTGTCTTGGATGAAAACATTATCTGTTGTTTGTGGAAAAATATGCCAGACAATGGGCTAAACGTGATTGCATTCACTTTCAGAGTGGGTGAAATTTATCATGTCCGCTATCCAGGAAAAAATAAGCGGTTTGCGATATAAAATGTAAACTAAACACTAGTCGATATTTCATGGCCCCGATGTTTAAACAACACTCAACGGCCTACATGATAAGTATGTGGTTGTGTCTGCAGACAAGACATCTAATAACCTTATCCTGGTTTGCAAGCAAACACTTTTACATTATTGCTTGCAAAAACAACAACAGACTGTTTGCGTTGCAATGAGAACAAACTGTATCCCACTCTTGGCTGACTTGTTTTTGTTTCCAAACGAGGCTGAATTTGTCGAGGGGCTTATCAGGACGGGTAACAAAAACCTTTCCGGATTCCAAGTATATCGACGATGTGTTGTCTATACAGCTAGAAGTTTGCTGACCTAGGTCAATCGTATATACCCTTCCGAACTTGAAATCAAGTTCTTCTACATCAGCTTCTTACCTCGATCTATACTTTAAAAATATTAGAGAGTACCGAAGCGTTAATAATAAAAAAAATAACCTGAACTCAAAATCGATTAAACTAGGAGCTTTTCCCTCACTCTTCCCTTTGAGGCCATGACATTTACTTGGATCTGACCTAGATTTGCAAGTTGAGCTTCGTCGACGAAGCAGAAGACGTTTACTCTTCCAGAACATGGTCGTATTATCTTGGACTTTTACAAGGGTCTCCATGTTAATCTATTGTTCATATTTTGGCTCTAGTTTAATCGATTTTGCGTCCTGATTAAGGCTTTATTGACGCTTTGGTATTCTCAGATTTTGTTTTGCTGATCGAGAATTTGAATACAAGTAATTGCATCCATTATTTTAGTTCTTTATCGATTTTTTTTGTCTTGTTGCCTCATTCCCGATTGACCTATGCAATTAACAGTTGGCTTATTCTATATGATTATGGTTGGGTGGGTGTTATTCTCTAGTATTCCATACCGATTTCCAAGAGAAGAGAGCATTCTTGCTTTGGTTCTCAGACTTCTACCGGATCATTCCTGTAAACAGTTGAAGCTTGTTTGAGTTTAGTTGTTAGTGTTTTGGTTCCTGATGTCCGTGAAGAGAGCTATCTCAGAAACTTGAGTGCATCATGTGTTAGTGCGTTATACAAATCACCGTCTCTTGTCTTCTTTTTCCCCTATTCCAATGATGGTCTTGTTGCTTTCGATGTTCAATGCCAACACGGGAGTGGCTACAACAAATAATTTCTAGTCCAAACTGCATTCCAAATAAATGTAATCCAACGTTGTGCAGTCGAGGTAATTGATATGGATTAAGGTGGGGTATTTCTTATTGGTGAATAGGTTGTTTAATTTCTCAAGGTTCAACAACCCTCCTAATTGTGCAATAATTACCCTAAACTTCAACCTTCTGGTTAGTTATAGTCAAAGACTCTTATCAAGAATCAGAATATATTTATGTAATGAAGATAGTATGGACTTGTATATGCTATTAATATGTGAATAACTAGGTCAACATAGTTAATATTAAGGCATTAAGGCTGATGTCTTCATTAAATTAGCTTACCAGATTTATAATATGTCAATGCTGCGAAATGACATATTATTTAAAGCTCATTTATATACCTAGGTCAAGCGGAGCATGATTTCTCCTCAGCTGGATGTGGAAATGCATACCGGCCTTGAAAGTAAATGAAGATGTCTAGGAAAATGTACAAAAATCATAGTAAAACGATCTAGAAACATATTTTATCGAATTAATATTTGCAAAACTATAGACCCACGCTAATAAAAACTACACTAGCTTCATTTAAAGTATCGCTTCTTAACCTTTAATGTACATATGCTAGCCATGTTATAAACATATTAGTATTTTTTGGTTCAAATGATTAAACATGCCTAACGCTTTCATAATATCACATAATGTTATCAAATTGCATATTGTATTTAGTTCATTTATTGATCAATGCTACTCAACCTTTGTTTTCTTATTTACAATCTGCTAAAATATATTACCATTTGATTTTATTATGATTTTAGCAGTGTCGAATGACCATATCTATAGGAAGTCGGCATCCCTGTTAACAACTATTAAAAGAGCAATGAAGCTTTGCATGGCCTCGGTTTATACATAAACTTTGAAATTAAACATCTATTTTTCTGAAGACGTCACCCTTAATGCTCTATTTCCAATGATTTTAAGTCAGCCAATGAACAAGTTTCATATATTCTTATTACATACATACATTCCGATTTTGATTCAGGTCTTTCATTAAGACCCATTTAAAGAAGTGAAATTTAGGGTAGCCATTGCATCATTTAGGGGGCTTGTTGAACTTTAAACACCAAAAGGCTTGACATCTTCTTCTAGTTAGACGTCAAAACTTTAGATCCCTTCTTCCTGTGGTTGGGTGTCACAGTTCTAGTCTTTGAAAGTTAAGCCTATCTCTATGTATTGCACTAATTGTCAAAATTAATCGGCAAGAGCAAAACGAACATTTTGTCATTGTCATTGATATATTTCAGTTTGGTCGAAATCAGTCGTGGCTAACGTGTAAGGCAAACAAGATTCATCCTTTGGTCAAGGTAATACCGGAGCCATTCCTAGCATGAGGACCCCAGACAAGATTCACCCCTTGGTCAAGGTATAACCTAAATCATTCCTAGCATGAGGACTCCAGAGAAGATTCAGCCCTTGGTCAAGGTATAACCGGAATCATTCCTATCATGAGGGCTCCAGACAAGATTCAGCCCCTGGTCAAGATATAACCGAAATCATTCCTAGCATGAGGACTCCAGACAAGATTCACCCCTTGGTCAAGGTATAACCGAAATCATTCCTAGCATGAGGACTCCAGACAAGATTCACCCCTTGGTCAAGGTATAACCGAAATCATTCCTAGCATCAGGACTCCAGACAAGATTCAGCCCCTGGTCAAGATATAACCGAAATCATTTCTATCATGAGGGCTCCAGACAAGATTCATCCATTGGTCAAGGTAATACCGGAACCATTTCTATCATGAGGGCTCCAGACAAGATTCAGCCCTTGGTCAAGGTATAACCGAAATCATTCCTAGCATGAGGACCCCAGACAAGATTCTGCCCTTGATCAAGGTATAACCGAAATCATTCCTAGCATGAGGACCCCAGACAAGATTCAGCCCTTGGTCAAGGTATAACCGAAATCATTCCTAGCATGAGGACCCCAGACAAGATTCTGCCCTTGGTCAAGGTATAACCGAAATCATTCCTAGCATGAGGATCCCAGACAAGATTCAGCCCTTGGTCAAGGAATAACCGGAATCATTCCCAGCATGAGGACCCCAGACAAGATTCTGCCCTTGGTGAAGGTATAACCGAAATCATTCCTAGCATGAGGATCCCAGAAAAGATTCTGCCCTTGGTCAAGGTATAACCGAAATCATTCCTAGCATGAGGACCCCACACAAGATTCTGCCCTTGGTCAAGATATAACCGAAATCATTCCTAGCATGAGGATCCCAGACAAGATTCTGCCCTTGGTCAAGGTATAACCGAAATCATTCCTAGCATGAGGACCCCAGACAAGATTCTGCCCTTGGTGAAGGTATAACCGAAATCATTCCTAGCATGAGGATCCCAGACAAGATTCTGCCCTTGGTCAAGGTATAACCGAAATCATTCCTAGCATGAGGACTCCAGACAAGATTCAGCCCTTGGTGAAGGTTTAACCGAAATCATTCCTAGCATGAGGACCCCAGACAAGATTATGCCCTTGGTCAAGGTATAACCGAAATCATTCCTAGCATGAGGACTCCAGACAAGATTCAGCCCTTGGTGAAGGTTTAACCGAAATCATTCCTAGCATGAGAACCCCAGACAAGATTATGCCCTTGGTCAAGGTATAACCGAAATCATTCCTAGCATGAGGACTCCAGACAAGATTCAGCCCTTGGTGAAGGTATAACCGAAATCATTCCTAGCATGAGGACTCCAGACAAGATTATGCCCTTGGTCAAGGTATAACCGAAATCATTCCTAGCATGAGGACTCCAGACCATATTCAGCCCTTGGTGAAGGTTTAACCGAAATCATTCCTAGCATGAGAACTCCGGACAAGATTCAGCCCTTGGTGAAGGTATAACCGAAATCATTCCTAGCATGAGGACTCCAGACAAGATTCAGCCCTTGGTGAAGGTATAACCGAAATCATTCCTAGCGTGAGGACTCCAGACAAGATTATGCCCTTGGTCAAGGTATAACCGAAATCATTCCTAGCATGAGGACCCCAGACAAGATTCTGCCCTTGATCAAGGTATAACCGAAATCATTCCTAGCATGAGGACCCCAGACAAGATTCAGCCCTTGGTCAAGGTATAACCGAAATCATTCCTAGCATGAGGACCCCAGACAAGATTCTGCCCTTGGTCAAGGTATAACCGAAATCATTCCTAGCATGAGGATCCCAGACAAGATTCAGCCCTTGGTCAAGGAATAACCGGAATCATTCCCAGCATGAGGACCCCAGACAAGATTCTGCCCTTGGTCAAGGTATAACCGAAATCATTCCTAGCATGAGGACCCCAGACAAGATTCTGCCCTTGGTGAAGGTATAACCGAAATCATTCCTAGCATGAGGATCCCAGACAAGATTCTGCCCTTGGTCAAGGTATAACCGAAATCATTCCTAGCATGAGGACTCCAGACAAGATTCAGCCCTTGGTGAAGGTTTAACCGAAATCATTCCTAGCATGAGGACCCCAGACAAGATTATGCCCTTGGTCAAGGTATAACCGAAATCATTCCTAGCATGAGGACTCCAGACAAGATTCAGCCCTTGGTGAAGGTTTAACCGAAATCATTCCTAGCATGAGAACCCCAGACAAGATTATGCCCTTGGTCAAGGTATAACCGAAATCATTCCTAGCATGAGGACTCCAGACAAGATTCAGCCCTTGGTGAAGGTATAACCGAAATCATTCCTAGCATGAGGACTCCAGACAAGATTATGCCCTTGGTCAAGGTATAACCGAAATCATTCCTAGCATGAGGACTCCAGACCATATTCAGCCCTTGGTGAAGGTTTAACCGAAATCATTCCTAGCATGAGAACTCCAGACAAGATTCAGCCCTTGGTGAAGGTATAACCGAAATCATTCCTAGCGTGAGGACTCCAGACAAGATTATGCCCTTGGTCAAGGTATAACCGAAATCATTCCTAGCATGAGGACTCCAGACAAGATTATGCCCTTGGTCAAGGTATAACCGAAATCATTCCTAGCATGAGGACTCCAGACAAGATTCAGCCCTTGGTGAAGGTTTAACCGAAATCATTCCTAGCATGAGGATCCCAGACAAGATTATGCCCTTGGTCAAGGTATAACCGAAATCATTCCTAGCATGAGGACTCCAGACAAGATTCAGCCCTTGGTGAAGGTATAACCGAAATCATTCCTAGCATGAGGACTCCAGACAAGATTATGCCCTTGGTCAAGGTAAAACCGAAATCATTCCTAGCATGAGGACTCCAGACAAGATTCAGCCCTTGGTGAAGGTTTAACCGAAATCATTCCTAGCATGAGGACTCCAGACAAGATTATGCCCTTGGTCAAGGTATAACCGAAATCATTCCTAGCATGAGGACTCCAGACAAGATTCAGCCCTTGGTGAAGGTATAACCGAAATCATTCCTAGCATGAGGACTCCAGACAAGATTCAGCCTTTGGTCAAGGTTTAACCGAAATCATTCCTAGCATGAGGATCCCAGACAAGATTATGCCCTTGGTCAAGGTATAACCGAAATCATTCCTAGCATGAGGACCCCAGACAAGATTCTGCCCTTGGTCAAGGTATAACCGAAATCATTCCTAGCATGAGGACTCCAGACAAGATTCAGCCTTTGGTCAAGGTTTAACCGAAATCATTCCTAGCATGAGGACCCCAGACAAGATTCAGCCCTTGGTCAAGGTGTAACCGAAATCATTCCTAGCATGAGGACTCCAAACAAGATTCAGCCCTTGGTCAAGGTATAACCGAAATCATTCCTAGCATGAGGACTCCAAACAAGATTCAGCCCTTGGTCAAGGTATAACCGAAATCATTCCTAGCATGAGGACTCCAGACAAGATTCTGCCCTTGGTCAAGGTATAACCGAAATCATTCCTAGCATGAGGACTCCAAACAAGATTCATCCCTTGATCAAGGTATAACCGGATCATTCCTAGCATGAGGACTCCAAACAAGATTCAGCCCTTGGTCAAGGTATAACCGAAATCATTCCTAGCATGAGGACTCCAGACAAGATTCAGCCCTTGGTCAAGGTATAACCGAAATCATTCCTAGCATGAGGACTCCAGACAAGATTCAGCCCTTGGTCAAGGTATAACCGAAATCATTCCTAGCATTATGTTTCCTTAATTAAGTCAAAATGCCACAATAATCATGGTTTACGTCTTACATTTTTACTAATAGAGCTAACAGTTATTATTGCACAAAGATTTTACTCTTTTTTGATAATCTTCTTCTGATTAGACGTCAAAATTCTAGATCTTTTCTTCCTGTGGTTGGGGGTCACAGTTCTAGTCTTTGAAAGTTAAGCCTATTTCTATGTATTGCACTAATGTATACTCGGCAAGAGCAAAACGAACATTTTGTCATAATCGTCAAAATATGTTCGCCACTTACATTATCTTTATGTCAAGATAAAATAAACAACCATTCACGTTTTTGCATTTATTTTCATGATTGCATAAAAGTAGACAAATATTTAGACATACAATTAGCAATATTTGTAATGACAAATAGCTGGACGCACAGTTTGAAGCACGGACCGTAACTAAATATTGATGTATGGGTTTTCTGGTACCAGTTGGTTCATCAACATTTCAGTTATAAAGCAAAATATTTATGTATCACTTCACTACCTGGATTTCAGTTCAAGGCTGAATTTTAATTCCTGGACCGACTCTCCACTATCTACCATCGTCGGAAACTCACGGTACACAATTTCTCTGACGTTTGCATAACGTCAGAGAAGTGTACCGTGAGTTTCCGACGATGCTATCTACATGAAATTGATTGCCATACAATATATGATAAAGATCTACATTCTATGGTTTATACAGTTTACTTCAACCAATACACATATAATAGGCGTAAAGGTAAAATCTACAGGAAATTGTCATTCTAAACTTACAGTTACCTACAGCCAAGGTAATAAAACATAGGCAACAATGGATCATGCATAAATCATACTGTAACAGGGAAGTGTAGTATTGGTAACGTTTCTGGCTTACATGTCAGAAAAATATTAACATAAGAAAATTCTCAAGCAATGCCACTCAGCCATAGGGTAATATATGAAAGGTCAACTGGTTCATCTAAACCAATTTATCTTATGAACTTTTTTATTTTCACTTAAGGCCTAAAATTGCATCGAAGCAGAGTTATAAATGAAGACTCTCTCGGGCTATGTGATGACACCAAAACGTGAATGTTTAAAACCAAAATAATAGAAACCATTATTATCATCCCCGAGGCCTTATAGTGTGACATGTCCTCGGACTGTCAAAAACATCACAGCTGATATGTGTTGGAATTCGTGACAAGTTCAATATGCTTGTTTTTCAACCTTTTGACAATGTTTATGCTTGTTTACTGTAGATTTTATTCAACTACATGTCTGGGGTAAAAAAACAAATCTATGTTTCCCTCTAAGACTAAAGCAACTTCTGGGTCATATTCTTAGTACCTGCCAAAACAATAAGCTTAAGACCACGACTTACAATATAGCAACTTCGCCAGTATCTGATGCAGACAAAAACAGTACGCAAGTCTGATGAACTCCACTGAAACATGATCCAGAAATGGAGAAAAAAATTGTATATCCTTACAACAAGGACAACATATAATTTAGATATTCCAAATCAGTCAGTCTTCGAAAATCTTGAACAATTTTTCAACTCAATCACCCTTGAAGACACAATGAA
The DNA here is from genome assembly GCA_947623455.1 of Mimachlamys varia. Classification (NCBI taxonomy): domain Eukaryota; kingdom Metazoa; phylum Mollusca; class Bivalvia; order Pectinida; family Pectinidae; genus Mimachlamys; species Mimachlamys varia. The sequence goes on from OX392534.1 coordinate 6,182,219, forward strand.
CTCTTCAAATTCAAAGGTTAGAATAGTTCATTGTGAAATTTAACGGGTGATGAGCTAACTGATAACTACTGATAAAGGAAGTGATTTGTTTGTGACACTTACTTTCTGAGGAATTTTACACTAGTTTTTAATGGCTACACAACAGATCTGTTTCTGAGGCTGTAACCCAACAATGATGTCTAAATTAAACCCTAAAGTCAACAATTTTATATAGCATGTATATCCATATGATAATGAATTGTACACAATCCCTGTTGATAAACACCTGCATCCATAAGCAAAACATGTCACAGTTACCTTTATATTTGAAATAAATACAAGAAAAAAATTAAGAAAATATATGATTTTCTCATTTATATAAAAAGATAGTTATGATGTCGTGTTACAGCAATTTCCATACAAAAATATTTTTAATTCTGCATTTAAAAAAGAAGTATCATCGCAATTCCAAAATCATTATAAATGACATGATTTCAAGATCCAAAAAGTCACATTCAACATTTACATAGCCATATTCCTTACATCACACTGGATACAGAGAGCTTACAAGGAAACTCTGGATACAGAGAGCTTACAAGGAAACTCTGGATACAGAGAGTTTACAAGCACAATCTGGATACAGACAGCTTACAAGGACAATCTGGATACAGAGAGCTTACAAGGACAATCTGGATACAGACAGCTTACAAGGACAATCTGGATACAGACAGCTTACAAGGACAATCTGGATACAGAGCTTACAAGGACACTCTGGATACAGAGCTTACACGGACAATCTGGATACAGAGCTTACAAGGACACTCTGGATACAGAGCTTACAAGGACACTCTGGATACAGAGCTTACAAGGACAATCTGGATACAGAGAGCTTACAAGGACAATCTGGATACAGAGCTTACAAGGACAATCTGGATACAGAGAGCTTACAAGGACACTCTGGATACAGACAGCTTACAAGGACAATCTGGATACAGACAGCTTACAAGGACAATCTGGATACAGACAGCTTACAAGGACAATCTGGATACAGACAGCTTACAAGGACAATCTGGATACAGAGAGCTTACAAGGACAATCTGGATACAGAGAGCTTACAAGGACAATCTGGATACAGACAGCTTACAAGGACAATCTGGATACAGACAGCTTACAATGACAATCTGGATACAGAGAGCTTACAATGACAATCTGGATACAGACAGCTTACAAGGACAATCTGGATACAGAGAGCTTACAAGGACAATCTGGATACAGACAGCTTACAAGGACACTCTGGATACAGAGAGCTTACAAGGACAATCTGGATACAGACAGCTTACAAGGACAATCTGGATACAGAGCTTACAATGACAATCTGGATACAGAGAGCTTACAATGACAATCTGGATACAGACAGCTTACAATGACAATCTGGATACAGACAGCTTACAAGGACAATCTGGATACAGACAGCTTACAAGGACAATCTGGATACAGACAGCTTACAATGACAATCTGGATACAGACAGCTTACAATGACAATCTGGATACAGACAGCTTACAAGGACAATCTGGATACAGACAGCTTACAAGGACAATCTGGATACAGACAGCTTACAAGGACAATCTGGATACAGACAGCTTACAAGGACAATCTGGATACAGACAGCTTACAAGGACAATCTGGATACAGAGAGCTTACAAGGACAATCTGGATACAGAGAGCTTACAATGACAATCTGGATACAGACAGCTTACAAGGACAATCTGGATACAGACAGCTTACAAGGACAATCTGGATACAGACAGCTTACAAGGACAATCTGGATACAGAGAGTTTACAAGGACAATCTGGATACAGACAGCTTACAAGGACACTCTGGATACAGAGAGTTTACAAGGACAATCTGGATACAGACAGCTTACAAGGACACTCTGGATACAGAGAGCTTACAAGGACAATCTGGATACAGAGAGCTTACAAGGACAATCTGGATACAGAGAGCTTACAAGGACAATCTGGATACAGAGAGCTTACAATGACAATCTGGATACAGACAGCTTACAAGGACAATCTGGATACAGAGAGCTTACAAGGACACTCTGGATACAGACAGCTTACAAGGACAATCTGGATACAGACAGCTTACAAGGACAATCTGGATACAGAGAGCTTACAAGGACAATCTGGATACAGACAGCTTACAATGACAATCTGGATACAGAGCTTACAAGGACAATCTGGATACAGACAGCTTACAAGGACAATCTGGATACAGAGAGCTTACAAGGACAATCTGGATATAGAGAGCTTACAAGGACAATCTGGATACAGAGAGCTTACAAGGACACTCTGGATACAGAGAGCTTACAAGGATAATCTGGATACAGACAGCTTACAAGGACAATCTGGATACAGACAGCTTACAAGGACAATCTGGATACAGAGTTTACAAGGACAATCTGGATACAGACAGCTTACAAGGACAATCTGGATACAGACAGCTTACAAGGACAATCTGGATACAGAGTTTACAAGGACAATCTGGATACAGACAGCTTACAAGGACAATCTGGATACAGAGCTTACAAGGACAATCTGGATACAGAGAGTTTACAAGGACAATCTGGATACAGAGAGCTTACAAGGACAATCTGGATACAGACAGCTTACAAGGACACTCTGGATACAGAGCTTACAAGGACAATCTGGATACAGAGAGCTTACAAGGACACTCTGGATACAGACAGCTTACAAGGACAATCTGGATACAGACAGCTTACAAGGACAATCTGGATACAGACAGCTTACAAGGACAATCTGGATACAGAGAGCTTACAAGGACACTCTGGATACAGACAGCTTACAAGGACAATCTGGATACAGAGCTTACAAGGACAATCTGGATACAGAGAGCTTATAAGGACAATCTGGATACAGAGCTTACAAGGACACTCTGGATACAGACAGCTTACAAGGACAATCTGGATACAGAGAGCTTACGAGGACAATATTTCTCCTTGTGTGGCAAGTAGACAGACCAACATTGCATGGTTTCCTGTATATATCATGTGGTATAGCGTAATGCATATTTTTCATGATAACAGGAAATGATTTGATTGGAGAACTACTTAGCTAAGTTTTTATCTAGAGTTACATTTACATGAACTAGTAGAGAATGAGCAGGCAGTGTTTTATTTAGTTCTTCCCTGTACATGAGTGTTTGGTGTATGTATCGGAGGTACAGCCAGGTTTTAGTGTGACCATTCAATGATCAATCAATAAGTACATGTTGTGTCTCCTAAGATATTCTCCGGTGTGGGGATCGAGTACTTGGTACATCATTATAGTACCTTACAGTATACTGAAACACTTGTGTAAGTCATCAAACAGCTTGTAAGGTATACTGTAGTGAACCACTTGTATAAGTCATCAAACAGGTAACAGCTTTAACACAGAAACAATCTTTTATCTCTTTTCGTGTGTTTACAAAAATGTTATCAGGAAGAATAACATATACAGTACATGTTTTTGTATGTAAGGGCTATATTCCAGAATTAAATATCTGAGGGGGAGAGGAACCTCTTGTGACCCCTACCTCCCGTATTTAATACCTTATAATAATATCATTGTATCTCCTCTACCTTTTTTAAAATTATTGTGGACCCCTCCACCTATATCAATAAAAAGTGCCTCCCCATCCCTGAAAATTAATATCTGAAATACCCCCTAGGATCACCACAAATCTTCTCTACAACAATGATAATATAAAACATTTAGACCCCCAACTCATACCCAATACCAGTGGGTAGACTCTACACGGCTGGACCATTTGCATAATTCAATATAAAATATCTTAAACAAAACAATCCACTCAAAATACATGTTACAATCCTGATGAGGAAGAAGTTATACTGGTAATGAAGAAAATTAAATATATTATATACATTGCATATAAAAAAAATCACCTTTCCTATTCTCAGGAAGGGCACAATAACATGAAACATTAAAACAACATATTGCAAGTCCAAAGTACCCTTAATGTCTTAAGATTTGCTTTTCTTTGTAAGATATGGAAGACAGAAAATCTGAGCTTGATGTTTAGGGTAGGTAAGGGAGTAAACAGCATGATTAATATGAATTATGTACAATTTTATGTGTATTTTCAAATATATGTCAAGGATTTACTAGAATACATTATAAACAACATAATGTACAGGATACCAGGTAATATTATCCACAGTTCGAGAACTCTCACATGTTTGCCCTCAGTCAGGAAGCTTATTTACCACACAAGAACTAATATAGTACATGTCATATATCATAAATACCAGGGTATATCTAAAGCAACATTAACAATGAGTGAATGCAGATGGCAAAATGGCAAATATTTGACTGATATAGAAAATACCAAACTCAGCAAAAGGTTTCTTTCCACAGTACATGTATATAATTATTTTGTATTTCTTTCACAAACTCAAAAACGAACAAAAATCTGATTTGAAACACAATCGTTAAAATTGACATCATGATAATTACACATTATTTAAAGACCCTTCCACCTATCTCAAATAACCTATTTCACATAATCAATTCTAAAAACTATGTAAAACAGATTAAACCACATATTTCACACACATCAATCTACAATCTACATAATCATAACTTCTCAAACAGTCATTGTTAAAAAATCAATAATATGATTACATATCTAGTCATCAACATAATCTAATAGGTTCTAATGATAAGGGATGTAACAGTCATTAATAGGAACAATTAGCAACACTAAGTCAAAGCTAGGTGAAATGTGTCGGTACAACTAAATACCAATAGTGTTGATATGATCATTTTATCTAGACAAAACACAGCCTGCAGATTCTTCTCATTTGTTACAGAATCTAGAATAGCTGCAACTCATTTCCAACCAGAGGGTTTCCCCGTCATTTCTCTGTGTCTAGTCAAATTGAAGAATTCTGCTTGTCTGTGGCAGGAAAACATCTGTCCTCAATCCAGAAGATTCTCTTTGTGTTCCCTCTTGTGTTTCTGGGTCCAGTCATTGGCTGTAAAGAAATCACAACAAACGTCAAATAATGATACACTCTTCTCCAGTAATCCTTGTCATTTCTCTGTACACTTTTAATATACTATAAATGATACAATCAACAAGACTGAAATGAGATCTTAACAAGGTGGGGCTGCGGTGGCCGAGTGGTTAAGGTGTTTCGACATTCTATCACTAGCCCTCCACCTCTGGGTTGTGAGTTTGGTCCCACGTGGGGCAGTTGCCAGGTACTGACCATAGGTCAGTGGTTTTTCTCCGGGTTCTCTGGCTTTCCTCCACCTCCAAAACCTGGCACGTCCATAAATGATAGGACGCTAAACAAAATAAACCAAACCAAACTTAAGAATTTATAGTTTATCTATGTCTTTGTCCCAGACTTTGTATTTATTTGTCATCTCAGTTGCCCTAATTGCCTTTGTGACCTTCATGTTCATGATGTCGGAGATTCCAGCGTAGACCTACTTTCATGTATAGACTCTAGTTTGGATTCATTCCCCATGCCCTTGGAGTGTTTGACCTTATGTAATATAAAATATCTATAGATGGGTAGCTGGTTGAGCAAAAACATCCTCAACTTAATATCAAAACCTAAATATTTGAATATAATCTTCAAAACAAATTTGGAATGAATACTATTCAAATACAACAAACAAATATTCGTATACCAAAACCTGGTACTGTATGCGTTTGAGCTCCAGTATAAACGTTACTGTACATACGATCTTACCTTGGCAAGCTCCAGTATAAACGTTACTGTACATACGATCTTACCTTTGCAAGCTCCAGTATAAACGTTACTGTACATACAATCTTACCTTGGCAAGCTCCAGTATAAACGTTACTGTACATACAATCTTACCTTGGCAGTCTTTGCCACAGTAGTACCTAGCATTCTTCACTTTCTTTTCTTTACATCTGTAAGCAGACGAAATGAGAAATATGTCAATACACAAAATTATCAAAGCTCTTTAGAGTGATGGACCTTTTGATGGGTTCACTCACCATTTCTCAGTCTTCGTAAAGTAATTAATGAACAAGGTTGACACCAAAATTGATTAACAGCTGATAATGAGCATATACATATTTTTTTTGTATTTTCTTAATCCAAGTCCATAAACTATGGAATTAAGCTAATGTTACTAGAGAATGTAAAAGCCAGTTTATATATCACTGAATGTGAGATGACATGCAGATATAGATAAGTTGTTTTCTTAAACCAACACACACGTGTCATTTTGTAATGACATTGATACCACAGTTCTATATCACAATAATAAATATCATGCAATCCAAACTTGCCATATTTTTTAAATCTCCAGTACAAATATAATGTTAATTTAGATAAGGCTTACTTGAGACACTTTTTGTAGGTTTTGGGACTTGGTTCCATCTTCTGACAGTTGGTACAACGCCGCAGGTTCAGCATGGCCTTGGCATCTTCCGCACCCACCTGACTTTCTAGACGATCTCTGAATATCTGCATCGCTATTTCATCCATTTCCTTTAATTTTGCATTACACTGCTCCTCACATCCTCTCATTGTTTCTCTGATGATCTCTTCCACTGGATATTTTCTAAGGACCTCTTCGATCGGATCATCTCTCATGGCCTTGACGACTGGATTATCGCCAATAACCTTATCAGCAGTGTCATAATCCTTGGACTCTGCTACCTTGACATCATCATCATCTGGGAACTCCTCCTTTGGTTTGAACTTGAAGTTAGCCAGGACATCACTTTGATCCTCTTTACCCTCTATCTTGGGAAACTTTTTAGAGTCCGCAACCTTTCTCTCCTGTTTTCTGATTTCTGCAAGCTTCTCTTGACGTTTCATTTCAGCCACCTTTTGTTGTTTCTTTAACTCCTCTGCGTTTTCCTTTCTTCTCGCCTCTGCAATTTTATCCTCTATCTGTTTTCTCTTTGCAATCTTCTCTTCCTCTGTCATCTTTGGTGTGTCCTCCTTTTTCTTCCCCTTTACAGTATCTGCATCACCCGGATAAGGAGGTGTGACATTTTCTACAATGATGTTAAGGGGATTAGAGGCGGATGGTCCACTGCTCTGGTTACGTACAGCTGTGAACTTGAAGACTCCCTCCATACCTTCCTTTAAGATCTGCTTCAGTGGCACTTCCATGCCGGTTGGGAGGTTTGAGAACTGATGAACCTTCGGCGTGGCTGGTTTAGAAGGAACCGTCGAATCAGAAGCTCTCTTACCAAGTGATGTCTTCTTTGTCTCTTTTTTGTTGGCCTCTTCTTCTTTCTTCTTTGCCTCTTCCTTTCTCTTTGCATCCTCTTTCGCTTTTTCTTGTCGGGTCTCTTTCAGTTGTTGCTCCACAAGGTCGAAGCCATGCTCCAACTCCTCTGTGGTGACAGGATCCGGCCTTGCTTTCTTGTCGTGTTTCACGTCAGTTATAACATATTCACCGATTACCTCAGATGTCTGGGATTTCTTGGCTGAGGAAGTTGTTTCTTTGGTAGGTGTGGCTTTTCTTTGGGAGGGTGTGTCCTTGGTGGGTGTGGCCTTTGTCACAGTGGGTGTGTCCTTGGTGGGTGTGGCCTTTGTCACAGTGGGTGTGTCCTTGGTGGGTGAAGCTGTGGGTGAGGACTTGTCGGTGGATTTTTTACTACATAATGAACAGTTACAAGAAATAGGTTTGCTGAACCTGGTCTTGTCTATACATGTACAATCAAACACTTCCTTCCTACAAGTCTTGCAGTAGGTTTGTAGCGGGGGCTGTTTTTCTCTACCCTTTCCAGGGACATTTTCAGGATCAACTCTCCGCAGTCCGAGGCTCTTCAACTCGTGCTCTGAAGAAGAAATAAAATAATGAAACACCTTTGACCCATCATCATGTAGTAACTAAATCTGAATATTTGCCAAGATTAATGCAAGAATGAACAAGAGAAAACATAACATGAGTGTCTGTAGCAAAGCTAAAACCAAAGTCAGAAATATGCTTAATAAGTATATTGTACGAGTATAATTATGTACTATTGGTGTTATTGTCCCTGTGAATAATGGTTTTACAAAGAAGCAATTGGTTCATGCTAGCTTAGGTCCAATAGCTATGTATGACAAAGTTCCTGACGATTGGATATTCAGTTGGTAGATTGATGATTTAAAACGTTTACAGTAAATTCAAACACTGACATTTACAAGTGATGTTGCTTTTAGACATAAATATGAAATTTCTCTATCTAATAAACTACACATGTACAATAAATGTGACACATTGTATTTTCCAATCATGGACTTTCCCTTTCTTGATAGTAACATTTCTTCCTATTCAACCTATGGCATTTACATATCACAGTTGTTTCGTTATTCCAGGGCTTATTCTAATTATCGACCATTTTGGGGTAGATGTCAGTTGCTGTTAAACAAACTTACAGCACAAGGTTTTGAGAGATGCATGTTGATAAAGTTTCTGGGCAAGTTTTAAGGTTGCCATCATGACTTCATTGAGAAATTATCTGTATCATCATGTGCAATGAAAGTGGACAGTTTTTAATATGCTTATTAGTACGCCATGTTGTTATGATTGATACAAATACCTCAGTTCTCACTTTGAGGAGGATGACTATATACAATGTAGTGACTTCATTATTCCAGACAATGAACAATATGGCATCTGAAAGTGATAGATTTGTATTGCGTGGTCGTGTCGGGTAGATTTGGTATAATATAACAAATATTGGATGTCACTGAGGGCAATGAGAGTTTATGGACTGATCAGTCACCCATAAATATGTATATGGGCGATGATGTTTACAAGGACACAGAACTAGTGTTTGTATGGGGGGATCTATGTACCACAGGTAACTCACCTCTATCCTTGTTCACCATAAATAACAGCTCAAAGGTCCTGGGGCTCAGCAATATCTGGTCCCACATGGGGGTCTTATTGATCTCAAAATCATACGGGTCCTGGAACAGAAAACCCACATGTTATGCAAACGAGAATCTATAAATAGTAATGAGGATTAACTCTTTCTGTACTCATCTAAATTTCCCGCTCCCTACCTGGAAGTGATCACAGGTTTGTCCTTTGTGCATGACCTTTTTCAGAGCACATTGCCCAATGCTACGGCTTCGATTAGAGGGCGATTTACGGCTGTCTGGTGCTTAAAAATCCAGTACATTTATTTGCTGAAATTCATTGTATGAAATAGGCAGAAAAATGTTTATCAAGTATCTACGAGAATACATGATGAATCGTCCTGTAGAATGACAGGAAGTCGAACTGTTTATCATTCTTTTATTTCATTGCGAAAACACGTGAAACATATTCCTGTTTTATTTTGACGATAATTTGTACTCGGTTGTATAGTTATGAACGTTTTTACCATTTTTTTGCCGTTTTTACCGTCATTAATGCCTTGAAAACGAAAGTAAAATCCGATTCCGCGATTTTGTTGTCAGTGTAAACAAGTCGGATTGTACTCGATAAAAACCGCTATTTTCTGTGAAAACGACTGTTATAACAAATAATTAAGCTTGTTAGAAGTAAAATTGAATGTTTTGAATCTCTTTTTGATACTTCCTATTGGTTAAATACACATTTTGTATGTAAACTCCTTCGCACAAACATGCCAAACGAGCGAGTAACACGCACATTTTTCTTGACGTCTCACGGCGTCATGAAGGATACAGAGCACTTTTTTATGAAGTCTCAAGGCGTCATGAGTCTCTATTGAAGTATGATCACTAAAACATCGTGGAAATAAAACACATCCATAGTATTGAGCCCTTGTACTTGAAGAAATGGTCTTATCTTTGGAGTGATTCTGACCTAAATTCCAGGTTATATTCCATAAATTGGCAATAGATTATATATTGTAACTTTCCTTCACTGTATCTCAAATCAATGTTATTAACTGTTAAGACTTACAGGTAAATCACAAAAAGCTGGGTCCTTGGACTTGGTTTTCTGGGAATAATTTGGGGTTCCATATCCCACTTTGTCATCCTAAAAATAAGAAATCAAGTTTCATTTTCCTCTTCTTAGACAAAGCATAAAATAGGAATATTACTAAAAAGATTGGACATTTGAGGATCAAAATTTGTCAAAATGCAAAGCATTAAATAATCAATACTATAAGCAAACTTATTTTGGCTAATAACGAGGTAACTGTACTATGAATAACCTCTTCATCTTGCAACTTGCTTTAAGAACATAAACACGTATTTTGCATCTCAGCAGACTTACGGGACATCATGGTTAGATAACATAGATGCAAGCCAGAATAATTGCACCACAATATCCGGTCTCGCTTAGTACTAGACATAGAATATCAAATCACTTACATTCTACACATGGATACTTCTCCCCACGAATTAGTCGACTCACTGTCGACAGGAGAAACACTACTGAATATACACCTCCATATTTTGACAACCACTAGGGATCAATGTTTAGGATAAATTGTGCAACCCCAGTCATTTTTATATACTTATTTTGGCACAATCAAATTTTAGCGCACAATGATACATTGGTGCAACCACAATATATTGAAAGAAGTTAACAGAAATCACAATCAGCACAATCCGATTTAGTGAAAGTTTTTCAGTGTGAAAAGACCTAAAACAAGATTACCACTGTAAGTACATGTATACATACAGTATTTTTATTTGTGTTTTATTAACCAGCTTTTTAAAGTTTTGTTAAAACCTTCCCTGATATACTTACAATACAATGTCCACTGATTCTTGTCAACAACTTTTTAAAATTCATTGGTCCTTGATCTCCCTGTAACACAAAATAACTACTTGTAGCAGGCATGTTATCATAAACAGGTGATAATCACATTGGTGAGATAACGACTTGTAGCAGGCATGTTATCATAACCAGGTGATAACTACAAAGGTGAGATAACTACTTGTAGCAGGCATGTTATCATAACCAGGTGATAACTACAAAGGTGAGATAACTACTTGTAGCAGGCATGTTATCATAAACAGGTGATAATCACAAAGGTGAGATAACGACTTGTAGCAGGCATGTTATCATAACCAGGTGATAATCACAAAGGTGAGATAACGACTTGTAGCAGGCATGTTATCATAAACAGGTGATAACTACAAAGGTGAGATAACTACTTGTAGCAGGCATGTTATCATAAACAGGTGATAACTACAAAGGTGAGATAACTACTTGTAGCAGGCATGTTATCATAACCAGGTGATAATCACAAAGATGAGATAACTACTTGTAGCAGGCATGTTATCATAACCAGGTGATAACCACAAAGGTGAGATAACTACTTGTAGCAGGCATGTTATCATAAACAGGTGATAACTACAAAGGTGAGATAACTACTTGTAGCAGGCATGTTATCATAACCAGGTGATAACTACAAAGGTGAGATAACTACTTGTAGCAGGCATGTTATCATAAACAGGTGATAACTACAAAGGTGAGATAACTACTTGTAGCAGGCATGTTATCATAACCAGGTGATAACTACAAAGGTGATATAACTACTTGTAGCAGGCATGTTATCATAACCAGGTGATAATCACAAAGGTGAAATAACTACTTGTTGCAGGCATGTTATCATAAGCAGGTGATAATCACAAAGGTGAGATAACTACTTGTAGCAGGCATGTTATCATAAACAGGTGATAATCACAAAGGTGAAATAACTACTTGTAGCAGGCATGTTATCATAACCAGGTGAAAATCACAAAGGTGAAATAACTACTTGTTGCAGGCATGTTATCATAACCAGGTGATAACTACAAAAGTGAGAGGAAAATAACTACTTGTAGCAGGCATGTTATCATAACCAGGTGATAATCACAAAGGTGAGATAACTACTTGTAGCAGGCATGTTATCATAAACAGGTGATAATCACTAAGGTGAGAGGAAAATAACTGCTTGTAGCAGGCATGTTGTCATAAACAGGTGATAATCACAAAGGTGGGTAATTATTGTAGCAGGCATGTTATCATACAAAGGTGATAATCACAAAGGTGAGATAACTACTTGTAGCAGGCATGTTATCATAAAAAGGTGATAATCACAAAGGTGAGATAACTACTGGTAGCAGGCATGTTATCATAAACAGGTGATAATCACTAAGGTGAGAGGAAAATAACTACTTGTCGCAAGCATGTTATCATAACCAGGTGATAATCACAAAGGTGAGAGTAAAATAACTGCTTGTATTGTTTTATGAAATCCTCTCCAAGTAACAGTAGTCCTCTTTTGACCCAGTATGTTTATCGACAATGTTTAGATCAATAACTAAGGAGGTACCGGGTATGCTACACTGTACATTATAGAGACAGCATATTGTGGTAGCATGTAATTGTACTGAATTATAACTGTCTGTCAAACTTCACTTTAAGTGAGGAAAAGATTTATTTTATAACCCAAACAATCAACATTGCCTAACGATCTAATATTACTGATAAACAGACACATGTACTCCCTATTATACATATCGCTTTATAATCCTTGCTTTGCCCCACAATCCAACAGAGACTTAATCTTTAACACTAATCTGACAGAGACTAAATCTTAAACACTGATCTAACAGATACTAATTAGAGTTTTACCTTAGCTACAGCGTTGGCCACTCCACCGTCCAGAGCCATCAGAACCTGCTCCTTATCTTTCATTCCTTTAGGTTGTACATAGAAACACATCGGCCCTTCGCCATTGTTGTTGTCATTCCGGAAAATACTTGACCGTCCCTAAAAATGTTTTCAATCACACCATTTCTATAGAATGCACTCATTCAATCAAAATCAAGGCTCCATATGAAGATGGGAAATTTCTCTCTGGTTTAATCAAGAAACAAAAGGCCACAGTCATTGAGCTACAAATATTTAAACACATTTCTTAAGTACAATGTTTGATCAGGCTGAAAAACAATTATAAGTTCTGGATTTTGGACCAACATCAAACTTCCCTTATAACAAAGTCTAGTTTATGGGGGACAGACATTTCTTTGAACTACATCAAATAGTTTCACCAGCAGAATGCTTTAACATAATTGAAATCAGCTTGTAAAAGTTCAGAAGTTTAATCTGAGGCATGAAATTTGGTACAACATGTTAAAAGATTGTCGACACCTCCATGATGAACTCAAAACATAATGACAATTTGTGGGTGATCATTTTTGATTACTGTAAAAACTTGTGTAATTTATGCACCAGTGTAATTTACACATCCTAAAAATATACTGTATTTCTCCAACAATAAGCCCATGTTCGGTAATAAGCCCACTCACCACTTCTCACCTCCCCCTATGCACTGAGGAATGTCTGGTGATAAGCCCACCCCATACTTTTGGGCCTCTGCCAACTTGTCAAAGTCAAAAACAAGCTAATTCGTGGAATTTATGTCCCCCGCTTCAGGGCCACTTGGGGGGAAACATCATGTGCGTAGAGTTCTGGCATTTTGTACATGATGCCTATATTTCATGATAAAAAGGGGGATAACTCCGTAAAATACGCGCGGAATTTCACGAAAATCGAACTCATTCGAGATACTTGAATAATAAGTATCCTCAACAAGTTTGATGAAAATCGAATTATTCCTTCAAAAGATAGAGCACGGAAAGCAATTTTTTGTACATAATGCTTTCATTTGGCAATGAAAGGGACAAAACTCTGTCGGATTCCAAAGAAAGTTGAGATACGACATCCAAACCCGTAATATATGTTAAACATCATTACCTTATATAATATTCTACAGAATTTAAAGTGAATTAAATAAAAAACATAAGAGTTATGGCATTTTGTACATGATGCCTATATTTGGTGATAAAAGGGGGATAACTCCATAAAATATGCGCGGAATTTCACGAAAATCGAACTCATCCGAGGTACTTGGATGATAAGTATCCTGACCAAGTTTAATGAAAATCGGATTATTCCTTCAAAAGATAGAGCACGGAAACGAAGTGTGACAGACAGACGGACAGAGGGAGGCAATGAAAGGGACAAAACTCTGTCGGATTCCAAAGAAAGTTGAGATACGACATCCAAACCCGTAATATATGTTAAACATCATTACCTTATATAATATTCTACAGAATTTAAAGTGAATTAAATAAAAAACATAAGAGTTATGGCATTTTGTACATGATGCCTATATTTGGTGATAAAAGGGGGATAACTCCATAAAATATGCGCGGAATTTCACGAAAATCGAACTCATCCGAGGTACTTGGATGATAAGTATCCTGACCAAGTTTAATGAAAATCGGATTATTCCTTCAAAAGATAGAGCACGGAAACGAAGTGTGACAGACAGACAGAGGGACGGACGGAGGGACGGACGGACGGACGGACAAACCCAAATCAATATCCCCCGTTCCTCCGGAAGCGGGGGACAAAAAAAGATTGTTGAAGAAAGATACTGTATCCCTACCAACTTCAGAAGAAAATGATTAGAAATGGGTTCTACAGATAGGCATGACTTCAGTATATCCCAGACTGTATAATAAAATGAAATGTACTGTTTTGGACTAGTTCAGATAATTATAACTTAATATAAATTGAACTTAAAAGTTATATCTTTTATGATCCAATTGAGGTCATGAAAATTGTATGACTACGACCTTTTTTATACAAAAGTATACAACCTGAGTGTTCTCTATACATACCCTACTCATTGTCTTGCGTTCCTCATCGGACAGCCTCTCCTCAAACCTGAAGCCCTGCTGCAGTGTAATGACGATGCCCTCCTCCTGGGGGATCTCCTCAGGAAGCACGCTGGCCACAACGTCATCGTCATCCATGGTCCAGCCAGGACTCGGACGTTTCTTTCTGTTACTCACATAGATCAGCACTGAAACAGTATGATTAAAGGTCTAACCTATATTCAATATATTGCCGGGGAGATTAACATTTTCAATATATATACACCATCTGAAATCACTAAAAGTGCCCTGATCATTAAAAAAAAATATAGTTTGTTCCAATCATATATAATCTTCATAATGGTAAAACAAAATACAGTGTACATGTTGAAATAGACAAATACTTATAATTAGGCCAGTATAGTCTGGAGTTGCTTTTAAACAGTATCTAAATATATATATGAATAATGAAAGCAGCATAAACACCAAACTTACATGTAAATCTGATTTTGACTATATTGTATTACGAAACGTGACGGCATATAGAACCTGACATAGGTATACAAATCAAACAGATCTGTCACGACGTCGTAACATTTAATTGGGTACCAATGGCTGTAATTATATTTAAGAAACTAGAACACTAATACATCAGAAAGGGCCCCGCAATATGTCTGATGCTCCAATGAATATTGGTATTTTAGAGTTATAGTACAGTGATGTTAAATTTGTAAGTGTTAGAAAACAATTATAAATTAAAACAAAAAGCTTCAGCAATAATTAAGAAAAGTTTTTGTATGTTTTTAATCATGTCAAAGTATTTTGTTTCCATTAGCGTTTAACTGTGTGGAATTGCCACATTCTTTTATCTAAGGAAAAAGAAAAAATCTGAAAAGAAAATATCAAGACACAATGAACTGAATATTGTCTAATGATTCATAGTAAATATTCTTTCTTACCCATCACATAAGATCTACAAATATTTGTTTATGGTCGCTGTAGTATGTCCATAGTTGAATCACCTTGACCGTTGACCTTTGAACTTGTGACCTTGAACTATGAGTTTGATCATTGTCAGTTAACTCTTGGTTTATTTGTTCACTACTTTGCATAATCGATTAGTGAACTGTTAAAAACAGCAAAGATTCAGTATTTTCATGTTAAAATCCAATATGGCCGCCTAACAGCCATTTTGAATCCGATTTGCATGAAATACTACACATGTGATCTAGGATGAATGAGGAATCATCAGTTCCAATTTGATACAATTCCTTTATCTCCTGCAAACATTTTTGTGCAGAAGAAACAGCAAAGATTCAGTATTTTCATGTTAATGTTAAAATCCAATATGGCCACCTAACAGCCATTTTGAATCCGATTTGCATGAAATACTACACATGTGATCTAGGATGCATGAGGAATCATCAGTTCCAATTTGATACAAATCCTTCATCTCCTGCAAACATTTTTGTGCAGAAGACAAAAAACGGACAGACGGACAGACAGACGGACGGACAACCTGATTACTATAGGGCACCCGCATCTCTCGATGCGGGGCCCTAATTATCATTGTGATAATTGGTACATTTCGTACATACAAACACCCAGACATGGGTTCTTTTTAATATAAACATCCGGACCTGGCAAATATACAGTTTTTTAAAACAAGGAGGAGAAATGAAACTAGTGAGACGAGCCGGGCGCGAACCCGAGACCTCTAGATTATGGAGCCAAGATATTACACCAGGCCAAAAGGTCCAAACCAGTTGACCCGGTTAGTAATTTCCTGATATTTTTATGCAAGGTTGCGTCTCAACGTAACAAATGTTTGCCAAGAAATAATGGATGTAATTTTCTTTAAAATTTGTAATTCAACTTCATAAAGTACCCTTGCAACTTGTTGAAAAATTACTTTCTGTGTCTGTGTCAGTTGGTCTAGGTATACTCATGATTTAGTTCTGGGCGTATAATACTTGCCATTATCTGTGTCAAATCTACAAACAAGATGTTGAGTAGAGTAATTCGATCAAGTTGAGGAGAAAAATACGTACATTTGAACATGACTCGTTTGATGGACATCTCTTTCTTGCCGGTTATCTTGATGGTAAAGTTGGTGTAATTGTTTGGACAGACAGTCTTCTCCTCCACCTCGTAGTTGATGACACAGGCGCACCAGCCGACACCTTCCCACCATTCCATCTTGTCGGGCAGGTTTTCTATCTTGCTCTTGATTAGCTCAACAGACAACCTGTTGGTGTTACCACTACTTTCAGATGTCTCCGTGTACACATTTCCAGCATCTTTCTTTTCTGCCTCAGGAAATCCCTGATCATGATAAATTTATACAATTCTACTTAACATGAAACTTCAGTCTTATGTTATATATCTTCTACCTTAAATTATCAGTATACAGTATATCAAAACAAATTATGACATTCCTCATTACCAAAATTGTATGAAATTTTGAGAGCTATATCATGCAAACGCTTGTTCCAATCCGTAGTTTTCAACATGTGCGATATTAATATTACCAAATTTCCTCTTTGATGTACAAAATGTATAAAGCATGTCATGCAATGGATACCGATATTCCATTTATAATGGAAAATAAATAAAAAAATCAAAATTATTATCAAAATAAATCCACTCATTGCTCAGAATAGATCTTCATATAGAAATCACATAGTGGTATATTTACCACATCAAGTTAAATCACCAAAATCTAAATCATGTGGCATTATTTGTAATTTAATATGAAATTGTAAGGTTTCTATGGCTGTAGCACGCAGCATTAGGAATGGGGTAGAGGCCTAGGTTGTCTCCCCATAGATATTTTTAACACAATAAATTTAATTTTGACAGCTAAACGTTTTCTGACCAGCCAATTTATGATTAATAAAAATCTCTATACCTTCTGGGATCACCTTTCAGGTGGGGATCCCCAGGCCCAGATCTAGATATCACAACAATAAAACTGCCTTGACAAATAAATTTTCATAAAGGGAAACAACTACATGCATAGATTTTTTTGACAAGTCCTAAATGGTATATGCACCATTAATGAAATTCATGTACAACATGAATAAAGACTGCTAAGTGTCTTTCACATAGAAATTAACCAAAAAACAACAAATTCTCAGAGTACTAGTGCTTACTCACATGTACATTGACAGCGTTGACAGATATAGTGATTTCCTTCGCACCACTCCTCTCATCCTCCAGCTTAAACACCCTAAATCCACCAACCACATTTCCTTTAGAAAAATTATCATTGCCAAGAAAGCCGAATTTGATGTCATCGGTACGCTTTGCATTGCTACCAAACAGAACTTTCTTGTTCTTGGCAATGTTGTGGAAGGCCGGTCCTGGAGAGTTTCTCTTATCAGGGCCTCCTGTTGGATTTGTATCTGCTTGGCTGTCGGAAGGGTCAGCTTGGATAATAGCCGTGTCTGTACGTACTCTTAGGATAGGCGGCATGTCCTGTTGGGGGTTTTTTCCGGTTATATGATCAATTATTCTCTGGACCTCTCCTTCTACCTCATCTTTACGTTTTTCCTTTGCTAACTCATCCTTATCTTTCTTTTTCTTCTTCTTCTTCTTTTTTTTGTCATTATCCTTTTTTTGGTTGACATTGGTAACATACCCGTCCTCTTTATCTACCAGAGACAAACAGTCTTTGCACTTTTCCTCCTCAGTCCCATATTTAAATTTTGCAAAATGAGTAAAATCTCTAAAGTCTTCAGGAGAGAGTCGGTCTCTCCAATCACTGTCGCGATTGGCCTTTTTATTGTACAACGGATTATCAGGATCATTAAATCGGGGGTCACCCAACTTCCAGTAATCTAGAAATTTAGGTCCATTTGGCTGGCCACATATACGCTCTTTAAAGTAGCGTGTACCACAGTCGTCGAGACAGTTTGTACACATGAGTACTGGGGCTTTAGTTGTACTTCCTTCCTCTATTTGATGTTGGGGCGACGGTGGAATCCAGTAAGAGTCGTCCTTGCAATCCTGTAACGGTGCATCCATCCATTTTTTTAAACAGCGGCAGACGGACCCTCCAAATCGTAGGTATATGGGGCTCAGAACATACACCTGTATTACAGTAGATATTATACATACACCTGTATTACAGTAGATATTATACATACACCTGTATTACAGTAGATATTATACATACACCTGTATTACAGTAGATATACTTATAACACACATAACAGAAATCATCCATATTTTGAGAATTGTTTTAGCTTAATTTTATTTCAGACCTTTTGTTTTTTTCACAAAGTTTAATATTTTTTCATTTGGATGTTGCATTAACTCCAAAATAATATGATTTTTCCAAATATATTTTATGTACTATATTTCTTTACTTCATGATAAAATCAGATTTGATATTACGAATGTAAATATCATAGCAGAGTATCGAAAATCTAATATTATCATTTCTTTCTGAATGCTTACGAAATTAGAAAATTGACATTATTACATAGACACGAAATATTGTACAAGCATGAAAAACATGACAATGTCATACAATGCTGATGATGTCATTTAAAACCATGCAGGTACTTAGACTACTTCAGATACAAAGATTTATATCAGTCATTACTGCATGTATGCATTACTGATATTTTTTCTGTCCAATACAACAGTTTATGATTATGTTATTTCAAAGGCTATACATCAATTTACAGTAGATAAATAGCAACAACTCTAATATGAGCAACCCTAGAAAAGTTCTCTCAGCAAGTGTACCTCATTTATAAGGGTTTATCAGTAGTCACCCAATCTTATTACTGTCTGTGTGAGGTAAAACATAGGGACAAAATCCTTCTTTACCTTGACATATGAACTCTTCTGGTCAGGGGAACCAAAAAAACGTCGAAACAGGTCTCTGTAAACAGAACAGTTATTGTTACTTACTTACAATTGATATATAGAATTTCATTGTTTTCAATATTAAATCAAAATCAGTATGATTAATTCCTTTCCGTACTTGAATCTTTCCCAAGACTGATAATAGTATTAAAATCATGTATACCTTGTATCTCTTGAATAGAAAGGGTCTTTGGCTGTAAAACAAAAATTACACAAATAAAACATCAATACAATGCAGCCGAAAACTCAAAACAAATTATTACAAATTAATAAACATTTTTTTAAATTAATTGTTTATGAAACAATCTAACCTTGCTCAATGACAGTCTTGTAACTTTGCTTCAGATAACATGCAGCTGAATGCCCTTGCGTCAAAGACTCAAATGACTATGGTTAATTATTGGATACATCCAAATTGATCATGAAGCCCTAATGGACTAAATGCAATATGATTGTACTAATTTTAATTCATACTCTCATGAAAATTAAAGAAACACCATTTAATCCCAATAACACCTCATAAGAGTAAAAATTAAAAGCCAGTTGAACTTACTGAATGATTTGGAGTCAAGGTGAGGAAATTTATCGTGATTTTGAGCCAGTCTGGCACACTCATCTATAAATCCCCGAGCCATCGCTTCTTTTCCTACAAAATGAAAACATATCAATAGATCTTCACATATTATATAAATATACTGGTAGGCTAACATTATAAGGGCTCCTGAGTGCATGACATGCATATTCTGCAGCCCAACTTCATTTATAAATATGACCCTAACTTTACTAACTGAATTAAATCAGGCCTAAACTAAACACTGATTGTGCATTGAGTGCACTGAAATTTTTTTTATGAAAGTTTGTTACCCGGTATGCTGAATATGAAACTGTACACCCCAGACATCTAACAGGTACGTACAATTTTTGATGAAGTTTTGTTACGCTGAATATAAAACTGTACACCCCAGACATCTAACAGGTACGTACATAATCTCACATCTATGGGTACTAATTTGTGCCAGGAGAGAATTTACTGGAGAATTACAAAATAAGTTTATCATGGACATATTTTTATGACTTGCTCAACCTACCATCTACAAACTGTTCGTGTATGTAAATAAAGGCCTGGTCCAAAAGGTTTTCAAACTTCGGCGTGTCACACGACATCTGTTTGATGACCCCATGTTTGACTGTAAAACTGCG
Source organism: Mimachlamys varia (assembly GCA_947623455.1). Taxonomy (NCBI): domain Eukaryota; kingdom Metazoa; phylum Mollusca; class Bivalvia; order Pectinida; family Pectinidae; genus Mimachlamys; species Mimachlamys varia. The sequence goes on from OX392534.1 coordinate 6,202,940, forward strand.
GAAGGTTATTGAAAACTTCGTCCAAAATGGCTTCCCCTGTGAAAACAAATACAGAAATAATATAACATGTATCATCACCTTTTTCCAAAAATGGGAAGAGACAGATTTGATTGCCTGCTTATATATAGAGAGGTTACACAACTCCTGGTTGCTGGATATGGTATATATTTCACTCTCATTAGTTAATTTTCAAAAGTTACAAAAGACACAGAAGACACTTGCTAAAGCTTTTGTCCTTTGTAACTTTTAAAAAGTTACAAAGTTATTCAACAACCAGGAGTCGTGGGACCTGTTTCTACCACAATTCCAGCCGAATACAGCAGTATTTCATTGAATTAAATACAAATGAACAGCAGACAATATGGGCGTAAACATATCGGTCGTATTTCCAGCCAAATTATGACGTTGTCGACAATCAGCAATCGTTCTGGTCAAAGTTCACCATGTCATCCAATCAAAATGCATTAAAAGTTTATTCCACGTGTGGCATAAACAGAAATGTTATTCAACAGTTGTTATGATTATTTGATACTTTGAGAATAGAATAACACCTACCTACTGTGGTAGAAATACATATTATGCTTATATATATGTAACCCTGATAAATACTAGCTGCAATATACCGCTCGGCTAGGGAGATCTTCTCTTTAGCTCGATCGGTTGAGGGTAATACTAGTAGCCAGAGGTTCCGGGTTCGACTCCTGGCGGAGGCATTTAAATAAATAATGACCACTGCTACACTTAAGTAGCAACATAAGAAGAACAAACTCTGAGGTTAATGATGTCTGCTTATTGACTCATTAAACCCAACACTTTTGAACTCTTTTAATTAAAGATTGGAATAGTGCATAATGAAATTTTCATGGATCAATGAGTTTAAAAAGAAAGGTGACTGGGTTTTAATTTATGTACTAATGTGCAGCCAGTCACACATGCAACTTCTTAATTACCACGTTGGCCGTTGCTTAACTATGTGATTGTGTTCCTGAATTATACTTGTGACTGGAAATGCTTATATAGCTTGCAACTTGCAAGTAATGCAGTATTTTCCCCTAATATAAATATATATCTAGTTGGACATAACTTATCAATATACTTTTGTGAGTTCCTCCATTTTGCTCTAGTGATATAAATATAAATCAGGGATTTTTCTGATCGGTTTAGCATGGGGCCTTTTTGTCTTGTTTGGGAAGAAAAATGGTGAATTGGGAAAGATTTTTTCATGAGAAACTTGCAAATTTTGGAAAGTTGGCTTAAATATAAAATAATTTCAGTTGGGAAGGGGGCCCATAAATGGCCCCAAAACACCCCCAGAAAAGGCCCTGTAAATAGTAGCATTCTATGCAAAAAAATTGGCTGTTATATGAAAAATATACAAATTACGTATACTGAAAATTTTTTTTTCTTTTCCTGGTAATTTCTATATTTTTAAACTGCATTGGCTATGAATGCTGAACCTATAGGCCTTTCCTAAAAAATATTGCTATTACCACGTCCTTGGTATCCAGGGGTTACTCTAACCTACATGTATGCTCTCTATACACTCCTGGAATATATGTCATGGCAAAACTGAATGCACACCCTAGTAAAAAATCCACACCAATCGCTAGGCTGCATGCCTGTCCGTTGAAGATTACAAAGGAGACGCAACCGACTTCAAGGCCTGACAATTTTTACCATTATGTGACCGATTCTTTTGATGTACATTAAAAGGATCTAACCAGTCTTCTTGCCTCATCAACAAGATGGAGCACACAGAGCCTTCTGTTTTGCCATGACATATTCGAGGGGTGTAGATAACATAGGTGATCGTAACCCCTGGATATTGAGGATGGGTCAAATATGGAGTTACTACAGCTTACTACGACTTCCTTATTTGGTCCGCATGCACGCGCCCATTCACAAATTTAGAGGAACTCTTCAGAAAAGAAACCAAGAAATTTACTGAAGTCTTAATCATGGCTGCCGCTACTTATTTAAGTTTATGCCTCGTTACGTAAACTTGATATATTTAACGATATTTTAGATGTATTTTAATTACAAGTTGAGTAGGAGATCGACAGAAATGGTTTATAATTGAAGAATTTTAATTGATGAGAACCAATCGGTCAATATGTGATGAAAAAATCGCCCCGGGGTGATTCACACCGGGCTTGCTCCATTACGAGGCATGGGACCGATTAAATACCCGGCCAGGGCAGAGCCAGAGGAGGCCGGGTATTAATATTAGTACTATGTATACGCCACTGCACTATAGTCCGAAGGGTTCTGACTCTCTGACCCGCTAAAATTTTTGACGACTGACGGGTGCGAGAGTCAGAATTCCTCCTTAGTTAAAAAGTGGAAATTTTACAAACCCGTGCACAGGTCACTGTTAACCTGTGTTTTATAATATAAAACATTTTTGATCACATGTAAATTAAATAGCAATGGAAAGAACATATATTTTTCTACTAACCTACACATTTAATCAAGTCACAGGAGGTCGTAAACTAACTGTTGCCACACATTTCTAAAAAAATAACCAGTTTCCTGACATCTGTTTGAAAATGGCCGCGCGTCTCGAGATCCCGCGATAATTTCATTTGACCTTAGGTATATTTGATCACGTGACGTGAGGCGGCGGCCATTTTCAAACAGATTTCGGGAAACTGGTTATTTTTTTATAAATGGATGGCAAAAGTTAGTTAGCGACCTCCTGTGACTTGAGTAAAGGCGTAGGTTAGTTGAAAAATATCTGTTCTTTCCATTGATACCTTATCTGCATGTGATCGAAAACGTTGCATATTATAAAACTCAGCTTTAGAGGCGACCTGTGCATGGGTCGGTAAAATTTCCACGTCAGTCGTCAAATTTTTTAGCGGGTCAGAGAGTCAGAACCCTTCGGACTACTGTACTATAGTACTGTACATAGTGGTGTGTGATTTCTTACTTAGTAGGCCTAACAGTTAAGACAGGGATCACCAGACGGAAGCACTCTCAAGCTTTTTCCTGTTAGGCTATAAGTAGGTCAACCTAGCTAGTAGGCCTAAGCTTATATACTAGAAAGGACATCGGACTAGTCATCCACTAATTTATAAATTTTATTCTCTATGTAGAAATGATATTTCTATTCGTATATATATATTTCGCATCCAATGCGTACCTGTTCCTTCCACATGCATCTAAATGCATCTTTGTGCTTCTGAAAGAACAGAAACTCCGCCGGGGAAACCTCCAAATCAAAGAATTCAATGTCGGTATCCGACAACCTGATCTTCCTCATCTTGCCACGACACTCAGGTCTGATTGGCAAAACTGCAGTAGGGTCGACCTATATGAAATATAGAGCATTTTCATTATTATTCCTTTACAGTGATACTTTGAAGAGATCAGCTTATATGATATAACTTTTAACTTTTGTCTTCGAATTCATATTCATCATGTCCGAGCGACAAGGTGAAAAGTGTGCGTGTGTGGAGGGGGGGTGGGGGTTAAAATTACATATCCGTTCTCTTTCACACCTATATTTAAAATATTACGTGAATTTTCAACATTTTGGATATTGTTTAGCACATGTCATAGTCATACAGTGTAACATTATGTTGTTTTGACCCCAACAGTATGTTCATATTATGTTGTATTTTCGTGCTTCAATAACGCGTCGTCGCGTCGCCATGCGTCATATTATTGATCATTATCAATATATTTGGACAAATTAAAAACTCATTTTGCCTTGAAATAACGTTGATACTCACAATAAACTCGTTCTCTTTTTTCTTTCTCCACAAAACTTTTGATATAAAACACAAACAATGCGTATTGATATGTAAACAAAACCACTTTCCTGAACACACGGGAAATTTAGGGAATTTCCAACACGTTACCAACTTTGAGCCTCGTTCTGATAAGCTTCACACAGTTCAAGGGTCAAACACAAGTTGTACATGTACGATCATGAGATATCAAGGTTTTTTCAAGGACTTGAGTCTATCTAAATTTAAAAAAATAATTACAAAAATTAAATGGTACAAGAGGCGTTTATTTTTATTCTAAAATGGTTCTGTTGATATGGATAGTACAAATTTAAATTGTATAGATACATTGCGTTGCCTGCGCCGAGTTCATGCACAGGGACCTGAGAATTGTTTGTGCTGCATCACGTGCACGGACTTAGATATAACAGGGACGTATACGTCCCTGGATATAATAATATAATTCCGTGGCTGCATGTTAGATTTGGACCTTAATAATAATTATGTGTTTAGAACAATTTTAGGGGATTTATCTATGACCATTGAGGGGGAACCTTTTTATATTGGAAATTAATTTAATCCTCAAAAGTGTAAAATTGCTCTAAACATCTAATTACAATGAATTAGTTTAATTCTCACCAGGTCCCTATATGCGTCAATCAACTCGTATTTTATTTTGCGATAAATTTGGGCAGAGACGCATACGTCTCCGATTTGGGGGAATCAATTAAGATTCCACAATCAGTTTTAAAAGGGGTTAACACCAGCGACAAACAACTTAGGATAATTTTAATTAAAAATAATTAAGATTACTAGATTTATCTGATAACATGTAAGTGGATAAGGTATTCGTTGTTTATTGGAATATTTTTTTTTGCACAAACTTAAATACGGACAACCTACCCATGCGTCATCATACACTTGTATGTTCAGATTCCATTGATCAGCCTGGGCTCAAATTGAAATATTACTCACCCAGCGATTACTTTATTGGAATATTATATTGGTGCTATCACTCTAATATATATACATTTTGCTCGAGAAACAAATTCACTTTATATTTAGATGCAGCCTATATAAATATCTATATAATGGATGGCGGTCTTCCTTTAAATTTAGCCATCCAATGACAGCAAAAGACCAGCACGCGCGCGGGGTGACGTCAACCTAATGAATATGTAACGAAATGGCCTGCAAGGCGCCGAGAACTCCGAGATACTGAAATTTTGCGTGTTTTTGGAGGAAATGGAGATTATTTCTGCGGAAGGAGGATACATTTGACTTGCATTTAGGAGGTTTATAAAATACAAATTTTCCATCTTTCCAACGGTACCAAGCGTTTTTTCGTACCTCAACTAGAAATGTGATTTTTGATGCAAGAAAGGTAGGTGGGGTCTATTTTTCGATCTGGAAAGCTTTCCACCCTTTAGCAAACTACCCTGTAGGCAAATTAAAAATGTTGGCGTTCAGAGATACTGAGGGGGCATTTTTATCGAGAATTGATCTTAACCCCCCAAATGTGTAAAATTACGCTAAACACCCTATTTTAGGTCCAAAACTAGCTGTAACAAATTCTCAGGTCCCTGTGATTATGATAAGTTTGCTACTAAGCATTGCCACGTTTACAAACGGAGTGACTGGATTAGATTTATGACAACGGTTTGTGTTTATCTGTTTCTGGCATGCAGTCCCATTCTTCTCTTTCACTCCTCAGCGTTGATATTTAAGTTTTGTAGCCACCACAAAAAATACCTGTAAAAACAGTTGTGACAGGCACGACACACTACTCTTTCTCCTATTTCATTCCGCACTGTCGCCAATTTATTCTCTTCTTCTTCTTCTTTGATCATACACCCTTACTATAGACTACAATGTAGCTATCTCAGACTGGAACAACCTCCCACTTGGCCACACCATTCCAGTTTGGTTTTATCTAAAACTTTGGAAACGTTAAAAGTCGCCTCTCCTCTCTCTACACAATTAGCTCTCTTCCCATTTTCTCTTAGTGTACAAAATTAATATGAAAAAGAAGTAGATTTGAGAAGTTTTTTAAAGCCTATCGATAAATTAAGTTCTTTCTGTCCATCTAGACTATATCAGATTTACGGTATAGACACTTGGAAATAATTGTGTGTACGGCCTGTTTCATAAATAAGTACAGAGACGTATAATAACTTTGTTTGATATGTCTCTGATAATTATTAAAAACACAAAAGAACAATTTCAAGCGCCTCTCATTTGTGAATTTTCATCAGCTTGGCTGAAACATCATTGTCCCGATTGTTACGTACGTGTCATCTTTTTATGACGTCAAATACACCGTTGTGTAGCAACGCTATCAACTTCCGTTGCTTCATTCTAGTGACTCTACCCGGTCACTCTACATCTATGCGGCGAACCTTCCGACCGTGGAGGTTCTAATACGAAATTTGGCACAATGAATTGGTGTCCGTGTTTCAAGCCTGAAAAAAACTCATTCTCAGATTTACTGGAGATTACTCAAGGAGGATTCAGCACACAAGAAGGAAGATGTGAACTTGTTGGATATAAGTATTGTGATAGAATTGACAAAAAAGAGTTGACATTGTCAAAGGCTGTTAAGGATATCATTTCGTTTTCTCGGAAGAACAACAGTAAACCCGATATGATTCAGCTATCATGGTTGGGTCTTCATCTCGCCCTTGGCTTATGTTACCAGTACAAGTCAATGGATAAGGTATTGATCCGAAGTATATTAACCGAGATGTTGAAGTTCAGCCATGGGATAGATTTGGGACTCTATATGAGAGATCTCTTGCACTACGAGGACCCAACTTCAGCAAATGATGCAGTCGCAAAATCAATGTATGTTATAAATCACTGCGCAGGATTCCGAGTTACATTGACAAAGGAGAACCTTGGCGACAAGATATTCATGGGACCGTCACGGGTAGTTTACAAAGAACTACTGCAGAAAAATATCGTACACTACTTCGATCTACCCACAGGCCATCCTACTCTGTCAATGTCCGCCAACCCTCCACCAGAAAACTTTGTCGGTCAGACATGCATGTTCCTGGCGTGTGAGAACCTGAAGCCAAAAGTAGTGTTGGTTCTACTTCAACATGGCGCTTCGCCAACGGGCGCCCCCTTGGATCAACTGCTGCAGACTCTGGGGAATCACCAGCTTGTAGTTGGGGCGCTAGGAGGACCTCTTAAGATCAGTGCGCCAATCAACATTATACAAGAGTGTTTGCGCTACTGCCTAAGGGCGATACCAAGATTAAATGTTAGCTTTGATGGTGAAACAGTGGCCGATCTACGAAAAAAAGACCAGGACATTTACTTCTTGAAGAGGGAGGCTTGCGGGTACATGCCTGATGACTGCTACAAGGATCCGTCTATGCTCAAACATTTGGCTAGGTTTACAATCAGAAAACGTCTTCACGAAAATGACCTGCTGCCGTCTGGAATAGACAAACTTCCAAAGTTAACTAAAGAACTCGTTCAGTACGTGAATCTGATGTCCTAAATATTTATCTACAATTTGTGTCACCGAGGAACACATAGAATAACACATTTTGATGTGGATCTATTTCATGACATTTTATTTCATATATTACTTACATATTTATACACTAATCTGTTTAAGCATCTGGTAAAATATAAACGTTATTGTCATTCTCGTCTTGCTCTGTTTATTTACTTGATTGAATGTTACCGAATGTTTGTTCAATCGCAGCGACTTTAAACGAACTTCTTTTTATACCCTCGTGACGAGTCGTCGAGGGTATATAGCATTATAGGGATACCCTCCGTGCTGCGGTAAAAAACGAGGTCACCGCTACTATAAATAGAATTTGACAGATTCCAAAACAGCGTCACCGCTCTTTATACAGAATGCATTTATCGACCGATTGGCATAAAACTTTACACAAGTGTTTACAAACATCAGCCCCTTTACGAGTGCGCGCTTCAACCTGCTGCGGTCAAAAACAATGCCACTTACTTTGAATAGCAAAAGACGGAAATTTGAAACTAGGTCACCGTTATAGAAATTGACAGAGATTTGGATGTCACCGGTCTACAGCTGGCATTTCTCGACCGATCGGCATGAAACTTTGCACAAGTGTTCACAAACATCATCGCCTTAAAATTCGCGTTTCAACCTGCTACGGTCAAACACTAGGTCACTGTTACTATAAATAGAAATTGTTAGAAATGTTTAATGTTGAAACACCGAGGTATTATTATCGTCTGCGATGCCTTGTTTTTAAATCCGTTCCTCTCATCACAGAATCCGATGTAATTTAGAATTAAGAACAGTTGGATTGTTTGTGCGGAACAACCGATATTCCTGTTGTCAAAAGTAACACTACGTCTCGCGTAGCAAACATTTTGGTATTATGCTAGGCCTTTGCCCTAAATAGATTTTGTGTCAGGTAGAGAACAATAGTACGAAATCCTATTGTGCTCATATTTGTAGAATTTTAATACACACCGCAACAAAGGTAGTGAAAATGCTTGAATCAGGTTGTCTGTCCGCCTGTAGACACAAAGATGTACATGCTACTACTCCTAAACTACTGAGGGGATTTCAACGAAACTTGGTGGCAATAATCCTTATACATTGTAGATGTGCATAATCTATTTCAAGCTGAAATTCCGTAGTTGCCATATGGTAATCAGGACACTATAAACCGGTTTTTGTTAGAAAACTTAGCTTGAAAACTACTCCTAAACCTGTGAACTAAACTATAACTGTCAAATAAACTACGTATATGTGAGATATACGTCCCTGTTAAAACGTTTTATTACAAAGTGTTGAAGCGGGGGTATTAGTTAGCCATTGGCTTACAGTTCTAGCCTTTCTCCTACGAAAATGAACACAGTAGGCTTTCGTACTTACATTACAGAAATGGTAAAGCTTATCTTTAGCCATCTTTTTTAAATAAAAAAATAATGCATTGTCGTTAAGGATTACGTGACGAGAAATTAATAGTTTGTTGGGTTTTTTTATCATATATACATGTAGATAAGCCAATGCGAAAGTCCGTAAGACCATGCGGGAATAGATTATAATTTGACACAGCAAAGTTACAGTTTTTTTTTTATCATTTTGGCGGTATTAGTTGATAACAATAATAAAACCCGGACAAAATGACTTAGTTTTTAATACAACAAGTCCACATAATTAGATTGCTAGGAGTCCACTATCACTCCTCTAATGTATTATATTTTCATAGACATATACTTCTATGTATACAAAATCCTCCCCCCCCCTCACAGACAATATGTTTTCACGTGAATGTCACGTGAAATATGATAAAAAGTTATTTCACCTGGAAAAATTCACGTGAAATTCACGTAAATTTTTCCATGGGAAATTCACGTAAATTTTTCCATGTGAAATTCACGTGAAATTTTCCAGGTAAAATCACTTTTTATCAATGTGACTTTTTAATGTAATTTTTTTATAATGATCAAATCATTAGTAGATCCAGGGACGTATCATATACGTCCCTGGTAGATCTATATGGTTTTCAAAATGATATTTCATGTAAATTTCGCGAGGAAAAAAATCACGTGAAATTCCAGGGACGTAGCTATATCTAGGCCTATATATATATATCTCACATCTACATATGTCCCTGTGACATTCATTTGAAAATCACGTGAAGTTTTTTTTCCTGTGAAATTCACACGAAAAAACATTGGCTGTACATGTGTGCACCACCACACGATGGAACCTCCTTCTGGTACAGTACAATGCACAACACCACTAGAGCACTAGTTCAGTGCACATATCCTCCCCACAGGGACCTGAGAATTTGAGAAAAAGCTTTTATGACCATGGAGGGGGCATTTTTAAAGAGTTAAAAAGTAAAAACTATCTTGCTTCAGCATGCCTCATTATCAATAAAATTATGAACATAGGTTTACACTTTATACGAGAAGAAGGACCGACTACGTTACGTATATACTGGTACATCAGAAGAAAATTTCCGGAATAGGCCGATTTGTTCGGTTTTAATATTGTATCATTAACGGGCTCACAAGCGCTTTTGTTAATAGCGATGAAACAGCAAGGTTTCAAGCGTTTTATAGAACCAGAGTAGCCGGTGACTGGCATGTTTGTTACAATTTGGTGATTTTCAGGTAAGATTTAGGGTGAGTTCAATTACCTTTGTCAGTCCTTTTCAGTCAAACTTATAAAGAACTGAACAGTGATAAGTATAAAGAATGTATTTGCAGTAAAAATTTAGGTTTTAAGCAATGCGAAACATTGATCTATGGCAATCCAAGAACTACAGTAGTAGGAATCCCTGTGGACCCCTCTTTGACTTTGGGTTCTTTTGATAGAAATCTCGGAGTAAGGGTCGAAACATATCTCGCTATGTGAAATAAATTATGAGTTATAATATATATCAACTTCATACAAGTTTTCTTCCCGTATAAATCAAGTTGGGCTCACCGTCACAATGCTGTATTTCATTATTTGGGTACAACACTACCGGTAGTACTAGTACTGCAACCAGCCAGTTACCCATTTCACTGCATTTCAGTGGTGATTACTTTATATAACTTCAGTTCATTAACAGTGGTTTCAGTTATATTTTTATTAAAATATGTGCAAAATTTTGTTGAAAAAAATTCTGTTCCACATGTGTAAGGGATAAACAAGTTTGAATTATTGTGTGAATGTTATAACCCATCCAAGTTAATTCCAGGGGCAACAATGATGTATATTTGGGAATAAAATAAAAACATAAACAGTAAACTTTATTTACTTTACAACAATTTAAAAATAGGTTGATATCCAACTTATATAAATCACTCTTGTTGGCCCAGATATCGATGTTAGCACTAGGTATCTTATTGTGGGAGGAAACAGGAGTACCTGGAGGAAACCCATGTTGTCGGGATCCCATACCTTTTCATTACGTTTCAGAGAAGACTAATGAGCATTTTTGTCGATATTTTCACCGGTCCCAAATTAAAGTAGACATCATAGATATCAGAGATCCAGTACATGTTGCTTACAGAGTTGTAATAAATTTATAACTAAAAAGACAAAGGATAGTTGCAATTAGTCAACATCAGCATAAAACCAATAATAAGGCGTCTTTGCTTTATTCAGGGATCACTTTGGGGCATGATTTAAGTATTTTTAGCCATATTTTCCCTGAAAATCTCATTAAAAGTTCAAAATTGTATTACTTTACATAGACACATCCCAAAGAAATTTTGCCAATCCCATAAATCCCTACAATTGTCCCATAGGTTTTAAGAGCTGGAATTATACCTGTATATTTTTGTTTTTTATAAAATCTTAGAAAATCAATCTCCATACACTACACAATTTACAGAGCTACAAATCATAGGTTAATATAGCTATATCTTAACAGCTGTAAACATCAAATGGAACAGTAGTAGACTTGTATAACAGAGCTCATTATTTCTAAGGCCTCCACCATGAAAATCTAGTTTAATATCGTAAACTGATGCTTTATAAAACTTTGACAAACTACAGAGAAATCTTCAGACTCTTCCTCAGAGAAGTTGGTGCAAAGTAACCATGACTATTGTGAAATACATGTTTCCAGAAAAAGTTTATTTGGCCATAGTTGCGCATTACTACTAGTACATATATTGTGCTTAAATGTAGTTTTTATCCAAGATTGTTGGGGTTAACGTTATTCCTTCATACAAGGGGGGTGTCCTTTTAAAGTTCTCAAAAAAGATTCAATATAAACATACACTATGTAGTACATTTGTATCATAATAATAACCTATTTATAAATAATTAAAGTTTCTATTTGAAATGCCATATGTGTACAATTGCAGATTGTGCTACAATACACTATACATATAAAAGCAAAACACCACTTAAATAATCAGATTAAATTCAATGTTGTTACCATGTAATTAATATTTCAGAGCTCTTCATCATGTTTCTTACACGGTCGGAGTATGACAGAGGAGTCAACACATTTTCCCCAGAGGGACGACTCTTCCAGGTTGAATATGCTATTGAAGCTATAAAGGTATGTAGAAATTAATGATACATGTACAATTCACAAAAGTAGAAAGTAGTAATGCATGTATACACAACACAAGTCATTAACCCAAGCTAGGTAAATCAAAGGTGTCATGTTTTAATATACTTATTATACTCACTTATTGTACATAAATTCAAATTTAAAACGAAGAAACAAATTTTTAACAGCTTTCAAGAAACACTAGTCTTGCTTGCACCATAAATCCAACAAGTTACAAAAACCATTATTGAAGCATTGGCGTTATTGTGATCAAAATGATTAATGAGGACTTTCAATAATATTATTGAAAATATATACGGTATTAAATGTATATATTGCTGCATGAAAACTTGTATTTCCGTTACAGTTGGGGTCAACCGCCATTGGTATCCAAACGAGTGAAGGTGTTGTATTGGCGGTAGAGAAGAGAGTTACCTCCCCATTAATTGAAACCGCCAGTATAGAAAAAGTGATGGAAGTAGATGATCATATAGGTATGTTATTTCAAGATTTTATTTTATGGTATAAAGACTGACTTAGTTTTAAAAGAAGAAGTGGCTTTGGTCTAGTTTTATCAGGTTGATATTTTTTTGGTCAATATTTTAGGTAGGTATTGTTTAGGATCTAGTACTAGTATTAAATATTGAATAAATTTGATACATCAATGAAGCAGCTAGATTTTTTTTTTTATATAATTGCATGTCATGTGATGCAGATGCTGCATTTGACAGTAGTTTTACAATTTTGTTTGCTAAGAATGTTTATTTATTTCACAATTACAGTGTATGCACATTGTAACGAAGATTCTTGTTGACTTTTCTACCGAGTAGGGGGTATATGGATACTAGCATGTTCTTTTGATAATGTAGGCTGTGGTATGTCTGAATGTTGTAGGTTGTGCTATGAGTGGTTTAATAGCCGACTCCCGTACACTGATCGACAAAGCCAGAGTAGAAGCTCAGGTAAGAAATCAGCTTGTTGTATGTCACCAGGGTGTATTGTTGTGGCTGTGTAGGATATATCGATGCAACTACACACAATCTGATGAAAATGCAGATCCTTATTCTCATTCCGTTATTTAAGGATCTGACAACATCCCATATGAGGTCATGTTCTGTGATTTTTGTAGCCTCTTTACTTCACATTCTGGTAAAAATGTCTAATTGATGACAGGTGACAACCGTCATCTGCGACGAAATAACTAAAAGCACAGATAGGATTATGCAAGCTTTTTTGCCCACAATCATACACATTCAAGGTTCTGGAAGTGGTCATTTGATTGGCAAACGTAAGATGTCACCAGAACATGACCTCATATAGGATGTTCTCACATCCTTATGTAACAGAGTGAGAATAAGGACCTACATTTAATCAAGTTGCTACTCGCGGTCACATGTAGCATATATCAGGGTTCTCATTAAAAGCCGGTTGCCGGCAAAAGTAGCCTGTTATTCAACAATTTTGAACCTGCTCTTTTTCAGAATTTTATATATGTCAACATTACAGAATGTGAAAATTCAACCAGCTATTCTTTCGAAGTCAACCAATTATTGCAAAACTTAGTGAGAACACTGTATATATTAACAGAAAACTCACTGAATTGCTTATTCAGGATTAATTCATCAGTGCAACAGTATTTACTTAAAGAACAAAACAAACAAAAGTGACTATTTAGAATACCTGGTATGCATGAAACTTTTGTGCCACAGATACTTCACAAAAATTAAATCTTGTTTGAGATGACAAACTCAGGTAATATTAATAAAAAAGATAATTAGTTGTATGTCTTCTACATTGATACAGATGTCGTGGTCTGCGGCTATAAGAGCATGTTGGCCTTGCAGATTTATTATGATTTATATAATATTTCAGAACCATTGGTTCACCTATAATGAGAAGATGTCAGTGGAAAGTGTCACCCAGGCCGTCAGCAACCTTGCACTACAGTTTGGGGATGATGATGCAGACCCAGGAGCTATGGTACGTAGACGACTTAAGCTTCTTATTGATGCCATTCAATCAAGAATCGCATGTTTTAATGAGATTTTAGAGTTTTTTTTATACATACTGTATGACATTTTGAAATTGTTTTGTTGTCTAATGGTGGATTAGACTACAGAGAATATGTCATAGAAAATAAAATAAATTGACCGAGATATTTCTGTACATGATGAGAGTCCTACATTATGATGTATTGTAAGTTGATACATTGCGGAGTGTCGTTCTATGTTTCAGAGTCGTCCTTTTGGGGTAGCATTAATGTTTGCTGGAATTGACCACAAGGGACCACAACTGTAAGTCTTAATCACTGCCATATATATTCAAACATTGTATTAACAAAGTTTTGGAGGATTCTGAATTTTGGAGAACCAAAAGGATAAACATTGCAGAATATTTGCACTACGATTTGTTATCGTATATGTAGGTCTAATTGGATAAAATATCCCAGTATATTTGTTTTAGTACCTTAATTCCTCTGTGTATTGTAGCATGATTCATTATATAACACAAGTCATTTGCCATGCAATATAAAAAGATACAGCACAAGTACGATAATCATGGATATAAGCTTTGTAATTGTAGAAACGCTATTGTGACGTCACATATAAATGTCATGGTTGTATACAACGTCGCGCTCTTGTCACTGTATGTAGCCAAAATTAATTCTACCATTATGGAACAAAAGAGATCTTTAATCAAGTCAGGTATTTTTTCTCGCTCAGTGTTTGAACTTTTTCAATTTTATTGGATGTGAACAGAGGAACAGGTGGAGAAAGATTTGTTAGTTGAGTAAAGTAGAAAGTGTTTTAAAGTAGGATGCTAACTTTATATATAAAGTGTAATTTCCTTGTGTGTTTAAGATACCACATGGACCCCTCCGGTACCTTCATCCAATATGATGCCAAGGCCATTGGGTCCGGGTCAGAAGGTGCACAGCAGGCCCTCCAGGATGTATATCATAAGGTAAAACATATTTAGTTCACCTGCCCAAATGGCAAACAAGCTTATGCCATGGTACAGCATCTGTCATCCATTCGTGTCAAACCAGCATCATGATTTTATTTCAAACAACTCCTCCTCAATAACCAAAACAAACAGGGTACAGATATTGGGCCAGTAGCATGCAAGGATAAAGGACTACCAAGTTTGTTCAAATGGATGACCTTGACCTACTTTTGATGTCACAGGGGTAAAATCTGTGAGAAAATGTTCAAACAACTTCTCAATAAATGAAAGGCCCAGGATTCCGATATTGGGCCAGTAGCATGCTGGAATGAAGGGCTAACAAGTTTGTTCAAATGTATGACATTGACTCACTTTAAAGGTCACAGAGATTAAAAATGTTTAAAAGTCTTAAAGCAATTTATTCAAATTAACTGAAAGGATAAGGATATCAATGTTGAGCCTGTAGCATGCTGTGAAAAAAATGCAGACTAGTCTACTAAGTTTGTTCAAATGAAAGACATTGAACTGCTTTTAAGGTCACAGATATCAAATGGAAACAACTTTTTTTAACCAAAAGACTCATGAGTACTGATATTGGGCCTGTAGTTCACCTTCATGAAGGGCTATCAACTTTGTTAAATTGAATGACCTTGACCCACTATCAGGGTCACAGGTGTGATAGGTTAAAGTCTTCCAATGTATTAAATTGATTTCAAACACTGATATTTTGCATGTATCATTAAAAGTGTAAGGTTAATGGCAGGTGAACAGTTCAGGCCCATTGGGTCTCTTTGTTTTCTAGTAAACTCTTAAAAGTAAAATGTTGATGTGGTGCAACAGACTAAAAATATGTCGACAAGCAAAAACCAAAAAGGTTAACATCAAGTACATGTATTGTTGACATTATTACTTATGTGTAGTAGTATACAATACTTAACACTTTCTATCTTTTTTCAGTCCATGACCTTGAAGGAAGCCTGTAAAAATGCTCTGACTATCCTCAAACAGGTTATGGAGGAGAAGCTCAACTCCACAAATGTAGAGGTAAGTATATAGCTTCAGGGAACAGATAGACCAGGTACTGGATCTAAATTTCTCAATTACTACAAAATATTGGATAGTTGGTGGCCTCTAAATTCAGGTAGATGTATATGGTCCTTTTCACTACTTATTGTTGTCAAAATAAAGTGTTTGATCTAGCCTCATGGTTAACCTTTACTTTTTAATACATTCCACAGATGGGCACAGTAACACCACAGAAGAAATTCCACATGTTCACTAAGGAGGAGCTGGAGGATGTGATCAAGGAAATCTGATCTCGGCCCCGTCCTACATCATCATACAGTGCTATCATCTGTTTATAGACACATTCACAAGTTCTCTGTTTGAGGGGTCCACTTGAAGTCGTTGGGGATTTGGAAGGCCGAGTGTTAAACTTTTAGTGCTAATTGTACTCCATTGTTCAAGCATACAGGGAGAGCTAGACATTCAATCATTGAGTTCTACAGAAAAAACAACTTATGCTCCATCAACAGTTTATATTGACAAATTTCAAGCATTCAGATGGGTCCAGAATTTAACATATAATTGCTACATCAAAACAATTGTGTTCTCAGTCAACAGTTCCCATAGCCACGGATCTACAGCTGATGTCAATTTGAGATTCCCAATGATTTGTATATTTAAGTAATGATGAAGACACAGAGTAATTTACTGGTGATGCAACAAGAGTTTCCATGGCAATATCAGATCAGGCCCATCTCCTGTAGTAAAACCAGAACTGCGCACTTGTCATGTTCTCATTTCTTATCATCTAATGGAAAAGTTACACTTGTGATTTTCTTTTGTATTGTACAGGAGAAATAAAATACTGATGTATCAAAGAATGGATTGCGTTTTAAAAGTGTAGTACTGTAAACAAACTTATTTTCGCGGCAACTTAAAGCTGACAATGCAACTTAAATAGCTTTCAATTAACATTTAAAAAAAAAAAAAAAAAAATCTGGTTTTGAGATTGTCCCTATCTGTTCTGACCATCGTTTCTAAGGAAGTGCCAACATTTTAGTTTTACCATTGCTTGGTAACGAGTATGGGTCCCGATTGGTATGTAAAGGTCATAGCCTGTAAAACCAGTTTTCAAAGTACTCCTGACTCGTAACATTCAGTGCTTCGTGCACTCGGCAACCCTTGTCAAAAATCAAATGCACTCACCTGTAGACTTTGAACCACAATACTGCCATGCCGGTTGTTACTAATAACACATTTTTGAAATTGCATATTCGAAATAAAAGGTATATTACTGAAAATACTTCCATAAATCCAATATATATCGCTGGTCTTTCACGTGCATATGATCACATCCATATACAAACTCTAAGTCTCGGTCATGTAGACGCTTGACAAGCAAACATGTAAAACATGGCACACCCAGGCGTGTAGTCAACAATGTGAAATTATATATTTGAACCATTCTCATGGACTTATTCGGAATTATTATGGTTTCTACGCTGGATGTTAGTAATTGTTGAAAGCATTTAACTTGCACTGTCAGCTTTAATTTTGCGTTTTCATATGAAGAGACTATGTTGTGGAGATTTAATTTCGCGATAAATACGGTCATAAATTCTATGTACAGGACAGTACATGTCTTCTACAATTGGCATACCTCTGCTTGAAAATATTTCACGTCGATTAAAGGCCCAATATTTGTACGTAACTTTCGTCAAAACTTGAAGCGAAAATCAAGCCTAATAACTTATTATATTTATGGATTTAGTTTAGATTAACTGATATCAGCAATATTCAAGATGAATTCTTGCGGGGTTACTGGTACAGCAGCAGCTGAAACTCGGTATTGGTAACCACGCATCCATTTTGAACTGTCTTCTAACTTCGGCTTGTTGTTGAAATGGGCCACACCTTAATTATTTAAATTTTTTTTTACATTTTTCTGTTTAGAGTTTCTTGTTAGTTATCGCTCAGGCTTACTTTGTTTTAGACTTAGTTTTGCATGGTTATCAACTGGATTTTTTTTCAGAATCCTGAAAAAAATTCTGAAGTTACATAGATTGGGCCTTTAATTTTGAAAATTTTAATCAACTGGGAAATAAGAAAAAAATAATTGCTCACGAAAATTAGTTGGTTTACAACTTAACAGCATATATTATTGTTGTAAAACGTTTTGTTTCTTTCAATGGTTAGAAATTTAACCGAATGAAAAACTATTATGTTCTGTTTGAGGAAAACATCAACTGATTGAAAGCAGACAAACTTAGAAGAGGTTTAAATTTTGGTTAAAGATCAATTTAGACAACAATTCATTTAAACAAAACATTTAATGACTTTAAAATGATAGTATATACATCTTTTTAAAACATATATCACAAGACATGTAAGATTAAACATTTTTCAAAAGACAGTTCCTGAAGGATCGCAGCATATCTGTGAAATGACAACAACTGACAATATCATCAGAACACTTTACAGTAGTTGTGTTATCATTACATTGTTATGTAGTTCAATTACAAAAGTATTTGGCATATGAGAATACCACTAGCATATCTGTTATTTGGGGGGGGGGGGGATTATAGCACATTTTGCACAGAAATTGCTCAATGAAGCACTTGACACCCTTGTAGTTCATGTATATGATAATATAAGGGGTAATGCTGCACATTTCAATGGTTCTTTTTGTAAATGTGTAAACTAATACATGTAGTGGATACGTCAACAGTTGGTACACATCACATATAATGCTTGTTACCTCAATGGTTGTACACATATAATGCTTGTTACCTCAATGGTTGTACACATATAATGCTTGTTACCTCAATGGTTGTACACATATAATATCACTGGCTGGTACACCTTATTATCGACAACTCAATGGCCGGTTCACCTTATTATTGACAACTCAATGGCTGGTACACATTATTGACAACTCAATGGCTGGTACACCTTATTATTGACACGTCAATGGCTGGTACACATTATTATCGACAACTCAATGGCCGGTTCACCTTATTATTGACACGTCAATGACTGGTACACATTATTATTGACATCTGAATGGCTGGTACACCTTATTATTGACAACTCAATGGCTGGTACACCTTATTATTGACAACTCAATGGCTGGTTCACCTTATTATTGACAACTCAATGGCTGGTACACATTATTGACAACTCAATGTCTGGTACACCTTATTATTGACAACTCAATGGCCGGTACACCTTATTATTGACAACTCAATGACTGGTTCACCTTATTATTGACAACTCAATGGCTGGTACACCTTATTATCGACAACTCAATGGCCGGTTCACCTTATTATTGACAACTCAATGGCTGGTACACATTATTGACAACTCAATGGCTGGTACACCTTATTATTGACAACTCAATGGCTGGTACACCTTATTATTGACAACTCAATGACTGGTTCACCTTATTATTGACAACTCAATGGCTGGTACACCTTATTATTGACAACTCAATGACTGGTACACCTTATTATTGACAACCCAATGGCCGGTACACCTTATTATTGACACGTCAATGGCTGGTACACATTATTATCGACAACTCAATGGCCGGTTCACCTTATTATTGACACGTCAATGACTGGTACACATTATTATTGACATCTGAATGGCTGGTACACCTTATTATTGACAACTCAATGGCTGGTACACCTTATTATTGACAACTCAATGGCTGGTTCACCTTATTATTGACAACTCAATGGCTGGTACACATTATTGACAACTCAATGTCTGGTACACCTTATTATTGACAACTCAATGGCCGGTACACCTTATTATTGACAACTCAATGACTGGTTCACCTTATTATTGACAACTCAATGGCTGGTTCACCTTATTATCAACATCTCAATGGCTGGTACATGTAATGGTGTTCACTTATCAAATGTTGAAAGTGATCATGTTGTAGAAATCATGTCCTCAGCACACAAAACCGATCTCTGAAAAAGATAATAGGATGGTTTGAGGAACTGGCATTGGTTTTAAAACTGATAGAAAGGAACAGACCGGAAAATAATAAATTAGATATTGCTAAAACATACAGGCACTTCATGAAATCTGAGCTTAAAATCCTTCCATGTCGATCACAACACATACCTTCCTGTGAAGTCTTGGACAGCAGAACAGAAGCGAAGTCCAGGTATTGGCTGTCTGGTGACCTCTGACCTGATGACATCACAGTGTCCTAGTCCTACCTCGAACCATAGGGCACTGTAAACAGTAAACTAGACTGACATACCAAATTACCACAAATGTTTATAAATACATCAGAACATGTAGGTCAGAAATTATACCATGTTTTGTTAAGATTTACCTGACTTACCTGTTTGGTTAATGATTTACATTTACCAGACTTACATGTTTTGTTATGATTTACCTGACTTACCTGTTTGGTTGATGATTTACCTGACATACCTGTTTTGTTATGATTTACCTGTATGGGTTATGATTTACCTGACTTACCAGTTTGGTTAATGATTTACCAGACTTACCCGTTTTGTTATGATTTACCTGACTTACCTGTTTTGTTATGATTTACTTGTATGGGTTTAATATGATTTACCTGACTTACCCGTTTTGTTATGATTTACCTGACTTACCTGTTTTGTTATGATTTACCTGTATGGGTTTAATATGATTTACTTGACTTACCTGTTTGGTTAATGATTTACCTGACTCACTTGTTTTGTTATGATTTACCTGATTTTCCTATTTGGTTGATGATTTACCTGACTTACCTGTATGGGTTATAGTTTACCTGTATGGGTAATGATTTACCTGACTCACCTGTTTTGTTATGATTAACCTGACTACCTGACTTACCTGTTTTGTTATGATTTACCTGACTTACCTGTTTTGATATGATTTACCTGTATGGGTTTAATATGATTTACTTGACTTACCTGTTTGGTTAATGATTTACCTGACTTATCTGTTTGGTTAATGATTTACCTGACTTACCTGTTTGGTTAATGATTTACCTGACTTACCTGTTAGGTTTCAGTAGCCGTGTTGACATCGCCAGTATGATTCTCACATAATCCAGACCATCCTTGCCTCCATGGAAGGCATGCAGGTCCTCATACCTAACAATTATATACCAAACTGTATTTATCCATTTTCAGTTGTGTGAGTTTGAAGGATGTTTCATCATCAAAGACTATGTCTTACTTCTTTAAACAAATTGTGCAGTATATCATGAACTACCTGCAATATGGGATATTAATTTGTTAGCACTTTAAAAATCTCTAAACACTTCAATCCTCCAAAAGTGTGTCGCCTACCTCAGCAGAACCTCTAGTGAAGATACACATGTATGGACTAGCTATCACTAGTGTTATTTTGCCCTAAACAACTTTAAATTGTCAATTGGTCATAATTCAAAAATTATTTAAACAATATAAATATATTGCATTTGGAGGATATTACCCCTGTATACAAATGATTGTTATTTGAACTCTGACCCTTTGCTGCAACCTTGTCATTATATTGAGGTTAGTGTTATATACAGACCTGTACATGGAGGTTATAGAATTTACAATATAATTAGCCTATTAATAAAGTTTATAAGAATAAAACATTGGGATATTTAAAAGTAATTCAACAAACACGTACCTTGTTAACTCTGTTTCCATGGTTTCCATCTCATCAGTCCGTATGTACGGAGGATTGGCAATAACAAGGTCATAAAGTCCATGTGACCTTAACCTCGACAACGATTCTACAATAAAACAGGACAGTCGTATACAGCAGTAGAATATGTAACAGAAAGGTACAAACTCAACAATATAGAACGGAATTATAACTTGGAACTTTAGACTGTTGTGATACTAACAGAACTCCGGACTGTTGTGCTACTAACAGAAGTCCGGACTGTTGTGCTACTAACAGAAGTCCGGACTGTTGTGCTACTAACAGAAGTCCGGACTGTTGTGCTACTAACAGAAGTCTGGCCTGTTGTGCTACTAACAGAAGTCCGGACTGTTGTGTTACTAACAGAGCTGTCATTGGTGATAAAGCCCAGACTCTAAGGATTGTCATCACAGCACACAATACTGATGGTGATTGCAATTTTTTTCCTTTCAGTATAAATCATCCCCAGGTACACAAAGGATATAGTGAATATCTACCAATAGTATGCAGTTTGTACCAATGTGACTGCAATAAATTTCCTTTCAGTATAAATCATCCCCAAGTACACACTGAATATAGTGAATATCTACCAATATAAAATGTAGTATGCAGTTTGTATTAATGATAATCATGGATTTCCTCAAAAACCACCATATATACCCAGTAATCGCAATATTGCAGCATATCGGGACAACAGACAACCTTTTCCAGTGATTTGAAAATTGTATGGCAAAATTGCATGGTTCACAATTAAATGCAGGTTATTCATGAATGTTGAGCATTGTGCCCACTGTTATAACAAGGTGTGGTTAGAGTTCATTCACAGAGTTGTCTCCCCTTTTGGCCATTCCAGATTTCCCTGTCATCCTCATAAGAGGTGAAATCTCTGTCACCCCGTAAGTTTATGCTATGATGGGACTCACAATAGGGAACCTCATCATTTTATAGACATGTAGCATGACTATGACAAAAATTGATAACGTCATCATTTTATAGACATGTAGCATGACTATGACAAAAATTGATAACGTCATCATTTTATAGACTTGTAGCATGACCATGACAAAAATTGATAACGTCATCATTTTATAGACTTGTAGCATGACCATGACAAAAATTGATAACGTCATCATTTTATAGACTTGTAGCATGACTATGACAAAAATTGATAACGTCATCATTTTATAGACTTGTAGCATGACCATGACAAAAATTGATAATGTCATCATTTTATAGACATGTAGCATGACCATGACAAAAACTGATAACATCATCATTTTATAGAAATGTAGCATGACCATGACAAAAACTGATAACATCATCATTTTATAGACATGTAGCATGACTATGACAAAAATTGATAACGTCATCATTTTATAGACATGTAGCATGACCATGACAAAAACTGATAACATCATCATTTTATAGACAGGTAGCATGACCATGACAAAAATTGATAACGTCATCATTTTATAGACTTGTAGCATGACTATGACAAAAATTGATAACGTCATCATTTTATAGACATGTAGCATGACCATGACAAAAATTGATAACGTCATCATTTTATAGACATGTAGCATGACCATGACAAAAACTGATAACATCATCATTTTATAGAAATGTAGCATGACCATGACAAAAATTGATAACGTCATCATTTTCAATACTCACGGGGCATTGATGATTGCATAATGTACACAGTGCACAGCATCTTTTCTTTTTGTACTTATTTTTAAAGTAAGGGAGAAAAATGACATTGGTCTGTCCATTGGACAGGGATATTTCAACCCTTTGTGAAAGAGCTTGGCAGGCAAGTGCTCACAAGGCTTGTACTACACTCAGGTTGAGATCCCCCTCAACAGAACAGACCCATGTAAGATTAGTCACTATAGGCCTAACATGTGGTTTCTGATAACTTACCCGGTAGAGAGTAATCCATCAGTAAAGTGGTCAGGCGTTTATCAACACCAGTATACTCAGCATTCTCCTTAGTCAGGGTGCAGGCCTCCCCACTCCTGTCTACAGCTACCACCTCTGACTATAACACAAAGATAGTTGACACCAGATTTAAACCTTACCTGTGTAATTTAAATTCTTACCTGTGTAATTTAAACGTTTACCTGTGTAATTTAAACACTTACCTGTGTATTTTAAACTTTACCTGTGTAATTTAAACTTTTACCTGTGTAATTCAAACCTTACCTGTGTAATTCAAACCTTACCTGTGTAATTCAAACTTTTACCTGTGTAATTCAAACTTTTACCTGCGTAGTTCAAATTCTAACCGGTGTTACTTCACAACAGCTTTAAACACAAGTACCCTGACATCAAATTCAAATTTACCTAAATTACTTGACAACATGTTTCAACAGTATCTTTGGTAGGATCAAGATGACAATAATCTTTACCTGTGGTAATTTATTAAGAAGATAAACAGAAATTGCCCCACTGCCACTGCCCAACTCAAGAATTCTTGTAGGTTTGGAAGAATCCTGTTTTTTCTGAATGTCATCATAAGCTAACTGGGCAACTTCCTGTCAGAAAAAAAACAGAAACTCTGAAATACTTCAAAATGCAATTACCGGTAAAACAGCCTACATAATCACAAACATGTTTACAACTAAAACTAAAAGTTTTTATCCATAAAGAGGGCTTGTGCCATTGAATGAGAGAGTGTATCTTGTATAGTTTTGTACATATTATCAATTTGATAATCGCACGAGAGTATTAGGATGAATACCCTACCTCAGTCTCCGGTCTAGGAATAAACACTGGGGGCCTCATCTTGAGAGTAAGATCATGGAAGTCCCACTCCTCAATGATGTACTGCACTGGCATCCTGAAGTCATGTGGTTAGACAAATCAAATAAAAGAAAGGGAATGACATCATGTAGGGTTACATTACCATGATGTCAGTAAATATGGCATCAAAGAATATCTGTAACTGCCTTCTCAAGTCTAGTGGTCCTGGCTCAATTTTGGTAGCATTTATTCACTGAGGATTGTTAAATTAATATTTGTGTATTTCAATCCAGCAGGCAAACACTGATCTTTCACAAATAGTTTGGCATACTGTTACCCATTTTTACAGCTGGATTATAGACTTTAACAGTCGGGGTCAGTGTGTTGCTCATGTTTAAAGCATTCTAGTGTCTAAGAAGCTGACTCTATAACCTGTTGGTATGAACGATAGTGCACCATTAATCGGGCTTTGTTACCCCTTGATACCAATAAGATTGAAAAAATAAAGTACAGTGTACCTAAAATCTTATTCTAAAACAATTTAATTTATAAATTCAAGAATTTCAACAAACGTATAAATGTTACATTAAAATGAACAAGAACAATAAACTGGTAGTTGAAAGTATACAGTGTTAACTTCTGATCACACACTTTACCTTTTATAACGTTTTTCACACATTTCCGCTATCCTTGCTGTTTGATCTTCATTGAGCAAAAGTTCTTTTGACACATCATTGATCTAAAAAAAAAGAGTAGAACAAAGATTGTTAATCACAATACTGCAAGGGGACTTACTCAATACACAACACAGCATGGAGGTAGAGCATCCCCCTGGGTGTTCAGCAAGGGGAACAACTCACTATACAGCATGGAGGTAGGGCATCCCCCTGGGTGTTCAGCAAGGGGAACAACTCACTATACAGTATGGAGGTAGAGCATCCCCCTGGGCGTTCAGCAAGGGGAACAACTCACTATACAGCATGGATATAGAGATCACCCTATGTGTTCAGTAAGGGAAACAACTCATTACCCAACACAGCATGGAATTAGGGCATTACCCTAGGGGATGAGCAAGGGGAATAACTCGCTATACAGCATATGGGAGGTAGGACATCACCCTGGGTGATCAGCAAGGGGAAGAACTCTCTATAGGGCATATGGGAAATTGGACATCACCCTGGGTTATCAGCAAGGAGATCATCTCTATATACATTATATGGGAAGTACGGCATCACCCTGGGAGATCAACAAGGGAAACTCACTAAACAGTACAACAGACTAAGAACACTATAGAGATGAGAGGAGCACCTATTATAAAGGGAAAAGCTCACTATTCTTATGACATGAAGTGTTGCATTTTCCCACACAACCAGAGGAGACCTACAGTATAACATTTCAATTCCAATCATTAAACAGTAATGGGGTACTTCTGAAAAGGGAGACAATCACTTATCACATCAATCACCTACCATTTTGTGACCCAGCACATTTGCTATGATAAGCTGGACAGATTCCTTTGCCTCAGGCACATTTCCACCCTTTAGCCAGCGTGTCCACTTTTCCGTCATTCCCCTAACTGACTGGGGGTGGGTCTTGTCTTCTCCAGAAATTTGGGACACTATCCCAGTAGATGCTGTGTGACACCATATCCGTGCAAACTTAGAGCACTGACGATTGAAGGTGTGCAGGACAAACATCAGACTGCAAAATTAAAAAAAAAAAAAAAAATTCAGGGCAATACCATTTTATTTTGTGGTAAAATCTTGTCATAAAAAACAGTTCTTGAAGTGGTGATGCTAGTAAGTAATGTTATCTCCCTTTAGTTTTTCACAGCATATATCTTTTGCTCCTGAAGAGTATAGGAAACTGTTGTATCAGGTGCTAATCAAAGTTCTAGAAGTCAGTTTCATAGAACTCCAGTATCAATTATTACTAATTATAAAAGGTGTAATAACTAATCAATGTATCAAATTACACCAATCATTATTTTTGGACATCGGAGAACAGTTTCCCTGCGTCAGTTACTCCTCCAAAAACGATTTCTTCTCAGAGTTTGTTGCTTTTTTGGAGTATTCTATCTTCATGAAAAAGATGAAACTACTGTTTAAATACATGTAAATAATTATCTAAAGTATAACGCCACTTTGTCTGGATGCAAGTTATTTCCCTTCATAAAGTATCCATCTCTTGTTTTGATGCTATGCATTTGTCATACCAGGTACCGATTTCATCCAGATTCCCATTCAGTAGTACATGTATTACCATTTGGGTGAAAAAGATATTATAATGCTTACAAAAGTATATATTTATATAAGAAAGGTAAAAACGGAAATCATTATTTGATCATACATTTTTCAAAGCACCTTAAAATAACCTTTATCTGTCAATGACAACATCTGAAGCTACTTTGTTTGGTATACAGTTTAATCGAAAGGTCCACCATGTCCATGTGTTAGTTATCTGTCACTTCCCAGATAGCCTTGTCTGTCAATACACCAATGGTCATGTTAAACAATGCATCACAGACAATTATACTCATACCCCAGACTTTAACTTCAAAATACTGAGTGCATAGGTGTTAACCTCTGAAACCTCCAATGAGGGAGATCTCCCTCATTCCATATTTCCAATAAGGGAGAAAGTGTGTGAAATACGTCTAAAACTGTATTACTTAATTTGTTTTTACCTTTTTATGTATCAAAACAACTTCAATAAGTATTCATTTGATCCAGACACACCTGTTATAGTCATTACACACACCATACATTAATTAGGATATCATTTGACCACAGGATGTAGATTTGGGTTCGTGCGGGATTTGACTTAAATGAGGGAAATTTCCAGCTGCAGGGAGATTGGTAAATTATGGTCAAAATGAGGTTCTCCCTGGTAATGAGGGAGGGTTAAAAGGTATGAGAGTGAGAAGGCAAATGTTGAGTAACAAGATTTAGACCTGTTTCCATTAGCAGCTATGAGTCCATGATAAATGTAACTTTAATAATGACCTCAAAATTCTAATATGGTAATGTTGACCTAGTTTTTGACCACAGAAGATTGAAATGTAAATTTCAAAATATGTGACAAAGTGTTTGTGGACATTTGTGTTAAGTTTCGTGTCAAGTAGTTTAGAATTACAGCATGTAGTGTGATGACAACCTAATAATTTTGTTAAGTTCTATTTATAGTAACGGTGACCTAGTTTGTTTAAGGTGATGTTTTGGAAAACATGAGAGAAGTTTTGTGATAATCGAGAAAGAAATGAAGCTTAAAGACAGTTGACGTCGTTAAAGTCACGAATGAACGTACGTACAGGGGAATCCATATATACCTTGAAAATAAACAGGTAAATTCAGGTCATTTTTTACATGCGAGTCGCGACCTGGGCAAGGACCTGTGGTTCTCGTAATAACTTTCTTTCTTCCCTCGTAGTCAAACAGACTGTTAATTTCGATATAGTATTCGCCGACACGTCTAAAACAGATAAAAACTATTTAATAAGTCCAGTGAACGTGTCTTTCCTAAGTAACACAGCTATTACAGCTGACTTATACAATGAACTATCGTGTTGAACTTCTCACGCACATGTGAACTTCTGTTCGAATGCGCCCATATCCTGGTCACCCACACGCTTGTTTATAAAAAACAGCTAATTACCGACTAAGAAATCTCGCTAAGTCCGCCATAGCCTGGATCCAAGATTATGTTCCCCATCTAAAATATATATTCAATCAGTTTTACCCCAAATTGTCTACACCCTAAAAGCTATGCACATATTTATAATCCTAATAACTCTATTGTCCCAAATCCTTAAAATGTGTTATCAAACGATATTATATATTTATATTTGAACTTGTGGTAACTCTTAAGATTTTTTTCCTGTCCATGTCTGTCAAATCACCGAATTAGATTAGAGGGATAGGCAACACCAGTTGCCTTAGCTGTATGTATTGTCCACTTCTTGTATTTGTGCATCTAATCTAAGTCCGTGGTCAAATGAAATAACAGTTTGAGCAGGGACGTATATATGTAAAACAAATATACGTCCCTGGTTTTCAAGAGTGTTTAATATCCAAAGTATACACGGAATGGGTTTTCCCCCATATTTCATTCGCTAACTTTATATTTGTATCCTCTGAAAACTTAAAATATAAGTGTTATCAAATGAGTTTAAATACATACTCAATCAAAAATAGTGTACGAAGTGTCAGACATTGTATAACCATCAACTCTGTCGTATGATAAAAATGCTGATGGGCATTCAATTTTTTTTATTACATTTATAACATTAGAAAATGGACATATGTATACGTTCCTGATTAGAACCATTAAGAAAATAAATGCATGTTTAACAACATTATTAAATGACAACTTCCTCATTTCTGACACATTTTAAAGGCCCAATATACGTAACTTTCGGCAAAACTTGAAGCGAAAATCAAGCCTAATAACTAATTATATATATAGATTTAGTTAAGATTGACTGATATCAGCAATATTCAGGATGAATTCTTGCGCGGTTACCGGTACAGCAGCAGTTGAAACACGCTATTTGTAAACACGCGTCTATTTCGAACCGTCTTCTACCTTCGGTTTGTTGTTGAGGTGGGCCCCACCTGAATTATTTTCAATTATTTGGATTTTATTGTCCAGAGTTTCTTGTTAGTTACCGCTCAGGTTTACTCCGTTTTAGGCTTATTTTTGCATGGTTATCAACTGGATTTATTTTCAGAATTTTTCAGAATCACGAAATTTTCCCTCAAGTTACGTATATTGGGCCTTTAAGAACATTATTAAATGTCAACTTCCTCATTTCTGAAATATTGAATATGCTGATTTGGCTAATATATACGGTAGTTAACGTCTCAGGGGAGATTACGTATACTCTGATTATATGTATTTACTTCTAAAATATTAAGATATTACATAAATCATTAGTGTACACAACGATTTAAGTTTAGCTTACCATGAAACCATCGTTAGGTGTTTGGTAGTGAAATCCGCTGCTGCCGTCTTCGGAGATTATTCAAAACAAAAAGTTTTTTACTTGACGCAAAAAACGAACATCGAGACCTTTCTGGCTTCCTTTTCCATAAGTCTATTAATGTTCCGTACCTCTCTTCGGCAGTGACTTCCGTCACAAGTAATATAGAAGATTTCTGGGGTTTTCTGAGACCCCGCGCTCGTAATCGATAAATAAAATAATCACTTGACCAAAATATTGATATTTATCATAAGAATATTCTTAATGAATTTTAACTGTGTAATTATAGAGTAAATGTGTAAATAGTAAGAGAGAAAGTGTAAAAGTATTTATATAACATTATTGTGGAGGTAATCCCCCCTCTCCCCCCCCTGCCCCCCTCTCTCTCTCAACTCTCTCTCTCTCTCTCTCTCTCCCTCTCTCTTTCTCCCTCTCTATATAGCATTAAGATTATGAAAATTAAACTAATTAAGCCATCTTATGATATGTATATAAAATTGAATATATTGATTGGAAAAGGGGTTGATAATGTTCATGTAACTTGTTCCCAATCCATTTGCAAATTGGCAATAAATATGTTTAAACTAAAATAAAAGTGTAGGTCATTGGAGCTTTTTAGAAAGGGAAACATATAGGAGATGGATTGAAGATATTCGTTTTTCTCTAGTATGAACGGAATTTATCACATATACCAGAGACGTATACGTCCCTGGTTGTAACGTGGCCGAGGTATTTTCTGTCACTGAGTTGCATACCTTCTCTCTTGTATGAAAGTCTATTTTTTGTGAAACTTAACCGCTTGACGTATCAAGCTGAAATTTGGCAATTATTTTCATCAAGAACGAGATCTCCAAATTTACTCCTACGTTTTACAGTGTTACCTGATCGATGAACTGATCAATACAAGAATACGCCTCCAGAAGCCTTAAGGGCTTATATCGGTGTTATAGTTACATAGTTACATAATTACATAATCATGTTGCAAGAAAGAAAATTGAAAAATTTTGTTTTCATATTTTATTTTAATTATTCATATTTCGCTATATTATCTATGTACATAAATGGTAATTCTCCTGGCCACAAGTGCCTGTGATGAAAATGAGTTCATGAGTCCTGAAAGTAACCTAAATACGTGATTTTTTCTGTTGGCTTTCCAAGTTTCTATCGGCTTAATAACGCGGGAAATAGTATTACCACAGGAATTCGAATGATTCAAGCGTCTTACCGATTGCGATGCGATATATGTGAACCTGGACGCAGTTTCGTATAAAATCAGAAAACAGAAAATCAGAAAACGTAAACAAAAGTATTTCTCTATGTGAAAGACAAACACACAAGAAAAGTAAGTATACCAACATTATAATAGCAAAATGCGGCCAACATACTATTCAGGTTATTTTTCTGTCTGCATGTTTGTGCAGTCCACATCACTAATTGACTTCGAAACAAAAAAAATATCAAAAGAAATAAGCAGAAGAATGCGTCATCTTGTTAGCCGAAACCAGCTGGTTATTTCGTTTTCAGAAGGACAAATCTTGAATGTACTTGTAACATATGTTGTTTATCCTTAGCTTGTATGTTATTATGATAAAACATGACATATAATAATTGCTTATAATAATTTCTAATTTCAAATGTTGATAACTAAATATAAGAAATACTGAAAGTGCTTGCATTGTGTGACTAACCATTTGCTAACAGCTGACCTGCTGACTAATTAATCGTGCTTATATAATCGTGATCTTTAAATCGTTTATTAAGAAATAAAAAAAGAAAATCTAACACAGATTTAATGTGAAATACGTGCTATCTGAAGCCAAACGCTTAATAAGACTATACTGTACTAACATGTATTAACCACCTTACCAGTATGATAATAGTTTTCAGGTTTAATACACTCTGCTGTTCGAAATATGTATATCTGTAGCAGGAACAGGTCATCCTCGAAATCAAGGAGTTACGATTACCTACGCTCTCTCCAACCCTGGAATATATACATGTATGTTATGGCAAAACTGAAGGCATGCTCAGGTAAAAAAAAACTAACCAATCGCTTGGCTGCATGCCTTTCCTTTGATTATTACTTCTTTTGATGTACATCAAAGTGTCGAACCAGTCTCCTTGCCTCATCTGATCAAGAAGGTGTTGCACACAGAGCCTTCACTTTTGCCATATTGACATATTCCAAGGGTGGAGAGAGCGTATGAGAGCAAGGATGAGAACAGGTTGATGTGGCTTGTAAAAATATGTTAAATACAGTCTCTGTCACTCATCTGATGGTGCATGCTTCTTGAATATGATCAGTTGCTAGAGCCATAGCAAATATCACACCAGAGACCAGGGTTTGATTCCTCGTCGGGGGATTTGTTTTTCTCTATTCTATTATATAATTATTATATTACAAAGCTAAAAAGAACTATACAAATATATCCACCTATAAATTCTGATTTTTTTCTCGTCATTGTTAGCTCAACTATTAGAAGTACAATGTATTAGATATAATTTGATTACACTATATATACTATTGATTACAATCGAGACATCACATATATAAGACACTTATTGGCTGTGCTTCATGAGTCTGGTCAGGGGTCATAATTTGTGCTTACTAACATGACAAAAGATGTTTAAGTATCCATTGTTCTACACAAGTTGTAGATTCATATCAGACTATATTCAGTAGTTTTACATCTAATTACCAAGTTGCATATATACTTGCCAACCCTCCCGGGAGATTTCCGATTTTGGACCCTAGAATGTTGCATTTTCAACTTGGGAATCTGCTTAACTGTTCCTATTTTTAAAGGTCTGATGATTTTGTCTGAATGAAGAGCTCAAAAGAAGCCATTTAAAAGTGTTATTTTTCCTCTGAATGTACATGTATACATCTTATTTACATGTATGCTCTCAATTCTGAGCACGCGTAATCTCCCCTATGGAAATTTCAAAAAGTTGGCAAGTATGGACCTTGTATAGTTACGGCTGGATCCAGCAAATGTTTGAGGAACTTTTGACATATAGATGTAAGAAATATGTATGGGCTCAAAATAAGGGAATGAGATTCATTATGAAAAGTGTGTAGTGATTAGCGTTGTACAGGAATTATCCCACATCCTTTCTCCTTCTTGGCAATCAACCAATACATCACAACTAGTAGTGGGCACTCATTCCATGGTCTACTGCTCATCATAGACAATATCTATAGTTGGCGGACCAGACAGTTTATTGATCGTGTATAATTTAGATTTTATAACACAGCTTCTTAATTTTCGGGTTTCATTCCACACCGTTAGAAGACCCAATCATTACCTAATTGTAATTGACATCTGATTAATTCCACTTGTTGAGTATAAAGACACTATATGGGATCCCTACCAGGCTTACACTGGAACTAATACAGGAGATTGATGTAACCAAGGAGCATGCAAATACATTTCTCCTGGCTATTGAACATGATTGTTATTGGAAAAGAAGCTAAAATTCAGAAACTCTTACAAGAACTTGCAGAACATTCATTTGCATAAAATATAATTAGTTTTTAAACAGTTTTCTTAAATTTTTCCAGATTGTTTCCAAAGTTGAGGCCCAAGGATTAAAAGCTGGAACCTATATGCCTGCAGTGTTGTCAATTTGAGCAGTGGTGCCATATAACAGTAGATCAGTATGGTTTTCATGCGGTGTACAACAGTCTTTCTCACGCTTGCCATCTTCTTCAATGCTGTCATAGTTGATTCCTATGATACAGGTATAGTTACTGATTACAGATTGATTTATAATTATAGCATGTTGCTACCCTATGCTAGCAGCCTAACAAGTGTCTATTTTGTAGCTAAAATGTTAGAAATACTGCCACAACATCACGTACATATAAATTTAGATTGTTTATTTAATATATAGGTAGATTGTGTTTAAGTGCTTTTCAATCTTTAATTTTTGCAGTGCCATAATTTCACAGTCTTTATAATTATCTAGCTTGAATATATTTATAGGGACAAAACAGATATCACAACACTAGCTCAGTACAGGACATGCTAGAAAAAATAAACTGGCAATCACTACAAACAAGAAGACTACTGGTACAATAAAAATTTATACTTTTCATACACCAACAGGTACAGCAATAGACCCTACTACAATCCTTCAGTCAACTGACCACAGATCTAGACATGCACACCCCTAAATATTCAGACACATATCTACCAAAGACACATACCAGTATTAATTCTCCTTTCTCCCACACACAATTACACAATGGAACCTCTTTCTGGTAGCAGCAGTACAAGCACAACACTAGAGGGCTTCAAGGCACACATCCCACCCACAGTCCTTGAATCCCTCGTGACCATACATTAAATACCAACACTGTTTTACCAACTTTTATCTTACACCAATGCACTAAGAAAAAAACAATCAGAAAAAAACCCTATCCACTACTTTTAATCACGCCTCTGTGCAATCCCCCTTCACTGTCCCTAATCATCACTATTGATGGCGGACTGATCATGACTATATATAAATGGAGAAAGCTCACATAAGACAACACTTTTGATACATGCATGTAGCTGTAGCCATTAAAATGGCATCAATTTGGTTTGAGTTTATGCTTCACACTTTATTTCAGGTCGTGAGTATTATATTGAAATGTTTTAGAAACCCTAGGGTTCTGCAATATGCATGATTGCATTTTATCATGCCAGAATTAAAGCTGACACTCCCTTTTAGCTAACTGACTGAATCTAGACATCAAAAACTGACTAGTCAGGAAGATGATAGACAATGGCATCTGGACTTGAGGATTTGCAAAAAGATTTTCTGAAAACACAGCGGGTCAATTCACAATGGTGCTCCGGTGTCATTCTACATGTATTGGTCTTTTATCACACCATACTTCTCTGATATCACAGACTTACAGTATTCCAGTATTCAAGTCTAGTACGTATACACTGACATGGAGTCAGGACCTTGATTTCTAATAAGTAAATCAAATTAAAAGATATAAAAAAGATATATTTGTAATGAAGAGTGAAAACTTTGAATTTTGACAATGGTATATATATATGTAGCCATACATTTTTAGCCCACCATCTGATGATGATGGGTTATTCAAATCGCCCTGCATCTGTGGTCTGTCCATCTGTCTTTAAACAATTCTTGTTATCTCTATTTCTTGAGAAGTGCTGAATGGATCTTTGTCAAATTGCATATGTAGGTTTCCCTTGGTCCCTAGCTTTTGATTTAGGGAATGATCAGAAAAACAAATGGCTGAAAGGCGACCATCTTGGATTTTGAAATGAAAGTTTGTTATAGCTATTTCTTGAGAAGTACTTAATGGATCTTACTCACATTTCATATGTAAGTTGTTACGAAACGTGACGGCATAAAGGACCTGACGTAGGCATACAAATTAAACAGATCCGTCACGCCGTAGCGTTTAATCAGGTACCAGGGGCTGTAATTATATTTAAGAAATTATCATTGTGATAATTAGTACATTTTGTACATACACACACCCAGACTTGGTCTACTATTAATACAAATTAAACATCCCAACATGGGAAATAAACAATATTTAACAACAATGAGCAGAAATGAAACTAGTGAGACGATCGCGAGCCGGGCACGAACCCAAGACCTCTAGGGTATGTAGCCAGGTCGTTGCCACCAGACCAAAAGGTCCGAACCAGTTGACTGACCTGTTTTGTAATTTTCTGTTATTGTTATGCAAGGTCGCATCTCCACATAACAAGGTTCCTCTTGTTTAAGAAATACAGTCAAGAATCTTAGATGGATTTTGAATTTGAAACTGATCAGAAAAACAAAACTCCTGACAAGAGACTTTCTCTGAACTACAATGAATTTTCAAGAAAAATTTATAGACTAAGATTAAATACACAAACGGAAATTAAAATAAGAAGGGAAAAGATCCATCTTTCTGAGAATTAATGATAAATTATTGATTGTGGGCGCCAAGATCCCTCTGTAATTTTTTTTCAAGGAAACACATTTCTCACATCCTGAACTGTTATAAAAGTTATTCAATGAAATGTATATACAATGTAGGAATATAGCTTGAAGCTGTCAAGATTGTTGTACATTAAATGTTGTACAGGTATATGTATGCTGTATTTGATTCACGTTCATGTGAGGATGCAGTTCGATGCTGTAATTGATCAGGTCTAGGTTAGGAGTGATTTTGTTTCTGTACATGTATCTGATAGTTCAGAATACCACAACCGTTTGTAATTAAGATGACTAGGCATAGATCAGGAAAAAGTCACTTCAAAAGTTTAGAGTGACAAATTAAACAATACATGACGATAAACACTTTTTAGTTCAAAGTGATACATTTGTAGTTTGTATAAACTTATATTAATATGTGTTTGCTACAGACATATACAACCTTTTAAGTGTTTAACCTGTTGTCTGATTTCTATAAGGAAATAAGTGTGAACCTGCAGCTGGTGGTGGTGTGGAGAAACATATCAACTTTAAAGACAGTTAACACTTTCTTCTCTGCTGATCAAGATAACTTGTATCATTTACTGGTGGCTGTGTGTGCAACATAACAGTTGTATAGGTACATGTACAGCATGTTGTGTACAGTCAACTCTGAACAATAACCCTGTACAATATTCCCATACAACAATACTGTGCAATAAGTCTGTGTAATAACCCTGTACAATATTTCTATAGAACAACCCTGTACACTAATCATTTGTACTATAACCCTGTACCATATTCCCATCCACAATCCTGTGCAATAAGTCTGTGTAATAACCCTGTACAATATTCCCATCCACAATCCTGTGCAATAAGTCTGTGTAATAACCCTGTACAATATTCCCATCCACAATCCTGTGCAATAAGTCTGTGTAATAACCCTGTACAATATTTCCATCCACAATCCTGTGCAATAAGTCTGTGTAATAACCCTGTACAATATTCCCATACAACAATCCTGTACAATAACCCTTTGTACTTTAACCCTATACAATATTCCTGTACAACATCCTGTACAATAACCCTGTGCAATAACCCTTTGTAATAACCCTGTACAATATACCCATACAAAGATTCTGTACAATAACCCTTTGTAATAACCCTGTACAATATACCCATACAAAGATTCTGTACAATAACCCTGTGTAATAACCCTGTACAACATACCCATACAAAGATTCTGTACAATAACCCTGTGTAATAACCCTGTACAACATACCCATACAAAGATTCTGTACAATAACCCTGTATAATAACCCTGTACAACATACCCATACAAAGATTCTGTACAATAACCCTGTGTAATAACCCTGTACAACATACCCATACAAAGATTCTGTACAATAACCCTGTGTAATAACCCTGTACAACATACCCATACAAAGATTCTGTACAATAACCCTGTATAATAACCCTGTATAACATACCCATAAAAAGATTCTGTACAATACCCTGTGTAATAACCCTGTACAATATACCCATACAAAGATTCTGTACAATAACCCTGTGTAATAACCCTGTACAACATACCCATACAAAGATTCTGTACAATAACCCTGTGTAATAACCCTGTACAATATACCCATACAAAGATTCTGTACAATAACCCTGTGTAATAAACCTGTACAACATACCCATACAAAGATTCTGTACAATAACCCTGTGTAATAACCCTGTACAATATACCCATACAAAGATTCTGTACAATAACCCTGTGTAATAACCCTGTACAACATACCCATACAAAGATTCTGTACAATAACCCTGTACAACATACCCATACAACAATCCTGTACAATAACCCTGTGTAATAACCCTGTAGTCTGTGCAATAATGTCTGATTTTGATCACTTACACAGTACCCATCACTGGGTCCAGAGTCTGCAAGATGTACAGTAGAGGCCGCTCGTTAAGAGAAACTTTGACTTTCACATGGAAGGGATTAAAATTAAGTTCAGGTTGTAGACTGGATTTCAGAGATTCACAACACAATCAGATCTGTGTGGATATTGATGCCAAACTTTCCTGTAGTTCTGCGCCATTGTCAGTTATTCAGAACACTCACTTCGAAAGCACCATGCGTGTAAGTATTCACTTTTTTTTCTTTCATTTTTGAAATAGAATATTAATTAACTAAGTACGAGGAAGTAGTTGAACCTAGTTTATGTATACAATAGTTTAAACTTGGAGACCTTTTCCCTCACCCCTTGTAACATGCTGAGACTTTAATGATACTTAAGTTTTACAAAAAGTTACAAAATTTTATAACTTTGAAATAAAAATTATGAAAAAAATGTGAAATATCGATCCAAATTTGAAATAAAATTTGACAAAGAAACCCAGTGAATTTTTGTACAATATATATATCTTATAAAAATTATAGAACTTGTGATATGCATTATCGTGCATGTACCAGTATGTAAAGAGTTAACTGACCTTTGGAACATTTCCATAATTAAGTAGAAAAGTTCAAGGGTTGGAACATATATTACTGTAAACCTGGATATTAACATATTCATTGACTGTTTTTGTCAATAGATATTTTTGTTTATTTGAAGTACGTGGACTGCAAACAAAGGACTCAACGATGGTGTGCCAAATCCAGACTGATTGTGATCTTCAAACCTTCACTGTATTCAAATTACAAGAACCATGTCACCCTGAAGTTCTACCCTGCTGATGAAAATGGACAGGAGTTTCAAGTTGTACCCCTATACCCAGAGTTCAACAGTAGGACTTTCAATTCACATTGTATTCATAATTACCAGTAGAGTGTTGTGTTTGTGGATACTGTGGCCCCAATGCCTACATGTACCTCTGTTTTGACTTTTGAGATTATATCTTCGAAATGAAGGATATACTGTAGGATGACTTGTTGCCATTTTTGTTTTGTTTTATTGTGCCTATAAATTAATGTTATTTTTTTTTAATCTTACCATATTTGAACTAATAAGTGGCATAAAGTACACCTTTGTTCTTATAAAAACATAAGAGTGGGGGAGGGGGAGTTGTGTGACTTAGTAAAAAACATAAGGGGATACTGGGGGGGGGGCTTAATATAAAACCACAAGGGGATATACTGAAGACTTAATAAAACCATGTACAGGGGAAAGTTTCCTTGTTAAAACTAGGTGGGGGAAAAGTTGGGTTTTTTTGTATCTGGAACAGTCTTTGGTTGAAGACTGGATATTGTGTTTGCAGAAAAGTGAGGTATGGATTTTAATTTTTTTATTGGTTTTAATAAGTGCACCTCCCTCTTTCCTTCGAAAAAAATATTTGTGGTCACGATTGTAGCGGCAGGTGTGCCTATTAGGTCCAATATGGTATGTTATCATAATAAAAAAAAAACATATTTGTATTTAGGGTGTATTTCTCATAAACATAACTTTAAAACTTATTTTATTAGCTATAAACAAATGAGGCCACCCACAGGGATCCTGGTGATGATGTTATCATTGTAATAGAAGAGAATATAAGGCCATTTAATTTTATAATGATTAATTAAGGGATGCTGAAGATGTGACAGAACTTGAGCATGTGATTGTAGCTGTCCACTTATGATTTTATTAAAATGATGTTTTGTGCAGAAGATTTTGTTTTGATTTTGAGCTTAAGTTTACATTTCTCCCAAGTGATGTTTATTTTCCAGTGATTTGTATATTGTTGTTGTCGTATCCTCCCCGCCCCCCCCCCCCCCGCCCCCACCCAATGCCCCCCACACAGGCCCCCCCCCCCCCCCACACACACGCTTTAAAGTTTGTGTTGTTGTGACTCCTGGTGCTTAATAGTTTGACCTTTAGCATTCTCAGCGTAATAGTGAAATAGTGAAACAGAATACACTGATAAAGAAAAAAATGAAAGGCAGTCACTAAAATAATAAGCAATATGACAGAGACCTAATATAATAGATTGAAATATTACATTGTTGTTTATGTACATTGTGATAAGACACTATTCTGACTGTTTAATCTTATTTACCATCCATGTTTATTTCATCGTCAGATACCCACGATTGATTGTGCTACGCTATGATACGATACAAGTGAAATGTAATAAAGTGCAATCAATCGTAGGTATCCAGCGATACATTTATTTATTGGTGGAAATTTTTATACACTCCGCTCTGTAAATATTACCATACATATTTAGTTAAATTCCAAAAAGTATGTGATTAATGTCTTGTACACCTTACTAAAAATATTTGATGTTATATGTACCTCTTTGGTTCAGTTACAGTATAAACTGGCCCATGTCTAATGCAAATCATTGTCTATTCCAGCCTGATTCTTTGGTCCCAGCTGATTTTGTCAGTGCTGTTTTATTGCACCTATACTTATTCAATCTTTAAAAATGAAAAATGGCTGTGTTCAACTTCATCAGCTTCAAGCTTATGTTGCTTTTGTATCATTGTTTTATATGCCTTTTTATACAAAAACACATATAAAAGTTAAAGATAGGGTACTAAAGCACGCCTTGCTTTTACTGGCATTAGCTGTACATGCTATTGTTTATGTTTATGAAATCAATGGTTTTTCTTTTAACATTTATCATTTTTGATTTTTTTCCAGACGATAACGATGATTACATTGTTGAGCAGTCGGGAACCATTCAGGATGCAGCTGCAGCCACATCAATTACCGTGACGATTGGGATTATTGTTGCACTTATCGTCGGAGGAATCATCGTAATAACTCTCATTATTTGTTGCTGCTGCTGTAAGGGAAGAAGAAATCAAGGTCATGTGTACCGGTCTACACCAGTTACCACGACGACTACTGTCATCACCCAACAACGAAACCAACCTCCCCAGTACCCAGCCCAGGCTCCGGGCGGTTACCCTGGATACCAGGCCACTTCCCCAGCACCACCTGGTGTACAGATGGCTCCTCCTCATCAGGGGACCTCACCAGGTTATAATCCTCCACAGAACTATCCTCAACAGAACATGGCTCAAGGATATCCCCTCCAGAATCAAGGCACAAAGCCAGAACCCTCAGGTAAAGTTATAATGTAAAAGAGAGTTTGAAATATCTGTCAAACTTCTTGGCTTAAAAATGATGTGCAAGATTGCTAAATGATTTTCAGTGTTGAGCATTTGAAAGGTAAGTTAAGCATTGCATCAAAGAAAACTTTGGGAACAGTGGTACCATTATTACTTATGATTGGATGTGGAGTAATAATAATAATAATAATAATAGTATTTATAAACATGTTGTAATATCTCTATTTCAGCACCACCGCGGTGACTCACAGTAGATATAAACATGATGTAATATCTCTATTTCAGCAACACCACAGTGACTCACAGTAGATATAAACATGATGTGATATCTCTATTTCAGCACCACCGTGGTGACTCACAGTAGATATAAACAAGATGTGATATCTCTACTTCAGCACCACCGCGGTGACTCACAGTAGATATAAACATGATGTAATATCTCTATTTCAGCACCACCGTGGTGACTCACAGTAGATATAAACATGATGTGATATCTCTACTTCAGCACCACCGTGGTGACTCACAGTAGATATAAACATGATGTGATATCTCTATTTCAGCACCACCGTGGTGACTCACAGTAGATATAAACATGATGTGATATCTCTATTTCAGCACCACCGCGGTGACTCACAGTAGATATAAACATGATGTAATATCTCTATTTCAGCACCACCGTGGTGACTCACAGTAGATATAAACATGATGTGATATCCCTATTTCAGCACCACCGTGGTGATTCACAGTAGATATAAACATGATGTGATATCTCTATTTCAGCACCACCATGGTGACTCACAGTAGATATAAACATGATGTAATATCTCTATTTCAGCACCACCGTGGTGACTCACAGTAGATATAAACATGATGTAATATCTCTATTTCAGCACCACCGTGGTGACTCACAGTAGATATAAACATGATGTAATAACTCTATTTCAGCACCACCATGGTGACTCACAGTAGATATAAACATGATGTGATATCTCTATTTCAGCACCACCGTGGTGACTCACAGTAGATATAAACATGATGTAATATCTCTATTTCAGCACCACCGTGGTGACT
This sequence comes from Mimachlamys varia, assembly GCA_947623455.1. Taxonomy (NCBI): domain Eukaryota; kingdom Metazoa; phylum Mollusca; class Bivalvia; order Pectinida; family Pectinidae; genus Mimachlamys; species Mimachlamys varia. The sequence continues at coordinate 6,244,118 of OX392534.1, forward strand.
CACAGTAGATATAAACATGATGTGATATCTCTATTTCAGCACCACCGTGGTGACTCACAGTAGATATAAACATGATGTGATATCCCTATTTCAGCACCACCGTGGTGACTCACAGTAGATATAAACATGATGTAATATCCCTATTTCAGCACCACTGCGGTGACTCACAGTAGATATAAACATGATGTGATATCTCTACTTCAGCACCACCGCGGTGACTCACAGTGGATATAAACATGATGTAATATCCCTATTTCAGCACCAACGTGGTGACTCACAGTAGATATAAACATGATGTAATATCTCTATTTCAGCACCACCGTGGTGACTCACAGTAGATATAAACATGATGTAATATCCCTATTTCAGCACCACTGCGGTGACTCACAGTAGATATAAAAATGATGTGATATCTCTACTTCAGCACCACCGCGGTGACTCACAGTAGATATAAACATGATGTAATATCTCTATTTCAGCACCACTGCGGTGACTCACAGTAGATATAAAAATGATGTGATATCTCTACTTCAGCACCACCGCGGTGACTCACAGTAGATATAAACATGATGTAATATCTCTATTTCAGCACCACCGCGGTGACTCACAGTAGATATAAACATGATGTGATATCCCTATTTCAGCACCACCGCGGTGACTCACAGTAGATATAAACATGATGTAATATCCCTATTTCAGCACCAACGTGGTGACTCATAGTGGATATAAACATGATGTGATATCCCTATTTCAGCACCACCGTGGTGACTCACAGTGGATATAAACATGATGTGATATCCCTATTTCAGCACCACCGTGGTGACTCACAGTGGATATAAACAAGATGTGATATCCCTATTTCAGCACCACCGCGGTGATTCACAGTAGATATAAACATGATGTAATATCTCTATTTCAGCACCACCGCGGTGACTCACAGTAGATATAAACATGATGTAATATCTCTATTTCAGCACCACCGTGGTGACTCACAGTAGATATAAACATGATGTAATAACCCTATTTCAGCACCACCGTGGTGACTCACAGTAGATATAAACATGATGTGATATCTCTATTTCAGCACCACCGTGGTGACTCACAGTGGATATAAACATGATGTAATAACTCTATTTCAGCACCACTGCGGTGACTCACAGTGGTTATAAACATGATGTAATATCTTTATTTCAGCACCACCGTGGTGACTCACAGTAGATATAAACATGATGTGATAACCCTATTTCAGCACCACCGTGGTGACTCACAGTAGATATAAACATGATGTGATATCTCTATTTCAGCACCACCGTGGTGACTCTCAGTAGATATAAACATGATGTGATATCCCTATTTCAGCACCACCGCGGTGACTCACAGTGGATATAAACATGATGTGATATCCCTATTTCAGCACCACCGCGGTGACTCACAGTAGATATAAACATGATGTGATATCCCTATTTCAGCACCACCGCGGTGACTCACAGTGGATATAAACATGATGTGATATCCCTATTTCAGCACCACCGCGGTGACTCACAGTGGATATAAACATGATGTGATATCCCTATTTCAGCACCACCGTGGTGACTCACAGTAGATATAAACATGATGTGATATCTCTATTTCAGCACCACCTGCTCCGTCTGCTCCATACATGACAGATATGCCGTACTACCCGCCACCCCAGGACCAGGCTTACCCTCCACCCCCAAACCAGCCGTATCCCCCTCAGCCATATGGAGGAATGGTACAGCCACCCCCGTACTCGGAGAAGTAATGTGGACAGCCAGAACCTGACAGGATTGGAAAGTAAAAGAAGCAGCTGTTTGATATTGTAATGCCCTGGTTTGGAGGGGGTTTTAAACTTTGTTATATTAAAATTACTTTCATATAAGATTGATGATCTGGCTTTTAAAATAGGCTCTTGTGTAATATCATTTTCCTTTCATTACATGGTATGATCATTTCAGTACATTATGTATTGGGATCAGCGACCCTGTATAATCTTAGGGTTTTTTTAGCATCAGTTATAAGAATGTTAAGCCTCTTCAGATGTAATCAAATAAGACGGGGAAATGAAAACTTTGGATATAAGTTTGTATGTATTTAATTAATTTCTCGATAAAAACAGGGTCCTAAAAATTGTATGTATCTGTGATTGATTTTTGTGATGAGCTGAAGAATACTATAGAAAGAGGTTACCTAATGTCAGAAGATACTTCTCACATCATTAACATGTTTATTATAGTACATATAATACCTGTAGTTTTGACTTGTAATAATCACTTAAATTGAGGTCTTCTAATATGTAGTGATCTTGTTAAGTTATGCATTATCTTCATTATAATATTATGTGGTTAAACCACAAGGGATTAAAATCCTCGGTGATTGAAATTATTTATGTTTGAAAAATCATAAACCATTTAAATCATAGCTTAAATGATTAAAACAGGTGTGATTAAAAATTAAAATCATGTGACTAACGAGGTCTCAACCAATCGTGAGTTACAAAACTGGTTTTAACGTTATATAATTATATAATCATGAGAAACATTTAAACTTAGTTATGTACAGATGATGCTGGTACTTATATATAGAGATTTTTAGAAATGGTAAATTTAAAATCTGAAAGTTTTATGTGCCATTTCTATTTTATCAGATCTCTAATAAATCAGTGGAGTTGTTCTTATTGGTAATTGTATGATATTACCCAAACACTTTACATGTAATAAGTTACTGTAAAATGGGAAATGTCTGCCCTGTCTTCATTTCGTCCTCTCATCAAAATATTTGAATTCGCCCTGTCTTGAATTCGCACTCTCAAATGTGCAAACCGCATGTGGTACATGTAATACGAGACGCAAGCCTTTGTTTGGTAAAACGTTCGCCCTTTCTTAAATCCACTCTTCCATGGTGGACGAAAATGAATTTAGGGCGAATTTTTCTAGTTTTACAGTATGTCCTTGTCACTTTGCCAGATTTTGTTGAAGGTCTCGGTGTCCAGTTAAAACCTGAAATTGAATTGTGATAAATTAAATTATTATGGCATATAGAGATACTTTTGATACACTTGGTAACTTTTATTAGTTCAGGGTATCTTGTTTAAGCTAGAATAACTATATAGTACTGGCTTATGACAATAGTCCCATTGTATAGTAATTACCCATCTAATCCTCAAACACCAAGTACATGTTCTATGTTTATCCTGGAAAAACAATGTGTAGAATAAATATTTTATGTCATGCATATGCACAGCTGGGCTGTTTTTTTCTTTGTTTTTCATTCTTAGATATTTTTTTAACTGAATAATATTACAATAGTAAGATACAATATGCCATTATCTGAAGTTTTACAATATTTTACTGAAGACTTTGATTATATAGATATATGTTTTAGAAAAGTTGGTTTCTAACATACAGATATTGTGGTCATATTGATTACACTAAAAGGTTTTTTTACAAATTTGCCAAAATGCAGTATGTGTCAAGTTTTGATTGTGACTCTGTAATGATATTTAGTTTTGTATGTAAAACATTTTAAAGATGTAGAGTTCATGATGGTGTACACTCAGAAAACATAATATAGATGTAGAGTGCATGATGTTGTGAACTCAGAAAACATTATATAAATGTAGAGTTCATGATGGTGTGAACTTAGAAAACATTATATAGATGTAGAGTTCATGATGGTGTGATCTTAGAAAACATTATATACATGTAGATGTAGAGTTCATGATGTTGTGAACTCAGAAAACATTATATAAATGTAGAGTGCATGATGTTGTGAACTCAGAAAACATTATATAAATGTAGAGTTCATGATTGAGGGAACTCAGAAAACATTATATAAATGTAGAGTGCATGATGTTGTGAACTCGGAAAACATTATATAGATGTAGAGTGCATGATGTTGTGAGCTCAGACAACATTATAAAGATATAGAGTTCTTGATGGTGTGAACTCAGAAAACATTATATAGATGTAGAGTTCATGATGGTGTGAACTCAGAAAACATTATATATACATGTAGATGTAGAGTTCATGATGGTGTGAACTCTATCAGCTGATAGAAAGTTTATTACTCTGTACTTCATCTGACAGAGGTATTGTTGTTGTTTATACTTTGTATAAAATTTTGACAAGATGTAGAGTTTAAGAAAGTATTTTAGTACTTTGTTGTTTGGCCCTAAATGACTGCATGAGTGAGCAAGTACAACATACATCTACAAAACTCTTAATACAATGGGCTTTAATAGAAACAATACACTGTACAGTGAATACACTTTATTAAAAACAATGTATTATCTACAACAAAAACTATCTACCATATTCAACCTGAGCACGAAAAAAATAGAAAAAAGAAGAGGGTGGGGGGCTTATTGGGACCATTGTATGTGTAAAATCACTGAAAAATGACTGCTTCTTACATTTTTCTGGAGAATATCTCCTGTTGACTTGGCTTAAAAAGATTCTTCAATGATAAACAGGTGAGTCAAATGGGCATCACATGACGAAGTGTGACATTCAAACGTCTTCAAAAGGTGAAGGGGCGTTTATAGAGACATGGGCGCTTATTGGATCGAATGTAGTACAATACAACAGAACTGCTCTGTATATTTCAAATTATTTACAAGACAATATACACTGTGTATTTTCAATAAATACATTATTTACCATGTTATTTACCATAAATGATGTAGCTTCAAATATAGAGCAAAACATAATTTACTTAATGACCTAATTATTGTATAACTTACCTGGCAGGTATATATTTACCTGTCCTGCTGGTTTACCTGTTATAAACTGAAAACTGGAGTCTGGATGTAGGAGGAAGGTCAGAGTGGGCGTGGACTTGTATTGATGATCTGAAATATTTGACAGTATAGATTTATGTCAAGATATAAGATATACATGCATGATCCATATTTTGGTATGTTCTGAATGGAGTAATGTTGAAGCCAGTTATGAGATTGTTTTAGGTAAAATATGCAGTTAAAACATCCCATAATCTCTTACACAATATTAATAAACGTACACAATGTTTTCTCAGTATATTTATACCGGCTCCAGCTTTCACATTTTCTTCAGTGTCTGTATGTGTGTACCGGTAGTTAACTTTTCTATGTTTGCTGGGAAATACAGAAGGGAACATTGGCATCTTAACATGGTTTTGTTGAGTTGAATATGTTTTTTGTTTGTTTTTTTTTTGTAATGTGGTATAATGTACTGAACAATCTTTTATTAAACCTTTTAAGACTGCCTGGCATTAAACTAAGTGAAAAATATTTTAGAGATGAGATGTATTCCACATTTAAAAACAAAAAATGCTTTACAAATGAAAGTTCTGATCTATTTGAGTAAGTATAAATTCCACTGTTATATTACCTGTGTATGTTCAGGTGAGGTTATATACATGGTATATGGCCCAATACACTTTTGACCATTGATAGTGTGTCTGGCCTGTACAAGTTTCTAAATAATTGTCAGAAATTTTTCTAATGGTTGCTGTCTGTAAATAGCACTATTTTAAAGGTTCTTGTAGATCTCAAGCTTAGATCAGCTCTTGTTTGCATAATGTCTTATATATTTTTTATTATTTTGTTGAAAACTCAAATGTCTTAATACAGTATTATATAACTAGCTGACTGTGTTATACATGTACCAGGTATATCTACATAATTTATCTACATGCTGCTGAGTGTATTAAACGCAAGTCTTAGACACCCAAGCTTTTTCACGAAGCTTTTGTTTTTCAGCCTAATAGCAATTTGTTTAAAAGGAGCATTTATAAATATTAAACTATCTGTAGATATACATACTTTCTTCATTAAAGGATGAAGAAATACATTCTTAAATTTAAAATCACTTAATTTTTTTTAAAGCTTTTTTTTGGGGGGGTGGGTGGGGGATGTCTTCAAATTGTCTTTTTTCTCCCGTCTTTCAAAAGGATTTGCTTGTGGCCATCAATTTAAAAGTGTGCCACTGAATACAATGAATTGCCAATTTATATTGAAAATAATGAAGGCAAGAAAGTGCAGATAAATGTGACCTCAGCAGAAAAAACTTGATATTTTATTGGATGTTCAGTATACACATACCAGTACTGTCATAAATGTTGACTGGTGTAGGTCTGTCATTTGATGGTGAACTGAACAGATACGAAACGTACTGATGTGTGGATTGTGTGTAGTAAAGGTTATTGGAGACTAGAATATAATTTGTCTCCCCTTAACAAGGCTGTGTATACCAAGCTCTGAAGGGCTGCTAATACTCATGATTGTTGTACTGTATTTACATAAAAACAACACATATTGTGGCTGGTACACAGCAGTCATATGATTCCATGATTATCCAAATCCCATGGGATCATATGCTTAAAATCTGAGAACATATCTGAAATGTAATGCAAGCTCAGACAGTAATATGAGCTAATTAACAGATATTTCCTAATTGAAACTAGCCGCTACATTTTAACAGTTAATGTCTAACAAAGTATGTTTATGTATATTAATGCTGTCAAATGTCATTATCTAGTGAAAAAACAGTAAATGACTATGAACACAGATTTAGACATGTATGTTACTGATGTAATGATGGTTTAATGTGCAATATGTATAACAGTGTAACTGTGCTTTTTTAGGATATATAATGTTCATTTTAATATTTTTTGTTTTATTTCATTTTTTCCCCATTGTTATATAGATATTCTTGCACATTTCTTTAATCACTTTTACATGTTACTCTTCTTGTTTGATTTATAATATATTCCATTTTGTACTTCGGTAAAGCTACAAGTTATTCTTTTTTTAGTTTAATGACAATCCATTATTTCTGTGTTTGACATCGGTGATAATTATTTTTCTCAAATAAGTTTCTCCCCTTTTGATACAGATTTATCTCCCCCCATATTTGGTTATTAACCCTCAGTATTCATCATATACCTTGTTCTGAAAATAATCTTATAAACCCTAGATTAAGAATACAAAATAATCTGACTTCATAGAACTTATTCAATTATCTACAAATTAATGTTTTACTTACTGTGTGATGTACCTGCAGCAAAGATCAATTATGTTATATAAATTGTGCTATATTTTAGAATCAATAATTCTGAGGAAGGCATTTTATTTGAAGGCATTTTAGTAATTGTTTGAACTTTAAAAAGAAACCATTGTTTCCATTTCCTGCTCAGTTTTGTTAACTTTTACATCAGTGAGTGTAAAACCATAACGTGGAGTGTTGCTAACTGGTAACATTTATCCTGTTTGTCTGAAGTTGTGCCTATGTTAGATATACTGTAGACTGATGTTGTTGGACAGAAAAGAAAACAGACAGCCCAGTATTTTTTCTCACATACATATTTGATTTGAAATCTTGAAATAAGTTAATGAAGGAAAATTATTGAATTTTTTCTTCAAATAAAAGACAACCTAGAGCATTAAGTTGGATTATCATTATTGTTTTTAAATGCGATATTCGCCTTTGAGATTATTTTACAATTGTAATAATCATGAAAAAGCAGTTTTTGTTTTTATTTACCTATCATCCTATTATTTTTGTGGCATCAATTGTTTAAATGGAACTTTTTTAATACAGCTGTGGGGATTATGTATTCTTATTATATGCAGTATGTACATGTTGTATTACTGGGCGATCTTGTAGAATCGCTGTATAACATGGGGTGGAACAAAACTGAAGTTTGCTAAAATGTTTTTAGAACAGTTTTATTGTGGCACGTTTTAGAAACACCAAGAAGATAATGCAGATACGTATAGAATATGTTAATTGTTTGTATACATATAGTTTTCTAGTAAGACTTGTTGAGGAAGATCAAAATCCTTGTTAGACTTTTTGAATCACATGTTATATTCTCTGATGCAAACACGTGTACATAAATATATCAATAAAAATGTTTTTTCAAACAAAAAACCGATGGGTTTGTCGTTTATACCATTTGTCGTCGTGGTGGTCAAGTCGGGTCAGTGACTAGCAGGTCTCTAGTTTTCAGGTAACTGTTGAAACCACAGGGTTCTGAGAATTTGTTGCAGCTAGTTTGTACCAAAACTAAGGTGTTTCGAGTAATTTTACTCTCTAAATCCACCCATGGAGGGGCCATTTTTATCGAAAATTGAACTTTACTTCCCGCAAGTTTAAAACAAATCCTCGAAACACGTTAGTTCAAGTCCATCCCTAGTACAGTACAAGCTGGCAAATTACCGAGACTTGTATTTTGTACGAGTTACATCCCTTGAGACAGTACAGTTGGTCGGCCTAATGGTAGAGAAGGCTAGTTTGATCCCTTGCGAAGGCTTTGAATACCTGTGATAATAATATTTGCTGGCTTGTCATCAGGTTTTGTCATTGGAATAGACAAACGTGTTGGCTATATGACGAATCTGATAGTAAAGAACTCCCGTGTTGGAGCGTAACTAATATACAATTGTGGAGGCTTTTGTTAATATTATCGAAACATTGCTGACATTTTGACATGTGACAGGACACATTACAGTATTTACTGATTTACCTTGTCCATCACCCGGGGACCTGAAACTGCACGTACATGGGTCTACACTGATCTGTTCACAGTGGTATTAGATGTCGCGTCGAAATGTCAACTTCCAGAAAAAGTGTGTGTACCATACGATATACATCTACGCTGTACGTTTTTAGTTACAGTACATGTGTTGATGAGGAATATAAAGAGGTTACACAACGAATGGTTGTTGGACATGGAATTTATTTCACTCGAGAAATAAATTCCATGTCCAAAAATATATTGAGATGAAACAGGCAACAATTCTCTATAAGTACACAAAATTTCATTAGAATTGATCCATAAACAAAGTTGGGAAAATTTATTGAAAAAAGTTCGAAATACAAAGAATATATAGCAAAATAAACAAAACTGAAAGACTTTTTGCACGTCACTGTATGTACACTTTGTGGTCATTCTACGTCGAACCACGGGGACACGTTAATAGTAATGTATGGTGGTCGTGTGGTACAGTGGATGGCGCACTTGCCTTTCACCAAGGCAGCCGGGGTTCGATTCCCAACGACCGGACGTGATGGGGGTCACCTGCTCGATCACGTGGATTTTCTCCGGGTACTCCGGTTTCCTTCCATAATAAGACCCCTCGCGCGCGCTAACATCTGGGCCAACAGGGTTAATTAATATAAGTTGGATAATTTGTTTCATAATTGTCGTAAAATAAATAAAGTTTATATTTAGTAATATATAAAATGTATGGGGTGTCGGTATGTTTGTATATTGACCCCCCCACCCCCTACATTTTATAAATACATTACATTATATTGTAACAGGTTCATGTGGTCGAACCGTTAAGTTTTGTAAACAAATGTTCAGAAATCGAGATGTCCATGTTCTTTAAAGTAGTCTAAAAACCTCGAATTGACCTTTAACCCGTTATATGTTGTGCCCTTGACCCGTGAAGTCACGCCAGTTGTATTTATGATGTTAACGGCATTTGTTTCGCCTTTACGTAGCCAATCGTAGGCCAAGTTACATGATAGCCATTTGATCTTTGACTCATCTTTTACCTTAAACCTTTATCCGAAGGTCATGAAGGTTGTACACAATACACTTGTGGTGCAGATGTGCACCACGTTTCATTATTCTATATATAGCCAATGGGAGATTGAATTATATCATAAAGTCATTCGATCTTTGACCTTGACAATAAATTGAGAGTCGTTACGTACACTGCATCAGGTGTTAAAGGTTGAACAGCCAGCCGCACGCCGAGTGAACTATCCGACACATTCAATGTACACTGATATCAAATATGCATCCCGGACTTACTGCAACAGCAAAGTTAATTAATTTCAATGTGCGACGAGGCTTGCCAGTCGTGACATTATTGGACAATTTTGGTTAAATATCTGATCAGCAATGTATGCGAATTCACAGCTTTCTGTTTATCTGATCCATAACAGGGAATGACTTTCCACTTAAACTAGGCTAACGTTATACTGAACAGCTCAGGATTAATTAATGCATTAAAAACATATTAATTAAAACTAATTGCATTACCTCAGAATTTGTGTAAGAAAGGAAATTAGAATCAATAGAAAGACTAATTCAATTTCAACCTATCAAGTTGTGTACGGGTTAAACTTGAACGGGAAGCAGTCAATTACATTGACACATCTCCCGAAGGACGAACCGATTTCGTAACGGGAGATACCGGGTCTGGGCCTTTTTGTTGAAAATCTATTACCAACAAAAAGGTTGATAAATTGGATGTTTAAGCAACAGATGTTTTGCACTTCCAGACTAAACCGCTGCCTTAGGAAATCTGAACTACGGCAGCCCGACGCAGCCACGTTAATCACACTATGGATAATACGTCGTCAGCGATCAAATATTTAAATCTTGATGCAGAACGGATGTACATATAGTCCGTCTCCCATTCCATGCAATATGATCTAAAGTCCAAAAAGTACGAATTTAGTTTCGTACAACTTAACAAATGTTGGCAGGAACAGTTTGGGAAAGGGTGTGACAGCGATGGTGTTTGTTAAGAATGGAATGGTTGTGAAATTATATCTGGCCCTGTTTCGGAGATTCTATATTAATTAAAACAATAACCGAAAGGCCTATACGCTGTCGTTTTAAATCCTTTTAAAACCATTTCTGTTAATTTTGGCAAGTAGATGCACCCCAAAGTTTTCCGCGTTTAGTTGTATATCCCGATACTGATCATGATCATCTACAATGAAGCTTTGAAATTTTCTGACGTGTTGAATCCCTCACAAATCAAAATAGACAAACATGAATAGATGAACTAGGCTGAACATGATTGTGTACACTATTCCGTAAACATTCTGAACTGTTACACACAGCATCTTTATGGCAGTAAGTGGCCACCGTATATTTTTGACAACCTCGGTTCGATGTTCTGGTACACTAGTAAAAACATAACATCCTCGATCAAACCAACAGCTGCACTGTTTTTAGAAACGCAAATATGGAATCATACTTTCCCGTCAGAGTTAAATGAGACTGACGAATATCAGCAGGTATAGGGTGACGGTGTCAAACTGACATGTAAGGTTAACTCTGATAATTATAATAATTCATAGATCGATTAAAACATTAATGTAAGTTTGCTGTTCATCGCGCATTTATTGTCTTCGTTGGAGAATACTGACGATGACGTTGAGGAGTTGGTGTTGATTTCACTAATGTGACCGATGGATTGTCAATTATTGGACGATAACCACCCAACTTTGAATTACTAGACGTGGTATAGCTTGAAACAGGATATTAACTGATTATCATACCATCACATAGATAAAATCACAAGAAAAAATAGCACGAGATATGTAATTTGATATCTTAATCCAAATCCTCTTGCACACATTAGCAGTCCTCCATATATAAAGTTTGTGCTTATCTTATGTGATAATGATTCATCAGAAATATAACTACATGTATTGAAATGATAAAACCAAGACGTGTTTGATTTTATGAATTCTTTCATTTTTTACACAAATTATGTGAACACAATAAGTCAAATTAAGTATAATCCTGTACAAATACATTAAAAGTATTTACATTTTACATTTAATCATAGCTGATTTATTAATGTACTTATCCACAGGAGTTAGGATGACATAAACATCGACGTTGTACACACGTGTACACAGACACGTATATCGACTCTGTACAATGTACACCAACCCTGTACACACGTGTACACCATTCCAACATGTCCACATGTGTACACAGACACGTATATCTGTACAGTGTACACCAACCCTGTGCACACATGTACACAACCCTGTACACAACCCTGTACACACATGTACACAACCCTGTACACCAACCATGTACACACGTGTACACAACCCTGTACACACGTGTACACAGACACGTATATCTGTACAGTGTACACCAACCATGTACACACGTGTACACTAACCATGTACACACGTGTACACTAACCCTGTACACACATGTACACAACCCTGTACACCCGTGTACACCAACCATGTACACACGTGTACACCAACCCTGTATACACGTGTACACAGACACGTATATCTGTATAGTGTACACCAACCCTGTACACACGTCTACACCAACCTTGCGCACATGTGTACACAGACACGTATATCTGTACAGTGTACACCAACCATGACACACGTGTACACAGACACGTATATCTGTAAAGTGTACATCAACCCTGTACACACATGTACACAGGCACGTTTATCGACTATGTTCAATGTACATCAACCTTGTACACACTTGTATACAGACATGTATATATGTAGTGTACACCAACCCTGTTCACACATGTACACAGACACTATATTTGTACACGTAAACAACATTTACGCCGTACAAACATGTACGCACCTGCATACATACTAATAACACGTGTAAACATTTGTTTTTTTTTGTTTGTTTTACGTCCTATTAACAACCAGGGTCATTTAAGGACGTGCCAGGTTTTGGAGGTTGAGGAAAGCCGGAGTACCCGAAGGAAAACCACCAACCTACGGTCAGTACCTGGCAGTTACCCCACGTGGGATTCGAACGTTTATTCAGAACATTATACAATGTACACAGACCATGTACACACATGCATACTGACCATGTACACACATGTATATACAGACCATGTACACACATGTATACAGACCATGTACATATGTGTATACAGACCATGTACACACATGTATACAGACCATGTACAGTAACACACGTGTATACAGATCATGTACACACGTGTACACAGACCATGTACACACATGTATACAAACCATGTACATACATGCATACAGACCATGTACACACGTGTATACAGACCATGTACACACGTGTATACAGACCATGTACACACGTGCATACAGACCATGTACACGTGTATACAGATCATGTTCACATGTGTATACAGACCATGTACACACATGCATACAAACTATGTACATACATGCATACAGACCATGTACACACATGTATACAGACCATGTACACACGTGTATACAGACCATGTACACACATGTACACAGACCATGTACACACGTGCATACAGACCATGTACACACATGTATACTGATAATACACACATGTATATACTTGCATAGAGCATATACAAATGGGTACTTTGACAATATACAGAAGTGTTCACACCCTGTACACATGTTTGATCAGATACAGATTGGTGTACATTTATATGATTCATGATCAACTTTATTTTTTCTGTATGTTCATAAATTATCATCATACTGTTGAGATATCGTCCTAATTCTACTGGTGTTAGACTGGCTACAGCCCCTAAGTTATTTTTCTGAAGAATTTCTCAACTGAATTTTACTATTACAAATTGTAGCCAATCACCCCCTAGTTAAGAATCATACATCCAAGTGACCAAAATTATTGGAGTGATTTTTTTCTGATTAATTTAAAATCTATACGTTTCCAGATATGGCGACAAGTCTAATGAAAGGAATGTCTAGCTTGAATTGAATTAAAGTGTATTTATACTATTGACAGTCGGTGAATGTGCTCTTCATTTATGTATAAAAATAATAAAATAAATATCAAAGTTCCTAAAACATCTTTATACAGAAAGACCCAATCAGCACATGACGTATTTAAGACGTACGCGTGTTCATCTACAGACACCCATCAACTCTGACATGTATTATAGTTATGTTTTTATTTGTCCTCCAGACAACAAATCCCTCATTCATACCACATAATTAATGTTGTGTCTCGTACCTTAATTATTCAGTGAAACATGGCCGTGTATGTATATAGTAATCTACATACTTGTAATACACACACTAAATGCTGGCGATAATCTCAGTTCTCTTCAGCTTGAAATGAAAAAGTAATTTCTGCATAATTATGAGCCTCTAGTCATAATGTAGTGTAATGAGAGTTTAATGCGAGACAACTTGACAAGACCCATGATAATGATGTTGTACTGAGCGAGACACGCTCCTGGCGGGTATTTCCGGTTAAGGTTTTGTCTGACAAGACACTCCATTACACCATCTTCTACAACACGAAATGATTAACTCTACTTCCGCACTTAATATGACATAACCACCATAATTTGATTGGATATTTTTAAACAAAAAGAAAATTTAATGATAACATGATTCTAGATTTCGGTAAATCACAATGACACCCTAGCTAATACGCTGGATACACAGAGGTGACGCGACAGTACACTGTACAATGAACTATAATATTATGACGTTTTCTGATTTTTAAATATGACATGCGCTATTAAAACAAGAGTTCACATGAATACGAATGATGTTTTACATGCAGGAATCAAGGCACTGATTAAGGGACACTAAATTACCCTGTCAAACAAGCGTTCAACAGACACTTCACGTCATACACAATGTCCTGTTTTCCTACATTAAATATTTCTCCGTGTTCTGTCATTGTCGCCCTCTCTGGCTGAAAGGCAGCAATTATTGAACACTGCTAAATGCACTGATTGTTGATTTTTCAAATCTTCAGTATTTACCACACATTAAATTGTTCCATCGCACTAGATCCGGTCTGTGTGCTATTTTACATAACTTCCGGTTTGGATCAGTTACTTTGAATACCATTGTTACATCCAATATGACAAGATTTCCAAACAACTGATCAAAGATATCACCAGAACAATGGAACACGTTTGTTCCACTTCATATCCAACGGATGGCGGCAACCCATGCATTCCTTCCAGAGAGAATGTTCCACATGGATCTAACATTTTAAAAAGAAATTAATCTTTCTTCCAAAACATTTCAAACTTTTCTGGTTACCACAATGGATACCGGAAACGCCATGTCTGTGTCTAAACAAAACGGAAGGCCATCAACAAACGATACCATGCCCATGGTTATAACAAAAGGTCAAGGTCGCGTGTAACACTAAGAAGGTGAAGGTCATACAATGGCCGACAGGCGCATGGACTGTGAGATTTCCTGGCTGATGTCATCGTCGTCAGTGATTGTTGGAGGACCGTGGAGGAGGTGGGACGGATCTGTGAAAAACAACAGAAAACTATATCAGGGAACAACGCCACAATCAGTTATTGAACTTTAACACAAAGGAACGCTTCTTGTTATGAACTTGGATTCATGGCACAAACCATTGGCATTGCCATGTTCCCCAGCAAAAGGATTTTAGATGTTGCTATGGTGAACTGTCAATACTTACAAACTTACGTACAGTAACTCTCTGTTCATACCTCCCAATATGGTGACAAAGTCGGACAGTCCTGACGATTCACTTATTTAGGTTTTATCAATAAATGGGAGATGACATGCATACAATAACATTACAATTACAGGGATGAAAAATCGAATTAAAAGATAACGTGTTTTTTTATTAGGTAATTGAAGTATATGGACAACTTGTAAAATCTGACTTTGTATAAAGTTTCCGGGCGGCCCTTGGGAACATACAAGGGGAGATAACCACGCAAAACAGATAGTGATGACTCACCAATATCAGTGGAGCCGTTTGTAAGTTCGGAGGCAGGTTCTTGTATTTTAGGAGGATAGTAGACGATACCGTCATCGTCCACTGGTTTGTTGGTGCGACGTATACAGATGACGGCGACGACGATGACGACGATGATTACTGGAATGAATACCCCGACCATGATCCCTATGATGGCGCCAAGAGGGAGCCCGCTTGTCATGGATGGATCTGCTGTTACACCACAACGAAAGAAAAGAGTTTCCGATAAATTTGTTGTACATTTGTAAGAACATTACGAGGGAACCTTCATTAAATAAACAACAATTCAGTGGTTTTAGGACCTGTATGGCATTTCGGGAGCTCATGTTTTTGAAAAAAAAATTATAACCTTAACTCATACCGAACAAGGCTGATAAAAAAAACGTTACATAATTATTTTAAGAACATCGTTTCAGACAAGTTGTGTGATTTGTAAAACGAAAACTGTTTGTAATATGGGCGAAATTCACCATCACTTGAACTTACGGTATAAAACGTACATACCTGGGGTTTGGGTCGGCTGGACCGACTCGTATGCTGTATCTGTTGATATACGGACAGCTAGGACGGACGATGACGCGTTGGCCTCCAGTTTGAGTGACGCAAACTCTGACGTCACACATTTCCTCACGGGACTTGTATCACAATTGGACACCTGGCAGGAAAGAGAGAAAATTTGAGGATCTTTGATAGTGATTTTGTTGCGTGAGATAGTGCCGGGGGTTTATAGACTCGGTTCGACTGTATAGCTGTAGTATTATTGAGAGGGACATAAGTGTACGATTTTCGTCGCGTTGACAAATCTGTAATGCCGCCTTCTAGTTGTATGCGTGTTACATCACGTGATATCATTGTGACATCAGCATCTAAATTGCATCATCGTCATTTGATGACGTAAAACTGACTTTTGAAGATGACAATGAAAGCAGAACTATCATTTTGATAAATATTCCATTTCATTTTAAATAGAAAGCAGAAATGTGAATTTTGTGATTTTTGTTCGACTGGGACGAGCCAGAATCAGCATGATGAAGGCATTTTACCAAGTAGGTTGGCTTTTGCAAAACTATCGAGATGCGTCACGGATGTGTAGCCAGAGAAATTCATATAAACATTCCCATAATCCGTTATGAATGTAACTCCTAACAAATAGTCGAGCTTATGTCAACATCATTATCCTCAGCTAGGTTTGGCCTCGAATCCTCAGATTTACCGAGAAATTCGAACTCTTTGTATTCCCATAAAAACATACATTTTCATCAATGCGTATTATTTCTGTGAATCATCAAAAATTACAACACATGTCTAAATCACATTCATTATCATAATGGCTTCAATGCCAGTTCACTGGCGATTATCCGCCGTAGTTTAAATACCACACTGTTGGTCTGCCGTGACGCAAGCCGATCCTGTACCTAGGGGACGGAACTCTATACAGGGAAAAATGAACACGGATGTTCTGTAACAAGAGATGTCGATGTTCTCTTTAAAGTAGGCTTTGTTCTCGGGCAGTGGTATTGTGTACAGGACACGAAGACTGATAGGCCTGTTACCCTACACTCTATCGACATTCTATAACAGCCCAGCTAAATGTGGTAAGCCCCGTCTCTCGGAACCTCAAAAGGTATCGGATGTACTGTAAATACAGATGTAGGGTCTGAATCTAAACTGAATGCTTGTGTTTTATTTCTTCCTTGATTGACGAATGTATAACAAGCCAAGTACATTGTGAATTTAATGATATCAATAAGTTTTTCCTTGTACCTTTTTGTGTACTATTCTTATAATCAAAATATGATTACGAATTTTGTAAAAACCGCCCACATTTTAAAGTTGACAAACCCTGGAATCCCAGTACTTTGTAATAGTATTATGTGGAATGACCGGCCGTATCAGCTTTCTAAAAGATTGTATCGGCGGACGAATTTGGATCATATATCTGAATCTAAGTCTACTATTTCATATACAAGGTTCTAAATTTGACCCCTATAATAGGGACCCTAGTGACTGTTCCTCACTAAATGGAATTACTCCACATGACGCACAAGTAAAACAGGTCCCTCTGTGACTAAATGTGAAAATCACTCCGGTCCAATTATTCCGGAACGATTGTATATTGCCACAATGATTTGTGAAAATATTGCAGGTATTACTGTTCCGATGTGTAACTATTGCTAATGGATTTCCGCATGTATTTAATGTGACAGAACGAGGATTGGGTATCAAAAATACACGCAGAATTCGGTCCAACACTCGTGCGACCAAACTACGTTAAAAGCTAAAGCACCTTAACAATCTCTGACCACGGGTAAGCATCCCATCAATGTCTCGTTATAATAATTATTCTCCTTAACACTGACCACAATAAATACCATAACCTTTTCATTAGACTTGCTACCAGTCCCTAAGTTTCTATAGAGAATGTCTCTACTTTATTTTATTACTAGCTTATATTATTAATTATCTCCCCCTTGTTTCAAACTCTGGATTCAGACATCCAAGTGATCAAAATTATTTGACAATTTTCTTTTCAATATCTGTATAATTATCTGTATATTCTAGAGACAGAAGCCAGTCTACCTTTTCATCGCTGAGCAATATTAATTCCCTTCCGAAGTTTGCCACATCCATACTCCTTTCGGAGCACGTAAATAAAACCTGACCATCATTTAGAGCTAGTACTTATAAAGACCTGTGTCCAGCCACAGTTGCTTGAGTTTCTGTCTGGGAGCCGTCTATTCCAATAAATTCTATCACAGGGACCTGCGAATTTGTTACCAATAGTTTTGGACCTAAACTAGAGAGTTTGGAGTAATTTTACACTTTTTTGGGGTTTAGATCAATTTCCGATAAAAAAAATGCCCCCTCAATGGTCATCACCATTGAGGGGGCATTTTTATCGAAAATTGATCTACCCCACGAAATGTAAAATTTCTCCAAACACTCTAGTTTAGGTCCAAAACTATATATAGCTAGCTGTAGCAAAACTAACTGTAACATATTATCAGGTCCCTGTGTATTCTATAGGCCTAAAGGGCGGGAATATTTGTTTTTATTTACTGACAGAAACTCATGCAACCGCGGTCCAACATGCACTACTCACAAGAATAGAACGGCATACAAAGTGTTCATTGATGGTGCTATTAAGTTATTTTTGTAGTTTGTGAACAAAAATACAATAAGGATATACATGTAATTACGCTGAATTCAGGTAACATCAAGCAATAAAAATTATATTTTGTCGGAAATGTCAATAAAATGCGCAAAACCGCTAAATTACCTGGAAAGGTGTTCTGGAATATCCGGAAAACATCTGTATATCAGGTGGGCATTGACCTTTACTGATGTTCAAGGTCATCACATCCACACAAATAGCCTCGCTTTGAGCCGTGTCACGTGCTAACTTGATGATACAGTTTTCGAGACGCACCCCTCGCCACGTGGCCATGACGCCCATCTTGTCCACCTGGTACGTCTGCCTCAGCAGACAATTGGTGTGATCCAGGACAACTGAAGGTCAGAAAAAAAGTCATTTATCATTCCGTCATGTTAACTCAAACTGATTTTCGTGTTTTGCGAACTATGAACAATGCTTTATCAAACATGCTCCACGTATAACACATGGTCTTACAATGTCGTGACTTCCGGTTTGTGTTCAGTAGAAAGGTATTGGTAGAGTTTTTTTCCTTGTATGACTTTAATTCTTATAGTTTTGATCAATCATCTTCGAAAAAAGAACAAGTACAGACGAAATAAACACAAAATAACATCAACAGCAGTGTGTGTGTGGTGGTGGTGTCGTGATACAAAGTCTGGAATTCGGATTGTTACATACACCTTTTCACTATAACTGACTGTCAAAGTGGAGTCTCTATCTAAATGGAAATAAATGTGAAGTAACTCTATATAGCACAAAATAGAGTGACAGGGTTCCTGAAATAATGTTCCCTGTTATGCATACTAAACAAAAGGCCTACCGGTCCTGCCGCGCTATACGGAACCGTTATCCCGGAGGTATGAATACTTTGTCAGATACGTTTTATTTAAATAAGGTAAATATCATACAAGTGAGTAACTCGAGTTTCCTCTGTCCTAGACACCAGACATTTTGACAAATACCATGTAGATGTCTGGTGTCCAGATATGATGACGGACCCACAGGAACTCGGACTAGAATGTGAGGAAACATAACGGCGTTCCATCCAATGTACCTTTTTGGCTTATACTAGGGCTTTGGGTGTTATGGTTTTCAACAAAACGTTTCCAAACGAAGTTGGGGGACGGCTTACGAACAATAAACCTCGACTGGCCTGTCTGGTACATAGGAGATTTCTGAACGAACCCATTAAATTGGCAGAAAAGTTGGTATGATGTTTTGTTTACTGAACGCATGGAATATCTCTCTTTTACAATTGAGTATACTTTGATAGTGTTCATATTCTCAATTATTGGAATGTGGCGGTCTGTACAATGGTGCCCTTTGACTTGGTGCTCGTCTACAATCTCAGATTCTATCCCAGTTGATGGGCATCGATTAATCATTTCAACTGTTGTACAACAAAACCAATAAACCACATTTGATTAAATTCTAGACGTGTTGATTGGCTAATGCGGTGAACTTTGGCCGGAACTACTTTTCAATCACGTGGTTCAACGGCACGTGCTAATTGTTAACGGCGTTATCATTTGGCGGAAATATCACCGCTAGGATTTGTTTACGAGAATATAGCCCGCAGTTCATTTATAACTATTTTAACGAAATATTGTATAGTTTCAGTATTTTATTGCTTTCATTTACTCTTTCTTTTTGCCCAGAAGTATTTGCCGGACGAAAGTAATAAGCTTTGTTAAACAGTCATTTTTAAATTTTTAAATATTATACGTAAATTTAAATTTTTCATTGATATATATAGTCTTCAAAATATGTATTCACTCTTATAAGACCCATATTATAGTATGGTGATATATTGTGGGATGGTCTTACTAAATCTCAATCTGATTTATTAGAAAATTTGCAATTTGCTTTCACTTGAGGAAAGACGAAAACAGCATAAGCTTATACTTTTTCACAAAATGGTTATCCCCAAATTAACGGGAAACAATTTTCGTACACCATCTTGCCAAACGACCTTTTTTCAATAAATCCTTTTTGCCATCAGTCATCAGTACCTGGAACTCCTTGCCAGACTGTGTTTAAATGATCCTTCAATTTATAAACTGAAATTATATCTACGTAAGCTTACTAACAAAGTTCCAATGTACTTCTTTACTGGTAACAGAATGGGTAAGATTTTCCATGCTAGACTAAGAATGGAGTATCTTTCACTTAAATGTTACCTTCAATGAAGAAGTCTTACTGATAGTCCTATGTGCCATTGTATGGAATCAAATGAAGTCAACGAGCATTATCTATTACATTGTCGTCTTTTTCACAAATTCGCCAGCGTATATTTAACAAGAGGCCCAGAGGGCCTGTATCGCTCACCTGGTTTCATGTGATATGAAACAAGAATGACTCATAAGTGTGGCCCTTCTTGTTATGTCAATATATCATAAGCATTTTTGATGGGTACATGTACATTGCTTTTGTTGTAATTCTAAAAATGTTAGGTTTTTTGGCAAATAGGGCATTAATCCATGAAATGCGTTCAGTGCAGCAGGCTCTACTACCTATGTTTCAGCAATGATAACCAAGGTTCGGTTGGTCTAGCTGTTAATGTTGCAATCTGATTTCTTCCAAGTCCAGGAATGTGAGGTTTTTACCCCAAAGATACATTGCTTAGTTCCAGAGAAGAAGTCGTTAATATCAATATTGCCAAATAGACACTTTTGACCCCGCCCCTCAGGCCCTAGGGGGTCAGCCCCATCATTTGTATAAATTTGAATCCCAGCCACCTAGGGATGCTACCACTGAAATATAAATGCCATACATTGCTAAGTTCCAGAGAAGAAGTGGTTTATATCAATATAGCCAAAAGACACTTTTGGCCCCTCCCCTCAGGCCCCTAGGGGGTCAGCCGCATCATTTGTATAAATTTGAATCCCAGCCACCTAGGGATGCTACCACTGAATATCAATGCCATACATTGCTTAGTTCCAGAGAAGAAGTTGTTTATATCAATATAGCCAAATATACCCCTTTGGCCCCGCCCCCCAGGCCCCTTGGGGGCTAGACCCACCATCTGTAAAATATTGAATCTCCACACCATAGTAATGCTACCAACAAAATATAAGCAATATATATTGCTCAGTTTCAGAAAAGAAGTTGTTTATATCAATATAGCCAAATTTACCCCCTGGCCCCACCCCCCAGGCCCCTTCGGGGTCAGACCCACTATTTGTACAATTTTGAATCCCCACCCCATAGTGATGCTACCAGCCAAATATGAGTGATATACATTGTACAGTTTCAGAAAAGAAGATGTTTTTTATCAATATAGCCAAATTGGCCACTTTTGGCCCCACCCCCCAGGCCCCTTGGGGGTCAGACCCACCATTTGTACAATTTTGAATCCTCACCCCATAGTAATGCTACCAGCCAAATATAAGCAATATACATTGCTCAGTTTCAGAAAAGAAGTTGTTTATATCAATATAGCCAAATTTACCTCTTGGCCCCACCCCCCAGGCCCCTTAGGGGTCAGACCCACCATTTGTACAATTTTGAATCCCCACCCATAGTGATGCTACCAGCCAAATATGAGTGATATACATTGTACGGTTTCAGAAAAGAAGATGTTTTTTATCAATATAGCCAAATTGACCCCTTTTGACCCCGCCCCCCAGGCCCCTGGGGGGCCAGCCCAACCATTTGTACAATTTTGAGTCCCCACCCAATAGGAATGCTTCTGACCAAATTTGGTTGAATTCCAACAAGTGGTTATTAAGAAGAAGTCAATTGTTGACGGACGGACGACGGACGGACGCCACGGTATGGCATAAGCTCACCCTGGTCCTTTGGACCAGGTGAGCTAATTAAAAGTGTGTCGCAAACCCCAGGGCCAAATCAAAAACCATGATTGTGATCATCTCTTTATGCCCAGTAATTGTATGTATAGTTTTGGGGTGGGGATCTCAACCGTGTAAAAGTTATGACTCAGGGGTCAAATTAAAAGTGTGTGGCAGACCCCAGGGCCAAATCAAAAACCATGATTGTGATCATCTCTTAATGCCCAGTAATTGTATGTATAGTTTCGGGGTGGGGATCTCGACCATTCAAAAGTTACGACTCAGTAGTCAATTTGCAAGGGTGTGGCAGACCCTTGGATCAAATATGAAATCATGATTGTGATTGTCTCTTAATGCCGAGCAATTGTATATATAGTTTTGGGGTGGGGATCTCAACTGTTTAAAAGTTATGACTCCGAAGTCAATTTACAAGGGCGTGGCAAACCCTGGGGTCAAAACATAAACCATGATTGTGATCATCTGATAATGCCCAGCAATTGTATATATAGTTTTGGGGTGGGGATCTCAACCGTTTAAAAGTTATGACTCAGGGGTCAAATTAAAAGGGTGTGGCAGACCCCAGGGCCAAATCAAAAACCATGATTGTGATCATCTCTTAATGCCCAGTAATTGTATATATAGTTTTGGGGTGGGGATCTCAACCGTTTAAAAGTTATGACTCAGGGGTCAAATTAAAAGGGTGTGGCAGACCCCAGGGCCAAATCAAAAACCATGATTGTGATTATCTCTTAATTCCTAGTAATTGTATATGTAGTTTTGGGGTGGGGATCTCAACCATTTAAAAGTTATGACTCAGGAGTCAAGTTTCAAGGGCGTGGCAGACCCTGGAGTCAAATATAAAATCATAATTGTGATTGTCTCTTAATGCCCAGCAATTGTATATATAGTTTTGGGGTGGGGATCTCAGCCGTTTAAAAGTTATGAGTCAGGAGTCAAGTTGCAAGGGCGTGGCAGACCCTGGGGTCATATCTAAATCCATGATTGTGATCGAGGTTACCAAAACATTTGTATAAATTTAAATTCAAGCAACCTTTGGATTCTACCACTAGAATATAGATGTCATACATTGCTTAGTTTCAGGAAAGAGATCATTTATACCAATATTGTCTAATGTGCCCCTTTTGGCCCCACCCCTCAGGCCCCTCCGTGATCATAATCATATAATTTTGAATCCTAATCCCATAGTGATGATACCAGGCAAATATGAATAATAGCCATTGCTTGGTTTCAGAGAAGAAGTCATTTTTATCATTATAGCCAAATTGACTCCTTTCGGCCCCGCCCCTCAGGCCCCTGGGGGATCAGCCCCACCATTTATACAATTTTGAATCCACAACCCATGGTAATGCTACCAGGCAAATATAAGCGATATACATTACTGGGTTTCAGAGAAGAAATCGTTTATATCAATATAGCCAAATTGACCCCTTTTGACCCCGCCCCCAAGGCCCCTTGGGGGTCAGCCCCACCATTTGTAAAATTTTGAATCCCCACTCAATAGTGATGCTACCAGCCAAATATGAGCGATATATATTACTGGGTTTCAGAGAAGAAGTCGTTTATATCAATATAGCCAACTTACCCTTTTGGCCCCGCCCCCAGGCCCCTGGGGGGTCAGCCCCACCATTTGTACAATTTTGAATCCCCAACCCATAGTAATACTACCAGCCAAATATGAGCAATATACATTGCTCGGTTTCAGAGAAGAAGTCGTTTATATCAAATAGCCAAATTGACCCCTTTTGGCCCCGCCCCCCAGGCCCCTGGGGGGTCAGCCCAACCATTTGTACAATTTTGAGTCCCCACCCCATAGGGATGCTTCTGACCAAATTTGGTCAAATTCCGATCAGTGGTTATAAAGAAGAAGTCAATTGTTGACGGACGGACGACGGACGGACGACGGACGACGGACGCCACGGTATCGCATAAGCTCACCTTGGTCCTTTGGACCAGGTGAGCTAAAAACATAAACCACCAATTAACAATCAATCTACTTCTTTTGCGAATATGAAAATATTGCAATATTCTCAGGCGTACAGTCTTTCATCAGTAACTCCAAAGGGTTAAGTAAGGTTTTTCTTTCAGTTATCCTTATTTTATTCGTTGCCAGATATTTGCTATTGTTATTGGCACAGGCAGTCCTACATCTTCCTCATCCATCAACCCAACCCCTCCCCGCCAACCCCCTCCCCAACACCCTTTCGTACCCCATCCTAAACTCTTATTCCATCCATACTCCACACAATCCTCTCAATCCGCAGTTGAATACCTTCCAAAATTATGCCATCTTGTCTATTTAATATTAAATAAATTATTAACTACTGGAAACTGATTAATATAAGTTTTTAAACTTGTTTCCGGATACTATTCCTTTATACTTTCTGTTTGTAAAGTTGTAATGACTCTACATACATTTGGGATGAAATAAAGTTTATATTACAGTCGGTTTTGAATTAACGAGCGTCTTAATGTCATTTGCCATGTCACTACGCAGGACTAGACCACAAAACATGTGTTTATGAGAATACATGCTAAACAAGAGCGTGTCTTTTGTAAATTTTGAAAATAAACTAACTTGAGTGAAATAAATACCATATCCAACAACCACTCGTTGTGTAACTTCTATTAATAATCATACACTTGTGGGATATATATACTGAGTATGTTTTTTTTTTCTCATGATAGCTGTTTTAAAACCCAGTTACGATTAAAACGAAGTAGCACTTCAATAGCTTGTGCTGTGTAATTGGAGCCAGGAATAAGTATGTAGGACGCCAAGGGTTAATAATTAATTATAACGAAAGACGACGCAACAAGTGAATCGCTAACAACTCCCCAGAAACGTTCAGACCAGCGAGAGCAACAGCACGTGTACATCTTAACGACTTAACACGACTCGGTCTGGCTGGTACCGGAAGTGGTACCGGAAGTAATATATGTAAACAACTCACTTTCCGAGGATATCGCTAGACAGGCAGTGAACAGCAGACTGAACAGCAACACACATGACAAAAACATGGCCCTCCCTCCAACATCCGGTGAGGCAGAGGACACACCCACAGTCTTCGGTGGGGGCGATGTGGTGACGTCAGTTCCGGTACAGGACCATACTAAAGTGCTTCTTTAGTGCATGGTGGTGGCACTGAAAAAAGCAAAACAGTTAAAACTATAATTGAAACTTATAGCTGTGTGATCTTGCCAACAAGAGATGTATTCACATTGCAATGCAATGAAGTTCGCTGTACATGTATATCTAAAACGTGTATAAAACAAATTATATATTGAGCGATCTGATCAAAGGTTGGTAGCACCAGTCACCGATACCCGAGTGACTGGATCATTTCCCGTCGTTCGTGTAGGTAAATCCTATATAGAACGAGAATATCCCATCGATTAGACCGTTTTTTATGTTTGCATCCTAAATCATTAAATCGCTCAAATTATTATGTGAAATCAATTTGTCACGATTTTTGTCCTGGAAATTGCAAATAGGAATGGGTCAATTTTCCAATGAATGGCTGTCGTTGTAAGGCCTGAATAATAGCAGGTTTCGAAATTCGCGCAGTATTCATCATACATCGTACAAACACAAATGTATATATTACAACCCTGACACAGCAATTTCACCATATGATATTTTTGGGGTAGTTTAAAATCAACATTTGTACATGACGAGTCTCCGCTTTACTTTGGTGACACAACAAAGGGTCGAACGCGTGGTGACGCCGGACTGTACATATTGTATTTGGTTACACACCCGATACTTCAAATGAACATAACAAACAAAAAAGTCAGATTCTCGCCATACCGCGGCAGACTTCAGTGTTTATTTTACTGGGCAGGGTTGTCATAATTCTGTATTATCCGTCAACTAAAAAATCAGATATCTGACAAGCTAGCTGTGGCGTCACGCCACGCAATGGCAGCCAAAGTGCACATTAATTTTTGAAATGTGACAGCGACCATAAAGGGCACCTGTCTTTAAATACCAGGCGTCTGTAACGGCACACATTTAAAGTGAGGCATGGTCAGAACCATTACGTCCCGTACAGTGGGCCATCTGTCCGTGCTGGCTCATCAATAGAATTTAAACACAACAGACATACCATAAAGTAAAAGGTCACCAGCCCCATAGCAACGGCATAGTAGATAACTCTGTAATTGTGCAGTGTGTGACAACGGTCGCTAAGGAGATGTATAGACAAAAAGGGACATTCCTTGAACAGTAGAGCCGTCCTAACCATTACCTAATGTTGACCGGAAGTCGTGAAATACGCATGTCATCGTGGTCGACGTCACGTTATGAAATGACGTGTTGGTTCAATATTTGAAGTGAACTGGGGCGACGTAAGGTACGTTTTAAGTATGAAGGTTATTTCGAAGAATATCGGGGAATCTCCTGATAAAACAGCGCCATTTTGACATGTTTCTTTCCCGAAACATTTGCTTTCGTGCAAATGGAGAATGATAAAAAAACAATCTGAATCGGCGATTTTGGTACAGTATATATCAATGTGGAAAATAATTTATCCGTGTACGTTGAATATCCGAAACCAGTACATCCATTCGACTCGTCAACCCGGCAGATTCCAGCCGAGGGCAGCCCATAGCGTATCATTACCTGCCGAAAGTTTACCGAATGTTAGCTGTAACAGCCAAATATTAACTCTGATTATGCCGAAATGGTTCCCCCTTCGCCTCCCGCATAATCAAGACGAGCACGTGTTAATGGTTACCGTCAGTGTTATATGATTAAAAACCCTTTATTTCTTAAGGAGTCGGATTTAAGGCTTCTGAAATTGTGTCTTTATGATAATGTGCAAATTATCAGCTGTCATCCATGAGGAATTTAATGTAGTTTTGTAAATGCGATACCTATCTCACGAAACACAGACGTGTACTGATTAAACACCGCAAACAAAGCGAAGGAAACCGCACACAGTCGGGCAAGCTTGACGGAGCTGCTCTTATTTAAATATACACAATGCAGTACAGTTTAATTTGTCTCTGTCTAAACAAACATCATTCTAAAGATTGCCAGCATTTTATCAAAGCCACACTCATACATGTGATATAAAAAGCATGTCGTTTAAATCAACGTTACGTGACTGTCAACAAAAGTCAAAAATAGAAAACTGAATATTTCAAATTTAAAAGAAATATCGCACATTTAAATCGGCACAATATTAGTCATTTCATGAATACTTTCGCTGTCAAGAAATAAATTAATAGTAATGTTTTTTTTTTATATTTTATGATTAATAAGGATTTATCTCGTTCTTTTATATGTCTTGACTGCGAATTCAAATATGGTGAAAAATACATTGATTAATTTGGGCTCTGTAGAGTCTAATGGATGTCTCTGAAATACCAGATTAAATCAAAACACAAGTTTCGCGAAATGGACAGAACCATTCCAATCCGTTTTTAAAACATCGACAAGTTGACAACACTTTGGGTAAACTGTATTTTGGTACGTACATAATACTTGAGAAACGAGTCGACGCCAATAGCTCCTGTTGTCATGACTACCATAACACTGCAAACCATCTTTAAAAAATGTCGGGCTGAAGAATAAAACTATCATCTTTATGTATAACTCAGTCTGTGTACGAACCAAATGGTAAAGTTTAAGTCAGTGATGGATGCCAGGAATAGGGTGTTCGTAGATAACTGGGTCCCGTTTCAGTGTGAGGGTTGTAGAAATAAATCACAGATTTGGTAGCATAAAGTTTTATACACCCAATATACTGCCATTTGAAGTCAGGTGAACACACATTCATAAATACGGTACAGGTGTTACATTTCACATGCATTTTATATGCGTCGCTAACACCACAAAGCATGCATGCCTGTGATAATCCCAAACTTATTTTTCAATAGTTACCTAATAAATACTACTATACATACCGGTATTAAAACGATGGCTATAATTTACGATAGGCTGTTAACAAATATAATTTCAGATAACCTACACAATATAAACTCACACGTTTCGTATGACAAATCGACAAGTAAACATTCCAGTCAGAACGTGATAACATCGTATAACAATTTAGATACCAATGAATAGCCTCTGTGATAATCTCAGAAGTAATTTCCCGGTCGTGTCAATAGAATCAAGAGTTGTAAAAACAAGCCATGGGCGATATTATTTTTGAATTAACGGATCAATTTCATGGGAATGAATGAAAGCTTTTATTTCTTCTCATTTTACCTTTATTATCAACTACAGTTCAAAGTTTTATGCACGTTCAAAGTTTCCTGTACATTATAATCTATATCTTATAAGTATTGGAGTGGGCGTCGAGCCCTCGATATTTTATGTCGGTAAATCGGTTCTGTCTTTTTGGAATTAAACCTCGTGAGACGATAATTTATTGTGAATCAACAATACATCTGTGTGTGTTTAACAAACGTGGCCGATAAACCCCGGCAGACCCGACTCCTACAAAGCCTGACATTTCCTATACGTCTTAGCCCGCCGTATCCCGAGTGCACCCTGGCGAGACCCGGGAGACCTCGAGCTCAGTGGATGTGGTATGCCATGTATACGTACGCCTATATGCTTCAGTTATGAAGGTTATATCGTAATTTCTCATCTCCAGTTTTTGTTACCGATATCAGTACTCGCGGTATTCAGACGTAACATTATATACAGGAGAGGCGACGTATTTAGCTGCAGTCAAACACGCGTGCACCTTTAGCCAAGGGATAGGTAACGTGAACACGAGTTTAGATTGATAGTAAAAAGGTCAGACATTTGTTTTTGTCGATATTTTATAAATATATTTCCAAAAGAAATGCACAACTTTAATACACCAATATAAATATATTTGTTGTGTTAAAGGCCCAATATACGTGACTTTCGGCAAAACTTGAAGCGAAAATTAAGCCTAACAACTTATTATATTTATAGATTTAGTTAAGATTAACTGATATCAGCAATATTCAATTCAAGATGAAGTCTTTCGTAGTTACCGGTACAGCAGCAGTTGAAACACGCTATTTGTAAACACGCGTCCATTTCGAACCGTCTTCTGCCTTCGGTTTGTTGTTGAAGTGGGCCCCACCTGAATTATTTTCATTTCTTTGTATTTTTTTGTCAATAGTTTCTTGTTAGTTACCGCTCATGTTTACTTCGTTTTAGGCTTATTTTTGCATGGTTACCAACTTGATTTTTTTTTCAGAATTTTTCAGAATCACGAAAATTTCCCTGAAGTTACGTATATTGGGCCTTTAAATGTGACATCCTGGTGTACTGTGGATGTAGATATATATATATATATTATACGTATCTAATTACCCGTATGTTTCCTCATAACGTTCACATATAAGTATTAGCGGCTAATACCAATGACGAAACCTGCAAAATATTCGTTCCACGATTTCCTGAAAATGCTGACTAATGTAACGCGAGTTTTAATTACTATGATTGAACCTTCAGCATGGCTTTTCTGGGATGTAGCACTGTAAAGTTGACATCACATCTGCGCCATCCCGTGGAAGCAAATGTACGCAAGATGTTAATGCGGGGGTCAGGGGGTGGGGGGGGGGGTCATTACACTAACAGCGAGGTGTGTAGGTGTGACGGCGTTTACGTAATCACAGGACAACATGAACGTGTAGGTGTCTTTCTGCAGTCAGGGTTTGATACGGATCAAAACCATTGAGAGAGATCTGCAAGTAAGATAAAAGAAACATCAACCGCTAAAATTTGAAGGGAAAACTAAATTAGATCTTGTGAGTTAAGAATGTGACAAACATTGCACAATAAACTGTTGATTTAACAGAACAACACGTTTGAAATTAAAAACAAATACCAGAACAAACAGAATACAGGCCGTGGTGACAGTAAAGAAACGTTTTATCATCACTTGTAGATCGAACTTCCTATTCGCTCGTTCTACGTATCAGCATACTGCTCACTGTTTACAGTGTATTCGGATAGGAATCAATGTTGGCACTGCAGCACCATACCCCACAAAGACCACACACTGTCAGATTTATTATTCATAACAGATATGACATTGACAGCCTTGCCATGTGCGTTTCCCACAAAACGTGTCAGAGTCAACGTCAACCACCGAGACCTCGGAAGGTCTGCCAGCGCAGCTATAGGGACATGTTTTACTACGTAATGTACACGCTTTAATATCAGAGCACATCATAAAACTAAACCCAACTGGTCGGAACAATGGTTCCGGTGGGAAAATATACGTTTTTGAACTAAACTGAACCCTTGCATAGTTTTGAAACTTCCGACAAATATTTTGTTCAATATTTTTAGAACATCTATCTATATCTACATCTATATATCTTTTTGATTTCATGGTCAAATCTATTTTCGAATTATATTTTTGATTTAAAAGCTTCCTTTCGGAACCTAAACATTCTTTTCGAAAATATTCAGTATAAAAGTCGGATGGGGTTTTTCCCCATAGATTTTTCTCGTTATTAAGAAAGCTTTCGCGTAAGTACGCATAACTAACTTACTACGCGAAACTTTCGTGCGCGTTATGAAATAACTCGTTATATCGCGAAGATGTCATGCAATAAAGCCAAAATATCGCGTTATTACTAGTATGCAAAACAGGCTTTAAACGACAAAGTAGCGATTTCCGAGTGTCAAATTAACAATATAAAGTTCTGAAGTGAGGACAAAGATTTTTGGCCATTTCTGGTGGTTCGTTTTGCTTAAATATACTAAATTTTTGGTTTATCTACAACAGTGGGCCAAACTGGTCTCATACAACTGTATACAACTTTTCCGTTCGGAACAAAATAATACCCTCGTTTTGAAGAAGTTAAACAATGTCCAACATTAACCATAAATATTTGCTTTACCTTTTCGCAGCAGCTGTTAGTGTGACATTCAGGCAATGTGGAAGATACCAAACTGAAATGTCATGCAGATTCTAATTTATCATATCTGATCGGCTAGGACAGGCGATACCGATATGTGCAAGCTACTAGTATATGTAATTTTGTTTTCTTTTCGTCTTACTGCTTTTTACAAGGAAGATTACCTTGCAAATGTACAGAAATTTAGCGCCTTGTACCACGGTCTTATATAATTCCGCGCTTGTCCAAAACGGAGACTGTTTATGGGCCTAATGAAAGAAACATATTCCCATTTCCACTAATACGTGTTTAATTACAGGGTATAACATTCGCCCGCATACTCCACGTCCTCTAGGTCAGTTTGGGCAGTCTGGGTCAGAGTCCTTGTACGTTATGTTGCTAAAAAGGCATACGTGACAACAGAGATAAAATGCACAATATAATAGGTCATGCCCCAAGGTCAAAGGTGAATTCCGGAAATGGCGCCAATTGTTTGTCGTCTGTGACGGGAGCACGTCTGCTCGAGATGTGACACAGAGTTTGGGCTGTTTATTCCAGTATTACATAGAGTGTTAATACGATTTATGAATGAAAGTACAACTCGCCTACGGCAACTCTTCATAAAATATGTTGACAGACGAGAAAAGGAAATGTGGAGTATTTTTGTCCCTTTGGTCTTATGTTCGGATAAACATGTTAAGGAAAGCACGAAAGTGGCTCTTAATAACTTGACAAGGTCACGATGACATCAAGATAATGTCCGTCAAGAATACTAGCCTCTCACTTGGTAGTTTAAGATTTACTAGTAGTAAACCAGAGGTCCAAGACTCCTAACAAAGACATTAAAAATAATGAACTCTGTTACACATAATTAAAATGTTCAGAGTCAATACAGATTTTCAATTTGACAAAATAATTACAACGTTCAGATATACTAGACAGCTTTAAATCCTCAAGGCCTACATCTGTGTCTGTCCCTCGTGGACCGAGAACTCGAGACTAACAAACATCTGTCTCAGTCCCTCGTGGACAGAGAACTCGAGGTCTACAAACATCTGTGTCAGTCTCTCGTGGACCGAGAACTCGAGACCAACAGACATCTGTGTCTGTCCCTCGTGGACCTAGAACTCGAGACCTACAATCAGTCACTCACGGACCTTAAACTCGAGACCTACAAACATCTGTTTCAGTCACTTGCGGACCTAGAGCTCGAGACCACTGCACACAGATGGAGTCGACATGAATGCTAAACAAATACCAGCAAGACTACAAACAAGACGTGCATTCCTCGGAGCCGTTCAGATCAATCACTCAACCTCGTTACATAAAAGTAGGACCGATTGTACATGTTAAGGTTAGGACGGTACGAACCACGGAGCTGACACAGTAACAGGGCGAGTCGACTGCCAGTCATGAGGTTTACATTAGACGCTGGTTCTCATTGTTGTTGGCCACAGACAGCTTGTTAACTACACACTGTTCCAATTTATCCTTTATATTTCATAGTTTTTCAGACGAAAATTCGGGGTCTGGTATACCGTAATTGCCATCTAAAAGTTTGGGAAATATGTAGACGGTCTCGAGAATGTCATAATTAGAGCTATAAAGCGCGTAGACTTATTACGGAGTCCCACCCATTATTCTGGGGTAACAAAAGTACAACTAACGTATTCCTTACGTACTTCTGGCTAATTTGTTATTATTACTGCACGACTGACCGCTATGGTACCAATACCACTGGTCAGCGCCGGACCTGATGTAAGTAAATAGGGGGATTAGTATCTAATTCCATGCTGCCCAGTGTGTATTGTAGATATACTCGTTAGTCCGAATTGGTGGAATGGGCTCTTCTTATCCGGATGTGAACTGTAGATTCTCGTCACACCGGACGCTTGATGAAGGAGTTTTATCCGGAAGTAAACTGTAGATTCT
Source organism: Mimachlamys varia (assembly GCA_947623455.1). Lineage (NCBI taxonomy): Eukaryota > Metazoa > Mollusca > Bivalvia > Pectinida > Pectinidae > Mimachlamys > Mimachlamys varia. The sequence continues at coordinate 6,277,379 of OX392534.1, forward strand.
CGTCACACCGGACGCTTTATGAAGGGGTTTTATCCGGAAGTGAACTGTAGATTCTCGTCACACCGGACGCTTTATGAAGGGGTTTTATCCGGAAGTGAAATGTAGATTCTCGTCACACCGGACGCTTTATTAACGGGTTTTATCTTATTTTGGTTAAAGGGTTTTCGTAGGTTGGCGAACATAATTGTTTTGTAAGACTAGAGAGATGAAAGCGACCGAACATTCGGAAATGTAGTCTAAGGCATTTTGCAATGTAAATGTGACCCGGCTAAAGTTTAAGTGAGTTTAATGTAAATGATAAGGCATGATTTACTGTTTATGTGAAGTCAAGAAATAGCTACATGTCAAAGTAAAGATTTATGTGATGGTCATCCCGTATTAACGGTTGAAAATATATAACGTTGATATAATTCAAGTGACAATGCGTAGAGATATATTTAAGCAGTGTACATGTATCTTAACTGTTTATAGAATGTCAAAAGCAGAACTAGCTTCCAGCATATAAAATAAAAACTTGTTTGAGAACTTCAAAACAACATGAAAGATATGGGGAATGATACACGAATCTTCTCCGACATCTAAGACAATTTTGTAAATAAATCTTGCATAAAATAAACATTTTATAGTCTAGATTTATTAAGTAGACATTTCCTGTTTAAAGGCCCAATATACGTAACTTTCGGCAAAAGTTGAAGAGAAAAACAAGCCTAATAACTTATCATATTTATAGATTTAGTTAAGATTAACTGATATCAGCAATATTCAAGATGAATTCTTTCGCGGTTACCGGTACAGCAGCAGTTGAAACACGCTATTTGTAAACACGCGTCCATTTCGAACCGTCTTCTACCTTCGGTTTGTTGTTGAAGTGGGCCCCACCTGAATTATTTTCAATTCTTTGGATTTTTTTGTCAAGAGTTTCTTGTTAGTTACCGCTCATGTTTACTTCGTTTTAGGGTCATTTTTGCATGGTTATCAACTGGATTTTTTTTCAGAATTTTTCAGAATCACGAAAATTTCCCTGAAGTTACGTATATTGGGCCTTTAAACTTTTCCTCTCGTACAACATAAAGCTGATTTATACATCCCAAGTCCGGGAAGTTATCGGGGCCGATCACGATATTAGTATCACACAGGTCAATGGCTAACACACTTCAGCTATAACATAATGATAAAGGGAATCCAAGGAACCAGGTATTCAAATGTTGTAAAATAAAAGCAGAAAATGTTTACAAAATGTATTTTTCAGGCGATCGATACCGGCCTTTTGGGCCTCTTGGTCCTTCCTAAATCAAACTAAGTTTGCCACAATCATTTACCTATTTTTGCAAATGAAATGCATAGACTATATCCACAAACAAAATTTTAGATTAGTTTATTAGAGATATGTTTATCGATAATTCAAATTTTAAAGTTTAATGAGGGTTCCATTATCTGGAAACCACTTGTGCTTACTGGTAACGCAATTTGACTGTCACAGACTTGAGTGTTACGGTTTGACAATGAACAAGTGTAGAAAGGCTGATACGACAAAGAATGTATTAGAAATGTGATTAAAGTTTATATATATATACCTTCTGGCGAAAGTGTCATCTCGCTCTAAAATGTTAAAATGAGTCACAACCAAGCAGAAGTGCGCAGAGGAGGTAGTTTGATAGGATATCAAAATATCAGTGGGGAAATCCAATTTACTGCCACCATAAATTATCTGTGTGTCTGTAGAACTAGACACGGGATTGAAGGCTCTATATAACTAGTTTTTGTACATGTATATAGCCCTACCACTCGGCGATATGCTGTGTTTTGTATATATACAACTCTGTGTACATTACCGAAAATGTGGACCAAAGTTTCTGACAATACAATCGTTTAAACTATTTATTTTGTAGTATTAAATAGGTAGCAAATCGGCCATTTGCATTGCTGAAATGTTTTTAACCCCCCCCCCCCCCCCGGGACCTCCAACCCCAACCAGCCCTTAAACCTCTGCGTACAGATATACGCTTATTTATACGTTTTTTTCTCTACTCTGTTGAACAGCCTGTGTTTGATATATGGTCGAAGATGAGTGAGAAGAAAGTTCCATATGCTAGCAGACATTTCTAATGTATACATGTTGTTGATTTAGTGCCCAGGCCTGGTAAAGAAATCACACCAAGACACAGGAATTCTGGACACCGAGAGAAGAAAGTAGCTACCGTAACATAAATAATGGAGGAATGCATCAAAGCAGTATTTAGTACTTTGTGGAGATGAGCAGGTAGTGAAAAGAGGGACGGAGGGGTTGCATAGTTCATATTGATGATGGAAGCCATGAAACACGTGCAAATATGATTGTTTAGGGGCGCACATCCCCACCCCATCCCTCCCCCCTCCCCAACAATATCACCCACACTCTCGACCCTACCCACCTTGCATAGCATACTAGGTCTTAATACCTTATATATTGTGTAAATAGAAATATAAAATTAGAATGCATACCTGTGTAATATCTGTCGTAATCCACAATCACAGGTCCTAATGGTTAAATTAAACACACCTGTTCTGGTGTAGAATATTTACTTGTATACATATACTAAAGCACATACATGTACACAGTTTCCTTCCTACACTCGGACGAATCACATTTTAACATTCTATGAAAAGTTGTCCTTGTTCAGTTCCTTCCTGCTTGAAGTGTTTATAAACAATACGGAACAATGTATACAACTATACGAGTCAATTCAGTTGATGTATATATACGTACTTACGTCTGTAAACGTACGTGTACCTTTTTAGCATTAAAATCTTACAACAGAATTGTTCACATATATCCCACTACACAAGTAGATCCATGAGTTTTACTTTCCTGTGGTCCGACAGTCTATCAGGGTCCCTGACTCATTTACGGTCATTTATATCCTTAGCAAGTTATGAATTCTCGTTCTATCACAGAACCACACTTGACGGGACTCGGGAGACGACTAGAGACCTGCGCTCACTACTGCCGGCCCATACCTCCACACACTAGCGCCCCGATACGGAATACCATTAATCAGCCTCCCTTTACATTGAAACAGCTCTCCAAATTGGAACTTACTATCGTCCTATTTGTATGCATGCCTCTCTCGTAGAACTGGTAGAAACAGAAAATGTCTGTGATCGTTTTGTTCAATGCCATATGTGAACTTCAATGTGCATGTGTATGGCATGCTATAAATTATACCTACACGTGTGCTTCCCTCAGTATCCTATACAGTCCTTATATCGTATAACTGACCAAGTCTGGATTTTATACTGAGCCAGTTAAAGTCTGATACAAAATAATGTTAACTAATTGTGGTACAAATTGTTTACATTAAAAGCGGGAAGGTTTGAGGTAAAACAAATTGTTCGAAAAATTCCCGGCTAATATCGATTACTGAGTGGTACAAAATTTATATGATACAAAATTGTCAGACGAAATTGTTTACAGAATGGTTGTTACATATTATTCACAAACTTACTGATACAAGTTATTAGAAAATTGGTACAGACTGCTTACAAAATGTACATTGGCGGTGTATGATAATTATAAGATGTTAAAAAATGGCTACAAATTGTTACAAAATGAATGATACAAGAAGTTAGATTATCGGTACAAATTGTTACAAAATGTGTGATATACGATGTTAGAAAATGGCTACAGATAGTTACAAAATGAATGATACAAGAAGTTAGATTATCGGTACAAATTGTTACAAAATGTGTGATATAAGATGTTAGAAAATTGCTACAAATTGTAACAAAAGTGTGTAGGTGATATAAGATTTTAGAAAATTGGTACAAATTGTTAACTGAATTAATATCTGAATTCCACTACGTAACAGTACAGATATACTCCGATATCTTAATGGAACGGAGTGTACCTGTACTGTTACGTAGTGGAATTCAGATCTGGTTTTAATCAGATTGAAATTGTTACAAAATATGTGATATAAGAAGTCAGAGAATTGGTACAAATTGTTACAAAATGTACGATACAAGATTTTAGAAAATTGGTACAAATTGTTACAAAATGTACGATACAAGATGTTAGAAAATTGGTACAAATTGATGACTGAATTAATGGTACAATACTTGGTACAAATTGTTGACTGAATTAATGGTACAACACTTGGTACAAATGGTTCCCAGAATGTGATACACGAAACGTGATACAATGTAGCACGCATGATATCACAGACTGTGTGTGCTAACTCAGCAATCGTGATATGTAAACACGACATATAATTGTCATGAGGTCTGTTCCAGTGCCCTACTTAGTAAAACCATTCTGTCAATAATGTAGATAGCTATATTATTTATACTAATGTATGGAAATCGGCGTACAATCCGTACTTAGCTTGTTCTAAGTACCATGTCAATGGCCTTCTTGTGTAAGGCAATCCGCGATAATGGCCTCTGCATATCATCAATATGATGTTTCGACACCAGAGAAATTGCTGTCTACAAGTCTTATCCCGTGCCTCTGTTGGCTGCGATTTCTTCACTGTCAATACCGGGATGTTTTATCAGAAAGTAGACGGACAGCTCAGAGATAAATTGGTACTGAACAAAGGGCGTTTTTGCATTCTGTGTGCAATAAAATGCTGGCGAATGGTGTGTCTGTGCGTATGCCGACTCGATAGGGTGTTCGTCATTGTCCCTTGATTACAATGCGTACACGAAGATCAAATATTGTGTTAGGCGTATTGGAATGACTTTGGTATGATTCCCTGGCCATTCTATACGGACTTTTACTTGTAGTCTGGGTGTTAGTTAGCAATCAATGCCTCTTAACACAATCCTACCATGTAATGACATACTTTAGCAAGGCCTAACGATTCAAATTGCTTGTCTGCAGTCGAACCAAAATTCAGTTGCAGTATCCTAACCGTTTATGTGTCCCTGTCCAAATTGTAAGATATTTTATACTTGACCATTGACTGGCCTGTTTCACCATCGACTGTCTATACTGAAGTAAGCACGCTTTTTTCCCCAAGTGAAATTACAAATGTACATGTAACATGACAATATCGGGAGCACTCCCCCTTTTATGTACACGTACATGTAACATGACAATATCGGGAGCACTCCCCCTTTTATGTACACGTACATGTAACATGACAATATCGGGAGCACTCCCCCTTTTATGTACACGTACATGTAACATGACAATATCGGGAGCACTCCCCCTTTTATGTACACGTACATGTAACATGACAATATCCGAAGCAATCCCTTATTTACATGTAACATGACAATATCGGGAGGAGTCCCCCTTCTACTTTTAATTTGACAATATCCGGAGTAGTTCCTCTCATTTACATGTAACATGACAATATCCGAAGCAATTCCTTATTTACATGTAACATGACCATATCGGGAGGAGTCCCCCTTTTACTTTTAACATGACAATAACCGGAACAGTCACTTATTTACATGTAACATGACAATATCGGGAGCACTCCCCCTTTTATGTACACGTACATGTAACATGACAATATCCGAAGCAATCCCTTATTTACATGTAACATGACAATATCGGGAGGAGTCCCCCTTCTACTTTTAATTTGACAATATCCGGAGTAGTTCCTCTCATTTACATGTAACATGACAATATCCGAAGCAATCCCTTATTTACATGTAACATGACCATATCGGGAGGAGTCCCCCTTTTACTTTTAACATGACAATAACCGGAACAGTCACTTATTTACATGTAACATGACAATATCCAAAGCAGTCCCTCATTTACATGTAACATATAAATATCGGGAGGAGTCCCCTTTTACTTTTAATATGACAATATCCGGAGCAGTTCCTCTCATTTACATGTAACATGACAATATCCGGAGCAGTTCCTCTCATTTTTACATGTAACATGACAATATCAGGAGCAGTCCTTCATTTACATGTAACATGACAATATCCGGAGCAGTTCCTCTCATTTACATGTAACATATAAATATCGGGAGGAGTCCCCCTTTTACTTTTTATATGACAAGATCCGGAGAAGTTCCTCATTTACATGTAACATGACAATATCGGGAGGAGTCCCCCTTCTACTTTTAATTTGACAATATCCAGAGTAGTTCCTCTCATTTACATGTAACATGACAATATCCGAAGCAATCCCTTATTTACATGTAACATGACCATATCGGGAGGAGTCCCCTTTTACTTTTAACATGACAATAACCGGAACAGTCACTTATTTACATGTAACATGACAATATCCAAAGCAGTCCCTCATTTACATGTAACATATAAATATCGGGAGGAGTCCCCTTTTACTTTTAATATGACAATATCCGGAGCAGTTCCTCTCATTTACATGTAACATGACAATATCCGGAGCAGTTCCTCTCATTTTTACATGTAACATGACAATATCAGGAGCAGTCCTTCATTTACATGTAACATGACAATATCCGGAGCAGTTCCTCTCATTTACATGTAACATATAAATATCGGGAGGAGTCCCCCTTTTACTTTTTATATGACAAGATCCGGAGAAGTTCCTCATTTACATGTAACATGACAATATCGGCAGGAGTCCCCCTTTTACTTTTAACATGACAATATCCGGAGCAGTCCCTCATTTACATGTAACATGACAATATCCGGAGCAGTCCCCTTTTTACTTCTAACATGACAATATCTGGAGCAGTCCCTCATTTACATGTAACATGACAATATCCGGAGCAGTCCCTCATTTACATGGAACATATAAATATCGGGAGGAGTCCCTCCTTTACTTTTTATATGACAAGATCCGGAGAAGTTCCTCATTTACATGTAACATGACAATATCGACAGGAGTCCCCCTTTTACTTTTAACATGACAATATCCGGAGCAGTCCCTCATTTACATGTAACATGACAATATCCGGAGCAGTCCCCTTTTTACTTCTAACATGACAATATCTGGAGCAGTCCCTCATTTACATGTAACATGACAATATCCGGAGCAGTCCCTCATTTACATGGAACATATAAATATCGGGAGGAGTCCCCCCTTTACTTTTAATATGACAATATCCGGAGCAGTTCCTCTCATTTACATGTAACATGATAATATCCGGAGCAGTCCTTAATTTACATGTAACATGACAATATCCGGAGCAGTTCCCCATTTACATGTAACATGACAATATCAGGAGGAGTCCTCCTTTACTATTAACATGACAATAACCGGAGCAGTCCATCATTTACATGTAACATGACAATATCCGGAACAGTCCTTTCATAATTGATACGGACATTCCACGTTTTTTGTTTCTTAAAGAAATTATTATTACAGGTAAGTCTTACTTTCACCAACGCTCACATGTAAAAAGATATCTCGAGTTTAAACCCCCCAAAAGGGCCTTTTTAGGTTAACTGTCTTTGCATTTAAGACGGGAGAACCAAACTTGTTAAGTAGTATATGTCCAAAGTCGTAACTTGCATTCTTGACTACAATTGTGTGTATAATATTTTTCACAAATGCATGCCATGTACTTAAATCGTTACAACATAAAAACTTTAAACGAAACTCTGATCATATCAGTAACTCGAGATTCTAATGACAATCTTTTATATAGACACATCGCGTGTTTTGTAGCGAGGTAAGTACTCGCATAGTTATAAATGAATGCTCTCTTGGTCTTATAGCCATTTGGGCATTTTTAAAATAATGAAATAATTCAAGTTCATTGATACCTGCACAACAATACAGCAAAGTTTATTTAATTGATCATTGGAGTATGTTCCCTTATGTTCAGATTCTGAAATAAAGTAGAAAATTATATAATTGTTCATTGCCAATACACAACTGTACTAGAACGGAACCCGAGCACACAACATAATAACAGCTAAGAGCCACAAAAACCAAAGGGAAAACCTGAAACTCAACAATATAGCACAACCTTAGAAGACACCGAAACAAAAGGAAACACATCAACAGTGATCAATTTACAATTTATTTCCAAGAGTCCTTTTTGTACAAATAACCGACAACAAAGATTCCAACAATGTTAGATTGAAGTATTTCAAGAATTTCCATGAGTCCCATCATCAATTTATGAGAACTGGACTCGGGACTCGCACGTAGATTGCAGGTAATCAAACTCAACAACATAGCACAACCATAGAAGACACCAAAACAAAAGGGAAAACATCAAACTCCACAATATAGCACCACCATAGAAGACACCAAAACAAAAGGGAAAACATCAAAACTCCACAATATAGCACCACCATAGAAGACACCAAAGCAAAAGGGAAAACATCAAACTCCACAATATAGCACTACACAGGAGACACCAAAACAAAAGGGAAAACATCAAAACTCCACAATATAGCACCACCATAGAAGACACCAAAGCAAAAGGGAAAACATCCAACTCCACAATATAGCACTACACAGGAGACACCAAAACAGAATGGAAAACATCAAACTCCACAATATAGCACTACACAGGAGACACCAAAATAAAAGGAAAACATCAAACTAAACAAAATAGCACAACCCTACAAGACACCAAAACAAAAGGAAAACATCAAACTCCACAATATAGCACTACCCAGGAGTCACCAAAATAAAAGGAAAACATCAAACTCCACAATATAGCACTACCCAGGAGACACCAAAATAAAAGGAAAACATCAAACTAAACAAAATAGCACAACCCTACAAGACACCAAAACAAAAGGAAAACATCAAACTCCACAATATAGCACTATCCAGGAGACACCAAAACAAAAGGGAAAACATCAAACTCCACAATATAGCACAACCCTACAAGACACCAAAACAAAAGGAAAACATCAAACTCAACAACATCGCACAACCCAGGAGTCACCAAAATAAAAGGAAAACATCAAACTCAACAATATAGCACTACCCAGGAGACACCAAAACAAAAGGAAAAAATCAAACTCAACAATATACCCCAACCATAGAAGACACCAAAACAAAAGGGAAAACATCAAACTCAACAACATAGCACAACCATAGAAGACACGAAAACAAAAGGAAAACATTAAACTCCACAATATAGCACTACACAGGAGACACCAAAACAAAAGGAAAACATCAAACGTAACAATATAGCACTACCCAGGAGACACCAAAACAAAAGGAAAACATCAAATACCACAATATAGCACAACCCAGGAGACACCAAAACAAAAGAGAAAACATCAAACTCTACAATAGAACACAACCCAGGAGACACCAAAATAAAAGGAAAACATCAAACTCCACAATATAGCACTACCCAGGAGACACCAAAACAAAAGGAAAACATCAAACTCCACAATATAGCACTATCCAGGAGACACCAAAATAAAAGTAAAACATCAAACTCCACAACATAGCACAACCCAGGAGACACCAAAACAAAAGGAAAACATCAAACTCAACAACATCGCACAACCAAGGAGACACCAAAATAAAAAGAAAACATCACACTCCACAATAGAGCACTATCCAGGAGACACCAAAACAAAAGGAAAACATCAAACTCCACAATATAGCACCACCATAGAAGACACCAGAGCAAAATGGAAAACATCAAACTCCACAATATAGCACTACACAGGAGACACCAAAACAAAAGGGAAAACATCAAACTCAATGATAAAGCACTACCCAGGAGACACCAAAATAAAAGGAAAACATTAAACTCCACAATATAGCACTATCCAGGAGACACCAAAACAAAAGGGAAAACATCAAACTCAATGATAAAGCACTACCCAGGAGACACCAAAATAAAAGGAAACATCAAACTTAACAATATAGCACAACCCAGAAGACACCAAAACAAAAGAGAAAACATCAAACTCCACAATATAGCACTATCCAGGAGACACCAAAACAAAAGGGAAAACATCAAACTCAATGATAAAGCACAACCCAGAAGACACCAAAACAAAAGGAAAACATCAAACTAAACAAAATAGCACAACCCTACAAGACACCAAAACAAAAGGAAAACATCAAACTCCACAATATAGCACTACCCAGGAGTCACCAAAATAAAAGGAAAACATCAAACTCCACAATATAGCACAACCCAGGAGACACCAAAATAAAAGGAAAACATCAAACTCCACAATATAGCACTACCCAGGAGACACCAAAACAAAAGGAAAACATCAAACTCAACAACATAGCACTACCCAGGAGTCACCAAAATAAAAGGAAAACATCAAACTAAACAATAAAGCACTTCCCTAGAAAACACCAAAACAAAAGGAAAACATCAAACTCAACAATATAGCACTACCCCAGGAGACACCAAAACAAAAGGAAAACATCAAAAATAGCACTACCCCAGGAGACAACAAAACAAAAGGGAAAACATCAAACTCAACAACATAGCACCACCCAGGAGACACCAAAACAAAAGGGAAACATCAAACTCCACAATATAGCACTACCCTAGAAAACACCAAAACAAAAGGAAAACATCAAACTCAACAATATAGCACTTCCCTAGAAAGCACCAAAACAAAAGGAAAACATCAAACTCCACAATATAGCACTATCCAAGAGACACCAAAACAAAAGGAAAACATCAAACTCAACAATATAGCACTATCCAGGAGACACCAAAACAAAAGGAAAACATCAAACTCAACAACATAGCACTACCCAGGAGACACCAAAACCAAAGGAAAACATCAAACTCAACAACATAGCACAACCCAGGAGACACCAAAATAAAAGGAAAACATCAAACTCCACAATATAGCACTACCCTAGAAAACACCAAAACAAAAGGAAAACATCAAACTCAACAATATAGCACTTCCCCAGGAGACACCAAAATAAAAGGAAAATATCAAACTCCACAATATAGCACTACGCCAGGAGACACCAAAACAAAAGGAAAACATCAAACTCCACAATATAGCACTACCCCAGGAGACACCAAAATAAAAGGAAAACATCAAACTCCACAATATAGCACTACCCCAGGAGACACCAAAATAAAAGGAAAACATCAAACTCCACAATATAGCACTACCCCAGGAGACACCAAAATAAAAGGAAAACATCAAACTCCACAACATAGCACAACCCAGGGGACACCAAAACAAACAGAAAACATCAAACTCCACAATATAGCACTACCCAGGAGACACCAAAACAAAAGGAAAACATCAAACTCCACAATATAGCACTACCCCAGGAGACACCAAAATAAAAGGAAAACATCAAACTCCACAATATAGCACTACCCCAGGAGACACCAAAATAAAAGGAAAACATCAAACTCCACAATAAAGCACTACCCCAGGAGACACCAAAATAAAAGGAAAACATCAAACTCCACAATATAGCACTACCCCAGGAGACACCAAAACAAAAGGAAAACATCAAACTCAACAATATAGCACTTCCCTAGAAAACACCAAAACAAAAGGAAAACATCAAACTCCACAATATAGCACTACCCCAGGAGACACCAAAATAAAAGGAAAACATCAAACTCCACAATATAGCACTACCCCAGGAGACACCAAAGCAAAAGGAAAAATCGAACTCAACAACATAGCACTACCCAGGAGACACCAAAATAAAAGGAAAATATCAAACTCAACAACATAGCACTACCCAGGAGACACCAAAGCAAAAGGAAAAATCGAACTCAACAACATAGCACAACCATAGAAGACACCAAAACAAAAGGGAAAACATCAAACTCAACAACATAGCACAACCCAGGAGACACCAAAACAAAAGGAAAACATCAAACTCGACAAAATAGCACAACCCAGGAGACACCAAAACAAAAGGAAAACATCAAACTCAACAACATCGCACAACCCAGGAGACACCAAAATAAAAGGAAAATTTCAAACTCCACAATATAGCACTACACAGGAGACACCAAAACAAAAGGGAAAACATCAAACTCCACAATAAAGCACTACACAGGAGGCACCAAAACAAAAGGGAAAACATCAAACTCAACATCATAGCACTACCAAAATGAACACTTAAAACTAAAAGGGAAAACATCAAACTCAACAATAAAGCACTACACAGGAGACACCAAAACAAAAGGAAAACATCAAACTCCACAATATAGCACTACCCAGGAGACACCAAAACAAAAGGAAAACATCAAACTCCACAATATAGCACAACCTCGGAGACAACAAAACAAAAGGAAAAACAACAAACTCAACAACATACAAATGTGTACAACCTTAGAAGAAACCAAAAATAAAAAAAGCAAACATTAAACTCAACAACATAGCACAACCCCCGAAGACACCAAGATATAATTCATTTCCATGGGTCCTTTTTGTACAAATAACAGAAAACACTGGGTCCCACAATGTTAAATTGAAGTATTTCCAGAATTTCTAAGAGTCCCATCATCAATTTATGGTTACTGGACTCGGGACCCGCACGTACATTGTAGATTGATCCCTGCACCAAACACAACAATATAGCACGACCCCATAAGACACCAAAACAAAAGGAAAAACACGATAAAAATCCACCAAATATCCGAACACTAGGAACACCAAAACATAAGGGAAACAACATAAAAATCCACCAAATAATTACATCATCAAACTCCACAAAATTGCAAAGGCGGCTCCATAAGCTCTGATTTTTTTCTGTTTTATACAACATTAGAAAAGCGTTCAGTAATACTTGTAGAGGCACATTGTAACAGACAAACAGAAGGGCGGACGGACAAAGACGTATGAAGCAATCTTTTGTGTGAACCAGTGTCTCGATTACCCCGGATTAGCCTACAAGTAGGACGTGGTTTAGTATAAGTAGTCTGACGGACGACACGCTCCGTGTATCTAAGGTCAGTCAGTGTATAGCTGTTTATGTACACTTCTCCCCATTATTTATGACATGGCATTATAAACAGATCCTCAAGCTCCACTACTGTGTACAGGAAAACAGGTGCGCTGGGCAAAAATTGGACATATTTCAGTTCTTTCGTGATACCCAAGCACTCCACATGTAATTAGATAGAATTGTGACAAGTAGGAATGAAATATTATTTCCAAATGATTTAAATTTTCCAACTCTAACTTGATAATGTCTCTGACCAAACATTTAAGAAATCGAGGCATGAGAACAAATTGAAAAAAAAACTCCAGTACAACCTTATAGCCATGATAAAGCCCTATTTTGTTGAGTGGGTTTAGAAACCAATACTAAACGTGTCAATTTCAAATTTACAATATCCTGTCTTTTTATAATAGCGCACTTCTTTCACATATTTGAGCGTTTTTTGTTTGTTTTGAGGCGATTCTACGTCATACAGTAAAGAATTTTAATGTGTATTACTTAATACTTAACCTATACGGAAGCTCTATATTCTAGTAATTTATGTGCTCTAACGTCAGTGTTAAAGAGGGAGAGAGAGAAAAAACCTGTACATTCTGTATGAACGGAGCACCACCCCATATTACCCTATACAATCAAGTAGGTATGTACATTTGTAAAATATTTTATCTAGCAAGCATCTTCTGACTGCGAGTTCATTTCACGAAATGTATATAGATATTTAGTCTACACAACTTATGCAAGTCATGTTTTAAGAGCCCATGGGTGTATTTTGTGGAATATTATCAACACATCCATAAATCATTTGAAAGATTAGAATCTTAAAATATTTTTAACGGGATTTTGGAAAGAACCACGGAAAGCGGGATTATAAATTACGCAAGGGAAACAACCGTGTTTTTTGTGTTAGGTGATCAGATAAGTGGACTGCTCGCCATGTTCCTGAATCAATTATGGCGTACATGCAGACATTTATGGTTGATGCTTTTTACTGATGCAGGAATCTTCCCCAGGGACAAGGTGCGAAGCCATATGGCCCATTTTGAGAGACTAAGGGATCGTTTGATGGAAACTCCGAGAGGGGGAGCTAATTCGGCAGACAGGCACTTGTAGGCCCCCCCCCCCCCCTCCCAAACCAGCTTAGTACTGTCAGCTTTACAAAATTGATTTCGTAAGATTTAAAATGAGTCAAACAAAAATGTTTCAATATCAAATAAACCGTTTAAGATTGAACATATGGAGGATGTATTTATATTTCGCTTGATTGTAGCTATTCTTCAGACCTTCAATGCCTTTTCTAGATAAGTAAACCTCATAAATTAAAATCACGCTTTTTTTTCAAGTTTGCAAAGCTGTAGAAAAAATACTGCCATCGGGCCTGTTGTGCATGTTCCCAAGCCGGGGTCAGATAGGGGAACCTAATAGACTCTCCGTTATCATTTCCCATCGGTAATTTATCAGTGGTACGAGCAGGGCTCTATCAACGGTTAACACTTCAAACTGGCATTCTGATGACGTTTTTCAATTTTTCAAAATTTTATAGTCATGACTCTGAACTAGAGTGTGGTAACCATGGATGTGCATTGATGTGAGGTTGTGTGCTGGAAACACTGACTTCCGACATTGTGTAATGGTAGCTCAGACGCTGGGTATATAAGTGATACTCTTTGGAATAGTTTATATAATTGTGTGTAATTGGAAAATGTGTGTAAGTAATTTGTTCTCGGCGAGGTTTTGGCAGCAGGTGTGAAAGGTTAGCCGGGGGGAGCGAGATAAGATGTAGGTAATTCAGTATTATAGATACGTAGTGAAGAGTTGTGTTGATGAATCCTAAACAACACCACGAATAAAACTGATTGTGTGTACATCCCCCGTGTGTTTATTATTTATATTCAATCCAAATGTTTTTTCAAGTCCCTGCAAGTGTAATCAATGTTTATATATAATCAAAACTTGTCCCCGTGTACCTGATGTTCGTATACAATTTTTCTTTCTCGGTCTTTGGAGAATGACATGTTTTGTAGGACCGATGGTGTCTGCGGAGAGTGGTGGTGACCAGTGAGGAGACCGACGGTGTCTGTGGGCACCGATCATGTCTGTTGGACCCAATGATGGAGCCAAATGCTTTTCCATTATGTCTTTAAGTTTGAAATATGTCCCGGGAGATTCAAAATTGATTTCAGTGTAATTTGGTTTTCTATTAAAAATCAAACCACAACGTTACCATATCAAATGTTCGGGTGTTCTGAGTGAATTGAGCGACCTCTGGAACAAATCATATAAACCTACAAAGATATTATAGGTGGAGATCCTGACAGATGGACTACACCGACACATTTCTAGTCAGCATAAAGTCGAACATCCGAAAGAACTGACATCAGCAAACACAACGGAAAGTCGCTTCGTCTATTACTAACATAAAAATATGTCGAGACGACCATTAAGATACCCAGAGCAGACACGTTGTCTGTCAATAGTTTCTGATAAATAGACATTTATAGAAACCCGGCTAGGATAGAGAACACATGCTATGGACAGCACTAACACATATTTATCTGTGTACGATATCAATACGCCACACTCCTTTATCAGTAATTCCGAGTACAAGTTTAGATAGGACATAGTGATGACTCCTCCGTACGCCCGAATCTCTCTAGCCCACAAAGACAATTCCACTGATTTCGCATTGAAAGTTACGAGCTGATGCAACCTATCTATGACCCCGATCACTTACAACGTGTAACAAACAACGACAGTTTTGCTAATATCATAATAAAGAAAAATAATTACCCAACGATTCAAAAGAACAAAAAGTTTATTGAATTTAAAACAATAAAGGAGTTCTGTCTCCAAGTATGTTTTGCTATTTTATTGAACAAAGGGCGACTACTCTGTAAAATGTGGAGGACTCCCTTTCTATAAATAACATTAATTTTCCTTCTAAAGTAATTCTAGTTTACGAAAAAGACACGTGTAGGACGACTCGACTGAAAGACAATGCAAACGTTCTCCTCTCCAGGACAGGGACATTGGGATTTCTCCGTATTACTGTTAACGAGCATCCTTATTTTAGCGATTTTATTGTGAGTGGGCCGAATCACAATTGTGCTTATTTGTTTAAATTCGGTAATGTGCTAATATTTGAGTGCGCCATATTACAGTGTTTAGAGTAAATATTTATATTTAAGCGAATGTTGATCGTGACTCCAAAACGTATTAATGATACTCTCAAAACATCGGAAAAGTCTAAAAGAATCCCATTATAATTGATTATCAGGTCCCTGTTAGCTCCCCCTCGTGCCAGTGAGTGTCCAATAAAACTTAATGTACAGCAAAACTAAACATGTCGCAAGCGTTTAGCGTTATAGAAACCAGGCACCCTAAGTGGGTGTAGAGTGACCCTATACCATCCGACTCGGGACAGAAAAATACTGCACGTACAGTTACGTACCCTCTACAGCCTGTGACGTACTGACCAGACACTCAGACATACAGGTTTGCTGTTCATTTCACCAGACATGACGTTCAACGAGCGACAAGCGGCGTCTCGTGCACATCAATGACGTCATATCAATAAGGCACGCTACTTAATTGCTCGACGTCAAATTTTGGCACAAATGTGAACAATTTTTAAATGGAGGATGACGTTTTGTTCTCGGAGGGGTCTCTCAGAATCAATAAATAAAAGTCTTGTCTTTATACAGACGAATGTTCAAAGTCTGTCACACCGTTGAAATTGCTTTTGAAATGTGAGAATGGCTACATAGGAAGGAATGCCTTTTTTTCTGAGAGATAGGTAATACATCTACGTTATCTGCGTGCTTGTCATGCATTATTTTACGTCACAGTGGCCAGATAAATCATTGTGGACCAGAACTATAACAGTTATTTCTCTCTCCCGGGGTAATCACTGAAGCAACGCTGATTCTGGTAAATTGAAATATATGTCGTGGAAAGGCTAGCAGATTTCCATTATTTAAATCACCATAACCAGTTTTTTATCTCCTGGGGCAGAACTCACACCCCGTGTTCCGGGCCATATATCAAACATTAATATTCAACGACATATGTCGTATATTATGTAGTTTGGATATCACACAGGAGGCAATATGGACCAAAAATACTCCAGCGTACCAGGAAAAATACTCCTTATACTACACACAAAAACAATGGCCTTCTACAACGGGCAGACCTGGTCCTAGAACCTAACACTGGTCAGTCTGACCCTAAACAACAGACAGGAGACAGACCTGGTCCTAGTACCTAATACTGGACAGTATGACCCTAAACAACAGACAGGAGACAGACCTGGTCCAGGTACCTTACACTGGTCAGTCTGATCCTAAACAACAGACAGGAGACAGACCTGGTCCTAGTACCTAACACTGGTCAGTCTGACCCTAAACAACAGACAGGGGACAGACTTGTTCCTAGTACCTAACACTGGTCAGTCTGACCCTAAACACCAGACAGGAGACATACTTGGTCCTAGTACCTAACACTGGTCAGTCTGACCCCAAACAACAGACAGGAGACAGACCTGGTCCTAGTACCTAACACTGGACAGTCTGACCCCAAACAACAGACAGGAGACAGACCTGGTCCTAGTACCTAACACTGGTCAGTCTGACCCTAAACAACAGACAGGAGACAGACTTGGTCCTAGTACCTAACACTGGTCAGTCTGACCCTAAACAACAGACAGGAGACAGACTTGGTCCTAGTACCTAACACTGGTCAGTCTGACCCTAAACAACAGACAGGAGACAGACTTGGTCCTAGTACCTTACACTGGTCTGTCTGACCCTAAACAACAGACAGGTGACAGACTTGGTCCTAGTACCTTACACTGGTCAGTCTGACCCTAAACAACAGACAGGAGACAGACTTGGTCCTAGTACCTTACACTGGTCAGTCTGACCCTAAACAACAGACAGGGGACAGACCTGGTCCTAGTACCTAACACTGGTCAGTCTGACCCTAAACAACAGACAGGGGACATACTTGGTCCTAGTACTTTACACTGGTCAGTCTGACCCTAAACAACAGACAGGAGACTGACCTGGTCCAGGTACCTAACACTGGACAGTCTGACCCTAAACAACAGACAGGAGACAGACCTGGTCCTAGTACCTAACACTGGACAGTCTGACCCTAAACAACAGACAGGAGACAGACTTGGTCCTAGTACCTAACACTGGACAGTCTGACCCTAAACAACAGACAGGAGACAGACTTGGTCCTAGTACCTAACACTGGTCAGTCTGACCCTAAACAACAGACAGGAGACAGACTTGGTCCTAGTACCTAACACTGGTCAGTCTGACCCTAAACAACAGACAGGAGACAGACTTGGTCCTAGTACCTTACACTGGTCTGTCTGACCCTAAACAACAGACAGGTGACAGACTTGGTCCTAGTACCTTACACTGGTCAGTCTGACCCTAAACAACAGACAGGAGACAGACTTGGTCCTAGTACCTTACACTGGTCAGTCTGACCCTAAACAACAGACAGGGGACAGACCTGGTCCTAGTACCTAACACTGGTCAGTCTGACCCTAAACAACAGACAGGGGACATACTTGGTCCTAGTACTTTACACTGGTCAGTCTGACCCTAAACAACAGACAGGAGACTGACCTGGTCCAGGTACCTAACACTGGACAGTCTGACCCTAAACAACAGACAGGAGACAGACCTGGTCCTAGTACCTAACACTGGACAGTCTGACCCTAAACAACAGACAGGAGACAGACTTGGTCCTAGTACCTAACACTGGACAGTCTGACCCTAAACAACAGACAGGAGACAGACCTGGTCCTAGTACCTTACACTGGACAGTCTGACCCTAAACAACAGACAGGGAACAGACTTGGTCCTATGAAGTACCTAACACTGGACAGTTTGACGCAGAGGGTCAAAAGTGAGAGTAGATCCGGTATCCAAAGACAGTCCCACGTGGTCACGGATCGGGCCGGTTACAAGTCACAAGGTCCCATCGGCGTAATCGAACCCCGGTGGGGCCAGTGTGTTATCCAACATCCACTGCGCCATCCGACCACTATTTAGTTCTGTTAAACGAACACCAGACCATATATATCCTTAATTTGTTTATGGACACTTACATCAATGTATCAAGACCCGCGACGTCACAAAACATTTTGACAGATAGAACATTGATGTAGCATATCACCTAGTTACTTACTCTATATCAGAAACACATTAATGGACAGCCAGGTCACACTACCCTTATTAATCTGGTATACATATGATCTGTATAAAATCTTTCTCCTCATTACCGAAATATAAAGTACTGAAAGCCACCTACCTTATCGTGAACAGGTAATCCCGCGACTATTGAGTCACCGATATTTATACCTGCTGTTTTCAAGATGACGTAATCCAGTTATGCAATAAATGAACGAACCTGTTGGATCAAATCAACGTTTATATTAACATCCAAGTTTTAAGTAAATCCCTGTCCGATCCTCTACGTACACTGGAGCTGTACAAGTGAGCGATTTACGTGTAAGTAACACAGCTACTACTAGTGTACTGATGTATGGCTCGCGTGTATACCTTATATATACTAATGCTATATACCTGTCTAATTTAAAGAACGCCCTTTGTCAGGCACCCTCTTCAACCTTTTCGGTTCAAATGCCGGTTTCCTTGTTATGGCGTTCACGCTTCAGTGAATATGCAGGTCCCTTTAAACACTATCCGAGGCCGGGACCATCGCTCCCGTAAATAGCCCTCCTTCGCGTGATTCCGGCCGGGAATAAGATACGAGCTTGTCAATACCAAGGAAATAAAGACAAAGTCTTTTGTTCGTGCTAATATAAGTATGTAACAGCGCTGAGATCGGGCTGTGAGCCTTTTGGAGTACCAGCCTTGCTTTAAACAGATATTTCACGCCGACACAACACAGACCTTCTCGTTTAACGAGCGATTAGCTTTAAAACTCGGCGTGAAAACATTTTTATCAGTAACACACTTTTTCGTAAATAAAGTTATCTCGGTTCGAAAATATACTCGCTGGGGTTTAAAACATTCAGCGTCAGCTAGAAACATTAAAACGACAAATATTTTTCAAAAATATTACAGAATTTCCTTATCTTTTCAACAAAAATTGTTAAGCTTAAATGAACCCGTAATCTTCCATGTGATCCGGTACTCGGCAAATTCTTTCAACCACGTGTAAAAATAACAATAAGCCTTGTCTATTTTACAAAAGATTAGGAGATAAATCTCTGTTAGCATGTTTCAGCTGTTCTGTTCATTTCAGTGCTATCTGCTTGTCTCGTAACACTGGATGTGCGAGATTTGTCGATAACTGACAATACGGACGTCGTCAAATTGTTACCGATACCTGCCCATTTCTTACTGTTCGGGGGGAGGGGGTGCAATTAAGTGGGACACGTCACACCACAAACTTCTATACAAGTGTTATCGGACGTCATCTAAATATAGGAACAGCCCGACACACAAATCAACCTGTAATTTAAGCGTCAAAAAAATAATGTGTATGTTTTTCTATGTACTAGTGAAGTTGAAGTTGTTAAAGCCACGTTTCGTATATTTATCTCAGTTTTTCACCAGTTGATTTATATATTTTACCTGTGTGGCCTATATATACCCACACAGACTTTTATACAAATGTATCAACAATTGAAAACACAGAGCAAACATTTTGTCGATCCCATACACATTGTACAAATAAAATGGCCTTCCCACAAACGACCACTCATAATTACAAGGTTTGTACGTGGAACGTTATCGCCAGAAAACACTGGCCTCACCCAATGACCCTTAAAGGAGCTAATAAGAACCCTCCATCCGCTTACCGAGTGGGCGAATGTGTGTAGTGAATATAAACATTTACTTTTCATCGTTTAAATAGTGAACTATACTTAACATGCAGTATTTAGTCATAAAATCTCGCGGATTACACGTAGAGAACAAACTGCTGTTTATTTTTATTTCCGAAGCCTTGTTAGTTTTGCTGGAGTTGATAAAACGCTGAATATCTAGCGAGCACAAAATGTCCGTACTTAACGTGTAATTATGGCTTATCAAAAATTGATATATTCCCTTTAAAAAGTAGATAAATAGCCGAGTTAGAATGACCACGCCAATTTGATTTAAATTGAGATAGCTTGGCTGATAGTGCGGTATTATCTATTGAGAGGGTAAACCTTGGGAGAGCCCCGCCCACGCGGCGGGGCGTGGTCGCCGGCATGTCGCTGCACATTTTCGTAATTATTTATTGATTGTCAGCTATTACAGCTCATACATATCAACACTTGTGCATCGCAACTTTAATTACAACATTTATTTCCATTGTCATTCCATTAATTACAATCATTTATCATGATCTAAAAAGTGAACACAATATGTGTAAAAGATAAGCTATCTGAAATAACACAATTTGTATTTTCCAATGATAACAGTTATACTCAATAAAGTGCGTAGGCATTCTTTGAGACAAGTATACACGTGACTTCGTCCTCGATTTCGTTTATACAGGAGAGTTCTCAGCTGTCTTTGTATGATATATATTTCAGTATACTCGTGTGAATCTACTAAATATAATTGACACTTTGCAATTATATTTGCAGTAATTTTCAAGAAATAATGCATTAATCTTGTCGAAGAGTGTTTACTGCCTGTCACACTTGTCAATCTTGAATATCCTTTCATCATGTTGGTTTTGTATGGCATGTTTTGACTTTTCAACTTTTTACACCACCATTTCTTGATCTTTTCCGATTGTATGTATTTCAACATGTCAATTTTAGATTCGGTTTTACAGTTTTAATAATAATAATAATAATAATAATAATAATAGACTTTATTTAAACTTGATAACATGTTGAGCTTAAAGCTCGTCTTACACATGGTCAAGATACATATAAAATATACAATATTTACAACATTAAAGAATACATTTAATAATAATAAACAATTAGGACACATATGATAAATAATACTTCAAAGTTTGTAGCTGTCAGTACAAGTGAAGATATAAAATACATCCAGAGGAAGATTACAAATTACTCCATAAAAAAATTCTTTGCTGCTTTCTTAAAAGATAAAAGTGTTGTAGAATTTCTCACATGATTTGGTAAAAGATTCCATGTATGAGCTCCTTGATACTTAAAAGACTTTTTAAAAGTATTTGTACTATGTGATGGTAAGTAAAAGACATTTGTGTTTGAAAATCTGGTAGCTCTATTATGGACATCTGACATTCGAGTAAAACAATTTAAATTTTGTGGTGCTAGATTGTTAAGTATCTTGTACATAAAAACAGACTGACTATATAAAATCCTTTTACTAAAAGGCAGCCATCTCAGAAATTTAAACATGTCAAGAGAAGAAGTTGTAAAATCACAGTTTAAAATAATTCTGGCTGCTCTCTTCTGCAGTCGCTCCAACTTCACAATGTTCTTTTTAGAACTGTTGCCCCAGACAGTAGCACAGTAGTCCATATGGGGATTGATAAAACAGTTAAAAAATGTGATACTTGAGGTCTGGCTTAAAAATGATCTTAACTTTTTCATTTGGAAGATTTGACAAGATATTTTTCTACATAAATTTGAGAACTGGTAATCCCAGGATATACAGTCGTCAACTGATACTCCTAAGAGCTTTTCATGTTTGACATTTTCAATGTTTACATTGTTGATGACAACAGATAATTCACCTTTTAATTTGCTTTTCCTCTGGGAGGTAGAAACAAGCATTGCTTTGGTTTTGTCAGTATTTATACACATTTTGTTTACATCACACCACGATGAAACTGACTTGGCATCCTCGTTGAGGTTTTTGTTTATTTCACCAATAGATTTTGCATGGGTCTGGGCTGCAGTATCATCTGCATACATATACATATCACTCTGATTGGTTACTAGTGGGAGATCGTTTACATACAAAATAAACAACAATGGGCCCAATATTGATCCCTGAGGGACCCCAACTGAAAGGGCGAGAGAATCACTTAGAGTGTTTTTAAAATTTACAACCTGAAATCTCCCGCTCAAATAACTATCAAAAAACTCTACTGTTTTGGATGAACATCCATACAATTCAAGTTTAGAAAGTAAAATTTGGTGATTTACAAGATCGAAAGCCTTACGGAAATCCAAAAATAATACACCAGTTTTGTTGACACATACGTATTTTTTAACGAGTGTGTTGCTTAAGGTGTCTGACATTGTGATACCACTCAGCCCTCCGCCACACGGTCGCGGTGGCGAAGTGGTTAAGGTGTCTGACATTCTGCTACCACTAGCCCTCCACCACTGAGTCACAGTGGCCAAGTGGTTAAGGTGTCTGACATTCTGCTACCACTAGCCCTCCACCACTGGGTCGTGGTGACCGAGTAGTTAAGGTGTCTGACATTCTACTACCACTAACCCTCCACCACTGGGTCGTGGTGGCGAAGTGGTTAAGGTGTCTGACATTCTGCTACCACTAGCCCTTCACTGCTGGGTCGTGGGTTTGATGCCTTCGTGTGGCAGTCGACTGGTACTTTTCTCCACCGCCTAAACATGACACGTCCTGTAAATGACAAAAGCTGTTAATAGGACGTAAACACAAACAAACCTGGCACGTCCTCAAATGACCATAGCTGTTAATAGGACGTAATAACAAACAAACAAAAATCAAATTTACAGACGCATAACTATTCCTTTCTATATGTATGGAATCAAAGACTCTTACCTAGAGTAGTCTGTGTTGTATATCATGGACAAGTCTAGATAGGTTTATGTACCGTTTGATTGAGGCATTTTAGTATACCTAAAGAAGATACTTCCGCTGCTTAATGTTACAAAGTCTGTAAATAGTGAAGTAGAACTTTGACAATACTGGGTGGCGAAATCTGAGGATATTATACAGCCAATGTACTTTACCACCAATGCACTTTAACCGTAAACCAACTCTCGTAGGGTTTAGCACTGATAGAAACACATGTGTAATTGTAAAGACCACATACTGTTAGAGGGTAACTAAAATGTTCATGTTTTTGTATAAACTTACAACACACTAACAACCTATCCAATAGCTCTCCATTTCCTGCCATATATAAATACATTTTGAATAGGATTTAGGGGCTCCCATCTTAAAGATAGTTAACCTGTTAAAAAGATACTCTATTTCATAGAATGATATAATGCATCGACTGCGATCATTGTAGGAACATAAGAGTCACCTCCCTTGTGTCGAGTGCCAGCTCGACATAACATTCTCAACCTTGTATTGGCAATCAGATACATTGTAAATGCATGTTAAATATAAATCTCAACACTCCACAATAAACACACGACATGTCCAACGGATATGCAAAGGACTTTCTGCGACCCGAACTCTATTTTCATTAATGTTATATATAAAGTTTTTTATCAGAAAAATATTTTTCAGATTTCTCATGTATCAAGGTTTTAAACAAACTTGTTTTGTCCCCTTTTTTTAGAGTAACAAGGTTCATATTCAAAAATGCAAATTACGTTATTGTTCTTGTTAAGTTGATCAATGTATGAAATCCACGTATATGTACCATTTTTATGCATTTGTTTATTACTTTGTACATCTGAGACTACCAAAGCCATAATCCGAACTCAAAATCGATAAAACCAGATGCAAAATTGAAGAATAAGAAAGATTTACTCGGAGACACTTGGAAAAAGTCAAAAGAATAAGACCAGGTATTCCGGAAGTGTAAGCGTCTTCTGCTTCAACGATGACATCCGCCATGTCAATCTACTATCAAGCATTTTAAAAAACGTCCGCCTTCTTTTCATACAAGGATACATAGTAACTTTCAATGAGATCAAGATATTCTCATATCCTTCATCAACCTGCATCTCTCGAATCCCTGTGCCGTAAGTTTGTTCATCAGAAGCCGACATCTATCATGAAAATCTGGATATGAAGAGCAAGCCTTAAAATAGCGAATCAACAGTGACATATAAGTACCATAGGTTAGAGAAGCAGGGATGTAACTATCAAGAAAGGGACAGTTTCGATCGGAAAATTGAAATCGTCACGTTTATCGTACAGTTTTATTAGTAAGCTGCCCGTGTTTGTAGTAGTTCAAGTAAAAATCGAGGTAAGAAGCTGATGTAGACGAGTTTGGAGGTCCTTGATTTCAGTATATACGATCGACAAGGTAAGCAAACTTCTTGGTGTTTATAGACAACACATCGTCGATATACCTGAAAGTGAAATTGAAAGATTTGGCAAGGTTTTCGATCTGATGAGCTCATATGAAAACAAAAACAAGTCAGCCAAGAGTGGGGCAAAATTTGTTTTCATTGGCTGGAAAATCTGTCCTCCTAAACTATTTCCACTTTAGTATATTTCGTCTACGCTTTTCTTGTTTTTCACAAAGTATGTTCTAAAAATATTAGAGAAAACCGAAGCGTTAATTAAACCACAATCCAAACTAAAAATCGATTAAGCTAGGGGCAAAATATGTACAAAGGAAACATTTACATGGATACCCTAGTAAAAGTACAAGAGAATAAGACCATGTGTTCCGGAAGAGTAAGCGTTTTCTGTTTCATCGACGACACTTTCCATGTAAATCTTGGTCACAACCAGAATCGAGTCAGCATTGTCTATCACAACAAGTTAACACACTAATGAGCATACTCAAGAACGTCCATCTTCATATCACTTAAAGATACAGACTATTTATCAATGAGGCAAATATTGCGACCATAAAACTTGCCCATCATTCTAATCAACCTTCATCTCTCGAATCTCTGTGTTGTTAGTTTGTTTGTCAGCAGTCGACGTCGATCACGGAAATATCTATATTTAGATAGGATAGATCTAAGGAGCTCACAACCATACATTTGTATCGTCGTCCACCTTTCTCGGAAAAGAAAGCTCTCATAAAGAGGCAGGCTGTCTACATAATTCTCTATTTTGGTGACTTTGTTACGTGAACAATACACTAATGAATTGACGGATATTTTGATATGATATAAACATATTAGTCAGGGAAGCTGCCCATACCATATCACATACAAAACAGAAAGAACGTCTTCGGTCTCTCATTATGAGAGCTTTTTTCCAAGAAAGGTGAACGACGACATAAATACATATGTACATGGTTGTGAGCTATCTTGGAGCATACTTTGTGGAATATACATAAAAAGCTAGGATGAACTAGAACTGTAAGCCGATGGCTGACTAATACCCCCCCCCCCCCCCCCGCTACCTCTTATTAGAGGTGTCTGACATGTTTTTGAAAAAAACATGATGTAGTACAAGTTGTATATAACATGCATTATATAATGTATTATTTACTGAAATTGATCCAGTAGTTTAGGAGGAGTTGTCCGGACAACACATTATAATGGAAACCTGTGTATAGTGACCTGGTTACCATGGCAACCAAAATTTTGACAAACAAAACTCTGCATGCACATTTACACATGGTCCCCAACAATACTGCCAAGTTTCATTAAACTCGATCCAGTGGTTTATAGGAAGTTGTCCGGACAACACGTTATTACGGAAACCTGTGTATAGTGACCTGTTTACCATGGCAACCAAAATTTTGAAAAACGAAACTCTGCATGCACATCTACACATGGTCCCCAACAATACTGCCAAGTTTTATTGAAATCGATCCAGTAGTTTAGGAGGAGTTGTCCGGACAACATTTTATTATGGAAACCTGTGTATAGTGACCTGGTTACCATGGCAACCAAAATTTTGACAAACGAAACTCTGCATGCACATCTACACATGGTCCCCAACAATACTGCCAAGTTTTATTGAAATCGATCCAGTAGTTTAGGAGGAGTTGTCCGGACAACATTTTTCTACGGACAAACGGACAGACAGACAGACGGACAGACAAGCTGATTCCAGTATACCCCCCCTAACTTCGTTGCGGGGGGGGGGGGGTATAAATATACTCAGGAAGATGTGGTACGAATGATTGAATTCCTGGTAGACAATATCTTTGTTGATTTCGGAGGAAACTAACTGTACCCGACTTTTGACTGACTTGTGTTACGGTCAGAAATAAACCGTGGTAAAGCCAACAAAATAAACAATGCATCCTGTCTAAAATTTAACAATTTATTTTAACAATGACAAAATGACATTTACAGGTAAATACAATATTATCCTAAGTAATATAACAATAAATTGTACTCACAATATTCTCTGTGTAATAAGAATTAGAATGTCCAATGAATCCTTTTTACACTGTTTACAGTATCCAGGTCAAAGAATAAAAGATGAATTAATCCGTTAATCTAAGGTGAAATGATGGTATAAATCCCTGTCCGATTAATGAATGCAAGTGTACGTATTATAATCCCCAGTGTTTGGTAGTGCTGACCCACCAAAGCAGAGCTGAGCTTATATATACTTCTAAGTTTCTAGTTTATTCTAGACTATTCCAAGTCTAGAACATACATGTCCACACACAGAGAACATTCGGATTAATTCTACATATCAATAAGTAAACACGTTCGGTTTCTAGAATATTCTCAACATTGTTTACACGACACAAGTTATGCAATATAGTAAACATGTTTACATGACAAACTGCACAACATAGTCAATATGTTTACAACACACAAATTAAACCATATTATCAACATGTTTACATCGCACTCATTATGCTGTATAGTAACACCTCCCCCCTTTAAAAAAAATTTGAATGTTAATGAAAATTTTAGTAATTAATACAATGATTTAAAACATAATAGCTGTAAACATATGCAAATGAATTGTACAATTGCTCTGTCTTATTGAATAAACATCTAACCTACTCTAGACAAAGCATCAGCAATAACATTGTCTCTACCCTTGATATGAGTAACAATCATGTTGTATTCCTGTAACAACAAACTCCACCTTGTCAGTCTCTGATTTTTGTTTCACATCTTATGAAGAAAGGTGAGAGGGTTGTGATCAGTAAAAACAAGAATTGGATATAAAGTAATACTGAGATAAACATCAAAATGTTGTAAAGCTGACAACAATGCCAAACACTCTTTTTCAATGGTAGAATAGTTTTGCTGATATTTGTTAAGTTTCTTTGAAAAGTAACAAATAGGTCTATCTACATGTTCATCATCATCTTGAAACAAAACAGCCCCAATTCCTACATCACTAGCATCGACAGCAAGTTTGAACTGTTTTGAATAGTTTGGAGCAGAAAGAACTGGACCACTGATCAAAAGTGATTTAACTTTACTGATTGACTTGTTACAACTTCCTGTCCAGTTAAATTTTACATCTTTACGAAGATCTGTCAATGGGCCAACAACAGTGGAAAAATTTGGACAAAATTTTCGATAAAATCCAACCATGCCCAAAAATACCATTAATTCTTTTTTGTTTGTAGGAATTGGGAACTTAACAATAGCTTCGACAAAATTCACTTTTTCCAAGATTGACTGTCAAGTTGGCATTTGAAAGGCGTTTGAAGAAAGCACGCATAATCCTTATGTGTTCCTCCCATGTTGAACTGTAGATGATTACGTCATCAATGTATGCTTCACATCCATCCAGATCCTGGGTTAGGGAATGAATCATCCTTTGAAACGTTGCTGGAGCGTTTTTCATCCCAAATGGCATGACTTTATACTGGAATAATCCATCTGGAGTAACAAAAGCAGAGATTTCTTTGGCTCTCTCTGTCAAAGGCACCTGCCAATAGCCTTTCAATAGGTCAAACTTACTAACAAACTTAGCCCTGCCAATTTTATCGATACAGTCATCGATTCTGGGGATTGGATAAGAGTCAGTTTTTGTAACAGCATGCAATTTTCTAAAGTCTGTACACAACCGGTAAGAACCATCCTGCTTTCCAACGAGAACACATGGAGAGCTCCAGTCACTATTGCTACGTTCAATAATGTCATTCTCGAGCATATACTGAACCTCTTTCCTTAGAAATTGTAACTTGATTGGATTCATCCCATATGGGTGTTGTTTTATGGGTGAAGCATCTCCAATTTCCACGTCATGGCAAGCTGTATTTGTTTTGGCTGGTACATCCGGAAATATTTTTGGATAATCTCGAATCAAATTTCCACTTCATTTTCGGGTTTTTGTTTAGGTGACCCAGTTTCACATCCAGATTTGACAGTATTTCCGAATTCTTCAAACGTACACTTGGCATAAAGTCTTTCTCGGTAACATCCACATGTACATTGTCATCGATTTCATGGTCAATGACAGGTCTCAATGAGGAATTACTAGCATGTGCTAAGATGGAAACAGGTTTTACAAAAATTTGTTCACCTCTCTCAACATACTCTTTCAACATATTCAAATGACATGCTCTCTTTTCTTTACGCCAATCTGGAGTTCTAACAACATAGTTCAAATCACTAAGTTTGCTTTCTACCTCATATGGACCAAAGTATCTAGCTTACAAAGGATGACCAGGAACTGGCAGAAATACAAGAACTTTGTCACCAGGCTTAAAAATTCTGTTCCTGGCATTCTTATCATACCAAAGTTTCATTTTGCTTTGTGAACTTTCCAAGTTTTCTTGAGCAATTTTACATGCATTATGCAATCTCTCTTTAAAGCTAGACACATAGTCTAAAAGATTCACATTAGTAGGCTCAGTCAACCAATTTTCTTTCAATAATCTCAAAGGTTCCCTAACTGTGTGGCCAAACACTAACTCAAAGGGACTGAATCCAAGGGATTCCTGAACTGCTTCTCTAGCAGCAAACAACAAAAGATGAACCCCCTCATCCCAATCTTTTTCATACTGAAAACAGAATGTCCGAATCATAGTCTTGAGGGTCTGGTGAAAACGTTCAAGTGCCCCTTGGGATTCAGGGTGGTAAGCACTAGACTTGTACTGCCTAATACCTAACTCATGCATAACCTGCTGAAATAACCCAGACATGAAATTTGAACCTTGATCAGACTGAATAGCCTTAGGAATGCCTACTAAACAGAAAAACTTAGTAAGAGCCTTCACTATAGTCTTTGCCTTAATATTCCTAAGGGGAATTGCTTCAGGAAAACGTGTAGATGCACACATGATAGTAAGAAGATACATGTTTCCTGCCCTAGTCTTAGGAAGAGGCCCTACACAATCAACCAACACTCTACTAAATGGCTCTTCAAAAGCTGGGATAGGCTGCAGGGGAGCAGGCGGTATTTTCTGATTTGGTTTACCAACCATTTGACAAACATGATATGATCTACAAAACTTTGAAACATCACTCCTAAGCTAAGGCCAATAAAAATGACTAAGAATCCTGCTACAAGTCTTATTTATGCCCAAATGACCAGCTAAGGGTGTGTCGTGAGCTAGAGTCATAATGTCCCCTCGATACAACACAGGAACAACTATCTGGTAAACAACTCGCCACTCCTCCTCTGGAGATGCATCTGGTGGTCGCCACTTCCTCATCAGAATACCATCTTCGATGTAAAAGCACCCAGGAACCTTTGCCGCCTCATCTGGAGGGAGAGCCTTCTTACTGAGCTGGATAATGTCTGGATCTCTGAGCTGCTCAGTAAGCAACTGCTCCTTGCTTAAGGCATCTTTGTTTTTATCAAATGGCAGAGGCTTATAGAGGGAACCATCCTTCTGGCTTCTGACCTGTACAGTAGTGTCAGACATGTTGTCCACCGGTACATGGTTGTTTTTTTTTTTTTTTATAAAAATGTGTCACTAAGGTCAATGTCAGGAACACAACTAGTACTGTCTGCTGTTTCTTCGCCATAGCCCTTGTTACAGCACATGTTGGGTATAAATCCTGGTCTTCATCAATGGTCTGATCAACTGGCATAGCTTTATCACAAACCACGGGATCAGCCACAACTTTGCCCCCAGCTAAATCATTGCCTAACAATAAGGAAACGCCCTGAACTGGAAGAGTAGGCCGCACACCTACGATAACAGGTCCAGTGATTAAATCTGACTTCAAGTTAATACGATGGAGGGGAACATTAATGACGCCTAACTCCACACCCTGAAGCAAAACCGATCCACAAACAGAAGTCTGCTCAGACAGAGGCAACACACCTTCTAACAACAAAGTTTGAGCAGCACCAGTGTCTCGTAAAATCTTAACAGGCTGGAGTTCACTAGACTCATTAAGTGAAACAAATCCCTGAGACAAAAAGGGCTTATAATCCTCTATAGAATCAAAAGAACTGGACTTGTGACCCTGTACATCAGGTTTTTCAAAACTAGTCTTAACAAAGGGCTTCCTGTCACTTTTCATAACGGCACAAGCATGGGGTTGTGGATTTTTATCGAACTCACGCTTCCTCTGAAGTTTAAAACAATCACCTATAAGATGACCCCTTTTTTTACAATAAACACAAGTAGGAAGTGAGTCTGGACCGACTGAACTGGAATTTCGATTACTTTTTTTACCAGAAGTGGAACCTACATGAGAGGTTGACTGGGGAGTTGACTGAGCACTATTTTTGTTTTCAGCACTTGCAGTATTTTGATTTTTCACAAAAGTACTACCACCTTGTTTTGGTCAAAAAATCTTCTTATGAGTAAGAGCATAAGAATCTGACATGACTGCTGCCTCATTCAGAGTTTTCACACTTCTATCATCTAAATGAGTTCTCAAATCTTGTGGTACACACTGCCTAAATTCCTCAAACAACAATAGCTGTCTTAAATTGTCAAAATTTGTCTCAATCTTTTTGGATCTTAACCACTGATCAAACAAATCTTCTTTTTCTCTAGCAAATTCCACATAAGTCTGAGAGTCAATTTTTTTGTAATTTCTAAATTTCTGCCTGTAAGCCTCAGGAACTAATTCGTATGCCTTTAAAATAGCGGCCTTCACCTGGTCATAATCAGAACTTTTATCAATGCTGAGTACTGAGTTAACTTCAGCAGCCTTACCAATGAGCACACTTTGTAACATTGTAGGCCAAACAGCACGAGGCCATTTCAAATTTTCAGCAACTTTCTCAAATTGTGGAAAATAATTATCAACAGATTTTTCCATGAATGTAGCTACAAGCCTAATATTTTTGGCGGCATCAAATTCTGTCCTTGTTTGACCAAGTGAAGTTTCTGAACCTTGAGCTGCCAGTTTGATATTAGCTTCATGCTCTAACTTTAGTTTTCCTAATTGAAACTGCCTATCTCTTTCTCTGTCCTGCATTTCTCTTTCTTCCTTTCTTTCCTGAATTTCTCTTTCTTCCCTTTCTTTCCTTTCCTGAATTTCTCTTTCTTCCTTTCTTTCCTGAATTTCTAACTTTCTTAGTTCAAGCTGATAGCCAAAAAAACCAGCCTCTTCTGAGGGAAACTGATAAGGCTCTAAAATTTTCTTATCAACTAAATGTTTTGCTACAATGGTTTTAATGTCAAGCTTTCTCATAGACGTTTTACTGACAGCCCAGATTTTTGTCCTAATTCAATCAACTCCGCTTTTTTCACAGATTCAAACTTTTCCTGGTCAGGCGATTGTAAAAATTCTTGTACAATAGATGTCATGATGAATTTTGCTGGCTTTACTTTTCAAAATAAAAGCAAATATGCTATTAATTTACTTTTTACAAAATTAATGCAATTAGATCGATCCCGGACGAGCCCCCAAATTTCTGTTACGGTCAGAAATAAACCGTGGTAAAGCCAACAAAATAAACAATGCATCCTGTCTAAAATTTAACAATTTATTTTAACAATGACAAAATGACATTTACAGGTAAATACAATATTATCCTAAGTAATATAACAATAAATTGTACTCACAATATTCTCTGTGTAATAAGAATTAGAATGTCCAATGAATCCTTTTTACACTGTTTACAGTATCCAGGTCCAAGAATAAGAGATGAATTAATCCGTTAATCTAAGGTGAAATGATGGTATAAATCCATGTCCGATTAATGAATGCAAGTGTACGTATTATAATCCCCAGTGTTTGGTAGTGCTGACCCACCAAAGCAGAGCTGAGCTTATATATACTTCTAAGTTTCTAGTTTATTCTAGACTATTCCAAGTCTAGATCATACATGTCCACACACAGAGAACATTCAGATTAATTCTACATATCAATAAGTTAACACGTTCGGTTTCTAGAATATTCTCAACATTGTTTACACGACACAAGTTATGCAATATAGTAAACATGTTTACATGACAAACCGCACAACATAGTCAATATGTTTACAACATTAAACCATATTATCAACATGTTTACATCGCACTCATTATGCTGTATAGTAACACTTGTTTTTGTTTCCATACGAGGATGACTTTGTCGAAGGGCTTATCAGAACGGGTAACAAAAATCTTGCCAAATCTTTCAATGTCACTTTCAGGTATACCAATGATCTGTTGTCTATAAACAACCAGAAGTTTACTGACAAAGTCGATCGTTTATACCATACTGAACGCTAGATTTAAGATACAACTAACTCTCCTAAATCAGCTTCTTACCTCGATCTTTACTTAAACTATGACCAACACGGGCAACTTACTACAGGGATGTATGATAAACGTGCGATTTCGATTTTCCGATCGTGAACTTTCCCTTTCTTGATAGTAGCATTCTTGCTTCTCCATAATATTGTGTTTACATGTCGCAGTTGATTCGTTATTCTAGGGCTTGCTCTGAATATCGTGATTTTCGTGATAGATGTCAACTACTGACAAGCAAACTTACGGCACAGGGATTCGAGAGATACAGGTTGATGAAGACTATTGGCAAGTTTGATGGTCGCCATCTTGATCTCATCGAGAATGTTCTGTATCTTTGTTTGATATGACGATGGATGTTTTTAAGTTTGCTTCTTAGTGTGCTTACTTTTTGTGATTGGCAATGATACTCGGTTTTCATTTTGATGATTGATGCTTACTTGAATGCGATACAAGATTTACATGGCGGGTGTCGTTGATGAAGCAGAAAACGCTTACACTTCCGGAACACCTAGTCTTATTCTCTTGTACTTTTACGAGGGTCTCCATGTAAATCTTTCCCTTGTTCCTATTTGGATAGTTACACGCATAACAAGAAGGTACCGGGTATTTACCTAAAGCATTCTCATCTAACCTATATAATTATCATCATAGTGCATGTAATTACACATCAATTACATATATACATGAAAAAGACATAAAAATGGTTACCTGGTAGATTGACCAAAAGTCTATAAGTATGTTTATCTGTGCACAGGTCATACAGTATAACTACATGTACCATAGCAGTCGATTTGCAAAATAGGGAAAATTAATAGTATTCAAAGACACACCAGTCGGATTAATATATCATCTAAATCCATTATATAACTATAGTATTGGAAAATCCAAACGTAGCCGTAATGTTGACTCGTACATATATAAAGGATTTTCAATAATATTCTGAAGAGTCAGGGGCGTAGCTGCCATGTAAGCACATACACCCGTGCTTGCACATAATTTTCCAAAGTATGTATGGTATTAAAGCCGAGAAAATTCATAATTCGACTTCTATTCTTAATACTCAAATTGATACTGAAACACTTTTTTGACTCGTCAGATTAACAGACCAGGTTGCAGGAAGTTTACCAGGCAGAATTTTTCGTATACTCATGTCATATTAGGTTTTATTAGATCTGCTTTTAAAATGGACCTTCTTTTATTATTACAAGAGTCATAAAAGAAGGGGCCAATATTTACTCAATTTTCGGTCAGTTCAAACAAAATGTCAGCAAATAATGTTTTCCTGCGGAGATGTTTAAGTTAAGGAAATTCCCTAAATTGAGGACCGTTCGTGTCACTAGGCCTGTTCGAACTGTACAAAATTATGCTTCAGAAAACAAGCAAGAGTAGTTGAACTAATCACATAACATATACTTATCATTATTAGGTTCAAACCTAGCCGTAACATATTCTCAGGTCACTGCAGTGAGATGTATGTATATCAAAGATAGTTGTATATGTCTCTGTTATTTCAATGTACTTACTTAGAGTAAATGACACAAGAAACGTATATATAGATATTTGGTTTTTTTTCCATACTTCGTGGAAGTAAAACGAATCGTATTCCATTTTCGCATTAAATTGTTTTTGAATGAGAGGCCAGACAATGCAAGTCCAAAACAATGGTATCACTTGAAGTTCAAAGGTGATTTTTTCCCGAATGACCCCCTCCCCTACTTTTAAACGTCGCGGGGCTTGCACATCAAAATACCTTCAGCTACGCCCCTGAGAGTATACCCTATTTGTTTATACTGTGCAGTTAACTTAAACTTTTATATCAGTATGATCATGGTAATTGGCATAGCTATAGAGAGAACTGAAACACATAACACGCAAGTCATTATACATTTAGAAAGTCCATTCAAAAAATAGTTCGAGACTGTTTCAAATTCAAAGGAGCAAACATATGCTGGATTATCAAGTAATGGTACAAGTTATTAATCAAAAATTAAAATATTACAATAATTTCGAAGTTTGGCGAGGATACTATTAGTCCTTCGGTCACCTTCAGTTTTAAAATCATATTAGGATCATCATTAATATTCTATCCTTGTTTTATATGCGTTTAAACCTGGCAAGTGGAGAAGAGTGCAGAAGATGGTTATCAAACGTATAAGCTGTGCGATACATGGAAGGAAATACACTGTTAAAATAGTTAATTAATTTTACAATTTGGTACGTTAAAAAGCCTAATTTGTAGCAGTCGCAGAAAACAAAAGATGATTATCTGGATTGTTGGTCATGGGGAATCAAACCATCTTGTAAATATTTGGGCGAGTGTCTATGCGTCATGATTTTTTCTTCCCGAAGCTAGCTAGAGTTTCCCAACCAAGTTCTGTATACAGTCTTGTGATTTTCTTGAACAAATGCCTGTTATAACTCTAGCTGCTTCTAATTGCACAGATTCCAGTAAGTCTATAGACTGTTGAGCGCGGTTTTCCATACTATGTATATTTCAAAATTTGTCGATTAAATGAAATATAATTGATTTTCGATTGACTTATATTTTGATTTGACTTGTGTTGATGGGATGTTTGTGACTTGGCTGTTTTGAAAAGTTATTGAAAGATGGTAGGTACAAGCTTCCTTGATTTGACTGATTTGGGTCAAATTCAATGTCCCACATGACAGCCCATTCACTAGTCCAAAGCAGCATGAACAAATAAGTATGTACACTGTGTCCTTTAATACTTTTGTTGTTCAATTGATATCATTTCTGCAGTGAGTCACAAATTCCTTTTTTTTCATAGATAAGTGTTCCCCTTGCCCTAAAACCAGTGAACAGAAATGCCAGTGTGGGAAGTCAATCCCATTTTTGTTAACAGCTCATATAGAGGAAATTGGTACCATATTCGGTGGTGAAAAGCCCAACTAAAACCATAGAAAATAACTCCCAAATCTTTTCCTTGATCCATTTTGATAACAATTTCATTAAATTATGAACAATAATTGGTAAACTGTACAGTCTAACTTAAAGGCCCAATATACGTAACTTGAGGAATTTTTTCGTGATTCTGAAAAATTCTGAAAAAAATCCAGTTGATACCCATGCAAAAATAAGCCTAAAACGAAGTAAACCTAAGCGGTTACTA
Organism: Mimachlamys varia; assembly: GCA_947623455.1. Taxonomy (NCBI): domain Eukaryota; kingdom Metazoa; phylum Mollusca; class Bivalvia; order Pectinida; family Pectinidae; genus Mimachlamys; species Mimachlamys varia. The sequence continues at coordinate 6,313,748 of OX392534.1, forward strand.
ACAAGAAACTCTTGACAGAAAAATCTAAAGAATTGAAAATGATTCAGGTGGGGCCAACTTCAACAACAAACAGAAGTGAGGGGACGGTGCAAAATGGACGCGTGTTTACAAATACCGAGATTCAACTGCTGCTGTACCGGTAACAGTTGATCTTAACTAAATCTATAAATACAATCAGTTGTTTTTAGGCTAGATTTTCGCTTCAAGATTTGCCGAAAGTTACGTATATTGGGCCTTTAAAATGACATGAATAAACGGAAGGTGGACGTCTTTGTATATGCTCATTAGTGTGCTTACTCATTGTGATTGAAAATGATGACTCGGTTCTACTTTGAGGACTCTACATTTATGTGGACGTGACAGATATTTACATGGGGGTAATCGTTGATGAAACAGAAGACGCTGACTATTTCGGAATGCATGGTCTTATTTTTCAAGGGTCTCAATGTTTATCTTGCCTTTGTTTATATTTTGCCCCTAGTTTAATCGACTTTGTTGACGCTCCAATCTTCTCTTATGTTTGACGGTAGTTAGTTAATAAAATCGAAGTACAGCTTACGAGTTTGGTTGTAGACCTGAGGTAGAATATCAGCTATATATTTACTGACTTTACGATACTGTACAATGCAGTCAATCATGGGGTACATGACTAAAACGGAAACGCTATAAGTACGAGTGACTTCCCTTAGGCTATTTACACAGCATTTGATAACGGTCAAATTGAGGTTGTTGAGAAGATTGTTACAGTCTCATCTGAAATCATCCTCGATATCCAGGAGTTACAATCACATACGTTTCTTACACCCCTGGAATATGTAATGGCAGATCTCAAAGCACTATCAGGTAAAAAAAACCCTGACCAATCGCTAGGCTACATGCCTGTCCTTTAAAAATTACAAGATGGTTCATCTTCATCCCAAAATACACATCGCCCTCTTGGAGCATAATTTTATTTTTCTCTTTGCAGATACGAATTATCTGTGTATAATACTCTTCGAGGACGAGACTGAAGTTGGTCCGCATGCAATACTTGAGTAAGTAAAAATGTAAACTTGATTCAATTACGGAAAATAACACACTTTAAGTAAATTTCGTTATCACCAGAATGTTTAAACACATTCCCTGATGCGCTTTATCAATGAATTCTTCATTTGTACAATATTGTATCCAGGGGACAGACAGACAGACAGATAACATGCGTTTAAATATTGCCACGTGTTTTTGACAGATCCATTATAGGCTTTTTCAATAATATGTCATGCATTTCACTCATGTCATTGCCATATTCAGATAGAAGTATAACTGAATTAATTACTGTCAATATCATCACCAGGATAACTAGATTTTCTGATGCACCTCTGTCATCTATCTATGCGATGTTTGTTAACAACTCTACGCGTATTACCTTACCGTTATGGTTTAACATATAGACATTGCTGTCTGTGAATAATCTGGGGAAAAAAACAATTAAAGAATACCAAATCGTCAACAAAATCATAATCCGAACTCAAAATCGATTAAACTAGATACAAAATATAAACAGATTTACAACGAGGACCCTCGTAAAAGTACAAGACCAGGCATTTCAGAAGAGTAAGAGTCATCTGCTTCATCGACGACACCCACTATGTAAATCTAGGTAATATCCAAGTAAATATCACGGCCTCAAAGTGAGTAAAGGGGGCATTATTCTTAATTACAACAAGCAGGCATACTCATGAGCTTATTCAAAAATGTCCATCTTCATATCATGCAAGGATGTACAATATATGTATGTCTCAATGAGACCCATCAATTGCTACTAAATAATGGAAAGTATATATAATTCATAAGATAGCAGTTCTGGATATATGTTGTTAGGGAATCTGTCGGCAGCACATTTCTTGCCAATTCAATCGATCTTTAATCATTTTCATTTCAATTCTTCGTTCACGGTAAATTAAACAAAACCTATCTGTGAAGGACATTTGTTACGCATTTTCTAACAATAAAATAATGTATTTAGCTGAGAGTCATTTGTTGTGTGATTTATTTTATACGACAAGCGTTGGTGCCGCTTTCTCCTTTATTCTTTGTATTTGTTTTTCATATTTAGGTTCATTAGTGTTTTGTTTACCTCTCCTTTCTGTCATATTTGATCAGTTTTAAGCCTCGTAGCTGATGAATTGAAAATGAATGATTGTTTTTTCTTGTTTTTATTAGCGGAATAAATGGTTGGATTAAGAAATAAGACGTTGGCATGTGTAATGTTCTAAACAAGAGTTTTCTCATCTGATATGTTTGATTTCGCTATTTTGGTGTACTCAATATCAACATGTGTATGATCGTATTTTCTTAATATGTATTGTTGAAAGAGTTATCTCTCTACTAATATAACATAACTGATATCAGCAATATTCAAGATGAATTCTTTCGCGGTTACCGGTACAGCAGCAGTTTAAGACGCTGTTTGTAATCACGCGTCCATTTCGAACCGTCCTCTACCTTCTGTTTGTTGTTGAAGTGGGCCCCACCTAAATTATTTTCAATTCTTTGGATTTTTTTTGTCAAGAGTTTCTTGTTAGTTACCACTCAGGTTTACTTCGTTTTTTGGCTTATTTTTGCATGGTTATCAGCTGGAATTTTTTCAGAATTTTTCAGAATCACGAAAATTTCCCTGAAGTTACGTATATTGGGCCTTTTAAACAGTTGTTGGAAGTTGCAGTGTTTGAGTTGCAAATTTGGATCGGGTTATAAATGTTCAAAGTTTACTCTAGCAAAACTCAATTGAAGGGCCACTTGCTTTCGTCAACTGAAGAACAGATGGTTGCTTATTAAATGTACTTCCATGTGTACCATTCAACGATACCTTTATTTGCAAAACAAAAAACAAGTGCATTATAAATCATGTTTATCGTAAAATGAATTCAAGTACTTGTATCGCACATGAATATCATATTCGCAGTTGTGACAACTGTGTAACAATTTCCTAGATTGTAACCACATTTGTTCATACTGTGTCAAAGGTAACAATGTTTATGTTTAAATTATTTTAAGTAATTTACAAGTATACCTTGTTTATTGGGCAGTAAACACGACTGTTACGCTTTGACCAATATGGGATTTGTGCTGTAATATGCTTTATTAAAGCAACCTTTGTTTTCCATTAAACTATAACCTCAATCATATTGATTATCTATACACACTATTTTACAAATAATCCTAACTTGCGTTATTCAATGTGTCTGCAATGTAGTTCCGTATTATGGGACAATACCATAGAACATATGTTTTTTATAATCAGTCACTAAAACCCCAAACTAAGGCATTACTCACCTTGTTAATTTGCATGTTTTATTGCAGAACTAGGACCTGTCTAATACACGATATACCAATAGTTACATGCCATAGTGATGTGGTCGTGTTTTTCTAAGGCAGATGCTAAGAGAGATACACCACAATAAACTTTTTACCTCAGTCCATACGAGAAGCTAAAAATAAAAGGTAGCGACGTTCAACGGTCAAAATTGCACTCTCCAAATACGGGACTGTACGCTAGTTTTGATTTGGTGTATGCGATGTGTGTGTTGAGTGTGTTTTTGGAGGCTGCAGTATGTCCGTGTAAGCCTCCCCGCGAAAGTCCGGATCTTTTGCCGAATTAGAGTGGTACCACACTGACGTATACTGCCGAAGGCCCCATGCAGACCACCGACCCAGTCACATTATACTGACAACGGGTGGACCAGTCGTACCACTCCATAATGCTGAGCATCAAGCAGGGAGTAATAACTACTATTGTTAGAGACACTTATATGGCTCGGTCTGGAGACAGAACCCATAGCCTTCCTCACAGGGAGTAATAACTACCATTGTTAGAGACACTTATATGGCTCGGCCTGGAGACAGAACCCATTGCCTTCCTCACAGGGGCGAAAGTTCAACTAAAGGCCAAAAGTGAGGTTGTGTCAAGGGAGTCATTATGAAGGAGAACGTTGTTTAGAAAGAACGGAAAATATAAGATCCCAAATTTAGTCGCCTCTTTCGATCATGCAATGAGGCAGCTGGTAGGTACAGTTATTTCGCCTAACCTGCAGGGGACGATATTTCTGATGCTAAGAGATTGAAAATCATTTAAAGCACCTTACTCATCTTACTCCCAGTTAGTATACTTTATATGTTCGAAAATTTTGGTAATATTTGGCCTGTTTGAGAGAAAACTAGGATTCCCGCTAGACGGTAGGCGGTGACCTTGATTTTTCTACCGGTTAGTTAGCTTACCTTTAGGTTTTTATAAGGCTACTCTGCATGGGTTGTTATTGTGAACTTTATAAATTAGCATTATATTATTATGAAACACCGTATATGTATATTACCTTTTACTTTAGTCACATACCTGTTCACACGCACCTGTGCTCTTGAATTGAGGCAATACAGAAGCATCGGGTGGCCAGTTTCAAAGTTTTTAATACAGATATTATAATTCAAAATTGTGATCAGGTGTCTTAAAAGCTCTATAATATGATAGGAACTCGAGTCGGCAGACTTCACTTAATGCTTGGGGTATATGTGTCCATTATGACTGTTTTAAGATTGTATTGGCAATACTGTCCTGTGGATTATGGAGGTAGGCAGTGTCGGGGAAAGATACAGCTTTGGTTTTTATATGTACTCCGTAGACACTACAAAGAGCCAGTGTCGTGGACTAGTTTAGTACAATATTGGACGAATGGGTTGTAGAATGGGGTCACAAAAGAGAGATATGTTGGCTAACACAATGCACATCAATAGCAATGTCTCGAATTCTTTAAATAAACATGCCCTTGTTCGTTAGACACACCTGCCCTGGTTCAACCGAGGTTAACGCCCTATGTTATAAAAGTGTAGCGTACGTATCTGTTGAGCAGCCTACCCCGTGTGCTTGATGGCGAGCTATATCAATAATAATTAATTTTGCCTTGTGTAAAACCAACCGTCCTTTATGTCCGTTGGTGGCAGTCTGGTCTTTATGTGTCCCGTGTTGGCCGTCCGTGGCAGTCTGGTCTTTATGTGTCCCGTGTTGGCTGTTAGTGGCTGTCTTGTCTTTATGTGTCCCGTATTGGCCGTCAGTGGCAGTCTGTTTATGTGTCCCGTGTTGGCCGTCAGTGGCAGTCTTGTCTTTATGTGTCCCGTGTTGGCCGTCGGTGGCAGTCTGTTTATGTGTCCCGTATTGGCCGTCGGTGGCAGTCTGTTTATGTGTCCCGTATTGGCCGTCGGTGGCAGTCTGTTTATGTGTCCCGTGTTGGCCGTCGGTGGCAGTCTGTTTATGTGTCCCGTGTTGGCCGTTAGTGGCTGTCTTGTCTTTATGTGTCCCGTGTTGGCCGATTTCATTTCAAAACTAGAAGTCTAATAAACGTGAGAATGGTTCAATAAATGCAACAGCATGGAAGTTGCAAAAATAGTTGTAAGCTCCGCCCACGTTTATTGTTGATGACGTCACACAATTGTCTTTCAAACTGGAAGATTTGCAAAGCTCCGCCTTAATGTATTGTTGTCGACGTCATAGAACTTTGGCACGTGTTTGAGTATAGTTATCAGGTGATAATGGTAGTCTGTGGAACAATGGTTATCGAGTGCATGTCAGTGTTGACTGTAAATATTTACCACTGTAGATGTGTGTTCCTGGCTTTACTGTTACTGATATTTACCAATGTTGACGTGTGTTCCTGACGTTACTATTGCTGATATTTACCACTGTTGACGTGTGTTCCTGGCGTTACTATTACTGATATTTACCACTGTTGACATGTGTCCCTGGCGTTACTATTGCTGATATTTACCACTGTTGACGTGTGTTCCTGGCGTTACTGTTGCTGATATTTACCACTGTTGACGTGTGTTCCTGGCGTTACTATTGCTGATATTTACCACTGTTGACGTGTGTTCCTGGCGTTACTATTGCTGATATTTACCACTGTTGACTTGTGTTCCTGGCGTTACTATTGCTGATAGTAACCGATGGTGACGTGTGTTCCTGGCGTTACTATTGCTGATATTTACCACTGTTGACTTGTGTTCCTGGCGTTACTATTACTGATATTTACCACTGTTGACATGTGTTCCTGGCGTTACTATTGCTGATATTTACCACTGTTGACGTGTGTTCATGGCGTTACTATTGCTGATATTTACCACTGTTGACGTGTGTTCATGGCGTTACTATTGCTGATATTTTAATTGGGAAATAGATGGTGGAAAAGAATGTTTATCATTAGATGGAATTAGAAATCTGGATTTGAGTACTCACCTGAAGCAGACAGTACTCGTTGTTGGAAGTGTGGCGTTCGTTATCATTGTCTTCCAATACAAACGTTTATTGATGCGTACCTGTTCTTTTTCAATTGTCTGTTTAGATTCTATTTTTCAAAACAAAAACAAAAACAAAAGACATATTGCGTATTATAAATGTATTAGGTCACGTGCTGTTATGAAGCTATGCATAAAACACCTAAAACATGATTATTGTAAGTCTCGTGATTAAATGGATACACACTTAAGCCCCTACCGACAACTATTAACTATAGTTCCGTCACCAAGCAACAGTGTTGAAACGGCTTTGTGTCTTCAAGTTATCCAACTTTTTAATATATTCCCACGATCTGGTCTCCTGGGAATTGTTCTTCGCGTATTGATACTTAGTTTGGGGTTAAGTATTGGTTACACCATAGTTCACGAGTTCTTCAGGATATAACCCACAAGGCACGAAGTGCCGCGTGGGTTATACCTGAAGAACTCGTAAACTATTGTGTAACCTACTTGTATCATAGATGTGACATATTTCTTTCATCGAGAACAATGTTCATTTACCTACAATGTTAAAATGTACTCTGAAATGGGGTAGGCGTGGGAATCACTGGACTGATTCTGTCAATCCTGGGTTGATGATGCTTACTTCAATTTGATTGGCTATTGATTCTGTCAATCCAGAGTTGATAATACACATAGGCACGCCTTTTTAAATATGATTGGTTATTTCTAAATCATTCCTGGGAATATTTTGATTTTGGATATTATTGTTTTTATTAATTAGACTAAGCAATAAGCCACCCACACTCACTTCATTGCCAAGCACAAGAACTTTGATTTTGACTTCCTGAAAAACAATGATGACTTGGACGAATTCACTGTTCCACAAGTTCTTGACAAGTATGACATTTCGGAATATTTAAGTCGACTCTGTTTCCCAAAGTTTCAACGTGGAATTACCCGAAGAAAGACCGGAATCCACGAAAAGCACAAATCACGGTTCGGACCGCCTGTTAATTCGGAATGTAGATCTACTTGAATATAAAGGACTTTATGAATTTAAAGGAAAACACACGCCTTAATTGATACAAATGAAACCAAAGCTGAAACGCGAATCACAGGTACGTGTAAAACCAGAGAATTATACCTTAATAATTGTACAGTGACAATCAATTTAATTTGAAGTGATCTGTTTTATTTGCACAAAAATAGTAAAAACACTGACCAAAGGTACGTTTGTACAGTGTCGCTCAGTTTGAAGACATTTGTTATATTTGTGCAAAGGTGAATTGTCTATTGAGTTGGAAAAGCTGAAAATGTGTGTATTGTTTTTTAAAAGTACATGGCAACCTATTTTCGCTTGTCGTACAATGTATATATTTCAATGTACTTGAGGTCATTTTGCAACATTGTACAACTGCAACATAGGGGAAATAGGCCATGGTAAGAACCTATGTTCTTACTAGATAAGAACGTGGGTTCTTACTGGGTGAGGTCAACTCTTCATAATATATTCCACGGACGAGATGAAAGAAATATGACACATCTATGATACAACAACATATAACATAATTTTTGATCGTGCATTTGGGAAGGAGGACATTTTCAATTTCATTTTTTGTGTGTGAAACCTTCGTGATAGTACCCAAGTCGTTGGTGTTGTCATTATGTACCAAGTGAAAACCATCACTGTTGTAGTATGCATAAGATGGATATGATTATTGAACGGCTGCGGCGCGAACTAGAACCTTAATGTGATATTCTATGTCTCAATTTAAGGGATAACAAGGATCGTTTTGAGGATTATGTAATGCGTAAAATGTCATGTGTATTAATTTTGTTTAACATTTCTAATACAAAAAATAGCGGAAAATACTTTCACGGTATATAATGTAACGGTTTAACCCGAAAGAAAATATCATGATCTTTCGTTGAAATTTCATTCAAAAAGACAAAAACAAATAAAAAAAACCCGCTTAAACAAGCAATTACTTATCACCGCCTATCAGCAAGTCGAATTACAGCAACCATTCAAACATGCCGAATATAAATGTCGTCTTTTGTCTAAAGTCTAAGGAAATACGCTAGAACAGATAAATGTAGTTGTGTTTTTAAGATTTCGGTAAACACAGATAAATTTAATTTTTCTGTGTTATTATATTTATTTCTCCACTGAAAGTTAGACAGTTTTATATTGGAGACTGTATTACATCAGAGCGGCATTCAGTATTGTCCACACCTCACAGAGGAAAGTGTCATAGTATATACCGTTGACCTACACATTTTATGTACGGAACAACCTACCCCGAACGGTGGTATGTGGATAGTATGCCGACCCTTTAAGTACATCAGGACCAGAACAAAAGACGTAAGATTAATATTTAGACCATCTTCTAAACGGAGACGCTTCAACAACGTATACCTAAGTACGTTATCTCCAGGTCTATAGCTGAACATCAGCCCATATTTACTATTGATATATATACTTGCTATAAATGTTATGAATTGTGTAATAGCTTTTTGAGGATTAAACTTTTATTCAAACAAGACATTTGTTCTGCCTATAGGCCAGCCACTTGATCACGTGTGGTAGTAAGTCTACACTTGATACCTTACACCCCTGGATCACGTATGTCAATAGTTCATAGGAGTTTGTACGTTGCTTATATACCTGAAACTCTGGACCTTAACTTAGCTTAAAAATCTCCATAATGGAACAATCCAAAAGTTAAGAGGATAATCCTATGTTTAGGAATTTAAATTCTGTCATGCTTTCTTATGTTAAAATCGCTCGTGAATTTGCATCCACCACAGATCTTCTGTCAACATAATCAACCGTATATGGTATGACTTGTGCAATGGTTAGCTAAGATTTGACTGTCCTTCGTCCTACCCAGGCCGGTCATTTGATCACGTTTGCAATGTCTTCACTTGTGTGAAAAGTTCATTGCACTTTTTAGGCATCTCGTGTCCATGGGAACATCCTGTCACGTCATAGCTGGGGCATTTGAAGTCTATATGTCTTTGCTCCTCTTCCGAACACTTAAACATATTCCTCCTTTATGCCTTCTGAGTTTTCGCGTCAGATTCCAACGACACGCGTTTTTTTTTTCACTTTTCGAATGTAAGATCGACTTTTCAATGGCATATATACTCATCTACTTGGGTCATTGCCACAAGAATGCGTACAATATCCTAATTGTTAACAAATATTATGTGGTCATCGCAAGCAGTAATATGGTTTAGTTCTTTTTCTGACAAGGGAGCGAAGATTTTGGTACGAGGTATGGTATGCTTTTTGTTTAAGTAAGGGTTGTTTAAGATTACGCTTCTAGAGTGAGATTCACGTACAAATATATAATGTAACGTCCAAATATAATATGAAAAAACGATTTTTACACTCCAATATAATAAAGCATGTAGCAGCTAACATGCATTACCAACAAACATACTAGGGTAAGCTCGACACAGTTATAATGGAGGCAAATGTAAAACGCACTTCATTCTCTAAGTCTTAGACTGGTTGGTAGCTGTAGTCACCACTCTTTTACACTGAGTTCAGCCTTTGGGTGGATTAGTTTTTTAATCGGTCCGGGTGCTGAATTTGATCGATATAGAGTAGACCGGTACTCTATTAAGTATAAGCACGGTTTACCTTACACCGGGTGGAAAGCTGATCGATAGAAACGCAAGTCCTTATTAGAACAAAAGCTACAATGGCACACACATGTGTCACTCTCCTGCACAAAGCAAATCTTCATTGGCTTACACATGTGTCACTGGCCTGCTCAAAGCAAAGCTTCATTGGCTTACACATGTGTCGCTCGCCTGCACAAAGCGCTTGCCTAATGAGCCATTTCCGGACTAAAGCAACACCTGACTTTATTTTAAATCCGATATCATGGAAATATTATTGTTGGTCATTTTTTCTTGTTTCGATCAAAATAGTTAATAAAAATAAACCTTAAATTATACAAGATTATCATTATCATTAATACTTCCAAAATGTCTACCCGATCATAATGTTCCATTGTAGAAGCCATTAGCCATTCTCCGTGTACCTGTTTTACGGGTTCATATGACAGAGCGGTTTTATATAGAAGTTCTCATATCGAACAAAAGATGAGTGGCACCCAGTAATACGTGTGACTCCACGCCCATTCAATATGTGTGAAGAATGAGGTCAACCTAGCCTTCGAGAAATTCTGAACCGATTCTTTATGTCAACACTTCTATTTATATAACCGATTCGGCCGATTGCCTGTCAGCGTTGACCAGTTTTCTGTTTTAGCAACAACAGGTGGAAGATTCCGGCAGGACAGAATTTACTATCAAGGGAAATAGGTAGGTCAGATTTCATTGTAAAATTATTAACAACAAATGTATGTAAACTTGCCTCAGTAAGCTTTAAGACTGACCAAGTACCCAGCTTTTTCTCTCGAAGATGCATGGTTCATGATTTTACCAAACCATAACCTATGTATATGTATATCGTTTACGGAGGCCATGGCGGTCGATATTGGTCTACCTGTCTACCACGCCTACGTACTGACATATTCCGCATACTTAACAGTACAACGCCTGTTTATAATCTACCGATAATTTTACACGTTATATTAGCTGCATTACATGTTGTCCTTTATTTCATGTAATTGATACATAACAATTACCATACCATGAATCCGTACTGTCGTTCCCTCTGAATATACCGCAGAAGTCTCCCGTAGTGACTGGTTTGTGCAAACTATTTCAAAATATGTTCTACGTTGAGTTCGTGTTATGGTTTTGTTCACGGTTCGGTTATCTTTTTTATTTGTTTTTTTTTTCTATACATGTTTCTGCAATTAAAGGATGCATGCATGTCGCCGTGATATGATATCAGGCTCCACAATGATGTTGAGAATATGTTGAGAGGGATACCCAAACTATGTATATGCCGTTATTATTACATCATTTGTTATAGCGCTGTTAATACCTCCATTTCCACCCCAAAACAACTTAGTGGTCGATTTCTCAGTCCGTTTTACTGTGTGTGTCTGAACCAGATGGGAACTGTTAGACCATTTAACCAGATGTGTTTTGTTAGACCAGTTAACCAGATGGGAACTGTTAGACCAGTTAACCAGATGGGAACTGTTAGACCAGTTAACCCAGATGGGAACTGTTAGACCAGTTAACCCAGATGGGAACTGTTAGACCAGTTAACCAGATGTGTACTGTTAGACCAGTTAACCAGATGTGTTTTGTTAGACCAGTTAACCAGATAGGAACTGTTAGACCAGTTAACCAGATGGGAACTGTTAGACCAGTTAACCAGATGGGAACTGTTAGACCAGTTAACCAGATGGGTACTGTTAGACCAGTTAACCCAGATGGGAACTGTTAGACCAGTTAACCAGATGGGAACTGTTAGACCAGTTAACCAGAATGGAACTGTTAGACCAGTTAACCAGATGGGAACTGTTAGACCAGTTAACCAGTTGGGAACTGTTAGACCAGTTAACCAGATGGGAACTGTTAGACCAGTTAACCAGATGGGAACTGTTAGACCAGTTAACCAGATGGGAACTGTTAGACCAGTTAACCAGATGGGTACTGTTAGACCAGTTAACCAGATGGGTACTGTTAAACCAGTTAACCAGATGGGTACTGTTAGACCAGTTAACCAGATGGGAACTGTTAGACCAGTTAACCAGATGGGTACTGGTAGACCACTTAACCAGATGGGTACTGGTAGACCACTTAACCAGATGGGTACTGTTAGACCAGTTAACCAGATGGGAACTGTTAGACCAGTTAACCAGATGGGTACTGGTAGACCACTTAACCAGATGGGTACTGTTAGACCACTTAACCAGATGGGTACTGTTAGACCAGTTAACCAGATGGGTACTGTTAGACCAGTTAACCAGATGGGTACTGTTAGACCAGTTAACCAGATGGGAACTGTTAGACCAGTTAACCAGATGGGTACTGTTAGACCAGTTAACCAGATGGGTACTGTTAGACCAGTTAACCAGATGGGTACTGTTAGACCAGTCAACCAGATGGGTACTGTTAGACCAGTTAACCAGATGTGTACTGTTAGACCACTTAACCAGATGGGTACTGTTAGACCAGTTAACCCAGATGGGAACTGTTAGACCAGTTAACCAGATGGGAACTGTTAGACCAGTTAACCAGATGGGAACTGTTAGACCAGTTAACCAGATGGGAACTGTTAGACCAGTTAACCAGATGGGTACTGTTAGACCAGTTAACCAGATGGGTACTGTTAGACCAGTAAACCAGATGGGAACTGTTAGACCAGTTAACCAGATGGGAACTGTTAGACAAGTTAACCAGATGGGAACTGTTAGACCAGTTAACCAGATGGGTACTGTTAGACCACTTAACCAGATGGGTACTGTTAGACCAGTTAACCAGATGGGAACTGTTAGACCAGTTAACCAGATGGGAACTGTTAGACCAGTTAACCAGATCGGAACTGTTAGACCAGTTAACCAGACGGGAACTGTTAGACCAGTTAACCAGATGGGAACTGTTAGACCAGTTAACCAGATGGGAACTGTTAGACCAGTTAACCAGATGTGTACTGTTAGACCAGTTAACCAGATGTGTACTGTGAGACCAGTTAACCAGATGGGAACTGTTAGACCAGTAAACCAGATGTGTACTGTTAGACCAGTTAACCAGATGGGTACTGTTAGACCAGTTAACCAGATGGGAACTGTTACACCAGTTCACAACGAACCCAAGTTTGAACGATGCCGATAACAAGAGTTAGCTTGTTGACTATTTGAAAACATTGTCAAAAGTGAAGATGGGAAGAACAGCTCGATATTGTTTGGAAACATAAGATCAAATGTGAAGGCTACAGTAACAAAACGTATTGAGATATTTTTAAAATGTTGATTATATGATATCGCCCGCGCATGACATCTGATTTAACCCAAACTTTGAGGGAATGCTCCGTTTAATCTTGGGGAACAATGTGATACAGTTAGGGTAAGGCCATGGTTATAATCTTTGTCTGTATCCCGTGGGTTGTTCGTTTCCGCAAATACATAGTTTCAAGCTTACCAGCACTATAAAAGGACATAAATTCTTAATATACCAGGAGCTTACATTTGACATGTATGATGATAGAAATGACATGGGGTATTTTTCACTGTGTTCATAGAGGAAGATGTCTTTAAATCCTAGCATGCATTGCCGACTCGCCTATAGGAGTTCCTTGCTTACAGACTATTGAAGTTATAACTGCTTATAATAACGAGATGCCTGCAATTGTAAAAAAAAAAAATAGAAATACCAAAGCGTCAACAAAAAACCATAATCCGAACTAAAAATCGATTAAACTAGGGGCAAAATATGGTCAAAGGAACAATTTACACGGAGACTCTCGTAAAAGTACAAGGGAATAAGACCAGGTGTTCCAAAAGAGTAAGAGTCTTGTGCTTCATCGACTACACCCGCCATGTAAATCTTGGTCACATCCAATTGTAGAAGTACTCATTTCTTCCCCATTAAAGGCCCAATGTACATAACTTTCGGCAAAACTCAAGCCTAATTACTTAATTATTATATTTATAGATTTAGTTAATATTTGCTGATATCAGCATTATTCAAGATGAATTGTTACGCTGTTACCGATACAGCAGTAGTTGAAACTCAGTATTTGTAAACACGCGTCCATTTTGAACCGTTTTCTAACTTTGGCTTGTTGTTGAAGTGGGCCACACCTGAATTATTTTCAGTTCTTTAGGTTTTTCTGTCAAGAGCTTCTTGTTAGTTACCGCTCAGGTTTACTTCGTTTTAAGCAAACAAATTACACAAAAAAAAACATATCAACATAAAATGTTCTAAAAGCCCATCATTCCTTCTTCAAATAAGAAAGAAATCCTGCGCTCACTAGTTGAAAAAAAGGTATAACAAAAAGGGCGATCTATAGATTGAAGGTATTTGGATTATAAATTTTAGTAGGTCACAAGGTTAGTGGCCGAGTAGCGTGACCAAATACCTTAATTACGGTGAGAAACACCAGTGATCTCCAGTACCTACTTAGTGGAACAGATCAACATAATCCCATTAGACGTATGATGCGAACAATGTGTAAGGTTAATAAATGGAATGCTAGGTGTGTAAATATAAACGAGACCTTGGGATGTGCGTTCTTATGTTGCTTCACTGGTATATATTGTTGGGGATGGTTGACCAATATTTTAATTGTCTATTTTTTTTATTGTTTTGATAGCAATAAATCAAGTAAATTTAAAAATCAATATTTTCTCAAATACATGTATTCTAGCATTTTTCAATAATTTATTTTATTCATTAATTGATCAATTCAATTTCTATTTAAATATTTGTTTGTTATTCTCCGCTAAATCAATTATGCTGCATAAATTTTCCAAAAAGGCATTATTCTTTCACAAAATATTGTCAAAAAACCAATACTGCGATTTATCTAACACTTATTAGTGGACGATAACAGAAAAGTGAAATACTTCAAGACTTTGTAACAAAGAAGGGTACTTTTACTCAAGGAATATACTCAATGGTGGCAAAACACATGGCATCGCTATGGATCTTGTTCTTGAGGCCAATAGGGGGGATTCTTGTCAGCGCTTTAAAAAGTTTACAGCCTCAAACAGCTTGAAATAAGGCCCAATCTAACCAACACTGATCAATTTTAAATTTTGTACAAAGGGATTATTGCTTGTTATTCCATAAGTGATATTAAGGTACCAACATATATTCAGACTCTATTTATATGTTACCGCTATAATCTTGTGAACCATTCATCAATAAGCATTCCGGTAGTTGTATATTGATTGATAGACGACCGGAAACAGTTCCTGGGTTTATGTAAAAGCTTAAATCTATTGACATTTTGACGATCTAAATCGACTTCTTATTTTATGTAGATTTCTGATGGTAAGAATGAGATTTATCTTCCATGAACAAATATAGAAGCTAGAAACTGTTTTTTCTATAATATGTATATATATATTACATTTTTACCAGTGAAACATCAGAAAATATCAACTTGATCAAATCTATATCATCACTAGTAATAATCGAATATTTGTGCTACGAATTCATGTAAATAATAAAAAAAATTGCCATACTCGTGAAATATATTTGATATTTTCACTGGAAATCATTGAATAGCCTCGTGTTAAATACTATGTAGACCCTAGTACATTAAAATTACCGCTGACTTTATATCATATATTATGATTAATAAATAATGTGTATATGGTGTTGAAACAAGTGTAGAAAAAAATGAATATTTTTCATGACAACATATTGTGATAAAGTATGCTGTTATCTTTAGACACAAAATTAATTTGTTTCTTAATTGACTGTCACAAAAATAGCTATTACTCAGACTAAAAACGAGTTTTTATTGTGAAAATGCAATTTTTAATCCTGTGCTGAAAAAAGATTACTGTTAATGAAACGTCACCACAAACAACTTGATGCAGTGTTGGTAGATACTACACATAAGCAGTAGACCTGTATTTCGTAATAGGGTAGACTCACACACAAGTGGGCCTGAATCATGTGTGTGGGTGTAAGTAGACGTGTTACAAGTTTTCTGTCACCGTATACCCGTAATGTTCCATTCATACTCCAGATCTGTTCCACTCACACTCCAGATCACGGTACGTACTGACATACTTATCTGTTAGACATTCGATTACACAGTTTTTAAAGATTAGTCTTTCCATTTGTGTATGTAACTTTGAAAATATATGCATCAACTTATTTTACTATTATTTTTAATGTTTTTTTGGAATTTTCGACTGGGTGATAACATGAATTTCTTGAAGGTTTTAATATCTAATGTTTGTCAAGCTTTATCAATTACTAAATTATATAGGTACATGTATGTGTTTCTCCCGTGAAAGTGATTTACTTGATTGACTTTGCAATCAATAATTAATTTCTTTAATCGAAATATTGGATTTTCAAGTAATGAATATAATAAAAACTCGGCTTTGTGTATACCTAGACGTCTGTGTTTTAAATATATTTATATTTGCATAATTATTTCCGATTACAAAATTACATGGCGGGCATATTTAAAATGTTCTCTTTTAAATTTTATTCAACAATGACATTATATTGGTAAAATACATTTACCGATTGTTTAATTTGTTGGAACCAAGCCAGTTGTTGAAATGACAAGTTAACATGGACAAGCTATTACAAAGAAAAGTTAAATATTTAAATACAAGTTCATCAATATATGAATGAATGATTTGTATATATCGATTTTATATATTATACACGGGCGGTTTCACACATTCACAAGGCATGTATCTTGATGGTTTAGTGGTTTAGTGAATTTCCTCATAACTAATAGGTTGTTTACAACAAAATTTGATTTTGAGCTATCAACTGCGGCATAAAATGAAAACGTTAATTTACAGGTCGTAATGTGGATTCAGACAAAGGTTAATTTACAGGTCGTAATGTGGATTCAGACAAAGGTTAATTTACAGGTCGGAATGTGGATTCAGACAAAGGTTAATTTACAGGTCGTAATGTGGATTCAGACAAAGGTTAATTTTGTTGTAACTCGAGTTTACACCAAATTTTAATGTAGGATGTACCACGCGCAAGTTAATTTTATAGTAAGGTGGTTTTGTACACAAGTTAATTTTATAGTAAGGTGGTTTTGTACACAAGTTAATTTTATAGTAAGGTGGTTTTGTACACAAGTTATTTTTATAGTAAGGTGGTTTAATACACGTATAAATTTTATGGTAAGGTAGATTTGAACACAAGTTAATTTTATAGTAAGGTGGTTTTGTACACAAGTTATTTTTATAGTAAGGTGGTTTTGTACACAAGTTATTTTTATAGTAAGGTTGTTTTGTACACAAGTTATTTTTATAGTAAGGTGGTTTTGTACACAAGTTATTTTTATTGTAAGGTGGTTTTGTACACAAGTTAAATGGGTTTGCGCACAAGAGACTTTCGTTAACGTTGCTAGGTGGGTTTGCGCACAAGAGTCTTTCGATCTAAGTGGGTTCGCGCACAACAGTCTTTCGTTGCTAGATGGGTTCGCGCACAAGAGACTTTCGTTAACGTTGCTAGGTGGGTTTGCGCACAAGAAACTTTCGTTGCTAGGTGGGTTCGTGCACAAGAGACCTTCTTTGTTAGGTGGGCTCGCGTAAAAGGGAATTTCGTAATTAGGGAGTTTATTTCTTACCTTTGTTACAATAGTGCTGCATATTCATACCTCGAAATAAGGTAAGTATCGCCGTACGAATATCTGATGAAGCATTCAACTTGTAAAATACTTTACCTTGTATTCATGTGTGCAACTGTAAAATAGAACACATTTTTAGCTGTAGGGTTCAAAAATATGAGAAACTTTTTCATGGTTTTATGAAAACGGTTTGATTACAGAAGTACTGTACGTATAATGGGGTACAGGTAAGCAAAATAATTCTACACGATACAGAAACACATTTCACTGTTTGCTTGTATTTGTTTTGTTTTTCCGTTTTAAACAGAAGTGGTTTTTTTTAATCAGTAGTATATTTCATAGCCAGGAGACTTTCTCGGTGAATGAATTTCGTAGTTACATATTGGTGGTTTAATTACAGATGGATTCCATTATTATGTGACTTTTATAAACAGATTTATTTTATGTTTTATTAAATGTAGATAGTTTCACAGCGAAATGAATTTTGAAATTCTTAGTTTTTTTTATTACAAGTGATTTTGGTAGTAAGGCGTGCTTATTTCGTAATTGCATAGTTTTACACCAGAATCAGCTTGTCTTTTATCCTTTCACAAGTGAATGTGATTCATGATCGTGTGTGTAGGCGAATCATATAATGCCTTGTAAAGCTGCAATCACCAGGTGTTGTAAAAACTATCCATGTCTACTCATGTTAAATTGTTCAAATTTGACTTAAAATATGATAACAAAATAGCATATTTTTTCCTGTATTTAACTGATTACAGTTTATTATTTATATAACTTTTACTGTTTGTGTCGTGATACCTTAATGTATAGATTTTAATATGTTTCTCTTGATATGTGTACACCTCCCCAATACATCCAATTGGCTTTGGTTATATACAAATATCCTGATCTCAGACACAATCGGTATTTGGTGTTTGAGAATCATTTTCGCTGTTATTGAAGCAATTCGCATTGTCGACTTTGAACCAGCTCATTTATTTCAGTAGTCTATAAAAATATTCTAATAGCTTCAACTTGCACACTTTTTAATTAGATATTCTTAACTGATTCAGACAAATAGGATTCGACTTTTTTGAAAGAAATCAGAAAAGATGTATTGGGGTTTCAAAATACCTATAGTTCATGCATGTGACAATGGTTGTCAATCGCTTCTAAATTTCGTAAGCTGATATTGTATAGACATATGTTCTTGTGTTTAACATAAAAGGTGCTTCACGTGTATACCTCTTCCAAGTGCACAAGCACAATTAAGTTTTCTTTATTCACATTTTCAAAGACTCGTCCTTGACATCAGGAGGTTACGTTCACCTACGACCTCTACAACCCTAAAATATGTCATAACAAAATCAAGGTTTCGGTGTGCACTACCTTGTGGGCGAGACAAGATAACTAGCTTGATAATGGACATCAAAAGTGTACTGGTTTTTGAGTCAGGCGTCGCTCCTTTGTAATCTTCAAAGAACAGGACGCAGCATTCGATTGCTCAGGTTTTCACACCAATCAAATAGCCAGATCCGTGCCTTTAACTTTTCCATGACTTATCGTGGATGTCAAAGACTTAACAATATATACTATACTTGTGTCGAATTTGTTCGTAAAAATCTTTATCCTATTTTAGCGTATTCAAATCACTCTGCGTCCATGGTCCGTCATCCGTTCGTCCTTGAACAATTTTTTTTACCATTATAACTTGATGGATCTTTCTCAAATGTCATATGCAGGTTCCTCTTGGTCTCTAGTTGTGCTGTATTGATTTTAGGACTGATAGGAAAAACAAAATGGCTGCCTGGCCGCCATCTTGGATTTTGACGATGAAAATTTGTTACCATTAAATCTGGAGAAGTTCTATATGGATCTTTGCCAATTTTCATATACAGGTACCTCTTGATCATTAGTTGTGCTGTATTGATTTTGGGACTGATCGGAAAAACAAAATGCCTGACAGGCGGCCATGTTGTATTTTGACAATGAAATTTTTTTACCGTTAAATCTGGAAAAGTTCTGTATGGACCTTTCCCAAATTTCATATTCAGGTTCATCTTGATCCTTATTTGTGCTGTATTGATTTTGATGAGAGAAAAAAATGGCTGACATGCACCATCTTGGATTTTGACAATGAAAATTTTGTTACTGGAATATCTTGAGAAGTACCGGATGGATCATTTTTAAATTTCATATGTAGGTTCCCCTTGGTGCTTAGTTGGGCATGGTCCATTATTGGACAGATCCGATAAACAGTATGGCTGACAGGCAGCCATCTTTGATTTGCCAGTGATAGTTTGTGATCGCTATTTCTTGAAAAGTACTTTAGGGACCCTTTCCAAATTTCATAAGCATGTCTGTTCGGTTCCTAGTTGTGCGTGGTCTAATTTTTAGACTGCTCCAAGGGGAATATATGACTGTCAGATGGCCATCTTGTATGTTGACTATGAAAGAAGTATATTATGGTTACATTTTAAGAAACACAAGATGGATTTGGAATTTGTAACTGATCATAAAAATAAAATTATTAGTTTTCAAGGGAAATTCATAGAACTAAGATTAAGTACATAAATGAAAGTTAAAATAAGAAGGGAAAAGATCCATCTTTTTAAGAATGAATGAAAAATCATCAATCCCTCTGGGATCACTTGTCAATTTTGTCAATGATGGGGCATCCCAGGGGCGACCAGCGACTCAATGAAAAAAGGCTCGGTGGATTGATATTTTGTCAAATATGGCGTCGTTCACGCTTCAGAAGCGTGAACTATTCGCTGACGGCCATTGTTTGGTTAACATACATGGACTCCATTTCTTGTGATTATACAATAAATGATTTCTGGCAAACTTTATGATTCCATTGATGCGTATTCGAAATTCTTTTGACGGTAACGCAAACGTGGTGGCTCCTTGCAGTTGTGACGTTCGACGTATATATAACAAGTTCTCTCAATCAATTATTGCCTTTATATAATACTTTTTTCAACATCATTCTGAATACAGGGCTAGTACCCCAAGATTGGACAGTTGGAATCATTAAACCTATATACAAAAATAAAGGAGACCAGAGCGATCCGGATAATTATAGGGCCATTACTCTGGTATCTTGCTTAGGGAAAGTATTTACCTCTATTATCAATGACAGACTTACAAAATTATCTGATGAAATTAACCTTATATCCTCTGCCCAAGCAGGATTTAGAAAGGGATATTCCACAACTGAAACAAATTTTATATTGCATTCTTTAATTTCATTATATTTTTCAAAGGGTAAAAAGTTATATTGTTCATTTGTTGATTTTAAAAAGGCGTTTGATACGGTGTGGCGAGCAGGGTTATGGAGAAAATTACAAACCAGTAACATTACGGGTAAAATATTTAAAGTTGTTTATAATTTATATCAAAATACCAAATCTTGTGTAATTAATGGCAATGATCAATCAGACTTTTCCATGTGTAATGTCGGGGTAAAACAAGGAGAAAATTTATCGCCATTTTTGTTTTCCCTCTTTCTTAATGATCTAGAGGAATTCCTCAATCAACGTCATGTTTCTTTTTTAAATAATGTGTATGCTCTTAGCGATCAAAATTTAGGTTTGTACTTAAAATTATTTAAATATTTATTATATTATATGCGGATGATACAGTGCTTATGTCAGAAACACCAGGTGGCTTACAAAGTGCATTAAATGAATTCCAAAACTATTGTGACATATGGAAATTAAAAGTTAATACACAAAAAACTAAAGTTCTGATTTTTGAAAAAAGGAAAAGCAAAAGACACTATCAATTTTCTTTCAATAATGAGAATTTAGAAATACAAGATTCGTATTCATATCTTGGAATAATATTTAACTATAATGGTGTTGTCACAAAAGCTAAAAGGAAATTAGCAGAGCAAGCGAAAAAAGCTTTATATGCGCTGTATGTTAAGATAAGAAATATTGCCATCCCTATAGATCTTCAACTGAAATTATTTGATGCACTTGTGTCTCCTATTTTATTATATGGATGTGAAATCCGGGGCTATGAAAATACAAAAAGTATCGAAAATTTACACTTACAATTCTGTAAACAAATACTTAATATTCGGAAGAGTACCCCAAATTTTATGGTATATGGGGAGTTGGGAAGATACCCACTTGAAATTGAAATACGTGTTAGAATGATTATGTTCTGGCATAAGTTTAAAACGGGTGGTTCGAAATTATCTAGTGTTATGTATAGTTTAATATATAATTTGCATAAGAACTCTGTATTCAGTTCTAAGTGGTTAACGTATATAAGAGATATTTTGAACAATACTGGATTTAACAATTTATGGACCCTTCAATTATCGTGTACATTGAATAGACAATATCTGAAAACGATTATTAAACAGAGACTGTGCGATCAATTCATTCAAAGTTGGTTCAATGATGTTGATACTTCTTCGCGAGGGCTAATTTATTCCTTATTCAAATATCATTTTAATATTGAACCACTACTTTTAAAGCTTCAAAGTAACAAACGAAAAGTAATTTGCAAATTTAGAACATCTAATATAAAATTTCCATTAGAAACTGGAAGATGGAAAAGAGTCCCTCGCCAGGAAAGAGTATGTCCTCTTTGTGATAACTGTGTTGGGGACGAATTTCACTATTTATACAAATGCACTAATGCATCTGTTGTAACTTTTAGACAAATTTATATACCAAATTAGTATTGTATCAACCCATCGTTTTTAAAAATGAAAGGAATGTTCTCGATATGCAACACAGTACTTTTAAGAAAAGTGAGTAAATTTATACAAAAGGTAATCAAGCTACTACATATATAAAATCAGTTAACAGCAATAATTATTGAAATAGGATGATGTTACATATTGTTTATATTTTGTACTTTTTATATATGTTGTATATAATATGTGCATTATAACCACCAGTGCATACTGTGTAAGATTTGACCTCTTGTTACGCACGTATACGTGTGACGTGAGTGTAAATAAAAAATCTTGAAATCTTGACGTCGGACCGCGTCACAACCAGATCATTTGTCAATACGTGAACATGACGACCGTTATAAATAAAACAAAGAAATAAGTTCGAAGTGCTAGTGATATTATTTAATACTAAATTTACAAATGATGCAATAAAGAAAAGTAGTATTATTCATTGTGTATTTTCTAAACTTACCAAAATATCGATGAGGATTCAGTGGGATTATATTATTCTAGCAACCACTGTCATCCTAGTTACCACTGTAGCAACCCGCTTCGAATGTGTTTTCTTCGTATAACACTTAGCGTGTGTATCATATATTTATTGAAAACCCTCGGGTATATCATCAAATGTTATTGCGAAGGATACAGTAACACGATAATATGTCTTTGTAGGGCCACTAAAGTTACACCAGGTCGTGCTTTGAGGTGATCATACAGCTTTACTAACCATTTTGTACCTACAATTGTAACAGTTTCATCGTGTACTGTATCTTAATACTGTATGATAAAACCAATTTTCGCGATATTTTGTTTTTCGCGATTGTGTGTTATTGCGAACATAGCGAAAATTAGACACTCGCTAAAACCCCCGATTTACGGTATTTCATTCATAAAACATTAAATCACATTAAATCGTTGACTAGAGGACTTATCATTTACCTTCCTGGTATATTTGTATTACGTACCACGGTATACCACCTTGATTGCATGTTTGAGCTAACTAAAGGTCTCGGGCTGTTTTTGTTCTGAAGCCAATCAACAAGGGGCCTTCCATAAGTTTCTCGTTGTGTTATCCTCTAATATTGTTTGAGTGAAGCTATGTCTGTCCTAGTTGATCAGCAAACTTATAGGAAATTATTATTAAATCATATTGGAATTTCAATTGATCTATGTAACAAATAGTTCTTTCAAATTGATAAGTAAAATGAAAGACCCCAAAAAAACGGTACAGGACTAATGTACCACGGTACGTACCATCAAAACTTTATACCACGGTATACCGGTATACCGGTAAAACCGCCCAACCCTAATTTGTATCTTTGATTGCTGATGTCACGTGTGATATATATGTTTGCAGGTATCTTATATCCCGACAGGCGGAATTCCATAGAAGGAAAAGATGAGTGACCCTCCACCATACAATGAAAGCACTGGGGCCTCTTACCAGGACCCTTCCAATGGGGGAAAAGCTCCCATACCGGTCAGCTCACTGGACGTAGAATGAAATGGTAACATGTCATTGCCGTTATTTTTTTCTTTAATACGAAATATAAACAAATTCCAAATTTCTGCAAACACCATATAAATCGAATATTTCCTTTACTCATTATACTTCAAGTTATAATAAATGAATACCCAGACGTCAGAAAACAACGCGTTATGGAATGTTTTTTTCAAGGTGGCCGACCGGTACGTACGAAAATGTAAGGTCTTCATTTCAAGCTACCAGACCAGTTATTTCCTTTCTTCGTACGTGCTGGTCGGCCATTTTGAAAAGACCATTTCATAACACGATATCGACAGTGAGCCTGGGAATAAACATTTCAAATTATCTGGATGATATTCGTCAATACAAATGTCGTATAAATCAATAAGTTATTAGCAATTTCTTAATCATCGGAAGTTATAATGAGTATTTGTTTTATAGGAATATCCACTTAAACTGAAAAAATAATCTTATATGTACATTATCATGTTTTTAATATTGTAGCCCCACCACCAACTTACGATTCTTTGTTCGGGAAACTAAAAGCAGCAAATGAAAACTCGGAAAATAAGGTGGACTTCGCCAAAACGGCTATAGGCATCATATGTGGCTCACGTATGTATGATCTTCATGATTATTATCATTTTTTTTCACATTATCATCGTCATCCGTCGTTCATTCGTCACTCTTGCTATCACTGTTTTTACAAAAATATGTCAAATGAAAATTTCTAGGTACTTACGCTGCTCTCATTTCAATATGAGAGCAAAATATACTAGCAGCCATTCAAAATCGCTACTTCTCAAGAAGTACTTGACAGATATTTGTCAAATTTCAATTAAACATTCATAATTATTATTCCATACTGTGTTGACGTTTTCTTTTGATAAAAGTATGTCTTTCATTTCCCATAGTTTTTTTTAAAATATATATTTTGTTTTGAGCTTCAAATCCCTTCCTCTGAATGAAAAAGAATACCTGCATGCTTAAGATGCTATCGGTGTAGTATACTTTATCATCTATTTTATCAATGTACGATTTCATTGTTTACTTGCAGTTATTTTCATCATATGCATCGGTTTCACGCTGGCGATTCCCATAGCAGAAATAGCCATCGGTAAGTGAAAAATATTCATTTTTTCGCCCAAACTTCTTCACACACTATGTATTAGCATTCTGATCCCTTTGACAAGATGAATTATACATTTTTGTTTCCTTCGACACCCCGTGAATTGAGACATTTATTATAAGATGTCGACAGGTTACAGTTTGCAAGTATCGCTAATGCTTATTAGGTTTTGCTTCATTAAGTGACATGAATCATGATGGACCACTTGTAGCAGCAGAGATATGTAACGACATTGATCTTTATTTCCATATCCTGGTTTGGAACAAATCTATCGTGTTACCTTTTACGAATAAAACCGAAAATCCTGTTCGAGTAATTTGTTCGAAAAAGTCTTCTGTACGGTGGAATCTAAAACAAAATTAGATAACGATATAAATAATCAATTTAACTGTAAATAAATTTAGATCAGCTTACTTATCCAGATTCGTTGATTATCATGTTACCTACGCGACAGGAGCGTCCTATCTACACGACTGTCCAGCACAGCGGCTGATACCCATCTACCTGATAGTGGCGGGAGTGTTCGGGACGCTCAAAGGAATCGGACTTATGGGCCAGAGCGTCAAATCGAGAAAGGACCAAGCTGATAGCGATGAGACTGAAAATAAGAAGCCGACAAATCCATTTGACAGTATTCTCAACATCTTTTTGTTCGCATGGTTTATTTGTGGTAAGTTACCTCCCTTTTTGAGTGTAAATTAGGAAGGGAATAACTTTATATAAAAAATGCCAGGTTTGTATGTTTTCTTATATAAGGAACCATCATTGTTTGCATTTCTAGAATGCATTTTTGCTAGGAACATGCATGGTTTTTTTCAAAATTATATTTTTGCTTATCTGACGACTACACCTAAATAAAACCAATGCAATTGTTTTAAGTATTTTAATCAATATAAAGCCTAGGGAAAATGTAAAACTAAACATGACACAAAAAGCGTTCGTATCCGAACCAATGACAGCTACTGCGCATCTTTACTGAGGTTCGTTATATGAACAACAATCTTGTATAACTGATAGTTTGCTGTACTCAACATCAGCTCCTCCTATCTGTGTCACTAGTTTGATCGATTTTGAGTTCGGATAATAGTTTTTGTAGTCTCTGATTTTATTATTTTTGTCATGTATAAGAATACACCTACCCGTTTTGATAAAGAAAGTTTTCTTCTTCACAGGAAACGTATGGGTGTATGGATTGAAGGATGAGTGGGTGTCCACGCCGGCTACCGCTGGGAACTACTGCCACCCCACACTATATTACTTCTAGTTCTGGATCATCACTCTCACGTACATCATGATGGGGGTCGGCTGTCTCGTCGGCTGTCTCGTCACTATCTGCATCTGCTGCTGTGTTGCTAAGAATAGTGGTGGTGAATAAAAGCTGGTCGTCTACTTGCTGTTCGACGTCAGAAGAGAGCATAATCGAACGTCTTTATTTCAGCCACCGTTTTCACCCAAGTAACTAAATTGTTAACTTTCGGAATAGCTACTAATTCTGTGTACAAATTGATAGAACAGCCGGACAATCAATGGAACAGTCAAACTTACAGACTTACATGGAAAACGATGTTAGCGAAACGATCGGATAAGTTTGTCAACCAGATACATGGAACAATGGTGGATATATACGGAAGCTCCGCTGCATAATTAGCACATAAAAACTCTTCTGCAAAATCGTTTTCATTTGAAAACCTGATGAATGTATCTATATTCTGTGTATCTTACTGCGATAATATATTGCGAAAAAGTAAGCGAATTTTTTTGAATAGATGTTCTAGATGGAGATACCTCTCCTCTGAAATAAAGGTTATTCGTGTCCGGTAATAAGGATTGATATAACATCCCCTTACATCCGTGTCATCGTGATAAGGACCATGCCATAAAATTGTAAATAGCAACATTATACACTGTATATTCCAGCCCAAGAAACCGTAAGACTAATGATTAGGTATAATATGTTTGCATTACTACTGGCGTCATGTAAACAGGGTTGTGTTGGTGACAGTGAAATGCTGGAGCTGCTGAAGAGTTATCTGCCAGACCGGACTAGTATCATTAGTATTATCATTGGAGGGTCCAGAAGTAATCACATTTTTTTTCTTTTCTTTCTTTTTTAAATGATGTGTATACGATTGCAATATGTACGTATAACTCATTTCTTCTTTTTATATTGTATAATATACTATACCTGACTTATCAATAACAAAATAATGTTCAAAAAACTGTGTATGTTTTGTCTTAAATTATTCTGGAATGGTATGTATTAAAGCACTGACATAAATTAGTATTAAATTACTGTAGTACAACTTTGTACAAATTTGAAAATAAACAAACACAATATCTTTTGTGAATTTTATAATCTCATGAACATAAGAGCCGGAAAACAGATACTTGGTGAATTCGAAGGGTATATTTGTAAAAGTGAACATAAATTATTTCCAGAAGGTATAACACGAGATAATTCATCTCTAAGGTACCGTAAGATTAGGTCTTCAATCTTAGTTTAGATAGTTCTTTTCCTTTTAAAGTTTGCTTCACGTATTAAATGTCTATTTACCTTGTTTATACATGTGTGAAGTATTTGTATGTTTTTATACACAAAGTGCCATACATGACTGTATAAATCAGAATCAAAAAGGCAATACCAAAGTATATTATAATATGCTTTATCCTATTTCATTAGATCTCATTATATGTTCTTTCTTTGTAGTCCTGTTTTGGAAGTATATCATTCGTATTTCTGTATCTTCTTTGTAATAAACCTCTAAATCAAAAGCTTTATAAATATGCATGGTGTGTTCTTTTCTTCGTTCCTTAAATTTTCGGAGTTTTTATTATCTCTATTTTAAGAAATATGTTCGACATCTGATTCAGTACGAAACATTTGATCACAAGTTAAAGCCTTGATTTGTTTTTTATATAGAGACCCCGGTTACATATTTTGTCAGATATTTACCAAACAATAAAAATATAGAAATAGAAAGAGTACAATCACAGACTTTACATACATTCATTAAGATTATCTTTGAATTGAATCGTTTCGTTACCTTAAATCACAATTATTCCTATAAGCCAATTACTCTTGAGAGAATATGTAAAAGTCGTGCCATAGTGCTTAGAGAGAAACGGTAGTTCATGATTAATAATAAGTCGAGGATCTTATATACCGGTTAATCACAACCTATAGGTCGTCTCAAAGTGGTTCACAAATTATAACCCGTTGTTATAGGGCCTAAGAAACCAGCCACTATTGCTCTAAACTCCCATGGGAGCATACAACCGGTGCTGCCATTTTGGCGCTTACAGTTACACGAAGCATTCAACGATTTTTAGCACTGCAAAACCACGTACTCGTGTACAGCTGACTAGACTGGAACAAGCGGAGTAGGTATCTTGCTCAAGGATACAACACAAATGCCATGACCGGGACTAGAACTCACAACCCTCCGGTCATGAGCCTGGCGTATTACCACTAGACCACCGTGCCTCCATATTAGTCGGGCTTCGTCTCTAGAATAATATACAGATTATTCAGAAAAAAATCAGTCTTATAATATATCTGATTAAACTAGGGAGATATAAAAAAAATCAGAGAATACCAAAGCGTCAATTAAACCATAATCCGAACTCAAAATCGATTAAACTAGAGGCAAAAAAGGAACAAAGGAAATATTTACATGGAGACACTCGTAAAAGCACAAAATAATAAGACCAGGTGTTCCGGAAGAGTAAGCGTCTACTGCTTCATTGACGACACCCGCCATGTTAATCTTGGTCACATCCAAGTAAGCATCAATCCTCGAAATGAGAACTGAGCCATCATTGTCATCACAACAAGTAAGCACACTAAAGGCAAATTAAAAAACTTTCATCTTCACAACACACAAAGATACAGAATGTTTCTCGATGAGATCAAGATGGCGACCCTAAAGCCATAGTCTTCATCAACCTGCATCTCCTGAATCCCTGTGCCATAAGTTTGTTCGTCAGCAGTTGACATCTATCACGAAAATCTCGATATTCATAGCAAGCCCTAGAATAACGAATCAACTGCGACATGTAAACACCATAGGATGGAGAAATAGGGATGTTACTCTCAAGAAAGGGAAAGTTCACGATCGGAAAATCGGAATCGTCACGTTTATCATACAGCTTAGTAGTAAGTTGTCCGTGTTAGTCATAGTTTAAGTAACGATCGAGGTCAGAAGCAGAAGTGGGAGAGTTTGTTGTATCTTTAATCTCAAGTTCAGTAGGGTATATACGATCGACAAGGTCAGCAAATGTCTTGTTGTTTATAGACAACACATCGGCGATATACCTGAAAGTGAAATTGAAAGATTTGGCAAGGTTTTTGTTACCCGTCCTTATAAGCCCGTCGAGAAATTCAGCCTCTTATGAAAACAAAAACAAGTCAGCCAAAAGTGGGGCACAGTTAATGCCCATTTGAATGCCAAAAGTCTATTGGAAAATATTTCCTCCGAACTCTACAAAGATATTGTCAACCAGGAATTCAATCATTCGTACTTTATCTTCCTCAGTATATTTCAACCTAGCTTTTGTTGTGTTTTTCACAAAGTATGCTCCAAGAGAGCTCACAACCATATATTTGTATCGCCGTTCACCTTTCTAGGAAAAGAAAGCTCTCATAATGAGAGACCAAAAGACGTTCTTTCAGTTTGGCATGTGGTATGGTAGTGTACAGGGTGGAAAAATCAAATGTTTTGATGGACGAAACATTTCAGAGAAGCTAGTAGTGAAATTCAGTTGAGGAATTCTTAATAAAAACTTGAGGGTGGGGCTGGTAGCCAGTCTAATAGTCCAGTGGTACATGTGTAGGACGGCTTGGGACCGAAGGCTCGCGTCAGGACACTGTGTTGTACCCTTGAGTAAGATGCTAAATCCTCCCGATTGTTCAAGTATACCCATTTGTTAGGCATTGTTGGATGTTTACTACGAGTCACTGAATCGAGATCATGAACCACACTATCAGTATTTTAATCTTCAAATAAATACATAACATGTAAGTTCATACATTTGATAACGCATACGCATGGTGTAAATCAGGGGAAACCACTCCCACAAACAGTTTTTAACTCTTCAAGAGTTTTATTGATAAATTTAGATATATCTCTACCTTGTGTGAAGGACGACAACTCTGGTAGAGATTGGCGAAAGGCTCAATCAGGGGAGTTAACTCTGCCTGAGGAGTAACAGCGTGGGACTGAAGGGAGGTCCAAGTGGTAAAAACATTTTTTTAGAGAATACCGAAGCTTTAACAAAAGCATAATCCGAATTCAAAAGCGATTAAACTAGGGGCAAAATATGAATAAAGGAAAGATTTACATGGAAACCCTTGTAAAAGAGAATAAGACTTGGTATTCCGGAAGAGTTTACAAGCGTCTTCTGCTAAACATCAATTCCTCGAAATAAGAACCGAGTCATTGTCAATCACAAGTAAGCTAATAATCATGTCCCAAAACGTCCATCTTCATATTACTCTATGATACAAAATATTTTTCAATGAGACAAAGATGGCGACCATAAACCTTGCCCATTGTTCTGATCAACCTGCCTCTCTTGAATCCCTCTGTTGTTAGTTCGTCAGCAGTCGAAATCGATCTCGAAAATCCCGATATTTAGAACAAGCCCTAGAATAACGAATCAACTGCGGCATGTACACACCATAAGTTGGAGAAGCAGGGGTGTTACTATCAAGAAATGAAAAGTTCCAGATCGAAAAATTGAAATCGTCACGTTTATGGTATAGCTTAGTGGTAAGCTCTCCATGTTGGTCAGAGTTCAAGTAGAGATCGAGGTAAGCAGCTGATGTAGAAGGGTATGTTAATAATTGTGTCCTTTATTTCAAGTTCAGAAGTGAAATGTACTATGTATATACGATCGACGTGGTCTGCAAATTTCTTGTTGTTCATAGACAACACATCGTCGATATATCTGAAAGTGAAATTAAAAGATTTGACAAGGCTTTGTTACTCCAGCCTCGTATGAAAACTCAAACAAGTCAAC
Source organism: Mimachlamys varia (assembly GCA_947623455.1). Classification (NCBI taxonomy): domain Eukaryota; kingdom Metazoa; phylum Mollusca; class Bivalvia; order Pectinida; family Pectinidae; genus Mimachlamys; species Mimachlamys varia. Next base: position 6,344,562 of record OX392534.1, read on the forward strand.
TAAGAGTGGGGCACAGTTTGTTCTCATAGGAATGCCAACGGTCTGCTGGAAAATCTTTCCTCCGAACATTAGAAGATGAGATACAAATTATACTTATTAAAATAGTTAATATGTATCATGCATAAGTTGTGAAGAAAGTAAAACATGATCTGAAGCATATTAGGTTTTCGTACTTTACCTATTTACGGGGAGTGTTCGAAAACCTGCAAACGCACTGTATACTCGAGTATCACGTGATTTACGAGCACAAACCCCGTACAGCTGGTTCTTCGCTCATCGCTGTGTGGTGTGTATAACTTTCATTAGAGTCCACTAAACGGTTCCCTATTTGATTGCTGTCATGCGTAGTCATATACACTGTTGAAAATGGTAAGAAAACGAATAAAAAATGTCGCTGAAATCAGGGACTATATAAAAGCCCGCTGTAAGTTGGGATTGGGCGTCTAAAATATACATGATGAGATAATTATGTGCGGTTTATGCGGACAAACAAATTCCATTTTCCACAGTTTATGGACGGTTTACTTAATCCCATTCTGGTCAGAAATCAGTCAAAGAGGCCCCTTACCCAGAAAGACCTAGATCTGCAGTTATCAAATTAAATGCCAATAAAATCAAGTCATTCATTGAGAAAGATGCCCGCTATACCGTCAGACTGCAAGCACGAATGACAATCTTGGATTTAGCGCCTGTTCACTTCATTCTGAAGAAAATTATCAAGGTTAGGAAAATAAGTGCTCGTTGGATCCCACATTTACGCATTGACGATCAGAAACCTACACTGGTACAGATGGTTACGAAACTATTGAAGAGGTACCCAAAATATCAGTATGTCTAATTATTACATGAGAATGCCCCAGCCCACAAACCAGCAACTGTAGTCCAGTTTTTTTAAAGTCGGGAAAGGTCAATGTATTACCACACCCTCCAAACAGCCAAGACCTTGCCCCGTGTGATATTTTCTTCTTACCGAAATTAGGAGATATAAGCTTGAATCTGCGGTTTACAAAATTCTTATTAGTGTACCAAAAGAGGAATATGCAATTTTTTTCAAAAAGTGGATTCAAAGATTGAAACGGTGTGTTCAAGTTGAACGGGGATATTTGAAAGGTAACTAGACGGGATGTATCAAATTTTGATAAGCGTTTCTGAGAAAACAGGTCAGTTACTCGAATAAATTGCAAGAGTTATCTTCCTTCCTACTGTAGAAACGTCACACGATTTCCATGCTGCATGGTAGTGGCATTAACTTGAATTAGCTCGAGCAAATTTATATGTGATTTTATATATTTATTTATGAATTCTCATCTTTCTGTTGGCACCCCATCCCCAAATGCACATAACAACTTTATTGCACTGAAAGTAATCGAGGTTGGTTTAAATTCTAAAAGGCGAAAGTGCACTTACAACTCTATACAACCGAAAATGTGAACAAAATAAATCGTTAATGCTCCCAAGACCTGGCGATAAACAAACTAAACCGCCGGTGACACGTTGTTTAAGTGTACCTACGTCTATCTGTAAAATCAAACCTGGAAACGTGAAATTGAAGAGCGTGCCTATACGACGACTGGGATTTCCACATCCGGTGAAGTAATTATTGTCTCGGCGAAACCTAAGAATCAATGAGATTTGAATGTTTTTCGTGAAAACATTCCACACAGACATTGGGGATTTGGTGTTTCAACACTGAGTAAACAAAGTACATTGTAATTATTAGGGCTAAAAAATATATTTATATACATATACCTATACTCTTACAATTTCTCCAGAGACATTGTTCAAATAGATTACGAGTTTTGTTCATGCCATTCTTTATATAAAAAATGTATACGAAATTTCAGAAAACAGCACGGGAAGACAGTTAAAAACGATCATCAAATATAAGTATTTTTATTAACCATTTTTTTTTTACATATAAAAAGGGAAGATTTGATCAACGTATCTAAGTTACTTACAGCATACACTTTTGTACACGTTCCAACATTTCATAATGTGGATTTATTATTCCAAATTTTACAATGTATGAAACAAAATTTTGTTAAAGAACTTCAGTCAACATGATTTGGGTTATTTTGAAGAACAGCAAAACATAAAAATATATATGAAAAATGCAATTATGTAGCTAGACTATTTATCACGAGGGCACGACACCATGAAAATATCCAGTTATTTTATATTTATCCAAATATACATATTTACCATGAATCGCTAACTCGATTCATGGAAAATGTCCACAAGCCAATGGTGTTATGACCTCATGAATGTTGAACAAATAAATTTCATTCCTTAAATATTTACATTCGCGCTGCGACCCACTATATGAACATTACCAGGAAAAATGCTTTTCATAAAAGTATATTTACATTTTCGCTGCGACCCACTATATGAAGATTACCAGCGAAAATGCCTTTCATAAAAGTATGAAAGCAATGGTTCTCGCGACGTAGTACTTTAATTATGACGTCATAGATCAAGATTGTTCAATGAGTCTTGTCGCGCCGCTTCGAATAACATGGAGAATGCCCAGGCTGTCAATTTACAGCCTGGCAGGACAAACAAAAGGCTGATATGGAACGATGGGCTGACAGTTTTCAGAAGTGTCTGGAATCGGAGAAAGAAGAAATAAAAGCTATTGTCGAAGCACAACAGGCAGAAAACAGGACTTTCAAAGAATATCTGGAGAAAGAACGTACAGATTTTAAATCTGTTGTTGGCCATGCCCTCTCCAGGATGGAGGAAGCTGTGAAGAGGATTGAGGTCAGAGGTGGGGCGTCAGAGGACAGTGTGTACTTTCCTAGGAGATCAAGTGCATTTAGTTCCACACATAATTCCTCAGTTCCGTTTCCAGGACCTATGCCAATCTCTCGACCATTTCTAACTTCATGGTTTTCACATTGTGATACAAGACTCCCACCTCCACCTATTTTTCCAGAGAATGTTAAACCTGACATAAGCATTCCTGGACGACCTATGGCAAGCAACGAGGATTCCCAAACAGCAGGCATAGCTGGTCAGACACCATCGTTACACCGAGGGAGAGAACGTAGACGAATGTCTCGAAGTTGTAGGTCTTGGAGCTATAACCGTCATGACATGAGCTCTTCTACAAATTCGGAGTCCAACAGTACTAGTGGAACCAACGATTACAGTGAGCATTCACGGTCACGACGTAGAAGGAAAAAAAGTCCCCCATCAGTAAAGCCTCAAACCTATAATGGGGAAGGAGAGTGGCATTCGTTCATTTTCCAGCAGGACCGGATGTCTAAACGGTATAAATGGAGCCGCAGAGAACAAAAAGAAAGACTTCTGGATTCTTTACGGGGTAAAGCTCTTGACTATGCAAGGGAACTTCGTCATGAAAAGTACGATAAACTGTGCAAGAAGTTGGCAAAACGCTTCAGTCAGAAGGAGGCACCAGTGTCAGCAAGGAGACAACTGCAGTTTATCAAGCAAAAAGAGAATGAGAGCCTTGCTGAATTGTCTCAGAGGGTTCACTTTTTAGCTATGGATGGGCTACCAGGAGCATTGGAGGAGACAATAGACCAGATTGCTGTTGAGGCTTTCTTGCGGACATGTAGGGACAAAGAAGCAGCCAGTATTGCTACAGTATGAGCAAGAATCCTAAATCCATTTATAAGGCTTTGCAGTACGCCAAGGAGGCTGTCAATAACAACAGGTTCTTATATGGATCTAAGCCTGCATTTGCGGGTCGCCAGGTAACCTTTGCAGATGATGAAGATTGTAACAGAAATGCGGAGCACAGGGATGTACGGAGAGTAGCATCCTTACGTAGAGAAACAGAGATGGGTGAACTTGTTACTCTTGTGAGAAGCTTGGTGAGTAAATTTGATAGTTCAGAGACAAAAATGCCACGGGATAGATCATTATCTCCTATAGGCTCTCCACGTTCGCAATCAAACAGCCCAAACAGGTTGTCTAAGCGGAAATGCTATCAATGTGAAGAGTATGGACACCTCCAACGTGACTGTCCGAAAAGGACAACGGGAGATCCGTCCATGTAAAATGTTAAACCCCACCGATACACCAGTTTTAAATGAATTTCTGCATAAAACTGTGGCAGAGACTCTGGTCTCTATGGGCTTCTCAAGTGGAATGAGAGAGAGAAGATGGTTAGAACATTTACAGTAAAGGTTCAGAGTCAAATTGTGTTACCTCCTTTCCCTGACAAAAACTCCAGTGAACTTGATTTCTCTAGGTGATCCACAGGTGACCTGGCATGTGAAACCACACAAACACTCGAAGTGGAATACCAGCGCGACAGAAAATGTGTAGGACTCCGCTTGGATTTCAGAGTGTGGAAGAGGCACACCTGGAGAAAATGTTGAAAGCAGATGTCATACTGCCCTCAACATCAGAATGGGCATCTGCAAAGACAGATGGAGGCAATCATGGAAAACGGGGAGGAAGGCGAACTCGTCGCTGCCTCTGGTGATGAAGTAGGGATGGATACAGACGATGGGGATGGCACTGCGGAAGAGGAAGATGAAATGGACAAAGTTGTCAATTCTAAAGAAAGTGTATCAAACTCAGACAGTATCGACGAAATCAAGAAATTGACAACGCGTGGTGGCCGAAGTGTTCAGTTACCTTCGCATTTGAGAGATTATGTCTTGTATTAGACCTGTTTAACAATGGGCTACAAGTCTACTAGCTAATAGTTAATATCATTCTCGAAATCTATGACTTTAATAATTTGTGTAGGAAAATAGTCAATAGATATGTACGTGTCCTTTTATATGACGGGGAGGAATGTGGTTATGACCACAGGAGTTACTTCCCTTGTGTTGGAACTCTCCGGTAGACAGTCGCGTAAATAGAGATACTGGAGCCTGAACAAGACGGAGCTAAACAACCTGTGCCTTCGGGACTTGTATCTGCCGCTTGACTGTGTGTCAAATACCCAGACTGTGTGTCTGGAAGAGCGGAGCTGTGTGGCCGTCTTTATGTATATGTTTTAGGTGTTCTATGTGTAATAAATTACTACAATATTGATACTTAGTTGGGGTTTTTCAATAAAATTAAAGTTTCTCTCCTCAAATACTCGATCTTAAAACTTTATATTGAGCTTGACGGAGGAAGCAGCAGCTTACTTTTACGATCATGATGAGTAAAATACAAGAATAAAAACAACATAATTTTTTATTGTGCATTTGGGAAGGAGGATATTTTCAATTTCATTTTTGTGTGTGAAACCTTAGTGATAGTACCCAAGTTGTTGGCGTTGTCATTATGTACCAAATGAAAACTACCACTGTTGTAGTATGCATAAGATGGATATGATTATTGAACGGCTGCGGCGCGAACTAGAACCTTAATGTGATATTCTATGTCTCAATTTAAGGGATAACAAGGATCGTTTTGAGGATTATGTAATGCGTTAAAAGTCATGGGTATTAATTTTGTTTAACATTTCTAATACAAAAAATAGCGGAAAAAACTTTCCCGGTATATACTGTAACGGTTTGTCCCGAAAAAAATTATCATGATCTCTCGTTGAAATTTCATCAAAAAGACAAAAACAAAACAAAAAAACCGCTTAACTAAGCAATTACTTATCACCGCCTATCAGCAAGTCGAATTACAGCTATCCATTCAAACATGGCGCATATAAAAGTTGTCTTTTATCTGAAGTCTAAGGAAATACGGTATTAACGATATATGTAGTTGTGTTTTTAAGATTTCGGCAAACACAGATAAATTCAATCTTTCTGTGTTATTATATATTTCTCCACTGTAAGTTACAGAGTTTTATATTGGAGACTGTATTACATCAGAGCGGCATTCAGTATTGTCCACACCTCACAGAGGAAAGTGTCATAGTGTACATCATTGACCTACACATTTTATGTACGGAACAACCTACCCCGAACGGTGGTATGTGGATAGTATGCCGACCCTTTAAGTACATCAGGACCAGAACAAAAGACGTTAGATTAATATTTAGACCATCTTCTAAACGGAGACGCTTCAACAACGTATACCTAAGTACGTTATAAGCTTCAGGTCTATACCTTAGTACGTTATCTCCAGGTCTATAGCTGAACATCAGCACATATTTACTATTGATATATATATACTTGCTATAAATATTATGAATTGTGTAATAGCATTTTGAGGATTAAACAAGACATTTGTTCTGCCTAGGCCAGCCACTTGATCACGTGTGGTAGTAAGTCTACACTTGAGACCTTACACCCCTGGATCACGTATACCAATAGTTCACGGGAGTTTGTACGTTGCTTATATACCTGAAACTCTGGACCTTAACATAATCAACCGTATATGGTATGACTTGTGCAATGGTTAGCTAAGATTTAACTGTCCTTCGTTCTACCCAGGCCGGTCATTTGATCACGTTTGCAATGTCTACACTTGTGTGAAAAGTTCATTGCATTTTTTAGGCATCTCGTGTCCATGGGAACATCCTGTCACGTCATAGCTGGGTCATTTGAAGTCTATATGTCTTCGCTCCTCTTCCGAACACTTAAACATATTCCCCTTTATGCCTTCTGAGTTTTCGCGTCAGATTCCAACGACACGCGTTTTTTTTCACTTTTCGAATGTAAGATCGACATTTCAATGGCATATATATTCATCTACTTGGGTCATTGCCACAAAAATGCGCACAATATCCTAATTGTTAACAAATATTATGTGGTCATCGCAAGCAGTAATATGGTTTAGTTCTTTTTCTGACAAGGGAGCGAAGATTTTGGTACGAGGTATGGTATGGTAACGAGAAGTACTTTTTGTTTAAGTAAGGGTTGTTTAAGATTACGCTTCTAGAGTGAGATTCACGTACATATATATAATGTAGCGTCCAAATATAATATAAAAAACGATTTTTACACTCCAATATAATAAAGCATGTAGCAGCTAACATGCATTACCAACAAACATACTAGGGTAAGCTCGACACAGTTATAATGGAGGCAAATGTAAAACGCACTTCATTCTCTAAGTCTTAGACTGGTTGGTAGCTGTAGTCACCACTCTTTTACACTGAGTTCAGCCTTTGGTGGATTAGTTTTTTAATCGGTCCGGGTGCTGAATTTGATCGATATAGAGTAGACCGGTACTCTATTAAATATAAGCACGGTTTACCTTACACCGGATGGAAAGCTGATCGATAGAAACGCAAGTCCTTATTAGAACAAAAGCTACAATGGCACACACATGTGTCACTCTCATGCACAAAGCAAAGCTTCATTGGCTTACACATGTGTCACTGGCCTGCTCAAAGCAAAGCTTCATTGGCTTACACATGTGTCGCTCGCCTGCACAAAGCGCTTGCCTAATGAGCCATCTCCGGACTAAAGCAACACCTGACTTTATTTGAAATCAGATATCATGGAAATATTATTGTTAGTCATTTTTTCTTGTTTCGATGAAAATAGTTAATAAAAATAAACCTTAAATTATACAAGATTATCATTATCATTAATACTTCCAAAATGTCTACCCGATCATAATGTTCCATTATAGAAGCCATTAGCCATTCTCCGTGTACCTGTTTTACGGGTTCATATGATAGAGCGGTTTTATATAGAAGTTCTCATATCGAACAAAAGATGAGTGGCACCCAGTAATACGTGTGACTCCACGCCCATTCAATATGTGTGAAGAATGAGGTCAACCTAGCCTTCGAGAAATTCTGAACCGATTCTTTATGTCAACACTTCTATTTATATAACCGATTCGGCCGATTGCCTGTCAGCGTTGACCAGTTTTCTGTTTTAGCAACAACAGGTGGAAGATTCCGGCAGGACAGGATTTACTATCAAGGGAAATAGGTAGGTCAGATTTCATTGTAAAGTTATTAACAACAAATGTATGTTAACTTGCCTCAGTAAGCTTTAAGACTGACCAAGTACCCAGCTTTTCCTCTCGAAGATGCATGGTTCATGATTTTACCATACCATAACCTATGTATATGTATATGATTTACGGAGGCCGTGGCGGTCGATATTGGTCTACCTGTCTACCACGCCTACGTACTGACATATTCAGCATACTTAACAGTACAACGCCTGTTTATAGTCTACTGATAATTTTACACATTATATTAGCTGCATTGCAGGTTGTCCTTTATTTTGTGTAATTGATACCCTCAACATAACAATTACCATACCATGGATCCGTACTGTCGTTTCCTCTGACCCTACCGTAAAAGTCTCCCGTAGTGACTAATTTTTGCAAAATATTTCAAAATATATGTTCTACTTTGAGTTCGTGTTATGGTTTTGTTGACAGCTCGGTTCACTTTTTTATTCGTTTTTTTTTTCTATACATATTTCTGCCATTAATGCATGCATGTCGCCGTGATATGATATCAGGCTCCACAATGATGTTGAGAATATGTTGAGAGGGGTACCCAAACTATGTATATGCCGTTATTATTACATCATTTCTTATAGCGATGTAATAATTCCGTTCACACCCCCAAACAACTTAGTGGTCGATTTCTCAGTCCGTTTTACTCATTTTTTCCCCATTAAGGCCCAATATACGTCACTTTCGGCAAAACTCAAGCCTAATAACTTAATTATTATATTTATAGATTTAGTTAATATTTGCTGATATCAGCATTATTCAAGATGAATTCTTACGCTGTGAACGGTACAGCAGTAGTTGAAACTCGGTATTTGTAAACACGCGTCCATTTTGAACCGTCTTCTAACGTTGGCTTGTTGTTGAAGTGGGCCACACCTGAATTATTTTCAGTTCTTTAGGTTTTTCTGTCAAGAGCTTCTTATAAGTTACCGCTCAGGTTTACTTCGTTTTAAGCTTATTTTTATATGGTTAACAACTGGATTTTTTCAGAATTTTTCAGAATCACGAAAAAAATCCTGAAGTTACGTATATTGGGCCTTTAATGAAAATTTTACATAAACAAATTGCACAAAAAAAACATATTAACATAAAATGTTCTAAAAGCCCATCACTCCTTGTTCAAATAAGAAAGAAACCCTGCGCTCACTAATTGAAAAAGTACAACAAAAGGGCGATCTATAGATTGAAGGTATTTGGATTATAAATTGTAGTACGTCACAAGGTTAGTGGCCGAGTAGCGTGACCAAATACCTTAATACCAGTGAGAAATACCAGTGATCTCCAGTACCTACTTAGTGGAACAGATCAACATAATCTCATTAGACGTATGATGCGAACAATGTGTAAGGTTAATACATGGAATGCTAGGTGTGTAGATATAAACGAGACCTTGGGATGTGCGTTCTTATGTTGCTTCACTAGTATATATTGTTGGGGATGGCTGAGTGAAACCAATACTTTAATTGTCTATTTTTTAAAATTGTTTTGATAGCAATAAATCAAGCAAATCTAAAAATCCATATTTTCTCAAATACATGTATTCTAGTATTTTTCAATAATTATTTTTATTCATTAATTGATCAATTCAATTTCTATTTAAATATTTGTTTGTTATCCTCCGCTATATCAATAATGCTGTATAAATTTGCCAAAAAGGAATTATTTTTTTCACAAAATATTGTCAACAAACCAATAATGGGATTTATTTAACACTTATTAGTTGACGATAACAGAAAAGTGAAATACTTCAAGACTTTGTTACAAAGAAGGGTACTTTTACTCAAGGAATATACTCAATGGTGGCAAAACACATGGCATCGCTATGGATCTTGTTCTTGAGGCCAACGGGGGGGATTCTTGTCAGCGCTTTAGAAAGCTTACAGCTTCAAACAGCTTGAAATAAGGTCGAATCTAACCAACACTATTTCAATTTTAAGTATTGTACAAAGGGAATATTGCTTGTTATTTCACATAAGTGATATTAAGGTACCAACATATATTCAGACTATATATATATGTTACCGCTATAATATTGTGAACCATTCATCAATAAGCATTCCGGTAGTTGTATTTTGATTGATAGACGACCGGAAACAGTTCCTGGGTTTATGTAAAAGCTTAAATCTATTGACATTTTGACGATCTAAATCGACTTCTTATTTTATGTAGATTTCTGATGGTATGAATGAGATTTATCTTCCATGAACAAATAATGAAACTAGAAACTGTTTTTTCTATAATATGTTATATCTATTACATTTTTTACCAGTGAAACCTCAGAAAATATCAACTTGATCAAATTTATATCATCACTAGTGATAATCGAATATATGTGCTAAGAATTCGTGTAAATATAAAAAATATCTGCCATACTCGTGAAATATATTTGATATTTTCACTGGAAATCATTGAATAGCCTCGTGTTAAATACTATGTAGACCCTAGTACATTAAAATTACCGCTGACTTGTACTTTATATCATATATTATGATTAATAAATAATGTGTATATGGTGTTGAAACAAGTGTAGAAAAAAATGAATATTTTTCATGACAACATATTGTGATAAAGTATGCTGTTATCTTTAGACACAAAATTAATTTGTTTCTTAATTGACTGTCACAAAAATAGATATTACTCAGACTAAAAACGAGTTTTTATTGTGAAAATGCAATTTTTAATCCTGTGCTGAAAAAAGATTACTGTCAATGAAACGCCACCACAAACAACTTGATGCAGTGTTGGTAGATACTACACATAAGCAGTAGACCTGTATTTCGTAATAGGGTAGACTCACACACAAGTGGGCCTGAATCATGTGTGTGGGTGTAAGTAGACGTGTTACAAGTTTTCTGTCACCGTATACCCGTAATGTTCCATTCATACTCCAGATCTGTTCCACTCACACTCCAGATCACGGTACGTACTGACATACTTATCTGTTAGACATTCGATTATACAGTTTTTAAAGATTAGTCTTTCCAGTTGTGTATGTAACTTTGAAAACTTATTTTACTATTATTTTTAATGTTTTTTTTTGGAATTTTCGACTGGGTGATAACATGAATTTCTTGAAGGTTTTAATATCTAATGTTTGTCAAGCTTTATCAATCACTAAATTATATAGGTACATGTATGTGTTTCTCCCGTGAAAGTGATTTACTTGATTGACTTTGCAATCAATAATTAATTTCTGTAATCGAAATATTGGATTTTCAAGAAATGAATATAATAAAAACTCGGCTTTGTGTATAGCTAGACGTCTGTGTTTTAAATATATTTATATTTGCATAATTATTTCCGATTACAAAATTACATGGCGGGTATCGTCGATGAAGCAGAACACGCTTACTCTTCCGGAACACCTGATATTATTATCTTGTGCTTTTACGAGAGTCTCAATGTAAATTTTTCCTTTTTTCCTATTTTGCCCCTAGTTTAATCGATTTTGAGTTCGGATTGTGGTTTAGTTGACGCTTTGGTATTCTCTGTTTTTGTAATCAAAAGGGCATATTTACAATGTTCTCTTTTAAATTTTATTCAACAATGACATTATATTGGTAAAATACATTTACCGATTGTTTAATTTGTTGGAACCAAGCCAGTTGTTGAAATGACAAGTTAACATGGACAAGCTATTACAAAGAAAAGTTAAATATTTAAATACAAGTTCATCAATATATGAATGAATGATTTGTATATATCGATTTTATATATTATACACGGGCGGTTTCACACATTCACAAGGCATTTATCTTGATGGTTTAGTGGTTTAGTGAATTTCCTCATAACTAATAGGTTGTTTACAACAAAATTTAATTTTGAGCTATCAATTGCGGCGGCATAAAATGAAAACGTTAATTTACAGGTCGTAATGTGGATTCAGACGAAGGTTAATTTACAGGTCGTAATGTGGATTCAGACAAAGGTTAATTTACAGGTCGTAATGTGGATTCAGACAAAGGTTAATTTACAGGTCGTAATGTGGATTCAGACTAAGGTTAATTTACAGGTCGTAATGTGGATTCAGACAAAGGTTAATTTACAGGTCGTAATGTGGATTCAGACAAAGGTTAATTTACAGGTCGTAATGTAGATTCAGACAAAGGTTAATTTTGTTGTAACTCGAGTTTACACCAAATTTTAATGTAGGATGTACCACGCGCAAGTTAATTTTATAGTAAGGTGGTTTTGTACACAAGTTAATTTTATAGTAAGGTGGTTTTGTACACAAGTTAATTTTATAGTAAGGTGGTTTTGTACACAAGTTATTTTTATAGTAAGTTGGTTTAATACACGTATAAATTTTATGGTAAGGTAGATTTGTACACAAGTTAATTTTATAGTAAGGTGGTTTTGTACACAAGTTAATTTTATAGTTAGGTGGTTTTGTACACGTATAAATTTTATGGTAAGGTAGATTTGTACACAAGTTAATTTTATTGTAAGGTGGTTTTGTACACAAGTTAAATTTGAAGTAAGGTAGTTTTGCACACAAGTTAAGACATAAGAGACTTTTGTTGTTAGGTGGGTTTGCACACCAGCCTTTCGTTGCTAGATGGGTTTGCGCACAAGAGACTTTCGTTAACGTTGCTAGGTGGGTTTGCGCACAAGAGTCTTTCGATCTGAGGTGGGTTCGCGCACAACAGTCTTTCGTTGCTAGATGGGTTCGCGCACAAGAGACTTTCGTTAACGTTGCTAGGTGGGTTTGCGCACAAGAAACTTTCGTTGCTAGGTGGGTTCGTGCACAAGAGACCTTCTTTGTTAGGTGGGCTCGCGCAAAAGGGAATTTCGTAATTAGGGAGTTTATTTCTTACCTTTGTTACAATAGTGCTGCATATTCATACCTCGAAATAAGGTAAGTATCGCCGTACGAATATCTGATGAAGCATTCAACTTGTAAAATACTTTACCTTGTATTCATGTGTGTAACTGTAAAATAGAACACATTTTTAGCTGTAGGGTTCAAAATATGAGAAACTTTTTCATGGTTTTATGAAAACGGTTTGATTACATAAGTACTGTACGTATAATGGGGTACAGGTAAACAAAATAATTCTACACGATACAGAAACACATTTCACTGTTTGCTTGTATTTGTTTTGTTTTTCCGTTTTAAACAGAAGTGGGTTTTTTTAATCAGTAGTATATTTCATAGCCAGGCGACTTTCTCGGTGAATGAATTTCGTAGTTACATATTGGTGGTTTAATTACAGATGGATTCCATTATTATGTGACTTTTATAAACAGATTTATTTCATGTTTTATTAAATGTAGATAGTTTCACAGCGAAATGAATTTTGAAATTCTTAGATTTTTTTATTACAAGTGATTTTGGTAGTAAGGCGTGCTTATTTCGTAATTACATAGTTTTACACCAGTATCAGCTTGTCTTTTATCCTTTCACAAGTGAATGTGATTCATGATCGTGTGTGTAGGCGAATCATATATTGCCTTGTAACGCTGCAATCACCAGGTGTTGTAAAAACTATCCATGTCTACTCATGTTAAATTGTTCAAATTTGACTTAAAATATGATAACAAAATAGCATATTTTTTCCTGTATTTAACTGATTACAGTTTATTACTTATATAACTTTTACTGTTTGTGTCGTGATACCTTAATGTATAGATTTTAATATGTTTCTCTTGATATGTGTACACCTCCCCAATACATCCAATTGGCTTTGGTTATATACAAACATCCTGATCTCAGACACAATCGGTATCTGGTGTTTGAGAATCATTTTCGCTGTTATTGAAGCAATTCGCATTGTCGACTTTGAACCAGCTCATTTATTTCTATAGTCTATAAAAATATTCTAATAGCTTCAACTTGCACACTTTTTTCATTAGATATTCTTAACTGATTCAGACAAATAGGATTCGAGTTTTTTGAAAGAAATCAGAAAAGATGTATTGGGGTTTCAAAATACCTATAGTTCATGCATGTGACAATGGTTGTCAATTGCTTCTAAATTCCGTAAGCTGATATTGTATAGACATATGTTCTTGTGTTTAACATAAAAGGTGCTTCACGTGTATACCTCTTCCAAGTGTACAAGCAAAATTAAGTTTTCTTTATTCACATTTTCAAAGACTCGTCCTTGACATCAGGAGGTTACGTTCACCTACGACCTCTACAACCCTAAAATATGTCATAACAAAATCAAGGTTTCGTTGTGCACTACCTTGTGGGCGAGACAAGATAACTAGCTTGATAATGGACATCAAAAGTGTACTGGTTTTTGAGTCAGGCGTCGCTCCTTTGTAATCTTCAAAGAACAGGACGCAGCATTCGATTGCTCAGGTTTTCACACCAATCAAATGGCCAGATCCGTGCCTTTAACTTTTCAATGACTTATAGTGGATGTCAAAGACTTTACAATATATACTGTACTTGTGTCGAATTTGTTCGTAAAAATCTTTATCCTATTTTAGCGTATTCAAATCACTCTGCGTCCGTGGTCCGTCATCCGTTTGTCCTTGAACAATTTTTTTTACCATTATAACTGGATGGATCTTTCTCAAATGTCATATGCAGGTTCCTCTTGGTCTCTAGTTGTGCTGTATTGATTTTAGGACTGATCGGAAAAACAAAATGGCTGCCTGGCGGCCATCTTGGATTTTGACGATGAAAATTTGTTATCGTTAAATCTGGAGAAGTTCTGTATGGATCTTTCCCCCTTTTCATATACAGGTACCTCTTGATCATTAGTTGTGCTGTATTGATTTTGGGACTGATCGGAAAAATCAAAATGCCTGACAGGCGGCCATGTTGTATTTTGACAATGAAATTTTTTTACCGTTAACTTTGGAAAAGTTCTGTATGGACCTTTCCCAAATTTCATATTCAGGTTCATCTTGATCCTTATTTGTGCTGTATTGATTTTGATGAGAGAAAAAAATGGCTGACATGCACCATCTTGGATTTTGACAATGAAAATTTTGTTACTGGAATATCTTGAGAAGTACCGGATGGATCATTTTTAAATTTCATATGTAGGTTCCCCTTGGTGCTTAGTTGGGCATGGTCCATTTTTGGACAGATCCGATAAACAGTATGGCTGACAGGCAGCCATCTTTGATTTGCCAGTGATAGTTTGTGATCGCTATTTCTTGAAAAGTACTTTAGGGACCCTTTCCAAATTTCACAAGCATGTCTGTTCGGTTCCTAGTTGTGCGTGGTCTAATTTTTGGACTGCTCCAAGGGGAAAATATGACTGTCAGATGGCCATCTTGTATGTTGACTATGAAAGAAGTATATTATGGTTACATTTTAAGAAACACAAGATGGATTTGGAATTTGTAACTGATCATAAAAACAAAATTATTAGTTTTCAAGGGAAATTCATAGAACTAAGATTGAGTACATAAATGAAAGTTAAAATAAGAAGGGAAAAGATCCATCTTTTTAAGAATGAATGAAAAATCATCAATCCCTCTGGGATCACTTGTCAATTTTGTCAATGATGGGGCATCCCAGGGGCGACCAGCCTCCGGAGTTCATATTTTGGCATTTCATTATTCACATGATTTATGATAAACTCAGTGAGTACTTTGTGTATAGGTTGAAAACCTCACAACGCGTTTGTTCAGGTGCCTCACATGGAGCATATTGGTACTGATCATTGTCATGCAAAAAAGTTACGTTGTAATATAATTAGGTATATTTACACCTCTCCCTTCTTGAGCTTAGTAAACTCTTGACTGCGAAAACATAAGCGTATACTCAATGAAAAAAGGCTCGGTGGATTGATATTTTGTCAAATATGGCGTCGTTCACGCTTCAGAATAATAACTATTCGCTGACGGCCATTGTTTGGTTAACATACATGGACTCCATTTCTTGTGATTATACAATAAATGATTTCTGGCAAACTTTATGATTCCATTGATGCGTATTCGAAATTCTTTTGACGGTAACGCAAACGTGGTGGCTCCTTGCAGTTGTGACGTTCGACGTATATATAACAAGTTCTCTCAATCAATTATTGCCTTTATATACTACTTTTTTCAACATCATTCTGAATACAGGGCTAGTACCCCAAGATTGGACAGTTGGAATCATTAAACCTATATACAAAAATAAAGGAGACCAGAGCGATCCGAATAATTATAGGGCCATTACTCTGGTATCTTGCTTAGGGAAAGTATTTACCTCTATTATCAATGACAGACTTACAAAATTATCTGATAAAATTAACCTTATATCCTCTGCCCAAGCAGGATTTAGAAAGGGATATTCCACAACTGAAACAAATTTTATATTGCATTCTTTAATTTCATTATATTTTTCAAAGGGTAAAAAGTTATATTGTTCATTTGTTGATTTTAAAAAGGCGTTTGATACGGTGTGGCGAGCAGGGTTATGGAGAAAATTACAAACCAGTAACATTACGGGTAAAATATTTAAAGTTGTTTATAATTTATATCAAAATACCAAATCTTGTGTAATTAATGGCAATGATCAATCAGACTTTTCCATGTGTAATGTCGGTGTAAAACAAGGAGAAAATTTATCGCCATTTTTGTTTTCCCACTTTCTTAATGATCTAGAGGAATTCCTCAATCAACGTCATGTTTCTTTTTTAAATGATGTGTATGCTCTTAGCGATCAAAATTTAGGTTTGTACTTAAAATTATTTATTATATTATATGCGGATGATACAGTGCTTATGTCAGAAACACCAGGTGGCTTACAAAGTGCATTAAATGAATTCCAAAACTATTGTGACATATGGAAATTAAAAGTTAATACACAAAAAACTAAAGTTCTGATTTTTGAAAAAAGGAAAAGCAAAAGACACTATCAATTTTCTTTCAATAATGAGAATTTAGAAATACAAGATTCGTATTCATATCTTGGAATAATATTTAACTATAATGGTGTTGTCACAAAAGCTAAAAGGAAATTAGCAGAGCAAGCGAAAAAAGCTTTATATGCGCTGTATGTTAAGATAAGAAATATTGCCATCCCTATAGATCTTCAACTGAAATTATTTGATGCACTTGTGTCTCCTATTTAGTTAAATGGATGTGAAATCCGGGGCTATGAAAATACAAAAAGTATCGAAAATTTACACTTACAATTCTGTAAACAAATACTTAATATTCGGAAGAGTACCCCAAATTTTATGGTATATGGGGAGTTGGGAAGATACCCACTTGAAATTGAAATACGTGTTAGAATGATTATGTTCTGGCATAAGTTTAAAACGGGTGGTTCGAAATTATCTAGTGTTATGTATAGTTTAATATATAATTTGCATAAGAACTCTGTATTCAGTTCTAAGTGGTTAACGTATATAAGAGATATTTTAAACAATACTGGATTTAACAATTTATGGACCCTTCAATTATCGTGTACATTGAATAGACAATATCTGAAAACGATTATTAAACAGAGACTGTGCGATCAATTCATTCAAAGTTGGTTCAATGATGTTGATACTTCTTCGCGAGGGCTAATTTATTCCTTATTCAAATATCATTTTAATATTGAACCACATCTTTTAAAGCTTCAAAGTAACAAACGAAAAGTAATTTGCAAATTTAGAACATCTAATATAAAATTTCCAATAGAAACTGGAAGATGGAAAAGAGTCCCTCGCCAGGAAAGAGTATGTCCTCTTTGTGATAACTGTGTTGGGGACGAATTTCACTATTTATACAAATGCACTAATGCATCTGTTGTAACTTTTAGACAAATTTATATACCAAATTATTATTGTATCAACCCATCGTTTTTAAAAATGAAAGGAATGTTCTCGATATGCAACACAGTACTTTTAAGAAAAGTGAGTAAATTTATACAAAAGGTAATCAAGCTACTACATATATAAAATCAGTTAACAGCAATAATTATTGAAATAGGATGATGTTACATATTGTTTATATTTTGTACTTTTTATATATGTTGTATATAATATGTGCATTATAACCACCAGTGCATACTGTGTAAGATTTGACCTCTTGTTACGCACGTATACGTGTGACGTGAGTGTAAATAAAAAATCTTGAAATCTTGAAATCTTGACGTCGGACCGCGTCACAACCAGATCATTTGTCAATACGTGAACATGACGACCGTTATAAATAAAACAAAGAAATAAGTTCGAAGTGCTAGTGATATTATTTAATACTAAATTTACAAATGATGCAATAAAGAAAAGTAGTATTATTCATTGTGTATTTTCTAAACTTACCAAAATATCGATGAGGATTCAGTGGGATTATATTATTCTAGCAACCACTGTCATCCTAGTTACCACTGTAGCAACCCGCTTCGAATGTGTTTTCTTCGTATAACACTTAGCGTGTGTATCATATATTTATTGAAAACCCTCGGGTATATCATCAAATGTTATTGCGAAGGATACAGTAACACGATAATATGTCTTTGTAGGGCCACTAAAGTTACACCAGGTCGTGCTTTGAGGTGATCATACAGCTTTACCAACCATTTTGTACCTACAATTGTAACAGTTTCATCGTGTACTGTATCTTAATACTGTATGATAAAACCAATTTTCGCGATATTTTGTTTTTCGCGATTGTGTGTTATCGCGAACATAGCGAAAATTAGACACTCGCTAAAACCCCCGATTTACGGTATTTCATTCATAAAACATTAAATCACATTAAATCGTTGACTAGAGGACTTATCATTTACCTTCCTGGTATATTTGTATTAGAGCTGGGTACCACAAAATCAAACGTTCCACGGTATACCACGGTATTTAGGCAAATTCTGCGGTACGTACCACGGTATACCACCTTGATTGCATGTTTGAGCTAACTAAAGGTCTCGGGCTGTTTTTGTTCTGAAGCCAATCAACAAGGGGCCTTTCATAAGTTTCTCGTTGTGTTATCCTCTAATATTGTTTGAGTGAAGCTATGTCTGTCCTAGTTGATCAGCAAACTCATAGGAAATTATTATTAAATCATATTGGAATTTCAATTGATCTATGTAACAAATAGTTCTTTCAAATTGATAAGTAAAATGAAAGACCCAAAAAAAACGGTACAGGACTAATGTACCACGGTACGTACCATCAAAACTTTATACCACGGTATACCGGTATACCGGTAAAACCGCCCAACCCTAATTTGTATCTTTGATTGCTGATGTCACGTGTGATATATATGTTTGCAGGTATCTTATATCCCGACAGGCGGAATTCCATAGAAGGAAAAGATGAGTGACCCTCCATCATACAATGAAACCACTGGGGCCTCCTACCAGGACCCTTCCAATGGGGGAAAAGCTCCCATACCGGTCAGCTCACTGGACGTAGAACGAAATGGTAACATGTCATTGCCGTTATTTTTTTCGTTAATACGAAATATAAACAAATTTCAAATTTCTGCAAACACCATATAAATCGAATATTTCCTTTACTCATTGTACTTCAAGTTATAATAAATGAATACCCAGACGTCAGAAAACAACGCGTTATGGAATGTTTTTTTCAAGGTGGCCGACCGGTACGTACGAAAATGTAAGGTCTTCATTTCAAGCTACCAGACCAGTTATTTCCTTTCTTCGTACGTGCTGGTCGGCCATTTTGAAAAGACCATTTCATAACACGATATCGACAGTGAGCCTGGGAATAAACATTTCAAATTATCTGGATGATATTCGTCAATACAAATGTCGTATAAATTAATAAGTTATTAGCAATTTCTTAATCATCGGAAGTTATAATGAGTATTTGTTTTATAGGAATATCCACTTAAACTGAAAAAATAATCTTATATGTACATTATCATGTTTTTAATATTGTAGCCCCACCACCAACTTACGATTCCTTGTTCGGGAAACTAAAAGCAGCAAATGAAAACTCGGAAAATAAGGTGGACTTCGCCAAAACGGCTATAGGCATCATATGTGGCTCACGTATGTATGATCTTCATGATTATTATCATTTTTTTCATATTATCATCGTCATACGTCGTTCATTCGTCACTCTTGCTATCACTGTTTTTACAAAAATATGTCAAATGAAAATTTCTAGGTACTTACGCTGCTCTCATTTCAATATGAGAGCAAAATATACTAGCAGCCATTCTAAATCGCTACTTCTCAAGAAGTACCTGACAGATATTTGTCAAATTTCAATTAAACATTCATAATTATTATTCCATACTGTGTTGACGTTTTCTTTTGATAAAAGTATGTCTTTCATTTCCCATAGTTTTTTTTAAATATATATTTTGTTTTGAGCTTCAAATCCCTTCCTCCGAATGAAAAAGAATACCTACATGCTTTAGATGCTATCGGTGTAGTATACTTTAAATCTATTTTTATCAATGTCGATTTCATTGTTTACTTGCAGTTATTTTCATCATATGCATCGGTTTCACGCTGGCGATTCCCATAGCAGAAATAGCCATCGGTAAGTGAAAAATATTCATTTTTTCGCCCAAACTTCTTCACACACTATGTATTAGCATTCTGATCCCTTTGACAAGATGAATTATACATTTTTGTTTCCTTCGACACCCCGTGAATTGAGACATTTATTATTAGATGTCGACAGATTACAGTTTGCAAGTATCGATAATGCTTATTAGGTTTTGCTTCATTAAGTGACATGAATCATGATGGACCACTTGTAGCAGCAGAGATATGTAACGACATTGATCTTTATTTCCATATCCTGGTTTGGAGCAAATCTATCGTGTTACCTTTTACGAATAAAACCGAAAATCCTGTTCGAGTAATTTGTTCGAAAAAGTCTTCTGTACGGTTGAATCTAAAACAAAATTAGATAACGATATAAATAATCAATTTAACTGTAAATAAATTTAGATCAGCTTACTTATCCAGATCCGTTGATTATCATGTTACCTACCCGACAGGAGCGTCCTATCTACACGACTGTCCAGCACAGCGGCTGATACCCATCTACCTGATAGTGGCGGGAGTGTTCGGGACGCTCAAAGGAATCGGACTTATGGGCCAGAGCGTCAAATCGAGAAAGGACCAAGCTGATAGCGATGAGACTGAAAATAAGAAGCCGACAAATCCATTTGACAGTATTCTCAACATCTTTTTGTTCGCATGGTTTATTTGTGGTAAGTTACCTCCCTTTTTGAGTGTAAATTAGGAAGGGAATAACTTTATATATAAAATGCCAGGTTTGTATGTTTTCTTATATAAGGAACCATCATTGTTTGTATTTCTAGAATGCATGTTTGCTAGGAACATGCATGGTTTTTTTTCAAAATTATATTTTTGCTTATCTGACGACTACACCTAAATAAAACCAATGCAATTGTTCTGAGTATTTTAATCAATATAAAGCCTAGAGAAAATGTATAACTAAACATGACACAATAAACGTTCGATTCCGAACCAATGACAGCTACTGAGCATCTTTACTGAGGTTCGTTCGTTATATGAACAACAATCTTGTATAACTGATAGTTTGCTGAAGTCGTTCCCAATAACAGCTCCTCCTATCTGTGTCACTAGTTTGATCGATTTTGAGTTCGGATAATGGTTTTTTTAGTCTCTGATTTGATTATTGTTGTCATGTATAAGAATGCACCTACCCGTTTTGACAAAGGAAGTGTTCTTCTTCACAGGAAACGTATGGGTGTATGGATTGAAGGATGAATGGGTGTCCACGCCGGCTACCGCTGGGAACTACTGCCACCCCACACTATATTACTTCTCGTTCTGGATCATCACTCTCACGTACATCATGATGGGGGTCGGCTGTCTCGTCGGCTGTCTCGTCACCATCTGCATCTGCTGCTGTGTTGCTAAGAATAGTGGTGGTGAATAAAAGCAGGGCGTCCACTTGCTGCTCGACGTCAGGGGAGCATAATCGAACGTCTTTATTTCAGCCACCGTTTTCACCCAAGTAACTAAATTGTTCAATTTCGGAATAGCTACTAGTTCTGTATACAAATTGATAGAACAGCCGTATCGGCGGAACCGGTATACAGGGACAATCAATGGAACAGTAAAACTTACAGACTTACATGGAAAACGATGTTAGCGAAACGATCGGATAAGTTTGTCAACCAGATACATGGAACAATGGTGGATATATACGGAAGCTCCGCTGCATAATTAGCACATCAAAACTCTTCTGCAAAATCGTTTTCATTTGGAAACCTGATGAATGTATCTATATTCTGTGTATCTTACTGCGATAATATATTGCGAAAAAGTAATCGATTTTTTTTTTTTGAATAGATGTTCTAGATGGAGATACCTCTCCTCTCAAAATAAGAGTTATTCGTGTCCGGTAATAAGGATTGATATAACATCCCCTTACATCCGTGTCATCGTGATAAGGACCATGCCATAAAATTGTAAATAATAACATTATACACTGTATATTCCAGCCAAAGAAACCGTAAGACTAATGGTTCAGGTATAATATGTTTGTATTATTACTGGAGTAAAGTAAACCGGTTGGTGTGGGTGACGGTGAAATGCTGGAGCTGCTTAAGAGTTATCTGCCAGACCGGACTAGTATCATTAGTATTATCATTGGAGGGTCCACAAGTAATCACAATTTGTTTCTTTTCTTTCTTTTTAAATGCTGTTTATAAGATTGCAATATGTACGTATGTATAACTCATTTCTTCATTTAATTTGTATAATATACTGTACCTTACTTATCAATAACAAAAAAATGTACAAAAAAACTGTGTATGTTTTGTCTTAAATTTTTCTGGAATGTTATGTATTAAAGCACTGATATAAATTAGTTTTACATTACTGTAGTACAACTAAAATTGTAAAATATACAAAAACAATATCTTTTATGAATTTTATATTCTCATAAACATAAGAGCCGGAAAACAGATACTTGGTGAATTCGAAGGGTATGTTTGTAAAAGTAGAAATAAATTATTTCCAGAAGGTACAACACGAGTTAATTGATCTCTAAGGTACGGTGAGATTAGGTCTTAAATCTTAGTTTAGATCGTGAAGTTCTTTTCCTTTTAAAGTTTGCTTCACGTATTAAATGTCTATTTACCTTGTTTATACATGTGTGAAGTATTTGTATGTTTTTATACACAAAGTGTCATACATGACTGTATAAATCAGAATCAAAAAGGCAATACCAAAGTATATTATAATATGTTTTTATCCTATTTCATTAGATCTCATTATATGTCCTTTCTATGTAGTCCTGTTTTGGAAGTATATCATTCGTATTTCTGTATTTACTTTGTAATAAACCTCTAAATCAAAAGCTTTATAAATATGCATGGTGTGTTCTTTCCTTCGTTCCTTAAATTTTCGGAGTTTTTATTATCTCTATTTTAAGAAATATGTTCGACATCTGATTCAGTACGAAACATTTGATCACAACTTAAAGCCTTGGTTTGTTTTTTATATAGAGTCCCCGGTTACATATTTTGTCAGATATTTACCAAACAATAAAAATATAGAAATAGAAAGAGTACAATCACAGACTTTACATACATTCATTAAGATTATCTTTGAATTGAATCGTTTCGTTACCTTAAATCACAATTATTACTATAAGCCAATTACTCTTGAGAGAATATGTAAAAGTCGTGTCAACGGTAGTTCATGATTAATAATAAGTCGAGGATCTTATATACCGGTTAATCACAACCTATAGGTGGTCTCAAAGTGGTTCACAAATTATAACCCGTTGTTATAGGGCCTAAGAAACCAGCCACTATTGCTCTAAACTCCCTTGGGAGCATACAACCGGTGCTGCCATTTTGGCGCTTACAGTTACACGAAGCATTCAACGATTTTTAGCACTGCAAAACCACGTACTCGTGTACAGCTGAGTAGACTGGAACAAGCGGAGTAGGTATCTTGCTCAAGGATACAACGCAAATGCCATGACCGGGACTAGAACTCACAACCCTCCGGTCATGAGCCTGGCGTATTACCACTAGACCACCGTGCCTCCATATTAGTCGGGCTTCGTCTCTAGAATAATATACAGATTATTCAGAAAAAAATCAGTCTTATAATATATCTGATTAAACTAGGGAGATATAAAAAAAATCAGAGAATACCAAAGCGTCAATTAAACCATAATCCGAACTCAAAATCGATTAAACTAGAGGCAAAAAAGGAACAAAGGAAATATTTACATGGAGACACTCGTAAAAGCACAAAATAATAAGACCAGGTGTTCCGGAGGAGTAAGCGTCTACTGCTTCATCGACGACACCCGCCATGTAAATCTTGGTCACATCCAAGTAAGCATCAATCCTCAAAATGAAAACTGAGCCATCATTGTCATCACAACAAGTAAGCACACTAAAGGCAAATTAAAAAACTTCCATCTTCACAACACACAAAGATACAGAATGTTTCTCGATGAGATCAAGATGGCGACCCTAAAGCCATAGTCTTCATCAACCTGCATCTCCTGAATCCCTGTGCCATAAGTTTGTTCGTCAGCAGTTGACATCTATCACGAAAATCTCGATATTCATAGCAAGCCCTAGAATAACGAATCAACTGCGACATGTAAACACCATAGGATGGAGAAATAGGGATGTTACTCTCAAGAAAGGGAAAGTTCACGATCGGAAAATCGGAATCGTCACGTTTATCATACAGCTTAGTAGTAAGTTGTCCGTGTTAGTCATAGTTTAAGTAACGATCGAGGTCAGAAGCAGAAGTGGGAGAGTTTGTTGTATCTTTAATCTCAAGTTCAGTAGGGTATATACGATCGACTAGGTCAGCAAATGTCTTGTTGTTTATAGACAACACATCGGCGATATACCTGAAAGTGAAATTGAAAGATTTGGCAAGGTTTTTGTTACCCGTCCTTATAAGCCCGTCGAGAAATTCAGCCTCTTATGAAAACAGAAACAAGTCAGCCAAAAGTGGGGCACAGTTAATGCCCATTTGAATGCCAAAAGTCTATTGGAAAATATTTCCTCCGAACTCTACAAAGATATTGTCAACCAGGAATTCAATCATTCGTACTTTATCTTCCTCAGTATATTTCAACCTAGCTTTTGTTGTGTTTTTCACAAAGTATGCTCCAAGAGAGCTCACAACCATATATTTGTATCGCCGTTCACCTTTCTAGGAAAAGAAAGCTCTCATAATGAGAGACCAAAAGACGTTCTTTCAGTTTGGCATGTGGTATGGTAGTGTACAGGGTGGAAAAATCAAATGTTTTGATGGACGAAACATTTCTGAGAAGCTAGTAGTGAAATTCAGTTGAGGAATTCTTAATAAAAACTTGAGGGTGGGGCTGGTAGCCAGTCTAATAGTCCAGTGGTACATGTGTAGGACGGCTTGGGACCGAAGGCTCGCGTCAGGACACTGTGTTGTACCCTTGAGTAAGATGCTAAATCCTCCCGATTGTTCAAGTATACCCGTTTGTTAGGCATTGTTGGATGTTTACTACGAGTCACTGAATCGAGATCATGAACCACACTATCAGTATTTTAATCTTCAAATAAATACATAACATGTAAGTTCACGCATTTGATAACGCATACGCATGGTGTAAATCAGGGGAAACCACTCCCACAAACAGTTTTTAACTCTTCAAGAGTTTTATTGATAAATTTAGATATATCTCTACCTTGTGTGAAGGACGACAACTCTGGTAGAGATTGGCGAAAGGCTCAATCAGGGGAGTTAACTCAGCCTGAGGAGTAACAGCGTGGGACTGAAGGGAGGTCCAAGTGGTAAAAACATTTTTTTAGAGAATACCGAAGCTTTAACAAAAGCATAATCCGAATTCAAAAGCGATTAAACTAGGGGCAAAATATGAATAAAGGAAAGATTTACATGGAAACCCTTGTAAAAGAGAATAAGACTTGGTATTCCGGAAGAGTTTACAAGCGTCTTCTGCTAAACATCAATTCCTCGAAATAAGAACCGAGTCATTGTCAATCACAAGTAAGCTAATAATCATGTCCCAAAACGTCCATCTTCATATTACTCTATGATACAAAATATTTTTCAATGAGACAAAGATGGCGACCATAAACCTTGCCCATTGTTCTGATCAACCTGCCTCTCTTGAATCCCTCTGTTGTTAGTTCGTCAGCAGTCGAAATCGATCTCGAAAATCCCGATATTTAGAACAAGCCCTAGAATAACGAATCAACTGCGGCATGTACACACCATAAGTTGGAGAAGCAGGGGTGTTACTATCAAGAAATGAAAAGTTCCAGATCGAAAAATTGAAATCGTCACGTTTATGGTATAGCTTAGTGGTAAGCTCTCCATGTTGGTCAGAGTTCAAGTAGAGATCGAGGTAAGCAGCTGATGTAGAAGGGTATGTTAATAATTGTGTCCTTTATTTCAAGTTCAGAAGTGAAATGTACTATGTATATACGATCGACGTGGTCTGCAAATTTCTTGTTGTTCATAGACAACACATCGTCGATATATCTGAAAGTGAAATTAAAAGATTTGACAAGGCTTTGTTACTCCAGCCTCGTATGAAAACTCAAACAAGTCAACTAAGAGTGGGGCACAGTTTGTTCTCATAGGAATGCCAACGGTCTGCTGGAAAATCTTTCCTCCGAACATTAGAAGATGAGATACAAATTATACTTATTAAAATAGTTAATATGTATCATGCATAAGTTGTGAAGAAAGTAAAACATGATCTGAAGCATATTAGGTTTTCGTACTTTACCTATTTACGGGGAGTGTTCGAAAACCTGCAAACGCACTGTATACTCGAGTATCACGTGATTTACGAGCACAAACCCCGTACAGCTGGTTCATCGCTCATCGCTGTGTGGTGTGTATAACTTTCATTAGAGTCCACTAAACGGTTCCCTATTTGATTGCTGTCATGCGTAGTCATAAACACTGTTGAAAATGGTAAGAAAACGAATAAAAAATGTCGCTGAAATCAGGGACTATATAAAAGCCCGCTGTAAGTTGGGATTGGGCGTCTAAAATATACATGATGAGATAATTATGTGCGGTTTATGGGGACAAACAAATTCCATTTTCCACAGTTTATGGACGGTTTACTTAATCCCATTCTGGTCAGAAATCAGTCAAAGAGGCCCCTTACCCAGAAAGACCTAGATCTGCAGTTATCAAATTAAATGCCAATAAAATCAAGTCATTCATTGAGAAAGATGCCCGCTATACCGTCAGACTGCAAGCACGAATGACAATCTTGGATTTAGCGCCTGTTCACTTCATTCTGAAGAAAATTATCAAGGTTAGGAAAATAAGTGCTCGTTGGATCCCACATTTACGCATTGACGATCAGAAACCTACACTGGTACAGATGGTTACGAAACTATTGAAGAGGTACCCAAAATATCAGTATGTCTAATTATTACACGAGAATGCTCCAGCCCACAAACCAGCAACTGTAGTCCAGTTTTTTTAAAGTCGGGAAAGGTCAATGTATTACCACACCCTCCAAACAGCCAAGACCTTGCCCCGTGTGATATTTTCTTCTTACCGAAATTAGGAGATATATAGTGTCAGAAGTAAGCTTGAATCTGCGGTTTACAAAATTCGTATTAGTGTACCAAAAGAGGAATATGCAATTTTTTTCAAAAAGTGGATTCAAAGATTGAAACGGTGTGTTCAAGTTGAACCGGGATATTTGGAAGGTAACTAGACGGGATGTATCGATAAGCGTTTCTGAGAAAACAGGTCAGTTACTCGAATAAATTGCAAGAGTTATCTTCCTTCCTACTGTAGAAACGTCACACGATTTCCATGCTGCATGGTAGTGGCATTGAATTAGCTCGAGCAAATTTATATGTGATTTTATATATTTATTTATGAATTCTCATCTTTCTGTTGGCACCCCATCCCCAAATGCACATAACAACTTTATTGCACTGAAAGTAATCGAGGTTGGTGTAAATTCTAAAAGGCAAAAGTGCACTTACAACTCTATACAACCGAAAATGTGAATAAAATAAATCGTTAATGCTCCCAAGACCTGGCGATAAACAAACTAAACCGCCGGTGACACGTTGTTTAAGTGTACCTACGTCTATCTGTAAAATCAAACCTGGAAACGTGAAATTGAAGAGCGTGCCTATACGACGACTGGGATTTCCACATCCGGTGAAGTAATTATTGTCTCGGCGAAACCCCAAGAATCAATGAGATTTGAATGTTTTTCGTGAAAACATTCCACACAGACATTGGGGATTTGGTGTTTCAGCACTGAGTAAACAAAGTAATTATTAGGGCTAAAAAATATATTTATATACATATACCTATACTCTTACAATTTCTCCAGAGACATTGTTCAAATAGATTACGAGTTTTGTTCATGCCATTCTTTATATAAAAAATGTATACGAAATTTCAGAAAACAGCACGGGAAGACAGTTAAAAACGATCATCAAATATAAGTATTTTTATTAACCAATTTTTTTTTACATATAAAAAGGGAAGATTTGATCAACGTATCTAAGTTACTTACAGCATACACTTTTGTACACGTTCCAACATTTCATAATGTGGATTTATTATTCCAAATTTTACAATGTATGAAACAAAATTTTGTTAAAGAACTTCAGTCAACATGATTTGGGTTATTTTGAAGAACAGCAAAACATAAAAATATATATGAAAAATGCAATTATGTAGCTAGACTATTTATCACGAGGGCACGACACCATGAAAATATCCAGTTATTTTATATTTATCCAAATATACATATTTACCATGAATCGCTAACTCGATTCATGGAATATGTCCACAAGCCAATGTTGTTATGACCTCATGAATGTTGAACAAATAAATTTCATTCCTTAAATATTTACATTTGCGCTGCGACCCACTATATGAACATTACCAGGAAAAATGCTTTTCATAAAAGTATATTTACATTTTCGCTGCGACCCACTATATGAAGATTACCAGCGAAAATGCCTTTCATAAAAGTATGAAAGCAATAGTTCTCGCGACGTAGTACTTTAATTATGACGTCATAGATCAAGATTGTTCAATGAGTCTTGTCGTGCCGCTTCGAATAACATGGAGAATGCCCTTGCGTCAAACGCTCAAATGACTAATTATTTTCTTTGGCGCCAATTTTATTCAAGCTGGGCTGTTCCGCTAATGTCGTTTAAATGACGACACATATACAAACGCAGGTAATAAACTATTAATTGGAACAAATATAAATAAAGTGAAGCAATTGTTCTATAGTGAAAATGTAAATATATGGATTGAAGGTCATTTTTTTAACTTTCATAGTGCTATGAAAAGTCAGCGGTTACATCCATATTCAGCATGAAGCCCTAGCGGGCTTCATTCAATATGGATGTAACGGCTGACCTTTCATAGCGCTATGAAAGTTAAAATAAATGACTTTCAATCCTTATATGAAAGCAATGGTTCTCGAGACTATCACGTGATTTACTTATGACGTCATAGATCAAGCCTGTTCAACGAGAGTCTTGTCGCTCCGCTTCGAATAGCATGGAGATCGCCCTTGCGTCAAACACTCAAATGACTAGTCATTATCATTGGGGCCAATTTTATTCAAACTGGGCTGTTCCGTCATTATCGTTTAAATGACGCGCTTATACAAACGCAGCTAATAAACTAATTATTTGGAAAAATATCAATGGAATTAAGCAACTGTTCTACAGTAAAATGTAAATAATATATGGATTGAAAGTCATTTTTTTAACTTTCATGGACAGGGGGTAAACACGATATGTATGAAATATATGTACGCAATCTTTCTTTTATCAAACAAACTTCTTAAGCAATATGCACTCGCTCGGCGTAGGTGTTCATGGGAAATACATTTTTGTAGCAGTTTCACAGCTCTTCTCTATGTTTTATATCTATTAAGAAGTTTCCGGAACAGAATGGAAACTAGATTTAATTGAGGTGGATGTAATGTAAGTTGGTCATTTGAGGACAGTTTCAGGTGAGAATTATCATTAGTGTTTCTCATCAGTGTGTCATTATGGCCAGTATTCAAACTGATTATGCATGCACATGAACAGTTGCGCTGGATGTATACTTTCATTTTACAAAATTCTAACTTTACAATCCATTTGTTTCCGATTTTCAAATGTCCAACTAACGTCTCTTTCATTACATTCAGTACTTTGATTTTTTTTGAAGGTCAGTGTTGTTAGAGGCAACAATTGAATTTTTACACATCGCTCAAAAATCTAGAGATGGTCCAAAACGGATTCGAACTATAAAATAAACAAAAGCGTCACCTTTTCGCCAATTAAACAAGCATTCAGGAGTACTTTAACCATAACTTCACGATCAGAAGTTCATTTACATTTTTTATTTTTGTCCCTTCTTTTTCAGGGGGAAGGGATGACATGTAGTAGAGGATTAGAGAGAGGCAAAGGCAGAGACATTGCTGCCCAGCTGCTTAAAGCTCATGTCACTAAGGGGGCTGTGTCTCGTCACGACTGCGCTGGTTTTATCGGAAGGCAGCCATTCTAGAAGACATCAGGACAGGCATCGCTTGTGATGCTTACCGTCCCGGAGCAGGTGACTTCGCCTCAGCAGTAAGTTATATACCTGTGTTTTTATCGTCCGATGTAAATTGTTTATTACAACAGTGTGCCCTACAAGTTACTTACAAGTTTGTTGGTAACGTATCCCGCCACGGAAGTCCTAACCTAACTTTACCTAATACCTCTAGTCTGCCATGTAGGCTGATTCTATGTCCACGTGTCTTATTAGAGTTGGAAACGTTGATTAAAAATTTCTTCTCCAAACCCATAAAACTAATTATGAAATACGTTAATGTTCCGTGACAAGGACGTAGCGAGTTATTGCTCGTTACCGCCTCACAGTTAAAACAGCGACCTCCTAAACATGACGCAACTCTGTCATCACCTTGTGTGATACCCATAAACCTCTCCACGGCTGCTGCTGCTGCTGAACAGGGAAAACGCCAGGGCAGAAATTCTTCGGAGAATAGAACTTTTGTTTTACAAATGTCATGATTGCTTTGTTTAATCTTAAAGCTTGTAGAGTTTTGCTGAATTGCTAGAATGTTTAATCTTGGAACACAAAGCCAGGAGAGATTCAAATCTGGACCAAATGGTGATGGAAATGTTTAATCTAGAAGCTACAGCACTAGACTACCTTTTTTGTCCGACTTATACTTGACAATAATACCAAACTGCTTACAAAGTTTCGAAATAATTACTCTAAGTATCATTATAACTGAAGATAACAATAGTGCCATTTAACGTAAACAGCAGGACGAGTAAGGGAAAGAAAAAAACGGCAAAACTGAGTTTATACAAAAAATCGAATATAAGACACTGAAAAGAGAGAAACTTCTCTCTTTTAATTGTCCGATAATCGATTTTTTGTGAAATTTAACCGCTTGACGTATCAAGCTGAAATTTGGCAATTCTTTTCTTTATGGTTTTGGATGATTAATGACTAATTTGAAAATTTTGTTTTTATATTTTTTTAATTATTCATATTTTGTTATATTATCTATACAGTATATACATTGTAGATGGCTATTCTCCTGGCCACAAGTGCCTGTGGTAGAGACAGGAGATCCAGGCCCTGAGATGATACGAAGATTTCAGCATCAGCAGCTAGTTTATTGGGTTTATTGTCAGTATTAATGATGTCGCCTAATTAAAGTTTAATGATCGTAAACAACATAAAACTACTGCTACCATTAATGATCCAGCGTTATCGAGTAATGGTGACGTTTTATCATTTATCCTGATATAATACCAAAATTCACCTTTATTGGCCCTTTGGTAATTACACGAGGCATTTATTGGTTACCTTATTAAACCCAGTGATAGGGAAATGTAGGACATGTGTGGTACTCATACCAAATACATGTATATAAAGTCAAGCATGAAGTAGACATTCTTTCTCAGTTTTGAAAGTTACCTTAAACATAAGTAAAAGTACGATCCCGCAAATTGCGTCCGCCAGTATGTAAACAATACTTAGATCTAGGTTTCTATTTAAGAGGACTATTATTAAAGAATTAAAGAAGTGTAATTCAGTTTGAAGTGTAGCTTCAATCTTCGCATTCATTGAATAACTTATAGTATAAGTTTACCTACTTGCATATCAAAAAACTTCCATATTGTTTCACATAATAGCTGTAGTTATTGTTTCAGGACATACAAATGTAAAAGGGCTATTTTACAAGTTTTTTCAAGACATTGTGACCAATTGAGGGTCATCGAAGCATGTTCCAACAGGAAGCAGGGAATACAAATGATGCTGATCTATCAAATACTTAGAGGCCCTCAATGGAATGGAACCAGTATACGTATTGCCAAGAAAACTTTGTAAACATTTTATGAGTTATGAATACATACAAAAGCGGGACAAGCAATCTGATTAAAATGCAGATCCTTACTCTGGCTCCGTTACATAAGGATCTGACAACATCACATAAGAGGTCATGTTCTGGTGACAACATCACATAAGAGGTCGTGTTCTGGTGGTCTATATCGTCTCTACTTCACACTACATATGTATATAGTAGAGTACACCCTCTATGAGATGTTGTCAGGTCTTGACGCAGCAGAGAGAAGTTTCCGGAACGGCGCTGAGATCAAGATATGATTTTAATCAGATCGCATGACAGGTTGATATTTTACTTGCGGATATACTTCAATCTTGTATATTTAGAAACAATTCACTGTTACATGTATAGACAAACTGATCAAGGTACATGGCATTCCCGGAAACAAAGAATACATAACTGTTGGTAAACTTTTGGAAACGGTAGTCTTGGACTTTTGAACTTTAAGACCTGCGTCCATTACATATCTGGTCTGTATCTTTTCTAACTTGAGGTGTTATTTTCACATTTTTAAATGTTTTCATTGATATTGCTGTACACAGCTCTTCAGAAAGGTTTTAAGTGCCATTCATATACAATGTAGTCATAGAATATGACTCACTTTGATTACACAATACTAGAGGTATTTTATCATATGCATATTCGTTTGCAAGAAAAATATTTGAATGAGGCAAAAACTTAAATAATGACGCTTAGCAACTAACAAAGGGATTTTTTTGTCTGTAAATGATTTAGTTAGTTATCTTATTCATTGTTCATTCAAGTAAACATACTTTTTTATAATTTGGGATCGGAAAACAAGCTTAAAGTTTATATTAATTCTTTTCTCATAAATGATTTTAGGGCATTGATTTTAAGATAGTGTATTGTCAGGGTAACTGTTTCTGTACTATGTGTATTGTCAGGGTAACTGTTTCTGTACTATGTGTATTGTCAGGGTAACTGTTTCTGTACTATGTGTACTGTCAGTGTAACTGTTTCTGTACTACGTGTATTGCCATGGTAACGGTTTCTGTACTACGTGTATTGTCAGGGTAACTGTTTGTGCTATGTGTATTGTCAGGGTAACTGTTTGTGCTATGTGTATTGTCAGGGTAACTGTTTGTGCTATGTGTATTGTCAGGGAAACTGTTTATGTGCTATGTGTATTGTCAGGGAAACCGTTCTGTGCTATGTGTGTTGTCAGGGTTACTGTTTGTGCTATGTGTATTGTCAGAGTAACTGTTTTTGTGCTATGTGTATTGTCAGGGTAACTGTTTCTGTACTATGTGTATTGTCAGGGTCACTGTTTCTGTGCATTGTGTATTGTCAGGGTAACTGTTTCTGTGCTATGTGTATTGTCAGGGTAACTGTTTCTGTGCTATGTGTATTGTCAGGGTAGCTGTTTGTGCTATGTGTGTTGTCAGGGTAACTGTTTCTGTGCTATGTGTATTGTCAGGGTAACTGTTTCTGTACTATTTGTATTGTCAGGGTAACTGTTTCTGTACTATTTGTATTGTCGGGGTAACTGTTTCTGTGCTATGTGTATTGTCGGGGTAACTGTTTCTGTACTATGTGTATATTCAGGGTTACTGTTTCTGTACTATGTGTATTGCCAGGGTAACTGTTTCTGTGCTATGTATATTCTCAGGATAACTGTTTCTGTACTATGTGTATTGTCAGGGTAACTGTTTCTGTGCTATGTGTATGTCAGGGTAACTGTTTCTGTGCTATGTGTATTGTCAGGGTAACTGTTTCTGTGCTATGTGTATTGTCAGGGTAACTGTTTCTGTGCTATGTGTATTGTCAGGGTAACTGTTTCTGTGCTATGTGTATTGTCGGGGTAACTGTTTTTGTGCTATGTGTATTGTCAGGGTAACTGTTTCAGTGCTATGTGTATTGTCAGGGTAACTGTTTCTGTACTATTTGTATTGTCAGGGTAACTGTTTCTGTGCTATGTGTATTGTCAGGGTAACTGTTTCTGTGCTATGTGTATTGTCAGGGTAACTGTTTCTGTGCTATGTGTATTGTCAGGGTTACTGTTTCTGTACTATGTGTATTGTCAGGGAAACTGTTTCTATACTATGTGTATTGTCAGGATAATTGTTTCTGTGCTATGTTTATTGTCAGGGTAACTGTTTCTGTACTATGTGCATTGTCAGGGTAACTGTGTCTGTGCTCTGTGTATTGTCAGGGTAACTGTTTCTGTGCTATGTGTATTGTCAGGGTAACTGTTTCTGTGCTATGTGCATTGTCAGGATAACCGTTTCTGTACTATGTGTATTGTCAGAGTAACTGTTTCTGTACTATGTGTATTGTCATGGTAACTGTTTCTATACTAGGTGTTTTGTCAGGGTAAGTGTTTCTGTGTTAAGTGTATTGTCAGGATAAGTTTTTCTGTACTATGTGTATTGTCAGGGTAACTGTTTCTGTACTATGTGTATTGTCAGGGTAACTGTTTCTGTGCTATGTGTATGTCAGGGTAACTGTGTCTGTGCTATGTGTATTGTCAGGGTAACTGTTTCTATGCATTGTGTATTGTCATGGTAACTGTTTCTGTCTTATGTGTATTGTCATGGTAACTGTTTCTGTACTATGTGTATTGTCATGGTAACTGTTTCTGTACTATGTGTATTGTCAGGGTTACTGTTTCTTTACTATGTGTATTGTCATGGTAACTGTTTCTGTGCTATGTGTATTGTCATGGTAACTGTTTCTGTGCTATGTGTATTGTCAGGGTTACTGTTTCTGTGCTATGTCTAGTGTATTATGTAACTAGTTTGTAATCTCAACATGTCACAAACACGTGTTGGTTTGTATCGGGTTGTTTCTTCTAGAATCGATCCCTCATATAATAACCGTCACTGGTTTGCTGGGACGTATGGCGGTCACTAAGGAAGTTATTGGAACACATAAACTGAATTATGATCTGGTTGACAATCTCATTAAGCTTTAATTATCAGACGTTAACGGTTTCAGGCTAGAGGCTATCACGAGTGAAATCCAGTTATACTGACATAACATGTAACCAAATAATAATTAAAGCGGTAATTATATTTAAAATATTTAATAACATTTCACATAAGATCACATTTCATATCAAAATAACACAAGGCGGTGATAAATGCAGAATTCAACATTGTGAGTGATTATCAAAACTAGTGTATGTGCCGGACGTCGGCTTGTGTCGAGACTCGCCCAACAAAAGTCTATCGGGTGTGGATGAGTGACAGTGACGCTCCAGGGTGGAGGAGTGGCTTAGTCTATCGGGCGTGGTCGAGTGGCAATGGCGCTCCAAAGTAGACGAATGACTAAGTCTGTCCGGAGTGGACGAATGTCCGTGTCTGTCCGGCGTGGCCGAACCACTTGACCGCCTTGGGTCACACCAGTGGTCCTCGATTTTCTCGTAGCCACTGTCGGTGCTGCCACTCGTCCTGGAGCTGTGGCGATGGAGGGACGGGTATTGTGGGATAGGAGTAAATGTTGACGGATTCATATTATAATTCACAAACTTTGTTTCCCCAGGAGAGAACTGAATTGAACTAGAATCGTCCGTCCTCGGTGGAGCTGTAGGGATATTCCTCACAAAAGGCCTGGACATGTGGTCCAACTGAAGCATTGTTTGAGCGTAAGGCTGTACATTAGGGTCCGGAAGGGGAGGGGCTCCGTAGTAAGTCGGAGCTCCTGCCTGAACCGGAACTGTTAGGGGCGGGGCCATCATGGTTGAGACCCCCGGGTCCACTTTGTAGTAACCGTGACTGGACGAGCTGATTGTTGATCCCCGGGGGGTGGGAGGATCAGGCGTATGCGGCTCCAGAATAAAGTAGTTGTTCGGGGGTAAAGGGGGGTTGTTATTGTGCTCCATATTTAAATTGTTCGATTTGTTCGCTAAAAAAGGATCATCCTCTCGCGATTTCTCGTATCGGGATAACTCTAGCACTGGGGCGATTTCCTCGTAAGCATTCTGTACGGAGGAAAAAAAAGAAGAGTAAGTTGTTTTCAAAATAATTCACATCAAAGATACACAATTTACATTTGAATTTTCTTCTTTAAATGTATGCAAATTACATACATAATGTCTAATACATGCACATAGAACAACCGATATCATAGATGTTTTGTCCACGGAGAGAACACGGGATCACAAAGCACCAGATCTTCCTTGGTATAGACAATGCTATTTAAAGGAAGGCAAGTGATACAACATGCGTTTGATATCGTGTTTAAAGATTTACATATTTTAGATTGATGTTGAGGGAAGAACTCCTACGATGTTATTTGATTTGTGTATCTGATTATACAGGCATTGCTGTATCATAGAAATTAGCTATATTTAGACGCTACAAATAGCTGTCAAACAAACGTTCACAAACAGGAAGCTACATCAATGATACTGAAACCGGACGCCACCGCTACTTTGTAGATACAGAAGATAAGGTTGCGTTTAATTTCAACAGTTTGTACTCAAGCCAAGAGCATGAAATAACACTGTTTTTACATATATTTCATTGGCAATGCTTTCCTGGTAAAGGAAACATTTTTGGACAGAAATCTAAAATAATCAATAACAAATGTAGTCATACAGCAAATACAAATTGGTTACAAGTTATTCTGTAAAAAAAATTGTCGAAAAAGATTCAAAATTGTCTTTTAGTGTAGATATGCACGTAAAAA
This sequence comes from Mimachlamys varia, assembly GCA_947623455.1. Taxonomy (NCBI): domain Eukaryota; kingdom Metazoa; phylum Mollusca; class Bivalvia; order Pectinida; family Pectinidae; genus Mimachlamys; species Mimachlamys varia. Next base: position 6,381,350 of record OX392534.1, read on the forward strand.
GGACTTCAGTTGTATTTAAGTCCCGTCAAATATAGAACAGATTTATCACAATAACGAGTCCAGTTACAATCAAAGCTACCTAACTAGCTGGAAACTAGTTCGCATCTATCAAAAGATCGTTTATGTTTGTTCCGTTTTCACGGCGCAACTTCCGGTTGAACGGTACTGCATGGAATCAAAGTGCTCGTAAATGTCCCTCTAACACGATTCAAAAACATACATTTGAACGAAGGAAGAATATATGAACACGTGTTGAGAAGGGTAAAATGCATGTGTTCGGATGTGCAGGTGTTTTAGGAAATCCGTGAAAAACGATACACATTCTAAATAGACTTCTATATCATATTTCTGTCTGACACTAAAAGGTTATCATAAGTATAAAGCTTTGACATGATAAACGGGTCTGATACACCTTATACATCTTCCTACAGTAATACTGTAACCTATACATTGTTTCTCCAGATCAGATTTTTTCGAACGTTCATGTGAAATGAACATACGTTTATGGTCCAATTTAATTACTTAACAAGCCTTCGAATCTTAAATCAACAAATAAATCGGTTTTTACATTAATTAAAAACGCTACCGAAACAAATTATTTGTTACAATTTAATCAGATCTCTGTTACAAGTCTTACGGTACTAATGATGATGTGATTGTGTATAATTTCAACAGACATTTATTTAACATGAACGCACTCAAATGACAAGATGACAAACTGCCAAATATAATCCACGTGTGGTTACATCATTTTGTAAATAATTTTAAGTAATTTCATTTTAATTTAAAACTGAAAACATATTGTTTCTTGTCGTGTATACTGATCATTACAACTCCATATGAATCGCATATTACACCGGTCATCCCTACCCCTGTCCCTTCCTGCCCCTGCCCCTAACTACCCCTCCCCACTCCTGCCCACCCTCATGCGTTGTTAATAAAACGTATCACGAGACTTACCGAGAGTTCATCACTATCACGTGTTGATTTCTCGCTGGTACCTGGGTCCCCTAGATGGCGCTTGCTGTAATTAAAAAAAGCTGATGTCAGGGAAACGTATAATTTTAACGAGCAGGAGAGCCACATTAATTCAATTTTGTGGGAGAGAAATTCTTCAAAAAATTAAAACATTTGAATTATGTCCTAACTTCCGGTACTTGCAGAAGCAAACTGACTTCATATCGACAACGTTAATTACTTTTTGGAACCTGATCACGTCAAAGTTGGATTTCAATTACACAAAACAAATACAAAAAACGTACGTAAACAAATCAAAGGACCGCCAATGTAATCAGCTGTTATAGTAACAGGGGAATGTCAGCAGCTGAATCCAATTACTGGGTTATTGCTTTTGTTATGACAATATTATTATCATATGAAATAATTTACAGGTCTATATTAAATTCTTGAGGGATCGTGAGATCCGCTCCATCTTCACTACCTGATTTGTATGTGCTCTCAATGACACGACTCTAAAGCCCGAACCAAGGGAGCTAACCCAGACTCTCCTCGCGTATATGTATCGGAGGTGACGACATGTGACCCCGTGATGTGTAGACTCGTTTTGATGGATTGTCGTGTTATTGTATTTTGTTGTTTCCGTGCGTTGTAATTTGATTGACTTCCACTGTCATTAGGAGAACAGGTGTTCTGATGGTTTAACATTGGACTTTTTGATGGTGTGTAAATGTTTGATAGATTATTGCCCTTTTAATGATTTGTATATTATTTTGGAGGGTTTCAGTGTATTTTAATGGTTTGTATATTATTTTTGAGGGTTTCAGTGTATTTCAATGGCATGCAGACTATCGTTATGGGTTAAAGAGCATTTTAATGTCCTGAAGAGTATTTGATGGGTTTTGGAGTATTTTAACGGTTTCGGTTATAGCTCTGTTGACTAAAATGTCTTCCTCTGCCACCACTTAAAGAATATATTGCCATTTTGATGAGCTATAGTACTTTATACTGTGTATTTACTCTGAAATGTTATTTTGATGAGTAATTTTCAGCGTTACCAACATGGATGCGAAACGGATGGAACGGATTTTTTTCGTTAAGAATATAACATAATTAAAATTCAATTTGGATATTTTGATACTTTAGCATCTCTTTGTGACGGAATCAATTTCCCCTGTTGGCCCCAGACCACAGTAATTTCATGAAATATTGGTAACTAGATAGGTTTGTGCTGTGTACATATCGGAGGAGAGCCGGACAAAAAATCCGGCTCCTATTTAAGGGAGAGGCGTGCACCTGTAATGCGCCGCTGACTTTCTCTCAGACCTCACAATATGGCCTTGTTAGCTTCCTATTTTCTGACAATATTCAACAGATTTTTGTTTCGTGGATGTATTTAATCATATAGAAAGCGATTCGGTGACATATTACAAAAAACAATTAAAGGAAATTGATCAAACTCTGTGGTAAAACTAATATTTAACAAAATCGTGTAGAGTTTTGACAGACAGAAATATCTATTTATTTAAAGTTGACCATACTTTAAAAGGTACACCAAATGAATCACGAACGTGTACAATTTCATGCAAATAAATCAGCCATGTAAGGAGTAATGTCACCCAGGGAAACACCAACAGATTCCAGATCCACGTACACTTTTTTTTAAGTTTCCAGTTTTCTATTTAATTTGATAAAAAGAATTACGGCCCTAATCCGCCGTAAACATAAACTAATAGTGTAAGGGGAGAGGAAAATTACAGTGTAAGTCTAAAATACCCAGCACGATATTTAATTTTCATCTCTCTTTGTGTTCGCGAGGTCCTGTGTGGGCATTGATGAATACATTTTTCTGACTTGCATTGTCTCCCGAGTGACGTTCTACAATAACTGTACTCCAGTTTATACCCCGGACAACGACAGGGTAGTGTTCTACATGTCTGTATGCTATCTCCAATATCTACCTTATAAACCACAGTTGTTCTAAAAAGTTATTGTAGTCTGAAAAGATAAAGTTTATTTATTATTTATGAAGTCTATTCTGGTTGTCAGAAACATATAGGTTTATGATATCCTTAACAAATAGGCAAACTGCTATACCTGAGTTTGAAAAATGCTTCGATTGTATTTACCCATATCATAATGTAACGGTAAATCTAGTGATGTCAACAATAATTTAGCTGACCCTTTCACCCCTGCATAATTCAAATGAACTCTTCCATTATTGCTTTGGGTAAGTCCATTTTGGTCTAGATGGTAAAAAGATTAAGCTAGGTTCACAAGCCATGTACCAAACTAAAATGTTCAGCTTTTACTTAAACCCAATAGTTATGACATAAACACGGTTTTCTTAGTCAATCACTTATATATTGATATGTTACCTATACATTAGTTAAAATTAAACAGACGTTTTACCTGTTAATTTACCTGTACCAAACTCAGATATTAAAAAGTTATGTTACTTGAAACATACTTATTAACTGTTTACATTATGTTTTACTGTAAAGTAGTAAAATATTAACACGTATTTCACCTGAACATGACTTAAACATATTTGATAGTTTATTGTAGTTAGATTTAATATATTTCGTACCTGTATTAATTAATAGTTGAACATTAACATGTTTTTGACAAGGAGCCAATTCCGTACAGCAGTATACCTCAGTGCCCACCTGACAATAATACCTATGATACCTATATCCTAAACCACAGGTACCTACAAGACCTTACCTACAGGGTAGATTACATAACAGCGACACTAAGGGTACATTGTTCTCCGTCTATGAATGCCAGCTCCTGGCAGGTGTATTATTTTTGTTTAATCAAACGTATTTTTATGAAACAACATGGATATCCAAGCTATCTTTGTATAATTTTTCAAGAATGAGACATAACTCCATGACAACTCTGTGTGTGAGTCGGCGTTCGTCTTTGTCAAGTGTGACAGGGTAGGAGTTCGGAATTTATCTGTGGACACAAAGGAAGCAAACCGTTTGCCTCTATATGTTTGGAATCTATAGGACCTGAGCGTTGTCTAGTTGTGACTTGAGCAAATGTCTCTGTGTGACTGTCTGTTTTGTTTTTGTTTTTTTGTTTAGCATGCATTGGATGCTATTTTCTAAACTTGAGCATGTAAAGGTTTTGTGAAATACTGCACATAACTTATTTGAAGAGATAATAATAAATAAATATGATTCACACAGGGGTTTAGATCTTAAGTAAAATGCAAGATTACATTTTATATCTGAAATTGTTGTCATTCTATGTGTCCTCATCACCAAGTCACTATAATGACTGACATAATGTCACAAAAATTTAAATACAATTGCACTTTTTCGAAAAGGAATCCCGTACTTTCAGTTTAGAAATAATAAACATGTATAAAGGTTTTACGTATAGCTACAGATTGCTTCAATAGGTGTGTCAGTATGTCATAAAATTTAATGTCTACCTGGTTGAAAAAATCTACTGAATTGTAGAACATAAGCTACCTATGTACAGACGGTTTAGAAAGTTAGTGTATACTCTAAAAACCGTAAATAAATATCCACACTTACACAACATTATTTCTCCGACAAATCCATAGGACGGCAAACAGGATGAGCAAGAGAGCAACAAAAATGCCCATAAACACCGCCACTGTGATGGGAACAAGGTTATCCCGGCCTTGGAAGGGCGTGGCACCCGTCCCCTGTGTGGTGCTACTGAGCCCCGGCGTGGGAGTTGACCGGTGAGGGGGTCGGGGAGTCTCGGGGTCAAATGGATACTTCACATAAGGCGTTGTATGTTTCGGCGTGGGAGCTGGTGTTGGGGCCGGGGTTGTAGAAGGGGCGATTGTAGGGGGCGGGGCAAGGGTTCCAACCGGTGTTGAAGACGACTTTGCTGCAAAGGGAAACGGTAAACATACTTATTAATAATGTAAACAAAAAATATCAACGTAATACAATCTTTCTGTAAAACAGAAAATCCGACACCAATGTAACTAAAAAGTCAGGAAGGCATTTCAACCTGCATCAACGGAATCAGTAAATATCAAAATAAGCCACTGAAATCATCTATGATCCGTCACAGTTAACGCAATTTATTAACTCTGTGAAGTTTCATTAGAAAGATATCACATCTACATAAATTTTGAATATTCCAAATTTAATTATATTTTTCCTTACTTAAAATGTCATTAAATCAATGGATCTTGAAGTAGTGGAATCAACACAAGTACATGTTCATTAAAACTGTTCTACGATAACAAGTAACTGGTGTTCGATGTCAACAACGATCCTCGGCGATTTAATATCAGACAGACATTAGACAAGGTAAGCACTCCACCATAATGACCAGAGGAGGTATGTAATCATTCCAAACCGTCTTATATTAACGAGGATTATATAATACCACAGGAACCTCATCCGAGGACCATAATTGTATGCTATTAAGCATGTGTGGTATATAATGTCTGAGTGAGGAGGATAATTACCAGAATGCACGGACGGAGAATTACCACACAATATGGAGCGGTCGTGACGCCGTCTCCAATATCAAAATAGTCCTCTCCCAGTGGTGATTATTTATCATTAAATATCGCTCAAAGACCTCGTGCGACCTTGACTTTAAAGAAGATCTTCATAATGTACTCTAATATCTTGACTGTGTCAGAAGATCACGCCATATGCATTTTCACACGTGAAACAACGAGGAACGTTATATTAGGAGGCCATCATCCATAACCACAGTGTTGCTTCGATTGTAGAACGAAACAGGGACAAGTTCAAAGGAAATCTGATTTGTGGAAACGTCTATAAGCAGGAATAAGCTAATTTGAGTTTCTCTACTTGATACCTTGGGTAGGATGTGTACGTGTACATGGATATAAACAGAGTACAATGTAGTCATTACTGGAGGTATCAAGTTAACCTACGGAAGGAACAAACAACCAGAGTTATGTCCTCCTACTTCCGGTTGAATATCCTCATCAGTGGGAATTTTTTAGATATAAAAACAGAAATGTCCTGAAAAAAAAGTATTAGTTATATAATACCTGTCCGATATGAATATTTATTGTCATTCTTACCTTCATAATATTGAATATCAAATATCCCATTGCATCCTGAATGAATCCACATTGAATTGTTGAATATCCCGTAACTAATTCCCTTGGAACACGGACCGTGGGACGGTAATTCATATTTTAATTCCACATCTTTGACGAGCTTAGCGCCCTCTACCTCACACATTTTGTACGTATCATCCAAGTTCCGGCACTCTAGTGTCCTCTGGCGCAGTCGCGATCCAGCAACATCTGTAAAAAAAACTGTTTTCTTAGAAAAATCTAAAACTTTCACCGGTTATAATTTTGTATTTGTGCATGAGTTTTTAATATATTTACTACAGTCCTCAAAAATCGCATTCTATTATAAATCTGAAAGGGGCTTTAATTTTGAAGACATTTTTATTGTAATAAGAATTCTGTTTTGAATAAAACACCGGCTATCATATTGACAATACGGTGACCCTTAGAAGAACAAAAAGACTAAATTAACCTTTTGATTGGACAACTTCGATCTGTATTTCAAATGATCCTGTATTATACTATACTGACTACACATGTACTTTATATTATAGTAGAAATTGTCGGTACGTTACAAGACAATAGACCCTGGTTACATGAACTGTATGTATGATACAACAATAGACCTTGGTTACATGAACTGTATGTATAATAATACACCATATAGTGATAGCATGGTAAAATTTTCTCTGGAATACTTTGATATGAAGAAGAAGGAAAACTACAGATATATTTTCTGTCTGGTTTTCATTAACATTTTTTCTCGCACTTGAGAACATTTTTCGTTTCAAATTTCTCGTTTGACAACAATTTAACCTGAAAACATGTTACATTGTGTATAAATACTTGAGTTTCATCAAGAGAATTCTGTATCATCTGAAGGTGTAAATGTTTTCTGGATGTTGTGTAAAGACTATTCCCCACCTACACAGCGTTCTCATGTTACAGTCGGTTTATATACGGAATCCCAACTTCTATACTGCCAACCTAACACTAAGACTAGTTAATTGTTATGGTGATAACTTCACATTATTTATACAAGTAATAAAGGGCTAAGGCGTTCAGTCTAAACGTTATCGTTACAGCCCCATCATCGCGTCATTTTAATGCTGATGATGAAAGTACATTGTGTTTAGTCATATAAAACACATCACATCGAGACGACATTAGGGAAACGTTAGTCGGCTACAGATTGCCGCCATTCTGTGTGTACTCCTCACGACCATAATGCACAGCGGCATCTGAACCACTTTCATGTCCCTTAATTTAATTTCATACGGAAGTCAAGGCTGCCAGATTTTACCAAAATTTCGCGGTCTTTATCACCGTTCCAAGTTATATTTTTGATTGCTTCAAAATGAATTAAACGGAAAATGATCTAAAAATAATACAACTGCACTTTAGATCAACACTTCAAGGCAAGAATAAGAAATATATTGCACGTAATAGTATATATCAAATACATTAGAAAGAAAACTTCTTTGAACGAACAAGTTTGGAAGCTAACAATGCTTCAATCATATAGCCTTTGTGTCTACCGACTCAATCCCGAACATTCGATTTAAGAGCAAAGTTAACCATATTTTTTCAAGAACATTTCAAAAATCCAATCAAAGCCAAGCATAAAACGTAACTTTGAATTTACTACTTGTAAAGATACATTGATTAATATTTCAAGTGGCAGTGTTCTCCAAGGTATACTGACTTATAGTTAATGGTCTTCTGACGTACACCAATGGCTTCAGTCATCAGCATTTCTAAATTAATCAAGTCAGTGCAGGGAAATTCGTCCTTTTTATTATATATTTCGCCCCACCCCACGATTTCATCTTCAGACAGGAGTTTAAAATGGCTACTGTTCCCCTAGGTCGTTATTTACGTCTAATTTGGCGAGCTTTTGTCTTCCATCTGAAGATAACACTTTACTTTGTCAGAATGTGCTGACGTTTTAACGGTTTAATTTCTGTCCATGGAATCGCGTCAATGAGTAAGGTTTGATCATAGGTATATTGAATGCATATACTTGTACTTAGTTTTTAAGGATCTAAACCTACGTAAGTACAGTAATTCTCCCACCACCCAATAAGGTTTTGGCCTCTTGGCTCGTTAAACCAATCTCTCATATTGCGTTTCTCGAGATTTTGTTTAAACATTTATATAAAATGGAAGGGCACTAAGTTGATTCTTTCAAACTTTAACTACGTTTTTTTCATCAGATTCATTAAGCATATAAAATATGTATTGTGAGAAGTATGAATGGGATAAATTCATGGCATACTTTGATAAGGATGCCTGTAATGCAAAATGGTGGACGAAATGGCTCTAATTGCAAAATCAACTAATGTTTAACTCAAACTAATCCGCTGTTGCAATTGAAGTTTTAGGATTTTTATTTCTCCTTCCTTATCTACGATTTTCATTCCCCCTGGACATTCTCTATTAGACCGTGGTCAGTACCACATGACTGTTTTGAGTGTCATGGTGCCGTGTCCAGGATAAGACATTTCAATGAGATGGTTTTTACAGTAGTCCAGGAGTGGCCAAAGCATGCCTGGGGAGACTCTGAACAAACAATTGTACCTGTGACGTAGCAGGCCTCGAAGCTCGCTTGGCAGCCATCTTGTACCCACACGGAATTGTTATGGACGCCATAGTTTTCGTTGCAGACTTTCACGTTGCTATCCGTCATAGTGACATCGAGGCAGGTCAGCCACCCGTCCGCCATTACACAATCCTGATGTAGACCATAGTGTAGAGACATACAGGTCGTGCTTGCATGTCGTCCGCACGTGAGTCGTTCTGAAATAGGGGAGAAAAGTGAAATTAGCTCAATTGGTATTTCATGTAAATGTAACCGACTCGACCAGATGGTTTTCTATGCCCCTTACGGGTGGTATATAGTGAGAACGCTGACTTAACAGTGAAGAACAGCAGCACGCGATCTGCAAATCATTGCATATATAACACAACGACGGTGACTTGGGTGATTCCAGTACTGGTTTTCTGCACGTGATATATACAACAGGGACGAAACGCCCGTCCAGTACCTACACACACTATAGTGGCAGTACCGAATTAAAATAGAACTGCTTACTTCAACAACACGTAAGGACAAAAATATAACAATTATTGATTTTGTTCACATAATTTATTTTCTGTTACCACTGATAGATGTAATCATGTGATGGAGCTGACCTATATAGGGAATCAGGTGGCATCGACGGGATCGAGTGGTTTGGGACGAATTAAGTGGCACCGCCATGGTTTTAACACCACGTTACCATAACCCCCCCCCCCCCCACACACACACACACACCAAACCTCTGATACTAGTTAGTTACAGACTAAAGCTGCACCAACCTAACGAAGGTAACATTGTTTTGTGTTTTAATGTGGTGATAACGGTCTTTATACAAACAATGAGGGTTATTACGAGCACGTGCAAAGATTAACAGCCAAGACTTTCATAGAAATAATAGGGTTATCATTGGGTTTATCTGCGAGGCCATTCATAAGGCATGTTTAGCACCTATTTACCACCATGATGACAATATCTACAGGATGATGAAGATGCTAGATTAAAACGGTGGGAGCAACTCAAACATTTGACAAAATCCTAAAATACTGTTAAAACTTTAAACACCAGTACATATAATATAACCATGTTTGCCATTTGTGGCCTGCTATCAAACATTAGGGAATTGATCAATTTCTTCGATATTTTCAAAATACAAGTCGGGAGAAGTAATTGCTATCGCTTACCCCTGATTTTCCAATTTCTCAAGAACCGGGACCATACACCGGGTTTACAGATGAATAAACCTTATCGGTTGCTGATAACAACTAATTATTATTTATAAGGTCCTGTTTTAGATTACAATGCAAAACGACTCAATCAATGCCATATCATCTGGAAGTGCTGTAATAGTTGTCGGAAATAGCCTTGAAAAGGGGATCTTCATAACATCACCGTTCTGAGTGATCCGATTAAAACCCCTCAAAAAACAGCGTGTTTAATGAGCCATGGAATTATGCATAAGGTTGAGGAGAAATATTCAATATTTTAATGACAAGGGTCTGTGTGGTTCTTCCTCCTGAGGTTGTTGTAGCTTCATCAACGAGAATTCAATTCCCGTATCATTATTTACAGACTGGACTCTCATGAACATAGACAAAACAGGAAGACATCAAAACGTCACAGTCTATGGCTTTGTAGTCGACTGTACCAGACTGCTTCAGATTCCAACATGGAACGTTTATTGCTTTTTAATATGATAAAACAAGTTTTAACTCATGTAGCGTATAAATAATGTTTACAAACATTCCTAGATTGTGTACAGATTTAGCAGTTGGACATCTATTTGGCATTTACATTACATTGGATACGGTTGAAGATAGTTTACATGTATATGATAAAACGTGTCTTTAATATTTTGTACTTTGTGCAAATTCCAGTGTTTTTCTGACAGAGCGCTATAAATGACACCGTTAGAAAATCGCGCATGTCTTTGAGACTTCTTCACACAACGAGGGGCTGTGAGCTTCCCCCAAACAGTTTAACAATTTTATAAATCATCAATAAAAAAGTATATCATATACGTATGTAATTGTTTGTGTGATCTAAACAAAATACAAATATTCGTGTTGTCTGACTGATTCTCTCGATAAACGACATCGCCGACACAATCGCGATAAGAGCGATGAATTGGTAAACTAACCAATCTTTAGACGATCTAAAATAAGAATTCTCGCAGAGGAAAGGAGAGAGCGCCACAAACGGCATCTTGGTCTTTCATCTAAACCACGTCTCAATCGATCAGCGTTATACGTATCCGTAGCACGTGCATCGCGCGAATCTAATCCAAGGGTAGGTACAGACTCGCTAGAACGTGCACGCCAATCTTCCAATTAAAGTTGATATATGGAAACTAACATCAGAGACTGCTCCTCCGCTATGACATTGAAGGTTGCGAGTCGGTAATGTTAATGTCAGTGGTTCTATGGGAGATAAACCGTCTGGAGTAGGTTCTATTTCATCGTACAGCTGCTCCCAGTCTCCAACAAAGACTGCTGATAGCGACTGGCAGCGACTCCCGAGTCACATCTGTTTACAAATAAACATTCGCTAATTTTTGTTTGTAGTTTATGGAACACGAACCTTAATATACGAAAATCAATTCTGTTTTGAACAACTAAACGTCGGCGTCACGTCATGTTTTGCGAAAAGCAAAGAGCAGTTTTCTGGAAATAGCAGGACCTTGTAAATTTTTAGATGATAATGCAGAAAACATGGACACGAATACATACACTGTACTTTGTCGTTTTTGGGACTTCTTTGTATAAACCTGTCAGTGTTTAATTTGGAAAGAAAACAAAAAAGATACTGCACAGTCGGTGAAAACATGTTTTGGCTAAACAATTGTCAAAACATGGACCAGTCAACTAACACGTCGGAGTATAAACACGAAAAAAAGGCTGTAATCCCGCGGAAATCTGCTCCGGTTTTAAATTCCATTAAGTATCTGTTTTCTGGCTGTTTCGAACGGTGTATAAACATGTCTTCGCCAGTCTGGGAGAGAACCCCATCTGGAATCGATAAGTCTCCACATCTACACAACTAACTTTTAAATATCTACTCTAGTCCAAACAAGTAAGACGGATTTCCATGAGCAAAAATAATTCCGATTACAGTCATCTTGTTACTAATGCGAGTTGATCCCTGGGGAGTCAGCTCGGGTAAGGCCACAGAACTGTAGCCGAGTTCAAAGGTCACAATGTGTTTTGCAGTAGATAACGCTTCGGCGATTACTACACGGAGTTGATGACGAGACTATTAGCAGCTCTTACATAATAGCCTAACACTGGAGAGAGAGAAAAATCGACATTTAAAAAAATGCTGAATGACATTTTCATTGTTCTATCGAATGAAGCTGCTTTATTGCATAAAGCATGAGGAGAACAATGATAACTATCGACTTATTTGACAGGGCGCAATTATAGAATACTGTCACTGCTACTTCCGCTAATCATAATAGGTTTTGTTATCGAAGTCAAACATCAAGACGAAATCCAAACACTCATATTTATACAGCTTTAAGTTGGAGTAGACAATGGACCAAAGACTACCAATCGCAACGTCATCTTCAGCAGCAGCAGCAGCAGCAGCCAGAAAAAAAACCAGCACCGCCATCATTTACTAATTCGATGGAGGATGGCGCACAAGACAATTAATTACTGAAGGGTTTTGAAATGTTATTTCTATAAACAGCAAGATAATAGAAGATTAAAAACCAAAGATCGGAAACGTTATATCGATAAAGAGGATAAAGAACAGAAAATTAATACCTTAGAAGGGTTTTAAATAGTTCAAACAAAACCGGTTCAGCTTTGAGCTTCATTATAGCTAAGCAACTCGGCTTCTAATTGCGAAGCTCGATATAGGACAGCAATTTCAAGGATTGTGTCCCCTGCCTATACGATACCGTACAAATTACAATGGGACCTTATGCCCCCTGTTAGCTGAAAAGTGTACAGACTGGATACAACATTTATGGAGTTTCTCGAGCAATGATCGCTCCCGTCTATAGACCTATCCCCAGGTGATTAGCGCGGTGCTGCCCAGGTATAATGTTTGTCTACAAAGACAAGTAATGGGCGACAATTTACTCCATAATGGCGACAACACCAGAGAACATTATACCGGTACTAAAAGCTTTTTGTATCTTATTATGTCTGGCTGTAATGTTAGATGTCCGAACAGCCGCGGTCTCCGTTATAGAGAGTCCTTTTAGTTACGGCCGTACCCGGGGGTCAGCTGGAGGTCAGCTAATGTAATGTAGGGCTGGAATCAAGAGACATGAACACCAGCAGTATGTGATTGTTCTAGGTGTTGTTAAACACATCTCCGCCCATCAATATCTAATTCAATTTTATCAATAAAAGCCGCACATCAATTTTAATGACGAAATAACGCCAACATATATGTAGTTATGTGTAATAGTTTCATTCACATAGTATCTCGCTACATAAAACAATCTGTATATTTAAATATAATAAAAATATCCCAATATTTTAGATGGTACTATATCAAATGAGAAATGATAATCAGCTTCGTCCCCAGGTTCATGTACATGTAACTAAAAATTAAATTAAACTTAATTACAGGTGACTAACAGGTAAGTCATGCCATCAAAATACTCAGATATAGAAAATAATCCATCTAATAACACTGTGCTTCCTTCATTGTTTTAAATATGCTTCCCATCCGTATAGCATTTACGGTCATTTATGGACAAGCCAGGCTTTTAGAATGAAGAGAAACTGGAGTTCCCGGAGAAAACCACCGACCTGCGACCAGTACCAGGCGACTGGGCTTCTCACCAAATGTTTCAATATACACTGACCTGTTTTATATGTACATATCATAGGTATACATTCCATTCCTGATCGAGTTGATATACACGTATATACATGTATTAATTGTTTGAACAATTTCACACAATGACAAGACAATTTTCTGTTGAGGTTTGAGAAAGTGTAAATCTCTTATGTAAATTGTTCACACCTGTGTGAAGGCGCACGCAACCCGAGACGAAACCTATAGAGAAAATAATTGTGTCATTAAACACAGCAGTGCTGAGCGTTTTAATGTAACACTGACATCCGATGACGGTAATTATCTGTAGAAAGTAGAATTCTATCTCCGACTTGTATCGAAATGTCCCGAGACAGCTTTTAACAGTTCTCTGTCTAAACGTGCTGTCATCACTTACCCAACACCTACATAGTATTTATAGGTTTTCCCTCGTTTTTATTCAATTCCGTAGACGGGCATTAAATTAAGGAGGGGGAGCAGCTAAAGGGCAGATAACTCCGTGAAATTATAGTCCGCACTATTAGAGGTTTGGGGTGTCTATGAGGAGTATAGACCATTGTATGTATGTACTATTAGGCAAACATATTTTTTACAGTTTGAGGAAGGAGGAAACATGGGGGGAGGGGGGGGGGGGAGGAATCACAATGTGTACTGTTAGAGTATACGTATACTTTAACAGGACACGTGACAACAGTAACAGTACTCAGAGGTGTTTGTGTCAATGAATATGTCTATGTGGGAAGGGTAAGGGAAGTTTTAGTTGAAGTTAATACCGGACCATTTATCAAGAATATCAGAACAATGAATCTTACTTTGTATCTGACAACTGTCATGTTTAAATGATGGTCGTCGGTCGGTGCACAGATATACTGTATATAGTGTACTGCACACTTATGAAAACCACGAGCAGGAATGAGGTTATTAATAATTCATACGGTAAAAATATCAATACAATTTAATGTCTTATTGAACCATTTTTGGGTGATAAGCTAATTTGCTCGGGTTTCTATACTATAATTATCATTACGAGAGACAAACAAAGTGTTATTCATCTGGAAAAACTCAGCCATGTCTCTGGTTACCATGGAAACAGTTGATGTCTTTGGTATAATACTTGGGATCTATAAAGAAATAATCGGAAATAATTCCATTCGTCGGTAGTAATTTTTCATAGCGTCATTATGAACAGGTGAAAAAGATGCCGGTTAATCGATGAAAGCGTACCTGTGAAGACATGATTTATTTCCAATGATCGGACAGAGGCTGTATAATTTACCGCGCCTATTAGTGACACAAGATGTCGCTGGTACAGAAATATATCAGCCATGTTCTCAATCGGCCATTGTCTATGTTGTATAATACATGAATCGGACGTAGGACGTGTAATCCGGATTAGGGTCATCACGTGAAGTCTAACACAATCGTCTAATCAATGAAAACGTATGATTAAAACGACCCGGATCTACGTTTGGTATAACGGGATATTTTTCTGCCCACCTACATGTATAACCTTGATTGGGATTTTAGACCAAGCGAACCTGTATTTTTTAATAATTACTGTTATGTTGTCATAGTATCATACCAGTGGGCGCGAATAACACTTAATTGAGTGTAATTTCCTCCACATCCCCACCCTCGCTCCAATCCCCACACCCGACAAAGGGTCGCTCCCCACCCAACACAAGCCGTCCCGCCTCATTATACTAGGCCCCGCTGTTACATATTGTATCACCCGACGAGATTAATTTCCTTTTCCGAGGTGAAAGTTGTTTGGAAATATTACACCCACTTATGGAGTTGGTGGTAATCGTACTAGGTGACCTTTGTCGCAAATGAATAAAACACTTCAGCTATTGAGCTATCTCGGCTAATCAAATATCGACAGAAATGGCTGTCACCAAGCTCTTCTAATGATCTGTACTTAGCTCACTTTTAAATAGAAGAGTGTAATTAATTTCGAGAGCATTTGTGAAATCCGTGATTAAGACATTTTGAAGATTATTGGTACATGTACATCGTATATAAATATGGAGCATGAAAAAGCAACGAGAAAACTAACCATACTTAGTGTAAAATCCTTAAACTTACTTTTCACATTTTATGATCAAAATGAAGATAACATAATGGACCCATCATTTTTAAAACTACATAAAAAAATTATTGTTTGAGCGATACATTGATGTTATCAAATATTTTCAGATTTTCTATATCATACTTTTCAAAACTGAATAATAAAATTTCCAGAGAATAGTTTAAGAACATTCTAATCTCAAGACAAATATAGTAAAATATTTATACTATGTACACTGATTATATAGATGTTTTTATTGGTGTA
This sequence comes from Mimachlamys varia, assembly GCA_947623455.1. Taxonomy (NCBI): domain Eukaryota; kingdom Metazoa; phylum Mollusca; class Bivalvia; order Pectinida; family Pectinidae; genus Mimachlamys; species Mimachlamys varia. The sequence goes on from OX392534.1 coordinate 6,397,079, forward strand.
TTTTCCCAAACAGAACGTTTGACCTCGGAAGGATGGAGGTCTTGTGATACACATAGCTGGGGTACCTGTACGACACATAAACGTCACGACTGACCACAAGGTCAGAAACGAGGCTATATTTAAATCAAACTTGTCATTGTTTCGTGATGACGCGTTTCCTCCGACCTACAACACGGACAGTTCACACTCAACAGTCTCCGTATCACAACACACTCCACGGTTTATCAGGGTTGTGTTCTCACACTTGTACTGTAGGATTACAGGCGCGCACATTGTGTTATCGCACTTGTACTGTAGGATTACAGGCGCGCACATTGTGTTCTCACACTTGTACTGCAGGATTACAGGGGCGCACAGTTATTACGGCTGTGTTCTCACACTTGTACTGTAGGATTACAGGCGCGCGCATTTTATTACGGCTGTGTTCTCACACTTGTACTGTAGGATTACAGGCGCGCACATTTTATTACGGTTGTGTTCTCACCCTTGTACTGTAGGATTAAAGGCACGCACATTTTATTACGGTTGTGTTCTCACACTTGTACTGTAGGATTAAAGGCACGCACATTTTATTACGGTTGTGTTCTCACACTTGTACTGTAGGATTAAAGGCACGCACATTTTATTACGGCTGTGTTCTCACACTTGTACTGTAGGATTACAGGCGCGCACATTTTATTACGGTTGTGTTCTCACCCTTGTACTGTAGGATGAAAGGCACGCACATTTTATTACGGTTGTGTTCTCACACTTGTACTGTAGGATTACAGGCGCGCACATTTTATTACGGCTGTGTTCTCACACTTGTACTGTAGGATTACAGGCGCGCACATTTATTTACGGTTGTGTTCTCACACTTGTACTGTAGGATTACAGGCGCGCTCATTTTAATACGCTTGTGTTCTCACACTTATACTGTGGGACTACAGGGGCGCACATTAGATTTGTACTCTCGCGTAATCAAATTATACCACGTTTTGAATCTACAAACAAAATGCCTCTGAACTTTGTCGTTTTTATGAAGTTTCTTAGACTCAAAGTGGGAATTCTGCACTTCAAATCAGTATGTGTATGACACTTTATGACTGTTAAAGTACATAACATGTGGGCCATAAAAATATATTTCAAACTGGTCCGAATCATTGTGGGTTCTGTATCTGTTCTGGACAGTTTCTAAACTAATGTATACATAACGCAAATAGTCAAACAGGCATCCCCTCACCCATCACCTCTCGCCCATCAACCATCAACCCTCCCCCATCACCTATATCCGCTGTCTTTATGATCGACCTGCTCCTGACCATATCCGTGTTTCTTACTGTATGTGTTCTCTTAAGTATTCGTATTTATCATACATGTGTTATCTCCGATTTTAAATCATTCTTTTTGTAGACACCAGGTCAACAGACATTCCTTTCCAATCAATGAACACACATATTTGTTCTTTTTCGTCTACATACAGTTTTTTGTTTGTTCTCTCCTTCACACTTATCCTGGTCTTTCTTTGTTATTCCGTCCATTTTTCTTTGTGTTCCCTCGCCCATTGTATTTTCCTGCCACACCTGTTCAGGCCCTACTCCCTACCAATCGCCGATCAATGAATGCGCTCCATGTTAATAATTAAGTCGTATATCATATGTGGAGTGTCTGATACCGGAGAAGTGTCCTAATAAAAGTGATGTTGACAAGCTGTCATACTCTCAGAGTGTTGTAGTTCATGTAGCTTACAATTGATTCTATTTGATCAATTTAATAAACATTGATTCATTTATTGACCAATTCTCTGATTAATTTACAGATTGACTGTTTTATCGATTTCTTGGTTGAATTATTAATATTTCTGCACTGTCTAATAAGCACGTCTGATCAACGTGTAATTAACTTCATGACTAAAGATATGTAGGTTAACGTTCGTTTCGTTTCAATGACAGTCTCGCAGTAAATACGTATTGTTTTATATTAACCAATATTGCCTTCAAGAGCAAAGGTCCCAATTTTTTTTCACTCATCCGACACCCTTGGAAGCAAGAACTCCTTAAGCTTAGTACTATATACATGATATATGATGAATACCCCAACCCTCTCATCCACCCTACTATAGAAATGGCTTCATCAATCTCCACCCCGGCTCTACCCAATAAACACTGTAATATCAAACCTCCATCTCCCCGTCATGTTTGTTCATGAATACTGTATGGCGTTGGTCCCGAGTGACCTATCAACCGGAACGCCCCATTAATTTTATCATGTTTATATTGGTAGGTATTTTGTTTTATGGCCACACGACAATTCAATTCACATTACTCTGTCACTAATGATGATTTTAAATGCTAATAAAGAATACCATTTTATGCTGCAACATAATGAGATTTTGTGGAGTACACAAAGACTACTACAATGTTTCCAGCAGGCAGCCTTACAACGCACCCAACATTCTGATGCAAAGACGTACGGACAAACCCTAAACTACCCCAAACAAACCCGGATCAGCTCATACCGGCATTATTAGTCACAGAAGTGAAAAACGCTTATAAAAATCTTATAAAATAGACTCATTCTAATTGCTTTATATAGCTAATAATTTCCTCAGCGGGGATTCCGACAGGTATGCGAGTATTACCCTATATTACCACCCTGGGAAGCCCGGGTGTATAGACTAGCTGATCTGAAGGCGAATTCCTAATATGTATACGTCAACTTTTGTAATCTAACGATAAATCGGATACGCCTCTGAGATTCGCGGTGTAAAGTGGACTTTTGTGAACCCTATTGGGAAATTAAAAGATGATATCATTCTCGGGAGCTGTAACGAATAAAAGAAATGTGACATTACAAGTATATAAGTAATCAATCATACTTAGGGAGAGTAAATATTATATGTAGTATTCGTGTGACACCAAGGCTGGTTTTTCCTGTTCATTTTTTATACACTGTTGATAATAATCGCAATAACACTATACATCAGTGCGTGTGCATTGTACGGGGGCTACTCGATTGAGGGGCCGAGTGATCAGTACGGGGCTACTTGTTTGAGGAAGCAGAATTACCCGAGAGCAATCAGTGCTCGCCAGATATACATTTACATATCTAAGGTTGAAACAGAAAATCAACAGACCAGTTTGTTTATTCAGGTAAATATGTAAAACAGTTTAGGTGTGTTTGGTAATTGGAATGGTGATTGTTTGGGCACAGCTATAGGCGGGAAAGTTGGCAGACGATACCGCAATGAAATAAACGTTCATCACTGTTAAAACAAGCATCATTATCCTTACAAATGGAGGGAAACATCCTTTTTGATTCCCAAACAATCTTTCCACATCTACAGTTGATGATGAAGGGAGGGGGTCAAAAGTCTACACGGTAGATTTCACTCCCTCCCACACCCCCATACCTTAACCGCTGCTAACATGGCTACCGCCATGGCAGTGGCACTCACGAGAACTTGAAAAACATCGTGAAGAATCCTAAACGATTTTGTAGATACGCTGATACAAGTATACCTGATACATAAATAAAGGATGTCGATTTGCTTATCAAAATCTGTTAACAAGAAACGAGCAGTATTAATTGATGAAATCGAAAATAACATTAAATTATTCCATTAAATTAGTTTTATTTTGATCAAGGAAAATTAAATAAGTTCTGACAAGATATTGTGATAATCTTAAACTTTGCACCTAAACGAAATGCAGACACACGAACGCCCCAAAACAAATAAAATAGCTCCGTGTATAATACTAATGTGTCATACTGGTACGGGCCGACACGCGGTATACGGGAGTGTACTCCGGTACCCAACAAAACACAGGTATGCTGCACGTGAACAAACTACTATTTTGACATTTTGTTTTATATCATAAATTCCACTTAACGTGTGAATGATTTATGGTTTTAACAGGAACTTCTGAAACGACAACATCCGGCGGCAACTCATTTTGAGAAATTGACTGCGGTTAGAGGGTGGATTAGTCTTGGCTACGTTGTAATTGACTTTGGTTTGGAGAGTTTATCAGCAAGTCTCTGTGGTTACAGAGTTTAAAATACCTATCATACTATCTGATATTAATGTTGGGTTGGTTCGAGAGGTTAGGGGAGGGGGGATTAAAATATTCAGTAACATATTGTATGTTGCTATGAAAGGTTATATATTGTACAGATCAATACGGAAATCACTCAGATCTATATAGGGTCTCCTGAAGGAGCTCCATCTTCGAACGTCAGTTCTACCGAGCCACGTTTTCATCCTAAAGAAGTTGAGAACAGTTTTATGAAGTTGACATTTTAATTGAAATTGTGATGTTTGTAACATTTTTCACTTAGAAACATTCAACTGGTCGTGTATTTTGATGACGGAGTGCCATCAATAACGTTTCCAATGCATCCATTTAAGAAATGTCACTCGGCAAATAACGGCAAAATAATCTTAAGGTTACTCGTTACTTCGTAGCTAACTACAACCAAGCTACTTTTATTATGTGCATGTATATCATATTTAAAACAGACAACTATACCCCATCTCTCTACACTCCGCCCTACACCACTATACACCCGGTACATGTGCAACCCGCATCTTCTCCTCTAACCGTTCTTAATTTAATTGGAGAAGCCAGTCTTTTTACATGTATAACGAGAAAATTGATAAAAAATCCGATAGAGATGCATTTCAAATTAATATCCTCCTTTATCTTAAGATAAAAGTTTTCTTGTTATGAAAACCCGTATTTCTTGTTTATCGAGTTTCGCAAACGTAAGCAGATTCTAAAGAGCCTAGAGCTACAGCGAACACAAAACACACCGGGGAAGCATTATAGACATTATATTTGTTGCCATGGAAAAGCTGAAGTCACGTAGGACACAATTATCCGAGCAGTTTTGTGGCTACCGTCACCAGGTGTGGATCAAGGCAGGACAATGCTTACCAATTAAAGCAATGCAACACGCTGCTGTTAATTGCAAGGAAGACGTCTTCCAAATAGCGTTAACGACATTTCATGATACAGGGACTTGGCTATTTTGAGCGTTCATGCCGGAAATTAACGGTTGTGAATGCCGATCAATATGTACGTAGATATTTATAAAGATGTCACCTATTTCTGAAGGTTTCGTCAGACTAATGAACGTACCGCCGAACGTCATTATCGTTTCCAAGTCATCATATGAACGCAGATGTCCAATGGGTATTAGAGATATAATATTTATATAATAGGGGAAGGATGCGGGAGTGTGCAGGGAACCAGCTTTGTCTGTGCGCGTGTGACGTCATACACTGCCTGTTTCTGAAATTGGCTCAACAAAACACTACTTAATTTTTTATGGAAAAACCAAATTGGAGATCGAAAGGTTCTCAAAAAAGAACGATTTTTTCCTCGACCTTTCGTCGTCTGCTTTGTAATTATCATTTTTTCTAATTAAGAAAAAAACGCTGTCCAATAAAACTCCTACACGTCATTTGTGTTCATACTGTGTTTCATTTTATTCTGTATATCTTTAAATACAGCCAGCACATGTACGACTAAAGTACTTTTGGAAAAAAACGTCTCTTCGTACATGACTATAGACGATTGCTATTTTCATAAAGACAAGATTACGACTGTATTGTACAGGTTATCAGAAGAAGCCATAGCGGTGCTTGGCTGTTAATTAAACTCAAACTCAATCAGCAAAAACTAAAGCAATTAGACTACCAGTCGTTAACTTTTGAAAACCCTATAATTATCATTCGGTCGTAAAAGAATAAAAATCCGGGCTCTTTCGCGTTTTTATAAAACATTGCTAATTGATATTTTGCTTTGTGAGGCTTATGAGATGGAGTTTGGTTCGGGAGTGTTTCTGAAGCTGGGATAAATCACTAGACAACCGTCATTATGTCTGGTATACGTTCGGTTTTATGGGGACAGGAAAATATATGACGTACTTGTTACTGCACAATATAGTCTCTAAATGATAGTGATACACCTCGGAACATGTGATTTACGACCAAATCATTTGCAATTCTTAAAGGTGAAAATATCTCATTTTTCATAAATGCTAATTTGTAATTGGATCTCATCTTTTTTATAATGAACTCTAACATTTTGGTATAATATATATGTTAAATTTCGATGTGCTTTCTTATTAAAAAGAAACCCCACTTCCGTGAAATAAAGTAATCATAGTTTCGAAAACTCAAATATGTAACAATTTTAGGGTAATTTTGCATCTCATCACATATTTTTATGGTTCATATAGCTTTACCGTGTGTATTGCTATTGTAATGACAACGAGCTTTTCTCATTTGCTGTACTTTCATTGCAAGACGGACAAAAATCTCATCTCTTGGATCTTCTTAATGGCCATGTCAGGATCTGATAAGTTTTCCTCACTCGTTAAAATGGTAATTGTGAAATGCTTGAGCTCGAGTTGCAGGCGTTATATTTTTTCTTAAAGGACTGGGAGAGTTCGAGTGAGTAAATAAATCAGCCTCAGTGCCTCGAAATGCAGTTCACGTAACTGTAAGTAAATCTAATTTATCCTTATCGCAACAATCTCTTGGTAATATCCTCCACATGCAAAACAACACCCTACTCACGTTCTTAAAACATCACTTGATCTTGTTCACCTGGGCGTTTGTTAACAGAATCATCTAAACGCTTCGGGATGTGATGAGAGAGAAATTCCAATTTGTCCATTTGTATGAAAACATTAATCTTTGGTAAGTTTCTCTTTGGAATATGTCACTTTTTAACCAAAACATATGTTAGGATCTAGTTTAAGACACCATACTAACTCCAGTCGCCTTGTTTCCTCCAAAAAGAGATGAGACATGGATAGAGAATACTGAACATGTACGGGCCAAGGCAATCTATTTTCGCTAGAAGATTCAATGTCTTATTTCTAGCTGGGCCCACTGCGGGTGTTAATAAGCCATGTATACTTTTAATCGGCAAGTTCACCGAAGTTTTCACCCCACATAAACATCATGGCGAGTACTAATTTTAAATTTGCAGTGCAAAAGTCATAGTTCAAAAACTCCGAACTTTGGAAATTGAGAGACAGCAATTGTATCGGGTTCGTCTTCGGAATATCAAAGAACAAAGAAAACAAGTAATTAACTAGTGTATGGTCCTCAAGATAAAAATCCGACATGGCTAATTTCTTATTGTATTTGATTGGCTGCAACAACGGACGCACGTGATTAGTTCATTAAAATACACGCGATTTACAAATCCAGGGTCATTGTGCCTATCACGAACCCCTTTTGTTATCCAATACTTTTATTGAAATGCTTTCTGTTTTTCTACTTGTTATTTATGAAATAAGAAATTGTGCGGATAGAAACCAGAACGGATATTTTCCATCTTCAACCCCATACACTATGTTACATTTACATGCATAATCTTATTACGTATATGGACTAGCCTTTCTTTATCATAGTATCAATCCATATACTTATATACACCGTACCACGTATTCAATGGCATGATATCATTTTTCTTTAAAACGCAGGATGTTAGTGTCACCTGCCACGAGCTCATGAATATTCATAACCACATTCCACCAATTGTCGCCAATCTCCAATCGCTGTGAAGTCATCGCACCCCACTAAACCTGATGAGGCCACCAGATTACGTTTTATAAACTTTTATACGAGGACATTTCGTTAAATCGTCGTCGTTTAAATTTGATATCAAAGTATATAAACCATATGTGACCTATTTGATTTCGTGATATACTCGAGTAAGAATACTAAAGGTGCTAATTGAGATAAATCCACCCATTTATCAAAAGCCCCAAAATCTTCACAAAAAATCCAGATTATCGGGGATATATCATGATTAAACCGGATACATCCGATCATCTTCTTAACAGTCGGATCGTCAATTAGAATTTAACTTTAATTTTAAAATACACCTGCCGCATTTATTTCAAATATAAAGATATATAGCTTTAGCACTTCGATTTTTCGTGATAAAAATGTAAGAAGTTGGTGTGTGGATCTGGACGGAGGCCAACAAGTCCTGGCCATGAATCACATCACGTGATCTAGTGATTCACGGCGTGCTGCTTCATAAAGCCATTGAAATTTACATCCACTAAGACACATTTTTTATTTTAATTCCAAAGATTATTTTTAAAATACGAATCAGCAGTGCTCATTTATATTCGTTTACGATTTCCCGGCGACTTTTTTTATCTCGTCTCTTCTCCTTTTCTGTATTTTCCGATATTCAGTACGTGCTTATATTTCCCGACTTACTTCTATAGAATTCACTGAATGATAAAACGATTTCCTCATACAGAATTATATCTGATAATGAAATAATAGACTAGGTACTAATTTGTATTCTGGAGACAGCGTAATGAGGTCAGCATGAGGATGGTGTCATCGGGGCCTTGGTGTTCAACCTCGCACGTGAATGGCGACTTGCGCTTCTCCAGATTGCATCTCATAAATCTACCAGTTTTCTTTGTTAGTGTTTTCTGTTGATGTATTTTCTCTAATACATTCTCAACATCCCGTAAAGCAGATGTCGCCAGAACAAACAGAAAAACAGGTTTAGATTTGATATTGTCGACCGATATGAGAACAGAGGAGAGCAGGACGTTCGAGCTGTATCGCGAGCAGAGGTATGAACAATGCAACAGCATTCACCGCCAGCTCCCTCCGTGAGAACACTGCCAATGAGCAGGATTAAAATTGATTTGTATATGTTTTAACGAAGCTAAATCACAATCACATTGTTAAACGAACCAGTGTAATCAATGGATTCTTCAATCCGTCAGAATAGCTAGGTGGATTTCGAGAGGCGTCGCACAGATTGCATAAGATTTTGTACACTACAACCATCCCATTGCTGAAGGACGTTCTACATTCAAACGACTGTGAGGATTAGCATTGTTTCTTACAGAAATCCCTTACATACATACATACAGGAATCCCTTACATACGATGTACAAAGATGTATAATTATATATGTATGTATCATGGCATATATTCTAAAACGTAGGAGATATAAGGTATTACTTCCGGTAGGTTTTCTGGACCTCTCGGGTCAGTCAACCTTACCACAACTACAATGGCATGACGGCCAGTGAGAATGACGGCCAGTGAGAATGCTCTGTTTAGTTTGTATCATATTTCTTATTCCTCCGATTAATTATATTTATCGTGAAATAAATTGAAAATGACAGGTAAACTGGCAGATTGGCATTCACTTAGCTATATAATGACAATCAATTATGTTATTTTAACTTCTGACGTATGTACAATTACATCCGTCAACCTTTGTTGAAATGAATTTGGAGCCGAATACACTTCCGGTTGTGGTGGGTTCTTGTCCTAGAAGTCAGTACCCGGAGCCGGGACTACTACGGCCCACGTGATGTTCTTACCCCTCCTTTTGTATTTATATTAATATTAAGACGTATCGACAAAATAAGATGTGACATAGACCATTACAATAACGGCCACTGTTGAACGGCTTCAGCAACGGAACTAGACACATTTTATCTCAGAAAGGTGCTTCGACCTGGTTTTGAAACTGGATCCGAACGCGTGGCAGTCTGCACGGACCCTGAATATAAACAAGCTTCGTACGCCACCGTTATCGGTTCCAACGGAACTAAACAATGGCACTTAATCGTGGAACATGGACCTCGGTCAATATATTAACTATAAGACCAAGACTAAGGTCAGTTAGCCAAGTTTTCACATGGTTAATTAAGATGGTTATTAAATAAACTCTTAAGCGAACAAGACTGGTTGGTGTTATTAACAATTTTCAATGGTTAGTCTTATTCTGTGATGGTGCCAATAATGACGTCATCAATTATAGAATAGTGCCAATTTAATTTTCATCTGAAAATAACGCATAATTATTTCACTTAGAAATGTAATTTCTGCTGAGATTGTCAATTTGATCAAAGCAGCAGGTGCTCCATAGCGTTCAAATGTAATCATATTTAATTTCAAGCTCGGCTCAATTTATTGACACATCTGAAAAGAAAACAATGAAAATTGCAACTACCGGATTCAGTTTATGGCTCAAAATACGTCGTGGCTTCTCTCCGCACCACATTGTTTAGACGTCATTCCGAAATTTGATGTGACACGTAACACGCTGTGGGGACTCCACAGACATCAACACGGGGTTCCTATATGACACAACCGGATGCCACTTGTCTGAATTATAAATAAAAACTGCCATGCGCAGATCAATAATTTGAATTCAGAGGTTTGATACACTTAATAATTTCTGATTATCGTCAGGATGGTGTCAATTATGGAAATCTACAAGTGGTAGCAAAGATTCGCGATCGAAATATCTTGTTAGTCATAATAATGATTTGTGGACTTGGACAAATACCCTTGTGTACTATCAAATAATTTCAAGAGATTTGGAAGCAGCTCAGCCGTAAATCTTTCACTGTTACAGACAATACGACCATGTTATGCGTGAGTATTTGGTCTATAACCGGAATTATCCGCTAAATGCATGGGTAGCTTTTGAAGTGATCATTCCTGTATATAAAGGACCTAAGAGATGACGAGCTCGACCGACCACTCGAGCCGGCTGGTCCCGCCAGGGGTCGCGACACTCGGGGATGTAATCCGACTACCGTCCCCAGGTACTGTCAGATGTTGTTTTGTAATCCGCTGGTCAGTTCGAGTCCGGTTACTGTCAAATATCTCAAGTCTGTTTCATCACACCACATGACGCCAGTTCACCAACAATGGTGGACACCGTTCACACGTGATAGCTTGAATGGGCCATCGTTATCACATCGAAGGCATTCAAGTACAGATAACTCTACCCGAGTAGCGAACACAATAGAATAAAGGGCTTGCCTGATGTTAATGATTGCTAATGAGCGTAATTAGTCTGATACAGGTTAAGGCACTAGATACATTCTGGCAGATAAGGACCTGAAGATCGCAACGCTTCCATTCATACCGAAGAGTCGTGTCACATTTGTCTTGCATGTTTAAAATCAGGTATTCACTGAACGTTTCCAACTGAATAGGTATTGACATAAGAGACGTCTTATTCTTCCTGGCAAAAAAATACTTCAACGTTTCGGGATTAAGTGACTCGTCGTTTTTATTTCTGACGATGTTTACAGTTACAGAACATCGCGTGACGTAAAGTCTTCGCTTTGATAAAAATAGAAACTGTTTAAAACCACCAGAGTAAGCGTGGAACCTTGTCGGTCCCCAAAGAAAACATAAAACAGGTAAAAACAGATTTGTATGAGAAAAAAAGGCATCGAGGCGGCCTGAAAGAAAAAGAACAGGTGAGGGCTCTTGAATAATGGGTGTTGTATTGAGGTAGATACTTAGTCATGGATTGTCGGCCAAATGAGCAGGCCCCATAGGTGTGCAGGCAGGTATGAAAGCCTCTTAGGATTCTGTAATCTGGGGTGACTAATTATCTCGACCCGTATCTCCAAACGACGGCTCTAGTTTATCTTATCCTGGGCGGTGTTTACAGCTACATAGCCATTGATGCCCTCCCCAGACGTTCTCATTGTATCAGCAGGTATACTCGGGGATAACGACACCAGGGTGTGATCCTCAGAGATAGGGGCTGCCCTTCTTATTTGTCTCCCCCTGTCTTCATACCCCGGGCAGTTGATACCCTGAGTAGTGGTGGGGACGGAGAAAGCCGAGAGGGGGAGGTCTTCATGCCCCGAGTAGTTTCACAACATAACGGACAAGAAAGTATGTTGGCCACCAACATCGAAAGTGAGCTGTATAACGACCTGTCTCCTATATAGCGTATTTTCGTTATCATTGTATGTGTTTCTTATCAATTAAAATATTTGTATAATGTTGATGGTATTCATAAATGTTTGCATCGTGTCGACACCACAATTATGTCATTTACCAGGAAGCGCTTTAACATTTTGTAAACTTCCCGATACAATATATTACCGTATGTTTGTTTGCCGAATCAAATATATATTTTTTTAATTCGGTTATTTCGCTATCTTTTTCCTTATTTGCTAACATTTCATTCAGAACTGAAGTGAAATTACCTGTTCCTGTCGTAATTTATGACCAAAGTTTCACACGGGTAGCGTTGAACAGACTAAAGTGATCATTAGTTGAGGCAGCAAGGTAGAAAACGGGCGGAAAATCACCGCTAGCATGTAACTGTTACGACAAGGTCTGCCCTGAAAGGATGTACTATCTATAACAGGGTAGCTTTTAATGTTTTGAAGAGTAAAAACGACGTTTTTATATAGTAAAATATTGTGAAGGCACAGAATACGTACAATTGTGTCACAGCGTTACGTCTCGGCAATTTAACATGAAATGCGGTTTACTTACAACCTTGAAAATGAAAATAAATAAAAGAAATAAAAAAGGCAATAAAAATGAGAAATATAAGTTGGAAGTCTTACAAGACCATGGAACAAACATTAGTTGTTAAACGACAATAGCACGATTTCGTGTTGTCCTATATGAAACAATCATCTCGGTAAGTGATGCCTTTAAAACTCAACCCGACACATTAAGTAGACAAGGGCAGACAGGTTGACATCATTCACAGACTCGCTCTCTAAACAGATGAGAAATGAATAAAATTTGGAAATGAAAATTTATAAAGATGCAGAAAAGGGCGAAAGAAGGGCATCCTTCTAACGCAATGATCGTTTGAAATCAATTCCACTTGAACAAAATATCGCCTCATCACGCTATCGAATATTCCAGTCGCGTTTTTACGGCTCCAGATGCTGCAAAACTAAATTGGAAGACATTAAAATGGTCTACGTCTGTTAGTAAGTGAGCGTGACCTGGTGACGGCGATCAAACTCTGTCTTAATACTCGACTGACCACATCTGTTTGTAATCCTTATCGTTTAAACGATTGTATGTTTATATATATAATTGACGGGATAAAGATGCCAGATCTTGTACGTGTCAAATAATGAGCAGAGATATAAAAGTTAAAACCGACTGCGCCGGGGATCTCACCAGGAAGTGGAGTATTATAATGACCCCCCTTTGATACCGTGTTGAAATATAGATATACAGATTATCCTCAGGTTTGGGTCACTAACATTTTGTTATAAGTCTGGCCAATGGTGGTTTAAACGACGCGTATTTTGTTTTCGTCTTACAGTATAGTGTTACAAAAGCGATTAGGACTTGTTGAGGACTATTTAGAATGGTTTAATACCGGATCAAGGGGTTTAAGTCCCGACAAAAGCCTAAACACCTGTAAACAAAGCTACGTATATACAGGGTTATGTATGGGAGAACAAAACACACACGGTATCCGCACGCGCTCACGTAATACCTCACAGCCGACCGGGTGGCACAGCACTTGTAAGAAGATATAATAGTACGTAATATGACATCAGTTGGAGCCAGCATTCAAAATAAACAAATTGTTTACCTCTGATTTTGTCAGTAAGTAAATCACAACATGTTGAATAACCTAATAATGCTTGCAACGCAATGTATAGCTAGCCTATCCCCGGGGAAATAAATTTATTTAATGTAATAAAAAACCGACATCACGTGGTGTTATCCTGCCTAGGGAAAACTTAAACATCTAGGCTGAATTATAAAGATGTAACAGAGAAAATTCTGCCGCATAAAATTGAATTATCTTCATTATATTCTCCTATCCTCGTATGAGTTTAAGTTTGCTCGTGGCAAGATATAGCAGAGCGTTGTGATCATATCGAAATATATACATACACTAGTATGTATCAATCCAGCCAATTCATGAAACAAGAAGATACAATCTCTACGTATACCGACTGCTGTCGCTGGAAGCTCAGACTTGAAATAGAGCTTGCTAATATGATAGATCCTTCAGGATGGCGGATCTGTCTAAAAGCACCTGAAACAGTTTCCACTAATGAGTTGGAGATAGGTATCAGCCCGAAATCCCCAGGAGTAAATGGACGGATTTTAAAAAGTAAATATTTCAATGTTCAAGCATCACATTTTCTAATGACTGCCCGGAGAGCAGAATGCAGAGCAAGCACGGATATCGCGTCGTGTGTCGGTATCGCAGCTACACAATAGATGGATTCATTGTAAAGTAATCCAGATAAACAATACATATCTCGGGTTTAACCGTATTAAAAGCTACAGGAATGAAATACACAAGTTCACGAAGGCGGAACATTCGTCTGGAATATAATATACCATCGTTACAATTGTTTGGTATCTTGTGTTTTTGATAAAATCGTGACGGGATTATTTCCTGGCGCCCGGACTCTTAATAAGCGTATTTACTTGTAAAACGAGTCCTACTTGAGGGGTTTTAAATAGGATTGTAGTCGACTTCTCCAATTCAGAACATATCTGTATGGATCCCAACTTTATTCAATCCCCAATCAAACAAAAACCTCATATAAAACGTGGACTGACCATGTGGCTCGACGCGGATGAGCTATCTATGGTATTAATGATATTGGATTCAGAACGCTACTGTAACGGCGTCAAGTCAACTAGATCGATGTGGGAATGTATGGGCCTCTGACGGAACCCTGGTAACATAAACCAAACATTGCCACTGCTAAGCCGGGCTATTCAATTCATATGTCATAATCTCAGGCTCAAGCCTTATAATTTCCGTTCATTTCCTTCTATAATGCATACAGATAAACGGTCTCTAAAACGGAATTTTTAAAAATATTTTTTAATGCAACGGCGCCAATTTAGCGCTTTGAAACCATAGTCCTTTTGCGATATCTTTCCGCTATACATAACAAAATGAAATCGCATAAAAAAAAACAAAAATAAATTATTTTTATTTCGCATGCGCCATGGCATGAACAGAACTGCAGCCACAAGAAACGCGAGCCTTCGGTGAAATGCCCACGTGGCCTTTTCACTGCGGAAAAGAATAAAACTTTACTTGATCCCAAGTATAAATTTACAGGAGCGATCAATATTTTCTTGTTTCTCATTACAGTTGGTTTCAGGTCAGTGGATATAGATATATTCTGACATGTATACCAATTATTTATGATTTTATTTTCGTGTAGTCAATTATTTATGGTTTGATTTTCGTGTAGTTTGGTGTACAGGACCATTCCTGAATGCCGACTGTCATGTTTATAGTGTTTAATCTGTATTGTTTTGAGTACACTGCTTTACAATGCACGTGATGGATTAGTATGCGCTGTCACTTGTCCATAAAGGTTTTCTGCGCTACTTTGGCATCAGACACCGCGCAGATCGTACGGCGACTTCTGGTATTGAAATCATTCGATGCATACCAATGATCGAGAACAAAGCTTATGCTAAAGGTCTTTCACAAATGCTTTCAAAATTGTATATGACATATTGCCCTTAAAAAATGTTGGATCAATTTTTCGACATTAGTTGGGGTATTTTCAATATTCATCAGATTGATATATTTTTTTCTTTTATCGCGTCACATCACCAATTGGTATTCATATACACTGAACCTCGACTCCCACCTATCTGATGCAGTTTGAAGCGTCAGAATTTGTCCAATCCGATATTTCTGTGGCCATAGATGATCTATCAGGCGCGCGAGTCAGCCCTGATAGGGTATGGTAGCTATGATAGGACTAATGCGGGCACACCATGTCAGTTATATTTCCATTTTGCCGATACATGGGTTTCGCTGTGTGTACGTATACAACCGATCAATCACAAGTGATTCATACTAGATACATAGATGGGCGATCGAAGAACTGACATATCTCCACGGGTCCAGACGCTGGGAACATGGCGCAAGAACCATTTTTGAATTATTGATAGGGAAACATCGCTCGCTCCTATTAGTAACAGGTCGATTAAAAACAATTATTAGCAAGATTCCGTCTTCTCTCAATCAAATATTATTCCGAGATAATTTATTACCCACAATGACATACAGGAATAACGCCATTTAGTCATTAGAAGGTTTTAGATGTACATGAATGTATGTAAATGGAACTCTTTTTCATTACATGAATAAAGAGGATGGCCTGGAATTCCTGTTTTATTAACCAACCAATAGCCGTAACTAGAGCGGGCATATAATGCCCTAATTTTGGTGTCAATCCCGCGGTGTTTCTCTAGCTTTATGTGTTTTGTGTTCTTATCACACAAATAGTTTCTGAGGAGTAAGCGTAACGCGCCACACAAATGTCTCGAGGAACTGTTGCTAGGCCCAACATCAAGTTAACACAAGAAAACAACGAGCGCGCATTCTTTGCTCCGTAACATTTTCACAAGGCGTAACCAGTAGTCAAAGATTCCTGGCATCACAACAATTATAGAAAGCAACATTCCTATTAGTGTCTTACGCAAGCCTCACTGCACACCTCCCCTACCAGGTCCCCCTCTCTTATTCAGCACTCCCCCTCCCCCTTTACAAACTTTTCTCCCTTCACCACCTCCCCCTTTTTAAACTCCCTCCCCTATTTCTTGTCGACACCACACGACGGTATAGTGCCCACACGCTAGCGTCCCTTCCTCCTCCCCCTCCCCCTCTCGTCCTACCAAAACTTCATTTTCCGTCTCATTACTTTCTCAGGCTGATTTATTCTACATTTACATGCGTTTTAATGTGCCTCGCTGGTTTTTCAAACGGATCTTCAAAATAAAAAAGTATTTTTTCACTATTTTTATACGGTCTTTTAATTTTTTTTCAGTTTTTTTTTAACCGCCAACATCGAAGGCCTGTTATGTGTGCATTATACTTGGAAAATGTTTCTTGCAATGGATTTGGAATGTTTAAAAACTATTGTAAGTCACTGTGGCGTTGTAAGACCACACAATAGACGGCGTTGTGTTTCAGAAACTTCACAATAACAAATGTATTTGGAGTAAATGAACGGTGAACAATTAGCGTCCATTAGGCCCCATTGCGGACACGTTCGTATACAGAGACGCGTTAACACTGTCGCTCACGTGCTCAACATACTACAGAAAAAACGCTGAGAAAAAAAAAACTATCTGATAAGAAATGCCAGAAGCAAAACACAAGATATACTAGGATTAGCTCAGAAACACCCGGGCAATATAAACTGTGATATGAATCTGTCACAGCTTTATCAGAAATCTCTGAAATCCTAAATACATCTGAAAACGCTGAAAACACATGTAAGGCGAGTAGAAGTTGTCAACTTGTGGCTACTTGATTTCTGTAAACACTGCTTTGGATAAGCCAGTATTTCACGATCCCCCTCCTTAATCGTTCCACGTGTCTGTGGGCCAGCTGATCCAATTAGTAAACACCGGACATGTTATTATAGCAGGTTAATGTGTACCCCGGAACAATAACACTGGGATATCGGGTCCCGACTCACCCCTCGTTAGGAGTCTCGGGGTCAGAATTTCTGCCCAGCACACACGTTGTGTGACAGTCGGCGTGGTAAATTAGCTACATGCCTGTCCCCAGAGAGGTTTCCAGGATCAGATATCTCACGTGGAGCACTGATAGTGCCCCAGAGATCTCTGGTTCAGACCGTCCACTGCTCCTCGTTTGTCATGATATCTGAAAACAATCCTAAGAGTTAGGATTACACACAGTAAATTTAAAAGTGAAAACTGTTGCACATTCCTTCAATCGAGAAAACTCGTTTGCATCGACCAGTACATGTATTTGCATTTTTCATGGAAAGGTTTTCCTGAAACGCATATACAGTAGATTCTAAACCTAGACAAAATTTGTGTATTTGAAAAAATACGGTGATTTTGAAGCCATACATTTTTGTCAGCACGATACAGAAATTCTAAGAATCCAAGAATGGACAACAGTAAATGAAATATATCGATCATTCGGACTGTCGGTTTTATGCGTCAAATTCAAAGAAGACTGGAAGAGTTATATTTTATCCCGTCGTACTGCTGACTCATGACTGTCTCGAATCCTGACATTTTCTGCCGCGAAACCTGGCTGAGATTTCGCCTTTTTTCTGTTGTTCTGTTTATATATATGCTCTCAAGCTTGTGTAAATAATATCATAATAAAACTGATATGTAAGACTCTTTCCGGGGTTTTGTTTTGTATGTACACTGACTGTGCACCTATTGCATGTGACTGCCAATCAGCCAAAATGTACGTGTATGATGAATGTATATCGAGAGTGTCAAATCCCGTAATGGGGTTTATCTTGCACATCAGTGTCACGACCTTCAAATGGGCTCGCATGCTGTCGTTTGTAAGTGGACAATTATAGATATACAAGTCTGGTTTTGGTGTTTTATAATATACTAATGGAGGAAGACTTGTGTATCCATACATACTTAGATGTAAAATTTGACCGGTGTGTTCTTGTATGCAAGTGAGAAATAAGTTTGGCCAGTGTACTGTATGTACCTGTAAGTGAGAATTAAGATAAGTTTAGGGAGAATTAAAATTGACCTGTGTATAAGTTTGGCCTGTGTCCTGTCCCTGTATGGTATTGGGGGGTGGGGGGATTGTAATGAATGATGATAATGTATGTTAGTGAGAAGTAAGTTAGACAAATGTACTTGTGTAAGTGTAGTGATAAGTAAAATTGATCAGTGTACTGTATGTACCTGTATATAAAATGAGAAGGAAGTTTGATCAGTGTATCTGTATCTACCTGTATGTAAGTGAGAAGTTTTGACCACTTTACTGTATGTACTTGTATGTACAACGTGTGTGTATGTTAGAAGTTTTGACCACTTTACTGTATGTACCTGTATGTTAATGCGAAGTAAATGATCTAATATTAAAGAGATGTGATCATGAAGTAACATACATATAAACCCACACAGACCGTTATACACTATGGGTCACACCGGGAGTGTCGTGGTTAAAACAAAGAACATGTCATGAAATAATAAGTAAGTTTCTATAAATACACATTTAATAAGGTATGGCAGTGAAACTCACGGGAAGTAAAGTGAAATTCAGAAATACACACCCAATGGAACAGAGATGCTTTCGATAACGTGTTTCGCCTCTAGTAATGTATATTTTTACATAATTTTGTCAGTCTGACATGTAGATCCGACTTTAATTAAGAAAAGTAAATAAAGAAAATTGCCGCTAACCTTGTTACGTGCGAGTCAGACCTTGGTACGTATATTCGGCGTGCGATTGATAAACAACTTGAGTAAATGGGAAGACGTCTGAGGAATCTGTCGCTGTACCCTTTTAGTTTTCTCGTTAGCGGACCAGTAAATCGGCATTACAGGTAGAAATAAAAGGTAAATTATTTAACAAGTAATGGGTTGCGAGGCCATAGACCATAGTTTATCGGGCTAGAACATTCTACACGGTATATTACCGTTATTCCTAATTTACATAAAATTGCAATCATCGACTTCGATTACAGGTGAGATATAGTCTCATGAGTGGAAAAAAATACATTTACGGATCTCTTTAGTACTTAATAACATCCCTCGAGAGTCAGCGGGGAGAAATGTTATCCCATAGGATTCATTGATCGAATGGTTCGTCTCATGCCATCGCTGTACACAAAGGCCTCCAATACAAAATCCCTTTACAGTCTGTTAACGACCCCTAATGTCGGCAGTTACAGGAACCCTTTAACACCCAGTTTGTGGCCCCTAATATCGGCAGTTAAATGTGTAAATATACAACAAATCGAGTATGTGTAGGGTTGTGTACAGTTGTAAGAGTAAGGAAATGGTTGTGTCATATTCCGGGGGTTGTTGACAGAAGTACAAAGCAAAGTCAACATTTAACAATGAGCTAATGCGAGACTACAGCTTTGACACTTGATCGGGTTAAATTTTGTGTGTACAGCGTGTGTCAAAATGATCACGGATGAGGGACAGAAAACGTGTCCCTACCCTGGGGCTGCGTCAGACCGTGACATCTCCATACCCCAGAAAGTGGACCGCAATGAGACAACCGTGTATACTTAAAATGTACGTCACCGTCTAACCAGAGCTCTGATGCTCAAAGATCGTACACAAAAAATATCAATCGCCATGACAACAGGAACGAACCAAGAAGCAGGGATATAATAAGGTATTGACTTACAGAGAAAAGGTTTCTGACCCGTACAATAAAAATATCCACATTTAAGACATTAAATCGGTATGTATATTAAATACATTAATGACAACCATATTAGAACTGTGACAGGCTAATAATGTACCCGGAGGTGGGGGAAAGTAAAAGTACCCGGAGGTGGGGGGAAAGTTAAAGTACTCGGGGGTTGGGGAATGGTACTTACCGTTGTTGTCCCGGGGGCAGGCCGGTATTGACGCCATCCTGTGTCCCTCCGATCTGTCCCCGACCGGAGCTCTGAGTTAACTGACACGCAAATGTACTCCTCTGATTAAGTACGCACTGCTAAGGTTTTAAGAAATAATTTAAAGTCCTACAGTGAGGTCCTCAACGGGTACATAAAGTATGTATAAACCCTATATATACACCGGCACTGTCCTTTATAAATAAATAAAGGCCTAGACTATACACGGTATACAGATTGAAACCGATTAGGAGTCCTTGTTCCGTCAAAATATTCCTCGTTATGATATTGTCGGTTTTTTCTACACACTAGCTGTGTACTCCGGTGTTGTACTTTCGCTGCCTCACGCGACACTGAGCGAAGTCGGTATGCCGTACACAGTCATACCCGCCTGTATACAGATAGTGGCGCTAACACGACCCGAGAACCTTAACGCAGCGGTCCGTTTACTTTTTACCTCGCTCTATACACCCGGTATACTAACACTAATCCATGTATGAAATATTTGAGTCATAAACAATGGTGGGATTTTCACACGTTGTTTATTATTAATCCCAGCTTATATGTACAGCCAGTCTTTGTTCGTTGAACAGTGTGTTATATACATAGGTTTTTATGAACCATACAGAAATCTGTCAATACAATTAAGAAGGTGTTAGGGTACGTTTGTCAAAAAGCGAGAAAACAGATAAAACTTCTCACACCTTACTAATGGGCAAATAGAATACGGTTTAAACATTTTCTACAGTATTTAACACCCTCTGTCCACAAAACACAGCAGCTTGTTGCATGCAAAATATAAACATTAATATTTGATATTAGGACCGCAGATGGTGCGTGCTCAGCTACTCAGTAATTGGCTTTTCTCTCGTTTCCTATCTACGGTCCTACCGTTAACACTCAGAATAGTTAACTTGACATAAAATACAAGTGGGCTACACTTTCTATTTCCACTAATATTTTATTATTTAAACAACCTATTAAGTATTTACTTTCCAACACAAACTTTAACTTTCCTATTAAACGTATAAACATATTTATTTATATCGCATTACTGATTGATATTCATGAACAATTTATTTTGATTTTAGACCATAATGCCATCTTGCTCCGCGATCTGAACTAGCCTGCGATAGACTCCGTGTCTGAAGCACGGATAAAACAGAAATTGAGAGTTTTTCTCTCGCTATCTCTGACCATATCAGACATTTTTCATTTAAAAGCCCATAGCTTTCAAATGTCGGCGTTACAGTACGCTCTAACAAGTCGGATGGAAATAGCCCGTCGAGATACGGAGGCTGATCGACATGTTAATTGACACGGAAATGGACAGCGAATTACATATATCTCGTTCCATCGTGACATTTAGCTGTAAACGAATTACACTGATTTAATTGTGTATACTTTTGTTTTACAACGCTTGCCAAATAAAACAACACACGAGAATTTGATTTACATCTCATATGTATTTATTGTAATTGAATTGGCTTTATTTTATTGGGGTGTGCAGCTAACGTGTATCGTATGTATTGATTTTATTTTCATATTGCCATAGATTAATTTGTTTTAATATTAAAATGACAAGGTCCTGTCACACGAGATGAGGAAATACTGAGGGTTAGCGTGTACTAAACATCTCTGTCCAATTCCTGTCTCTATACTGTAGCTTTTATCAATTTATAATGATCACAATATTATATTGGTACTGAATTTATACTGATCAAAATATTTTATCTCTACTGAGTTTATACTGATCTAAATATGAATGCACCGAATTTGTACTGAATTTATACTGATCAGAATATATCTGTACTGAACTTTTACTGATAAGAATATATCTGTACTGTATAAATACTGATCAAAAGATTATATATGTACTGAACTTTTACTGATCAAAATATATCTGTACTAAATTTATACTGATCAAAATATATCTGTACTGATCTTTTACTGATCAGAATATACCTGTACTGTATAAATACTGATCAAAATATTATATATGTACTGAACTTTTACTGATCAAAATATTATATATATACTAAACTTTTACTGATCATACTATGCTGTATGTACTGAACCTATACTGATCAGTCTGTATTGAATATATACCAACCAAATGTGACACATGTCCTGAATTTATAATGGTCAAAATATACGTACAGAATTCATAATGATGAAGATATAATATTTGTATTGAATTCATAATGAGCATATATATCTACTTGAATCAAAACATGATATCTAAACGGAATGTTTACTGATCAGAAGATAAATGCACCGACTTAAATCAACGACAAAAATGAGATATCTGGCCTGAACTGATAATAATTATAGTACAGTTATCATAATAATACGGAACATATACTGACCATACAGTGATCTCTATACTGAACTTATACGGATTATTCATAAACAATACTACTGATCATTCGATTACTTTTGTGCCGAACTAGTTCTGACCATGACGTGATCGCCGTACAGAACATGTACTGAATACTCTATGCTTATACTAATTTCATACTTTGATCGAACTTATCATATATGACATGTACAAATATATTCTGACCAAACGTTGATAATCATTGGTGACTGCTGGTCATAATAAACAGGCGCGGATGCAGGATTTCGAAAGGAGGGGGTCCAACTAACGTTTTTTCAGTGATACAACGAAAAAACTTCCATTGTTAGGCTATAAAAAATTCCTCCGCCGAAATGTGTGTGTGTTGGGTTGGGTTGGGTTGGGGTTGGGGGGGGGGGTGGCCTGACCGCAAGATAAAGTAACGAAACGCAACCAATTACAATTATTGCAGCTCGTTTCGTAATTATTATTAAATTTGACCGGATGTCTTAATCCGTAGAATGTAACAACCCCAAGAAATGGGACAAGCATAAATGAGGCCTATATTTATACGGTTACACATTGGATTGATGTTCATGGAAATGTATTCTCCTTATAAGATACAATGCAGTTTTAGGGCATTAAAACGTACAGGTGCCATACTTCCGATGAATGTCCAAAGGTATGAAGCCGATGGTGACAAGGTGGTTAAGACTATGAGATGTTTAGTATAATAGTGTTGCCGACCCCTCCCCAGTTCATCCTAAGGAACATCATTGTCAATGTTGTACATGTACGTGTTGTATGTGACCCGCATGTGACTTAGGTGTAGACAGGAAGTGTGCTGTATAGATGCCCACTATACCACGACTACTGGCAAGCCTATCTGGGAGGCAGAATTATTCAATAGAAGTTTTTAAAAACGCTGATGCAATAGAACGTTCATTGAATCCCAGAACGACCATACAAGGCCTTGGTTATCTAATCATCATACCGTAGTCCCGGTCCCCTCCAGCCCTATAAACGCCGTTCAGTGGTACCACTATTACCACAGAGAAAATACGCCTGTATGATACAGAAGCTGAACGCCTAAATCACGGACATTCAATTCCATCCGTTGCAGCATCGTTATATCTATATAAGTCCATGTCAGCTTCCGGTAGATTCCCCAGCAATACAGTCGTATTTGATGTGGTATGTCCTTAATATGAGGAGTGTCATTTATGAGGGTATAAACGCCATCGCTATTTTGAAGGTGTTGATACGTAGACTATCAGTACTGGATATACGCGTACTTTACCTTTGCTTGACTATTCGCAGTCATAAAATAGTTCTTAAAAAAATATTTATAACTGCTCTCTCCAATGAAAGAGTTCATCATAGGAACAATGTAAAAAAATGTTTAGAAAGTAGTGCGTGACGTCAGGTTTTCCTGTTGCCAGTCAAAAGCACAGATTTCGTTTTAATTTCTATGAAAAACAAAACTGTTGCAGACCTACGGCTATAACTGCCACATGCGTCACAGACATATACCAGAGGTCCAACCACATCCATGTAAGTTATTGCGCAAAGTTAAGTACGCTAGCTTAATACTTTCGATATTGCATACATGGTACAATGCGTGTGGAATATTCTATGGCAACACTTTAGATGTTTGACATCAAGCTGGTACTGTTATGATTTTCTTAATGATAACGTAACACACACACACATGCTGCACCTTTTTAATATAGTAATAGATGCAGGATGCCGAAAAAATGAATTAAACTGCATCGTACAGCTGTTTCGTTCTTCTGGGACTCGTCAGTTATGTTAGGGGCCAAAAGATGGGAATCCAAAATGTCTAAACTAATGCAGAAGTAGAAGGTTCAAGTGCGTAAAACCCCTTTGATTTATGAATTTAGAAGTAAAATTAAACTAGTTCTGTATAATTTAAAATCGTTTAAGACGAAAATGTAAAATATTGGTTTGACTGAACACGGCCACATGGGATACTGTACATGTGCTATATGTTATCCATACAACCAGGCTTAAACGAATTTTGATAGGTCGACAACATTTACTGTAGGACTAAACCCATACACCTCAGCTACAACAACCTCCGAAAGGTCTCCACAGTGGCTCTACAATCAATTTAAATTCTGAAAACTTTTGAAATAATTGTCGTAATTTTATTTGCACTTTTAACAGCTTTCGTGTTGATACAATAAAGAACCATAAAAGACGCCGGTACTTTGTAAATTCCTTTTTATTCGAGGAAATTGCGTTTCCCCAGCGAGTCGTTCCATTTTGTAGATTAGCCAAGAAGTTAAGTAACAGTTATGGTTGCCAAGTATACCGTTGATAAGAACAGACCCTTTTCTTATTATCGTTTACATGTGTGCAGAAGGGAAGTAAATCTAGATATTGTTAAAATTCCCGTCCCGTCTTAGCATGCAAGTGCTTTGCACGTCTTTCCATCGACAATTGGATTTACGACATGCCCGAATCATACTTTCTGAGATTTTGTCATTTCGAGACTTACAGATATTGCTGTAAACTTTCCACTTGGTGTAACGGTAATGCTGTTACAACTGTACATACCGTGTACATGTCTGGAAGACGAGCACATCTTTATTGAATCTATAATTACAAGAAATGTTCCATTGTACTTGAGACACGACAGCTCTTCGTTGTCTTATCACAGTTTGGTTTTGTATTTTCATTCTATATACATTTGAGATTATTTCCAGCACGTGCTGTTGTGTCTGGATATAGCGATATGATTTTATTCCCTTCTTTTATGTGATACAACCTGTCTATACCATAACGTAACCGCCCTGCAGGCAGTGCGTAAGAATTGTGCCTGCTGCCCCAATTGCATGATCATAAGAGGCGACTAAATGTTGGGGCTCTTATCTTTTCACTCTTTCTAAACAACACTCTCCTTCCTAAACTCCATTTACACAACCTCACTTTCGGCCTTTAGTTAAGCGTTCGCCCCTGCGAAGAAGGCTTAGGGTTCTGTTCCCTGACCGACACATACCAGAGTTTTAAACAATGGTTGGTACTCCTCCATGTTTGACGCTCAGCATTATAGGAGTGAAAAACCTGGTACGTTGTCAATATAAACAAACTAAACCAAACCCAATCACGGCGTAACCTCTAAGAAATAAATTAAAAGCTCCTGGTTGTTAATTAAATGTTAAGGGTTTGTCTGTCTGCGTATCCAAGACAGAATTAAACTATACAGCAGATACAAAATGTATGCCAGAAACAACAAACGTTTTTTCTTGTTGTCGAATTCCTGAACTTTAACTTATTTATGCAACTTTATCAGTGGCCATTTTGTGTTTGGACCACTGGACCAAAAGCAAGCTTTGTTACCTAACCATGCATACATGAAGACAGCTGTGAAGTAAATTTACCAAAGATTCAATGATCGGCAGTCTGTAGCTCCTCACAACGAACAAGCGAGATTTAAGTTCAGAGCATGTCAAGCTCTCAAACGATTTACAATTAAGTCAAAATCTGGAAATTTTTCGTTCAAAACCTCTCTTGTTTGCAAGGGAGTGAGATTTACTTCTATTGCACCTTTGTCTTTCTCGAAATAAAAAAAATTGGAACTAAAAAAATATGTTGATCAAATAAGATGGCAATTACAAAAAAAAAATTTAAAAAAAACAACAACACCAAACCCACGTGACTTCTATATGTTTGACAACAGATTATTCACATGTTAGCAAGGAAGAAATATAGAATGATAGAAAGATAGATGAACACTAAATTTATGTTTAGTTTATGGATGAAAACAAAGATGGCATTATCGAATTCTTGTTAAAAGTATAAGATACAGGACTACTTTCTGACATAAGCTGATGCATTTGAGATGAACCACACTTTACATTCGATATGATATCAAAGACCCTTAAGACCGGTATAACAGCATGTCTTTGTATTTTTTGTAGTTACACTTATATCACCGCCGGAGTGACACAGGTCTTGGCTGTATCGAGCAGTGCGGGTAGTCACTGATGCTACCGGGCAAACATGAAGAGTTGCAGGCCTGTTACGGTAGATTATAATATCGATACTACCGTTACATGGTGGACAGTGAAATTTTGACTTCAAAAGAATAACATCTTGCGTTACTTCATAAAATTTCTCGGCATGGGCAGATAACCCGTTGCAGAAATCAGCGTTCAGTTTTGACACACGAAAATAGATTTAATGGGAAGATAACTAACTGCATAAATCAGCAAGGGAGATAATGCAGAAAGGAAGTAGGCAGTTCAATATGAACCTAAATACTGTAGTATTTGCCAGCATTGGAATGGACAAGAGAAGCTGATAAATATGAGTTACAGCGGACAGAGAAAATAAAGTAGCGAAAGTAAGATAACCAATCGGAAGTGGACACGCGGTTAAATTTTATATGGAATGCATTATGACAAGGGAAAATAACCCAAGCTTGAAAATTTACCACGAGGAAATTACTTTCTTATATTTTCGAGAAAATGTATCTTTTTCTTTTTTAAATCAACGACAAAGAAACATAGACCTGCCTGTCATTTGAAGAACCCCCAATGTCAAACTAAAACCACCTTCAATATGAGAGAAGGTAATAATCGTAACGGTCAAGGTCAACGAAAGATTTAAGGTCACATACAAGTGAAACATTAAACAAAATTCACTTTAAAATAATGTTCCTACTGGACCCTCAGATACTGGTTAATCAATATCATTATCCTAAATCATGGCAATGTTTGGCGCATGGTGTGTAGTTAACGATGACAGGGGACGTCACTCTGCATATAAAGAGATCAACGAGAACAGAACCCCGGATGTAAAAATTTACATATCATCACTCCGCATCTGGAAGAGGTTTTCACAAGAGATATGGAGGCACAGGAGCAGATAACCGGTCTAGGCCGCGATGATAAGCCGATAGAACCAAAGGCCCTGTCAGCTATCATTAGCATTGGGTTTCCAATGTAATGTCTCCCAGTTTATACACACCGATAACAAATCTCCACGCTGGAGAGGCTGGAGAAGGCCGTGTCCATGTCTCCAAGTTTACCTATCGCGATAAGGGATCATTTTGTCAGAAAGGAAGAGTGGGTTTGGGGATGGACAATGTTTACGGGTTTCTTGGGCGGTTTTTGCGCCACACGATGAAAGGTTTGGCATAACACATCTGTCGGTGGTATAAACAACAGGCTCAATGTATTAAATTATGTCAGCCAGTGCTGACTAATTCGTAATTTGTTTTGCTTTTTTTCTATGTTTTTAAACATGAGTGTTTCCTAACACGAAGCTGATTCATCACCTCTTCGTCAAAGAACATATCCAAAACTTTTTAAGTTCAGACACAGTTTTTTTATAATTTTGAAATTTTGCGATTGTTGGCGATGAAGTACCCAGACGAAACTCCAGCCTTATAAAAGTTCGTTCCATGGAGATTGGAGATAACATAAAATCTAGCATGATTAGATACAGATTCGATTAAACAAAGGCCAACGTAACCTGTGTTGTTCTAAGTTGACATTTTGTGTAAGGAAATAATTTGTATGAATAGCTAAACAATTGGATTACCCGCAATATCTAGTTTCAACAACATAAGCCCTACATTCATGTATTGTGGCGGCGGTTTGGACCTAACCGTTCTATACCTGGTTATATTGAATACGATATTAATGAACCACATAAAACATAATTTTACCATCGCACAGGTCCCATCCATCGACTAACTTTGAAAATAATTATAATATTCCATAACATGGCGTTTAAACAATGATTTAATTTGTTGATTACGTTTATTATGTTGACGTTAAACACTGCGAGAAAGCTGTCTAGACTTTGACACTGCCTGTCCATTGTTCACGGCCCAGAGAAGAGGCTCTGGCCATACACATCTTGTTATCGGGACTTGACTGAAACTGGGGCTCTCATCATAATTTATCAATCACCATTTCTTTATAGAAATAGTAAATTAGATTAGTCTTTAATTATGCGATACTTCATTTAATTTCCTCTATCTCTTTTCGAACCCATGGCTGATATCTTCACAAGTACCTGTCTATCTCTCGCTGTGCGAGGCGAATAGCGCCCGGTGAAATATGACTCCCGGATCAAAGTATATTAAGTGGTGTACAGAATATTCATTTATTGAAATTGCTTCTAATCATTACGGATTGGCTTAAGCAGGGCATTCTGTCCATTATTGTTTACTTTTGTGTTCCCCCTAAAAGGTGTCCTCCAAGGTTTTAATTACAAAAAGTAAAATCTATAGCTACAACTGAACAGTTGCGATTCGACCGAACCCTAAAACGAGAGAACGCCTAATAAATACCCAGGTGAGACAGTGTGACTTTATTGGATGTGACAGGTATGTTTCGTTACGGTGAGTTCCAGTGAGTGCAGGATACTCAGTATACATAGGTTGGTAAACAAATTGGTTCTTTAACCCATATTACGATTTTTTTTATAAACATTTTTAAATAGTATTGTGGTCATTAAAAGGGAGAGTTATGTTAGGACATGGTTAATTTGTCAGACCGAAATTAAATCTTAAAGAAATGAAACTGGAATCCTTACATCCAATATCACGTATGCACGCTCAACGACAATGTTTATACAGTAATTGGTCAGCATTATAATTAAAAAAAAACCCCACAAAACATTTTACAGTAATAATCGTTATTTCTTTGGTCATAAACATTTTAAATGTGTTATGTGTTAGCTTTATGCATCTGACAGTTACTCATGTCCGCTATATAAAGTATTCTGCAATAAAAAAAGAAATCAAATTCATATTTTGCTTTCTTGAAAAAGAACGATCTCATAAAATATTGTAGTATTGTATAATAAGATCCAACTGATAACTAAAAGTCATATTTTGTATTCCCAGACAGACAGGTAAATAACGAGTCATGCCATCCATTTACCTTCTGTAAAATCCTGAACATGCATGTAATTGATATACTATAAGCAATAAAAAACCTATTAATTTATTCTTGCATCAACCCCGTTCGTCTGCCTGCCTCTATTATACATGTGATTAATGATTGAATGTCTACAGGAGAAATGGCACGGACCTATTACGGAGCAGACCTAGGCCCTCCCACATCACAGACAAAACCAATAGTTTATCTAGATTACTTGTGTTGTCACGTACGTGCTGTATAAGTCCTCACAAAGCATGTGCATTGTCATGTTAAAGAAACACACGCCATGTCGACCAGCCGGAGCATGCTCTTGTCACTTCCTGTAGTACACAATCCGACAGTATGGCGGACTCAAACAAAGTACTGGGTCAGAATCGGACAGTTACATTTCTCCCGACACTTCCGAGTTACTGCTAGAGTTGCATGTACCTCTATTAATTATGGTCAATACGCAATGCTGTTTGGTGGACGAGAAGTATTTTTACTAAGTAATCGTATGATATGTGGACTTTACATCACCATCATCCAGAAAGCCCTGGTAATAAGGTTAGAGTGTCCATAGCGTAGCGTAGACATGCCTCTTTCAACGTTTCTAAGAGCAATAGGTGGATCAACAAAAACTAAATCAGAGAATACCAAAGCGTCAACAAAACCATAATCCGAACTCAAAATCGATTAAACTAGAACTGTAAGCCGATGGCTGACTAATACCCCCCCCCCGCTACCTCCTATTAGAGGTGTCTGACATGTTTTTGAAAAAAAACATGATGTAGTACAAGTTGTATATAACATGCATTATATAATGTATTATTACCAGTCCAGCTCAACAGTCAGCAGAATTTTAAAAGCCGAACGGACAAATTTTAACCTGTGTATAGTAATCCTCAACATTACTTACTGCGAAGTTTCATTGAAAATGACCCAGTAGTTTAGAAGAAGTTGTCCAGACATCATGTTGTTACGGAAACCTGTGTATAGTCATCTCATTACCATGGCAACCAAAATTTTGACAAACGAAACCCTGTATGCAAATCTATACATGGTCCCCAACAATACTGCCAAGTTTCACTGAAATTGATCCAGTAGTTTAGGAGGAGTTGTCCGGACAACACATTATAATGGAAACCTGTGTATAGTGACCTGGTTACCATGGCAACCAAAATTTTGACAAACAAAACTCTGCATGCACATCTACACATGGTCCCCAACAATACTGCCAAGTTTCATTAAACTCGATCTAGTGGTTTATAGGAAGTTGTCCGGACAACACGTTATTACGGAAACCTGTGTATAGTGACCTGGTTACCATGGCAACCAAAATTTTGAAAAACGAAACTCTGCATGCACATCTACACATGGTCCCCAACAATACTGCCAAGTTTTATTGAAATCGATCCAGTAGTCTAGGAGGAGTTGTCCGGACAACATTTTATTATGGAAACCTGTGTATAGTGACCTGGTTACAATGGCAACCAAAATTTTGACAAACGAAACCCTGCATGCACATCTACACATGGTCCCCAACAATACTGCCAAGTTTTATTGAAATCGATCCAGTAGTTTAGGAGGAGTTGTCCGGACAACATTTTTCTACGGACAGACGGACAGACAGACGGACAGACAGACAGACGGACAGACAAGCTGATTCCAGTATACCCCCCCCTAACTTCGTTGCGGGGGGGGGGGGGGGTATAACTAGAGGCAAAAAGATGTATATGACTATATGGAGACTCTCGTAAAAGTACAAGAGAATAAGACCAGGTGTTCCGGAAGAGTAAGCGTCTTCCGTTTCATCGACGACATCCGCCATATAAATTTTGGTCACATCCAAGTTGGCATCAATCATCAAAATGAGCACCGAGTCATCATTGTCAATCACAACAAGTACGCACACTAATAAGCTAACTAAAAAATGTCCATCTTCATATCACACAAACATACAGACTCTTTCTCGAGGAGATCAAGATGGCGACCATAAAACTATCAAGAAAGGAAAAGTTCATAATAGGAAAATAGAAATGTCACGTTTATCATACAGCTTCTTCGTAAGTTGCCCGTGTCGATCATAGTATAAGTAAAGATCGAGGTAAGAAACTGATGTAGGAGAGTCTGTTGTGTCTTTAATCTCAAGTTCAGTAGGGTATATACGATCGACTAGGTTCATAGACAACACATTGTAGGACATAGTATCTAAGATTATTAAATGATTCCTTCATTGTTCAAGAAATAACAAAAATATATTAGCAAATAAAGCCATACAATCAGTATCGACATAATATCGTGATGTTTGTTGTGACATATGCTCTTGTTTACATGTTTTGTGTGCCGTGACCTTGCAACAACTGGGGGATGTATTATAGACATATCGAATGACTGGAAAAGCTAGCTGGCCAGTAAGGCAGGATTTACCCATCATAACCAAGCTGGACGTTATATAATTCTCCTTTCCGAGAGGTCTAGTCCCGATTGGCCTTACATTATCACACATAATCCCACCGCTGCCACCAAATGCAACTTTCAAGGGACTACGTTTGCTTATTTATCGTTAGCGGGTCCCGATATATCACATGACAGAAAATGCTAGTGAGACAGTTATTTCCCCCTAATTTATATATAAGTGGGCATTATAATTGTGAGTTCATTAATCCGAAGAACCATTAGTTCAAATGCCCATAGTGAGGAACAAGTCCACTAGTTTAATGGTAGGTCATTCTAAAACTCCACGTCGTCTCTACGAAAAGGAAAGGAATCTGATGGATGTTTCTTTATGCTTTTCTGTACACAAGAGAGGATATATTCACATGCCTTTTAATTTTGTTTCAAATGAAGAGTACGTCTTTGTTTGTTTGTCTATGTGGCGGGTTTTACGTCTGTTTTCACTAAAAGTCGGTGTTCAGTCGACATGAAGAGATAGATTTCCACCTATCAGGCCCTCGGTGATTCAAAATGACAACGTCCATCCAGGTCACGCTCCATGGTCGGTTAGCTTTATGGTTGTGAAGAGTCTGACGCGAAGGTTGTGGTCAACGGACTTGTTCTTGATTGCTCCTCCGATCTAAGGTCAGGTGAGATGGAAAATATGACGGTCTTCGGAGTCGTATCTCGCTTTCGTGCATTCTCTCTTTCTTTTCTTTTGTTTTGCCATATTGTCACGTTACCACATTCACAAATTGTCGCCCCTATCAATGATTACAAGAGCTGTCCTTTGTCCCTAACTAGCCACCATATGTTTTAATGCCGTCTACCTTAGTGTCTGATCCACTAGCTGTGTGAAGTTTTCGACGTGCCCTTACCAGGATTCTTGCAACAAGTCATCGATCTGAAGGACCGGTTTGTGTACCTAGGGGCTGTAAAACCAGGCAAAACCAGACAACTCTCGTAAAATTATAAAACCTCTTGACAGGCTGGGAGTCTTGAGATTAGACATCAAGTTTTATATTAGTGCTACAAATCCATACACGGACCCAAACTTACCTGGGTGGTACGTACATGTATGTAAAACAATCTTAAGCCACAGGAAACGTTGACGTTATGTTTTGGTATAATGCGGGTTAGTAGCAAGCGATGGCTTTTGTTACAAATCCCCCGGTAAACAATAGGCAATAAACTAGCATTAAAGGGCTTACACCATAGTCTAAGGTACGGGGGATTCAACCGCATAACCGTTGTGAAGAATCCTATTTTAGAGTGACTGCTGTTGATGTTTATGAGCTTTTTATTGGGCAAAACGAGCTTTGGCGAGTTTTTATGATCTAGTTTGAAAAATTAATAAGCAGAGAACGCATTTACAAGTCATCAGAATGGAACTTATTTCTACAAGAGTGTACTTTATTTCTTATAAACGATAAAAGCTACCTGTTTGAGGGTTGTTAATTGGTTTATAATTAAATCACACTGCTACGGTTATAGTTTCATACAATATTTTTCTGATACTTTAAACATACTGAAATATTTACTCAATTCCGAGTATTCTTAACAACGCGGATGAATATCCAGAGTGTAAGAATAGGAAGTGCAAGGGCGCCAACCTTCAGACCGCCATGTTATAGGTCAGAATTTAACCAAGCACACCATGGAGGGTACTTATCAGTCGATTAATGAGTACGTATGCAACACTCTTGCTGTTTATTAGACGGGTATGTATACGTAGTTGACAAATATGGGTAGTTTTTGTCACGATTGATCGACATGAGAACGAAAAAAATATTACCGCACACGTGACGTTGTACGCAAAATACACAGGACTGTATGAGTCAGTTAATCTGATGCTGTGTTGTACTGTACATAATGCATCCTACAAATAATGTCTTACGGTTCATATAAACGACTTAAATTAAGTATCATTGGAAAATATAGCGAGTATTCTAAAGGGAGACGATTGTTTTAAGCTAATGGTACTTGCTAGATGAATTTTGTTGGATGCAGACTTTAAGCGGCGTCAAATATATGTACACTTCACTAAAAGTATAGATTAAATGTGTTATAACATTAAATAAGAACACAATCCTATAAAAACAAGATACACAAACAAGTTCGCTACCGTTAATTGTTTTCAGTATAATCTCCACCACACACACAAAAAGTACATTTAACAGATTGTGGAATTACAGAGTAATACACATTATAGCTTATACATATATACTTATGGTGACATAATTTATGTTCTTTCGCCTATTTAATAGATTTCCAGGCTTTGTTAAATCTACGCTGAACTGATTAGTATTATGGAATGATATTCCAACTAGGCTTACTCTCGTTCGGATTGATTTTGACGGACGTCAGTCAGCGTGTTTGACCTGGAGTAACAGGGATCAGTATTACTTAATTAACTTGGTCGGTGTAATTCTCGATTTCTGTGTTTGCAAAATAAAATTTTCATTTCCAATATTGAAGGACTATCCAGATCATTTCCGTGAATCCCTCCGTAAACATGCGGAAAGTTAAACATGTGGAGTCCATGTCACCTAGAGCTGATAACACGCACTAGAAATGTTTGTTTTCAATACAGAATTGCCTTTATTAAACACTGTGCTGTAATTTGTCTGGAATATTGACATCAACATAAATCCGTCTACACACATTTCGGTCAATATGGCAAGCCGATCTGTTGATTAAATACACACCTCTGGTAAAAACTGACATTGTCTACAGTAAGGATAAAGTGATATGGAGTGTCTAGTCATTAATCCTTCTATATAAACTATACAGGTCTGCTTAGTATTCGTGTGAAAATCTATATAGTAACGTTAGAGAAACCATTGTTATTATCTGTAAAGTGTATCATGGTTAACTAAGATACCATGCATTTTTGAAAGGTAGAATTTTATTTTTATATATTCATTTGGGAAAAGTATATAATTTGAAGTGAATCATTGTTACCCTGAGTAGAGTGAATCCTTGTTACCCTGAGTAGAGAATATCGTTGTTACCCTGGGTATACAGAGTGAATCATTGTTACCCTGAGTATAGTAAATCGTTGTTACCCTGAGTAGAGTATATCGTTGTAACCCTGAGTAGAGTATATCGTTGTAACCCTGAGTAGAGTTAATCGTTGTTACCCTGAGTAGAGAATATCGTTGTTACTCTGAGTAGAGTAAATCGTTGTTACTCTGGGTTGAGTAAATCGTTGTTACCCTGAGTAGAGTAAATCGTTGTTACTCTGGGTTGAGTATATCGTAGTTACCCTGAGTAGAGTAAATCATTGTTACCCTAAGTAGAGTTAATCGTTGTAACCCCGAGTAGAGTTAATCGTTGTTACCCTGAGTATAGTGAATCATTGTTACCCTGAGTTGAGTCAATCATTGTTACCCTGAGTAGAGTAAATCGTTGTAACCCCGAGTAGAGTTAATCGTTGTTACTCTGAGTATAGTGAATCATTGTTACCCTGAGTATAGTGAATCATTGTTACCCTGAGTTGAGTCAATCATTGTTACCCTGAGTAGAGTATATCGTTGTAACCCTGAGTAGAGTGAATCATTGTTACCCTGAGTAGAGTTAATCGTTGTTACCCTGAGTAGAGAATATCGTTGTTACCCTGAGTAGAGTAAATCGTTGTTACTTTGGGTTGAGTAAATCGTTGTTACCCTGAGTAGAGTAAATCGTTGTTACTCTGGGTTGAGTATATCGTTGTTACCCTGAGTAGAGTAAATCATTGTTACCCTAAGTAGAGTAAATCGTTGTTACTCTGAGTAGAGTAAATCATTGTTACCCTGAGTAGAGTAAATCGTTGTTACCCTGAGTATAGTGAATCATTGTTACCCTGAGTTGAGTCAATCATTGTAACCCTGAGTAGAGTGAATAATTGTAACCCTGAGTAGAGTAAATCATTGTTACCCTGAGTAGAGTTAATTGTTGTTACCCTGGGTAGAGTGAATCTTTGTTACCCTGAATAAAATGAATCATTGTTATCCCGATTTGAGTGAATAATTGTTACCTTGAGTAGAGTGAATCATTGTTACCCTGGGTAGAGTTAATCATTGTTACCCTGGGTAGAGTGAATCTTTGTTACCCTGAGTAGAGTAAATCATTGTTACCCTGGGTAGAGTGAATCTTTGTTACCCTGAGTAGAGTGAATCATTGTTACCCTGAGTAGAGTGAATCATTGTTACCCTGAGTAGAGTGAATCATTGTTACCCTGAGTAGAGTAAATCATTGTTACCCTGAGTAGAGTGAATCATTGTTACCCTGAGTAGAGTGAATCATTGTTACCCTGAGTAGAGTAAATCGTTGTTACCCTGGGTAGAGTGAATCTTTGTTACCCTGAGTAGAGTAAATCATTGTAACCCTGGGTAGAGTTAATCGTTGTTACCCTGGGTAGAGTGAATCTTTGTTACCCTGAGTAGAGTGAATCATTGTTACCCTGGGTAGAGTGAATCTTTGTTACCCTGAATAAAATGAATCATTGTTATCCCGATTTGAGTGAATAATTGTTACCCTGAGTAGAGTGAATCATTGTTACCCTGAGTAGAGTTAATCATAGTTACCCTGGGTAGAGTGAATCATTGTTACCCTGAGTTGAGTCAATCATTGTAACCCTGAGTAGAGTGAATCATTGTAACCCTGAGTAGAGTAAATCATTGTTACCCTGAGTAGAGTGAATCATTGTAACCCTGAGTAGAGTGAATCATTGTTACCCTGAGTAGAGTTAATCGTTGTTACCCTGAGTAGAGAATATCGTTGTTACCCTGAGTAGAGTAAATCGTTGTTACTCTGGGTTGAGTAAATCGTTGTTACCCTGAGTAGAGTAAATCGTTGTTACTCTGGGTTGAGTATATCGTTGTTACCCTGAGTAGAGTAAATCATTGTTACCCTAAGTAGAGTTAATCGTTGTTACTCTGAGTAGAGTAAATCATTGTTACCCTGAGTAGAGTAAATCGTTGTTACCCCGAGTAGAGTTAATCGTTGTTACCCTGAGTAGAGTGAATCATTGTAACCCTGAGTAGAGTGAATCATTGTAACCCTGAGTTGAGTGAATCATTGTAACCCTGAGTTGAGTGAATCATTGTAACCCTGAGTTGAGTGAATCATTGTAACCCTGAGTTGAGTGAATCATTGTTACCCTGAGTTGAGTCAATCATTGTAACCCTGAGTAGAGTGAATCATTGTAACCCTGAGTAGAGTAAATCATTGTTACCCTGAGTAGAGTTAATCGTTGTTACCCTGGGTAGAGTGAATCTTTGAAACCCTGGGTAGAGTGAATCTTTGTTACCCTGAGTAGAGTGAATCATTGTTACCCTGAGTAGAGTGAATCATTGTTACCCTGGGTAGAGTGAATCTTTGTTACCCTGAGTAGAGTGAATCATTGTTACACTGGGTAGAGTGAATCTTTGTTACCCTGAGTAGAGTAAATCATTGTTACCCTGAGTAGAGTGAATCTTTGTTACCCTGAGTAGAGTAAATCATTGTAACCCTGAGTAGAGTAAATTATTGTTACCCTGAGTAGAGTAAATCATTGTTACCCTGGGTAGAGTGAATCTTTGTTACCCTGAGTAGAGTAAATCATTGTTACCCTGAGTAGAGTGAATCATTGTTACCCTGAGTAGAGTAAATCATTGTAACCCTGAGTAGAGTGAATCATTGTTACCCTGAGTAGAGTAAATCATTGTTACCCTGAGTAGAGTTAATCATTGTTACCCTGAGTAGAGTGAATCATTGTTACCCTGAGTAGAGTAAATCATTGTTACCCTGAGTAGAGTTAATCATTGTTACCCTGAGTAGAGTGAATCATTGTTACCCTGAGTAGAGTAAATCATTGTTACCCTGAGTAGAGTGAATCGTTGTTACCCTGGGTAGAGTGAATCTTTGTTACCCTGAGTAGAGTGAATCATTGTTACACTGGGTAGAGTGAATTTTTGTTACCCTGAATAAAATGAATCATTGTTATCCCGATTTGAGTGAATAATTGTTACCTTGAGTAGAGTGAATCATTGTTACCCTGAGTAGAGTTAATCATTGTTACCCTGGGTAGAGTGAATCATTGTTACCCTGAGTAGAGTGAATCATTGTAACCCTGAGTTGAGTCAATCATTGTAACCCTGAGTAGAGTGAATCATTGTAACCCTGAGTAGAGTAAATCATTGTTACCCTGAGTAGAGTGAATCATTGTAACCCTGAGTAGAGTGAATCATTGTTACCCTGAGTTGAGTGAATCATTGTAACCCTGAGTTGAGTGAATAATTGTAACCCTGAGTAGAGTGAATCATTGTAACCCTTAGTAGAGTAAATCATTGTTACCCTGAGTAGAGTGAATCATTGTTACCCCGAGTAGAGTAAATCATTGTTACCCTGAGTTGAGTGAATCATTGTAACCCTGAGTTGAGTGAATAATTTTAACCCTGAGTAGAGTGAATCATTGTAACCCTTAGTAGAGTGAATCATTGTAACCCTTAGTAGAGTAAATCATTGTTACCCTGAGTTGAGTAAATCATTGTAACCCTGAGTTGAGTGAATCATTGTAACCCTGAGTAGAGTGAATCATTGTAACCCTGAGTAGAGTGAATCATTGTTACCCTGAGTAGAGTGAATCATTATTTCCCTGAGTAGAGTGAATCATTGTAACCCTGAGTAGAGTGAATCATTGTAACCCTGAGTAGAGTGAATCATTGTAACCCTGAGAAGAGTAAATCATTGTTACCCTGAGTAGAGTGAATCATTGTAACCCTGAGTAGAGTAAATCATTGTTACCCTGAGTAGAGTAAATCATTGTTACCCTGAGTATAGTGAATCATTGTTACCCTGAGTAGAGTAAATCATTGTTACCCTAGTAGAGTTAATCATTGTAACCCTGAGTAGAGTGAATCGTTGTTACCCCGAGTAGAGTTAATCGTTGTTACCCTGAGTAGAGTGAATCGTTGTTACCCTGAGTTACAGTACCCTTGATACATTGTGTTCACTGGTACTGTTTTTTACTGATACATTAACAGAGATTGTCTTATTATAAACCAGAGTGTCGCTTCAAGTAAGAAAATGCTATTTTTAACGTTTTTTTTCTTTTCCGAAAGAAGTTTGTGCTAGCTCTTAAAACAACATTCTTTAACAAGTATATAGTATTATTCAAAGATACTTTTTCAATGTTTGAATAAATTAATAAAAAAAAACAAGAAACATATTATCAAAGAGGAGAAATGGGCAAAAACAAGATACCTAAATTATCAGTGTGTTCTGTTTACGGTTCCGACGAAGTTTAGAGTAATTACCTAGACAGGTATTACGGAAATACCATTTCTAGTTCGTAAAGGTCGAGAGACGCTTAAAATACTCCGTCCACATGTACACATTAAAATGTTCAAAAGACCGTCCCGTTCACTGCTCAAGTGATATTAGGGTACTAACACTTCACAGTTTACCGTTACACTGAACACCAAATCTCGTACTAATACGGAGGCTACATCAAAGACACGCGGTTATTTAAATTTCATATCATAAACATGTTGTCAACAGATGGTGTTCTAGAATATAGACAGATTTTCAGAGGTGTGGATCGGTGTTGGGAATAATTAAACAATGAGCTTGTTTTGTAGGCGCTGACCGTCAATATTACCTAGTTTATAACTTCG
The DNA here is from genome assembly GCA_947623455.1 of Mimachlamys varia. Classification (NCBI taxonomy): domain Eukaryota; kingdom Metazoa; phylum Mollusca; class Bivalvia; order Pectinida; family Pectinidae; genus Mimachlamys; species Mimachlamys varia. The sequence goes on from OX392534.1 coordinate 6,436,561, forward strand.
CTTTATTAGGGAGATTATGCTGTAAAACAACACCGGTCAGTTTTGATTGGGTTTGACTCACCATCAATTTTCTATATTTGTTCTCAACTTAACAAATCAGATTTCAAATTGATCATGTAATCATTGTTAAAGGAAAATAACAATATACCCTGCCTAACAGTGAACATACTACTGAAATCACGTTAAGCTTCACACCTGGTAAAATTTCTTAAATAATTGATAAGACAATCTGATTATAATTAAATCTTCACATCACTCCTGTTTACTTTGATATGTCAATCATCGTTGATAACTTGTTTTGTTGACTATCACAGTACTAAATCTGATAACGTCACATCGTTAGTTTTTAGAGATTACTCGAGGTCCAGGGATAGGTTGGCGACGCTAATTGACACTAAATAATCTTTAAACTTTCTTTATATTGAGTTCCACGTCATTGTTTTACGTACTGTTCGTTTGCTTTACTGATCTTTATCATTGACGCGTCTGAATCACACAAGTGCTGAAATAGATCACAGATTATACTGGCTAGCAAGATATAATTAATGTACCCAATTAACGATACGTCGACAATAATTAATGTACCCAATTAACGATACATCGACAAAAAATAATGTGCCCAATTAACGATACATCGGCACTAATTAATGTACCAAATTAACGATATATCGACATCAATTAAAATACCCAATTAAAGGCCCAATATACATGTACGTAACTCCATGAAATTTTTCGTGATTCTGAAAAATTCTGTAAAAAATTCAATTGATAACCATGCAAAAATAAGCCTAAAACGAAGTAAACCTGAGCAATACCTAACAAAAAACTCTTGACAGAAAAATCAAAACAATTAAAAATAATTCAGGTGGGGCCCACTTCAACAACAAACCGAAGTTAAATGACTGTTCAAAATGGACGCTATTTACACATTCCGAGTTTCAACTGCTGCTGTACCGGTAACCACAGAAGACTTTATCTTGGATATTGCTGATATCAGTTATTTGTAACTTAATCTATCAAAATAAAAAGTTATTAGACTTGATTTTTGCTTCAAGTTTCGCCGAAAGTTACGTATATTGGGCCTTTAACGATACATCGACACTAATTAATGTACCCAATTAACGATATATCGACATCAATTAATGTTCCCAATTAACGATATATCGACACTAATTAATGTACCCCATGAACGATACATCGGTCCTAATTAATGTGCCCAATCAACGATACATCGGCACTAATTAATGTACCCAATTAACGATACATCGGCATCAATTAACGTAACCAATTAACGACACATCGATTCTAATAAAAGGCCCAATATACGTTATTTTCGACAAAACTTGAAGCGAAAATTATTTACAAAAGATTAGCTGATATCAGCAATATTCAAGATACATTCTTTCGCAGTTACCGGTACAGCAGCGGTTGAAATACGCTATTTGTAAACACGTGTCCATTTCGAACCGTCTTCTAACTTTGGCTTGTTGTTGAAGTGGGCCCCACCTGAATTATTTTCAATTCTTTAGATTTTTCTGTCAAGACTTTCTTGTTAGTTACCGCTCAGGTTTACTTCGTTTTTGGCTTAATTTGCATGGTTATCAACTGGATTTTTTTTTCAGAATTTTCAGAATCATAAAAAATTCTCTGAAGTTACGTATATTGGGTTTTTAATGTACTCAATTAACGATACATCAGTACTAATTAATGTACCAATTACTGGTGTCGTCGTTATTTTGAGATTGTAGTTACTACAAATCAGTTTAATTGCGCCTTCATATTTTTTCGGAGTTCATTTGGACTTAAATAAGCTATATAATGCTATTCTATTGTATTGCCACCCTCTCAGAAACCGACGACTAATCACCCGTGTGCTGTACTTGAGAACGGCTGTGGAGCGTTACAGTCGGGCCCTACAATAACTGAGAACTTTGTGGGGTTTTCCGTAATGTACTCAACACATATGTCATCTGATTTGATGAACACGATAAAGCCACTGGATTACAAATTAAACTAATAGACACTGCTCTAAGTGATCTCGATGACTCATGCCTAATTATAATCGTAATGCAAAGGAATATGGCGGATATAAACGGAAGTTATTAATATAAAACTCTATATAGACAGGTCGTAAAATTGTCGTACTGTATTTCATTGTGGTTTCCGTTCCGATTGTTAAGCTGGTAAGAGTTATCCCTCTTGTTCTCGTGACCAATTATTATTGCAGAGTTGCTTCCCTTTGTGTTGAAATATTACTATTTTTATAAAATCGCAATAAAAGAGAAACACTAGTTTAAGTTCGGCCGTACATTACCTCGTCCTAAAAATGAATGAATTCTATTATGACTTAACAAAATACACTCAATTACAATGTTGCATCGTTAAGAAATAAAGATATGCCTAAAACTTACACTGGCGCATATACATTAATTACCTGTAGCCTATTACGTTGAGCAGCACTGACTGCTTCTGATCTGTTTGCGTAAATTGAAATTATACTTAATTGGTAAACTACAACAATTGTATTTATATATAATTTAGTCATTAGCTTTAGGATCAATTAAAACAGACATGGAGTAGTTTTTCCACGTGTATCTGTGAATACAGGTGTTACAAGGAGATTGTGTGGTCTCATTACCAGGCGGAAATCCTTATATCCTTACTGTGTCATTCTGGTCCGTCACGTGATTTGATTAAGTTATTTATATTTCATAATGGTTAATTCTCTTGACTATTTCCTTCAGTGTCATCTTTATATTCACAATTTCCGAATTGTTACTTATCTCAGCAATATCTACGAAGATTTGAGACAAACTTGAATTGGGACGGACGCAATATATGCCTTATTGTTTTGCGAGCACGATATTATACAGCTTGATTATGGTACATGTAGGTTTCTTTTTGAACATATAAATATGTGTTTTCACCCTGTTTTACATTTCCAGTCAAACTAACTATATGTGTATCATTTAGCTTTCGGTGGTTTGGAATGAAAACTTCCTCTTTTCTTCTGTTTAAGATAAAATAAGGCATTGCTTTTTTCAATTCTATATTCCTAATCATCAGAGTAGTTAAATATATTTTGTAATTTGTACATCTCATTTGTCATGAATAAATATGGTTTAAACTAAAATAAGGCATCACTTTTTCATTCTTTAGCTAGATCAGTACCGAATGGACAAACTGCTATTGTGGTAAAATAAGTTGTTTAATTTGTGCGGCATTCTACGTGACGTTTCTAATTCTTCATGCCCGACCGTTTCATTCGAGGTCTCTCAATTCAAGCTCCTCCGTCCCCGCGTTACATCCGGGATTATATAAAGTTACAATCAAAGTATTGAAATCACTGTAGCGATAAAACTCTGTAGTATTCCAGTAGGGAAGCTATTTATCAATATCTGATAATGAATTGTGATGGCATAGTGAGTGTCACATCTGTTTTTATCTAGTACTTTGCTATTGATATCAATTTTGAAAGAATTTGTGATATTGTTGAATTGATATACTGCTAAAACAAAAGATATTCTAAAACTACCAGAGAGTGTCCCCTAGATACATGTACCTTGTATACAGACTGTTTAATAAGCAGGGTGTACTTATGTGTGGTACATTGCTACATTTGTATGAGTCGATTTAAAAATATTCCAGAAAATGACATTTTAACAGCATTTTTTTCAAACAATTAATAATAACGTTAACTATGTTATACATATTCTTCGGTGTCCAAATTAATTGGGAAAAAATAACACGGATTTTCAAGCATAAATATTTTATAGTCATCAAAATATACTATTTTTATTATGTAATACTTTATAAAAATTATATAGAAATATATAATAATTATAAAAAACTAGAAATGGCTGTGAGACATAAATACCCCCGTCCTCAGCTGGTTACAATACCATGGGACGTGACGGGACAGACATGGGTAACACTATATGCCCCCCTCCCATTTCATGGCGGGGGCATACAAATGAAATTTGTATAAAACAAACGTCAACAGTGCGTGCGAACTTTCGATTTAAAATGTTGAGATATAAATTTAATGTAAACTAGTATCAAGAAAACGTAATGGCCAGTAGTTTCTCCAACATAAATATTAGTGACTTCCCATTGGATAACACTGTCGTGGATATAATATTATATGGAATAAAATCTAGAAAAGACACGGTAATTTGAACAAAGATTTATTTTAACAGACTACAACTTGTTATATCGAGGTTCAATAGTATACATAATATGGTGTATTTCTTACGTAGATTATCAGGGTATATTAATTTTGTACATGTAAGTCTTGTATTTTCGTGTCAAACGCATATTTTACATAAAATCAAATTACAAAAATATACAAATGGCTATATAATATGTATAGCATAATGGCATATTAGACAAAAACAGATGCATATAAAGCAAAAATAATGCATTATGATAATTTAAACGTTACATAGTATGATGAGGCGACTTTGAATTTAAGATAAATTTAGACTTAAGATTGTTTCATGATCCTGGGGCCTGATCTCCTATGTGTGGTAATAACTTAGTGTGCTAGATCACCCGACTTTACAGCGCTGTATGTATATAGGTAACGTCAATATTATTATTCTAAATTTCCAGCTTCATTCTGTGGCTCTAACACAAAATAGTTTTCTGAAATATCACAATCGTTTTCTTGATTCGATAAATGAGCTTTAGCTGGATTGCTATCGTCTTTTTCCAAAACAAAATAATTATCTCCTTCTTCAATCATATTTCCAACAGAAATTCCAACATCATTATAAATCTCATCAAACTCTTCAGTTTCCGGTTCCAGTATGCTTTTTCCATTTTTTTCCTCACTGACATCAATTCCTAAATTCATGTATACTTCACTTTCTCGCTCAGGAGAATTATTTATATCGTGGTCACCGTTTATTTTATTTCTCATGGTCGGCGTGCTGATATTTTCGTACTGTGATGAATTGTTAGGCTCGACAATAAGTTCTAGATAAGATCTCCCGCTTGCTGTCGATGTCCGAGTTCCTGCTGCGTCATCCTCCTTGTTTGAATTTACACTTCCGCTTCCGGTACCGGCGTGTATGGGTAGACACACATCGTAGGACATGTTTCCGGCAGTGTTTAATTTGGAGGTTTTTGCTGGCAACCTCTCTTGATACATTGATGACTGAAATATAAGGCATATAGAAAATGTACCAAAATCCAAATTTTGAATACGATCTCAATCATTTATCAATGTTACTGCAAATAGAAGAAATATAATTTGACCGACGAGTCACGAGAAATTGACTGAAATGAAACCAAGGAAATGTAAAAACTACAATTGTTTTTGATTATGAAGACTCATTTGTTTTGTCAGAATTTGTCACTTAGCATGACACATGTTAAACATTTAAAACAATAACTCAAAATAGGTCAATCCCTAGCACTTGGGATCACCTTTGCTTATACATTACTTTTCAGCCAGATACTTTATCAGTAAAGTATTAAGACAATTGTCAGAAATCTGACAGCTGCCTTTTACACGACAAATGTAAAATGATGCGCATGGCAAACACACTAGTTGATTTAGCAAACACCCTGGAGGAAGGTAAACCATCTTTACAATGCGACGACCCAGAAAAAGAGATTGTGTCAACATAAATAATCAGTAACATTCGATAAACACATAATTATGTGAAAAAGTAAATAAAGCAAATTATATTATAGGAATACTGTAAAAAGAAAAACCAAAAAAGAAACCAACGGAAGACATGAATGATTTAGTTTTAAATTGTTATATCTATCATTATTCAGACCTCAAAATGAGTATACGGATCAAGTTTGGTGCCCATATTTAGGAAAAGAATGTTAGCGTAACGGTCATTGAATATAATGTACGTCGAGCAATCAAACACGTACCATGACTTTCAATCTTACCTGTACTGGCTCCCGTCTCTAGAATAGTATACAGATATTGAAAAAAATACTCCTTAGACTAATAATTTTGATCACTTGGATGTCCGATTCTAGAAAGTAGGGGGGGAGATAAATTCTCTATAGAAACTAAGGGGCTGGTAGCCAGTCTTAAACTTACCTGATACGGACCGTTTGCAGAGAATGATATTGCCAACACTAGTATAAAGAAGACCACACGGTGAACTATATGCGACATTCCAACATGCGTGAGTTCAATGTGTCTTCATGGTAAATTAGTTAAACCTCCCTAGACCTGCTAGAACGGGACATCATTGTATTGCGAGTAAGAACAGAAAAACAATATATTTACCTCACCGTCATTGGATCTGCTGTTTCGTCCTGTTCCACCAAATGTTGGAATTTTGAAATTAAATCTGAAAATCGGAGAGGATGATATTAGTTTGATTAAATATGTGTGCTTTTAAAATTATATTGTGTCATTTACACTTTATGATAGTAAATATATCCCATAGGAAAAGTGTTTTTGCTTAGATTTTATTTTCCCCGCAGAAAGTTTCTAAAATACATTTATTCTCGTGGAGTTTGATTTGTTTGTTTTAGATATTTTTGTCCTGTTAACATCTACGTTTAATTAAATATGCGATGTGTGTGCGCGATGTGTGTGCGATGTGTGTGTGCGATGTGTATGCGATGTGGGTGTGCGATTTGAGTGCGTGTGTATTCCGGAGACTGGGTTATGTTCGCGTAAGCCTCGTTGAGATAGCCCGGAACTTGTGCCGATTTAAAGTGCTACCACAATGAAGTATCCTGCCGAGTGAGGCAGTGTGAATGTTGAAAAGATCGGCAATCTGTTTAAAATACAATCCGTAAAGCTATAAGCCCCAGTCACACCGGACCTACGACCAGGTTACGACCTAGTTGCGACCGAAGAAAATCGGAATCGCAGGGAAATCGTAGCATGAGCGCACGACTAGTCGCAGTGGTCGTGGGTGATCGCACGCGCAAAATCAGTCGCAGCAAGGTCGATGGTCATGTTAAAAACTTCTGACCTGCGATTCTAAATCGTAAGTGGTCGCAGAACGGTCGTACCACCAGTCGCACATGAACGCAGGACCAGTCGTGCATGATCGCGGGCCAAGTAGTTGCAAATTGGTCGTGCTACTGGTCGTGTCACTCTACAATTGGTGGTACCACCGATCGTACGACCTCACAATTGGTCGTACGATCAGTCACGACCTGTCCCACGATCACTGCGACTAGTCGTGCGCTCATGCTACGATTTCCCTGCGATTCCGATTTTTTTCGGTCGCAACTAGGTCGTAACCTGGTCGTAGGTCCGGTATGACTGTGAGCAGTCGCAGGTTGCCACGACTGATCGTGCGAGCAATCACAGGTTGCCACGACTGATCGTGCGAGCAGTCGCAGGTTGCCACGACTGTGCATGCGATTGGTCACTGATCGCACCACTCATCGCACGATTGCCTACGATTGCCTTCGATTGCCTACGATTGATCTTGCGATCAATCTTCTCCAATCGTAAGTCATTGCGCGACCAAGCGCACCACCAATCGTACGATGACCTACCACCAGTCGTAGGACCAATCGCAGTATGCGATCGCGAATCGACATCGCAACAAACATTGCCGATCGGTCGTAACTCGGCCAAATCGCTCCCAATCGCACGATTCAGAAATCGTACGATCTGGTATCTGACAACATCCCAGAAGAGGTCGCGTTCAGATGACCTTTGTCGCCTTTTTACTTAACACTAAAATAATTTTCCAATGACCTATCATCTTGCAGCAAGCCATTTCGTCACATTATTCCACATGAACGTTGTGGTGACGAAATGACTAAACGGACAAATGCGATTATGCAAGCTTTGTCGCCTCAAAATTTCACTGTAAAGATTCTGACAGTAGTAAGATTGGCTAATGCAAAAGGTCATCGGGACATAATCCCCTATGGAATTTTCTCATATCTTAACGCAGCAGAGAGAAGTTAACGGAATGGCGTGGAGATCAATATATGATTTTAATCAGTTTGAAAGATCGGATCCCATATTTAGTTGCCTCTTTCAAATCATGGAAGGGAACAGCAGATACACAATTCTTACGGCCTACATACTGGGCGGCTGTAGTGTGATAAGGTTTGGTACAATGTACTAGTGAGCGAATTAACCACTGTTTTCTGATATTATTTCGGAACAACTAGACACGAGTTTTGAATCTTTTGATCTGATAGTGCCGTATCATACAATATATGAATTCCAACTTTTAATTGGCCTCCGTCATAAATTCAGTAAATATTTATAAGGATGCTGCTGCTGTTATGAGACTAAAACAACATTTACTATTGTTACGTTATCAGTTTCTTTGTCATCAACACCTAATGTTTTGTTAATTCTTATTTACTATTGTTATATCAAAACACAAACATAAGTAATAAGTTGTTAAGCGATAATTGTAATGATTGTACGTCAATAACAACATGTGTTTCAAGACGGTTACAACATAAATACATCAATCATATAATATATTATATACCTTACAGCTGCCACATGATCAATGGTACTGTATACAAGCAGGAGAAGTTCAATAAGAAAAAACGATCTGCCTGTTTAGACCGTCAGCTCTCTACTATTACCTGGTTTTGTTAATCCATCCCTTGTGTTTGGCCAGAAGGACCAACAGCACAGCACCCATGGCCACCAGTAAGACGACACATATCACAAGCCCCGCGACCAAACCGTCATTGGTGTCGTCAGGACAGGAGGCGCCCGCTGGTGGTGGTGTCGTCGCAGTACCATTCCCCGCCATTTCAGATGTCTAAGTTAATCCTGCACTACCGATCGAACAGAAAAAAACATAACATTGGCACCAGTGATCGAACAGAAAAAAACATAACATTGGCACCAGTGATCGAACAGAAAAAAACATAACATTGGCACCAGTGATCGAACAGAAAAAAACATAACATTGGCAGCAGCAATCAAACAGACAAAAACATAATATTGGCACCAGCGATCGAACAGAAAAAAACATATTATTGGCACCAGTGATCGAACAGAAAAAACATAACATTGGCACCAGCGATCGAACAGAAAAAAACATATTATTGGCACCAGCGATCGAACAGAAAAAACATAACATTGGCACCAGCGATCGAACAGAAAAAACATATTATTGGCACCAGTGATCGAACAGAAAAAACATAACATTGGCACCAGCGATCGAACAGAAAAAAACATAATATTGGCACCAGCGATCAAACAGACAAAAACATAACATTGGCACCAGTGATCGAACAGAAAAAACATAACATTGGCACCAGCGATCGAACAGAAAAAAACATAACATTGGCACCAGCGATCGAACAGAAAAAAACATAACATAGGCACCAGCGATCAAACAGACAAAAACATATTATTGGCACCAGCAATCAAACAGACAAAAACATAACATTGGCACCAGCGATCGAACAGACAAAAACATAACATTGGCACCAGCGATCAAACAGACAAAAACATAACATTTGCACCAGCGATCAAACAGACAAAAACATAACATTGGCACCAGCGATCAAACAGACAAAAACATAACATTGGCACCAGCGATCAAACAGACAAAAACATAATATTGGCACCAGCAATCAAACAGACAAAAACATAATATTGGCACCAGCAATCAAACAGACAAAAACATAATATTGGCACCAGCGATCGAACAGACAAAAGCATAACATTGGCACCAGCGATCAAACAGACAAAAACATAACATAGACACCAGCGATCAAACAGACAAAAACATAACATTGGCACCAGCAATCAAACAGACAAAAACATCATATTGGCACCAGCGATCAAACAGACAAAAACAAAACATTGGCGCCAGCAATCAAACAGACAAAAACATAATATTGGCACCAGCGATCGAACAGACAAAAACATAACATTGGCACCAGCGATCAAACAGACAAAAACATAACATTGGCACCAGCGATCAAACAGACAAAAACATAACATTGGCACCAGTGATCGAACAGACAAAAACATAACATTGGCACCAGTGATCGAACAGAAAAAAACATAACATTGGCACCAGCGATCAAACAGACAATAACAAAACATTGGCACCAGTGATCAAACAGACAAAAACATAACATTGGCACGAGTGATCAAACAGACAAAAACAAAACATTGGCACCAGCGATCAAACAGGCAAAAACATAACATTGGCACGAGTGATCAAACAGACAAAAACAAAACATTGGCACCAGTGATCAAAGAGACAAAAACAAAACATTGGCACCAGCGATCAAACAGACAAAAACATAACATTGGCACCAGCAATCAAACACACAAAAACATCACATTGGCACCAGCGATCGAACACACAAAAACATAATATTGGCACCAGCGATCGAACAGAAAAAACATAATATTGGCACCAGCGATCGAACAGAAAAAAAACATAATATTGGCACCAGCGATCGAACAGAAAAAACATAATATTGGCACCAGCGATCGAACAGAAAAAACATAATATTGGCACCAGCGATCGAACAGAAAAAAACATAACATTGGCACCAGCGATCAAACAGACAAAAACATAATATTGGCACCAGCGATCGAACAGAAAAAACAAAACATTGGCACCAGTGATCAAACAGACAAAAACATAACATAGACACCAGCGATCGAACAGAAAAAACATTACATTGGCACCAGCGATCAAACAGACAAAAACATAATATTGGCACTAGCGATCGAACAGAAAAAAACATAACATTGGCACCAGCGATCAAACAGACAAAAACATAACATTGGCACCAGCAATCAAACACACAAAAACATAACATTGGCACCAGCGATCAAACAGACAAAAACATAACATTGGCACCAGCGATCGAACAGAAAAAAACATAATATTGGCACCAGCGATCGAACAGACAAAAACATAATACTGGCACCAGCGATCGAACAGAAAAAACAAAACATTGGCACCAGCGATCGAACAGAAAAAAACATAACATTGGCACCAGCGATCAAACAGACAAAAACATAATATTGGCACCAGCGATCGAACAGAAAAAACAAACATTGGCACCAGCGATCGAACAGAAAAAAACATAACATTGGCACCAGCGATCAAACAGACAAAAACAAAACATTGACACCAGTGATCGAACAGAAAAAACATAACATTGGCACCAGCGATCGAACAGAAAAAAACATAACATTGGCACCAGCGATCAAAAAGACAAAAACAAAACATTGGCACCAGCGATCGAACAGAAAAAAAAACATAACATTGGCACCAGCGATCAAACAGACAAAAACAAAACATTGGCACCAGCAATCAAACAGACAAAAACATAATATTGGCACCAGCGATCGAACAGAAAAAAAACATAATATTTGCACCAGCGATCAAACAGAAAAAAACATATTATTGGCACCAGTGATCGAACAGACAAAAACATAACATTGGCACCAGCGATCGAACAGACAAAAACATAACATTGGCACCAGCGATCAAACAGACAAAAAGTTAACATTGGCACCAGCGATCAAACAGACAAAAACATAATATTGGCACCAGCGATCAAACAGACAAAAACATAACATTGGCACCAGCGATCGAACAGACAAAAACATAACATTGGCACCAGCGATCAAACAGACAAAAACATAACGTTGGCACCAGCGATCAAACAGACAAAAACATAACATTGGCACCAGCGATCAAACAGAAAAAACATAACATTGGCACCAGCAATCAAACACACAAAAACATAACATTGGCACCAGCGATCAAACAGAAAAAACATAATATTGGCACCAGCAATCAAACAGACAAAAACATAACATTGGCACCAGCGATCAAACAGACAAAAACATAATATTGGCACCAGCGATCGAACAGAAAAAAACATAACATTGGCACCAGCAATCAAACAGACAAAAACATAACATTGGCACCAGCAATCAAACAGACAAAAACATAACATTGGCACCAGCGATCGAACACACAAAAACATAATATTGGCACCAGCGATCGAACAGAAAAAAACATAACATTGGCACCAGCGATCAAACAGACAAAAACATTATATTGGCACCAGCGATCAAACAGACAAAAACATAACATAGACACCAGCGATCGAACAGAAAAAAACATAACATTGGCACCAGCGATCGAACAGAAAAAACATAACATTGGCACCAGCGATCAAACAGACAAAAACATAATATTGGCACTAGCGATCGAACAGAAAAAAAAACATAACATTGGCACCAGCGATCAAACAGACAAAAACATAACATAGACACCAGCGATCGAACAGAAAAAAACATAATATTGGCACCAGCGATCGAACAGACAAAAACAAAACATTGGCACCAGCGATCGAACAGAAAAAACATAACATTGGCACCAGCGATCAAACAGACAAAAACATAATATTGGCACCAGCGATCGAACAGAAAAAACAAACATTGGCACCAGCGATCGAACAGAAAAAAACATAACATTGGCACCAGCGATCAAACAGACAAAAACAGAACATTGACACCAGTGATCGAACAGAAAAAACATAACATTGGCACCAGCGATCGAACAGAAAAAAACATAACATTGGCACCAGCGATCAAACAGACAAAAACAAAACATTGGCACCAGCGATCGAACAGAAAAAAACATAACATTGGCACCAGCGATCAAACAGACAAAAACAAAACATTGGCACCAGCAATCAAACAGACAAAAACATAATATTGGCACCAGCGATCGAACAGAAAAAAACCATAATATTGGCACCAGCGATCAAACAGAAAAAAACATAACATTGGCACCAGTGATCGAACAGACAAAAACATAACATTGGCACCAGCGATCGAACAGACAAAAACATAACATTGGCACCAGCGATCAAACAGACAAAAACTTAACATTGGCACCAGCGATCAAACAGACAAAAACATCATATTGGCACCAGCGATCAAACAGACAAAAACATAACATTGGCACCAGCAATCAAACAGACAAAAACATAACATTGGCACCAGCGATCAAACAGAAAAAAACATAATATTGGCACCAGCGATCGAACAGAAAAAACAAAACATTGACACCAGCGATCGAACAGAAAAAAACATAACATTGGCACCAGCGATCAAACAGACAAAAACATAATATTGGCACCAGCGATCGAACAGAAAAAAACATAACATTAGCACCAGCGATCAAACAGAAAAAAACATAATATTGGCACCAGCGATCAAACAGACAAAAACATATTATTGGCACCAGCGATCGAACAGACAAAAACAAAACATTGGCACCAGCGATCAAACAGAAAGAAACATAATATTGGCACCAGCGATCGAACAGACAAAAACCTAACATTGGCGCCAGCGATCAAACAGAAAAAAAACATAATATTGGCACCAGCGATCGAACAGACAAAAACAAAACATTGGCACCAGCGATCAAACAGACAAAAACATAACATAGGCACCGGCGATCAAACAGACAAAAACATAATATTGGCACCAGCGATCAAACAGACAAAAACATAATATTGGCACCAGCAATCAAACAGACAAAAACATAACATTGGCACCAGCGATCAAACAGAAAAAAACAAAACATTGGCACCAGCGATCGAACACACAAAAACATAACATTGGCACCAGCAATCGAATAGACAAAAATATAACATTGGCACCAGCAATCAAACAGACAAAAACATAACATTGGCACCAGCGATCAAACAGACAAAAACATAACGTTGGCACCAGCGATTAAACAGACAAAAACATAACATTGGCACCAGCGATCAAACAGACAAAAACATAACATTGGCACCAGCGATCAAACAGACAAAAACATAATATTGGCACCAGCGATCGAACAGACAAAAACAAAACATTGGCACCAGCGATCAAACAGACAAAAACAAAACAATGGCACCAGCGATCAAACAGACAAAAACATAACATTGGCACCGGCGATCAAACAGACAAAAACATAACATTGGCACCAGCGATCAAACAGACAAAAACATAACATTGGCACCAGCGATCAAACAGACAAAAACATAACATTGGCACCAGCGATCAAACAGACAAAAGCATAATATTGGCACCAGTGATCGAACAGAAAAAAACATAATATTGGCACCAGCGATCAAACAGACAAAAACAAAACATTGGCGCCAGCGATCAAACAGACAAAAACATAACATTGGCACCAGCGATCGAACAGACAAAAACAAAAACATTGGCACCAACGATCAAACAGACAAAAACAAAACATTGGCGCCAGCGATCAAACAGACAAAAACATAACATTGGCACCAGCGATCGAACAGACAAAAACAAAACATTGGCGCCAGCGATCAAACAGACAAAAAACATGATATTGGCACCAGTGATTGAACAGAAAAAACATAATATTGGCACCAGCGATCAAACAGACAAAAACAAAACATTGGCGCCAGCGATCGAACAGACAAAAACATAACATTGGCACCAGCGATCGAACAGACAAAAACAAAACATTGGCACCAGCGATCAAACAGACAAAAACATAACATTGGCACCAGCGATCGAACAGACAAAAACAAAACATTGGCGCCAGCGATCAAACAGACAAAAACATAACATTGGCACCAGCGATCGAACAGACAAAAACATAACATTGGCACCAGCGATCAAACAGACAAAAACATAACATTGGCACCAGCGATCGAACAGACAAAAACAAAACATTGGCGCCAGCGATCAAACAGACAAAAACATAATATTTGCACCAGTGATCGAACAGAAAAAAACATAATATTGGCACCAGTGATCGAACAGAAAAAAACATAATATTGGCACCAGCGATCAAACAGACAAAAACAAAACATTGGCGCCAGCGATCAAACAGACAAAAACATAACATTGGCACCAGCGATCGAACAGACAAAAACATAACATTGGCACCAGCGATCAAACAGACAAAAACATAACATTGGCACCAGCGATCAAACAGACAAAAACATAACATTGGCACCAGCGATCGAACAGACAAAAACAAAACATTGGCGCCAGCGATCAAACAGACAAAAACATAATATTTGCACCAGTGATCGAACAGAAAAAAACATAATATTGGCACCAGCGATCAAACAGACAAAAACAAAACATTGGCGCCAGCGATCAAACAGACAAAAACATAACATTGGCACCAGCGATCGAACAGACAAAAACATAACATTGGCACCAGCGATCAAACAGACAAAAACATAACATTGGCACCAGCGATCGAACAGACAAAAACAAAACATTGGCGCCAGCGATCAAACAGACAAAAACATAATATTTGCACCAGTGATCGAACAGAAAAAAACATAATATTGGCACCAGTGATCGAACAGAAAAAACATAACATTGGCACCAGCGATCGAACAGAAAAAAACATAACATTGGCACCAGCGATCGAACAGAAAAAAACATAACATAGGCACCAGCGATCAAACAGACAAAAACATATTATTGGCACCAGCAATCAAACAGACAAAAACATAACATTGGCACCAGCGATCGAACAGACAAAAACATAACATTGGCACCAGCGATCAAACAGACAAAAACATAACATTTGCACCAGCGATCAAACAGACAAAAACATAACATTGGCACCAGCGATCAAACAGACAAAAACATAACATTGGCACCAGCAATCAAACAGACAAAAACATAATATTGGCACCAGCAATCAAACAGACAAAAACATAATATTGGCACCAGCAATCAAACAGACAAAAACATAATATTGGCACCAGCGATCGAACAGACAAAAGCATAACATTGGCACCAGCGATCAAACAGACAAAAACATAACATAGACACCAGCGATCAAACAGACAAAAACATAACATTGGCACCAGCAATCAAACAGACAAAAACATCATATTGGCACCAGCGATCAAACAGACAAAAACAAAACATTGGCGCCAGCAATCAAACAGACAAAAACATAATATTGGCACCAACGATCGAACAGACAAAAACATAACATTGGCACCAGCGATCAAACAGACAAAAACATAACATTGGCACCAGCGATCAAACAGACAAAAACATAACATTGGCACCAGTGATCGAACAGACAAAAACATAACATTGGCACCAGTGATCGAACAGAAAAAAACATAACATTGGCACCAGCGATCAAACAGACAATAACAAAACATTGGCACCAGTGATCAAACAGACAAAAACATAACATTGGCACGAGTGATCAAACAGACAAAAACAAAACATTGGCACCAGCGATCAAACAGGCAAAAACATAACATTGGCACGAGTGATCAAACAGACAAAAACAAAACATTGGCACCAGTGATCAAAGAGACAAAAACAAAACATTGGCACCAGCGATCAAACAGACAAAAACATAACATTGGCACCAGCAATCAAACACACAAAAACATCACATTGGCACCAGCGATCGAACACACAAAAACATAACATTGGCACCAGCGATCGAACAGAAAAAACATAATATTGGCACCAGCGATCGAACAGAAAAAACATAATATTGGCACCAGCGATCGAACAGAAAAAAACATAACATTGGCACCAGCGATCAAACAGACAAAAACATAATATTGGCACCAGCGATCGAACAGAAAAAACAAAACATTGGCACCAGTGATCAAACAGACAAAAACATAACATAGACACCAGCGATCGAACAGAAAAAACATTACATTGGCACCAGCGATCAAACAGACAAAAACATAATATTGGCACTAGCGATCGAACAGAAAAAAACATAACATTGGCACCAGCGATCAAACAGACAAAAACATAACATTGGCACCAGCAATCAAACACACAAAAACATAACATTGGCACCAGCGATCAAACAGACAAAAACATAACATTGGCACCAGCGATCGAACAGAAAAAAACATAATATTGGCACCAGCGATCGAACAGACAAAAACATAATACTGGCACCAGCGATCGAACAGAAAAAACAAAACATTGGCACCAGCGATCGAACAGAAAAAAACATAACATTGGCACCAGCGATCAAACAGACAAAAACATAATATTGGCACCAGCGATCGAACAGAAAAAACAAACATTGGCACCAGCGATCGAACAGAAAAAAACATAACATTGGCACCAGCGATCAAACAGACAAAAACAAAACATTGACACCAGTGATCGAACAGAAAAAACATAACATTGGCACCAGCGATCGAACAGAAAAAAACATAACATTGGCACCAGCGATCAAAAAGACAAAAACAAAACATTGGCACTAGCGATCGAACAGAAAAAAAAACATAACATTGGCACCAGCGATCAAACAGACAAAAACAAAACATTGGCACCAGCAATCAAACAGACAAAAACATAATATTGGCACCAGCGATCGAACAGAAAAAAAACATAATATTTGCACCAGCGATCAAACAGAAAAAAACATATTATTGGCACCAGTGATCGAACAGACAAAAACATAACATTGGCACCAGCGATCGAACAGACAAAAACATAACATTGGCACCAGCGATCAAACAGACAAAAAGTTAACATTGGCACCAGCGATCAAACAGACAAAAACATAATATTGGCACCAGCGATCAAACAGACAAAAACATAACATTGGCACCAGCGATCGAACAGACAAAAACATAACATTGGCACCAGCGATCAAACAGACAAAAACATAACGTTGGCACCAGCGATCAAACAGACAAAAACATAACATTGGCACCAGCGATCAAACAGAAAAAACATAACATTGGCACCAGCAATCAAACACACAAAAACATAACATTGGCACCAGCGATCGAACACACAAAAACATAATATTGGCACCAGCGATCGAACAGAAAAAACATAATATTGGCACCAGCAATCAAACAGACAAAAACATAACATTGGCACCAGCGATCGAACACACAAAAACATAATATTGGCACCAGCGATCGAACAGAAAAAAACATAACATTGGCACCAGCGATCAAACAGACAAAAACATTATATTGGCACCAGCGATCAAACAGACAAAAACATAACATAGACACCAGCGATCGAACAGAAAAAAACATAACATTGGCACCAGCGATCGAACAGAAAAAACATTACATTGGCACCAGCGATCAAACAGACAAAAACATAATATTGGCACTAGCGATCGAACAGAAAAAAAAACATAACATTGGCACCAGCGATCAAACAGACAAAAACATAACATAGACACCAGCGATCGAACAGAAAAAAACATAATATTGGCACCAGCGATCGAACAGACAAAAACAAAACATTGACACCAGCGATCGAACAGAAAAAACATAACATTGGCACCAGCGATCAAACAGACAAAAACATAATATTGGCACCAGCGATCGAACAGAAAAAACAAACATTGGCACCAGCGATCGAACAGAAAAAAACATAACATTGGCACCAGCGATCAAACAGACAAAAACAGAACATTGACACCAGTGATCGAACAGAAAAAACATAACATTGGCACCAGCGATCGAACAGAAAAAAACATAACATTGGCACCAGCGATCAAACAGACAAAAACAAAACATTGGCACCAGCGATCGAACAGAAAAAAACATAACATTGGCACCAGCGATCAAACAGACAAAAACAAAACATTGGCACCAGCAATCAAACAGACAAAAACATAATATTGGCACCAGCGATCGAACAGACAAAAACATAACATTGGCACCAGCGATCAAACAGACAAAAACTTAACATTGGCACTAGCGATCAAACAGACAAAAACATCATATTGGCACCAGCGATCAAACAGACAAAAACATAACATTGGCACCAGCAATCAAACAGACAAAAACATAACATTGGCACCAGCGATCAAACAGAAAAAAACATAATATTGGCACCAGCGATCGAACAGAAAAAACAAAACATTGACACCAGCGATCGAACAGAAAAAAACATAACATTGGCACCAGCGATCAAACAGACAAAAACATAATATTGGCACCAGCGATCGAACAGAAAAAAACATAACATTAGCACCAGCGATCAAACAGAAAAAAACATAATATTGGCACCAGCGATCAAACAGACAAAAACATATTATTGGCACCAGCGATCGAACAGACAAAAACAAAACATTGGCACCAGCGATCAAACAGAAAGAAACATAATATTGGCACCAGCGATCGAACAGACAAAAACCTAACATTGGCGCCAGCGATCAAACAGAAAAAAAACATAATATTGGCACCAGCGATCGAACAGACAAAAACAAAACATTGGCACCAGCGATCAAACAGACAAAAACATAACATAGGCACCGGCGATCAAACAGACAAAAACATAATATTGGCACCAGCGATCAAACAGACAAAAACATAATATTGGCACCAGCAATCAAACAGACAAAAACATAACATTGGCACCAGCGATCAAACAGAAAAAAACAAAACATTGGCACCAGCGATCGAACACACAAAAACATAACATTGGCACCAGCAATCGAATAGACAAAAATATAACATTGGCACCAGCAATCAAACAGACAAAAACATAACATTGGCACCAGCGATCAAACAGACAAAAACATAACGTTGGCACCAGCGATTAAACAGACAAAAACATAACATTGGCACCAGCGATCAAACAGACAAAAACATAACATTGGCACCAGCGATCAAACAGACAAAAACATAATATTGGCACCAGCGATCGAACAGACAAAAACAAAACATTGGCACCAGCGATCAAACAGACAAAAACAAAACAATGGCACCAGCGATCAAACAGACAAAAACATAACATTGGCACCGGCGATCAAACAGACAAAAACATAACATTGGCACCAGCGATCAAACAGACAAAAACATAACATTGGCACCAGCGATCAAACAGACAAAAACATAACATTGGCACCAGCGATCAAACAGACAAAAGCATAATATTGGCACCAGTGATCGAACAGAAAAAAACATAATATTGGCACCAGCGATCAAACAGACAAAAACAAAACATTGGCGCCAGCGATCAAACAGACAAAAACATAACATTGGCACCAGCGATCGAACAGACAAAAACAAAAACATTGGCACCAACGATCAAACAGACAAAAACAAAACATTGGCGCCAGCGATCAAACAGACAAAAACATAACATTGGCACCAGCGATCGAACAGACAAAAACAAAACATTGGCGCCAGCGATCAAACAGACAAAAAACATGATATTGGCACCAGTGATTGAACAGAAAAAACATAATATTGGCACCAGCGATCAAACAGACAAAAACAAAACATTGGCGCCAGCGATCGAACAGACAAAAACATAACATTGGCACCAGCGATCGAACAGACAAAAACAAAACATTGGCACCAGCGATCAAACAGACAAAAACATAACATTGGCACCAGCGATCGAACAGACAAAAACAAAACATTGGCGCCAGCGATCAAACAGACAAAAACATAACATTGGCACCAGCGATCGAACAGACAAAAACATAACATTGGCACCAGCGATCAAACAGACAAAAACATAACATTGGCACCAGCGATCGAACAGACAAAAACAAAACATTGGCGCCAGCGATCAAACAGACAAAAACATAATATTTGCACCAGTGATCGAACAGAAAAAAACATAATATTGGCACCAGTGATCGAACAGAAAAAAACATAATATTGGCACCAGCGATCAAACAGACAAAAACAAAACATTGGCGCCAGCGATCAAACAGACAACAACATAACATTGGCACCAGCGATCGAACAGACAAAAACATAACATTGGCACCAGCGATCAAACAGACAAAAACATAACATTGGCACCAGCGATCAAACAGACAAAAACATAACATTGGCACCAGCGATCGAACAGACAAAAACAAAACATTGGCGCCAGCGATCAAACAGACAAAAACATAATATTTGCACCAGTGATCGAACAGAAAAAAACATAATATTGGCACCAGCGATCAAACAGACAAAAACAAAACATTGGCGCCAGCGATCAAACAGACAAAAACATAACATTGGCACCAGCGATCGAACAGACAAAAACATAACATTGGCACCAGCGATCAAACAGACAAAAACATAACATTGGCACCAGCGATCGAACAGACAAAAACAAAACATTGGCGCCAGCGATCAAACAGACAAAAACATAATATTTGCACCAGTGATCGAACAGAAAAAAACATAATATTGGCACCAGTGATCGAACAGAAAAAAACATAATATTGGCACCAGCGATCAAACAGACAAAAACAAAACATTGGCGCCAGCGATCAAACAGACAAAAACATAACATTGGCACCAGCGATCGAACAGACAAAAACATAACATTGGCACCAGCGATCGAACAGACAAAAACATAACATTGGCACCAGCGATCGAACAGACAAAAACAAAACATTGGCGCCAGCGATCAAACAGACAAAAAACATGATATTGGCACCAGTGATTGAACAGAAAAAAACATAATATTGGCACCAGCGATCAAACAGACAAAAACAAAACATTGGTGCCAGCGATCGAACAGACAAAAACATAACATTGGCACCAGCGATCGAACAGACAAAAACATAACATTGGCACCAGCGATCAAACAGACAAAAACATAACATTGGCACCAGCGATCGAACAGACAAAAACAAAACATTGGCGCCAGCGATCAAACAGACAAAAACATAATATTGGCACCAGTGATCGAACAGAAAAAAACATAATATTGGCACCAGCGATCAAACAGACAAAAACAAAACATTGGCGCCAGCGATCAAACAGACAAAAACATAACATTGGCACCAGCGATCGAACAGACAAAAACATAACATAGGCACCAGCGATCAAACAGACAAAAACATAACATTGGCACCAGCGATCGAACAGAGAAAAACATAACTTTGGCACCAGCGATCGAACAGACAAAAACATAACCTTGGCACCAGCGATCGAACAGACAAAAACAAAACATTAACACCAGCAATCAAACAGACAAAAACATAATATTGGCACCAGCGATCAAACAGACAAAAACAAAACATTGGCGCCAGCGATCAAACAGACAAAAACATAACATTGGCACCAGCGATCGAACAGACAAAAACATAACATTGGCACCAGCGATCGAACAGACAAAAACATAACATTGGCACCAGCGATCGAACAGACAAAAACAAAACATTGGCGCCAGCGATCAAACAGACAAAAAACATGATATTGGCACCAGTGATTGAACAGAAAAAAACATAATATTGGCACCAGCGATCAAACAGACAAAAACAAAACATTGGTGCCAGCGATCGAACAGACAAAAACATAACATTGGCACCAGCGATCGAACAGACAAAAACATAACATTGGCACCAGCGATCAAACAGACAAAAACATAACATTGGCACCAGCGATCGAACAGACAAAAACAAAACATTGGCGCCAGCGATCAAACAGACAAAAACATAATATTGGCACCAGTGATCGAACAGAAAAAAACATAATATTGGCACCAGCGATCAAACAGACAAAAACAAAACATTGGCGCCAGCGATCAAACAGACAAAAACATAACATTGGCACCAGCGATCGAACAGACAAAAACATAACATAGGCACCAGCGATCAAACAGACAAAAACATAACATTGGCACCAGCGATCGAACAGAGAAAAACATAACTTTGGCACCAGCGATCGAACAGACAAAAACATAACCTTGGCACCAGCGATCGAACAGACAAAAACAAAACATTGACACCAGCAATCAAACAGACAAAAACATAATATTGGCACCAGCGATCAAACAGACAAAAACAAAACATTGGCACCAGCGATCAAACAGACAAAAACATAACATTGGCACCAGCAATCAAACAGACAAAAGCATAACATTGGCACCAGTGATCGAACAGACAAAAACAAAAACATTGGCACCAGCGATCAAACAGACAAAAACATAACATTGGCACCAGCAATCAAACAGACAAAAACAAAACATTGACACCAGCAATCAAACAGACAAAAACAAAACATTGACACCAGTGATCAAACAGACAAAAACAAAACATTGACACCAGCAATCAAACAGACAAAAACATAATATTGGCACCAGCGATCGAACAGACAAAAACATAACATTGGCGCACCAGCAATCAAACAGACAAAAACATAATATTGGCACCAGAATCAAACAGACAAAAACAAAACATTGGCACCAGCAATCAAACAGACAAAAACATAATATTGGCACCAGCGATCAAACAGAAAAAAAACATAATATTGGCACCAGCGATCGAACACACAAAAACATACCATTGGCACCAGCGATCAAACAGACAAAAACAAAACATTGGCACCAGCGATCAAACAGACAAAAACATATTATTGGCACCAACGATCGAACAGACAAAAACATATTATTGGCACCAACGATCGAACGGACAAAAACATATTGAATATACATTAATAAGATTGTATTGTGTAACATTTTAAAATGCATATTAACTCGTATTAACTATAATACGTTGTGTTTTATTCATGTTTGATATATGTAGTTGATTTGATGATAAATACGGATGAAACGAAATTGAAGGTAGAGACTATCAAGAACGATGAGAAAATAAGACATACACATGTGGTTGCACCTGTGGGATTGATTATATGCATCGTAGTATAGCCAAAATAAAATATACTTCCCAATATAGCTGTTTTATCTCCCTACCACTGCTCTGTGTTACTGAGGTGGGGGCAAAAAAATGAAAATCCAAAATGATTTAATAAGAGCGTAACTATTGGAGGATCACTGATCAAAATTGTTTTTGATAATTAGCAAAGTGTGCATATTATCAACATTATCATAACGTAAAGGCGATTATAGTGGTCAGCAAGCTAGCAGCAAGCCTCCTCTGAAAGATGAACGTAAGTCTGATGAACAAAAGAAACATTGTATTCCAAAACTATTGAATTATCGTGGCACATAGCATTGTAATGGTGTTTCGTCCTTCTGACACTCGTCAGTGATGTCAGGGACCAGAGAGGTGTAAACCCAGATTGGTCTAGACTACTGTTGTAATAGAAGGACCAATGTATTAATCATATTTAAGTATATGAATCTACGAATAAATAAACCTTCGGATACGACTCCTTCCCAGTTTCATACTCAGTCAAACTGCTACCCGACTCAGTCAAAGCAAACGTATTTCAATTCAACTAAACCAGACCCATAACACCGGACAGTATACTTACCTTGAGAGAAAAACCTTTGTCCGACAACTAAGGAACAGAATATTACTTATATAGTATACATATTAGGAAACTCTGCAAAGCTCTGCTGACACACTGTTATCTGGGAACTTGAACAACACAACGGGACTTAAAACAAATGAATATTGACATGGTGTTTCACTGTGTTTCTGTACACCCTACAGCTGTTACCCTTCCTTCCGAACACAAATTACCTGTTTCAAAGTTGTTTTTTACGAAATACAGTCCAGTATATATGTCATCAAATACACTGCACGCGATTCACAATAGTACAATACAAGATGGCGGAGGATACTTCCTTTTTTACTTTGAACATAAAATTGCCCACCAGGGTAGCTTTCGATTTAAATTTGAACTTCGATGGCAATAATACATTTACCGACGTTAAGTTATTGAGGAGTTTTATCTGTGTCTGTTTTGTTTTGTTATATTCATAATTATACAATACACGCACACACACACACACACACTCACACCCACACACACACACACCCACCCACCCACCCACACACACACACACACACACACACACTCACACACACACTCTTAACACTAACACAGCAAGTAATGCAGCATAGCACAGTTACATTCCAATCGTGAATTTATAGTGCCACGACATAAAGAAAGAACTAGGACGATTTTAAGCTTCCTCACGCTGTTAAATATCTTCAGGAAATGATCAAATAAACTGTTATCTGTCGGGAAATGATTCTGTTTATCTAGAAGATGTCAGAAATAAGCTATCTTTTAAAACATATTTTAGCGACAAATATTTACCGTCGAATTATAGGACCCAATGGGGCTCGCTATGTCTTGCCCTACGGTTCACATGTCAAACATTATCTTGCTTTCGTGTACAACTGAGATTAAACTTTTTTTGAAATGTTTTTGTTTCAAATTATTAAAATTAACGCATGAAACGTCATTGTACGTCCTCTTTTGGCTCTATGTATTGAAAAAAATATTCTGTCAACATCATCTTACTTGATAGCTTCCTCAGTGTTTACATGTCGCAGTTGATTAGTTATTCTAGGGTTGTATGTTTGTATGTATGGAATGTGTGCATGTATGTGTGTCTGTGTCTATGTATGAGGGCGAGATCCCATGCATGATCGTTTATTTTTATATAATATAAGTTACAATGTAATATATATATATGTGTGTGTCTATTCTTGTCCACCTGTCCAGGGAGAAGACTTTATAGGCTATCAGCCTGCTGTCTTATTCCATTGAAGTATGTCAATGAAATGTTTGAAACAAGAAATTATAGGGTTGGCTCTGAATATCTAGATTTTCGTTCTAGATGTCGACTGCTGACAAACAAACTTACAACACAAGGATTCGATAGCTGCAGATTGATGAGAAGTATGAACACATTTTATGGTCGCCATCTTTGTCTCATTTAAAAATATTCTGTATAATTGTGTGATATGAAGTTTACTTGGGAGTGACCAAGATTTACATCGGGTGTCGTCAATGATGCAGATGACGTTTACTGTTCCGGAACACCTGGTCTTATTCTCTTGTACTATATACAAGGGTGTCAATGTACTTTCCTTTGTTCATTTGTTGCTTTTTGAGTTCGGATTATGGTTTTGGAGAGGCTTCGTATTTTCTGATTTAAAAAACAATGTTCTGGCATATAGAAACACCCATAATATATTTCTTAAAATGTTTTAATTAAATCGCAATCATTTTCTATTTGATGAAACAACAACATTCTATCACAAATTCCTCTGATTAGAGTTAAAATTTACTGATTTCCTGCTAAAATGTGAATTATATATACTGATGCTAAATTTTGCCAGTACCTGCCTTGTTGGGCGACCTTCACAAATCTATCTGATATAATAATTCCTTCATGAACGCAAACACCCCGATCCGTGGAATATTTGTCAAATAAACATTTCCGATACTCTCATGAAAAGGGTAAATGGGACATTGCAACACTGACCCGGGCTGGCCCCGACAGGAGACTATTTCCTTCCGCCCACAGACATATATTGTGTCCTCTAATGTTGAGATAGAATAGTTAAGTTGTATAAAATGACTGGGAGGGCCATAAAACACAGATTAATGTGTCTTAGTGTAAATCATGGCCAATCTACCTTTACATGGCAAGATGATAACTTGTATTGTTGAACCGATATGAATAGTTTAGGATACATTTCCGCCATAATATAAATATCCCAAATATTCATTGTTTGTCTGATAGAACATCAAATATCAATAGTTCCTGTTACGTAAAGAGATAGTTGATCTTATAATGCAAATTGTATGTTCCTTGTTCACTTTACATGATGATGCTATCTATATTGTTTGTCTTACACAAATATATAAAATTCATTGTTGATAATATATGTGATTATTTAACATCAAATAATTATATAGGAGTAAACAGTAAATCAAGACACAGGGTTAGCTGAAGATGTTTTTCTACACTTGAAAAAAAAACAATCAGAGAATACCAAAGCGTCAACAAAACCATAATCCGAACTCAAAATCGATTAAACTAGAGGCAAAATGTGAACAAAGGAAAGATTTACATGGATACCCTCGTAAAAGTACAAGAAAATAAGACCAGGTGTTCCGGAAGAGTAAGCGTCTTCTACTTCATCGACGACACCCGCCATGTAAATCACGGTCACACCAAGTAAGCACCAATCCTCATAATGAGAACCGAGTCATCGTTGTCAATCACAACAAGTAAGCACACTAATAAGCAAAGTCAAAATCGCCCATCTTTATATCACACAAAGATACAGAATAGTTCTCGATGAGATCAAGACGGCGACTTTAATAAGAGCTGAATTAACATAATCAAAATGTTCTGAGACAGCAGGTCTTACGACGTCATCTACAAATGTGAATATTAACCCACCAAATCTCAACACGCTAGTGTAAGTCGTATGTAAGTGTGGAATGTCTAGTATAAGCTTAACGTCACAGTCAGGGCTTTACTGAATACTTTAAACATAGTCCATTTGCGGAAATTCCTAGCATCAGCTGTTCCCAGATCCCTTCCTTAATATATTTGTGGTATCTACGATTGTAGGGAGTTCTAAAACATATTTAAAAGGTTTTTTTTTTTCAATAAATTGGGAATGTTGTTTAATGTATCCCGGAAGTGATTCGTCACTTGGTGGTGCTCTAACAGTTTTATAGCCACGGGTTGAGAACCATAAAGTATTGTACATATACCATAATAACCACAATAAAATTATCCCGTGAATCATCTTATTACAAACAGAACACGTCTCGCATTAATATAATGCTTATCGAACTTTGTGTTTGATTTAATTATTCTTAACAGCTTCAAATATTTACATTTAGAAATGGAAATCAATATATTTGTACTTGAATTAGACAATATTGGAGGAATATAAAGATTTGTTGTGGTTGTGGTTATGATTTAATTATTCTTAAAAGCTACAAATCTTTACATTCAGAAATGGAAATAATATATATGTGTAATTGATTTGGCTAATATTGGCGGTATATACAGATTTGTTGTGGTTTATTTGTGTAACCGTTATCAATAGAACAACTTTAGGAAACCACCAGCTATTCAATGTCTGGTTAATATTGCCTTAGTTTTGTACTACAATATAACTAGTCGGATCGCCCACAGGGACCTGAGAATTTGTTACAGCTACACAGGGACCTGAGAATTTGTTACAGCTATATGCCTTTATGAACGTTGAGGGGGTATTTTATCGAAAAAGATGACGTAACACACACATGTGCTGCACCTTTTAAATTCAGGAATAGATACAGTATGCCGACAAAATGAATTAAACTGCACCATACAATTGATCTAACCCCCCCCCCCCCCCAACCCCCAAACGTGTAAAGTTACTCTTAAATGCCCTAGTTTACATCAAAACTACAGTTGTAGCAGTAACAAAAATTCTCAGGTCCCTGTGGAATCGATCATGTGTAAAAATATTAACATGTAAAGCATCAGTCAATTAAATAAGTTACTTTCCATTATTTTTGCATGACTCATTTTAAATTCAAACAACTTTTCCAAACTTTATTTCGTTTCTTCAATAATTTTTTACCCTGCTAATTTGTTTGTTGAAGTTTGTTAGTTTACTGTGTCATTCCCTTAGTTATTTTGGTTATAATCTAACATGTATGCTGTGATATCACTTGATTGTAACGATAGCTTTACAGAGCTTATGTGAAGAACTTGAAATTTTCTTAATGATGTATCTTTTATGTTAAACGGTGTAATAGTGAGTTGTGTGTGCATGCATGATCTGATAATGTTGGATGATTGTAATTCTGATATATACAATCTATATCAAAAAGCGAATACAATCTACATGTAAATGTTTAATCATACTGTGATATATGTATTATTAGTTTATTACATGATCTGAGTGTCAATGATTTATCTGTTCCCTGGGTACCTTGAAAGTTAACTAACTATAAAATTAGCTCAGTAATCAAACCCGGGAAAGACTTACCACTCAGTATTTGTTTTGACTGAGAAATCTGTGTTGAGACAAGATAATAGTATATGAACGATGAATAAGAATAAACAATATTGTTTAACGTTAACAAACATTATTAAAAAATGAATTGTTAACATCTGCATGTCATCTGGTAATTAGCGTCAAGCTTACAATGCACATAAGCATTAGCGCCGGTACGCTAATGTGAAACTGAAAGAAACGTTGTTCTTGTTCCGAGAACTGTCAAGAGCATTGTTCTCGGGCTCGACCAAAGGACACCCTACGTAACCAGAGAACACCATTCGTCCATAGGAGACAGACCGCGGGTGGGCTATCTTAAGATTTCACGGGAACAACAGAAAAGAAAACAAAGACATATATAAACCGCAAAATAATAAAAGCAAAGACAAAAATGTAGCTTTAAAGATTTAGGTTATAGCTTGAATGACATATCTTATGATCATGAGTTGCCAGCGATTCATCAATTCACATTTAGGCCTATAGCCACAGGCAGTGGAGCGGGTCGTGCCTAATTAACTCACGACCATATCGGGTGATGATATACATTTCAATATTATTCCACACAACAAATTTCTTATCTGTGCAGACCTATGTGATAATTTTAAGATAAACATTTGACTTGACAAACTTATTTAAACAGAAAACAGAACACAAAACATTAAATCATACAAACCTGTATGTATGCAATCTGTACAGCTAAAATGTATTCCACAAAGAAATGACTAAAAACCGGACCAGAATTACAGTTAACCCCACCCGGAAAAGGGGAAGTAACTCCTTGATATACCACCAGGTAAAGGTGCTGTGATACCGAGATAACTTAATTTATTGCTAAATCAATAAATTCCATGTTCTTTGTTGCATAAACAAACGTAATAAGACCTTATTCTAATATATATTTTTTGTAAATTAGTCGTTAAGACAATATGTTATACCGACCGGGTACAGCATATACCTAAATGTATTATTACAACACAGTATAATTGATCGAATCAGAATAATATCAGAACTCAAAATTGATTAAGTTATAAACAAGAGATGAAGCCGGGAAAGATTTCCATGGATACATTTGAAAAAGTACAATGAAATAAGACCAGGATTCCCGGAAGAGTAAGCGCCTTTTGCTTATAAGCCTGGCTACAATATAGTGTTGTGGTTAATTTAAAGGATCATCTTATCTGCAGGAAAAAACCTGACACGATAACACCAGCACAAATATCACTTTACATGTTAACTCGTTTACTAGGAGGAAGTACATGAATAGATTAACGTGGAAATATGTGGGAATAATCAGGTATTAAATCACCTTGTTGATACTCGCATTTCCTCAATATTGTCCTGTAGTTATTTTAATTGACACACATACAGCTGTTTTGTCTATTTCGTATAACTTTGTTGCATCAATACACTCATTACTTTTCTGTCTGAAACATTCCTTGGTGCATATTTCTTTGATGCATAAACATATCACACCCAAACACAAAGCACACGTTTACAAGAACCTTAGTAGTTTACAATATATTGTTATGATATGTTCTTAACCTAGGAACACATTAAATGAATAATTCATTATCAGAATTAAGGTTTTAATGCAGTTGTGTTAAAAACTATGAAATGATTGTATGGGAACTCATAAGCTTGGGTTTCAATAGTTATCACCATCCTTAACAATATGAGAACACTTTTGGTAACAGGAATTATATCGACGTTTTTTAACTAAATAGTTGTGAACTGTTTATTTGAATGTGAAATGTCATTTTTCTGTGTAGTTCATGTAAAGTTTCACCAGTACAAAAATCTTAACATTGACCACAACACTAAAGCAAATACGGGTATATTGATGCAATCATACGCATGTCTTACTTTCATCTTTCCTGGATATTAAAGTGGATCTTAAAATTATTCAACTGCATGCTCTACAACTTAGGTAGTACAGTTTTAGTTTCAACCTTTTCAGAAATCTCGTGACTTGTTTTAGGAACTAAGTTTGTAGCTGCCATTTTAATATTCTATACACCTGATAGTTAACCCTAATTGTTCTATATGATAAGATGCATACTAACGGCGAGTGTATTCTGAGTATTGTTTTCGTTGACAGATAATTTTAAATTAAGAATACCAAAACAACAACATAATCTATATCTACCCGATCAACTTACCTCCTACACTTGTCAGCTCCACCCGTGTTACTTACACTCGGTAACAATGTCGTCGGATATATCGGTCACTTCGGCCGTGAATGTAATTGGATATTGTCGATAATATATGGTCAGGGACTGGTAACAACACAAAGAGAGTCATATCCAGGTGTGTTTACCTGTGGAAGGGCACAATAAACATGTCTTATTGGGTATAAAGATAGGGGAGGGCCATTCACGGCTAAGGCTAGGTCGTCATGATAAGACATTTACATCCGGGATGCATATAAATTGTTCCTGCGAGATAAAGATACATTTCTTCCCTAATTCCAATATACCTATTAAGCCTTAGCGTACTGTAGCTGCAAGGTACTTGAGTAAATCTTCATAAGTGGACATCACTGGTACTGGTTTCATATACTAAAACACCATTCGTTTGATCTTGGAAGTAAATAATTAATCTGGTAATTTATTTTTTTGAATAATTATCTAAATCTTCTTTTCACTCTTTGAACAGTTTCTAATTGCATAACACTGTATCGTAATAATAATCTAACACTAGATTTGATGTTAGTTTTTTCTGCCTTTTACATTTATTATGTCGTTTTATGCGACGCGACCTTGGTTGCCTCTAGTGTTACTAATGATAATTATTCCTTTGTCAGAATTGCATGCTTGATAAACTAAATCTTCAATTTCTGATGCTTTAGAACAAATCATATTCCGTACAGTTTTGAGCATTATTTACTTAAATGAGCATAAATCATGAACCATCTATCAGGAAATCATTGAATAAAGGATGCATACATACTTAATTTTAAAAATGATACTCAGTTCTCGATGCAGACTTTTTCTTAAAGAAGTTGCTTTAATGTCCTTATATAACTCGCGAACTTTCCGAAAACTAAATTTTTCAATTTGAATATCTGTATGCAGCATGTTTCCTGACAACTTTAATTAGTTAAATAATGGCATTTCCTTGTTTTTATATAAAAAAACAACACCATATTATAATTCGATAGAATTTATTTGTATAAAACGAATCACCACGCTATAGAAACAGGATTACATTTTCATCACATTTGTTAAAAGGTTAACACAGATTCCAAACGTAGAGCGTTAACGGGTTCTTTATATGGTACAGGGTTTTGATTCGAACATGTATGTGGACCTCATTTAATAAAGAAAAACATAACCTTGAACTTCGCTTTTGCATTATCATTAGATTTAGATATTTACATTATCTGAAGACTGGACACTTTTGATTTTTAGCCGACATGAAACAAATAACAACTTGATAGTCTAATCACAGGTACTAACGTCGTATAAGGCAATCATAAAACAACTCTACAACAGTGAGGGATATCAAGTGACACATATTCAATATTTACACGTGTGGATAACACACGTGACGTAATACATGATTGTTTAAACATGTTCACCATGATGAATAACAAAACAAACTAGGTCTGGCATTGATTTAACTATCACAGTCTCTTTTGGGACTATTTTTCAACACACAATAATAATATATATCTTTATATCATATGTTTTCGCACTAACAAGAATATTTACTCGTATGAAATTGGATCACTGTACAAAAAATGGTTTTAAGATTGAAGTACATTACAGGTTTTTATGTTAATTGTATTTCGAGGGACGCTTTATTAAAGAAAAAATGAGGATGAAATTGAAATTAAGTACAATGAACCTGAGATTTTATTTGACAAATTTTGGCATTTCCAATCTTTTAATTTGCTTCGGACAGAATTGTTAATGTTTCGTTCGAAAAAAAGAAGATATGATGTATTATGCGTAGAGATGTTTTGCTGATATATCGATTAACCACAAGTGCTCTATATACAGTTGTTTACACATATTGAAATAATTAATAATTTAAAAAGTCTCTAAATATGCAATATAACAGTCACTCCAAACTTTGAAACGTAGTCTTTAAATTGTTAGGAAATACAATACTGATCAAATTGAATATTTCGAAATGACGTGAAATTACTATCACAATTCCAAGTTCGCATTTGTGCCAAAAAATTAGAGCTCAACTACTTAAAAAATGCAAGGGAAAGACGTTTTCATTTTTGAGCTAAGGAACAGAAAAAACCCACAAACTATACATTCATAAACTGCAATAATTCATTTAGTCAATCATGGAATTGAAACTGATAAATACAATAGAACCATGTTAATCGGACTGGAATTGACAATGAAGCACAACTCCATTTCGGTACAGGCCACGTTAGCCTTTAATTAAGTAACCGTCCCTCAACTAATATTTATAAGGTATGAAGCTTGAATTTTTTTTCACATTGAGAATAATAATTCTGGTTATGTTGTATACATATAGACGTATGCAAGCTAAACGACAAATTATTGTTAATAATTGCACCAATACTCAGAGTTGTCTCCCCTAGCATAGAATTTCAAGTAACACAACGTACAACCCTTCAATGTATAGAGGCTTGATGGATATATAGATAACAAATGCCATTTGAAGGACATCATTACGCTACGTCCTACTGTTTGAAGCATGGTAAAACTAATTCATTGCACGTGAATATGCAAATTGTCAATGCACAACAGACACAAATTAATAAGCGTAAAGCATCTCTGCATTATATCATGTTGCATGCTTTACATAAATTTTACATTTTTGTTCTACATAATATGTACACTGTTATTCTTATATAATATGTACATAGTATACATATGCGATAGTTTCGCGTTTCAGTGTCTTAACAGGGTTTACACAATATAATAATTTTATGCCTGCAGTTAAAATAATTCAATAAGATATTTTTTATGATTGTTATCAATAATGTTTTGTTTTTCTGCTGTTTTCCTTCGCTTTGAAAATATTTACTTTTCCATCAAGTTTGAACTGTATTTTTAGATATAACTGTGGTAATCGAAATGAGAAAATTCTTGCAATGTAGCTTACTTGTGTTTATCAACAAAATCAATTAACATCTGATAAATCTTTTTATAAAAACAAATAACAGTAACAATTCAAAATAAGTTAATATTGATGTAACAATACTTTTTTCTATGTTATATCATAGCAGTTCACACATTTTGTGACAAAACACATGTCTAATACAAAGTAATTTAGCTAAACGAGCTGTGACAATCCGTTTTTGCATTTTATATTTCAAAAGGTAATCACTTTCATACATCCTTCTCAATGAATTTGTTAAATTAAACAATCTGAATTTTCTTTCCAACCTAGGTAATTCCTCCTAAATATTGATATCGTGATAACAATCTCACATCTGAGTGTGAGATAGAACATCAGCTCAAAAATGTATTTGTATTGTCATTAAAAAATAATATACACGTATAACAAAAGTATATGTCATAGCTGTAAGGCAAACGAATAACTTTTGGACGGAAACTATGTCTTTCGTTCAATACCAGACAATAAAAACACACTTTAAGAAAAGTTGGACGGAAAATAATCCCTAACAAGACAAGAAATAATAATATTTTACTTATATACATTATAAATACTTATAAACACTACTTGATACAAAGGTCAATTACAATGTTATATTTGTTTCTTATATCGTAAAAATATAATTCTGATGAAATGATATCATCGTATAAACTACACATATCTAGCATAAAAACATAGAAATCACTTATTAAAAAGACATTTCTTTTTAACACAGTGATCATGTACTTGTGATGAAAGATTTCTCATTCTAATAAAAAAAGTAATCCATTCTGATTTTGATTAAAATCTTCTTTTGTCATTCAGCGTAGATTCCGCTTGCAAGTATATGATCAAGTTACATCTAGTGTCTTTATCCTCAATCCGTACTTCTGTACTGGAGACAATATTTCATATACAAGTGTAGACCTAATATCTACTATCACATATGTATCCGTTCTACTTGTGATTCGTCTTTTCAGTTAAATTGAACCTTTTCTTTGATTTTTGTATACATGATATTTTCTAAATATACAAAGACTCCAAATGTGTTGTGTATTCACTATAAGTTGAATGTGATAAATATACAATTTACAATCAATTAAAATACGTACCACCAGTTAACTAAATCATTAGTTTTCATTAGAAATTTCGAATAAAAAAAACCCCAGACACGACCCACCCACCTATATAACATGATGAAAACTCATACCATTCGAAACACGTTTCAACTGTATAAAGTCTCTATCTATATACATGCAACATTTATAAAAGGTTTGATCACAGATAGCACATACATATATCACATCGCTCGTAACACAGCTCTACTACTGATGCTGATGGAGCTGCCGCTGAGACAGTCGCTGCTGCTGCTGCTGCTGCTGTTGTTGTTGTTGTTGTTGCGACTGCGGTTGTGAAACCCGTCCTTGTTGCTGCTGCTGGTTTTCTTGATGTTCTTGGTCATTAGGTTGAACCTTATTCTTCTTACTCCTGAAAGTACACAGGCAATTTTTTTATATATATTTCAATATATATTATTCATATACATATTCATTTTAATATCCGTTATTGTATGGAACCAAATCCACAAATGAGGCTTATGGTAATATTATCAAAAGATGAAGAATACGCAGACATGGAAAAACTGCCGGCAAACGCCTTATTCAAGGTACGATATATTTTGACTAAACGCGACAAGATAAAACATTGTAAGAAAACAGACTAACGAAGACAATGGATTCCTACATATCTTTGGCATTCTGCATAGAGCCAATAATTTCTTATTTTTAAAATATATGTCTCGTTCTCTGTATTTCAAATACTCTCGCTTGTTTGTTTCTTTGTGTGTTACGCCCTATTAACAGCTATTTAAGGACTTAGCAGTAATAATTTCTTTTACTAACAAAACATTAACGGCTATAGTAGTATCCTAACATCTTAGTTGATAATGTCAATTTACTTACAATTTCAACAGAAGGATGATGATGACGACAATTATGACGACTCCAACGATAGCTCCAATTGTTGCGACGGCTATGACCCAAGGCTTAGTACCTCGTCCAGTTTGGGTAGGAGTCTGGAACGAAAACAAAAGGTAAAGTGAAAAATATGTTCCATATACTTGTTTTAATATCTTGACTCTTAGAATGATGATTCAAATATAAAGTTATATCTTGGAACTAAATCAAGTGGCATATAACGATGTCACCCAAACCGCAAAAGGGCATCAACACATTCATTGTTAGCTTGCAGAGATATCGTATCTCATTTCAAAAAAAGGTTGTAGAGGCACGAACATGATTCACCGAAGAAGTTTATTGATAGTTGGAGTACAGGAAGCAGGAATACACGACAGATACACGATAAATTGGCGATGTAGAAACAACGACAACTTCTATGATTTGGAGATATTGGGACACTTACAGCTTGGGTTGTAGTCGTTGTTGTAGTCGTCGTGACTAACTGGACACTGTCGACAGTGACGTTGACCGTCTGTCCCAGGACAGTATTAACCTGGGTTTCTATGGCAGTAGCAATATTCTGTTGTCTGTAAACAAAGTCACAAAATATTTGATTTTCACTCCACAGTAAGTTACATCTTGTATCTAGATACGTTAGATGAAAGGATATGTGTCTTCACCAAGGTTATATACAAGGTAATAATTTATCTGGACACTATAGATGAAGACAGTGGTTGCTATGTACTATATGTAAACGGCTGTATATGATGATTTAGGGCATGTAAATAAATATCACGTGGACGTGAAAACGACTCGGGCTGAAATTACACAAAATAAGAGGGAAAAGCAATATTTCAGTTCCTGGCGTACATGCAGTACTCGCGTATGATTTTAACAACTTTGTGGTTGAGATAACTTACAGGACTGAGTTGTCGGATATAACGTACAGGACAGGGTTGTTGGGTATAACTTACAGGACAGGGTTGTTGGGTATAACTTACAGAACAGGGTTGTTGAGTATAACTTACAGGACAGGGTTGTTGGGTATAACTTACAGGACAGGGTTGTTGGGTATAACTTACAGGACAGGGTTGTTGGGTATAACTTACAGGACTGGGTTGTTGGGTATAACTTACAGGACAGGGTTGTTGGGTATAACTTACAGGACTGGGTTGTTGGGTATAACTTACAGGACAGGGTTGTTGGGTGTAACTTACACGACAGGGTTGTTGGGTATAACTTACAGGACTGGGTTGTTGGGTATAACTTACAGGACTGGGTTGTTGATGATCGACTGCAGCAGTTCCTGAGTGAGCGCCTCCTCTAACCCTGTCAGGGTCACACCTACTGCCCGCTTCCTTCTGGACGGAGCCGCCGCGGCAGCAGAACACAGAGAACTGGACATCAGGTACTTGACTACAATTAACACATCTACACCGGATCCTGATGAACTAGTGCGGGGGTACCCGGCACCAAACGCGATGTTTGAGGAAGAGGTGAACGCCAATGGACTGCTTGGGTTGGGTCTGTTAAGGTAAATTGAAATAGATTACTAAGACGTCGAAAACAGAACTCTGAAATAGTTTATAGTGTTTATTGTTTAATCAGAACTTACCATATTTCTTCAGAAATTGAAGTTGATTGTTTTCATAACCACTGTAAACGAAATTGTTTTCGTGTGGTATTAATTGTCATGAATTTCGCGATCAAAACGAATTCGCGCATGTTAACCACCGCGAACTAGTTTCGATGCGGAGATCGCGAACATTTGTGACTGAGACAGAACGTAGGTTACAGTATTGATAATACATGTAAACGTTTTAGAGAAGGAGAGCTTTTCACAGGTAATAGTAATTTAGAGAACATCATTTTGTAAATACAGTGTAAGACAGTAAGTAAACGTAGAAGTGATGTCAACAAAAGCTGTTCAGGAAGAAATACATGTCAACAATATACCAAATAATTATGATTGATAGCAGAAACGATGGAAACCTCGATTAGAATTCTTTATACTTACGTGTAGTTCTTTGTAGAGTTACAACAGAGCTGGACATTCGACGTGTTGTAGTTACAGAAAGTATCCATGCTATCAGCTATTGTCTTCTTGAATGAAGACGTTATGGCGCTTAACTGAAAGTAGAAGCAGAGTGATGAGTTGGCGGGATTATATCTCTGTTACTTCCACAAATTGTATCAGCTATCATTGTTAAAACAATAACTATGTTAGGTAAAGTCGGTTGTGTGTTATTACAACCCAGGATCAGGGGAGAACGTCTGGCTGGAACACCTCTTGTAAACGGTTGATATGTACAGTAAATGGGATTTATAGCCATGTTAACGCGTAAGAACGGCCATCGGGCACCAGTGACTCAACATTTTATGAAAGTCGAATTTTGCCAACAATGGGATTGGTGCCATTAACATCAGCAATATCTTACATCAAAAGTCTGTTCGAGATATCATACTACCGTACTTTCGATATAAAAGAACACTTATAATTTCCTACAGTTATTAAGTACATATTGCACCTAAACTTTTTCAATTACAAGCAAACACTACAACAGTTGAACATAGATGACCTTAGAATGACCTTTTCTTTAGCATGTTCATGTTCTTCATCCCATATTGCTATGGTCCAGCTGGCACATAGTAACCGGCAATCTGAATATCATCCACAACATAAAGATACGGAAGTTTTTCATGAAAGGTCCAAAGTATCGAATGATTCCATCCATCTAATGTGAATTTCAAGATTCTTATGGAATCTGTTGAAGCTTACGCCAGACAATGAGCTAAATATGGACATGCTCAATTGGATTCACTTTTAGAGTTGGTGAAATCTATCAGGTCATCTATTCAGATTGTGACCAAGATTTACATAGAAGGTGTCGTCGATGAAGCAGAAGACGCTTACTCTTCTGGAACACCTGATCTTATTCTCTTGTACTTTAACGAGGGTCTCCATGTAATGTTTTACGTTTGTTCATATTTTGCCTCTAGCTTAATCGATTTTGAGTTCGAATTAAGGTTTTGTTGATGCTTTGATATTCTCTGATATTTTTAGGCATACGCATCAATCTTAGACTACATATATTACAGGCTTTGAGAGAGCGATTTACATTTTGTGAATGTGTCGGGTGTCCGCAGTGTGCTTAGTATCTATGTTTACATTTGCGTTAATATAATAATCTATATTGTTTTATATGAGGTCTAATTTTGTAGGACATGAATGCAGTTGATTTCTTGGTTGCTAATGAGAATTGGTTATTCATTTAATATTTTGCATGTTAAGGTCGATGGTTTGGTTACGTTTACATCTTGAGAATACAGGTGTAATATATAACCTACCTGTGTTATATATAACCTACCTATGTTATATATATTCTACCTGTGTTATATATAACCTACATAAGTAATATATAACCTACATGTGCTATATATAACCTACATATGTGATATATATTCTACCTGTGTTATATATAATATACCTGTGTTATATATAACCTACCCGTGTTATATATAACCTACCTGTGTAATATAAAATCTACCTGTGTGACTGTTACTCCATTGAAGCTCACCACCACACCTCTGTTATATATAACCTACCTGTGTTATATAAAACTTAACTGTGTTGAATATAACCTACCTGTGTTATATATAACCTACCTGTGTGACTGTTACTCCATTGAAGCTCACCACCACACCTCTGTTATATATAACCTACCTATAACCTACCTGTGTTATATATAACCTACCTGTGTGATATATAACCTACCTGTGTTATATATAATCTACCTGTGTTATATACAACCTACCTGTGTTATATATAACCTACCTGTGTTATATATTACCTACCTATATTATATATAACCTACCTGTTTTATATATAACCTACCTGTGTTATATATTACCTACCTATATTATATATAACCTACCTGTGTTATATATAACCTACCTGTATTATATTTAACCTACCTGTGTTATATACAACCTACCTGTGTTATATATATTCTACCTGTGTTATATACAACCTACCTGTGTTATATATCACCTACCTGTATTATATACAACCTACCTGTGTGATATATATTCTACCTGTGTTATATATAATATACCTGTGTTATATATAACCTACCCGTGTTGAATATAACCTACCTGTGTTATATATAACCTACCTGTGTGACTGATACTCCATTGAAGCTCACCACCACACCTCTGTTATATA
The DNA here is from genome assembly GCA_947623455.1 of Mimachlamys varia. NCBI lineage: Eukaryota > Metazoa > Mollusca > Bivalvia > Pectinida > Pectinidae > Mimachlamys > Mimachlamys varia. Next base: position 6,476,523 of record OX392534.1, read on the forward strand.
TAACCTACCTATAACCTACCTGTGTTATATATAACCTACCTGTGTGATATATAACCTACCTGTGTTATATATAATCTACCTGTGTTATATACAACCTACCTGTGTTATATATAACCTACCTGTGTTATATATTACCTACCTATATTATATATAACCTACCTGTTTTATATATAACCTACCTGTGTTATATATTACCTACCTATATTATATATAACCTACCTGTGTTATATATAACCTACCTGTATTATATTTAACCTACCTGTGTTATATACAACCTACCTGTGTTATATATATTCTACCTGTGTTATATACAACCTACCTGTGTTATATATCACCTACCTGTATTATATTTAACCTACCTGTGTTATATATAACCTACCTGTGTTATATATATTCTACCTGTGTTATATACAACCTACCTGTGTTATATATAACCTACCTGTGTTATACATATTCTACCTGTGTTATATACAACCTACCTCTGCTATATATAACCTACCTGTGTGACTGTTACTCCATTGAAGCTCACCACCACACCTCTGTTATATATAACCTACCTGTGTTATATATAACCTACCTGTGTTATATATAACCTACCTGCGTGACTGTTACTCCATTGAAGCTCACCACCACACCTCTGTTATATATAACCTACCTGTGTTATATACAACTTAACTGTGTTAAATATAACCTACCTGTGTTATATATAACCTACCTGTGTTATATAAAACTTAACTGTGTTAAATATAACCTACCAGTGTTATATATAACCTACCTGTGTGACTGTTACTCCATTGAAGCTCACCACCACACCTCTGCTCTGCTCCACTGTATTAGCTGTAATAGCAAGAAAATAGGTCAAGTAATAAAGCAAACAAAACCAAACAATTTACAAATTACCAGTACATAATTAATATCATTGCTAGATACATCACATGACCTTTCACCTCACTGCCTGCCATGTTTGGATCCATACTTCACACGAGCAAGGAAACAATACACAACTTATTTTTGAAAATAAAAAATAATAAAAAATCATTTTTCACTTTCAATTAATTAATGATATATCGATAACGAAGTTAATGTACGTACGATAACAGGGTGTGTCACATGCCATTGTCTCACTTCCGGGTGCAGCACAGTCCGCACCGAATCCTTCACGTGTCGGATTGGTACAGTTTCGGGTTCGTGTTTGAGTCCCTGGTCCACAGTCCACAGAGCATGCCGACCACGTGCCCCAATCTGCCCACATTCCGTCTCGATCTAAACAAAGCAAAGCAACAATTGTACACGACATCATAAAGCTCCGTCTCGATCTAAACAAAGCAAAGCAACAATTGTACACGACATCATAAAGCTCCGTCTCGATCTAAACAAAGCAAAACAGCAATCGTAGACGGGATCATAAAGCTTAATTAATATTGAAAAAAAATCAACAAACAACGAAAATTGAAAAAAAATATTAACAAACAACGATATGATAATATTATGATAAAAACGATACGATATATGGCATATTAAATCTTATTGAAATTCTTTCACTGCCCTACGAATTTTAACTTTCTATTTTATAAATTGGTATATCATCTTATTGAAAAGATACAAACAATGTATGCCAGTTTCACATTTCATTGTTACAAAAAGTTCCGTTCTGACATTACTGTCCTGACTATTTACAAATGGTCAAATAACTCATCTTTTCTCTGTAAGCTCACCATTATATCTGAACGAACCCCCCAAAAATAGGTACATGTACAATAATCTATAATGATACACCCGAGTGATTATCGTACCTGTGCACGTGTTGCCCGGTCCCAGTGTGTATTGGTTGACGCAGTAACACGTGAAGGAGCCCTGTGTGTTGTTACACGCGCCATTGTTACTATCACACGGGGACGATGTCGTACACTCATCAATGTCTGAAATAACATACACTACACATGTCAGAAACACTGCTTTTGTAAATTATGTTATCATTTAATTACTTAAAGTAAGTAATTAAAATATGACAAAAAACACATTTACATGCTACACCTTTAAAGTGAGTAATAGATATAGGTTACAGCTGTTTCGTCTTTCTATGACGGAAAAGTGGTGCTAGGGGCCAACAGGTGGGAATCGAAATTGTCTAAACTAATGTAGAAGCAGAATAATCAGGTGTGAAAACCTCTTTAATTTATTAATTAATACTTTATGATTTCAAATCGTGTAATTAAAAACGTGTATATTATGAACCATGCCACTATTCACATGAGATCACTCTGGCTTTCAATAGTCAACAGTGCATTGCTGCTCATGGAATAGCTAGTACTGAAGCATGTACAGAAAAAAACACTTTTATAAAGGGTATTGATAAACTTTTGAATTTATATTTATTTTTAAACTTTTTAACTATAAATATTCCTTTTTAATTATACATCAATGAGCTAGAACAGTTTATGTAAGCAATACCTGTACAAGTCTTGCCGTCTGATGTCAGTTCATACCCAATCGCACAAGTACAGGTATCTGTGCCGTTTATCTTGGCACACTGATAGCCGCAGGCTCCGGCAAATGTCGCGTTGGTGCACGCTTTATCAACTGCAAGTCAATTAAAGTATCTATTAGCCAACTGAATAGAGTGATTTTGAGTTTTGCTGATTACACAAATTAATTATCCGGGGATTAAATCCACGCTCGAACATTAAGTGAGATGTGTTCATTAATATTTGCATTGTTAAAATTTGATCTTATTTCCTGGCACCAAAAATCTGATAACCGAGTGCGGTTTAAACGTCTTTCCGAGTAATATACATGTACATATAATTTTACTGCACAAAACCATTACTTCACAAAGTAGGAGCAACAATCTTACTATGCACCGTACACCTTCTAATTGAGGATCACTCATTCTATTATTGTAATGTACTTCACGGCAGTGTTCAAATAGATGGTTCGTTACACCGCAGCACTAAATAGGAAAGGCCACATGATCCAAAGCTAGACGGTACCTGGTATCTACTTACTAACACACGAAGACTGGTCCAAAGCTAGACGGTACCCAGCATCACAGGTACAGTAATAACCCCCGTCAATGTTGTTACACTTAAAGTTACAATTGTCTGTCTTCAGAGCACACTCGTCAATATCTATAAAATACAAACAAAATCAAATATTGGAAACACTTTATGTTGAATAATTCCTAGGCAATTCAAAGCAAATGTTCATCTATTATTGCACCAGGCTTATAGCCAGTTCATTGAATGAATGGATGGATAATGAAACCATTCTTAAAGAATGAACAAAGGATCACATTGGATAAACCAGACTTGTCACAAACATGGCAGGTAGACTTCTTGATATGCTGGGACATTTCCATTCAGTCCACAACTAAAGATCTTCTTTTTCTCTTTCAACGTTTTCCATGGGGTTTTCATGTAAATTCACAAACAGTATTTATGGAGTAAGCAATGCTTACTAGATTGTTCTCAAACAATGTTTTGTCTTATTCCTATCCTGCAAATCCGTAGCTGGCTGCATTTAATCACATTTACGCAAATATGTAATGTATAATTAACAAGGCTATTTATTTGTTAAACGGAGGAAGTATCTTACCGATACAGGTGTAACCGTTTGATGCCAGCTGATAGCCGGCCGTACAGTTACAGTAATAGGAACCCACTGTGTTGGTACAGATGCCGCGACTACTACGGGGATCACAGCTATCAGTACTCATCAGACACTCGTCAATATCTGTAAATAAATAATATACAGGTATCAGTCATGTGTTTTTATTTAATGGTAACATACAGGTGTGTTGATCCAATGGTAAAATACAGGTATGTTGATCCATTGATAACATACAAGTATGCTTATATAATGCTGACATACAGGTATGTTGATCCAATGGTAACGTACAGGTGTGTTGATCCAATAGTAACATACAGGTGTGTTCATACAAGTATGTTTATCTAATGGTGACATACAGGTGTGTTGATCCAATAGTAACATACATGTGCGTTAATCTAATGGTAACATGTAGGTATGTTAATTTAATGGTAAAATACAGGTATGTGTAGACGATTCAAAAGGCATGCTGACTCAGAGCTACTTCGATACAGGAAAATACTTTATTTTCTGTAGGAAAGTATTATCGGAAATCAGCAAACTTGGAAATATTTCATAATTATAAATCGTTACTGAATGTTATTAATGAAAACTAATGATTGATTATATTAATCTCACCTGAACAAATGATACCATTGCCGGAGTAGCCTGTTTTACAGGCGCACGTAAACGCTCCAGGTGTGTTGGTACAGTCGCCGGTGGTCCCATTACAGTTGTCTGTTCCTAACTGACACTCGTCTAGGTCTAAAATAGAGACATTATATTATTGATAATTATTTCAGGTTCCTCGAACAGAAAGAGTAGTGCGCTGCCTCACGTTTCAACAAACCGGAAGTGAGTATGTGTCTATTGCTGATTCACGCTGACTGAAACACCAGATTGTTCCAAAGGGAAAGATTTGGGAAATGCTTCATTCATAGTTTAAATACAATACCATTTATTTTATGTAAATGAACAATGACTTTTTAGACGAACTCTCGTCCAAAACAAACAATGTTATGTTTTAAGTAAATAAACGTATGCTTTTCATAATAAACACAAATATGAATATAAAAGTCGATGTCACATTGTTACTTAAATCCTAAATAAAATGCCTTTAAACGTGATAGGTTTTTTTCTACAGAGACGGAAAGTTTAAAAAATATTTCTTCAATAATTTCATAGAATAAAGGTAAACAAATGATCACTATTAATGTATTAAGCCTAGTATTATATGCCTTACCTTGACAGGTACCGCCGATATCTGTGTATCCCACCAAACATGAACAGCTGTATTCTGGCACTGCATTTACACATTTACTGTTGGCACTGCATGTGAACGTCCCGGCCAAACACTCATCCACATCTGTATATAAAGATTACATAACACCATTAAAAGGTTGCATTGGTTGCGGAGACGGTGTTACCCAATGCCTAAGTTTTTAGAGAGGTTGTCATACAAAAATAACTTTAAACACGCAGTGCTTTTAGGACTTATTGTGACACTTCCCCTGTTATACCTTTGAGCGCTGTGAACTTGATATTGTATTTGTAACAATACTTGGGACACCTGTGAGTTATGTGATACCTGATATTGATTTACATGTCATTCTTCCTGTGGTTTCATTAATGATGTGGTAGCGATAACGTTGTGGTAGCTATAATGTTGTGTTAATTATGCTGTTGAGGTAGCTATAATGTTGTGGTAACTACACTGGTGTTGTAGCTACAATGTTGTGTTAATTATACTGTTGAGGTAGCTATAATTCTGTGATAGTTATACTGTTGTGATACCTATAACGATGGTGTACTTACCTTCACATCTTCCTCTCTCCAATTGGCTGTACGATGAGTTGACACATATACACTCGAATGTTCCATTTAGATTGTTACACATGACGTTGTTACTTAACTCACAGTTGTGTAGGGACGAGTTGGTACATTCATTTATATCTACAATGTAATATTGATTGTTTAACTGTAGGGACGAGTTGGCACATTCATTGATATCTACAATGTAATATTGATTGTTAAACTGTAGGGACGAGTTGGTACATTCATTGATATCTACAATGTAATATTGATTGTTAAGCTGTTTGGACGAGTTGGTACATTCGTTTATATCTACAATGTAACATTGATTGTTAAACTGTAGGGACGAGTTGGTACATTCATTGATATCTACAATGTAACATTGATTGTTAAACTGTAGGGACGAGTTGGTACATTCATTGATATCTATAATGTAACATTGATTGTTAAACTGTAGGGACGAGTTGGTACATTCATTGATATCTACAATGTAATATTGATTGTTAAACTGTAGGGACGAGTTGGTACATTCATTGATATCTAGAATGTAACATTGATTGTTAAACCGTAGGGACGAGTTGGTATATTAATTTATATCTACAATGTAATATTGATTGTTAAACTGTAGGGACGAGTTGGTACATTCATTTTTATCTACAATATAACATTGATTGTTAAACTGTAGGAACGAGTTGGTAGATTCGTTTAAATTTACAATGTAACATTGATTACTTTACGAGATTTAATTTTTTAAATACGTAAAGCTTGAACTTGGTATTTGCTCAGTTCAAAAGTTTTTAGACCGTTACCTTTTTAGATAAAAAAAAGAAATGACTGCATCTAAAACTGCTGAAGAGTAAACACACAATAACGGCATTGCTATCTGAATACTTCAAAAAGAATTGAAAAGATTAAATATCAATTCATATTGTTAGTTTTTTATTCCCAAAATTTTAGTAACCTAAAAACAGACTTATCATATTTTACAAATCCGCCATTTTATAAATGAAAATGACACGAAGCAAACATTCAAAATTTCTTCATACGAAAACGTTAAAGAAAATTAACAGGATATTTTAGGCGGGAAACTTTCCTCAACTTCTGGAATGCTTTCCTTTGGATATTTTTCAAATAAAGGAATTTTCTTAGTTAATGGAACGTTGATGCAAGCGTGACCCTGTAATCCTAGCAATTGATTAGTTTGCAGTGATTATGTGCTAATGTCCATATCTTAAATATGATGACAATTGAGTCAATATATAATGACTGATATTTTAGAAGCAAAATTGATAAATTGTTTACAATAGAATATATTTGTCGTAACTTAATAAGGATAATTCGTAACAATTTTAAAGACTGACGGCTGTAGTGAAGCATACCTTCACATATCTTGCTAGTGGCGGCGTCCAGTTGATAGCCAGCCTCACAAAGACAGGACTCTACACCGTTATTCATAGCACAGCGGTGACTACATCCGTGGTTATCACTGCACTGGTACAGGGCTGTATTGGAAAAGAAAACCGAAGAGTCAACAAAACCATAATCTGAACTCGAAATCGATATAACAATGTGGGCAAAATATGAACAAAGGAACGATTGACACGAAGATCCTTGTAAAAATTACAAGAGAATAAGACCATGTGTTCCGGAGTGTAAGCGTCTTCTGTTTACCATCCGTTAATTTTAACACTAACACTTGAACATATACAAATGTATTTGGTTCTTTTGATAATATATATAAATCCTGTAGTTAACATAGGATATCAAACTGGCTGTATTACAGAAAAATATCTTCTCATTTACATCTGTCATCAAAATTAATGTGAGTTGTGTACTTCCGGTTTTACTTTCGCCTCGAGAGTAAATTTTCCTGAGAGATATAACGATTCATGAATGAAAGAATATACCTATACTTACGTTCACAGGTTCGGCCATCTCCTTTTAGAGTGAAGTTAGCCGGACAGCTACAAGCGAAACTTCCGTTGTTGTTTGTACAGTAAGCTTCACTGAAGCAGTCGTGTCCCCCAGCAGCCTGACACTCATTGATGTCTGCAATAACGGTACGTCTTATTTAGTGGTGTGTCACTCGTTTATGTAAACGTGTTTAATACTTGGAAGCCGAATACACTTTAAACACAGCAAGCCTAACATATAAACCGATATCAACATGGGCAATTGCATATGTAATTTACGGATAGAAACATAGCGTGGAGGAAAAGATTTAATATACGGTAAAAAAAAGTCTCCATACCTTCACATGTCGATCCATCATTTGCCAACATGTATCCATCGAAACAGCTACACGAATGCCCTCCGATGCTGTTGATACAGCGCTGAGAACAGCCTCCTTTGTTTGCCTGGGCGCATTCGTTATAATCTAATCAGAGACAAACAGCATCTTTGTAAGTAAGGCAAATCGAGATATAATATACAATTAAATCTCGCACATTATTTTAAAATATTCACGTATTTGAAAAAACAAATGGTTGATATTTTTTTCATTTTAGCTTTCCTTGCCCTTTGGTATTTGGTAACTTGATGTAGTACTAGTACTCTACCATACAGTGGTATCTTCAACAAATTGCACGAGAAATACATGTATAAACTGAGGATACACAGAAGGAAACAAAAACACAGACAAACATACCGACACAGGTAAATCCTACACAGTTACGGTATGATACACATTTAAACAATACACAGACAAACATACCGACACAGGTAAATCCTACACAGTTACGGTATGATACACATTTAAACAAAAACACAGACAAACATACCGACACAGGTAAAGCCATCGCCGGTATATCCAGACGCACAGGAACAGGCGTACCCGGGTGTCTGGTCTGTACACACACCGTTCTCTGGGTCACACTTGTCGGTGTTCAGTGTACATTCGTCAATATCTGCAACAACAGAAAAATATATATGTATAACATATTCGTTCCAAAAACCTTTAATTTAAACTAGGTTCAACTCCATCAAGCGATCGGTTATACCGCGTTATGTCACCTTATCCATCATTTAGCATGCCATGCTGAAACTTCTAGAATGATTACCAAATAAGTAAAGTCTGTTTCTCATCTCGAGATACATCGGGTTTACTATCAAGATATACGTTGAGCATATGACATCGATCCATACTTGCATGCAATGAATATCAATTTTATGGTTTTGTTCAATTTTCCCTTTCTAAATAAATTGCCATTAAGTAGTTTAACCCTTGTTATATAATGTAGTACCTTCATATATCTTCTAATTCTTGCTTCATTAATGAATTATGACAGTATAACGACCTCTAACTGTTAAGATATGACAGTTTATTAAGGTTTTAAGGCATTTACAAGAAGCAATATTACAAAGGTTTTACATACGAAGTGTTTTCGAACACTTTTGCAAACGCACTGTATACTTTAGTATCAAGTAATTTACGTGCATAAAAACAGAACGAACTGGTTTACCGCTCATCACTGTATTATTTGTATAAATTGTATTAAAATCCACTAATCGGTTCCCTTGCAATTTTGATTGTTTTTGGGCGTAGTCAAATACACTGTATTGAAGATGGTTTGAAAACGAACCGAAAATGTCGCTGCAATTAATGGCTTTATAAAAGCCCGCTGTAAGTTGTGACTTGGCGTCAAAAATTATAGAGAATGAGATATGTTATGGGGATAAACTAGTTTATAGATGGTTTACTGAATATCATTGTCACGAATCAGTCAAAGATGCCCCTTACGCAGGAAGACTTAGGTCTGCAGTTACCAAATTTAACCTTTACTTAATAAAATCAAGTAAATCATTGAGAAAGGTGCGCGTTATACGGTCAGACAGCTAGCACGAATGACAAACTTGGGTTAAGCATCTGTTTACTTCATTTTGAAGAAAACTTATCAAGGATCTCACCTACTCTTTGACGAGCTGAAACGTACCTGGGTACAAATAACTAAGAAACGTCTGAAGAAGTACTCGAAATATCAGAAAAAGGCATTTACTATATAGTCTCATAACGGTTGCATTTTATGAGCCTAAAAGGAAAGTTTTCAGCAGGATATGGGCTTTGAAACATGTCAAAAGGCGCATTATTGTTTAATGAAAACTGACAGCAGAGAAGGTGTTATACGCAGTATGCTTTAGAAATAGTGGACCAATCATGCAAATTGCTGTTCCAAAAGGTAGGGATGTGTCTGGAAGCTTCTACAAGAATGTAGTTCTGAACAAATAACGAGCAAAATGAGAATTTTTTGTCATAAAATGGTCTCTAGATTGTCCAATTGTTACATGACAATGCCCCAGCCAACAAATCAGCAACCATAGTAAGTTTCTTTAAGTCGAAAAAGGTTAATGTATTACCACGCCTTCCATTCATCCCAGAACTTCTTCCCGAAATTACAAAAAAAAAACAAAAACAAAAACAAAAAACACCTAACGTGTATAAGTATAGGTCCAGAAGTTAGTTGGGATCTGCAGGTTACCAGGTTCTGATTAGTGTACCAAAAGAGGAGTATGAAAATTGTGGATTCAAACATTGAACCGGTGTGTTCAAGTTAAAGGGGAATATTTGAAGGTAACTAGACAAAACGCTTTCATATTTTAACAAGCGTTTCTGAGAAAAAAGGTCATTTTCAAAAGCATGTGGTACTTTTACAAATACTTACTCTGACAAGTCCGACCGTCCGCCAATAAGAACATTCCATCTGGACACTCGCACCCGTATGATCCTACGATGTTAATGCAGTAAGCCGGGACGTTACACGTGTGGGATCCGGTCGTACACTCATTTATGTCTGTGGAAGTAATACATAAAACACATCATCGTCCGTACACTCGTTTATGTCTGTGGAAGTAATACATAAACACATTACCGTCCGTACACTCGTTTATGTCTGAGGAAGTAATACATAAACACATTACCGTCCGTACACTCGTTTATGTCTGTGGAAGTAATACAAAAAACACATCACCGTCCGTACACTCGTTTATGTCTGTGGAAGTAATACATAAACACATTACCGTCCGTACACTCATTTATGTCTGTGGAAGTAATATATAAACACATTACCGTCCGTACACTCGTTTATGTCTGTGGAAGTAATACATAAACACATTACCGTCCGTACACTCGTGTATGTCTGTGGAAGTAATACATAAAACATTACCGTCCGTACACTCGTTTATGTCTGTGGAAGTAATACATAAAACATTACCGGCCGTACACTCGTTTATGTATGTAGAAGTAACACATTAAACATTACCGTCCGTACACTCGTTTATGTCTGTAGAAGTAATACATAAAACATTACCGTCCGTACACTCGTTTATGTCTGTAGAAGTAATACATAAAACATTACCGTCCGTACACTCGTTTATGTATGTAGAAGTAATACATTAAACATTACCGTCCGTACACTCGTTTATGTCTGTAGAAGTAATACATAAAACATTACCGTCCGTACACTCGTTTATGTCTGTAGAAGTAATACATAAAACATTACCGTCCGTACACTCGTTTATGTATATAGAAGTAATACATAAACACATTACCGTCCGTACACTCGTTTATGTATGTAGAAGTAACACATTAAACATTACCGTCCGTACACTCGTTTATGTCTGTAGAAGTAATACATAAAACATTACCGTCCGTACACTCGTTTATGTCTGTAGAAGTAATACATAAAACATTACCGTCCGTACACTCGTTTATGTATGTAGAAGTAATACATTAAACATTACCGTCCGTACACTCGTTTATGTCTGTAGAAGTAATACATAAAACATTACCGTCCGTACACTCGTTTATGTCTGTAGAAGTAATACATAAAACATTACCGTCCGTACACTCGTTTATGTATATAGAAGTAATACATAAACACATTACCGTCCGTACACTCGTTTATGTATGTAGAAGTAATACATAAAACATTACTGTCCGTACACTCGTTTATGTATGTAGAAGTGAAAAATGAAAAAAAAAATCAATCATTGAGTTCCTTGTAAAAGTACAAGATAATAAGACCAAGTGTTCCGGAAGGGTAAGCGTCTTCTGCTTAAATCAGCTAAATTTGGTATGTAATTGAAATTCAGCATATTATGCTGAGAGTTGTTTAGAAACAACACAATCATATAACGCACTACAAATGTTACAATGGTAGGTATACTGAAAACTGTTAACATTTCTCTTCTTTTATCAACATAATGTTTCCCATTTCAAATAACATGAACTTTTGAAATAATAACATTTCCGACGGTTTAAAATGAAATTCAAACATTTAAAAACGTGATTTTTCATGCTTTGTCTTTCCCATAAAATGTGTTTAGGAAACACGTATCTGAGACCAGAGAGATTTACCTGAGCACGTGTCTTGCCCGTGTCTGAGACAGAGATAAGATTTGTCTACATATACTATGCACGTGTCTGAGGACAATGAGAAGACCTACCTTTGCACGTGTCTGAGACCATAGAAAAGATTTACTTGAGCAAGGGTCTAAACTAGATAATAGACTTACCTGTGCAAGTGCCTGAGACCAGAGAGAAGCCTGTTTTACAGTCGCATACATAACCACCCTCAGTGTTGTTACAGGTGCTGGACACGGCGTTACACACACCTGTGCTGGACAGGCATTCGTTGATATCTATAGAAAACAGCATATTTTCTGTTAATTGCCACGAACATGATGCTGTTTTTATTATATTAATGAAACATTGTATCATTTGTCAGAATGTTCAATTTTCACAGACTTAAGAGCAACCCTGTATTTTCTTTATCGAAAATGAAGTGCGTTAAACTGAAGGACATTACAAACATTTTCCTGATAAATTTGCAGTCTGTCCTGTATTACCATACCTCTAATTATCTTTTTATAAATTACCTTCACAAAAGTTGGAGCTATTAAGAGCGAATCCACTGGGACAGGCACACGTGGTGCCGCCATTGACTGGATCTGGGGAACACTTGGACTGACTGCTCCCACCGTCACAGGCCTGGATCTCGGCCGACGTACACGTACCGTTGGCTGGAACATAACGTCATACTGTCAGTTGTTTGTGTAAATATAAGCTTTGTTTCAATAGCTTACGTACATCAATCTACAGGAACAACAAATGCGTCAGACGCCATATACCACCCTGATGATGGCATCCACATTGATGAAGGCAAGTAATGGCGAAATAAGGTATTTTATCCTCAAAAATATAAATCATAGTATTCGTAACATCAACAGAATGAAATATAATCGTGAACTGTAAAAAAGATTTAAAGTATTTAGTATATTAATTTCTAATTAAGCAAAGATACAATAGTATAAACTATTCCTGAATAAATACTGGCGTACCATTACAGGTGCGTGCATCTGCGTCCAGAACGAAGCCCGGCAAACATTCACAGGTGTAAATACCCACACCATCTACACACTTCTGGTCACACGCGTTCTGCTGAAGACATTCGTTAATTTCTACAAATAAAGTAAAATATTTCAGTGACAAGAGCTTCCAAAAACGCACGTATTGCAATGTATGATGCCGTTGATAATACTGCAGAACGAGAAAATCATCGCTAGATGGATGGAACAGGTTTATTTATGGGGAAATGTATCCACAATTGATAAAGCAAATGCAGAATATTACTGTGTCACACGAAAATATATTAACAATAATTCGTGTTCTGTTTTGTATGATAACGTGTACAGTAAAATATAACAATATCGCTGATCATTACAAAAAGTTAGAATACTTAAAATTTTAAACTAAATACTTAAACCTAAAATAATTATTATACCTGACATATTGAAAGATGATGTAATACACCTATATGATGCATCTTTTAAATTTAGTAATAGATACAGTTTACAGTAAATTTAATATATAATTTCAATATAATTAAATATCCGTTTTTTTTGTCTTAGGTTCCTATGTATCAATCAGAGTTTTCTGGTTACTCACCGATGCACGTGTTTAGCTGCTCATCCCTTTCGTAACCAAAGTTACAGTCACAGGTATAGCCTCCGACAGTGTTGGAACAGCGCGAGTTGTTAGGACAGGTGAAAGCCCCTGTTATACACTCGTTGATATCTGTAATTGTGTATCATATAACGTCACATAGATACAAACATGTTCAACCATTGAAAACATAGACACATGTTGGTAAAGCTGTTAAACTCATTTGTAAAAATAGACCGTTGAATGCTTATCCTTTTAACAGTTGGGGATATCGTTGTGGAGTTTTGATATCGTTGTGGTGTTTTGATATCGTTGTGGTGTTTTGATGTCGTTGTATAGTTTTGATGTCGTGTGGTTCTGTGTGTGTTGTTGTGGTGTTTTGATCTCGTTGTGGTATTTTTGCTGTGTTGTTTTGTTTTGATGGTGTTGCGATGTTTTGATGTCGTTGTGAAGCTGTGGATGCGTTGATGTGTTTTGATGTCGTTGTGGTGCTTTATTTGTCATTGTGCTGTATTGATGCCGTTGTGGTGTTTTGAATGTCGTTATGGCACCGTGGACGACGTTTCGTTGTTACGTACTCACCTTGACATTCTAGGAAGGACTTGGTGGTGTAACCAGTTAGGCAGTCACAGGCGTACGTGCCGTTGGTATTCCTACACCTTGTGTTGGCTGTGTTACACAGATCTGTTCCCTTGTGACACTCGTCAGAATCTAAAATACACAAATCATTGAGTATTCAATTCAATTACTCCAAATAACGTACACTGCACCCATCAGTATAGATTTTCCGATCTATAAAGGTATATATTTTCCTAATAAAAGGGTCATAAGTATCTTATTTTCTCAACACTGAAGGTATATTTTTCCATTTTGGTAAGACTAAGAAGCGAAAATTACAGTTTGGATCGCTATGTGCTAATTGTATAGATAGCAAAGTCATGAAGGGTTTACTCGAATTTCTATTATTGTTTGCCATGCTTACTTTGAAATCTGTTATTTTGATAAAATGATACTAAAGATAATTGTATATGTTTCAAATTTAAAGATAATTATAAATGTTTCTTATGATAATGATGCTTAAGAGATTTATATACGTTTCCAATTTTAAGATAATTATACATGTTTCTTAACTGAAGACAAAATATACATGTTTCTTAACTTAAGATAACCGTACATGTTTCTTAACTTAAGATAATGATACACGTTCCTTAACTTAAGATGAGTAAACATGTTTCTTAACAGACGATCATTATACAATGTCATGTTTCTTAGCGTAAGATAATTATAAATGTTTCCTAACTTAAGATCATTATACCGGGTCTTTAACTTACCCACACAGGATTTAAGGTCTGCCTGAAGGTCGAAGCCAGCATTACATGAACATGAAAATCCACCTACCAGGTCCTGACAATTATGGTCACATGGCGTGGTCAAACATTCGTTGATGTCTAAAATGTAATGGCGTAATATATTACATTGTATTCCTAAAAAACTACAATATATCTCATCGTCTATCTGCCAAATTAACAATCTATTGTACGAGTATATAATAAGGTACTGTTTAGTGTATATATTAATTTATACAATTTTCAACAGCTTATTTTTACAGATGAAAATTACGACAAGCATAATCAATTCCATTTTAACAATAAAACTATTACATGTAACCATACAAGTTAATATTTTTCTTCTTCTTTGTTTTTTATAAACCTGTTTACCTCAGTAACGTGAGTGACAATCACTGCAATGTGTTTTGTGGTACATAAGAGAAAAACACATCCTGTTTTATATCCTCCATTCAATTTAAAGACATTTCGGCGAAAATGTTGCATAAGAATTATACAAAAGCCAATATCTTCCTATGATATCTCCAATCAAAGTACAACGAGCTTATTCTATTACATATCATTGTCTATCGTATATCTACTACAGCATCATATTTTTTAGATTTGTTTTCGACAGAAACTGATAACTATTTCTTAATTCTAATAATTTTATTTAATAAAACGGTTCTTTCTTCTAGTATAAATTGTGTACATGTATATGTGTGTAGGATGTAAGATGGAAAAAAAATCAGCCCTGATTAAAATGAAAAAACACAGGCATTCAAGGGTTTTTATTTTCAAAAAGTAATACTCGTGTCTTCATTCCTTGCACTTGGCAGAACTAACTGGAAGAAATGGAAATGAACCATGATCTCCGTATAGAATTTGGACCTGTGAAGTAACGGGCATAATTTATTCAAAAAGTGTTGTTTTAACACAGTGCTTCTGATAAAAAATAGAAGCAAGACAACTTTCTTGGGTTACAGAGCTAATGACATATAAAAGGCAATTGTACACATCATAGCTATATTAATCAAGGGACTGTCAAATCTCCTTTTGATTTAAACATATTTGTATTGTTCAATGACAATTGGGATTAGACACAGGTTATTTCAACTGGGAAATCTCCATTGCTTTACCATACCTAACGTAGCCCTGTAATACAATCGGAAACTGCTCTAAACATATATTGTACCTGTACAAGATCTGCCATCTCCTGTCAAACCGAAAGGACAGGACCCACACGTCGCCTCTGTCCCAGCCGATGCCACCTCTGCTGCCGCTATATCTGTGCATTTGACGTCATGGAAACAAGGTTTGCTGGCGCATCCATCTATATCTGTTTCACAAAAAGTTCCCTCCAGACCTGGTCCACAAATACATGGGACGATCTCAAAGAGTCCAGGCCCACCATTCGCAAAGTCACAAGTCGTGCCGGTCTGAAAACAGCAAACATACATATTGGCAATGCTTTCATGATGGAATTGTTTTTACTATGTTAGAAAATATGATTTCAGGTGCAATCTCGAATGCTGTCTGTAAAACTATTCAATATAGAATCCAGCCTTTCGTGACTTATCACTGTGAATTCCAATCTGTTTTCTCTTTTTGTTTTCCATATATTGCGATATGAATGAATCGTCGTTAATCATTTGCATTCAATATTTATTAGTTATCTGATTATTTTTCCGTTGTCGCTAGATATCTTAGATTAATCAGTTATTTAGTTCTAATTTTTAAACATAAAAAAAATCTATTTAGAGGTGATTGAATATGTACGATTGCTAACAACATTCAGCAAACATGAAAGCTACAAACCCCAACACATTTGCACAGATATATTGTCGGGGTCCAGACTGACGACGTCTTCCCATCCGAAATGATGACGGTGATACTTAGGGTCATATCCGGTATGTTGTACCAGGTGATGACACCAGTCACGTTGTCAATGGCGACACCGCTTGAGGTCTTTGCTGGATCAATGGCGAAACTTATAGTGTCATTGTTGGCGTCCGTCGCCATCAGGGTGTATAAACTTGAGTAATTAGTGTTTGCCGTCACATGCAGTGTGACATTTTCCATGGTAGCGACTGGAGGGAAGTTTTCTAAACAAAAAAAAAGTTTAATAAAGCCAAAAAGTTGAGACTTCTTTTCTTAAGAGCAAAGCGTTGACAGTTTGAAAGTCATTTGCTTTGTTTCTGGACCTATACTCAATATTCTTCATGGTTACCTTATTATTTATAAGTATTTTTGACAAACAACATTATGAGTGTATATTATTTTGTATGTTTTCCACTCCAAAATATTCGTAGGCTGAACAAATATTTCTCTAAAAAATTCTCTTTTCAAATTAGCCCCTAGTATATAAATTAACCCCGAATCGTTACCCTTAATCAATATGTTCAATGTTCAGCTAGTTACACCTACACGGCCTAACTGGTCTGTTATCGTGTACAATATCTAGGGTACATACAAACTGACATCTTTAGTACAGTTTTACACTGATTGGTTAATTAAAGCCTCATAACATTTGGAGGTCAAACAGTGTCGTATCCACCATTATCGGTACCATCTCGTTCCTTTTATTGGTCTGAGAACCCTATTGATTATCTGAATCAGAGAGTTAAACCAACATATGAAGTTCACCCTTTTGGGTTTTTTTTTTTGTTTGTTTATTTTATATATATATAAACGATAAACAGATTTTACTGATTTATAAAAGGACATTTCAACCCTCTGTGACACGAAATCATTTCAAAATGTACAAACCAAGATTTGCTCGATTGCTTTCCGTCTCGGCTTTAGCTGCAGAAGTAGCTTGGGCTAGGCTTTGATCTCCTGTTACTTTGAAGTCAAAGTAGCATTCTCTTCGCTGATATGGATCAGGGTCTTCTGCTCCTAGACCGTAGCACGTGCTGATCGCGAGACTTCTTTCCGTATCATTTGTGAACATGACAGTCAGGTTCGATACAAAGAATATCGGGCGTATGGAGGAGTTGACATTGATGAACTCTGGGTTTCCGTTGGCGTCGGTGAACAGTGTCCAGTTAAAGTTCGTAGTGGACCCTGTGCAGAAACGACATCAAACGTTCATATTAATATAGAATCATAGATTCGACAGTTCTACCTTTTTTTAGATTTAAATTTCAAAGTTTTCTGCTGTTTGTTAGCTCTGTAACATTATATACAAGTCATTTGTAAAAATATTGGCGTTGATCCTATTGAAGCCACAAAAACCCCATAAATATGAAGACATTCTGAAAGGGTATAACCTATAGTTGATAAAATTAAGTTTTAAAAAAAACCACACAACAAAACGTTTGTACTAGATGTTGACTTGGATTTTACCAAGATTTACATGGCGGTGTCGTCGATGACGCAGAGGACGCTTACTCTTTTGTAACATTGGTCTTATTCTCTTGTGCTTTACAAGGATCTCCATGTAAATCCCTCCTTTGTTCATATTGTCCCCTAGTTTTATCGATTTTGAATTCTGATTATGGTTTTGTTGAAGCTTAAGTACTCTTTGATTTATTTAAACAATGTTAGTCTACCTAAATATCATGTTGAGACGAACCAATGGTTGGATAGGGCCTTTATATATATAATACCTTCACTACCGAAACAACAGGATGACACTGATAATGCTTCGATGTAATTTGCCAGAGACTAGGTGTACAAATTATTTCATAAAGTCTTTGATTAACAAGCTGTTAAAAATATAAAATATAAACTATTATTTTTTCATATGTTATTTCATGTATGTACACATCAAACTGTTTCAAAACATTAGCACATGATATAATTTCACTTACAATGTATCAGAGTATCGAAGATCTGTTCCTCGGTGGCGGAAGACCCTCCAGATAAAACATTGCCGACCGGGTCTGCGAAATCGTCTTCTGTGTTACCATTAAAATTACCCAACATACCTGAAACATGCAAGGATAAAGAATGAAGTTAAGCTGCAAAACGTTGAATGAATTATATATGTAGATAGCTACAGGGATCCCGATAGTTTACATGACAAACTACTCCAATTCACTGGTTAAATAAAATGTGTTGTCGTTACAAAACGATCAAAGCATATCAATTGTCGTTATTGCTTGTAACGTAATGCAGTTAATTTTAAAGGTCTGTTTTGATCTCCGAGATCATAGATTGCGGTCTTTTTGATAATTACTCAAACGTCACACTGTTTGGCTATTAAAAAGCAAATTAACAGATGTATCTAAACAATGATTTAGCTTTGTTTGGTCTATTGGTTAAGTGTTTGGTTGGTTGACTCATATTTAGGTGGTAGATTTATCTCTTCGAAGCACGGTAGTCATGGCTACTGACGCCGTATATCAACTAAAATTTGGTAGCTGAATATGATCAGTGTACATAATAGAAAGTATACAGGAAAGTGCTCATGATCTACTTAGGACAGTTGAATTTTCGTTTTAAAGATACAATCTTCTATTTTTGTAAGTATGGTTATACAATAAAGAATACGTATATTGGGACGTGTGGTGGTTTCTTTTTTTCAGTGACTGAAGGACCCGATACGGTTCCTGGTAAAAGACAGCATTGATTCACATGATACTGATCGGGAGTGCGATATTCGAAGATTCATACAAAACACAATGAATACAAAGAATTTTTTTTATGAAAATTGAAATTGTTCAAATATATAGACAAGTCTTTTAGGAAAAAAACACAGAAAATATGGTTCATGAGTATCAATTTTAGTGTCTCATGTAGGACACAATCAGCAGAAGACAAGATACTGCTCTTCAGACCTAGGAAACAGATGATTCCCCTTCTAAGAGGAGGAGGATCGTTTTCTTGCACTGCTTATGATTGTGGTGAAGGGTGGTATTTTAAACAGGCAAAATGCCTTAAGGTCGATTTGACCTGAAACAATCGTGACCCGAATTAACATGAAGGAATTACCTGTGTATATATTTTAATATATCTCTAAATGATTCGAACTGACCTTGGAAAGTGCCCTTCAGTGCCGAGGGGGCGTTGATAGAGAGTTGGATCAGCCCGTTACTGACACTCGCTCCAATCACCATTTGAGAACTAAAGGACATGTAGTACGTCGTTACACTATTGTTTGCGGAATCCATGGTTGTTGCCATGGTAATAATTACTCCTGTCCACATGGTTGTAGACGTCACTTCCGTTACCACACCATTGCGACTGATATCTGAAAAAAAATCATGAAAAGCTAAAGAAATGCTAAATGTATTTTTCGTTTTGAGTTGACAAAGTAAATGACTTAACGTATGCTCATTATGTGGTTTCAGTATTTTGGGTCATCACATATCTTTCTTTAAGGAAATCACAATATGGATTCCAAAACAAATTGTTTCGTTGTTTTGTCAAGGTAATACTTTTATCATGCAAAATAGAACTGCTTAACAACAGGCTTAACGATCTATTGTCACTAAAACAATATATACATATGTTATACCACTTTTTCATTCACACGGTCTCTAGAGATAGATTCATTTAAAGTTTGCTATATACGGGGGTGTTTGTCTCGATATTTACCAATGGTCTTGCTGTTTGAAAAAGAAAATGTTCTGTTACTGTTTTTGTTTACATGAACGTGATTTTCGTGATGATCATTTGAATCTCGAGAGTTTTATTTTATGGCCTAGGTCCTGACCGCGTATGATATGTGTCTGTTGATTATCGTCGGTACAAAGGTAGATTCTTACCTAAGCCAGCCGATGTGTCATTTAGGCGAAATTCTACAGTATCACTGACTGGATTTTCTTGCTTAGCAATGACTGCTCTCAAAATGGTGGCAACTTGTTCAACTCCATCCCTAACGAATGGGTCCAACCTTGCCAGGAATTTAAACTCTGTGGAATTGAGCAGGATGTAGTCGCCTCTGCCATTGTACGTGAAGGGTGTACCATCCAGGGTTGTAAAATGAGGGTCGCCGCGACCGGCAGCTAGAGGAGGAAACAAATGCAATTAATTTATCATTTGATGGTACACCAATCAATTTATCATTTAATGGTAAACCGATCAATCTATCATTTAATGGTACACCAGTCAATTAATCATTTAATGGTACACCAATCAATTAATCATTCAATGGTACACCAATCAATTAATCATTTAATGGTACACTAATCAATCTATCATTTAATGGTACACCAATCAATTAATCATTTAATGGTAAACCGATCAATGTATAATTTAATGGTACACCAATTAATTAATCATTTAATTGAACATTAATCAATTTATCATTTAATGGAACATTATTCAATTTATCATTTAATGGTACACCAATCAATTTTTCATTTAATGGTACACCAATCAATTAATCATTTCATGGTCCACCAATCAATTTATCATTTAATGGTACACCAATCAACTCTTGTGCGTATTATCAACGTTAAAGTAGATTTGAAGGCAAATAATAAAGAAAAAGTGAATGGCAGAATGTATTTGTAACAGAGCAAGCTTGTCCTCTACAATACTATTTCATGGACAATTTTATACAAAAGCCGTTGCTCATAAGATGGTTATATAATTATATAACTACTATAAGCTCGCTTCCTTCGTAAATATTGTTTGTCTTGTGATTCTAGAGGTTTTGACTACATGATCTTATAAACAATGTTTATCCTTAGTAGAAAGAAATCCATATTACTTTTCAATTCATTTCATTTTTTAAACGAACGAAAGTGAAGCACAATGATGCAATACACTTAAACAAAAAGTGACAAAATACCCTATGCTTTTAACTAAAATATATTTGGTATCTCAAGACGACTTGGAATACTAACCAGAGTCAGACCAAACATTTGAACATTTACAATGAGGTAACACTCCAGAGTACCTACCGTTTGCTCCACTCTCATAGTTCGCTGCAGTACCAATTGGTCGTCTGGTCACGAACTCGCCACACATATCTCGTGTGGTAAAGGATGCAATGTCGGTGGCACAGCAGATGTCACACGCTGCGTCGTCAAGCGCCTGGGCCGCGGGTAGATGTCGCTGATAAGTGTTCATACAATTGGCACTGTAGATGTTGGTGAGTATTCCGTTACTTTGATAACAGCACCTCTTACTCTGGGGCGTCGACGAGCTCGTGACAGACGCGGCTATGCCGACGTAACAGTCTACTCCACTCGGGATCCTACTGTTTACGAGCTGTGAGTAGGTTGACGCTGGGAACATGGAGACGGATGTCGGACACTGTGTCGCGTCGGATGTGTCATTCAGAGGATGTGTCGTGTCCGCCAAATCAGCCTGAAGCCAATTGTCGCACACAAGACTTTTCTGAAGCGTAGACGCACTGTTATCGCTGAGTTTCAGGACAAACTGTCCTAACTTGCTCCCAATTTTATAAAAGAATTTGCTATTGAGGTCACCAAGGGCCGATGCCGTTGGATCGACCAAATCAGGGTTCTGTATGAAGTTTATATTGTCCTTATTGGCATCGGTGGAGATGCTGAGGAACGAGTGCGGGTACATATACGATGTCTTGTCCCTGGAGAGACCTATGGATGCTGGATAGAAGGCCATGCTTCCGGTCAAGATATTCCAGCTCATTTCCTGGTATCTTAGTACCACGTAGGTATTTACAAAATCTGTTAATAATATGGCCTGGAATGTTACCTCCTATAAAAAGAAAAGATAACATAATCAGTTTTCAGTGTTGGTTACCCCTTAATGTTGCTTTTACATAATATTTTTTCTATAAAGTCCATTGGATAATACTTTTTTGTTCTGAAACAGAAAGACGAACGAGAATTTTGTCCAATAATAAAGAACAATTCCAATAGGTTTCCGAAACATTAAACTGAAATCGATAACGAATAAGTACAATCAATTAACCTTTAACGTATTCGTTGAAAAAAAATCGACCATAATGTAAATTGTTCCGTATACAAGGTAGATTCCGGGTGTGACGTAACGACCTTGGAGACTTAGAAGCCAAACAAACTCAATTAACACCATACTTAGTCGGTATCTCTGATACTACTAAAATTAACAATCCGTAATACAGGATATTTCTGATATTACCAAAATTACCAATCACAGTCTTACCTCTCCTGTGACTGGATACTGCATTTTGTACCACGTAAACACCACCATTGCTTTGGCTACAAAAGAATTGGACAGGGCAGTCTGGACGTCCGCGGCTACGGACAATATAACAGCGTTTTCACTGCTCACGGACGACACGTAGGCCTGATGGTAAACGCCTTGGTTGGGTACCTAGTGTAAAATAGATCGTATCATTTACACCCTGACTGATGTTAGGTTACTCACTAATATCAATAATTTACATGGTCATGTCAATAGTTACACGCTTGAATTAATAAGCTATGCGCCAGAGTCAATGAGTCAGACACTAGAGTTAATAAGTTACGCGCTAGAGTTAATGAGTTATGTGCTAGAGTTAATGAGTTACGCGCCAGAGTAAATAAGTTACGTGCTAGAGTTAATGAGTTACGCACTAGAGTTAATGAATTACGCGCCAGAGTAAATAAGTTACGCACCAGAGTAAATGCGTTACGCATCAGAGTAAATGCGTTACGCACTAGAGTTAATGAGTTACGCACCAAAGTTAATGAGTTAAACATTAGAATTAAAAAGAAATTTACACTAGAGTTGATAAATTACACACTCCAATTAATAAGTTTCACTCTAAGAGTCAATCGAAAATCGTTTATAAACTTTAAATAGGAAGTCACTATATTGATTGTTATTAAGAGTATTAAACAGTTGACAACAAAATTTGTCTTGTTTTGTTTTGAACACAAATCAAATGCTTAACAAAATTGGTGAATTTGAAAAGATAGCAATGAAATGAGCACATACATTTCCGATTCCAGTATGCATATTGGCCCAGTAGGCTGCCACGACATCCTGATCCTGTTGATTACTTTGCTGTAGGAAAGAGAAGTCTGCCGCTGGATTTGGATAGGGCTTACGTGTTCCGGAGTTCCTGTTTCCGTTATGGATCTCTGAGAAAAGGATTAGCCCGCTTTTCGTTACCTAGTAGAAATAATGACAGTCCGATAAATACAATGTGATATAAAAGTTGGCAACATTTGGGAGTTAAGGGTCATCTCTATAGCATATCTATAGATATTTTACACGCTTATTAATCACTTTTTCGGGCGAATTTTAACTGAAGTAACTTGATTAATTGTTGGTATGTATCATGAGTGATTGATCATTCCATATTGACCTATTTTAACAGTCATCATCATATCAGAAATATTAATATAAATGATTTTCAAAACTTATATTTAATCTGAACACAGCCCATCAGTTGTGAATTGATATTGCTATAGGCTAAGTTCGTTAATAACATTAAAATTACTTGAAAGACACATGTTTCGTGCCTTTGAAAACATTTGTTGCTTTGATCTAGCAAAGAGTGGAAACAAGACGCATTGTCAACAGGCAAATATCACTGAGCAAGTTCACCCCGCGGGCAGTGACGGGACAGGTACGATCAGCGAAACGTTTCACACAGGTGCACTGTAGATCTAATGCTGGAGTCAGTGTGGGAACGGATGATTTGTGTATCCGTTTTGCCCTTTATTAGAAGTTTACTTATGTGTTGCCAGGTACAGGTAACTATACTTACATACATACACGGCTGGTACCCGCCACCGACCGGGACAGCGTACTCGAGACAAATATAATCAGAGTAGTCTCCCGTGATTTTCGTGTGACTGCTGAATGCAACCAATCTTTCCTCTGTCAAACAAGACAAGGTCACTATGAAAGCATTCTGTGATGTAACAACTCATAAACTCTGGTGTATGATACCTGGATAAAATAGTATGCTGTGTACATAGATTTGCCCTACATTTGGTTCATCGGTTCATTGTCCTTGACACCGTTGTAAGTGCCCTGTCGCTTCCTGAACCTGATAATAGCTAGCGCTATATAAATGTTTTATTGATTTATTTTACATTTTTATTTTTCATTAAAAAAATAAACTTCATTTTATAAACTGAGCTTATCAGATCATTTCCAAAATGATATATTTATCAGCTCGAATCCATCAAATATTGTCTATTCTAAGGAGAATGTACATACTATTTATCAGATTAGTTTCAGACAAGTATGGTCACCAGTGTACTACACTAATATAATAAATTCGAAATCAAAACATTCTACTTCAGTCGTTAATAACGAATACAAGTGGATATTTCAGTCGAAACGAACGTTTCCTTTCTGAATACTGAACAAAGTATATTAGAGGGAAACGTTGAAATTTTCAAGTATTTTTAAATGCCAAACAGTGCTCAAATATAATGAGATACCTCTACACGTCTTTCCGTCTCCGTTGTACCCAGTCTTACAGGTACAGGTAAAACTGCCATTGGTGTTGGTACAGTCCGCTCTCTCCGCGGCGTCACAGTCATTGGTCGAGCTGGAGCTGCACTCGTCGATATCTGTTAAAATCAGAAACAAAACATGACAAGAGACAATAAAAATATATTGATTATTTTGGGTATCATTTATTTGTATTCTAAATTACATTTCAATTTAAGGTTTGCGCAAGCGTACCGTGACATGTCAAATTTAGTTATTCTAAATTACGTTTCTATTTGGATTTTACGGATGCGTACCATGACATGTCAAATTGAGTTATTCTAAATTACATTTCAATTTGGTGTTTGCGCATGCGTACCGTTACATGTTTTCAGGTCGCCACTAGAGGTGTAGCCAGTCATGCAGTTACACTTGTAATCACCATCCGTGTCCTCGCAAGAGGATACTCCGGCGTTCAAGTTCCCGCCAGTTTTACATCCAGAGCTGGCGACACATTCGTTAATGTCTGAAAAACAAAACAAAACAAAGGCGTGTTGGTAAACCACTTTATATATATCTCTCTCATTTCATCTCCTCCGTTCTAGATATAGATTCAGTCGCCAACGATCGAGAGACACAATGACTTAGGAGCCTGCCGTAACTTCGCAAGACACGAGAGGATTACAAACTTTTGTGTCATCCAATGATAGCTATTCTGTATTTCCAGAAGCTTTATGGGTAAAATGGACTTTACAATGATAACAGACAATGGTCCACAAAACAAGAGACCCGTCGAAACTTAATTTCACGCCAAGGGAGTCATTCTCAAATTAGTAAAACCCAAAGTTTTGGTTTTCCTAACTTTATAAACATCTCGAGCAGAATTTCTCTATCTTACACGTTTAATTATAAAACAGCATTTTTCGTTCATTCCAACAACCAAAATAACCTTAAAAACCATGAAGCGACGTTTGGACGGGCTGGTTTTGAAATTATCAACTTTTGACGAAAACGAATTAGTCAGACAAATTAAGCATACTCCATATTGTAAACATTATTTCCACAGAAGAAAAAATCATGCCATCTTTCTAACGTTTACGACAAACATACAGGTATCATAAACGGTTTTTAAATCATCACATCGCCTTTACCGCATTAGTACAACTCCAATAACGCAATAAAGGTTTGAACGGTAATGAATATCTTAATTCCATCAGCATAAGAGACAAGTCCAACTCCAACCAAATACGAAGAAGTGATAACCATCTATCTTTTTCCTTGATGAAATTTACAAATGTTAAATATACTTACTGATACAGTATTGTCCAGCGCCATTGTTTTCATTTTCGTATCCTGAATTACATCGACACTTGAAGTTCCCGTCACTTGTACGGTCACACGTGTGTGGGGTGCATGGCGAATTATCACAAGGGTTGACGGCAGTTGCTGCAATAATTCAACCAAACAAAAATACACCAAATATTCCAACCGCTACTACCGGAAATGAAACAAATGCTTTGTTTAGAACAATGTACCATCTTCGTTTATTTTATTGCTGATGTGAGGACCTAGAGCGATATTTAACAGAGGTCCAAATGTATTGGTAATTAGTAAATTTTCATTTCTTAAACACCAGTCGAGTTTGTTTTTACTTTATAGTTCACGATCTTCCCGTAAAACGATATTTGCTCAACTAGTAGTTGAATTAAGTAGGCCTACTGTACACATAGAGTTAACCAGTTCCATTTCGTGTAACTAGAGTAAACTTGCCACTCTATCAGTGTCTTAATTGTACTTATAACTTTTAACCATGTTTAACGTGTATCTTTATCTCAAATGGAATATCTAAATTTAATTGCA
This sequence comes from Mimachlamys varia, assembly GCA_947623455.1. Taxonomy (NCBI): domain Eukaryota; kingdom Metazoa; phylum Mollusca; class Bivalvia; order Pectinida; family Pectinidae; genus Mimachlamys; species Mimachlamys varia. The sequence continues at coordinate 6,503,343 of OX392534.1, forward strand.
ATACGATTAACGTATGTAAACTTTACCAAAATATCTAAAGAGTATGTGAATAACTAGAGATAACCTGAAAAGTAAATAGTACCTGAAAATCCAGAGATGATCTAAGTATCCTTAACTGATTGTTTAGACATGATCTATTTGTCTACAGTTTACCAAACTATCTAGACGTTATCTGAAAACAAACGATATGTCTATAAGTTACCTGAATCTTTACAGCTTACCTATATGTACCTGTTTAGAGATTACCCGGATCTTCAGAGCAATCCTGTGTGTCTAGAGGTAACTTCAACATTCACATATTTCCTATGTATCCATAGCATAACTCGACTTATTACATAGGGATAAGCAAGTTAGAATAGTATGATTATTACTGAATAGCTTGCATCCAAGAGCTCATTCGACGAAAAGCAAGACTGGGATCTAAAGTCTGACATTTCATTATTATCTCTCTTGTGTATATCCTAAAACACGCGTTTATCACGAAAACTAGAACATTGATGATTTTATTGGAATAAGATCTGAAGTGTTGTTTTAATAACTGGTATAAATCTCTTTATATTTGTGTTAAAAAAGAAACAACGATTGGTTCAATATGACGCATATAAGTAAAACAGCCGAGCTCCTTCTTCAATAATCACTTCACATGCAAGGGAGTGACGTCACAAACCACTCCCCATAACAACAATAAATAATTGAATATTTCTTCCAATCAGAACAACAAATAAAGCAAGCACAATATCTATATATGTGTAGGTAGCAGAGCCTCAACGCTACACATCGCAGATCAAACAAAGGCTGGAAAAAAAACATCAAACTCTTCTTTATTCACCCGCATGGCGGCATCATGTCTAACCATTAAATGTAAACTACATTCAAATAAATTATTTCATTTTGCCAAATCACATTCACTGAAACTTTTATATTTAAATGATCAGCATTGCAAACTATACTTGCTAACCTACGCATACACTGTACTGTAATGTCGATTAGTCCTTAGTGGGAAGATTCACTGTGGTTACAAACACATGACAATTGTGTAAAATTATGACGGCAAGTTTTAGAAGAGTATCTCGGGATAAGAGACATGAGACACCAGATTGATATTAATATTAGATATTCAAAAGAAAGGCTGGCGCCCACCACCGTAAAATGCCATTGTCACTATGTTTATTTTCATTCGGTGGATTAAGATGAACATTTCAAAAGCAAATTCACCACATTGATATCATTTATCAAAATGCCGCACTGCTGGGACATTTGTTTGTTTGGTTTTTTTTCAAAATTGCCTTGAAACATATTTCTGTAAAAAAAGTTATGATAAACTACAGTTGTTCAAGTTTTGATATATTTTAATTTTGATTAAGCTTTGAATTAAACAGGGAAAACAAGATAGCAGCGAAAATCCAGCTGTTTAGTTACAATTCATAAAACAAACTCAACTGTCAAACTGACTGGCAGCCGTTTTGTTTTTGTAAATATGGTAGCCATTTTGTTTTTGTGATAACTCCCAGCTAGAACAATTAAGCTCAAGTGAAAACATACGTAAACAAGCCGTGAGGATCAGGTCAGTACATATTGTTTTAGAAAAAAGGTAATAAAATCGAAAAGAGAAAAAAAAATATCTCGAAAAACTCTTCAGAAAAGCTTAATGAATGTTTAAAGACGGTTTATAGACAGTTGCTTTCAACGGGAAAAATCGATTTGAACCGTCTGTTCCTGGTGAACTAAAGTAATTCAACCTCGCTGTACCAGTTGTCAAACCATATGGGTTTGAAACACACATAATAGACTGACATAGAGCTAAATAACTGTTCACATCTCTGTTCCAAACGTTGACAAAACACCTGTAAAAATAAAACAAGTCAAACTGAAGCAAGCTGGACACAAGGTGAAAGCTAGTAAAAGTAGATCCTGCGATGTATCCTGGCGAGTTCTGGTGGGCGATTTTCCTGGTTTGGCTCTGGTGTTTTGTAATTTGAAGCCAGTAGCATTGCTATCATACACCTGTATGTTCTGTAGACATACACCTGTATGTTCTGTAGACATACACCTGTATGTTCTGTAGACATACACCTGTATGTTCTGTAGACATACACCTGTATTTTCTGTAGACATACACCTGTATGTTCTGTAGACATACACCTGTATGTTCTGTAGACATACACCTGTATGTTATGTAGACATACACCTGTATGTTCTGTAGACATACACCTGTATGTTCTGTAGACATACACCTGTATGTTCTGTAGACATACACCTGTATGTTATGTAGACATACACCTGTATGTTCTGCAGACTTTCGCCTGTATGGTCTACAGACATAACTTATGTTAGTCGAGTGACGGCGGTGAATACAACATTGACCATTCTTCAATGACTTCGTATGAATCTTTGTTTCAAATAATATCATTATAAAAGAAAAGTAAAGAGCATATATTAATGAAAGAAACAATACGAGCGGATATTTTGAGATGCAGCGTGACTAAAAACATCAATTACATACGTTAATTAGAACGTGTCAATTCGGCAACGGCCTATGTGATATGTTGAGGTGAAGTTTTGCGATGTGAAAGCGACAGCCAATTAGGCCTTACCTTTAATAGTCATCGAGGTAGAAGTAACCGCAGGCGTGGTAGTAGTAGTAACGGCAGGAGTAGTGGCAGAAGTAGTAGTAGTAGTGGTTGTAGTAGTAGTAGTAGTGGGTGTAGTAGTAGTGGTGGGTGTAGTAGTAGTAGTGGGTGTAGTAGTAGTAGTGGGTGTAGTAGTAGTTGTTGGGGTAGTAGTAGTGGTGGGTGTAGTAGTAGTAGTGGGTGTAGTAGTAGTGGGTGTAGTGGTAGTAGTGGATGTAGTAGTAGTAGCGGGTGTTGTAGTAGTAGTGGGTGTAGAAGTAGTAGTGGGTGTTGAAGTAGTGATGGGTGTAGTAGTAGGTGTGGGTGTAGTAGTAGTGGTCGGTGTAGTAGTAGTAGTGGGTGTAGTAGTAGTAGTGGGTGTAGTAGTAGTTGTGGGTGTAGTAGTAGTTGTGGGTGTAGTAGTAGTTGTGGGTGTAGTAGTAGAAGTGGGTATAGTAGCAGTTGTGGGTGTAGTAGTAGTGGGTGTAGTAGTAGTTGTGGGTGTAGTAGTAGTTGTTGGTGTAGTAGTAGTTGTGGGTGTAGTAGTAGTAGTAGTGGGTGTAGTAGTAGTTGTGGGTGTAGAAGTAGTGGTGGGTGTAGTAGTAGTTGTGGGTGTAGTAGTAGTAGTGGGTGTAGTAGTAGTTGTGGGTGTAGTAGTAGTTGTGGGTGTAGTAGTAGTGGTGGGTGTAGTAGTAGTTGTGGGTGTAGTAGTAGTTGTGGGTGTAGTAGTAGTGGTTGGAGTAGTAGTAGTAATGGGTGTAGTGGTAGTGGTGGGTGTGGTAGTAGTGGTGGGTGTACTAGTAGTTGTGGGTGTAGTAGTAGTAGTGGGTGTAGTAGTAGTAGTGGGTGTAGTAGTAGTTGTGGGTGTAGTAGTAGTAGTGGGTGTAGTAGTAGTAGTGGGTGTAGTGGGTGTAGTAGTAGTAGTGGGTGTAGTAGTAGTTGTGGGTGTAGTAGTAGTTGTGGGTGTAGCAGTAGAAGTGGGTATAGTAGCAGTTGTGGGTGTAGTAGTAGTTGGTGTAGTAGTAGTTGTGGGTGTAGTGGTAGTTGTTGGTGTAGTAGTAGTAGTGGGTGTAGTAGTAGTAGTTGGTGTAGTAGTAGTTGTTGGTGTAGTAGTAGTTGTGGATGTAGTAGTAGTGGTGGGTGTAGTAGTAGTTGTGGGTGTAGTAGTAGTGGTGGGTGTAGTAGTAGTAGTTGTGGGTGTAGTAGTAGTAGTGGGTGTAGTAGTAGTGGTGGGTGTAGTAGTAGTAGTGGGTGTAGTAGTAGTTGTTGGCGTAGTAGTAGTAGTGGGTGTAGTAGTAGTAGTGGGTGTAGTAGTAGTGGTGGGTGTAGTAGTAGTAGTAGTGGGTGTAGTAGTAGTAGTGGTGGTTGTAGTAGTAGTAGTAGTGGGTGTAGTAGTAGTGGTGGGTGTAGTAGTAGTAGTTGGTGTAGTAGTAGTAGTGGGTGTAGTAGTAGTAGTGGGTGTAGTAGTAGTAGTGGGTGTAGTAGTAGTAGTGGGTGTAGTAGTAGTAGTGGGTGTAGTAGTAGTGGTGGGTGTAGTAGTAGTAGTGGGTGTAGTAGTAGTAGTGGGTGTAGTAGTAGTAGTGGTGGGTGTAGTAGTAGTAGTGGGTGTAGTAGTAGTAGTTGGTGTAGTAGTAGTTGTGGGTGTAGTAGTAGTGGTGGGTGTAGTAGTAGTTGTTGGTGTAGTAGTAGTAGTGGGTGTAGTAGTAGTTGTTGGTGTAGTAGTAGTAGTGGGTGTAGTAGTAGTAGTGGTGGGTGTAGTAGTAGTAGTGGGTGTAGTAGTAGTAGTGGGTGTAGTAGTAGTGGTGGGTGTAGTAGTAGTTGTGGGTGTAGTAGTAGTAATGGTGGGTGTAGTAGTAGTAGTGGGTGTAGTAGTAGTGGTGGGTGTAGTAGTAGTTGTTGGTGTAGTAGTAGTAGTGGGTGTAGTAGTAGTAGTGGTGGGTGTAGTAGTAGTAGTGGGTGTAGTAGTAGTAGTGGGTGTAGTAGTAGTGGTGGGTGTAGTAGTAGTTGTGGGTGTAGTAGTAGTAATGGTGGGTGTAGTAGTAGTAGTGGGTGTAGTAGTAGTGGTGGGTGTAGTAGTAGTAGTGGGTGTAGTAGTAGTTGTTGGCGTAGTAGTAGTTGTTGGTGTAGTAGTAGTAGTGGGTGTAGTAGTAGTGGTGGGTGTAGTAGTAGTTGTTGGTGTAGTAGTAGTGGCGGGTGTAGTAGTAGTTGTGGGTGTAGTAGTAGTGGTGGGTGTAGTAGTAGTGGTGGGTGTAGTAGTAGTGGTGGGTGTAGTAGTAGTTGTTGGTGTAGTAGTAGTAGTAGTGGGTGTAGTAGTAGTAGTAGTGGATGTAGTAGTAGTGGTGGGTGTAGTAGTAGTGGTGGGTGTAGTAGTAGTGTTGGGTGTAGTAGTAGTAGTGGGTGTAGTAGTAGTAGTGGGTGTAGTGGTAGTAATGGGTGTAGTAGTAGTTGTGGGTGTAGTAGTAGTTGTGGGTGTAGTAGTAGTTGTGGGTGTAGTAGTAGTTGTTGGTGTAGTAGTAGTAGTTGGTGTAGTAGTAGTGGTTGGTTTAGTAGTAGTAGTGGGTGTAGTAGTAGTGGTGGGTGTAGTAGTAGTGGTGGGTGTAGTAGTAGTTGTGGGTGTAGTAGTAGTTGTGGGTGTAGTAGTAGTAGTAGTTGTGGGTGTAGTAGTAGTGATGGGTGTAGTAGTAGTTGTGGGTGTAGAAGTAGTGGTGGGTGTAGTGGTAGTAGTGGGTGTAGTAGTAGTAGTGGGTGTAGTAGTAGTAGTGGGTGTTGTAGTAGTAGTGGGTGTAGTAGTAGTTGTGGGTGTAGTAGTAGTAGTGGGTGTAGTAGTAGTAGTGGGTGTAGTAGTAGTAGTGGGTGTTGTAGTAGTAGTGGGTGTAGTAGTAGTTGTGGGTGTAGTAGTAGTAGTGGGTGTAGTAGTAGTAGTGGGTGTTGTAGTAGTAGTGGGTGTAGTAGTAGTAGTGGGTGTAGTAGTAGTTGTGGGTGTTGTAGTAGTAGTGGGTGTAGTAGTAGTTGTGGGTGTAGTAGTAGTAGTGGGTGTTGTAGTAGTAGTGGGTGTAGTAGTAGTAGTGGGTGTAGTAGTAGTAGTGGGTGTAGTAGCAGTTGTGGGTGTAGTAGTAGTAGTGGGTGTAGTAGTAGTAGTGGGTGTAGTAGTAGTAGTGGGTGTAGTAGTAGTAGTTGGTGTAGTAGTAGTGGTTGGTTTAGTAGTAGTAGTGGGTGTAGTGGTAGTAGTGGGTGTAGTAGTAGTTGTGGGTGTAGTAGTAGTAGTGGGTGTAGTAGTAGTAGTGGGTGTAGTAGTAGTTGTGGGTGTAGTAGTAGTGGTGGGAGTAGTAGTAGTTGTGGGTGTAGAAGTAGTAGTGGGTGTAGTGGTAGTGGTGGGTGTAGTAGTAGTTGTGGGTGTAGTAGTAGTGGTGGGTGTAGTAGTAGTTGTGGGTGTAGTAGTAGTTGTGGGTGTAGTAGTAGTGGTGGGTGTAGTAGTAGTAGTGGGTGTAGTAGTAGTAGTGGGTGTAGTAGTAGTAGTGGGTGTAGTAGTAGTTGTGGGTGTAGTAGTAGTTGTGGATGTAGTAGTAGTGGTGGGTGTAGTAGTAGTTGTGGATGTAGTAGTAGTAGTGGGTGTAGTAGTAGTAGTGGGAGTAGTAGTAGTTGTTGGTGTAGTAGTAGTTGTGGGTATAGTAGTAGTGGTGGGTGTAGTAGTAGTAGTGGGTGTAGTAGTAGTAGTGGGTGTAGTAGTAGTTGTGGGTGTAGTAGTAGTTGTGGGTGTAGTAGTAGTGGTGGGTGTAGTAGTAGTTGTGGGTGTAGTAGTAGTTGTGGGTGTAGTAGTAGTGGTGGGTGTAGTAGTAGTTGTGGGTGTAGAAGTAGTGGTGGGAGTAGTAGTAGTTGTGGGTGTAGTAGTAGTTGTGGGTGTAGTAGTAGTTGTGGGTGTAGTAGTAGTTGTGGGTGTAGTAGTAGTGGTGGGAGTAGTAGTAGTGGTGGGTGTAGTAGTAGTGGTGGGTGTAGTAGTAGTAGTGGGTGTAGTAGTAGTTGTGGGTGTAGTAGTAGTGGTGGGTGTAGTAGTAGTGGTGGGTGTAGTAGTAGTTGTGGGTGTAGTAGTAGTTGTGGGTGTAGTAGTAGTGGTGGGAGTAGTAGTAGTAATGGGTGTAGTGGTAGTGGTGGGTGTAGTAGTAGTAGTGGGTGTAGTAGTAGTAGTGGGTGTAGTAGTAGTTGTGGGTGTAGTAGTAGTAGTGGGTGTAGTAGTAGTAGTGGGTGTAGTAGTAGTAGTGGGTGTAGTAGTAGTGGTGGGTGTAGTAGTAGTTGTGGGTGTAGTAGTAGTTGTGGATGTAGTAGTAGTTGTGGGTGTAGTAGTAGTGGTGGGAGTAGTAGTAGTGGTGGGTGTAGTAGTAGTGGTGGGTGTAGTAGTAGTAGTGGGTGTAGTAGTAGTTGTGGGTGTAGTAGTAGTGGTGGGTGTAGTAGTAGTGGTGGGTGTAGTAGTAGTTGTGGGTGTAGTAGTAGTTGTGGGTGTAGTAGTAGTGGTGGGAGTAGTAGTAGTAATGGGTGTAGTGGTAGTGGTGGGTGTAGTAGTAGTAGTGGGTGTAGTAGTAGTAGTGGGTGTAGTAGTAGTTGTGGGTGTAGTAGTAGTAGTGGGTGTAGTAGTAGTAGTGGGTGTAGTAGTAGTTGTTGGGGTAGTAGTAGTAGTAGTGGGTGTAGTAGTAGTAGTGGTGGGTGTAGTAGTAGTGGTGGGTGTAGTAGTAGTGGTGGGTGTAGTAGTAGTAGTGGGTGTAGTAGTAGTTGTGGGTGTAGTAGTAGTAGTGGGTGTAGTAGTAGTAGTGGGTGTAGTAGTAGTTGTTGGGGTAGTAGTAGTAGTGGGTGTAGTAGTAGTTGTTGATGTAGTAGTAGTAGTGGGTGTAGTAGTAGTAGTGGGTGTAGTGGTAGTTGTTGGTGTAGAAGTAGTAGTGGGTGTAGTAGTAGTAGTGGGTGTAGAAGTAGTAGTGGGTGTAGTGGTAGTTGTTGGTGTAGTAGTAGTGGTGGGTGTAGTAGTAGTTGTGGGTGTAGTAGTAGTAGTGGGTGTAGTAGTAGTTGTGGGTGTAGTAGTAGTAGTGGGTGTAGCAGTAGTAGTGGGTGTAGTGGTAGTTGTTGGTGTAGTAGTAGTGGTGGGTGTAGTAGTAGTTGTGGGTGTAGTAGTAGTAGTGGGTGTAGAAGTAGTGGTGGGTGTAGTAGTAGTTGTGGGTGTAGTAGAAGTTGTTGGTGTAGTAGTAGTAGTTGGTGTAGTAGTAGTAGTGGGTGTAGTAGTAGTAGTGGGTGTAGTAGTAGTTGTTGGGGTAGTAGTAGTAGTGGGTGTAGTAGTAGTTGTTGGTGTAGAAGTAGTAGTGGGTGTAGTAGTAGTAGTGGGTGTAGTGGTAGTAGTGGGTGTAGTAGTAGTAGTAGTAGTGGGTGTAGTAGTAGTAGTGGGTGTAGTAGTAGTAGTGGGTGTAGAAGTAGTTGTTGGGGTAGTAGTAGTGGTGGGTGTAGTAGTAGTTGTGGGTGTAGTAGTAGTTGTGGGTGTAGTAGAAGTTGTTGGTGTAGTAGTAGTAGTTGGTGTAGTAGTAGTAGTGGGTGTAGTAGTAGTAGTGGGTGTAGTAGTAGTTGTTGGGGTAGTAGTAGTGGTGGGTGTAGTAGTAGTTGTGGGTGTAGTAGTAGTAGTGGGTGTAGAAGTAGTGGTGGGTGTAGTAGTAGTAGTAGTAGTGGGTGTAGTAGTAGTAGTGGGTGTAGTAGTAGTAGTGGGTGTAGTAGTAGTTGTTGGGGTAGTAGTAGTAGTGGGTGTAGTAGTAGTAGTGGGTGTAGTGGTAGTAGTTGGTGTAGTAGTAATAGTGGGTGAAGTAGTAGTAGTGGGTGTAGTAGTAGTAGTAGTAGTGGGTGTAGTAGTAGTAGTGGGTGTAGTAGTAATTGTGGGTGTAGTAGTAGTAGTGGGTGTAGTAGTAGTTGTGGGTGTAGTAGTAGTAGTGGGTGTAGTAGTAGTGGTGGGTGTAGTAGTAGTAGGTGTAGTAGTAGTGGTGGGTGTAGTAGTAGTTGTTGGTGTAGTAGTAGTAGTTGGTGTAGTAGTAGTAGTGGGTGTAGTAGTAGTAGTAGTAGTAGTAGTAGTGGGTGTAGTAGTAGTAGTTGGTGTAGTAGTAGTTGTTGGTGTAGTAGTAGTAGTGGGTGTAATAGTAGTAGTGGGTGTAGTAGTAGTTGTTGGTGTAGTAGTAGTTGTGGATGTAGTAGTAGTTGTGGGAGTAGTAGTAGTGGTGGGTGTAGTAGTAGTTGTGGGTGTAGTAGTAGTTGTGGGTGTAGTAGTAGTTGTGGGTGTAGAAGTAGTGGTGGGTGTAGTAGTAGTAGTTGGTGTAGTAGTAGTTGTTGGTGTAGTAGTAGTTGTGGATGTAGTAGTAGTTGTGGGAGTAGTAGTAGTGGTGGGTGTAGTAGTAGTTGTGGGTGTAGTAGTAGTTGTGGGTGTAGTAGTAGTTGTGGATGTAGTAGTAGTAGTGGGTGTAGTAGTAGTAGTTGGTGTAGTAGTAGTTGTTGGTGTAGTAGTAGTAGTGGGTGTAATAGTAGTAGTGGGTGTAGTAGTAGTTGTTGGTGTAGTAGTAGTTGTGGATGTAGTAGTAGTTGTGGGAGTAGTAGTAGTGGAGGGTGTAGTAGTAGTTGTGGGTGTAGTAGTAGTTGTGGGTGTAGTAGTAGTTGTGGGTGTAGAAGTAGTGGTGGGTGTAGTAGTAGTGGTGGGTGTAGTAGTAGTGGTGGGTGTAGTAGTAGTGGCGGGTGTAGTAGTAGTTGTGGGTGTAGTAGTAGTGGTGGGTGTAGTAGTAGTGGTGGGTGTAGTAGTAGTGGTGGGTGTAGTAGTAGTAGTGGGTGTAGTAGTAGTAGTGGGTGTAGTAGTAGTGGTGGGTGTAGTAGTAGTTGTGGGTGTAGTAGTAGTAGTGGGTGCAGTAGTAGTAGTTGTGGGTGTAGTAGTAGTAGTAGGTGTAGTAGTAGTAGTTGTTGGTGTAGTAGTAGTGGTGGGTGTAGTAGTAGTGGTAGGTGTAGTAGTAGTTGTGGGTGTAGTAGTAGTTTTGGGTGTAGTAGTAGTAGAGGGTGTAGTAGTAGTTGTGGGTGTAGTAGTAGTAGTGGGTGTAGTAGTAGTTGTGGGTGAAGTAGTAGTGGGTGTAGTAGTAGTTGTTGGTGTAGTAGTAGTAGTTGGTGTAGTAGTAGTAGTGGGTGTAGTAGAAGTGGTGGGTGTAGTAGTAGTTGTGGGTGTAGTAGTAGTTGTGGGTGTAGTAGTAGTTGTTGGTGTAGTAGTAGTAGTTGGTGTAGTAGTAGTAGAGGGTGTAGTAGTAGTAGTGGGTGTAGTAGTAGTAGTGGGTGTAGTAGTAGTAGTGGGTGTAGTAGTAGTAGTGGGTGTAGTAGTAGTAGTGGGTGTAGTAGTAGTAGTGGGTGTAGTAGTAGTAGTGGGTGTAGTAGTAGTAGTGGGTGTAGTAGAAGTGGTGGGTGTAGTAGTAGTTGTGGGTGTAGTAGTAGTAGTTGGTGTAGTAGTAGTAGTGGGTGTAGTAGTAGTAGTAGTAGTAGTGGGTGTAGTAGTAGTAGTTGGTGTAGTAGTAGTTGTTGGTGTAGTAGTAGTTGTGGATGTAGTAGTAGTGGTGGGTGTAGTAGTAGTGGGTGTAGTAGTAGTTGTGGGTGTAGTAGTAGTAGTTTGTGTAGTAGTAGTAGTGGGTGTAGTAGTAGTAGTGGGTGTAGTAGTAGTAGTGGGTGTAGTAGTAGTTGTGGGTGTAGTAGTAGTGGTGGGTGTAGTAGTAGTAGTGGGTGTAGTGGTAGTTGTTGGTGTAGTAGTAGTAGTGGGTGTAGTAGTAGTAGTGGGTGTAGTAGTAGTAGTAGTGGGTGTAGTAGTAGTAGTGGGTGTAGTAGTAGTAGTGGGTGTAGTAGTAGTAGTTGGTGTAGTAGTAGTTGTTGGTGTAGTAGTAGTAGTGGGTGTAGTAGTAGTAGTGGGTGTAGTAGTAGTTGTTGGTGTAGTAGTAGTTGTGGATCTAGTAGTAGTTGTGGGTATAGCAGTAGTAGTGGGTGTAGTAGTAGTTGTGGGTGTAGTAGTAGTAGTTGGTGTAGTAGTAGTTGTGGGTGTAGTAGTAGTTGTGGGTGTAGTAGTAGTAGTAGTGGGTGTAGTAGTAGTTGTGGGTGTTGTAGTAGTAGTTGGTGTAGTAGTAGTAGTTGTTGGTGTAGTAGTAGTAGTGGGTGTAGTAGTAGTGGTGGGTGTAGTAGTAGTTGTTGGTATAGTAGTAGTGGTGGGTGTAGTAGTAGTGGTGGGTGTAGTAGTAGTGGGTGTAGTAGAAGTGGGTGTAGTAGTTGTGGGTGTAGTAGTAGTTGTGGGTGTAGTAGTAGTAGTGGGTGTAGTAGTAGTCGTTGGTGTAGTAGTAGCTGTGGGTGTAGTAGTAGTGGTGGGTGAAATAGTAGTTGTGGGTGTAGTAGTAGTGGTTGGTGTAGTAGTAGTGGTGGGTGTAGTAGTAGTTGTGGGTGTAGAAGTAGTAGTCGGTGTAGTGGTAATTGTTTGTGTATTAGTAGTTGTTAGTGTAGTAGTAGTGGTGGGTGTAGTAGTAGTAGTGGGTGTAGTAGTAGTGGTGGGTGTAGTAGTAGTAGTGGGTGTAGTAGTAGTGGTGGGTGTAGTAGTAGTTGTGGGTGTGGTAGTAGTAGTTGGTGTAGTAGTAGTAGTTGTTGGTGTAGTAGTAGTGGTGGGTGTAGTAGTAGTGGTGGGTTTAGTAGTAGTTGTTGGTGTGTTAGTAGTGGTGGGTGTAGTAGTAGTTGTGGGTGTAGCAGTAGTAGTTGGTGTAGTAGTAGTAGTTGTTGGTGTAGTAGTAGTGGTGGGTGTAGTAGTAGTTGTTGGTGTAGTAGTAGTGGTGGGTGTAGTAGTAGTTGTTGGTGTAGTAGTAGTGGGTGTAGTAGTAGTAGTAGTGGGTGTAGTAGTAGTAGTGGGTGTAGTAGTAGTGGTGGGTGTAGTAGTAGTTGTTGGTGTAGTAGTAGTGGGTGTAGTAGTAGTAGTGGGTGTAGTAGTAGTGGTGGTTGTAGTAGTAGTTGTGGGTGTAGTAGTAGTGGTGGGTGTAGTAGTAGTTGTGGGTGTAGTAGTAGTAGTGGGTGTAGTAGTAGTAGTGGGTGTAGTAGTACTTGTGGGTGTAGTAGTAGTGGTGGGTGTAGTAGTAGTTGTTGGTGTAGTAGTAGTGGTTGGTGTAGTCGTAGTAGTGGGTGTAGTAGTAGTAGTTGGTGTAGTAGTAGTGGTGGGAGTAGTAGCAGTAGTGGGTGTAGTAGTAGTAGTGGGTGTAGTAGTAGTAGTGGGTGTAGTAGTAGTGGATGGTGTAGTCGTAGTAGTGGGTGTTGTAGTAGTAGTGGGTGTAGTGGTAGTTGTTGGTGTAGTAGTAGTTGTTAGTGTAGTAGTAGTAGTGGGTGTAGTAGTAGTGGTGGGTGTAGTAGTAGTGGGTGTAGTAGTAGTTGTGGGTGTAGTAGTAGTAGTTGGTGTAGTAGTAGTAGTGGGTGTAGTAGTAGTTGTGGATGTAGTAGTAGTGGTGGGTGTAGTAGTAGTTGTGGGTGTAGTAGTAGTAGTTGGTGTAGTAGTAGTTGTTGGTGTAGTAGTAGTTGTGGGTGTAGTAGTAGTTGTGGGTGTAGTAGTAGTTGTGGGTGTAGTAGTAGTAGTTGGTGTAGTAGTAGTAGTGGGTGTAGTAGTAGTAGTAGTAGTAGTTGTAGTAGTTGGTGTAGTAGTAGTAGTTGTTGGTGTAGTAGTAGTTGTGGGTGTAGTAGTAGTTGTGGGTGTAGTAGTAGTTGTGGGTGTAGTAGTAGTAGTGGGTGTAGTAGTAGTAGTGGGTGTAGTAGTAGTAGTTGTGGGTGTAGTAGTAGTTGATGGTGTAGTAGTAGTGGTGGGTGTAGTAGTAGTAGTTGTGGGTGTAGTAGTAGTAGTGGGTGTAGTAGTAGTAGTGGGTGTAGTAGTAGTAGTTGGTGTAGTAGTAGTGGTTGGTTTAGTAGTAGTAGTGGGTGTAGTAGTAGTATTGGGTGTAGTAGTAGTAGTGGGTGTAGTAGTAGTTGTGGGTGTAGTAGTAGTAGTTGGTGTAGTAGTAGTAGTGGGTGTAGTAGTAGTTGTTGGTGTAGTAGTAGTTGTGGGTGTAGTAGTAGTAGTGGGTGTAGTAGTGGGTGTAGTAGTAGATGGTGTAGTAGTAGTAGTGGGTGTAGTAGTAGTAGTGGGTGTAATAGTGGGTGTAGTAGTAGATGGTGTAGTAGTAGTAGTGGGTGTAGTAGTAGTAGTGGGTGTAATAGTAGTGGTGGGTGTAGTAGTAGTGGTGGGTGTAGTAGTAGTTGTGGGTGTAGTAGTAGTAGTGGGTGTAATAGTAGTGGTGGGTGTAGTAGTAGTGGTGGGTGTAGTAGTAGTTGTGGGTGTAGTAGTAGTAGTGGGTGTAGTAGTGGGTGTAGTAGTAGATGGTGTAGTAGTAGTAGTTGGTGTAGTAGTAGTTGTGGGTGTAGTAGTAGTAGTGGGTGTAGTAGTAGTAGTGGGTGTAGTAGTAGTGGTGGGTGTAGTAGTAGTAGTGGGTGTAGTAGTAGTGGTGGGTGTAGTAGTAGTTGCGGATGTAGTAGTAGTTTTGGGTGTAGTAGTAGTAGTTGGTGTAGTAGTAGTAGTAGTGGGTGTAGTAGTAGTGGTGGGTGTAGTAGTAGTGGTTGGTGTAGTAGTAGTAGTGGGTGTAGTAGTAGTTGTGGGTGTAGTAGTAGTTGTGGGTGTAATAGTAGTGGTGGGTGTAGTAGTAGTAGTTGGTGTAGTAGTAGTTGTTGGTGTAGTAGTAGTGGTTGGTGTAGTAGTAGAAGTGGGTGTAGTAGTAGTTGTTGGTGTAGTAGTTTTAATGGGTGTAGTAGTAGTGGTGGGTGTAGTAGTAGTGGTGGGTGTAGTAGTAGTGGTGGGTGTAGTAGTAGTTGTTGGTGTAGTAGTAGTGGTGGGTGTAGTAGTAGTTGTGGGTGTAGTAGTAGTGTTGGGTGTAGTAGTAGTGGTGGGTGTAGTAGTAGTTGTGGGTGTAGTAGTAGTGGTGGGTGTAGTAGTAGTTGTGGGTGTAGTAGTAGTGGTGGGTGTAGTAGTAGTTGTGGGTGTAGTAAAAGTGGTGTGTGTAGTAGTAGTTGTTGGTGTAGTAATAGTTGTGGGTGTCGTAGTAGTAGTGGGTGTAGTAGTAGTTGTATGTGTAGTAGTAGTGGTTGGTGTAGTAGTAGTGGTGGGTGTAATAGTAGTTGTGGGTGTAGTAGTAGTAGTGGGTGTAGTAGTAGTAGTGGGTGTAATAGTAGTGGTGGGTGTAATAGTAGTAGTGGGTGTAGTAGTAGTTGTGGGTGTAGTAGTAGTGGTGGGTGTAGTAGTAGTTGTTGGTGTAGTAGTAGTGGTGGGTGTAGTAGTAGTGGGTGTAGTAGTAGTAGTTGGTGTAGTAGTAGTGGGTGTAGTAGTAGTAGTGGGTGTAATAGTAGTGGTGGGTGTAGTAGTAGTGGTGGGTGTAGTAGTAGTTGTTGGTGTAGTAGTAGTTGTTGGTGTAGTAGTAGTTGTGGGTGTAGTAGTAGTTGTTGGTGTAGTAGTAGTGGCGGGTGTAGTAGTAGTTGTTGGTGTAGTAGTAGTGGTGGGTGTAGTAGTAGTGGGTGTAGTGGTAGTAGTGGGTGTAGTAGTAGTTGTGGGTGTAGTAGTAGTAGTAGTAGTTGATATAGTAGTAGTTGTTGGTGGTGTAGTAGTAGTAGTAGTTGCTACGATTGAACTTTGGCTAGTAGTTGGCTCTGCTGCAGGTGGAGAAGAAAGCAATAAAGCATAGACTGAAATGATTGCAGAAATCCACGCATTTTCTGACAGGAAAATATTGTCTTCCCTCGCTATTTTTGATGTATGTATGTTGTCGACATATAATCATATTGAAGGTTTTACTATTGATCTTCCTTGATATTATAGACATACAATTCCTTACCTTTCACATTAGAGTGCATTGTATATACTTCGTACACAAATATCATACAACTACTCTTTTCCTTCTCAATAACACATGCCTATAAACAATTCGATAATGGCCGTTAGTCGTTAGACGGTTGTAGCTATCGCATACACAATTATACAATATGTATCATTAAACAATAATAGATGTAGTTCTTGATAAACAATTCAGTCACTATGATAAGTGTTTGATACATTATAGCTACTTGTGTCACTATATATATAATACAATAGCTGATCTTGTGCTTGACGCTCGATAGCACATCTACACAGTCTGTGATCCCTATAATGATTCTCGTTGATAAGATGAACCTAAGATGAACGTAACCACACAAGCGGTTACACCGATTGTATCGGTACAGCCTGCCAAACACTGTATCAACAGCCGTAAGGTCCTCCCGGGACTGGTATAAGGGGTACACATAGGACTACACTACAGTGACAAGTAGCCGATGGTACACGAACACCCTCAAACTACGATTCTAAGAAAAGTAGAATAGTAGATTATTTCAAGTGAATTATATGTAAAAATGTGCATAAAATTATCCAGAGGTAGCTGCAGCCCCGAAGGTACTGATTAGCGGACCGCCTTGTAACTTCAAAGAGGAATGTAGCGCGCACACAGGTGATTTCACATTCAAAATGAAGGAATCGATACAGTTTGTGCTCTGTAGTTTACAGCTGTTTTGTTCTTCTATGCACGAGTCACCTTCGTAATGATCTACTGTAACTGTGACACTTAACAGTGCCATTCTATAACATTATTCTGAGATGGAGTTACCTAATTTGTCACCTTAAACCTTATTTAAAATAGTTGAATAACTTGTGTTTTTTTCTAGAATATTTTGTCATCGAAGAATGTGAAAGCGTGCTCAGTTTGGTTTTAATGAATGACAAATGTGAGCACTGATAGGTATAACAAGCAAAAGTGCTGGTCGTATGCTGATTTATGGCGCCCATATCACTATAAACGTACGTTTTTGTCAATCGCGCCAAAATTATTCTCCGTAGCGTCGTAGTCATGTTCACCTCAATAGTGTTGTAATATGCTATTATTACGCATGTCTTTCCTGTGTTATCTTTTTTTATATTTAACAATCCATTTGTTTTACAAAAATAATCTAAAAACTATGTTTCTCTTAATGTATATAGGTCTCGTAATTTGGTTATATTTTGGTTGGAAGTATGTCCAACGAAAATAAACAGCAAATACTATGTTCCTATGTTAATTCTAAATCTGTTTATCTAACTCTCTGTTAATTAAAAGATTTAGGAAAATCTGATTTTGAATAAATAGAAGTTAAATACGTCAGCATCGCACACAACACATACTAGGCTAAGGCAAGCACCACAACCCAAGGCAAACAAAACATCGGTGGATGGACTTACCTGGTGTTGTCGTGGTCGGACCGGCAGTTGTCGTAGTTGTTGTCGGTGTTGTTGTGGTCGGAGATGTAGTGGTGGTTGTATCCGGAGTTGATGTTGTGGTGGGAAATGTGGTCGTTGTCGGAGTCGTGGTTGTGGTTGAAGTTGGAGTCATGGTTGTGGTTGGAGTCATGGTTGTGGTTGAAGTTTGAGTCATGGTTGTGGTTGTGGTAGGAGTCATGGTTGTGGTTGTGGTAGGAGTCATGGTTGTGGTTGAAGTTGGAGTCATGGTTGTGGTTGAAGTTGGAGTCATGGTTGTGGTTGAAGTTGGAGTCATGGTTGTGGTTGGAGTCATGGTTGTGGTTGAAGTTGGAGTCATGGTTGTGGTTGGAGTCATGGTTGTGGTTGAAGTTGGAGTCATGGTTGTGGTTGGAGTCATGGTTGTGGTTGAAGTTGGAGTCATGGTTGTGGTTGAAGTTGGAGTCATGGTTGTGGTTGAAGTTGGAGTCATGGTTGTGGTTGAAGTTGGAGTCATGGTTGTGGTTGGAGTCATGGTTGTGGTTGAAGTTGGAGTCATGGTTGTGGTTGGAGTCATGGTTGTGGTTGAAGTTGGAGTCATGGTTGTGGTTGAAGTTGGAGTCATGGTTGTGGTTGGAGTCATGGTTGTGGTTGAAGTTGGAGTCATGGTTGTGGTTGAAGTTGGAGTCATGGTTGTGGTTGGAGTCATGGTTGTGGTTGAAGTTGGAGTCATGGTTGTGGTTGAAGTTGGAGACATGGTTGTGGTTGTGGTTGGAGTCATGGTTGTGGTTGAAGTTGGAGTCATGGTTGTGGTTGAAGTTGGAGTCATGGTTGTGGTTGAAGTTGGAGTCATGGTTGTGGTAGGAGTCATGGTTGTGGTTGAAGTTGGAGTCATGGTTGTGGTTGAAGTTGGAGACATGGTTGTGGTTGTGGTTGGAGTCATGGTTGTGGTTGAAGTTGGAGTCATGGTTGTGGTTGAAGTTGGAGTCATGGTTGTGGAAGTGGTAGGAGTCATGGTTGTGGTTGAAGTTGGAGTCATTGTTGTGGTAGAAATTATTATTGTGGTTGGAGCCGGTGTTGTAGTTGTGGTTGGAGTCATGGTTGTGGTTAGAGTCATGGTTGTGGTTGGAGTCATGGTTGTTGTTGGAGTGGTGGTTGTTGTTGGAGTCATGGTTGTGGTTGGAGTGGTGGTTGTGGTTGGAGTGGTGGTTGTGGTTGGAGTGGTGGTTGTGGTTGGAGTCATGGTTGTGGTTGGAGTCATGGTTGTGGTTGGAGTCATGGTTGTGGTTGGAGTCATGGTTGTGGTTGAAGTTGGAGTCATGGTTGTGGTTGAAGTTGGAGTCATGGTTGTGGTTGAAGTTGGAGTCATGGTTGTGGTTGAAGTTGGAGTCATGGTTGTGGTTGAAGTTGGAGTCATGGTTGTGGTTGAAGTTGGAGTCATGGTTGTGGTAGGAGTCATGGTTGTGGTTGAAGTTGGAGTCATGGTTGTGGTTGAAGTTGGAGACATGGTTGTGGTTGTGGTTGGAGTCATGGTTGTGGTAGGAGTCATGGTTGTGGTTGAAGTTGGAGTAATGGTTGTGGTTGAAGTTGGAGACATGGTTGTGGTTGAAGTTGGAGTCATGGTTGTGGTTAAAGTTGGAGTCATGGTTGTGGTTGAAGTTGGAGTCATGGTTGTGGTAGTGGTAGGAGTCATGGTTGTGGTTGAAGTTGGAGTCACTGTTGTGGTAGAAATTATTGTTGTGGTTGGAGCCGGTGTTGTAGTTGTGGTTGGAGTCATGGTTGTGGTTGGAGTGTTGGTTGTTGTTGGAGTGGTGGTTGTGGTTGGAGTGGTGGTTGTTGTTGGAGTCATGGTTGTGGTTGGAGTGGTGGTTGTTGTTGGAGTGGTGGTTGTGGTTGGAGTCATGGTTGTGGTTGGAGTGGTGGTTGTTGTTGGAGTCATGGTTGTGGTTGGAGTGGTGGTTGTGGTTGGAGTGGTGGTTGTGGTTGGAGTGGTGGTTGTGGTTGGAGTGGTGGTTGTGGTTGGAGTGGTGGTTGTGGTTGGAGTCATGGTTGTGGTTGGAGTCATGGTTGTGGTTGGAGTGGTGGTTGTTGTTGGAGTCATGGTTGTGGTTGTGGTTGGAGTCATGGTTGTGGTTGGAGTCGTGGTTGTGGTTGGAGTCATGGTTGTGGTTGGAGTGGTGGTTGTTGTTGGAGTCATGGTTGTGGTTGGAGTGGTGGTTGTTGTTGGAGTCATGGTTGTGGTTGGAGTGGTTGTTGTGGTTGGAGTGGTGGTTGTGGTTTGAGTGGTGGTTGTGGTTGGAGTGGTGGTTGTGGTTTGAGTGGTGGTTGTGGTTGGAGTCATGGTTGTGGTTGGAGTCATGGTTGTGATTGGAGTGGTGGTTGTGGTTGGAGTGGTGGTTGTGGTTGGAGTGGTGGTTGTGGTTGGAGTCATGGTTGTGGTTGGGGTGGTGGTTGTGGTTGGAGTGGTGGTTGTGGTTGGAGTCATGGTTGTGGTTGTGGTTGGAGTGGTGGTTGTGGTTGGAGTGGTGGTTGTGGTTGGAGTCATGGTTGTGGTTGTTGTTGGAGTGGTAGTTGTGGTTGGAGTGGTGGTTGTGGTTGGAGTCATGGTTGTGGTTGGAGTGGTGGTTGTGGTTGAAGTCATGGTTGTTGTCGGGGTGGTGGTTGTGGTTGTGGTCGGTGTCGTGGTTGTGGTTGGAGTCATGGTTGTGGTCGGTGTTGTAGTTGTGGTCGGTGTTGTAGTTGTGGTCGGTGTTGTGGTCGGTGTTGTAGTTGTAGTCGGTGTTGTTGTTGTGGTCGGTGTTGTTGTTGTGGTCGGTGTTGTAGTTGTGGTCGCTGTCGTGGTTGTGGTCGGTGTTGTAGTTGTGGTCGGTGTTGTAGTTGTGGTCGGTGTTGTTGTGGTCGGTGTTGTTGTGGTCGGAGTTGTTGTTGTGGTCGGTGTTGTAGTTGTGGTCGGTGTCGTGGTTGTGGTTGGAGTGGGGGTTGTGGTTGAAGTCATGGTTGTTGTCGGGGTGGTGGTTGTGGTTGTGGTCGGATTCGTGGTTGTGGTTGTGGTTGGAGTGGTGGTTGTGGTCGGTGTCGGGGTTGTGGTTGGAGTGGTGGTTGTGGTTGGAGTCATGGTTGTGGTTGAAGTGGTGGTTGTGGTTGGAGTCATGGTTGTGGTTGGAGTGGTGGTTGTGGTTGGAGTGGTGGTTGTGGTTGGAGTGGTGGTTGTGGTTGGAGTGGTGGTTGTGGTTGGAGTGGTGGTTGTGGTTGGAGTGGTGGTTGTGGCCGGTGTCGTGTTTGTGGTTGGAGTGGTGGTTGTGGTCGGTGTTGTAGTTGTGGTCGGTGTTGTTGTTGTGGTCGGTGTTGTAGTTGTGGTCGGTGTTGTAGTTGTGGTCGGTGTTGTTGTTGTGGTCGGTGTTGTTGTTGTGGTCGGTGTTGTAGTTGTGGTCGGTGTTGTAGTTGTGGTCGGTGTTGTAGTTGTGGTCGGTGTTGTTGTTGTGGTCGGTGTTGTTGTTGTGGTCGGTGTTGTAGTTGTGGTCGGTGTTGTTGTTGTGGTCGGTGTTGTTGTTGTGGTCGGTGTTGTTGTTGTGGTCGGTGTTGTAGTTGTGGTCGGTGTTGTTGTTGTGGTCGGTGTTGTAGTTGTGGTCGGTGTTGTTGTTGTGGTCGGTGTTGTTGTTGTGGTCGGTGTTGTTGTTGTGGTCGGTGTTGTAGTTGTGGTCGGTGTTGTTGTTGTGGTCGGTGTTGTTGTTGTGGTCGGTGTTGTTGTTGTGGTCGGTGTTGTAGTTGTGGTCGGTGTTGTTGTTGTGGTCGGTGTTGTAGTTGTGTTCGGTGTTGTGGTCGTGGTTGTGGTCGTGGTTGTGGTCGGTGTCTTGGTTGTGGTTTGAGTCATGGTTGTGGTTGGAGTGGTGGTTGTGGTCGGTGTCGTGGTTGTGGTTGAAGTCGGGGTCGTGGTTGTAGTCAGAGTCGGTGTTGTAGTTGTAGTTGTGGTTGGAGTTGTAGTTGTGGTCGGTGTCGTGGTTGTGGTTGGAGTCGTGGTTGAAGTAGGAAATGTAGTGGTTGTCGTTTGAGTTGTAGTTGATGACCCTGAAATAAAGGTATATAGCTTCAAAACTACTGTATGAAACTAGCAGAGACTCATTGTAAAATTTTAAAAGTCACAAAAGTGAAATTCTTACAAATATTCGAAATTCAGTGCGCATGTATACACTATGAAACAATCAGAATGCCACACGTGACATCACCGTCAAACATATACAATCACATGAAGGGAAAAAGTCAGTGCCAGACCAGTTTAAACATACTCAGAGGCCGCTATATAACCATATATGACTAACGATCTTCCTTGGACTGATTGATATAGTCTTATAAATCAAATAGTCTCGGGTAATAACTTTGATGAACACAGTGCTATTTCAATCAAGGCTTAGATTTGAGTAATACACTGTTTAAAAGACATGTATGCTCAATTGTGTTCCTCTAATTGTGTCTGTTTATTTTAAGATGCGTCTCCGAAAAGAATCCAATAAGCATTTGGTCTCATTCGGGAAACTTCAAACAACAACATTTTACCCCAAACTACTGTACAATATACCGGGTATACATTTATCACATAACTGACCCGTTCAGTCATGTCATACGTCCATGTCATTGATATGGTATTACACACGTGTAATAACACTAGAGTGGCGTCATGAATAAAAGACGTCTTTATGACGTCATATAATTGTCTCGGTAGTGAAAATCGAAGAGACAACGTAGAAATTAGAATTGAATTCAAGAGTTTTGGTTTATTTTCTCATGAATAAACGTAATGTGATAGATAGAATCTTACACTCGTGTCAATGTAATATCGAATTTATAAAACGAATTAAATACTTCAATATGTCACGAGCATTTAGGCGAGTGACATAATGAATTATTGAACTCGTTTAATTAGTTCTATGATACACTGCCACTCACGTAACATCCTCTTTATACATTTTAATATACGTCCGATCCTCTTTATCTCGAACTTGTAAAACTCGAATACCCCGTTGAATTCGAAGCATTGTTTTCGGTCCCGACCGCGCTTAACACTGGCAATAAAACTCAAGTAACTCGAATACTCAGATAACTCAAAGTTTTACCACGGTCTCGTCAACTTCGAGGTAACGAGGTTCGACTGTACTTACAACTATCAAATAATAAAAACTATTATACAATATACCCTTCACATTATCATATACATTACCATATACATACTTCAAACTACGATACAATATATATAGAGGTTACACAACGAGTGGTTATTGGATATAGTATTTATTTCACTCGAGTTAGTTAATTTTCAAAAGTTACAAAAGACACGAGCTTGGCTTTTGTAACCTTTAAAAATCAAAAATGATTGTTTCTACCGCTAACTGTAGTGTGGCTCGATTTGAAATACATGCCGTATGTTTTGGACAGGGTGGGCGCAGTGACATCACCCATTTGTTAAAAGTCACTCATTTATATTAAAAAATGGTTTCGCTTTACAAATTTTATCATTTTCAAAGTAATTTCTTCGGCAGTAATTTCAGGACAAAAAGAAAGTAATATTAATATACTGAAACTATACAGTATTTCATTAAACTAATAAAAATGAACTACAGATTATACATGTATGCACGTAAACAGATGTTCCCGTCAAATGATGACGTCGTGAACTATTAGCACGTGTCATTTAACCACGTGATTAAAAACTATTTCCGGCCAAAAATCACCATGCCAGCCAACAAAACTGCGTCAAGATTTTAATCTACTTGTTGTTTTAGTGGTTTTGTTTATACAACAGTTTTAATGATTAATTGACGCCATTGTAGTTGAATAACATCCACCAATTGAGGTGAAAACCCTTTTTCTACCACAATAGTTTGGTGTTATTCAACTCTCAGGGTATCAAATAATCATTACAATTGTTGAATACCATTTTGTTTATACCACACATGGAATAAACTCTAAGCGCATTTTGATGGGCTTACATAATGAACTTTGGCCGATACAACGTCACTTGCTGATTGTTTACGACGTCATCGAATGTTGACGTCGCCACCACTTGGCGGGAATATATATACGAGACGATACGTTTTGCGCATATCATAGTACGTCGATCTCTCCAGCTGTTTCCGACTGAGATTGAGATTGAGATGGTAGAAACAGGTCATACGACTCGTGGTTATCAACTATAGAATATATTTCACTTTTTTTTAAGTTACAAAAGACACCCAATCCAGCTCGTGTCTTTTGTAACTTTAAAATATTTAACTTGAGTGAAACACAGTCCATATCAAACAGCCACTCGTTGTGTAATCTCTATATGCATTACACTTTACTTCAAACATTGTACAATATACCATTATACGTGTACATTACAATGCACTCTCAAACTACGATACCGGAAACTACAAAACAAGGTTCACGTGGCCGAGGAGCAGCGACAACATTGTTTTACCAATTAAGCAATGACTGGTTTAGCAAATGTTGTTACAGTCCTATAACACACATTGCTATTGATGACAAACTTAAGGTTGCTGACAAACTAAATAAAGCTGGGTAGTATTGTTATTACTGACAAACTTAATATAGCCCAGTATGATTGTTATTACTGACAAACTTAATATAGCCCGGTAGGATTGTTATCACTGACAAACTTAATATAGCCCGGTAGGATTGTTATCACTGACAAACTTAATATAGCCCGGTAGGGTTGTTATTACTGACAAACTTAATATAGCCCAGGTAGGATTGTTATTACTGACAAACTTAATATAGCCCGGTAGGGTTGTTATCACTGACAAACTTAATATAGCCCAGTATGATTGTTATTACTGACAAACTTAATATAGCCCGGTAGGATTGTTATCACTGACAAACTTAATATAGCCCGGTAGGGTTGTTATTACTGACAAACTTAATATAGCCCAGGTAGGATTGTTATTACTGACAAACTTAATATAGCCCGGTAGGATTGTTGTTACTGACAAACTTAATATAGCCCGGTAGTATTGTTGTTACTGACAAACTTAATATAGCCCAGTATGATTGTTATTACTAACAAACTTAATATAGCCCGGTAGGGTTGTTATTACTGACAAACTAAATATAGCCCGGTAGGATTGTTATTGATGACAAACTTAATATAGCCCAGGTAGGATTGTTATTACTGACAAACTTAATATAGCCCGGTAGGATTGTTATTACTGACAAACTTAATATAGCCCGGTAGGGTTGTTATTGATGACAAACTTAATATAGCCCGATAGGATTGTTATTGATGACAAACTTAATATAGCCCGGTAGGATTGTTATTACTGACAAACTTAATATAGCCCGATAGGGTTGTTATTGATGACAAACTTAATATAGCCCGGTAGGGTTGTTATTACTGACAAACTTAATATAGCCCGGTAGGGTTGTTATTGATGACAAACTTAATATAGCCCGATAGAATTGTTATTGATGACAAACTTAATATAGCCCGGTAGGATTGTTATTACTGACAAACTTAATATAGCCCGGTAGGGTTGTTGTTGATGACAAACTTAATATAGCCCGGTAGGGTTGTTATTACTGACAAACTTAATATAGCCCGGTAGGATTGTTATTACTGACAAACTTAATATAGCCCGGTAGTATTGTTATTACTGACAAACTTAATATAGCCCGGTAGGGTTGTTGTTGATGGCAAACTTAATATAGCCCGGTAGGGTTGTTATTGATGACAAACTTTATATAGCCCGGTAGAATTGTTATTACTGACAAACTTAATATAGCCCGGTAGAATTGTTATTACTGACAAACTTAATATAGCCCGTTATGATTGTTATTGATGACAAGTTTGATATAGTTCGGTAGGGATTAATGTAAGTTAGTCATCAATAGCAATGTATATTATAGGACTGCAACAACATTTGCTAAAGCGTTATTTACCTATATCTAAATTTAAATAGATTTATTGTACTTTATTAAGTTATTTCGAACAGGTTTTGATCAGCAAATTAACTGTAGACAACAATGAAGTTGTTGACGTCACAATAGATATGGATGACGTCACAATAGCAAATGTTGTTACAGGGTTATAACAACATTTGCATTCAAATTGCATTACAATGGAGGATACAGAGCATATGTAAATACAAACAAATGAATGAAAGTCAATTTTGGCTACTCACCTAGCGTATGTTCTACATTGATGAAGACGAGCCATGACAGGAAGCCGAAAAAGAGCATGTACCGCATCTACAAAATAAAACAGAGATGTACCGCATCTACAAAACAGAAATGTACCGCTTCTACAACACACGACAAATGTACCGCATTTACAACGCAAAACAGAAACGTACCCGCATTTACAAAACAGGGAAGAAATGTTGACAGCCGCAAATAACCGTTAACACAAATTAGTTGGTTACGTTCAATTAACACATCTACAAAGTTATTGTGTTTGATTCAACGGAAATAATACTTAAATACAAATGTCTACTTCGCTATACAATTTGTGTAGGTGCAATGTTAGCATTGAGTTTTTATGTTACATAATAGAGTTGAAGAGAATGCTGAACAAATATTTATATGGACATTTTACTAGCACAAAATGTAAAATCATTATCACTTTACCAATATCATTTTAATTCAAAATCAATAAAAAATCAAACTTTCAAAGCTTCATGAACTATTTTACACAAGAACGTGTTTCTCTTCTTTTTCAACATAAATCCATTTTGTCATGTATTTCTTTCCAGTGTTACACTATCTCTGAAAAAATCCTTTAGCACTGTCACTACCAAAAATCAATTCTCTGGCAAGATATTAAGTTCGTCTTGTATTACAATTGCCTTTGCGAATCTTTTTTGTGTGATTTTACTGTATTTATTAAACGCTGTTATCGTGTAAAGCTTATGGCAATGTAATAAACACATTTTAAAAAGAACCCCAAAAAACACGAACTGTCCATGATGATTCCTACGACGGTGATATGGTCAAAATGTGATGTCGTGATACTTGTTACACACAGATCTACGGGCCTTTTGTTTGTAACTTAAACCTCCCCGTGCTTGTTTGGCCATAGTTTGTACCGAAATTTTAAACATTGATATATAGACACATATAACAATGATAGACATTAAGAATTTATTTTAAAATAGTTTCATGTTTTACATTTTTTTTTGTGATGAAATGAAATATGAGAATTACAAGTAGTGGATATATTTTCTATGTTTATAGATAAGACTGAAATTCAACAATTTCAATAAAAATATCAGAAACGTGTTTCTTTTCATACTTTTCTGTTTTCCCTATAACACACTTAAAAGGGACTCGGTCATTGCCAAGAAAACATAGAAAAACTGTTCTCCTTCTTTGTCCAACATCTAAGTCACTTAAACGCTTAATCCTAACGTGATAAATGTAACACTGATTTGTAAAGTCTCCTCGGCAATCCCAGTCACTTCCGGTGAGCGTTGGACTAACTTCCGGGCCTGTTAAGTTGTTTTCAGTTAATCTGAAGCTGACAAATCCTTTTTAACTTGGAAAAGATCGATAAATGTGAATGTACACCGCCCTCCCAGTATCTTATCGGCATTAATGGCGGGAAATAATGACCACGAATAATAGTGTGTTACTGTCGATCTATGGGTCAGTCAGGGCTATTCTACCCGGTCACTTTGTCTGTTTGCCTCTGTAACAGAAGAACCCATTACCTCAGTATCGGAGATGATATCTCAGATAGCAAATGATTAATAGGGCGAATTGTCCGATATAACTCCCCAATCCAGCATATAAATATCACCTACCTGTCATGCATCAAAAACTGATTTCATGAGCATTTCCTGTGTATTACTAATCTTTTTTTTTAATCCTTAAAATAGCCAGATTCAAACAGATTATACAAACAATTATCTTAACATCAATTTCCAAATGTACGGTTCTTAGAGCTTTTTTTTTTTGTAATTCTGACAAAAACCCAACATGCATCAGTGTTTACATAATTATCAACTGTCAGTGAAGTGTTTAACACGGTATGACCCGTGACTGATTTAACTTAGAATGGCTCTACAATGAGCAAGTATACTATACTTGGGAAATAGAATATTCTTTGTTCCTGTTTTGATATATGATAGGGCACAGGGCTAGGCCCGGACCTATGTCATTATGAAATGATTGTCTAATAAGTATTTAACCTCTCTCTAATATAACAACTCCCATTACTATATATCTGTGACAAGGGAAAGAACTAGTTTGAACGAGAAAATCGACCTATTTTCACTCTAAGCTCGTTTTCGTTGCTGAATGAAGTCCAATGTTTCACATGCATGCCTCATATTAAAGTTGAAACTTTCATCTTTCCGTTGATACCAAATATATCCCGTTACACGTCTGTAGTAGTTAATTAGGCTGCATAGAATCCGAGGATTTGGCTGAAAAACTATAGGGGGACATTTACATGTCCAGCGTGTCATACCTAATCTAACAACGGGTATAGCTTTACTAACGCGGTGATTACAGAAACCGGCTTTGCAGTTCCATCACAAATGTTAAAGCACGTTACCCTACGTATACCTTGCAGTGGGATGTTTATCGCTATTGTAATCCAGGTCATCCGAGTTTAAATTCACGGTTCGCCGAAGATGCGGCTATTTTTTAAGTTTACATATGTTTGGAACCCATCTAGATTTTCTCCCTGCTCCTGTAAACCGACAAACCAGTTGCACTGGACGGGTAAATGTCCATCTACGGTTTTCCATGCAAAACCTCGGATTATAGGCAGCCTAGTAAGCAATAATAGGCGTATAGCGGGATATATTTGGTAAAAGTTTCACCTTTAAAATGAGGCATACATGTACAAAATTGGACTTCATTCAGTCATTCAGTGACGAAAACAAACTTAGAGTGAAAATAGGTCGATTTTCTCGCTCAGGCTAGTTCTTTGCCTTGTCACAGATATATAGTAGTGGGAGGGGCTTTATTCGAAAGAGGTTTAATAATTATCAGACAATCATTTCATAATGGCATAGGTCCGAGCCTAGCCCCTGTGTGACAGGGTAGTGTGATACACATTGCTGACAATGAATTGGTTTAGCTACAACGAACCCTTCTCGGTACACTACAGTCCAGGTGCCCTTGGACAGTGGTCAGGGGTTTAAAATTGTTTAAAATCTATTTACTGGTTGTTTACATGGTAACCAGATTAACATGTAGTAATACGGGTTTCATATCTATAATGATCCAGAATCCAATAAACCAGCTGAGCGGTAAATCCTGCCGCGTGACCATGAAGTCAAGCTTTACAAAATATCATTTCGTGGTTTGATGTACCTAAAATCATCCCAATTTCACAACATGGCGAAAACCGATAGATTTATGATAAGCGTGTTTATTTTATTACAATGACAATTATTTTTGATTTTTAGATATAAACTTGTTTTCTATTTTGATTTTTAGATATAAATTTGTTTTTTATTTTACAATAGTTTTTGTCATAGACGAGGGAGAGTCTGTCCCCCCCCCCCCTCGTCTCTGTAGTACCGGGACACTGCGGCCTTTCTAGATCACACTTGTCACACTGGATTCGTCCCCTTGTTAATAAAACTGATAATTCAGTGTTAACCCTTTTACCATTTGTTCGCTATCTAAGAGGACATGTAAGTTATTTGTTTTTAATATCATGAGTGATACACAGATAATATATATATATATATTTTATTTTTTACGGTTGACTTTCATAACGGTAGGGTCCGTGATAGGCATAATAATGAAACTGTCGCTTTCCCGAAACATGCAACGGAGCGGACAGCCTACATCGTGGAACTACATCAACGCATGTGTATCAATGACGTACTTCCGGTGTAGCATTTTCATTGTGACCGTCGTCAGTTGTGACTTAGCGGTACTGCGCAGGCGCCGGTGTGTTTCACTGGGGATTGGAATTATTTGCCATACATACACTATCTGGATATATAATTATCGATATCGAATGTTATCATCTATTGTGCCATTGGTCCCATCAAGTGATTAATTTCTTATTGTACTGTGCAGTTCGTCACAGCCCGTTGTGTTACCTTATCTAAACGATCAGTTACGTAGGTGTAGATCTGATCGTTTAGGTTAGTCTTTGGATTGATGTATAATCGCTGTCTGTTCTAATATTATGATCCGAAACTCTATTTATTTGTTATATACATATTAATTTTGATATTTTTCCAAACGGTCCCCTATATAACGTCGGCCAGGAGGGAATCGGTCATACTTCCGTATCTAACTACACTATGTATCCCCGAAGTTATACCAACAAGCACTGTATCCGTCGTCAAAACAGCACTCTCATCCTTCAAATATTTACCTTTGTTCCCTTTCATTTCATTCCACAACACGAGATATAATCTGAAGCCTGTTGAAGTGGGTCTTGTTGATAGAGAAGTTACACATTGCGGAAGTCGCGTTTGACTCTGGTTTGTAATTTTTTTTCAAACGAGAAATTACAATTCATATTAAAAATCTTGAGTTTGACCTTTGATATTGGAAATAGGTGATTGCTGTTTACGTGGACGCAAGCTTTAAGGGTCGCCGTCGGTCCCGTCCGTGCCCCGCTTAGTTTGAAATGTTTCTATGAACAAAAACGACTAGAGAAAGAGCTGTATTTTCCCTATTCACAATGAAGTCGTGAAGTTATTTCATCATCGTACATAGTCAATTTTCGTACTCAGCAATGTGTAAATATGTGTCCAGCGTGTCATACCTAATCTAACAACGGGTATAGCTTTACTAACGCGGTGATTACAGAAACCGGCTTTGCAGTTCCATCACAAATGTTAAAGCACGTTACCCTACGTATACCTTGCAGTGGGATGTTTATCGCTATTGTAATCCAGGTCATCCGAGTTTAAATTCACGGTTCGCCGAAGATGCGGCTATTTTTTAAGTTTACATATGTTTGGAACCCATCTAGATTTTCTCCCTGCTCCTGTAAACCGACAAACCAGTTGCACTGGACGGGTAAATGTCCATCTACGGTTTTCCATGCAAAACCTCGGATTATAGGCAGCCTAGTAAGCAATAATAGGCGTATAGCGGGATATATTTGGTAAAAGTTTCACCTTTAAAATGAGGCATACATGTACAAAATTGGACTTCATTCAGTCATTCAGTGACGAAAACAAACTTAGAGTGAAAATAGGTCGATTTTCTCGCTCAGGCTAGTTCTTTGCCTTGTCACAGATATATAGTAGTGGGAGGGGCTTTATTCGAAAGAGGTTTAATAATTATCAGACAATCATTTCATAATGGCATAGGTCCGAGCCTAGCCCCTGTGTGACAGGGTAGTGTGATACACATTGCTGACAATGAATTGGTTTAGCTACAACGAACCCTTCTCGGTACACTACAGTCCAGGTGCCCTTGGACAGTGGTCAGGGGTTTAAAATTGTTTAAAATCTATTTACTGGTTGTTTACATGGTAACCAGATTAACATGTAGTAATACGGGTTTCATATCTATAATGATCCAGAATCCAATAAACCAGCTGAGCGGTAAATCCTGCCGCGTGACCATGAAGTCAAGCTTTACAAAATATCATTTCGTGGTTTGATGTACCTAAAATCATCCCAATTTCACAACATGGCGAAAACCGATAGATTTATGATAAGCGTGTTTATTTTATTACAATGACAATTATTTTTGATTTTTAGATATAAACTTGTTTTCTATTTTGATTTTTAGATATAAATTTGTTTTTTATTTTACAATAGTTTTTGTCATAGACGAGGGAGAGTCTGTCCCCCCCCCCCCCCCCCCTCGTCTCTGTAGTACCGGGACACTGCGGCCTTTCTAGATCACACTTGTCACACTGGATTCGTCCCCTTGTTAATAAAACTGATAATTCAGTGTTAACCCTTTTACCATTTGTTCGCTATCTAAGAGGACATGTAAGTTATTTGTTTTTAATATCATGAGTGATACACAGATAATATATATATATATATTTTATTTTTTACGGTTGACTTTCATAACGGTAGGGTCCGTGATAGGCATAATAATGAAACTGTCGCTTTCCCGAAACATGCAACGGAGCGGACAGCCTACATCGTGGAACTACATCAACGCATGTGTATCAATGACGTACTTCCGGTGTAGCATTTTCATTGTGACCGTCGTCAGTTGTGACTTAGCGGTACTGCGCAGGCGCCGGTGTGTTTCACTGGGGATTGGAATTATTTGCCATACATACACTATCTGGATATATAATTATCGATATCGAATGTTATCATCTATTGTGCCATTGGTCCCATCAAGTGATTAATTTCTTATTGTACTGTGCAGTTCGTCACAGCCCGTTGTGTTACCTTATCTAAACGATCAGTTACGTAGGTGTAGATCTGATCGTTTAGGTTAGTCTTTGGATTGATGTATAATCGCTGTCTGTTCTAATATTATGATCCGAAACTCTATTTATTTGTTATATACATATTAATTTTGATATTTTTCCAAACGGTCCCCTATATAACGTCGGCCAGGAGGGAATCGGTCATACTTCCGTATCTAACTACACTATGTATCCCCGAAGTTATACCAACAAGCACTGTATCCGTCGTCAAAACAGCACTCTCATCCTTCAAATATTTACCTTTGTTCCCTTTCATTTCATTCCACAACACGAGATATAATCTGAAGCCTGTTGAAGTGGGTCTTGTTGATAGAGAAGTTACACATTGCGGAAGTCGCGTTTGACTCTGGTTTGTAATTTTTTTTCAAACGAGAAATTACAATTCATATTGAAAATCTTGAGTTTGACCTTTGATATTGGAAATAGGTGATTGCTGTTTACGTGGACGCAAGCTTTAAGGGTCGCCGTCGGTCCCGTCCGTGCCCCGCTTAGTTTGAAATGTTTCTATGAACAAAAACGACTAGAGAAAGAGCTGTATTTTCCCTATTCACAATGAAGTCGTGAAGTTATTTCATCATCGTACATAGTCAATTTTCGTACTCAGCAATGTGTAAATATTGTAAAAATGTAAGAACAAAATGGAAAGAAGTGCAAATATATTTTGTATTATTAACCGCATTTCCACGCTGAAAACAAAATCCATTAATGGTTTGACTGGCGGAGTAGCAGTCGCTAAATATCAGCGATCGTTGTTTAATTGCTGTATTACATATAAGTTATACCCACTCTCTACATCTGCCATGACTGGTAAACATAATAAAAACTCAAAGTTATTGATTCCCCGCACTCTTCTATCAAAAAACATACGTATTGCAACTAAAAGAGCAATACAAACCGGACGCGAAGCCACCCTCGAAATGAATATTTAATTGAAAGACTTTCCTTGCATGGGTCAGATTCCAATAAAACTGTGCCATCGTTCCTTCAATTTAAGTGTTTATGTAACGAGAGCGCTGCTCTGTAAATAAATCAACACGTGTCTGCAATCACGGTTTATTGACATACACCATAAATTACAATTACTCACGAAAAATAGTTTTCTTAATGTTTTAATGAAAACAATTTACACAAGCATTGATTGCCCAAGCCAGTGAAGATACCAGCGGTTTCTTAGTTTCGTTTTTCTTTGGTGGGGAGGGAATTCTGGGAAACGGGTACTTGGAAGTTCCATGTACGTAATTTAATAACGTGACAACCACCAGTGTCGTCATGACAACTATATCAACAAATCCTTACAATAGGTGTGTATCGATTTGTGATTTCTCGGGAGACTAGTTCAGTAAAACAGAGGCATCTGATCAAGGTGAATACCTCATCCACGCTTCTACTCAAATAATGCGATGCTGCCTGAACTGATATCGCGAGATCTCACACAAGCGGGAAGTGAGGTGTAATAGGTGGGTGGCAGACATATGGTCTTAACCGTTTAATGTCATTTATTTTACACGTTTAACAATTTACAAGTTTATCTTTGAGTAACAAGGGAGGGCAATAATTTTTTGTAGCAAAACTAATAATTATTTATCGGGTTTACAGCTAAATATATATTAACTTTTATTATAAAGTTTTCTGTGATGGCGGTCAGCTCGAACGCTAGGAAAAATTGTCGGAGAAAGGGAGCATAGAACGATAGGGGGAATTGTCGGAGAAAGGGATAATAGAACGCTAGAGAGAAGAATTGTCGGAGAAAGGGATAATAGAACGCTAGAGAGAAGAATTGTCGGAGAAAGGGATAATAGAAAGTCGACTGTATAATGTATGAATTACAATTATATTGTTGAATGAGTTAAACGACGTATAAATTAATTAAATTAGCGTACTTAAGCATTCTGGATTTTATCGTAGTTTATATGTGTCCTAATACCCCACGAGTCTGTCAACGATGGCTAACCAGGCTCTGCACCAGTTAGGATAGTGTGAACAAGTCCACTGGGACACTTAGATTTAAATATCTCGTCCATCAAGTACAGGATTGAAATTTCACAATACCAGAGAGCATTGACTGTTGGTGTACCATAACAATGAGTATAAATAAATAAATCAGCCGACATTATTATGTTCAACCGACAATGTCCTTATTTTATCTAATTCTGTAATGTGGCTGGTTTGTGTCTGTTTGTTATTTCAGCGATGGACGAGAATGAATATGTTTTATTGTCATCTTGTTTCAAAAAAGACAACTAATTTTTTTGTCGCAATAAACAAGTACTCGATTCAATTACTATGTCCCCGTGAAAAGTTTGATGCACGTTAACTAGTTTGATGACAAAACGGAAGTGATTGAAAGCAATTATTAAATAACAAAACCACAGAGTGAATATAATTGTGTTGATGTTATGAATGTAGCATGTGTGGTATGTTTAAGTGTCAATTCCTTTTGTCTTGACAGAAATTACATTCATTTGAGTTAGAGTCAAATTAAATATTATCCGGAATTATGAACTATTATAAATATTGATCTATTCCGTTTACAGACTGGTAATCCTAACCTCTGAATATGTGATATCCGACTTTATAGTGCTACCACACCCCACCCGGTCACATTATAGCACCAAGCAGAGAGCAGTAACTACTATTTTATGTTTTGGCCAGGGGGCAGAATGCAAAGCCGTCCTCACAGGGCGAACTCTTATTTGAAGGCCAAAAGTGAGGTTGTGAAAGGGGTGACAGTAGGAAGAAAAAGTAAAGCAGTTTGTCAGAAAAGACAGATAACAATCTGATTAAAATCATATCTTGATCTCCGCGCCGTTC
Source organism: Mimachlamys varia (assembly GCA_947623455.1). Lineage (NCBI taxonomy): Eukaryota > Metazoa > Mollusca > Bivalvia > Pectinida > Pectinidae > Mimachlamys > Mimachlamys varia. The sequence continues at coordinate 6,536,449 of OX392534.1, forward strand.
CGTAAACTTCTCTCTGCTGCGTTAATATCTGAGATAAACCAATAGAGGGTCATGTCCCGATGACCTTTCGCATTAGCCAATCAAATTACTACTGGCAGAATCTTGACAGTGAAATTTTGAGGCGACAAAGCTTGCATGAACACATTTTCCCGTTTAGTCATTTCGTCACCAAAAAGTTCGTGTGGAATAATGTGACAAAATGGTTTGCTGCAAGATGACAGGTCGTTGGAAATTTATTTTAGTGTTAAGTAAAGAGGCGACAAAGGTCATCTGGACGTGACCTCTTATGGGATGTTGTCAGATCCTTGTAAAACGGAGTGAGAACAAGGATCTGTATTTTAATCAGATTGAGACAGATAATATCCAAAATTTAGTCGCCTCATACGATCATGCAATGGGGCAGCAGGTACAATATTATTACGCCTCATCTGCAGGGAAATACATGTTATACAAACGAGCCTAGCTAATGTTTTTATTAAGACGTGCTAAAAGAAGAACACTTAGTGACAAGCTAATACATAATTTTAAAAGGAAACGTCTATTGGTAACATCCTATCTGTAACGCCCTCCTCCCTTTGCCAACGTAGCCAGTATCAATGCCATCGCCACGTGACAATCGAGACGCCAAAACTCTGACGTCACTTAAGGTGTAGTCACCTGTATGAGTAAAACGTCATACATATGAGCAGTGATGTACATACATGTACGAGCTGGCTGTAAAATATCACGTCAAATGTTTCTAAAATGTTGTTTATCAATAATTAGTTGGAGAAAATATATAATTATATGTTTAACATCAGTATGCAAAAAGTAGTGAAAGTTTTCTATATCAATAAATTACAGACATAAGTATCACAGGAAAATGCTTCATGTTGACCTCGGAATGTCGTGGCCATGTTTGTGATACCTTGGTAACATATGTTGACCTCGGTGTGACGTGGTTAGGTGTGTGATACATTGGTAAGATATGTTGACCTCGGTGTGACGTGGTCGGGTGTGTGATACCTTGGTAAGATATGTTGACCTCGGTATGACGTGGTCGGGTTTGTGATACCTTGGTAAGATATGTTGACCTCGGTATGACATGGTCGGGTTTGTGATACCTTGGTAAGATATGTTGACCTCGGTATGACGTGGTCGGGTGGGTGATACCTTGGTAAGATATGTTGACCTCGGTGTGACGTGGTTTGGTGTGTGATACCTTGGTAAGATATGTTGACCTCGGTATGACGTGGTCAGGTTTGTGATACCTTGGTAAGATATGTTGACCTCGGTGTGACGTTATCGGGTTTGTGATACCATGGTAAGATATGTTGACCTCGGTATGACGTGGTCGGGTGTATGATACCTTGGTAAGATATGTTGACCTCGGTGTGATGTGGTCGGGTTTGTGATACCTTGGTAAGATATGTCGACCTCTGAAAGACGTTGTCGGGTGTGTGATACCTTGGTAAGATATGTTGACCTCGGTGTGACGTGGTTAGGTGTGTGATACCTTGGTAAGATATGTTGACATCGGTGTGACGTGGTCGGGTTTGTGATACCTTGGTAAGATATGTTGACCTCGGTATGACGTGGTCGGGTTTGTGATACCTTGGTAAGATATGTTGACCTCGGTATGACGTGGTCGGGTTTGTGATACCTTGGTAAGATATGTTGACCTCGGTATGACGTGGTCGGGTGTGTGATACCTTGGTAAGATATGTTGACCTCGGTGTGACGTGTTCGGGTTTGTAATACCTTGGTAAGATATGTTGACCTCGGTGTGACGTGGTCGGGTTTGTGATACCTTGGTAAGATATGTTGACCTCGGTATGACGTGTTCGGGTGTGTGATACCTTGGTAAGATATGTTGACCTCGGTATGACGTGGTCGGGTTTGTGATACCTTGGTAAGATATGTTGACCTCGGTATGACGTGGTCGGGTTTGTGATACCTTGGTAAGATATGTTGACCTCGGTATGACGCGGTCGGGTTTGTGATACCTTGGTAAGATATGTTGACCTCGGTGTGACGTGTTCGGGTTTGTAATACCTTGGTAAAATATGTTGACCTCGGTGTGACGCGGTCGGGTTTGTGATACCTAGGTAAGATATGTTGACCTCGGTATGACGTGGTCGGGTGTGTGATACCTTGGTAACATATGTTGACCTCGGTGTGACGTGGTTAGGTGTTTGATACCTCGGTAAGATATGTTGACCTCGGTATGACGTGGTTAGGTGTGTGATACCTTGGTAAGATATGTTGACCTCGGTGTGACGTGGTCAGGTTTGTGATACCTTGGTAAGATATGTTGACCTCATTGTGACGTGGTCGGGTGTGTGATACCTTGGTAAGATATGTTGACCTCGGTATGACGTGGTCGGGTGTGTGATACCTTGGTAAGATATGTTGACCTCGGTATGACGTGGTCGGGGTTGTGATACCTTGGTAACTTATGTTGATCTCGGTATGACGTGGTCGGGTGTGTGATACCTTGGTAAGCTTTGTTTACCGCGGTATGACGTGGTCGGGTTTGTGATACCTTGGTAAGCTTTGTTTACCTCGGTATGACGTGGTCGGGTGTGTGATACCTTGGTAAGCTTTGTTTACCTCGGTATGACGTGGTCGGGTTTGTGATACCTTGGTAAGCTTTGTTTACCTCGGTATGACGTGGTCGGGTGTGTGATACCTTGGTAAGCTTTGTTTACCTCGGTATGACGTGGTCGGTTGTGTGATACCTTGGGTAAGATATTTTGACCTCGGTATGACGTTGTCGGGTGTGTGATACCTTGGGTAAGATATTTTGACCTCGGTATGACGTGGTCGGGTGTGTGATACCTTGGTAAGCTTTGTTTACCTGGGTGTGACGTGGTCGGGTGTGTGATACCTTGGTAAGATATGTTGACCTCGGTATGACGTGGTCGGGTGTGTGATACCTTGGTAAGATATGTTGACCTCGGTGTGACGTGGTCGGGTTTGTGATACCTTGGTAAGCTTTGTTTACCTCGGTATGACGTGGTCGGTTTTGTGATACCTTGGTAAGCTTTGTTTACCTCGGTATGACGTGGTCGGGTGTGTGATACCTTGGTAAGCTTTGTTTACCTCGGTATGACGTGGTCGGGTTTGTGATACCTTGGTAAGCTTTGTTTACCTCGGTATGACGTGGTCGGGTGTGTGATACCTTGGTAAGCTTTGTTTACCTCGGTATGACGTGGTCGGTTGTGTGATACCTTGGGTAAGATATTTTGACCTCGGTATGACGTTGTCGGGTGTGTGATACCTTGGGTAAGATATTTTGACCTCGGTATGACGTGGTCGGGTGTGTGATACCTTGGTAAGCTTTGTTTACCTGGGTGTGACGTGGTCGGGTGTGTGATACCTTGGTAAGATATGTTGACCTCGGTATGACGTGGTCGGGTGTGTGATACCTTGGTAAGATATGTTGACCTCGGTATGACGTGGTCGGGTTTGTGATACCTTGGTAAGATATGTTGACCTCGGTATGACGTGGTCGGGTGTGTGATACCTTAGTAAGATATGTTGACCTCGGTGTCACGTGGTCACTCTCCCCGCACACCTGGTACGGAGAATACAATCTGCTTCATTATACATAGGGTGTGGTAATTCAATAGTACTTGTAATGGCCGGCTATCAATAATTAACTAGCTTCTATCAACAAGACCATGCATCAATACGGCTATTAACACTTGGGTCTATCAAGACGTTTTTTTACACGTAAATCATTGGTCAATAAAGGTAAGCAATACGTTTCTACCTGTATAATACATATAATTTACACGTGTTCACCTGGACAGGTACACCAGGTGTGTTAGCTGCACTCTCAGGTATATTCTAGAAATAAACAATTTAATTCATAAGAAATAACTGCTTTTTTAGATATCCTTTACTAATTGACCTTGACGTAACACTTCTGTATATTTACATAAACTTATCACCTTTTGACCCCACACTTATTACAATAGTCTGCTTATTAATCAATGCAGCCATGCTTCTAAAACAGCATAACACATCCTTGTAACATAATTAACAATATTCGTAATGTATTATTTGAAATCTCTAAGCGATACTCTTATTAGCTACACGAAATATAAATAAGGCATCCTTTATTTTCTGTTTCAAAGATTAGAAAATGCACTGTACAACGATTAATGATATGAGATTACAAAAAAATAATAGTTTTTTTTAATCTCGCTTACCATCTGTTTCCCTTTTTAACCCCGTTATAATTACAATACAGACCTATTCCAAAGACATTTTAAAAACTACCGGCGATTCATTTGGTCATAACTTTAGGCAGAATCGACGTTAGCTTCAAAATGATCTGATAATGTTCCTAGATAGTTGGCTTTGTTTTGAAATGTTTATAACGGAAAGGACACCACGAAATAAGTTACGAGTGAGTTTGATGAGAGCCAATGATCGATGCAGGCCTGCTCATTTGCAGCATAATTATGGATGCATCGTTACGTTTTATATGGCGTCATGTGACCAGATATTATAACGCCTGGCTACACATCGGTGAGTTATATTGTGTTATCTCCTTAAATGATTTAATATTGGTAGTAGGAATAGGTTGTCGTATATCGTATAAAGTGAACGGTTTATTAAGTATTGTAATAATGATGATAGTATCTTTTATTTATAAGAGATTACATTAATAAGACAAAATATATTTAAATATTCATACTACACACATAAATTTGACAATACGTAGCCCAGATGCAGCCATTATAACTTTACACTATAAAAAATCCTGTAAGTATTGACATTTAAAAACATCAACAATGCCAGTATTGTGATGATTTTCATCTATTAACTTAAGTTTAATAGAGCTTGAATGAATACAAACACGAACGTTTATAATAATTTGCTGTGTCGGTTGGGATAATAATTGTACGAGACCGAAATTCTGGTATTGCTCAAGCTGATATTTCTAACAAAGTTAACAAAGTTAACAAATTACTTCAAACAATCTTGGTTGTCCTCATGTGAAATTTTAAATGCCAGACCTGTATTTCCAGAAAAAACATCTCTTTTTAACGACCATTTTAACTGGGTTAAGCGGGATATAGAAGGGGTAAGCTATAGTGATAGTTTGATAACATTGTGTACTGTGATAGATAAGTAAATAGTGTATATAGTGAAAAGTTTATCAAATATTGTATATATAGTGACATTTTTATTAGATATTATAGTGTTAGTTTTATTAAATAATGTGCACATTTATGGTGTTATTAGATATTGTATATATAGTGTTGGTTTTATTAAATAATATGTACAGTTATGGGTTTATTTGATATTGTATATAAATATAGTGATAGTTTTATAATTGTGATGTTTTTATGAAATATTATATGTATAGTCATGGTGTTATCATATATTGCATATAGATAGCGTGTTCCATTTAGCGGAACGTTCCGGTTGTTCCGGAACGAACCAGACGTTCCGCTAAATGGAATGCGACGTTCCCCCGGAACGAACCGGTTCGTTGGGAACGTCTCTTTTGAGCGTTCCATATTGGATCCAATATGGCGGCCATTGAAAGGTTTTCATGTCAGATGTTCAATAAATTGTAAATAGATATATCTGTAACCAATTAGACTGCATTCAATCAGTAAAATAAATCGTTACCGACTCCTAGTGGCATCATAGTGTGAAAACCCTTGTCAATAAAAGCGATAAATCGCATTGTTTTGCAGATTTTTATGACTGAACCGATTCGATTATTTCCGGAAAAGTCGTTTCTGTTTTCCTTCCCGATTATTAGATCTTCACCCAGACCAGTTAGCACATCTAGAACGTTCCGATAAAAGGAACACACTATTGTGTTGGTTTGATTAAATATTGTATATATAGTGTTCCATAATGTGTCTCTTGCTGAGAATATTGATGAAGCACAGTACAATGCTATTAGCCCAATATAACACTTATGTAACGTACAGGCTGTCACCCATCCAACAACTGACCACGCTCACCGTTGCTTAACTAGCGTGAAGGGGTCCCCGGGTTAAACCGCATGCCTGAAAAAGCTAGCTTGCCAGTTAGGCAGTATTTCCCCCTCATATACCTAGCTGGACATTACACTTAATTTATTAATTTTCGTGATCAGTTCTAGACTTACTGTATTTGTATCGTGTAGTGTATTGACATTATTAGAATTCCTAATGTAGTTATTGTATATTGTACATGCATCTACAACAGTGTATAAAGCTTATTTTAAATTCTTGATGTTAAATTCGTATCATTGTTATCATTGATTCGGACACTACACCACACCCGTCTGAACCATTGTAGGCCGTCGAATTCAAATTGTTCATATAAATAGAATTCGAAATATTAAAGGCCCAATATACGTAACTTCAGGGACATTTTCGTGATTCTGAAAAATCATTTTAAAAAATCCAGTTGATAACCATGCAAAAATAAGCCTAAAACGAAGTAAACCTGAGCGGTAACTAACAAGAAACTCTTGATAGAAAAATCCAAAGAATTGAAAATAATTCAGGTGGGGCCCACTTCAATAACAAACCGAAGGTCGAAAACGGTTCGGAATGGACGCGTGTTTACAAATAGCGTGTTTCAACTGCTGCTGTACCGGAAACCGCGAAATAATTCATCTCTAATATTGCTGATATAAGTTAATCTTAACTAAATCTATAAATATAATTAGTTACTAGGCTTGATTTTCGCTTCAAGTTTTGCCGAAAGTTACGTATATTGGGCCTTTAAAAAAAAAAAAAAAAAAATTAAGGATATAAATGACTAGTCATGATTTTATATTAATATGATTTTCTTTTTCTATCTTATATTTTTGATTTTATAATTTGGGTTTGTATTTTCCTCTTTGCAAGGAACAAATCATAATTTTCAAAATGTGAGTGATTTCATCTAGTATCATCAGATGTCAGATGTTACATTTGTTTAAAATTACATGGGTTCGTAAAGTAAGACCCTAGCTTTACCGACAAAGTAACAAAAATCGATTTTATGGCTTTATATAAAACTGTTGATTACACGAATATTGTCTCTAGGTAGGTTACCATGGTAACACGACAGCCATAGTAATTAGATTGATCATGACGTGTGTACTTGCATGTTGTGTCATTTTGTGTTGACATTGGTAAATGTGATCCTCGTGTTCTGCTTGTGTAGTTTTTATCATTGGTATATTTGATCCCTATTTGATGTTTACATTGGCCTGACGCAATTATTGCTCGACAAATCAGGTACACTGTACATTCCTGTTTTTCTTATCAAAGTTTATTATTATCTAGCGGCGTATATTTTGTTTTGTTAAAAATATATGGTATATTTATATTGTGATTTCAAATGATAAAAAAATACATGTACCTGCCGTGTGAATCTAGGTCAAATCAAGTTATGTCACGTGAGCACATTTATTTCTCACAAAGAACTTGTTTTTCAAACAGAGAATAACAAAAACTGTTGATTTGTGATAAGATAAATGCTTTTATTCAACACAAGCAGCAATTGAAAGCATATTTTGCGAGCTGTTGAAAGCATGGTTCTTTTGTCAAGCAATTTGGGTCTTTTCAATATTTCTATGTATATTCAACTGCACCAAGAGCACCCCAAATTAAGGCAATGGAATGTTACTAAATTCATACAGGCGTTGCAGATTTGTTTGGCATTATGATTCAGTTCGTATTTGGATAACGTGATGTTTAATTGGATGGCGGGTGTCGTCAATGTAGCAGAAGACGCTTACTCTTTCGAAACACCTGGTCTTATTCTCTTGTACTTTTCTGAGGGTCTACATGTAAATCTTTCCTTTGTTCATATTTTGCCTCTTATCGATTTTGAGTTCGGATTATGGATTTATTTTTAGCTACTTGTATGGCCTCATGAACGGAAACCACTTTCGTTAACAGGTGATGTGGTCAACAGAAGAAAACTTCAATAATACTTTGATTTATCACATCAATATAAATATGATTCTATGTTTAATTTGACTTATCACATCAATATAAATATGATTCTATGTTTAATTTGACGCTATCATCATTGTAGATAATAATTATGTATACAGATGTTCCTGAGTCTGACACGGATACCAGACGCGTTTAACAGGTTGTGTGTGACCACACCTGTAATGTTTTCTATGCCCTCACAACGTCGCTAATTATTGACACAAGAGCATAACAGCCACGTTAACAGTTTATATCGTATATAACCAATATTACTTTCTAATTGGACTTCGACCTTACGTCTATATTCAGAATTATGGTTACCATGGCAACGTGAAGCTGTATAGATACATATCCTGTCTGTTCGGCGTCCAGTAATGGTTGTGTTGGCACACAACAATGGTCTATAAAGGCCAGGAGAGTGGACTTCCGACGATGACAATATATCGATTAGGCGACATTAAACGCATCATACGTTGGCGAGCACGCGCTCCCGAGGGTAAAATGGAGGGATTGAAAACATCAAAACCAGATTCAGAGTAAAATCTTTGTTTTTTGGATTGAGATAGCATCACACTGTATATTAAACTACAAAGAGTATGACATCTGTGACGCAGTATTGCATTTCTGTGTGTATAGCATCCCCGGGGCAGCACTTCATCCAAGCGCTTAAGTTTATTAATAGGTAGTTATCAATAAAGTGATCTCGTCACGCCCAAAAATTTGGTTTTAATTATTGAGATTGTAGTCTGCGTGGCTTTCATTTTGAACGAGGTAATCGTGACAGGTTAACATTGAGTGTAGATGTATTTAAACAGCACTGTTCCGTTGTAAGGTATTCCAGTGATGGGCGTCAACATATCTTAGAGAGATGTTTTTAATTGAACAATGTAAAAGTTCATCATAAATATTATATTCTATTCTTTTATCTTTTTATTTTGTCTAAAAGCGATGACGTTTCGATTTTATCTTAATAAGTGGTTTGAGTTTTGTATATAATATACATTTTAAACATTGAAAGGTATTTTGCAGAGCAATGTCTGTTACCTGTCGTTATTTTATAGTAATAATTATAACAATATAGAACATTTGATATAGCGCCCCTCTACATTTCATAGTATAATTAGATACCAAATTTATGTAATCCATACAATGCAATTATGAGGACTTTGCAGATTTACAGAAGTTGTCCGAGGAGGACGAAATAGCTGTATGATGCAGTTAAATTCATTTTTTAGCATACTCTAACTATTACTAAATTTAAAAGGTGCAGAATATGTATGTGTTACGTCATCTTTAATAAGTACTCAACTGTACTACAAGTCCTATTCCACCTTGCATATACCTCCTTATGTGTGCATGCATTTGGGTGTGCTGGAAATGTATTGTGCTCTATCAGTAGTGTGGCCGTGCATCCATCAGCATCATTTTAGTGCCACCGCACTTGAATGCTGCAATATAGATATCGCAACATCCACCCAACAACCGTATTATACTCATCCTGGGTTGTAGGTGTGGGCAGGAAAACAAAACACTTTCTCCTATCCTATGTTTTCCCCCTATGGTTGCCATATCTCTCAGAAAACAAGTTTGTTACGTGTGGTTAAAGTGTCTCCAAGGAAACGTTTACCGGAAACTATTTGCCAAAATCCCAATCTTTTTAAATGCAGATCTTTACTTTTACTCCGTTGCTAAGGATCTGACAACATCACAGTAAGAGGTCATGCATGTTCTGATTGCCTTTACATTGTCTGCACTTCACACTAAAGTCGAAATGTCTGAGTGAGGGTGTCATCTATAGCAGGTCATTCGTTACAACATGCATAATAGCTTATTGTTACGGAATGACTTCACGCACAAATGTGATTATACGAATTTTTCGTCCACCAACATTCTCTTTCAAGATCCAGTAAGCTGTAATTTGACTGGCTAATACAAACGTTCACAGGAACATGACCCGATATGGGAAGTTGTCAGATCATGTGTTGGTAGTTTATGATAAAAATGTTGTATCTTTGATTTTCTGTTTTATTTTCTAATCTTAACTTCCAAAAACTTCTTCAACTCAACTCATTCAAGATTTTTTTTAACTGAGAGCATATCTCAAGTCAAGAATTAAACATACCTTGTCACAACACTTAAACCCTTAAATCAGATATGCCTCTAAATGGAAACAAAATAAGTAGTAAAGCACTTTAACGACGTTCATGTATTCTTGTTAAAATGGGATTATGACTATGTGTACGGTGTTTTGGAAATAGGCACGATGCCTTCCCTTATCTTTTGTCTGTCGTACCTGATCTGAATTTGTTTTTGGTCCTTGTTTGGAGATTATATGGAATTATCCATACACAAATTTCCAACATCATCCCGAAATGCTTTACATTGAACCTTTCTAGTTCGCCTTCCAATTGACTATAAAGTGTGTTTGCTAACAAGGATTGTAAAACCATATTACCCAGTTCAGTTTTAACCTATTTATTCATAGCTTTTATGTACACCAACTGCTCCCAATTTCGGATTTGAGACTGGACCTAAGATGATGCGTTCGTTAAAAGTTTCGTACGCCTGAATTAAATAATCTTCTAAGCTACGGTCAGAAAATAATTATTTAAGGTTGTAGTATTTTGTTTTACACTTGTAACCTATGGGTTCGATACATTGAAAAAGTTTATTTTCATTTTATGATTGATGCTGTTTTAACTATATAAAACACGTTAAACATTGCATATTGGCAACATAGTCTTTTTTTATTACAATTACTTCAAAGTAAAAGTATTATAAGGTACCGACTGAAAGGTTAATTAGTTATGCATATGGATTTTAAGCACAAAATGTAAGCGTGCTTCAACTTGAGCCTCCGTGTAAAGAGGACCATTTTGAATTCAATATAATGATACAACAATTTATCTTTAAGGACTAGGTACAGGACAATTCAATATGGCGGAGGTGTTTTTACCAAAACTTGTTATTTTATTAAATACTGCAAAATGCATGACCAAAATAGACCACAAAGTACATTTTGTGATGGAGAATCAATAATTTCAACCATATTTTGGTACGTTTGGTGGTTTTTCTGATATTTGATGTTATATGTCTAAAAACGCGTGCACGTTTGCAGAATACTGCGAAAGATAATAAAAACAATGAATATCATTTTTTGTTACTTTAATATACACAGAATGATAGACGAGCCTTCGATTTTTGAATAAATCTCTCTTTCAATTGAAAACCGCAGAACAAGAGAACGTACTCGTCACATGAATGGCAATTTACGTACATTTAGGACACCGATTACATCTGGATCAAATTTTAAAAATTTCCATCGCCGATCGGCAAATTTATGTGGCACGCCGAATAGCCAAAACAAAAATCTTACCGTCTGCGGTATGACGAGTTATGACATTATGTCAGATCTCTTAAATCAAACATCTTCCCGTAGCATGTAGCGAACAATTATCCTATGCCCTCCATTTTGAACTATTTACTGTTTTAGATATTCATACGCCTTACTTAGAGGCATGGTGAAACATCGACAAAATTAACAATTAAATTGGATTCAAGCATGCAGTAAAGGTAAATGCTACTTGGTATATCGTCACAATGCAAAAACTGCCCGTTCCTATCACGATGAATTGTTTTTAGCGATTGCCAGTTTTCCATTTTTGGGCGAATGTATAGCACGTGAAAATATGTTGTTCGGCACTTCCGGCAGTGTTTTTTAGGTAATTTAATGATTTTGAAAGAATTGTCAACAAAGTTTAATTTGTGTTGTATAAATTCTGATGGAATTCGTATATATTATACACTTCCGCATGGATCGGACAGTATTAACTCACTGATTATACCGATTCGTTCTCGGCTTCGCACCTGTCAAACATCGCTGGCGTAAATTGTTGCCATCGTAAACATGTGTGGCAGTTGAGGCACATTGGTATCAAAATACATTTCTCAAACTTTATTAGTAATTAGGTAACCGTATCGTAAATGTAAATTACGTTATGTCGGTGTTATTATTTTAATTTTATACCTTTTTTGACACGAAACTTACATTTACATGACAAATGACCTATTCAATATAAAATAATGCCCCTATATTGCCCCCACGAGATACAGGTAACTACTTTTACCTGAACTGAAAACAGCATGCAATGGACGACATTTTTTAGAGGGGGTACCTGTGTATTTCTCCCTGATACTCTGATTTACAGAACAAAATAGAAATTTTAACACTGGGTTATCATTCTATGAACATTGCAGTAACTTTGTATTATTTTTTTGAAATGTTTCAAGTAACTATATGAAACATATTTGCGCACTCCCATTTCGATATTATTTACTGAATATTTTTTTCCTAAGTACAGATTTTTTTTAATTTGGGGGGCTTAATTGCATTTTATATCAATATTTAACATAATGGGATAAAGCTTATGCCATGTATTGGAAGGAAACATTAAAATCTCAATATTACCATTTTCATCCAGGTAACAACCAATATGGCTGTACCTAGTCCTTAATATATGCAAAAATGTTTTGATCAAGAACAGTTATATTGAAGAAGTTTGGTAAATGATTCCTCTATCAAAATAAAGTACATTGTTTACCTTTTATCCACATGGAATCATTAAACAAAAACTTTCTGGACAAAAAGCTTAATAAGCGACTACATTTGTTAAGGTAACTACATTTGACGGAGACGAATATAACACAACTTTGTTCTGGCGTTTTAAATTACACACTAATAAACACATCCCTGTTAAAATGTTTTCAAGTATTGTTTAATAGTAATAAAAAACGATTGTTTTTGCTAATGATTTTTTTTAAGCAAAGAAGCCCCAAACGTAAATAATACTCGTATATATACTATTTTCCGTGCCGTTACTGTATTGAACATTGTGCATGGACTGACAATGAAGCCTTAATTTAATTACTGATTTGAATGCAGTCAAAATATGCCTATTTCCCAAACAATTTTTCCTATTATGTCGTATAACCTGGAAAATCAGAGCACGCAAAAAGGGATGACGTCATATACCACTATGTTTGGCGCGATATTTGGTATCCAAATTCTGATTGGTTGAAGATATTTGAAGATGAAATGACAGCACACTGTGATATAGCTTATAAAAATGTTAACAATTTTTTTATATTAAATTTTAAGGAATGATCACATTGTTTTATAAATTTTACAGAAAAATGTATGCAGACAGATATTGCATCAACCGCTTTGCAGATTTTTGCAAAGTGTAGACATTGTTTTGAGTAAATATCGTATGCTTCATAAAAAATTGTGGTCATCCCAGAAATAATTGAATTCAATCAAAGTTCTAATTACATCCAATTTAGTTTTGATGCTTAAATGGTCTATTCGTCTAGTTGAATGAAATAGGTGAACTAATAGTATTTGAGGTTGCTAATATCATTTGTGGTTGTTAAAAGTATTTGTAGAGATGACGTAACACACACATGTGCTGCAACTTTTGAATTTAGTAATAGATACAGTGTGCCGAAAAAAATAATTAAACTGCATCATACAGCTGTTTCGTCCTCCTAGGACTCTTAAGTGATGCTAGGGGCCAAAAAGTGGGAATCCAAAATAGTTCTAAACTAATGTAGAAGCAGAAGGGTTATGTGCGTAAAACCCCTTTAATTTATGAATTTAGAAGTAAAAATAAACTAGTTCTATATAATTTCAAATAATGTACTACGGAATGTGTATATTATGTACCGTGCCACTATTCAAATGAGAGGAAGTATTAGGTTGCCATCTATAAGGCAGAAACCCACAGCCGACAATTGGGTCGTAATGACGATCGCATAATGTAGATTTGATTTATTCTGGAAGACCCCCCCTGGCTAAGTGGTTTATTTACCGACAGGAATAATTTATTAAGAAAACAATAATGCAAACAACAAGGTTTAGAGACGCATGTCGGTTATTAATAAATACAAACTTAACAAGAACTGCAAGTGAGTGTGACATAAAAAAAAACAATAGCGAAGGGGCAACCAAGGAACGAAACACTTAATAATTGTGATATATACATTCAACAGGCACGGATTGTAATAAAGAAAATTCAAATCTAACAATCATGACATGTTGATACCACAAGCAAGGTAGGCAAAAACAAAAGGGAATGCTGAAATTATGACATCTACAACAAGATCATTGGAGGTGATCTATATAAGGGAAAGTTAACGATCATAGAATCGATTTTATTTATACAGATATTGTCGATGGTTTTTAACCCATTTTCTGTAAATGAAGCAGAAGATTAGTTTTCGGCAGCCAGATAATATATTGACGTTTACTCCTCAAAAAAGAAATCAATTTTAAAAAGTTACTTTGTTCTATTAAGGGATAACCATATGACTTTTTAGTTAGACTATTATAATAAAACAGGGGTTTTGGTTGAAGTTTTGAGGGCCAGCTATTAGTATGCTTACATTAAGCAATACACTCAGTTTATTCCACATGGATCATATCCCGTCGAGACCAGGTAGGCAAGCTGGATATTTATCATCAATCGCGTGTACAAGATATGATCTGCTTGACTATATTAGGTTCGTTTATAAAATATAAACGGACTTAGCTGTCCGATGTTGGTCATTTTCATACCTTGACTAAGAACATGCATAGCCTACATTAACATATACCTGAGGGTCTAACTCGCAATCATTAAACGGTTCATGGTAAGACAAATGCTGAAACTGTCACGAAATTTGTGAAGAAAACGCTATACATGTTTCGGAAAAATCAAATATGAAGATGACTTTGAACTGCCTTGTAATAGATTCCTACGACTAGTGATACACATAAAGTCCCAGGAAGCAAATAATTACGAGGTGTATTTGGTAACGAACACTTAATTAAGTCAGATTTTGTCAACATTTATGATATCTCAATCCATGTAACGCTTAGTATTCGTGTGTGTTATAAATAAGTATTGAGGAAGTTACCTTACTATTGCTATCTGTATTAGAATATGGATAAGAATTCGGAATTGTGGATTTAAAAAATTAGGAAAACTTGGCAAATGAACTCATGGTAAAGTTTATGTGATAATTGAATATTTTCTAGATTGTAGTTTATTGCTTAGTGTTATTGATATGTTGGAAAAGATCCAATATTTACGATGGAAGAACGTGTTATTGTACCAAGACCTTGGGACAATGCCAATAAAAGACAATCTATCAAAATTACCTTTCTTGGAATGAGTCGATGTAATATGTTCAACAGGTATACATGTTTAGAACCTGATAAATACAGGTAACTTTGTCTGAAATAAGTTTATTTAAAATAGGTTTATTTTTTAAATAGGAATATGTTTGATATAGGTATATCTTTGAAATATGTGTATCTTTGAAATGTTTGAAATAGGTGTATGCATTTAATAGATGTGTGTTTGAAAAATATTTATGATTGAAAAAGGTGTACGTTTGAAATAAGTATATGTTAAAAATTCATGTTACAAAAAGGTGTACGGTTCAAATAGGTGTATGCTTGAAATAGGTGTATGCTTGAAATAGGTGTATGCTTGAAATAGGTGTATGCTTGAAATAGGTGTATGCTTGAAATAGGTGAGTGTTTGAAAAAGGTCTATGTTTGGAGCAGGTGTGAAATCCTAAGTCTAACCTGAAACGTGACACTGACCTTTATTTGTCCCTGAAAGGTAGCATATCATCACACAATCACATTTAGTACGGATATTATGTAAAAGGGCTTTGACCTAAAGTTAGCAACCGAGCATTATCACGATGAAAAGTCAACTTTCTGATCACCTATTACCTTGGGGAAATAAGATAATATGCTCTCAAGATAAAACATTTAACTAAAATATTATTGATAATGTGTCACAATCTTTTAGAAGATTAAAACTGTCGGCATACACATCCCTCTACTCGTATGCTGATGACAGAAATATTTCGCCATCAGTGGTAACCTGAGTAGATGGCAATCATATTCCTGACCAGATCAATCAAATATGACTTTTAATGATGACGTAACACACACATATACTGCACCTTTTTTATTTAGTAATAGATACCGTATGCCGAAAAAAATTAAACTGCATCATACAGCTGTTTCGTCCTCCGAGGACCCTTCGGTGATGCTACAAAAAGGTGATAATCAAAAATTTCTAAACTAATCTAGAAGCAGAAAGGTCAGGTGCGTAGAACTTATTTGATTTATGTTTTTAAAAGTAAAATAAAACTAGTTCTGTATATATTACGGCATCATGTTACACAGAGGTTAAACCTTTCTTGAAAATACCAACCCGGGCGGAATCATCAGGTTAGAAAACAACCGAGGTGAACTCACAGATAGTTGTCTTTATTTAAGTGTCATGTGTTAAGGAATAGTATTCTGTATACTAGATATAAAATAAGAATTTTACCAGTATGATTATATATTCTAAATGAGAATGAAAAGCAGGCACTGGCCTAATTTGTATGACAATATATATTTTTGTCTCGAGCAATTTCAACGTGTAAAACAGCCGATATTAATTTGTTTTGTAATTCACTTAAACCAATAACTAAAACAAATCTTACCTTGTTATTTTATATAAATGTCTTCGTACAGGTAAAAATCACAGATAATATCCAATGTTCAAACAAGTAAAACCAGGAGATATGGAATCTTCATCTCATTGCCGCCAGGTATACCATCCTGCTACTAAGGAATAGAGACCGTTCGTACTGTAATCAATGAACAACGTTATTGTGAACAGGTAACTAGTGCCCACCTGTCAGGAATACGTATACAGCCAAAGTAATTAAGCATCTGCCTACTGTAGTCTTGCATTAATAGATAATACCCACCTGTGTGGACATTTCAACAAGCTTGCCGTTGCTATGTAACAGTTCTCATCTACCTCACGTGAATAAAATAGAGCTTATAAAGGTATGATAGAAACTTGGGTTATATCGGCGTTAGATCACGAAAGCTGATGCTCTAGTGGCTGTTGGATTGGTGTGTCCACCATTAGCGGGTGTACAGCACACCTGAATCAAAGATAATCTCTCATTCACGGAATAGGTAGCGGCGGTATTACATGTTGTGGATTCTGGTGTTAGCCTTGCAGTATACGGATATTGTATAAAACAACACACGGACAATCTTCAGTGAGAGAAATCATAAATCACTCATGCTGTCAACGTTTTTACATTTTTGCAATAAAAAAGTGAAATTTGATGGTAGTGACGGCTTTATCATGGTCTGGCGAATGTGTTTCTATAAAGTGGCTATTGGGCAATATCGACTCAATCCAATGTGTTAGTAAAATATTGTTCCAAATCATTAGAAGTAATTTGATAATTGCACCTAATGAGAGTTGAAGGATTTTGTTCTTTGTAATCCAGATATTTATGCCTAGATATAGATTTTTCTGTATCAAAAGGTTTTGCACTAGTTGAATGCAAGAGCTAGATACAGTTTTGAGAAACGGATTGAGTTAAGTTGAAATCTCATTATTAACTTTCCTTACCCATTCCCCTTCCGCCACAAACACATCATCCCTTCCCTCTCAAAATCAATAGGAAGTCTTTAAAGAATTAACAAAAATAATCAATGGCTAATACTTGATTTCACGCATTATTTCAAATGCAAGTGTTTAAATAATGCACAGAAATTACATGCAACAGTATTGTTGGCAAGAATGTCAATAACTGTATCAACCATTGCGTCGAAAGTCGGGGTGGGGATATAGCGTTCAGTTCGTACGAACGTACTTATATTCACTTTTTGTCAGCGCTCTTGCGACTTCATTTTTGAATGGATTCTGACCAAACTTCCTATATGGGTCCAGCATGGTTATACCTTGAACAAGTTCGCGTTTCAGGGTGCCAAGGTCAAGGTCAAGGTCAGCGTTACTATTTATAGAAAATCTTTGTCAGCGCTCTTGCGACTTCATTTTTGAATGGATCCTGACCAAACTTCATATATGGGTTCAGCATGGGAATACCGCGAAAATAAATCTCTCACGAAATATAAGTGTTAACAGTACAGGGTTTGCGTTGAAGCCGTCCCTATATCTTTTTCAAGCATTGCAACTGAAAAGGACCCCACTTATTTTCAGGACTCCCAGTTAAAACATACAGAAGGACCCTATTTATTTAGGAAAGGACCCCATTTATAAAATACCCGGCGTTAACCCTGCAGTAGTATATTTGACACCTATAGTCTTCATGTGACTATATTGCATTCTGTATTTTTCTTGAATGGGACTCCATCCAAGAAAATAATAATGTACTATGCCAATTAAACCTTCTGAACAAAGGAGAATGCTTATATATGCATTTAGATACACACATAATTATAATCACTATCAGGAAATGAAGTTACTAGTGTGATGCGTAACCAGATACTGTTGAATGCATAACAATATATACCGTATTTATCTGGCAATGAACCCATGCCTGATAATAAGCCCATCCATGCCTATTGCAGTTCAGTGCAAATGACAACTGATGTTATTTCCATGTCCTGCAATAACCTCATCCCCCATTTTGAGTCAGAGTTCATGTGTTAGCACGCGAAGGGATTTGTATCGTTTGCGATGCCTTGTTATATCAACCATTGCGTTGATCAGATGTTGATAATTATATCAACCATTGCGATGATCAGTATGTTGATAATTATATCAACCATTGCGTTGATCAGTATGTTGATGATTATATCAACCATTGCGTTGATCAGTATGTTGATGATTATATCAACCATTGCGTTGATCAGTATGTTGATGATTGTGTCAACCATTGCGTTGATCAGTATGTTGATAATTATATCAACCATTGCGTTGATCAGTATGTTGATAATTATATCAACCATTGCGTTGATCAGTATGTTGATAATTATATCAACCATTGCGTTGATCAGTATGTTGATGATTATATCAACCATTGCGTTGATCAGTATGTTGATGATTGTGTCAACCATTGCGTTGATCAGTATGTTGATAATTATATCAACCATTGCGTTGATCAGTATGTTGATGATTGTGTCAACCATTGCGTTGATCAGTATGTTGATGATTATATCAACCATTGCGTTGATCAGTATGTTGATAATTATATCAACCATTGCGTTGATCAGTATGTTGATAATTATATCAACCATTGCGTTGATCAGTATGTTGATGATTATATCAACCATTGCGTTGATCAGTATGTTGATGATTGTGTCAACCATTGCGTTGATCAGTATGTTGATAATTATATCAACCATTGCGTTGATCAGTATGTTGATGATTATATCAACCATTGCGTTGATCAGTATGTTGATAATTATATCAACCATTACGTTGATCAGTATGTTGATAATTATATCAACCATTGCGATGATCAGTATGTTGATAATTATATCAACCATTGCGTTGATCAATATGTTGATAATTATATCAACCATTGCGTTGATCAATATGTTGATAATTATATCAACCATTACGTTGATCAATATGTTGATAATTATATCAACCATTGCGTTGATCAGTATGTTGGTGATTGTTGTCAACCATTGCGTTGATCAGTATGTTGATCACTACTCAACATTAAAATGATAATCAGAATCCACATGTGACTCTTTCAACTTTTTAGTTATAAATAGCACTATAAACACGCCGACTACTATTAATAAAAAGTATCCGTTTTCGTTGTTAATGTAATTGAGCATTGGGTGATATATTAGCAATCCGTTTTTATCCTAATATAGCATCAATATGATTTATCTCCCTTACGAATATCGATTGAATGATTCCACGATAGATGATAACGGTTTTTTTCAAATACAGCCACATTATTTGCATATCACAACAACAGATTAAAAACGGTCATAAACGTCAGAAGTATCTCCCTTGACAAACTTCAAGTAGTTAGATTAGATCAGACCAAATTAGGATTCATAACACAGGATAGTTGTTATGTCGGAATCATATCAGCAGCTTATAATTTACATTTACAATATCAAATCAGGATTTCACGACAGAACCAATATGCATGATTGATGTATTTTCAAAAATGTGTTCAGTGAATTATTGATTCAGCCTGACCATACATATCGCCACGCTGTGTAAACGGTATTTCCGTGGAGTGCTACATATCGCCACGCTGTGTAAACGGTATGTTCGTGGATTGCTACATATCGACGTGTGTGGTCGAAGTAGCAGAAGACGCTTACTCTCCCGGAACACCTGATCGTATTATCTTGTGCTTTTAAGAGAGTCTCCGTGGAATTTTTTCTTTTGTTGCTATTTTGCCTTTAGTTTAATCGATTTGGAGTTTGGATTATGGTTTTGTTGATGCTTTTGTATCCTCTAATTTTTTTATGCGTTTGGAGGAAAGATTTTCCAAAAGATTGTTGGCATTTCATTGCGAACAAACTGTGCCTAACACTTGGCTGACTTGTTTTTATTTTAATACGAGGCTAAGTTTGTCGAGGTGTTTATTAGGAAATGTATGCCATAGTTCTCTCTTTGAGGCCATGCCATTTACTTGGATCAGAACTAGATTTACATGTTGCGTCTTGTCGATGAAGCAGAAGACGTTTACTATTCCGTAACACCTGGTTTTAGTCTCTTGTACTTTTTCAAGAATCTATTTCTTTTCTTTATGTAAATTTTATCCATGTTTTAATTTTAGTTCTGATTATTGTTTTGTTTCCGCTTTGGTATTCTTTGATTATCTTCAAAGAACAAAACGTCTGTCAATACTGCCATGACCTTAGGCTATAATTCGGCTTTATTGATTATAAATTAGCAAATATGGCATTACGGTAAACGAATTCATGTATACTCCGACATGTTTTCATATATGCCTCTTTCACAATAACCAAGATTTTTTATGAAATAGAAGTACATGTATAATACACAACTTGGTTATTAACTGACCCAGGCACAGAACAACATAACATTTTAGAAGATATTGCAAATATGAAATAATAAACATCGTCCTCAACCAGACAGCATCGACATTCAAAATCACATGGAAATGTTGGGTAAGAATGATGAACATCTCTTGGAATAGTGAACGCAGGTACAGGGCCCAAACCGAAAACTTTGGTAAGAAATGTACGACCGATACGGTACCATGCTGAGTATTATATCAGCTTCATGCAGAACCGGAGTAGCAGCTCAATCCACTCGAAGTACCCGATATAACTCGTTCCATGACAGAGTGTTGTCGTCGGTTAGTTTCCAGAAGTTTCCTGACATTTGCCAACCAGAAAATCAAAACAAACTATTAACTTGATTGAACATCTCAAATCAGTTTTGATTTTTTGCCGAATTTAACACCGATTAAACAAACATGTCTAATAGCATGTCGTACAGTTGAAGGGAATTACAATGTCTCAGGTAATGAGCGTCGATCACAAGACATGCACTATGGTTCAAAGCTAATGAGGATAGCTCCGAATCGTCCGTCGTGTTAATGGACTAAATAACACCTGGTAAAACAAACCCAGCAGTTTGAACACGTCAAAAACGCGGCGACCACAATTATTTTCCTTTATAACATGTTTCCCATCCGTGTCATTGTCCAAAAAGTTAGCAACTGATGCCGAAAAGAACATATATTGTCATCATTTTTAGTATTCTTGCTTCAGCTTTCAAAGTGATTTTACGCATGAAAGAACTGCATGTACAGCCGAGTTCTCTCGTTTTTGAGTATGATCATCAGTGTGTTTACTTGTTGTGATTGACAATGATACTCTGTTCTCATTTTGAAAAGTTGATGTTTACTTGGATGTGACAAAGACTTACATGGCGGGTGTCGTCGATGAAGCAGAAGACGCTTACTCTACCGGAAAACCTGGTCTTATTCTCTTGTACATGGGTCTCCATGTAAATCTCTCCTTTGTTCATATTTTGACCCAGGTTTAATCAGTTTTTAGTTTGGATATGATTTTGTTAACTCTTCGGTATTCTCTTATTTATTTTCACTTTGTTATCCTATTTATAGTGTTTTACTTGACTTATTGGATACGTATGTATCAACTCGACAGGTACATATGCTTTACAAGGCACCTCCGTAGATCACGTGATGTGTTGCTAAAGATATCCCGAGAATGGCTGACGTCATCATGATGGTCAAATGCTGATTGACTTGGGAAAATAATCCATTACAGTCCTATTAACCTGAAAATGCCTTGTTCGATTACGATGTTAAAATAACTGACTCTATCAGCTTTGTGGGTGACAACGTTGAGTCTGTAGTATTACATAATATTGTCTGATACCAAAATATCAATAATCTGTCTGTTGTGTGTGTAGCAAACTGGGTTTATGTAGCATGATTAACCACATAACAATATGAAATTCATTATCACTTTATTAAAATCAGGTTCTATAGTCCCCTCATACCATTGAAGCTATCGGCCGTGATGTTCATACAGACTCCGAGCCTTGTAGTCTTCACACAACAGCTTTTGAAAAGTAAACATTCGTGTGTATAGAGAAAACAACTATGTCGGTGTGCTTTTGAGTATAAGAACGTGAGTTTGAAGACCGCTTTTCATGTATCAGTGAGAAATATATTCTTGGCTTAATAAACATGTCTACCCTGTGCTCGGGTATTGCTGTTAATGACGACCATGTGCTTCTGTCTGGTGACCAATACTCCCTTCAAGGAGTGTACTCCCGCCGGAAGCTGCTCATTACATTCACTTTATCGATTACCATGGTAACATTGACTTTGATATTAAAAATACTCAACCTTTACGTAATCGTTTGGTTTCTACTTTCAGTCGGTCATTAGCTACAACATTATGATGATCGTATTATATTGGATTAAAATGTTTCGAGTACAATGTATTTTTGGTTTTGTTCTTGTTCTCAGACAGTAAAGATGGATTTGAGTAAGCGCTACAGGGAATATAGTACTTAATTCAATCTGAGACAGTCACGCGCAAAGAGATATAAACACAGACATGGGTCTAATTAAGATCGAATGTAGTCAATGGTTTTGCAAGCAGTGATTTTATACTTGCGATACGTAAACCATGTTAGCATGGGTGTGCCAGAAATGTTGACAATATTAGTAGGTCGGTCTTGATGAATATTAAACATTATAGTGATGCTACACATCCGGGACTTCGTTTTCATTTCCCAATTAATGGAATGGGAATTCTGATGATTTTCCTAGAAACATTGAACTTAACTTTCTATGATTAAGTTAAAGTGACATTGAATATTACTCCAAATCAGCTATACTGGATATCAAGTAGCATCAACTGTTCATTTCGGACACTAAATTGGTTAAATAGATCATCATCAACCGTTTGTGCACGGCAACACTGATGTAACGTCAAGAATTGACAGGGCATCTGGTTAACCATAGTAAAGTCAATATCATTGCTTATCCGTGCTTTACAGTACTTTAGCTAAGTACATTGAGAAAACCAGGTTTGTTCTTGCTACTTGCATGTTTATGGTGGTTGTATTGAGACAACGTCAATAATCAACTTATAATTATACATGTATATATCATCTTTAACGAAGGTGCGATATATGAAAGGTGTCGTCAAATATGTGACAGACGACGGATAATTACAAATCTACCTGATCAAATACGTTCATTAGTGATCGTGTTATTGTTCTATCTGTTGCCATCCTGAGACATGCACGAGGCTACCTTCGGCCACCTGTAATGGTCGGGGTCATTCACGGTCACTGCACAGGTACTTAATGAAAGATTGACCAGCCTCAGCCAATTACTACTTTTGTAGAATTCGATAAACAAACATTAAGTCAATAACAATCTGCACTGATAAGCTATGAGAAAGTCGACATTGGATGTTTAGGAAGGATTTAAGTAATAATTATACAGACGTGTCCATGGAGACTATAATTTTGAGCTTTATTAACAGGATACGGGATAACGATGGAGAGATATGCTGATCAAAGTACTTTTCAGAATTTATTCATATCTTACCGAATGTTTTGCCGATATTCAAATAAACTAATTAACCAGTCAAGCACAAAACAAAAAAATGCATAAAATAAGAAAAAAAAAATCATGTGTATGAAGAATTTTGCCTTCAAATAAGCAAAGTGAACAGCCGGCTTTAGTTACCGCGAACCTAGAAGCTCGTAAAATGCTATCGCATGATGAAAAAGAAAGGTATGAATCATAATTCTGTAAAAAAAAAAGGCTATTGGTTTGAAACATTTTTTTTTTTGCGTCAATTGATATACAAAAAAAAAAATTTTTTTTATCAAAGTAACAAAGTGGATTGGAAAAAATATTAAGAAATATTGCAATTTATTATTAGTAGTTTAGCCAGCATTTATTTTCGACAAACAAAATAATAGATGTGTAAGATCATATGCTCTGTAATAAGTGTTTAATTTCAGCCCTCTCGCTGATATATTCCGTTTTGATATTTTTAGATTGGGTTTATTGAATAATTCGCCGAATCGGTAAATAATGCATCGTTAAAAGCCAGTTCAGACTCTGAAGAGATACCTGATGGTGATAAACACCAAGCTGGCGTTTTGTTTTTAAAGTTTAATACTTTTGGACATGTCTTTGCATGTTGTATAAACCATAGTGATGGTACACACATCTGCTATCTCCCCAATGGTACTGTTCAGTCTTTCTCCGGCTGAATGTGTTTTCACTGTATGGTGTAGTTAAATTATCATTTGGCTCGACTACATCTTATTCTGAATTATAAAGGTCTTATTCGCTTGTGTATTTACAATCACTTATATCAGCAATCACATTTTATGTCAGGAAATGCTAAATATGGAATACAAGAAGAATGACACCAGGTGTTCCGAAAGAGTAAGCGTCTTCTACTTCATCGACGACACCCGCCATGTAAATCTTTGTCACATCCAAGTAAACATCAAGTTCTCAAAATAAGAACCGCGTATCATTGTCAGTCACAACAAGTATAAACACACTAATGAGCATACTCAAAAACGACCATATTCATTTCACTTAAAGATACAGAATATTTCTCAATAAGACAAAGATGGCGACCATAAACCTTGCCCATAGTTCTGATCAACCTGCATCTCTCGAATCCTTATGTTGTTAGTTTGTCAGCAGTCGACATCGATCACGAAAATCACGATACCTAGAGCAAGCCCTAGAATATCGAATCAACTGTGACATGTAAACACCATAGGTTGGAGAAGCAGGAATGTTACTATCAAGAAATTCATTGAAAGTTCATGATCGGAAAATTGAAATCATCACGTTTATCGTATAGCTTAGTAGTAAGCTGTCCATGTTGGTCGTAATTTGAATAGAGATCGAGGTAAGCAGCTGATGTAGGAGAGTCTGTTGTGTCCTTTATTTCAAGTTAAGGAGTCTATTTACGATCGACGTGGTCAGCAAACCTCTTTTTGCTTATAGACAACACATCGTCGATATATCTGAAAGTGAAATCAAAAGATTTGGCAAGGTTTTTGTTACCTGTTCTGTTTAGCTCTTCCACAAATTCAGCCTACTATGAAAACAAAAACAAGTCAGCTAAGAGTGGGGCACAGTTTGTTCCCATGGGAATGCCAACGGTCTGCTGAAAAATCTTTTCTCCGAACTCAACAAAAATATTGTCGACCAGCAATTCAATCATCCTTACTATATCGTCTTCAGGATATTTCCTCTCAGCCTCTCTTGACGGACGCTCAACCAATTGAGCTATCTGGTCGCCGACGATCGACCCGGCCTAGATCCGCTACAAACGGTATCAAGAATGGTAGTAAGAGTATGTTGTGTCCTTAATCGCAAGTTAAGTTGGGTATATACGATCGACAAGGTCATCAGATTTCATCAACACATCGTCGATATACCTGAAGAAGAAACTGAAAAATTGGCAAGGTTTTTGTTACCCGTCCTGATAAGTACCTTGACAAATTCAGTATCGTATAAAAAAATCAGTCAAACGTTGGACTCAGGTTGCTTCCATTGATTTACACGGCGGGTGTCGTCGATGAAGTAGAAGAGACTTACTCTTCCAGAGCACCTGGTCTTATAATCTTGAACTTTTTCAAGGGTCTCCGTGTAAATCTTCCCTTTGTTCATATTTTGCCCCTAGGTTAATCAATTATGAGTTCGGATTATGGTTTTGGTGACGCTTCAGTATTCCCTGACTTTTGTAACGTGCTACAAATATGAACATGTTATTTGAAACACAAGATTGTCCGGTTTAAGGGCTCTGTGGATAATTTACATGTAATTTTACTGGTTTCCCAATGTAGTTATCACTTTATATAATTATACCTAGAGCAGATTTGACCCGTAATTATTGTGCAGTAACTTGTGAAGGCAAAGTTATATGAACTTCTGACGGGATACTTGATTTGTTTGTATTTTGTACTTTCTATCAGGAAAAGAAGATAATTAGCTGTCAGGAAAACCGACAATCAGGTGATAATGTTGCGATGTTTTCATGATTTATTGATAATCCTTACTACACAAAATCAAGCGCTGGAACGTTTCATTAATCATATCTGTCCTACATAATTTCGTCGGTCAGCTATATATAGAATCAGGAATATCTTGTATTGTGTTTAAGGCGTGGTATATCACAGAAAAACTAATTAAACGAAACAGGTAATCAAACCAAACTGGTAAAATAGTTATAAGGAGATTCATACAGTTTTGCGAATTAACATGAAATCAATATAAGCTGATATATATATATATATATATATATATATTAGCCTTTACTTTAGACCATGCTAAAAATCTAAACGTATGTTTCAAATATATCAAGCAGCTGCTATCGTATCAAAGCAACAGTCCCCCTTTTTGATTATCTCTTTTAGAATCATTGCCGTTTCCATGGCAACCGTGTCGGGTAAGATTCTAAATTACGAACTTAACAAATAAGACTGTCTTTGTCATGGCTCGCAATTACTGCAAATATACGGCAATGTAATAGATATGGCCATTATGTGTTGGATCAAATTGTGGCTTCGTAGTCTTTCAAGGCAAGTTTCCATGGAAACCCGGAAGTCGTTGTCGTTTCATCTTACATTGTATTGCACACGTTTGACGAAAGCAGCATTTGAATAACGACAATAAAGCATACTAGTTATATTATTATCAAATAAAAAGGATTCTTTGAAAGCAATCGAAGCAGTAGCTATTACAGAAAAACAACATCACAAGATCTTCAGTTACAGATTATCTGGTCGTCTGGGATGCATCATAAACATGTATAACTGTAAGGCATAACCAGTACATGACATGTGATTATGTTAACTCTGGTATCTTATGGTGATTCTTTTATCAATTTAGGATATAATACATGTATATTAAGTGATTTTTATTAATCATATTTTCATGCAAATTCAACAGAGGTAAAACAAAATTCAGAGAATACCAAAGCGTCAACAAAACCATAATCCGAACAGAAAATCAATTTATCGAAATGCAAAATATGAACTATAGGGGAGACCCTCGTAAAATTTCAAGAGAAGAACACCAGGTGTTCCGGAAGAGTAAACGTCGTCTGCTTCATCGACGACACCCGCCATGTAAATCTTTGTCACATCCAAGTAAACATCAAGTTCTCAAAATGAGAACCGAGTATCATTGTCAATCACAACAAGTAAACGCACTAATGAGCATACTCAAAACCGTCCATCTTCATATCACTTAAAGATACAGAATATTTATCAATGAGACAAAGCTACATGTATGATATACATGAACTAAGTGTTCCCTCCTGGAACAAGCATTTTTTCGCTCTTTTTTTCAAAATAAGCAAATTGCATGTAAAAAGCAAGGTCCATTGTAAGCCATGAAACATACCAATAATTGATCAAGTTCAAGCTAGCATACCACCGTACTTCCGATATAAAAGATCACCTAATTTCCTACAGTTATTCTGTACCTATTGCAACAAAGCTTTCCAATTGCAAGCAAACAATTGAACATAGATGACCTTAGAATGATTCCTCCTTCAGCATGTTGATGTTCTTCATCCCGATATTGCTATGACCTAGCTGGACACAGTTACTGGAAATTTTAATATCATCCCCAACATAAAGATAAAGTTTTTCATGAAAGGTCCTTAGTATCGCGAAACTCCATCCGTCAAATGTGGAAGATTACGCCAGGCAATGGGCTAGCTAAACGTGAACATGCAGAAATTGGATTCACGTTCAGAGTGTTTAAAATCTATCAGGTCCTCTATTCCGAAAAGAATAAACAGTTTGCGATACAAAATGAAAACTAAACACAATATTGCTGGACTCCGATGTTCCAACAACACTCAACGACCTATATGACAAGTATGTGGTTGTGTCTGCAGACAATGCATCTAATAACCTGATCCTGGTTTGCAAACACTATTACATTCATTGTTCATATTTTGCTCCTGGTTTAATCGATTTTGAGTTCGGATTATGATTTTGTTAACGCTTCGGTATTCTCTAGTTTATTTTTATATCCCCAAACAGCAATGCCGTTATACTCTTAAGTATCTATAGCACAAAATAGGGAAATGTGTTTGACTGTAAAAAGTATCACTCAAATAGTCATACATGATGGAAAAGTTCCTGCTGGATATAGTTAAGACTTATGAACATGATGAGAAGTTTGTTTTCTGCTTCTAAATTAGTTTTTCTTTTATTCCCACCTTTTGGCGCCTAGCGTCACTAAAGAGTCCGAGGAGAACGAAATAGCTGTATGATGCAGTTTAATTCATGTTCGGCATACTGTATCTGTTACTAAATTTAAAAGGCTTGGTATATGTGTGTGCTACGCCATCTTTCAACTACTGCATTTACTTGGTTGTGACCTTTTTGTTATGGCGGGTGTCGTGGATGAAGCAGAAGACGTTTACTCTACTTGAACACCTGGTCTTATTCTTTTGTACTTTTATAATGACCTCCGTGTAAATATTTCCTTTGTACATACTTTGTCTACTTAGTTTAATCGCTTTTGAGTTTAGATTATGGTTTTGATGACGCTTCTGTATTCTCTTACTTTTTTCTCAAGCCAAATGTTACAAATGTGTTTGGGTCTTTTTTATAAAAAGAAATCCGCATTTGTTTGTCTCAATATCAGCCGCTGAACTAGATTTCTTAAACAATAGTCTTCCAGTTATGTTCAGAAGTCTTAATTGTCTCTAATGAGAGCATTTCTGATGATTGAAGTTCCCTTTCGTGTGGTTCAGATCGTGGGGCGATTCACCAACCTTAAGTAACGGAACTTCGCCTTATGGTTATGACGTAGTTACACACATTCATGTCGCTCGTTTCGCTATTATAATAAATATTTGCTTCATGTTGTGTTTATTGCCCAATCGAGTTGATATGTTGCTGTAAACTTGTAGTAAAAGGCAGTTATAAAAACATCCAACAGTATGATGTCGCAGACTTTTTACCTTCAGCATCACATGGAGATATTGTTTATTGATTTTACATCTATTAGAACATGTTTCTCTGCTTCCTAATGAACTCATTGGTTAAGTGCCAATACACTGTACATGTTGCGGGATATATCTACAAGTGAGTCATAACTTTGAAATAGCTCTTGATAGAAACACTCTACGCCATTTCAATTTAAACCTCAAATCACGTGTGTCTATGTTAGTTTGAAAATGATAAAACTACGGGGTTTAAGCACCTACCCGAGGTGAAAAGACACATGTTTTGCATTTAAGATATACTTACTAATGAAGTCATAGATATATCATAAGTAGGTAGTACATGTAGTGCTGATATAGAACGATGATGTAACACACACACGCACCTTTTAAGTTCAGTAAAAGATACAGCATGCAGAAATTTTTTTTAACTGCATCATGCAGATGTTTCGTCCTTCTTGGACTCATCAGTGATGCAAGGGGCCAAAATGTGGAAATCCACAATGTCTAAACTAATTTAGAAGCAAAAGGGTCAGGTATGTAAAATTCCTATGATAAACTCAACCTAAACTAACATTTATAATAAATTATGTTTGAAGACTTTTATATACACCGACATATATAACAAAACTTTGTTACTAGGCCACCCATAGTTTACATAACCCACTGTTCATATAGATATGTATTGACAAAAGAATGATTCAAAAACCATCAACTATGCTTATGAATTTTAGAAGTTAAATCAAATAAATTCTGTATAATTTCAAATCGTGTACTATCGTCTTGATTGACAGACTGCTTTTTGTATATTAACCAATGACGAGAAGAGTGTACTCCGGAATACTGTAACAGGTATACAATGATAATATTCTCCCAAAATCGATACCTGCCAAATTTATACATGTAGGTGTTAATCTCGTGAAGATGTACATTTCATATAAATAAGTATTAGAGTACTGGATCAGCATTTTCTCAAGGACTTAATTATCTTATGTTTGATATATAGCACCTTATTCTAGATTTGTAAATCAAATATAATGAAACGCTAAGGTAAATGTATCATTATACCTGTGAGACATCAGTTCTAAAGATCTAGGGTAAAGTGTTAGCTGGTATAACTGAAAGTGACGTGTTATGTGAATTATTTTGCTTCTGAAACACCAAGAATCTTTGCATGTCCACTGATTTTGGAGACGTTGGACGTTGCTGAACCTGTTGCAATAGCAATATTTTGTTATCAGTTTAATTCTTGTATCCTCCTACAGTTCTTGGCATAGTCTGATGGCCGTTGCGATGATGTAAAATCACAAATAAACAAATATTACCATGGATTCAACGACCTATTTAGTGTACACGTACTGAATTTTTACTGGCACACGTGTCTACATCAATAATAAATTCCATGCTCTATATTCACGCTGCGTAACGCATTTTCCTGGAAATTCCTGAAAAATTAAGAAGCGATGTGCGAGGACCTCCAGTTATATCCTCGGAGTTGCGTGATGGTCGTAATATAGTTTGTATTATAATTTCACACATGATCAGTTATGAACAATACATATATTAAGTTAGGGTCCGTGAATCATCAGGTTTAAATTGAAATTACTTTTCGCAGTCATGGCTTTTCGTCGAAGCATAACAAAATATTCTATGTCATGATTATCAGGCTATGACGCGAATTCGAATGGAAATTTATTACTTTCCATGGTGAAAGAGCAGGAGTTAAAATCAATAACGAATTTAGGTCTTTATTACTTGATTATCTGTTAAAACGAATTAAATTTTCTCAAACATGTCAATTTGAATTGCATTTGTAACTTTGATACTAACAGTAGGCTTAACGATTCTGAAAATATCTGTATACTGATTTTTGGTATCGTTGATAAATCCCGAGAAATATATGATATAAATGTTCACACAACCTTTGGTATCGCCATTAACGTTAGAATACCTCGTGTTTGTTTTAGTTTCTATGGTTTTTATCGAAACACAGATAATGTTTTTACCTGTATGAACAGATCCCACGCGGCGGACGTGGGCCGTCAATAATTAATGGGGCTGTGAAGCTAGACCTTAATTACGAACATGCCAAGCCTGGTTAGTCGTACACACTCCTACTACAACGCGCAACACTGACAATAATTATCTTCATTTTGGTCAATATCAAATTCAATAAAATGACGGAATAAAGCTATTTCCCCCATCCTCATACACTGGCTATTATGCACAGATAAACACTTTCCTCGACGGAGCGGAAAAACAGCCATTTCTCGGCTGGGTACTTCCTAATAACTGACCTTTACGAGGTAACGAGTGGTCGGTTTTGCAGTAAGAATGGATCCTCTCGGGCAACGTCCCAAGTGAGTTACATTAACCGCAAACGAATGTAAGATGATTGGCGAGCACGAGATCAGCAATTAGGGCACTTAGAGCACGTGTTACCTAAATATGGACTGGCGCAGGGAATAGAAATACGGTATTGATTGAAAATGTTTTCGAAAACTACCTGTTGGTGAAACTCACCCGTCACATGGACAAGTGTTGTAGTACAACTGTTCTTTGGGGCTGAAGACGGACCAGGGCCTCAATTTAATTTAATTTATGTTTAAAAGGTAATATATTTACCACATATTTTACATAGTGATCTTTTGATATCGTTTACGGAAGCCTTGTTCAGTTTCAATATTATTCCTTACCGAGTAATGCTACTGAAGTCTGTCTCCATCAGATTCTAGTAGACTTAAGTCTACATCCCACTTTCTGTTATTGTAGATACTCCCTGAAATTATATGATGTGGCCTGGTAAGCTAGAGTAATTTTTTTCAAACATCATATCAAGTCTTATGGTAAAACAAATACAACTTTAACAAATCTTTTTTAAAATAAATTCTCTCGAAAAAGATTTATAACACGGCTCAAATGGTTTCCTATCCGTAGATCCCCTCCCCACATCATCCTTTTTATTTGTGTATTAGAGATTGATTGGACGGTAATACGAGTTAGGGACACGACGCATTGTCGCGTAAAATTAAAACGAAAATCATCTCAAAGTATTGGAAAATGTTTGTTACGCTTCTTCAAGAGGAAATGAACAACATACAGCACGAGCAATATTAATGCCCCCCTCCCCCCTATCAAGGGTCATTTAGCCTTTTTTTATATAAATGATATACTGTATATAAAACGTAGAGATATTTCCTTGCGGAGGTAAATATAAGGTCATTTCCTTGCGAAGTCTCATTTTTTTATTGTTGTTTTTTATAAATGATATGCATGTATATAAAACGTAGTGATATTTCCTTGCGAAGGTTAATATAAGGTAATTTCCTTGCGAAGTCCCAGTTTTTATTGTTTTTTTTATTAATGATATGTAAAAACCACACGAAAAGACTTGACAAAGTACAAAAGCATTAGACCAGGTGTTCCGAAGGGAATGCGCCTTCTGCCCTATTAACCACATCCGCCATGTTTGTAAAAATAATTGAAGGTAGCATTTCAAACAACGCGATTTTAAGCAATATAACCCTCAATATAAAACTTCAGTGAAATCAGATAGGGTTGATTTCTGTTGCATAAAATATCTTTGTCCTATTTGTCTCGATTCTAGTTGTAAGTAAGTGTCACACAGATTTAAAGTCTGTCGATTTTTTCTATGTAATATTCTGCTTATAATAATGAGGACCAGAAATTATTTTCATCATTCCTTATTTGATGCACAAACAATTCCCGTCCTTTCGACATCATATAATCAATGGTTGAAAACGAGTCCAGACTCTAGTTCACATCTACCTTAGAGAACCAATAATACGGTCTTATCTTAAACCCTTCCTGTTTAATAATTAAAATTAAATTCGTCTGTAAACAACGTTGTATACACATCACCCCGACAATAAGCCGGCAGTCTATTATAAATTCCATTGATCTGTATGTGATGAAATCTTCACGTAGCCTATTCGTGTGCCATCCTCGGTACGCCAGACTTGGCCATACATTTGACCTAATATGTGGTTGTATATAATTACAAGTTATATATCTATTATAAATAATTTTACAGGTAACGCATTGTTTATTACCTAACACCTACCGTAATTTCCTGTGTATTGCCCGCGGGCTATATGATTTTTTTTTAAGCAAGAAGATGTCTAGTGCCGGCTATCTACCGGTGCGGACTATATGTGTTTTTTAAAACCAAATCATTAAATAATGCGGGCTATACGTTGTAAAATGTTTCCACTTTTATCAGCATGTAGATCTAGGCTATTTGTAGACAAAATATATCATTGATAAGATAATATAGAGCTTTAATTATACACATAAACATATATATTTACAAAATAAAAACAATGTTTCCATCATATGTCTCTGATTTCCAACATTCAAAATATTTAATAACAAAGTCACATACGAATTACACTTGTACTCACCAGGTATACATTCGACGTATAACCCGCGGGCTATCTGCCGGTGTGGGTTATCTGGAATTTATTTTTCAAAACCCACAAAAATGCCTGAATTTGCTTCCCACGGGCTATACCCCCGTGCGGGTATTACGCAGGAAATTGTGGTACACAGTATGTCTGTTCGATATTTTTTTCGTATTGTGACTAAAATTCAATCAAATGATGTCGATTGAAACGCAATTCATATTTGGTTTGGTTTATTTTGTTTTACGTCCTATTGACATCCATATTTGGACGTGACAGGTTTTTTAAGGTGGAGGAAAGCCGGAGTACCCGGAGAAAAAAACGACCTACGGTCAGTACCTGACAACTTCCCCTCTTGGGATTCGAACTCGCATCGCAGATGTGGAGGGCTAGTGGTAGAATGTCGGAAACCTTAACCACTCGCCCAGCGCAATTCATATACTACATATTCAGAAGCAATAAATTAATTAACAGTAAGAAAACAAAGCATGATTAAAATTGTTTCTTCCCCAATGAAGTTGAAGTGGATTTAAGATATATTATACCAGATAAGTGATAATAAATAGAAATACAACCCGTTGATAAAGAGGTTACGGTATAAGGGTGGCTCTGATAATGCAGTGCGTGCCATAGTGCAATCGGAAACCTCTCAGTTCTTCGGTCAATGTTCTTCGGAAAAACCCATCCAGCCCAGGTAGGTCTATTGATCGCAGGGAGTGGCCAACGCGTGCTAACCTGAGATGTTGTGAGAAAAAGCACAAAACATCATTGAATTGATGAATAATACATCATAAAATCAAGCTTAAATTTCAACTTGAAGTATGAAGCATTATAGCCATCCCTTGAAAATACCCTGCCCACCTTAAAACGAGTATTTCGATTGATACAGACTACCGGGTCTATCAACAAGTGATGAAAAAAAAACTGTAAGATAAACTGGTTTGACTGGTTCGTGCATTTTATTGATCCGAATAACTAGTTTTATTTTTCAAATTAGAAACAAGGAAAAATGAAAATGGAATATCAAAGTATCATTAAAATCGTAATTAAACCAAAAAGCCTTAGGGAAAGAAATATGAAAGATTTTCACGGAGACCCCTAGGCACCTGTTTTAATCATCTTAAGTCGTACACAGATACATGTAATCTCAGGCCCTTGTGACACCGAAACGACGAGCGCACTGATGACAAATAAAACAGGGCAAACATTTATGACATAGAATTGTCATATGTCCACGTGTGATAAAATGGACGACCTTACAAGCTATCGAGTTGCCTAGAGATGATGCGAATCAATGCCTGTTATGTCTTACAGACAACAACGGATGTACCGCCAAGTGACGTGAGGTTCCTGTATCCTAGAAATGGAATTAGCTGTAAGTGAATCCGATTCATCCGGGGTACTTTAATACACGTACGTCATTGTTACCATAGAGACACTTGATCTAAATATGGCAGAATGGGGCAGGGCATCAGTTTTACCGTTTATATTATAAGGCAAATATATAACTCTAGTTTACAAAGGTCAGAATAACCTTTACGGCGTGAAACCCATAACACTTTGTTAGACCTTTAATGGAACGAAATAATACACCAGCCATAACAATAGATTGGGGATGGACAATGCTTTCTTCAAAGTGTTATACAAGCCGATGGGTCGAGGAGGCTTCGGTACGTTAGTTCCCTAAGGAACTATAAAGACACAAGCATAAACAGTTGGCATTTTGTGGTGTAACTACCACAACAAGAATACAATACCTTACCAAAAATCAGTCGGTTGCAACAACCCTGACAATAAAGAACATGAGTTGTCCATATTCTCAATGTCCTCTATATAATGTAGATATATTATGGTGTGTAGATAGTCTTTGTACTAATATCGTGACGTCCGTATCCTCTGATGAATATTTCAGGTAAAGTTCTTTCATCGGCCATGTATAATTAACGTTAATGATGGCCATATCTCTTCCGTACTAATGTTAAGATGTCTTCACGCGGCCTAAGATAGTGCTAACAATATCTCGAACGTCTCAGCGCTGGTTTCTAACAACAAACCTATCGCCACCATTTCTCAAAGATCGTCTTCCAATTACACATTATTAATCTTCCACTATTGTACGACAGAGACGAATAGATACGTAGTGTGTCATTAGAAAAAGGGCGGCCTCGAGGATGAACCCTTGTATGTAAAAATAGAAAAAAAATTATACTGTGTTGCTTTGAGTAAACAAGTGCATAAATAGGAATAGTATACCTCATTCATTTCATTGCCTATATGATTCTAGTAGTTGCTCCGGTCACTGTTTTCGTTAATGGACTGGTCAGTAACCCAAAAATATGTATATGGACCTCAGCTTCGCTCCGGTTCATATACATTTTTTTTGGGTGACTGACCAGTCCATAAACTCCCATTGCCCTCAATGCCATGCAATATTTGTTAAATAGCCTTACTGACTACGGCGAGTAAATATCTTTCAACACTGACCGTATTGGCTCGTGGTTGTAAAAGTACATTTAAACAGCCACTATGTAATTACTGATCTATTTCTGACCCATACTAACAGTGATAATTGAATTTCTCTAAAACCTTTCCTTAGGCTTTGCCTTACAATTGCTATTACGACATGTTTCAACAGGAATGATTGTCTAACATTAGTTTATGTATAATAAGTTGTTTGCTTAGCCTCTTTTTATAAAAGTGCAAAACGTCATTGTAGCACAGACATAGCTAGATATTTGATTCTGTCTCCATTTAACCATTTCAAAAGATCAGAGAATACCGAAGCGTCAACATAAGCATAGACGTAATCCACAATTGACCAAATAGAGACAAAACATGAACACAGGTTTTTTTGAAAAGGGGATTCTCAAAGTAGTACATGAGATCAAGCCCGGGCGTTCCAGAAGAGCATGCGTCATGAAAATCTAGGTCAAATCAAAGGGAGAAGTGATGTATCATTCTAAAACACCTAGTAATATTATCTTGTACTTTCCTTTGTTCATATTTTGCACCTAGTTGAATCAATTTCGAGTTCGGATTGTGTTGGCGCTTCGGTAATCTCTGATTTTTTTTCCAATTAATACAACAAGACATACAAATGAACATATCCAAAAACGTCCACCATTATATAAACAGATACATCTCAATAGGACCAAGATGGATACAATAATCTTCATCAACTTGCATCCTCGAATCGCTCATTTTGCTCGTTAGCAATCGACATCTATCACGAAAATCTCGATATTTAGAGCAAGCCCTAGACTAACGAATAGCTTACGACACAGACAAGATTTTCCTGTTATGAATTTCATCCTAATATCTTAGCACTAATTTGACCTTATGATCAGAGAAAATACCTCCTGCTGAATTATAAAATGCATTAATGTTCTCTAAATGA
Organism: Mimachlamys varia; assembly: GCA_947623455.1. Lineage (NCBI taxonomy): Eukaryota > Metazoa > Mollusca > Bivalvia > Pectinida > Pectinidae > Mimachlamys > Mimachlamys varia. The sequence goes on from OX392534.1 coordinate 6,573,532, forward strand.
TAAACAAAAGTTTTAATTGTAATGTTTCTACGGCTTGCTCTAAATATGGTGATTTTCGGGCTTGATGTCGATTGCTGACAAACAAACTAACACAAGGATTCGAGAGAAGCAGGTTGATAAGAACTATGGGCAAGTTTTATGGTCGCCATCTTGATCTCATCGAGACATATTCTGTATCGTTGTGTGATATGAAGATGGGCGTTTTCGAGTATGCTCATTAGTGTGTTTACTTGTAGTGATTGACAATGATACTTGGTTTTCCTTTTGAGAACTTCATGTTTACTTGGATGTTACAAAGATTTACATGGCGGGTGTCGTTGATGAAGCAGGAGACGCTTATTCTTCCGGAACACCTGGTCTTTTTCTCTAATACTTTTACAAGGGTCTCCATGTAAGTCTTTCCTTTGTTCATATTTTGCCCCTGGTTTAATAGATTTTGAGTTCGGATTATGATTTTGTTAATGCTTCGATACTTTCCAATTTATTTTCAAAAGCATCATCTTGTAATTTGAAAACAAGCATTACGAAGTCAGAGTAAGTTAAGTTTTTAAAGGGTCATTAACGTTCAACAGACCAACTTTTATCTCCCATTCTATAACAGCCTGATATTTACCATGAATTTGGGATATATCATTTTGCACGCAAAACTCAAACTGTTAGGGCGAGTGTAACAAGCCAGCGACCAGGCCTCCTTACAGGATGTTGTGAAATCATTGCAGGGCGTTGTGAAATTCTGCTGTGCTATACCTATTGATCCCCAGCTGAGAATAAATGTTCAATCACGCTTGTAAAATATATTGCCACCCGAACATTTATATCGGTTTTGTTGTTTTTAGATTATCTGACAAAATTAGAAAATATTGAAGTATCGACCGTACAATAGAGAATATATTCGTAGACTTAATGGCGAGGTTTTTATTCGTGGAGGCAGATATATCTTTCTGTAGTAGCATATCCGATCCTGCTAAATCTTCAGAAGTTTCGTGATGGTTACAAAACCTTTCATACACCAAAAGCACAATGAAATGTACTGCTTACACAATTTTAATACGTTCGTTTAATGAGCAGAACTATGGTTAATTTCAGTGATAGTATATGATTTGGTTCAGTGCCGGAGACAATTAATATTGAAAACATGCCTATATTCCAAACAAACTACACAGAGGGAACAAGCAGAGGACACAATGATGAGGTACTGGAGTAGCAAAGTATAATTATAATGAACACATGTCCTTAATTTATTCAGTTTATATGCTGAAGATTCGAGAGTGGCTAAATATATATCTATGACACTTCAGCCTTTAGAATAACTTACTGTGTAAGTTTTAAAACAATTTTAAAACTAAATGCTTTTGTACCAGGTACCTGCAGTAAATGCATTCGGATGTCTAAAGCGTCTGTAAATGTGAACACCACACAGCAGCGTGCTCGTGAAGACTTGCTTTCATTCTTGGCATCACAGTAAGATAAACATCTTCGGGACAGAATATTAGCAGTATCTTACTACGTACTCTACATAAGAAAAGAAGAAACAATATCAATTTCATTATTTTATTTTTAAATCCATCATTCCCAGAGCAACATGTTCCTCATTGTAAATCTATTCGAATATATAACGCTACATTTATAAGCTGTAGAAACTACAATAATGGACGTTTTCATCTCTTGTGATTAAATTTAACAAAGCAATGTTCTTAAACAATAGACTGTGTGAAAAACTATTCAAAATGAATGATTAAATGCATAATAAATTCCAATAGATTATTAGATATCCCTGAAATGAATTTCAAATCAACTTTGTAAACGATATAGTCAATATCAGCTTCACCTAAAGACATCAAGTAACGGAATGGCTAAACATTGAATTATGGAGTTAACTTATGACATAAGATTGCACTGTCTTTGTTTTGTGTGAGGTAATGGTAAAAATAAAATACACACTTTGTTAGATATTGCACTCATACGTTAGCTGGGACATCATAACTACAGCAATCATACGAATAGGGAATTGAACCAAATGACAGGGAGAACCATTGATTTACTTCTTTGGTAAATTCAATGGCCGTGTCTTCACATATCCTGCTTTAACAGAGCAACGATTCACTTCATCTTTCCAAGACTTCCTAAATAAAACAATATTTTAACATTGCTTGCTTGCTCAAACAAAACATTTCCCTAATTGACTTAATATCTTGGTAATATTCATGAACTGTCTAAACCACGTGTCTTCTCAACGCTTGTATGCCGAGGTAGGCCGTTACACAGACCCTTCACAACTATAGTATTAAAACAGAATTGCTGGCACAGTTATGGACTTAGTTTGTTGATTATTACCTACCAATAGCATTACAGTTTAATATATTACCATTTTTAAAGCGACTGAGATAAGGAATAGTTATTAACTCAGTCAGGCGTAGTGTTTGCTCTGATAATACGTGATATACAGGCTATTTTTGTAATGTCAATATTTTATTCATGTTGTTTTTCATGGCACAAAGACATTTGTGTTAACTCCAGGATAATGAATACCGGTAATTACATATTTCAAGCAATAACACAACTAATTATAAAACTTTGTAATGATATTATGCCACGACAAAACTTATTGAAAAATGTTTATCTATTTAAAAAAAATAAATTCTAATGCTTTAAAACCCACCAAATGAAAACAAGTACATGTGTTCAAATACAAGACTGGAGTTTCATTTGTGGTATACATGGCGTCTTTGAACCCTTCAGTTAAACTCAATTCATGCGTTCATGGTAAAACAACTACTATAAAAGTGGAATTTTTCGCGTTGTTGAAACTTTCGCTTATTTCGCATGCATTAAATATCCGCGAATATATCAACACGCGAACATGTTAACGCATTTAAAAATCTACATTGTTTAATAGTATTATAGGTACACAGTACAAAATAGCTATATTGACAGCTCGAAAATTTACACATCGCGAACAAATCAGAGGTTGATAAAGCGAAAAATCCCACATGCAAAAATATCAACTTTTACAGGAGTTTATTTGTGCAGAAAATTGCTCGAGTTTGAGTACCTTCATGTTGTAATTCATACTTAACTTTGCAGTCCAAATATCATTCTATTTCTGACAGTGCACACATTATGGGGCTGACAATCTAGACCTGATGAACGAAAGACCCGACAGACCAGCAAAATAGTAATACCTTCATTTGTTGTATTATTGCACAATTTTCCTTAACATGATCTCAAATCGTGCTTATCTAATATATGGAATATCTTTGATGTTTAAAGACCTCTCAAGCATTGATATGATGAACCGAAGTTATGGGATGAATAGTTAGATTATTTCATAACTTACACTGGGGGTATTCCTTGCTTCAAAACCATGTAATTTCCTCATGATAGAACGAAGTGTATAATGTATTAGAACAATAACGAAATCAAAGTCTGAGAAACTTAGATTTTCCAAAACGATTTCCAACACGACTTGGAAAGTGAAATCCAATTAATAATATAGATAATTATCAATAACATCGTACAGGTGCTGATCAAATGTTATCTTAAATGTGACAATTACGTTTTTCCTGATTATATGAATTATTCCATAAATCTTTTTACAATAGAAAGTAATATTTGTGAAAATAAATATATATATAAAACAGCGTACAGATAATATTATATAATAAGTTATACATGCATGTTAAGCTAGTATACAACCACTGGGAATTACTAAATAAATAAAATAATGTACTAACTAATGTTTGCTAAAAAACACTTCCCAGATACTGATCAAACTACATAACATGAACAAGAAACAAATACTTCCTGTGAAGAATATATATATGTTATATATTAGGCTTTAACAGAACAGAAGAAAAATAACAACAAAAATCAACCACGATATCTTGAAGCAACTATGAAATGGTTGTGCAAGTCAGCAGAAAGCCAAATCAAAGCGAACTGTAGGACCATTTCGACAATCCAGGACCCATCAGAGGTACCTACGAGTTTCGATATTTAACGTAACAAATTTAGTAAATACTATTTTTTTCTCTCAAATAAGTTAGTTTTCTTCAAGTCGTATAAACCGTGACGGAATCAAGTCGAAAACAAATCCAATTACACAGAATGTATTCATGTCAATCAATCTGAGAAAGAACTTAAAAGTTAATCTGTAAAAAAATGCTGAATCTGGCACACAGTAATTTGAGTCGCTTTCATTTGTACAAGCGTCTGGATAAGTTGTTTGCTAATAAAATAGCATTCGATGCTGCTTCCTGGCAAGCCTTGACAAATCAGCAATGTCTACATAAACATTTGCAGGTCTACAAAGATTTTTGTCCGTAAAACAAACAGGCCCTTTAACAATTTGATTTATCAAATGTTGGGTAACTAGTATCACCGGCGAGTCCAGGAATGACGAAACTACTACAAAATACATTGTAATTATTTTGTTGCCATGTGCGATTTCATACATATGAATTGCAATCGTCTTTTGTCATCGAAAGAATTATCAAGAGATAATAACTGACAAACTATAGAGACTATGTACGTGATGCTTGTGCGTAAGCCGAGGAAGACTAGAATATTATATTGTCTGCGAGCAAACTGAAACTAAAGACAAGAAATAAAGCAAACAACAACATGTATATAATTATGATCTAATACAGAAACGTCATTAGTAAAATGTTTTCTTATTCACCCTTAAAGAGACACTTTAACTCGAATTCATAATGTTGGAATAATTCAGTATAAAACAGGGGTAGATTAGTTAAGGAGATCGTGAATGCTCATATACTAGCATATCGTTACCAACAGTTGCAAAAGAATCAAGGTATACAGGAATTACATCAGTTCAACAAAGAATCAATTGTTATTGCACATGTATTTACTCCCTAGGAGTTGATTTCTATCTTTTTGTAAGATTCCAAAAACATTTGTGCCATCTTCTCCTCGTTATACCTTGCTTTGGAGATGAATGTCAGAAAATTGTTGATTTTACACTTTATGGTAAATGTCTCTTTTGAAGAAGATTCAGTCTAGTGAAGTATATTGTAATGATTCGAATATATAATTTTAATTGAACTCCGTTTTTTAAAAGTTATATTTCCATTACATAGACTATTAAGAAGGGCGTTAAAGATATTTGCACAAAATAATACTGAAAATATTTTTTAACATTCCTCTCGGATTTGTTTAAAATTTCGGAGCCTGTTTCAAGAAAGATGTTAAGAAGAGATGTAACAAGTTGACCAGTTACTTTCTTGTCTAGGGTTTCCTACTTTATAAACTAAAGAAGTTGGAAGAGATCCACTGTCATCACGACCAAATTTTCACTAATAATATCCCACTGCCTACCATGGCTACTATGTCCTAAAGACTTGTTGTGTCTACAGAACGCTGGCTGGTGACCTTCAAATTTCCTGTACATTATATAGGCAACGAAACGTAAGGCGCTACATCTGCCCAATACCTGAACAATCAGGTTCGTATTCTTTTTTGTTAGTCTAGGGAACATGGCAATTAGCTTTTTTGATATGTCGCTCCTTGTCTGTTATATTGCACATACTACGTGACTTAGATATATCTAAGGTGTTGTCGACATGCACATGAATTGATAAATCCAAATGAAGAGGCTAAATTTTAATATTGCTATATTTCAACCTTAGAATAAAAGTTAAATTTGGAAATTGTTGTCAAGATTTTTAAAACATGAAATTTCTGTTTACGAATTATTTCCTTTTTCTCTTCCAAGCGGTGCATACATTTTCAATATATTTGTTGTTTCACAGAGAGGTCATATACGATCATACGACAAGTGTCCATGATGGACAAGCAAGTACATGTATGCATTATACTGTATGGTTAGAAGATTAAAAGAAATTGAGCAATTGAATCAGATGCACAAACTTATAAATTGTTGTTAGTCATCGAACACAATTACTTACAAAAATATAAGAAATCACGTGTAGAAAATTACTAGAAATTAAACAACCAAGCATCCAACAATACCACAATATTGCCTCTTGGCCTTACTAATCTGTTTCGAAGTCTGACCCTTTAAAGAGGTTTAAGTTTTCAAAATAACATTTTTATCAAAACAAAACTTTTGTTTATTTACTCTGCAATAATCCTTGATATGTTGCCCTACTATAAATAAAGATGGCGAATACAATGTACTATGTCATACTAAGTTATAAAACATTGAAATATAACCGAATCGTCAATACTGATTCCAAGGTAACCTATGGTGTTTACATGTCGCAGTTGATTTGATATTCCAGGGCTTGCTCTAAATATCGGGATTTTCGTGATCGATGTCGACTGCTGACAAACAAACTAACAACACAAGGGTTCGAGAGAAGCAGGTTGATCAGTGCTATGGGCAACTTTTATGGTCGCCATATTTGTCTCGTTGAGAAATATTCTGTATCTTTAAGTGATATGAAGATGGACGTTTTTGAGTATGCTCATTAGTGTGTTTACGTGTTGTGATTGACAATGATACTCGGTTCTCATTTTGAGAACTTGATGTTTACTTGGATGTGACAAAGATTTGCATGGCGGGTGTCGTCGATGAAGCAGAAGACGCTTACTCTTCCGGCACACCTGGTCTTATTCTCGTTTTGCAGGGGTTTCCATGTAAATCTTTCCTTTGTTCAAATTTTGCCCCTAGTTTAATCGATTTTGAGTTTGGATTATGATTATGTTGACGCTTCGGTATTCTCTTATTTTATTCCACTTCTTAAAACATATAAAGTCAGAGAAACTATGATATTTCAGTACAATGACAGTGAATTGATTGCTGCTTAGATTTTCGAATTTTGGATTTTATTACACAGTGTTCAATAATTTTTTTCTGAAATGATGCGTAGACAATGTAAAGCAATTAAGCACCCTTTTCTCAGAGAAAATATCCTAAAAGTATATATACACTTTTCACACCGAGGTAGCGAACAAGCAAACTGGCAGCATACCCGTTAACCCTCCCTCATTACGATGAAGACGCCCTCATTTTGACCATAGTTTACCAATCTCCCTCGAAATCTCCCCTATTTAAGTCCAATCACATACAAACTCAAAATCTACAACCTGTGGTTAAATGATATCCTAGTTAGTGTAGGGTGTGTAATGACCATAACAGGTATGTCTGGATCAAATGAATACTTTTTGAAGTTGTTTTGATACATAAAAAGGTAAAAACAAATTGAGTAATGCAGTTTTAGACGTATTTCACGCAATTTCTCCCTTATTGGAAATATGGAATGAGGTAGATGTCCCTCATTGGAGGTTTCAGAGGTTCACACCTATGTGGCAGTACTTTTTAAAATTTGTATGACAAACTTCGCACCACATCACAATAACCACTTACTAATTGTCAGTTAAGCTGTAACAAAACATATCACATATTTCTAACAGGACTTGGCCAATATAGACATCAACACACAAAAAAGATATTTTACGATGCCGGGGCATCGCTACATACATAAAGAATGTCACATATATATTGATAGACAACATAAGGGTTATGTGGGCAGAAAGATAGTAGTACGAAACGTTTACAATAAACATCGTGTTAATTTCTTTGGTAATCATAAAACACCTTTAAATATCCCAGAGCAGGATCCAGTACTTATCTTAAGACTCTATGTTATAACAGAACTTCTTTAAGTATTTCATGTATTTAACAAAATGTCATGGATGCACTGGTCCATGTTTTACATTGAAATATGAAAAAAATGAAAACTATCAAAAAGATGGCGCCACCAACTTGCCCTTCAAAGCAAAGCACTTTGATCAATCATTAAATCAAGATTGAACAGAAATAAGACCTCACAAAAGTTTACCTTCTACACAAGACTAAGCAATCCTAAATATTTTAAAAGTAAAAATATGCAAAGCTACAACTTAAGAAACAAAAAATAAAAATGAAGTTCTAAATCAAATCAATGATTAGTTATTAAGCTGTAAAAACATACTTAATCATATATTTACTTGTACAGTTGCATGTTACCTGGTGAAGTTTTTCAGTAGTCCAATGCTAACAGCTATGGCTATAACATTATTTACAAGGTCACAGCAAGTGATTCACCCCTACAGGTCAGGTAGGTCTTTTTCAGTTGAACTTTAGTATAAAGTATATAAGTCAACCATTAATTAATTATCACAGATGGCATGAGGACGTGTTCACATAATTTACAGTAATTAGTAATATACAAAATCAACAGAAATTAATTAATATGCTAATGTAAGTACGTGTATAAGAAAGTCAATCATTATGCATACCCAATTAAGGCAGTAAGATGGTTTCAATATTTAAAGCTTCATTTTAGTATACCAGTGTACATCACCAAGTTGAGTTAAGGACTAGGGTAAACCTAACATATCCAGGAGGATATTGACTTTGACATTAAGCCAGGTTGTCTGTTTTTTCCTCAGCCCCGTAACCCAGTGTTTAGGAAGATGAGAAAACCCTTCCTTACAACCAAGGAGAGCTCCCGCCACACATGCATTGCTGTTTGCATCACCGGTTTTCATTATGAGTCGCATCATGGCTGTTCTATTAAGAAGAAAGACAGATAAGTATATAAAACAAAACGAGAAATAATCCAGAATTAATGAAAAATGGAAAGCGAGGCACTCGCCCTTAGTATATATATTTAATATTTTGAATAGGAACTCATGTTAGACCATATACGTTTTGTAGTAGTACCATAGAAAATCAGAGAATACCGAATCGTCAACAAAACCATAATCAGAACCATTTTATTACTTTAGATATATATTTTTGCACAGTTTGTAAAGTCAATTACAAAATCATTTGAATGAATTCCAACCCTTTCTACTAAAAGACATAAAGAGATATAACCATATGTTAAATAACGTAATATTTTTATTTACCTAAAATCTTCATTAGATCTCAAGCTTATCAGACCAGCACTTAATGGCATATATGTGTGGCCCATTTTCCTCACATCTGTCACCTTCAAACTGAAAAGAATGCACAAAAAACTTTCATTACAATGAGTACATGGTTATACCATCTTAAGTGCCAGCAAGTGAGCTCTTGTGAACACCATTAAACAAAATCCTAAAGTAAATGAGGAAATTTGTTTTCATCAATGTTTTACACAACTTTTGGTAACTGTGAAAAAACACAAATATAATGAAGATAGAAAATGACCTGCATGCACTTTCTGTACAAACTAATGCTGCCGGCTGAATCAGCAGAAGTGACAAGCCATTGCGGAAAGCTTTATAGAGAACAACCGAGGATTGCAGATCCATCAAGTGCATACTTGTAGAGTCACGAAGCAGCGCCCAAGACAAAAATCAGGGAATATCAAGCGTCAACATACAAGATAATAAGGTCAGGTGTTCCGAAAGAGAAAACGACTTTCACTCCACCGACGCCACCCTCCATGTAAATCAAGTTCACATCCAAGTAAATATCACGTTCGCAAAGTGAGAACTTAAGTATAATTCTCAATCACAACAAATAGGCATACTAATGAACATATGCCTTAGAATAACAATTTATCTGCGTAAACACCATAGGTTGAAGAGGCAAACGCAAGTTCTGGTGAGGCACACGAAGCCTCCAACCAGGAAACACGCCCTAGCATTGGGGACCCCTTCGCGTTGGTTCTGTCACAGGTCACCCATTCGGACTTGAGTGTTACAAACTACAATCAGGGTGCTGCTACCACAAAGAGCACGGCCAGCATATATAGAGGGATAGAGTGGCCAAAGATGAGGCTTGGAGAAGTTTGGACGGTGACTAAGATACCACCATAAAGTCCGCTCTGATCAGAAGTTTATTTTAGATGGGAACTATCATCTTCACATTCTGCAATCAGAGAATCGGTTAGGAGATACTCAGACCACTAACATGACACGGCAGGTACAGGAGAATGAGGAAGAGAGGAAAGGATTACATCACAAGAACTTCCGACTCAGTAAGGTAAAACAGATAAAGACGACGAGATGGAAAGAGCAAGAAAGAGGGTATCATACTCCATTGCAAGGACTCTGTTAGGAAGGGAAAGATTAGGCTGTTTGGAATGTTCAACAGCAGATATTGAGCAGCACCTGAAATGAACGCATGGCGATGAAAAGAGGGATATTCTATAGCATCAGGCCCGAGTGGAATTCTCTATAACGTTGACGTAAGTTGCCCAGTACCGCACAGGACATTGCGACAGTTAGTGAGGAGAATTCGGAGAAAGGCAAAGATGCCATAATGTTGGCAGAAGACAGAGGGATGTTTTATTCCAAAAAAGAGTGATAAATAAGCAGCATTGGCAAGAAGAATAAGAGCATTCATAACGACCAAAAGATATATAGATACATCAGTATATAAAGGAGAATACCAGGCTTCTCTGATTGGGTGGAGCATATCAGTGTACTGAGCCAGCTAATTAGAGAGGCCAAAACCAGCCAAGGAAACCTGACAGTAGAGTGGCTAGGCCTGGCGTACGCATGTGGATTTATAAAACGCCAGATGATTGAAGTAGCCCTCCAACACTACTTGATAATAGAGCATATACAGGGAAGAACATGCAGTTGCTTGAAAGGAATACGTTTTACTGTTGGGGAAGTTACAACATCTTGGCAAAACCTAAAGAAAGCAATCTATTCGTCATAGAAATGAATTTAATTAACAAGGCGGAAAGTAGGGGAAACCAAGGAGCCAAGGACGGAATGAGGATCTACCAAATCAAATCGAAGTTTTATGGATGACATGCCATAACTACCCCTATACATGTACAGCATTAAGGGTTATGTCGACATAGAAAAAGGTAGTCTCCTTGTCAAGGATGACGTTCAAGGCAAGGAAGTGTACATTGGTGATACTGAAGTAGGGACAATTGACTCAAAGTAGTAGTAGTAGTCAAAGTAAAATGTGCAAGCACAGAATTTCCCATCAATTTTGGGCAACATTTTCAAGTGCCTAGTAAAGTGGTTTGATGCATAACTGAAAGATACAAGCAACATCAGCAACATGAAGAAATAAGCAACACAGCCGATGAAGATTGACAAGTTTGACCTTCCAGTTTGACCTTCCAACATGGACTGGTACCGAGACTCGTGTGGCCACTGATGTTATATGTGGTTCCCGTGACAACAGTGGAAGGACTGGAGGGATCCATCAGCAGCGATCTGTGGAGGTGGTTAGAAGTCCTTCACAGTTTGTCCAACATCATGCTCTACAGCCACACACCATCATGGAGGCATTTAAGGTCACAAAAACAAGACTGGTCGTGACACTGTGAGTGGAGCAGACTATTTGAGATCTCTAGCACCATGACATCGCCGGAGCAACCTGCTTTTGGGTGATAAGGATTACGGACAGCACTTTTGAGATGAGAACGAAGAGACAATGAGAAATGAGCAAAGGTACAGGGGAATTCTGTAACAGGAGAGGAAAAATGCACGGCCAGACCGGTGTTCGAACCCAGGACCTTCCGAACTCTAGACGGACGCTCAACCAATTGAGCTATCTGGTCGCCGACGATCGACCCGGTCTAGATCCGCTACATTCCTCCCTCCTTTAACAAAGTTTTCGACCCCGAAGACATCACGATTTACAACCCAGGTTCTGGTATCCCCTTGCCAAGTATACACCCAGTACTTGAAACAAGGTTTGGTCACAGGCACCATTTGTAACAGGAAAGAGAATAGTGTGTGTCCACCTGGGATCGAACCTTCGATCTCCAGGTTCCTAGTCGGACGCTCTACCACTCAGCTAAAGGGAAATTCCCTCTAGCTCGAAGCTAGAAGGCGACCTAAATCCTATGTACAATTCAAATCTGCCACAATTAAAAAAAAAAGAAGAAGAAAGTGCAAGGAAAGCAAAAGCAATCAAGATGGACTCAGAAGGGCTATGGACAAAATGGAAGCTGCCGGAGCGAAACTGACATGAAAAGGGATGTGGAGTTATGAACCATTGTAGAATTTAGTTCCTGTTGTAGTCGGTATGCGACCCCTTTACCATTGCCAGGGATCTTCGTCAATGGGGACTAGTGGAGGAGCCAAAATGTCAGCGTTGCGAGGAAAAAGCTTCTGTGAGTACTAGTCATATCCTTTTAGCATGCAAAACAGCACTCACTCAGGGACGACAACAATAGAGGCACAACCAGGCCCCGGTTTCATCAATGTTCCTTAACTTAAGGAAATTTCTTAACTTAAAAATCTCCATAGGAAAGCATTACAGAATTTAAGGAAAGTTCCTTAACTAAGGATTTTCCCCTTAAATTCTGTAATGCTTTCCTATGGAGATTTTTAAGTTAAGGAATTTCCTTAAGTTAAGGAACATTGATGAAACCAGGGCCAGGTGCTTAGGGAAATGGTAGATGTTCATGTGATGGAAAGGGAAAAGAAGAGACCAACACCACAGACCATACTTCATCTTGTTTGTGAAAGCAGGGAATAAAGAGACCAGGAAAACATCAGGCAGCATGGGTATTATTGAAGGGGCAGAGACATAGAAGAGGAATGTTGACCTGGGGAAGAAGTTGGTATTTCCGGACGTGGTCCAGACAACACCACATCGTAATGTGGTGATATATGGTCAAACGAATCCTGATAGATCACAGCCATCAAGCTGATTGGGTCCTCATGAAACAGTATGGGGAATGAGGATAGTGCACTTCGCTGTTCCCTGTTAAGGTTGGCTGCAAATGGTTTTGAGCACACTCAGTCTGAAAGACATGGCATGGAGTGGTTGTGAAGGCTCGAAATATGGGGGTATGCATCATACTGGCTGTGGAGCAGATGGGACGAGAACGACTAGAGGCCATCAAATGACAGGCAATGAGTTGGTCACCACTGTCGACCCACCATCACGAGGATGTGGTGGAACAATGGTTGAAATGTCCAGAGATTGATGAATCTGGCTGATGACATTCATTTCATTTCAACAAATTTTTATTGACATAAGATGTTACTAGTCAATGTGGATAAAATAACAGGCAAAGCCTATATTAATTCTCTCCACTAGATGGCCAAAGTAAACTTACAAAATTAATTTAGATTTGATATGATAGTTAGGGAAAAAATTAAATGAAAAGCTAGTACAACATAAGGTAAAGGGAGGTAATCCTTTAAAGAGGAAGGGGGATTTAAGTCATAAAATACACTGATGACATTAATGGACAAGGTGTACTCCACCAACTGTATAGGTACATATGACCAGACTGTAACGGCTTCAAATGTCTCATGTTATGTTCTTCATACAGAAAAGTGATTCTTTTGTTTTTTTTTTATGTCAAACAAATTACTTTTTTATTAAGGTTTTGGTTTAAACATAACTCACCTATCCAGATTTTCCATATCACAGTATTGGTCAAATTCTTCCATTTGTTCTGGGTCTTTTAGAATCTCCCTGCCAGTCTGCTTGGCTGTAGCTATTAATTCCTCTAGCCTTTCAGCATCGGAAAAATCTTTCCTGCCCTGAACAAAAAATATTTGGGGTCATAGATATACATGGCTAATGGAACCTCAAGCATTAACCAAATAAAATAACTCCATTGGCAAGCAAGAATTACATCATGGATCCAAAATAATTGTAGAAGTAACAATAATCTCATTATTTCGTTAATCTGAACAATATGAAAATCTTCAAAAGTACATAAGCATAAAATTTTATTTCCTAGATATCCAACAATACTTAAATGGCAATAAAATGAAGTTTTAAAACTCAAAACAAGTTATTTATTCCAGATGTTATGCTTCAGATTCTCTTCAAAATAACATTTGCCTTACTTAAACAGATGTACATTCTCCTTTCAATTTTTATCAGTTGTAATTTAAAATTTCACGTCTATGAACTGAAAGATACAGTATGAGAGAGATACCTGTAACATGAGGGCAACAAGAGTAGAGATAACCACACAGGAAGCTGTTGACCGTGGGTCAGCGTGGGTGGCCCGAGATATCCTTGTGGTGTTATTGATCACTTCAGACAGGTCAAAGAAGGAAGGAATTCCTTTAGGCAGTCAGTGTAAAAACAGTGTTAGACCAGTAGGACCCTAGCTTATTGTTGTACAAGTAGAATAAATGTGTACCACAAAAATTGCAGTTCCTTACAAGAGTACCTAGGTTTAACCCCAATATCGAGTATATTGAACGTAACACAACTGAGCATATAGAAAAAATAGTATTAAATAAGACACAGTTATTAACAGTATATGTTTCTACTGTTAGAAACTTTTGTAAATAACACTGACAAAGTAAATCACATCATACTAACCTAACACAGCAGTTCTAACAATAGCTCCATTATCTATTCCTGGTCCCTCACATCCACCACACGAGAAAGATGCCTGGCTGTCACTACGGACATACAACTTCTGATCTGGCCCGTCACTTTTGTCATTTGAGCTGTCACGGTTCCACCCAGACACACCCCCATTGGCTGTCGGGGACACACTGCCGTTGTGTTTAGTTGGAGGACACTGTGTTCGGTACACATCCTCAGACACACTGTGTGGTCTGTCAGTATAATCTTTACTAGATGTTACCTGATGTTGATAAGTAAATAATCTTAACAGAGGATCTCAACACCGCACCCATTGAATAAATGTACTGGATATTTTCACAACATTGCTGTTGAAAAGAAACAAATTTAATATTGTGTGATCATATAATTGACCTAACATTTTGAAATGAAGCATTTTGTCAATTCTAATAGCTTAACAAATCATTTCTAACATTTTCTATCTTGCTACTATATATGACATCACAATAGTTAATATAGGCATGTTTATATAATTACGACAAATCATGAAATCAATAGCTGTGAGCTGAAATATTTACAAAACATGTTCAACTGTATTTATCTCATTTGCTGTATAATAATTATGCTGCCAAGAACAACTGTAAATGGAATTGCAATACCATAATTTTAGATCTGCAGTTGAAATATTATTTCCAGTGTGTTCGTTCACAAATGCACATTCCTCATCTTTTTGAACAGATCACATGAGTTCTCATATCTTCATTTCTTGAATAAGTTTTTACCTGCTGGATTGTTGGACTGAGAATGATTCCCTCCGTGTCTCCAAGTTCAGGAAAACCTTTCAGACACCAGTGAGAGAGGCGCTTGGCGAAGTCTAACTCGTCAACAACTCCGCCCCAGGATATCACAGAATCCAAAACCAGCACCTGAATATAATACGGTACACAATCTATATACAAATGAAAGTGTGATAGAATATCCTAGATTTCTTGTCCACAAATTAGAGACATTTGGATTGTGTACACTAAATGACTTTCAATGATTATGAACATCTGGCTGATTTTGCATAACTCAGTTGAAAAAGTCCAAGTGATAAACATATTCTGCAATAAATGAACCTAATTAGACTGAAAATTGTTCAATCTAATAAGCTATGGTCAAATTGAACAGTTTCTGGGTGTTGTGAAAAATAAATAACAGTAACAAACCATTACTTGTGCCACATTCATATATGTACCACTTTTTATAACATTTCCTGTAATATATGATTATATGAATTGACATTGTTTATAGAAATACTGCAAACCAGCCTTTTAATTTTGTTCAGGCACATCTGCACCCATCAAATTTTTGAGAAGTTAAAGATCAGCCTCAGCATCGATCTGTGCACATGTCTGATAATGTTAAACTGAATACCAGAAAGCAGCCCATGAAAAGTTCCACGGGACATAATCTATGGCAAAGCATGTTAACACCAAACCAAAGGTAACATAACTCTGTGGCAACAAATATAACTTTGTTATCAAGAGAGAATCCCAAATAAGCATTTTTGTTTAAAGTTTGGTATACCGTTACTTTGGTATTACAGAGGCAACATTTTACCATGCCAATTAAACTATAAATATTCCAGGATTTAGTTTTGTAACGTTTGTATATTAAGCCACATATAAATGTACTTCAATGAAATCTGTATAGACAGAAAAGAAAATTAAACTACACATGCCATCATTTTATAGCAATGCAAGCTTACAAAAAGGTCAAAGTTGGAGGTCCAGTCCCCAGGTCTCCATCGTACGCGATGACCGTCCACTACGATCTCTGAATACTGTATATCTGAACTGTTGTAGTGAAAGGCAGCTTCATCCACTGACATACTCCTGGTGGCCAGCCCCATAGCGTCTCCAATGGCAGCACCGTATATCAGTCCTACGCAGAAATGGCGGTCCATATCATCATATATCATGTTAAAATACATAAAATATCAGTTACATTTGCTTGATATTTTGATCAGTGCAGTTCAAAACAAACTGAAATATTGCATTCATAACAAGCTGAAATATTGCATTCATGTTACCTTGTAATCAAATTTACCTCGACAAAAACATAGTGGCTGGACACATTTCATTTAAAAACAATTTAGCTCGCTTAAAACTGCTTTTTATTATGAATACATATGATTTTTAATGTGATACCACAACCACCAGTAGTACCTATCTTAGAAATAAAAGTTTTGGTACCAAGAATATCCCTTATATTTATACATGCATCCAGCTTATATATTTCCATTTGTAATGTATTGCTGAAATCAGATAATTATCAATATTTCACTACCAAAAATACAGAAAGCAATATTTTTACTGATATTAGTTTAAGATGTATTCATCCATTTAAATGTTCATTTAACATGATACACATTCCATATCAGTACCCAATATCTTACCAATAATCTTGTTTTAGATGAGATCATTATCTTAAACGTTTATTTAACTTGATACACATTCCATATCAAATACTTACCAATTATCTTGTCCCTCAATATGTCCGCATCTAGATCACTTGCACCAAGGGGAGGTAACAGTGGACTTTTAATTCTACTAGGTGTGTTGGTCGTGTGGGTTTGGGTCTGGATGTACTGTACGTGAGCTGAGTGAGGATTTGGCACAGAGCTTGGCAGCTGGTTCCCTCGGACTCGTGTGAATTCATTAAGGTTATTACTTGGAAGACGATCCGTATATGGATGTACAGAAAAATATTTCTGTTTTAAAAATTTAATTGTCACCTCGGATCCTTCATCACATATACATTGTGCAGGCTCGTTTAGTCTGTTTCCTTGAGCTAGCAACAGAGTCAGAGTTTTACAGTTTCCCAGGGACACAGGTAATATCTTCAGCTTGTTATTAGAAACATTCAACTTTGACAATGATTCCATTTTCCCTATACCATCTGGAAGTTCCTTGAGCAAGTTGTGAGATAAGTCTATTTTGTCTAGTTTTACATGATGAACAAAAGACTGTGGTAACGAGTGTAACTTATTGTGCTTTAACAGAAGAGTTTTTAAGTGGAAGAGTAGTCCAAAACTGTCCGGCAGTGTTTCAATCTGGTTATGACTGAGGTCAAGGAAGTACAGATGAGGAAGTCGTAGAGGAAGTTCCGGTGGTAGTTCCGTTATGGCGTTGAAAGACACATTCATCCTTTCATACAGACAGATTGAATCCCTTATACTCCAAGGTATCTCTGTAAGGCATGCTTCATGACAGTCCCCATCCAAATGCTGAAGACAAAAATCCAAAATTGTGAGCTTTTTCTTGTTTGATATCACACAAGCTTACAATATTTTACATTACAGATATGATTTTGTTAACCTGTGTATTATCTATATCAGTTTTGAAACATTTCCAAAGCCAATAAAGCAAAGTTGTTTTTAAAAGAAATGTAACTGCAAGCTTGATAAAAAAAGAAAGAAATCTTTGCAAAAATTATCAATTTTTAGTCAACAAAGTTAAATGTTTGACTGCAACAATGCTTTTAAGTGATTGGAATTAAATATGTGCAATACTGTAACCTTTATATAAATGAAATTACGAATTTACTTATCATGAACCTTGTATCACAAACCTTTCTATACTGCTTGTAAGTGATTCTTCTGCTCAGGTTGAGTTCTTTCCTTTCATCATCACGAACAGGGGCAAAATCATGTGATTCTATAGCACCCATTATTTAAGCTAGATGAACTTTCTGTCTTGAGGATAAAAGACATAAATCAAGTTCCATAATTCTGCATGATGTCACTCTCACCTGTAAGAAATACAAGACCAAGTGAATGCAAAACAAAAATTAAAACAGGTTATATTTGAGAATTACCATGCCCTTGAGGCAAGTCATTCATGAAGGCTAAGCTAAGCAAATAAAAGCGGTAAATCGATCAATTGAAAGTTTCTTTTGCAATATATCAAATATGATGGTGAAAATGGATTCAGATCACTGATATGCTAAATTTTGTTTAAATCTGATGAAAAAATCTAGACAGACGGAACAAAATCTTTGATATAGGGGGCATATAAATTAATGTATGCATTAAAGATAGATTTGTAGTTCATCCAATAGAAAGAGTTTAGGTGCATTCTAAAATAAACAATTTCTTTTCAAGATTCCACAACATCCCTTATAATGTCATCTTACTTCATTGAATTTCTTTAAAAGCTGGGTGTTTTTTTCTAAATGAAAATATCTAAATATTACAGAATATTTGACATTTTTGTTCTCCTGATCTTCACTAAAGTATGAAAAATAAATGGAAAACAGAATTACTAATTAGGAAGTAAATGGCCTTTCATTACAGTATTTTTTTAGTGTTTTGATAAGCAGTGTTTTTTGTTAAGTCGCTGTACAAGGAATTAAGATGTATTTCATTTCAGGATGAGGAATAGTGATGATAGTGCCGTTCCTCTTATGATACTGAAATTCGCGACCTTAGGATCTCCAGTATAATACGTACTCTACCACTGAGCTAAAGAGAAATTCTCTGCAGCACAGGCATGCACAGGCATGCTTGTAAGCTAGCAACGTTCGTTCGTTTGATATAACATTATTCCCCCTTCCAAGAAGTCTTGCCCCCAAGACTTGGCCTAGGAATCCGTAGGCCCTTCTCTGTGCATCAATCAATGAACCTTCCAATACCAATGGAAACCCTGGTTCGAACCCCGGTCTGGATGCTACATTTTCTCTTTCTCTTGTTACAAAATTTGCGAGCTTGCCAACCCTTGTTTAAAGCAATGAGAGTAGGCTTAGCAAGGGGATATACGAACTTGTAAATAGTTGTCTTCGGAGGCGATTAAGACTTGGAGAAAAGGAGGGAGGAATGTAGTGATACTGGACAGGGTCAATAATCGGCGACCAGGTAGCTAAGTTGGTAGAGTGGTCGTCTAGAGTTTGGAAGGTCCAGGGTTTGAACCCTGGTCTGGATGCTACATTTTCTCTTTCTCGATCCTGTTACACATTAATGATAGTACGTATGTGTCGTCACTTGGACTTGAACCCGCGACCCTTGGCTCTCTAGCCCGAAGCTCTACTGCTGAGCTAAAGGGAAATTCCCTAAGGCTAAAGCTTGTAAGGCAACCTAATCAACGCGTTACAAGGTTTGCTCAAATTTACACTGTCAATTAATAGTCCCATACCCCATGTTTTAATTGACAACAATGTGTATCGCAGTAGTTTCATAATTACGCATACGTACTACATACATGTAGACACAAAAGACGCATTGAGCTCAAAGCGGTAAGGTACTTTACCAGCAGAATGAGCTGAAGTGAGTAGTGAACTATCTTTAGATAACCAACGGTGGGCAGCAGCAATGACAAAGTTGTGATTGGAGTGGAGAAAATCAACTATTTACCCGTATATTGGTATCGATTAACGAGCCAGTGGTTAGTGCAACATAACTTCTTTCAATTAACATATGTCACCTCCTATATTATGTTCTGTCATGACATCTGTCCAAATATTGATAAAAGCATGTTGACAATCTGACAGCTTCCACGAGTGCACATGTGAACTACGTCATCACCTTATGTGTACACAACCGGAAGTACAGTTTCCTCTTATTGATCAAGCAGACAGCTTCCTCATCTTGGATATGTGCATGATTCCATGGTATAGTGAATTGAAATATGTTTTTAGGACACATAGAGAACGCATGAGTATGCATTATTGCTATTAAATGTGACGTATTTCTATTTGCACTTAAATAATTCAGACAAGTTGAAGGTGACCACGTTTCTCTGCTGCCTATGTGCAGATGATGAGATATGTACATTGGCGGTTACATGTTAGTTAGATGACAAATCAAGGAAGTGCTCACTCAGTGTCGAAGACTGTCAACAGTAATAGCAGTTCAATATGTCTATATGATGTTAACATTCTTGAAAATATATTTTCGATAATTCAAATAAATTCCAAATAATGTTCATACCTTCAGCTGATCTTCACCAATATCATGCACTGCTAAATATTGACTCTTTTACATGACCTATCAATAATTTAATAATGTAGCAGAGGTGGACTGGGTAGCTCCTGGTCGATCATGTAGCTCGGTTTGTAGAGCATCTGTCTTAAACTTGGAGGTGCCTAGGTTCGAGTTCAGTTTGGCCTACTGATAAGATCTTATGTCTGCCAGACTGCATTGAAAAGGGGTCTTCCTTTGTTGAATCACTTTATAGTTGGAGTAAATCTGCCCATGCATTTTCTCGCTCAAGTTACAACTGATACTTGTGACAGGTCCATGGCATGCACTGGGTTTTTTTCAAGTACTGGTTGAATTCTAGTACAGGGTACCATATTACTATAATTCGAAGAGTTCTGAATATATATCTGATCTGCTAAATACTCGTGTTGCAGGCAATTGTTTAGACTAATCTGCCAGCAACACCAATATTCAGCGGATCAAATAGTCAGAACTGAACCCTTCGGATCGGGGGATACCAGTATTGATCTTAATACCTGCATTTACTCCTAATAAACTCACATTCTAAATGGTTTTGGAAATAAGATGGGTTTGAATTTAAGCAGGCTCGGTTTGGGAAATAAGCCTGGAATTTCTTATCAGGAATGATAATAATACGATGGTGCATAATGTTGCTTTCCATAAAATGTATGTGAACACAACAACTACAAATAATATGCCAACATTATTATTTGTTTCAGAAAAGTCAGTCATGAATATTTTCAAAGTGGAGGTGTTGGCTGCCATGGTGACAATTCTGCACCTGGCAGTGTGTCCCTATACCAAAGTGGAGGAGAGCTTTAATGTACAGGCCATGCATGACATACTCTACCATGGTCTCAACATCAAATCTGTAAGTGCTGTCAATAGTTTTAGTAGCTAAATGAAAATCTAAATGTTTTTGACTTATATTCCCTGTATACATCTATACTTAGAGAAGTCTACTTATATATATATAGAGGTTGAGCAGAATTTCAGCTTGAAAACTGAATATGAAGAAACATTAACTGACAGGTCAATGATACAGGTTCCTTTGAACATGAAGGGATCTTTATCACTAACTTTTTAAATTTTGTTTTCTATTCGAGAAAGGTATCAGTATTTACCAGGACTGCATAACTATTTCAATAATATCTATTCTTTGACTTGCTAGTACATGTACTTTTACAGTGTAAATTTGAATATTTCTAAAACTTCCTTTGTAAATCTGCTTGACAGTATGACCACCTTGAGTTTCCTGGCGTGGTGCCGAGGACATTTTTGGGACCACTTGGAGTGTCAATCACAGTGGCACCGCTTGTCTACATTACAGATTTCCTGCAGATCAGCAAATTCTTCACTCAGTTTATTGGTAAGTCATCAATGTCCACTAAAATTTGTATGGAGTCAATGGTGTGTATGGATAATCCAAAAATCTTTGCGGATAATTTTTTATGGAATCATACATATTCACAGTGCAGTGCATCTTCCCTGCTTTAGTGGCTTGATCATGAGATGACTTGGTCATTAGAAAAAATGTATAGAGAAAAAACAGTTTCTTAAACTGTCCCCTAAAACCCTTGCGGGATATCTTAGTATGGTAAAGCAGAATTAACAAAGCTTTCAGGCACTCTAATTTATTTAGATGTTAATTCACCTGGTACAACTGGCATTAGCTGTACTATATATAATTATATTTTAATGTAAATTTATTTTCAATAACCGTGATTGTTCTGGCAAACTGGAGTTAGCATCTCATAATACTGCCATAGAGTGTAATACATTTCCATTACATCAACAACAATATATCTGGGTGGAGCTATGCATATATTCCTGGACAAGCAGAATTGCTCGACATCATCAGCTGTAGATGTGTACAGAGTTAACTGAGGCTGATGTTTTTGAAGCAATCAGGTTATTTAACATGATCAAGTTTTGAAAGTAAAATTTGTATCTGCTGGATTATCAGACTGAAGACTAGGTTATGAGATAATAACTCCAAATGAGCAGAAGTAAGGAGTCCATTAGTGATACAAAGTTGACTAACATTCAAATTCTCAGGGGTTACATGTACATGTTTTGAAAAAAATGAAAAAAAAACATATCTTCTAAAGAACCAGAAAGCCTGGAGCCAATGTATTTGCCATAAAGTTTGTTATGATTATTTGATTTGGTTAATTTTGTTTTACGTCCTATTAACAGCCAGGGTCATTTAAGGATGTGCCAGATTTCGGAGGTAGAGGAAAGCTGGAGTCCCTAGAGAAAAACCACCGACCTGCGGCCAGTACTTGGCAACTGCCCTACATGGGTTTCGAGCTCACAACACTAGAGTTCTGATATTATGATGATGAGCTATCACCTTGATTTACCTTTAAAGTCACATGGATCAGAGGTGTTGACCAAAAGTTTTGAATGATTTTATTTTGAACTATCAAGATAATTATATTTTACCAGCACTTCGTATCATGGAATATGTTTTTGATACCAGTTCTATTATTTATTTTCTGACAGTGAGGAGCTGTTTAGGAGCGTTTGTACTAGTTGGAATGAGTAGTTTTGCTGATGGCGTATACAACAGATTCGGAAGCAGTGTAAAGAATTGGTTTTACTTGACCACGATCACTCAATTTCACTTCATGTTCTACATCTCCAGGCCACTGCCCAATGTGTTTGCTCTGTCTCTAGGTAAGTAAACTACAGTCTGTCAGTCAGTCTACTAGACTAATTCAGAAAGCACTGCTCTCCTTGTACATTTACCTGTTTAAAGTGTCAATTACCAGATCACTGTAACAATTATTTTGACTTGGGTAAATGTTATTTTGCATAATTTGTTATGTCCAAAGGAGAAAAACCTGATTTTTTGGGGGAGAGACGAAATTGAGTAGGGGCTTAATTGCAGGCACCCACCCTGTTCCAAGGACATATGACAAAGTGGTAAGGGGGCTTTAATATTTGTAAGATTGGGCTTATTTACGGTGCAATACGGTGAACACTTAATTTTGATAACTTCCAATTGTAAGTATCATCTGTAAGGGATTGTTAAAGGTATTACTGGTAAGCTAATCTGGATGTCAGTTTAAGACTTTTCTATTACAATGGTTAATGATTTAACAGTTGATGTTTGTGTTTCATTTAAAGATGTTGTTTAGTGGGCTTTTGCACCTCTCTTGATATCTAAGATTTTCACGTTTTTTGATATCAAGAAATCTTACTACCATTTGTCTGTCATTTGTTTCAGTAATGATGGCTATAGGAGCATGGCTAAGACAACAACATGGCCGCTTCATCTGGTTCTCTGCCGTCGCCATCTTGATATTCCGTGCAGAGCTCAGTCTATACCTTGGACTTATTTTACTGATGGAGTTGGTAGCGGGAAGGCTGTCCCTCACTAGCTTGTTTAAACATGCTATCCCAGCCGGAGTATTAAGTATAAGTAAGAAGTTTTATCCCAAAAGTCTTTCAGAAACATTAGACAAAATTAAAAAAATAATTTTAGTCATACTATTACAATGTACATGTATATCAAATAAAGCTCTACATTTTCAAAACTCTTGCAACATATACCAGTTATCTACAGGAAAATATGTTAGGGATAAATGCTAATGGACTGCATTGGGTGTATGAAACAGTTTGATATTCATGAAACATGCCTGACCAGGGGATTTCAACCCTCAAGCATGATTCTAGCATAGAACTTTGGAAAGGTAGTATATCAATATTATTAATCCATACCCAGGTTTTATTAAAATTGAAAACTTGAACTAATGGAAATTTTGCCAATTGGCGTTTTATAAGTCTTGTAACACATAATTAACTTTTCTTTTCCTGTAGGCTTAACAGTTCTGGTGGATTCCTTTTTCTGGCAGAGGTGGTTGTGGCCGGAAGGGGAGGTAATCTGGTACAACATTATACTCAACAAGAGTGCCAACTGGGGTGTATCCTTGATTAAGTACTGGTAATATACATGTAGATTAAAAACACACACTGATTTACTGGTATGTTTAGAGTAGCTTGTAGAAAGTTTAGTTAATTTAGCTGTTACTTACCACGGGTATTAGTGATTTATTTTTAGAAACTTACCTATATTGTCATAGATTCCCTTTGAATGAATGTGTGCTAAACTGTATTGACTGAATTATTTCCATCAACATGTACATGAAGTAATCATTTTATTTCATTCCCATTGGTTCTAATAGTCATAAAAGGAAAACAATATATATCAAAAGTGAAAATAAATACAATACAGATATGCCCGGGTGTTTATTTAGGGTTTTATGTCTATACAACATCTATGTCATATAACATGTCCACTGATTAGGAGGCTGCGACAGTTACAAGATCCTAAAACAACAGCGTAGGCCAAGTTGACCTTAGTACCTAATTGTATCCAGAAAGTAGGCCTATCTGCTGCCAGCTTAAAGGTTTGTATAGTCTTTATACCAGGGCCCAGTTGTTCAAAGGGCGATTAGCTTAATCACTATTTAACGACATTTTTCAAGCTTTAATAATTCTGTCAATATACAAGGTAAAATCTTAATATTTTGCATGTAAATTGACACTATTGGATATTTAATATCTGCAAAGTTGTAACTAAATCAATGTTTTACTTTTAAAGTTACAGGATGATTAAAACTTGTGTTAATCTCTGATTAAGCTATTCACCTTTTGAACAACTGGGCCCAGATGTCAGTCCATATTTAGATTTGCTATCCTTTGATATAGTTGCTGTAGGTTTACATTATGTTAACATAACCAGTTAACTTTACCAGTGGTGAACATCTACCCTTACTAGCATTCCCTACAGTATGTAGGCAATACCAACTGTCTATATGATTGACCTTGACCTACTGTCAGACGGAGCCGTTCCTGTGGTATTTTTACTCGGCCTTGCCCCGGGCTCTGGCCCTAAGTGTGTTCCTGGTCCCCCTGGGGCTGTTCTTTGACCCCAGACTGAGGACACTGTTACTTCCTGCTGCGGGCTTCGTCTTCCTTTATTCCTTCCTGCCTCACAAGGAGTTGCGATTCATCATCTACGTCTTCCCAATTTTCAATGTAGCTGTGGCGACCACTTTGTCACGTCTGTGAGTATCCGCGTTTATACATCCTCTGTGAATTCTGTAAATTAATGTACATATTTAAGTGTTTTTTGCACTGAAACCATTCCACTAAATAATGATTGTGCTAATCATAGTTTCTGCTTTCTACATCAAGTATTGCGAGTGCACCAATTCATCATTGTGCTTTTCTTTTTAAATTCGGTTATGCGCAAAAAAATTAATGCGCCAAAAGAATTACCTCATGCGTTTACAGTATTTCTTTACCAGATCAGATCTATAATTCGTATAACCTTCTCCAATTTCTAAATAAACAATAATTATAATCTTACTTTTAGTATCATTACTGGTACATTGTATTATAAAATGGTTTAAAATTTATTCATTAAAAGATGTCTGAACCTTGTCAAAGATGGATTTACCTTACGTAAAAAACTTATTGATGTCAAAGCCTTGGTGGACAATATTGTTCCTTGTTTGAAAAGAAAATATGAACTGCACTGATTTATTTCTTCCAAGGCGGATGAATAGTTCCAAGTCTATGTTCCACCAACTCCTAGCCCTAGGAGCAGTGCTCCATCTGCTGGGAAACCTCGGATCAACCGCGGCCTTCCTGTACATCTCGCGACATAACTACCCTGGGGGTGTGGCCATGAGATACTTCCACCTACTCACCCCGCCCCACAGTAGTGAGTAATGCATTGCAACATGGCATATTTAGTGTTTGCAAGGTTTTCTAAAGCATTTCAGAAATGAGGGTGCCTGCATGGATTCAAATCACAAGATATGGTAACCCTCACTTTCATTTTCAGATATATCAGAAACCTTAAATCTCAAATTTCTTAAATTTTACACACTTGTCTATAAAATTGTTTCTAAATTTCTATTTATGAATGCTATGCTACGATAAAAAAAGATATCCCAGAGGGATCTTGGCACCCAACATTGATGATTTTTCATTCATTCTTAGAACGATGGATCTTTTCCCTTCTTATTTTAACTTTCATTTATGTATTTAATCTTAGTTCTATTTTTTTTTCATTAATGTATTTTTTCTGAGTGCTATGAACTTTGAAATTTCTTGTGAAAATTAATAATAGTTGAAAGAAGGTGTCTAATCAGGAGTTTTGTTTTTCTAATAAGTTCCGAAATCCAAAATTTTAAGAGAGATCCATTTTGTATTTATTAACATATGAAATTTGAGAAAGGTCCATCCAATACTTCACAAGATTTAATGATAACAAATGTTCATTGTCAAAATCCAAGTTGGCCGTCTGTCAGCCATTTTAATTCTCCGATCAGTCCCAAAATCAATACAGCACAATAAGGGACCAAGGGGAACCTGCATATGAAATTTGGGAAATATCAATCCAATACTTCACAAGATATAATGATACCAAAAATTGTTTTAGGACGGACTGCAGACCACGGAAGCAGGGCGGTTTGAATAGTCAACCATCTGATGATGGTGGGCTAAAAATTAAGGATCTTAGGAAACATATAAATATATGTTACCAATTAATGAAATGGAATAATAACACTTTAGTGTAAGTGTGAGAAATTATGTGTTAACAGTATTTATATTCAATTTTTTGTTTGATTATTTATTAGTATATGTAGTTATACAGAATATTTATCATCATTTTCCTTTGATTGCTTTCTACAGAACAACATATTCACATTGATGTGGCAACGGCTCAGACAGGAGTGACTAGATTCACTCAGCTCAACAATAACTGGATGTGAGTATTTTACTCTTTAGATCAAAATCTACTGACTAGTTACACTCAACTGAACAACAATTGAATACAAGTTCTTTACTCTGTAGCTCACAATCTAGTGAAAAGATTCACTCAGAATCCCAAGTCAAAATTTCAATAGCAAGTTTCATGGATATGTGAATGATAAGCAAAGGTCAAATGTTTGTCAGTACCACTCATGAACACAATGTGATAAATAAAGAAATATTAAAATGTTACAGTATGAATAGGCCTATCGGGTGTGGTATGCATGCGATGCTCTCACTGTTCCTGAAGGTTTAGATTATTTCAAAGGGTCAAAGCTAAAATGCTTGTCTAAACTATTTTTTGATCAGCACAATTCATGGTTTTGTAATTGAATGTGTGTAATCAGAATTCATTTAACATAACAAATTTGGCCCAGTTGTTCAAATGAAGTGTAGCTAAAATTTTAGTTCTCCTTTAACTTGAAAATGAAACCAATGAATTAAGTTACAACTTTCAAGATATCAAATATCTAGTTGACAGATTACATACAAAAGTACCTTGTTTATTGACAGAATTGTCAAAGGTTGAATTTGAAAAATGTGTTTAGATAGTGATTAAGCTAATAAGCCTTTGAACAACTGGGCCCTGTACACAAGAGGTATGTCAGAGGTAGACAGATGTAATGGACTGTAACCTTAATGGCATATCTTACGTGCATGGTGACCACTTCTTACAGGATTGAGGATGTTGAAGAACTTTGTGAGCCCTTTCTTTGTTTTTTTTAGTGGAACACTCAACTAGAATCTGAATTTATTGTATTCTCTAAGTCAGCCTTGATATACTGTGATTTTCTTGTAGTTACAACAAAACAGAAAATTTATACCCGGGAGGCCACGAGATGATGTCGTACACATACCTGTTTATAGGGGCCAGCGGTGTAGAGGACAAGGCCCTTCTCCCGTACAAGAAATCACACACTGTCGATTTGGAGATCTACGGATTTGACAGGATCAGTCTCGACATAAAATCTTCTGTGCCAGTCAGTTTTAAAATGTCACCAAAAATTTATGTTTTGAAAAAGAAATTGCATTAGGCTTTTTGTTACTGTAATAATTTATTATTGTTATTTTTTTTTTAACCAATTAAATAAAAAAAGTTATTTACTCACCAATTTGTTGTCTGGTGATTTTGAAAATTACTTGTAGATCAAAGTTGTCTTCAATACATATAATTTAAGCAGATCTCAAATTTATTCTTGTGCATTCTTTCTACAATTAATTACTAAAACGTCACAAAGGCAAAGGTTGACAGTCAAGGTTACAAAAATGTTGCAAAATATGTTTGGATCATAAAGAAGCGATAAAATTTAGTACTATTTACAGTTAATAAATGTAATAACTAAAACAGATCTACAGTGTGTAGGGACAGACAGAAGTGCATGAACCTATTGACAATGTCAAGAGTAACACTATTACCCCTTACCACTACCATGACGACGTCAAGGGTAACATTACTACCCCTTACCACTACATGATGACGTCAAGGGTAACATTACTACCCCTTACCACTACATGACGACGTCAAGGGTAACATTACTACCCCTTACCACTACATGACAACGTCAAGGGTAACATTACTACCCCTTACCACTACATGACAACGTCAAGAGTAACATTACTACCCCTTACCACTACATGACGACGTCAAGAGTAACATTACTACCCCTTACCACTACATGACGACATCAAGGGTAACATGATTACCCCTTACCACTACCATGGCGACGTCAAGAGTAACATTATTACCCCTTACCACTACCATGACAACGTCAAGAGTAACATTACTACCCCTTACCACTACCATGACGACGTCAAGGGTAACATTACTACCCCTTACCACTACATGACGACATCAAGGGTAACATGATTACCCCTTACCACTACCATGGCGACGTCAAGAGTAACATTATTACCCCTTACCACTACCATGACAACGTCAAGAGTAACACTATTACCCCTTACCACTACCATGACGTCAAGAGTAACACTATTACCCCTTACCAATACATGAAAACATCAAGGGTAACATTATTACCCATTACCACCTTATTGCTCAGCATCAAATAACAAAACAACTAATCATTTTGTAAAAAGGCATTTATAAATAGACATTTTCAATCACAATTCTACAAAATATACACATGTAGTAAATTAACAGCTCTAACATCACTTGGGAAATAAGTAAACCATAGTTAACCGCTACAATACTGTAATAAAACAAGCTCGGCACTTTTATACATACAGGTCTCCCATTCACAACCTGATCCAAAACAATTTCTATTTCATGTTGCTTTTCCATAATATACAAAATAATCACTTACAATGTAATGGACGGCTTATATAATTATACACAGGATCAAAATGAATGACAACCTCAATTGAAGCAACAAAGGGAACAAATGTACAAATATATATACTTTGTATGAACTAAAGACTCAAATGAGGTAAATGTAAAAAGAAAAGGACTTCAAAATTAAGCCTTCTGACAACTTCAAATTAAAGGTGTTTATTAACATTATCTTTTTGCATTTGTTTAATGTTGCAAAAACTATCACACCAGGAGTGAGAATTAACTACAGGATTTCTGATCTCAAGGTGATGACAAAAGTCTAAACAATAACATAATAATGATAGTAGTCTGTCACTACTTACAGTAACCTTACCAATGGTCTTGTTTTCAAACAAGGAAGCAGCTCTAATAAAATTATATGATCCTATCACCTTATATAAGTGCCTTTCCTCCCTACAAGTTTGTAAAACAAACTTATCACCATGACGACATATAGAATGTAAGCAGGCTTATCTTTAAGCGTTCTTTATCATACTTCTCTAGTATTCTAACTGACACACAGCACTCGATATATGTAAGGGCTGTTCTAGAATTAACCATAGGGGAGAGGCGGGAGGCACTTTCTCAGAGACCCCACCACCCATCAAATATTAAAGAGATTTATATAAGTTGAAGTTATGCAGATCTGGTTTTAATTCCACAACCCATGATGTATTAAAACTTTTATAATTCAGAAGACATGAAAAGGACGGCAGTTTTTAATCTCATACACAACAATACAGTAAAAATCCAACAGCACTATCAGTATCAACCAAGTGTAATTTGCTACAATAGTCAACAGATCATTCTTCTTCACAGATCTGTACAATGGCATCACAGAAAATGTATTTGCATATGAGTAATATTCTGAATAACAGTACATAAACACACTTGACAGACATTCTACAGCTTTTAAAGACGACAAAACCTTAATGCAGGAGACTATTTTAGTTTCTGTCAAGTATTATGGATAATTACAGGAATCTGGATCAGCACAATGTTACTGTACACCTATTGGATGGTGATATATGAGTATCTACTGAATATTTTCAGCTCCTTTCATCCACCAGAGAGTGAATTAAACATCTGCCAATATCTAGTATTTTCTACACAAACTTGAATTCCACAAATGTTGTTATAGGTAAAGTTGCTATGATTTACAGATATCATTTTAGTTTTCGCACATACTAGAACTGACCTTTACTATGAAACAATAAACAACAGTGTTAAACATAAAAATAAAATAATTTTTTTCTTGTATAAAAAAAGTCAGAATTGTTAATCCTTGGACGGACAATAGAGGAATGTAAAGAGATGAGTTTGACTGCTAGCAAGGCAAACTGAACATTCTGGATTTGGTTCAAGACATTGTGATGTTTTCCTACAGCTCCTAAGCAGAGTGAGCAGTTTCCTTTCTGTAGGCACTAGAACACACTTTTCTATTTATAGCTCCTCAACCAGACTATCTGAAGTTCCTACTCCAGGTATCAGCCAGGAATACACTAGGTGTTACACAGTTTGTTGACAGAAACAACATTTTTTAAAGACACACTCAGTCTTCCATAGCTCCCCGACAGAACGGACAGCTTCCCTTCTGTAAATACTGCAGCTCAAAGTCGTCCGTGTGGAAAAGCTGTGTGAACATAGTATAAAATGGTTAAAGTGGAGAGATCTAATTCCAGTTAAAGAAATTTGATAATTATTTCCCCATTCAACTGATCACCTTATTTATTATGAATCAAACAACTGGATTTAAACAGCCACTACTGGGGACTAACGGGATTGTGTAAACAGTATAATCTGTCAATATAAACTGGAAGTCACTGGTACCAAAATGTTTGGTCAGTGGTAGTATATAATTATAAGATGAAAATGCCAAGACCAAACTAAGGCCAAAAACTACACAGTTTCAGATTATACAGGGGCTAGTTTTGACTGTCTTGTGTTTTTTTTTTTTTTTTTATATTACCTCAAATTGGAGCATACACAGCTACTGATCATAACCAAAGGACCATGCATCAGAAGTTTTATCGAGATCATTTAATAACAGTACATTGTAGTACTTTTGAGAAATACAAACCATTATGTTAACAGTTGGACTCATCATCTGATGGTGTGCTAACTAATATGTACACAGTATTACTAAGTGTGGCGTTACCCTGCGGAGACTCACCTTCTGACAGGAATGACACTGGGTGATGGTGACATCAGGCAGTAGGGAGCGGAAGAACTGGTATCTCAGTGGTTTCTGCCACTTCAGGATGTACACCTCTGACCTTGACATAGACTGTAGTACAGACTTGGTCACCACCACAGGCTTAAAGTCCGTCCCCCCTTGCTGTAACGATCATACATAGCTAATTAACACCAGGGCCCAGTTGTTCAAAAGGTGATTAGCTTAATCACTATTTAACGACATTTTTCAAACTTAAATAATTCTGTCAATATACAAGGTACAGCACCTAACTCAATCTATGGTTTCATTTTAAAGTTATAGGAGAATTAAAATTTGCGCTAATCACTGATTAAGCTAATCATCTTTTGAACAAATGGGCCCAGTTGTACAAAGTCATTAACAATAATTGGTCTACACTGTACCAGTTAATATCAAACAAAGGGAGTTACAAACTGCCTCACTTATAAAGTGATTATGCATGAGTAATAAAAAAAATTAACTCCAAAACAAACATTGATCATTGAGACAAAAAGTGTTTTCTATTAAACCTCATATTTTTTTTTTAATAAAAGTCCTTATTCATCAGTTTCTAGACTTCTTTTCTTAGATTTTTTTTTAGAAAATTAAGACCTTACTTAAATATGATTAGATTAAGAGGTAAAACTCGCCTCAAAAGTCATCAGTTTGGCAGTGAAGGGATCATCATCTTCATCCTCTGGAGGGTCGTCTCCGAGTCGCAGGGTTTGGGACGCTAGGTCATGTTAAGGGGCTCATTTTACTAACAGTTGATGTCTGCAAATTTTCCTTGACAAAACCAATTGTTGAGTATAATACATGATGTACAAATGTACCACATAACTCGAAAATACAAAATGTAACTATGGTAAATGCATTAAAGTTTAAACAATCAAAACAAAACAAGGTCCATCAAATATGTTAATTAACTCAAAATCAGAAATAATTTAAGGCAAATTTTTTTAGACAAATGATGACTGTGGCCTTTAGTATGATCTAAATTGTAAAGGATACGCCCCATCCTACTCTCCTTCCAGTTCTTTTCTTCCTTCTTTTGTTTGGGTATAGACAGGTCAAGTACAAGTACTGCCTCCTCGTCCGTGATTCCGTCCTCCAGCACAAACTCCACTAGAGGCAGCACCTCTGTAACCAGACAAACGTCACATTAACATATTTAACAAATGTCCATAATAAGTAAAGAACCTTTATTGTCTGCACTGAGAAGTATTGCAAGATATCACATTCACATGTCAATACTTCAACTATTAGGAAAATTCAATCTGTTGAATCACCAATAATTAATACAGGTCTTTAAACACTAGTAGTTAAGGTGTTTTTTCTTTTGAATGTATCCTAGCTATCCATGCCAAAACATTCTTAATGCTTCATTTTATTTTATTATTTAAAATTTTGACCAAAATAAGAACATCTACCCTTGTATAATATCCTACTTAAATGTTCAAATGTTTCTTCACGAGCTTATTTTTTTGCTTCTTCATTCCTGACTAAATAACCCACTGGGTGGTATGTCATCAGAACAAGACATAAATTTTCAAAGAAAACTTAAAAAGATTGACTAACTGTTGCAGTTAAGAACACTAACAGAACAATTCAAAGAGATAAATAAATGTTGAAAGGTTATACAGTAGGAACCTTGCGATCTGTAACTCGTATAACTTGAAGACGCCATGTAATTAGAAGTATTTTGTCGGCCCTCGTCAAGCTTTACACTGGCATTGTCGGCCCTCGTCAAGCTTTACACTGGCATTGTCGGCCCTCGTCAAGCTTTACACTGGCATTGTCGGCCCTCGTCAAGCTTTACACTGGCATTGTCGGCCCTCATCAAGCTTTACACTGGCATTGTCGGCCCTCGTCAAGCTTTACACTGGCATTGTCGGCCCTCGTCAAGCTTTACACCGGCATTGTCGGTCCTCGTCAAGCTTTACACTGGCATTCAAACTCGTGTAACTCGAATACTTGATTAACTCAAGGTTTTCCCATGGTCCCGTCAACTTTGAGATAAAGATAACGAGGTTTGACTAGTTTGGACAAAAAACTGTTGAAGGGTTTTGTTATTCAACAGTTACGATATCAATCACTCACCAAATGACACAAAGGAATGTATGAATGGCTGCCGACAGTTGATACAGCAGTCGCCATTATTGTTGAGGAGAGGATTGGTCGTGGAACATCTGTAGCACATCGGCAGCAAGTCCTGTCAAAACGTATCAATACAAATATGTGTATATTCCATAATTCCCTGTACATGTACATTCATTTCGTGTAAGAATATCAATACATTATATATCTTAAAATTTTTATTGATCAACAAAATATCACCTCATTATCAATCATTCAGTCCTTTATATACTAAAGAATGAGTTTTTAGCTAAGGCATAAGCTACAAGCTATTGGAATTATTTCAAGATAAATCTCAGAGACTTTTCAAGAATTAATCTAAAACTTTATAATTATGAATTACTTTGGACTCAAATTTGCTCCCAATGCTTGCAAATATGATTAATTTCCTCAGAAAGTCTGATTGTATCAAATCATTTAATATAATTCTGGTTTGTAACAAAACAATGAATCATTTGCATTGTACATCAGTGTTAAATTCGCCATTCATGTTATTTACTTAAAGTTTATATAATTAGTTGTGCACTCCTAAGCAGGAAAAAAATTCAAAGAGTTAAGGATTTAAAATATCTTGGAAGTCTCACCGAGTCCTCTATAAAGTAACTTTTGAATTACTATAACACATATAATATATCAAACTTACATCTCCATCGTGGAATGGTTTGGACCTGATCATGATACTGCCCAGATCTACTGTTTCCAGGAACCGAGAAGGAACACGTAGGGATTGTAGTTTCTCGTAAGCGTAACGGGCCAGCTTGTAGGCTCCCAGGTTCTTACTCTGCTTTGCCAGGGCATACAGAGTACCACTTACAATCGTCAAGGTTCACAAAGTCTCATATCAGTTGTTCAAACAAAAATCTAAATTTATACTTCACAAGAACTTGTTAAAAACATATCACTTGACTTATTTCGAAATAAAAATTTCATTTTGATTTTTTTTTCTGTTAGCTTTTTATTAAAAAATACACCAAGAATAATTTTCACTGAAACAATATGTATGAAATAGCCAATCTCCGTCTATATAAAAAGACTGCTATGTAAGATGATAACCCGACCATCCCATCTTTTTGTGTTAACATGTCGTCAGATCTGCTATATTATGTAATATAAAGGATACACCTTGGAGATGCCGTGAGGAACATTGGCCTGCATCATGTGGAGCAGATAGCGTGATATGTTAAATAATGCCTCAGGCAGATGTGATGTAAATGGTTCATCCTGTAATGGAAAATAGAAACAAGTTATTACAGTATACTAATCCAATTGTAACACAAAAACATATTTATCCGTCCTCATTGTGTCACACAACCTCAAAGGACTTCTGATACAGAGATTTCATTGAAGGCAAACTCACTAGTACATCATTTCAAGGCATTGAAATTTTCTTAGACAAAATGGTAGTTGTACATATTTAAAACAAAATATAAAAATTGATATGAGGTTACAACTTGAACAACCTACCGTGTATCTCTGAATAGAATGGTAAGCATAATACATGTCAGCTTTACGCTGGTAGTCGTGGAATTTATTCAACATCTCCTCCTTCTTATCTGGATCGTCAATTACTGTAAAACAAAAATCAGAAATATATAAACATCAAATCAATAAAGCTTACATCTTAATCATATACCACTTGAATTAGTGTAAGTAATGTCTAATTCATAGAGTACATACAATATGGTTGACAAGCTTCTTTGTCTACCGTATTCAACCTAACAAGCGTACCTTTCCAGGAAAGGCGATTGGTACACTAATTAAAACCTAGAAAAAGTTTATTACCTCACATATCTGCCAATATAAATTAATTTTCAGCTTTTTAACCAAAGACTGTTCAGGAGAAACAAAAAATAAACATTTTCGCAAAGATTTCACAAGACAATTTTTCCCTGTACACATTGTGCTTATTAGGTTGAATAAGGTATCCAAGTTTGAAAAAGTTTTAATATTTATTTTATTATAAATCAACAATTGATATGGAATTATAACTTGTATTGTCTAACAAGTAGAAAAAAGGCTAGATTCATCATCAACATAGTATTTGTAGGTTTGTCCGCTAATCCACATTATTAAGACAAAGTTAAATTTTCAAGCTATAACTCTATGGTAGCTGTTTCTTCCATGATAAATTCTTCAGGCTACCTGGCAGCCAGACCTACATTTCCCTCCAAAATCAGCAACTATTTTACACGCCCTGGCATTTTAGCCACTAGGACTTGCCCCAACATCAGGATAGAGGAACGTTACATTCTTAATCCTCTGAACATACTCATACATCTACATAACAATCTGTAGGAGTCTATGGCAGTAACATACCCATACATCTACATAACAATCTGTAGGAGTCTATGGCAGCAACAAGAAGTAAAAGCAAACCACAGCAACCACCATCCTCGGTATCCAGGGGTTACACTCACCTACGCTCTCTACACCTCTGGACTATGTCATGGCAAAACTGAATGCTCCTTGTGCTCCACCTTGTTGATCAGACAAGAAGACTGGCTTGACCAATTGGTGTACATAAAAAGGATCTCCTGGTCACATAACGTAAAAATTCACAGGCTTTGAAGTTGGTTGCGGCTCCTTTGTAACCTTCAAAGGACAGGCATGCAGCCTAGCGATTGGTCAGTTTTTTTTACCCGAGTGTGCCTTCACTATTGCCATGACATATTCCAAGGAGTGTAGAGAGCGTAGGTGATCATGACCCCTGGATACCCAGGATGAGCAACCACACACCCATCCCCTAAGTCTACAAGATATATATGTAAACAACTCAAGTTACTAAAGTGTAAACGCAAATTAAGTGTCATAAGAATATCACAACATCAAAATGATCCCTCTACTACAGTGTTGTAATTCATTATCATTTAGATTTTAAAAGGATAAGAACATTTATTTTTGTTTAATTTAAAAGGCTAAGATTGTTCTGATATCCCAAAGACTTACAGTTATGACAACTCATTAAAATATTTGGTTACAAATTAAATTATTGTTTGTATTGAAAAAGTTGTCATTGTCAAATATCAAAAACTTTCAGTCTTAGACATGCATCTTACTTTGCCATATACTGTACACCACTAGAAGATCAAATTTTATCTTATTACTAAATTGTTGTACTGTATATATAATGTCACACTAATTCAACAAGAACAATCGTAAAGTGAAAATTATAATGTATGAAACTGTGATAGAAGAACTGTGTTTATACGTAAATTAACTGAAAGTAAAAATATAATACCAAGCAGCAGATAAACAGCTCTTACCTTCATCGTCTGAATAAGGAAATATTGGACAAGATAAAGGTAATGTTGATATATCACTACTGTACTACAGCCACTACCAATATATCTACCAACAATACATCAAATATATCAGAGATCAATACTTAAATAGGAGCAAGATACACATAAACTGGTCTGGCATTTCTATGATACATGTACAGAGAAATTGATTACACTAAGGAACATCAAATATTACATAAAGATAAACTATATTCCTGTAAAGAAATGGTGTTAAAGCAGACTAGGAAACTTGTTATATTTATAAGTGATTTTCTCTTTGTCAGTACATGTGTCCTTCAAATTAAATCTAAACAAGAAGTCTAAAATTTAAAGTCTAAACATTACAAGGTGTGTGAATTATGTTATTTTGTAGAACTACGCTCCAACTTATTGACGAAACTATAATAATCATCCTCATAGTACTACTACATATACCTACGTACAACACACCATTTACATAAAAAACTTGAATTAATTGATAAGAACAAGCTAATTCATTGAATTAATGTCCCCCGCTTTTCTCCCCTTTCATAAGGGGGTAATCATATTGTATAGAAAAATCTTCTGTAATTTTCATGCTGTTGACACAAGATGCATTGCTTGGAAATTGAAAAAAAATAAAGCCTTATACACAGAAATTGGATAATATTTGTTGCCGTGATTGCACAGAAACATTAATCAAGGGCCATAACTCCGCCAAATAAAAGCCACCAAAAGTAGTGATAGAACTTGGCCGAGCCCTTTAGGCATTTTACCTTGTAACCAAGTCTCAAGAAAATTGGATAATATTTGTTGCTGTTATTGCATGGAAACAAAGTGTGACAGACAGACGGACAGACTAACCCAAATTTCTATCTCCCGCGTCGGTGAAAGCTGGAGATAATAAACATCTAAAGTACATAAAACATGTGTACGTTAGTGTTAATCAAAAAGAAATCTTTATCATAACCTCAAAGAGGAAAGATGTAACAGATTCATTGTGTTGACCTAGGTTCTAAAATAACTGCTTCTACAGAAAAACCTACATGAAAAAAATGCTTCTAAAACAATTATGTACAAGAAAAATAATGATATATTGACTATACATATATCTAAAGTCCTAAACATACCAGTTACAGGGACTATCGACGTACCTTTGGCTATGTCCAGACACTGCATGGACAGCTTCCAGAAATAGTAGCCGGCATCATTGAACCTACTCTCCAGAACAGCATTGTGTGTCAACTGTTCCAGGACCTTTACAGCCTCCGTCTGTAGTCCAGCTTTGTGGAACGCTAAAGGAGGAAAGAAATATACTTCTACATCAATTTCTGACAATTTGTATCTACCAAAAAACCATTGTTACCATCCATAGAAACAGTAAGAATCTTCAATTCATTCTGATACAGTTGGTACATGTATCACTATGTAGATACCCAGCCATACCTTGTTGAGCTTCCTCAAACTTGTCGTTCTCGGCGAGCCATTGGGCGTAGGGTACATACACTTCCTCCTTGTACTCGGGGTGTTTCTCTACCAGCGTGAAGGCCTGTCAATCAAACATAGTCAACTTATGTGTCATAAACAGCATTCCTGGGAACATTCCAGATATGAAGTCTGGTCTACTGGTCTGAGAGCACACTTATTCTACTGGTAAGCATGTTTTGGGGTTTTTTTTGGGAGGGGGTTGTATTGTTTTGCAAAAATTGAAATCATTTCTCTTAGAAAAGAATCAATTATTGACTAATTCAGAATTAAGAATTTCACTATTTCATTTCTAGAAAGCTTCTATTCCAAACTGTTACTACCCAATAAGAAACCTTGACTTAATTAAGTTGGTAAGTGTTATCACACAATAACTAGATTTGTCCCGATTTTCAAATATTGGGTACTTTTTACCTTAAATTCTGTTACAGTAGTGATCAATTGAAACGTTATATTATGTTATTAGATTGTAAATTTAATCAAAGCCCAATAACTACTAAAGATAACATTATGAGTCTGTAATACTGGCTTTACTCACATCATCCCAGTGTTTAGCCTCCACATGTAGGTTGATAAGGGACTTGATGTCTCCCATCTTACTGTACACCTCAGCAGCGTACGGGTACTGCTCCATCTTAGCCAGGTGGGCTGCCGCTCGGGACAGCGCCTCACGGTCAGCTTTGTCCAGTTTACGAGCAACATCAATCATCCTGTAATACATTAAAGCTTCTGGATTATCATAGTTTATATCACAGTTTACTACAGAGTCAGTAAGTCACGGGACACTTCTCTAATGATTGTGTATCCTGGGCTAAAACAGATGGAGAATCTCGTTTTCCCGAATTCATTCTCCCGAATAGAAGTCTATTTGGAGATTTTGACCAACCAAAATTGTGGTTTCTCGTGGCACTCGATTAGATCATTTTACTTTTTTGTATATTTCTGTATGCATGACACCGATGTCAATGTCCAGTAGGACTTATTGTCCCTGATGTTGTTCAAACATAACCCACAGGTTTTCTTGACAGATGATGCAACCGCCATATCAAAATATCCCGACTGGATGTAGCCATGGATGAAAGAAGCGACATTATTGGCTACTATTAAGTACGAGAACAAGATTCCCCATCTGTTCTAGCCCACAGTACACAAAAATCGTGAGAAGTGTTCTGTGGGTTTCCAACAATGAGTTTACTGGAGAATTATCACAGTTTACTAGACTTCTTAGCTTACTCGTATACCACATACTTCCAATTCTTTACCTCTCAAAATAAGTAATAACTGAACAGAAAGCAATAATATCTTTCATGCAAACAATTTTTAAAAAGTTCTATTTATAAATTAAAGTTAAAATTGGATTCTACTGTAACAGAAGATTAATTTTTAAAGTATAATGCAACACAAAAAATATGGTGTGGAAAGTGTACATCTACAGTGATGTTGATGTTTTGTGACTTACATGTCTGCCCAGCCGTGGTCACCAATGATGTCTATTTACAGTGATGTTGATGTTTTGTGACTTACATGTCTGCCCAGCCGTGGTCACCAATGATGTCTATTTACAGTGATGTTGATGTTTTGTGACTTACATGTCTGCCCAGCTGTGGTCACCAATGATGTCTATTTACAGTGATGTTGATGTTTGTGACTTACATGTCTGCCCAGCCGTGGTCACCAATGATGTCTATTTACAGTGATGTTGATGTTTTGTGACTTACATGTCTGCCCAGCCGTGGTCACCAATGATGTCTATTTACAGTGATGTTGATGTTAGTGACTTACATGTCTGCCCAGCCGTGGTCACCAATGATGTCTATTTACAGTGATGTTGATGTTTCGTGACTTACATGTCTGCCCAGCTGTGGTCACCAATGATGTCTATTTACAGTGATGTTGATGTTTTGTGACTTACATGTCTGCCCAGCAGTGGTCACCAATGATGTCTATTTACAGTGATGTTGATGTTTTGTGACTTACATGTCTGCCCAGCCGTGGTCACCAATGATGTCTATTTACAGTAATGTTAATGTTTTGTGACTTACATGTCTGCCCAGCCGTGGTCACCAATGATGTCTATTTACAGTGATGTTAATGTTTTGTGACTTACATGTCTGCCCAGCCGTGGTCACCAATGATGTCTATTTCCAGTGATGTTAATGTTTTGTGACTTACATGTCTGCCCAGCCGTGGTCACCAATGATGTCTATTTACAGTGATGTTGATGTTTTGTGACTTACATGTCTGCCCAGCCGTGGTCACCAATGATGTCTATTTACAGTGATGTTGATGTTTTGTGACTTAATGTCTGCCCAGCCGTGGTCACCAATGATGTCTATTTACAGTGATGTTGATGTTTTGTGACTTAATGTCTGCCCAGCCGTGGTCACCAATGATGTCTTTTTACAGTGATGTTGATGTTTTGTGACTTACATGTCTGCCCAGCCGTGGTCACCAATGATGTCTTTTTACAGTGATGTTGATGTTTTGTGACTTACATGTCTGCCCAGCAGTGGTCACCAATGATGTCTATTTACAGTAATGTTGATGTTTCGTTACTTACATGTCTGCCCAGCTGTGCTCACCAATGATGTCTATTTACAGTGATGTCGATGTTTTGTGACTTACATGTCTGCCCAGCCGTGGTCACCAATGATGTCTATTTACAGTAATGTTGATGTTTCGTGACTTACATGTCTGCCCAGCTGTGGTCACCAATGATGTCTATTTACAGTGATGTTGATGTTTGTGACTTACATGTCTGCCCAGCTGTGGTCACCAATGATGTCTATTTGTAGTGATGTTGATGTTTGTGACTTACATGTCTGCCCAGCCGTGGTCACCAATGATGTCTATTTACAGTGATGTTGATGTTTTGTGACTTACATGTCTGCCCAGCCGTGGTCACCAATGATGTCTATTTACAGTGATGTTGATGTTAGTGACTTACATGTCTGCCCAGCCGTGGTCACCAATGATGTCTATTTACAGTGATGTTGATGTTTCGTGACTTACATGTCTGCCCAGCTGTGGTCACCAATGATGTCTATTTACAGTGATGTTGATGTTTTGTGACTTACATGTCTGCCCAGCAGTGGTCACCAATGATGTCTATTTACAGTGATGTTGATGTTTTGTGACTTACATGTCTGCCCAGCCGTGGTCACCAATGATGTCTATTTACAGTCATGTTAATGTTTTGTGACTTACATGTCTGCCCAGCCGTGGTCACCAATGATGTCTATTTACAGTGATGTTAATGTTTTGTGACTTACATGTCTGCCCAGCCGTGGTCACCAATGATGTCTATTTCCAGTGATGTTAATGTTTTGTGACTTACATGTCTGCCCAGCCGTGGTCACCAATGATGTCTATTTACAGTGATGTTGATGTTTTGTGACTTACATGTCTGCCCAGCCGTGGTCACCAATGATGTCTATTTACAGTGATGTTGATGTTTTATGACTTAATGTCTGCCCAGCCGTGGTCACCAATGATGTCTATTTACAGTGATGTTGATGTTTTGTGACTTAATGTCTGCCCAGCCGTGGTCACCAATGATGTCTTTTTACAGTGATGTTGATGTTTTGTGACTTACATGTCTGCCCAGCCGTGGTCACCAATGATGTCTTTTTACAGTGATGTTGATGTTTTGTGACTTACATGTCTGCCCAGCCGTGGTCACCAATGATGTCTATTTACAGTAATGTTGATGTTTCGTTACTTACATGTCTGCCCAGCTGTGGTCACCAATGATGTCTATTTACAGTGATGTCGATGTTTTGTGACTTACATGTCTGCCCAGCCGTGGTCACCAATGATGTCTATTTACAGTAATGTTGATGTTTCGTGACTTACATGTCTGCCCAGCTGTGGTCACCAATGATGTCTATTTACAGTGATGTTGATGTTTGTGACTTACATGTCTGCCCAGCTGTGGTCACCAATGATGTCTATTTGTAGTGATGTTGATGTTTTGTGACTTACATGTCTGCCCAGCCGTGGTCACCAATGATGTCTATTTACAGTAATGTTGATGTTTTGCGACTTACATGTCTGCCCAGCCGTGGTCACCAATGATGTCTATTTACAGTGATGTTGATGTTTTGCGACTTACATGTCTGCCCAGCCGTGGTCACCAATGATGTCTATTTACAGTGATGTTGATGTTTTGTGACTTACATGTCTGCCCAGCCGTGGTCACCAATGATGTCTATTTACAGTGATGTTGATGTTTTGTGACTTACATGTCTGCCCAGCCGTGGTCACCAATGATGTCTATGGCCTTACAGAACTCTCCAGCAGATATGTACATCTCAGCAGCAGCCTTGGGTTCGTTACTGCTCTTGGCCCAGTCTGCCTGCTTTGTGATCAGCATCTTCTTATCCAGAGGGTCACCAGAACCAATGTACTCCTGTTAACATCAAATCCAGGTGTAAACTAGAGCTCTTCCAGAGAGGACTAATAGCCCCTCATACCTCTTCTGTATAATTCTGAATTTGACGCCATGAAATGGATGATGAATCTCTTAAAGAGTTTTAATTGCTAGAATAGGCACCCTAATACAAGTAATAAATGCATTGTAAAGACTCTTAGAAACTTGCTCCAAGACCTTAAGCTGGATTTTCCACGAAAAAGTCCAAAGGAAGGAATTTTTCAAATTTTATACCAAAAATTATCCTGGATTTTGACTCTATGTAAAGGTTTTTCATGAAAATTGTCTGAAACTCAATCCATGAAATGGATGTAACATATCATCCTCAGAAAAATATAGGTAGGTAGGTAGGCATTTTTTTTTCCATGTCGGAAAATATTTTTACTATGCTTAAATTAAGCAGGATTTCTGAAGTTAATGGTGCACATCACTATATGCCAGTGATATCTCTCTATGTGAACAGAAACAAATGTTTGATTTTTAATAGCATACTCAAACAATAGTGAGGTGAATATACATACTGTATGATATACCAACATACCTTAGCATACTCAAACATCCTGAGGTCAGTGTACATGTTCATGGCTTTGTGTTCATGATTGGATTTCTTGTAGAGTTTAGCGCCCTCATGGAATTTGCCCTGGTAACCGTACACATCTCCCAGGAACACCATAGTGTCTTGTTCGCCCCGCTTCTTCCTTTCCTGGGAACACAGACAATCATTTGTAATCATCCTGATCACTTTTCTTTTTTCACTTGACATTGATTTATAAATCATCAACTAAAGTTTAAAAAGGATATTATCATATCACATCTTCAAATAAAATTTTGTTGAAAAAATTTTAACATATCATTTTAAGATAGCTATTTAATATCCAAAGTACCTCTTTTTAAAAACCTGCTATGGACTTATTCATACTATTAAGTCTCATCAAAATGCTTCCTATAACATAATTTGATACCAGGTGCAAAATTTAATTTGATGTAAAACATTGCAATATAGATTATGAACATATGCCAATTTTTAACGCTGCTTATATAAATTTAATATTTTGATATATCAAAGAAGCTGAAAATGCACAAGAATGTATGAAGACTTGCAAGTGTATTTAGTATAATTTGATAATACATCATGTACAAAACCTGAAGTTTTTGCAGTGAGATTACCTCTATGTTGTGGATGAGCTCTAGGTACCGGAGGTCCCTGATCCTGATAAAGGCCTTTTTGGCTGTGTCAAAGTCCAGTCCCTCAAGAGCCTCGTGGGCAAGTACCTCCCAGTCCCCATCAGTCACCCCAAGGCAGGCAACTTTGTACGCATCCCTAAAGTACAATTCATTCACTTTAAAACCACAACCTAATGTTAACAAAAATAGTCCCGGAAAATCTAAACATAAAAACATAGCATTATATATCCCTGAGTCATCTTCCCCATTATACTGTTACTACATTACAATTGATCTCACATTCTGGTTTCCTTATTTCTAAAACTGAGAATGAATATCACATTTCTTACATCCTACATTTTTGTATTTTACTTACGCAGACATCCCAGTGGGGAAAAACTGAATTATTTGCAGTGGTACAAAAATCCTCTTTCTTAACATGGCAAAAGTAAATACATGATATAATACTGTCGGAATATAGGCATACTGGCCATAATAACATCATTAAACATACACAATGTTAATACCTACTTAAAAAACTTTTTCTCCAGATACTGGTACATGGATGCTGACTGTGGCACATCTACTGAGGACATGGAGTAAACATGTAGACAGAATATCTTTGACCCACTGAAACCTACCACAAAACCCTGAAAAAGATCACCAAGATATAACACAGAGTCTATACAAACAATACTGGAAATTAACTAAGAACTTAACTTGCTCTATTATTTTGAACCAGCCGAATCTGACTCTTTGATCCAAGTCCAACATACAAACTACAGGTATAGTTTTATC
The DNA here is from genome assembly GCA_947623455.1 of Mimachlamys varia. NCBI lineage: Eukaryota > Metazoa > Mollusca > Bivalvia > Pectinida > Pectinidae > Mimachlamys > Mimachlamys varia. The sequence continues at coordinate 6,618,368 of OX392534.1, forward strand.
TTTCTCTCTTTAGGGGGGAGTGGTTAACTAAGGGGTTTAGTTTAAGCAAATTCATAGCATATAATAAGAAAAGAATTTGGCAAAGGTTTCACAACTTATAATGCATTTACCAGATTGAATTACAATTTTTTAATGAAAGGAAAAGTAAAAGTGTATAAGGATATGAAAAAGGAGGTAGACATGTGTTATTATAGAAAATATTTTTGATATATTTATAAAACTTGTATGTACTGGATGATGTTTCACAAAAAAGTAGTGAATGTATGTAGGGAGTAATGAAATAATGTGATACATCAAATGAAACCATGTCTCAAGAGATCTAAATTATCATGTTACATGAATATTACTGTAAAACAACCTGTCAATGTTCCAAACATTATCAGTATTCACAGGACTGCCTGGCGTTAGTTACCTGTAGTTTCTGCTGGTGGACCGGGAAGTTGCTGGCTTTGATGTTGAGGAGACCATTTCCAGAGAAACATAACATGTCCTCGTAGTGGGTGTTCCATGCTACGCTGTTGGCATTGGGCTCCTATAACAGGGGGGACAACTCAAAACATTACTACAACAATTACTACATTGTGGGTGTTCCATGCTATGCTGTTAGCATTGGGCTCCTATAACAGGGGGGACAACTTAAAACATTACTACAACAACTACTACATCGTGGGTGTTCCATGCTACGCTGTTGGCATTGGGCTCCTATAACAGGGGGGACAACTTAAAACATTACTACAACAACTACTACATCGTGGGTGTTCCATGCTATGCTGTTAGCATTGGGCTCCTATAACAGGGGAGACAACTCAAAACATTATTACAACTTTTATTATTTCTGAGTCTGCTTGTATTGTATCTAGCATCTTTAATCAACCAGAGATGAAAACAGCCAATCTTGAAAAAGGAAGAAACCTCATATTTCAAAGAGTTTTAATGTTAAAATTAACATTGCAGCAAAATTATCAATAAGGAGGAATTCCTCCTGTGGGAGGTGGATTTTCATCCCTGATCAACAAATTCTCTGTACATGTATAACTTTATAAACAAAAGAATTCAGGGTTGACTTTTCTGCTGTTATTAACCTATTGTGTTCTACAGGTACAGGTTTATTTCCTAATTAGATCTTTTACCTGGAACAGGAGTTCCTTGGTGTTGATGTCATATACCAGGCAAGTGCTGTGTTCATCCACCACGGCCAATTTGGTACGGGACGCGGAGACATCCAGACAGCGGACAGATGTTGCCTGCTTCAGCAGCATGATGGGGAATGGATTGTCCACAAATATCTTCATGATCTGTTTATAAGAGCAGTTTAGTGTAAAGTCAGTGGTGAATGATGGTGTAATGCAATAACTTCACATCAGAGGCATCCAACAATTGTTGAAGATATTTAATTACATCAAGACTGGACATGCGACACATGTCAGACTAAACCAACACATTACAACCTCATTTTTTTTCTTTCCTGTTACTGATTTTCTAAATGATATTTTAAATGCTTAAACGTTTAGATTTTTATGGCTGGAATTTTTTCTTTTATAAATACTCTAATGCAAATATCACATACTGACAATAGTTTTGATGGAAATGTATTGATCCATTTTCTTTCCAATTTCAATTTCACTTGTTAGATGAGGTTATTTTTAATATTTTCAATTTCTGAGTTAAAAATTGATTTAATCAGTATTTTCTCTATCAGAGTTGGAAATTTATTTAATTATGGTCATTTTGACAACAATTATTATAAAAGTTTAAGTTGCGGTCCTTTGTTAATGTGACTGGTGCAGTGTGGTCAGAATCTTTGATGAAAACATTAAAGTTTTGGTGTGCTGAAAGATTTAATTGAAGGATTATTAGTATTACCCATCTATCAGTGTTTGTAACCAAATATCTGTTGTGATCACAGCAAGCTACACCAGGGGGTATCATTCTTTTAGGTTTTAATATGCAAAACAAATTTTGTGCAGCTACATAAATCATTTGCAATCACTATTCTATTTTTACTGCTGTACATTTTTTTTGCTTTTTCTAAAATTCTGGTAATAAGCCATTGAGGTTAATAGAATTGTGATAAACCATTGAGTTTAAAAGACTTGGTGACATGTTTTTAATGTTACAGGTAATAGATCCTAGGAAATAGAAATGCAGTGTAGTAGTCCCCTTTAGAGTGACATTAAGTGGTGTGATGAGAAATACCAGGGAGAAAGTAGGTCGTGAGTCCACATCAGCATGGCAATCTATGACCTGGATTTTCTGACCAGTGTTGGTGGTGTGATGAAAAATTGACTTGAGATAAATTTCATCAGTGAACATAAAAATGTGCTGTGACAGGTGACTGAAATTATGTGTACTTTTATTTCTCGTTAAATAAAAAATGTCTGAAACATGGGTCCAATTTCATAATGACCTCTTGTATAAAAGTAAGTTACTGCAGTTTGATAAAATTCTTCCGGAATCCCTACCTTTCACAGTTAAAATTTCATTTTTTCCATAAGTTCACAGTTTTTTTTTTATTTTTTCAAATACAGGTCGAATTCTTTAATACATTTTGAATTGTATGTCAGTCTTACAATCTCCTTTAAAAACAAAAATAATACTATACGTGTAAACTTTACTGCTGATTACTTTTCCCACTGCCATTAAACACTGGCCAGACATGATCACCAGTCCCAGCCAACACCAGTACTACATTTACCTGTCCGTTCTGTAGCCCAACTAGCAGTCCCTCTTTGCCCTGAGGCAGTAGGCCCACTTCACAACTAACCTGTCCGTTCTTGAGGCCAACAAGGAGCCCCTCACGACCTGGAGGACCACCTATGACCTTGATGTACCGGATAAGGGACTCCATTACCCACTCCTTCTCCTTGATGCCCTGGAAGGAGAAGCTCTGGAGGCGCTTGTCCTGGACACAGAAAAAGGAATACAACTTAAATTATTTAAACTTCATTTTGAAATCTGAAAAACATTTAAGCTAGATTTGAAACAAATGTAAAATCTACACCATCTAACTATTAATTACCTTATAAAATAAATCATTGTCATAAAAGTATCACTGTACCACAGTAGGAGGGCTGAGTGAAAGTTCTACACAACATCTTATGACAGAGCATATGGAAAGTAAACTTTGTATATACCTGACATAGTATGATGTTTTGGGAGCAAACGACCAATAAATTACAGTCAAACTTCCTGTTTATCTTCTCCTTGACTTTATAGTGCATGTCGGCTGCATCATCTGAGTATAACTCGTATACCACAATTTTGTCTGGCAGTTGGACCTGAAATGAAATGTAAATGCTGATGAGGTAAATATTAATCTAGACAACGGCAATTTTTAGATAATTTTACTTACAGCTCAGGACTTGTATATTTTTCTCATATCTCGCTATGTTGGATAGAGTGTGCCTATGGAAGAAAGTTATGTAAGAAAAATCTATCCTACAAAGCATATCACGTGACGTGACGTCATAATGGCGCAACAATGACATGGCTTCACGAATACTATAAACTCTGATCCAAAGAAAAGAAAACGAGGATGTGATGAAATTATAACCTCTCAAAATTTTTTAACCATAAACATTAGAAAGGCGAGATTAATTTTTATGCACAAACTTTGTTTACAAATAAGAGGTATGCTTAATTTCGCTGTCTGATTTGATTTCGTCAGAAAATGATAACTACCGGATAGTCAAAATGTATTCTCATGGTTTTGAGATTATTCAGGTAGATAAAATGAGAGAAAAATACTCTTTCATAACCAAAGGTGTAAGATAAGGAAATTCCACCCTCGGGATTTTCAAATTTGTCAAAATAAAAACACTCGGTAAAGCCTCAAGTTTTACGAAATTTTAAAACCCTTCGCATGGAATTTCCCTATCTTACATCCCTGGTCATAAAAGAGTCTTATATTGATACTTACAGCTAATCTGTGTCTGTATATAGCAATCTTTTTCACAAGGTCTCTACATTTGATCCTCACTGGAAACAGAAAGTTAGCGTTATCAGGCAAATGTTGAATCCATGTTAATCTGTATACTTTAGGGAAAGGGCTTAATATAAGTTGTAAAACTTGTGCCCAATCCCATTGGTATTGAAGGCAATAAACATGTTTAAATAAAATCTGTATATATTTGAAGATACAGAAAACAATCTACTAAAGAGATTCCTGAACCTGACCCACGGAACTCACTCGGAGAATCACAACCATGGTAGGACCAATCATAACTTAGGTTTTAATCCTTTCAAATAAAGTTTTCTTGAAAACATAATTTATAAGATCATAATTATAATGTTTTGTATTAAAACTGGTACTTCAAATCTAATATTCGAATCACAAACTAAATACACTGATATGGTTATAAAGGGATTGTATCATAGATGTCAGTTTTTCTAATTTAGTATCATTGATGATGACTTCAAAATGATGGAATTGAAAAGAGAGAATCTTTAACTTTCATGTCTCTGCAATATCAATTAATATTCAAACAAAAGTATAACATCGTTACAATCGTTAAAACCTGCAATGTCTTGTAGGTACGTAGGTACTAAGAACAAAACACCAAATAAACAATCAGAAACACAAGAACAATGTTGTTAAGTCTACAGAAACAAACTACACAGTTTTAACCAAACACAAACAAGGTTAATTAAAATATGAACTTGGTTTAAATACAACAGTATGGCTTATAAACCTATATCTGGGTCAGCAGGAGGAGTTAGTGCCCCTATTCTCTGTTTTATTTCTCGGGCAGCAGAAGTATGCATGCTTGGCCAATCTCTAAGGTTTACTATGAAGAACGAGGGTCAGGAAACAAAATGTTAAACAAAATAGCATGTAATTGAAGGACTGTATAAATGATGAGAGAATTATATAGCCATAGCAGTGTTTATAACTTAATTTACATAATACACATTAATAGTTCTATGCTGCTTTTGTTTGGTTTGTATTTCTAAGAATGATTTTATAAATCAATATTCAAAAAATAAATACTGTGATCTTTTCCAGTGATCATTTTGTCTTTACTTTGATAAAAACTACAAATTGTAACAAATTATTAGTAGCTATTAAAGAGGCATCACGGTAAAACTATATTTTTTTATGCTTATTTTGAATTATTGTATATATGAATTACGTAAATGTATACTCTTGTGGAAAATTAATGGGCGACTTACGCCGAAATATGTTCACAAAAATTTTAAGTAATAATTAAAAAAGGGAATCACTATTCGTTGATCAACGATTTGGACATGTAAATTTTTTTGCATCACATATGATAACGCATGCGCATAACAAGCTACATCGGTAAACAAAAAATGGCGATCCGCGTGACCTACATGTACATGTAACTACCAAGCGAAAAGTGGCCGAATGGTCAAATTTTAACGTGAGGATTATATTACGGAAGTATAAAGAGGGATGTGAAGTATTCAAGGGAGAGACTAACAGCCCAATTGTTTGCAATGTTACAGTTTTCTTCTGGATAGCCGGTGACACAGTTTTTATTTGGTTTTGGGGCCTCCCAAGGGATAACTCTTTCATTCCTCTGTTACATGAAATGCGTGTGTAAAACTTGAAAGCGTGTATTTTAATATTCCCTTTATAATATTCCAGTAAAACGGCATTATTGAATTATATTGCTGAAGAGAAAGACCTTTTCACATACAAGAAAAACCGTAGGTGGGGGGGGGGTTACGTTATAAAACGCCGGTATCCCGGGTGATTGAGTTTAATGTATACGGATTCAATTTGGACAAAATGAATAAATTTATGTCATCATGTGTGGATAAAAAAATCTTGTCATACCTAATCTATAAAATACTGATTATACAAATATTATCGGGTTTGGACCCCGGTATTAAATTTGATATGAACCAAAATATATGCATTATATAAGTAAAGTCATTAATTCATAAAAAAAAAATCATATATATGTATGTCCCATGTCTGCAGTTGTGTTGAAAATGTTAACAACCTTTAAATTTACATAAAAAAGTAAAGAATCATAACATTTATAAATGGATTAAGTATTAGACAATTATCTTCTCGACTAGTTCCAAATTTGAGATATATATTATACATGTATTCTACATGTTTAGTGCGTGGTGCGTCATATGAGTGCACGGACTTCCGTGATACATGTATATAATTGTAAGTGTTAAAGTATGTTGACGCTGAAATTTGGATAGATTTTAGATGGTTATATAGATAGTCTGAAAAAAATCTTCAATATATCGAGTTGTATAAAAAAAAATCGGAATCATTTCATTTTATTTTTTACTTTTCAATGCATGCACACTTTTGTGAAATGGTTCTAAATGAGGATTCGTGAAGATAACTTTTTACAGAAATTAAGGTTTGCCCTATGGTTGTCATCGTCGGAAACCCACATGACACTGTTAAACGTACAATGTAAGAGTGCAGTGTAGCTTTTATGACTATTGAGGGGGCATTTTTATCGAAAATTGATCTCCCCAAATGTGTAAAATTACTCTAAACATCCTATTTTAGGTCCAAAACTAGCTGTAACAAATTCTCAGGTCCCTGTGATTTGCATCGGTTTCAGTCAGGTACTGATGTCGATAAATGATGCAGAGATGTCGACATAAATTTATTCATATGCATATCGTGTGTAATTAACGTCTGATTATTAATGTGAATGTGATTCAATAAATTTATACACGGACTTTGTGTCTGGTTCATCATCGGACCTGTACATTACGTATCCCCTCCCTATGGGCCCCTCGTCGACTTGCGACAAAATAGTCATGTGATTGACGCGTGATCAGCGCTATTTTTATCGGGCTTTCCCAAGGAATGCAATTTTGCAAGTGGCTAATAAACACATTTTGAGTGCGCTTTGAATTTTGAAATATCAGGAAAATGTATCTGGTAGTGCAGACAGCATGTACATTCAAGAACTTCATTGTAGACTTCCCCGGGATGCCCCTTTAAATGATTTTATACATTTTAAAAATGTTCATTGATATAGGCATTAAATGGTACATCATATACTTTTGATGTATGATGTTTGATATACACATCAGTTGTTTTTGCAGAAGTACTGTATCAAAAGCTTGCAAATTTGCTAGCAGCGAGATCTGTAGCTTCTAGGTCTGATCTTTTTATTTGATTTTTTATTACACAGCATTCCTCTTTAAATCATGTTGCATTTGTCAGAGAAAAAAAAACATGATATTAAAGGCCCAATATACGTAACTTTCGGCAAAACTTGGAGCGAAAATCAAGCCTTATAACTTATTATATTTATAGATTTAGTTAAGATTAACTGATATCAGCAATATTCAAGATGAATTCTTTCGCGGTTCCCGGTACTGCAGCAGTTGAAACACGCTATTTGTAAACACGCGTCCATTTCGAACTGTCTTCTACCTTCGGTTTGTTGTTGAAGTGGGCCCCACCTGAATGATTTTCAATTCTTTGGATTTTTTTGTCAAGAGTTTCCTGTTAGTTACCGCTCAGGACAACTTCGCTTTAGGCTTATTTTTGCATGGTTATCAACTGGATTTTTTTTCAGAATTTTTCAGAATCACGAAAATTTCCCTGAAGTTACGTATATTGGGCCTTTAACAGGAATGTGACCTTAAGAGAAACATGTTTTTCTTCCACTAAATCTCGTGCATTTCCAATCTCCATATCTAAAAATAAGCTATTCAATGTATATATGAAGATCTATGGGTAACATTATTTCATTAAAAATCTTTTATTTTGTACAAGTAGTATCTGCAATCAATGGAAATGACATCATTTTCTGGATATTTTATGTGATTGGTTAAAAAAACATGATAGTAAGAGGAATTCACCTCAAAATACATGATAATAACCAAATAAAATTACACACTCAGATTAAAAAGAGGAAAAATGGTGATTGGGGAAAACATGATATAAAGAAGGATGTGATATTAATAGGGTGATATTGAGTGGAATCCACTATATATATCAACTTCACATAACCGTAAATAGAAAGTATCAGACATTTAAAAACAGATCTTATCAGTATTATTAAACCAGATAGGAACACATATCTTATCTATACTATAAACCTATTAAATGTGTAGTCTACCCTACTGTCACCTGTGAGCGTACCTTTCTGGTCGGTGATGAGGTGCTGTATGATGACATCAGTCATGTTGTCTCTGTAGGCGTAACGGTCCTTATACAGGCCGTGTACAGTACTGAAGATCAACTGGTAGTATCCTATTGTTCCGTCCTGACAGCCGACCGCCTTCAGAAAACAAACAATTTATAAACTATCCACAGCATTCAATTCAGTAAAATTATTATTTTTTTCAAATTTTCAAATGACAAACGTTTCTGCTTTTGCCTCAATCTAATAAAAATACAAAACAAAATATTCCTGAGTGTGTAAACCAATGTGACGTATATCTGTTGAAACATACCACAAAGTTTGAGTCTGGTTTGACCGCTGCTCCCCACACCCATGATGCTTGGTCCCCGATGACTCCAAGCTTGACCCCCTCCTTTGTATGGAGTGTGCACTGCTTGTTGGCTCCCCCAATCACCACATACTCGCCCTTGGAGAACCAGCTGACCGTACAGGGATCGTAACCAAGGTTTCTGTCCTTACCAATCTGTAACAAACCAAAACATTCACATACAAATGTTATAGCATGGTTATCCCCCTTTGACAATAAATCTTACTTTTTAAGAAACAGACTGTACCTATTTGAAATCCATATTCTTTTCAATGTAACAGATTATTCAAATTTTGCTTTGTCCCAACTTGTAGTAGCAGATTACCTGTTTGCCTGATAATTGATAAAAGGAAAGTCTCTGTCCCCAGTCTGCCACAGCCAACACATCATAGGTCTCATCTCTGTAACAGCAACATTTATAAGGCATTCGTCTTCAAGACTGATTACGAGGCTTGTGTTCTTTAATATTTCTTCGGTATGTCTTTTTACCACAAAATGACTAACTTGATGGTGTTATGAGTTTATGTTTTGATTAAACAGCGCATTTGACACAATTTAAATATTCTATTTATAACTTTTTTTTTTATTTGTGGAACTGAAATGGTGAACCAAAAACGTACCAACCAAAAAACACTTAAACTTATATATTAATTTTATAATTTCATGGTTTGAATGAAACTTAGCATCATTACAGACTAAAAATAGTAATCTAACGCTTGATGGCCATTTTAAAACTAAATCCATAGTTGACTGTATAGCAAATTCCTCCAAGCAAATAAAGTTTAAAAGCAATTTATTACAAACACCAATTACAACTTCAGCTTAAATGAAAATACAATTTCATTTTATCCACTCCTTATTTTAAGTAATAATGAATACTTACATGAAGACATTATATATATATCTAGCGTAAAGCTGGAAAAACTTGCAGAACAAACACGAATAGAGAGTAATCTCCCTTGAGCCACACACACATCAACCAGCACCCTTTATAACTATTTCTACATACACACTTACTTTCGAAAATGTGAAAAATTATTTGTAGAGTGGGGCCTGTCAAACAAACATTTAATGTTTTCATCTTAATTTTCCAGAAAACAAAGTTGTAAAATATCTCATATTAACTGTTACTTTTAACAAGTTTTCTTTTTTCACAAACACTGGATTAGTGGATAGCTAATGTTGTTTAACAGTACTTGATTAGTAAACTCATCAGTATCATATATTGTAGTAATTTGTCTTTCAAAATGTTAATTTAAATCTATATTTGATGTTAAATTGTTTATAAAGTTTTGTTTATTCACAAAAAACACTGGGCTAGTGGATAAATAATGTTTTTAACTGATTAGTAGTCACCAGTATTAAATATTCTAGCAGTTTTTCCTTCAAATGTTTACCGTAATAAAATCTATATCATATGTTATATTATAGAATGGATAACACATTAAAATTCTTGTTTCTTAATGTTTTTAAATCCTGTTTAAATTTCTACCTGCTTGGATTCCACTGTAGGGACCAGACGGGAGACGTTGCTGCATTGGGACGTTCAATCTTCACTTTCTCCTCTCCACCCTATGTTCATACAGATGCAAGAAATGTTAACAAGGACATTTTCAAATCTGTTGAAACTAGACTTAAGTTTTGTCATGTGAAAGCCTGCAAGGTTAATTTTCAGATGGAATGGGAACTGATACAAGAATTCACTGATGACACCGTGAGAATAACTAAATTCATATTAATTTTCCTTTTAAAAATATGATCACAACTAGAAACTGTCTGTATATCACTGCGGCTAAATAGGGACAGGGCCTGAAGGGCTAGACATGGGCAACACATTATCCCCAATCCACTCTCCCTATGATGGCGGGCGCATTAAATCTGTTTTCAGTTGTTCAATTTCTAAATAAATGTTTTTCAATCAATCTGTTTGTGTAACTGACCTTGTTGCGGATGCTGACCAGTCCATTGTACAGACCCAGAGCCAAGTACTGCCCATCATTGGTCCAACTACAGCAGGTGATACGACTGTTTACCTTGTGCTTAGATACATTCTTCTGTTCCGCTGTCCAAAGCCCTGATAATGATTGTACAACAAGATAAACAGGACAGAAAAAAAAAGTTAAAAATTCACCAATCAATAACGTAGTATTAATACAGATTTATCTTACAACATGCACTGAGTTTGATAAAACTTTTGAAAATTATTTCCTGAGTCAGGAAAGTCTAACAAGGACATGATATAAAAATTCTGGACATGCCACTCAGCTAGACAACTTTTCCAGATCCCCCCCCCCCCCCCTGCCATTTTTTCTAAAAAAATATATACGACTAGAAATTATGGTACCAAAGTCTGACAGCAACACTGGCTAGCTGGTGAGTTGGAGGGTTGTATAATAGAAACTTACCAAAGTCGCTAACAGCACAACTGGCAAGTTGGAGGGTTGTATAATAGAAACTTACCAAAGTCGCTGACAGCACAACTAGCTAGCTGGTGAGTTAAAGGGTTGTATGATAGAAACTTATATAACCAAAGTCACTGAAAGCACAACTGACTAGCTGGTGAGTTAAAGGGTTGTATGATAGAAACTTACCAAAGTCACTGACAGCACAACTGACTAGCTGGTGAGTTAAAGGGTTGTATGATAGAAACTTACCAAAGTCGCTGACAGCACAACTGGCTAGCTGGTGAGTTAAAGGGTTGTAAGACAGACACTGTATAGCATCATTGTGACTGAAAAAAGGAAAGTTTGATGTAAAAATGGTGTTGTTACCTTATAAAGGTACTCAATCTAACAAAATTATTGATGGTGTTTACCACTTCTGTTAAGTGTTAACGACTTCATTATCAACATTATATCTATAATTGACAGTCCAACAATGTTTTATATGACATTCAAAAATGGTTCTCATTACTTTACCTCCTGTGAGGAGGTTTTTCTAAGTTATTATTAAGCATGTAATACAAAATCACAAAATGAATGACCTTTACTTCATACTGTACATTTCTTGCAACACTTAAGTTCCATAATAAATTCATAGTGGATTGAATCAATAATCAGAATCAGAAAGGACAAAAATTGTTTTTTTTTCAATTACAATCGATCAATAACACATCAGTTTTACCACTGTTAAATGGCTCATCTGTATACTTTTGCCGATACTTACGTGTATTTCAGAATTCCCTCTAGTTTACTTGTCCAGATGATAACACTTTTATCAGCTGATCCAGATGCGAACCGTTTTCCATCTCTGGCATAGGTTACACAATACACAGTGTCCTTGTGGCCCTTGAGAGGTTGGATAAGCGTGCCATCATTTGTGTCATACACCAAGACACGATTACCTGCGGCAACAATTAACTGGCTGCCATCAGGTCTAAAGCACAGGTCCCATATACTGAAACAAAACCACACAATTAACTGGCTGCCATCAGGTCTTTACTGCAATAAATCACTGGCTTCTGAAAACAATATTATCAAGCTGGGGTGTTTATTCTCACCAATTAAATTAACCCTCGGTTTCAATGGAGCCTCCGGTTAGGAACCAGAAAGAGATTTAAACCAGCATCTATAAGTGTCCTTGTGAACTGTGAAGTCCAAGTTCATGCTGATCAATAGCATGATATACATATATATATATTCTTATTGTAAGAAGTGCATTGATTATTGGTTGCCTTCATGCATGAGCTGTAGGGAATATCCATTTAACATCGGGCTGGATCTGGATGAATATGAGAGAGAGCGCGCGAGTAGAACGCTAGTCCTACTTGTGCACAGTTGTTTGGAAACAGCAAACTTATCCCCTTTCCTCATACATACACTTTTATTACACTTTTTCTTCTTCAGTTTCTGTAATAGGATGAAGAAAAGTGATAAAGATAGTGCCATGTGTGGAGTTTGAACCAGCGACCATTAATTTTGGCTCCCCAGTCCAATGCTCTACCGACTGAGCTTAAAGGAAATTCCCTACAGCTCACACTTGTACTTGCAACCTAATCAATCCACATCTTTTACACTATTCCCCCTTTTTTCCAAATTTCCAACCTATGTTTTTTTCCTCCCCGCCATACTCTTATAACATAAGAGGCCACTGGTTGACCTTTAAATAATTGTATATTATTTTGCCGACTGGTGAGTGTGAGACACGTCATAATGTGTATATCCAAGTACACACGAGTCGATGACACCTGGGTACATGTATATAAGACTGACAGACACTATATTGGTATCATTCAACACGGCACCTGTAAAAAATATATCTCGCTGTGTTAAACCTCTAACATTGTTGGAGTACTCCCCACCACAGCTTCTCCTCCTTGAAAAGGTGAGAGTCGTTGGCACGAGTTTGTAATAGGACGAGGAATAGTGATAAAAACAGTGCCGTCGCTGGGGCTCGAACCCACAACCCTCGGCTCTACAGTCTGATGCTCTAACGACGGAGCTAAAGGTAAATTCCTTACAGCTCACGCTTGTAAGGAAACCTACAGTAATCAATGCACATCTTTTACATTCCATATCTGTCATCAGCAAGGTGATGTTAGTGTTGATTTAGGGTTGCGATGATTTAATGTATGGATATCTATAGACAGTCATAACATTTCTTGGTGTTTGTTTGCAGAGTACCGAAATTACCAGGTTGGCCGAAACGTAAAAAATGTCTGTAGTGAGGCATTTCAGTGCATGATCTCAATTAAGTAGCACAGAAGATCGATTTGTATGATCTCGTCATTTAGAACGAAGTATATACTGTAATGTTTGTATGACAGAGTCGAGCTCGTGAGGTCCGATTTGTTGTGCTTAACCACGGGCCGATAACATTAAATCAGGACATTTATGAAAGTATTTTTCGTGTTTTAACGGATGGCAAATATCTTTTGCATTAAAACCAATATCATACCATTGTTCAAGTTTGTCTCTGTCTTGAACTTTGTCTACCCAAGTTGGAACAGCTCTCATGTTTACCAAAAATGAAGACTGTTTTGGAATCCGGCGACAAAGTGCTCGACATGCGCATTGGGTATTTCCGCTACGAGTAACGAAATCTCGTTAACTATCATCGTGGATATGATATTTTTGAAATTTATCGTATAAAGTCAATATCGAGACTATATCTTTATAAGTTAATTTTCAAAAGAAATATTCATCACATTTTGGTAAAATATTGCTGTCGATAATATTCTACCGGTAAAACGCTTGCGAGGCCCTAGAGAGGGGTTTTGATCTGGTAAATTCGGCGAGAGGCCGAAAGGGAACAAATAAGCGTAAATAATAAAATATACCATATACAAAAGCAGATGGAGAAAATGTCAATACACCCATATTATAATTTACAATACTTTAAAATTACGATTATGCCTTTCAATCGATCTAAATTCGGTAATGTAAATTCGATTGAGTAAACAAGACGGGAGCGCTGCAACCGGAAGTACCATTCAATGCAAGTTGATGAAAGTGGGATTTTCCCGATCCCTTGGATCTAAAATTGAACTTGAACTGAGAGGTATGATAATTGGATACCGATCGTATTGTATTAACAACACAGTATTCTAAAGTAATTTCAATCGTCCTGCTCAATTTCGATTGGATCTTTGGTCACATTATCATGATAAGTGTGCCGAAGTTCTTACTATGGACTGGCTTTGTGACAAGTGATCTCTTTTTATATAATCAGAGTCCGGGATTGTTCCATACTACTTGTTCTGCTTACGGCCATCAAAGTTAACGATACTGAAGTATGTACACTGATTGGCTCATTATGTTGATGTGTTTATATGCAAATCGTAATGAGTACTGGGGACTTGGTGTCGATACAATGTCAATGATTGGTATACAGTATAAATAGAAACCCTATCATCGCTTGTGTCACATAATTTAACCGATCCATTATAAAGAATATTTATTTCATATTGTTGTCGGATTGATAAGCTACTTTTATTATTTCAAATGTGTAACTTTGGACTAAATCCACAGGTAACCACTACAAGGTAATTGTATATTGATATCTTATAACACATTATTTCTCCATTTGAAGTTTACCCAAAAGCCAAGAAAACTTTAGAAGCATCAAATGTCAAATATTTAACATTACACATTTAATTGTTAAACCATGTCAGATTGTCCATAATATACAACAGATATTCCCACATTATCCCTAGGCCACTTGACAAGAGACGGTAAGAATTTTCTTATATAAAGGAAGAACAAAACAACTTTCACTGTGAAGTCTTTGTAATTATTTGACAAATCAGACCTTCTGTTTTAATATCTTGTAATAGGACAAATTGCGATAAAGATAGAGCTGTTGCTGGTGCTCTTACTTACAACCCATCCTAATGCTCTACTGAGCTAAAGGGAAAAAGATTCTGATTCTTGGGGGGGGGGGGGGGTACCGGGTATACAATTGGTACATCAGTGCCACCCTGGTGACATACATGTAGGTTGGCCAAGTCCTCCATGTGTAAACATGGGTTTGGTGTGATCCCACAAGGCCCAGTTGTAGGTAAATGTAAAAAGAATTTGATGATTTCTTTAATTTTTGTTTCAGACATATGCACTAATGGAGACATTTTCCAGTTCTTGCGTCATCCATGAAAAGAAAGATCCAACTTAAAAGAATATGAACAATGAAAAATAGTTCTGCCTCAGGATAAAATACATGTACCATACATCATGTCCTTAGAATCATTCCTAGGTGGGGACTCCATACCCACTGAACAGGAGTCTGCAAGTTGCAATCCAGGTTTTCCAGACTTCAAATTATCAGTTGGTTTGGATAACCCTGGTACAAACCCTTTGATTGATCAGATGTTTTCGGATGAAGAGGATGAAGAAAGCATGGCAGAGGAAAACGAAACTGATGAAGATTTAGATGAAGTAGACAATGAAGACTTCGAGGAAGATGAAGAGAAGGATCATGATGATCTGGATGAAGATGATGAAGAAGAGGATGATGAAGATGAGATTAATGAGAATGGTGATGAAAATAGTGAGGAAGAGAATAGTGATGAAAGTGTTGATGACTCTGAAGACAAAGATGTTAAGATGAATACTATGTCAGAAAATTCTGTTTCTGAAAGTCTGACAGATGACATTTCAAGTATTATAAATGATCTTGATAAAGATTTCAGTGTGCCAGGTGACAATATACCCAATGTTGCTGCAGCTTCTAGTCCAGTGGTAGACAATGTACAAAATGATGATGATAAGACATTTAAGAAACCTGATAATGAAAAGCCAGAAAGTAGTAAACCAAAGAAAAGGAAACGGAAAAAGAAAGAGAAGGGAGAAGGCGGACCAGTAAAGAAAAAGACCAAAAAGGGGAAAACTGAAAAGAAGGCCAATATGAGAAAAAACATCAGGTAAGAACACGTTTGTCAAGCTTCATAAATTAAACAAAAGAATAGCTGTGTCATCACTTAAAGGTCTCATACGTACGTCATCAATATGTGTTGATTATTTTATTTGGTTTTTCTTTTCACAAAATTAAAGATATAAACATCTGTTATGGTTATTATGGTTATAGAATATTAATAAGACTTTATGATTTAAAGACCTGATAGATTTTTTTCTTCTGTTTCTGATTACCCACCCTTATATATATATATCTGGTGTCTAGTGTAATCTTTTGATATCTCCTTTAAACCATGTGAAATTATTTGTTAAAATATATTTTTTTATCAAACTGACCTTCCTGAAATTTTCTCAACTCGTATTTTTTGTCTACTAGCCTCATCTATTTGACACAACTTAAATACCAATAATATAAGTTTAATTCTTTTGCTGAATGTTATTCATCGTCACTTCATTCTTAATCAAATTTAAACTTGTGATAAAATGCAATTTTTTTTTCTAATTTATATTCCTTAAAGTTTGCTAAACTGGATTCTATTTTGGTGGTTGGCATTAATGGAGAAACTAAAGTTAATATTACTCAGTAAATATATATTAAGTTCCCCTCCAAAAAATCATTTTTGTTTGATAGTTTAGGAAAGGAAACAAAGTTATATTATTGTTTTGCATATTTAAATGATATTGCAAATAGCATGCGAGTCTGATAAGTTAAGAAAATAATCCAGTCATTCAAATTTTTATATAGGCTTACCTCAAGTTCTTATCCATCCTTTTGTTTTACACATAAGTACATTTCATTTCCATACATATGCCAGAAACTTCCTGAAATAAGAAAATATTTTGTTGATCTGACATGTATACAATTTTATAAACAGGGAAATCATTAAGGAAAATGAACTTGAAACTACTACACTAGAAGCACAAAATGAAGAAATGGAAAGAAAGCGTCGACTTCAGGAGCAGCAGAAGGCCTTAGCAGCAGCAGTCCCTTCTGTTCCGACCCAGGTGTCAGATGCTACTGATGCTGAGGAAAAGGACTCGCAACTTAAGTCCTTGTTACAAAGCATGCGTAAGTAAAAATCCCAGCAGTGGTACTAAGCATTAGTAGTATCAAATGTAAATATGGTTCTTGTCAGTGGAAAATCCAAGCTTTTGAAGTTGGGTTTTTTTTTAACTTTTATGTGAATTTTTATTCCAGTCTTTAGAAACTTTTAAGTCAATACAAATAAGTTTATCTCATTTAAAGAGGGGGAGGAAAAAACATGAACCATGTTTGTAAAACTAATACATTTTTTAACTTATATTAAATGCGTTGTACATTGCACTTATGTTTTGTTTTGTTAGCTGATGAAACACCCACAGAAATAAAGAAGCAAGAGAAGGATGATGATCTGATTCTGGTAGATAGCGGAGAGGATACAAAGAAAAAGGAAAAGAGTAAGTTAAAAAGTAATTTACTCAGAAAATATTCCGTTTTGAAACTGTTTTCTCAAAAAATATTTACAAAAGCAAATTCCAACTCGGGTTTGAGTTTTTGTAAGGCAGAATATCCAGTGATAGATATTAGTCATGATATGAATTGTAGTGGTGTTGTGATTTATCAAAATGATTGATTATTATTCGGAAAGGCTATTGTGGAATCAATTTATTGATAATAATTTAAACTATTGTTTAAAAGTTTAATTCTTTACAAGTCACATATACTGTATTTTAAACCTTTATTTAAGGTTTTGTCATTGAAAATTTGGAAATGAATTTTATGCTGAATGTATCACTTGTATGATAGTTTTATAAAGAGAAATTCTTCACTTCGGTAATGTGGATTATTCAAATAATGCTGTGTCCCTTTCACATGTCAAGAAAGCAGGGTAGGGCTGACTATTAAGTTTTTATGGAAACAGTTTTGCCTATAAACATAATCAATTTTCAACAGATTTCAGATTCTAAGAATCAACAATCAATAGTTGAATTAAAACTGATACCAATCACTAATGAATTGAGTCCAAAGTTCAGTTGTGAGGAATATTTGCAATGTTAAGTTGTGATCTTGTTCTAACTTATATCAGAATTGTTGTAAAATAAGATAAAGTTGAAATGAATTATGAAATGTTATATGCAGTAATGTACCTAATCCCATGGAAACATCTAAAATGTGAAATTCTTTTTCTTCATGTTCTGTTGTCTTGCATATATGCTCCAGTATTTTAGAACAAATTATTGCTTCACCAGTATTCACACAAGATTCAGACTCTTTGTCCAGGGCATGGCTTTTTTCACCTGTTTAATAAGAAACACAATTTTTTTTAAAGTGGAAGTCATCGACATCAGTAGTGATGACGATGATGATGCTGTCCAGATCACAAAAGACGAGGACTGTGAAATTGACCCTGAAGATCCAAACAATGGAGGCAACCACATAAACGATGATCTCAACGTAGCTGACCTTGATGGTCGTGTCCAGGTCAACATTGGCCATCCTCCTGAAGATGATGATATTTACCTTGCCCCACAGATAGCGCGAGTGATCAAAGCTCATCAGGTCAGTTCTTATTTCCTTCATCAATATGTTTTCGTCAGAGATCAATCCAGTCAATCAAGTAACTTGGTTTGGAATAGAAAATCAAGACATTCTCAAGATACTTCAAACAGTGAAGTGATAAACTATTACAGTGTACCCTCGACCTATCGACACCCGAATCTACCGCCACTCTCACATACCGCCACCATAACCTCTAGAATGGATTTCTCTCCTATATAATTCCCTCGTTAAGTTCGCCACCCTCGCCACACCCTTTAAAAAAAATTTGGAGATTGAGGAATTTTTTAATGTTCCATTTGGAATGGCATGCAGCAAAAGCAGATCAATAACTTTTTTCAGATATTAATTTGTGCCAATATAGTACTATATGACAATATAATACTAAGCTTGCTTTCAATTAAATTTTGGAAATGCAATCTATTATGAAATTTAGTTCATGGTTATAATTTTCATAATTCGATACTATCACCACCCTCGTTATACCGCCATAATTACTTTGGACGAAAGGTGGCAGTATAACGAGGGTACACTGTATATGAATATGTACTTAAAATTCTTCTGTCTTGGCTGATATGCAGAAGGAAAGTCAAACTGTTGGTTGATTTATCAACATGACCTACTTATTAAGTTGATTTCTTTGATGGTACTTATCAAATTGATTTAACTGATTTGTAAAACTTACGATACTGTTCTAAGTAGAGGAATAAATGGCCTTTTAAATTATATTTTTTAAGTACAATAAGTGTCATATATTTCTGTGCTTCTTATACATACTTGGCTAATCTCTAACTGTATAAGGATTCTGTCAGTTTTCACGCCATTCAGTACAGGAATCTGTGTTTCTCAGTCATTGTTGTATTTTTCATTGATCATTGAATTTTATTTTAATATCATAATTATTAAGTTGATCTAAATGATATTTTGATCAATTAAAAATTTGCCATTTCAGATTGGTGGTGTTCGATTCCTTTACGACAATTTAGTTGAGTCGATGGAACGGTGTAAAAGCAGTGCTGGATTCGGCTGTATATTAGCACACAGCATGGGACTGGGAAAGACAATACAAATGATATCATTTATAGACATATTCCTACGTCACACCACGTTAAAAAGTGTTCTCCTCATTGTGCCAATAAACACTCTACAAAACTGGGTGGCAGAATTCAATATATGGCTACCCACACATGCTGTGGTGGGGGACAATCCTGACTATATACCTCGAGCCTTTGAAATCTACCTACTGAACGACAGCTACAAAACAACAGCAGCTCGAGCAAAGGTTATTGGTAGGTATAGCTAGAAATCACATAATACATTGTGAACATTTATTGGATCTGGATTTGTGTGTTACAAACAGGTTCTATTTCATTATTTTCTGTAAATTAAAATCATAATTCACTTTATTCAATTTATTAAATTAAAACAAGTCAAGTTCCAGTAACAAATTTGATTTGGTATGAAGTTAGCTTTGTTTCCATGCATTATGTTTGCCAAGTACAACTTCTTTTTTGCGTCTGATTGATAAATTGTGTGAAACAGTATATGGTCAAGTTTCATGGGAAGTAATGTTTGCGCTGTGGAAATTTTTGCTTATTTCACTGCCATTAAATAACACCACTCAAACTCTACAGTGTATATTGTATTAAAGGTATATGATACAACACTGGATGACTAACATCGCAAAAATTTCACAACACAGAGGATGACTTAACATCGCGAAAAATTCCACACGCGAAAATATAAGCTTTTACAGTACCATATTATGTGATGAAATTCTAGATGCAAGACTTAAGAAATAACAAACTTATACAAGGTATATGTCTAATATTTGATACATGATACAAGACTCATTTTTCAGCGATGAATTTCATTTGTTTCAGCTGAATGGCATAAAAGTGGAGGGGTTTTGGTGATGGGGTACGAGATGTACCGTCTGCTGTCTAGTCGGCGTGGTTACATGGGCACTCTCAAGAAACCAGGCAGGAAGCCGTCCTCTCCTGTAGTCATTGATTTGGAAGAAGAGGACCGAAACAAAACCCACCTACTCAGTAAGTCATGTTGGGTAACTCCCAATGATAAAACCCACCTACTCAGTAAGTCATGTTGGGTAGCTCCCAATGATAAAACCCACCTACTCAGTAAGTCATGTTGAGTAGCTCCCAGTGATAAAACCCACCTACTCAGAAAGTCATGTTGAGTAGCTCCCAGTGATAAAACCCACCTACTCAGTAAGTCATGTTAGGTAGCTCCCAATGATAAAACCACCTACTCAGTAAGTCATGTTGAGTAGCTCCCAATGATAAAACCACCTACTCAGTAAGTCATGTTGAGTAGCTCCCAGTGATAAAACCCACCTACTCAGTAATTCATGTTGGGTAGCTCCCAATGATAAAACCCACCTACTCAGTAAGTCATGTTGGGTAGCTCCCAATGATAAAACCACCTACTCAGTAAGTCATGTTGAGTAGCTCCCAGTGATAAAACCCACCTACTCAGTAATTCATGTTGGGTAGCTCCCAATGATAAAACCCACCTACTCAGTAAGTCATGTTAGGTAGCTCCCAATGATAAAACCACCTACTCAGTAAGTCATGTTTGGTAGCTCCCAATGATAAAACCCACCTACTCAGTAAGTCATGTTGGGTAGCTCCCAATGATAAAACCACCTACTCAGTAAGTCATGTTGGGTAGCTCCCAATGATAAAACCACCTACTCAGTAAGTCATGTTGGGTAGCTCCCAATGATAAAACCACCTACTCAGTAAGTCATGTTGGGTAGCTCCCAATGATAAAACCCACCTACTCAGTAAGTCATGTTGGGTAGCTCCCAATGATAAAACCCACCTACTCAGTAAGTCATGTTAGGTAGCTCCCAATGATAAAACCCACCTACTCAGTAAGTCATGTTGGGTAGCTCCCAATGATAAAACCCACCTACTCAGTAAGTCATGTTGGGTAGCTCCCAATGATAAAACTCACCTACTCAGTAAGTCATGTTGGGTAGCTCCCAATGATAAAACCCACCTACTCAGTAAGTCATGTTGGGTAGTTCCCAGTGATAAAACCCACCTACTCAGTAAGTCATGTTGGGTAACTCCCAATGACTGGCTACCATTTTGAACATATGAACTTTTTCCTTGAGCTTTTTTTGTCGAAATCAAATGATACAGTGAGTAAGCATACCTCATATTTGCAAACATGTTTAATATACACAGTAATAATATTGTGAAAGGTTTTAATTTCATCATCATCACATCCCTTTTGTTCTCTTTTCTGCATCAGAATTTTACCGTATTCACGCCATTGTGATGTCACGTCGTGGCTGTATTGCATGGGTAGGTATGTAATACAACCACAGCGATCATATATATGTATTGCCAGGCCAGTATTACACACCTATCAATGAGAGAAATGGGTGATTCACTAACCCCACTTTATGAATGAATCAGCACCATCCTAATTACACATAAATACACTTTGTTTTGCAGGTATGTATGAAGCTTTAGTCAGCCCTGGTCCAGACCTGGTGGTGTGCGACGAGGGACACAGGATAAAAAACAGTCACGCTGGAATCTCAATGGCTTTAAAAAATATACGAACAAGGTTAGCTGATTTACTCATTGGAAAATACAATATGATTAAAATACAGATTCCCACTATTACTATCGTGTGTAGGATCTTACAGCAACCAGTAGAAGTTCATGTGCAGATGACATTTATATTCACCAATCAAATCGCTGCTTACCAGATTCTGAAAGTGAAAAGCTAATTTCGATTTTTTTCTACACTTGTCATTAAACCAAAGTACAGTCGCAAGAAATCCGAACGACCATATACAAAAATGGCGGCGCCCAGTTCAGCGGTCTCTACGCCAAGGCGTGTGTTCTTTTTAGACATTATCTGTTTGATTTGTAGTTTTCATTTGTCCGAAAAGAAATAACAGCTGAAAGTATAGAAATTATCTAATGCCCTTAATGATTTTCTCTTCTTCGCTTCGATCCGCCGCCATTTTTGTTTGTCTACCAAACACCGTTTACAATGTGCATTTGGATTGGCTGTTCATTTCCTAGATATGGAAATAATAAAAGTCATCTGCACATGACCTTCAACTGGTCGATGTCCGATCCTACACACGATATTAAAAGTGAGGATCAGTATTTTAATCAGATTGTGGAAAATAGTACATACAGTACAAGGTTTTTCATCATCTACTATTAAATTTACCTTGAAAACAACATTTGGAAATTAATGTGTAAATCTGAAAATATTGTGAATGTACTTCTTTTTGATATTTGTTCACAAACTTACCCTTTCTGGACTTTGCTGTAATCACTTTGACTATTAAAATTTGATTCCTGATAACATGAATTGTGGGTTGATTGACAGACGGCGAGTGGTTTTAACTGGCTACCCACTACAGAACAACCTGATGGAGTACTGGTGTATGGTAGACTATGTGCGGCCAAACTACCTTGGTACCAAGACAGAATTCTCCAACATGTTTGAGCGACCAGTGATGAACGGCCAGTGTATGGATAGTACAGATGAGGACATAAAGACCATGAGACACAGAGCTCACGTGTTACACAGTCTACTGGAGGGCTTCGTCCAAAGGTAACATCAGGACATCAAAGCCTGAAATCTGATGAGTTCAGATAAGTCTGGAATAGTCTGGATTTATACTTTAAAAATGGATGAAAGTCTCCCAACATTTTTCGCTTTGTCAATCTCTAAAGTGTTGGCGGTATGTAAATTTTCACGCTGTCAGTCATACTATTTTGTACTGTGGGCCTACAATACTATTAGACAATGAAGATTTTGATAAACATTAACTACATATATATGTTTGCATGTAGAGCAAAATAAGCGAAAATTTCAACACCATGAAAAATCCCCCTTTTACAGTAATTGTGCAGGGGAGGTGGGAGGCACCTGTATTAATATATCATAGGTGATGGGGTTAAAACTAAATCTACCTGTCATTCCGTATATTAAGTCACTTTTAATGTTTGATGGGTAATGGGGTCTCTGAAAAAATGCCTACTGTCGGCCCATATGGTTAATTTTGAAACAGCCCTTACCACATTTTTCCCTGAATTGCAGATAATATTTCAATACCTCAAGGTAAATTTTATCTCCAATGAGTAATTATGTACATTATCTGTAAAATTACCCATCGTCGAAAGGTAAATGAGCATTTGGAAGATGTAATATGTGTTATTTTATGTTCTTTTTATGTTGACCTGTTGTGGTTGTAGGCGAGGACACACAGTATTGCAGCGGGCTCTGCCGGAGAAACAGGAGTTTGTGTTCCTGATACGGATGTCTCCCATACAGAAGGCACTGTATAAAACATTTCTTGAGTCTGTGGTGGAGAACTTCACTGCAGCGAGCGCCTGGTCCAATCACAACCCTCTACGAGCGTTTGCCACGTGCTGCAAGGTTAGTAGATTGAAATTTGTTATTGTAATACTTGGACTTGAAGTGCATCATAAAAGACTGTCTCCGTTTAAATGAATGTAAAATAATAAAAAAAAATGTTTGTTAGAAATTCTTTAAGAAGTTCTTATTCCATATCTTTAAACATTTCCCATTGTGCAATATTAGAGATTGTATGTACATGTATTTGTAAATAAAGTATTCTAGGGGTAAAATTGGAAATATTCCCACGAACCTGGAATAAGAAATAACATTTCTCTAAAGTGTTACAACCATTATGTGGTTGTAATATAAATCACCATAAACTATTTCTTAAAATTCACAGAATTAGTTAAACTTTTTCAGACCATAATAATTTTACATCTCTTAAAATTTGGTATATTTGTGACTTATTAGTCCAGACATTATAAGAAATATTTTAATGAAAAGTGGCTGGTTTTGAAGTTGACAACAATTTAAAGCAGATCTGGTGGAGTATGCTGGAAGTACAGGTTAAGTCGTACTGTAGAAGTGGAAGGAATTTTTCGCGCTGTGGAAATTTTCACTTATTACGCTGGCAGTAAATCAAGGCGTATAAATATCCACACGCGAACATATTCAACTATACTAAAACTCTACAGTGTATAACAGTATTATAGGTATACAATACAAAATGGCATGACTGCAACACCAAAATTTCCACATCGCGAACAGTTTGGAGGCTGACGAAGCGAAACAATACCATATGCAAAAATATTGGCTTTTACAGTATTACATAGTGTTGGATCAGAACATCAAAGAATATACACATTAAGATATGATTTGTCTTCCTCATATTCAATGTCTAAGTTGAGCTGAACATTAGCAACTTCTTTATAAGAAGTGTCATGAGAAATATAGTAAAACATTATAGTTATGGTTCTGTTTATACTTAATCCCCTTTACAATGTACTTCCCTTCAGATCTGGAATCACCCAGATGTCTTGCACAAGTTGCTGGTCCAGAGAAAAGTGGCAGCAGTTGATGACGACCTCGATATTGACCCTGGTAATGAAGGTAGGGCCAAGAAAGGCTCACAGAAATCCAAGAAGCCTGTGGAGAAACAAGCAAGTGACAAGAAAGACGACATCGTCTGCTATGATTGGGTGGGTATACACACAACATGAATCCCCCTATTACAAGGAACTACAACTTTCGGTTTTAATTTTGTGATTGATGTGGGGAGGGGGCATGCATCATTCAGTAGAGGGGCAAATACCAGCAGCTTTTTTAATTCATTCATGATATTTATTTATATCAGTTATTCAGGGCATTTCCCTGGAAAGTAATGCAAACAAAAATCCCTCACAGAAATGTAGTACTTTACCGCAATATGTCAGAACGAAAGCTTTTGATCACATCTTTATTACTTTATGTTCACCAAGCCTGTTACACAAAATGTAAATCCTGTGTATCTTTGGAAGGTGAAGTGTTGTGTCCTGAAAGGCATTCCATGCACTACCATGAGATAAGGCCCTTTGTTGATATCTGATGCCAAAGTTTGTCCACAGCATAATGGATTAACAAAACAAAAACAATGATTTATCTTCAATTGATTCAGTTTTCAGATTGCTTAAAAAATTCAAATGCAACCTAATACTTAAATTTATTTTATCAAACTCTTGTTTCTTTATCTTTATTTTATCAAATTCCTGTTTTTTTATCTTTATTTTATCAAATTCCTGTTTCTTTTGTAACTTCAGGCCGAGTCTCTTATGGAAAACCATATACCAGGTCTTTTGGAGAATGGAGGCAAGATGGTGCTTCTCTTCACCATTTTAGAAGAAGCTGTTTCTGCAGGGGAAAAAATCCTCGTATTTAGGTAAAACCAGTCATGTTTTCTCTTTCTGAAGGATGATGTTGGAAGGATTATTTAGTAAAATTGTGGATGAAATTATTGTTTCCATTTACCCTCAATTGAGTTCACAACGATCATACTGTAAACACAATAACAGTAAATGTGCTGAAATTTGATGGTGCCATAGTAAGAACGTTTTTAGTACAATGAAATTTAGATATCTGATGATTTTTAGCACACCATCATTAGATGGTGGACTTTTCACATCATCCTGGTCCGCCCTTCATCTGTCCTTAAACAATTCTTGTTATTGATATTTCTTGTGCATTAAATGTGCCCTTTTGATTGTGGGACTGATCAGAAA
This sequence comes from Mimachlamys varia, assembly GCA_947623455.1. Lineage (NCBI taxonomy): Eukaryota > Metazoa > Mollusca > Bivalvia > Pectinida > Pectinidae > Mimachlamys > Mimachlamys varia. The sequence continues at coordinate 6,644,329 of OX392534.1, forward strand.
ATCAAAATTGCTGAAAGGTGGCTATCTTTGATATTGACAATGAAAGTTTGCTATCGCTATTTCTTGAGAAGTACTTTATGGATCTTTCTCAAAGTTCATATGTTGGTTCCCCTTCATGCCTTGTTGTGCCCTTTTGATTTTGGGACTGACTAGAAAAACAAAATGGCTGACAAACCGCCATCTTGAATTTTGACAATGAAAGATTATTTCAAATTTCATATAACTAAAATTAAATACATCTCAGTGAAAAGAAGGGAAAAGATCCAACTTTGAAAGAACTGTTCAGTTGGATGTTGCTGAACTGTATTATAGTAACTGTTGTCTTTCTATTTATAGGTGCAAAACATGACGGCTAATAAAGAATTCAAAAACAAATAGCTAGATGTACTATTAGAAAGGATGTTAGCCAACGCTAAAATCTTTTGACAGTCCTAATAGAATGTACAGTATTCAGAGAAAAAAACCTTATTTGGCTGTGAATTGTAATTATAGCAAAAATGTGTAAAGAAAAAGTTGTTCTTAATTTGACAACTTATTTGAATTTTGTGGAGTTGACAATGTATTACTGTTTTAAAGTTCTTGACCTTATAAATGTATACATGATCATCACTTATATTTATATTTACAGTCAAAGTTTATTCACTTTAAACCTCATAGAAGAATTCCTGTCCAAAAACAAAGTTCCAAGACACGATGTGGATGGTAACTGGGCCAAGAACAAGTCTTACTACAGTAAGAGCGAAACCAGTCTTATTTTTCATATTTAGTTTGTTGATAAGAAAACTAATAATTCATCAAGAGGTGTTTTCATGATGGAAGAGTTTGCTGTTTCATGATTGTACTCAAACAAACTATAAACAGTCCTAATTTTGTCTGATTTTTGTCTGGTTATTGATACCAGCATACTGTGTGTATTTTGTTTTACTGTACTATTATATTATGTGTGGACTTTTTAGGTCATCTGACCCGAAGGGTCAGGATGACCTATAGTCATCATGCTTCGTCCGTCGTCGTGCGCCGTGCGCCGTCCGTAAACTTTTCCATTTAAACATCTTCTTCTCATAAACCAAAAGGCCCATAGACCCAATATTGGGCTTGTGCCATGCTGGGATGAAGGGGTACCAAGTTTGTTCAAACAAATGACCTTGACCTTCATTCAAGGTCACAGGGGCCAAAAACGTCAAAATCTTTAAACAACTTCTTCTGAATAACCAAAAGGCCCAGAGACCTAATATTGGGCCTGTGGCATGCTGGGATAAAGGGCTACCAAGTTTGTTCAAACAAATGACCTTGACCTTCATTCAAGGTCACAGGGGCCAAAAGGGTCAAAATCTTTGAACGACTTCTTCTGAATAACCAAAAGGCCCAGAGACCTGAAATTGGGCCTGTGTTATACTGGGATAAAGGGCTACCAAGTTTGTTCAAACAAATGACCTTGACCTTCATTCAAGGTCACAGGGGCCGAAAAGGTCAAAATCTTTTTAAACAGCTTCTTCTGAATAACCAAAAGGCCCAGAGACCTGATATTGGTCCTGTGTTATGCTGAGATAAAGGGCTACCAAGTTTGTTCAAACAAATGACCTTGACCTTCATTCAAGGTCACAGGGGCCAAAAAGGTCAAAATCTTTTTAAACAACTTCTTCTGAATAACCAAAAGGCCCAGAGACCTGATATTGGTCCTGTGGCATGCTGGGATAAAGGGCTACCAAGTTTGTTCAAACAAATGACCTTGACCTTCATTCAAGGTCACAGGGGCCAAAAAGGTCAAAATCTTTGAACGACTTCTTCTGAATAACCAAAAGGCCCAGAGACCTGAAATTGGGCCTGTGTTATGCTGGGATAAAGGGGTACCAAGTTTGTTCAAACAAATGACCTTGACCTTCATTCAAGGTCACAGGGGCCAAAAAGGTCAAAATCTTTTTAAACAACTTCTTCTGAATAACCAAAAGGCCCAGAGACCTGATATTGGTCCTGTGTTATGCTGAGATAAAGGGCTACCAAGTTTGTTCAAAGAAATGACCTTGACCTTCATTCAAGGTCACAGGGGACAAAACGGTGATAATTTTTAAACGACTTCTTCTGAATAACCAAAAGGCCCAGAGACCTAATATTGGGCCTGTGGCATGCTGGGATAAAGGGCTACCAAGTTTGTTCAAAGAAATGACCTTTACTTTCATTCAAGGTCACAGGGGCCAAAACGGTCATAATCTTTAAACAACGTCTTCTGAATAACCAAAAGGCCCAGAGACCTGATATTGGGCCTGTGGCATGCTGGGATAAAGGGCTACCAAGTTTGTTCAAAGAAATGACCTTGACTTTCATTCCAGGTCACTGGGGCCAAAACGGTCATAATCTTTAAACATTTTCTTCTGAATAACCAAAAGGCACAGAGATCTAATATTGGGCCTGTGGCATGCTGGGATGAAGGGGTACCAAGTTTGTTCAAAGAAATGACCTTGACTTTCATTCAAGGTCACTGGGGCCAAAACGGTCATAATCTTTAAACATTTTCTTCTGAATAACCAAAAGGCCCAGATACCTAATATTGGGCCTGTGGCATGCTGGGATAAAGGGCTACCAAGTTTGTTCAAAGAAATGACCTTGACTTTCATTCAAGGTCACAGGGGCCAAAACGGTCATAATCTTTAAAAGACTTCTTCTGAATAACCAAAAGGCCCAGAGACCTGATATTGGGCCTGTGGTATGCTGGGATAAAGGGCTACCAAGTTTGTTCAAAGAAATGATCTTGACTTTCATTCAAGGTCACTGGGACCAAAACGGTCATAATCTTTAAACAACTTCTACTGAATAACCAAAAGGCCCAGAGATCTAATATTGGGCCTGTGGCATGCTGGGATAAAGGGCTACCAAGTTTGTTCAAAGAAATGACCTTGACTTTCATTCAAGGTCACTGGGGCCAAAACGAAACTGTTGTTATTTTTCGTGTAGTCAAAAATCCAAGATGGCCTCCACAGCGGCCGTTTTGAAAACACATTCTAAACTTCTCAAGTTCTACCAGTGGAATTGAGCTGAAACTTGCCAGAAATGATATCCTGAGATGGTCCCAACAAAGTGTTGTTATTTTTCAAGCCCATCAGAAATCCAAGAAGGCCACTATCTTGAACTTGGCAATCTATACAGGCATATTATAACTTGATTTAATGACTACACGTATTTTCATAGTGATTTTACAATTGGTAGTCAGATGACCGTTAAGGCCCGTTGGGCCTCTTGTTTATTATTGACAAAGCGTGAAAGGAGATGATGTTTAATTCACAAAGCGAGAATGGCAAGACATATAATTATGCAAAATTCTTCAATGAATTTTTTTTATCAATTGCATTTTAAATAAGGAAGTAAAAATATAGCAGAACTGAAGATTTTATTAATTTGTGAATTGTTAACTCTGTGATTATGCTGAAAAAATTAGGGCTGTGGATTTTAATTGTAAAAAAAACAATGACAGGTGCATAATTCTTTTTGCATTGTTCCAGATTTCATTACATAATTATACTGGTATTTACAGTTCTCATGTAAAATACGAGTGGCTGACACAGCTGATACTAACGTTAATTGTTCTTGAATGATTATAGGACTTGATGGCAGCACTGGTGCAACAGAAAGAGAGAGAATGATCAATGCATTCAATAAACCCGACGGTAACGCCTGGCTGTTTCTTCTGTCTACGAGGTGGGTTCGAATCATTAACCGTACCATACATTTATCATAGGGATGCTTCTAATGACTTCCTGTGTATTTATTGATCCTATAGAGCTAGATTCTCAGTTGGCAGGTGTTTTCTTTATATAACTTTTAGTTGATAATTTCAAAATGTACAAAGATGCAAGGTTCATAAAATACCTTTTACAATTTGACAATTAATTAATGATTGTTAGATTATGTATCATAAAAAAACAATCATGATTTCGGATACCTTTCCCTTCCATAACTCCCATATTCTAAATGGATAACCACAGATTGTTCCTTCAGGAAAACACATTTTTTGAAACAATTAAAATGAATCATGATGTCTATTTAAGATGTCATCTTTAAAGTAGTTATACCTCTGATAGATATCCAATTAATATCTAAATAAGTCATATTGGGAGTACTAGTATTATCCATGAGAGGTTTATCTAACGAGTCATCAGTTAGAAAACAATGATTTTTGGGGAGAGAGAGAAGGAAAACACGCAGAATAATAGTTTTGATCAGCTGTGCTGTACACTGTAATAACCATTTTACTTTATGACCATATCCTCTGTCTATAACTTTTGTCTCCTTTTGGCAGGGCTGGATCGTTGGGGGTGAATTTGGTAGGGGCTAACCGTGTGGTGGTGATGGATGCCTCCTGGAATCCGTGCCATGACTGCCAGGCAGTCTGTCGTGTGTACAGGTTTGGTCAGACCAGACGCTGTTTCATCTACCGATTTGTCACTGACAATACAATGGAGAAGAAGATCTACGACCGTCAGATCAACAAACAGGGCATGTCTGGTAAGACCAATAATTATATCAAGCTTACCCGGTATTTGAGGCAAATTATATAGGTGCATGTTGACTACCTTTGCACTGGTGAAACATGAAAAAAAATTCCCCAATTTGTAAACTTTTGTTCTAGTAAAATATGAGTATTTGTTTCCCCAAGGTAAACCTTTGTCCTAGTGAGACATAAAAATCCCCCACCCCCTCAAAGTAAACCTTTGTACTAGTAAGGCATAAATGTTTGTTTCAATGTTAAACCTTTGTCAGTTCTGATTGATAGAATGTTCTCATTACAGATCGTGTTGTGGATGAATTGAACCCTCAAAACCATTTCTCCAGGCGTCATGTAGACAATCTCCTCCACTACGAGGTGAGAATTTTGTTTACAAATTATGAATAGTATATCATTGTCAAATGAAAGCAAAATGTTTATTTCTCGAGTATTTACATTACAACTTATTTATTTTATATTCAGTTTCGTTGAACTGTTTTGAAGGAAGTTAAAGATCTAAATGTCATACTGACCTGTATATGGAGTCTAAACTGAGATTCTAGAAATATTTAGGCGAGAAAAATAACTAATGTTTGCTATATACTGGGTCGTTTTAATGTGAAGCTCTTTTGATTCATATTGATTTTTTTAATGATTTCCTTTCCTTTTTCAGGACATGGAGTTCCCACAAGTAGATAATAGTGACTGTGAAGAAAAATATAATGATCCTACCTTAGTCAAGATTTTGCAGAAAAATAGCCATTGGATTACAAAGGTAAAAAGTGATATGATAAAGTATCATGTAATATCACATTGACTTTAAATATTATTAGTTTTAAGTTAATTATATTGAAAAAAAAGCTTGTTTGCTCAATTTGTTAACTTAATGGGAAAAACTCAATATCAGTTAATTTAAAATTAGAAACACTGTGATTTAATTTCTTTGTAACATATGAAGTTAGGTTGACAAAAAGTTTAAGGTCTAATAGATTGTGTTTTTCTGTCTGAATCTTTGCCTTGTTTGTCTGTATTATTCTTTATGAGCCTAAGGTCAAACTTTGGGTTCAGCTCCATTTTCATGTTATTTTTGCAAACATTTTCTAGTTTTAGGTCAATATTATATTTACTGATAACCTTATAACTGCAGTTGCCGTTCAGCCACGAGTCTTTGCTGATAGACAAGAAGGAGTTGCGTCTATCAAAGAAAGAGAAGAGAATAGCCAAGCAAAATTATGTGAATCAAAAACGTCAAAATATCAGCTACTCACGTCCATCTTACACAGCTTTCTATCCTAAAGGACCAGGGGGCGGGCCACAGCAAGGTCCAGCAATCACAAGGTAAATTATTGTAGGGCAGGCCCTGCTTTTACCAGGTAAATTACTGTACAATTTCAAGTGGGGGGAAACGTGCCACAGCAAGGCCTAGCTATCCCCAGGAAAATTTTTGTACAGCTTTCTATCTTGAATGCACAGGGGGCGGGTCACACCAGGGTCAAGCAATAACAAGGCAAATGATCATGCAGCTTAAAGGTTGGGGCTAGGGGGCACAGCAAGGCGCAGATATCACCAGGTAGATATGTCCACACCAATGGCTAATCACCATATAGCTGTGATCAATTTGATGTTAGGTTTTATTTGTACATACTTTGTATTGTAACACAGTTTTGTGATATCTTTTGAATTTTAGGGTGTATCCCAACCGGCCAATAGCCAGTGTCAAACCCATCATTACCACCCCGGTACCGATGAGGCCTAAAGGTCTTGGCCAGGAGAGAGTCAACAAAGCGGGTGTATCTGTCCACAAAGTCATCACCACCACAGGTAGTACCCCAGATCACTCAGCTGTGAAGAGTCACCAGTTCTTGTTAGAGATCGCATCAAATTTTGATCAGGAATTACAGGTTGCACTGTCCAAAATCAAAGGATTTCAAAAATGAATATTTACCGTATACACTGACATTCACTCGATAACCATTGTTCCACAGACTATCATTATCACCTCATAACTGTACTGAAGCATGTGCCAAATTTCTATGACTTCGACAACAATACATGTGGGCGGAGCTATGCAAATCCTTCAGTTTGAAACACAATTGTGTGACGTCACCAACAATAAACTTGGTCGGAACTAGTAAGGATTTATGCAAATTTCATGCCTTCACATTTATTGAACCATTCTCATGTTTATTAGTTTTTAAATAAAATCTGTGTCCGAAGATGGGACTATAATGAACAAAATAGTTACGAACATTTCACAGAAAGATACTGTAAATATAATGATAAACTTTCTATTTTGTTTAGGTTATCGGGGGATAACTACAATGGAAAATGGGTAAATTATACATTTGCTGGTTATTGAATTTATCCGTGTTTCATTGTTGTTATCCCCCGATAACCTAAACAAAATAGAAAGTTAATCCTTAATCAACATTATGAAATACCGGTTTTTCTCAGAAACATACACAGTGTATGGCTACTGAAGAATTAGTTTTCACAGATTGCTAAAAGCATGAAGTTTAGCATATTAACATTCATGGTTCTCACAGTCACTATATAACTGTAAATTTCAGTTAAGGTATCGCTTAACCCAGTACCTTTGTTCCAGCTGACAGTGTTAACAATCAAATCATGTGTTAGAAAATATAAAACCATGGAAGTGAACTTCTGTTAAAGATTTTAGAAATAAGATTATTTTTATGCCCCGCCACAAAGTGGTGTGGGGCATTAAGTAATACCCTTGTCCGTACATCCTTTCATCCGTACATACATCTGCTGTCCGTCCAGGTTGAGTTTCTGCGTTAGCGCCAGTTTTGGCCTACGTACCAGGTCTATGGTCATGAAACTTCATAGGCTAATACATCTCAACGAGTAGTGGTGGTTTCAGGCCTGGGTTTTTTTATGACCTTGACCTCCTGGACTTTGGTTTACTTTCTGCTTTTAGGTCAGTTTTGGCCCAAGTACCAGGCCTATATATTGTAATAAAAGTTGATAGGCTAATAAATCTGAACAAGTAGTGTTAGTTGCAGGTTTTTTTTTTATGACCTTGACCTCTGACAAACTTAGTTACTGACATAGCAGGAAGCGGGGCATCCATGTTTTACAAACATATTTATTGTCTGATGACTTGATCTTATTGATAGTTTTTAGCTCACCTACCCAAATGATGCTGCTAATACACATTAATGAAATTGTTTAATACCAGAAAAATGATAATCAGAAATTTTTAAACAGGTGTTATCTCTCCTAACTTATATATCAAAATGAATTATCACCACTGTTTTGTGTCTTACTTTCTGGAATTTTCTCCTGTAGATATCATGTTACCTGGATCTAACACGAGTTCAGATGCAGTGGCTGGAGTGTCTGGAAACAAGATCACCGCCGGTCAGCAGATCTTCATTATAAAGACACCAAAGGGAGTCTACATCCGAACCAGCTCTGGGAAAATATTCTCAGTAAGGACCAAAATGCCAGAAATCAGCAATGCCACCAAAATCATCGTTAGTACCTCCGCAGCTACTGCAGTTTCCTCAGCCATAACCACGACGATCATCTCACCAAATTCTGCAGGTAACTGAAGTTAAAATGATTGTCAGGTCCAGCTACAAAGGCAATATGTCTTCACCTGAATTTCACGTAAAATGTGGTAAAGAAGTAAATTTCGCTTGGGAAATTAATGTGACCTTTCATTTTAGTTATCTTTTTAAATGTTAATTTCATTATGATTCTTCACATGAATTTAGTGTGAATTTGTAAATTTAGTTGATTTTTACATGCTTAGTTTTTCTTTCTAATTTCATTTGAAATTCACAAGAAAGAATTCATGTAAACGTTTTTCACTTGAAATTCATGTTATTAAGAAATATTGACTGCATAGATATGTTGATTTAAAGGAACTTCTCTTGTTTGGCAGGAGTATTTTGGAAAAGTTTGTGTGAAGAGTTTTCTTTTGAAAAAAATAAATGCAAAGAATTTTTTTTTTTTAAATTGATTTAATTGGAAATACAAGTATTTAATCATCAGATGCAAGACTCTTTACCATTAAATGTGTTTTTCTTGACTCCATTTTTTGATAGTCTCTGTATATTTGTCTCTGCTTCTATGACAGGCTCACGGCCATCCAACCGGGCGACCATCGTCACCCCCAGTCTTGTGTCCACCACGAGTACAGCTGGGAATGGTCAGTTGAGTGTATTCAACCCCCCTACGCCATCTTCTGCACACGACACGCCCACAAACATCCTTGCTTCCATCTACTCTCAGTCACAACAAGTCAACTCTCTACTTAAACAGCAGACACTTGACACAGTGACCTCCAAACCAACAGCACTGACCAAAGAGGTGATGCCCACCATGTCTGATAATGGTCCAATGCCCACCAAAACGGACAAGACCTTCCTGTCTAATAAGCAGGATAATAATAGCTTCTTACCAACAACACAGGAGGAGGACTTTCTTACAACACATGATCACAAGGAGAGCTTTTTAACAAGTTCACAAGAAAAGAGTTTTTTGGCTAGTTCAAAGGAAAAGAGTTTCTTGTCAAATTCAAAGGAAAACAGTTTCTTATCATCTTCACATGACGAAGATGCTAACTTCCTGCAGACACCTCATGAAATGGACATGAACTTTGTAGCTCCATCTAGGGGCAAAAGCTTTTTACCAACATCACAATTACAAGATGATGGCTTTTTGCCTTCGCAGGAAAAGGGGTTTCTGCCAACCTCACAAGAACAGAGCTATATGCCAGTCTCCCAGGACAAAGACTTTTTACCCACCTCCATGGAAAAGAGCTTTTTACCAACTGCACAGGACAAAAGCTTTTTACAATCATCACGGGAAAAGAGCTTTTTACTATCCTCAGAGGAAAACAGCTTTTTGCCTACCTCACAGAAAAAGGACTTTCTGCCAGTGTCACATGATAAGGGCTATTTACCACCAACAAAAAGCAAGTTTTTGCCACATGTGAAGGACAAGAGCTTCTTGCCAGATCTCTCTGACCCGTTTGGAGAAAATAGTGCTTCATCTTCTCCGGGTAGTATGTCCTCTGGAAATATGTCGTCTCCTGGGGTTATGAGTCCTGCCCAAGTACAACCTATACAACCACAGGTGCAACATAATCGACCACATGTGCAACCAATTTTGCCACAGGTTCAATCAATCCAACCGCAGGTTCAACCGATTCAACCGCAGGTTCAACCAATTCAGCCCCAGGTACAACAGCAGAATCAGTCACAACAGCAGCATCAGCATCAGGGTGTGTCACAACAGAACCAGCAGGATCATGGTCAGCATCTGACCGACATTAGTGGCGATACCAACAATAGAACAGTGTCACACAAACAGTCTAAGCTTGCAAAAATTGCGCCAAATCTGTCGGGCATGCCACAGCAGCAAACACGGGCCCCTCAAAACCCCATGTCAAACTTTTATTTACCGCCACAGATGCCCTACTCGCCCTATAACATGGGGCAGGGCAATATGTCGCAGGGGATGGGGATGGGGATGAATCCCTACATGAACAACCAGATGCTCATGCCTCACAGTAATCCCATGTCTAATGACAGTGGCATGTCTTCTCAGTCTCAGCAACAAAATCAGCAATATTTCAACATGCCGTCTTCAAATTCTTCATCCGCATCAATGGGATCAGGTCAAAGTTCAGACATGTCTGGCATTGATAAATCAAACTTTGGCTCCAACATGCAACAACAGTCCTCCTCCATGATGTCATCCATGCCCTCCAACATGATGCAGGGCTTTCCATTCTCACCGTACCCATTCCCTATGCCATCACCGTACCTCATGCAGAATGGCATGACTGGATCGTCCCCCTATATGCACATGCAGGGCCAGTACGACTATGGCCAGATGGGGGGAAACTACAACATGCCCAGTTATAACCCCAGTGGGAACATGAACGTGGCAGCTAACAATCAAACAGGTAGCTGGGACCATAGCTCGAACATTGACCAGAGTGGTAACACCCCTCAGTGTTGAGGGAGTCTCAAGGATTTCACAAAGTGGTAACACCCCTCAGTGTTGAGGGAGTCTCAAGGATTTCACAGAGTGGTAACACCCCTCAGTGTTGAGGGAGTCTCAAGGATTTCACAGAGTGGTAACACCCCTCAGTGTTGAGGGAGTCTCAAGGATTTCACATTACCTACGCCTGGATGTTCAAAGCATGATTTCACTGACAATAACTTAGATTGATCCGTTATTTGTACTATCAAATGAAAATGTATCTTCTCCTAACTGTAATTTTGATTTGTCAGTATCTGATACATTTAAGTTAGTGAGTATATTTGGTACCCAAGCTCCTACTTGCTAAGACTAAATTAAATCAGAATTGAGTGCTGGTCATTTTCTGTGGTGGTGAATTCAAACTGGAGTGCAGGGTTTATCTCAATACCAGAACACTTGAGACTTCTAATTCTTGAAACTTGAAGTTTAACAATCATGTCTCCGAGACCTCACAAATTTCTGTAAAGTTGGGCTACTCTTTAGTGAAATATTTGAGTTAATCAGTATCCTGCTTTGAACACCAAGGCACTGTGTTATGATAGTGCTGTAGATTTCAACCTCACACACTGTATCAACTCCCGAGAAGTTACGCAGGAGTGAATAACTGCAGTATGTTAAATCAAATATTCTGAATGGATTGAAAACACATATTCTGAATTAATTGAAAAACTGATATTCCGAATGGATTGAAAACACAGATATTCTGAATGGAGCAAAAATAGATATTCTGAATGGATTGAAAACAGATATTCGGAATGGATCGAAAACATATTCTGAATGGATCAAAATCAGCTATTCTGAATGGATCAAAAACGTATTTTCTGAATGGATCGAAAAGGGATATTCTGAATGGATCAATGTTTTTCTCGCGAGTGATTTCATATCATCTTGTGTTAAATTTTACCGGAAAAGTGCAAATCATATGAACTAGTGTATGGTTGTATGCTGAATAAACTTATAGAGATACAGCTTTTAGTCTCTAGATCAGTCCCACGAAGGCTGTCGCACTGTGACAACTCGGACATACCTCAGTGCTTGTTTGTTGTGTTAATTTACAGAATTAAATAATATACACATGTCTTAAACTTACAATAAGATGACAATACTATCATTCCAATACAATTGGAACCGGAATCCATGATCGTGTTGTTTTGTATCTTCATAGAGTTACATTTCTGATGTAGAAATTAGAGGTTGATGAAAGACTCACAATTAATATTCTTCATCATGTGCTTCGCACGTTCATTTATCACATGTCGGTAGATAATGAATACTGGGTATTCATAAATGTTGTGACTATTAATATAAAAAGATATTGAATATTAATGCAATCATCAGTTACTTGACAGTGTATATTTATTAGGCTTCTTAGACCATTTTTTACTTCTTACGTAAATTTTACTCTTTGTTGTGTTGATAGGAAAACTGTATTAATCTAAAGATTGAAAGAATTGAAGTATTTGATTTTGTAAGTTATGAAGATATTTGGATTCACGAAGGCGCGACCTTATTTGTATCAAAACATCAATCATGTGTTGCTGATAAAATGTTTTATTTCATGTTCTATTATCATAAATATTCTTCAATTATATACTTTGAAATGAAAATGTTACAAAGTAATAAATTGAATTTCTATTCACAACAGGGTTTCTTTCACATGTTGTATGTTGTTGTTAGTCTCACTTGAATATTTATGTTTGAAAAAAATGTGTACACTTATTATTTGTACAATTTCTATTTTAATCACCATTTCTGTATGTGTAAAATGTAAATTATTATTCATTGTGAATATTGTGATCATTTAGGTAGAAAATATTTTGTCATTTTAAGGTGATGAATCTGACATTTTTTAAAAAAATGATAAATGTTTGTAAATGTGTGCTGAATCTTCTGTCTTTGTTTTTTTCTGTTCCTCCGTCCGTCCTGTCGTTTTACATACAGCAGGTTCAGAATCGGGAAAATTTCTGTTAATTCTCCGTCATATAAAAACTAGCAGACCATTTTGATAATGTTTGAAATATACCTACCATATTTACAGTTTTAAATGGCCATCGTTAGAATCCAAAATTCATATTATTGGTTCATACTAATGAAAAATTATCAATTAAGATGTTAAGGTGTAAAGAATGAAAATTCAAACAGAGTAGAAAGATTTTTCAGTGCCAAACAAAAGTATTGACATCAAAACTTGGAACAACAATACCTGCAAAAGATGTCTGGCTATAGGCTATAGGCCTGTCTCAAAAGTGGTGTTATCTCCCTTGTTTCCCATACCATGACTACATTTGGAAGTGTTTTTGAAACAAATTTGCACCATGTAATTATGATGTCATAATGGGAATTACATCATCTGATTATCATATGGCACCAAATTATCACAAAACAACTTACCGGAAGTCCACCTGTATACAAGGGGAATAACAACACTTTTGGGAAAGGCCTCTAGATATTTGGTACACACAGTATCGATGGTATACAGGGATCACAACAATTTCAAAATGATGGGGGGAGGAAATTTTTTCTGACAATTTTTCTGTCGTGAACATGTAATTTTGTTGCTGTGGTGCAGTATTGCGGTGCAGCGTTTCAAGAAACAAAACACCAATGTCAATAAAAATAGAGATTAAATTATATTGTTTAATTCAGTTCCAAATAAATTCAATAACTTCATTCATACACTAGGTGAATGTCCTAAATACATTACAAGAAGGTCTGCACGTGATAGCGATGGAAGGTGTTCTTTATTTAAGGTGTCAATGATATAAGTTAATAAACATCCGTCGCAATAAAAACAGATATTTTGCTATCCAGTGACTATTTCAAGTTTTACCCATGAAGGACAAGAAGAAATAATCATAGAAAACTTTGGATTCAAATATGTTTTTTTTTTATTTGAACACATGTATCCCTATATATAAATCAAAATGGAATTAAACTTATGAAAAGCACACAGTTTTATTTTAAAATAAGCGGGTAAAGTTACAATGAACTATACTTGGTCTAAAAATACCAATATATGGTTGTGATGTTCTGTAATTGTAGTATCAAGAGAATACCTATGGCGGCTTTATAGGTTGAGTACTAGTACAACACACATGCCCTGATCACATCAGATTTAAGGTGATATTGTAGAGAGGGATCCCTTTTAGCATAAACAGGAGTTAGTATCTTTTTGTTTTTACCACCAGTCAGTTTTGCTAAATTTGACAGTTCCTTTTTCTCTTTTTTTAATCTTATTAACTTATTAGGGGTCATTTCTAAAGAAGACTGCTGAGCATCATTCTAAACTCATAACTTGGGCTCCTGTTCCATACCTCTAGGGCTCCTGTTCCATACCTCTAGGGCTCCTGGCCCGTTCTTGTCCTATAGGACTTTGGTCTCTTGGCAGAAGGGGGTGCTTCTTAGATCTATGGGCTTTTTTTTTGGACCTTTTTCTGAGCACTAGTCTTTGGCCTGTTTCTCGGGACTATCATAAACCAGGAATTGTCCAATTAAAAATGAAAATTTTTCAAGGTAGCTCTGCTTTCACTTCACAAAACAATTGTTGTAAACCATATCATTAAGTTCTACGTAACTAGAGATTTGTTTTTGTCCCTTCCCTAAATGTTGTGACCCTCAAAAAATATTAAGACAGCTCAGTATTATTTATTTTCTGTATTGAATTTGGTTGATATAGTCATTCTAGGTGAAATTATAAGGAACATGATCATTTATACCTTTTAGTTGGTAAAATTAATCACTCTTCATGAAATCATAAAAAATATAGAATGAAAGATTTAAATCAAACAAACTCTTAATCGAAAAGCAATATAATGAAAGTACATTTTTGTTTTTTTAATTCAATTTTTTTAATGTAAATTCATTGAATGTTTTGGTTTACATAAAATATCACCATACAACTCATAAAAAGTCCCTGCATTATTGCTGTTTTGATGTTTGTTGATGACCCTGAAAGCATTGTGTTCAAAATTCAAAATGTTTTGAAAAAAATGAAAATACATGTACAGCCAAACCACGATGTCTTGTACTCCTGTAATTCATAAGACCCTGTTTAATTTAAGTATTTTGTTGGTACCAACCAGTATTACACTAAACATTGGAACTCAATTTACCTGATACTGGAGCAACTTGAAGTTTCCCCCACAGTCCTGCGGGCTACACGATAACGAGGTTTGACTGTATAATGAATAATGTGGTATACTCAAATAAAAGTCGAGTTAACTCCCTGTTACCTGTTTAGGTTCATAATACTAAAACCTTGATTTTGCTATGCTTATACTGCTGTAATAAACTTGGAATTAAATTCTCAAAGTAAATACTATAAATTATCATGATTGATTGAACTTCTTGATACAATTTCTTATAAATAATAGTAAGAGTAACATTTATAATGAAATCTCAATACTTTTTAGTTTCTTATAAAAGCTTCTATGTTTTTTATATCTGCAGTATTAATTATAAATAGTACAGTCATTGACAGGTAAGGTATGGCTGAGTGTATTTTTATAGATTAGATATGATCACATATCCCCTCTACCTTACCTGTGGCTGATATGCTGACAATTGTTGAAATTCAAATCTTCTGAAATAATCTGAAATAATTCATTTTTAAAATAGGAAATTTATAACATATATATATATATATATGATGTTGATATGTTGAACAATGTTTCCATCCTATAGATTAGGGGATTTATCACAACCCTCACAGTCTCCTGTATGTTTGTCAGTCAAGAAGCTTAATTGTGAGAGGGCCAATACCTCATGCCCAGCTGCGGGCCTGAGTGGAACGCTTTTACACTTATTGAACTTGAAACATTTTCCGTTATAAAGTCACCATGCTAGTGTGAATGTTGTCTTTTTCATTTCATCAAAATAAATTTATAGATAAATTCTCGTAAGGCTCGTGTGTTTTTAGCTCATCTGACACGAAGTGCCAGTTGAGTTTGTGGTATATATGGTATGTCTGTCGACCGTCATTCATTGCGTTTTCTTTGAACAACTTTTTTCTAAAGAATTGGAGACTGTAGGGTAATGCTATCTAGCCAATAGGTACTGGGAACAGAGTACTATAAAGTTTCTTCAGATGAATGACTTTGAACAACTTTCAAAGTCACAGGCTCATATACAAAGAACAGTTAAAGGTCTGCTTCCTAATAGACAGCAGATATTACTGATACTTGGCAAGTAGATACCTAACATGAAGTACTATAACATTAGACCTAGTTTCAAAGTCATCAACATGAGCAGAATGCACATACATGTATTACAAATACTTAGCCATAAATTGCAAAGTAACATCAGATTAATTTTCTTGGCCTACTTTCAAGGTCACAGGGGTCAAATCTTTACAACATCTGAATACTATAGTAACTAAGAGGCCCATACTAGAAGCACTGTAACTTTGCTGGTAAGTAACTTGCATGAGGTACTGTAAAAGTTTCCCCAGACAAATGACCTTGACCTTTCAAGGTCACAGGTGTTAAACTTCTTCCAGAGTATTGATACTCTTGACACATTCGGGTGGGTGGAAATGTTTGAAAGTTGAAGACGGATAATTATAAAATGTACATGAAATGAAACCTTTATATGTTATTGTAACGTTGCAATTTGTATGTTTTGGCTTTTATTAGCTCACCTGGTCCGAAGGACTGAGGTGAGCTTATGCCATACCGTGGCATCCGTCGTCCGTCCGTCGTCCGTCCGTCCGTCGTCTGTCCGTCGTCCGCCTGTCATCCGTCAACAATTTATTTAAATGACTTCTCCTCCATAACAACTGATAGGAAATCAACCTAATTTGGCAGGAAGCATCCTTGGGTGCTGAGGATTCAAAATTGTACTAATTATGGGACTAACCACCTAGGGGGCTGAGGGGTGGGGCCAAAAAGGGTTATATAGCATTATTGGCTTAAGCGACTTCTTTTCCATAACCACTGATTTGAAATCAGCCTTATTTGGCAGAAAGTATCCCTAGGTGATCAGGATTCAAAATTGTACTCGTGGTGGGACTGACCCCCTAGGGGGCTGAGGGGTGGGGCCATAAAAAAATATTTATCTATATTGATATTAGCGACTTCTTCTCAATAACCACTGAGAGGAAATCAGCCTTATTTGGCAGGAAGTATCCCTAGGTGCTCTGGATTCAAAATTGTACTCATGGTAGGACTGACCCCCTAGGGGCTGAGGGGTGGGGGCCATACAAAATTATTTAGCTATATTTTGATATTAGCGACTTCTTCTTCATAACCACTGATTGGTAATCAACCTTATTTGGCAGGAAGCATCCCTAGGTGCTCAAGATTCAAAATTATACTAATGGTGGGACTGACCCCCTAGGGGGCTGAGGGGTGGGGTCA
Source organism: Mimachlamys varia (assembly GCA_947623455.1). NCBI lineage: Eukaryota > Metazoa > Mollusca > Bivalvia > Pectinida > Pectinidae > Mimachlamys > Mimachlamys varia. The sequence goes on from OX392534.1 coordinate 6,661,186, forward strand.
AAAAAGGTTATTTAGCTATATTGATTTAATCAACTTCTTCTCCATAACCATTGATTGGAAATCAGACTTATTTGGCAGAAAGCATCCCTAGGTGCTCAAGATTCAAAATTATACTAATGGTGGGACTGACCCCCTAGGGGGCTGAGGGGCGAGCCAAAAAGAAAATATTTTATCATGATTACCTAGATACCAATGTATCCAGGTGAGCGATACAGGTCCTCTGAGCATCTTGTTGCATGCAAAATACCAACCTTAATCACTCACCAGAATCTACTGTTATAAATGATACTTCATATATCTTTAATTTACGTGGTGTATGTAACAAGACACAGCGTAGCTTTACATAACGGCTTGATCTGGGAAAATATTACAGTGCTGCATGTGCAGTGTTGTACAAGGTATCGTATTCTATGCTACAAAAACTTGAGTCAGAGATTTTTGTTTTAGCCTTTAGATGATGAACTATTCAAATCGCCCTGCATCCGTGGTCCGCCCGTCCTTAAACAATTCTTGTGATCACTATTTCTTGAGAAGTACTGGATGGATCCTTCTCAAATTTCATATGCAGGTTCCCCTTGTTCCTTTGTTGTGCATTGTCCAGTTTGTGGGCTGATCTGAAAAAAAATCTATATATCAGAAGGCCATCTTGGATTTTGACAGTAACAGTTTGTGATTACCATCTTTATACAAGTACTGGATGAGTCATTTTCATATTTTTAACGTAGGTTTCCTTTGGTCCCTTATTGTGCATGCATGGTCCCAATTTTGGATTGATCTAAGAAAATCTTGTATTTTGACCAGAAAACAAAGTTGTGGACCATAGACCTTCTTTCAACTAATTTTAATTCTTTTAGAGAAAGTCTCAAATTTCATATAACTAAGATTAAATACATAATATAATAATTAGATGAATGTGCATAAAAGAGAAAGATTAATCTTTTCGAGAACAAATGAAAAGCATCGATGGTGGGCGCCAACATACCAAAAATGGTATATTTATCTAAAAAATTACATTTTACGGACGATATTGGTGTGCTGGGTAGAGTAATATTTACATTCCTTAAACATTCTGGTTCCAATTTCGAATAGATGAAGACCTTAACCAAAGCAATGGCAGACAGGTGACGTAACATTGATCTAGAAATCGCCTTGCAAATGAACGGACATTTTGAACGACAACAAAACTGTAGAAATGCTATACATGTAGGTGGATTTCTTGTATCCCCCTCTTAATTTTCAAAAAGTGTTATCGCCTTTCATATATCATATAATTCAAGAAAACATTCAATTTTGGTTAATAGCTAACTGCTTAAAATTATAGTTAATTTTCAATCATAAGAATGGGTCCATATTATATTTTGAATTTTCCATTTACCATTTTAACACACTACCATAACATAACGTTGTACATTATATTGAGGTGGGTGAATGGGGGGGGGGGGGGGGGGGGGGGGACAAATTTTGATATTTTCATTGGCGGTATTTAGGTTCCACTCGCAACTATTATGTTTGCATGGGAAATTCATGTAGTTGAAAGGTTTTGAACAAGATGATAGATAAAAAAAACATATATATTTAGCCCTTCTATTTGATGTTTTTGATTTTCCCTCTGCATCAACATCTAACGTTACGTCACTGTATTATTCGCACGTGCTTTTTACATCAGCGAGTTCGGCACTGACCTGTCCGAGGCCGACATTGTTCTATGTCGTCTATAATAAAGAAAATAACAAAGTTCCATTTAAATGTTTATTTTACATGTTAAGCATTAACTCATTCATACATTTGACGAACATCAAAATACATTTTGAAATATTTATTGCAGTTACGTCCAGCGAAGCTTACCTGAAGCATACTGTGTGCATACTAATAAATAATTGCATTTTAAAACATTGCAAAACATCGAGTTATAAAGAATGTTTCCTGCACATTGAATAGGGCTGATTGAACATAATCTCAAAACTATTCATAATAAGTACATGTACATAGTACTGATGTACTAAAATGAAATAACGTGACGCATTTATTGTATCACTATTGTAACATTTGAATGGTCGATAACAGTACTGTTATTGAGGTTTATAAACAAGGGCTAATATTTCCCACCGAGTCCTAGATATATTGTGTAGAGGGTCTTTGCGATGCTTTAATAACTTATAACTTATAATAAAATAAGCACTTTACATGAAAAAAAACAACAACACTTATACAACATGCCTACATACACATACAAGCAAGCATGTGTGCATGTATTCATGCACCAACAAGTAAGTGGATACATACATCCAGACTCTGTGCATGTACACAACCACATACATACACATGCATGTACAAATGTACACTTACTACATGAGTTGCATATATCCATATATACACACAAACATACAAAAACACCATCAGGGGCACACGGTAACACAAACAAAACATAAAAAACACACACACACATGTACACAAACACTTGACACACACATGTATGCACTCATATAAAGCATCCATGCACACGCAAATCCATGCACCAATAGCAAGCATGTGCAAGCTCACAACCATGCATGCACCCATGTATGCATAACATGCATGATCATTACACACAGTTATGCGCATACACATAACCATGTCCATACCTACACTAACAGGTGAAAAAACAAGAGGCATGCACACAGATGCACATGCACGATCCAAGTACCCACACACATGAATAGCTCAAGCACACATGTATGCACACATGCATGTTCACTACATGCATGCACACAGCTATGTGCATACATCATGTGCATACATGCAATTACATGCAGGTTTACAAATGCATGCATGCATACATACATGCATGATCAAAGCACACACATGCATGGCTCAAGCGCACACATATGTGCAACTGCATGAATGCTAGTACGCCCACATGCCTGTACTAAACTAAATTCCCCAAATTCACCACAGTACATTTGGTTTTAAGAGAAAAACTCCAACTCAATAAACAAAAAGGATTCAATACTGCATACAAATATGAAAAAAAGGTTTAAAAAAAGTCTTGCCATTCCACCCATCTTTGATCAAATTTTTCTTCGTAAAATTTTGTAACTGCTAAAGCTTTCTCAATATAATATCTGGATGAAAGAAACTCATTCAAACCATTTAAAGTTAAATTAAGTTTTTTTCTGGAAACAGTATATATATAGTATTTTGTATACAAAATAATATAATTTATGGGAATATCAGCATTTTCAGTAGCTCCAAAAAAGATAGTTTCTGGTGTAATCGAAATCGTATGAGTACTGGTTTTACCACTGTATGTACAACAAAGAATCTGTCCTGCCAGCATAAATTAAGGAACCACTTCATATTGTATAAAAAGACGCATTTTCCCCAAGACTCTTCCTCGATATCCATGGGTTACGCTCACCCACGAGAGCGTAATCCCTGGATGGCAAGGATGCTCTAGGCGGCTAAACCACGCCCCAATCGGGATTTATTAATTGTTTTAGTTCAATAAAAGTTTTGATAACGATTCCCCCTAAATGACCATAAAGCCATTGAGGGGACATTTTCATCGAAAATTGGTCACCCCCCCCCCCCCTCCTCCAAAGTGTAAGATACTGTAAACACCATATTTATAGTTAAGGTCCAAAACTAGCTGTAACATATTCTCATACCTTTGCATTAAAGAATCTTTGCGCTCAAGATTGGTAATATTCATTTAAATGTTCTTTTTTAAAGTTGGCTCATTTCCCTTCTTTTCTCTTCTTTCCTGTCATATGAAATATTAGAATTATTCAGAAGAAATAGCAATAATAGACTTTCACTGGCATCAAGAGGAACCATAATACATATGAAATTTGAGAAGGATCTATCCAGTACTTCTCTAATAATGGCGATAGCAAGAATTGTTTCACGGTAGGCGCAAAACTATCGATGGATGACTAAAATATTTGCTGTAACAAAGACTGAAACACTAAGCGTGGCCAAGACACCAAAGGTATGAGCATTTTTTTTATACTAAGCAAATATATATATTTGGTTACGAGGTGAAAATCTCGTTTATTTCCATGGAATTAAGGCCAAATGAAATAGGTCTCACCCAAAGGCTAACTCTAGTACCTAACTTACGAGAGCGTAGATGAGCGTACTCGCTGTATATCGAGGATGCTCTAGGCTAAACATCGCCAAAATCGGGATTTATTGATTATTAAGACGCTTTACTCTTCCGGAACACCTGGTCTTATTATCTTGTGCTTTTACGAGAGTCTCCATGTAAATCTTTCTTTTGTTCCTATTTTGCCTTTACGTTCATTCTCCACTAAATGGTCTAATTTGGTTTAAATATGTCCTTTAGTTAATTTGGGACTTAAATTCCACGTTATTTATTATTTTTTTTTGTTTTTAAATGAAGTATATATATTGATCTTCAAAATCATTAAACGGGAGTCCCGAGATCTACCAATATGTTTCCTCAACTGCGCGCTAATCATGGCCAACATGACGAATTTCCATTGTCCGTCTAAACGATATGTTTGTCTGAATATCAACTGTAACTGAATAAGGGGATTAAAATTGTGTTTTCCTCCATATATCGAAGAAATCAACATACACCTTAAACAAAACCCCGTTTTGACAAACGGAAAGCATACGTATTCGAAAAATATTTCATTGTGTCACTGTCTTAAAATATGCTAGCAGATACGTTACTCACAAATAGAATAACTTAAAACAGCTAATAAATTATAAAAAATACATATATTGTATTTTATAAAGTAGTTAAATACGCATACATGCTTATGCCTTTCACGTGCGTTCATATCCCATTACGGTACAAAAGACTGGTGCGATTTGGGGATGAAAAAACTAATGGTACGTTACTTATGTTTACTCGATTATACAAGCCTTCGCTTTCCCACGGTAATAAGTGCACACCACATATTGAAATATATGTAATACTAAGTAACACTTTGGATTTGTTTTGACTGAAGAGTCCCACGGTGTCATTTTAATGATGAGTGAGTATATTGTCAAACAGTACGTTACCGCTAGATACGTTACGGGAAAATATCTGCATCGGCAGATACTCTCAAATATTACGTAATACTTTTGAATATAGTTTAACCACGTGGCAGCTAGCTGAAAGCTCGTAAACAGTTGACAAGCGGGAAGATTTGGTGTGTTGCCGGCCTTTTTTAACCTAGAAATAAGGTAAGCCTTTATTTACATTTCGAATATACGTGTACAATGTGACATATACAAGCATTTGTCAACAAATTCATGTGACTTCTGATGTGATTTATCTATTAAAAATTAAATATTTTATGAATAATTAATTGGCATATGTCTGAACTACATATCAATATCGTAAAGTATCTGGTATATAACGTCACGTATCTGTTGATGTACCTTATAATTTCCACCCTATTAAACTCCCCTTTTATCAGGTAATTTTACTGTTTTATTACGTAATCCATGTACATGTCATTATAAGAAGTGATTACAACGATAATTATACTATTGATGCAGTTTGGTTATATATTAACATGCGGTAACGTATCCGTTGATTTGGTAACGTATATGTCATTTTCGGTAACGTACCTGTCTTTTTGTGCAACTTGATTCAAAATTGACTTTTTAGTTTTATCATAAACATGTTTTTATAATATGCAATATCAGAAAAAGTTGTTTGTGTTACACAAATCAATTTATTTTTCTTTTGTTTTTCTCAGAAATGGCCAAAACAAGAGCAGAGATCCAAAAAGCATATAGAGAAAGAAAGAAAAACACGGATCCTTTGTTCCTTACAAAGGAAAAGCTTAGGCAAGTGTCTTACAGACAGCCAGCAGCTGAACGATCAAAAAAGAAACAAAACGAATACAGGAAGAGAAATAAAGTATACTGTGCAAAATATCGCCAAAAGAAAAAAGAACAGGCACAGGCAGCACAAGCAGCACAATCAGCACAAACAGCACAAGCAGCACAAACACCATCAGAACAAGAAAATGATGTCTCGAGCACTAGTACATCCTCAGATGTGACAAGCTCCACTGACGTAACATCCAGCATGACATCGCGGTCAACTTGCAATGGTCAGAAATTGTTGGTCCCCTCCCTCTTCATACTAAGCCAATGCCTTCTAAGAAGAGATCGAAAGCTTTGCGGAAAGCAAGGTCCACCATATTGGAACTGAAATCAAAACTATCGTCAAAAGAAAAATTGGCAAATAAATGGAGAAAGCGGTGTGAGAGAAACAGCGTCAATAAGTCAAAGGTACTTAGAAGTCCTGAAGTCATGGTAGGTGAACCAACAACACCGCGATCCAAAACCACACATGATCTAAAAGAAGCTGGAATGGATCCGCGGAGAGTTCCAAGACCGGTGGTGCGAAAGCTTGAAGCGGCCAATGTAATTATTGCCGAAATACAGGCTGCGCATGAAGATCTGGAGAATGGGAATCAAAATTCCAAAAGGCTCATAAAGACCATAATTTCTGGGAAAATCATGAAGAAATATAGGAAGAAGACCTACATTAGTAAAACACTCGGTATTCCCTTCAAATATACAGGTCTTAAGTCAGGGTCAAAAGCTCTAAACCAAAAGAAACGCCAGCGTCAACCAGCTCAGCGAAACAAACTAGTTACATGCGTTACAGAGTTCTTTGAGCGAGATGATATAAGTCGGTGTATGCCAGGGAAGAAAGACGCAGCAAAAGTGGACGGGGAGAAAAAACAAGTCCGCGTCCTTAACGACTACTTATCCAATTTGTATGAAAGGTTCTGTGCTGAAGAAACCACTTTGAAACTTTCCTTGTCTTCCTTTTGTAAACTTCGACCAAAGAATGTAAAGGTTACATCGCTCCTTTCTCGGAATACATGTCTCTGTACCATCCATCAGAATATGGCACTTAAACTCAAGTGCTTGCGATCCCTTGGTATGGACATTTCTCCAAATCCAGAAGTGGTAAAGAAAATCCCCCTAGAAAACCTGAAAGCCAAACTAGCAGAGATTTCCACACCTGATGTCGAAAATGAAGAATGGCGAAGGGTCGAAGTAGACGGAAAATAGAAAATGAGGATTGTTAAAGTTTGCAGGAATTTGGAGGATTTTGTGGACTTCACAACTAAGCAATTTGAGATTTTCCTGGAGCACACCAGCCGTGTATCTGCACAGTACAAAGCACTTAGAGACCTGAAAGAAAAACTCCCGGAAGGCCATGTTTAAGTTCAGATGGACTTTGCAGAAAATTTTACTTGTCAGACTATGAATGAAATCCAATCAGCCTACTGGAATGCAACACCAGTGACCATTCATCCTGTAGTAGCTTACGTGAAGTCTGAGGAGGGCGTCCTTCATCACAAGAACTATGCGTTCATATCAGATGTGAACAATCACAATTCCAATGCGGTCTTCACAATACTTCGCAAGCTTGTTCCCGTGATTAAAGAAAGTTTCCCCCAAGTCAAAACCATTCATTATTGGACGGACAGCCCTTCATCTCAATACCGAAATCGTTTCATATTTGATATACTTACCAGGCATATGGAGCTATTCGGAACAAGCGCCAGGTGGGATTATTTTGAGGCTGGTCACGGAAAGGGGCCCTGTGACGGGCTAGGAGGAACATGCAAAAGGAGGGCTGCGGAAGCTGTAAAGCAAGGGAAGGCTGTAATCCAAGATGCATCTGAGTTTTATACCTGGGCACATGACAATGAAAAGTCCATAGCTGCACATTTCTACTCAGCAGCTGAGTACGACAGCGCGAGCAAATTTCTTGCTGAATGTGCTCCCCGTCCAGTTCCAGGTACTATGAAAGCACATGCGGCCTGTCCTTCTCAGGATGGAAACATCAAAATAAGGGAGGTTTCGTGCTACTGCGATGAGTGCCTGACTGGTAATTTGTGTGGTGGATGGGTGGAACACAAAGTTCGAGTCAGCACAGAAATATCTGAAGTGGTCGGAGTTAAAGAAACATCACATGGCGACGTTATGTCGGTTTTGCCCTCTAACTCTACAAACACCAATACCGAAGCCCTATCCAACGAAGAACCATGCACGACTCCAAGCACTTACAGTGTTGATTCATTTGTAGCAGCCGTGTATGATGGAGACTGGTACGTTGGACAAGTCAAGGAAAGTGAGGACGATAATCATGAACTGTTTCTTGCCTTTATGACGAAACATTCCAACAAAGGACAGCTGAGTTTCCGGTGGCCTGCAAGACCTGACGAACTCTTGATTCCAATGACAAAAGTATTATGTGGAATATCACAACCTCTGCCTGTTGGTCGTTCAGGCCGATTTTATCAAATAAGTGACTTAGACACCGACACAATCCTTGGGAGATGGGGATTTCCATAAACATTTTATGGCCAGAGACGTTACCAATAACGGCGCAAACATCATAGCCCCTTGTTTAATGTTACATTCAGCAGTTATGATTTGAAGTTTGATAATTTGGTGTTTTAGTTAAAATGAAAGCTTTGAAATGCATTCTTGTTTTTATTCCTTTATTTTCAAACACTGAATAAAGTTTCCATTCATTATAAAAACAGATACGTTACATCAACGTATTTCTAGTAAAAGGAAAGTGCATAAGAAAGGAAAGTATAAACTTCTGCAATATATGTTTTCTTTCCAACAAGTCCAATGCATGTATGAAGCAGAAATGTTCAGTGACATGATTCTGTGTCATGTTGTTTATTCACAGATCTACATCTGTTGTAGCAGATACGTTACTTTTTGATTCTGGATTCTGACGTATTATACAACAACTTTGAAACTTCGCAAATCAAATTTATTAACAAACAAACATTAAAATACAGACACAGTTTGATTATTAGAAAAGAAAACACGAAATAATTTCATGGATATTTATTAACTGAGAAAGTGCCAATATACTTATAATATATACAAGAAAATTTACATAAATGAAGTGTGTATGACTGGAAATAATAATGATATACTGCAGTTAAGACAGTAATGTATGTTTTAAATGGAAAAAATAAATAAAACCTAGACAAAAATGAATATTTTAGGTGTATACTTAACGGCATTTGTACAAAAAGGTATATTTTTTTACTTGATTGCACAGTCACGTATCTGTTTATCACAAAAATATGTAGGTTGACAAAAACGATAATAACTTTCGTACGAGCAGCGATAGGAAACAGCTCTTTTGGATTCAAATAGTAGATATATCTGGCAAATCAATGGCAAGATGTAACAACTGGTGTTCAATGTTTAGATTTTAAGTTTTGTATTCTGAATACATGCCATTTAGTAGAGAATGAACGTTTAGTTTAATCGATTTTGAGTTCGGATTATGGTTTTGTTGACGCTTTGGTATTCTCCATTTTTTTGTATTAAAGTAAATATCTGTTAAGACGAAGTAAGTACAAAGGGGTGGTATCAAAATAACCATGTCGCATATTGTACATAGTATGGTCATAATTATGGTTCCTTGTTAATTGGATATGATTTAAATATTGATAATTACCTAATGTATTTTAAAGTGACGAAAGTTAGAAAACAATAAGTAAAAAAATCCATCATTTTCTCTAAAACGTGCATCATATCGTCAAAAACATGATCGTGAGAGAATACCTTTCTATAACAAATATAAACAAGAGCACGGCAAGCGGAGGCATGATCCGCCCGTCGAACCTACCAGGAGTGTACTGAGATTAAAGTAGGCAATATCAAAAGTTAGTGCAATACAGGTAAAATTCTAATATGTGGATTGTCTAGTTGGGCACACAAAAATAAGCATAAGTAAATACTTTCTCTACATATTGCCCCGTAGGGCAACATAATTTATTCTTTCATTGTTTGGTTAATGAGTATCATATATACTTATAACAGAAAAAAAGTCCCTGAAAATATCATTGGGGGAAAGTGGGTTTTTTTTGCCTTCTAAAGGATAAGGAAAGGTAATCACACGTAATCTGTAATTCATAATTTGTATATCAGAGATTTTGTTTTCTTTCATAAACATTAATGACTCTTCGCTAATTTGGAGGTATTCGGAGATCCAAATTGAACAACTTCTCAACTTATGTAACTTGTATTTAGATAATACCAAAAGACTATGTTTAAGGTTCATAATAATTTTCTATGCATATATTTCTAATAACAGAAATGTCATCTTGGTGATAGGAATTACTACCATAACATCCCTCTTTTGAATAAATAGGTTGAAATAGTATTTTATATTCAAACAAATCAAAATTTTCCTCCCCCTCTCCCCCCCCCCCCCCCCCCCCCCCCCCACCCGCCCCAATAGCAAAGCATTGGGGATACAATGTACATATACTTTTTTTTAATAAAATTATGAAGAAGTATGAATGTCACACTTCAAATACAGTTCAGTATTTATATATATTTAAGGTGGCTTTACTGGCAATGTCATTTGCTATTTGAAAACAAATGAAGAAAAAAGTCATTTTTTGTTGTTCAGTATCATGACCCAGGATTGAGCCAAATATGCATGGGGTGGAGTTCTCACAATCAAAACTTGGCCACATTTGTAAACTCATCATACTAAAATTAGTAAAGGCAGTAAGTGGTACTCATACATGAATAGATATCAGATGCTTTAATTCATTTGCCTGCCCTTATTTAAAGTATATGCTTCAGAAAATAGGTAGATCGTTCAATTTGGACATAAAATATCATAAATTCAGCACAATTTGCCAAATTTGATTATGGATATTTTTTCCGCATGTGAATGTACAATTGGTCATTTAGTAATTGAAAGTCATATTTTAAGAAATTAGATAAGAACTGACATTGATACTGATTTTAATTAATATTATTCTCTGCATTTGAAAAGACAACAAAAGCCAAAGTAGTCATGTTAAAAATGCTTTTCGGCCGTATTGACAGTTCTCTATTATTTCAATAAAATACATTGGGTGAAATATTTTGACATATCGGTTTCTATATTAGTTGGGTTTTACATACTGTTTAATTCATATGTCCAGCGTTACAAATGAGATAGATATTACACTTCAAATATGGTTATACGTGTGATTTTCTTTATTTTCCTGATCCTTTAAAGGCCAAAAAAAACCATTTTCCCCCATTGGGATTTTTGGAAACTTTTTTTCTGTTATAAGTATAATACTCATTAACCAAAAACGGAAAAAATGAATTCTGTTGCAATAAGTTCGAGGTTAAACCGTAAAAGGACTGGACTAGATTCCCATCTCGCACCTTAAACAGACTGAAGCATGCCCGACTTCTCTGATGCACCACCATCAGTCGTCGTTGTCGTCGTTGACGGTGTCGTAACTGGCGCATAACAGGGAAATACACTGCGTCGCTTAACGAACACAAATGCGGATGAAAGGGTTAGGCCCAAGAGAGTGAAAAAACTGATCACTAGTTTGGCAATACCAGTACCCAGGAAAGGGTTACCTGTGGACAAAAAAATCATTGTTTGATATAACCACCAATGACAGCTTACTTCTAAGTTATGCGATAATCGTGACGATCTTGATTTTACGATCGGGAAATTTCCTTTTCTTTGAGAATAACATCTCTGTTTCTCTAACCTATCGGTTAACATCTCGTAGTTCATTCTTTATTCTAGGACTTGTTCTGAATATTGCTATTTTCGTGATAGATGTCGGCTGCTGATGAACAAACTAGCAGCCCAGAGATTCGTGAGATGCAGGTTAATGAAGATTTTGGTCGTCATCTTGGTCTCATTGAGAAATAATCTGTGTCCTTGTATGGTAGGAAAGTGGATGTTTTTATATATACAATGTCTACTTATTGTGATTGCCTATATTCTCACTTTGAGAGCGTGACATTTACTCTGATGTGACAGATTTACATGGCGGGTGTCATCGGTGAGACAGAAGCTTAATCTATTGTAATTTTTCGAGATTCTCCTGTAAGTCTTTCATTTGTTCATTTTTTGTCTTTAGTATACTCGATTTTGAGTTCAGATTACGGTTTTCAAGAATCTTCGATATTTTGAGCAATTCGGTTATGATATTTTTCTTCAGTCTTATATCAATGGACGGTCGGTTGTTTTATAATTATAATGCAGTATAATATGACTGTTGATGCTTCTTCTGTCATATATTTATTGTATTCCCATCTTTTTTTTCCAATGTCATGAATGACATTAAAATTGTTGAGTAATTTTTGATGGATGTACAATGGAAGTACACCGTCTTCTGGCATTTTTAATAAATGCACTTTTTCGACTTACATAAGTTTTGTTGCAAAAAAAACAGAGTTGACTCATGTTCAGGACTTACTATATACAAGAGATGATGGCATCAAGATCAAATAGAACAATACTAATTGATATGGTTTGTGTGTTTGGTCGGAACTTACCTCGCTTTACGGGGGGTTTGGTTTGCTTGACTGTCAGTGCTACCTTTGAGGAAGTCGAGCTGATAGCGAAGAACTCGACGTTGATGCTCCTGCCTTTCTTGGAACAGAACTGAACCTCACTGGTGTTGTACACACAAGTAAATGTCTATAAAGAGAGATGGAGAGAGATAACCAGTCATTGCAATACACGTGCATTTTATATTGTTAAGACGAGTGTTTAGTAATAGTTGATGAAAAAGTAACGCATGTTACACCTACACAGGATACGATGTGATGGATGTGTGTCATACTGTATCAAAGAAAGTCACACACCAGTCTCCTGTGGAACTCTGAACAAATTAACAATAGTTTAAAAATAAACAGATTGGTATACACTATGTACTAATGATTACCTTGACTGGATTGAAACCAAGACCTTCGGTAAATCTCAGCTCAAAGCCACACTCCACAGAGAATTCGTGTGCTGTTGCACATATACTGTTGTCGACTCCTCCGATGTTAGCGAATTTGACTTCACATATGCCTTCTTCGCCGTTCCAACTGACATCATACGGGCTATCATCTTTAAAATACACGAATTGCCCACACTTGTCTAGGGCAGAAATCTGCGTGAGTTTCCCTTAAAATAACAATATGAAAATAATAAGGTTTCAGTGAAAATGAATGTAGAAAAGGTTTATGTTTAAGAAAGCTATGACATAGAAAGCCCTAGAGTATTCTATGGTAAATATACGTTTCTATTGTCATGTCCACATCACAAACATATTGAAGCAATACTACAACTATGTTTAGAAAACTGCGTATTTTAAAAAGAAAAAAACCCTTTTTGTGCACATATTTACCAAACACCGAACATTTTACAAGACTGTGTTGAAGTGTTTGAAAAAAACGGTAATAGTTAGTAACAAAAACAACTATTGGTGTTAAAAGTCCATGTCTTACTGGAGTCCGTGTACATATCAAATGTTTTAAAAGTCTGAATCATTTCAAAAGCTTACCTTTTTACCTCCATAACCGGCAATTTCACTATATAAATTGCCCCTCTATGTCAACATCATCGCCCCACTAAGGTTGGCTTAAACACAATGTGATAGAGAGAAAAGAACAAAAGTGCTTCCAATTATCAGTTGAGTGTTGCTATTTACATGTTTACAATATTATCGGTTGTAACAAAGCGTTGTTTTATCACTACGCCGTTTTACCTGGCGACTAGATCAATTACTTCCTCCCTTAATTGTATATATATTTCTAAAGGCCTAAACTGTGTCTATATATCTTCAACCGATCATTAGGAAAAATCAAATTAGTCTTGTTAAGAAATGAACTCAATACATCAGGGTTCATATCCACAGCTGGTCAATACTAAACAAAAATTTTGAAAACATGTACCAGATTTGCTTTCTGAAAACTACCGTTCGCTATCGCTATCAACAAATGTTCAACTTATCAGTGCAATATATTATTGCTCATTTTCCATGCTGTCAAAATTATCTCCCTTTACCACTGGTTTTTTACTTACTTTGGTTTATGTACGAGACAGGACTCTAAAGGCCACATGCTTTGTAACTATCCCCATGACAGGGGAACAGGTACATATATAAATAAATTTCCTATCAGAATTATTATCTCGAGATCCTTTAAATGTTTCTAACTAACCCTTTTGCATATAAAATAAATACATATGACTAGGTAGAATCATCTTTCTTTCACCTATTGACATCATTCATCTTCCTTTTTTAGCTCACTGGTCTGAAGGATCAAGGTGAGCTTATGCAGTACGACGTCCGTCGTCTGTTGTCTGTTGTCTGTCGTCCGTCCGTCGTCTGTTGTCCGTCCGTCGTCTGTTGTCTGTCGTCCGTCCGTCGTCTGTCGTCCGCCCGTCCCTCAACAGTTGACTTCTTCATTAATATAACCGCTCAACGGAAGCTTGGTCAGAAGCATCCCTTTAGGGTGGGGACTCAAATTGTACAAGGGCCTGGGAGTGGGGTCAAAATGGATCAATTAAGGCTATATTGATATACATGACTTCTATCTGAAACCAAACAATGGAAATCAATCATATTTGCTTTGTAGCATCATTATTGGGTGGGAATTCAAAGTTGTACAAATAGTGGAACTCACTCCCCAGGTCCTGGATTTGGGGCCAAAAGGGGTCAATTTGGCTTTATATTGATATAAACGACTTCTTCTCTGATATCAGGCAATGCATATATTGCTCAATAACACATTAGCCTGGTAGCATCACTATGAGGCGGGGATTCAAAATTGTACAAATGGTGGGGCTGACTCCCCATGAACCTGTCGGATGGGGCCAAAAGGGGTCCATTTTGCATAATTTGGATATAAGCAATGTATGACATTTATATTTCAGTGGTAGCATACCTAGGTGGCTGGTATTCAAATTCATACAAATGATGGAGCTGTTCCCCTTGGGGTCTGATGGGCGGGGCCAAAAGCAGTCCATTTGGCAATATTGAAATAAATTTGAACCCCGCCCCAAAACTATAATATGTACAATATTTTTTATTGCTGAGCATAAAGAGACTATCACAAATATCATTTTAGATTTTATCCCAGGGTCTTCCCCGCCCTTGCAGGCTTAACTCCTGAGTCATAACTGTTAAATGATTGAGATCCCCACCCAAAACCTATATACACAATTGCTGAGCACAAAGAAATGACCACAAATTTGGTTTTAGATTTCATCCCAGGGTCTTTGAGTGTGTCCCTGTCCACGGGTTCTTTTTGGGAATTGTTTTACCATGATAACCTGGATACATCGAGCGATAAGTCTTTCTGGGCCTCTTGTTTATTGTTATTGATAGAATTTCCTTCGTTCAAGAGGATATATTTAAGGATTAAAGTTTCTTTCTGGTGGTTTTATCAAAGGATAAAGTTCAGTAGGATATCGATAGTTGGAATGGAACGCGAAGCGTTCCATGAAACAATTTTTTTCTGAAAATAAAGTTCAGTAGGCTTTCGTAGAAATGTATAGGCAATATACTATCAATTCCAAACAGACTGTAAATTTATCCAAATAGCGCACGACACTTGAACTCAAGGATGTAAATTGATGAAGACTATGGGTAAGATTTATGGTCGCCATCTTGGTCTCATTTAGAAATGTTCTGCATACTTGCTTTTGAATATGCTTATTTATATGCATACTTGTTGTGATTGAGAATGGTGACCCAGTTCTTACTTTGAGGACGTGTCATTTACTAGGATGTAGATGAAGCAGACTTCCGGAACATTTGGTCAAATAATTCTGTCCTTTTCAAAAGTATCCGTGTAAATGTTTTCTTTGTTTATATTATATCCATAGTTTAATCGATTTTGAGATCGGATTATGGATTTGATGACGCTGTGGTATTCTCCGAAACCACATAGACTTGGTTTTTTGTTTGTATTACCATAGACAGACTTACCTGAGGCCCAATGAACCAATATAGAGATAATGACGGTAACTCTTGGGCAGAACTCTTTCATGATACTGTGGAACGCTCACATACGTTAGCCTGAAAATAAATTAGAGAATACAGAAGAGTTAACAAAATCACAATCCGAACTCAAAATTGATTAAACCAGGGGCAAGATGAACAAAGGAAGGTTTTCATGGAGACCCTTGTAAAAGTACAAGAGAATAAGATCAGGTGTTCCGGAAGAGTAAGCGTCCTCTGCTTCATCGACGACACCCGCCATGTGAATATTTGTCACATCCAAGTAAACATCAGGTTCTCAAAATGTGAACCGTGTCATCATTATCTATCATCACAGGAAAACACACTAATGAGCATAATAAAAATAATCCTTTCATATCACATAAAGATACAGAATATTTCTCAATCTCGATATTCAGAGCAAGCCCTAGAATAACGAATCACCTGCAACATGCAAACAAAATAAACAGGTTAGCGAAGCAGGGATTTAATTTAAGCATATTTTGTTTGCAAATATACAAATGGGATCAAACACAAGTTAAACAACT
Source organism: Mimachlamys varia (assembly GCA_947623455.1). NCBI lineage: Eukaryota > Metazoa > Mollusca > Bivalvia > Pectinida > Pectinidae > Mimachlamys > Mimachlamys varia. The sequence goes on from OX392534.1 coordinate 6,677,498, forward strand.
TATAATTTGTCTTCTCCCGTAAAACATAAATGTTGATATATACATATGAACTCTTGGGTGGGAGAGCTAGCCGAGTCAGAATTCCTTCTTAGTTAAAAAGTGGAAATTTTACCGACCCGTGCACGGGTCACTGTTTAAGCTGTGTTTTATAATATGAAACATTTTCGATCAAATGTAAATTAGGTCGCAATGGAAAGAACAGATACTTTTAGAAATTCTGACTCTCGCACCCGCCTGTCTTCCAAATATTTAGCGGGTCAGAGAGTCAGAACCCTTCGGACTACGTTCACCTGTGCGAAGCCCTACATATATATACCTGTACGTACACATATGTGCCAAGCCGTAAATATTTAGCTTCATAATCAAACATTAAATTCAAGATTACTCAGTCGCACAAATCAAATTGAAACTTGAAATACAGTTGTATCAAAGTCAACATCATAACATATATTTTGATGTTGCTTACTTTATAAAAATGATTTTAGATATATAGTCTGTAGACCCTTTTTGCTATGTTGATTTCTATTCATATATAAATGTATGTTTCCCACGCCGTCGGTAGTAAAAATAAAATCGAAATAACTTGGTCAATATTTCGAATATTAAGTTTAAATTTGGTATAGAGGTGTATTATGATCATATTAACAACATATAATATATCTTCTGATGTCTCTGACTTTGTTAAGCATTTTTTAAGAAATTTTCTGAAGACGCTTGTAGACGCTTGTAGACGCTGGTGGACGCTCTTAAGATAGACCGGCGACATGTATCAAAGTAGGTCGATCAATTTAACACAAGACTAGTATTGGTTTAAAGCTGAATTCAGCTGCTTGTCACTATATATCTGTACAGAATAATGATAGACGTTAGTGTCTTGTAATTCGCTCTTCTCTATAATACACACAATCTCTTCGTTAATTCAGTAAAAATGTCAATTATCAATGCAGTATGTTAATATATTATATAAGTCATATTAATTATATCACGGACTTAGATTAGAAATATGAGTCCGTGATCATATTGATCGAGGAAATATTGTTCAACGCGTCCGATCGTTAAGTTACTCGAATATTACATCACACATTTCATGAATTACCAACCAATGGGTCATTATAATTACACATACATACCTGCAAATGGTCTTTACTTCAATGGTTATATCAAGCCGTTGCTTAACTTTTTCAAGCTACAAAAGTCCTGGTCATTTGCTAAAAATAGCAACAGGTAATACCAGTAATAACATACTTTCTGTTTTAGAATCACTGGATGCTGCCAACCTACGGCCAGTACCTAAAACAGACGGACATTATATTCTAAAAAATATGGTAGCCCCGCAAAAATACAAATATCAATAGGTTCGTGGTAAAAACAAGATATATGCTAACAAAGAATGAGTGACAATGATATATGATACACCTCGTACGTCGAGACCTACACATGGAAAACCCGTTTTATAGAACAGACTATACACGTCACACTGACAGCTTTATAGGTCATTTAGAACGTGTCTCTATGGGTAGGCCAAGTATTGGTTACACCATAGTTTACGAGTTCTTCAGGATATAACCCACAAGGCACGAAGTGCCGCGTGGGTTATACCTGAAGTACGAGTAAACTATTGTGTAACCTACTTGTATCATAGATGTGACATATTTCTTTCATCGAGAACAATGTTCATTTACCTACAATGTTAAAATGTGTACTGAACTTAGGTAGGCGTGGGAGTCACTAAACTGATTCTGTCAATCCTGGGTTGATGATGCTTACTTTAATTTGATTGGCTATTGATTCTGTCTATCCAGAGTTGATAATGCACATAGGCACGCCCTTTTAGATATGATTGGTTATTTCTAAATCATTCCTGGGAATATTTTTATTTTGGATTTATTATTGTTTTTATTAATTAGACTAAGCAATAAGCCACCCACGCCCACTTTATTGCCAAGCATGCTATTTCAAAGTGTCAGATTTTGTAAAGAACTTTGATTTTGACTTCCTGAAAAACATTGATGACTTGGACGAATTCACTGTTCCACAAGTTCTGGACAAGTATGACATTTCAGAATACCGGAACCCACGAAAAACACAAATCACGGTTCGGATCGCCTATTAATTCGTAATATAGATCTACTTGAATATACAGGACTTTATGAATCTAGGTGCGTGTGAAACCAGAGAATTATACCTTGATAATTGTACAGTGACAATCGATTTAATTTGAAGTGATCTGTTTTATTTGCACTAAAATAGCAAAAACACTGACCAAAGGTACGTTTGTACAGTGTCGCTCAATTTGAAGACATTTGTTATATTTGTGCAAAGGTGAATTGTCTATTGAGTTGGAAAAGCTTAAAATGTGTGTATATTTTTAAGGTTAGAAAATGTGTGTAATTTGTAAGGTTAATTAAATGTTGAGTTGAAAAAACTGAAAATGTGTGTATTGTTTTTTAAAAGTACATGGTAACCTATTTTCGCTTGTTGTACAGTGTATATATTTCAATGTACTTGGGGTCATTTTGCAACATTATACAACTGCAACATAGGGGAAATAGGCCATGGTAAGAACCTATGTTCTTACTAGATAAGAACATGGATTCTTACTGGGTGAGGTCAACTCTTCATAATATATTCCACGGACGAGATGAAAGAAATATGACACATCTATGATACAATGTTTGTATAAACGTGCGGTCCATGGAGCGAACAGTGTGTATATCATTGTTGTATCTGTACTATTATGCTTTGTCAAAGGACAAATTGTGTTTAAACAATATCTGTTTCTTTTGTCGTATTTAATACTGACCTATAATGTTAAGCTCATATTCATAATTCATAATGCCATAGGTAGACTGGCTACCAGCCCCCCCCCCCTCCCATTCCAAGTTTTTTATGGATAATTTTACTACTAGCTTATCAGACATCAAAGTTATCAAAATTTCCCTCAAATTGTTTGTTCTAAATAATTCAATATCCGTATACTATTCTAGAGACGGATCTATATGCTACGGAGGGTTGTACGTGTTTTGTTAAAGCAGTAAAAGTAGACATCAAATTCGATACATATAGAAGAAAAATCATACCCCAGACCGAAAGTATCGAAAATATCCGAGGAACTCGTACAAGAAAATATCATAACCCAGACCGAAAGTTTGAAAATATTCGAGGAACTCGTACAAGAAATATCATAACCCAGACCGAAAGTTTGAAAATATTCGAGGAACTCGTACAGGAAAATATTATATTTCCTACGCTAGTCAAGATACTATTGAAACTATAAACTAATAATACATGACATAATCACCTTAGTCGGAATTCCCTCAACTGTACTTTTGGTTTCACATATATGTTTTTTACGGAAGCCCTCGAGGGACATTTTTCAGTTACTGCTTATTTGTTACTACTTAATTGTTATCACTTGAACAACATCATTACTGACAACAAATCAATTAATTAAAATACAAAGAAGTAATAACAAATAACTGATAACAAATTAATTGGTAACTAAAAATGTCCCTCCAGGGCTGCCGTAGTTTTCTCACCAGTACCGGTCGTCTCAGGAAATGACAAAGCGACAGACAAGTTGTAATCTGAATACCTCAGACACATACAGGAAGGACATTTTTTTTTATTTCTAAATATCTTTAAAGCCCTAATAAAACACGTAAAGGCAAATAAACATCACTAAATATATTTCATTTTGATTTTCAGAAGGACATTACAGGTATATGATGCAGTGGTATAATTTGTCTTTACGTGTTTTTGGCATACTGAATTTATATCACTTTTAAAAAAGTGCAGTTTCAATTTCCTCAAGACTTGAATTGTGCTACCTTAAGCTGTGGTGGATCATTGTTTTCCCCATATCATTCACAGATTGTTTCCTTTTTTCCCAAGATTTCTCTGTCATCCCCTAGGGTATGTCAGATATCACCAGCTGACGTCACGACAACAGTGCCATCGCGACAAGTCAACAATACTCAATCACGTCACGTCAGCATTGTGTTGCATTGATACTTTTGTTAAACCAATACATAATGATGGGAGAAAAATAATCATTCCCTACCTTAAAGTTGACCGAGAAATCTCCAACCCTCGGGGAGATATGCTTGATTGTCTAACCCTCGACAGAGCCTCTGGCTAGACAACCAAGAATATGACCCCTTTGGTAGGAGATTTCTCTGTCACACCCTCAAGGTAAGGGAATATTCTATAAGTCACCCTTATTGTGCCATTATACCGCACTTTTTTTCTTCTTTTTTCTTCACTTTTCACTCGCTAGAATAGAATCATTAGATTTGTCTTAATGTCCCAAAGAATGGCTGTTTGAAATACATAGATTTCCTATGTTGTATGATAAGTGTACTTCAGTCCAGAGCTCATTTCACGTTGCGAAATGATGAAGAAGGGTGGATATAAACATTGACATCAGCAGCACTGTTCATACATACTCTAGTTTCTAAGGACGCAGTAAAAGACTCAATCAATAATGTTATTATTATGTGAGCGGTGTATTGATCCTGTCTGGTTACATATACAATATTTTAGACGTTGTAATATCACATTACATCGATTTATGTTGTACAACCAGTATGTGTGGACACAGCTGAACCTTAATGATATCCATAGAGACTGGTGCAGTAGATCAATATTAGTTTTGCATAGAAATGGACAACACATATAAGAAGCAAGGAAGCCTAGCTCACCAGTAAACTCATGCTTTCGATGTATAGAAATCAGTCTGGGTTTGTGTCTACTTTTGTTGGAATGCAAGGTTTCAAGCTTTAATAAACCTACAAAAAACAAGGTTGATGTAAAAAGCAAAAAATTAAGAATATGAAGGTGTGTTCCTTTATCTTATCTGTTTTTGTTAAGACCATATGTTCCGGAAGAGTAAGCGTCTTCCGTAATTCATATCTTTTTATGAAAGTATTGTAATGGTCGCGTTATAAAAAAGTGGTTTATCTTTCGATTTTGTTTTTATTTAAAACTTTATTAACCTTATGTCATACACATTTTACTGTATGAATTAGGGTTGTCAAACTACATTTATGTATAAATAAATTTAGGCTTGATACTATTGTTTGTTTGTTCGACTCCGAATGATTAAAATTCATTTGAGATAAGTGAATATGGTTTAATAACCAGCATTGTATGTAAGCTTATAATATATTTGCTTATTAGTGTGCTTACTTTTTGTAATTGACAATGATGACTCGATTCTCATTTTGAGGATTGATGCTTACATGGCGGGTGTCGTCGATGAAGCAGAAGACGCTTACTCTTCCGGAACACTGATCTTATTTATTGTACTTTTTAAAGGGTATTCATGAAAATCTATCATTTGCTCATATTTTGCCCTTAGTTTAATCGATGTTGAGCTCTGATCAGTTTTGTTAACGCTTTGATATTCCCTTAGTTTTTTTGTTCAATACACTGTGGTGCAAGTTGACGAGGACATGTACGCCATAATAATTCATTTGGCGAATATGGATTGTTTTAATCATGTGAATGCTATTTACCCCCTAATGAATGTGTCGCTAGTTTTAATGTCAATATCCAAATCCTGATAAACATGGCGGGTGTCGTCGGTGAAGCAGCAGAAGCTTGTCTAGCTTGTCTCGTCCTCCCTCATCCTGTTTCATCCATGTACTTGATATAAATTGTCTCTGTGTAAATTTTCCTTTATTTATATATTGCCATGGGCATATCGATTGTATGATTTTGTTCACAATTTTGTTATCCCTTGATGTTTTTAAAATACGAAAATATATCTAGTCTGTTCCACGTTGATAGTAACGTTTACAAACGAAAAGTGAAAGTACAAACCGATAACATCATCACTCTAAGGATCAATATCCTGGAATTTCCAGGTAAATAATTCTGCATAAATAGTACAGTGGTAACCCCACGTTCAAGTTCTCAGTAAAGTTATATATATAGGTCATGTATGTGTTTTTTAAAAGTCGTATCAGGAAGTTCATTAGCGGTGTGGATTAGTCATCAGACGGATCTACTCATCAAAAGGTCCCTTCATACCAAGATGAATGACAGTAATGTTCAGTGTAACGAAATATTTCCTTATCAGTAATCCTTATAAACAAAAAAACAAAACAAAAATCAGAGAATACAAAAGCGTCAACAAAACCATGATTCGAACTTAAAATCAATAAAACTAGAGGAAAATAGGAACAAAAGGAAAAATTAACATGGAAACCCTCGTAAAAGCACAAGAGAATAAAACCAGGTGTTCCGGAAGAGTAAGCGTCTTCCTCTTCATCTACGACAACCGCCATGTAAATCTTGGTCACATCCAAGTAAACATCAATCCTCAAAACGAGAACCAAGTCATCACTGTCAATCACAACAAGTAAGCACACTTATAAGCAAACTCCATAACGTCCATCTTCATATCGCACAAAGATACAGAATATTTCTCGATGATATCAAGATGGCGACCATAAAACTTGCCCATAGTCTTCATCAACCTTTATCAATCAGTATTTATGCTATTGGGTCGTTATATTGTTTTTCATGTTGACTTCGTTATCCAGGGGATGATGTGTATTTATGCAGTTTGGTTCATTTTTCGGCATACTATTGATATTACTAAATTTAAAAGATGCAGCATATGTGTGTTACGTCATCTTACGTTTGTATATTGACAATATCTTATCTTTTTTTTGTTATGATCAATATGGAAACAAAACGCCATCTAAAGTGCTAAGAATCCCAATCACACATACGAATTAAATCATCATTCAATTTAATAATCTGAGGAATAAAAAAAAACGAATCAAAGAATACAAAAGCGTCAACAAAACTATAATCCGAACTCAAAATCGAGTAGGGGCAAAATTTGAACAAAAGGGAAAAGTTTACGTGGAGATCCATGTAAAAGAACAAGAGAATAAGACCAGGTGTTTCAGAAGAGTAAGCGTCTTCTGCTTCATCGACGACACTGAGTATATGTAGCGTTGGCGACTATAAATCTTACTCATGGTTCTGATCAACCTTCATCTCTTGAATCACTGTGTAGTAAGTGTGTTTGTCAGCAGTCGACATATATCACGAAAATCACGATATTTAGAGCAAGCACTAGAATAACGAATCAACTGCGACATGCAAACAAAAAAAAAACAGGTTAGCGAAGCAGGGATATTACTATCCAGAAATGAAAAGTTCTCGACCGGAAAATTGAAATCGTCACGCTTGTCTTATAGCTTATTTGTAAGCTGTCCATGTTGGTCTTAGGTTAAGCAGAGATCGAGACCACTATGACCTTGAAAGTAATTTATTTAAGGACACTTTAGAACACTCTATTGGAAGTACCTTTAAGACCAGTATCATTAATCTGTGCTTCTTAATTAATCAAAAGAAGGTTTTTTTAAATGTGTTTTCGAATATTTGATTAACGTGACTTTAAATGAAATCGAAGGTAATACTCTTATGGTCATTTAGGAGAATGATGTAAAAGGTTTAATATATTTGGACCCTGTGACTTTGACAGTATGTCAATTTGAATTGTTTAAGACAACTTTATGGTATTTCATGTCAGGTACTTTCTGGTCAAATATCAGTACTCTGGGCCTTCTGGTTATTAAGAATATAATTTTAAAGGTTTTACATGTCTGACCCCTGTGACCTTGAAATTATGTTAAGGTCATTTGGTTTGAGTTATTACATGTTATATACCTAATAGCCAAGTATCAGTACTCTTGGTATTCTGATTATTGAGAAAGAGATTTAAATGGGAATTTTGTTATGTTCGACTGCTGTGACCTTGAAATTAGGTCAAGGTCATTTATTTCAAAAGATTTAAAGCCCTCTGTCAAAGGTACCTACTAGCCAAATACCATGGCCCTAGGTCCTCCAGATTTTAAGAAGTCACTCAAAGAACAGGATGCGGGATGGATGGACGACGGAAACCCCATCAAAATATAAGCTTAAATGGTACTTTGTGCAAGGTGAGCTTAACACTGATCACTTATTAACTAGTTGTTACAATTAATTGGCAAAAGTTAAGCAGCGACTACCATTTTAAGAACTTACCTGACATCTCCCCACCTGTGGACAGAACCCATCGCCTTCCTAACCAGGGCGTACGTTCAGCATCAAAGCCACTATGGGCACTAGAAAAAATCAGAGAATACCGATGTGTCAACATAACCATAATCCGAACTCAAAATCGATTAACTAGTGACAAAATATGAACAAAGGAAACATTTACATGGAGACTCTTGTTAAAGTACAAGAGAATAAGACCAGGTGTTCCGAAAGAGAAAGCGTTTTCTGCTTCATTGACGACACCCATGTCAATCTTGGTCATCCTCGATATCAAGGGGTTACGATCACCTTCGCTCTCTCCGCCCCTGGAATATGTCATGGCAAACGTGAAGGCATGTTTTTCCTGACCAATCGCTCGGCTGCATGCTTTTCCTATGAAGATTACAAAGGAGCTGCGACCGACTTCAAATCAAAGCCTGTCAATTTTACCGTTATGTGACCACAAGATTCTTTTGATGTACCTCAAAGGGTCGAACCAGTCTTCTTGTCTCATCAACAGGGTGGCGCACACACATTCTTCAGTTTTGCGATGACATATTCCAGAGGTGGAGAGAGAGAAGGTGATTATAACCCCTGGATGTCGAGGATGATATCAAGTGAGAACCGATTTATCATTCTCAATCACAACAAAGAAGCACACTAATGACCATATTCAAAAGCGTCCATGTACCGTAGAAGGATAAAAACATTTTTCAATGAGACCAAAATGGTAAAATAATATTAATATCCTATATATTTACATGCGTGCAGCAGATTTATTCTGGTTCCTTTTGTGTCCCAAGTAGAGGATAAACAAAGCAAATCCCCAAATATTCATATATGTCTTGACCCCCTACCTTCAGTGTGCCCGTGTAGATACCGATGTACCACGTGTGGTTGTCCGTGGAAATGTTCTTGCATTGTCTTTGGTTCTGCACGTTGTTGTATCGATTTATCCTCAGAAACCGTTCCCACTGTTGGAGGAAATGTCACAAAATGACAGAATATGCATGCTTACTATTATATGTTACAAGAATTATGAATTTCTATTTATAGGTTTAAACGATACGGTCTATTTTTAGATCAATCTATTTTTAGCTCAACAATGCAGGAAAACACCCCTCCCAAGTCATGTTTGCAAGGCGTTTATGTGTTCATAATGGTACTGTCACCTGGTGAATAATTACTCTTAGCCAGAATGAGATCGATTCTCAGTAACTTATCGATATCTCATGGAAAAAATATTGCCCCGCAAAATAATTAAAATCCAGTATACGTATACGTATAAGGTTGAAATTGGATATATGCCAACAGAGTTAGTAATAGGAGGACATTTTAACTGTGGTAGATATTGTGTGCAGAACAAAGTAGCTAGTATGGTGGCCGGCTAGTGCCATCTCACCAATCTAGTTTTAACGATCTCCCGCCCTGGACCTAAAGTCATCCTCGATATTTCAGGAGTAATATATCCACTATTGCTCTTATTACCTACTTTCATGTCAAAGCAACCCGGTGTGAGCAACCGTTTGGGTAAGGACAAGGTGAAGGACAAGGAGATGAGTTTCATCCTCTCCCTTTTTCACTTAAAGAATTTTGCGGTCGCGTAACGGTAACATCCACTGGCTTTAAAGTCGGGTGTCACTCCTCTGTTATTTACACAGGGCAGATATTAGCCAAGTGATTAGTCAAAGTTTTATTTAAGCGGAAACGAACAAAATACCATGCCTGCGATTTCGCTACAGTATGTGCTTGTGGTGCAGAAAGCAAACGTGAGCTTTAGTCGACATGACATAGATACGAGCACGCGACGTGAAGGGAACAAGCTCGCGTTAAAAGCCGTGATGAATGCATGTCAAGGGAATGAGATCAAGATATTGTGATTTGGCCCTAACCGTTCGCCATATAATAGCTAGCCTGTCTAGCGAACTCCTATGTATGGAAAACCCGATAAAGTTTTAAATAGCGGCATTTTAACACAATGGTTTCATTGCAGTGTATGGAGTCTTGTTTTCTGAACAATGTGTGTATAGTGTTTATTATTTGTGGTGTTTTGTTCACCAACAAACTGAGCTGTTATCTTTCGTTTTATTGCCAACATAAATAATTAAATCAAATACATGTATCCTGTTCACAAATGATGTTGGTAACGAAGCTTGGCATGATCCATGAAGCAATGAAAATGAATATAAAAACATTTAACGTAATTTCTGCTTTGGCAGTATTTTTAAATAATTTCGTGTTTAGGTACTGCATGCCATACTATACTATTATCAATCTTATACATTAGTTGCATGTCCTTATCTGTGATAGTGTATTATACGTTTGTTATCAATTCTCTTAATGGACCCTTGGGTCAGTTGAATTGAATCAAATAAACAAGAGGCCCAGAGGACCTGTACCGCTAACCTGGATACATTGGTATCTAGGTAATCATGGTAAAATATTTTCTTTTTGGCCCCGCCCCTCAGCCCACTAGGGTGTCAGTCCAACCATTAGTACAATTTTGAATCCTAAGCACCTAGGGATGCTTCCTGCCAATGGAGGAGAGTCCAAATAAGGTTGATTTCAAACCAGTGGTATGGAGAAGAAGAAGTCGCTGATATCAATATAGCTTAATTCTTTATGGCTCCGCCCCTTAGCCCCCTAGGGGGTCAGTCCCACACTTAGTACAATTTTGAATCCTGTGCACCTATGGATACTTTCTGCCAATTAAGGCTGATTTCCAATCAATGCTTATGGAGAAGAAGAAGTCGCTTAAATCAATATAGCTAAATAACCCGTTTTGGCCCCGACCTCTAGCCACCTAGGGGGTCAGTCCCACCATTAGTCCATGGGTTATGGAGAAGGAGTCGTTTAAAAAATTGTTGACGGACGGACGGACGGTTTGGACGACGAACGCCGCGGTATGGCATAAGCTCACCTCGGTCCTAAATAATAACAACTATGAAAAAAATAAAATTCTTTAGAAATGTGTTTTTCTTTCGCAACTAGGATCAATCTGAACAAAGTTTCGCAAGTATGTGGGGTCATCTTTAAAACACCTGTTAACTATAGAACGAAAGTATGTGATGTAATCGCTCAGGAATCTGCCTTTTGCTGTTTAGGTATAGGTTTCTGTTCTATTTACGTAACAGTCGTCATAGGAAATGACTCGTCCGATACAATTTTAACTTACCAGAACATTACAAACGCGGTAATTCCCCGAATACCAAAAACACCTTACAAGAAGGACATTGTTTCTTGTCACAAATGTAAAGAAAAACCTACATACATTTAAAGAAATGGGAAGTTCACTATCGAAATCGTCACGTTTATCGTATAGCTGTATAAGCTGTCTATATAGTTTATAAGTAAGTACCGAGGTAAGAAGCTGATGTAGAAGAGTATGCTGTGTCTTTGATTCAGAAGGGAATATACAATTGACTTGGTCAGCAAAATTCATGTTACAAATAATGCGATTTCGCTACAGTATGATCGATATGAACACACGACGTGAAGGGAACAAGACGTGATGAATTAGGTCGAGGGGATGAGAATGCAGGTCGAGGGGATGAGAACGCAGGTCGAGGGGATGAGAATGCAGGTCGAGGGGATGAGAACGCAGGTCGAGGGGATGAGAATGCAGGTCGAGGGGATGAGAATGCTGGTCGAGGGGATGAGAATGCAGGTCGAGGAGATGAGAATGCAGGTCGAGGGGATGAGAATTCAGGTCGAGGGGATGAGAATGCAGGTCGAGGGGATGAGAATGCAGGTCGAGGGGATTAGAATGCAGGTCGAGGGGATGAGAACAGGTCGAGGGGATGAGAACGCAGGTCGAGGCGATGAGAACTCAGGTCGAGGGGATGAGAATGCAGGTCGAGGGGATGAGAATGTAGGTCGAGGGGATGAGAATGCAGGTCGAGTGGATGAGAACGCAGGTCGAGGGGATGAGAATGCAGGTCGAGGGGATGAGAATGCTGGTCGAGGGGATGAGAATGCAGGTCGAGGGGATGAGAATTCAGGTCGAGGGGATGAGAATTCAGGTCGAGGGGATGAGAATGCAGGTCGAGGGGATGAGAATGCAGGTCGAGGGGATTAGAATGCAGGTCGAAGGGATGACAACAGGTCGAGGGGATGAGAACGCAGGTCGAGGCGATGAGAACTCAGGTCGAGGGGATGAGAATGCAGGTCGAGGGGATGAGAATGTAGGTCGAGGGGATGAGAATGCAGGTCGAGGGGATGAGAACGCAGGTCGAGGTGATGAGAATTCAGGTCGAGGGGATGAGAATGCAGGTCGAGGGGATGAGAATGCAGGTCGAGGGGATGAGAACGCAGGTCGAGGGGATGAGAATTCAGGTCGAGGGGATGAGAATGCAGGTCGAGGGGATGAGAACGCAGGTCGAGGGGATGAGAATTCAGGTCGAGGGGATGAGAATGCAGGTCGAGGGGATGAGAATCCAGGTCGAGGGGATGAGATCAAGAGATTGTGATTTGGCCCTGACCGTTCACCATAGAACAGCTAACTCCTGCGGATGGAAAACCCGATAGGCATAAGTTTTAAATAGCCGCATTTTTAACACAATGAATGCGGTGTCATATGGAGACTTGTTTTCTGGACAATGTGTGTATGGGTATTATTATGTGTGGTGTTTATGTTAACCAACAAACTGAGCTGATATCTTTCGTTGTATTGAAATGTTTACCTAAAGTTTGCCAACATAAATAATTTTATGATATTAGTAACGAAGCTTGGCGTGATCCACGAAGCAATGCAAATGAATATAAAAAAAATGAACGTATTAATGTCTTGCTATGGCAGTATGTTTTAAATAATTCCATGTTTAGGTACTGTATGTCATACTTTACTATAAGACTCTGTCATGACCAGGGATGTAAGATAAGGAAATTCAACCCGAGGGGTTTTCAAATTTGGTAAAACCCGAGGCTTTGCCGAGGGTTTTGCCAAATTTGAAAATCCCAAGGGTGGAATTTCCCTATCTTACACCTAAGGTCATGAAAGAGTATTTTTCTCTCATTTCAACTACCTGAATAAGCTCAAATACCATGAAAATACTTTTGATTGGCCACCATTTTGAAAATATTAACTTTTCCCTTGAGCTTTTTTGACGAAAACAAATGATACAGCAAGATTAAGCATACCCCATATTTGCAAACATAGTCTGCACAGAAAAAATAATCTCAGCTTTCTAATGTACACGGTTAAAAAATATCGTGGAAGGTTTTAATTTCATCACGTCGCCATTTTCCTCTTTTTAGCATCAGATTTTACCGAACTCGTGACGTCACGTCATTGTTGCGCCATTGTAACGTCACGCCGTGGCTATATTGCATGGGTAGGTGTGTAATACAGCCACAGCAATCATAGGTGTATTGCCCTAGACAGGCCAGTATTACACACTTAGAAATGAGAGAATATTATCTTATACATAAGTTGCATGTCCTCATCTGTGATAGTTTACTATACTTTTGTTATCAATTCTGAAATTGGACCCTTGGGTCTGTTGAATTGAATCAAACAAATAAATAATCATAACTATGAAAACAAATCAAATTCTTTAGAAATGTGTTTTTCTTTCATAACTAGGAACAATCAGAACAGAGTTTTGCAACCACATGCGTGGGGTCATCTTTAATCCACCTGTTAACTATAGAACGGAAGTATGTTGCGTAATTGCTCAGGAATCGGTCTTTTGTGGTTTAGGTATATGTTTCTGTCTTATAAAAAGGAACTGACTCGTCCGCTACAGTTTTAACTTACCGGGAAATTACAAACGCGGTAATTCCCCGAATACCAAACACACCTTACAGGAAGGGCATTGTTTCCTGTCGCTAAATATTTTTACAAAAGTAAAGAAGAACCTGCAAACATATAGAAAGGGAAAGTTCACGTTTATCGTATAGCTACTTAGTAAGCTGTCCTTGCTGGTCATAGTTTAAAGTAAATACCGTGGTAAGCAGCTGATGTAGAAAAGTCTGTTATATCCTTGATTTTAAGTTCAGAAGGGTATACCATTGACTTGATCAGCAATCTTCATGTTACAAAAATGTGTTATTTATAGAGAACACATCATCGGTATACCTGAAAGTGAAATTAAAAGGTTTGACAAGAGTTTTGTTACCTGTCCTTATAAACTCCTTGACATGAAAACAAACGTATGAAAGCAAAACGAAATCGGCTAAGAGTGGGGCAGTTTGTTTCCATGGGAATGTCAACAGTCTGTTGAATTTGTTTTACAACCATACTCAACGAAAACATTGTCCACCAGGAATTTGATCACTCGTACCATCTCTTTCTCATGATATTTTTCTTCGCTTTTGTGTTCTACATGGATGTTCCAGAATAGCTAACAACCATATTTGTATCGTCGTCCATTTTCATGCTCTCAATAAACGAACATGTGATTTTAGTTTGATATAGGTATGGTATGCAATGTACAGGGTGGAAAAGTCAAACAATATGTCCATCAGAAGATCTTCAGGTGAGTGTGTGTGTGTTTGTGTGTGAGAGGGAGGGGGGGGGGGGGGGGGGGGGGGGGTCAAAATCCACATTCCGTTGTGTTTCAATGGGACTGTAGCCCTGATTTAATGGTACGTATAAATAGTAGCAAAACGTTTAGATAAAGACTTGGTTAAGTAATTAGCTGAGCCATCAATAAAACGTTTCTTGTGAAGTTTTGAAATCCGATATAAACAAGCCAAGTCATCAAATGGCATCTAGACAGGTCGTAATACAGTGTGTAAGTAGGGTTACCTTGGTTATCAAATAGGCCTTGTTCTTTCTGTAAATGCAGTAGTTTTTTTATTATTTGGTTTTAAGCTTTAAGTTGCATAAGGCATGCACACCTACCATCCATTTGAAGTTACACGAAGCGAGAGTTAAGGTTAGCAATAGATTAAAAGAAAAATAAGATAATACCAAAGCGTCAACAAAACCATGAACCAAAATCGATTAAACTATGGGCAAAAAAAATGAACAAACGAAACATTTACTTGGAGACCCTTGAATAAGTAAAAGATAATAAGATCAGGTGTTCCGGAAGGGTGAGCGTCCTCTGCTTCATTGACGACACCCGCCATGTTAATCTAGGCCACTGCCAAGTAAAT
This sequence comes from Mimachlamys varia, assembly GCA_947623455.1. Lineage (NCBI taxonomy): Eukaryota > Metazoa > Mollusca > Bivalvia > Pectinida > Pectinidae > Mimachlamys > Mimachlamys varia. The sequence goes on from OX392534.1 coordinate 6,692,645, forward strand.
ATCACATACTAAAAGTGAGAACTGAAGCGTCATTGTCAAACACAAGTCGGCATATGAATGAGCATATTCAGAAGCGTCTACATTCATATCATACAAGGACACCAACGTCTCTCAGTGAGACCAAGATGGCGACCATAAAACTTACTCAAAGTCTTCATCAGCCTGTATCTCTCAAATGTTTGTGCTGTGTAGAGAGCGTAGGAGAGCGTAACCCCGGGTATCGAGGATGATTTGGGGTAGGTAAAGTTGCATCATTTCATAAAGCTATGACTGTCTTCCGGGGCAAATTTCAAAGGAACTAGAAATCTCTGGGAGACATAAATGCCCCCCCCCCCTTTATGAAATTAGTTCTTCATGTTTATTATGTATGCAATGTTTGATGACAATTGGATCAGTAGTTATTTAAATAAGCTGGATACATTACCATGGGACGGGACGGGATGAAAGGACATGGGTAACACTATATGCCTCCTCCCCCTCCTTTTGATGGCGGGGGCATAAAAAGTCTATGTCGAATGACGTCAAAGCAAAAAGAGGCCAGGTATTAATGCTAGTACTTCTCAATGATAATTAGCACCAAGGTAGAGTAGCAATGATCAAATACAATAAACGCATATTCTCATTTATACATGTATTACATGTAATTATGTTATCAGAGCATGAGATTTTAAAAAAAGCATGCAGCAAACAATACAATTTTGTGTAAATGAGCATTATGGAAATAAAGCATTCTATTATTTCTATAGATTGTTCCTATTTCATGCAAGCTAGATAATGAAATCGGACACTTTTTGTACTTATTAGAAAAACGTATACATATTTTTTGTATAGTATTCATTTATTCGTTACTTTTACACAAAAGCAATACCTAACCTGAATTTAAGTGAGAATAAAACTGCACATGAAATAGATACAAAATGTAGAAAGTACAAGCTGGCATATTTATATACTCTTTTTTCAGGGACGTATATGGTACTGCCTGTTGGGGATGTTCGCTGGTTTTTTGTATAAGAAATTGTTAACAAAATTATCTTCAGGGCATATGCTTTGAACATACTGTGACATAAATAAGATTTCACAGAGAGTACTTTAATACCAATGTGTAAGCAGTAGTATAGACGTAATATATAAGGGAGCTAACTCTTTAATCCTTAGTATACCATATGAAGCAGATATGTTGTGGACCACTGGTTATACAATGTCAACATTTTGCTCTATACACAACGTACAAACTAATTCATGAAACAGATTTGAACTCTTCCAACTATCAGGTTAGAATAGTCCATCATAAAAATTTAGGCCGCAAAGGAGTTGCATGTGTCACTGTTTACAGACAAATTGGTGACAGGTCCCTTAGTCAAGGTAACGGCTCCACTGAGTCCACATTTAGCCATAGTTGGACTGGTGTAGCAGTTTGTAGTGACAAATTGGTGACAGGTCCCTTTGTCAAGGTAACCGCTCAACTGAGTCCACATTTAGCCATAGTTGGACTGGTGTAGCAGTTTGTAGTGACAAATTGGTGACAGGTCCCTTTGTCAAGGTAACCGCTCAACTGAGTCCACATTTAGCCATAGTTGGACTGGTGTAGCAGTTTGTAGTGACAAATTGGTGACAGGTCCCTTTGTCAAGGTAACCGCTCCACTGAGTCCACATTTAGCCATAGTTGGACTGGTGTAGCAGTTTGTAGTGACAAATTGGTGACAGGTCCCTTTGTCAAGGTAACCGCTCCACTGAGTCCACATTTAGCCATAGTTGGACTGGTGTAGCAGTTTGTAGTGACAAATTGGTGACAGGTCCCTTTGTCAAGGTAACCGCTCCACTGAGTCCACATTTAGCCATAGTTGGACTGGTGTAGCAGTTTGTAGTGACAAATTGGTGACAGGTCCCTTTGTCAAGGTAACCGCTCCACTGAGTCCACATTCAGCCATAGCTGGACTGGTGTAACAGTTTGTAGTGACATGTTGTGATATGTTTAATCTGTACATTGTTTGTGTAAAGTAAAACATATTTCTAAACTGACAGATGTTACTCAAGTGATCAAAAGATTGTGGGATCCTGTGTTGTAAATGATGGTAACAGCAGTAGTGACAGCTAGTAACATTGTAACATAGCAACAGCTTAAACAAAAGTGTGTACGGTATAATACTCTAACAATGAACATTTCTCACTAAATTGTATTAAATAGGACTCTAACATTGAACAATTCTGTGACATTAAATTTTATTAAATAGAAACAAAAATAATCTCAGCTCATATTCTTATCAATCAAACTAACATATGATAACAGCACAAACATTTCATGTTTTCTCAGTATCATACACACACTTTCTGTACCATAGAGCAGACAACTTTCACCCTCCTATTAAACCTCAAGTGATTCATGCTAATTCTCCCAAATGCCTCAAAACTCTGTTGGACTGATGATAATGAGCATTTTAATTAGCATTGTGTTAATCTATTTCATGATAATATAGGTATATGAAAATAATATACTGAAGCATATCCATGTATCATCTATTCAACACATTTATGAAGTAGAATTTCTGTATAACTTGAGTGGAATTTGAGAGGAAAATGCTGCAAAAAAATGGGATATGGAAATAGCTGCATGGGAACTTTTAACTGAATATTGTGCAGTAGCTTCACAAAGCTAAAGAAACAATTTAACTCTGTGAAGTTAAAAGTACCCCCAATGTGTGGCTCTCTATTTATAGATTCTACCAAGTATAGATCACCTTAATTAAAACTTTGTCTGACAATTTTATCAGATTTTTTTTTATTACTTTTGGAATATTTTTGACCATTCATAATTATGATGCATTATGTACCTTAATGTGTACTATACACATCAGATAATATATCTAAACAGAACACAATAACCAGATCACATTAATTTGTAATATTGAAAAAACAAAACCAAAGCTAACTGATATTAAATTTTGTAAAATAACTGCTTATAACGTTTTCTAATAATAACATAGACAAATGTGAGGAAATAAGTATTAATAAAATTATGAAAACAAGTTCGAATGCAATTATAAAATTTTTGAGGAGCAATATTAAGATATGAATAAAACTTTGCATGCAAATAAAACAAATAATTACATATAATGTACGATAATAACAGGAACATGTAAATAAAAGAACACAACATACCTCAACTTGTACACAGTAAACTACTACCAGTAAATGGACTGACACATTTTACATATACATGATATACAGGTAAAGGAAATCCTAGTTCAATGTACCTGTACGGTGGTGTACCAACAAATATGTGGTGTCTTGACCATAGGAACACAAACCATACAACTATATTTTCAATGGCGTCAACTTCGAACTTTTTATTTCTGTCAATTGTATCACTACGCCAGACTAGACTAAAAGGGATCCGGACACTTACAGTTGCGGTATATAAACAACATAATGAATACACTACAAAATCAACATGTCCACCCCATACAGGTAAAGCAGTGAAGGTAAAGCGACGTCATAGTACTGTACAGTAAAAGCTATAGTCCCACCAATTTTATGATAATAAGGTTCTACTGTGCAGGGAAATAGAACAGGTTTTCCACACAGACTGTTTTTCTTACTACATGTATTATATGAACACAGGTTTTCAAGTAAATCATCTAACAGAATAAAATCGAAATGTAGACTTAAAATATTAAATGTAGACTTAAAATATTTCATTTATACTTAAATAAAAAACTGTATTTCTACTTATTATATTTTTTTTTTACTTTTGTGTTTGTAAAACCACATTGGAAAAAAATTAATTCAAAATATGAACTTCAGTGCATATAAGTACAATATGTAAATTAAAATCCACAAAGTAACACAATATTTACACCATATAAGAGTTTCTAAGCAGAAAAAGGTTATGATAAATTAAAATATGAAAATTACTTTTTAGAAAATATATATATCTTTGTTTTAAAATTTTTTGATAGCTTAAAATTATCTTGAATAATCTGACGACAAATGAGGGGACAAATATCAAACAAACAATTGATTTGCTTCCCTGATATAAATGGCGCTGAACTTATTAAATCAGATAAAACTATCATTGTTAAAAGTCTGGCAGCATTCAAACTAAATATAACAAAAATTAGACATTTTTAAATTGTATAAAGGAATTTAAAACATAAATACTGAGATTACAAACCAAAATGACACATCACCAATAAAATAGTTTAAAATAGATCACTGTCACATGATAACAGTGGGTATACAATTCCAACCACCTCACCCTCACAAAAATTCTGGAATAATCCATATTGCATGATATCCTCTTCATATTCCCATAGAACAAAAAGGAATTTTAAAAATGATTTTGGCATTATAAGAAAATATATATATCGGTATACATGAATTAGTTTTTTAAAACAATATCAATTTTACATAACCACTTAAATACGGCACATTTTTGTACCTATTTGACTAGAGTGCTACGGACATCAAGAAATCTCGTTATGTGCTGGTATTATGACTGGCTCGTCGTCTTCCTCTTCGAAGCTGTTGTCGGAGTACAGGGGGTATTTGTGGCAGCCCTGGAACCAGGAGCATGTGTAACGCTTTCTCATGTCTCTCACTTCTCTGATAAATAGTGGAAAGATGCATACTCCTGTCAGGAATGTCTGAAACAAATCAAATAATTACTTTTAAAAGTACGAAATACATATTAATGTTTAAATGAGCTGTTGAGTTGTTTTCTATTACATGTTTTAGGCAACTTCCGCCAGACCTGTAGATGCCCTTGTTTTTATTTATCTGTCTCAGCTAAGGATGTCTTAGTTTTCACTTATCTATCACCCTCAGGACTGGGAACATCATTTGACGAGGACAATACAAAGAAATTCCTCTTCATTTCCATCCATTGTTTAATTCGCAACTGAATTTTGAATTGGTAGGGTACCTATTGCATTTTTGTAACCTGATTTAACACATATACAGGTACCTGAACCTGTTTTGTATGTTTGTGAGCTTGAAGGAGGTGGAAGATGACAGGAAAATTTAGATAGTATCTGGTGATCGCTAGGTTAATGTATACTTACCATTATCATGAAGAAGACAAAAACTGGAACCCAATCACCACCAGCTGATTTCTGAATGGCTGGCACAAGCAGCTGTGAATGTTAATGGAATAACAAAATGTAGGAAACAATTAAAAAACCTTCTGAAGCAACCCTTCACACATCTGTTGGGATGAAATAATCTCGCACCATTTTTTCGTTTATAGATAACTGTCCATATTCTCAGAATACAAAAAAACATTCTGATAAAGATATGAATGATATTATAATTTAGATAAACTGTCATGCATATTGGCATATATTTGTATATACAAGCAAACATGAAAATTTAAAAGACTCTACCACCAGACAAATAATTTATTCCAATAAAAATAAGATTCACTTTTAGTTTCAAGTTGATATATGAAATATATGCTTGTGGCGATGAAATAAATATACAAACATGACTTTCTTAGTGAAAGACAGTTATACACTAACCTGGCCAATGGCTGCTCCCACACTGCCGGTTCCGTCGATGATACCAGTGACCGTAGCCAGAGCCTTCTGGTTCCCTGCAACTGGGCCCTGTCGCCCTGGTAACAGAAATATTAGATAATCTATTATGTGAATAATTGGATCAATAGCTACTCAGATTATTTTTTTTATTGACATCAAGATTAAAATGTTAACTTTTCATTTCCATATTTTAAGTTACATACTTACTGTAACAACCAATATGAGTATTGCTTTTATTGGTGTTACAAACAATGACTCCATACATTTTGTTACAGCGAAGAATGACGAGTCAAATCTTACCTTATGTCTACCAATCAAAGGTGACAGTGACTCCATACATTTTATTACAGCGAGGACTGACGAGTCAAATCTTACCTTATATCTACCAATCAAAGGTGACATTAACTCAATACATTTTGTTACAGCGACGAATGATGAGTGAAATCTGACCTTATATCTACCAATCAAAGGTGACAATAACTCTATACCTTTTGTTACAGCGAAGAATGACGAGTGAAATCTTACCTAAATCTGCGGCTATTGCTGCACTGATGAGGTTGGAAACGCCTCCAACAAAGAAGCCCACGACCGTCATCAGTACACCGTTTATCAGCTGAGAGTTGGGAGATTCTGTGAAACAAATTTAAACATGAATTATTGAGGATATGTGTAATATTTGTTAGGACACCATTTAATATAAAAGTTATTTCATTCAGAATTCAACATTAAGTTCATAACAACACATAGTACAGTGTAATGAATAGGATCGGAAACAAGTTGTAGAAATTATCTGTTTCCTGAAGACTTCATTAATTTTGTTGACCACCTTCGGTAAAACAAGCAATCATTTTCTTTCACAAACGACGTTACATAAATTTTACATAAAAAAAGATGTCGACAATCTCTGTATATATATTATGCTAAGTCTATTACTCACTTACAAAATATTTGTTTCTGGTTTTGTCAACATTTAGTTACAATACATCAAAACAGGACAATGGATGCTGCACAAAATGATACTTAAAGTTAAGGTGATAAGACTATTTCATGTCTTATGGTGTACAATACGTAGATATTCACCATATTAGGTCAAACCCCAAGCTTGTAGAAAGTTTTGGTCCAATTTGTAAACTCAAAGGAGAGGATTTTCCTATCTTACATACATGAAAAGGAGAATGGTTTGCTTTCATTCCAAATGTCAGAATTTGATCATCTCCATGAAAAAGTGTTTTGATTTTTACTCTGTTTTGACACAACTAACCAATTTCCTACAAACCGTCATTTTTGCCCTGAAGCTTCTTTTATACACTCACAGGAATGAGAGAAAATTGTATTTAAGGTACTGTATATATTTATCACAAAACTTTTGACATGTCAAAATTTCATCCTTCACAGTTGAAATCCATATTTAACCAAACGTTAATTTCTCCCTTTCCAATTTGATTTATATAATATTGTTGACTACCGTAAGATAAATTTACCCTGATTACAGAGGGCAGGAAAAGTAACTCTGCTGCAAAATTAACCGACAAACACTGCACTGATTGTGTTTTCTAAACATTTCAAAATAAAGAAATGGAACAGGTGTGTGGAACAAAGTTACAAAATTAGTTTACTTTCTGTGTATGTAAAGTAATTTAACAGATACGTACGACTATATCCAAACAAAGATGGTATCGCCAGGACCAGCATCGGTATCACAATTATTGTCCTCTTCTCAAACCGATCCTGTTAAAAATATCTTAACTGTTTCAACAAATAATACAACACATACATATTTCTTGCACTGAGGTAGTCAATTAATCCCTGCTAAATGTGGGTTACCATTCCATGTCGTTTATCGATTAAAACGGAATTTGAAACATCAAATAATATTTCATTTTTAATAAGTTTTTGTATTTGTGTAATGACTATTTTATAAAATCTTTATAAAGTTTGGGATAAATTTCAAGTTTGATGTTACAATAAAGTTATACTTTTTTCAATTTGCATAGGCAACAATCATTTTCTAAATACAACAAATAGACTACCAGGTAAGTTAAGTTGAATGATTGTTCAGAACAGAAGCATACTCACTGATATTACACCTGCTATAGTTCCACCTAGAGCAAAGAAACGAGACGAAAATATTGCTATAAATATATATTGTGGTTTACATATTGTTCATAAATATTTAATACACAACATAAAGATATACATCTGTCAAATAATACACAACATAAAGATATACATCTGTCAAATGTAAGTTAACATCCATAAGGATTCATTACATGACAATATGACTTATTAAGAAATGTTCTTGTGCGTTCTTGTATACAAAATTTGTGAAATAATGAACTGTAACAAAAAATATCGTAATTTGTATTTTAACACTAAATTCACTTATTAAACTTCAGATTTTTTTCAAGAATTAATGTTAATAAAATTTATTCCGAACTAAAGGAATTTTTAAGAGTTATCTTGATATACAGTCAAACCTCATTATCTCAAACTTGTATAACTTGAAGACTCCGTTTAGTTTAAAGTTTTTCGTTCGCCCCAGTCAAGCTTTACACTTAGCATTTATATGCACGTAACTGGAATACACAGATAACTTGAACTGTTCCCCTCGACAGGTAACAAGGTTTGACTGAAGACAAAACCTTAATATGTTCCACCTAACAGGTTTATAAGTAATCTTTACCTATTATTCCGCCAATGTCATACCATATGGCCACTTCATCAGCTGTAGACTCCTTCCATTTATAGGAGTTGGCAAGGTAGAACGGGAGCCAGAAGAAGAATGAGTAGTTGACAAGCTTGAGACAGGCGTAGGCCAAGGAATACTGGAATGTAGGAGATAAAGATATACTTCATACTGGGTATCACAAAGACAGAAAATGTCAAACTTTATACTGGTACAAACCGAATCCCACAGGGAGTGACTGAAGGTGAAGAAATAAATTCAATACATTTGTTTAGTGTTAATTCAGAAAACTAGAACACGGACAGGTTAGGAAGCACCCTGAAATGTGTTTGAATGTACATATAGACACCATCACAATCAAACTGAAACTACAACAAATCATATTAGATTTCAGAATATTCGTTTTATTAAAGCCATGGCATATTGCTATTACTAGTTACCACCACATAGGACCAAAAATATAAAGTAAAACAATAAATATGCTTCGGCCAATCAGATATAACAGAAGGTGGCCATCTTGGATTTCGGAATCCAGTCATTAACCTAGTAAGGATTAAATATCAGATATCACAAATACAAAGACAGGTTAGAAAAGGATGTATAATGTGTCAGTAAATTTTTTTTTAGAATTATTTAACTTTCATTTTCTGCTTTTTTCCTTCAAAAATATTCATTGACCTTTTTAGGTGAATATCAACTGAGTTTATTAGAACACTGAGGCTACGTACCAGGGCTACTCCCGGGAGACACAGTGCCTGTCGCATCGTCACAGCTTTGTCGCGGTTCAGTGCAGCTCCACCGTCCTTGACATCAGAACTTGATCCCAGCAATGGTTCTGTGGATGTAAAAAGTATGTATGGTTATTTTGTTTACATCACTTGATTATCATTTGTAAATAATGTTAGTTATATTTCTTTGTTGGAATCAAGTCTTTGGATTCTCACCACATTTTATGTAAGCCCAATACATTATAATCGGCACCATGGTAGTTTTCGTGGTACATTCACATGTATTTTTAAAATGTCTAATTTCAAAAGAATTGTAAACCTTAAGACAACATTTAACTTTGTTATTTTATTTATATAGTATGCTATTGCATCAGAATTCAAGGAATTTAACTTTTTCTATACAACTGTATGCATATCTGGAAATCAAAGTAATGATTTGTCTCATGGATTAATTTCAATTAATAATTTAGATATGGACATAAGGCAATGCATTCCTACATCTGACAGTGAACTAAATGGTATAATTGCTCTTGTTTAGTAAACTTTATCCTGTATCTCCGTAGCTTGGACGGTCAAATGAATGATATACTCCCTGTTTATGTCGTAAAACATAAATATCCATAGTTATTAGAAAAGTTCACATTCAGATAACAATATTTGATAGAAAGAATTCAGTTACAGTATTTAAGGCCAATAGCAAAACTAATTAATCTCAGGTAATAAATACATGTATAAAAAATTTTCTATTTTGAACCTTGGTATCACCTTTTGACTAACTGTTAAAAAAACTGTAACAGAAAATCCAAACCAGAAAAAACAGAACTGTTTCAGTAATTTCTATGTCCATATACATCCAATGAATCAGATTCCACTCTAGTGTTTTAAGCTCATCATCTTACACATAGACATTTTGAAAAACTTTCTGTCAGGTCCCTTCCTGAAGCAAAACATCTTCCAACATGTAAAAGCATCAATCTTTTTGTAATATCACATTAGTATCGGTTCGATAGAATTATATCAAAGAAAAGAGAAACATGGTATCACAAAGGACGTTCTGCATCAAGTGTCATCATTAATGCAAGCCTTATGTCATCAACATCTACATCATCCTCTCACCAACGAGTTCCAGCACTAGAGAAGGAGACACAGGTGAATTACAGGTAACCAATAAGTCCCATCATTATGGATAGAGTTACAGGTAAATTACAGGTAACCAACATGTTCCATCATTATGGATAGTGTTACAGGTAAATTACAGGTAACCAACATGTTCCATCATTAGGGATACGACACGGATAAATTACAGGTAACCAACATGTTCCATCATTAGGGATAGGACATGGATAAATTAAAGGTAACCAACATGTTCCATCATTAGGGATAAAGTTACAGATAAATTACAGGTAACCAACATGTTCCATCATTAGTGACAGCCACACAGGTATTTTACATGTAAATAACATAGGTATTAGATAGGGAGACCCAGCACCTTTTAGTATGTAAATGGTCGACGTGCCAGAACTAGAAGGGACAGACAGGATTCATGCAGAACTAACACATGCATTTCATTTTGAGCTGAGCTTTCATTTCTAAACATCTTTTAAACATTATGATGTGCCATCATATCTATGGTTATTCTAATATTTCTAAAGATCACCAGGGCCCAAGTGTGAACTCAATCAGCCCTGAATTTCCATAATGAACAATTCCAACAATTGAATCTGAAGAGTTTATATGTGTTACAAGGAGTGAATCAGTTAATAGTCTGATAAACCAATGGATTTTTACCTGCCAACAAGCATCAAAATGTTACAACTTTTAAAGATCTGTAGATAAATCAATATCATTTACCCCGGTAATACAAAATGTTTGGTTTTATTATCAACTCTTCAACATCATCAGGCTTTTAACAAGGACCAATACGATAATTACCTGTATCCCTGGTTATACATGTATATATGCTGTACATTTTGAATAATATTATGAATTGTTTACTGGTTTTATTTGAAGCTATATAATTAAGACAAAATATTTTTTATTGTTTTGTGATCTAAATCCAAACTGTATTAACTTCAAAACATGCAAAAACTTTGAAATCAGTTTAACAAGTGCAGTTAACATCTGAAGCAAGTAAAGGGTTAGATAGCAGGGACCCGTCCATAATGTATGACACGTCCTAAACGAGGGCTAATATGTACCTTCAGACTTGTTTTGGAACTCATGCAAACTCGTAATGTCTGAAAGCAGTTAAAACCTATCGTTACTTATCAACATGATACATATTTAATTAGAACAAAGCTACTACACACTGTCAGTAAAAGTAGATATCAGGTATAGAAATTTGGTATCCTTTACAAATGTCGCAAGACAAAATGACCCTTCAAGGTGACAAGCCACAGGTGAGTAAAATGTCAAGAACTGATCTGTTAGCTCTTATAACTGATGTTGACACAAGAACAATCTATTCTAATTTTAATTGAATAATATATATATTTTTACCTTAACAGGAAAACGTAGGTAAAGTTAGGTAAACACATTAAGATACACAGACATCTGAATAAACTTCAACATTTTAGTAGAAAATATTATTATGATAGCAAATTTCTGTTTCAACAAATAGGTCTATGTACATATGTACAAAACCATGCACGTCTTACATTTGATACTCAACTCAAGTAAAATTTCTACCAGGTATTTTATAAAATAAATTTTAGTATACACTGACTGAGGGAGAAATTTAAAAAAAATATCTGTTTTTGCAATGTATATTATTATCTCCCTTTGGTCCAACGATCCCTCACATTATCTCCCTTTGGTCCAATGATCCCTCACATTATCTCCCTTTGGTCCAATGATCCATCGCATTAAATTAAGTTGAAAACCCTACATTTGATACGAAGAATAATCAGCTAATAAAGTTGAAAAATAATTTCAGTGAGTTACAGATTTCCCATTTATCCTCATCCCCACCCTCTGCCCTCAGTAAAGTTCCTTTGACTCAGGGATCTTCAACCCTACATGTAATTAGGCTAAAAATATTGTGTTCCACTCCGGATCCTATCACCTTGGTGTTCTGAAACTTTCTACAACCTACCTGATTCCACCGGGCTGTTATTGACACTGACGGTACTATCGTAATCATTCTCGGCGTGTACATCTTTGTCTTCATCAGCCACTGGTAAGCCTGTGGTAATACAAGTATATACATAAAATATCAAGGCAGACGTAATACACGTAATTACGTAAAATATCAAGGCAGACGTAATACAAGTAATTACGTAAAATATCAAGGCAGACGTAATACAAGTAATTACGTAAAATATCAAGGCAGACGTAATACAAGTAATTACGTAAAATATCAAGGCAGACGTAATACAAGTAATTACGTAAAATATCAAGGCAGACTAAGTCTAAGTCACTTAATACATAGAGGCTATCTAACAGTGTCTTCAGTATTACCATATTTGCCACACGAGTGAAATATGTTTGGTATTACTGAAGATACTGTTAGATATTCTGTTTATTACATTTTCATAGGAAAATCTACAGTGGCAGTTTTTGGCCCTAATGTCGTTTGTAAGCAGCTTTCTGATTGGTCAAATCAGAAAAAGTGATATTTCTGACTAGTGAAAAATATCACTTTTATAGAATGAATAATTTTCGATATTTCACTGGTAAAATTGTAATAAAAGTAATTACCTAAAATCTAAGTCACTTAATACATAGAGGCTATCTAACAGTGTCTTCAGTATTACCATATTTGCCACACGAGTGAAATATGTTTGGTATTACTGAAGATACTGTTAGATATTCTGTTTATTACATTTTCATAGGAAAATCTACAGTGGCAGTTTTTGGCCCTAATGTCGTTTGTAAGCAGCTTTCTGATTGGTCAAATCAGAAAAAGTGATATTTCTGACTAGTGAAAAATATCACTTTTATAGAATGAATAATTTTCGATATTTCACTGGTAAAATTGTAATAAAAGTAATTACCTAAAATCTAAGTCACTTAATACATAGAGGCTATCTAACAGTGTCTTCAGTATTACCATATTTGCCACACGAGTGAAATATGTTTGGTATTACTGAAGATACTGTTAGATATTCTGTTTATTACATTTTCATAGGAAAATCTACAGTGGCAGTTTTTGGCCCTAATGTCGTTTGTAAGCAGCTTTCTGATTGGTCAAATCAGAAAAAGTGATATTTCTGACTAGTGAAAAATATCACTTTTATAGAATGAATAATTTTCGATATTTCACTGGTAAAATTGTAATAAAAGTAATTACGTAAAATATCAAGGTAGACAAAATACAAGTAATTATGTAAAATATCAAGGTAGAAAAAAATGAACAAGTCAAGTAATTATGTAAAATATCAAGGCAGACGCAATACATGTTATAAACTATTCAGAATGAGGTACATGTAATACATGTTATTATGTAAAATTATTCAGAATGAGGTTATTCACATAACTATGCAAAATATCAAAATTGTGGTAATACACATAATTAACATAAAACCTCAAAATTGAGGTAATACCCATACTTACATTAAATCTCAAAATTTAGGTAAAACATGTAACTACGTTAAATCTCAAAATTGAGGTAATATATGTAATTACATAAGATCTCAAGGTTGAGGTAATATATGTAATTACATAAGATCTCAAAATTGAGGTAATACATGTAATTGCATAAGATCTCAAGGTTGAGGTGATAATGTAATTACACAAAATCTTAAGATTGAGATTATAAATGCAAACTATCAAGATACGTTCCTCCTCTTGTTTTATTTGCTTTTGAATAAATGTATTGCAATCCAAGAAACATTCTACAAAAAAATATTTTGACTTCTGTTTCATAGAATATCTGTTACTCAACAAAAAATTTCTTGATTCAAAAACACAGTTTGAAGTGAAACTACAGCAATTTTGATCTATAATATATTTGAATTAAATTGATGGAGTAAAATAATCGGAATCTTAAATTATACAGTAAATCAACTTACCAACATCTTTTGGGGAAGGCACTAATGCAAAGAAATTTAAGATTCCCCCTGCAAATAACACTGAGGACGGAACAAGGAACGCATACTGAAAGTAGAAAAGGAAAATAATGAAATGGTGCAGATCATGTTATCTAATATTGAATTGTTCAATGATTTAAATGTTAAAAAACTATTATTGACTTTGCTAGTTTAAGTACCCTTAACTCTATTCAATTTGATACAATATAAACACATACTGTATATATTAAACAGCCTAATTATCCATAACATAAAAGGGGTTTAAAAATTTGGTAAAACCAGAGGCTGTGCCAAGTGCTTAGCCAAATAAATCTAATGTATAATTCCTACACCCTTGGGCATGAAAGAGTATTTCTCTCTCATTCCAACTACCAGGATAAGCTGATAAATCATGAAAATATGATTGGGCTGGCTACCATTTTAAAAATATCAACTTCTCCCTCCCCTTTTTGGTAATGAATCAGTCACTGACTCAGCAGAATTTCCCATACCCTAATTTGCAAACATAGTAATTTATAAGTATATATTACCCTAATTTGCAAACATAGTAAGTATATATTACCCTAATTTGCAAACATAATAAGTATATATTACCCTAATTCGCAAACATAGTAAGTATATATTACCCTAATTTGCAAACATAGTAAGTATATATTACCCTAATTTGCAAACAAAGTAAGTATATAGTACCCTAATTTGCAAACATAGTAAGTATTTATTACCCATAAGTATATATTATAAGATATTTTAATTTCATCACATTGTATTTACGGCATTGCTGCATGGGAACTCATGATGTCATATTATTGTTTAGACATTTCCACGTCATGTAACATAAAATTGGGTGTCTTTCCCTCGACAGCTCTATCTTACATATCCAAAAACGTGAGAATACCACAAATTGTCATTTTTCTATCCTGCACTAGTTTTGATTGTTATGGATAAAAAATAAGACATCATCAGATATAAGGAATCTGAATTTAAAACTCAAAGGTGACCGATATAAATATTCGACTTACATCATACCCGTACTCCAACACTGAGGAAACCATGAGGGCGCCGATGATGTTACCAACCGAGGCACAAGCACTCCACAAACCAAGCACGAACCCTCGACTGTCAACACAAAATTATTTAAGTTTAATTCTAGTACAGTTTGTATGTAGGCAATTAAGTAAAAATGTATAAGCAAAATCATATAACATTAAAGGGGCATCCCGCGAAAGTAAGCTTTTTTTCATATTTTTTTTTCAAAATATTACATACACATATCGAGTGGGTATTCTTATGGACTACGATGATCGGATTTTGCTGATATGTATTCATAAAATAAATAATTTCAAAATAACTAGTGGAATTCCAAAATGACTGGCCAGACGCCTGGATTGGGATTTCCACCTACCAACGCATGTGCAGCGAGCGCCGTTTCCATTGTAAACACTCTATCTGGTATTATCGTTACACCACGATTAGACCTAACTACTAAGCGAAAAGTTGCCGAATGGTCAAAATATGACGCAAGACTGCGTTACAAAATCATATTGAGAGATGGGAAGTATTCAAAGGAGAAACTACCTGCTCTATTACGTGTATGTTACATATTTCTTCTGTGTAACGGTAACATGCACAAATAAAGCTTTGATTTGGTTTTGGGGCTACCCAAGGGGAAACTGTTTCAGTCTTCTGTTGTATAAATGCGTGTGTAATATTAAACTTAAAAGTGTGTTTTATGATATTCCCTTTATAAAATCTGATGTTCCAGTAAAACAGTATGATTTAATTATAATAGCTGGAAAGAAAGACATTTTCAAAAACAATATATATCATAACAGAAAAATTTGTTTGATTACGTTGTAAAACGGGACGTGCCACCGAGGTACATACGGCTTCAATTTGGACAAAAGGAATAAAAAAATATGTTGTCACGCGTAAAAAAAAAATGATATTCATACTAATCTATAAATTAGTGAAGGTACAAATATCATTGGGTTGCGACCCCGGTATTGAATTTGATATGGAAATATACATAATGGGAAAAAAAATACCCAAAGTTATACAACATATACATATGTATATTCCATTCCTGCAGTTTTTTTTAAAAGGTCATCGTCCCTTTACAAGACGCCAAAAAAGATGTAAAAGAAAGCGGAATTATCATAACATATTAATAACGGGTAGTTATAAGTGTTTCAACAGTTCCAAATCTGATATACGTATACATTTTATGCATGTAGTCATGCTTTGTGTTATATGAGTGTATGGACTTCAATATTCGCATTCCGTGATAGTGTTAACGTATGAAGACGCTGAAAGTTGGATAGATTTTAAATGAATATGAATGTACATTGTATATATAGAGATAGTCTGAAAAAAAATCCTCAAGACGTTGAATTGTAAAAAAAATCGCAAACATTTCATATTTTTTTTGTACTTTTCAATACATGCTACATACATTTTATAAAATCATCTGAAAAGTTGGGTTCGTGAATATTACCTTTTACATAAATTAAGGTTTGTACTATGGCCGTATTCCGTACCCATGTGTACCGGTCTCGGTCAGGTAAATATAATATAGACAATTCCTGGTGTCGATATATGGTGCCTATATGCCGACAATTATTCTTCATTTGAATATCGGTATGTGTGCAATTGATGTTTTATTTTAATGTGAATATGATTCAATAAGTTATACACGGACTGTTTCATCAGCCGTATACATTACGCGAGGGGACCTCCTGTATGGCCCCTGCCGGCAAACCGATCGGCACACCTGTCACGTGGTGTCATCTCCGCTATTTTTATCAGGGCTTTCCCGGGGAATGCGATTTTGCAAGTGGTCAATATAGACATTTTTAATGAACTTTGAATATGGGAATAACAGTAAAGTATGATTAGTGGTGCAGACGCCATGTATATTCAAGAACAGGCATTTAGGCTTTCGCGGGATGCCCTTTTAACTGGACCAAAAATAATAATCTCTGACACTCACCTTGACCTTCCAAACCAGTTGCCCATGACAGCTACTACGGTAGGCCACCCTGTGGACTGTAGTAGGCCGTTCAGGATCCATATCAGCACATACATGTACTTGTTGTAGAAATGTATCCACTCAAACAGGCATCCAAAGATAAAGACCTGGCAGAGAAAAAATATCAAATGAGCACATAATTATACCTCATTAAATATTTGTATATCTGATAAATATAATGTTTACTTGTATACATTTCCAATTTTAAGACCAGAACACATCCAGCATGTGCAACACAAGATAAATGATTTTTTTTCTAAATCAAACCTGTCTTCAAAGAGTATGATTTTGAATTTTAAGATATGTCCGGTTCCCACATCCCCTCCACAATTGAAGTGCCAACCCTCTGCTTACAAAGATTTTGTCCCTTTGTTAAAAGCTACTCCAGGCCATAATAGGTTGATATACCTTTTCCTGACAGAAATAGTGTGGAAAGATTTGCCTTTATTTCTCTCAATGAGCTTCTTCTCTTTGACACTCCAGGGGAATATCCACTATTGTTATACAACACAAGTTTTCTTCTCCAAAGGATGATCCAAAATGAATTAAAAATGCCTTTACCCATACAGCTGATAAAATTAGTTATGTACTTTTTGTGCTATTTTCCTTGATTTATTCCTAAGATTACCACACTGATTGTGTGCAATTTCAATATTTAGTATTCTAGCCAAACAATTACACCAGACAAAAATCAGTCTAAACATCCTTCATGTTATGCAGAGTGTTCTAGGTATTTGCTTTAACATTATCATTACATGTGTATATTTATATATGCTTACACCTTCTGAACAAGAACATTTTAAAATATATGCCATCTTAAAAGTAAGACTTACACAGATTGCAGATGAAGTCATTCCAAAGGATAGCACCAATCTCAAATTGAACCTTAATAAAAAAAAACATATTTCTGTACAGGAAATCATTCATACAAGACATCAAGATTAATGAAATTAGTTAGGTGGAAATAACTGAATAATTACTCATATTGCAAAAACAAAACCAGAAATAATTAAAGATTCATCATTCATATAAAGCATTAAGTAAACTACATAATAAGCTGTATGTGAAATTATTCAAAGAACATCAGGATTACATTGTTCATGTATTATTTTCGAGACCTGGTAAGGCATGAGTCAAAAACTGTCTACTTTTGTAATTTATATTTCTGTCTTATATAAAATATACATTTCAAAAGTGTTTAAAATACTTTTCATATCAATTGCATAAAACACAACATCATCAGTTTTCAATATGTGTACAGACAAGTTGAACAGCTTCAATTAGAAAAGAATGTGAAAACAGCATGAAACTCAAATTATCTCCCTTCCATTGTAGTATGAACATAAATTATCTCCCTTCCATTGTAGCCTAATCTGTTGGGGACATCATATTTACAAAGAATTTATTTTGCATTTTAACACCATTAAATAAAATGTTGCATTAATTGATCAGATTTTGATTTACTGGAGGCTATATATTTACTTCTGTGTGTGATATTCTGTTTATACAGTGCTTGATTTTGCTAGAACTAAAGCATATTTTCGTGAAAACTATTTTAATATACTGATTTTATTATAAAATATTTGAGTTCTTACCTGTCTCCAAGCATTCCACTGATATAAAGACCCTGAATAAGAAAAGGAATGAGATGATACCATATATATAAGCAAATCATTTATTTCCCTCTAGAACTGAACACATACATATGTAAACTGCCTAGCTACTGTATGCTGACAAGAATAACTGATCTCTGATTGCAGTGTATTCAAATATTCACGAAACAAAAAATCTTAAATAGATTTTTCATGTTTAACAATTAAAATAACTTGGATATGAAGAAAAATCAAAATAAACTAAAATTCATGTAATGCTGGGGATAATTTACAAATCCAAATAGACTGCGACATCATGTGTATCTTCAGTTTAAACAATATTGTATTTTATATGACATTTCATTGGTCATATATTACAAGAACACAAAAAGAATCTTGCAAAAAGATTTTTTTTTTTAATTGTTGATACCGGTAATTAAGCTGTCTCTTTTAAAATATATAACAATAGCAAAAAAAATGAATATCTAACAAACGTATTTTACAGCAGAGAAAATAAAATTCGAAATTATAATGTAAATCACATACAACAGCATAGGAGATCATGAAGGCTGCATCTAAAACCCCCAGAAACTCTGTATCCTCTCCGTGCTTTTGAAACAGATGATGAGAATTCCATAACTGAAAGAAACAATAAACACAAATAAAACATTGATTTGTATTCAATTATTGGATCACAAAGTATGTGAATTCCCAAATATAATATTAAATGAGCACAACCCACAGTGACTGAAATAAACAAATGATAATCATTGTTTCAGTTTTTGTATGTTTTCAACTGTCTTGGAATTTGTTTTTCAAGTGTAAAGTATATATCTATTGAACCTGCCATTGGAAAAAAGGCCTATAATTTAATTTGCATGGTACACTTTATAAGTACCTATAAAAACATTTTCAATAAAATGAAAGGCAAAAATCAAAGCTGATTTAAGAATGAGTTGTATCATTTAATGTGTGAAAGGAAAGTTATATACAGTTTTACAACACATATTTAAGAAAAGTTGGTTGTTAAATTATCTTGTTGATTATTATGGAATCTTACAACAAACATTTAGTCAGAGAGGTAAATATTTCTGTATTTCCAGATCTTACATCATATGGCTGACACGTTTCATTGTTACATCGGGTCTCATTATAAAATGACGGAGTCCATTCCTCCGACACTGTTGTCTTCACATTGCTGAAAGTCTTTCTTGTTGCATGGAAAAATGCATAACTGAAAAAAAAAAGAAGAAAAAAACATGTTATTTTTCTGTGATACCAATAAAGTCTGTATAAAGTGATAGGAATCGGACAGCTTTTTATTATTATTTCACTGATAAAATGTCCAATTCCTATGACACAGTTCTATGTGATACTAATTGTTTACTAGTGAACATGTATTTATTTGTAAAAAAATTATTAAAAAAAAAAGAACATTTGCTTTTCAGTACTGTAGGCCTATATAATCATTTATTGAAATGTCAGATACATGTGACAGTGACTGCTGGTGTAGTTTGTAAATTGTGCAAGAAAATGACTACAAAGCACTTCCTGATTCAATGTCCAGCTTTATTTAACAGCAGGGACAAGTTACTTGGCCATCTTGTAAATTATTAATGGTAAACAATTTTGTAAAATTCGACCCAATAAACAAAACGTATTGGCACTTGTTCCTTCTAGGCAGTAGTGAGATTATTGAAATGGCAGATAATGAATGGGAAAGTTGCATCACTGGAGTTGCACATTGTGTATGAAGTACTAGTCTACATTGTAGAGGGCATGCTGTACATGTGTTAAGTTAATTCCCTACTTACAAAAACAAAAAAATGATTATCACAAATTACCAATAGAGGATTTTTCTTTCTGATCTATTGGCATTGAACTCTATGCCCATGTTTGCATTCATTATTCAAGCTACAAATGTATAATTAATTGTCAATTTTCATTTCATTTCGTATGATATGTAATCTCTAAACTGGAGGAAATAAATAATCTGTCTGTCTGTATATAACAAAATATCTTACCTTTTATTGTATTCTTATTTGTGCAAAAGGTGAAATTGCTATAGACAATCAACATCTTTTTTTTTATAATCGAAACATGCCTTTATCTTTATACATATATCATTGTTGCAGATTAGCATATGAGCATTTTTATATTAACCTGCTCTAACGAATAAAGCGGGAAATTTTCATTCAAAACGCTTATTTCAAATTAACAGTACAACCATCTGTTGACATTATATAATTAGCTGTGAGCTTGTGTCATTATAGATTTCCTACCTCATGAATGTGAGAACAAAAGTGACAACATGGTAAAACGTGTACGCCATTGTGATTTCCGGAGTCTTCTGACGGGGCGATTAGCCTAATACCCAAGCTCTCGGATCAGTGGAAACCAGTCACTGAAAATCTGTGCATGTGAGCCTTAATGTGCCGCTCAACAGTTCAAGTTCACCCTACGCGATTTAGCTTATCTATGGCTAATATAGGTAGATGAGTGGACACGATGGTGTCTTAACAGCTCCTTATCCCTTTTCTTCCTTCTTCAGGCAATATAGACAACACATCGAGCTCATTATGTCCATTGTGTATTTATAATCGTGTCGCCCAATTATCACATGATTGCCATCAAAACATCATCGTCTTGGTTAGTAAGACACTTGCTCAATATGTCATTTTCCAAGCAGGTGCGTGATAACGTTTTCATCAAAACATCGGCGTCTGGGTTAGTAAGACGCTTACTCAATATGCCGTTTTCTAAGCAGGTGCGTGATAACGTTTCCAGACCGGATGTTTACAGATTGCGAATAAAAGGTGACATGTCATAACAAAACAACAAAAAGGCCTCAGGCGGGTTTTCTTAAATACCACCTTCCGGGTTAATATGGAGAAAAATGGAGGACAACGGTGTTATACAGTATGAAAGATCGCTCGGAAAAGGAGCATATGGGTCTGTCTTTCTCATAAGGAATGAATTAAACGATGAAAGGGTAATAACTTTTACTAATTCACATCATGGCGGAGTCCATTGTTTTTGAACCCAACATATATAGTTTATATACTTCGATGTCATTTCAACTTTCGATTTGTTTAATGGTCTTGTATGTCATTTATATTCGATTTCAGTTTAGCTGGACGGCCCAGTTTATTCAAAGTTGTGGGTTGTATATGTTTTTGAAATGGTCGTCCACTGTGATGATGATTCATATATAAAGCAATTCGTTATTACAAATGCTTTCTTGATTGCTAATGAGAGATTGAGGATTATTAAGGTTGGATGTCCCATAAACATTTTCTGTTTGTAGGCATTGATAAGTTATTATTTCTATTATCAATTATTCTTAAATAGACTACTTGAAATTAAAGGAAACAAATTTTGTTTTTAGAGAGCAGGCCTATAATTTTATATCTTTAAATTGTAAATTATTCAGTTATTTTGCTGATCATGTTTACATAGAAAACACAACGAGTATATTTATATGGTAGCAACAGTGTATGCTCTTTTTTTTATAAAACATTCCATGGTTTATAATTGAATTCTGTAAATATATCTCAGATTTTTTTTGGGCGGAAAAGAGAAGAAATTTAGGTTTTAATTATACTGGATATGTTATTCATGCAACTCAGGAAAAGCCAGATGCCAACAAAAGTAAACTGCTGTTATCATATTTAAAGTTTTTTATTTGTTTTTAAATAAATTATTATGATGTATTACATGTGTGTGACTGTGTGTCAACATTAATATTACACACACATATATAGCCTATATTATATGCAATGTCATTCATCATCATGTAACTGCCAATGGATTCTAATTTTTCAAGGCAAATACCAGTTTCTAAATTTAGTGAGTACACTGTGGTATATATATAAGTGCTTATAAGATTCTATGTTAACTCAATTAAAACATTTAATATTCCTTTAAAGTATGCACTTAAAAGGATAGACTTCCAGGGGAATGAAGAAGAATGTGAACAAGCACGAAAGGAAGCGGAAATTTTGTCCAAACTTAACCATGAAAATGTGTTGAAGTACATAGAGTCATTTGAAGATGAGGATACACTCAACATTGTTACTGAGTTTTGTGAGGGGGGAGACCTGGAGGATTACTTACGAGAAAGGAAGGGGAGACAACTTGCAGAGCAACACATCACTTTGTGGATTTACCAGACCATTCTGGGGCTGCAGGTGTGTATGAAAACCTCATGTGATGATAACCTATTGTTGTCTACTTCAACTAGCTATAGTGCATGTAGGAAAACAATTGATAAGAGGAAGTATTTTGAATTCAAATGTGATTCTATGATACATACCTACATGTATGTTGTTTGAACAGTCAATGTTTAAATTTCTTCCTTATATCTACATTTTTTATGTGACTGTACTAGTACTGTACTACATGTGTAGTGATGTAAATTCTTGATTTTACAATTCAAGATTGAATTACAGTAATATTTCCTTGTGAAGTTTTTTTTTTTTAATTTTATTTTTATTGGAATATATAATGAAAAAATGTAGTCTGCAACTGTGAAATTCATGTACAAACAATCTAGATCTAGCTGGCAATGTTTAGGGAAAATTATTGTAAGTTGGAAGTGTTATCAGATGAAAGTTAATGTGAAATGTTTTATATACCCCGATATATATATTCTTACATTTTGAAAGGTGATTTTTGTCTAAATGTGAGTTGTGGTATTGGTTTAAGTTTTAAGATTGTGCATTTTTTGTTATAAGGCACCAAAGTGATGATAAGTGTTAATGTTGTATATTTTGCATTACAGTACATCCACGAGAAAAATATTTTGCACAGGGATCTAAAGACCAAAAATCTGTTTTTGACAGACAGTTTGAATATCAAAGTTGGAGATTTGGGCATTGCAAAGTGAGTGTAAAAAGCTTCTGAAATAAACAAAATTATTCAGTTATATCCATCTCAAAGGTCTTAGTGTAGTATGTGTAAACATACATTAACATATATTGTGCATAAATTGATATATTAAAATACATTTTATTTGTCATTTTGATCTTGATGATATTCATTTGAAATTCACTTTTATGTATTTGCATTCCATTTGATATTGTGGTTAATAAGATGATGAGTGATCTTGATGATATTCATTTGAAATTCACTTTTATGTATTTGCATTCCATTTGATATTTTGGTTAAGATGATGAGTTTTTGAGATGTGTAGTTCCTTGTGAAAGCACAGACCAATCTAACTGTGTAGTGAAGGTAACTATGACCTTTCTGCTGACTTTTAGGGTTTTAGAAGGTGAGAAAGCGAAAGCTATGACATTTGTGGGAACTCTGACCTACATGAGCCCGGAACAGTTTCAGCATAAGCCATACAACCATAAGGTATTGAATTATAGTGTATTTACTTTTGATTAATCCATTAGTTCATTAAACTTATCATTATTCAATTTTTTTTTTAAATAGAATGGTTTTCACATTACTAGTGTCTCTTTTAAATTTTACATACAATAAAGTGATATTGGAAAAACAACTAAATAACAGAAAATTAATCCAATTTATCTCAATGTTAATGATTTTGCTATAGGCTGATGTTTGGAGTTTCGGATGCTGTGCCTTTGAAATGGTGGCGTTACGTAGGGCCTTCAATAATGCTGTTTTGTTCAAAAATGTACAAGATATCCAAAATGGAAAGGTGAGATCTTGATGAATATCAGGACATTGTATTAGATTTCAATGGAATACTAAGACTTTCGTTTAAAAGGTATATAATTCAATGTTTGTATATAAGTTGGTTTTTGTTTTTTGATAAAAATTGTTAACCAGGTAATTGTAGATATAATCAGTATGCCTCGTAAAAATGTTTTTCACTTTCCTGATTTTGTAATAAAATGTCATTAAAAAATTCCCAATAAATGGCAGAAGTTTTGCTTAGAAATAGTTCTTTAAAACAACTGGCAAGTACATATATACATGCTGATGGTTAATTTCACTGAACAGTTGGGTATGACCAAGATATAAAAAGCAGATAAATGTTACAGTGTTTTCTTATATGAGGCTATCACAACAATGAAAATTTATTTAAAATGTGCTGTTTGTAGTTACCCGAGTTCCCTGATGGTTACACTGCATCACTGAAAGACCTGGTGTTTTCTATGATGAGGACAGAACCGAAACAACGCCCCAGCGCCACCAAGTTGTTACAGCACAGTCTTCTACAGGTATTCTAAATCAGTGTTAGCCTGCATGTTGGTTCAAAAGCATATCAGATGATACAGATGTAAATGTATATAATATATTCTAAAATAGCTACCTGGTAATTTTGAAATAGCACCTTAATGTTTTCATCAGCTTGAAAACAAATTTAATTTTCAAAATATGAATTAATTATGTTTAAAACGAACAAGTCATTCAAAATCCATTGTCAGAGAAGTTTCTTTCATTTTCTAATCTAAGGAAGCTGCAAATTGGAAAATACAAGATATGTTGGTATTGTCTGAAATGGAAACGAAGGGAAAACCAAACAAGTCGGCTAGATTACGAAGGAGGAGGGATGTCGCTCAAGGAAAATTTGCCAAACCTGACCTTCGAATGTCAATGTCCTGGAAAGGCATACGGATGGAAATTGACAAACACGAGCAGGAAGTACTCAGCAATGTTATTGATAAACTAGCTCAGGTCACTCTCAACAGAAAAGATCAAAACCGGACTCGGGGTTATGGTGAAACCATGCGAAGCAATGGTAGTGGGTATAATGATGATACAATGAGAGTTAATGAATGCGAAGAAAGTGATGAAACCATGAGGGTTAATCAGACTTATACTGGTACAGATGAAATGGACACAATGAGAGTTAATCGGACATATAAAGGAAGTGATGATGATACGATGAGAGTCAATCGGATGTATAGAGATACGAACAATGACACAATGAGAGTTAATGATACGTACAAGGGTATGAGTGATTCGGATGATACAATGAGAGTCAACCGGACATATAGAGGTACTGACGAAGATACAATGCGAGTCAATCAGAAAGGTACGGGTGATTACAATGACACTATGAGAGTTAACGATACATACCCAGGTACTGGAGATTACGGTGAAACCCTGGGAGTCGACGAAAGCAACGATTATGGAGATACTTTTGTTACGGCACGCTCAGAAAGTGACACTCTAAGAACATTCTTAAGTAACGATACTGAAAAATACTATGATGCCTCTGAAAGTTTATCATCGATGGTAGCGACAGAGCTGGAAAGTCTTTTACAAACAAGTCCTGATTCATTATCATCTCTGAAAATAAATATGGTGTCAAAAGATTTGCTAGAAGGGCAGGGACCAGGTAGCAATACATTGCAAGGCATTGAAAGCTCGGTGTTATCAAGTCTGGAAGGATCTGTAGACATTTCCAGAAACCCCATAGCGGCGGCCAGAACCATGGTGGAGGGACTGAAGAAAAACCTGACTCCTTTCGATGGTTTTGATGAACCAGAGGCAGCACCTGTGCAGGTACCTCAGTATTTTCTAAGATATGTGTATCAATGATGCTATGGTGTATCGTTCATCAAACCAATACTTTTCCTTAAATAACCTTAGCTGTTAATAGGACTTTAAACAAAATTTAACCTAACCAGATCATCCACAGACACATTTACTGTAAATGTTGTGTATAATCTATTATAAAAAATCAAATGAGAATATTACCTGGTAAGCAATATTAAGGGGATGTTCAAAAATAGCACATTATATTGATTTTATAAAAATCATTAAAATATTTCTAAGATGTTATCTAAAAATTTTTTCAAAATATTGAAAAACTTTGCCAATTCAAAATCATATTGCTATATATATATTGCTTTATAACAAATATTTTATAATTCATGTATGGAAATACATGTATATAATATTATATAACAGGTATATGGAAATATATATATACCGCCTGAAGAAGCCTGAGAAGGCAGAAAGGCCTTGCGGCAAAGTCTTTGTTTTTTGTTCTTTTTTATATTCAACTTCGCAAGGAAAACTAATAACTTTTCTTTATATATACCAGGTATATATAGTTACAGTTACATGATTTTGATTTCTAAGATTGTAAAATATTGAAAGCTCATATATGGTTCTGTGAATATTTTGTCTTTGTGTTTTTCAACATATTTTGTTTATTTTAATAGACAGAATCATCCAGTCCTGATGGAGGTAAAAAGAAGAGGAAGAAAGCTAATTTTCTTGCCAAGAAAGCAGGTGAGCTGTTTAGAGAATTTGAACACACAAATAACAAATGTTTATAATATAGGGCAGACATGTTACAAACAGACCCTCTATTTTTAAATAAGATAAATTTGGAAAGTACCTCCATGTATCTCCATAAAAATCTATACCAGAAATGTTTCTGATGTTTGACCGATTGGTGTAGTATCTTCCTGTTTGTGATGCTGATACTACATGTACCAGAAAATTCTTCTGTGTTTGCGGACATTATACAGATGTTCCGCTTTGGAACTTTATATGATAATAGTATTATTGGTTTTGTGACCTTTTCATCTGTTTGTTTGTTTATCACGACTGTACACAATATTTCTGTTATTTCCATATTTACAACTTTGACATCAACCAAAATTGAAGAAAATTTTCTTTTCCATCTGGTCTGTTTTTATGTTTTGATACATGTTCATTTACATTTTTATTCTTTTCTTTTGCTCATTTTATTTGTGTTGTCCGGTCTATTGACAGAGAGGAAGAAAAGTGAGACAACATCCCCTGTGGGTAGTTTGACATTTTCTGACTCTGAGGTATGTCAAGTGCTCTTTTAGTTTGCTTGCTTGTTCCTAAGCTCACATTAAATTCACTATTCTTTCCTTTGAAACCCTGTCAATGATGCTTTTGATCAACTCAATTTTACATAGTTGTATAATCATATTTGCTAAACACTGGATGCTTGTATATAATCATATCTGGGGATGCCAGGATAAAATACAGCATATTTATAGAATTACATTACCTGGGTAGCTAAAAGGACACTTGTATAACTATATCTGCAAAACACTGAATGCTTGTATAATTATATTTGCTATACACTGGACACTTGCATATAATCAAATAATAATATAAAACACTAGATGCTTGTATAACTATATTTTCAAAACATAACACTGGATACTTGTATAATTATATCAGCTTAACACTGGATACTTGTATAATTATATCAGCTTAACACTGGATACTTGTATAATTATATCAGCTTAACACTGGATACTTGTATGATTATATTAGCTTACACTGGATACTTGTATAATTATATCAGCTTAACACTGGATACTTGTATAATTATATCAGATAACACTGGATACTTGTATGATTATATTAGCTTACACTGGATACTTGTATAATTATATCGCTAAACACTGGATACTTGTATAATTATATCAGCTAAACACTGGATACTTATATAATTATATTAGCTAATTATAACACTGGATACTTGTATAATAATATCAGCTAAACACTGGATACTTGTATAATTATATCAGCTAAACACTGGATACTTATATAATTATATTAGCTAATTATAACACTGGATACTTGTATAATTGTATCAGCTAAACAATATGTATTTGTATAAATATTTAAGCTAATTATACACTGAATACTTGTATAACTCAACCAAGGGCTTATTCTCTGGAAATTAATTTCTTACAAATAAAACATTTTTACAAATGTTGGTGATATTTTTCATGAAATTATATTAGCTAGATTATAAATCCTGGCTATCTCATTTAATCTCAGAGATTGATATGTACCATAATTCTGATGAAATTCGGATCCCTGCGAAAAGTTGCCAAAATCATGACTAAAAAAAAATATAAAAAATGACAGTAATTAAAACAACAGTCAAGTTTGATAGAAAACAGAGTTACTGTGTTTGCTGTACTAGACTCAGTATGTTTAGACATACATGGTCTGGGATTTTGTTGTCTAGGGGCGCTCGCCATAGAGAAATTCATAGACAAATATCCATGGTCTGTTCGAACTTTATAAAGACCTAGTATGAGGTTTGGGGTCTGGAGACACATAGTAATGGCCACCAAACATTCTTTGTCTGGGGTGTAGTTAAAGCATAAACATTTAAATAACAAACCTTTTTTTATGCAAAGTTCCACTTTTCGACTAAAAATTAAATAAAAAAAGTCCTGTCCAGGGTCAGAAACACATTTCTGATTTATAGATTATTTAATCATGTAAAATTAAGATATCATATTATATATATGGTCTTTATTTTCTCTATCACCAACCTAGTTTGGATATGGTTAATCACTGCATCAATCTGGTAAAATACTTACGTATACTATATCTCTCAAATAACATTATTGATTAAGTTCATATTTACACCATAATATATTGACATCAATTTCTGCTTAAGTGGTAAATATAAGTTGTCATAATCTGTTTCATTATTGTTATTAAATAAATAAAGTTTATAAGAGGTTAAAGGTCAAAAGTCAGGCTTGAACTCTTTTGAAAATCAAAGTTTTTATTCAGTATATTTC
Source organism: Mimachlamys varia (assembly GCA_947623455.1). NCBI lineage: Eukaryota > Metazoa > Mollusca > Bivalvia > Pectinida > Pectinidae > Mimachlamys > Mimachlamys varia. The sequence goes on from OX392534.1 coordinate 6,721,769, forward strand.
TAAGACCGATAGACAGATTGAGTTGATAACTACCCCATGGTGCTGTATTATCAGGTTCCATGTCTGATGAAGGTGGGATGAATGGAACATCTGTTATCCCCCGTTTTTCTCTCATATTACAGGATATTTAGGGTCATTGGGATGTGTGGTGGGTGGGGGGCACTGCATGAAAGGGGATGTCTGTTACAACTAACACAGTACAGTGAAAAATAAAATCTCTTGTATCATATGGAGACTTTGGTCCCAACTTTGATAAAGATTGGATACACCAAAGTTTCTGTATGAAAGAGATTCCATTGCATTAGAAATTAGCATGAAAATGGCTGTTGATCCTATGACCTTGATCATAGAATTTTGTATATTTGATTTGACCTTGGATAGAAATATACAGCACCTGTTGACCTTGTGACCTTGTACACACATGCTCAGAAAGCCACCTACAGAAATGTCAAAGAGGGAAATGAGGCACCTCCGGCCAATATGGTTCCCAAGGAAACGATGGAGGAAGAGGAGGAACCTGTCAGAATGAGGTAATTTAAACATACTATATTTTATATTGTTTTGTTTTTCTGATTCAATCAATAAACCATATACTTATATACACACAAGTACTGTATAGGTAATTTATGTAGTATATCTTCGTGTTATCAGTTATTTCTTGTGTAATAAAAAATATGATAATACTGTAATTAATTAAATCATTAGCATTTGATTAAAATGTTAATATCAATTTCTTGTTTCAAAATTGATTTGAATTACCAGAAAAGCTTTTTTTTTTTTATTTATTTAATTTACTTTATGACCGCTGTGTATTAATCTATTTCAGACCAAAACGTGCACGTTCCCGTGGTTCCGGTTACGTACCCTTTGACAGAAGAAAGACAACAGATTCCATCCGAGGCATTCTGGGTAATGTCATTACATTCTTCAGTCAAGGAGGAAGTTCAATTTGTCAATCTAATGCTTAAAACATTTGTTTGAATTGTCAGCAGTGTAAACACATTGCTTCACTTAGAATCATTAGCTATACTTTGCAATATTTTTGAAGGAAGTATCAGGAAATGTCTAAGAAAGATATTTAGTCTTAATGATAGTTTTTCATTATGTAAATTTCTGTTTTCTAGCCATAATGAGTGTGCCTGAAAACAAGGGCATCTGTGATGACCAGGCAGCACTTTTACGAAGGTAGGTAGTGAGGAACTGGGTGTCACCATGACTCCTAAATATTATTCCATTTTGACACAGATTAGCAAATCTGCTGGTGTACATTACATAGAATAATTAACAATTTGTAGATCTGGCAGAGGGTTGTAATTTGATAGGTGTGATATGGCCCAGTTGTAGGTTTGGGGGAGGGTTGTAATTTGATGGGTTTTATATGGTCTTGTTGTAGGTCTAAGGGAGGGTTGCAATTTGATGGGTTAGACAATGCCTTGTTGTAGGTCTAGTGGAAGTTTGTAATTTGATGGGTTGGATATGGCCAAGTTATAGGTCTGGGGGAGGGTTGTAATTTGATGGGTTGGATATGGTCCTGTTGTAGGTCTAGTGGAGGTTTGTAATTTGATGGATGTGATAAGCCCCTGTTGTAGGTCTGGGGGAGGGTTGTAATTTGATGGGTTTGGTATGGCCCAGTTGTAGGTCTGGGGGAGAGTTGTAATTTGATGGGTGTGATATGGTCCTGTTGTAGGTCTGGGGGAGGATTGTAATTTGATTGGTTGGATATGGTCCTGTTGTAGGTCTGGGAGAGGGTTGTAATTTGATGGGTTTGATATAGCCCAGTTGTAGGTCTGGTGGAGGGTTGTAATTTGATGGGTTTGATAAGCCCCAGTTTTAGGTCTGGGGGAGGGTTGTAATTTGATGGGTTTGATATAGCCCAGTTGTAGGTCTGGTGGAGGGTTGTAATTTGATGGGTTTGATAAGCCCCAGTTGTAGGTCTGGGGGAGGGTCGAATTTGATGGGTTGGGTATGGCCCAGTTGTAGGTCTTGGGGAGGGTTGTAATTTGATAGGTTTGATATGGCCCTGTTGTAGGTCTGGGAGAGGGTTGTAATTTGATGGGTTGGATATGGCCCTGTTGTAGGTCTGGTGGAGGGTTGTAATTTGATGGGTTTGATATGGCCCAGTTGTAGGTCTGGTGGAGGGTCGAATTTGATGGGTTGGGTATGGCCCAGTTTTAGGTCTTGGGGAGGGTTGTAATTTGATAGGTTTGATATGGCCCTGTTGTAGGTCTGGTGGAGGGTTGTAATTTGATGGGTTTGATATGGCCCAGTTGTAGGTCTGGGGGAGGGTTGTAATTTGATGGGTTGGGTATGGCCCTGTTGTAGGTCTGGTGGAGGGTTGTAATTTCATGGGTTGGATATGGCCCTGTTGTAGGTCTGGTGGAGGGTTGTAATTTGATGGGTTTGATATGGTCCTGTTGTAGGTCTGGGGGAGGGTTGTAATTTGATTGGTTGATTAGGCCCAGTTGTAGGTCTGGGGGAGGGTTGTAATTTGATGGGTTGGATATGGCCCAGTTGTAGGTCTGGGGGAGGGTTGTAATTTGATTGGTTGATAAGGCCCAGTGTAAGTATGGGGGAGGGTTGTACTTTGATTGGTTGGATATGGCCCAGTTGTAGGTCTGGGGGAGGGTTGTAATTTGATTGGTTGATTAGGCCCAGTTGTAGGTCTGGGGGAGGGTTGTAATTTGATGGGTTGGATATGGCCTTTTTATAGGTCTGGGGGAAGGTTGATATACAGACTGATGATTTTCTTCAATTTAAGCTAAAGACTGAAGATTCCTAAGACATTATACCAGATATAGACTGATGGTTCTATACTCACAATATCATAGATAGACTGATGGTTCTATACTCACAATTCAAGATATAGACTGATGGTTCTATACTCACAATTCAAGATATAGACTGATGGTTCTATACTCACAATTTAAGATATAGACTGATGGTTCTATACTCACAATTTAAGATATAGACTGTTGGTTCTATACTCACAATTTAAGCTAAAGACTGATGGCTCTATACTCACAATTTAAGATATAGACTGATGGCTCTATACTCACAATTTAAGATATAGACTGATGGTTCTATACTCACAATTTAAGATATAAACTGATGGTTCTATACTCACAATTTAAGATATAGACTGATGGTTCTATACTCACAATTTAAGATATAGACTGATGGTTCTATACTCACAATTTAAGATATAAACTGATGGTTCTATACTCACAATTTAAGCTAAAGACTGTTGGTTCTATACTCCCAATTTAAGATATAGACTTATGGTTCTTTACTCACAATATCATAGATAGACTGATGGTTCTATACTCACAATTCAAGATATAGACTTATGGTTCTTTACTCACAATATCATAGATAGACTGATGGTTCTATACTCACAATTTAAGCTAAAGACTGATGGCTCTATACTCACAATTTAAGATATAGACTGATGGTTCTATACTCACACTTTAAGATATAGACTGATGGTTCTTTCTGTATGATACAACCTACAGATAAAGACAGAAAGAAAGTTTGATCAATTCAGCTGCTAATCAGAAATGTTAGACAATATGGCAATATTAAATGATATATCACGTATTCCACCACATAGCTCTACAATGCTGCTACTAAAATAATGAAAGTTTTGTGAAGTTTCACATAAGGCACTGTAGCAATAATGAAAATTGAAATATATATAACATGTGCTTGGTTTAGATATTTCTGAAAATTATATAATTATGTATATTATATATTTGCAATAAAGAATTTTTATATTTTCTAGGGAAATAACAAGTGACATAGGAAAGGACATGCTGGATAAATGTATGGACCTAATGACTAGTATCCAGGACGATAATATTCTACAGGTAAGGTTTTAATCTGTTACTGACGTAGGAATACAGAATGTATCCTTGTTCATGTGAGTTTTCAGGGTTTTTCCACCAGATGATATAGTTTTCATATTTTGTCCCCCAGTTATTGCCCATAATTTAGTAGCTATTATTGTTACAGTAAAACTATAAATTTACTCTATGTTGTTTGTATAAAAGGCAATGTGTTGCTCCTTTTGCCAGCAGTTGAATATAGTCTTCATTAAAGGTAAAGCCCCCCCCCCCCCCCAAGTCTGCCGATCATTATTACAATATTTCATCCCCACATTGTAGCTTATCTTATCTTATCTTAACCTCTTTTCTGCTGTCCATTGATGTTTTGTTGGAATTAATACATTAAAGTTTATACATCTACCATATTCGGCCTCCATCCCCTATCTGTTGCTCATTATCATAATATTCATAGCCCCAGCACATCCCCCATCTTCCAACTCCAGCTCCTTTCCTACTGTTCGTTGGTGTTTTTGTTAGGATTAGTGTGTAAAGAGTCCTGCCACCCTTCCCCAGTCTGCTGATCATTATAACTTTTATGTGAGTTAATGTATTTAATAGAACTAATTATTGCTGCTCTTCATCAGTGTAACTAGAACAAATGTCACTCATAAATGTATATATTTGAGTTAACATTGTGCCTCTGTCCGATTACTGTTAGTTTGTTTTCATTATTTTGAAAGATTAATAGGGAGTCAATCTCATGACCTACTTATATGTTTGTATATTGTTGTAGATGGTGCTCATACTAAACATGTTTGTATATTGTTGTAGATGGTGCTCATGACCTACTTACATGTTTCTTTATTGTTGTAGATGGTGCCCATACTAAACATGTTTGTATATTGTAGGTTGTGCTTTAAAGTCTATCACATGACCTACTTACATGTTTGTATATTGTAGGTGATACTTTAAAGTCTATCTCATGACCTACTTACATGTTTGTATATTGTAGGTGGCACTTTAAAGTCTATCTCATGACCTACTTACATGTTTGTATATTGTAGGTGATACTTTAAAGTCTATCTCATGACCTACTTACATGTTTGTATATTGTAGGTGATACTTTAAAGTCTATCTCATGACCTACTTACATGTTTGTATATTGTAGGTGATACTTTAAAGTCTATCTTATGACCTACTTACATGTTTGTATATTGTAGGTGGCACTTTAAAGTCTATCTCATGACCTACTTACATGTTTGTATATTGTAGGTGGTGCTTCAAGATTTGATTGGACCCAGAAAATATGAGGAACACAAAATGCACCTGTTCTTTCTGAGGATGTTTGAATTAAATTCGTTAGCTTCATATTGACATCGTTTGACATCTCTCCAATTTTCAAAGGGCACAAAAGTTTTGTAGAAAATACTGTATATAAACAAACACTATGAAAGTTGAAAAATACTCTGTGCTTTCTAAATAATGGAAATGAAATAATGATTTGCACTAAAGGTATGTTTGGAAAAAGGTTATATGCAGCATAAAGGGAGTTAAAGGCATATGAGGCAATTTAACTTGCTCCTTTTAGTCCAAGTTAACTACATTCCATAAATAGATAGATAGGATAGATTAACAAATTCAAATTTTGCACTAAATTTTATTTAAGTTTAACGTGTGAAATTTTATGCATACAATTTTGATAAGATGTGAATGTTAAAATTTTATTTTTAGAAATGGTTTGATAACAAGTCATGTAAATGAAACATTTTTATTTTTAGAAAAGTTGTACTTGTCATTACCTAGTATACTAACAGAACTTAATACAGTGATTAATTCCTTCTTCTCTGGAATCAAGGTTTTGAGATGTTCCCTGTCGTAGGATATATATACCTGTTAGGCCTGTTGTAGGATATATATACCTGTTCGGCCTGTCGTAGGATATATATACCTGTTATGCCTGTCGTAGGATATATATACCTGTTAGGCCTGTCGTAGGATAAATATACCTGTTAGGCCTGTCGTAGGATATATATACCTGTTAGGCATGTCGTAGGAAATATATACCTGTTAGGCCTGTCGTAGGATATATATACCTGTACGGCCTGTAGCAGGATATATATACCTGTACGGCCTGTCATAGGATATATATACCTGTTAAGCCTGTCGTACGATATATATACCTGTAAGGCCAGTCGTAGGATATATATACCTGTTAGGCATGTCATAGGATATATATACCTGGTAGGCCTGTCGTAGGATATATATACCTGTTAGGCCTGTCGTAGGATGTATATACCTGTTAGGCATGTCGTAGGATATATATACCTGTTAGGCCTGTCGTAGGATATATATACCTGTTAGGCCTGTCGTAGGATATATATACCTGTTAGGCCTGTCGTAGGATATATATACCTGTACGGCCTGTCGTAGGATATATATACCTGTTAGGCCTGACGTAGGATATATTTACCTGTTAGGCCTGACGTAGGATATATTTACCTGTTAGGCCTGTCGTAGGATATATATACCTGTTAGGCCTGTCGTTAAGGATATATATACCTGTTAGGCCTGTCGTACCTGTTAGGCCTGTCGTAGGATATATATACCTGTTAAGCCTGTAGTTGGATATATATACCTATTAGGCCTGTCGTAGGATATATATACCTGTTAGGCCTGTCGTAGGATATATATACCTGTTAGGCCTGTCGTAGGATATATGTACCTGTTAGGCCTGTTGTAGGATGTATATACCTGTTAGGCCTGTCGTAGGAAATATATACCTGTTAGGCCTGTCGTAGGATATATATACCTGTACGGCCTGTAGTAGGATATATATACCTGTACGGCCTGTCGTAGGATATATATACCTGTACGGCCTGTCGTAGGATATATATACCTGTTAGGCGAGTCGTAGGATATATATACCTGTTAGGCCTGTCGTAGGAAATATGTACCTGTTAGGCCAGTCGTAGGATATATAGATCTGTTAAGCCTGTCGTACGATATATATACCTGTTAGGCCTGTCGTAGGATATATATACCTGTTAGGCCAGTCGTAGGATATATGTACCTGTTAGGCCTATTGTAGGATATATATACCTGTTAGGCATGTCGTAGGATATATATACCTGGTAGGCCTGTCGTAGGATATATATACCTGGTAGGCCTGTCATAGGATATATATACATGTTAAGCCTGTCGTACGATATATATACCTGTTAGGCCAGTCGTAGGATATATATACCTGTTAGGCATGTCATAGGATATATATACCTGGTAGGCCTGTCGTAGGATATATATACCTGTTAGGCCTGTCGTAGGATATATATACCTGTTAGGCATGCGTTCGTAGTAATTTATCTTTGGTTGCCTATTTGTTGATGTATTAAATGTCTTTCATATTGTTATTTCTGGGTGCCAGTTGGTTGATGTTTAAATTTTAATATCACTCTTGGGTACCTATATTTGTTAAAGTAATTTCTATCATAAAGTTGCTCCTAGGTGCTCGTTGGTCAATGTAATTTTACATCAAAATGTTACTCCAGGATGTATATATATATATTTATGTTGATGCTATTTCTGTCCAAATATTACTCTAGGGTGTCAATTTTCAGGTCATCTGACCCAAAGGGTTAGGTGACCTATAGCCATCATGTATCATCTGTTGTCCTGCGCCATCAGCCGTGCGTTGTACATAAACTTTCCTTTCAAACGACTTCTTCTCAATAACAAAAAGGCCCAGAGTGCTGATATTATGCATGTAATATGCTGGGATAAAGGGCTACCAAGTTTGTTCAAATAAATGACATTGACTTTCTTTCAAGGTCACAGGGGTCAAATGTCTGAAAATCTTCAAACAAAACCAAAAGGCCTGGGGTACTGATATTTGGCCTGTAGCATGCTGGGATAAAGGGCTACCATGTTTGTTAACATGAATGACCTTGACTTACTTTCAAGATCACAGGTGTCAAATGACCGAAAATCTTTTAGAACTTCTCCCTCCTCAATAACCAAAAGGCATGCTGGGATGAAGGGCTTCAAAGTTTGTTCAAATTAATGACCTTGACCCATTTTCAAGGTCACAGAGGTCAAATGCCTTAAAATCTTCAAGAAACTTCTCAATAAATCAAAAGCCAAGGGTTGTGATATTTGGCCCATAGCATGCCGGGATGAAGGACTACCAAGTTTGTTGGAATGAATGACCTTGACCCATTTTCAAGGTAAAGGGTCAAATATGTTAATATCTTTTAAACTTCTTCTCAATAACCAACAAAACAATTATATAGATCTTTATAGTCAGATGGCCGTTCAGGCCCATGAGCCTCTTGTCTTATTCTATTTCTTAGTAAATTAGTTGATGTCAGTTATTCCATTTCTGTCTGATATTACTCCATATTGTCAATTTGTTTTGTCATTTCTGTCAAATATAAATCCAGGGTGTCTAGTTATTAATGCAATTTCTACCAAAATATTACTCCTGGTTACCATTTTGATGCCATTTCTGTCAAATATTATACAAGGGTGTAAATTTGTTGATGCCATTTCTATAAAATATTACTCCAGGAAGTCAATTTGTTGTAAAATATCTGTCAAATATTACTTCAGTGTATCAACTTGCTTTATTCCATTTTTTGTGTAATATTACTCAATTATGTCATTTTGTTTTGTTGTTTCTGTTAAATATTACTCCAGGAAGTCAATTTGTTTTGTTGTTTCTGTTTAATATTCCTCCAGTGTGTTTATATTTTGATGCCAGGTCTGTTACAATGCTACTCCATGTTGCCATTGGTTGATGCCATTTCTGTCAAAATGTTACTCGAGAGTGCCTTGATGATGCCTTTTTGATGATACCTTTATGATGATGCCTTTATGACAATGCCTGTTATGTGGGAGGGTACTCCATGTTGCCTGTTTGTTGATGTCTCCAAATATTACCAGGCTATTGTTTGTTTTATATTACAGCTTTTATGACAGCTTTGTATCTTTTACACTGATTTACACTGTTCTACAAAGTTCTATAATGTTATAATGACTGGTTGATTATAGTACAGAAGTATTGATTCCGCAGATCAGTTGGACGCCAAAAGGGATACATGACTTGTATGTCTCAAAATAAGTTGTTTTTTATTTGACACGTTATTAACATATAACAGTGGTTTAAATATTATTATACAATAAAACGTCATACTTCAGAATATTTGTATAAATTAAAAGATGTGTTGTGAATATGTAATATATATGTATCTGATAATCAAGGCATAGGAGTTACGTGTAATATAATGTACCTGGTACTGCTTCCTTACCAAAAGTGCTCGCTTAGGATTGCTTTTCATGGTCAAAGGTCAAGGTCACTATAGCTATAAATAGAAAATTGGTTTCCGTACGATAACTTCAATTTCCTGGGGCCAATCAAACTCAAACTTCATACAGTGCTTCCTAAACAAAACTGCTCGCTTGGGATTGCTTTTCAGGGTCGAAGGTCAAAGGTCAAGGTCACTGTTGTTATAAATAGAAATTCTGTTTCCGTGCGATTACTTGACTTTCCTTGGGCCAATCAATCTCAAACTTCTTACAATGCTTCATTACCAAAAGTGCTTGCTTGGGATTGCTTTTCAGGGTCAAAGGTCAAGGTCACTGTTGCTATAAATAGAAAATCTGTTTCGGTGCAGTTACTTCAGTTTCCTAAAAATTCCACTTGGAACTGATACAATGCATATCCATAGCTAGCTCCTAAAAACTTATCTCCCAACTTGCTGCGCAGGCGACACATCCACTTCCATGGAATTCTTGTCTTAATACTAGGGAACAGGTACACATACTTGTCTACAACACTTTAAATGTACAGCAGAACATGCTCAAATAAACGGTATAAATGAATGCCAATCAGGCTGATCTATGAAACGTACAAAAATATTGAAGTTTGTTATAAATAATTCATGATTGTAATTCTTGTATAAATGCATCAAGTGTTTACCGTCTATGGTTTATGGTTTATGACCATTTATTTCCTAATGCCTAATAAAAATTTCATTCGTTTTAGTAGAAAACCTTATCTATGCAGACGTTTGATTAACACTTAAATAAAGAACACTGATGGTGCTGACAGGGTGTTATAAAACTTGTACCATTGACAGGTGGTTTTCTTAATACTAGGGAACAGGTACACGTACTTATATAAATAATGTCTACAATGCTTTAAATGTACAACTAAAACATGCTCAAATAAACTGAATAAATAAATGCTAATCAGACTGATCTCTGAAACATTCCAAAATATTGAATATTGAAGTTTGTTATAAATAATTCATGATTGTAATTCATGTATAAATGCATCAAGTGTTTACCGTCTATATATGATGTTTAAATGTATTTGATACATAATATAGTATGCATGGGTTTATGGATGTAATTATTTCCGAAGTGCCAGTTTATGTTAATGTACAACAATTTTTGATAAAATATTTGACTCAAAGAGGTTGTAGTTTTGTTGATGCTTTGATATTCTCTAATATTTTTTTTATCTCCTCTAGTGAAAATAGAACTAACCTGATAGGTGTTTTTATACAAATATATAAATAGCTATTTTGATACACTGTATCATTATTAAACGCTGTTATTGCAATAGAAGCATCAATGCTTGAATATCATTACGTTGTTAAATATTAAACATGAAGTGAGGGATATGATTGTACCTTGATTATGACTTCTGAAAATGTAATACTGAATGCCCTATTTGATGACAAGTCATTTATGACATTTTCAATTAAAGTGGTTGGCCCAAAAATCTCGACCTGTCTATAAAGGCAACCTGTCTATCGTGACCGTTTTTCTGTCTCCTCTTGAGCGGTCTTTATATACAGGTTTGACTGTATTATGTGATTTTAAATAGTCCTTACACTTATTTACCCCTGAAGACACAATGGAACTCTTCCACTTAAAAAGATTGGACTTTCTCATGATGGAAATTCAGGTATGAATGACTTAATCAAGATTAATAGATGTTGTTCAAGGATTAACCTAAATCTATTTTTTATGTTATGGAGGTATAACACCAAAAAACGTTGTATACTCTAAATAAACCCCGAAGCAATTTACGATGAGAGTACACTCCGGCTTTTTGTGTTATAACCCAATAACATAAAAATTAATTAAAGTTAATCCTCATAATTTAATCTTTACCCTGTGAAATTTTACTTTATCGATGGACTCTTTTCTCTTGCAAATTAATACGCTGCTGCATCAGCCAATCCAGCTCAGCTTATCTTTGTATAATAAAGGCTGCGCTTACCAAACAACTAATTTAACGTGTCACCTACGTCTGTATCAAGTATGAATTATTATCAACCTTTGACCAGCAAAGCTGTACCAGTGAAACAAAGGAAGTATTCGGCTCCAAAGTCACCGACTACCGTGGAATGTAAGCAGGGTTAGTAGACTGGAGCTATATCGATATTGAAGTGTCCTTCCCTCTGATGTCTCCGTTAACTTGGGTTGTGCTTGTAAGAGTGAGTGCAGTTAGTGGTGGAGTGGCATGTACTATATATATGAACTATAATATATATTATTTCAGCCTACTGTTGAAAGGTAAAATTATATTATGCCTTTATACTTTATTTTTTTTGCGAAACGGCATGTTGAAAATAAATGAATGGGGTGAAAGTTACATGAAAAAATAACAAAGATACCACTGTATCAGAGAAATAATAATTAATGAAATTCCGAATTCAATATTGTATTTTCCCCATATTTTACATTCCATTTTACCGAAATAAAACAGGAAAGACATTGTTAAGTGAATACGATGTGACATATTTAATTATTAACAGGACACAGTTCAAAAGATCTCCATGAGCTGCAACTAAAATGATATTAGACATTGCCATTAAATATTATTTAAATTATATTGCTAATAGAGCATTTGTATAAGTTTCAATAGATATGATTTCCAGTTGATTGTACAATCATGATCAGTTTGATGTCTGTTACTTTGTACGTTTTGCTTTTACAAATACATTTTCAATTTTGTTATTTGCAATGGATGTCGTATTGTTGTATAATATAATTGTTTCAGTGTTTTGGTCGCCATCTGATTGAGAGATATTCTGTATCCTTGTATGATATAAAGGTGCACATTTTTGGATATGCTCATTAGTATACCCAGGTACCTACTTGTTGTGATTGAGAATGATGTCTTAGTTCTCACTTTTAGGACTTCACATTAACTTGAATATATATGTGACCACGATTTACTTAGCGGGTTCTCGTTAATGAAGCAGAAGCCGCTTACTCTTTCGGAACACATTGTCTTATTCTCTTGTACTTTTTTCAAAAGTCTCCGTGTAAATCTTTCCTTTGTCTATATTTTGCCCCATGTTTAAATGATTTTGAGTTCGTATCATAGTTTTGTTGAAGCTTCGGTATTCTCTGAATTTTGTTTATACATACAGCGATGTAATGCTACTCAGAAAACAGTCAATGAAGGAATTGTCTCTTTAATGTTGATACGTGTCGAGAAATGCAAAACATGAGGTTTTATTGTCGTGAGATAGTACCTCATAAAAATAAAAACCTGTCATTTTGCTTTATGGATGTTAAGTGCATAAAGCCTATCATATTATAAGGTGATTATATGGAGTATTCTAGATTACGTTTTACTGATATAGTATGTAAAGTTGTGATGTTTGAGAACAATGCCATGCTGGCTTATGCCTCGGTTTCATAAACGTTTATGAAGCTGCTGGCAGAACACTTGTATTACCATGGTTCTTATGGACTTGAAAAGTACATGTCATGTCATCACTTGAAACATGTCATGTTAAATATGGTTATATATATGCGTCTTTACCAGCATATGAACGCACAACGTTTTAATATGAAATTTGTCTGAAATGAAACATGTATTTTAGCTCGCCTACCAGATTGGTCGTTTGCTTAAATTGCCTTGCAAATGGACTTAATTCTGAATATTAATATTATCATTATTTTGTGTCTAAACTTCTCTTTCGTTGTCCAAATTTTGAAGATCAGTTACATGTTATGATTATGAAGTACGTGTGAAATAAATATATATTTGATATAAACTCTTGTTTTTTGTTTATGAAGTCACGATATTGTATTTAATGCTTGTTTGTTTTTAGAGTATAGTTCATTTACTCTTTGCTCAATTTATGCGAGGGGGAAATTTACACTACATACGCGGAAGTTGTTAAATCGTGTAAATTTCTCCCACACATATAGTTTTGCGACATACGATACATATTGATTGGACAAATATGGAAAATTACATGCACGTCTGTGACACCGTGGTTTTCAATGCGGAAATGAAAGTGCGTTTTTAATACTGAAATCACTGCATTGTAGCGTATACGTACGGTTATATTTCATGAGGCCACGTGAATCGGGTATCAATTAGTTAATCAAGAAACGTTTCCACATTTACAAACCAAAGTGACACTTGACACCTAATCAACACGGCGCACTCACCAATAATTATCGTATTGTACCCATAATCTCTCGATTAATTATAAGCGCCATACACACTCCTGTTCACACATGAACCAGCGGACCAGTCTTATGATGTTATCTACCTGCGGAGATGATCTACATATGATCGCGCACTGTGACAGATTTTCTGATCAGATGGCGTCCGTAGCTTTCAGAAGTGAAAGAATGTCATTCAAGTCATGTAATGGGCTTGTATTGGACACATCTTTGTTAACACACATTGTAATTGCTGACAATGATTCTTAATGAATAAGCCTGTAGACATGCGCAAAAATAACAAATATTCCTGATATGTGTTCATATTTGCTGACTTATTTGTCGATTGTATGTTATAATACTCTTCTGAACTTGAAATTAAGCACACACCATATTCTTCTGCTTTCCTCGATCTCTACTTGAACTACGACCAACATGGACATGTATTTACTACTGAGTTATACGATAAACGTGATGATTTTAAACCGATCGTGAACTTCCTCTTATTTGATAGTAACATCCCGATGTTACATTCGATGTTCATTTACTTACTTGATTATATTCAACAACTTACCCATGATTGCACTTCTCAATATTTTAAGCCAAAGTCTGTCATGAGTTTTGGTCACTATCGAATGCTTTAGTATAATCGACGAATACACAATAAAACTTTTTATTTTGTTGTTAAGTATTTGTGATTAAATTATGTAAATATTGCAATTGACTATTAAACTGTAGGTTAATAGTGAAGATATACTATTGATAATTTATAATGTACAATGTAAATTTGAAATGTCTGAAATATTGAATTAAATGTAATATGTAATCATTATGTACAAGTATTGAAATGTTAAATTATGTAAAGTTAAATGAAAGATACATAATCTTACTCTAATTGATGCGATATGTAATAATACTAATTAATAAAATTAAATGAATGGAATAGAATTAAATTATAAAAATAGATATCTTACTCATGTAATCATGTGTTTAATCTTATATATATACTATAATCTATAGACACAGGTAACTTTGGCACAGGTAAGTTACCTAGTATGAAACATACTTTAATTATTTTGCCATTGTTCTCCTATATCAAAACTTTCTTTTGTTATATAAAAAGTGGGGAACACCCAGTTCTAGGGCTTGCTCTAAACATCGAGAATATCGCTATAGTTATATAGTTATCTTTAATTTTCAAATCTTGATCACCAATAAATTTACTTCGTACGCTCGATGACAACAACTTATGTCTTTATATTCACCCTAAGTGTTAAAGTGGCAATATTAGTAGTAAAGTATGGTATAGTACGACACCATGGTCATTCCTATGTCATCATTGAGGTTTCCATAGTGTGTTGTCAGGAAAGTAACATGAACACCATAAAGCCATATGCCGAGTGGTTTGTTTTACTGCACTCAGAAGTGGTTTAATGACCTTTATGATAAGAATGCACCACAAAAGGCATGGTTAGGGTGATTTAATGTTGTTAACCATATGCCGCATTCATAAATAACCGCACGATATTGACAGGCGATTGTTCATACCATCACGTAGATATGATATTGAAGTGCATCGTATTGACGAAACATTTTGATATTGAATTGAACTTCAATGTTCACTAAATTAACGTAGGCATTCTCGAGTTAAGGACTTCCTAGTCCAGTAACACAATATATGGGAGGGGTTTAACGTACATGTCTGTATTACAAACTATGTGGGAAATGGAGAGTCTCACTATAACACAGCTGTTTTACTTCCTTAACTAGTAGAGTGTAACAACAAAATACCGACTGTATTTGCTTGCATTATCGGAATTGTAGAAGTTTTCTTCTTTTAAGAATTCCTAACTATGTCTTATTTATATGTCGGTGAACCATTAAATAAACAGAAGTCCTGATTAAAGATAAGAAAATGGAAATAACATGTTATAACAAAGGCGTAGCATACGTGGGAATTGATGGCATCCAAAAAGTAATATTTCAAGAAACTCTGACACTTTATTTTGAAATACATATTAAACAGATATGTTTCTTTTATTCGGTGTTTTCAAATCTTCGTTTTACAATAATGTGATATTCTGTGTCAGGCGTATAGTGACTAGAACTTTTTATTCATTTTCCCTGTTTAGATATCAAAATTCGCTCTTGTTGAAAATATTTCAATGCAGTAATGCCCGTAAGAAACTATGACCAACAAGAGCATCTTACTGCTGATCTGTACGTGAACGTGGCAATTTTGGTTTTCCGATTTTGAATTTTCGCCTTTCTTGATAGTAACATCCAACCTATGGCAGATAAATCGTTATTTTAGGTTTGCTCTGAATATCGAGATTTTCATGACCGATATCGACTGCTTATGAACAAACTTATGGCAAATGGTTTCGAGATATGCATGTTGGTGAACAATATGAGATGGTTTTATGGTCACCATCTTCGGTCTCAATAAGAATATTTTGTTTCCTTTTATGATATGAAGATGGTAGTTTTTTATATGCTCATTTGTATGGCTTCTTGTTGTGATTGACAAGTATGCCTTATATGCCTCGCTTTTTCTTGATTTATTTTTGCAAGGCGGATGTCGTCAATGAAGCGGAAGACGCTAACTCTTCCGAAACACCCGGTCTTATTTTTCTTGTTCGTTTCCAAGAGCTTTCGTGTAAGTCGTTCCTTTTTTCTTATTTTGACCATACTGTTTCATCGACTTTGATTTCTAATTATGGTTTTGTTGACGCTCTGATTTTTTAAAATAAAATCATTAAGGGTTGACCAGAGGTGTTAATGATAAGATCTACGGATCTTTATGAAATTACAATACCACTCTGTTATTTCTGTAAGTTAAATCAGTCTTACATTTTCTGATACACATTTAGAAGGCATTGGATTCTGCATTCTGTTACCACTTCAGAAGACTTTTTATGGCAGAAGATACCACTGTGTCTGTTCTGAAATGCAGAAAAGCGACGTATTAGAGATTTTATGAAATATGTTTATTTTGAATGAAGCAACGATTTTTTTCCAGATTTAGTGTTAGTTACTTCACGGTAGATGTAGCATTACTCAATACCAGTATTAAAATAATAGAACACTGTTCGTGTCGTAATTATAAAACACAAATACCGAAGCGTCATGGAAATCACAATCCTAACTCGAAATCGATAAGACTAGGTGCACAATGTGCACAAAAGAAAAATGTACACGGAGAGCCATGAAAAAGTGGAAGAGAATAAGACCATCTGTTCCGGAAAAGTAACCGTCTTCTGCTTCATCGACGACACCCGCCATTTAAATGTCCCGTCCTCGATATGAAAACTTAATAATTATTCTTTATTACAACATATAAGCATACTAATGAGCATCCTCAGAAAAACCCGTCCACCTTCATATCATACAAGGATACCGAATATTTCTCATGATGGCGACCGCACAACATGCCCTTAGTCGTCTTCAACTTGTATCTGTCGAATCCCTGTAGCAAAGAATCTCTGTTTGTTAGTCAACAACAGACACCTATCATGAAAACCTCCATAAACCTTAGAAAAAAACGAATCGCCTACGACTTGTACACATCATCAAGTAGGAGAAACAGGGATGTAACTATCAATAAAGGGAAGTTTAAGCATTTTACTTTTCGAATCCATTTGCCTTATTGACAAACTAGTTGAAATGTAAATAAAAATCAACTAACTTAAGTAAATTTTCGAATTATTAATTAAAAATGTAATAAAGGGCTAACGGTTAAGCTGTCAAAACGGTAAACTTTGTTTAAGTAGGCCTATTGCTTTATCATCTGAACGCGACTTAAGCTGTCATAGAATGAAAACATGCCAAAAGGTTTATATCGATTACTACAGTTTGAGCTGACAAATCAAAATGTGAACGCCATATCAATAATGGAGTCAGCTTTAAGCTTTAAACCCCACCTTTTTGCCCCTAACATCACTGAGGAGTCTTAGGAGGACGAAACAGCTGTATGATGCAGTTTAATTTATTTTTTTTTCGGCATACCGTATCTATTACTAAATTTAAAAGATGTAGCATATGTGTGTGTTACGTCATCTTTAAGTAGTAAGAAACTAAGCTGTATAAGGTCTTTCATTTCCTTGTATAATATTGTAATAACTTTAATTACAATGCGAATTGCATTAATGGCCGTCATTGCATCATAACCCCCTACTGCCAACCCGGTACAATTACACGAAGCAATCAATACACAATACCCCCTGCTGCGTATGTAAACTATGTACTGTTCTTTTTAAACTGTTGACAGGTAGATCACGGCGGTATTGATTTCTACATTCATTTACAGTAAACGTGTGATAGGTGATATTATCATGTGAATTTTCCTACTAGTTCCTTTTCTGACGAATATAAATCGTGATAAATTTGCCTTTGTGCCAACACTATTTTTAAACAATTAAAATATATATACGATTTATAAGTACACACTACTGCGTCGATACACACAAAGGACACCAAATCACCCTGAGTGTAGACCACTATACCGGTACCCTGTATACACTCTTGCACGGTTGAACGATCCAGGAAGTTAGAAACCAAAGGTTAGACAAACCAATGGGAAGTTTCGTCAACAACTACATGCTTCTACGTGCGCATTTTCTGGTAGTCTGCCAGTGCGAGTTGGAAAACCTGTGTAGATTGCTTGTAAACATTTCATTTTCAGCCATTAAGAAGTCGTTTATGGAGCAAATTGTTTAGTTCCAAACGTAGACATAATATGTAATCTATTGAAGATATATCAACAGAAATACGACAATGGCAGGTTTAGCTGCTAGGAAGAAGACGTTTGGGGATTATGTGGAGATCGAACAGCTTGGGAAAGGAACATTTGGACAAGTGTATCTCGTCAAAAAGGCGGATGAGAAGGGCAAGGACGAGTCTCGAACACAGGTATGTGGATATTTACCGGTTCACCGTCTACATAACTGTATTAACTACAGCTATCTTAGTAAGGCCTTTGTTATATACCTGTGTAAACATTGATAACTGAAGATATAAGCACACAACGGTAATGTTTCGATTTAAAGATATATAGATTACCAGGTGTATTGAAACCGAAACTCATTCAAGTCATTGTGAAGGTTTATGATGATAAGAAACCAAACAAATGATAAAGAGTTTCTTTCTGCCTCTTTAGCACTTAAACTCATTAGATGTTTATTATGGAAACTACGTATTTGACAGGGCATATGTGTTGTTGTCCTGTGAATATCAGAAGAGGGGAAAGCGCTAGAGAGGCACTAGGAAACTCTTGTCATTTGTTTTAGATTTACAATTTTTATTTTAAAGAGAACAAAAGTCAGAATACCGAAGCATAATCAAACCCACAGACAAAACATGAAGAAAGGGAAAAAGTACACGATGGCCTTCGAAAAAGCGAGAAAATATTGATAATATAAAACATGAGTAATGTTGCAGCTTTGATGAGCGTTATTTAACACGCCGTTAAAAGCTACTTCAGTTGTCCAAATAGATAATCATTTGTATCCTCGCTGGACTTTAAGATTATTTATTATCTGTACTTAGTGTATATGACCATGATACGGACACACTTGTCTTATTAAAAATCCCTTTCTTGATAGTAACAACCCTATTTTTCCAACATATGGTTTTTATATGTCCAGCCCATTCGTTTTTCTAGGGCTTGTTCTTAATATCGAGATTGTTGTGATAGATATCGACTTCCAACTAATAGGTTGATGATAGTTATAACCTAGTTTCATGGTCGCAATCTTGGTATCATTCAAAAATATTATGTATCCTTGTATGTGGACGGTATCGAATATGTTCATTAGTTCGCCTACGTCGCCTTGTTGTGATTCAGAGAGACATTTACTTCGATGTGACCTAAATTTACATGGTTGGTGTCGTCGATCTTACCAGAACAGCTGATCGTATTCTCTTATTATGTTTTCAAGGGTCTCCATGTATCTTTCCTTTGTCCTTTTTTGCCCCATCCCCGTTATCCAGGGGTTATGATCACCTACGCTTTCTACACCCCTGGAATACGTCATGGTGAAACTGAAGGCTCGCTTAGATAAAAATAACCTAATCAATTCATAGGCTGCATGCTTGTCCATTGAAGATTACAAAGAAACCGCAACCGATTTCAAAGCCTGTCAATTTATACCGTTATGTGACGACAAGATTCTTTTGATGTACATCAAATGGTCGAACCAGTCTCCTTGCCTCATCAACAAGGTGGCACACATATAACTTTCAGTTTTGCCAAGACTTATTCCAGGGGCGAGAGAGCGTAAACGATCTAACCCCTGGATATCGAGGGTGATTTTGTCCCTGGTTGAATCGAACCGGTACATCACCGGTGCAGAAAATGTTTTATTCGGGTTTGTTATAATGAAAGAAGAAGCTTTTTACTCAAAAATGTATTCCCCGACTGAATTGATACTTGATAACGAAGTAAAAAAATCTAGTTACTAATTACTAAATAACGCTAGTGAAAATCCATCATTTTAAAACAACACCATCCACAAACATATTATATGGTTTTATAAAGGTAAAACGGGTTTGTGTTTACAACAATGGTTTGTTTTTAACTAGAAATACGCCTTAAAGAAGATACCTTTCCCCGATGCAAACCGTAAACGAGAAGAACAGCTGGTCGATCGTGAGGAGGATATCCTGAAGAAAGTGAAGCACCGTCACCTGGTACGTTATGTGGACTCGTTCAGGGACAAAGACACTATGTATATGGTAATGGAATACTGCGACGGTGGAACACTGCATTCATACATCCGTGAACTGAACGAAGGAATGCCGGAAGATATGTTCCTATGTTTCCTTGAACAAATCGCACATGGGCTGAAGGTAAAAAAACAGACTAACAATAATGATACATATATTTATGAAATTAATTGGGAATTGAAATATTTCTAAACTAAAAAAAAAGAATAATGTTGCTGTATGAAGTATCTTACTATCATTGTTTCGGAACAATTCATGCATGAATGTCACAATTTCAGGTATTATTTCATGTCATAAGAGAGACCTTAACTAAAACACATATTTTCAAATTAGTGCATATATCTATGGTTTGATTGTCTTGTGTTGAAATCCGATTTTTTTTAATGATTCTCAAACAATATTTTCTTACGTCAATGCAGTATCTCCATATGAAGATGACTATAATGCACCGAGATATCAAGACCAAAAATATTCTGATGACCAGAGGCAACGTCCTGAAGATATGCGACTTTGGAATAGCAAAGTAAGTCTCGTGGTTGATATTCATACTCTTATATCTAAAGAGGTACTATTCATTTAGGGAAACAATTCTATATACAAATAACGGATACTGGTTCTTTACATCTGAGCCATTTTTCTCGTGCACATGTATAGTATAGGTAATATTCTACTGATTCCCTCCACATCTTTATATATACTAAAACATAATATTCCTAATGACAACATATTTAAGATATATAGTCTGTCTACCATTCTATTGCCTATGGTTTCTTGCTTCTATAAACTGCTGTCTCATATTTACTTTGTATCAATGAAATTTCGTTTTAATATGTATACCATACCATAAATAAAATGATATATTAAGTATTATATTGACTGCATGCGTTATAGTCAACTAACTTTTTCTATTTTTGATCACACCAAACAATTATTCAGGTTGAAATGCTATGCTTTAAAAGTAAGAATAAAAGTTATTATTAATTTGTATGTCATAGATTTGCAGAAAATGCTGTACCAAACTCAATTTGGATGGGTACCCCGCGTTACATGAGTCCGGAGGTCGTACGAAAGGAACCGTATGCATTTAAGGTAAATACTTCATTTTTGTTTTAAATTCAAAATTTTTTTTTTCAATATAAATTATGTATATGTTTAAGTTCATGAAACTGATGGTTGGTAGCAATCAAGCTTTCTTTGATCAATATTTTATAATAATAGCGGAAAATCATAGAATACCGAAGGGTCAATAGAAGCTTAACCAGAACTAAAAATGAACAAAGTAGGGGGCAAAATATGAACAAAAGACTAGGCCCTAAGATCATGAAACAATCTAAAGTCGAAATTTGACTTAAGATTTGACTAAGCCAATCATGATTAATGTTACGAAAAGTAATGTCATACCTGATTGGCTAAGCAAAAACTTAAGTCTTAAATTGTTTCATGATCTCGGGGATAGGTGTTCGCGAATAATAATCATATTCAGCTTCATTAATGTCATACTCCATATACATCTAGGTAAAATCCAAGTAAATATCACGTCCGCAAATTGCGAAATGAGGCATCATTCTCAATCACAACAAGAAGGCATACCAATGACCATACTCAAAAACGACAACCTCCGGTATTCTCTTATTTATTTTCATACCATACAAGGCTACTGGATATTTCTCAATGAGACCAGGATGGGGGACCACATACTTAATCATTGTCTTCATCAACATTCCTCTCTCAAATCGTTTTGTCGTCAGTTTATTTATCAGATGAACTGCGACATATAAACACCAGGTTGGAGAAGCAGGGGTGTTATTTCAAGAAGGAAAAAGTTCACGATCGGAAAATGTCCATGTTTGTCATTGTTTATGTAGCAATCGATGTAAGCAGCTGACGTAGAAGAATCTGTTGTCTCTTTGATTTGTTCAGAAGGATACATATGATCGACTAGGTTACCTGTCCTGATAAACTCCTCGACAAATTCGATTTCACATGAAAGCAAAAACAAATCAGCCAAGAGAGGGGCAACGTTTGTTCTCATTGGGATGCCAATAGTCTGCTGTGAAATCTTTCCTTCAAACTCAACAAACAGATAGAAAACAGGTCTTTTATTATGTCATAACCCCACTCCTCACATGTGGTAAATATTTCTTTCACAGACGGATATATGGAGTCTTGGATGTACAGCTTACGAGATGGCGATGTCAAAATACGCATTTTCAGCCGAAAATCTGACTAAGATTTTCAAGGATATCAGTGACAATAAGGTATATTGCTTTTTTTTAACAATAAGGCATAATTATATTAACCAGCGCTTGATATGCCTATGTTCTGTTTATACTTCGTTTTAATGAATAAGACAAAATAAGATATATACTTTTAATTATTTTTTTCGGCATACTGTATCTTTTACTAAATTTAAAATGTGCAGCATAATTATGTGTGTGTTACGTCATGTTCTAAATAAATTTCGATAGCATTTCAGTCGGTGTCAGCTACCACAAAAATTATATTGTGTCGAATTTTTAAGTAAAGTGTATGGTTGCTTTTTTATTCTTCAATACAATGGGTTAGAACGGTTTGCATGCGTAAGTAACAAATTCAATATCAATGTTATCTAAAGTGGACAATAATGAACAACAATGCTGTGTGTAGGGAATAATAAGGTTAAGTTGTTTCCGTTGTTTGCAACAACATCGTTCACCGTTGGCTTTGTTAGATAGATATCCATAAACTTTACGTCACAATCAAGGCAAGTGCCGAACGCGAATATTTGAAACTTTCGGGTTGGTTAATATTTGTTTTGTCATCTACATAATTATCATAAGATATCAGTCTCGGAAAGTTTAAGTTTTAAAATGAAAATGTAAATAAGGAAAGCTTTCTTTTTTTACAATGCAGTGTTAAATGTTTTGTTACATCAATAATTCATGATATTCACAGGATATGTATTGTAATATTATTATTATATAATAATACTTTAATAGCTATATGCATATAAAAATATTTGTTATCGTACTAAAGAACAACTAGGTTAATAATATAACTGTCTTTCATATTTAGGTTCCAGATTTGTCTAGAATTCCTTACTGCGGCGATATCAAAACACTAATCAGTAGTATGTTGGAAGTCGCACAAGGAAAAAGACCAAGCGCTAAAGACGTATTGAAGATCATTGCTGATCACGAATGTACACGGCCGGTAACTCCATCATCCGGGGTAGCTGCTTCAGTAATGGCGTCTCCAGGATCGAGGACAGATGGTGATGAGGACAGTGAACAGTCAACCCTAGCCAGCGGTACAGACAGTGAGTATTGACCCCAACATAGAGACGGGCAGCTGTGGTTGTTCATATAACTTTTTATAGTATATTTAGTGTACGGATATCATGATAAGGAGGACAATAACTGTAACTGCAGGATGAAGAAGGAATTTTATAGTTAAAATGAGGAATATACAAGAGAGAAATCAATATAAAGTTTAACGAAGTAAAAGACGCTTACTCTTTAGGAACACCTGGTCTTATTCTTTTGTACTTTTTCAAAGGTATCCCTGTAAACGTTCCCTTTTGAAATATTTCATTACGTTATATTGGTTTTGAGTTCGGGTACTAGTTTTGTTGATGCGTCGGTATTCTCTGATTAAGTTTACACATAATAACCTTTGGGAGGCGATATGATGTAAACAAGTTTTGCCCAGTATGATTTTCATCCTTTACGTTATATATAACATTGTTTCTTACTTTAAAAACTAATTCGAAGGACGAAAACGGAAAAATCAATCTGATTAAAATACAGATCCTCACTATTACAAACGTGTAGGATCTGACAGCGACCAGTGGAAGTTCATGTGCAGATGACCTTTGTATTCACCAATCAAATCGCTGCTTACCAGATTCTGAAAGTGAAAAGCTAATTACGATTTGTTTCGATACTTGTCGTTAAACCAGAGTTAAGTAGCGAGAAACCCGAACGACCGTATACACAAATTGCGGCGCCCAGTTAAGCGGTCTCTTCGCCAAGGCGTGTGTTCTTTTTAGACATTATCAGTTTGATTCGTAGTTTTTCGTTTGTCCGAAAAGAAATAACAACTGAAGGTAAAGAAATTATCACAAAATATAGTACTAATCAGATTGTTGGAATAATTTTCTCTTCTTCGCCGCCGCCATTTTTGTCCGTCTACCAAACACCGTTTACAAGGTGCATTTTGATTGTCTGTTCATTTTCAAGATATGGAAATAATAAATTTCATCTGCACATGCCCTTCTACTGGTCGCTGTCAGATCCTACACACGATAGTAATAGTGAGGTTCTGTATTTTAATCAGATTGCGGGAAAAAACAGCGTTATACTATATAAAACTACTAAGACGAGTGCACGTGAACTGGTGTGTATTGGGTAGGACAAAGCAGGTTATAGAGAGGTTGTGATAAGGGTGAAACATGCTTATATGGTGGACGATTAAAAACAAAAGCAGTGTAGCATTAAAAGTTAGGTGATTAGAACTAATTACATAACATGCAGTATCTGATATACCTGAGTAGTTAAACAGGGAAATAGAGTTAGCAATGACAACAGTGGTATAACAATTTGGTTGGTTGATTGATTAACAGCCAGGGTCATTTAAGGACGGCCTCCTGGTGTATGAGATGTGGGTGTGTGTGTTGAGAGCGTGTGTATTTAGGAGGCCGCGGTATATTCTCGTAAGGCTTCTTGCGATAGTCCTGATCTTTTTTCGATTTCATGTGCTACCACATTGAATCATACTGCCGAAAGCCCCCAACAGAACACCACAGCCGGTCACATTATACTGACAACGGGCAAACCAGTCGTTCCACTCTTATAATGCTGAGCGTCAATCAGGGAGTAATAACTACCATTGCTAAAGACTCTGGTATGTCTCGGCCTGAGGACAGAACCCATAGCCTTCCTCACGGGGACGAACGCTCAACTAAAGTCCAAAAGTGAGGTTGTGCCAAGGGAGACATTAGGAAGGAGAAAGTTGTTTAGAAAGAATGGAAAAAATAAGATCCCAAGTTTAGTCGCCGTCTACGATCACGCAATGAGGGCAGCAGGACAATTCTCACGCCTACCTTCAGGGCTCTAGCTATAGATCACACGCGCACACTTTTTACTGTTATATAGTATGTTTAATATAGAAAAAGAACCAAACTTACCGTGCATTAATTGTAAGAAACGATATTCTATCCACAGAGTCCTCGCGACAAACATTGGAAGGTACGTATCCTGATTTAACAATTGATCTAGTATATCATGTTTGTTTATAAAAATCATTATGTTTACATAATCAGACTGTAATGTGATGACGTTTGGCTTTGAAGTAACAAGCAGTAAAAGATATGTTTTTGCGATTTGCTCTCTAATGCTGCTAATATATTATGATAACATACATGCATTTATAATTATAATCACTTTTATACTCGCTAACGTTTTGGATTATTGTAACATGATAAGGATCCCTGTCAACATGCTGTGTATTTCAAATATACGGTAGCCTCCCTATAACTTATGTTTGAACTTAACTACTGTAAACCAACTCATTTTCGCGGCGAGTTAAATTCGCGTTTTCATACGAAACGACTATTTTATTGGCGATTAAATTTCGCAATTAATGCGGTCGTTAACCTTATGTGCATTACAGTACAGTACTTCTACAGCTGGCATACCTCTGATTTAAACTATTTCGTGGCGATTAATTTTCGCGAATTGTAATCACCCGCAGAATACGCGAAAATTAATAGTACGCGAAAATAAATTGGTTTACAGTAATCTGAGGTTTCTCCGAAACATTTTTATGAATTATATTTTGGATATTTCGATTTCATTTCTTTTCATAAATTACTTTGCGTTTCTTTTAAGAAAAAAAAATTGGCGAAGCTATAGTCGTTTCGAAAGTATGCCCCCACTCATCCCAACCACCCAGTTTTTAACACTTATTTTTTTCAATATCACGGGGATCAATGTTGCCCTATGAGCATGACTAACCACTTCCCTTTCAACCTTTAGCCACCGGCACCACGGATTCCGGATTAGGTGTAAGCTGTGAGTAACATTTGTAATGTATACATTAATTTGAGCATATTAAATGTTAAATAAAACAGTTATGAACAGGTGATACCTTCATTTTATATGAGTATATTAATTATAGATTCGTTGCTTAAAATGAAGCCACAAACAATATGTTTGTTTTGCTCAAATTGTATTTCATGAATGTGTTTAAAAAATTTAATGTAGTCTGAATGAGGCATTCAAATTAGAGTTAAAAAGAAATCATATCTTTTTGGGAAAAAACAGACTAACTAATAATAACAAATTCATATTTATGATACTAAACTGTAGTATTTATTTGACGAAATACCAAATAATATTATTTTGTACCAACATTTACAAAATGACCCTATCATATAACAAACATTATATTGAATTATATCATCAGTTTTACTCTTCATATTTATTGATAGTTTGTATTATAGAAAATCGCAAAAAATATTATGTTTACAGCGAAATTAAAGCATTCTTCTACGAGAGCTAAAAGATATTTAGAAAAGGCATCTACCGAGTTCCAGTCGTAAGTACACTTCTTACTGAATAAGTTTTTTAGGGGGGGGGCTTTAGTTGTCTTAGTTCACATTAAACAGCCATTGTGAGAGCTCTTCGAGCTCTTCTTATGAATGGAGCGTAACCCGGGCAATAACAATGACATCTCAGATATTTAAAACTACTGTGTATCGTTTGAGATCCCTGTTTTCAGGGAAACGATTACAAATACAAATATGGCTGTTTTGAGTAATTATTTAAAGAATGTATATTTTATTTTGTTACAAATCTTCTTTACAATATCAGTGTTAAAATGCTTCATAGAAAGAATAATCTCAGTTCTAAATGTCTTTCCTTTTTTTCGTGTTTTGTCCCTAGTTTAATCGATTTTGAGTTCATATTATTGTTTTGTTGACGCTTCGGTACTCTATAATTGTTTCGTTGAGGCACACGAGCATGTAAATACATTAAATTTTCCATTGCTTTATGGTTGATATAAAATCTTTGACGGAAATCTAATACTTACACGATGACTTTTTACAGCATGCTGGTAGAAATCATCCACTCTCGGCTTGGTGTGGATATAGTCAAGGATATTAAATCAGCAAGTTCTCTAGAGGACGCCGAGGTATGTTAATACACTCAAATATGTTATTTCATTCCGTCTACAATTAGGTTATCAGTTTAAGACACATGGTTATACAAATGCAGACTCGATGTTTAACATGTAATCATGCTGAAATGTTACAATATCTTGTTGTTACACTAAGATAAGCTTCAAGTATATGTTGACCATTTTTAAACAAGTATAAGATTGGTTGTCAGGTGGGTTTTTTTTACATTTAAGATGATTATAAAATTTCTCGTTATATTTTGAGTCAGTGGTGGTACACCTTCTGAAACAGTCTATGAACTTAAGTTTTTAATTGCTATTTTCTGAGGGACAAAATGAAGGTGGAAAAACTAACAATTTTGCCTGTTTAAAAAAGAATGAATCTGATAAGGTAATTTGTATTTCAGCAAATCTTGAAAAGGAATCGAAATTCTAGGATAACTAAGAAGTTCAGCGACATTATGCAGATAATAGAGTCTCTCTACAACACTGAGAGGGAAATCCGTCGCCTTGATAACATTGATGCTACATTCTCCTCTCTGGAATCTCAGACGTGCTCCACCTGTTCTTCGACTCCGTCTCGGTCTCGCACTAGGAGTAGTAGTCATACTTGACCAGTATATTACCGCAGGTCTTTGTGCCATAGGATGTTTGTCTTCAACATACATTAACTTCATGTATTTGCAACTTAACGTTGACAGCAGATCAAGGACTTCTATTTTGACAATGTATATACAAGCAATTCATGGATAATTATAAGCAACTACAATTAGTTAATACAATGAATACAATAAGCACATGGATAGGGCATTATAAATCGAAACGTTATCGCGATAATTTGTTCGTCTGGGTAATACCCGAACTACACTCAAACAAAACAAGAGTGCTTGCTTGAGAAACTTGATAAAATGCAAATACATACAAGTTTAATTATTAGGCAATAGGTTAAAATATTCTGCAACGTCTATTGAAAATGACAACAATCTTTACCCAAATGCTACGATTTATTGGATAAGCTGACGCTTCTCCACACAAAGCGAAAAATGGTATTGTTCATTTGATAGATAAAAAACCACAGCACATTTTACAAGATTTAGTGTGTAAGTGTATACGTAGTATGGTGAAAATACTTTGTTCGTTTTTAGATGCAGATGTAAAAGTACCATGAATGTTGAAAACGTGTTCCCAAAATTATATAATGTGTTTGTGTAGTATGGTGCAAATTGTTTTATTTTTAAAAAGAAGTCCATGATAATGTACCATGAATGTTGAAAATGTAATTCCAAATTATAAATATTTGTTACTGATTGTTACTGATTACATTTCTACCGATAATGCCAGTGTAAGGCCTGACAAGGCATATTGTCAGACTCGTCTATCCCTCCGTTCGTCCTCAAAACTAAAGCTAAAGCTCGTGTCTTTTGTAGCTTCAAATAAATAATGAACACGAGTGAAATAAATTCCATATCTAACAACCACTCGTTGTGTAATAATGAACTCGAGTGAAATAAATTCCATATCCAACAACCACTCGTTGTGTAATATTGAACTCGAGTGAAATAAATTCCATATCCAACAACCACTGGTTGTGTAATCGCTATATCCGTACTGGCTTATTATACTTTCTATAAACGTCATATGTGCCATATACCTATGCTGACGGAGGAATTTTACCCAATGGATGACAGAAGAATATGCAAAAGAAGAAGGGAGATAACTCCTCAAATAGAGGGGAATGACTGTTTTTACAAGTTTCCGTTCATCGTTTCTATATCCCTTTATTGGCCTGTTGTAGTTAGACAATGTAAGTTTCCGTCCATCGTTTCTATATTCCTTTATTGGCCTGTTAGACAATGTAAGTTTCCGTCCATCATTTGTATATCCCTTTATTAACCTGTTGTAGTTAGACAATGTAAGTTCCCGTCCATCATTTGTATATCCCTTTATTAACCTGTTGTAGTTAGACAATGTCAGTTTCCGTCCATCATTTCTATAACCCTCTATTGGCCTGTTGTAGTTAGACAATGTAAGTTTCCGTCCATCATTTGTATATCCTTTTATAAACCTGTTGTAGTTAGACAATGTAAGTTTCCATCAATCGTTTCTATATCCCTTTATTAACCTGTTGTAGTTAGACAATGTAAGTTTCCGTCCATCGTTTCTATATCCCTTTATTAACCTGTTGTAGTTAGACAATGTAAGTTTCCATCAATCGTTTCTATATCCCTTTATTAACCTGTTGTAGTTAGATAATGTAAGTTTCCGTCCATCATTTGTATATCCCTTTATTAACCTGTTGTAGTTAGACAATGTAAGTTTCCGTCCATCGTTTCTATATCCCTTTATTGGCCTGTTGTAGTTAGACAATGTAAGTTTCCATCAATCGTTTCTATATCCCTTTATTAACCTGTTGTAGTTAGACAATGTAAGTTTCCGTCCATCATTTGTATATCCCTTTATTAACCTGTTGTAGTTAGACAATGTAAGTTTCCGTCCATCATTTGTATATCCCTTTATTAACCTGTTGTAGTTAGACAATGTAAGTTTCCGTCCATCATTTGTATATCCCTTTATTAACCTGTTGTAGTTAGACAATGTAAGTTTCCGTCCATCATTTGTATATCCCTGTATTAACCTGTTGTAGTTAGACAATGTAAGTTTCCGTCCATCATTTGTATATCCCTTTATTAACCTGTTGTAGTTAGACAATGTAAGTTTCCGTCCATCATTTGTATATCCCTTTATTAACCTGTTGTAGTTAGACAATGTAAGTTTCCGTCCATCGTTTCTATATCCCTTTATTAACCTGTTGTAGTTAGACAATGTAAGTTCCCGTCCAATGCTATATCACCATTGTACTGTTCACTTTTAATCTGACGTATCCTACATATGTATCCGTTGATATTATGTTATTTTATGACCTTATAGTATTGTATCATAATGTACATCATATTATAAGATAAAGTGCTGTCAGGTTTTCGTCGTTTCTTAACTAAGAACGGTAAGATACTGCCAGTTTGTAAATTTCAACCAGGGTACGAGTCTTTAGCATTTGTCACATGCCATAATAACATTCAGATGTTAACTTTTTTTAAGTTTATTGTAATACACGTCTTAGTTTTAGGGATTAACCAACTTATAACGATCACATAGCTATATTTAGACGAGAAACGTTTTGTTTCGGACTTTTTGCATCATTATTGCTGCCGTCAGAGCAATTATAGAGGCATTTGTATTTTAAAATTTTAACCCCCACTTCACTTTATCATTTATTAGAGATCATTTGAACTTTTCACGAGAGCAAAACACATATTAACATGCATCTTTTCCAGGTCCTTTATGTTAAGTTCATATGACCTACCTACATCCATAGAAATGTCCTTGAAATAAATTACATGTTTTTCTTTTATAACCGATTAATTGAAAAAGTTGCCATATTTTAGATGACGTAACACACACATGTGCTGCACCTTTTAAATTTAGTAATATATACAGTAGGCCGAAAAAATGAATTTAACTGAACCATACAGCTGTTTCGTCCTCCTAGGACTCGTCAGTGATTCGTTGGATTAAAAGGTGTGCATCCAATATTTCTAAACTAATGTAGAAGCAGAAGGGTCAGGTGCGTAAAACCCATTTAATTTATGAATTTAGAAGTAAAATTAAACAAGTTCTGTATAATTTATACATTTTAGATATAGTGTAACGTATCATTGTATCAAACATTTTGTTTGTTTCATTTTTTTTCTATTTCGGTGATTTATGAATGTCAATTTTCTTGCTAACTGTGTCTTTACGGGTCTTACTTACCGCTGTGATATCATTTTTATTGTTAAAGCTGTCGACAAAGGGAATAAAATCAATTTAATTGTTTATCCCTTTATGCCTTTTTGACTAACGCCTGTCGTCATCTCTGGATTTGATTCCTTAAACAGTTATGTAACTGTGTGAATTATGTGAGGTCTTTGATGTTTGAAGACTGTTTTTATTTGTGAAAATGTGTGTGCGCGAGGTTGTGTGTTTGTATGAGGAAGGGGGATGCGTGTGTGTGTGTGTTTTTGACATTTACATAAGATTTTGATTGTAAAGTTACAAATTATAAATGCATGACAAAAAAATCATACTCCGATGCCTTCGATCATGTGAAATTTCTTACCAATTTTACAAGCCAGTAAATTGTTTGCAACACTTTGTAAACATTCTAGTCCTTTATAGCTTAACATACAAACATTTGTTTTTATTCTTCATCTTTAAAATGTTATCGTTGTTTCATACCGTTTCATACCGTCATTGATATTTGTATGATGTAACCTATGATTTAGTTTTGAAAGATATGCTTAACCTTAGGTATACATCCAAGACGGAGTATGTAGATGCTTTGCTTGTAACCCAATCAAGCTGTTTATTGATACAATAAATCATATTGAAAACAAATGAATGCTGTTTGTATTTATTTTATTGCACACTGCCAGAAAACGTCGGACCCCTGCCCAAGGACACGTTACCGATAGATAGGATAATGAGTGTGTGAGTGAGCAAAATAATATTCGAATTTTACTGACATTGACGTCCCGTAAAAAATACAATGTCGGACACAGTTGTAACAATATGAATTGTTTTATTAGAATGCCGAGTTAAAGTATTTAACAACAAAATAAATCACCAAAACAATATTTACCAATAGTAAAACAACACAAACTATTAACGACAATCACAGACATGCTTTCAAAATAACAGGAAAGTATAACAGCAATGCCGTGAAAAATACCTCGTGTTACAGTTATCACAAGTTGTGTATACTTACAATGAACATAAAAATAACATATCGGTTTTCATGAATGATATCACTTCTACCATTCATGGCAAATGTACACTTATAATAATCTTTAAAAAATGAATCAATTTTTATAGTATGATAGATAATATAACATCTGATAAATATTCACAGACATTTAAAGAAGAGCCATTTTCCTTTCATGCAAACGTTTTGAAAACGTGTTTTAACTTTATTCGATTTAAAGGCCCAACATACGTAACTTCAGCGAAATGTTCGTGATTCTGAAAAATTCTGGAAAAAAAATCCAGTTGATAACCATGCAAAAATAAGCCTAAAACGAAGTAAACCTGAGCGGTAACAAACAAGAAACTCTTGACAAAACAATTGAAAATAATTCAGGTGGGGCCCACTTCAACAACAAACCGGAGGTAGAAGACAGTTCGAAATGGTCGCGTGTTTACAATAGAGTGTTTCAACTGCTGCTGTACCGGTAACCGCGTAAGAATTCATCTTGAATATTGCTGATACAAATAATCCTAACTAAATCTATAAATATAAGAAGTTATTAGGATTGATTTTCGCTTCACGTTTTGCCGATAGTTACGTATATTGGGCCTTTAAGAGGAACATATTTGTTCAGAAATAATTGACAGATTCCTTGAAGAATGAAAACTTATTGTTCCAGAAACCATGTTTTTTATAAAATATCCCTAAAACAGAACGATGATTTGTTTACGCTTCGATACAGCATCATGATATCGGAGGAATACTAATGTTTTTTTAATATAAAAATAATCCCATTTAAACGTGAGCTAGTAACGACTTGTATTGCCTCTTGTAACACATCTTCATCATTTAAAGAATAAGAAAGGATCAAATGATCGATGTCTTACAGACATTAATATCTCTTGTTAAAAGGGAAGTTAAAATTTTATTCTTAAATGTTATCATTATGATTTATCTGGTGAAGAAGGTCAAATTATACCAGTACGACGAAAATGGAAAAGTAGACGATAATGCCCTCTGAACAATAATACACCGGGGTTCCTGTTTATATACATTGAGTCACAGATAAACAAAAAATATGAAAGCCTACAGATGCTGAAATGTAACGAAAACGAAACATTATGATGATCGTGATATTTTATGCAAGTACTGGAATCGGTATGAAATATTACAAATCCAACACCATTAAATAGTTAGGTGAGTGTGATATGTTTTGTTTTAAAAAAACACACAATTAAATTGTCAGATGTAAATCTATTACGGGTAACAATATAAATGCTTCGTATGGGTTGGTTTGATCGTGTCAAACGTCATATTAACAGTATAGGAAATTAATGACATAGTAGTCTAAACAATTTTGCAGAAAAATGCCAATATAATAGATTGAGGGGAAGAGTGGTTAATTCTGGTCTAAAGCTTGGCAACCAAGCTAATTTACAAGCAAAACACAATCCCGCTAACATAATTCAAGTTAATATCATAGGATATCAACTTTGTCTTTGTGTCATCAAAAACTGGGGGAGGGGGTTGTATTTGTTTCAGGTTTTCAACTTATGCTATTTTTGTCTTGTTACAATTGGATTCCAAATCCCAGATTTATTAAATCATAGTTATATTGATATGTGTTTCAATCTGTCTGCCTGCCCTAGTAATGTCATTTTAGTACCCATAGCATTGACATTCACGTTCATGATTATATATTTTAAGGGCTTGTCACTTACGTTCATGACTAATTCATTTTTGACATACTGTATCTATTACCAAATTTAAAAGGTGAAGCATATGTGTGTTACGTCATCTGTTATATGTTATTATACAGTTTTCTCACAGTATTGTCATTTAGGTTCAGAAATAGACCCTGTAAGGGAGCCCTAATCGTTCCAATTAGATGTTGCAATTCTATCGATAAACCCAGTAAGGGCTTTCTCAATATTGTCATTCAAATTCATCAGAATATCTGATAAGGGCGCTCACAATATTGTTATGAGAGCTATTTTCTTTGTTTTAACACATCAGTGTATCTTATAGGGGCGCCCACAATATTGTTATCTTTGTCATTTAACACATCAGTGTATCTTATAGGGGCGCCCACAATATTGCTATCTTTGTCATTTAACACATCAGTGTATCTTATAGGGGCGCCCACAATATTGCTATTTTAGGGAATCCTGATCGTTGTCAATCAGATGTATCGATTGGCCCGGTGAAAACTCCATCAGCGTTGTCAATCAGATGTATCGATGGGCCCGGTGAGAACTCCGTCAGAGTTGTCAATCAGATGTATCGATTGGCCCGGTGAGAACTCTGTCAGCGTTGTCAATCAGATGTATCGATTGGCCCGGTGAGAACTCTGTTAGCGTTGTCAATCATATTTATCGGTGGAACCAGTATGGGAGGATTCAGCGTTTTCCTTCGCCTCCTTAAGGGCATCCAGCGCCTGTTCGGTTCCCTGTAGGGCCATACAAAGTGATCGGACGGTATCCATTTCACAACTTGGGATGCTTCTTTTATATTTTGTCTGTAATTCAGTGAACAATGGTTGCAGATATTGAGAACAAGATGTTACATCTCGTTGATATACCTGTCAAGTATGAACTGGTGTAAATAACTATCATGCATTACCGTTAAAGATTCGAGAACTTAATGCTCGAAACAAAACGTTTCAAATTATATCTAATGATATTTAAATTGTTATCATATACAAGTTCACACTGACTAGAACATCAATCACTTTTCGTAAATCGATGGATCCTTAGCAACCTGACTACAAGTATCTGGGGATAGCTACACGTTTTTCCTTACATAAAACAGAACCGGAACAGTTCATAATGTTAAATGAAACATGGATCTCCGCAAATCACCTTACATATTGTAGAACCTCTAAGCAAACCACATACAGGTCCAAGGTCATCCTCAGGACCCCCGGTAACCAGATTAACTAAGACAGCGCGCACGTACAGGAACAGGACTCCCTCAGTTGTACCCCAGATACAGAACGGATACTGGAACGCCTCCCAATGACAAAAAATACTTGGGTTTCCACAGTTCATATGTTACCCGATATAACCTACAGGGCTGACACCAACAATTATAACCAAACCCACTCCGTCAGATAATAGAGCCTTGACCACTTACACTGGGTAGAATGGCGTCTACTACGTTTCCTCCACATATAACAGAACCCGAATGTTTACAGAACATAAATTTCGGGGTTTTTTACATAAGTATTCAAATTGTGATTTTCTAACGATTCGTTCCAACCCTTTGAAATTTCTTTGAAAACTTGATATATAGCTGTGCAGTAATCAATAAAGATTATACATACCAGTATGTCTTTCTGCGGCATCCCCTCCCGGAAGTTTTTCTTCATGTTTGCCACAATATCGACAGCTTTAGGACTGTTTAGCTTCATGACAAGGAGTCTAGAGAAAATATATGAATACTTATATAGAGTAGAGTCATCAGCCAGAGACATACCATACTTCAGAGTCAGCTCGGAGAAACAAAATATATAAAACACAAAACATTGTCAAAACAAGACAGCATCACCCGAAAAGTGCACATAGATAGGGAAAATAAAATAAGTTTAAGGAGTTACACTAAAACTGTAATATTCCCTTGTCATACTTAATGATGGATTAACACTAATCCTGTAGCTATATCGTCATACTTAAGGATGGATTAACACTAATCATGTAGCTATATCGTCATAGGTAATGATGGATTAACACTAATCATGTAGCTATATCGTCATACTTAATGATGGATTAACACTAATCCTGTAGCTATATCGTCATACTTAATGATGGATTAACACTAATCCTGTAGCTATATTGTCATACTTAATGATGGATTAACACTAATCCTGTAGCTATATCGTCATACTTAATAATGGATTAACACTTACCTGTAGCTATATCGTCATACTTAATGATGGATTAACACTAATCCTGTAGCTATATTGTCATACTTAATGATGGATTAACACTAATCATGTAGCTATATCGTCATACTTAACGATGGATTAACACTTACCTGTAGCTATATCGTCATACTTAATGATGGATTAACACTAATCCTGTAGCTATATTGTCATACTTAATGATGGATTAACACTAATCCTGTAGCTATATCGTCATACTTAATGATGGATTAACACTAATCCTGTAGCTATATCGTCATACTTAAGGATGGATTAACGCTAATCCTGTAGCTATATCGTCATACGTAATGATGGATTAACACTAATCC
Source organism: Mimachlamys varia (assembly GCA_947623455.1). Taxonomy (NCBI): domain Eukaryota; kingdom Metazoa; phylum Mollusca; class Bivalvia; order Pectinida; family Pectinidae; genus Mimachlamys; species Mimachlamys varia. The sequence goes on from OX392534.1 coordinate 6,757,994, forward strand.
TGTAGCTATATCGTCATAGGTAATGATGGATTAACACTAATCATGTAGCTATATCGTCATAGGTAATGATGGATTAACACTAATCCTGTAGCTATATTGTCATACTTAAGGATGGATTAACGCTAATCCTGTAGCTATATTGTCATACTTAATGATGTATTAACACTAATCCTGTAGCTATATCGTCATACGTAATGATGGATTAACACTAATCCTCTAGCTATATTGTCATACTTAAGGATGGATTAACGCTAATCCTGTAGCTATATTGTCATACTTAATGATGGATTAACACTAATCCTGTAGCTAAATCGCCATACTTAATGATGGATTAACGCTAATCATGTAGCTATATTGTCATACTTAACGATGGATTAACACTAATCATGTAGCTATATCGTCATAGGTAATGATGGATTAACACTAATCCTGTAGCTATATTGTCATACTTAATGATGGATTAACACTAATCATGTAGCTATATCGTCATAGGTAATGATGGATTAACACTAATCCTGTAGCTATATTGTCATACTTAATGATGGATTAACACTAATCCTGTAGCTATATCGTCATACTTAATGATGGATTAACACTAATCCTCTAGCTATATCGTCATACTTAATGGTGGATTAACACTAATCCTGTAGCTATATCGTCATACTTAATGATGGATTAACACTAATCCTGTAGCTATATTGTCATACTTAATGATGGATTAACACTAATCCTGTAGCTATATTGTCATACTTAATAATGGATTAACACTAATCCTGTAGCTATATTGTCATACTTAAGGATGGTTTAACACTAATCCTGTAGCTATATTGTCATACTTAATGATGGATTAACACTAATCCTGTAGCTATATTGTCATACTTAACGATGGATTAACACTAATCCTGTAGCTATATTGTCATACTTAACGATGGATTAACGCTAATCCTGTAGCTGTATCGTCATACTCAACGATGGTTTAACGCTAATCCTGTAGCTATATCGTCATACTTAATGATGGATTAACGCTAATCCTGTAGCTAAATCGTCATACTTAACGATGGATTAACACTAATCCTCTAGCTATATTGTCATACTTAATGATGGATTAACGCTAATCCTGTAGCTATATCGTCATATTTAACGATGGATTAACACTAATCCTCTAGCTATATTGTCATACTTAATGATGGATTAACACTAATCCTGTAGCTATATCGTCATGCTTAAAGATGGATTAACGCTAATCCTGTAGCTATATTGTCATACTTAACGATGGTTTAACGCTAATCCTGTAGCTATATCGTCATACTTAATGATGGATTAACGCTAATCCTGTAGCTAAATCGTCATACTTAACGATGGATTAACACTAATCCTCTAGCTATATTGTCATACTTAATGATGGATTAACGCTAATCCTGTAGCTATATCGTCATACTTAACGATGGATTAACACTAATCCTCTAGCTATATTGTCATACTTAATGATGGATTAACGCTAATCCTGTAGCTATATCGTCATACTTAACGATGGATTAACACTAATCCTCTAGCTATATTGTCATACTTAACGATGGATTAACACTAATCCTGTAGCTATATTGTCATACTTAATGATGGATTAACACTAATCCTCTAGCTATATTGTCATACTTAATGATGGATTATCGCTAATCCTGTAGCTAAATCGTCATACTTAATGATGGATTAACACTAATCCTGTAGCTATATTGTCATACTTAATGATGGATTAACACTAATCCTCTAGCTATATTGTCATACTTAATGATGGATTAACACTAATCCTGTAGCTATATTGTCATACTTAAGGATGGTTTAACACTAATCCTGTAGCTATATCGTCATACGTAATGATGGATTAACACTAATCCTCTAGCTATATTGTCATACTTAATGATGGTCTAACACTAATCCTGTAGATGTATTTACTTACTTTTGGATTTCGGTTGAAGCACTTTCAAGGCAATCTCTAGGCTGCTGAAAAGGTTCGCTGGTAGATTCTGAAAAAAATGACAAAATGATCCTAACTGATGCGAACACATGATATATTATCATAATCCTAAATCTTAAATCAAGAATGTCTATATTTTTAAACTAATAAATAAGATGAGATACTCGTTTATCAATTGAGTGTTATGAATATATTTAAATACATGCAATTGCTCGACCAGTAAATCAATATCAAAATATCACTTTCTCATATTAACAGCGGTTTGGTAATTTGTTTATAATTAGTTTTATTCACATCCCTTTCATAAATAAAATCTGATACCAACACAATTGAGCATAAATGAATAAGAGATAGAAACAAGTGATAACGTTTTATATTGGTTATATCGGTTAGATAATTTGAAAATGTAAAAAACAAAACAATGATAATATTTATAAACCTGTGAATATTACTCTTTATTGGATAATTGTCTCTGTCCAGCAAAATCTTACCCTTCCTGGCTGCCTGAAGAAAACAATATTGTGTCGTGCCATTGTCCTCCTCGTCTATTTTTGGGGGTTCCGCTCCCACGTGCGTTGGTGAGGGCGGAAGTGACGGACCAGTGCATTCATGTCCCAACAGTGTTTTCAGTATCTGTTTGGCAGATGGTCGTTCATCAGGCTCTTTGTTGAACATTGATTTCATAAGACCCAATATACGACTGCAGTACTGGATTCCATCAAAATTTGGCAGCTACAATCACGTATCACACTTATTAAGCAGTGGTTGTTATTTTGTCGTCGAAGTCGACACCATTATTAATAGTTCATCAATACTTTACACTTGAGATGGAAGTATGGCGATATTTGTATCATTAAACAATAAGCATGAAACTCCAATATAGGTCAATAAAACAACAAGATGACCCTGAAGATCATTATATTAAATTGCTGAAATGGCCAATTATTCTTACTGTTTACTTTTAGATACCAGACCAGCCCGGGTATTAGCGCGCGAGCGAGGGGTCATATTGTGGGGGGAACCGGAGTACTCTGAGAAAACCCACGTGGTTGGGCAGGTGACCCCATACATTTTCACGTCACTAACAACTTACCCTGTGATTCTTTATATCACTGACCGCCTTTTTTTCTCTATCGGAGGAAAACGCATAGTGCATTTCCGCCATTTCATAAGCTGTACATCCGAGACTCCAAATGTCAGTCTGAAATAATTAGCGAAAATAAATAGGTTAATTTGAAACTTACGTTTTAGTAAGTCCGGCCAAGTAATGTAAAACACTATGATTTAATTTATGTTCCGACTAGAATATATGAAAACTTGATGGACATGAGACAACTTTAGAAGCTAAAAATGGTGTATTTTTTAACGTAATTTAACTTTATTTATTTGAAATATTTGCATCATTGAACGCTCTTAGTATATTTTGGTGGTACCTTATGTTTGAATTTATCTTTGGTTTTGCATTCTACATGATATACACTGTAAAAAGAGACATTTTCTAGTAAACCATCGTGTATACAAGGGTTTCTAGTAAACCATCGTCTATACCAGGGTTTCTAGTTAACCATCGTCTATACCAAGGTTTCTAGTAAACCATCGTCTATACCAGGGTTTCTAGTAAACCATCGTCTATACCAGGGTTTCTAGTAAACCATCGTGTATACCAGGGTTTCTAGTAAACCATCGTGTATACCAGGGTTTCTAGTAAACCATCGTCTATACCAGGATTTCTAGTAAACCATCGTCTATACCAGGGTTTCTAGTAAACCATCGTTTATACCAGAGTTTCTAGTAAACCATCGTCTATACCAGGGTTTCTAGTAAACCATTGATCAACTTTGATCACGGATGTAAAATCGTATCCTATAAAAGGCAGGGAAGGGGGAAATATTTTTAGACAACTGAAGTAAAGGTCAATGGTTAATCTGAAACCATATTTACTACATATCGTACATAGACAGTCTGTCTTCACGTACATTTCACGTTAATATGAAGTTTTTCATTAATTTTTAACTTCGTGTTTTAAATAGACTTATTTTTTACATGGATTTATGATGCATTTCACGTGCATTTCAATTGAAGTTCACGTGAAATTATTTGTTAAGTAAATTTTCACATGCCTATTTTTTAACTTATTTCATGTGAAATTCATGTGTGAATTTCAAGTGAAAATGAAAGCATGTGAATTTCACGTGAAACGAAATCATGTGAATTTCACGTGAAAACGAAATCATGTGAATTTCACGTGAAAACGAAATCATTTGAATTTCACATTAAGAAGCACTGACTGTGTAACAGTAAGTCTCTCGGTAACATACATTTAATACTTTGTGTCAACACTACTTGATGACGTAAAGACAACACTACTTGATGACGTCACTACCTTCTGTCCGTATTCCTCTTTGTTCAGTACCTCTGGACTCATGTACCGCGGTGTCCCCATTCTTATCGAGTGCTTTGACGGATCGACGAAGTCGGTTATCCTGCACAACACAAATAACTCGTATTCGTTTATAAACTTTAAACTACAATGAAATAAGTCTATATAGTTCAATTCACAAAAATACATGAGTTATGTGCAAAACGCAATTAAAAGGCCGTAAAGTTTGCGTTTTCTCTTTAAAACCCTGTTCAGTTACAGGAGATAAACACGTCTGTGTTCCTAAAGTTTAAACTTGATCAAACCCATTAAAACAATTTATGTTTTATTCATAAGACATATTATTGAATAAGTTGATGTAGAGTGGGATAATATTAACGAGGAATACAGTGCTAAATTGGAACAAACATAAATACTGAAACAGCTCATTAGGATAGATTAACTCCACAGAGAAGTCGAGTGGGGAAAATGAATTGAATGAAGACACCAACACAAACTAACAGTTCTACCAGAATACCCCCTCAGTATCTCAACCGTCTTGTACCACACTCAACTACAGGAATACAATTATTACACTAATTCTTTGGCATTCTAACGTGCATCAAAAATATGTCTTCCTCTGTTATCGATAGTTGGAACTCTATTCCATTATATGTCAGGAGCAATTCTTCCATTAACCCATTTAAATCACATTTGGAACGCAACAACAAGATCACTGTTCACATGGCTCACGATTAGGACAAATGTCCCATTCTACCTTATCTACCTGGACTACTAACCTTGATATACCGAAGTCGCTAATCTTAATTATTTGTCCCTCTGTCAGCAAAATATTTTTTGTCTTGATATCCCGATGTAGAATCTTTTTGCGGTGAAGGTACTGTAACAATATCAATATTATAGTAACAATATCAAAATGAAGGTAACAATATCAATATCATGGTAACAATATCAATATTATAGCAAAAATATCAATATTATAGCAAAAATATCAATATTATAGTAACAATATCATCATTATAGTAACAACATCAATATTATAGAAACAATGTTTAACTGATATGCTGTACACACCAACAAATATAGATTAAAGGGGTTTTACGAACCTGACCTTACTGCTTCTACATTAGTTTAAAAAATTTGGATTCCCACCTTTTGGCCCCTAGCATCACTGAATAGGAGGATGGATGAAACAGGTGTATGATGTAGTTAAATTCATTGTTTCGGCATACTGTATCTATTACTTAATTCAAAAGGTGCAGCATATGTGTGTGTAATTGATTATTAAAGTATTTTATCAGATTGTGAAACTGTCATTGAAATGTGATATTGTGAATTTGTCTAGGAATATGTATAATACTATTTAAAATGTAAAACAAAATCTATAAGATGTTTTCTCCATAATAATAAAAAAGAATAATATTAAGTGCTAAGTAATTTACAGCACTTATTATTATCGCCATTTGTTTTGAAACAATAGGTGATTCACGATAAAATGCAGCATGTATTTTCTTACAACAAAGATTTTTTGGTTGGCACCTTCAGTGGCTTCTCGAACGCTTCAATACACTATCAGTTTTCGTCGTTTTAGCAGGACAATAAGGACCCCAAGCTATACCTGTCTACATTACGTTACTATACAGCATCAGTATTTTTGTTCTAGCAGGACTAGAAAGACCCCAAGCCATACCTGTCTACATTACGTTACTATATATAACACTTTTGTGACGGATGTTTAGAAAGATGTTTGAATGACGAAACAAAAATATCTTTAAAAACATCCTCTTCCGGAACACCTGGTCTTGTTATCTTGTGTTTTAGAAGGGTCCCCGTGTAAATCTTTCTTTTGTTCCTATTTTGTCCCTGGTTTAATCGATTTTGATTTTGGATTATGATTTTGTTGATATTCTCTACTATGTTGCTTTTATAAAACCAAGCCATACCTTCAAACCATCAGCTATCTGTTTGAGAAAGTTGACAAACATGTCCTCTGACATCTTGGACTTGCGGCTCCTGATGTACGTATATAGCGTTCCTCCTGAGCAGTACTGCATTATCAGACAAACACGATTGTTCTCTATGAAGGAGTCCTCAAAGCGAACAACGTTTAGATGTTTTACTGATTTCAGAATTTCCTCTTCTCTGCTAACCAATTCTCGTTCCCGACTCTCTTGTCCTATTGCTAGCTCGACGATTTTTAAGGCGTAAAACTGGATTTAGAAAAAAAAATCATTTTTTTTACTATGATAATGGAAGAAATTGTAGAAATTAATGAAACTAAGATTTATCAACACATCATGTTGTTTTTTAACTAATTAATATATCTAACTATCCAACACATGGTTTATAAGAATCAGTCTAATACTGTTAAATTTTATAAATCATTTTGCGACATCTGAGGGACAATAGTACTGAAAGGGGAAATGATTATAACACTTTAACGGAAGGGGTAACAGTACTGATAGTGGGGGAGTAATATTACTGAACGGGGCGGGGTAATATAACGTATAGGGGAAGGTGGTTATATTACCTAAAGCTGAGGGGTAACAGAACTGATAGTGGGGGAGTAATATTACTGAACGGGGCGGGGTTATATAACTTATAGGGGAAGGGGGTTATATTACCTAAAGCTGAGGGGTAACAGTACTCATAGTGGGGGAGTAATATTACTGAACGGGGCGGGGTAATATAACGTATAGGGGAAGGTGGTTATATTACCTAAAGCTGAGGGGTAACAGTACTCATAGTGGGGGAGTAATATTACTGAACGGGGCGGGGTAATATAACGTATAGGGGAAGGTGGTTATATTACCTAAAGCTGAGGGGTAACAGTACTGATAGTGGGGGAGTAATATTACTGAACGGGGCGGGGTAATATAACTTATAGGGGAAGGGGGTTATATTACCTAAAGCTGAGGGGTAACAGTACTCATAGTGGGGGAGTAGCAGTACTTAACGGGGAGGGGTTATATAACGTATAGGGGAAGGGGGTTATATTACCTAAAGCTGAGGGGTAACAGTACTCATAGTGGGGGAGTAGCAGTACTGAACGGGGAGGGGTTATATAACGTACAGGGGAAGGGGGTTATATTACCTAAAGCTGAGGGGTAACAGTACTGATAGTGGGGGAGTAGCAGTACTTAACGGGGAGGGGTTATATAACGTATAGGGGAAGGGGGTTATATTACCTAAAGCTGAGGGGTAACAGTACTCATAGTGGGGGAGTAATATTACTGAACGGGGCGGGGTAATATAACGTATAGGGGAAGGGGGTTATACTACCTAAAGCTGAGGGGTAACAGTACTCATAGTGGGGGAGTAATATTACTGAACGGGGCGGGGTAATATAACGTATAGGGGAAGGTGGTTATATTACCTAAAGCTGAGGGGTAACAGTACTGATAGTGGGGGAGTAGCAGTACTTAACGGGGAGGGGTTATATAACGTATAGGGGAAGGGGGTTATATTACCCAAAGCTGAGGGGTAACAGTACTGATAGTGGAGGAGTAATATTACTGAACGGGGAGGGGTTATATAACGTATAGGGGAAGGGGGTTATATAACCTAAAGCTGAGGGGTAACAGAACTGATAGTGGGGGGGGGGTAGCAGTACTTAACGGGGCGGGGTTATATAACGTATAGGGGAAGGGGGTTATATTACCTAAAGCTGAGGGGTAACAGTACTGATAGTGGGGGAGTAGCAGTACTGAACGGGGAGGGGTTATATAACGTATAGGGGAAGGTGGTTATACTTCCTAAAGCTGAGGGGTAACAGAACTGATAGTGGGGGGGGGGGGGGTAGCAGTACTTAACGGGGCGGGGTTATATAACGTATAGGGGAAGGTGGTTATATTACCTAAAGCTGAGGGGTAACAGTACTGATAGTGGGGGAGTAGCAGTACTGAACGGGGAGGGGTTATATTACGTATAGGGGAAGGTGGTTATACTACCTAAAGCTGAGGGGTAACAGTACTGATAGTGGGGGAGTAGCAGTACTGAACGGGGAGGGGTTATATTACGTATAGGGGAAGGTGGTTATACTACCTAAAGCTGAGGGGTAACAGTACTGATAGTGGGGGAGTAATATTACTGAACGGGGAGGGGTTATATATCGTATAGGGGAAGGTGGTTATACTACCTAAAGCTGAGGGGTAACAGTACTGATAGTGGGGGAGTAGCAGTACTGAACGGGGAGGGGTTATATAACGTATAGGGGAAGGTGGTTATACTACCTAAAGCTGAGGGGTAACAGTACTGAGAGTGGGGGAGTAGCAGTACTGAACGGGGAGGGGTTATATAACGTATAGGGGAAGATGGTTATACTACCTAAAGCTGAGGGGTAACAGTACTGATAGTGGGGGAGTAGCAGTACTGAACGGGGAGGGGTTATATAACGTATAGGGGAAGGTGGTTATACTACCTAAAGCTGAGGGGTAACAGTACTGATAGTGGGGGAGTAGCAGTACTTAACGGGGAGGGGTTATATAACGTATAGGGGAAGGTGGTTATACTACCTAAAGCTGAGGGGTAACAGTACTGATAGTGGGGGAGTAGCAGTACTGAACGGGGAGGGGTTATATAACTTATAGGGGAAGGTGGTTATATTACCTAAAGCTGAGGGGTAACAGTACTCATAGTGGGGGAGTAATATTACTGAACGGGCGGGGTAATATAACTTATAGGGGAAGGGGGTTATATTACCTAAAGCTAAGGGGTATCATTACTGATAGTAGGGGAGTTATATTACTAAACGGGAGGGGTTATATAACATTATATCTCATTTAATTTTCTATATAAGATATCTTGTTTAATATATAAGATATCTCATATAATATATCTGTTATAACTGAAATATAGTTGCTATATAAGATATCTTATATAAATGAGATTTCGTTGCATTAAAAGCCAGAAACTGATTTCTCCCTCGAAAAACTTATTCGGAACATATTAGGCCTACACGTCTCGCCTCTGTTATGGCCTCATTTTTTCCCTTTTTTATCAAGTTTTTGCTAAACTATTAACGATGTCCAAATTAATGATTTTATAGTCAAGAGGGATAGGGGAATCGAGAGTGTCTCGCTCTGTCAGTCTCATAGTATGGTTTATGTTAGGGTGGTTGAGGGGATATATTTTCAAGATTGTAATATTTGTACGTTTGATAAGTGTCATTTTAATTTGAATGGAATTGAATCTTAAGATGTTCTCGTGTAGTTACAAGCCGTTTCGTTTAAGCGTTTGAACCGATCCCATCCGACCATATTTAATAAGGTCTAACCTATTAATATCATGCTACTTTCAGGCGAGCTTTGAAAAAGTCTTGCAAGGTCTGCATAAGCATTTGCCTACAAACGCTATATTTAAAAGCAGACAAATCGAACGTCACTACGTAAACCCTCGAGAGATTCCGGACGGGGAGTTTCATTTCGACATTTTGTTAAAATCTCGTTCCTTTATAAGATATCTTATATAGTACGAGATTTTGATTATATAAGATATCTTATACAGCTATATGAGATATCTTATATATTATATGATATATCTTATGTAGAAAATTAAATGAGATATCTAATATACTATATGAGATATCTTATATATTAAATAAGATATTTGATAGAGAATTGAATTTAATTTCAATATGAGATATCTCTTATGCTATTAAAAAAATTTGATATATTGTTTCTGAAATACATTATCGACATTGCTCCTTGAATAAATGTTACGTTGGCTTGCCATAGAATGTACTAATTATAACATGATGGGAGGGAATTTTATGTAAATTAGTTTTGTGAAAAAAGGAACACAATGTATATATATATTATATTGATCTAGTCTCATTTACATTTCAAAAAATAAGTCACGTGTCGTAATCTTAAAATGTGTGTTTGCATATGTAAAACAGAGAGGCCTCGATTTTGAACTTTATATCAAAATAACACAACAGAGTAGACTTGTATCTCTGTAGGGGAGAAACAAGTGCTTATCTAGCATACCTATGTTCCTTCTCTACTGTATTACTGTCAGTATTGATGTATAAAATACCTACATATACCAAATCATAATGACGGTTCAAACTTAAAGGTATTCACAAAGCAATCTAGATCAGTATTGTAATCGTTCGTGCTGAATACGTGGGTTGATCAACAGTGTACATACGCTATACACTACTAAGGCTGAAGTTAATAAACCCATTCAACTCAGCGTTAGTTTAACGACGTTTACAGTAAAAATGCATTATTATGTAAACATAATACCTGAATGAAATAAATGCTATGCAGATGCAAAATATGCCAATAAAATCGATAATCTAAATACTGAAATACCAACACATTAGATAACACAGTTGTAACATTTCAACCCAACCAGGAAGTTTAAAAAGACTACTTTTAGACAATAGGCCATTATACAAACTGTGCAATGTTACCTCTCCGCCTGGGGCAGCGCCGGATTGTGGCTCCTTTTTAACTTTATACACTACTCCAAAAGTGCCTTGTCCAATCTGATCATGTTCAACGTAAGGACCATATCTCCTCCGAAGTAGTGCCGCCATGTTGTTCTATGTGCAGTATAGGTGTTAAACTGAAACCCGCCCCAACATGGGTACCAGCCAAAGTCTGTAATCATTAGCAACGACAATCGAATCATTATCTGGTTAAACGTATTTTCCCAAAGTTTAAATATAGCATTAGGAAATGGCAAAATTCCAACGGAAAAATACAGCAATATTCACTGATATATCGCTTCAAATATGTCTTTTATAATAATTATTTTGATTTATCAGGATATCATTAGGCAGTGATTTGATCGACTGTTATAAATACAATAAATGAAAATGATACAGAAGTATTACTACCATATTTTATCATATAACAGCATAGGTATATATCTACCCGGAGTACTTATATGCATCTACATTGAATTACATTATTATATGCCCGTAACAAAACAGCTACACAATTACTCATTACTCTAACGGGTATAATCTGTAGCCGCACGACAGTGTTTTGTCTCTCATACATAAAGGTATCATTGACAACATTTCCCCGCAGAAGCGAAGTATAAATTCCCGTTATCACCTAGGTAAATTAGTCCCTGCATAGAAAACAACAAGAGGCTTGATTCAGAATTATTGCTTATGGAAAACATAGCTTTGGATTTTCAAACTATTTTACTTAAGTTACAGCTGTGTTTATGATATTTAAAGGTATGCTATCTGAAGTTTATAGCACACATGAATACTGTGTGATAACTCAAAACACCAATACCCCATACAGCAGTGTGTACATGCCGTCCCCAACCAGGAAGTTGGAAAACTACTGTTGTATAGCTTAGAGTTATAACACAATGGTACCTGTCTGCTGAAGATTCCTCCGGGTAGATTGCTGCTCCTTCTACACCTTATATAGTAAGAAAGTCCCTCTAGCCGGTCTGCTCATATGGACTGACCACACCTACGAGGTAGCGAAGCTTTAAAATGGGTCTGTATACAGCATAGATGTAAAACTGACACCGGGCTAAACATGGACACCTGCCAAGCTTTGAGATAAATGTATATCCTAAAAGTTCAAATATAGCATTGAGAAGCGGTAAAATTCTTATATGTAAATATATCGATTTTCACAAAGCTTCGACTAATTTTCTTATTTTCTCCTTAATGGTGATTTTCGGAGGTAACAATCGATCTATAGCAAAAACATGTATATTGTCGTTCACTTTAATAATAGTAAGCATTCGTTGCTTTCTGTTCACTTATGCTATCTGTGTCAACAATGCTTAATTATCATACTAGGAGATGAATATATATTGGGTATGTCAACGGGTGTTTAAAGAAAGCAAAGTTTATTTTTTTATAAAGAGAACTTAAAAACGAATTCTACATTGAATACTTGGGACATCTACAAATATCATAGATACGTGTACTGCCATGTGTGGTGCATGACTCAATTGTCCTACCTTTTAACACCAAAACAAATCACCATTGTTGTTTCCGTACCGTGGTGTCGCTTGTAATTGAACCATCACTCGGGGGGTCGTTAGTTGTCTATGATCCCGTGTAACAGTAAAAAGAATTGGGTCTGGGTCAGAATTACTCATGAGTGTTCAAAAGTCTTGGGTCTGGTTCAGGGTTAACAGTAGGTGTTCAAAGGTCTTTGGTCTCGTTCTTCGTTACTAGCGAGGTGTTCAAAAGTCTTGGGCCTCGTTCAGCGTTACTAGTGGGGTGTTCAAAAGTCTTGGGCCTCGTTCAGCGTTACTAGTGAGGTATTCAAAAGTCTTGTGGGCCTCGTTCAGCGTTACAAGTGAGGTATTCAAACGTATTTGCTCTCGTTCAGGAGCACATGAAAGCTGTTCAAAAGGCTTGGGTCTCGTTCAGGGGCACATGAAAGCTGTTCAAAAGGCTTGGGTCTCGTTCAGGGGCACATGAAAGTTGTTCAAAAGGCTTGGGTCTCGTTCAGGGGCACATGAAAGCTGTTCAAAAGGCTTGGGTCTCGTTCAGGGGCACATGGAAACTGTTCAAAAGGCTTGGGTCTCGTTCAGGAGCACATGAAAGCTGTTCAAAAGGCTTGGGTCTCGTTCAGGGTCATATGAAAGTTGTTCAAAAGGCTTGGGTCTCGTTCAGGGGCACATGGAAGCTGTTCAAAAGGCTTGGGTCTCGTTCAGGGGCACATGAAAGCTGTTCAAACGTCTTGGGTCTCGTTCAGGGTCATATGAAAGCTGTTCAAAAGGCTTGGGTCTCGTTCAGGAGCACATGAAAGCTGTTCAAACGTCTTGGGTCTCGTTCAGGAGCACATGGAAGCTGTTCAAAAGTCTTGGGTCTCGTTCAGGGGCACATGGAAGCTGTTCAAAAGTCTTGGGTCTCGTTCAGGAGCACATGAAAGCTGTTCAAAAGTCTTGGGTCTCGTTCAGGGGCACATGAAAGCTGTTCAAAAGGCTTGGGTCTCGTTTAGGGGCACATGGAAGCTGTTCAAAAGTCTTGGGTCTCGTTCAGGGGCACATGGAAACTGTTCAAAAGTCTTGGGTCTCGTTCAGGGGCACATGGAAGCTGTTCAAAAGTCTTGGGTCTCGTTCAGGGGCACATGGAAGCTGTTCAAAAGGCTTGGGTCTCGTTCAGGGGCACATGAAAGTTGTTCAAAAGGCTTGGGTCTCGTTCAGGGGCACATGGAAGCTGTTCAAAAGGCTTGGGTCTCGTTCAGGGGCACATGGAAACTGTTCAAAAGGCTTGAGTCTCGTTCAGGAGCACATGAAAGCTGTTCAAAAGTCTTGGGTCTCGTTCAGGGGCACATGAAAGCTGTTCAAAAGGCTTGGGTCTCGTTCAGGAGCACATGAAAGTTGTTCAAAAGGCTTGGGTCTCGTTCAGGGGCACATGGAAACTGTTCAAAAGGCTTGGATCTCGTTCAGGGGCACATGGAAACTGTTCAAAAGGCTTGGGTCTCGTTCAGGGGCACATGGAAACTGTTCAAAAGGCTTGGGTCTCGTTCAGGGGCACATGGAAACTGTTCAAAAGGCTTGGGTCTCGTTCAGGGGCACATGAAAGCTGTTCAAAAGGCTTGGGTCTCGTTCAGGGGCACATGAAAGTTGTTCAAAAGGCTTGGGTCTCGTCCAACATGCCACTGTCCCCATACATTAGATCCTCTACTTTAATTTGACATGCAGAAACATTAACCAATACATTCAAATGTGTATCAATTTTATTGATAAAATTTAGCTATGCATATACAAATAAAACACAATGTTAAACTTCGAGAAGTTTTCCTTAGAGGTGAGTCTATTATTTGGAAATATTTCTAATGCCGTCAAAATATCAGTTTTAATTGAATTAATATTAACATGATATACAAATCAAATTATTCATTCTTTACTATATTCGACATCATAAGTACAAATATATAAACGAACCGTAAGAGGTGTGTATAAAAGGCACCAGTATCAACAGTGTAAGGTAAACACTTACAGTAATGAGTTCTTTCAGATATTTACTGCTTCCATCCGTATCCTATTCATATACATTCACTTTGAAAAGGCTGGATCAAGACATACATTTCGCTCTATAGCTGATCGTTAGAATTACGTTAGAATTATTACATTATCGTTAGAATTAAAATATACAGGTAAATACACCATGAATCACATCACTATCCAATAGTTATGCTGAGAAACATACGCACTCACCCACGATATAAACATAAAACTATTAATAATACTAAATCAATTCTATTTAGAGTAATGTGGATTTTTTTCTCGTTTTCGTCCTTTACTATGAGACATGAGACAGAACAGGTATATACATATAGGTATACAGATAGTTTACTTTGACATCGATATATACATATATAAATATATCTTTAGTTTTCAATGTATGCTTTATTTGCTATTGTATATATATTGTAAACATTTTTGCATATCATATGTATATATGAGTATAAAACAAACACAGATGACAATCATTTTCTTAGTACTGCCGCTTTCATCTCTTAGGAGGTTTGTCAGATATCAATAAACAGTTATTCTGGTAAGCCACATAAGAGATGAAAGCCCTTTGTAAGTAATACGAACCCCTAAGGCATTTGTGATTTTACATTATCATTTAAACATCACAAGGACTTTTGGTACTTTTCTGATTTTTTTTAAATGTGTATAGTGAGTACCATTATCAATACTTTTAATGGGTCACAAATATCACATAATATATAACATGTAAAACACTACAACAGAATATTAGTTGTCATTCATGAAAATCAATGAAAAGAAATTTAAAGTTAAAACGAATTTAGCGTAACTGCCCATTACATTGCACTAATAAAGTAATAAAACAATGTTTCTAGTCTTAACAATAATATGACGAAAACAATGTGAAACAAAAATGTATAAGCGCAGGTGCTTTCATGGCCGGATGTAGTCCGTGCCAGCGATGATGGGAGGATGTGCTCCCGTTATGGTAGTTTGATCAGATAAGTTTAAAATGCTTTGTATAAACTGACATCTAGATATAATATATAAGGCGATTCAATGATGGTATCCGTGTTAATCTTTAATTTTTCATATTTTGTCACTAGTTTAATCGATTTTGAGTTCAGATTATAATTTTGTTTATGCTTTGGTATGCCCTGAACTGATTTTTGTTTTCTTGTCCACTTGATAGATGACGCAACACACACATATGCTGCACCTCTTAAATTTAGTTATAGATATAGCATTCCGAAAAAAATAATTAAACTGCACCATACAGCTCTTTCGTCCTCATAGGACTCTTCAGTGATGCTAGGGGCCAAAAGGTGGGAATCCAAAATTTCTAATGTAGAAGCAGAAGGGTCAGATGCGTAAAACCCTTTTAATTAATGAATTTAGAAGTAAAATTAAACTAGTTCTGTATAATTTCAAATCGTGTTCTACGAAATTGTGTATATTATGTACCGTGCCACTACTCAAATGAGATTAACTGTGGCTATGGAGGCTCCAGAAAACCTCGGGGAATAAAAAAAATCACCAGCAGAGTCTGCCACCCCCTATCATTAAAGATGACATTATCATAACAAGGTATTATACAAATTGATATAGATAACTACAACAGTTAACGAGCATATGGTATGACGTTTAAAATCCGACCTGTGATGGAATATAAACATAATGATGAGCGAAATTACACATATGTTTGATATGAGAAAACATTGAATATCAACCGTCCATATAAGCATAGAAAACAGACAAATATATGTATATACGGATTTCTATATTTTTTGTATTACATGGAGATCACGTAATGGATTTCAATTGGTTTGTTAAATATATATTTAGTTGTGAATATAACATACATCAACATTCCTGATACGCTATGTACATCAATCGGTGCACAAGCAACTAGCACTACAGCTCAGCTATAGGGCCACATGAAAGCACAAAATAAGCAACATCGTTATGATGTCTTTGTTACTTCGAACCTATGAAATATATCTGTTATATATGCCAACTTTTTTCTATCCATGACCATTTCTATTGTTGTGGTTTTTGATAAAATTTGTATTTGTTGTGTTTATTTTATATTTACATTATTTACCATCAACGATTTTATACAAAGAATATCTTTACTATAAATCACAATGAACGAAAACGTTCAAGCTATTGGGAAAAAAGAATTTGTGAACGGCTCCTAAAATGTTAACGATTTTTGTTCTTAGCTGGAAAGTTCCTGAAAGTAGCTGAACATAATTTCAGCATGTCTCTATATTGATATGAATCGGACCTACAGGTGAACAACAAGTCACCAAACTGTTTTGCCATACACACTAGTGTTTCATTACAATTTATTCCTTCTTTGTTTACAGTGTAAAAGTGTATTCCTTCCTTCTATAAAAAAAACCAAAACAAATTGGTTACGAAGTATTCGGTATACACGAAATACCGGTATATGTTTTGACGTGCCGTTACATTCCTTATGGTATAACTATGAAGTAAACAAAACATTATACCACGTCAAAATTTCGTATACAGGGCTTGCATTCATGAAACCATTCTCGTGTTCAAGCATAGATTTGGTGTCCAAGACATATTTCTTGTTCCGGCTTTAATTTGTTTAAAATCCCTTAATTGTTAGAGCTTTTTAGGAAAAAATATCCATGGCGCGGAAAACTGTTTTCAATACTTACTTTTTCATCGTCGATACTAGTTATTTAGGTAAGTTTCAAGAAAGCTGGCTTAAGTACAGACACCATGCCTGAGAACGAGAACTTTGTCACGAATACGGGCCCAGGTCACCGAAATATGATGTCCTATGTATGGACCTACTAAACAGAAAATTAATAAATCGCGCCAGTATTTATCATGCTGGTCACCTGGATATATTTAACAACATGTTGTTATGTTCCCTGAAATGCTGGACAAAGTAGGGAAATGATAATAAAACACACTTTGTGGAACCCTTTGATCCCCTGTCATTCTGCTCTACAGACTGGTGTGTTCTGGTTCCAATACGAAATACTCGTGGTTTTTCGGTTCCAGATACTCGGGTGATGCCGGGGGATCCTGACTTCCGGTCTGCCCTTGGTAAACAGGGTCATTCATTGCCGAGTATTTGCCACTTGGGAAGTGACTTAATTTTTTCCCGCTGGAAGCATTGTATCCGACAGAAGATGGACCGGGACCGGATTCTGAGGTAGACTTGTTATTTCTAACAGACGGGATGGGGACTTTCGACTGCCGCTGTGCCTCTTTGATATCACTGTCACTGATGTAGCAGTATTCGGCTTCCTCGTTCTTATTTATAGCTCGTGCACCACTAGTAGCAGCGTCCAACTCGTCATAAACGTTTCCTTGGGGCGCTTTATCCCTGACAACCGAAAGCCCGGAGTAGGACTCCCCTTTACCGCCTGATGCCGTCGGCTGGAATAGAAATAGGATTAGGAATGGTTTTAAGGTCCGTTTGCTTTTTGTAATCTGATCTCATTTGTATGTTATAACGTGCAATTATTTAACCAGTCGAGTAACTAGAACTGTTGATAACACTGCGATGTGATATCAAACACGAAATATATGTCAATAGAATAACTAATGTCGTTCTTTAATTATCATAATAAAATGATTACCAGGAATTAAGAATATTTAGTTACAAACCTGTTCCGCGTCATTAAATCCGCGGTTCCTGTAGGCCATGGTAACGTTTGATTTGGTTTCTGGTTGTTTCCTGTTCCTGTAATATAGATTTAGGAATATGCTGTCATTTATGGATGTTAGTCAAATACTGACTGTTAATGATATGTTACTATAGATAAACAATACTTTTCTATGGGAGATCATGCAGTATAAGCCTTTTATAGATAGACATACATCATTCTCTGTATAACCGTTTATCCTTTACATTCGGTGATTTTGAATCGTTTACAAGGGGGGGCATGTATTTATATAATGGTCACCATATATCATCTGTATGAAGAATAATCTTTTTTTTTATTTGACATAGGTAACCACGTATCATTATATCTAGGATATACTATCTTATATGAGGATTATATATTTTCTATATGGGTAATCACAAAATTATTTTCTTCATTAAATGATCGTATATCCCTTATATCGATGTCTCAATATTCTTTATAATGATAATAATCAATTATTTCTGTTAAGAATCATGACACGGTATATTTTCTATCAAAGATTCTATACAACTGATTTATATTTATTAACACAACCAGGAGAAAACCCGAGGAGACATTTTTTCTGATAAATACCTTCGTCTGGACCAGATACAGGCGAGGACGACGATGGCGGCGACAACAGCAACGACCCCTCCTATGGACCCACCAATCGCGGCGGAGTTAGACGACTTAGCAGCTGGCTGAGCCGTAGTGGGAGCCGGAGTTGGACCTGGAGTTGGAGCTAGAGTTGGCGCTATAGTTGGAGCTGATGGTCCTGTCAACGTTAAGTCAAGTTAAGTTAATTCTCCTGTACATATCACCACTAAAGAAGCAGCGTGAGTTCATTGGGTGATGTATAAATATTTAATAAGCATTTCTTTTTAAAATGTTTCACCCAATATTCATGTTCAGTGAAAGTGGTTTATGCTATCGAACAAACAAGACAAGCCATGTACTTATGGTACAAAAAAATTATGTACTTATTGTCTGTTCACTGCATCCAAATTAAAAATGGCATTTAAATGTTTTCTTCAATTCAGCGCCATATATATAATATATAAATCTGATTTACTTCAAATCAAACTGAAATCGGTATATGTTTCATCCGGTTGTCTTATCATAAAAATAACATCAGTAATGTTTAAACGTTCAATAAGACTATAAAATATTTATAAACAAAAAATTGTTACAAAAATCAAGTAGATGATAAAACAATAATTCACAAAAAGAAAAGGAAAATACATGTACTAATGAGTATTATCAAGGGAAATTATGAAACGAATAATTATAGAAATAATACTAATTGTAATATACTTATGAAATTACAGACATGTTGTCGAGATGCTAAAAAAATATCGTCAGAAACTGGAAAAATGACATATCGAAATGTATATAACAGCAACAGTAATACTGTAGAATCGCAATGTTTACCGTCCACATAAAGGTATGTCCCGTCCCATATATAGCCATGGCTGTTGGCGGCCTCACAGATCACAGTAAACGACACATCTGTCCTGTAGTGGAGAATGCTGGTCGTGGACCCCGTTAGCTGTGTGTTCTCTATTCGGGAGGGTTTCTTATTGGCCGAGACGTCTGAAACAACAAAAGAGACGCCCGGGCTACGGTGGGATACCAGAATGACGATTTGTGAAAAAGCATGTTTCACAGCCAAAAAAACAGTGTGATACGTCGATGACTAATACGTTATGTTATCTGTTACCTTAATCAGACAAACTACCAGTAAAACTTTGGTTTAGTTTGGTTTACGTCCTATTAATAGGCAGTGTCATTTAAGGACGTGTCAGGTTGTATTTGGAGGTGGAGAAAAGCCGGAGTACCCGGAGAAAAACCAGTAAAGTGCATGTACATTACACAAGTGTGTAAAATATACACGAAAAGTCGATAAATGACGTCGATTCGGATACGCTGTAAAGCGTATGTAAAACAGCTGTTATATATGTACCGAAATGACTTGATTCATCAACACTTTGGCTAATACTTTGCTTTAGGTGTGCGATTTGTTTATGACGTCACAATATTGTTATTACACGTGTGTAATACCATTTTTATGACATGGCCGTATGGCATGACTGAACGAGTCAGTTATGTACGTGATAAATATGTATTATATATATATATAATTTTGTTTTATAGAAATTCATGCAAATATTAATTTTTCATGACATTATCAAATCATAAAACTGACTGAGCACGGTGTGTACATACCTGCGACTGGAGTGGCGTCGATGTACCACGTGATGGTCGGTTCGGGTACACCGGAGGCACTGCAGTTGAAGCTGACCTGTTCACCGGCCCTTGTTTTGATAGGATTGGGTTTTCTGATCCAGTTAGGACTCTCTGTGTAAAGTACAAACAATAATAACGTAAGTTTACAAGCAGTGCAGCTCTTAGTATTGATCTTTTCATAGATAAGATAGACCTGCTATTATTCACCAAGCACTGTTGCAATTGATGATTATGTTGATGTCGTGTTGTCGCCTGGTTCATGATTTCTGGTTGTCGCTTTTGTAGCAATAAAAAGCGCGACTTTTTCTATACTAAATCTCAAGTTGTCGCAGTTTTTAACAACAATGCTATAATGCAACAAGCGAACGTAGCGACTACATCACAATACAAGGTGGCCGAAATCAATAATAAACATTATGCTTAATAATGGCTTGGAAAATGGTGCTATGACAATATATATTACAGTTACTCATGAATTATTGACACACTTTTGGAATAAAATACTTTGATAGTAAAAAAAAACATACAAAGGGAGACAACTTAAAATAGGATTAAGAATGTTTATTATTAAAGCATACAAAGGGAGACCACTTGAATTATAATATCAAGAATGTGTATTAAAAGGAGACTGCTTGAAATTATACTAAGACTTTAATTATTTTAGCAAACAAAGGGAGACAACTTAAAATAAAACTAAAAATGTTATTATTATAACACACAAATTGAGACAGCTTAAAAAATATTAAGAATGTTTATAAGTATAACATACAACGGCAGACAACTAAAAATAATATTAAATATGTTAATTATTATCGCATACAAAGGGAGAAAACTCAAAATAATATTAAGAATGTTTATTATTATTGCCAATTTTCTCCAATACGTCGTTTAGTATAAACTTTATTTTATTTCTTTTTCAATTCAATACATACTGAATATCACATACACAAATTTTGAAATTGGATTTGGAAACAAGTTTTGCAACTTATATTAATCCATCTCCATTGAAATAATTACGCTTGAAAATTGAGGACTACATTTCATTATAATATTGAGAAAGAGAACAAAATTTAACGGTACGTTGGGTATGGAAGGAAAATGAGTAATGAAAGGTTAACGATAAAGGAGAACGAGAAGGGAAAGAGAGGAAAGAGAGTAGAGTAGAGACAGTTGCTCAGCTTTTTACACTGTATTTAGTGATGATGAACAGTGAATTATGTAAGATTTAATCTGTATTCAGTTGTTGTAAACAGCTAAGTACATGAAGGATGTAACTGTAAACGACGGGTAGACTAACTATAAAAATAGAAATATGGAAGAACAGAAGAGAAATAACTCATTCAAATCTTCGGGAGCATGAAATTGGACGATTTATCTCAGTGAACATACGTACACGGAGTGGGGAATAAAGACGACAGTGGAGCAAATAATGTTCGTTGTTGTCGTTGTCTTCCATACATGAGCATAAAGGGCTATCAATAAGATTTCTACGATGTAAGAAAAATCTAAGAGAACTGCACTCCATTCTAAGTCTAGCTTGATGGGTTTGGCCTAGCCTGCTACCAATAAAATAGAAAGATGGGACTTTGTGAGATGGTTCATACAGGTAGTTTTTTAATCTAGAAGTAGAGGGGTAATCTTTTATAGAGTCTGGCAAGGAGTTCCAGAGATCAATTACTGAAGGTAGGAAAGACTTCCTATACAGACTAGTACGACATAATATAGGACGAAAATTGTTGCTGACACGGGTATTGTGGGCATGAATGCTATTGTTACGACGAGGGAGCATATCTTTTAGGTATTTTGGGACTAAATCATGGACCATTTTATGAAAGTGGATTATCTTGTGATGTTTACGTCTTTGTTCGAGAGGAAGCCAACCGGTTTCGAGATAAAGCTTAACTCTACTAGTGAGCCTAGTACCACCTGTGACTATGCGTGCTACTTCTAGTTGGAGGTCTTCTAGTAAGTCAGATTGAGATTTGGTAAGGCAGTCCCAAATTATATCACCATACTCCAATATGGGTCGAATAAGAGTAAAATACAAAGTTTGCAAAGATCTACGATCTAAGGTTAATTTGAATGTACGCAAAATGTTAATTTTTGGTGATATCTTTGATTTTAAATAATTAATGTGTTCGGTCCAACAACCAGTTTCAGACAGAAATAAACCGAGGTGTTTGTGCGACGTTACTTCAGTAATGACTACATTGTTCATAATAAGTGGGAGATGAAGAGGCGTAATAGTTTTCCTTCTTTTTAGTACGGTTTCTGTTTTAACAGGATTGAATTTAACCAACCATCTTTTGGACCATTCATATATTTTATCTAAGTCATCATTTAGAATTTCTGCACTAATTCTATAGGAGAATCAATTATAGTGTACAAGGAGGTGTCGTCTGCAAATAACTTAATTGTAGCAATTATATCTTTTACAATATCATAAAAATAATAAATAAAAGAGGGCCCAATATGGAACCTTGAGGAACCCCAGCTTTGACATTTGACCAATTTGAACTTTTGCCGTTGATAACAACTCTTTGCTTACGATTGTAAAGATAGTTTTCAAACCACTTAAGCAGTGAACCCCGAATTCCAAAGCAAGATAATTTACGAAGAAGACCTTTATGCCAAACACGGTCGAAAGCTTTGCTTATATCACAGAAGATCATTCTTATTTCTTTACCGTTGTCTAGAGCAGAATATACATCATGAATTATCGCAAGAAGCTGATTGACAGTTGAATCACCATGTCGGAATCCTGACTGGTTGGGGGATAAAAGGGAATGGTCATGTAAGAAATTATACATATACTTAAAGACGCACTTTTCCATTAATTTGCCGACTATGGATAGTAATGGTATAGGCCTGTAAGTGGACAATATGGACTTATTATCTTTTTTATACACAGGGGTGACATTTGACATTCGTTCATTCATACACATTGTGATAATTTGCGAATATCATACGTAACGCGCCCCGCTATAATGATGATGACACTGATTTATGTAAAATAGCACTTTAAGCATATAGGACTTACTTTCGACTGTAAGTTGAAAGTTGATGCCGCCGGTGAAAGATGTTCCGGGAACGGTACACTGGTACCCCCTAGCGTCCGAAAACCGAACATTCCTCAAGGTCAGAGTTCTGCCGTAATCTGTCACCTTGTCCTGTGTCATCCGGGCTCCCCTGTCGTCATACCATTCCACCTGAGGTAATGGTCTGATGGAGCGAAAAAACACATCAACTTTTGTTTTTATTTTTATACATGTAATGTCCAGCTAGGTATATGAGGGGGAAATACTACCTAACTGGCAAGCTAGCTTTTTCAGTCATGCGGTATAACCCGGGGACCCCTTCACGCTAGTTACATGTAAGCAACGATTAGCGTGGTCAGTAGTCGGATGGGTGACCGCCTGCAAGTTACATATATATATATATTGAAATACTGTTTCACCCGAAGAAGAAATACCAGAGCGGCAACGCACATATGAATCTGAAGAATCGAAGTTGATACAAAAACTAATTAAAAGTAAAGTAAAATAAGTGGCAGATTTTCTAGCCATATCCACAAATATATCATCATTTAGTTATCAGTGTCAGAAACGATTGTGTATAGGCACTATACCAAGCGATCCTATTCCGTTTTCTCTGGAATTCCTTAACACAATGTAGCATTAAACTAATCGTTACGGTTTGTTTTTGCTGTTGTTGTTTTTATTTCCTTTTAATCTTTAATATAAGCACATGTTTAACGTTCTTACCTGCCTCCAACGATACACGTGATCATGACGTCACTTCCGTGTAACCCTACCGGATACTCGTCCGAGTGCCATATGAGCTGGGGTTCAGTGGTCTGACTTCCAGCTGATATAGATGTTCACATATATAAAAAGTTCATTGATAACAAACATTCAACACGCCATGAACTAACTAAGTTTAGTTGCATTCAGTTAAGGCCAATCTGATGACATTTAAGTAAAAACAAGGGAAATAATCCCGTATATCGATAAGTCGATCTTGAAAATATTCTTTTGTAGATTTCAGACGTAAAAATATCGGTTAAACTTGCTCAGAATTAGCAAAACACTAATTTCCGTGTTAATATCTAAACATATCAAACCCCTTTGCGAATTAAAACAGCGTAACTTAATATTTCACAACTCATTGTTCACTACAGTTAATCGAAGAAATTATATAAAACTACGTAAGAAAAAGTTATTAAGTTATATGGTCCACCTCAACATACGTCAATAACTGTATACTGTACCTGTGGACTGTAAGTTGAAGATTGGGCCATACGTGGTTTTTTGGAGTATAGCATTGTGGATGACACATCTGTAACTACCGGTATCCGAGTTCTCAATGTACAGGGCGTGTAGATTTCCTACACAGAAATAAAGAATTCAACTATCTTCATTACGTAATACGGTTTGTTAATTTGACAATGATAAACTGAATTTCGTCTTTCGTATAAAATTTTATATCAAGCAACCAAACCTTGTGCTTCATGTTACGCCGTACCCATGATATACATTGTTTTATTTAAAAGCACGTGTATGCATGTAGAAGACAACGCGATAGCTCGAATCAGGAGTAGTTATAAACATAGCATCTACGGAGTGTCACTAAAATATGATGGTATCCATTTTACATCACAACCATTATATGTCAAAATGCACGATTTAGCTCTGGGCTGAATCCGACTTTTATGCCTTGATTTTGTTAGAAACAATACAAAAACTGTTTGTATTGTTCAATTTAGAAAACAAAATTGTATAGATGTTCTTTTTTTCTGACTTATAGTCCCGCTGGTAAAGGTTAGATAGAATAAAACATACATGTTTACTTTTTGCATTCATTAGACATTAATGACACTGCCTCATGGCACTAGGTGTGAAGAACAAATTAACTAATAACGTTACTTGTTTCGATCTAATAGTGTAAAACAATTTTAACAATAGCAGAGAGATGATAGTTAAATTAAGTCAGTGTACACAAAAATGAGACATTTGGAATAATTAGAGGTAGGTGTTTTGATATGACGTCAATCAACCTTAATGGGAATCAACCTGAGGTTTAGTCTCACCTAGCATACATTTGAAAAATACCTTGTCTCACCTAGCATACATTTCTGTTTTCACACCTATTGACAATTTGGCTATAGTCTGTTTCATAGTAATTATATATAGGTGGTGTTAAAAGATATACGTATATATATGTTATTATAGAACAACTGTATATCTATTTTAATGAAAATGTGAATTATATAATATATAATTCACATTTTCATTAAAATATATAGTATCTTTGTAATAAATTGCAGCACCATTTTGTAGATTATAATGTTAAAAAAATATATTTTATTAAAGTATACAGTGCAAAAGTAACTTTTGCATTGCACATATGTACTCTTAATTGTTAACAATAAATCATATGTTATATTCATAAATTATTAATTTAACTGTACAATGCAAAACGGTTAGAAGGAATTAAAATCCTACTAGATAACGGCCTATGATACACATTCAACAATTAATACTTCGTAATGATAAAATTTAACCTTAATTACTCAAATATAAAATGACTTTTAAACATTGCATATACATTCGTTTATGTGAACATATCTTAAGTATTTCAGAATTATGAACATAGAGATAAAAATATTTATAATGTCTAATGATGCTTCCAAAACATCATATGTGCTTTGAAATACTTATATAGTAGATATTGGTTTTCAGGCAGGGTCTCCAATTTTGGTTCTACAATGTACAGTGTTTTACTGAAACTTTTAAATTTAATTTGACTATATTTCTGGAAACAGTAGATTGATCGTCACCAAATTAAAGTGTAAAAATCAACAGTATATGAAAGTTTCATAGATTATATAGTTTAATATGAATAGCTAGATTTTAATAAAAGAAGAGATTGATTTATTTAAAATTTAAAAAGTATTATGTGTATAATATATCATTGCATAAGATGAACAATCCAAATTCAATGTATAAGTTTAAAAAATATCATCAATCACTATAGATAAACAGTTCAGATAATTTTTGAAAAGTATATATACTGGGTATGTATAATGTATATATCCGTGATTCAATTTAAATCGTAACTAATACATGTACTTTTGTTTAACGGCTAATCAGTCAACAAAACCATAATACAACACTTTACAGCATTGTGTATACAAACAAAGAGAAGTTATACTCAGGGAGCAGTGCATTTCTTTTTCATTTTCTGTTCTCAATTACTGGGTCAATTTATTAGGATGATTTTCTAATAGTAATGTTTGATGTGGTTGTAATACACATATAGCATACAAAATTAACACAGTTGAAACCATTTCTTGTTTTTCTTAAATTACTCACAATTGAAACCAATATTTAAATTTCTTGTAATATTTCAATGGAAAACGACCTAGTTCAGAATATATTAAATTATTCGGGGTAGATGTTTTAACATTAAGTATGTTAGGTAAGATAGTTACAATATGATACAGACTATAGTTTACCTGTAATTAAATCCTATTGTTCTCTACCTGACACAAAATCTCACTTAGCATACACCCAACATCTTACCTGTATATAGGAAAATACCAAATGTATGCTACGTGAGACGACACCCAACCTGAAACCATTAGATATGCTATCACACAGCTTGAAAAACAAGGGAATTCAAACTAACTTCCAACAATTAATGAAAAAATATCAGCATTAGATAAAACGACGGAATAAGTAGCTATTGTAATTATGACACCTTATCGCTTTCTTGATTTTTCAGGTGGATGACGACACAGTATAGCTGTCAGACTTGGTTGAGGTAAAACAACAAGTGTATCACATAGGCGAAACGTATGACATCCGAAACATGCGTGTCAAAATACACTTTATTACATTTTTGCCAGTGAAATATAGAAAATTATCAAACTGATAAAACTTAAATGTTCACTGCAGTGATGACCAGTGAAAATATAAGGTTTTGCAGTGTAACGTGAAAAAGGGACCCGCCAATAAAAAACTACCCGGGCTCATTATTCTACGTTGCAAAAGTTACCCGGGGTCGTTATTTCACAGTAAAAATCTTACACAGCCATTTGTAGAAAAATGACCCTAAGCGATATTTCTGTAATTTGACCCGTGAAAAAGTGACCCGCCGTAGATTTCAACGGTGGGTAGTTCCCACACGGGTCATTTTTTTCATATTGCACTCGAACTGTTGTATGAGTTGTTCCCCTTGATCGAATCGAACTCCCCCATTGCCCCCTAGCATTGAAGGCTCGGCATTGTTGTCGTCTGCTAGAACTTGTCTATTGGGGAAAGACGATCTTGAAGAAATGGCAACAGCAGTAGATATTGATGAGATACTATTTCAGGATTTAATAAGTCATCAATTGGAAGATGAGAATGGTTCAAATTTTCCGATCAACTGATCCCAATCAGCTGTGAACCCGATCGGTTGTGATTTCGGCGGATTAGGCCTAGCAATACATGTACTTTTCAGTGGATAGCCTATATCATAGGAAAGTAAAGAGAAAAACAAATGAAAATATGTTTTCAGGCCTGTTTCGAAATGCAATAAAAAGAAAATTGAATGGTTTGCCGTTTAATATCAAATATATTTCACTTGTATGGCAGATTTTGTTCTTTTATATTCACTCGTGCTACGCACTCATGAAAATATAAAGGAATCTTCTATACTCGTTAAAGATATATTAATATTAAACGGCAAACCATTGAATATCCTCTTTATATAGATTTGACTACATAGAGAGACAAAATATATTATATGTCATCAAATGAATTGTTTGCAAATATGTTCAAAATACCAAATTTACCGAAAATATCTGATGCAATTCTTTGGTCATATTGAATTCGGGACTGTGGTGTTGCACTACTGGCGGTAGTGAGCTTCACCCAGTATACTTCCGGTTCCGGTACACTGTGAGGGATTTCACATGGTAGCGTGTGTGGGTCGCCTTGGTAAGCCGTCTCGTCGATAATGACGTTCTGTTTAGCATGATCCTCTAACACTGCCTGTATTAGCCGAATCGGGTACGAAATGGTGTGGCCGAAGTCATTGCTGACATAACAAATATATTCTCCTTCGTCAGCCTGATCGGGGTTTATTATTTCGTGATTTAAGTCGAAAGTCCCTCCACCGCTTCCAAACACCTTAAGCTTTACAGGAATTCCATCCCTTTCCCATGTTAATCTGTAAAATAAACAATCAGGTTATCAAATTGAACTGATCATGTCAGAAACATTTTATGGATATTTCACTTAAGGGTGTACTCTTGTGAGGTTTCAGTCACTTTCAAGTCTCGTTTATGTCTCATTAAAAGGTTTTATGTTATATTGAAGAAAGTATGATCAATTTTAATAACATATATGCATCTGAAAATTGTTTCAAAAATATAAGTGTTTGTTGCTTGTAGAATTTTTTGACATGAATTTTTAAAAAAATACCAATTTGGCGGCCATTTTGAATATGCGTATTTCTGTCTATTTTATGCACTTCCCGAATTGGCAAAATCTCACCATTTTGATGCTAGATTGATCTCTTAAAACATCAGTGTTTAGCCATTATTAATTATAGCAAGCTAATTTTTGCTGTACAGCTGTATAATGTTCACTTTTATAGAAATATTATGCTACAAAGTGGATAGCTATACAATTTTTATTTTTTTTCATATATTTAGTGTTACTGGGGCAGTTTTTATTTTTGAAACCGAAACTGTGAAAAATAACACAAATAATAAAGGGACAAAAAATTAAGCACACTAACCCCCCATTTTTATGACGGTTTTAGAAAGAGAAACCCATTTTCTTTTCATCCACCAAATATTAAAGAAAAGTTTGAAATCAGAACTTTTTTTATTAAGCGTTAAATCTGCAAAAAATGGTGAAAAAAGAGGATTTTCTCTTTAAAAAATAAGGGGTAGGGTTAACTCAAATTGCTTTCCTGCGTAAAAATATAAAGTTAGAGAAGTTTTACCTTCATAACTTAAAAGAAAACAATATTTTTGTCATTTCTGCAAACATTCATACATTTCGAATTACAAATTCGGAAGATATTATATGAAAATGTCCCACAATCGGTCGAAACTACAAAATTGACTTAAAATCCCTTATTAGGTCATATTGGTATCTTTGACCGATGATAACACAAAAACGAGCACACTGACATATCATTATTTTTGCATTTGTTGGCATGCCTTGATCTCCCTTTTCCAAACATGTATATTAGAAAAAAAGTTTGATACAGGAAAAGTTTGACTTCTCAGAGGTGGACATCCTTTTAAAGTGGCGGATGCTGCTGCCGAATAGTCAAGGACTAGACAAAACGTGAACTTTATTGTCATCATGATCAAAATGATGATGAATATCGGCAACTGTTGGACAAAAGGATACCACAAAGTGTCCAAAGATGCGGAATGATGTTGATGGCTTTGGGAGGTAGATGTTCATTATGACATAATTTAGAAAATCGTATTATTTCATGGTCAATGGTTATGACATCGTCGGAAACCCACGGTACACGTCTCTAACTTGTGTGTCACAAATACCGTGGGTTTCCGACGATCTGGTGTTGATTAAGCTCCTATCATGACAGTTGGTTCGTTGTCATTGCCTCGGTATGTGCATTGAGTACTTGCCATTACTGTACTCAACTTAGTCTCTGCTGTATTTTTATCAGTTTTAGTTAAAAGAAAGGTTTAAACTGCGGTATGATCTTGGTTTTATGGGGGGGGGGGGGTTTATTGTTTTGTTTTTTGTTTTGGTTTTGTTAAATAAATTTGAAACATTTAAAATATATATCGACGACAACACTAAAGGATGTTTGATCGGTTATGCTGCCCTGTTAAATACATTTTTTGAAGTAAGAGTGTATTATTTGAGCGCAATAACAAATATCGGTTATCATTACTTGATATATAGTGGAATTGAAACTTCAGCATAAAGCAAAAGTGTATGTACTATAAGTCCAGGGACAAGTAAAGGGAGACTTAACATTTAGATATTTTGTATGTTTTGAACCAAGCGCAACTTCTATATTAAAAAAAAAAGTATGTATACAAATATCAAAAATGATGCAAAACTTTATTTACGTGATCCAGTTATGATATTTATGATTGAAAAAAATACGCACAGACAATGTGGCTCGTGGCTAAAATAAACAATATCATAAATAAAATTATTAATTAAGACAAAACTGAACTAAAAGCTTTAGGGACAAACCTAATAGTAATATGATGGACAGGGACATACATACCCCAATAGGGACATGTCGTACCTAACAGGAAGCTGAAGGACAGGGACATACCTCATAATTACTAGGCATAGCTTATAGGGACTTACCTAAAAGGGACATGCCGTACCAATTGGGGACTTACCTACTAAGGAAATTACCTTCACAACAAGGACATTACTAAAAGGGACATGGCTTATAAGTTCATCATAGGGACAGACCTAATAAGGACATATATATATTAAGGAAGTGACTTACCTAATAGGGACGGGACTCAGTGTTCCTAATTAGGACTTACCTAATAGGGACGTGACTGACCTAATAGGGACGGGACTCAGTGTTCCTAATTAGGACTTACCTAATAGGGACGGGACTCAGTGTTCCTAATTAGGACTTACCTAATAGGGACGTGACTGACCTAATAGGGACAGACCTAATAAGGACATATCTAATGAGGAAGTGACTTACTAATAGGGACGTGACTGACCTAATAGGGTAGACCTAATAAGGACATATCTAATAACGAAGTGACTTACTAATAGGGACGTGACTGACCTAATAGGGATAGACCTAATAAGGACATATCTAATAAGGAAGTGACTTACTAATAGGGACGTGACTGACCTAATAGGGACAGACCTAATAAGGACATATCTAATAAGGAAGTGACTTACTAATAGGGACGTGACTGACCTAATAGGGACGGACCTAATAAGGACATATCTAATAAGGAAGTGACTTACTAATAGGGACGTGACTTACCTAATAGGGACAGACCTAATAAGGACACGTGTTATTGGTAGACACTTACCTAATTGGGGTAGATCCGTCCGCACGACATGCTAACATGATACTAGAGTTGGACACAGCCGAGTAATACATTGACTGCTGAGGCTGGGACAGTAGTTTGGGGGGACCATCCCGAGCTGCCGAATAACAATAATAATCAATTAGTTGTAATTAAAAATTCAGTCCTAGGTTGAAGAAACAGCTGTATGAGGCAGTTTAATGATTTTTTTCGGCATACTGTATCTATTATTAAATTCAAAAGGTGCAGCATATGAATGGTTAACGTTATCTTCCATATTGTTATCAATAATATAAAGTAAATCTTCAAATGGGGAAAAATCTACATAGTTAAAACAGAAAATTATTAAACGATAAGAACATGTTACTTGAACATCTTTCCACAATTATTTTATCTTTGCTTAATCAAGTTGGACTACATAACGCTGGGACGGATTTTCGCTTCAATGTTTTGATTATATACTTCCTTTTTATCACCAGTTGCTTGTATATTTTTATGTGATCAGTGTTATTGTTTTACAATATCAGAACACTTGGTCTTATTTTGTATTTTTACAATTATCTCCGGTGTAAATCTTTCCTGTGTTCATACTTGCCTTAAGTTTATATTAGTCGATTTTGGGTTCGGATTATGTTTTTTGTAATCCTTTCTTTTTTTTCACTTAGACAAACATACAAGTTGGTACTGCACTCGAAGGCTACATAAACCGACGGTTCAGCGAACATATACCGGGGGTTCAGCGAACATATATCGAGGGTTCAGCGAACATATACCGGGGGTTCAGCGAACATATACCGAGGGTTCAGCGAACATATACCGAGGGTTCAGCGAACATATACCGAGGGTTCAGCGAACATATACCGGGGGTTCAGCGAACATATACCGAGGGTTCAGCGAACATATACCGGGGGTTCAGCGAAAACTCCCTTATTCCACCAGGATTGATGATGACATGGTAAGATCTATCTCTTTAAGTAGAACTTATGTGGCTGTACGTGTATATGGCTGTTAATATTCAACGCGCACGAATGTCTATGGGTTTAATAACATTTTTAAACGTCTGCGATGTACAATGTTTACCGTAATTTCTTGCGTAATACCCGCACAGGTGTATATCCCGCTGGGAGTAAATTTAGGCACTTTTGATGTTTTTGTAAAATAAATACCAGATAGCCCGCACTGATAGATTACACGCGGGTTATACGTCAAATGTATCCTGGTAGGTACTAGTGTACTTCGTATGTGACGTTATTATTCAATGTTTCGAATGTTGGAAATCAGAGACATATGATGAACATATTGCGGTTTTTCTTAGATATAATTAATGCCATATAAAAACTCATCATAGCATATTTCTCCTACAAATAGCGTTGATCTACATGTTGATACATCTGGAAACATATAACGACGTTAAGCCCGCATTTGTTTTATAATTTGGTTTAAAAATCAACAGAAAGTCCCCATCGGCAGTTAGCCCGTACTAGGCAACTTCTGCTGTCAAAAGTCGTATAGTCCGCGGGCAATACACAGGAAATTACGGTCCCAACTATGGCACAGACAATATTACATCAGCCGATATAAACTGTTGACAAAATATGTAAGAATATGAAAATAACTCAAGTTTTATTTTATTAATCATTATTATATACACTTACCATGACTAACGTCGAAGATGACCCACATAACAATCATACCCCAGGTAGTTCGCATCATTGTCATCATTCTGAAGTTAGTAAAGAGAATCGAGATTTTACCAGAAATATTACACAAACATGGAATATTGAAATAATATGGATTCAATCAATATTATTTTGCGCATAAATACACACAACAAACATTTGCTCTCATAAATGTAAGGGGTAGTTGAATACAGGAACATGTGTCATCTGATGGATTTAATGGTGGTACGTTGAAGGAATAAAGGTAATTTATTGGTTGCCCGTTTAATAAGAGTAGGTTGTGAAAACGCAACTTCATATAATTAATACAAGTTTACATTAGCTTATGGGATATCTCACATATTTCGTAATACATTTGAAAGCGATTCATGAACGATACGGAAAATGCATTTTAAAAGGTTTTTTCTGGGGCAAACTTTACCTTACCTTAGCAGGTTTTAACTCTATTGTATACAAGCCGGATCTCCAGTTAACTGTTTGATACGGTCCATTGGACAGACCTGATTAAATAACATGTTTGTGGGTGTTTAAAGGCGGACGTTTCCAATACCCTGTGGTAATACGGGCTGCTTAACATCTTAAATTTGTGCTAACAGTATTGTGTAATTCAGGTAGCGAAAGAATCACCACACGACTACAAAAACTATAACTAACTTTGGAAAACTTTTTCTCCGACAAGTCTATAACTATGATTTATCATTCTGACAGAAAACATTTCAGGACATCACGAGGGAAAATAAAGACGGAAAGTAACGGGGTTAAAGGGGGATAACTCTTCACGAGGAAAATAAAGACGGAAAGTAGCGGAGTTAAAGGGGGATAACTCTTCACGAGGAAAATAAAGACGGAAATTAACGGAGTTAAAGGGGGATAACTCTTCACGAGGAAAATAAAGACGGAAATTAACGGAGTTAAAGGGAGATAACTCTTCACGAGGAAAATAAAGACGGAAATTAACGGAGTTAAAGGGAGATAACTCTTCATGAGGAAAATAAAGACGGAAATTAACGGAGTTAAAGGGGGATAACTCTTCACGAGGAAAATAAAGACGGAAAGTAACGGAGTTAAAGGGGGATAACTGTATAACACAGTTTATGGGGACTTTGATCTTTAGATACTTTATGGACTTTCAAAGTCATGTCTTTGTAGCTTGTATCTAAATTGATCACAGTCTAGTTTTAGAGAAACCATTCTAGTGAAATGTCTTTGGACCAAAACTCCTGAACAAAAAATATTGATTATTGTCTGTTTTATAGTAGTCCTTTCAATAGACCTTTGAAAAGGCTTTTTGGCATGGTGAATCAATCTGGTGTTTCATAAATTAGATGGATGCGGTACCAATTGTATAACAAGATTACTGGCATACCTTTCAGAACGAACACAAACAAAAATCTGCCTGTCTGGAAAGTCAGGTGCAAGGACATCGTATTCATGGCATACCAAGGGGGTAAATTCAGACACTTTGTTATTTTCAAGTTTTATCAACGATTTACCTTTTTCTGCAGAGGTAAATAGTGCAATGTATGCTGACGATTCTAGACTACATACTTATGTTATGTCAACAAATCGTGTTGGGTACTTTGACACGGTTGGTTGAGAGTATGTACATGTGTGTGATGGGTGATTTGGGAGATCCAGGAACGAGCTGTGCGCATGACCTTTTCTTCACCGTCTCGTCGTTTTAGTTAAAATGAAAGTAAACAACCATGTTTGCAGACATGTGTTCCGACCTTTCGAATGTTCTTAAGAAAACATATGTCATCAGTTTCTGTTATGACTAGATGCTATCACGTTTTCACAGTCATTTTAAATCAGTTCCCATTAGTGAGTCACCAGTCTACCCACCTCAGGGTTTACATTTACAATCAGATGAAGACATTTAATGGTGTTAGTTATCAACACACCATCAACCTGCACGCCCCACAACCCTGTTTCTGTACAGTGTTACAATGATACACACACTCTATAACTGTTATTTGCTAGATATTACATTTATGAAAGTGTTAATTAGAAATAATATTCTCATATTGGTAACTGTTTACTTTTAGTAATCCCTTCATCGAATGATCAAGGATATTTTGTCAATAAATATTTCCATCTGACGATATAAATTGATATATTCAGACATGCATATACATATGATAATCATTAGAACTCGGGTATATATGAGTACATCTCATTTGATATTGTATTGTTAGGTAGAAAAAAAATAGAAAGCGTCAACAAAGCCATAACAAAAGCTCTATAAAACCAGGAACTGGATATGAAATAAGGATAGATTTCCATAGATACACTTGAAAAGGTACAAGAGTATCAGATCAAGTGTTCCGGAAGAGTGAGCGTCTTCTGTTTCATCGACGACACATGCCGTGCTTATCTAGGTCAGATCCAAGTAAACGTCACGTCCTCAATGTTATAACCGAGGCATCATTCTAAATCACAACAAATAGGCACACTTTTAAACCTAATTAAATAACATGTCAGTAATGCTATGCTATAGTTTCCTATACCACTTAATTCTTTAGTGAAACATGTGCTTTGGGAATACATATGTATGTGCTATAACATCCTTACTGGCATCTTCGTCTTCGGGAGTAAATAAAAATGCAATGTTTCGGATGACTCAGTTCTCACTTTGAGGGCTTGACGTTTACTTGGATATGACCAAGATTTACATGGCGAGTGTGGTCGATGAAGAAAACGATGTTTCTTTTGCCGGAACATCTGGTCTTTTTCTCTTACGCTTTTAAAAGAATCTCAATGAAAATCTTTTCAGGTTTATATTTTGCCCCTATTTTAATCGATTTTGAGTTAGGATTATCGTTTTGTTGGCGCTTCGGTATTCGATTCGATTTTTTTGTCTTTTGTTTTAAAAAAATATTTCAGTAATGACCGTGTTGGAGACAAATACCAATTTGCATATATACACGTGCATAGCTTTTAGGCAGCTCTAGTATTACCTTCTTAATGCGTATTGAGAACATTCATGTCATTTTGATAAAAGTACACAATACTTTCATCAAAAGTAAGAAGATTTATACAAAAAGTAATTCATTTTTTAAAAAAGGAAGATTAAGAGAAATGCAGCTGTAAATATTTATGTTTTATTACTTGTATTACATTGTGTAGGTGTACTGTATTATCATCAATGTAGAACATGATAGGTGTGATACAAGAGAGAAGAATAAATCCTGAAAACTTATCTGTGTAATCAAATCACTCCACCACCTATTGACAGTGTCTAGGTCACAGAAGACAGAGGACTGGCACGGATATGTTTAAACACACAGCGATGTAGTGGGACTCATTGTTCACAATTAAAGGGGGATATTTGGATTACCACTAACATAGGTGTGTCGCTTAGATGTGTCACGTCTTCTGGCGTTAAAGAGCTTAGGATATGAGTAATTTTATAAAGAAAATATCACAACAACAAATGATACGCATATATCAATGATGCTAAGAGATTATTAAAGTATGTTTAAGGTTTAAGTAATAGCAGAAGCACAATATATACAAAGAGCAACTCTATAATGTTCATGATAAAGAAATACTGGAATGTATTCATAAAGACAAAACGTATTTCGCTGAAAAACACTCAGATTTCCTCCCGATCCGCTGAATGAAACTGTTAGGATAAGATCGAACGCTATGATTTTCGGCCTTCTTGTGCTTTTTCAGGCTGAATTATACATATGATATGGTATTTTGTATATATGAAATTCTTCATGGTGTATGTATTTTTATTATTCATCAGATCAATGTATTTTGTAAAACAGATGCCTATTCATTTGTATATATCAATAATTGAAAGGCTATAATGGCACTTTTAATGTGTACACGGACTTGCTTATTTGTGTTCTTGTTACAGACATGTGTCCATTTCATAGAAATACGACATGCTGAACAGAATATGTTGTACATTCACAAGCTCAGACCAACATGTACTCAATTTGCTTTGTTTTAATATTAATAAACTTGAAAATTAATTCACTTACAAATGATGGATAAAATCATCATTATCTTTTGACATTTTTAAACCTTGATCAATAAACATCAAAATCTTTCAAATTTATGTTATACAAGCGTATTTTCTTTATATTTGTATATACAATCTTTTTTTGTTTCTAAAATATTATTCTATATATGTATGGTAGGCTCCATCCATATAACTATTATCATGAAACTTATGTTTTCTGTGGTATTTGGTGTAGTAAATAGATGTATGTAATTGCGTTTAGTTTAATTCCTTATATTTTAGGTGTCATAGGTATTATATTATATTTGTAAAATTATGTTTTAAGAAATACTATAATAAATTTTCCAAATGTAGATGACCCTGAAGGAGTTTAGCCTTTGGCTAAATCAGGTTTTTGTTCCTCAACAATAAAAGTTTATCATTACTTTTCTTATATAATTATATAGATAGATGTTATCATCACGAAACAACTTAAAGTAGTTTGTATGAAAACATTCATATGTAAAAGTAACATTATACAGATATACACCGTAGTCGTATAAGTCGGAAATGTCTACTTGAAGCAGATACAGAACAAATGACAGATATGATATATTATTATACCTCTATTATATAACACAGTCAGGGATTGGTCGAGAGCCGTCACGTGTCAGGGAGACTACACTTCATGTCTCCCTCGCGTGCATCATGTCCAATTTCTCATGTCTCCCCCATGCGGAACCCCTCGCGGGATTCTCTAGAGAGTTGTCGTTCGTGGTACAGAACTCTCCGAGGTGTTCCGATGAACAACATGGCAGACGACAGACGTTTTCATTTAGCAGACGCCGATGAAATCAACAATATTATGCAGGCAAAGGACGCGGAAAACACAAAATGGGCCTCAAAATGATTATACACAGTGACAGTGGGCCAAAGTTAAAATGAAAGAAGATTAATAGAATTACTATTTTTTTTTAATTGAACTCTTTATTTCTGCATATTGTTATTTAATAAATGTTTTGTTTTTGAATCATATGAATATAGTCTTCATTGACGCTGTATTTCGGTATAATAAACAATTTATTGCCCTGGTTGTAGGGAGACATGACGATTAGTTTACCCGCGGCAAGTCATATTTCGGTAAAATATGACATGCCTTGGGTAAACAAATCGTCATGTCACCCTACAACCAGGGCAATAAATGTATAATATTAAATATTAAAACGTGTTATGTACTTATACTGACTGGCTATATAAATACGTTTGTTTTAAAGTAAAGAACTTAATGGCTTCAGACACTGAGGGTATAAACCTAACACCATGGTAACCAATTTTGTCATGGCTGATGATCCATACTAAACATAAACCTACTAACACGTATCTTACCTTTAAATTTACATTATAACTTGTAAATTTGATCATTTCAAGTCAATAACTATTTTCATGACTCATACCCAATGTAGGTTCATGCTGCAATACGTGGATAATCTGATTGATTTCGAAATTCGAGGTAGGAATCATCCTATGGAGAGAGGAGGATTCACTAGGGCACATCGTAAAGGTATTCAACAAAGCTTATATCTTAATTTCTCTTACTTATAAAATCAACGACCCACCCCCAACCCACAAAGACGGTCTGTGTATATTATGTGTATGTGATATATATATTATGTATAATACAATGTCTTACCTTAAAGCTGAGTGTTCTATGTTAATATTATATCCAAAACTAGTCCTCGCGATCGGGTACCTCCGTCCCAGATAGGTCAACTAACACATGTGTTTGCACTGAGGAAAACACACCTGGTCACGCTTACCCTCTGTAATTATCCACACACAGAATTATAAAAATAGTTCTTACATTAACGTCACGAATGGGAAATAGCAGACAACAACACCCGTGAATAGCTGAATGGCTCGGGGCACCGAGCTTTAATACCGAGCGAAACTATTGTGAGCGAAATTCTGGAAAATTACTGGAGCGTGAAACTTAAGTATCGACAGGTTCACAGGTAAATAACAAAGGTTCACAGGTAAATAAAAATAAGAAAAGCTGATGTCAAAGTGGTGTATTAACAGGTAGCATTACTTTTCCTATATTGGTTTGTTTGTATAACAAGATATAATTTATTTGAGTGAAAATGGGTTTCGAATTAATAGCATTGTCGTTTAAATTGATGTTAAAAGTAATTTTTTGGTGAAAATAGTACGGGAAAAGTGATATTTATTATTGACTTCCGTAGAATAATACTAATAAGTGGTATATATTAAATGTATCTTGAATATTTACACACCTTTATATGGAAAAAATTAAATACGCAAAGCATGTAATGTTTTTAAACTGTTTAATATTTTGCAAAAGTGGTGTGAAGTCTAAGGGACATAACTCTAACCTAGGTAAAACAAACTTGAACAGTTCCAAAGATACCCGTGAAGGGGATATTTCAAACAAGGGTTTTGGCGTGTTTTCATTACAGTCACACTTTGTTATTTATGTGTAAGTACTCTATCAGCTTTGTCAATATTTTCCTTTTGTTTCTTTGAACAAAATAAAAATTGAAAACTGATATGGAGAGCTTTCGAAAGCGTCTGTTTCATTTGTGAAACAAAAAGTGCATCTGACTGTTGTCTGAAATCATCTAGTCAAGATGAATTATTTAATTTTCTGACTTCCAAGTTCTCTTCGCTTGTAAGCACTTTCGTTTATTCCGGTCTGTAACACGACCTATACTAGTCGATTTGTTGCATTGTTAAACTGATGTTTTCCTTGTATTTCCAGTGAAGAATTGCTATTTCGTGGTTTTATCTTCTTTTTGACGTTCTGTATGCGTGACCCAAATTCCCGGCCAGTTTCCCCGTATATGTTGTATTACAGTTGCTGACTGTATAAAATTTGGTAAATCACTGCTTTTCCTCTTTCAGGCATTTGTCTTTCAGTTGAACAAGTATTTGCTTGATGGTGTTATATCGTATCGGGTTCTGATGTAATATTTGTGTAATACTATTGAAAGTACTTCAGCCACCCATATGTATGGGATTATGAGCATGGTATCGGTTTTTCTCTTTTCGTTTATGTTTTTATTGTAGTCAGTGTATTCCAAAGGAAAATAGAAATGTTCCTTTTGTTTGTTATTAATTTCTTATCGACCATTTTGAGAATCCAGATTTATCTGGGTCTGTTTAATATGTCGCTGTTCATTTCACTGTAGCAACAAAATTAAGTGTAAATGGTTCAGAATAATACTTCATCAAGATGATAATATGTGACATTACAAGTTATGTATATATATTTCTTAAATATAATTGTATAGGAACACACTTAAAACATTAAGAATAATATCCAGCTTTATGTTATTGATCTGATGTCTTATTCTTACTCTGCTGATTTGTCACTATTTCTGTTGATCTGTCTTTACCAACAAAAGCGAGAAGATAAGACCATCATATGGGACATTCTCTTTACTAAGACTCTTTTTTATCACATTTCTACATATTTTTACCAGAAACTTGACTTTGGTTAACACCTAGAACTCCGGACACTCCAAGAATCTTTCCCGTTAAATGTTTGTGTTTTCAAAGCATGTCACCGAAAAGAACTTGACATGATTAGATAAAATAAAATTTTATCTACAGACTCGTGCGTTCCGGTTCCAGTACCAAATATTCATGGGGTCCCCCGTTAACTGGCGGTGACGGGATTTGTTGACTTCCGGTTTGGTCACCCTGGAACATGTTCTTATCACTATGGAAATCACTGGATTGTTTCTCACTGGAAGGGACGTCAGACGCATTGTATTTGACGGTGGTATCTACATTTATAGAGGAGGGTACAGGTTTTGATTCTGAATCGGATGCTCCCGAAGCAAGGGATTTGTTATTTCTCACTGACGGGATCGGAATACCCGACTGTCTCTGTGCCGCTCTGATGTCACTATCACTGATGTAGCAATACTCGGCTTCCTCGTTGGTTTTTGAAATTGTGTTGATATTACTAACACCACCCAATTCGTCATAAACATTTCGTTGTGCTACATTATCTCTGGCGCTGGTGAGACCAGTATACGGTTCCCTCTTGTCCACTTGTGCCCGGGGCTTAATTGGGGAACATAGAAAAAAGTGGTTATTTAATACTGTAAGGATAAAGTTAATCCAGGTTAAATATTTTCATTCTGAAAGATTTTGTTGATTAAATTAGTTAAATCAAAAATGGCAAATGTATAATTTGAAGATTATATATGAAGCATCTAGCATGTGTGCAAAACAATAGAATAAGATATGCTTTAGATCAAACTGATACCATTTTAGCTGCTAATGCATCTTAAGATTCATTATGCCAGGTATATCCTTTTTGAATGCAAATATTAAGTAGCTTACCTGTCCTTGATCGTTGTTGTAGGCCTGGTTGACGTTTTGTTTCGTGTCGGCTTGACCTCGGTTCCTGTAATAGAATTATTTTCATAATATATGTTTATAAAAGAACCCCTCTCTTGCCATATTCAGAACAACAATTATAGAATATCCACATGAAAATAACTTCAGTTTATTACACTCGCAGTCATAATAAAACAACTAATTTCATAATGTCTCATCATGTAAAGTAATAATGCGGACCGTGAAAAAAACCATGATTATTTATATATATATAAACTTCGATACCAGAGAGTAATGCATTCTTATTCCAAATTACATTTCAATAATAAAATTATATTTTATCACGTAATTGTTATCAAGTGAACTTGCTCGTGTAATATCTTTGTAATTATCTGACTGGCTGTTAGTTATAATTATTTTAATTGTGACTCCAAGGAAAATAATATGACGTCATTTGCTTCCGCACTGCAGTCAAAAGCGTTAACATTTCAGTGGTATAGGAAAAATCACATTTTATACAAATCAACAGTTTTTGATAATGTAATAAAAACGATCTAGCATGCGTTTCAATTTATTTTAGATTCATGAACTATATGAAACCAGCCAAAATATAACAAATGTATATCCCTTAAACTGTTCATTTAATAGGAATGTATAGAAAATACTGTACAAGAACGATGTTCTTACAGAAACTGACAAAAGGATAGTCAAACTAGGAAATGGTATCATTGTTTTGTTAAAGTACTTCAATAGAGCCCGCACATATACCAAGTATAACAAACCTTCGTCTGGACCAGACACAGTAGACGACGACGATGATGATTATGATAACAGCGATACCCCCTCCCACCGCCCCTCCTATCACTCCGGAGTTTGTTGACGACTTTTGTTGTGGCTCATTGCGAGAATCCTGTGTTGGTTTTGGTGTAGATGGCGATCTTGCTGTAACTGTTAAAGTGAGACAGTCAGTGACTGGTTGAAGCAATATGCACGAGATTGGTATAATGGGTCTTTAGTTCGTGATAGCCAAATTAAAATATTGAGGCTTTAAATAATTTAACCTGATGCTGTCGAATTCATGTCGTCAAGTGATTTGAAAATGTTTCTTGTTCCAGATGTGACAGTTGTA
Source organism: Mimachlamys varia (assembly GCA_947623455.1). Taxonomy (NCBI): domain Eukaryota; kingdom Metazoa; phylum Mollusca; class Bivalvia; order Pectinida; family Pectinidae; genus Mimachlamys; species Mimachlamys varia. The sequence goes on from OX392534.1 coordinate 6,800,411, forward strand.
ACCATTTGCTTACTACTCTGTTAAATCAATGCAAGTAAGATCTTTATGTTATAAGCATAACATCACGACATGTATCAATGTATTATAAAATAAATACACAACTTAACCTTTCATATACAAACTGCTTTTATAAGGAAGGTAGTTTGACAAGATCCTTAAATGTTTCAGCAATTAAGATATTACCTTGATTGATATCAAATACCGCCCACATTACGATCATATTACAGGTCGTATGTAGCATTGTCATGGTGCTGAAACGGAAATAGAAGGTACAGTTTACGGACATGATTGATATATATGGTGTGTACACTGTATACTAAAACATGTCCGAATCGACGAATGTTATAGAGGTAAGAAACATAAAACATAAGGTTGAACAGGAGTATTCTATGAAATAGGCTCTGATAAACCACAAATTATTTAAAGGAACTATTCTTCAGCAAATTAAACTTAATACTGAAATTTATTGTTATCGAATATATCATAAACTGGTTTTGCGAACTTTTCATTCATCAACCTATGAATTGAAAAAAACAATCCCCATTCACTTTAATCGATATGTCAAGTTGTACATTGCATAATGGTTTCACAATATGAACCCGAGGTCACTCTATTTCTGCTGTGAAATGCTGAAACGTGAGGTCTATAGTCACATTGAAAACTATCATCAATGTCCACAAGTTAAAGCTTTGGAATTCTGTTTTAATTATTGATAGTCTATTCTTCATGAATTATTTTTCTTGTTGTTTATAAAACTGCTGATTGAGTTGACACTGATGGTATGATTAAACAATAGTAAGTATACCCATCAATGTGGTAAGAGTTTAATATTCTATAAACATGGAAGGGTTATAAAATCTTACCTTTAAGCCTCCTTTATTTATAAAATTTCACCAGTATTCTTTCACCATCGGGTCTCCCGTCTCCCGTTAGTCAGTTCACACATGTACTTCCAAAACAAACACCTGTACACACCTTCCAGGTCATGTAAAGTAAAAAGGAAGAGCCAGAAATAGCTTGTATGTAAACCAACTGTCACGACACGACAGATCCCACAACCTTCGGGTGTAGCGGCACTGCGTGAACTCTTTGTAGTAGAAATAATGCATGGCTACTGGAGCGTGAATAGCGCTAAATAGCCTACCTCGCAGGTAAACAATTACAATGCCTAACATTTGATACAGGGTCGAGCTATTGTCAATGCTAATCGATATTTATAAGTCAGGGAACTAGATATCCGGACAGTTTAACTCAGTCAATGTGAATAAGTCTCTATAAAAACGACGGTCAGTAATCTGTCTTGTTTCTACCTGTCCTAAACAAAACATTAACGGGTTCATACCAATCAGGTGTATTGCATACGTGTGCCACTTATGCAGAATCTTTGCATTGGTATACACAATATATTAAGCTGGGCAAATATGCCCCGTTTTAATAAGGATTTTATTTTTTAGAAAATACCGAAACGTTAACAAAATCATAATCTGAACTGATTAATTTAGGGGGGAATGTGAACAAAGGAAATATTTACATAGAGACCCTTGTAAAAGTACTAGAGAATAAAACCAGGTGTTCCGGAAGAGTAAGTATCAGATATAAGTAAGAGTAAGATATGACGTTTTACCCCAATTATGCACAATTTTTAATGTGTTACAAATTAAATTAGGCTTCATGCAAATTGTACAAGTCATTATAAGGGCCACAACTCCTACATGACTACAAAGTAACATATTGTTATCTCGAAGTTTCAAGAAAAAGATGTCTGCGGACAGAAAAAAATATTTACATTTTCCAAAAATTAAATTTAAATAATTCAACTGGATGTTGTCAACATTCAAAGAATGTTTTCTTTAATTTATTTACAGTGTACTGATATAAAAAGGAACATTTTCTCTACGAGAAGTTAGCTGGAATGCATTAACAATCTATCCTACTTTAGTTCCTTTAAAATAAAATAAGACCTGGCGAAATGCACCTGCTGTGTTAGAACTTTGCTGTAGGAGATGCCATGACCGGTTATCAGATGCAGGAACAATAGTTTTCATTAATTGTTGTCCTATGACTACATACATAGATATCCATTTGGATTTTCGACCATTTTGTTTGAAAAAAACTCTAGGCCATCAAAAAAAAATAATCATATTGTACGAATTAAAATAACCCCACTCTGTTGACCAAGTAAGTAGTGTCTATTGTTTATTATGGTCGTTATCAATTTGTCTTATTTCTGAATATATTAAAACTAGCATTTTTGATTCCAGTAAACTAATGTTACTGGTTCCACAACAAGTGATAAACGCTTATGATATCAACTTAATTAGGTACTCCTCGTAGCTTATAGGTCGGTTGTTCATCAACGACTTTCCTTCAGGTTTCCTTCCATCACAAGGAAGGTTGTTTAATGACATTAGCTGTTAACTGGACGTTAAACACAAACAGACCAAACCGTTTTAGCCCTATCATAGCAACACTTTTCTTAAGTACTTCTAATGCGAATTAGAACAAACCCAATCAATGCGATTTGTCTTATGCACAATAAGAAGCGTTAACAAAATCATAATCTAAACTCAAAATCGATTAAACCAGGGGCAAAATATGAACATAGGAAAGATTTACATGGAGGCTTTTGTAAAAGTACAAGAGAATAAGACCAGGTGTTCCGGAAGAGTAAGCGTCTTCTGCTTCATCGACGACACCCGCCATGTAAATCTTTGTCATATCCATCTAAACATCAAGTTCTCAACATGAGAACCGAGTATCATTGTCGATCACACTAATGAGCATACTCAAAAACGTCCATCTTCATATCACTGAAAAATACAGAATATTTCTCAATGAGACAAAGATGGCGACCATAAAACGTGCCCATAGTTCTGATCAACCTGCATCTCTCGAATCCTTGTGTTGTTAGTTTGTCAGCAGTCGACATCGATCACGAAAATCCCGATATTTAGAGCAAGCCTAGAATTTCGAATCAACTGCGACATGTAAACACCATAGGTTGGAGAAGCAGGGATGTTACTTTCAAGAAATGTTAAGTTCGCGATCGGAAAATTGAAATCATCACGTTTATCGTATAGCTTAGTAGTAAGCTGTCCATGTTGGTCGTAGTTTAAGTAGAGATCGAGGTAAGCAGTTGATGTAGAAGAGTCTGTTGTGTCCTTTATTTCAAGTTCAGAAAGGTATATACGAGCGACGTGGTCAGCAAACTTCTTGTTGTTTATAGACAACACATCGTCGATATATCGGAAAGTGAAATTAAAAGATTTTGCAAGGTTTTTGTTACCAGTCCTGATTAGCTCTTCCACAAATTCAGCCTCGTATGAAAGCAAAAACAAGTCGGCTAAGAGTTGGGCACAGTTTGTCCCCTTGGGAATGCCAACAGTCTGCAGGAAAATCTTTCCTCCGAACTCAACAAAAATGTTGTCGACCAGGAATTCAATCATCCTTACTATATCTTCTTTAGTATATTTCCTCTTAGCTTTTGTCGTGTTTTTCACAAAGTATGCTCCAAGATAGCTCACTACCATATATTTGTATCGTCGTCCGCCTTTCTTGGAAAAGAAAGCTCTCATAAAAAGAGATCGAAGTCGTTTCTTCAATTTTGTATGAGGTATGGTACATGTAGTGTACAGGGTAGAAAAATCAAATGTTTTGACCGAAAAGACATTTTTTAGGATGGGTGTTCAAGATTGATCAAAAGATCTTTCGAGTTTTTCAAAATCCACATCCCATTAATTCCACTTCTGGAGTATACAGTGTCACAATAAGACTGAAGCCCTGATTTTAAGGTACTAAGAATGGTAGTAAGAAGTTTTGATAATGGCTTGGTCGAGCAATTAGCAGAGCCAGCGATAAAACGTTGCTTATAAGGATCCTTGTGTAGTTTCGGTATCCAATAAAGACAAGGTAGGTCAGCGTCTTGCTCATTAACCGGTACTTGGAAAGATTGTAATACAGAAGCATGGTTCGAAAGTATTTCATCTTTCGAAAAACCGGTCAATGTGTAAGAAGGGTTACCTAGATTATCAAGCAGGCCTAGTTCTTTTTGCAAGCAATGAATGTATTAGCGTTTGCAAACAATGATTAAGTTGTTAGATGCTTTGTCTGCAGACACAACTACATACTTATCAAGTATATCGTTGAGTGATGTTCGAACAAGAAATATCGACTTGTGTTTAGTTTTCATTTTGTGACGCAAATTGCTTATTCTTTTCTGAATAGAGGACCTGATAGACTTCACCCACTCTGAAAGTGAATCCGATTCAGCATGTTCACGTTTAGTCCATTGTCTGGCGTAATCTTCCACCGAGTTCATAAGAATCTTGAAATTCACATGCCAATTGATGGATGGAGTCTCTCGAACTTAGGAGCTTCATGAAAAGCTCCCGGAGCTTTTTATTTGAATAATATTAAGATTACCAGTTACTAAGTGTCCAGCCGGACCATAGCAATATTGAGATAAAGAACATGAACATGCTGAAGGAGGAGTCATTCTAAGGTCATCTATATTCAATTTGTGCAATGTTTGTCTGTAATTGAAAAGCTTTGGTGCAATAGATATATAATAACTGTACGAAATAATCGGTGAACTTTTTATATCGGAAGAACGGCGGTATGTTAACTTGAACAGACTTTTGGTGCAAGGTTTTTCTTAAGTTAATGGCATCAATCCCCTTATCGGCAAATTCGACTATTTCTTCAATTTACTGTGAAGCGAAAAACAAAGAAAAAGATATTTAAAACTATTTTTTTTTGTAGAAATTACCTTGTGCTTTAGCGGAATACAATATCTCGTAATGTGCATCGCATTTATAACAAATTTATATTTTCACATAATTTTAATAACCGACACCAATCTCATATGCATATATACTTTCGATATACTATCTTACATAAATCAAACAAGGAAACAAACATATTTTATACCAAACAAGGAATAAAGCACTGTGAAAGAAGTTATATTTAACATTTAACCTTAGGACATTATTGTCATTTTTGTTGCAGAGGAAACATGGACAGTAAACATTTAAAAAGTTGTATTAAATATCGAGATAATTTTGTATTACCTTTGTTAAGACATCGGATGACTAAATGATCTTTATTATCATTCGTTGAATCCTGTCTACGACGTTACAAGACATGTCTTACATATTCGGAATAAATCGATAACGATGAATAAATATTGTCTCCATTCAAGGGTTATCCCATAAACCTTATTTGGTATAAACCATTTCACTGGTTTGGCAATGGTTTCATCTTCAGAACAGTTGGTTGTCATTGAATTAATTATGTTTCACTATAGAGATATATATCCTTACATCAATATAAACAACATTACTACGCCATCATGATCAGCTACCGATCTGTTCGATTGCATTATCCAGCCATTTACAACAACATGTGATTTTGACCACAATTGTATATCGCATATTTGGTTTAATTTTTATATTGTGGTGTTCATAGTACGTGTAGCCTGGTCATTGTTCCTTACTTCTCACTTCCTCGCGTGACTGGGTTCCAGTTTAAAATAACCATCATCAGGAGTTATTGGTACAGGTTCCTGACGAGTAGTTGCGCTAGACAGTCTTGTTTTAAGAGGCTCCTCGTACGCTTGTGGAGCAGAAAACTGCTTTGGTTTGGTGAGTTGGAGGACCTGGCCGCTATACGCAGGGTTACCAATTGCAGAGTACTTGCCACTAGAGAAACGCCCCATTTTACCGTACGATGGATGCTGAGTGGACGGCACCTCAGGTAGAGGTTTAGAGTTCGGTCTCGTCACGGGTGTTTGTGGGTTGTCTTTTCCAAGTGGTGTTTTTGTTTTGACAGAATTCGGCAGCTCTTTAGTGGATACTTCTACGGGAGATGCTGGTGTACTGTTATTAATTTGGGACTGTCTCTGAGCCTGTACCATGTCAGCATCACTTATGTAGCAGTATTCTGTCTCCTCTGGCTTGTTGTCTACAGATTCTGTGTTCCTGGTACTACCAAGTTGCTCATACACACTCCCCTTCTGGTTCTCCCTCTCCAGTGTCAGTCCAGTGTAGGTTTCTCCCTTTTCTTCCTGGTGTGACTAAACGTTTGAAAATAGAAATACAATATGGAAAGTTTAATTTAATTACAGCAACAAGTCGCATGCTTGTAAAGTAAATTGCTCATTAGTTTATGTAAATATTCTATGTATGTGAGGTCTCTACATTGACACTAATCTGATGTTGCAATGATGAAACGTAAAGAATGGCTATAATAAAATTCAATTACACATTAAATATTGTTTCTCGTCTCAATACTTTACCTTTAAAGATGACATACCTTTTGTAGGATTTCGTTTTTATGTATCATCCTATTATCAGTTTTTCGCACACGATCCATTTCTACGCCACTGTATCCGTTGTTTCCATAGCCCATCCTTGCATCATATTTCAGTACTGGATCCATGCTTCGCCTGTGGGACAAGGAATATAAGCGTTACGGCAATAAAGGTAATTATATAAGAAAGGTAACATGCCCATATATCTTTTACAATAACTTCATCAAAACTCACACGAAACGTCAAAAACAGGCAAACAACATGAGCAAATTCAACAATTATTTCAACAAAAATATCTGCGTAAGAAATTCGCGGCTGCATAAGTGAAAACCAGCATTGATTTGATTTAAACATATTTATTGCCTTTCAATAGCAGTGGGAGTGGGCACAAGTCATACAACTTATACTAAACTCCCTAAATTTAGTGCAACACAGGTTGCTTAAACAAATACAACACTACGCCATAAAGTTGAATCGTTTAACCATGGCTCATCGGTAATGAAAGACACTTAAATGTTGGAAAAGCAAATTTGTTTAAACTGCTGGATGAACAGCTGGGGTTATGCATAAACCAGTTGATCATAGGTAAACTAGATAATTACTTGTCGATTTCAAAATCAGCATACCACCCTGAGACGAATGTAAATATATATAAACTTTCAAGTAAATACAATGCGGCAAGGTATTTAACAAACTAAAATGGCTAAAAAATACTATCAGGTTTTTGGATATTCCCCAGAGCAAATAATGTGAATGCGCAAAATTATCTTTGCCCATATCTGTTTAAATTAGGTTAAGCGCAAAAACAAGTAAGTTATAGTAATCTCGTGTAGCAAATATAGTTGTTCCTTCTTGCCATGTTTTATATATCGCAAGATCCTTCAGCATCAGGCCATGCATGTTGGTTTTATTAGATTGATCACTCTTTGTCCTTTTCGGACGTATTATTAATATTATCACAGATAAACTCATGCTAGGCTACAACGGAAAATAATCACGTTTACCTTCGTTTAGACCAGACACAGTAGACCACGACGAGCACAATAACGACTACACCAACACCACCTCCTGCTACCCCGCCTATCACGGCGGTATTTGAGCTGCCAGAAGCTTTACTCGGGGCTAAGGTTGACACGAAAGGTTGTTCAGAGGTTGGCTTTGGAGTCGACCCAACAGTAGGTGACGGTGTTGATCCTTGAGTTGGAAATGGGGTTGTTGTTTTTGTTGCTGTCGATGTCGTCGTTGTAGTTGATGTCACTGTTGATGCCGAAGTTGATGTCGTTGTTGATGCCAAGGTTGATGCCGAGGTTGATGGCGGAGTTGAATATGGTAAATGAGTTGATTTAGTAGTTGGCAATGGCGATGTCGTCGGATGGGTAAAGCTTTCTGTAATATAATAAGCAAAATAAGATGTTGTTTTAGTATTGATTCAAATAGCAAAAGACGGTACTAATATGCATGCATGTTATTAACAGAAATAATATATCTGTGAAGTGTAAGAGGGCATTCTTAATAGATAGTTAATTTTAAACCGTGAGGCAAGCAAGCATAACGTTTTAGAACTAATTCGCTGTAATTTATATTTTATGTATGCATGCAATTAACGTTATCATAAGGATGCTAATTACAGTATATATGTGTGGTGAGAATGTTGTGTGTGTGTATGTCTAATGTATGTTTGTAAAAATTTACTTGTTAATCAAATGTGTGTTACCTTCCTTTGACTGTTTTCATTTCACTATCTTTTGCTTTAATATATCTTTATTGTATTTGTTCACTGTACAAAGCCACCAAAGGAGAGATTTATATAGGCAATGCCTGATATTCTAACCTTTTGACAACATTTTCCACCTTGTTTTGTCATTAACATTTGTTAAAAAAAATGAAAAATCCGCTGTCAACAATGGAGGTAATTGATGATGTTCATGCTATTGTAGGCTCTTAACTGTATTCGATGTATCATGGCAGATACTATATTGCCTTTAGTTGATTGAACGTTTTACTACAATGTGTCATAATTTAAACTAGCTGGATTTCGATATTTTAGTGCACTTTGTTCAGTTTCTGTGACTTCTATTGTATTGCATATTCCTGTAATATTGACACGTGACTCATTATTTAAAATATATATTGTATGAAATATAGATAAAATAATAGACTTTATTCATTATCATGCCCTATCTAACAAGCAGAAGCTATTCTAAAGCGCTTTATATTATAAAGGTATACAATTTGTGTACAGTTAATACAATTAACGTATACATTATACAATTTTGTGAAGTTCGCAAGAGCTGCCTTATCAGTCGATAACTACAAGTCTTTTTCATCAGGCTATGTCTCTCAAAGTGTGTATGTCTGCGTGTGTGCTGGAGATGTTTGGTGTTCTGTTGAAAGTGGGACCGTGCTTCCAATGGCAACTGTTGTATAAGGTCACCTTATTGAATGCTTAAGCACTACTTGTTATATATACATTTGTAGGTAGGCTTACCTGCACTATAAAGGTAGGTTAACTTATTTTCTACTAGTAATTTACCATTTATGTTTAAGCTGTCTTACCTGTTATATTTAAGATGGCTTACCTGTTATGTTAATAAGGCTAACCTGTTCTGTTAATGAGGCTAACCTGCTCTGTTAATGAGGCTAACCTGTTATGTTAATGAGGCTAACCTGTTGTGTTAATGAGGCTAACCTGTTATGTTAATGAGGCTAACCTGTTATGTTAATGAGGCTAACCTGTTATGTTAATGAGGCTAACCTGCTTTATATAGGTAAATGTACGTATTTCTACTGGTAATTTACCAATTATGTTGAAGATGGCTTACCTGCTATGTTAATGAGGCTTACCTGTCACGTTAATTCGGCTTACCTGTGATATATAAGTAAGTGTAGGATGAAATTCTGCCGTGGTTGTTGTCACACACACATTTGAGGGATAACGAGGCGTTTGTTGTGACGTACAGTACGCTGTAAGCCATGTCTGCTGTCTGAGTGTAGTTTATATGAGAACTCACCAAGCTTCTATGTTGACCTGGAATAGCGATGAAATCAGAGTGAATCTGTATCTGATACCGCAATATAGTCATCAAAAGCATATACATCGATGGGATAAGAGGATCCATAAAATGGAAAAATGATACGCTACTAATGTACGATTAAAATTTAGTTATAAAATGTACATTGTACTTTCGCAAGTCTGACTGTCAATTTATATAGGCAATGAACCGTATACAACATAAGATTTAAGTACAGTTACTTGATGGTTTCTGGGTAGTTAAACTTATCTCTGCATTCCGATATTTATATACAAAATGTACATTGTACGTACCCGCTGCTAACTCAGTGTTGATATACCACGAGATGCCTGGGATTGGTTCCCCAAATGCTCCACAGAAAAATGAGAACGTTTTAGGAGTACTTGCTGAAGTGATGATAGGTTTAGGGGTTTCTAGCCACACCGGTTTACCTTTGAAAACAAATATATAATATATCTACAATGACTACGTGATGTATAGATAACACTACAGCGATTCTGATAAGGAAAGCAACATATCTAAATTACAGATCAGCGAATGTGTGAAATGTTTCAAGACAATTATTTTAGTTATTTTGTTTCTCTGATACCAAATATTTTCAACAATCAACCAACCCGAAATTTAACCTGTTAAGTCCAGGATAATTTTTATTTGATATGTAATGGAAGACCATTGTAAGAGTAAGATAATTATTTACCCCCTTGATAGTGAGAAGCATGATACGCAACCTTCGTGGAATGGTCCTTAAGTTGCTTAACACTCGACAAAACCTCGTGTATGATAACCAGGAGTCTTCCTCCTAGGGTTCTGATTCCCCTATATATTACACCCAAGGAGATCAAAAATTGTATTATTATCTCATAACTCGTCAATTAGGGTGGAGTTTGCCAATGACATAAAGCTTATTAGAAAAACAGTCTTCCATTGCATATCACATGACGTCACAACGACTCAACAATGGCCTGGTGTAACCCATTACAAAAACGCCTATATGCCACATAACGGAGATGAAAACATGGTCACGAAAACACTTTTACGGTATATAAACGGTACACATTTGAAAGATGCTATTATTTTTTCTGCTCAAAGTTTGTTTGCAAATATTTGGTATCCATAATCTGGCTGAAGGATTAGTATTCGTCTGGAAAGGTCAGGGGGTGTTATATTTGCAAATGGTAGACTGTCCAAATGTATTTACAGTGTATCAAGGGTTTTTTCTGGTTGTTGGAATGAGAGAGATTTTGGTTTTTTTAAAAAGAAATCCTATCGGGTGAAATTTCCCTATCCTACGCCCATTTATATGAACAGTCTTATAGTATTTTGCATATTAAAACCACACTGTGTCACACAGTCAATACTTGATCCAAGTAAGCCAAATGACTTAGACACCACGGTGAACAAGGCTTGTCATGCGCAGTTAGCCACAAAGCAAACCTATTTTGTCACAAACTTTCGACAGCATTGATACTGCGGCCTTCAACAATCTCCGAGTGAAGAATAATGGAATTTACAAAGTCTTACTCTCTACTGTCACATAAAACCACACAGTTTGTGTTGGCGTGGTACATTCATATTCTCCACCATCTGTGTATCTAAGGTTCTGGAATGTAAGACTTCGACCGTGGTCCTGGATGTTCTGATTTAATGCTGGTAAAACGTCACCATCCTCTGTAATCCTCTGCCATCTTACTTGTGGTATCGGGCTGAAACAAAAATGAGAGTTTTCATTTGCTATGGAGTTTCAGCAAACAAGAACCGGTGTGATGAAAATTAAGATGAAAACGATGGCAAATGAATCAAAATAAATTGGTTATAAATTGGTTTCATAATGCTTTATTTTTGATGAATCGGTTATAATTGGCTGCAGTAATGGTGTTTTATAATTAAGGATATTTGATGTATTAGAATATTTTGGATGCATCAAATCATTTCTAAGTGTGCTATAAATTGATCAACATTTGTGTCATATATTTTCAATGTTCCTTTACGATGAATGCTTCAGTAAAAGTATTACACTCCACAGTAGGAAGAAAACACTCTAAAGTAGCTTACTTTCCTCCAAAGATACACGTAAGCGTTAGATTTTGGCCAAGGAATGCGGTGGGAAACTGTTCGGAATTCCACATAGGGTATTCAGTCGGCAGCGGGATTCCAGTATCTAAAGTAATCACAAATGAAGGTTAAATAAGATTGTTCTGGTCAATTGATTAAGTGTTATATTTAAATAAGCTACGTGCCTGCAGCCTTCCGATACGTAGCGTGATATACCGAAGGTATGGAAGGATCCATGTACTGTGTCATCATTAAAAAAGGGGTAAAATCATCGAGGGCAGGTGATAGCACTCATTATAACCACATCTCATTTGGGTAGTGGCATGGTACAAAATATACACATTTTCGTAGTACATGATTTGAAATTCTACACTTCTAATTTAATTCTGTATCAAAATTCATAAGTTTTACGAATATTACCCTTTTGTTTCTACAGTACATTAAATAAGAAACTTTCGAATCACACCTTTTGGCCAGTGACGTCACTGACAAATCCTGGGGGCAGCTGTGGGATGCAGTTTGATTCATTTTTTCGGCATGCTGTGTCTGGTCTGTTGCTTTGGGTGGGGGCCATGTGTGTGTGTTACGTCATTTTATTAAACGCCGTAGTGACGAGGAAACAAATTGCACTAAAGCGACCTTATTTTTTTCTTCTTGCTTGCTTCAATTGTATTGTAATCTCATAAAAACCTCTATTGCATCATGGCAATAAATCATTGAAATTATTACATTTTCTAGCAAAATGTGTTTATAAAAATGCGTCTAAACACCGGTGATTTTTAAATGAAATAGTATTGTTACATCGGCTGAATCCCCTGTACTATTATTCCCGTATTATGCGTTCATTAAAAGATATTAACACACAGATTGTCTTTGTTTACCTTGTGGTTCAAGAATGATGGTCGGTCCCAGCATGTAAAACTGGAGGGCTGGGTAGGAAACGTTACACATATAGCCTCCCCCGTCTGATGTATCGACGTACAAAAAATGTAAACTGCCTGTTGAAAAAAAAAACTAAGATTTGATAAAGAAATAATATGCGAATGCATTAAACTGTTTCGAAACCATTCATTTTAAATGTGCAACACGTACCATTCTCTGAAACTTTTAAATACCATGTCGGGTAACCAGTGAGTGTCTGCGAGAAATATATGTCCACACATAAACAGCACATTGCTATAAGGTTTTGCTTCCGATGGTGACTTAAGATGAGTTGGACATCACAATGGCTTTTGTAAAGAGCTTTCCCATTGAACTAGCCATGCACTGCAGAATGAAATTTTAATCGAGTATACCATTCTGATTAAAGCAGACCAGATACATCACCGGCCAGAAAATAGAAGCCGAAAGAGAAAAAAAATATGGACGCTACAAATTTTGCAATGGCAATGAAGCCGAGAAAAAGAAGCAGTTGAAGGTCCCTGTTGATTCAAGGGGACACATAATTCATCACCATATACAAATATGTATTACATACAGTTTGGACCAAACACTGTATTTCCTGCAGAATATTACTAATTGTTTATGCGCATTTTCACTGCAACGTATCAACCATGAACGTTTCGTCCTCGAACAAAATCAGTTTGCTGATAAAACCGATGGCTGCTACTTATGAAATAATAAAAAATAAAAATAATTGTACGATATGATCAAGACATACCTGTTGTGTCGGATGTGATTCGTTCATTGTATTGTACCCGTCGAGGAGAGTTTCCGGCTGTTGTGGTCTTGATCCATTGCACTTCCGGTTTTATTTCACTTAGCGGATGAGTACACCGTGAAGTATGTGGCATGTTCAGAGGAGGGTATTGGTACACGTCACCAGGATTAGGGTTCGGTAAGAGTATAACTTCCCTTAACTCCATAGTATCACTCGACGTACGGCCATACCGATTTCCCACAATGCAAGTGTATGAGCCAGCGACAAATGGATCATGTGGTTTCAGTGTTAAATTTGAAACATAACTGTATACGGTGATATTTTGAATGAAAATTCCATGATGTTCCCATACAAAGCTGCAACAAAACAAGAAAGAATACCAATTGATGGTAAACAACAAGAGGTTGTGGGGTTAAGACAGTTTTTCACCAATTATTCGGACTTCATTAACACTGACTTCGCTCACAATTTATGAACCATCATCTACCGTATTAAATGTTGATATAAATTAGGATTAAACAGCATCCGAATATCGACAAAAATGTTCAGGATTTTTTATTTAGTATCCATTAACTGCATTCTACTTGTTTAAGGAGAGAATAGATAAAGCCATGTCTACTTTTTAATGTGAATTCCACTTGTTAGGGAGAAAGTGTATAAAAAGACATTTGACACTGGTCTTGGAAAGGCGTTATTTAAAGAGTTGGTCACATTTCTTTTTTCTTTTGCATATATTCAACTTGTTCTGAAGAAAAATAAAAATAAATATGCTAATGGATAGTGCTGTGTTGAATAAATTAACACTTAACTGCTACTGTTGATGAACGTAACAAAGTAGCATAAAACTATGTACAAGAGAATGTGTAAAAATCAATTGTTTAAAAACTTGTCATTACATTATTTGACCTGAGCCAAATCGCCAGAAAGCAGTAGGTGTCGTTTATGAGGATGACATCAAGTTAGCAACGCTTTTTTGTTACATATAACTTACGTCAGGGGGAATGAACCGTCAGCCGTACATGAGAGATTGACGCTTGATGTTTGCAACCAGTAGTAAACCTTGTGATCAGTCTGGGAGAGGATATCCGGTGGCCCCTCCCGAGCTGTAAATGAAATCGTGAATTTGAATAAATAAATTAGATATTTTAGATTAGATATCGAAGCGTCAACAAAATCATAATCCGGACTCAAAATCGATTAACCAGGGGCAAAATATGAACAAAGGAAATATTTACATAGAGACCCTTGTAAAAGTACAAGATAATAAGACTAGGTGTTCCGGAAGGGTAAGCATCTTCTGCTTCATCGACAACACCTGCCGTGTAATTCTTTGTCACATCCAATAAACACCAGGTTCTCAAAATGAGAACCGAGTATCATTGCCAATCACAACAAGTTAACACACTAATGAGCATGCTCAAAAACGTCCATCTTCAAATCACTTAAAGATATAGAATATGTATATTTATTGAAAATCCGGTTATTTTATAATCTAGAAGCAGAGACCAGATTTGTAAGATGTGCTATTTTTGACAATTATAGATTAGTAATAATAAGTAGAAAGTTTCATCAACATCAGTCTATGGTGTAAGTAACTATGGTGTACTGCTAATTTGCTCGGGTAAGTAACACCTATACGGCAAATTAGATGTGATATTGCAGGTTACAGTCATCCCAAGTCTGAAGTTGCAGCACAATATGAGACGTTATCCCTGTTTTTCGGTAAGAGTTTTGATGTATGAACGTGTGTTCCGATACCATATTATAATTATACAGCAGCATTGTTACTGTAACGAGTGAAATAAGCAGTGATATATATTACCAAACACAATGGTTTACTTACCCTGTGTCGTAGCAGTGCTTGTCCAAGTCAAAAACACGAAGCACAACATTCGGATGGAATGCATGACGAATCACTGGAATTTTAAACAATTGTATTTATTAACATGTTTTAATACACAACGTTTCTTCAGATGAAATATTTATATACGTACCTTAATATCGATATCAAGTGAACAAAAAATAAGAGAATTGTGCATAAGAGAATAAGAAGAAATGTGAGGAGTCATTTGCTTCATCGAAGACACCAACCATGAAAATCTGGGTCACGTGCAACATTCAGGGTATATATCACGTCTTCAAGGGACGATATTTTCCATTATAACAAGGAGTCATAAGAATTATAATATGCATACCCGTCCTCATCCTTATCATACAAGGATACAGACTATTTCTCAATGAGATGAACACAGTGACCATATAATTTGAAAGGGTTATTTTGATTAAAGATCACTGTATATATTGTTGTAACTGTTCGGAGTATGTGACCTCGTGTCTTAAGCATGAACTTGACACAAACAGGTGCTTGCATCGTTTAATTTGTTCATATATACACCATGCAACAACTAACTATCACATATATTGACACTGCCGTGTATACTTTAGTGTGTGTGTGATGGTAGTACATACCTTACTTTGTAATCTATTTTCGTCCTTTTCCGTGGTAATATCTTCAGTGGTAACAGTACCAAAGTTGTCGCCCATTTACTGGGGTAGATAAATTAGAGTGTCAAAAGAGCGAACTCATTCGTGATACCTGATAGTTTCGGTATTTTTTTCAATTGAATAGATTTTAAGGACAATAGTACAAGGAGGACCTTGAGCCATGTACATCTCGATTGGACTTTCAGATACAGTTAAAGGTAAGGTAATTTTACTTCGGGCAAAACCAATATTAAACACGAATGTTTTTTCCTCGTTGTAACTACCCGTTCAAAGTTCACGTAGACTTACCATTGAGGCGACTATAAATGTATACATGGACTGTATGTCACGCTGTGAAACTAGGTCGGATCTGATTTTTGTTTTTAAATGTCAGACAATATACTTAAACTAAAGTGTCGACAGCAAGCGGTTCACCATGCGACATGCTTTTTGCCTTTAGCATCATCGAAGAGTCCTAGGAGGACGAAACAGCTGTATGGTGCAGTTTAATTCATTTTTTGGCATACTGTTTCTATTACTAAATTTAAAAGGTACAGCATATGTGTGTGTTATTTCATTTACAAATGCATATTTTTTTTAATATTCTTTTATATAAAACCGCGTTTTTTACTTGTTGTTAACAAACTTGTTAAAGACCAAACAAAATAACAGCAATAATCAACTCATACTCGTAACTTGTCCTGGTACATTTGTATGTACAGCCATTATATTGCATTTCATTATATTTGATACGTTCGGTTTACAAACTTCATTCAATATGTATAGTATATTGGAAACAGCTATTTGTTACTGCATTGGGTCTTAGACATTTATCATAATGGGAACAATTGCAAACGAACGGACAAAGAAATGTTTTATCTTACCTTGGCTTTCTGAGGATCTTCTTTTACTTTTCTATGTTTACATCAGATGTTCCCATATATAATAATGACAGAAGCAATGGTTCTGTTTTAGCTACTACTTTTTCGTGAGGGTTCCACATGACCGAAACAAAAGAATGTTGCCCAAGAGTGTAGCCACGCACCGCGAGGGAGGAGCTTGACATCTATCGGTCTCTTGTTTCCAAACGACTGTTAAGATTATATTCAAGTTAAATGTACTGATACTATTGAAGAAAACATTACAATACACACATGTTATGGTGGATTTTTTAAATCGTTTTCTTCAAGTTGGAAAGCATGATTTATGTAGAGATTATTTTACAAACATGTAAACATATATCTTATTAACAATAGTTTAAAACAAGAATATGTTTCATTATCGTATATAACTATAAATATAGTAATTAATGAAGACAAATATTTCAAATATATTCAAAGAAAGGAAAAAGTTAAGATGACAGAGCTTTAATAAAGTTGATTTATCTCAGGATGGGAGCTCAATGTAGGGTAGATCCAACCAGGCGTTTTATAGTTATATTGTACAGCTACAATATCATCAGGTATATATAGCAACGAAGCATAACTAATCACGTCTAAAATTACAACACAATAGTTTCTTACGATAAAGTGAAAATAAATTGGCCATGGTATAGGTACAACATTTCTCGTTCGGGTGTAATGCGGGGTTTGTGTAGCTTTTCGATTAATTGACTAGATACCCCCATTTCGCTGACGTTTCATGGTCGCAATCTTTGTCTCATTGAGAAATATTCTGTTTCTTTAAGTGATATTAAGATGGACATTTTTTGAGTATGCTCATTAGTGTGTTTACTTGTTATGATTGACAATGATACTCCGTTCTCATTTTGAGAACTTGATGTTTACTTGGATGTGACAAAGATTTGCATGGCAAGTGTCGTCAATGAAGCAAAATACGCATACTCTTCCGGAGCATCTGGTCGTATTTTCTTTTACTTTACCAAGGGTCTCCATGTAAATCTCTCCCTTGCTCATATTTTGCCCATGGTTTAATCGATTTTGAGAAAATTCCCCGATATATTTTTCGAGGTATGTATTGAAAAATCAGCTTAGATGTACTTAAATCTAAAACAGTAGTATTGTCTGGCTCACAGGTCTGTTAAAGGAAAAACTGGAATTTACATGAAAAAAAATCCTTGATAAAGTCCTGGGTTGTCTTTTTTATCTCAGAGAGTCTGGGTTTGATTTCTCTGCTGCATTGCGGTGTATAACTATGCTCATTAGACTTAGGTTTTGCAACTTGGATAGGGATAACAAAAAAATGTGTTCATCGAAAACGGAACTAGTTCCGTTTAAGATTATCGTAACTGCAGTTTGGTTGTCAGTTCCGTGTCACAGAAAGTAATGTAAAGATGTACAGTGTAAATCTGAATTTGTGTGTGAATGGTTGTAGGTTCGATCCCTATGCTTGATTAGAATATAAATATGATGGTCACACAAATAGGTTTTTGGAGGTAAACAGGGAAAACTAACCGTATACGTTTAGCTTAAACGGAACTGGGGTAGGTTCCTTGGTCCATTTCGGGTAAAAACGTAACTACAGTTTGGATGACAGCTCCGTATGATCAAGGGCCCACTTCAACGACAAGCCGAAGGTCTGGTTCCCAGTTCCGTTAAGCGTTTCTTGAGTTTGGATGTAAGTGCCGTGTAATAGAAATTCTTTAATGAATGCTGTTTTCGTATCATTGATTGTGTGGAAGGTTCTGGGTTCGATTCCTGTGTTTGATTCAGGTATAAATATGAGAATTGTACTTAAAACAAACCGTATACGTTAATGTGAACGGAACTATCCAGTACATGTACCAAGATCTGTGTATGTTAAACGGAACTAGGGTCCAGTTCCCAGTTCCGTTTTTCTTAAACGGAACTAGGAACTGGGAACCAACTTCATGCTCCTTAGAATGAATTGATTAAAACATACCATTTTCCATGTTTGCCCTTCAACACAAACAGTGTGGTCTCGGGGCCAATATTAGGTCCAATATGGAAAATTCTCTGTTTAGTTGTGAATGTCTACTGCTTGATATGTTTATTACCGCTTGGTATTTTTATGGATCGTTTGGATTGAATTTGTTTTGTTTGAAAAGATTAAACAGCTGGGATTCCTATTCAACTGTTTTCATCAGTCTTGTTACGAAAATGAGCAACAAGAATGCCCCACTGCTTAGATATACGATACACATGGCCATTGTGAATTCTCGCTGTAAAATCACCCTTTCTTCTGGACATTTCCAGCTAACTGTGTTCGCAATTGGTTGGATAATCAAAGATGTGTTTGTTTGTGATAGGAAACAAAACAATATAGGTTTCTAGATGTGCAGGTTGATGAAGACTATGGGTATATTAAAGAACCTCTGTCGCAATTTGATATGGAATTGTGCTGTTTCATACGTTTTGAGGAACGTTAGCCAAATCAACTTATTTACAGTGTGACATCCCAGGAATATGTGATACATCTGTTATCATTCCACCTAAACCTTCCTGATAATGGGCGGATTGGTCGAATGGTTGAAACACCGGCCTTCCATGCAGACGGCCGGGTTGATACCCGAAGTCGTCGTATGCATGGACTATACAGAGAAGGTGAATTTCGCCTGCCAACAAAACTCCAACAACCCAGGAGTATAAAATGGTCTGGGATGGGTGTTTCGGTATCTGTGCTGTAGCATTCAAGTGAAGTGGTACTATAAATGATGCTGTTGGAAGCACGGTCCCACTACAAACAGAACACAATACATCTCCAGCAATATGCATACATAGACATAGGGTTGGGACATAATTGTATATGTTAAATGTATTGATCATACGGCGATTTCAAGTAGATTATGTTATCTAGATAGAGCGCTATATAAAATGGTGTATGTTTATTACTCTATTTTTATTATTTATATTTTAGGTATTTTTTGTAAAGTGGCAAAAAGTGACAAAAACAACATTTACTTGTTGTCGTTCTATCTACTTGATACAACAAAACGACAATAAAGTATTAGATATGGAAATACAATCTTATGCAGATGTTTTAATCACCCTAGTAGTGCAGCAACATACCCTTCACTGTAACAGCATGCTTTAAAAGCTTACTCGTTGTAGGATCTATGTGTATTGGGCATACGTAAAGCTATTGAAATAGCTATACACTTACGATGTATTCAAGCGTATGGTATGGCGTGTATTGAAAGTTATAAATAACATAAGAAGGTTTTCCTTTACCTCTTCCAGTCAGGTGTAAAACTTCCTGTTTGCCGTAAGAGTGAAGCTTAAAGCAACAATTAAAGGACGTATGCAGTAAGGTAATGTATTTATCATTTGTTTTAAAGTGTATGATTCTTAAACTGTAGTTTATTGACAATACACATATAGCCTTGTAAACTGTAATACTTTTATAAATTATTATAAAAAGATGTAACCATACAATCGTGTTTTCTAGAACTAATGATTATGCCTGTGCATCTGTTTATTTTATAAATGTGAATATATTTTAGGTATCCCAATAATCGTTACTGGTAAACGGTTTACAGGATAACGTGGCATTAAATCACCTTATTTAGTCGCCATGGAAGTTGTGTGTTTCTCCTTCGACTGTACCTTCCATGAAGGGGAGGATGGCAGCTGTGAGACAACCGATACAACGTATTCCAAGACAACGACAGCTACACCAACGATCCGGCCGTCGCAGTTACCAACACGTCCAACATCAAACACACCGACACCAAGTACCCAGACTTCTTTATCACCAACACGTCCAGTATCACATCCAACATCAGCGCCCTCGACTACTTCATTTACACAAACAGCAACAGAACCGAAACCATCTTCTGGTAAAACGTCTACGACGCCGAACCCTACTTCAATGAAATCCACAACGTCATATCCACCACCTGATAAAACCTCTGTTGTAACTTCAGAGAAACCTTCAGTTGTAACTTCAGAGAAACCGTCAGTTGTAACGTCAGAGAAACCTTCAGTTGTAACTTCAGAGAAACCTTCAGTTGTAACTTCACAGAAACCTTCAGTTGTAACTTCACAGAAACCTTCAGTTGTAACTTCACAGAAACCTTCGGTTGTAACTTCACAGAAACCTTCGGTTTCAACTTCATCAGTTCCAAACCCACTTCCTGTTACAACCTCTGCGACGCTACATCCTACAGTGAAATCGACTACGTCAAACCCCCCTACTGAGAAACCTTCCACGGTGACCTTAACCTATCCAATAACGACTTATGTGAGTATTACAACCCCCTCCAACAACAGCCGACTTCCGGATCTTCCAGTGCCGCATAAAAGGGCGTCACCAGGTCCGCCAGGGGGCTCTGATGATGGAAAGTCAATCTACATACCGATTTCTGTTGCGGGTTTTGTCCTAGTCCTCCTTTTCGTCGGAATTGGAGTTAAACGTCGACACAGAAACCGCAAGCGAATGTATGTTAACGTTACAAGTATATCATAAGTATCATACAGTGTTAGCGAAGGTATATTAATATTACAAGTATATTATAAGTATCATACAGTGTTAGCGAAGGTATATTAATATTACAAGTATATCATAAGTATCATACAGTGTTAGCGAAGGTATATTAATATTACAAGTATATCATAAGTATCATACAGTGTTAGCGAAGGTATATTAATATTACAAGTATATTATAAGTATCATACAGTTTTAGCGAAGGTATGTACACGTTACGATTATATCATAAGTATCATACAGTGCTAGCGAAGGTATATTAATATTACAAGTATATCATAAGTATCATACAGTGTTAGCGAAGGTATATTAATATTACAAGTATATTATAAGTATCATACAGTGTTAGCGAAGGTATATTAATATTACAAGTATATCATAAGTATCATACAGTTTTAGCGAAGGTATGTACACGTTACGAGTATATCATAAGTATCATACAGTGCTAGCGAAGGTATATTAATATTACAAGTATATCATAAGTATCATACAGTGTTAGCAAAGGTATGTACACGTTACGAGTATATCATAAGTATCATGCAGTGTTAGCGAAGGTATACTAATATCACAAGTATATCATAAGTATCATACAGTTTTAGCGAAGGTATGTCCATGTTACAAGTATATCATAAAAATATCATACCGTTTTTCACATTGATTTTATAACCCATATCAAACGAGGATTCCAACATCCTGGCGAATCCTTGTTCATCTATTTACAAAACGTTGATATAGTTTATTAATTATAAAAGTATATTAACTCTTTTGATTGATATTTTAAACAAGTATTCGATTCCCGATCGACTTGGTTAAAAGTAAAGTGTGCTTTCAACTGTCCATCCGACCACCCAATCAATGTTAATTGATTATTGATACAGAAGTTGTTTTATTTTAGATGTTATGTCTTTGGATTTGCAAGCCATTTTACCGATTGACCTATATTTGGAAATATACAAACGTGTACATGTCGTCCTTAATTTAGACTCCCCGTGAACATGGTATAAATTACTGCAATTTATCGTTATGATATACCACTGAATAGTTTGTAGACTTAAGATTATACATACACAGGGACAGATTTAGTAGACCCATATCGTCTACCTCTTGTTTAAACTACTTGTATCATGGTACTTGTTATAGTCCTTGTTACCGACGTGTATTGCCAACTCTTAGTTCAATATCTATACAAACTATGATGAAATGTATTTCAGAGGTAATACATGCACATAAAAGGCTACATGAGATTGATTGATTGATTGATTGATTGATTGATTGATTGGTTTTATTGATCGATTGATTGATTGATTGATTGACTTGATTGATTGATTTGATTGATTGGTTTGATTGATCGATTGATTACTTCAAATCTTGTCTAATTGATTACATGTAGTTGAAATATTGATTGTAATATATAATTTTCTTTTCTGTAACAGTCTTGAGGACAGACAGCCGTTAAACATTGAAGACAGCTGTGACCTTGATTTTGAACATCCTCCATTTCAATTTGACGTACAGGTACCGTAATCCTTATACAAAGATATTCTATATAGATAGGCTCGTTAGGATAATAGGACAGAAAAACAAGCCATTGATACATCACTGTATATAATCTGATGATACAGTACTGTATATAATCTGATGATACAGTACTGTATATTATCTAATCTGTTGATGCAGTACTGTATATAATATGTCGATACAGTACTGTATATAATATGTCGATACAGTACTGTATATAATATGTTGATACAATAATATGTATTATATGTTGATACAGCACTCTATACAATATGTTGATACCTTACTGTATATGATATGTTGATCCATCACTAAATATAATTCTATATACATTCTATTATGCAAATACATGCCTGTGCACTATATCAACATGTGATATGATAATTCATTGATAGATGAAACTTCTGCCCAACATTTCCTTCGAAAATATTTATACAAAGTTGTATTAGTTCTTTTAAATTATTTATAATTGCAGCCGCATATTGTCCAGCCGCTATCAGTACACTATGACCCCAGGTTTGTTGTCCACGATGACAGTGACGAAGAAGATAATGAAGCTGAACATCCTAATTTGCAGTGGAATGAATTAATTTTGAATGATATTCATGATTTAGAAACATCGCCAACAGAAGAATTCGATGAGGTCGTATTTTGATGCAAGCAAAGTCCGTCAAAAACACCGAAAACATGATGGCCATAATTCGGGAGTGGTTTGAAATGTAGAACACAATATGGTCCTAAAAAGGATGTCAATACATGGTTCTTGACTTGAAGGCTTGTTTCTACAAGAGAAAAAGACGATGTTAAAAAACCTGTTGGGTTCACTATATTTATAAGGCTAAACATGCTTATTTGAATGATTATTTAGTAGGCCTATATTGTTTTTAACACACTTCGTATAAAAACCATTGTATACAATGTAACGGTGAGGACTGAACCACCAGTAACAGCGCTGTCAAAACATTGGTTCGGATCTAGTATTGTTATTTTCAGATTAGATTTCAAATATCTTACTCAGTGTAGGCTGCTATAAACTTGCACACTTTGACGTGGCTATAATGAGCTTTGTGGGATATGAAAATGGACGTTTTTGAGTTTGCTTATTAGTGTGCTTACTTGTTGTGATGAAAATGATGGCTCGATTCTCATTTTGAGGATTGATGCTTACTTGGATTTTACCAAGATCTACATGGCGGGTGTCGTTGATGAAGCAGAAGACGCTTACCCTTCCGGAGCACCTGGTCTTATTCTCTTGTGCTGAGTCTCCATGTAAATCTTTCCTTTGTTCCTATTTTGCCTCTAGTTTAATCGATTTTGAGTTCGAATTATAGTTTTGTTGACGATTTGGTACTCTCTGATTTTTTTGTATGATTTTCATGACAGTTTTTATCACCGAACACCAGACGTTTACACGGAGAACTTTCTTTTACTCCTTTCTGTGTTTGTGTAAATATTTGTGAGCATTACTACATTTCTACCGTCGTTGAAGGATGACGTAACATACACATGTGCTGCACCTTTTAAATTTAGTAAAAGATACAGCTTTATTGCTGCTTCGGAATTCCTTTGTTGTGTTCTTTCCTTATCATGTTATTAAATTAGTATATTTTGATCACTTGAACATAAAAAGTATTATCTATAATGATTGAAAAATGGTTTTTCACGTTCCTTACATTGTAAATGATATAAAACTTATAGAATAAGTGTTTGCATATCATTCATAATCGTGATCTGGTATATATTTTACTTTATTTGTGAATAAAGATCATATTCCTTAAATAATGAACAGTTTATTCATGCCCGATCAGGCAGTAGTCAAAGCTGTTTTCCAAAGGTATTGGGACCAATCTGGAAGTGGGAAATAATTCACCAGGTTTTTCCCAGCACCGAGGAAAACTGTTTTGACAATTGGCTGAAAGGGCATGAATTAACTGTTTTGTTTCATTCAATAATTTGTACTTGAAGGTATTATATTGTATCGAGTGTATCACTCATTTCTGAGTCTTCATTGTGAAATCGTTTGTGTCACAAATTATTCTTGGCGAAGCTTTTATCACGTTCCTTGTGAATCTCCCGAAACAGCTATCATCGCGTTTTGACAGCCTATCAGCAAATGTAGTCTTCATGTAAATGCAAGGGCGCGTTTGTTTCTAAGGTAAAGTGTATTAGTTGTGACATTCCCAGGCAAAAAATTTAACTAATCCATGGCTGTAAATGAAATGAATTTAAATAACCAGGACAATACTTAACCCATTGAATATTTTTGTTATACAGAGACAGTTAAGACTTCGGCCTGATGTTTGAAAGCATGGAATTGAACCCGAAATCTTATATTTCCAAAATTTATATAATACAAAAAAGCAATCACCACTATCTTGTTCCTTGTTGGAGATGAACATTAGTTTTGTTTCTGTTTTGCCGTTGATGCGATTGATACTGTGTGTAAGAGTTTTAATCAAAGAAATATGTTTTAAATAAAATGTTATTACTGAATTCATGTCTTTTCTGTTAATTACTTGACTGTATTTTGCTATCTTTCCATATCAATTATTTCTAAAATGACAATGGAACAAAGACACAACAACTGACGTCATATTTTCCAAGATTTTTTGACTGATAGGGACGTTTCGTTATAACTTAAACTTTTATCGCAGCAATGTTCGTTTTATGTCTGCTTTTATCACACGTTTAAGAACCTGGCGGAACAAAACAATTCAACATCATCTATTTCGATTCAATAATCCCACGTAAGAAATAAATCCATGTTTATACTATCGACTATCCTGCACAGTTGGAAAAGGACAAGAATACTGAAGTGAAAATATTTATTTAGATATTTCAGCTGTAATATCTTTACTATTGACAACTTCCTGCTTAACAAAGTTCCACTAATTATTACATTACACAAAACATACCTTACAAATAGACGATTAAACATATTGCTATGACGTCATCACATTGCTTTACTACATACAGTCGAACTTCGCTATTTCGACGTTGGCGGGCCGATGAGAAAACTTCGAATTATCCGGGTATTCGAGTTAAGCAAGTTTGAACGTTTGGTATGAGGTTTGGCCGACGGAATGTCGACGGAATATTTTGAATTAAACGATATCCTCTAGTTATATAAATTTGAGATTAAGAGGTTCGACTTTAATTATATTTTGCGGTTTTGTCAGAATGTCTTTACAGTAATTTTGGTATCGATAACCATATAATAAGTAAAATGTCAACATACACCTGGACTATCAGAATTCTCATAAAGCTGACGCCATACTTTACAAAATAATTATGATAATGTTTATGAATACCTAATATGTGTGTGTGTGTGTGTGTGTGTTACATCATCCTTAATGGATATCGAAGAGAAATTTCTTCATTGGAAATATTATGCGTGTTGGGATTATATGTGTATTGGGAATATACGCAGGTTTACGTGTACATTTTCAAGCATGAAGATAACTCTTTAAGCATTTGACCGTATGGAACTATGTGTATTGGATATTATAAATAGCACTTAGGTAATATATAGTATACTTGGAATGTATGAAGGTGCATTGAGTTTAGGTATGAAACTTGTCAAGCATAAAGTAATTTCTAAAGCACCAGTGCGTAAGGAAGTATGTGTATTGGGCGTTATAAAAAGTACTTCCTTGTTCCACTTCTGTGGTGTCTTAAACTTCCTGGTAGCTGGCATACTGAGGACCTAACTAACAGAGGCAGTCAACAAGGTACTGTTTATCGTATCTACTGCTTTTGCCTCTTAGGTATGTATATCACTATAGAAACGTGTAGTAATCAATGATAGAAAATGTTATTAACCATTCGTGAATACTGAAGATGTTTGTTATACTTGATATTATGTTGTTTATAATACATTTAGGCTGAGTTAGGATGCTAATAGAATATGATTTAAGAATACATAAAGACGATGTTGATATCAGTTCTTACTTTAATTCGATGCTGAGATTACCAACATGTTTTCTATTTAGAACAGACTTTGTTGACACTCTGGTTTTGCGAAATCAATCAGATGGTGATTTTGTTAAATACATTTTTGATATATATATTTTCAAATAATACATATGACTGTTTTTAAATTTTATGTAGAGCAGCTATGTCTAGAACAATGTGCCAGTTTATTTCGGAGATGATAATATGTTCGAAATATTGGTATACTGTTTACAGGATAACGTGGCGTAAACCCAGATTATTTAGTCGGGATGGATGTTGTGTGTTTCTCCTTCGACTGTTCCTTCAATGAAGGGGAGGATGGCAGCTCTAACTGTAAGACTACCGAGACAAAGTATTCCATGACAACGACATCTACACCAACGACACATTCGCCATCACTAACAAGCCCAACATTAATAACGACATATACACCAACGACCCAACCTGCGCCAACACCAACAAACCCAACATTAAAAACAACATCTACACCAATGACAGTAAAAACAACAGTAACGCCTTCCTCATCTATATCTACTCAAAGTAAAACAGAACCGAAACCATCTCCTCGTCAACCGTCTACGACGTGGACCTCTACTCAGAAGCCTCCAGGTACAACGACCCGAGTGCCGAAACCATCTCCCGGTAAACCATCTTCTACGCCATTAAGTTCGGTATCAACTTTTACGTCAGTGATCGTACCAAATACTAGAACGACTCCCGGAAGTGTTACAACCATCACAAACAGCAGCCGACTTCCGGATCCGGCAATGCCCCATAAAGGGACGTCACATCCGCCAGGTGGCTCTGCTGATGGAAAGTCTGTTTACATACCGTGTTCGGTGGTGTTTTGTGTAATAATCTTCGTCTTCGTCTGTATTGGTATGATACGTCGGCACAGAAAGCACAGGCGAAGGTATGTAGTATCTAAAATACGCTAAAAATAGCATTATACCTTGGCTAGAATGGAAAAAAAACTTCAATGTTTACATAAGTACCCATTAAGTTATTTATGAGCACAACTCATAAAAGTATAAAAGTAATGTTAGTGTCAAGAAGGATGTTATATACTATCAATACTATTCAGTTGTAAGCATAACGACTCTATCATGGCGGTTCCTGTGTAACCATGACTCGTTCATTGATTTTAGTTTCCTTTATTTTCAAAATCACATGTTCCTATTATTTTTAGAAATAACAACCTATTTCGTTTTGCATTTATCCAACTATGATCAGTGATATTGATATATCTGGTTTAAATATCCTGTCAGCATGTCGTCAGTGATCTATAAGTTTGTGTTTAACACTTGAAGACTTTGGTGATTTATTACCACATAGAAAACTGGATAGCATTACCTCATCTAAACATGATTGTATACCTAGTTTCATCTGTACACACTCCTGTTCCATGGTATGTGTGTTTACACTACTGTTATTATTTTCCAAATGACGTTTTATTGACTTTTCACATATGGTTAATCCTTGTACTTCGGTATGTCAAATTAAGAAAAATATTCTGCATTCATTCTTTTATATTCTGCTGGATTAGCTTTTAGATATTACCCGGTATAATAATACAACATTGCTATGGATAAACTACTTTTTATGTATTTATGTTTCTATAATACTAAGAACTTTCAATATCCTGAATGTTTAAATCTTCATAAAAGTTTTTTTTAATCTCGATGGTTTCCATAATATAATATCAATATGATGTTATGCGCTTTAATTTTAAATTTTGCTATATGAATTTAATGTCCAATTCATGATTGGTTGCTAAAATAATGCGCTTGATTCTTTCAATTAGTTCGGAGGATAGACAACACTTACACCCTGAATGTGACGTCATCTTTGACTTTCCTCAATTCCAAGTAACCGACACTCAGGTACATACACTAAGCTTTCTGTTAAAAACAAATCGATAACTTATAATCAATCAATAAATCGATAACCTATAATCAATCAATAAATCGATAACCTATAATCAATCAACACATAAGGCAGTTTAATAGGACACTTATAACCATTCAAAGATCATAAGCTGCGCTATTGTTGCAAAGATTATATATAACCGTTCAATATTTGTATAGTATTTGTTCATTTCATATTTCCATATATCATTGTATGACAGCCATTACTGATATTAGTTATCTTAATAATATCATTAGTGGATAGAATAGGTTTACATGGCGGACGACACTTACTCTTCCGGAACACCTGGTCTTATTCTCTTGTACTTTCAGGAGGGTATCCATGTAAATCTATTATTTGCTCATAATTTTGCCTCTAGTTTAATCGATTTTGAGTTCGGATTATTATTTTGTTGACAACTTGGTATTCTCTGATCTTTTTTATAACATGTGGAATTATTAACTAGTAATCGTATGTAAACATACCAACATGTTATTGTATGATTCATGTAGAATGTTAAAAATCTAATCACAGAAACTTGGTTATCTTAAGCACGTCAGATAAAACTACATTTGTTCTTGTTTCAACCTTGAATACAATGTTTTCAGACAAGGTATGTTCAACCATCTACGTTGTCGCCAAACGTTGAGCCCGTGGATCCCATGTTTTCGGATGTTCCCTCGCCTGACGATGTCAGCGACACGGAGGAGAATGAAGTTGAACGGATAGATCTTCTCCATTTTAGCTCAAGTGAGAGTGACGATTTGGAATCAACACCGAAAATTGAAATTGACGAGGTCATATTCGATGCAAGCACTGTCTGTAAAGGTCAACGAAAACACGATGGTAGTGATTCAGGGGTGGTTTGATGTAGTAACTCAGGGGTGGTTTGTAGTAGAAAAAAACTGGATCTGAACATTGGATGCTTACAATATTCATGTAAAAGACTTGGCTCTTAATATATTATGTTACAGCCTCGGTCGATGGATTCAGTATAAGTAACGAACTGTTTACCTGGAACGATTCTATCTATTGGCTAAATAGAGTGACAAAACTGTAATGACGCTTTCGAGATTTTTCTCTCACAGCCCAAGTTTGAAGTTCATATTTTTAATTCCATGGTTAAAAGGGTGTGACAGTACATGACGCATGTCGTTGAAAACTGGTAGCATTAAGAAATATACTTCCTTGTGTGATATAGATCCGATTTCTGATTCTGTATGCTTTGTGTTTGTGCTACCTGTAACCTGATTTCCATGTAAGGTATTGTCAATTAACAGACACCATTAACCGTTTGGATGTGTTTCCTTGTAGAATGTGTCATTTAAGTTGTGCAGAGCTGTTGAAAAGGCCATTCTAAGCTTGCAATGAGTATTACGAAATATTTATTTATTAAACGGTGATATTTAAATACATGCCTTATGCCTTTTATTTATACATGAATTCATCCATATCACATTGTTTCAAAATACCTAATTTAACGTAATAAGCATAGTGACAAAGCAACAAAGACAGAGACAAAAGGGATATGACTTCTTCTTCAATCAGATCCACCTGTTATCAAATATGCACTAATTGAAAACAAAAAAGAGAATACCGAAGTCCCAACAAAGCCATAATCCAAACTCAAAATTTGTTTAACTTGGGGGAAAATATGAACAAAGTAATTATTCACATGGAGTACAAGAGAAATAGACAAGGTGTTCCGGGAGGGTAAAGCGTCTTCTGTTACATTGATGACACCCGCAATATTAACCTTGGTCACAAAATCAGTTTCTATACCCTTATATTAAGCAAGAAAATCTGATTATATACATCTAAGATGGCTAAGCGATTTTAATTATTGCTTGTCATGCCTT
This sequence comes from Mimachlamys varia, assembly GCA_947623455.1. Taxonomy (NCBI): domain Eukaryota; kingdom Metazoa; phylum Mollusca; class Bivalvia; order Pectinida; family Pectinidae; genus Mimachlamys; species Mimachlamys varia. The sequence continues at coordinate 6,830,594 of OX392534.1, forward strand.
TACAATGAATTAATTATTTTATTTTTATATACACCTAAGTATTTGCGGAATAGTAGGGGAAGTTTTACTTGTACTATTTCCGAATGCAGTGAGTTGTAGAAGTTGTGAGCAAACCATGGTTACGTCATAGTGCAGGATTACATGTATCATGGGCTGCTGATGAAGTTATCAGTGGCCAACTGATCATTAAAGCTGGTCATTTACTGGTCAGTTGGTTTTAAGGATTCCTTTCTTCATTAAGCAGTCATGTTTGATTTCATATAATAGCACATGCATTTTGAAATCTATCGATTTGTATGACAAGCGGAATGGCTGTAGCAGGATTGTTGATTGGCTCAAATGTTGCCGATATTAGCATTTTCCCAGTTCTCTATTTCTGTACGTATTTCATCTTCCTGTTGGAATGCCACAACGGAGTCGTTAATATATAGCTGAAGACACAAGTAAATACTTCCTGTTAATTTGAATATATCCTTTAATACCAAGCTGACATCCCATTCATTCAATATAAAAGGTAAACCCCGACCAGTATTGTCACGATATATCGAAGGGAATGTGATACACAAAGTAGCAGTCAAAGTATCGATAACTCAATTGAGGTTTCTTTGATTTTATTCATATCCTACGGTGAACCAGGACATGAAAATGACAGTTGATTGGTATATTTTCCCTGTGATGTAAGATGAAACAAGCATAGTTTTAAAAGTAAAAGTCTTTTGTTTATGATACAATAGGTTATATAATTGATATCTGTTACGCTGTAACTCCAATTGTCTCTATTTTTTAGTTTCGAAAACTTCAAAAATCAGTTTTCTCAACGTAAAGAGCATGGTATCAACGATAAAAGAGATAAATGGGGATTAAACGCCGATATAGGCTAGACAGGTATATATCGAGTTTCATATCATGGTGTACTACAGAGCAGTAACGGTAATTTATTGGCAAATAATAACTTAATAGTGAAATCATCCCTGCTTATTCAAAGGGATGTCAATATGTCATTATTGCTAATGTGATCGTAATCGTTATCAGCATCGTACTCAACGGTTTTGTTAGGTTTTTGGAATAACCGATCATATTCTTCGCTGGTTTTTTACCACATTTGTCTCCCTTGTTGTGCTCTGTAGTTGATTACTACCTCTAGCGAAAGAGTAATTTTTCTTCAGTAGTTTCACCAATTTCGTTATAGAGCAGAAAATTATTATCGGTTGGTACATTCTGGTTGTTTTTGCTCATTCACCTGGTTTTCTCAAATAAAATCATTTTCAGCTTTGTTGGCGTTGACGACGTTAACGAATCGACTGTCAGTATCTTTGTCTGTTGGGTTTGAATGGAATCGGTCTTCATTTTCTTCAAGAACGAATAACAAATCCTCATTCAGTTGTTCGGAAGACGCCCCGGACTTTCCAGTATTTAGACCCTCTGCACACTACCAGTTAATTTGTTGGATATGCCACAGGGCAATATCATTATTTAACATTAGGTAGTTTTACATTCGGAAGTATTTGTTTTTCTTGTTATTTCTATGGTATGTGGTTTTAAGATATTCACCTAGACATACACAACATGGATAAGATATTCACCTAGACATACACAACACGGATAAGACATTCACCTAGACATACACAACACGGATAAGATATTCACCTAGACATACACAACATGGATAAGATATTTACTAGACATACACAACATGGATAAGATATTCACCTAGACATACACAACACGGATAAGATATTCACCTAGACATACACAACCTGGATAAGATATTCACTTAGACATACACATAAGATTTTCACCTAGACAAACACAACATGGATAAGATATTCACCTAGACATACACAACACGGATAAGATTTTCACCTAGACAAACACAACATGGATAAGATATTCACCTAGACATACACAACACGGATAAGATATTCACCTAGACATACACAACACGGATAAGATATTCACCTAGACATACACAACATGGATAAGATATTTACTAGACATACACAACATGGATAAGATATTCACCTAGACATACACAACACGGATAAGATATTCACCTAGACATACAAAACATGGATAAGATATTCACCTAGACATACACAACATGGATAAGATATTCACCTAGACATACACAACATGGATAAGATATTCACCTAGACATACACAACACGGATAAGATATTCACCTAGACATACACAACACGGATAAGATTTTCACCTAGACAAACACAACATGGATAAAATATTCACCTAGACATACACAACATGGATAAGATATTTACTAGACATACACAACATGGATAAGATATTTACTAGACATACACAACATGGATAAGATATTTACTAGACATACACAACATGGATAAGATATTCACCTAGACATACACAACACGGATAAGATATTCACCTAGACATACACAACATGGATAAGATATTCACCTAGACATACACAACACGGATAAGATATTCACCTAGACATACACAACATTGATAAGATATTCACCTAGACATACACAACATGGATAAGATATTCACTTAGACATACACATAAGATATTCACCTAGACATACACAACACGGATAAGATATTCACCTAGACATACACAACATTGATAAGATATTCACCTAGACATACACAACATGGATAAGATATTCACTTAGACATACACATAAGATATTCACCTAGACATACACAACATGGATAAGATATTCACCTAGACATACACAACACGGATAAGATATTCACCTAGACATACACAACACGGATAAGATATTCACCTAGACATGCACAACACGGATAAGATATTCACCTAGACATACACAACACGGATAAGATTTTCACCTAGACAAACACAACATCGATAAGATATTCACCTAGACATACACAACACGGATAAGATATTCACTTAGACATACACAACATGGATAAGATATTCACCTAGACATACACAACACGGATAAGATATTCACCTAGACATACACAACGCGGATAATCTATTCACCTAGACATACACAACATGGATAAGATATTCACCTAGACATACACAACATGGATAAGATATTCACTTAGACATACACAACATGGATAAGATATTCACCTAGACATACACAACACGGATAAGATATTCACCTAGACATACACAACATGGATAAGATATTCACCTAGACATACACAACATGGATAAGATATTCACCTAGACATACACAATACGGATAAGATTTTCACCTAGACAAACACAACATGGATAAGATATTCACCTAGACATACACAACATTGATAAGATATTCACCTAGACATACACATAAGATATTCACCTAGACATACACAACATGGATAAGATATTTACTAGACATACACAACATGGATAAGATATTTACTAGACATACACAACATGGATAAGATATTCACCTAGACATACACAACACGGATAAGATATTCACCTAGACATACACAACATGGATAAGATATTCACCTAGACATACACAACATTGATAAGATATTCACCTAGACATACACAACATGGATAAGATATTCACTTAGACATACACATAAGATATTCACCTAGACATACACAACACGGATAAGATATTCACCTAGACATACACAACATTGATAAGATATTCACCTAGACATACACAACATGGATAAGATATTCACTTAGACATACACATAAGATATTCACCTAGACATACACAACATGGATAAGATATTCACCTAGACATACACAACACGGATAAGATATTCACCTAGACATACACAACACGGATAAGATATTCACCTAGACATACACAACACGGATAAGATTTTCACCTAGACAAACACAACATCGATAAGATATTCACCTAGACATACACAACACGGATAAGATATTCACTTAGACATACACAACATGGATAAGATATTCACCTAGACATACACAACATGGATAAGATATTCACCTAGACATACACAACACGGATAAGATTTTCACCTAGACAAACACAACATGGATAAGATATTCACCTAGACATACACAACATTGATAAGATATTCACCTAGACATACACATAAGATATTCACCTAGACATACACAACACGGATAAGATATTCACTTAGACATACACAACATGGATAAGATATTCACTTAGACATACACAACATGGATAATATATTCACCTAGACATACACAACATGGATAATCTATTCACCTAGACATACACAACACGGATAAGATATTCACCTAGACATACACAACACGGATAAGATATTCACCTAGACATACACAACACGGATAAGATTTTCACCTAGACAAACACAACATCGATAAGATATTCACCTAGACATACACAACACGGATAAGATATTCACCTAGACATACACAACATGGATAAGATATTCACCTAGACATACACAACACGGATAAGATATTCACCTAGACATACACAACATTGATAAGATATTCACCTAGACATACACAACATGGATAAGATATTCACTTAGACATACACATAAGATATTCACCTAGACATACACAACACGGATAAGATATTCACCTAGACATACACAACATTGATAAGATATTCACCTAGACATACACAACATGGATAAGATATTCACTTAGACATACACATAAGATATTCACCTAGACATACACAACATGGATAAGATATTCACCTAGACATACACAACACGGATAAGATATTCACCTAGACATACACAACACGGATAAGATATTCACCTAGACATGCACAACACGGATAAGATATTCACCTAGACATACACAACACGGATAAGATTTTCACCTAGACAAACACAACATCGATAAGATATTCACCTAGACATACACAACACGGATAAGATATTCACTTAGACATACACAACATGGATAAGATATTCACCTAGACATACACAACATGGATAAGATATTCACCTAGACATACACAATACGGATAAGATTTTCACCTAGACAAACACAACATGGATAAGATATTCACCTAGACATACACAACATTGATAAGATATTCACCTAGACATACACATAAGATATTCACCTAGACATACACAACATGGATAAGATATTTACTAGACATACACAACATGGATAAGATATTTACTAGACATACACAACATGGATAAGATATTCACCTAGACATACACAACACGGATAAGATATTCACCTAGACATACACAACATGGATAAGATATTCACCTAGACATACACAACATTGATAAGATATTCACCTAGACATACACAACATGGATAAGATATTCACTTAGACATACACATAAGATATTCACCTAGACATACACAACACGGATAAGATATTCACCTAGACATACACAACATTGATAAGATATTCACCTAGACATACACAACATGGATAAGATATTCACTTAGACATACACATAAGATATTCACCTAGACATACACAACATGGATAAGATATTCACCTAGACATACACAACACGGATAAGATATTCACCTAGACATACACAACACGGATAAGATATTCACCTAGACATACACAACACGGATAAGATATTCACCTAGACATACACAACACGGATAAGATTTTCACCTAGACAAACACAACATCGATAAGATATTCACCTAGACATACACAACACGGATAAGATATTCACTTAGACATACACAACATGGATAAGATATTCACCTAGACATACACAACATGGATAAGATATTCACCTAGACATACACAACACGGATAAGATTTTAACCTAGACAAACACAACATGGATAAGATATTCACCTAGACATACACAACATTGATAAGATATTCACCTAGACATACACATAAGATATTCACCTAGACATACACAACACGGATAAGATATTCACTTAGACATACACAACATGGATAAGATATTCACTTAGACATACACAACATGGATAATATATTCACCTAGACATACACAACATGGATAATCTATTCACCTAGACATACACAACACGGATAAGATATTCACCTAGACATACACAACACGGATAAGATATTCACCTAGACATACACAACACGGATAAGATTTTCACCTAGACAAACACAACATCGATAAGATATTCACCTAGACATACACAACACGGATAAGATATTCACTTAGACATACACAACATGGATAAGATATTCACCTAGACATACACAACATGGATAAGATATTCACCTAGACATACACAACACGGATAAGATTTTCACCTAGACAAACACAACATGGATAAGATATTCACCTAGACATACACAACATTGATAAGATATTCACCTAGACATACACATAAGATATTCACCTAGACATACACAACACGGATAATATATTCACTTAGACATACACAACATGGATAAGATATTCACTTAGACATACACAACATGGATAATATATTCACCTAGACATACACAACATGGATAATCTATTCACCTAGACATACACAACATATATAAGATATTCACCTAGACATACACAACACGGATAAGATATTCACTTAGACATACACAACATGGATAAGATATTCACCTAGACATACACAACATGGATAAGATATTCACCTAGACATACACAACGCGGATAAGATATTCACTTAGATAAACACAACATGGATAAGATATTCACCTAGACATACACAACACGGATAAGATATTCACCTAGACATACACAACATTGTTTAAGATATTCACCTAGACATACACAACATTGATAAGATATTCACCTAGACATACACAACATGGATAAGATATTCACTTAGACATACACATAAGATATTCACCTAGACATACACAACATGGATAAGATATTCACCTAGACATACACAACATGGATAAGATATTCACTTAGACATACGCATAAGATATTCACCTAGACATACACAACATTGATAAGATATTCACCTAAAAATACACAACATGGATAAGATATTCACTTAGACATACACATAAGATATTCACCTAGACATGCACAACATGGATAAGATATTCACCTAGACATACACAACATGGATAAGATATTCACCTAGACATACACAACGCGGATAAGATATTCACCTAGACATACACAACATGGATCAGATATTCACCTAGACATACACAACACGGATAAGATATTCACCTAGACATACACAACATTGATAAGATATTCACCTAGACATACACATAAGATATTCACCTAGACATACACAACACGGATAAGATATTCACTTAGGCATACACAACATGGATAAGATATTCACTTAGACATACACAACATGAATAATATATTCACCTAGACATACACAACATGGATAATCTATTCACCTAGACATACACAACATGGATAAGATATTCACCTAGACATACACAACATGGATAAGATATTCACCTAGACATACACAACATGGATAAGATATTCACTTAGACATACACATAAGATATTCACCTAGACATACACAACACGGATAAGATATTCACCTAGACATACACAACATTGATAAGATATTCACCTCGACATACACAACACGGATAAGATATTCACTTAGACATACACAACACGGATAAGATATTCACCTAGACATACACAACACGGATAAGATTTTCACCTAGACAAACACAACATCGATAAGATATTCACCTAGACATACACAACACGAATAAGATATTCACCTAGACATACACAACATGGATAAGATATTCACCTAGACATACACAACATGGATAAGATATTCACCTAGACATACACAACACGGATAAGATTTTCACCTAGACAAACACAACATGGATAAGATATTCACCTAGACATACACAACATTGATAAGATATTCACCTAGACATACACATAAGATATTCACCTAGACATACACAACACGGATAAGATATTCACTTAGACATACACAACATGGATAATATATTCACCTAGACATACACAACATGGATAATCTATTCACCTAGACATACACAACATGGATAAGATATTCACCTAGACATACACAACACGGATAAGATATTCACTTAGAAATACACAACATGGATAAGATATTCACCTAGACATACACAACATGGATAAGATATTCACCTAGACATACACAACGCGGATAAGATATTCACTTAGATAAACACAACATGGATAAGATATTCACCTAGACATACACAACACGGATAAGATATTCACCTAGACATCCACAACATTGATAAGATATTCACCTAGACATACACAACATTGATAAGATATTCACCTAGACATACACAACATGGATAAGATATTCACCTAGACATACACATAAGATATTCACCTAGACATACACAACATGGATAAGATATTCACCTAGACATACACAACATGGATAAGATATTCACTTAGACATACGCATAAGATATTCACCTAGACATACACAACATTGATAAGATATTCATCTAGACATACACAACATGGATAATATATTCACCTAGACATACACAACATGGATAAGATATTCACTTAGACATACACATAAGATATTCACCTAGACATACACAACATTGATAAGATATTCACCTAGACATACACAACATGGATAAGATATTCACTTAGACATACACATAAGATATTCACCTAGACATGCACAACATGGATAAGATATTCACCTAGACATACACAACATGGATAAGATATTTACCTAGACATACACAACGCGGATAAGATATTCACCTAGACATACACAACATGGATAAGATATTCACCTAGACATACACAACACGGATAAGATATTCACCTAGACATACACAACATGGATAAGATATTCACCTAGACATACACAACATGGATAAGATATTCACCTAGACATACACAACATTGATAAGATATTCACCTAGACATACACATAAGATATTCACCTAGACATACACAACACGGATAAGATATTCACTTAGACATACACAACATGGATAAGATATTCACTTAGACATACACAACATGAATAATATATTCACCTAGACATACACAACATGGATAATCTATTCACCTAGACATACACAACATGGATAAGATATTCACCTAGACATACACAACACGGATAAGATATTCACTTAGACATACACAACATGGATAAGATATTCATCTAGACATACACAACATGGATAAGATATTCACCTAGACATACACAACACGGATAAGATATTCACCTAGACATACACAACATGGATAAGATATTCACCTAGACATACACAACATGGATAAGATATTTACTAGACATACACAACATGGATAATCTATTCACCTAGACATACACAACACGGATAAGATATTTACTAGACATACACAACATGGATAAGATATTTACTAGACATACACAACATGGATAATCTTTTCACCTAGACATACACAACACGGATAAGATATTCACCTAGACATACACAACATGGATAAGATATTCACCTAGACATACACAACGCGGATAAGATATTCACCTAGACATACACAACATGGATAAGATATTCACTAAGACATACACAACATGGATAAGATATTCACCTAGACATACACAACATGGATAAGATATTCACCTAGACATACACAACATGGATAAGATATTCACCTAGACATACACAACGCGGATAAGATATTCACCTAGACATACACAACATGGATAAGATATTCACTAAGACATACACAACATGGATAAGATATTCACCTAGACATACAAAAGATGGATAAGATATTCACCTAGACATACACAACGCGGATAAGATATTCACCTAGACATACACAACGCGGATAAGATATTCACCTAGACATACACAACATGGATAAGATATTCACTTAGACATACACAACATGGATAATATATTCACCTAGACATACACAACATGGATAATCTATTCACCTAGACATACACAACATGGATAAGATATTCACCTAGACATACACAACACGGATAAGATATTCACTTAGACATACACAACATGGATAAGATATTCACTAAGACATACACAACATGGATAAGATATTCACCTAGACATACACAACATTGATAAGATATTCACCTAGACATACACATAAGATATTCACCTAGACATACACAACACGGATAAGATATTCACTTAGACATACACAACATGGATAAGATATTCACTTAGACATACACAACATGGATAATATATTCACCTAGACATACACAACATGGATAATCTATTCACCTAGACATACACAACATGGATAAGATATTCACCTAGACATACACAACACGGATAAGATATTCACTTAGACATACACAACATGGATCAGATATTCACCTAGACATACACAACATGGATAAGATATTCACCTAGACATACACAACGCGGATAAGATATTCACTTAGATAAACACAACATGGATAAGATATTCACCTAGACATACACAACACGGATAAGATATTCACCTAGACATACACAACATGGATAAGATATTCACCTAGACATACACAACGCGGATAAGATATTCACCTAGACATACACAACGCGGATAAGATATTCACCTAGACATACACAACATTGATAAGATATTCACCTCGACATACACAACATGGATAAGATATTCACTTAGACATACACATAAAATATTCACCTAGACATACACAACATGGATAAGATATTCACCTAGACATACACAACATGGATAAGATATTCACTTAGACATACACATAAGATATTCACCTAGACATACACAACATTTATAAGATATTCACCTAGACATACACAACATGGATAAGATATTCACTTAGACATACACATAAGATATTCACCTAGACATACACAACATGGATAAGATATTCACCTAGACATACACAACATGGATAAGATATTCACCTAGACATACACAACGCGGATAAGATATTCACCTAGACATACAAAACATGGATAAGATATTCACCTAGACATACACAACGCGGATAAGATATTCACCTAGACATACACAACGCGGATAAGATATTCACCTAGACATACACAACATGGATAAGATATTCACTAAGACATACACAACATGGATAAGATATTCACCTAGACATACACAACACGGATAAGATATTCACTTAGACATACAAAACATGGATAAGATATTCACCTCGACATACACAACATGGATAAGATATTCACCTAGACATACACAACATGGATAAGATATTCACCTAGACATACACAACATCAATCAGATATTCACTTAGACATACACAACATTGATAAGATATTCACCAAGACATACACATAAGATATTCACCTAGACATACACAACACGGATAAGATATTCACTTAGACATACACAACATGGATAAGATATTCACTTAGACATACACAACATGGATAATATATTCACCTAGACATACACAACATGGATAATCTATTCACCTAGACATACACAACATGGATAAGATATTCACCTAGACATACACAACACGGATAAGATATTCACTTAGACATACACAACATGGATAAGATATTCACCTAGACATACACAACATGGATAAGATATTCACCTAGACATACACAACGCGGATAAGATATTCACTTAGATAAACACAACATGGATAAGATATTCACCTAGACATACACAACACGGATAAGATATTCACCTAGACATACACAACATTGATAAGATATTCACCTAGACATACACAACATTGATAAGATATTCACCTAGACATACACAACATGGATAAGATATTCACTTAGACATACACATAAGATATTCACCTAGACATACACAACATGGATAAGATATTCACCTAGACATACACAACATGGATAAGATATTCACTTAGACATACACATAAGATATTCACCTAGACATACACAACATTGATAAGATATTCACCTAGACATACACAACATGGATAAGATATTCACTTAGACATACACATAAGATATTCACCTAGACATGCACAACATGGATAAGATATTCACCTAGACATACACAACATGGATAAAATATTCACCTAGACATACACAACATGGATAAGATATTCACCTAGACATACACAACATGAATCAGATATTCACTTAGACATACACAACATTGATAAGATATTCACCAAGACATACACATAAGATATTCACCTAGACATACACAACACGGATAAGATATTCACTTAGACATACACAACATGGATAAGATATTCACTTAGACATACACAACATGTATAATCTATTCACCTAGACATACACAACATGGATAAGATATTCACCTAGACATACACAACACGGATAAGATATTCACTTAGACATACACAACATGGATAAGATATTCACCTAGACATACACAACATGGATAAGATATTCACCCAGACATACACAACGCGGATAAGATATTCACTTAGATAAACACAACATGGATAAGATATTCACCTAGACATACACAACACGGATAAGATATTCATCTAGACATACACAACATTGATAAGATATTCACCTAGACATACACAACATTGATAAGATATTCACCTAGACATACACAACATGGATAAGATATTCACTTAGACATACACATAAGATATTCACCTAGACATACACAACATGGATAAGATATTCACCTAGACATACACAACATGGATAAGATATTCACTTAGACATACACATAAGATATTCACCTAGACATACACAACATTGATAAGATATTCACCTAGACATACACAACCTGGATAAGATATTCACTTAGACATACACATAAGATATTCACCTAGACATGCACAACATGGATAAGATATTCACCTAGACATACACAACATGGATAAGATATTCACCTAGACATACACAACGCGGATAAGATATTCACCTAGACATACACAACATGGATAAGATATTCACTTAGACATACACAACATGGATAAGATATTCACTTAGACATACACAACATGGATAAGATATTCACCTAGACATACACAACGCGGATAAGATATTCACCTAGACATACACAACACGGATAAGATATTCACTTAGACATACACAACATGGATAAGATATTCATCTAGACATACACAACATGGATAAGATATTCACCTAGACATACACAACACGGATAAGATATTCACCTAGACATACACAACATGGATAAGATATTCACCTAGACATACACAACATGGATAAGATATTTACTAGACATACACAACATGGATAATCTATTCACCTAGACATACACAACACGGATAAGATATTTACTAGACATACACAACATGGATAAGATATTTACTAGACATACACAACATGGATAATCTTTTCACCTAGACATACACAACACGGATAAGATATTCACCTAGACATACACAACATGGATAAGATATTCACCTAGACATACACAACGCGGATAAGATATTCACCTAGACATACACAACATGGATAAGATATTCACTAAGACATACACAACATGGATAAGATATTCACCTAGACATACACAACATGGATAAGATATTCACCTAGACATACACAACATGGATAAGATATTCACCTAGACATACACAACGCGGATAAGATATTCACCTAGACATACACAACATGGATAAGATATTCACTAAGACATACACAACATGGATAAGATATTCACCTAGACATACAAAAGATGGATAAGATATTCACCTAGACATACACAACGCGGATAAGATATTCACCTAGACATACACAACGCGGATAAGATATTCACCTAGACATACACAACATGGATAAGATATTCACTTAGACATACACAACATGGATAATATATTCACCTAGACATACACAACATGGATAATCTATTCACCTAGACATACACAACATGGATAAGATATTCACCTAGACATACACAACACGGATAAGATATTCACTTAAACATACACAACATGGATAAGATATTCACTAAGACATACACAACATGGATAAGATATTCACCTAGACATACACAACATTGATAAGATATTCACCTAGACATACACATAAGATATTCACCTAGACATACACAACATGGATAAGATATTCACCTAGACATACACAACATGGATAAAATATTCACCTAGACATACACAACATGGATAAGATATTCACCTAGACATACACAACATGAATCAGATATTCACTTAGACATACACAACATTGATAAGATATTCACCAAGACATACACATAAGATATTCACCTAGACATACACAACACGGATAAGATATTCACTTAGACATACACAACATGGATAAGATATTCACTTAGACATACACAACATGTATAATCTATTCACCTAGACATACACAACATGGATAAGATATTCACCTAGACATACACAACACGGATAAGATATTCACTTAGACATACACAACATGGATAAGATATTCACCTAGACATACACAACATGGATAAGATATTCACCCAGACATACACAACGCGGATAAGATATTCACTTAGATAAACACAACATGGATAAGATATTCACCTAGACATACACAACACGGATAAGATATTCATCTAGACATACACAACATTGATAAGATATTCACCTAGACATACACAACATTGATAAGATATTCACCTAGACATACACAACATGGATAAGATATTCACTTAGACATACACATAAGATATTCACCTAGACATACACAACATGGATAAGATATTCACCTAGACATACACAACATGGATAAGATATTCACTTAGACATACACATAAGATATTCACCTAGACATACACAACATTGATAAGATATTCACCTAGACATACACAACCTGGATAAGATATTCACTTAGACATACACATAAGATATTCACCTAGACATGCACAACATGGATAAGATATTCACCTAGACATACACAACATGGATAAGATATTCACCTAGACATACACAACGCGGATAAGATATTCACCTAGACATACACAACATGGATAAGATATTCACTTAGACATACACAACATGGATAAGATATTCACTTAGACATACACAACATGGATAAGATATTCACCTAGACATACACAACGCGGATAAGATATTCACCTAGACATACACAACACGGATAAGATATTCACTTAGACATACACAACATGGATAAGATATTCATCTAGACATACACAACATGGATAAGATATTCACCTAGACATACACAACACGGATAAGATATTCACCTAGACATACACAACATGGATAAGATATTCACCTAGACATACACAACATGGATAAGATATTTACTAGACATACACAACATGGATAATCTATTCACCTAGACATACACAACACGGATAAGATATTTACTAGACATACACAACATGGATAAGATATTTACTAGACATACACAACATGGATAATCTTTTCACCTAGACATACACAACACGGATAAGATATTCACCTAGACATACACAACATGGATAAGATATTCACCTAGACATACACAACGCGGATAAGATATTCACCTAGACATACACAACATGGATAAGATATTCACTAAGACATACACAACATGGATAAGATATTCACCTAGACATACACAACATGGATAAGATATTCACCTAGACATACACAACATGGATAAGATATTCACCTAGACATACACAACGCGGATAAGATATTCACCTAGACATACACAACATGGATAAGATATTCACTAAGACATACACAACATGGATAAGATATTCACCTAGACATACAAAAGATGGATAAGATATTCACCTAGACATACACAACGCGGATAAGATATTCACCTAGACATACACAACGCGGATAAGATATTCACCTAGACATACACAACATGGATAAGATATTCACTTAGACATACACAACACGGATAATATATTCACCTAGACATACACAACATGGATAATCTATTCACCTAGACATACACAACATGGATAAGATATTCACCTAGACATACACAACACGGATAAGATATTCACTTAAACATACACAACATGGATAAGATATTCACTAAGACATACACAACATGGATAAGATATTCACCTAGACATACACAACATTGATAAGATATTCACCTAGACATACACATAAGATATTCACCTAGACATACACAACATGGATAAGATATTCACTAAGACATACACAACATGGATAAGATATTCACTTAGACATACACAACATGGATAATATATTCACCTAGACATACACAACATGGATAATCTATTCACCTAGACATACACAACATGGATAAGATATTCACCTAGACATACACAACACGGATAAGATATTCACTTAGACATACACAACATGGATCAGATATTCACCTAGACATACACAACATGGATAAGATATTCACCTAGACATACACAACGCGGATAAGATATTCACTTAGATAAACACAACATGGATAAGATATTCACCTAGACATACACAACACGGATAAGATATTCACCTAGACATACACAACATTGATAAGATATTCACCTCGACATACACAACATTGATAAGATATTCACCTAGACATACACAACATGGATAAGATATTCACTTAGACATACACATAAAATATTCACCTAGACATACACAACATGGATAAGATATTTACCTAGACATACACAACATGGATAAGATATTCACTTAGACATACACATAAGATATTCACCTAGACATACACAACATTTATAAGATATTCACCTAGACATACACAACCTGGATAAGATATTCACTTAGACATACACATAAGATATTCACCTAGACATACACAACATGGATAAGATATTCACTAAGACATACACAACATGGATAAGATATTCACCTAGACATACACAACATGGATAAGATATTCACCTAGACATACACAACATGGATAAGATATTCACCTAGACATACACAACGCGGATAAGATATTCACCTAGACATACAAAACATGGATAAGATATTCACCTAGACATACACAACGCGGATAAGATATTCACCTAGACATACACAACGCGGATAAGATATTCACCTAGACATACACAACATGGATAAGATATTCACTAAGACATACACAACATGGATAAGATATTCACCTAGACATACAAAACATGGATAAGATATTCACCTCGACATACACAACATGAATCAGATATTCACTTAGACATACACATAAGATATTCACCTAGACATACACAACATTGATAAGATATTCACCTAGACATACACAACATGGATAAGATATTCACTTAGACATACACATAAGATATTCACCTAGACATGCACAACATGGA
Source organism: Mimachlamys varia (assembly GCA_947623455.1). Lineage (NCBI taxonomy): Eukaryota > Metazoa > Mollusca > Bivalvia > Pectinida > Pectinidae > Mimachlamys > Mimachlamys varia. The sequence goes on from OX392534.1 coordinate 6,847,684, forward strand.
TAAGATATTCACCTAGACATACACAACATGGATAAAATATTCACCTAGACATACACAACATGGATAAGATATTCACCTAGACATACACAACATGAATCAGATATTCACTTAGACATACACAACATGGATAAGATATTCACTTAGACATACACAACATGGATAATATATTCACCTAGACATACACAACATGGATAATCTATTCACCTAGACATACACAACATGGATAAGATATTCACCTAGACATACACAACACGGATAAGATATTCACTTAGACATACAAACATGGATAAGATATTCACCTAGACATACACAACATGGATAAGATATTCACCCAGACATACACAACGCGGATAAGATATTCACTTAGATAAACACAACATGGATAAGATATTCACCTAGACATACACAACACGGATAAGATATTCATCTAGACATACACAACATTGATAAGATATTCACCTAGACATACACAACATTGATAAGATATTCACCTAGACATACACAACATGGATAAGATATTCACTTAGACATACACATAAGATATTCACCTAGACATACACAACATGGATAAGATATTCACCTAGACATACACAACATGGATAAGATATTCACTTAGACATACACATAAGATATTCACCTAGACATACACAACATTGATAAGATATTCACCTAGACATACACAACCTGGATAAGATATTCACTTAGACATACACATAAGATATTCACCTAGACATGCACAACATGGATAAGATATTCACCTAGACATACACAACATGGATAAGATATTCACCTAGACATACACAACGCGGATAAGATATTCACCTAGACATACACAACATGGATAAGATATTCACTTAGACATACACAACATGGATAAGATATTCACTTAGACATACACAACATGGATAAGATATTCACCTAGACATACACAACGCGGATAAGATATTCACCTAGACATACACAACACGGATAAGATATTCACCTAGACATACACAACACGGATAAGATATTCACCTAGACATACACAACACGGATAAGATATTCACCTAGACATACACAACATGGATAAGATACTCACTTAGACATACACAACATGGATAAGATATTCACTTAGACATACACAACATGGATAAGATATTCACCGAGACATACAGAACATGGATAAGATATTCACCGAGACATACACAACATGGATAAGATATTCACCTAGACATACACAACACGGATAAGATATTCACCTAGACATACACAACATGGATAAGATATTTATCTAGATATACACAACATGGATAAGATATTTATCTAGATATACACAACATGGAACAGATATTTATCTAGATATACACAACATGGAAAAGATATTCGCCTAGACATACACAACATGGATAAGATATTTATCTAGATATACACAACATGGAAAAGATATTCACCTAGACATACACAACATGGATAAGATATTTATCTAGATATACACAACATGGATAAGATATTCAACTAGAAATACACAACATGGAAAAGATATTCACCTAGACATACACAACATGGATAAGATATTCACCTAGACATACACATCATGGATAAGATATTCACCTAGACATACACAACATGGATAAGATATCCACCTAGACATACACAACATGGATAAGATATTCACCTAGACATACACAACACGGATAAGATATTCACCTAGACATACACAACACGGATAAGATATTTATCTAGATATACACAACATGGATAAGATATTCAACTAGAAATACACAACATGGAAAAGATATTCACCTAGACATACACAACATGGATAAGATATTCACCTAGACATACACATCATGGATAAGATATTCACGTAGACATACACAACATGGATAAGATATTCACCTACACATACACAACACGGATAAGATATTCACCTAGACATACACAACATGGATAAGATATTCACCTAAACATACACAACATGAATCAGATATTCACCTAGACATACACAACATGGATAATATATTCACCTAGACATACACAACATTGATAAGATATTCACCTCGACATACACAACATGGATGAGATATTCACCTAGACATACACAACATGGATAAGTTATTTACTAGACATACACAACACGGATAAGATATTCACCTAGACATACACAACACGGATAAGATATTCACCTAGACATACACAACACGGATGAGATATTCACCTAGACATACACAACATCGATAAGATATTCACTTAGACATACACAACATGGATAAGATATTCACCTAGACATACACAACACAGATAAGATATTCACCTAGACATACACAACATGGATAAGATATTCACCTAGACATACACAACATGGATAAAACTCATCTGTTAAAACCCGCTCTAGTCGAGGAGGCAGGCAATCAAGAGAGTTATGTATACAGAATGTGTTATACATGTTTTTGTTAAAAAAATAAGAATAGCAAAGTGAGATAGATACATGTATGAATACATAAAGGATTAGGTAAAGACTCTTCACACAGTGTGATGCCATAAAATGACATGTAAGATGACTTGCAGAAAGGAAATAATTCGTTTTGATAATAAGCATAATAATACATAAAGAGGATGCAGTATCAACATCTAGACATAATAATAGTGATATACAGCATTTGATATAGCGCTTAACCTTACTAGCACAAACCACTCTTATGCGCTTAAATGGATGCAAAATGTATACAATCAATAATTACAGTATAATTACCAATTACAATTCTGGGGAATTATCGGGCGCTAACTACTGGCCATATGCCACCTTGCTAATATATATCTATGTGTGTATACCTGTGTTTATGTTAAAGATGTTGTGCGCTCTGTTTGAAGTTGGATTAGGATTTGTTTGGATACATGTTTTCGAGTATGTACATGAAGCTCCACACTGACGGATTGCAAGGGCAGTCCGTGTTCTGTCAGCGATATTCCAACGCATTATTTGAAGTGCCATCTCACTAGAATGATACAGCATATATACACTGTACCAGAACATCCATTGTTAATAATCATGCCTCCTGCTTAAAAATAGTATTATCTAAGATTATTTATTTCTCTCATCCTTTACAGTCGTATCTGCTGTTTTAGATCGAGAAGATTAGTAAATAGATATATAGTAATATGTATTTTCGGCCCAGAATAGCGCGAACAGAATCGTATGACGTCATGATGCATTGACGTCACAAGATCATATCATACTGTTAAAAATTATAAACTTTATATATTCAAAAAAAAAATTATGAAACAAGTTATCCGACTTATATTACTCACTCTTCTTGGCCCGGATGTTATTGCGCTAGGGGGGGGGGGGTCTTATTATTTGAGGAAACTGGAGTAATCGGAGAAAACCCACGTTATCGCGCAGGGGACCCCGAACCTTTTCACGTCCGGCCGGGAATCGAACCAAGGTTGCCTTGCTGGAATTCAAGTGCGCTCTCCATTGCACCATGCCACGAAAAAAATCAAACAGCCATGTAATTGTTTGATCACAAATCGGTTTTTCGATCGTGAACATTCCATTAGTTGATAGTAACAACGCTGTTTCGCCAACCTATCGTGTTTACATGTCGCAGTTGATTCGATATTCTAGGGCTTGCTCTAAATATCGTTATTATCGTGATCGATGTCGACTGCTGACAAACAAACTAACATCACAGGGATACAAGAGATGCAGGTAGATGTAGTTTAATGGTCGCCTTCTTTGTCTCATTGAGAAATATTCTGTATCTTTATGTGATCTGAAGATGGACATTTTTGAGTATGCTCATAAGTGTTCTTACTTGTTGTGATTGACAATGATGACTCGGTACTCATTTCGATGACTTGATGTGTGCTTGGATGTGACCAAGATTTACGCGAGAAGGGGATTAAATAAACCAATAAGTGATTTAAATGGAAGAAAGAAAGCTAATAAGTTGTTTATAGTTTCTCGCCCAAAGAGAGTTCGGCGCGATATACATTCTTTATTAACCTTCATGTCACGCTCATATTTATACTCGTTTTGGGTTATAGTCCTATGAACCGAAACGGAACTTACTTGGTTTATATAGTGATACCGCAGCGCAAATGTAAATATAGACGAATATCACATCTATATTGTATATTCTCTGTATGTTTATTGTTCATGAAAGTCTAAAGGCATGTTTTCCCATGGATAGTTTATGAGTTGCTGGGATTTCTCATTTCCACGTCGATGATTGGTCAATAATGATGCCGCCAAGACCCCTGATTTCCCAAAAATAAATGCTGGTCGATTTGACCGTAATTGGTATTTAGTCATTCATTTGTTTACGTCTCAACTGTATGTTGGTGTACAGTATTTACAACTGGGGGAGTGTTTAGCGCCTAAAATATCCCTCATGTTCCCCATTACATCAAGTTCTTATTTGCATTCCGATTATAAAATGAAAACATTAAAAAGAACCCTTCAGTGAATATGCGACATATTCTATGTGGCGATATCATGTGAGATGTTATTGTCACGACAAGTCTGTCCTTATGCAGTTCAAATTACAGGAGTTATTTATAGTCTTTTGGGATATGTAAATTTACTTCCGCCTAAATAGTAAGTAGCCTACATTAGGATCACCATTTATTTACTGAAAGGTGTCGCTGAATTTCAGAATTATTGGAAGTCGAATAGAAAGGACATCCAGAAACAAGAGGTAAAGTATTGTGTAAGTACACTTTATATTTTATTTCATTTAACACACACGAGACCGTATGTAGCTTGTTTTAGAGAAGAATGGTTTTAACTTCCGGATCTATACAATCATTGGTTAGGCTGACTTGATGTCAAAGGTATAGCTATTCAATCTAACAATCTGTATTTACACTCTGATATTTCCATCCGTATGAATTCTAAGGTAGAATGGTTTGTGTATACCCAGTTTTAATAAGGTGTCGTTGAAATTTCTTACTCTGTTGATAAATGATGATCTTAATCATCAGCGATATTTGTAGTTCTTTCAATAGCACATAAGGTATATCAGAATAGAGTGTGGCATTGAAGATAATGTATAAAAATTACGGAGTGTTGTGAAGCATATGGTCTGTATACATGTGGGTGTTGGTGGGGGTTTGTGTGTGTTTGGGGGGGGGGGGGGGTACTTCAGGTTCATGTTTGATTGATTGATTGATTGATTGAGTGAGTGAGTGTGCTTGTTATACAAGTAAAGTGTAATATTAGCTTACGACCAAGAAACAATCAACGCATTTTTGTGTATCATAGTTGACACAAATAACAAGTGAAACATGTTTTCAAAAAAATAATTTACGAAGGCCGCTAGCTATCTGAGGTGATTAAAGTAACACAATGAAATCAATGTGTTTATGAATCCATCAATCTTCATACAGTTGAGTAACATGGCCAAAGGGAAAGCTGGCTCGATTAACGGTTTGTCTAGAAGAATATCAGAGTTATTCCCCTTGATCGGTCCAGAAATATGTTTCTGGTCATCAATCTGATATCTGATGATTATTCTTCAAACATATCCGACACCGAGTAATACTTACACTATACGATACTAGTATAAATTTATAACTTTTTATCAAGTACAATGTAAACTGTAAACACTTCACCAAATATATATTACGTTTCTTACATTCAGATTTCTCTACAAGTTGCGCGAATTGTACCACCCTTGGAACTATGTCGGCAGAAACATGTACCAAAGGTCAGTTAATGCCAATATTTAAAAAAAAATATTCGAAGAAATAGACCTTTTTTCATTTGTATCGTGATCACGTTCACAATAAAATTTCAACCTGAAAATTTAAATGTGTCTGTATATGTAACACATACCTTATGTAGCTCCTCACATTTGTTTTATTTATATATAGACTACGACACATTGAAGAACGATGCAGAGTTTTCCTGCTATGGGACTTTGATGTACACACCATTGGAATCTGGTCCAGTAAAAGGTTATTTTCAACTTCATTGTGATTCTGACGAAACCTTCACATACAGTGAGGAGGACACTGACTGCATTTGTTCCTTTCAACGAGATGTTAGCATTACAACTTGTGAAAACAATGGGAATAAAAACTCAAGTACGTTTTCATTTCCCTCACTTTCTCAGACATGTTTTAAAGAACTTTAACTTTAAGAATGTACTCGCACAATTATCCAAAAGTTATTGAAATGTAAGAGAACCTCAATGACACTATTTAAAGACAAGAACTGAATTTTCGTTTCGTGGTATGTAGTTTAGATCGATTTAACAGACAATTTTGATTTTCTCGAAATCTGAAAATCAAACGTTTCACAAAGGTTTGTGTTGGTGAACCTGCTAAGTGTATAAAATTTCAAATAATTTCGCTATAAAAAAACAGAGAATAACAAAGCATCATCAAAACCATATTACGAACTAAAAATCGATTAAACTAGAGGCAAAATAGATACAAAGGGCATATTTGAATGGAGACCCTCGTAAAAGTACAAGAGAATAAGACCAGGTGTTCTGGAGTGGTAAGCGATTTCTGCTTCTTCGACGACACCCGCCATGTAAATTCCTCAAAATGAGAACCGAGTCATCATTTTCAATCACAACAAGTAAGCACGCTAATAAACAAACTCAAAAACGTCCATCTATATATTACACATAATTTGGGTTGTATGAATGGTAAGAAGTATGTAATACACACATATATGATTGCATCTATATCATATAGTAGCCAATACCGCATGCTGAAAATAAATTACACTGCACTGTACAGCTCTTTCATCCTTCTGGAATTCATCAGTTGTTATGGGGACCAAAAATGGAAATAAAAATAACTATCAGCTACTGTTAATGTGGAATAGGAGTAATACACAACTCCTTTTTTATTCGATTCGATTTTTCAAAAGGTTGGAATTGTTTAATTTCAAATTGATAAGTCCATTGTGTATATTGTGCAATGTGCCAATACTCATAGCAAATATTTGTGGCCATTATGAGTAAGTAAATCTCGAGGACCACAAATCCACCACCTTGTATTTTGAAAGATGAACATAAAATATACATGTGATTGTAGCTGTGAAATACACCATACCAATTTCAAAAGCTTCAGAAACCAGATAGCATGTTCGTGTGATAGCTAAAACCTGCCTTTAGTAATAATTAAGAAAGCAATCCAAATTGGATCTATAGAAACTATCGCCGATGTACCAACAACTACAATGTAACACCTAAATCTAGGGAACACAGCGTTGCAGGAGAAAAATGTAATGTTTTATTTAGTTATATAACCCGTCACCATAAATAGAATAATTGTGATTCGATATTCTAAAATTGTATTTGTTTCATTCTGTAATCGATTTTTTATTAAATGATGATATTTCAGTTCGTGCAGAAATTTCTATTGATTCGGGGAGTCCTGAATATACCATACAAGGAAGGACTACATACAACGTCAGTTCAAATTGTAGAAAGATTCATTTTGATGACCAATGCAAAGTAAAGTGCAGGATTGGAAACAATAAACTGGTGTTTTGCCGGAATACCATTACGTGTGCAAGCTCCTCCGGTAAGAATATAGTTTAACCCCAACTCATTTTAATTTTGTTGTCACTGCAATATTATGCTCACGGTGCTGCTATAAAGGCATAGATATAACCACAATATCACCCCACATTAACATTTACAGACATGACTAGCAAATCCAAATAGCCAAACCAACCTTGATCATAATATTGTTATTGTTTAATGGTTTGTATTTACTAACCGGAAATATAAACAGAAATTTAACGTTAAAATAATGTTCTTCTTTTTTATACAAATCCATGGAATTTATTGCATCATCATTATGTACAAGGTGATATAGCATAAAAGTTTCATTGAAGATGCCAACAATGGAAAGGGTAATGCAGTAACATGCGACAAGACCGAAAAAACATCGACTCAAAGCTCAAGGTATTTTTACGTACCGTCCTTACAAGACCTTAGCTATTAACAGGACTTAAAACTATCAAACCAAACGAACTGTGTCATTATTAGTTTCCCAATTAAAAAGCTACCTATTAAAGTTTTTTATTTGATTTCATATACATGATTTGAACCCAACAACTACATTAATTAGGATCAAGTATTTGCATCATTTTTTTTTTCTTCATGCGCAACGTATTCAATTAAATGTACGTAAATTTATATTGAACAGTCTTCAAAAACGTGTTTTAATACGAGATGCACTTGTCATCATAAATGTATAATACGATATCGATATACAGTCATTAAAATTTAACATTTAATTTACAGCTTCACTAGAGACGATGTATCCTCAACTTCACCCACAACATCTACCACAAACACCACCTTCGTTCCTATTACATCTACAAAAACCACTACCATTGTTCCAAGTGCATTTACAAAAACCACTACCATTGTTCCAAGTGCATTAACAAAAACCACTACCATTGTTCCAAGTGCATTAACAAAAACCACTACCGTTGTTCCTATCAACAAAGCTCGCCAAACCGCTCCTCAGGGAAATGAAGACACTGTAGTTATTGCTCTTGGGGTCGTAGCAGGGTTGGCCATCCTTGCTCTGGTTTCCACCCTTATCCTGGTGTTTGTATTCCGCCGACGAAAACGTGGAAGGTAACTTTTATTCTTTTAAACGTACTAGCTTTGGCACACTCAAATTGTAGCGTATAATCCGATTTTTAACAGATCAGTGCAATGATGATTTGGCACACTAACACTACTTTCCACATACCGACACTGTTATTAGCGCAATCGTATTTAAGCGAAATGCATTCAAAATTGCTGAGATAAGATCACTACTAAAATATGTACGTTTGCTCTTAGACAATTTATGAATAACAGTTTATATTAATAAACTTACATGTCATCATTCAGTGATATGATTTCAATTTTCATGGATTTAAATCCTCCGAGTGAATTTTTAACAGATATGTATGATAAACAGATAGGCATAATCACAATATGTGCTTTGTACTGTTCACTTCTAGGATAATCCTTATTTGCTCAACCTTTTCGGTAAAAAAATATTTATTGTGAAACATCAAACTTCATTTATCGTCAGTTTGGGTATTCAAGTAAAGGCAAGGCTGTGGAACAATGGCCTGCATACCTGGATCAGACATGATAGTATCGTCATTATAATAACTTATTATTAGGGATAGTTAGAGTTCATGTGATTGCCTTTTACTTTTAAGTATAGACACATTTCAGCTACCGGCCGGCCAAAGGGACCTGCTTCGCTTCAACATAATATAAATGCAGACTTTTCTGGCATATTCTTCGATTTAAAGGGACCAATTGGATACAAATCACTGTTAAAAAATCTTTTCAAACGCAACATTTCCTTAGATATTTTAATTAAACTTACACTTTCAATTAATAAAACAAATTGAAAGTTTCCGTGAACACTGCTAATAATTACATTTACATTTGTTGGGTATGAAAAATACGGCACTAGTCCCTTTAATTAAACTGTTCAGGGTAACTTGTGACTTATGTGTTTTGTGTTGTGACAACATGAACGAACTGCTGATAATTTGTTTGATTGTCAGCAATTCCATGTGTCAATAATTAATTTCCCATTGATTGAATGCAGAATGCGGCTTTGAGATTTTCTTTTCATATCTCTATGGAAAAAAAAACCCGAAAATGTCGCGAAAAATGTGACGTCACAATGAGGCAATTGACGTTGCGTATTGATTTGTAAAAAAGAATCCATTGATAGATTAGTCAAATTGTCCATAAACAGTTTTTAAATTTGAAAAATAAGTTCAAAATTAATTATAAGTGTTCATGTCAATTTCATTCCAGTTTCATAGGGTTGTGAAAAATATTTTGCATGCAAACTTTGTAAGAATCCGCTACACGGATTCATACAGTTTGCAGGAAATAAAAATCATACCCCAATGAAACTAAAAAAAAATTGTCATCAATGCCTAATTTTAGTATCTGATTAACTTATTGCTTGAATAATTGGTTAATTGATTAATATATAAATAATATATACCTTGTTGTTTTAGAAAAGCGCCGACTACCAATGTCTACATGGATATGAATGCATCAGACGTCGGGAGTACTACATACGAAGTAAGTCTATGATCGCTTATCTTGTGTGCGTGATATCATTCGAAAATATAATGGTATTATTGCCCCACTCTTAGCTGACTTGTTTGTTTTCATATGAGGCTGAATTTGTGGAAGAGCTATTCAGGACAGGTAACAAAATCCTTGCCAAATCTTTTAATTTCACTTTCAGATATATCGACGATGTGTTGTCTATAAACAACAAGAAGTTTGCTGACCACGTCGTTCGTATATACCCTTCTGAACTTGAAATAAAGGACACAACAGACTCTTCTATACAGCTGCTTACCTCAATCTCTACTTAAACTACGACCAACATGGACAGCTTACTATTAAGCTATACCATAAACGTGATGATTTCAATTTTCCGATCGTGAACTTTCCATTTCTTGATAGTAACATCCCTGCTTCTCCAACCTATGGTGTTTACATGTCGCAGTTGATTCGATATTCTAGGGCTTGCTCTAAATATCGATTTCGACTGCTGACAAACAAACTAATAACACAAGGATTCGAGAGAAGCAGGTTGATCAAAACTATGGGCAAGTTTTATGGTCGCCATCTTTGTCTCATTGAGAAATATACTGAATCTTTAAGTGGTATGAAGATGGACGTTTTTGAGTATGCTCATTAATGTGTTTACTTGTTGTGATTGACAATGATACTCGGTTCTCATTTTGAGAGCTTGATATTTACTTGGAAGTGACAAAGATTACATGGTGGGTGTCGTCGATGAAGCAGAAGACGCTTACTCTTCCGGAACAACTGGTCTTATTCTCTTGTACTTTTACAAGATTCTCCATGTAAATCTTTCCTTTGTTCATATTTTGCCCCTGGTTTAATCGATTTTGAGCTTGGATTATAATTTTGTTAACGCTTCGGTATTCTCTAATTTAATTTGACACGTTGGAACCATGTGTCATTTAAAAGCATTTGATTTTCGGATATCTTATAATAAGCAATAAAGCCTCTATCCAAATTATCTGGATATGGAACCGGATATTTAGACTTCATAGTACAGAACTATTTAGAAACAGGCTTACATTGATAGAACAAGTATGGCTTATGGTAAGAAGGCAATTAATATAAGTTTATATCATTCTGTTTGTAGACATCCGTGGGAAACAAAAAACATCATGAACGTTTCGAGAACGAAGGTTCAAATGTAAATGGCCACCAATCAGGATTATACATGGACATCGACGACCCAGCCATTGTTACTTCAGACCAAACTATACAACAACAAAGTGGCACCGGAACAACTGATAGTATTTACAACAGTATAGACGATTATGGACCGAATTCGGACGTAGGATATGCTGAAGCTAACGATCTTCCACAACCTTCACAAGACCTGTCCTGTCCTGTTGATAAACCTGTTACGTCGGCTAACTATTTTGCCCCAGAAAAACAAAAAGAAATGTCCGGAGGGTCTCCCGAGCGACTGACTGAGGATTTGAACCCGACAGATAACCATTTTGTACTTGACAAGGACGAAGACCTGGCAGACAATATCGACAGCGGAATCGGCAACGCAAACAAAGCAGATACTTATTTTATTTTAGAAGAGCAGGTGAACGAACAAAACCCAGAAAGAGTTCCACACGACAACAGAGAGAAGGAAACAGGACAAAGTGAAGATACCCCCATAGATGAAACATACAACTCGTTAAACGGCGATAGAAACGATGATACTGACGCAGGCAACGATGACTACTCTCACGCAAGGGGTACTGGCAGTTCACAAGAGAGCACAACAAGGGAGACAACTGTCGACGGAAACAGTGAAAACTATGATAATTTATTCCGAAAGCCTAGCAACAACGTTGTGTATGACGCTGATAACGATTACGATCATATGAAAAACGATGACATTTTGACCTCGCTGTGATCAAGGATGGTTTGTCAATTTGGCGTTGCTCTCACATCTAACATTGATACCGCACAGAGAATGATGTAGATTTAATTGCAAGTGGCACATAACTGTTTGTGTTATCTCCCATCATCAATACATAGCACTATCCTCCTTCTGGAAAAAAGGTGCTTGTTGATTTTAACTTTAACGTTTACTTAAGCTTAGTTATTCCCGCGAGAAAACCAATTCCCAGATGCCATGCTTATCTATATAATTATACAAAAAATCCGTCAAGTTGTACGAGTAATAATACGTAATCATCCCTTTGTCTCAGATCATATGATGTTATACATGTCTGAAATGCTAAGGGCAAAGCATTAATTCCAATAGAGTAGACAAACTGGTGCTGTCAAATTTTCGGAGCAATCCGCTCCTTTAGAAAGACACAAAGAAACATAAAATAATTACAATACACAAAAAACTATATTTAAAATATGTTTAAAATGGCTTCGGTAACTTTTAAAATCAATAAGCCCTTCGGCTAGCATTTACCGAAGGCAGAATTTAGAATGACCGTATCATCGTCCACTGAGTACATTCTGTGTGCGAATAACGACAAAGATATTAAATTCCCCGGAAAACTGAGGCGTGAATATTCTGAAGCTGAAATAACAGCTTGACGATTCGTCCCAAAATGATAATTGGGATGAAGCGTTCTTTTAGAACTATTACTTGTTCGACCCATGTCTAATATGTTATATTATATATATATACCTTTTATTTTTCAATGTCCAATTAATGCTACAAATAATTACAAGTTGATAGTTTGCTATTTCGAAAAATTGAAATTGTTAAGGTATTTATGTTTCAACTTAACATGCATTGTTTCACTAACAAATGTCCGGTGGGGAAGAGCTTTACTCATTAGAGTTGTGTAGTATTAATAATGGTATATACATTTCCCTTTAATCTGGGATGTTTTCTTTGCTTGCTGAGGAGATTACATTAAAAAGGGATCTCCCTTGCCCCATTGGCGAACTTAATTTTCTCTTTTTTCAGTTTCCTACTTTATCAGCATAGTTTCCTGTTTATTCGTTTTTATATTATACAAGATGCTTGGGGGACATCAACTCATTTATCCCAACCATTTCCTAATGACTTATCCAGCCTTTGGATTGGAAGATTATAAAATATGTCTTCAGGGGTAAAAACAAACCAAACTCCTTAAAAGAATGAACAACATGCCGTATGCGTTCTGGTTATATATTTTTTAAAACAAAGAATTACAAAATATATTTATCTACATCTTTGTTATCATAATCGACTATGAAAAGTTTTGAATTTATGCGTAAATGTACAGTTTTTTTTTAGTATCAATTGTTCTCATTTACCTGACAAACATGAAAAACAATACCAAACACAGAAACTATCGGTCAGTTGCACAATCTTAGTTGAAGTGTTGTATAAATACATATATTGTAAACAAGCTAGACGTTTGCGAGTAATATAACTTAACCATTGAACATTTTGATACATTTATTTCGTATTAAATTTTGCTTTAAGATATTTATTCAGCTGACTCTAGGGATATACATGAGTGTCTCTCATTGTAACCTTGGTTTTTGTTTTTTTCGAGGCTTGAAAATACGTTAATTGGTGACACCTACTTACTGCCCGTCATTTTACTCGAGAGCTACCTAACTAGTTTGCGTTAAATGTGTTTTGATGAATATTAATAAAAAATTATGAATATGTTATCCATGTTTTAGAATTTGATATTGAACCTGAACAGCAATATCTTTATTTAAAAATAAAAATTCATAGTATTTTCCCAATGATTCGTTTGTCATTGTTATTTTGAGACAAAGTTTTGAAATATATTATCATATAGTAGCAGGATGCCTATCACCTTATCTACTTAAAGAATTGTGGCGTGTACGCCATGCATTCCTAGTGGCTCATCCTGACAAGGTAGAATTAAAGCGATCCACAGAGTCTTTCCTGATTCCTAGAAGTCTTCTGGGCATTTTCTAATGTCCGATAATTCTATTCCTCCGCAAAGCCTTTCCTTGCTTGTCGGTGTTCAAAAGCTCCGCTGTGCTCTTCCTTGCGTTCCAGTGTTTTAACTTTATATGGGCTGGCAGACTCTGCTGGTGGATTTTGTAGTCCTCGAGGTTTGCTGGAGCCTCCATAGCCACTTTTATCTCATTTGAGTAGTGGCACGGTTTTCGTAGTAAACGATTTGAAATTATACTGACCCGTCTGCTTCTACATTAGAACTGGAAAGTCTTAGGAGGACGAAACAGCTGTATGTTCCAGTTTCATTCAATTTTCGGCATACTGTATATATTACTAAATAAAAAAGCCATAATCCGAAAATTGATTTAACTACAGGCAAAAGAGGAGCAAAAGAAAGATTTACATGGAGACTCTCGGAAAAGCACAAGACAATAAGACTAGGTGTTCTGGAGGAAATAAGCGTCTTCTGCTTCATCGACAACACTCACTATTTAAATCTTTGTCAATTCCTCTCCAGCACACACACACATAAATACACACACAAATGGAGATATTAGCCAGGTGATATAGGACAAGTAGTTATCGCCTGAGAACTCCTGCGAAATTGTATATGATAGAACTGTATGTGTTAATTGTATTGATTGTATGATAATTGTATATCATTGTACTGTAAAACGCTATAGAGTGGCTAATGTTAGCTAGATAGGGCGCTATATCAAATGTTGTATATTTATTTTATTTATTTATTTGCAAGGATCTTCATGTAGATTTTTCATTTTTTCGTATTTTGCCCCTAGTTTCATCGATTTTGAGTTCGGATTATGGTTTTGTTGACAATTCGGTATTCTCTATTTGTTTCAAACACTAACTAATTGTATATGTGCGATTAACTATTTGATTTACATAATATTTCAACCTTTTTTAACAACAGTTGGTACTTGTAACGAAATGGTAGAGCTACATATTGTAATTTGGTTACACTAATAATGTTATTAAAAGGCCTTGGCATTGGCGTATCCAAGCCCGAAGTTAAGCTAAACGTTTATCAGATGTATAAGATTAATTAAAGATTACAAAGGTGATTTAAAAGTTAAAAGTGACACAACACATCTGCATTTTCCCTGCTCACCTCACTTCAAATGCGTCGCTTATTAACAGCGCGTAATGATCTGTGTGGGTATGACAGGCCATTTGTTTGAATGGTAAAAAAGACTTGCAGTTTTGCATTTCATATCAAAATGATATGAACTAGGTAAATTGTTTATTAACAAAAAGTAACCAAACAAATATGATGAAAATTAAAACACTTTCAGAGAGGCTATATTTTTTCTTTAATAAATGACTTATTAACTGCATTTTTAGTTTCATGGATAGGTCCTGATAGTGTTAACAGCTGACATCTGAGTCTTATACATTGTACAGGCTGTGTTTCTTTATGTAATTTTAGTTCGCAAGAATTATTTTTAAAAAAAACCACGTGGGTTACAATAGAAAAAAACGCTTCAAACAAATACTTCTATATACAAAATTCCCTATTCATTTAATCCATAAAGTCTCAAAAATCCGTTTGTGACTATACGATATATGTGTTTGGAAGGATATGTCAATAGCGTTATAATTACACACAAAACTTCTCTTTGTTGTCATGCCAAGTCTGTACGACTGTAGTTCAAATTACAGAAGTTATTCATAGGTTTTCGGGACACATTTTGCCTCAAACTTCCTGTTAAGAACTCTTCCAGTCACTATGATCTAACTAAATCGATCGAAATGTGTCCTCGACATCAGTTTAAATGGATGTCAAAATGGACGAGCGGTAAAAGCGTAAGGCAGTGACAGGTGAGTACATTTTTATATTATTTGATACATATGTATTCTAAAGATTTTGCTTTTAACTTCGCGTTTCTCTAAAATTAATAATGTATTACAGCTGTCTGACGGTCAGTTAGATGCCTATATAATACATCATTACATAAGCTTGACATTGCTATATAATTTAACCTTACATAGGTTTAACGTTGTTATATAATCTAACATTACAAAGGTTTAAAATTGTATATAATACATCATTACATAGGCTTAACATTGTTATATAACCTTACATATGTTTAACATTGTTATATAATCTAACATTACCACGGATTTTAAATTGTTATATGATACATCATTACATAGGCTTAATATTGTTATATAATCTAACCTTACACAGGTTTAACATTGTTATATAATCTAACATTACATAGGTTTAACATTGTTTTATAATATAACCTTACATAGGTTTAACATTGATATATAATCTAACATTACATAGGTTTAACACTGATATATAATCTAACATTAAATAGGTTTAACATCGCTATATAATCTAACATTACATAAGTTTAACTTTACTATATAATCCAACATTACATAGGTTTAATATTTAAGGACTAACTTTCTATTTCGTTTAGGTTATCGGGGGATGGAACAATGGAATTCAATTACCGGCGAAGCCGGTTATGTATAATTAACCCGTTTTTCATTGTAGTTATCCCCCGATAACCTAAACAAACTAGAAAGTTTATTCTTATATTCACAGTATCTTTCTGTGAAATGTTCGCAACTATTTTGTTTATTGTAGTCCCATCTTCGGACAAAGATTTCATTTCAAATCAAATAAACGTGAGATGGTTCAATAAATGTAACAGCATGAAATTTGCATAAATCGTTGATAGCTCCACCCACGTTTATTGTTGGTGACGTCATAGAAATCTGGCACGTGTTTAAGTACAGTTAAAAGGTGATAATTTTCGTCTGTCGAGCAATAGTTATCGAGTGAATGTCAGTGTAGGCTGTAAATATTGTTATATAATCTAATATTACAAAGGTTTAACATTGCTATATAATCTAATATTACATATATTTAACATTACTATATAATCTAATATTACATAGATTTAACATTGCTATATAATCTAATATTACATAGGTTTAACATTACTATATAATCCAATATTACATACATTTAAGATTGCTAAATAATCTAACCTTACAAAGGTGTAACATTGCTTTATAATCTAATATTACATATATTTAACATTACTATATAATCTAATATTACATAGATTTTACATTGCTATATAATCTAATATTACATGGTTTTAACATTACTATATAAGCAAACATTACATAGTTTTAACATTAATATATAATTCAATATTACACAGGTTTAACATTGCTATATAATCCAACCTTACAAAGGTTTAACTGTGTTATATAATCCAACATTACATAGGTTTAACATTGTTATATAATCCAACATTACATGGGTTTAACATTGTTATATAATCAAATATTACATAGGTCTAACATTGCAATATAATATCACATTACATATGCTTAACATTGCAATATAATTCAACATTTCAAAGGTTTAACATTTTTTACATAATCAAACATTACATTGGTTAAACATTGTTATATAATCCAACATTACATAGGTTTAACATTGCTATATAATCTAATATTACATATATTTAACATTACTATATAATCTAATATTACATAGATTTTACATTGCTATATAATCTAATATTACATAGGTTTAACATTACTATATAATCCAATATTACATACATTTAAGATTGCTAAATAATCTAACCTTACAAAGGTGTAACATTGCTTTATAATCTAATATTACATATATTTAACATTACTATATAATCTAATATTACATAGATTTTACATTGCTATATAATCTAATATTACATGGTTTTAACATTACTATATAAGCAAACATTACATAGTTTTAACATTAATATATAATTCAATATTACACAGGTTTAACATTGCTATATAATCCAACCTTACAAAGGTTTAACTGTGTTATATAATCCAACATTACATAGGTTTAACATTGTTATATAATCCAACATTACATGGGTTTAACATTGTTATATAATCAAATATTACATAGGTCTAACATTGCAATATAATATCACATTACATATGCTTAACATTGCAATATAATTCAACATTTCAAAGGTTTAACATTTTTTACATAATCAAACATTACATTGGTTAAACATTGTTATATAATCAAACATTACATAGGTTAAACATTGTTATATAATCCAACATTACATTGGTTAAACATTGCTATATAATCAAACATTACATAGGTTTAACATTGTTATATAATCCAACATTACATTGGTTTAACATTACTATAAAATCCAATATAACATAGGTTTAACATTGCAATATAATCTAACATAACATAGTTTTAGTATTGTAATATAATCAAATACTTTATATATTTTAACATTGCCATATAATCCAATATTACATAGGTTTAACATTGCTATATATTCAAACATTACATAGGTTTAACATTGCTATAAAATCCAACATTACATAGGTTAACAATGCTATATAATCTAACATTACATAGGTTTAACATTGCTTTAAAATCCAACATTACATAGGTTAACAATGCTATATAATCTAACATTACATATATTTAACATTGCTATATAATCCAATATTACATAGGTTAACAATGCTATATAATCTAATATTACATAGATTTAACATTGCTATATAATCCAATATTACATAGGTTAACAATGCTATATAATCTAACATTACAAAGGTGTAACATTGTTATATAATCAAACATTACATAGGTTTAACATTGCTATATAATTCAATATTACATAGGTTTAACATTGCTATATAATCCAACATTACAAAGGTGTAACATTGCTTTATATTCCAACGTTACATAGGTTTTAACATTGCCATATAATCTAACATTACATAAGTTAGATAGAGGATACACAACGAGTGTTTGTTGGATATAGAATTTATTTTGTTTTCTGTGAACCGCAGATGATATTTGCGCGAAAACACATCATCTCGTATATATTCCCGCCAAATTGTGACGACGTCAACAATCGATGACGACGTCAACAATCAGTACGTTGCATTGACCCAGGTGATTTTCGGTCAAAGTTCAACTAGTGGTATATAACATAATATATTTATCAAACAGTCAGCACGTTTATACAATGGTGTAAGAGTGGAATAACACAGGGTATTGTGGTAGAAACATATATAATCCAACATTACATAGGTTAAACATTAGTATATATTGTAGTATATCTGTTTACTAACTAGTAGTTTGCAAACGGTCTAGATACTGCAACAAGTCTTGACTCGAAGCAAACAGTGAATCATCATCATCATCATCATCATCATCATCATCATCATCATCATCATCATCATTTCTCCTGTTATCTTTTACCTTAAACGAAGCTGATAACCTATCCACATTCCGTTTAAGGGATACCTCATATACAAGGAACTGAACAGAACTACTCCCTCGTACCTACATGAGCTTGTTACCCTGTATCTGACATCATGTGACTATAAACCTCGTCTATCTTAATGCGGCGGTGCATTGCTGGCGCGTGCATTGGGAAAGCTAGGCATAATGGTAAACTATTTTTCAAAAACATGTCATTTAGCTTTATGTATTCATAACTATGTATATTTGCATTTATTATTTGTTTATTTTTTATCGTTGTATTTCATTGTAGTTTTACAGTAGGATTAAGAACACAACATCCAACTTACGAAGCCTTCACTCTATGTTGTAAATGTCGACTGCCATGTAAAACGATGTCCTGTCGTAAGTAAATGTACCTGTCTTCTGCTCGAATTCATTAAATTTACATTCGAAACATTCAAAGTAACAGAGCTATCATATGTCAAAGCAAGTGCCTTATAAAACGAGTATTAATATAGAAAATGTCATATCTTGTTTGTATTCGAGGTTTAGGAACTTTAAGAAATCTTTATTTTAGACTATCTTGAACTCATATACATGTAAGACCTAGTTACATTATAAGTATTTCGTCGGTTTTGACCGTATTAAGCACTAAACAGCACTTTCTTAACTCGACTTTTCAGATAACTCGAAATTTTAGCGACTTCGAGACAACGAGGTCCGACTGTATAATGACAAGCCAATATGTTTGCAGAACAATGCCTGATTTTAATCATAATATTATATATTATTCAAGCATTGATTTTTATTTGTTTTAGACAGTGGCGATTCATTTATTTGTACTGGACCCCTCGTATTAACGCAATCAGAGGCATCGCAAGAAGGGAAATTTTATTTAACTTGTTCGTCTACGGAAGAAAATTATGACTGTGCTTGTTCACCATTACAGGATTTCAATGTCACAACCTGCGATCATGGTATGTATTTTTGTATAATTATTAACTTCCTTATAAAGATAAAGATATTGGATATGTTTTTCTTTCGGATAACAAAATGCAATGAGTGTTTGAAACGTAATATTCTTGCGTGCATTGGACCGACTACAAATAGTCCAATTTCGCCCTGACAACGATTTGAATGCTACAAGGCCACAACACTTATAGCAGGAAATTGTCAATGTTTTCCTTTGTCGACAACATTATATTTGAAACTGGTAAATAACTAGTTCAACCGACCATTCATGATCAAAAGTAATAATGTCTCCGTACGGTCCTGCCGGGTTGTTACTCTCTTCATTAAAATTAATTAGAATTACAATTATAATAAAAACAAGGCTTATTCAGACGAAGGAGATATACATATCTTCCTTTCTTAATTGTAAGCTCACACTTGTATAATGGCGATGATTTATTCTTTACAATAGTCTGTCTCCTTTTATGGTTTGAAGGTAGACTTTTTCGAATATGCTCACTAGTATGCCATGTTGATATGTTGTCACTTTGAGGACGTGACATTTACTTGGATGTGATCTAGATTTACATGGCGATGGCCAGAAGAGAAACAGAAGGCGGTCACTCTTCCGAAATACGTTGTTGTATTTTCTTCTACGTTTTTAAAGTGGGTGTGTTAACCTTTCCTTTGTTCCTATTTGCTCTCTGTTTAATCTATTTTGAGTTCGGTAAATGCTTCTGTTGACGCTTCTGCATCCTCTATTCTCTCTACCTATTTTTACATAGTTATTCTGTAGAACTAAGCTTTGTTTTGCTTATATTTCACAGATTATTAATTATGTAATATCTTGGGATAGTGTATCAATATATTCAGTCACAATTTCCACAGGTTATGTCGTTTTTTGCACCAGCAAAATATCATTTTTCCACGGGCCATTTGGTATTCCAGAAGAACTCATTTGAACTAATTTGTGTTTGCTATCTCTATAGTCCCTATCGTCAATATGATTGGCTTTGTGTTCGGATCTAACCGGTAGGTATTGTCAGAGTATCCCCTTTGTGTTCGGAGCTAACCGGTAGGTATTGTCAGAGTATCCCCTTAGTCTACATTTGCAAAACAGAAACAAAAGAGACAAACATTCTTTCAGTTGTTGACAATGTAAACGTGTAATAGGCTTGCTCACTCCACCTACAGGGACAGTAAATAAAGACACCCAAAGTGTCCTGCTCCGTGCTATAATATCAACGCTAAACTAAGTCATTAGCAATTTGTTGTTTGTTCATTTTCATATTAGTGTGCTAACTTGTTGTGATTGACAATGATGACTCTGTTCTTATTTTGAGGATTGATGTTTACTTAGATGTAATCAAGATTTACATGGCGAGTGTCTTCGATGAAGCAGAAGACTCTTCCTCTTCCGAAACACGTGGTCTTATTCGCTTGTTCTTTTACGAGGGTCTCCATGTTAATATTTCCTTTCCTCATATTTTGCCTCTAGTTTAATCGATTTTTAGTTCGGATTATAGTTTTGTTGATGCTTTGGTATTCTCTGACTTTTTCCATATAACAACAATTGTTCAACATGTTGAACACTTCAGGTTTTACAACTTGAAATAAAAACATAATTAAATGAATTGAAAAGACATTGATAAGAATCAAGTTATGAAATGAATGTAAAATGTTTTATGCTGTATCCATATCGACGATTTATTAGCTTTTTACCCACATTTTAGGTAATTTTGTTATTGATATTCATTTTGTTTGTGTTTTACAGGACAGACAGGCACGAATACATGTTCCTATCTTACAACTTCCCCCGCTAATCCATGTACGATAACTTGGAAAGGAGACTATACTGGTTATGTTGACGGCCTTCCTAAATCATGTAGTAGGGCTTTATTGTCACCCTCGTGCAAAACCAAATGTCAATGGACGACGACTGGTACACTACGATGCAAAAGCACAATAACATGTAGTGCCTCCCCCGGTGAGTATTTTTTTGAATTTGATTATGTATATGCTCATTATGTCCAAATTGTAATATTTAGATGCCCTATGCACAGAGACTAGAGGAAGCTGCTGTGCCAAATGTAAGTTATTCGTATACATGTATGATAGATATGGTCCGACTTTTTTCAATTCGCACTGGCTGAAATATGGTTATGTGGAGGTTCATATTTTGTGATATTGAACTGATGTTTCTTCTTTTAGAAACACAGAGTCTGTGTTTCGTTTATGACGTCATAATCGTTGTGAAAATGGTGTTATGCCGCCCTGGTAAAATCCAAAATATTGACCTCGGGCGAACACGATATAGACCTCAACAAAGGTCCATAATTGATAAATATTATACATTTAGACATTATGACGTCAGCATGCGTAAGACGTCATAATTTTATCTGGAGACTACACTACTCCACAGTCAACTGGTGGCTGTTCTTTTTCCGGATTAAAGCTAACATGCTATGAGTAATACTATATATGTATTATGGTTATCATTTTTTGACATTCATTGGTGTGTGACATACATTGGCTTAACTACATATTCAACATGTTAAACACCAATAAATCTCAAAAATATGAAAAGCTTTTTTTAATGCTGTCAATACTTCACTTTAAGGACATAAATTTGCTTGAATGTGAATATAATTTAAATGGCACGTTCCGTCGATTAAGCAGGAAACATTTACCATTCCGGAACACCTGCGTTTTTTCATCTCTGATTATGTTTAACGATGTCTGTACTATAATAGGTTTAAATTTATATATACAAAAACGTATCTATAAAGATATTTTAATCCAATTTGGTTATAGCGTTATCAATGTATACAGGATATAAGTCGTTATAAGAGTTCTGATACATATTGATAAAATGTAAGATATTAATTATCGATATAAGAAGACGAAATTTTCTATATCATCAGATAGAAAATGTGTTACAATGTCATGTATCATTTATTACTATGGAACCATAATGTATGAACATATCGAGGTATACTCCTTATTGTTTTAGGGCCTGTGAGGACTACTTCTGGAAATGTATGTACGCCCGTATCAAGGTACAGGTATTAACTTGTTTTGAGTTTGATCAAATCTTTCGGGAAACATTGAGAAAGGGGGTTATTATTATTATTTTATTTTAAGTTTTCTTTTGACATATGGTCAGTATGCAGGATTTCTACCAGTGACCATCATGTCGCAATAGCCTTTGGGCAGTGATTTGGGGGATATCCTTGATATATTTTACAGATTACTAGCATATAACACAAAAACAGCAATTATTACGTCTATATATTATTTCTAACTTGCAATATACACAGTAGAAGATAAATTGGATACGGAAACATAACCACAGGCATTTGCATCCGGTATGTGAAACTGTATTTAGCCTTCCTACCCTTCAACAAAACGAATTTGTTGTTTGTGATAAAACTAGTATGTTTGTGGTGAAATTCGTATATGTTTGTGGTGAAATTAGTATATGTTTGTGGTGAAATTAGTATTTGCTGAACTATCTGTACAGTAAATCCTGCAAAAACCATGTATCATTGTCATTAAATATTCACGAAATAGTTTACTGTATTGTTACAACAGGTGTACTTTTAACACTTTAAACTCCATGAACCAACTTTCTTTTCTTTTCTAAGTGATGTTATAACAACAACATCACCAACAACAACATTACCAACAACGTCACCACCAACAACAGACACGACCAAGGATGCTGGTCCCGGAAGTACAATTCTAGCCCTCGGAGTCGTAGCTGGATTGGCAGTCATTGCTCTTGTCATTACCCTTGCTGTGCTGTATTTTGTTTTACGTCGACATCGAAAGAGGTTCGTGGTAAAATCATTCTTATTTTTGTATTTCTCTCCATTTATTATTTAGTTAGTGGTATTTCCAATTGCTTTGATATGAACAGTAGTATTGTAAATTCAAATTTATGTTTCTGTAAGTTCTTGGTCTGAATAATTCATCAGAGAATAGTAACAGCTATATCCATATCCTACCAATTGCAATAATATTGGACACTTTCCAAAGTGGTCATTCTTCATAGGTCCGCGGTGAATACACCGACACATCAAACAAAATTGTTCTGCCTATAATATAAACTAAGTCAGCGTATTTGGGGATAGACCTGTAATTAATATTTAAATCATCATGTTATCGTTCGAAAAACCTAGGATTGCAATTGTCGATCCTATTGCCTTTATATATGTTATTCATCCTTGACAAAAAATCCTAATTGCACAAATATAACTTAAAAAAGAAGATATGAGGGAAAGTATGAAAAATGTACTTAGCCTATACAATGATATATATTTGTATGACTTGATGATGTAATGCTTTTTGTAAACTACATTAACAATATTAACAACATTTTGTTTTACTGAACAGACACACTCCGCCAAACAAGGGCTACACGGATATAGACGTAAGGGAAGTGGACAACACTACATATGAAGTAGGTATAGGAAGTATTGTAAGCTTTGCAGCCATCCGAGAATATATTTTTTTTTCTATTATTTTTATTTTTTCAGATTTTTCACAAATATAACACAAGCCATCAACAAAACATACACACTCTCACACCCTTACTTACTTCTTGTACACATGTGACAGTAACTTCAGTAATCTCTTTCACACTTCAAACATGGTAGTCTTCATCATCATCATCATCATCATCATCATCATCATCATCAACATCATCATCATCATCACACTATGACATTTACATGAGTCATAATCATCATTATCATCATCATCCTCATCAGTATATGTCTCCATCAACAGTATAATAGTGTATAAATTATCATCCTCGACATCATCACTCTACCCCATCCTCATCAGTATATGTCTCCATCAACAGTATAATAGTGTATAAATAATCATCCTCGACATCATCACTATACCCCCCCCCCCCCCCCCCCCCCATCCTCATCACTAAGATATAAAATACAATGTCATGTAAACATCTTCGTAGTAATCATCATCATCACTCGACAGGCTATCTTCATCATTCTCAGTACATTGTATATGTCACCATCATCAATACTTAATATCATCATCATCATCATCATCATCATCATCATCATCATCATCATCATCATCATCACTACACTACAATCACCCTCGTCCTCATCAACAAGATATAACATACACATCATCCGAGAATATTTTTTTTAGTAATCGCGTTACGCATGAGTAAGTCACTGCTACAATTCACAAACTCGACTTATGTAAAGGTTTTTTATGTTCGATATAACACATTTCAGGAAATATGATTTCTTGCTTCATAATTAGCATTAATTTATTTATGCATTATTTAACCAGAAATATATAACAATTATAAAAATTACACATTCATGGTAATGAGGGTGATTTAACAAAACCGAAAGCATCACTAGCCATGGTTATATGACATCCAAAAACAGAAACAAAACATCGAAACAAAATTATAATGCCACCGAAAATTCGATTTTATTTATCCAAATGGTATATATGTGCAATCATGGAAAACCCTTGCTATTAACGGATGTCTTTTGTCGATGACACACTTTTTGAGTAAAAGTTCAAATGTAGTCTTACAACAGATTTATCTTTCTGCTGTAAAATGTTTACGAAAATGCGACGAAAACCTGATCAATTATTTATTTTATTGATAAGATTTTTATATATTTTTATGTTCTATTTGTAGTCCTCTGTTGGAATCCCAAACCAGTGCGAACATTTAGACAACGAGTGTTCCAATGGAAAGGATCCTAAGTTAGGGTTATACTTGGACCTTGACGACACCACCATTCTACAATCCAACCAATCATCGGGACAGAATGGCACGGCTGATAGTATCTACAACAGTATAGACGAGTATGAACCTAATGGGGACCAGGGGTATGCTCAAACTAACGATCTTCCAGCACAATCGGCAGAAGTCCTTGCCTGTCCTATTGCTATCCCTGTCTCGTCTTAGAAAAACAAGAAGAATTATCCGGAAGGTCATCCAAGTTACTGACTGAAGATTTGAACCCGTCAGAAAACTATTTCATTCTTGACAAGGATGAAGACCGATTCCATTCAGACCCAACAGACAAGGATACTGACAGTCGATTCGTCAACGTTGTCAACGAAAACAAAGCAGATGATTATTTTATTTTAGAAAACCAGGCGAGTGAACAAACCAGCCAGAAAGCACCAAACCATAATCATTTTCTGCTCGAAAAAGAAGTAGATGAAACCACCGAAGAAAACTACTCTGTCGCTAGAGGTGGCAGTCTACAAGAGTGCGCAACAAGGGAGACAACTGTAGAAGAAAACAGTGAAGACTATGACCACTTATTCCAAAAACCAAACAAAAACGCTGTGTATGACGCTGATAACGATTACGATCACATGAACAACGATGACATCCCTTTAATTCCACAGGCGAGATTTCACCATCAAATTTATTTTCGCCAATATATTACCGTTGTTGGTCTGCAGTACATTAATTATGATATTAAGTTGTCGATATAACTTTCCCGGATATAGGAGTTTTCTTTTATCCTTGATACCATGTTCCTTATGCCAGTGAAACTACTTATTTAAGTACAGTGAAACCTAGCTTAAAGACCACCTCAGAGTTAAGACCATCTCGCTATTAGGACCACTTAAATTCAGTACCAAAAAATCTTCTATATACCTTTGTATTTTAAGCCTCACTATTAAGATCACTTCATTTCAGTCCAGAAAAAGTCTTCTATATATTTTTGTATTTTAAGCTTCACTATTAAGACCACCTAACTAATAAGACAATCTCGCTATTGAGACCAGCTTTGAAAAGTCCCAAATACGACTTTTGCACTTAGATTCGCATCACTACTCGGACAACCGATCAGGCACAAAGTTACCTGATGTGTATTCCGCTGTGTACACCTGTCAAGTGTCAGATCTGTAAGCTGTGTTTTGGTGACAAATTGGCTAATCAGCTACTATTACTGTGTGTTTTAAAAATGAATATATTAGTTAATGGACCATGGACACATGTCAAAAAGTGGATTTCCGAGAAATCTGTTTACATAGTCACCCTCGATATTCAGACCACCCCGCTTTTAAGACCACTTTGGTGTGGTCACTAAGGTGGTCCTTATAAAGAGGTTTCACTTTATATGGAACACGAGGTTTAATAGATAACTAGTGGAACAGTCCGTGATAGATATCAATTATATTTCCTAGTTTCTACCACTATACCCTGTGTTATTCCACTCTCAGACCATTGTATAAACGTGCTTACTGTTGGATAAATATATGTTATATACCACTAGTGGAATATGACCTTCCGGACTTTTGATTGGTTGAGAAGTTGAACTTTGACCGGAAATGTGGATTGTTGACGACGTCATCGATTGTTGACGTCGTCACAACTTGGCGGGAATGTATTCGAGATGATGTGATTTCGCGCAAATCCGCGATTCACACCAGAAAACAACACTGCAACTGCCGACTAAATATCATTGTGGTAGAAACAGGTCACACGACTCGTGGCTGTTGAATATGGAATTTATTTCACTCTCGTTAATTCTCGTTAAAGTTACAAAAGACACTTGCTAAAGCTCGTATCTTTTGTAACTTTTAAAAACTAATTAACTCGAGTGAAATAAATTCCATATCCAACAGCCACTCGTTGTGTAACCTCTATGTATCATATACATACTATCTATACTGACAAAGATATTGCTTTCATATCGCTTAATTAAAGCGTAATTAATGAAATATGTGCCTAGCATATCATTATATCGATTTAGTGTTGATATACATTTAGGATAGGTTTGATTACATAAACATTTTACTCAAATATGGATAATCAATTAACAATTGTCAAGATATTATACTATTAATTATATACAGTAATAATAGTATGGATTATCTATTAAGAACTGTTAAGATATTGTACTATAAGTTATATACAGTAATAAAAGTATGGATTTTCTATCAACAACTGTTAAGACATTATAATATTAGTTATATACAGTAATGATATTATGAATTATCTATCAACAACTGTTAAGATCTTATACTATTAGTTATATACAGTAATAATATTACCATTACGATTTTACTCGAACCCCTTCCCCACAAAAATTCTTCTATGGAACATCGCAGAGTTATTCTTTACCCTGCTATTTTATTTATATATCAATTTATTGTATTATCATAGTTAAAAATTCCGAACAATAGTTATTGAATTATTCAATATGGTTTATTTAACTGCATTTTACGTTTTTAATGAATCTATATATATATAGGATAACCTCGCGATAAAGACTAATATTGTTCGTGATATAGCAAGATTCAATATAATATGTATTATACAATATATATAATCTAAACTGACATAATTACATAGTTTAATTAAAACTGAGGTTGATTAATAAGAATGGTTTAAACCGCGATAGACTACTGTTATAATCTCCACTGATGGTGATAATGTTTGTGCTTGAAAATTATAGAGATATATGTTTTATTGACCAATTTCTATTCAGAAAAGATAATACTATAAGTAGGAAAACTTGTCTGTCATAGCTGAAGATGAAAACATTGTATTTCAGGCATTAACAAGTAATGTTGTCAGAGAAATAGTGAGATTGGATATTATATGTGTACGTGTTATGAAGAACTATTTGCTATTGGTACAAAAACGGTTTTGTTATTTTCACACTTAACCGACCAATCAGAGACCAAAGATGAGTCCTAGGAGGACGAAACAGCTGTATGATGCAGTTCAATTCATTTTTTCGGCATACTGTATCTATTACGTCGTCGTATGTATGACGTACACACGTTACTGACGTTACAGTACAACTTTCTTTCTGTAAACCTTTCTGCCGGAGACTGACTAAATATCTATCTGTATCTATGTATCATTCCACCCCTATGGAATTCTAACGAAGAAATATGTACATGTTATAGACAGAATATATAAATTCATAATGAACTACTACATTTCATTCATGGCTTTAATAATTTCACATTTCTCATATCGTTGTTGTTATCCATCGCACTACATGTAATCACATATACCGTAACGACAGGATAAAAAGTAACCTTTCCTCAATAATGACATTGTAATGCGTCGCTGATGATGAAGTCTTATTGTTGTTGCCTAAAAATTTACAAGGGGACCTTTAAAAAGTACAAAAGAATCAGACCAGGTGTTCCGGAACGGTAAGCGTTTTCTGATTCAAAATTAATTCAGATTATTATAGAAATGACAGAGTGACTTGTATTATAAACAAGAAAGAGCTATGACAAAACATATATGGTCACGCCGACCCATCAGCGATACTCTTTCCTTCGAAGGAAAATTCAGATTCAAAACGTCAGCAATATATTTATCAAAAATTTGATTTGCCCAACGCTACTGAATCTAACAAGGATAGAAACAAATGAAATAATATTTAAAAAAAAAATACAATTAGTGTATAGCATGTCAGTTAAAAGACTCCACAAATAACAGTGGAAATAGTCTTGGTTTTTTCAGCTTGGTACAATGCTGTAATTTACTAGGTATGTATGTTACATGCATATATCTACCAGTTTTATACGGCAGATGTTTATATACCTTATAAATAGTCGATATAACATGTGTTTTATTATAAAGATGCGTTTCCCATTCATACAGTAAATATTTCAGTCATAGTTCCATTTAACGCATTTAAGTTCTATCTTGAGTTCTATATTGATATTCGTATAATAAAAAGAAAATTCACTTTAGATAAATACTTACATACATGTATCTTCTTATCCTTAATGATTAATATATTATCAAAACACTTCTATGTCAATTTCTTAACATATGCCCCAACCCCCAACCCACCCTTCCCCCTGACATCAGGTTTTCTGGTTATTCCATTGATCTATTAGCTGTTCGGTAAACAAAATAAATCGTTCGTTACAATACGTCATTCACAAATACAACAGAGTACGATTTAAGAGTAAGCCTGCAAAGTGTTAATTACACGAAACACTAATTTAGACAGATTTATAATTGCATCTACCTGTCTGTAAATGATCCGGGTATTACCTCGTACCAACAAGACGTCTTTCCAGGTAACGCATTGTGTCTGTCATGAAGTTGACAAAGCCTTCTTACCTTACATTACCCGTAGCCTACCGTTAAATTCCTACAAAGGGTGGCATTATCTGTTTATAAATACACATACCTATATCGGGTGGTCGATACATATGTTTATTAGGTAACATGCCGCCTCACGCCGCAGTTCTAGTTTAATGACAGGTATTATCGTAACGAGGGACGCAGTATGGAGGTATTCTAAAGGCAAAGCATGGCGACCAGATCTACGGGATCGAGGAGGAGAAGAAGCAGTGACAGGGTCCACCAAAGTGAAGGTATCTACAACGTGTGTAGGGTGATCTGAACTTCTCGAAATAGTTGATGACGAATGTGGTGCTAGGACATTCAATCTCTGTAATTATTGATTGTTAAAATGTTATGGTGCATTACCATGTGACTCATTGAATTAAATACAATATATATCCTTTAATGTGTAGTTGATAAAAAATCATTAGGATTTAATAGTCTTGTGTATGAATTATTTTAACATTGAACATATTGTTCATTGTACTATTCGTAGTTCATTGCTATATGTATGTAGTTAATGTTACTTTGTATATGAAGTTTATGATATAGTATCTGTAATTCATTGCATTGTGAACGTGTTGCATGTAGTTTATTATCAATGATGTACTATATTCCATTACCTAGTTAATACCACATAATGTTGTATATATGTAGTATAACGAGATAGAATTTATACAATTACAGAAACCCATGCTCTGTCCTGTTATTGTAAACACTATGAAAGGTTTGATAATACGTCAAATATGAACGCCAAGTGCAGTATTGATTGAAGGCAGTCTTCATTACTATATACATGTTAACATTCTCACAAAAGTTTGAACAATAGCACACAGTTTCTGTTTAGGTTAGAAGCCATTCGATCTCGATAGCGTGACATAGAACGTATTCTTTAGAAAATATGTCTTCAAACTAACTATAATTATTTAAATTACAATGCTTTCCACAACCAGGAAGTTAAAACCCAATGAGCATGACGCCGTGTTCAAAAATGGGGTAAAGTATTGTCAGCTTACAATGCAATAAATATGACGCCGTGTTCAAATGTGGGGGATATTATTGTAAGCTAAAAACCCAATGAGCATGACACCGTGTGCCAATGTTGGGTAAAGTATTGTAAGCTTAAAACCTAATAAGTATGGCGCCGTTTTCCCATTTCAGGTGAAGTATTGTTACCTTAGCAAAATCGTCGAGACAAGTTGGACGAGTCTTATCATTTTAATGTGTTTTATTAAGAAAAAAATACATTTTGATGGTTCAAATTTGAACATTTATTTAAACAAATAATATCAGTTATATCTATGATTTATTAACCAGGATAACCAAAATACCGGGTACACACTAGTGTGTAGAATCATATCAAATTACACCCTGGTATGTGTACAGGTTGACGCGTGAGTTAGTGGTAAATACCGAGTATGTCACTGTGTTGTGATATTACGTTGCAAATAATTAAAAGAATACCGAAGCGTTAACATAATCATAATCCAAACTCAAAATCGATTTAACCAGGGGCAAAATATGAACAAGGAAAGATTCACATGGAGACCCTTGCAAAAGTACAAGAGAATAAGACCAGGCGTTCTGGAAGAGTAAGCGTATTCTGTTTCATCGACGACACCCGCAATGTAAATCTTTGTCATATCCAAGTAAACATCAAGTTCTCAAAATGATAACTGAATATCATTGTCGTTCACAACAAGTAAACACACTAATGAGCATACTCAAAAACGTCCATCTTCATATCACGTAAAGATACTGAATATTTCTCAATGAGACAAAGATGGCGACCATAAAACTTGCATCTCTCGAATTCTTGTGTTGTTAGTTTGTTTGTAAGCTGTCGACATCGATCACGAAAATCCCGATATTTAGAGCAAGCCCTTGAATACCGAATCAACTGTGACATGTAAACACCAAAGGTTGGAGAAGTAGGGAGGTTACTATCAAGAAATGGAAAGTTAACGATCGGAAAATTGAAATCATTACGTTTATCGTATAGCTTAGTAGCAAGCTGTCCATGATGGTCGTAGTTTAAGTAGAGATCGAGGTAAGCAGCTGATGGAGAAGAGTCTGTTGTGTCCTTTATTTCAAGTTCAGAAGGGTATATACGACCGACGTGGTCTTCTTGTTGTTTATAGACAACACATCGTCGATATATCTGATATATCTGAGCTCCTCCACAAATTCAGCCTCGTATGAAAACAAAAACAAGTCGGCTAAGAGTGCGGCAGAGTTTGTTCCCATAGGAATGTCAACAGTCTGCTGGAAAATCTTTCCTCCGAACTCAACAAAAATGTGGTCTACCAGGAATTCAATCATCCTTACTATATCTTCTTCAGTATATTTCCTCTTTGCTTTTGTCGTGTTTTTGACAAAGTATGCTCCAAGATAGCTCACTACCACATATTTGTATCGTCGTCCGTCTTTCTTGGAAAAGAAAGCTCTCATAACAAGAGATCGAATACGTTCCTTCAATTTTGTATGGGGTATGGTAGCGTACAGGGTGAAAAAAGATCTTTCGGGTTTTTCAAAATCCACATCAAATTAATTCCACTTCTGGAGTATACAGTACTAAGAATTGTAGTAAGAAGTTTTGATAATGGCTTGGTCGAGCAATTAGCAGAGCCAGCGATAAAACGTTGCTTATAAGTATCTCACGTTTTCGATCTATTCCACAAATCCCTTTCGCCTAATTGAAAACAATGCTTATTTTGACCGTTACACTGCCATTACTTCCTCGGAATAAGGTAGATCTTGATACGATGATGTAATGATGGTATGATAACATTATATCTACATTGATTGTCACATGGAGACACGATCTTAATATCAAAATAATATCAGTTTATTACGAACCGATTCAACTGGTCCGGACCATTTGGTCTAGTAGAAACGTCCTGGCTCCATAACCAAGAGGTCTCGGGTTTGTGCATGATACGCTATCGTGGTCACTCTCTAATTTTACTTTAAAGTGTCTTAAATTTAAGTAAAAAAAAACACAGAGAATACCAAAGCGTCAACATAACCATAATCCGAACTCAAAATCGATTAAACTAGAGGCACAATATAAACAACGAAAATACTCACATGGAGATCCTCGTAAAAGTACAAAGGAATAAAACCAGATGTTCTGGAAGAGTAAGCGTCTTCTGCTTCCTCATCGACATCCGCCATGTAAATCTTGGTCACATGCAAGTAAACATCAATCCTCAAAAATGAGAACCGAGTCATCATTGTTAGTCACAACAAGTAAGCACACTAATAAGCAAACTCAAAAACTTACATCTTCATATCACACAAAGATACATAAAATGTCTCGATGAGATCAAGACTGCACCCATAAAACTTACTCATAGTCTTAATCAACATACACCTCTCGAATCCTTGTGCCGTAAGTTTGTTTGTAAGCAGCTGATACCTATAACGAAAATCTCGATATTCAGAGCAAGCTCTAGAATAACGAATCAATTGCGACATTTAACACCATAGGATGGAGAAGCAGGGATGCTATTATTAAGAAAGGGAAAGTTCATGATCAGACAGCGTATAAGTAAGCCGTCCGTGTTGGTCATAGTTTAGGTAAAGATCGAGGTAAGGAGCTGATGTAGGAGAGTATGTTGTGTCTTTAATCTCAAGCTCTGTAGGGTATATACGATCGACAATACATCGTCGATATGCCTGAAAGAGAATTTGAATGATTTGGCAAGGGTTTCGTTACGCGTCCTGATAAGCCCTCGATAAATTCAGCCTCGTATGAAAACAAACACATGTCAGCCAACGTTGGGCACAATTAATTCCCATTGGAATACCAACTGTTTGCTGGAATCTTTCCTCCGAACTCACCAAAGATATTGTTGACCGAGAATTCAATTCTATATCTTCCTCAGTATATATCATCGTAGCTTCTGTTGTGATTTTCACAAAGTATGTTACAAGATAGCTCACAAACATGTATTTGTATCGTCGTTCACTTTTCATGGAAAAGAAAGCTCTCATAATGAGAGACCGAAACGTTCTTTCAGTTTTGTATGTGGTATGGTAGTGTACAGGGTGGAAAGACGAAACTTATTTGAGAAGGGGGTGCTCAAGACTGATCAGAGGATATTTTGAGTTTTCAAAATCCACATCCCGTTAATGCCACTTCTGGGGTATACAGCATCACAACAAAACTGAATCCGTGTTGAACGATATTTCGAATGGTAGTAAGAAACTTTGATAATAGCTTGGGTGAGCAATGCGACGAGCCAGCCATAAAACGTTGCTTATAAGGATCCTTGTGCAGTTTAGGTATCCAATATAGACGAGGTAAGTCGGCATCTTTATCATTAACGGGTTTTTGAATTACAGTAATACTGATGCATGGATAGAAAGTATTTCATCTTTCGAAAAACCGGCTAATGCGTAAGCAATATTATCTTGGTTATCAAACAGGCCAATTTGTTTTTTGCAAACAATGAATGTAATAGTGTTCGCAAAACAGGATCAGGTCAGTCGATCGTATATACCCCACTGAACTTGAGATTAAAGACACAACAGACTCTCCCACATCAGCTTCTTACCTCGATCTTTACTTAAACTATGACCAACACGGGAAACTTACTACTAAGTAAGCTGTATGATGAACGCGACGATTTCGATTTTCCTATCGTGAACTTTCCCTTTCTTGAAAGTAACATCCTGCTTCTCCATCCTATGGTGTTTACATGTCGCAGTTGATTCGTTATTCTTGCTCAAAATATCGATATTTCCGTGATAGATGTCAACTGCTGACGAACAAACTTACGGCACAAGGATTCGAGAGATGCAGGTTGATGAAGACTATGGGCAAGTTTTATTGGTGCCATCTTGATCTCATCAGGATAAAATCTGTATCTTTGTGTGATATGAAGATGGACATATTTGAGTTTGATAATTAGTGTGTTTACTTGTTGTGATTAACAATGATGACTCGGTTCTCATTTTGAGGATTGATGCTTACTTGAATGTGACCAAGATTTACATGGCAGGTGTCGCCGATGAAGCAGAAGACGCTTACTCTTCCGTAACACCTGGTCTTATTTTCATGTGCTTTTACGAGAGTCTCCATGTAAATATTTCCTTTGTTCCTATTTTGCCTCTTGTTTAATCGATTTTGAGTTCGGATTATGATTTTGTTGACGCTTTGGTATTCTTTGATTTTTTTATTAGATGCATTGTCTGCAGACACAACCACATTCTTATCATGTAGATCGTTAAGTGTTGTTCGAACATCGGGGTAAAGAAATATCGATTTTGATGGCCTTCATCAAATGCTTAGAGAATATATCTAATATAATCTGTGTCAAGTTTAATTTAGATATAGTTTGAAAATTTTATCACCGGAAATTTTGAGTTTAAACTATTGCGGTTTTTCTTTACTTTATATATTGAGATACGCCACGTACCCGGTCCATGTACACAGCATAAAATACGTATGTACTTGAAGTCCATATTTTACCCTATTAATTCGGGGAGTATTGGTTTGTATGTTGCTGTCATCAAATGAGAACATATAAAATGTAATCTAATTATATGTATATAGTCTTGATACATATATGGTTGTCTAGATCGACTTTTTTCTCTTCTTCTTTCTTACTAACTTGATTCAGTATCTTCTACATTGTATGTCATTTCTATTAGTCCAGCATTTTAACTACAATGTTGGGGCTTTCTTTTGAGCTTGTCTGCTCCTTTTGTGATATATAAACCACTTCAATGTCGTTTTAACTCAGTGTATTGGTTAACAGAATACATATGGTTAATTTATTTTACAGAAAGTCCATCTACTTCAGCTGCTACAGACTCAAGCCATCCAGCACAAAGAAACCCGGAAGAGTTCGAATGGTTTAGCGTCCAAACACAATGTTCAAGTTGCAATACGCACTGTGCCACAAAGATACAATATGATACCGGTAGCTTTACCTGGAGTATGTGTTTCATTATCGCATTGTCGGGGTAGGTCAATGTCATACTTATGTTTCAAATCTTATAATAAATCTGATATACTATAAAATACGCGATAATAGTCTATACTTGTTGTTTATTTTATCCAAGAAAGTAGATTATCGATGTGCATACCAGAAGGTTCATTGGTAACATATATAAAATTGGTAGGAAATGCTGATGCTATAGATAAAAACATATCCTAGATCTGATAATCCTGGTATGAATAAGTTAAAACTTATTTTTCTCTATCTATGCGCATACATATTACAAGATACCTTCTATGATCCGTTTTATTTAAGATTCCCCAAACTAACCCATACATTAACAAACACAATTACAAAAAAGATTCATGTGTGCTAATTTCAAAACATCCACTGTTACTCGATATACAAATGTATAGACTGAATATACAAAATTGCTCGATATCCTGTTCACAATAAGCCTGAATATTTTCCGAACGTTACAAAATATTTAAAGCGTATCAAATAATACTTTTCGTTGATTAATAGTCTTGTTTTACCACTACAGAGGGGGCGAAAGTAACACTGCATTTAAACAAAGTCTACCAGTAAAGGGCGATAACTTGAACAATGTCCACAAGTAAACGGCGATGATTTGAACAAAGTTTACCAGTAAAGGGCGATAATTGAGGCAAAATTTACCATAAAAAATCGATAATTTGAACAAAGTTTTATCAGTAAAGGGTGATAAATGAGACAAACTTTACCAATAAAGGGCGATAATTTGAACAAAGTTTACCAGTAGGGTGATAATTTAGACAAAATCTACCAGAAAAGAGCGATGATTTGAACAAAGTTTACCAGTAAAGGACGATAATTGAAACAAAATTTACCAATAAAGGGCGATAATTTGAACAAAGTTTACCAGTAAAGGGCGATAATTGAGACAAAATTTACCATAAAAAATCGATAATTTGAACAAAGATTTATCAGTAAAGGGTGATAAATGAGACAAAATTTACCAATAAAGGGCGATAATTTGAATAAAGTTTACCAGTTAAGGGCGATAATTGAGACAAAATCTACCAATAAAGGGCGATAATTTGAACAAAGTTTACCAGTAGGGTGATAATTTAGACAAAATCTACCAGAAAAGAGCGATGATTTGAACAAAGTTTTATCAGTAAAGGGCGATAATTGAGACCAAATTTACCAATAAAGGGCGATAATTTGAACAAAGTTTACCAGTAAAGGGCGATAATTGAGACAAAATTTACCATAAAAAATCGATAATTTGAACAAAGTTTTATCAGTAAAGGGTGATAAATGAGACAAAATTTATCAATAAAGGGCGATGATTTGAACAAAGTTTACCAGTAAAGGGCGATAATTTAGACAAAATTTACCAATAAAGGGCGATAATTTGAACAAAGTTTACCAGTAAAGGGTGATATTTAAGACAAAATCTACCCGTAAAGGGCGATGATTTGAACAAGGTTTACCAGTAAAGGGCGATAATTGTGACAAAATTTACCACTAAAAGGCGATAATTTGCACAAAGTTTTATCAGTAAATGGTGATAACTGAGACAAAATCTACCAATAAAGGGCGATAATTTTCACAAAGTGTACCAGTAGAGGGTGATAATTTAGACAAAATCTACCAATAAAGGGCGATAATTTTCACAAAGTTTACCAGTTAAAGGTGATAATTTAGACAAAATCTACCAATAAAGGGCGATAACTTGAACAAAGTCTACCAGTAAAGGCCTATTATTTAAACACTGTTTTTTATTTACAGATTATTCCTGGGTTGCTGCTTGGTCCCGTTCTGTAGGAAGGATACAAAGGACATTCTACACGTATGTCCAGACTGTGGTTACGTCATAGCACGTTACAACAAAATGTGACGTCAATATTACTGGTCGCCATTATTCCGTCCATCAGTTTGTGTGATCTTAAATAATGACCATTGCATTGAGTTTGAACACGATTCTGTATATCGTTTGATCCAGTTCGCTATATACAGTTCGTCAATTTACCTATATGTTTAATCGTATCGTCAATATACCTGTAAGTTTAATCGAACATGCTGCATACACGACAATCAGACTGTTTGTCCTGTATCTTTTATTCACATTGTGATTAAAAGTGATTAAATACAATTCAAAAATGGAACGTTTTTAACAATTTGAAGTAGATTGCAATACTTTTATCTTCAAGATTTTACTTTGTCATAATCCCCATCAGTAAGGAGGATTCTTCTTTGCACGGAAGTGAGAGCAATACAGCACAGTTGATACGTTTATATAACTGTCATGCTAAAAGAGTATTCGTTTTGTTATGCTACCATTTGAACTGTTCCAGACGGAAGCGCGGAATAACTAGCTGTTTTTTTTTTTTTTTAAATTGAAAGTTTTATATTAGATGTATTACATTTTTATTGATGTGTTTGACCCAATTCGGTTGTTCTAAAACGTTAGTGATAGCTATTGAGATCAATTCACAAGAATATTTTCACCATCAAATCAAATAATTCTAGCTTTTATGAATCTCTTCCTATATATTTTCAGGTTTTTTTCCGAAAAACGGAAATCATATGTAAATGATGAAGAACGTTATTTCCAGATTCCAGATATTTCCGGATAAGCAGGGATGTTACTACCAGGAAAACTATAATCAGAAATCGTCACGCTTGATATGTTTGCATCAAATTGAATAACATTCACTCTTCAATTGATTTTAAAATAATTTTAATACATGTATAATACTTTATATACTAACGTCGTAATAAATATATCTACTAATGAATAAATTAATTTATAATGAACACTTTGAATAATTATCACTTAAGCTTCAACACACTTTGTAAAACAAAGCAAAACAAAAACTCGGAAGCATTATAATTGCTTAGGCCATTTGGAATAAATCACTAGATCAACTCCATGTCAGAAACCCATCTTTTAACATTCTTAGAGTTAACTCCCGTGTTTGTGTCCGACTTCCGGTCTGATTGTTGTGTATATGTTGGAACAGCAGAAGACGTTGACGGTCCAGGGGTATCACATCTACCTATGGAATCTGTGGGAACGTTCATCTGTGATTGTGTCTCCTTTGAGTAACCCTTTGTTATTTCTACACATTTTTCCTCAAATAACATGGCTGCCATTGCGACCTTTCGGTTCCGATATTCATCAGGACTGGACATATTTCCTAGATTGTCAAACGTTCCTGAAAATGAAACAAATATTTTTGAATGTAAAATAAAACCTATTACAATATAATTGCTATTCATTTCTATTCTGTTTGATTCATTTTGCATAACACACATGACGTCACTGCGTTTTGGTACGCTTAAGGATGTACTTCTCGGAGGTTTCAGTCACGGTCAAGCCTCGTTTATGTCTCATTTAAAGATTTTATGCAACATTGAAGACACTATGATCAATTTTGACAGAATATATGCATCTGAAAATGGTGTAAAAAATATAAATGTCTATTTCTTGTAGATCTTGTTTTACATGATTTTTTAAAAAACAAAAACCAATTTGGCGGCCATTTTGAATATGAGTATTTCCGTCTATTTTATGCACTTCGCAAAAGGCATAATCCGAACTCAAAATCGATTAAACAAGAGGCAAAATAGGGACAGGAAAGATTTACATGGAGACTCTCGTAAAAGCACAAGAGAAAAAGACCAGGTGTTCTGAAAGAGTAAGCGTCTTCTGCTTCATCGACAACACCCGCCATTCAAATCTTGGTCAGCATCAATCCTCAAAATGGTAACCGAATCATCATTGATCACAAAAAGTAAACACACTAATAAGCAAACTCAAAAACTTACATCTTCATAGCACACAGAGATACAGAATATTTCTCGATGATATCAAAATGGCGACAATAAAACGTGCCCATAGTCTTCATCAACCTGCATCTCTCGAATCCCTGCGCCGTAAGTTTGTTCGTCAGCAGTTGACATCTATCACGAAAATCTCTACTCAGAGCAAGCCCTAGAATAACGAATTAACTGCGACATGTAAACACCATAGGATGGAGAAGCGAGGAGGGTTCTATAAAGAAAGGGAAAGTTCGTGACCTGTCACGTTTATCATACAGCTTAGTTGTAAGTTGTTCGTGTTGGTCATAGTTTAATTAAAGATCAAGGTAAGAAGCTGATGTAGGAGAGTCTGTTGTGTCTTTAATGTCAAGTTCAGTAGGGTATATCCGATCGACTAGTTCAGCAAATCTCTTGTTTTTTATATATAACACATCGTCGATAAACCTGAAAGTGGAATTGAAAGATTCGGCAAGGTTTTTGTTACCCGTCCTGATAAGCCCCTCGAAAAATTCAGCCTCGTATGAAACAAAAACAAGTCAGCCAAAAGTGGTGTACAGTTCTCCGAACTCAACAAAGATATTGTCGAACCTACGAAATTCACTTAAAATCGCTTGTGATATCATATTGATATCTAAGCACAAAAGCGAGACCACTGACACATCATTATTTTTGCATTTTCTGTCATACCTTGAACTTAAAAAAATGCAGATGAGAAAAAAAGTTTGATACAAGAAAAGTTTGACTTCTCAGAGATGTACATCCCTAACGTCCGCCATGAAACTAACTTCGATGTAGATTTGAACAAATAATTAACATTGTGTGTTTATGTACAATAATTATAGAAGTGTAATGTCCAGCTAGGTATTGGGGGGGGGGTCTGCCTCATTGGCAAGCTAGCTTTTTCAGTCATGCGGTATGACCGGGGACCCGTTCACGCTAGTTAAGCAACGGTGAGCGTGGTCAGTAGTTGGATGCGTGACCGCCTGCACGTTACAAAAGGACTTAGGGCGTCCCAGACGTATATGATGCACACCTGTCATTCCGGAATACGCCCTATGCAAAG
Organism: Mimachlamys varia; assembly: GCA_947623455.1. NCBI lineage: Eukaryota > Metazoa > Mollusca > Bivalvia > Pectinida > Pectinidae > Mimachlamys > Mimachlamys varia. The sequence goes on from OX392534.1 coordinate 6,888,813, forward strand.
CTAGCAGTATCTAAAACAATCGATATCACATTCACAAGTACACTTACACAAATGTGATAAATAAAACTATTAAATAATAACCGTTAACAATTTATATGCTCGACAACTAGTTATATTTTTTTTTTACAAATATTCGATTAAAATACCTTCTTTATACAATAGACCCATTTAAATATAAAACTTTGTTAACACTACTCCGGGTCGAAAACATTGATACTGAAAAGAAATGTTTACAGACAGCTAGTAGTGACTGAAATGAAGCTCACTGCGCTATAACCTATATTTATAACACCCACTCGGCCTTGAGGGAAGACCTGTGCGGTTTTGAAAGCGCGGTTTTCATTGGTCACAATTCGATATTCTGAAGCGAGCATATGTGTATGTGTAAGGAATTCGCCACTTACTGTACTGTTAGACCTGACATGAACATTTAGTACTGTTAAACACATTTACCAAAGTCTGACATGACCACTATACTACATTGACATCGACCATCTTTCATGGAAAAAGGTATGCTCATCACGAAAAAAAATGAGATTACTGAAGGGTCATCAAAACTATAATCTGAACTCAAAATCGACTAAACTAGGGGAAAAATACGAAAAGGGACAGATTTACACGGCGACCATAGGAAATATACAAGAATAATACCCGCTATTCCGGAAGAGTAAGCGTCCCCTGCTTCATCGACGTCACATGTGAATCTAGGCAAGATGAAAGTAAATGACACGACGTCTAAAGTGAGAACTGTGATATAATAATCAATCAAAGTAGGCATACTAATGAGCCTATTCAAAAATGTTCTCCTTCGTATCAAACAAGGATATAGAAAATTTATGCATGAAACCAAGATGGCGACCGTAAACTTGCTTATATTTGCCAGCATGCTGCATCTCTCGAAGCACTGTGCTGTAAGTCTGTTTGTCAACAGCGACATTAATCATGAAAATACCGATATTTAAAGGAAGCCGTAAAATAACGAATGACTGATACAGGGATAAGAATGAGTAACGCTGAAGAGCAACAGAATCGTTTACCAAAAGGTAACCAAATTTTGCATAATATAAACGAGGCAAATAGTCTTTATTAACCTCTATCTCTAAAACCTCAAGGTACTTATAATTACTGATATTGGAGAGACTGTGACATTGAAATCAAATGCAAGAGAATCTATCCGATCGACATTATCGATAAGTTTATTTTAAGACATACATCGTCAATGAAAGTGAATTGGAAGTACTAGGCGAAATCCAGCTTATAAAAAAAAACAACATTAACAAACAAAGAGTCGGCATAGGTGCAAAGTACCCACTATTACGCCAAATGTCAGTCGTGAAAACATGCCCACTATGAAGCTCATAGGATATTTTAACTAGGAATTACATCGTTCTTAAGACAATGATATCTGTTTATTTCTTATTATAGACCTTTGCGGAAAAGAATTACAGCGTTCTTTAGACAATAACATCTGTTTATTTCTTATTATAGACCTTTGCGGAAAAGAATTACATCGTTCTTAAGACAATAATATCTGTTTATTTCATATATACCTTTGCGGAAAAGACAGTTATAATAACAGATTTGAGACGCTCCTTGAGAACAATGCATTAGTTCTCATTTTGAGGACATGACATTAGCTTGAATGATACCTAGATTTGCATGGCGGGTGACGTCGATGAAGCAGAAGGCGCATACTGTGAGATGTAAAAACGTTGTAGTGTACAATGTTCTGAAATGGAAAATGTTCCCTAGAACAGGAGAAGTTCAAGACTGATTCGAAGATTTGACTTCTTGAACACCCTTTCATTCAGTGTCAAAATACTAATTAAATCCTTACCTAAAGTCACCTGGTTATAGGTAGTAATGTCAATATCGTGGTTTGGTTAAGCAAAGTCATCGAAAAAACGCTGTTTATAACGGACCATAAAGCTACAATATCTATTTATTTTCAAGCGTTGTTTTGACAGACTGCAACACATAACTGTCACGAACGTGTATTTAGAATTCTTCCGATTAAAATTGGAAAGTGAGCTATGTCTATCCTTCCTGGCAAACATGAACGTTTCAAGTGTTCCAACACAAACTGTGATATGTCATTGCATTGTAATGAAACAATGGCAGATATTGTTTTCACTTCACAACAAGATATTACAAAAATGATAAAGAACATTTATATATATTGAAAATATATCTTGCGAGTCGTTTAAATGATTTAAATGGATATTATACCTTTCTGTGTTTATTACACTCGAAAGGTGAGTAAACCTTACCTTCTCAACAGGTGAGTAAAACAAGAAACATTCCGTATGGGAAAGAGAAATAAAATTCCACAAGTGAGTGAGTCAAAACTATACAGTCGAGTAAACCACAATCCACAGGTAAGTGAGCTAAAACGCCACAGGTGGGTGAGCTGAAACGCAAATGGTGAGTGCGCCAAAACGCCACTAGTGAGTGAGGCAAAAATCTACAGGTGAGTAAACCACAACTCCACAGGTAAGTTAGCCGAAACGCCACAGGTGAGTGAGCTGAAACGCCACAGGTGAATAAACCAAAATTCCAAATGTTAGTGAACCGAATCTCAAAAGGTGCAGGAATCAAAACTCCACAGGTGTTAAACCAAAACTTCAAAGTCACGTGAACCAAACATCTACATGTGTATGAACCAAATCTCCACAGCTGAGCTGCAATCCTACTAGTGATGTACCAGACAGACGAATACCGGACAAACATAACAATATGTAGGTGACCAAATTAACCTCAGAGAACAAAGGAGTATATTTACCTTTACAAAGTAAATGGATTACATTGTTTACACTAATGGGTGAACAACGGCTGTCTATAGTCAATTACCATAGATCACGGGTCGATATAATCCTGTTTGGAGAAGTATAGGGATGGTTCCGTACTTTAATGCTGAATACACAAAGGGGAAACCTTCAGTTTTTATTCCGGGAAAGTTAAGTGCGTCCCATGAATGGAAACCCGAGATATTTAATTAACAGGAGAACGAAGTGAGGGACAGTTCCATTTATTTTTCAATAACGATTGAACATTAAATGCAATGTTATCGATCTTCCAATGTAAATCTATGCATTTTTGTTCTGTTTTTGCCCATTTCAAATGTCTGAAGTGGCTAAAAATCGTACTAATGTAATAATGTGTTTGTATGTTGTCACTGGTGGTGCTTTGGAATGCTTTGTCAATAGACCTGGATCATTAAACCGTACCTGTTTAGGGCTGTTGTTTGTTTTCTATCCTCAGTTAATGAGACATCGCTAGGAGGGAACACAGTGTAGTTGTTATATTGATCGTTAAATTATTTTTTTTTTTAATAAGCTATTAAACAAAAACGATTGAAATATTTATTACGGTGATCATTTTGTTCATATCGAGTATATATGGTATATCCTATCAATAAGGTAATCACAGGTGTAAATATCACATGGTGAAATAAAACAGACCACATTGCGGGGAAAGGTAAACATACGTTCATCCAAAATATCAATATTTTAACGAGTGTGCTAGAATGACGTATTTTGTAGTTTGCTGAAATATAAATTACATTAAAACTACACCATGACTCGGTTCTCATTTTGAGGACTGGTGTTTACTTGGATGTGACAAAGATATACATTACGGGTGTCGTCGATGAAGCAGAAGACGCTTACTCTTCTGGAACACAAGGTTTTATTCTCTTGTGCTTTACTAAAGTCTCCATGTATATCTTTCCTTTGTTCCTATTTTGCCCCTAGTTTAATCGATTTTGAGTTCGGATTATGGTTTTGTTGACGCTTTGGTATTCTCTGATTTTTTTCCATAACAGTGATGATAAAACAGAACAGTTTGTCAATAAGCGAATTGTTTGTTATTGATTCTGGCCCCCAAAAAGGACAACCCTAAAGTCCCTAAAACTGTCTCCTACTACCATATCTGACTGTTAGAGGCAAGAATTACGCGACTGGTGTAGATTTTATATTTCCCTTCGCAATTCGGAATTCCCAATTGTGACGACATATAAAGGCAAAACTGAGTAGCTCCTAGACCGCTAATAAAGCATTTTAAGAACATAAAGCCCTAGCTGTTGCTTAGACTTATAAGGAGGATATATTTTCAAACAAACAAAATTGTGACAGAACATTCTACATATTGTCAGCTAAGTATACTTCATTTCTAAATAACCTAGCATCCATGTGTATGGTGTATAATGCATATTGATGATATAGATTAACAAAGAAACATATTTTGCATTATTACATTCAATTTTACATCGCATTCCCTGGTATCGATGGGGTTTTTTTACATATAATGAGCAAACATCATATTGCAGCAAAAACATAAATTTATGGTTAGCCCATTAGTTCTTGTCAACACACTGCATTAAGTGTATCATATCTACAAATAAAGCATATGTATACGGAATAAAAATATTCAAAAATAAATATTTCCCTATAACAACACAATTTTAGAATAGAAGATAAATTGTCAGTTACCACATTTATATATGAACATTTTGCATGACGGCTTCCCATTAACTCAGTATAATCTGGACTATATTCACAGTAGAATATAAGCTGTACACACCACCGGACAATACCATGACGTCATTTTGGCGCCATATTGATTTACGTTACGTCAACGCAACGTCGCCTCAGATAACACGCGCTATAGCTTTACGTTAATCATAAAGGTGACTGTGATTTTCAAAAAGCTCTTTCAGGCCGGAGTGTTAACAACTCGACCAATCCGCCCACTACAATGACATGATGACATATTACTTAAAGTTTATGTATATACCTAGGTCAAACGGGGATAGACTTGGATGCATACCGGACTAAACAGAAGATGATTGTTGCTAGGGTAATGTATAAAAACCATTGTAAAACGTCCTAGTATCATAGTTTACAGATATGTGCAAAACCATAGACCCATACCAATAAAACCCACATACACAAAACCATAGACCCATACCAATAAAACCCACATACACAAAACCATAGACCCATACCAATAAAACCAACATACACAAAACCATAGACCCATACCAATAAAACCCACATACACAAAACCATAGACCCATACCAATAAAACCAACATACACAAAACCATAGACCCATACCAATAAAACCCACATACACAAAACCATAGACCCATACCAATAAAACCCACATACACAAAACCATAGACCCATACCAATAAAACCAACATACACAAAACCATAGACCCATACCAATAAAACCAACATACACAAAACCATAGACCCATACCAATAAAACCCACATACACAAAACCATAGACCCATACCAATAAAACCCACATACACAAAACCATAGACCCATACCAATAAAACCCACATACACAAAACCATTGACCCATACCAATAAAACCCACATACACAAAACCATAGACCCATACCAATAAAACCCACATACACAAAACCATAGACCCATACCAATAAAACCCACTTACACATCATAGTAAGCGTCTTTTCTTCACATTTTTATAGCAATACAAAAGTTAGTCATTTATAAACATCATCGTATGTTTTAATTTAAATGATTACAACATGTCTAACGCATAACATCACAATCGTAATGTTATCAAATGATATATCATATTAAGTTTATTAATCAATGTTACTTAGCCTTTGTTTGCCTATTCATAATTTGCTAAATTTTACCATTTGATTTTACTTTACTTTAAGTAGTTTCGGATGATAACATCTATCTTATATGGTATCAACAGCCCTCTTGATAACTAGTAGAGGCGAAAAAAGCGCTTGACCCGGGTATATATATAATCGTTGAAATAAATGTCATCTCATTGCACTCAGTAGCCTCGGAAAGATATTTACATGTTACAGGTCCGATGAAAACACTTTAATGAAGGTGTCTCTTTTAATGCTCTATTTTAAAGTACTCCTGTGAATGTTTTCAATACCAAGCAACCACAGACACATGTAGCCAGGGCAGTAACCAAATTACTTATTATATAACAGTATGTACGTATTTATCAGAGTGAAATAGGGAAACAAATAGAAAAAAATATGAAAAACAAATTATCACATTTTCTTTTAATTTGAAGTCGGTTGTTTTAAAAAATGTAACCTATTGACGTATCAAGATGAAATTGACTATAACTTTCATTGAATTATTACAAAATTATTTACATAAAAAGATAATTCGAGATTGTTGGGGTTTTTTTTTATAAATTATTTATTATTCATTCTTCATATTTATAAAGTCATATATGAATTATTATGGTCACTCCCCTGGCTATATGTGCCATGGTACATTATGTTCATTATGTACTGTAGCTACTGCATATTTTACGTGGCTTGTTCTTCTTCCACAAAAGGAACTTGTCTCCTAGTATGGAGCGATACATGTTGAATTGCTGAACCTTAAACATCCGTACATGTTGCATACCTAGATATAAGTAGCTGTGGCTCCATTGTAATGTACACAATACACGTGTAAACGGTTCTGTTACTACAGGAAGGCAACAGGAAAGTGTATTTTTTCTGTGACACTGCAGTACACACAATACAATAAATCCCTTTTAACACTCTACATGTACCTTACTCTGTGTATCAAAACGTACCAAGTCGTGTAGTAACAGTAAGGATGTCAGTAGTTTATCTAAAATCAGCGCAATAGGAAACCATCGCTAGAGACACAGTTCAGTTGTTTACGATCAGAAAAGTAAATGAAATGAACACCACCAACATTTTAAGGAGAGGGCTAATATAGGTTATGCATAAGTCAAGATCAGCACTATAAAATATTTTTAAATGAATACCATCTACATAATTATGTTAACATTTTTAAGTACATATTTCTCATTATATGTTGATAATTGCTGCGATAGCTAACAGAGGTATAATATTTTTTAACTCTTATTCGTGAAAATTCAAATATTTAAGCACGACAGAAAAAAACAACAGCGGGCTAAACAAATTCTTTTTTAGAAAATATCCAGATTTAAACATCAGACTTACCTAACCAAGCCTAAGTTGTCCATGGCTCCGTTGCTGGCTGTTACAGATTCCGTAGACAGGTGAATCGCGGTTACGTGCAGTATACAGCTGCTTGGTGGTGCTATTGACTCAATGGTTTATAAAACACTGGGAGCAGGTACGATACCACTAGCCAGGTATTCTCCTCAGCAGCCTCATCTCAGTAAACACTAAAGCATCTATCTGGTTTCCTGTTGTAATAAGGTCAATATCATGCCACTATTTTGTCAGACAATTTTTTAATCAAATATCACCTGTCAGTAGTTAATTAATCGCACACCACTGGGTATAGGTATGTAGGTAAGAAATCAGATCAATACAGGTCAGTACATTTGTATAAAGCAGAATACCTGTAAGGCCACTATAGTGCAGTGTGTATCACGGAATACCTGTAAGGTCAGTATAAGGTGGTGTGTATCTCGGAATACCTGTAAGGTCAGTATAAGGCAGTGTGTATTTCAGAATACCTGTAAGGTCACTATAGTGCAGTGTGTTTCTCAGAATACCTGTAAGGTCACTATAGTGCAGTGTGTATCTCGGAATACCTGTAAGGTCAGTATAAGGGAGTGTGTATCTCAGAATACCTGTAAGGTCAGTATAAGGCAGTGTGTATCTCAGAATACCTGTAAGGTTAGTATAAGGCAGTGTGTATCTCAGAATACCTGTAAGGTAAGTATAAGGCAGTGTATATCTCGGAATACCTGTAAGGTTAGTATAAGGCAGTGTGTATCTCGGAATACCTGTAAGGTTAGTATAAGGCAGTGTATATCTCGGAATACCTGTAAGATTAGTATAAGGCAGTGTATATCTCGGAATACCTGTAAGGTTAGTATAAGGCAGTGTGTTTCTCGGAATAACTTTAAGGTCAGTATAAGGCAGTGTGTATCTCGGGACACCTGTAAGGTCAGTATAAGGTAGTGCGTTTCTCGGAATACCTTTAAGGTCAGTAAAAGGCAATGTGTATCGCGGAATACCTTTAAGGTCAATATAAGGCAGTGTGTATCTCGTCATTCTCGTAAGGTCGTTATCGAAGCACCTCTCATGTATGGGTTTAAAACGATTAGTAACATGCATTAAGATTGGTAACTAGAGGTACAATGTATTGTTTCGTTTTTAGTTTGGTTATAGGATTAGCCTATGCATTGAGATTACCAAAGAGGAAGCCAGCAAGAGTTTAGACCGTAAGACAGGGCAGGGAAGGCTACAGGCCAGGACAGATCAGGAGAGACCAAGATATCTGGTCACAGAGTTATCATTTGACCAACAGTAATGTCCATGTCTTTGAAGTTTCTTGGCCGGCTGTATTTTGACATTGACCATAACATGCATTAGGGACACAATTTATATATTACGGTACATTGATGACATGTTGTATCATTTGAACATGTACTTGAAATGTGACTACGATTTATAATCATGAATAAACTATGACTGTTACCAACAAATACTTGTTTTACCGTGTACTGTGTCAAGGAATTTATACAACATACCAAACATACATGGCTCTGCATAGAGTATTATTTAGAATGTAACCTGTTTATATTTCATAATAATATTTATGTTTATGCGCACACGCTTTAGCAATGAGCAAATTCATGTTGGTAATTCGAGTATGTATTAGGTACAGGTACCTCCATTGTTTTATAAGTGCCACGTCCCCCGATGCTTTATTTCTCCTGTGTGTAGGCTCCATGCCAGTGGCACTAGCTAGCAATATGTGTCTGTGTTGGTCAATAGCCAGTCGACTCCGGGCCATAACTAAAACTATCATCTGAGAAGGCATCAAACACGGAAAGCTTCACCCACAGAGAAGTTAATTACCCGCACAATTCATAATTAACGATCCAAGCGGCATGTAGTGGAATTTACAGACGAATGTTTTATTTATCAATATGGCGATACAGTCTGAACTGTCTGCATTGAACAGCTTAGCAATATCATAGGGATGCATTTCATAGCGCCAGTGGATTTAAATCAATGCGTAGACTGAATTGTGTTCGTGTGTGAGATTAGAGCGATGTTGACTGCTTATAATACACTTTGTTTTCGGTAAACAATGCGATACAAAAGCACGTGAAACCTACATCATGTGGAACCTACAGCATGCGAAAAAATTCATTACAGTAATTCTATGATTCGAGCAGTGCGGGATATCTTGTTCGGTCCAATATTAGCGCTGTCACTTTAAAACAAATTGTCTCGAGCTTAAGTAAATATCATATATTCCTTGCCTCAAACTGCTAATTACAGTCTTGCTAAATGCTTATTCACGATAAAGCTATTATTATGATTTAAAGCGTCACGACAAAAACTGTTTATTGATATACCAGTTGGCTTTGACAGCAAACAAACTTTTTTAATGCCTTGTAAAAAATGTCAGGATTGTAACTCATTTTGACTACGTATATGGTAGTATGCCCGCAGTTGGCAACGATCTATGGAGTTGTAACAAAGGCGCAATCAGAGAGTACTAAGCCGAAGAAGGGTGAGATGTGAATATTATAAAATAAATAGGTTAACATTAATATTTTCATATTTAAAGTGTATTGCATATTTCATTTCAAAAAAGTGTATTTCAAAAAGAAAAAGGATCGAACAACAGGCATATCCTATATTAGTTATCTCCAAAAAATTCATATCTGTATTGATGTATTGATGTAAAACTATCTGTATTTTTTCAACCTTAGTACTTAAATTTTATAATTATTATATGCCGAATTAACCGCGTTCACTTATTTACCAATGCTTTAATAATGTATGCCCAAGATAAATCAGTTCATGTGTATAATCAGCATATCTCTTTATATATCTTTAATGATAGGGGGTGTCAGACTCTGTTGGTGGATTGTTTAGTCCCTGAGGTTTGCTTGAATCTTCATAGCCACAATCATCTCTTTTGAGCAGTTGCATGGTACATAATATACACATTTTCGTAGTACACGATTTAAAATTATACAGATCAAGTTAAATCTTACTTCTAAATTTATAATTAAAAGGGGTTTTACACACCTGGTCCTTCTGCTTCTATACTAAGTTAGACATTTTGGATTCCTACCTTTTGGCCCCTAACATCACTGAAGAGATCCAGGAGGACGAAACAGCTGAATTGTGCAGTTTAATACATTTTTCGGCATACTGTATCTATTACAAAAGGTGCAGCATGTGTGTGTTTCGTCATCTTCAAGTAGAATACATACCTGGGATAAAATATTCGTATAATACCATATAATCCGATATACTATAAATCAAAACTCCAGCATTTGTTTTATCTTTGTCACGGCCTACTATCGGTATAAAACCAGAATTGTGGTTACTAGGATATAGTACAGCGACGACCGGACACAATGCTACTATAGACTGAGAACATGATATTATGGTCCATGTAGTTGTATGGCAAGTAATGCATTATTTCTGTCACGGTCTACTATCTGTGTAAAACAATTCAATATTAACCTGTTCTGTTCAAATGATAAATCGATATATGAATTATGTAACAAAACAATTGTATGTCGAGACTCTATAGCGTCGAACGTTAATAAATAAACACATTTTTTTCTAAAAAAAAATATTTTGTTTGATTTTACCGAACGAACCATGATCTACAGGCGGATAATAAACAAGGAAACAATGCAATAATTCATACTACATACTCACTGATTAAAAATGGTGCATTTGTACTTGAAAACAAAAATGTCAATTTCAGAGGTACATGTAGTTTCGTGCGAGTTCGTGTAAAGGGCGATACAAAATATTACAGTAAATGTGAAGAGTATCATCCATTCCTTTACAGGCCATTGTTACCAAAGCGGTGAAGGGAAAATACTGTATAGGGAAAATGGTGGAGGGAAAAGCCAAACAAATGAACAAACAGATAATGAACAAAATAACCAAGAGAATATCAAAAAGTTACAAAAGTGTCACCTGAAAAGTGACTTTGGGTGTCGTCGATGAAGCAGAAGACGCTTACTCTTCCGGAACACCTGGTTTTATTCCTTTGTACTTTTACAAGGGTCTTCATGTAATTATTTCCTTTGCTCATACTTTGCCCCTTGTTTAATCGATTTTGAGCTCGGATTATGATTTTGTTAACACTTCGGTATTCTCTAATATTTTTGCACATAGGAAGTAAAACCATGTCACAAATATCACAAATACTTTTAATTATGCCACAAATATAATGGATAAGCCAGCTGGTTATATCCATTGAGTTTGTGTATTTATGCCACAAATATAATGGATAAGCCAGCTGGTTATATCCATTGAGTTTGTGTATTTATGCCATAAATATTATGGATAAGCCAGCTGGTTATACCCAATGAGTATGTGTAATTATGCCACAAATATAATGGATAAGCCAGCTGGTTTTACCCAATGACTTTGTGTAATTATGCCTCAAATATAATATATATCCTAGCTGGTTATACCAAATTAATTGATTGAATTTAGTCAGAAACAACAGGCCGACCCTGGTAATGAGGAAAGCCCATGTAGATCATCATACTATTAATTTGGCAGCAGGGATGTTACTGTCAAAAATGGTCATACTATAAACTATTGATGCTCGTGGTTGTATTTAGTGACGTATTGACAATGCACTAACGATAGCAATGAATTGTTGTTATTTACATATTGTGTTGCCTACTGTTTACCTAATATATCATAACTTTTTATACATGTGTTTTGTTATTAGTTGTAAGTATAGCTTATCTATAGCGTCTAATCATTGCCGAACAGATACACAAGGAAACATATCGATACTAGGCTAGCAGAGTGTTCAACCTCGGATTGTAAATAATGTTAGTTGACTTGTCAGAACGCAAGGTAAAAAGATTGTCAAAATCAGGGATTAATATTAATTATTATTTTGTGTGGGGTTTTTTTTGGGGGGGGGGATGGATTCATGTTGGTCTGTTTCACAACTCATGTTTGGCGAATAACACATTGCAATTGTGCTGCATTGGGGTGGGAGGGAATGTTATTATGTCTCCCCTTCGAATGAAGGGAGACATATTGTATAAGAACCAGTTAGTTGGGGTCTGGTTCTAATTCTGGTTCTTCTAAGAATGTTTGCCCGGGCCATCAATTCTAAATCGCTGAATATATCATAACGAAGCCTGCAGCATACTCGCATCACCTGAAGCCGATGTGCGTGTACTTGAATTGTATCACTGCCATCTTGACCTTGAAGTGAAGGGTCAAATAGGTGTAAATATTCCCAATAATTCTTGTCCGGTCGATACGTTTTTTATCCATTTTATATAAACTGAAGAAAATTGCCCTAAACTTGCTAGACGGTGTATACGTAGTGTAGTGTCGTTTTGTTATTGTGACATTTGTTTTACAAATATTTTAAACATTCATAGGTGTACGTCAAGGTTATGCCAACTTTGACTTATATATTTAACAATAATTTGCTAAACCTCGGATAAAAAATAAAGCTCATATTTTTTACGTACGAATCGAAGGTCGAGGTCAAATAGAATACCGAAGCTTCAACTAAACCATAATCCGAACTCAAACTTAAACAAGGTGCAAACTATGATCAAAGGAAAGATTAACACGGAAACTTTTGAAAAAGTACGAGAGAATAAGAACAGGTGTTCCGGAGGAGTAAGCGTCTTCTGCTTCATTTTCATTTTCTCAAATTCATTTTCGCAAATTAATTCACAATTCACTTAATTTCCTTGCAACAGTATGGCGTGTCAGGCATTGCATGTAGGGATATTGCTGTCAGGAAATAGGAAAGGTTAAAAAAGAAAACATTTACCCTACAGTATATAAGTAAGCCGTTTATATTAATAACGTAGGAAGTATATACATCGCTCGCTTTTTAAAGGCAACATATCGTTGATAATAAATAAGAGAATACCAAAGCGTTAAAAAAAGCATAATCCAAACTCAAAATCGATTAAACCAGTGGCGAAATATGAACAAAGGAAAGATTAACATAGAGATCCTTGAAAAAGTATAAGAGAATAAGACCAGGTGTTCCGGAAGAGTAAGCGTCTCCTGCTTCATCGACGACACCCGCTATGTAAATCTTTGTCTCATCCAAGTAAACATCAAGTTTTCAAAATGTCAATCACAACAAGTAAACACACTAATGAGCATACTCAAAAACGTCCATCTCCATATCACTTAAAGATACAGAATATTTCTCAATCAGACTAAGATGGCGACCATAAAACTTGCCCATAGTTCTTGCCCATATAAGGTTTTGTGTCCTGACCTTATGAAAACCAAAGTATAAGCAGCCAATAGAATGACAACGTTTATTCTAGGAGTATGACAACAATCAACAACGGAACTTGCCTGTGGACTCGACAGAAATTAAATCATGTACATGTGTATGATTTATCCTCACATTATATATCACTGTTAGCTATCATGTTTGAAAAATGAAGGCTTTTATTCAAATTGCTACATAAGGTACATATGTATACGAAAAGAAAACAAATAAAAAATCTTTCAAGCTTGTTCATTATTTGTAGTAGCGTTAAGAATGGAGGTACACGTTCAGATGAGACAAAGGCTAGGTGCCTCTTTGAATGTGATCAAAGATGGGGGTATATAGCACTTCGTAGATACATGCATACATAGAATACAAAAGCGTCAACAAAACCGTAATCCGAACACGTAAGTCGATTTAACTAGGGTCAAGATATGAACAGATGAAACATAAAATGTACTAATAGCATATTTCAAGGTTTTCGACATATCATCTAAAGATACAGCATGGGTATATTATAATCCCGTTCCGGTCTTATTCTCTTCTACTTTTTAAGGGTATCCATGGAATTTTTCCTTTGTACAAATTTTGCCCATCGTTAATTAATTTTGAGTTCGGATTATGATTTTGCTAACGCTTCGGTATTCTCTGTTTTTCTGTTGTTTTTTTTTTTTTTTTTGTTTTTTTTTACTAATTGTCCTTTTATACTTCCATGAAAAACCTAAATATTTTTTTGTGGAAAGCCCTTGAAGATTTGCATTTTGACACTCTGCTGTTCGGATCGCTGGTGCTTTATCTACCATTTTTGCTTAGTGATATAGATAAATGCCATTTTAACAGTATACAAATGTACAATGTAAACGTGTAATGATCTTTTGATCAATGTTGAGCTCGAATTATGGTTTTGTTGACACAATTTTCAAAAACAAACAATACGAAATGCTAATATGATGTTAATATACATGTAGCTTTAATACAAAAAGATAATAAGTATGGATGTACTCCAAACTACGTACAATATGCACAAGTACAAAACGTTTAAACGTGGAAATGATAATGCGGCTGACCGGAAACACGTCAGCGTTTTCTGTTTTTTCCGGACAATTTCCGTTTTGTATCGGAATCGTTTCCCGCCTACACATCTGTGCTACTTTTCGGATTTTGGGTTACTGACCACATTTCAGGCAATGCATCCAGTGGTTATTAGCTGTACTTAATGAGTAGTTAGTATTGGTATTGGAGTTACCAAATAATGGCGCAATACACAGTACAAGGTAAATATTGTCATTAGTATTTTTTTTTAACTTTTATTTTACGTGAGTTTCCGATATAATTTGTTACAGATCCATTAACTTCTTTTTAAGAATTAAAAACGTTGACTACAATGGATGCAATACATGAATTAACATAATAATTTATGTTGATATTTAATTTTAATATTTTCCAACCTATATCTACTATAAATATTGTCTAACATATGTATACTATAAATATTGTCTAACTTATGTCTACTATAAATATTGTCTAACTTATGTCTACTATAAATATTGTCTAACTTATGTCTACTATAAATATTTTCCAACCTATATCTACTATAAATATTGTCTAACTTATGTCTACTATAAATATTGTCTAACTTATGTCTACTATAAATATTGTCTAACTTATGTCTACTATAAATATTGTCTAACTTATGTCTACTATAAATATTGTCTAACTTATGTCTACTATAAATATTGACTAACTTATGTCTACTATAAATATTGTCAAACTTATGTCTAATATAAGTATTGTCAAACTTATGTCTACTATAAATATTGTCTAACTTATGTCTACTATAAATATTGTCTAACATATGTCTACTATAAGTATTGTCTAACATATGTCTACTATAAGTATTGTCAAACTTATGCCTACTATAAGTATTTTCTAACTTATGTCTACTATAAATATTGTCTAACTTATGTCTACTATAAATATTTTCCAACCTATATCTACTATAAATATTGTCTAACTTATGTCTACTATAAATATTGTCTAACTTATGTCTACTATAAATATTGTCTAACTTATGTCTACTATAAATATTGACTAACTTATGTCTACTATAAGTATTTTCTAACTTATGTCTACTATAAATATTGTCTAACATATGTCTACTATAAATATTGTCTAACTTATGTCTACTATAAATATTGACTAACTTATGTCTACTATAAATATTGTCAAACTTATGTCTACTATAAATATTGTCTAACTTATGTCTACTATAAATATTGTCTAACTGATGTATACTATAAGTATTTTCTAACTTATGTCTACTATAAATATTGTCTAACTTATGTCTACTATAAATATTGTCTAACTTATGTCTACTATAAACATTGTTTAACTTATGTCTACTATAAATATTGTCTAGCTTATGTCTACTATAAATATTGTCTAACTTATGTCTACTATAAATATTGTTTAACTTATGTCTACTATAAATATTGTCTAACCGATGCATATAGCATATACATATTGTCTCACCTTTGTCTATTTAAATATTTCTGAACATATATCTGCTATAAATATTGTCCAGCTTAACTCTACTATATATATATATATATTCCTACCTATATCTGGTATACAAATTCTCCAACATATGTCTACTATAAATATTGTCTAACCTTTCTGATATATAGATGATCTCACACGAGTGTCGATGTAATATGGAATTTATTAAAAGAGTTCAATCCTTTATCATGTCACAAGCCTTTAGGTGAGTGATATATTACATTATTTAACGAGTTTAATAAATTCCATATTACATTGACACGAGTGTGAAATTTTATTCATCACCTAACTTATATTTATGAAATAAATGCTCCAAAACTCTCCAATATATTCTCTATAGGAAAGTTATTTTTGACAGTTCGTGTTTCACTACCAAACCAATCATATGACGCCATAAAGACGTCATTTGTTTATGACGTCACAATAGTGTTATTACACGTGTGAAATACCATATATATGACATGGTCGTGGTATACATGTTGTCCTACCTATATCTGATAAACATGTATATTGTCCTTTCTATATCCAGTATACGTGTTGTCCTATATCTGGTTTACAATTTGACCAACCTTGTTATAATCATTGTCCTATCGATATCAAACCATGAATGTACGTTTGTTAAGGGGGTTTATAAAACTTCAATATCTATTTCCTGGAAAATATTTTCCTATGAAGTTAGCCAGTAATGTTTTTTATGCAGTAATGCTTTGTTTGGACGAAGGCCACCGTAACAAGTGTTTAACTGCTTGAATGTATAAGTAATAAACACATGTTGTAACGATGTGGGGGGTCTACGTTTACAGTTAAGGTACAGTTAACTGAAAAAACCCACATTATTTTGTTTCCATATTAATAATTTATCACGCGTAAATCTTAGTGATATATAATGCTTTCAATATCATTATAGTAAATACGATTACAGTTTAGTTTACGTCGGAGTTTTTTTCTAATTTCCTGAGTAATGGAGTACCAGAGTGACCCCATGTCGACCGTGATCGATGATAAATCCCTTCAGCTGTACTCTACCAACTGCCATTTACGATGAATGGCGTTTGTTAATACTGGCTAATCATATTGAGAGTCTGATCAAATAATCAATTCCGTCTGAATAAACAAATTTATCCTGGTGGGCGGTTAAGGAATTATAAAACGAGAAACGCTGAAATAGTGTCTATGCTTTAGAATGAAAAACGTTTTTGATAAGTCTTTTCTGAAGCTATGGAATAATAATCAAATCAGAAAACCAAAGTGTCAACAAAACCATAATCCAAACTCAAAATCGATTAAACTGGAGGCAAAATATGAACAATGGAAAGATGTAGCCGAGCAAAATATCCAATCAAACTGCACCTCACAGTTGTTCCGTCACTCTAAGACTCTTAGGAATGACATAAACATAAGAGGCTGGGGAAAGAATAATGTACAAATTCAGATAAGGATGTGCACTAACCCTATCATTCAAAAGATATTTCTAGGGATATTGAAACACAAAATCAATCAATTATGTAACTACATGTGTGGACAAAGCATCAGAGAATACCGGAGCGTCAACAAAACCATAATCCAAACTTAAAATCGATCAAAATAGGGACAAAATATGAAAAAAAGGAAAGATCTACATGGAGACCCTTGCAAAAGGAAAAACCAGGTTTTCCGGAAGAGTAAGCGTCGTCTGCTTCATCGACGACACCCGCTATGTAAATCTTGGTCACATCCAAGTAAACTTCCTCAAATTTAGAACCGATTCATCATTGTCAATCACAACAAGTAAGCACACGTATGGGCATTCTCAAAATCTTCATATCTCACAAAGATATAAAATAATTCTCAATGAGACAAATATGGCGATTATAACCATGGAAATACGAAATCCTTTAATCGTGAAACTATCAGCTGCTTTTTGGTAACCGACAATCATTACACTTGAAACACATCCATGTACGATGTAGTTTGTAAGCAGGTACTACTCTCGTGTCATCTAATCACTACGTAATTGCATCTGGCACCATTTACTAACGTTAAAGTTCAACTTTGGAATATGTGTATACGATATTATTAATTACATTTATATACATTGTCTTTGTTCACAGCCTCTAAGTGTGACTGGGGATGTCTATCTAGAGCATTACAGAACAGGTGTGACATAGGGAGACGCCGAATACCCTGGTGCCGTCCCGCTTCCCTCCTGTGTGACCACACAGGCGGCTGTCGTATGCAGTGTGACGATACAGAAAAGCCCTACATGATCCCGATAGAGAATGAAGGATTGAAGACGTTTCTTCAGCAGGAAAATGTTTTATGTGAAAGAGGAGATGTCCTCGGTAATGTATTAGCTAATATTCTTTCTTATTTCGTTAGTTTTATTCCACAAAAGTGTTCCTTAGTCAGTGTATTACCACAATAGTGTAAAAGATATAAAACCTTTTTACCTGGGGGGGGGGGGCATTTTGGTGTCAAGGTAACTTGCAATTTATACTCGAAAACTGATCACTTTTGTGGAACTGATCGTCTCGAGTTATTTTTATAAATATAGGAGATGTGCTTAATAAGACAGTTTTTATTGCAAAACAAAATATTGAAATGAGAAGCACAATTATAGCAGTGTTAATCTATTCCAATTTAATACGTGAAGAGAGTCGTTCAAAATGTGAAATAATCGAATATTAAACCATATAAAGTAAAAATAATCGTAAGAACTGTTTTGTAGAAATCAGCATGACCTGTGACGACTGTGACATCCATAATAAAACTATGCGGTTTAAGCTTCCTAGGCTTCGAAAAAGACTGCCGTGTGACAGTATACAGGATATGTTAGAACAAAACCAAATCGAATTTGACTGCATCTACAAAATTTGTGATTGTCAGGAAAATTACAACTCGTTCATCAGCCACTGCAAAGGTAAGGGAAAGTATCATGGTATTTGTGGATGTTATCAAATAACACAGAATGCGTCTATTCGCTTAAAAAATACCATTTCAAAATGGAAAAATTATTATTTCTGTTAAAAGAAAACTTGTCTATGAGGTAATCACAATGAGGAAATCAAAGCATGTCGTTAGATATAGAGGACCTTTCAGAATACTGTACATGGGGCACGTTTTGTGGGGCTTATCGAATAGCATGATATAGTAAGTGATCTGTAAGAAACCATATATAGGGTTCCACGTTTATCTATAAATAGATCAGTTTTGATCTCCACGTTTTGGCCCCTCCTATCACCGTTGAATAATGGGTTGACGAAACAGAGGCATGGTCCATCCTTACTTATGTTTGGCTTGCTGTATCGATCGCTAAATTATCACACGTGTCTCTTTGCTGTGAATGTCTACGTCATTTTAAAAATGTCCTTCTATGAGGTACCTAATGACTGTTTTTTTTTTTTTTTTTTTTTGCATAAAGTCACTAATATTGGAAAAGAACAAGGAGAAATATCAGAACCAAATACAGATGACAATCGTGACGACAACAAAAAGACGAAAAAGACGAAAGACAAGAACAGGAATGAAAGCAGTTCACTTCCGCCGCCTGATGAAGATGAAGGACAACAACAAAGTGGAGAAAGCGACCCAACCTCTGACGAATCTAAAGCTTCACCCAAAAATAAGAAAGGCAAAGGGAAAAAGTCTGGTAAACAAAGTGGAAAAAGCGAACCAACCTCTGATGAGTCTACAGTTTCAACTTCAAATAAGAAAGGCAAAGGTAAAAACTCTGGTAGACAAAGTGGAGAAAGCGAACCAACCTCTGATGAGTCTACAGCTTCACCTACAAATAAGAAAGGCAAAGGTAAAAACTCTGGTAGACAAAGTGGAGAAAGCGAACCAACCTCTGATGAGTCTACAGCTTCACCTACAAATAAGAAAGGCAAAGGTAAAAACTCTGGTAGACAAAGTGGAGAAAGCGAACCAACCTCTGATAAGTCTACAGCTTCACCTTCCAATAAGAAAGGCAAAGGAAAAAACTCTGGTAGACAAAGTGGAGAAAGCGAACCAACCACTGACGAGTCTACAGCATCACCTTCCAATAAGAAAGGCAAAGGGAAAAACTCTGGTAGACAAAGTGGAGAAAGCGAACCAACCTCTGATGAATCTATAGCTTCACCTTCCAATAAAAAAGGCAAAGGAAAAAACTCTGGTAGACAAAGTGGAGAAAGCGAACCAACCTCTGATGAATCTATAGCTTCACCTTCCAATAAAAAAGGCAAAGGAAAAAACTCTGGTAGACAAAGTGGAGAGAGCGAACCAACCTGTGACGAGTCTACAGCTTCACCTTCAAAAAAGAAAGACAAAGGCAAAAATGCTGATAGACAAAGTGGAGAAAACGAATCATCGATCACCGACGACGCTTCAACTTCCCGTCCAAGAAGGAAAGACAAAAAGAAAGGGAAGATAAATAGGACATCGTCTCATGAAAACACAACATCTCGTGAGGGTGATATCAACAGTGACCAAACCTCAGGAAGTAATGTCCCGGAAAGAAATCCCCGCAAGAAGGGTTTCAGCAATAATCCTCAGTGCCGTGAAAACATAGATGTAAATGCTTTTGATGGAGTTAGTATAATGGAATCGACACAGAGTGTATTTTCAACCAGCCCAACCACGGAATGGGAAGGACCCACGTCCATCACTGGAGGAATTCGTGAACGCGGCACAACAGATGTAACTGTAGAGGACATTACAGAAACAAATATTATTACTTTTACCAGGAAGAGTGGAGGTGGGCAACATGTTTTAATTGACACCACTGAAAGCGAAAGTCATAACACCGTTTCATTCAATGACAACGAACATTTACATAGCACTGATTCATTCAGTGACAACGAACATTTACAGAGCACCGATTCATTCAATGACAACGAACATTTACATAGCACCGATTCATTCAATGACAACGAACATTTACAGAACACAAATTCATTCAATGACAACGAACATTTACAGAGCACCGATTCATTCAATGACAACGAACATTTACTTAGCACCGTTTCATTCAATGACAATGCAATCGGACTCCCTTCAGATGGCAGGCCTGGATCAGTACCACGGCAGTTCGAGCCTGAGACGCAAGCAAGTAAGATTTAATTTCAGTTGACAGGTGCGAGGAACTAGTTACAGATGGAAATTATATAAAATGTTATATAAATTATGTTCCAATAACGAAAATTGCTATGAAATGAAGCACCATACACAAAGAAATACACCATTGAACTTTATCCATTTGTAAACATGTTTGGTTCTCTTTGTTTCAGGATCAGGGTCAGCCTTCCATGACACGCCTATGTTTAATTATGCACTAGCAGGAGGCGTGGCTGGCCTCGTTTTGTTATTACTTTTCATCATGTGCGTAATCCTTTTCGCCAGGGACAGAAAAAAGTAAGTATTGAACAAAAAGAAACTCATTTCAAACTATAATTTGATTTAATCTATTGATTGTGGTTTATAACGAGTTACTCTTACGAAAATGTATCGAATTATTAATATGTTGTGATGTTTTGCATATTTCTGAATTATCAGTGAAGTGTCTGTCCATTATTCAAAACAGATCATTTATATTTTATTATTTTATAAAACTACAGGAAATTGCTATTCATATAAATACATATGTTTTCCCTTTCAATAATAGGTCTCTTGTATTGGGACAACTCCTCCCGTTTGCATACATAGTATTGCAACAAGAAAAATGTTGATTTTTTTCAAAAATTGCAGATAGAAATCATTTATAAATATTTGTTCTACAATGGTACAATTTGCTTCTAGGAAAAAGAGGTATTTAGAGGAATCTATGAATTTGCCCCCGCCCATAGATGATCCTAATGACGAGGTAAGTCAAATAAGTCAAATAACCTTGCTAAACAGTTATCAATGCTCAATAAAATTAAAACACAAACACACTATTAATATATAAGGAAAACAAACGAAGTCTACATTGTGGTTTTAATAGAGGCGAAAACAAAAGAAACCCAAAACAAAGGAGCTATTCGGTGATCCTCCATTTTGGACCTTTAAACATTACTATATTACATACATATAACAGGGAGTTGTTTCACATAATAATGGAGAGTTCATTTATAACGAACTGTTCTTACTGTAGTGTGCTGTTTCAGTTTTGGTCTTAATGTCATCTTCGAATTGTAAATCACCATAATCAAATAATATTTTTTGAATTTAGATGCACGTAAACGAATGGTGCTATTATATTGTAATTCAGAGAAGTTTGGACCCTCGACGAATGAACCTACTTTTAAAAGCTTATAAGACTAATTATCTGTAACTGTGCTACCTAAACTTGTCCTACACACGCGTCATAGCTCGGTTAAATAACTATTTTATCGAGCGTTATCCTCTATTAAAATCAATTAATAGTTTCAATTTTAGTTGCCGTTCCATTTCTCTTATTTGTCGATGTATACCCGGAGTAGTCCGAGGGCCGGATGATACATACTTAATGTTACCTACTTGAAAGTCTTCCTCCTGTTAGATGATATATGCAACTATGAATCAGAAAGGTTTGACAAGATTTTAATCGTGTTTGTTGCTTCAAGGATTAAAGTGTCGTAAAGGAAACACCCATCCAGCCCTGATACATGTATTTGTTGTTGTATATGTCGTCATTGTAACCAATTTCGATTGGTAATTGTCAGTATCATTTTTGTTTCTCCTGCCAGAGTATTGCCCTATATAACCAAGGATCCTCAAAACGACTTTCATCGGCAATTGAGCGAAATGACAAGCGGCGTTCATCTAAACTGAAGTCGTTCTCATTGAAGAAAATTGAACCACCGGACACAAATCCTATTTAAAGTCATGTAGACAGTGACTGTCTAAGCATTGAAGTTAGCAGTTTTTGTACATTTTATATGGAATTTTGTACATCATAGAATATATTTTCACCTGTAAATTATGTATAAAGTGTATATAAGACGAACTTATCTACTTCCGTCTACTGGTAACTGTGATATAACGTACTGTTAGTAGGTAAATGTATATTAAAGTGCATTCCTGTTTCAAACCCTGTGTATAGAAATAGGTGTGTTTTTCTAAATGTGTATATAAGACGATATATCTACCTCCATCTACTGGTAACGTAAACATTACGTACTGTATATAAAATTGCATGTCTATTTCAAACCCTATCTATAGAAATTGGTGTGTTTTTCTAAATGTGTATATAAGACGAATATATCTGCCTCCAACTTCTGGTAACGTTAAAATGACGTACTGTATAAAATGTATATAAAATTGCATGTCTATTTCAAACCCTATCTATAGAAATTGGTGTGCTTTTCTAAATGTGTATATGAAACCCTTTGTTCCTTCCAAGACCACCTTACATAAAGAAAGGTGTATTACAACAAGGTTTTACCCAACCACACAGAACATACTCACATAATTGTACGCTGTGTGTACTCCAATATACAGAACATACACACATAATGTACGCTGTGTGTACACCACCACACAGAACAAACACACATAATGTACGCTGTGTGTACACCAACAAACAGAACATACACATAATGTACGCTGTGTGTACACCACCACACAAAACATACACACATAATGTACGTTGTGTGTACACTACCACACAGAACAAACACACATAATGTACGCTGTGTGTACACCACCACACAGAACACACACTTAATGTACGCTGTGTGTACACTACCACACAGAACATACACATATAAAGTACGCTGTGTGTACACTACCACACAGAACAAACACACATAATGTACGCTGTGTGTACTCCACCACACAGAACATACATACATAATGTACGTTGTGTGTACTCTACCACGCAGAACACACACATAATGTACGCTGTGTGTACACCAACAAACAGAACATACACACATAATGTTCGTTGTGTGTACACCACCACACAGAACATACACACATAATGTACGCTGTGTGTATCCACAACACAGAACATACACACATAATGTACGCTGTGTGTATACCACCACACAGAACATACACACATAATGTACGCTGTGTGAGCACCACCACACAGAACACACACACATAATGTACGCTGTATGTACCCCACCACACAGAACATACAAACATAATGTACCCTGTGTGTACACCATCACACAGAACATACACACATGATGTACGCTGTGTGTACACCACCACACAAAACATACACACATAACGTACGCTGTGTGTACACTACCACACAGAACATACAAACATAATGTACGTTGTGTGTACACCACCACACAGTACATACACACATAACGTACGCTGTGTGTACACCACCACACAGAACATACACACATAATGTACGCTGTGTGCACAATCACACAGAACACAGACACATAACGTACGCTGTGTGTACACCACCACACAGAACATACACACATAATGTACGCTGTGTGCACCATCACACAGAACACAGACACATAATGTACGCTGTGTGTACACCACCACACAGAACACACACACATACATTGTAATGTACGCTGTGTGTACACCACCACACAGAACACACACACATACATTGTAATGTACGCTGTGTGTACACCACCACACAGAACATACACACATAATGTACGCTGTGTACACCACCACACAAAACATACACACATAATGTACGCTGTGTACACCACCACACAAAACACACACACATAATGTACGTTGCGTGAACACAACCACTCCGAACATACACACATAATGTACGCTGTGTGTACACCACTACATAGAAAATACACACATAATTTACGCTGTGTGTACACACCATACAGCACAGAACATACACATAATGTACGCTGCGTTTAATCAAACGCACAGAAAATACACATACACAAAATGTACGCTGTGTGTACTCCACCACAGAGAACACACACACATAATGTACGCTGTGTGCACTCCACTACATAGAAAATACACACATAATGTACGCTGTGTGTACACACCATACAGCACAGAACATACTCATAATGTACGCTGCGTTTAATCAAACGCACAGAAAATACACATATATAATGTACGCTGTGTATACTCCACCACACAGAACATACACACATAATGTACGCTGTGTGTTCACTACAACACAGAACACACACATAATGTACGCTTTGTGTACTCCATCACACAGAACATACACACATATAATGTACGCTGTGGGTACTCTACCACACAGAACATACAAATATAATGTATGCTGTGTGCACTCCACTACATAGAAAATACACACATAATGAACGCTGTGTGTACTCCACCACACAGAACACACACACATAATGTACGCTGTGTGTACTCCATCACACAGAACATACACACATAATGTACGCCGTGTGTACACCACCACACAGAACATACACATAATGTACGCTGTGTGTACACCATCACACAGAACATACACACCTAATGTACGATGTGTATACTCCACCACACAGAACATACACACATAATGTACGCTGTGTGTACACCACCACAAAGAACATACACACATAATGAACGTTGTGTGTACACCACCACACAGAACATACACACAAAATGTACGCTATGTGTACTCCACCACACAGAACACACACACACATAATGTACGTTGTGTGTACGCCACCACACAGAACATACACACATAATGTATGATGTGTGTATACCACCACACAGAACATACACACATAATGTATGATGTGTGTACTCCATCACACAGAACATACACACATAATGTACGCTGTGTGTACTCCACCACACAGAACACACACACACACACATAATGTAAGCTGTGTGTACTCCACCACACAGAATATACACACATAATGTACGCTTAGTGTATACCACCACACAGAACACACACACATAATGTACGCTGTGTGTACTCCACCACACAGAACATACACACATAATGTACACTTTGTTTACTCCACCACACAGAACACACGCACATAATGTACGCTGTGTGTATTCCACCACACAGAACAAACACACACACACATAATGTACGCTGTGTGTACTCCACCACACAGAACACACACACACACACATAATGTACGCTGTGTGTACTCCACCACACAGAATATACACACATAATGTACGCTTAGTGTATACCACCACACAGAACACACACACATAATGTACGCTGTGTGTACTCCACCACACAGAACATACACACATAATGTACACTTTGTTTACTCCACCACACAGAATACACACATATAATGTACGCTGTGGGTACTCCACCACAGAGAACACACACACATAATGTACGCTGTGTGTACTCCACCACACAGAACATACACACATAATGTACGCTGTGTGTACTCCACCACACAGAACATACACACATAATGTACGCTGTGTTTACTCCACCACACAGAACATACACACATAATATACGCTGTGTGTACTACACCACACAGAACACACACTTAATGTACGCTGTGTGTACTCCACCACACAGAACATACACACATAATGTACGCTGTGTGTACTCCACCACACAGAACATACACACATAATGTACTCTGTGTGTATACCACCACACAGAACATACACATATAATGTACGCTGTGTGTACACCACCACACAGAACATACACACATAATGTATGTTGCTTGCATATGCTGAAGCAATTATCAGTTATAATTTCATTGGTATGTAGTGGTCAAATGTAGACAAAACAGACAAAAGAACGACATCGGACGCTAACATTGCACATTGTGGTGCAAACACATTAGTTAAGTCATATTACATTACAATTCAAACTAGGAAGAAACCCAAAAGCCTAAATTACCTTGATAACAACCCTTTATATGCTAGTCTTTACAATGTATCGGTTTACTGTGTTTTAATTGTCCCGGTGAACAGATTTATCCCTCCAGACAGATATAAGCAAGCCCCGAATCAATTTACATATGTTTATATATCTGTACTGAATAAAGAGAAATGAATTCATTAATGTTTTTAGTTTTTCTATTCTAACCAACTGGACCGTAATATAATTACAGCTGTACACAATGTACAAGTCCTTCCTGGAATATAAATTAGTCATAAAGCAACTATTTTATCAACAACTTGGGGTCGGCCTACTGCTAAATCATACGGTAAGCTCGATGGATAGTTGCGATAGTGAAGTTAGCCTCTTTTTGGTGGATTACATCTTGATGTGTGATTTTCTTCAAATGCTTCTATTACATAATTCATTATGCTGTTAGTAGGATAGGTACATTAAAAAATCAGAAAATACGAAATCGTCAGCAATACCATTATCCGAACTTGAAATCGATTAATCTAGAGGCAAAATGGAAATAAAGGCAAGATTAACATGGCGACCCTCGTTAAAGTACAAAAGAATAAGACCAGGGGTTATTGAAGAGTAAGCGTCTTCTACTTCATTGACAACACCCGCCATGTAAATCTTGGTCACATCAAAGTAAGCATCGATCCTTAATATGAGAACCGAGGCATCATTGTCAATAACAAGTAAGCACACTAATAAGCAAACTCAAAAGTGTCCATCTTCATATCACCTAAGATACAGAATATTTCTCGATGAGATCAACATGGCGACCATAAGATTTGCCCATAGTCTTCATCAATCTGCATCACTCGAATCCCTGTGCCGTAAGTTTGTTCGTCAGCAGTCGACATCTATCACGAAAATCGCAATATTCAGAGCAAGCCCTTGAATAACAAATCAACTGCGACATGTAAACACCATAGGATGGAGAAGAAGGGATGTTACTATCAAGAAAGGGAAAGTTCACAATTGGAAAATCGAAATCGTCACGTTTATAATGCAGCTTAGTAGTAGGCTTCACGTGTTGGCCATAGTTTAAGTAAAGATCGAGGTAACAAGCTGATGTAGGAGAGACTGTTGTGTCTTTGATCGCGGTTAGGTTCAGTAGGGTATATACGATCGTGTAAGTCAGCAAACCTCTTGTGGTTTATAGACAACACATCGTCGATATACCTTAAAGTGAAATTGAAAGATTTGGCAAGTTTTTGTTACCCGTCCTGATAAGCCCCTCGACAAATTCAGCCTCGTATAAAAACAAAAACGAGTCAGCCAAAAGTGGGGCACAGTTACATGTAGTTCCCATTAGAATGCCAACAGTCTTTCCTCTGAACTCAACAAATATGTTGTCAACCTGGAATTCAATCATTCTTACTATACATGTATTTCTACCTCAATACACTTCATCCTAGGGTTTGTTGTGTTTTTCACAAAGTATGCTCAAACATAGCTCACAACCATGTATTTGTATCGTTGTTCACCTTTCTTGGAAAACAAAGCCCTCACATGAGAGACCGAAGACGTTCTTTCAGTATGATATGTGGTACATCGGATAGGAGTCTACAGGGTGGAAAAATTAAATGTTTTGATAGACGAAACATTTTTGAGAAGGGGAATGCTTAAGACTAACCAGAACTTTCACACGTTCTTACAGGACAAGTCTATAGAAATCGCAAAAAGAGAAAATCTGCTTTGGAAAACCAACACAACACTACAACAAAAAAACTCTCGTCTTATTTCATGATAAAAAGTTCATGAATAAATTCCAACCACTCATTCGCAATCATCTGGGACTAACAGTCCACTAGCAGGTTAAACATCCTTTCGACATAAAGCAGTCATTTAAAGTACCGAAAAGGACATCTAACTAAGATGCAGTAGGTAATTTTCAACCGACTTGGCAGTTTTTAATCAATAAGAAATAATTTTGTAAAGGAATATATGCCTTCGAGTAGGAGAATTCGAGACGACGGGCATCAAATACGATGGTAAAGGTGTCCAATCGAACTTTCTTGTGAACGAGTGTAAGATTCTGTTTAACATAACATGAGAAGTATATTTACTTAAGTATCTTCAATTATTCTCCTCTATTAAGGAGGTCTCATTTTTTCACCACTGAGACAAAAATGTGACATCATTTTATATATGTCTTCTCAATAGTGTCCCCACAGTAACAAACATACTCATTTTCGCGTTTATTGTACTGTGCTATATCATTTTATAGAACAATTATTGGCAAATTACCTGTCTTTAATTACTTAAAAGGAAATAATTAACAACTGCTTGAATTAAGTGTCGTGAACATTTTGTCCTAACCCTGTTTATTGTACTTCCAATGTTTTCTTTGTGTGAACTGGATATTACTTGTTAGGTATACATGTTTGGTATATGACCAATGCCATGCATAGAGAATAATACATCAAATGTTGAGATCTTTTGCGTTTACTCTATTTAATTAATTCATATATAGTAACAAACTTGATAGATGTATAATCTTGGGTATCGTCATCAGGTTTAACGTCCTGTATATATTTTTACCTTTCTTCCTGTTTCGTTTTGGAGATTAAAATCAATATGTATTCTTTTAATTTTTTATGATTCGCCATTGGAGAAGTTGGCACATACACAAGAAAACATACTGTCTCTCTACGGTCTACTTTGGTATAATGTAAACCACTGCCCACTTTATTAAATACTTCCTGGTAGCTCGTTCCATAGGTAATTATCATTTTATGTTTGGAAGTTTAAATGACAAGATGGGTGCCAGGCCACACTGTGGTGAGTATAATCTTACTTGATTAACTAAGAAAAGTCGCGAAATATAAATTATATTGTATTTGATTGATATAGTTAGCTACCTGTCTGAATTGTATATTTAGAGCTGATCTAGCCTACACTATGTATGAAGTCTGTTATATTTTATAATCCGCCATTGTGATTACATGTGCAGTACATTTGTGTACTCTATACATTAACATATCAAAACATTCAAAGTATATGACATGAATCTGATTTTATTATTATTACATGTCAAAGAGTCGCACATGCCTATATACATAATGTAGTCCATTGTATAACACAGCACAGTTTGCGTCACACACAAGATTATTGCCTATATATAGTACACTTCAGTTTTTTCGAGGGGGGGATATATTACCATGGTTTGTCTTTCTATGAACATTATAACTGTTTGTTCCACCCTGTGTTCTGTTTCTGTCTGCAGGATTAAGGTGTAGGATACTCCATATGTACCTGTGGTACACGATATACCTGGCCATCACCACTGGACCATGCCGGGTATCATCCAGATCAACATACCCTACTGTAAACTCTGAACAGGAAGTAGATCCAATGTCCAGGTGCAAACCTGTCTGTAAAATAACAGGTATTTTACTGGGGAATGTGATAATTGTGTTTATTATTTTGTAACCTTAATTAACAACCAATTAATAACATACTCGTTTTAACATAGAAATATAACAGGTGGCTTTATTATTTTGCCGTACATCCTCGATATCCTGGTGTTACACTCACCTACGCTCTCAACAAACCTGGAAACTGAAGGAAACTGCATGCTCGGGTAAAAACAAATGACCAACCGCTAGGGTTCATGCCAGTCTTTTGAAGATTACAAAGGAAACGCGACCGACTTCAAATCTTGTAATGATAGTTATAGTTATGTGACCACGTGCACGAGATTCTTTTCATGTACATCAAAGGGTCGAACCAGTCTTCTTGCCTCACAAACGAGGTGAGCCTTGGTGAGTTTTGCCATTACATATTCCAGCGTGTAGACAGCGAAGGTGAGCGCAACCCCTAGATATAGAGGATATACGCCGTGTTAAAGCAATCAAAATAAAAATACAAATTACAACGTAATCAGGAAAAGTGTATCATACCTCCAAACCTCGAATAACACCAGGTATTTGTACATGCTCAAATAGATAAAAGGCTTAAGGAAAATCAAGAAACACTTGGTTTAGTTATGTTTGGTTTATTTTGTTTAACGTCCTATTAACAGCCAGGGTCAATTAAGGACGTGCCATGTTTTGGAGGTGGAGAAAAGCCACCAGTCTACGGTCAGTACCTGGCAACTGCCCCACGTGAGATTCGAACTAGCAACCCAGAGGTGGAGGGCTAGCGGTAAAATATCGAGACACCTTAACCGCTCGGCCACCGCGGCCCCTCAAAAAACACAAAAACACATACTTTTAAGGATGAAGCAACAACTTGATTGCCGATATTAATCACCACAGGAATGATACTTTGATAAGGGTTATGGGGATGTGTTGGGTGTTGTTTGAATGAGAACTGTGCTATGAATACGTATGAAGAAAACGTAGATAAGAATAACAATGCGTCAACAAATCTGGAATTCAAACTCAAATTTCTTAAACTAGGGACAAATATAAACAAAGGAAAGATTAAAACCCTTGCAAAAATACAGGAAAATATCACAAGTCGCTCCAGAAGAGTAAGAATCTACGACACCGGCCATGTGAATCCAAGTACAAATCCAAGTAAATGCCATGTCCTCAAAGGGAGA
Organism: Mimachlamys varia; assembly: GCA_947623455.1. NCBI lineage: Eukaryota > Metazoa > Mollusca > Bivalvia > Pectinida > Pectinidae > Mimachlamys > Mimachlamys varia. The sequence continues at coordinate 6,919,906 of OX392534.1, forward strand.
CCTTACGCATCTTTCTCAATCACAACAAGTAGGCATAATTATGAGCATTATGGGAAAACGCCCGCCTTCATATCATAAGATATAAAATGCTTCTCAATGAAACCAAAATGGTGACCATAAAACTTGATCTCGGTCTTCATCAACCTGCGTCTTTGGAATCCATGTGTCGTAAAATTATTCTTCAGCAGTAGACATCTGTCATGAAATTCTCGATATGATGACCACGCCCTATTATAACGAATCAACTGTAAACACCTTAGGTTTGAGAATAAGGGATGTTACTTTCAAGAGAATGAAAGTTAATCATCAGAAAATCGAATTCGTCACGTTTGTCTTATAGCTAAGTAGATTGGGATTACGACACAGATATTCGAGAGATGCTGGTTGATGAGGACTATAAACAAGTTTTATGGTCGCAATCTTGGTTTCACTGAGAAATATTTTGTATCCTTGTATGATATGAGGGTTGACTATATTTACATAGATGCGTGCCGTCGATAAAGCAAAGGACGATTACCCTACCTGAACACCTGGGCTCATATTCATGAAATCATTCTCATGTTCAAGCATGGATTTTTTGCTCAAGTCAGCTTTCTTTTAATTTCGTGTTGAACGCTCAAAAAGTAAAATGTAAACATTGAAACAGTATTTGGATTCAACTATCTTCAAATTATTTCCAAATCTTTGTCAAAATATCATTTCATTATTTGTTTTCAACCGGGTCAAGAAATTCGGCTTGAGCACAAAATCCATGCTTCAGCATGAAAAAGGTTTCATGAATACGGGCCCTGGTCTTATTCTCTTGTACGTTTTCAAGAGTCGCATTTAAGTATCTCCTTTGTTCATATTTTACCCCTGGTTTAATCGCTTTTGGGTTTGAATTATGTTTTGTTGACGCTTCTGTATTCTCTGAGTTTTTAGTAGTAAGCTTTCTATGTTGGTCATAATTAAGGTTAAGATCGAGGAAGGCAGCAGATATAAAGAAGTTTGTTGTGTGCCCTAACGACGGCTATCAACAGGTTATGTTTCCCCCAAACTTTGTTTGACCAGTTTTGCGAATGATATTCATATATCAATTAATTTACAATATATTATACACAGAAATGTGAAATGCCATTTCCTACACCCAGTGTTATCCTTCAGTATTGACAGGGAAACTTACCACGACGATTCAAGAAACAAGGATAATTAGCATTGACATTTTCTATGTCGCTTTCGTCACTGCGAAAAAAGATATCTACTAAGAGGGAGTCTATCTTTTATCTACATGTAACATTAACTTTTGTTTCTTTTCAGAATTGCAACAACGGGGATGTAGGACAAAGGACAGCTGCACAGGAAATCTTTCCTGTCGCAGTATTTCAGAATGTATGTTGCAATGCAGCAACAAACATGTCAACATAACTGCTTGGCTAAGCATGACTGCTGAGTGTGATACTGATGATACAAGTATGTAGTATTACAATAAACTTAACAAAAATAATGAACAATGAAAAATGATCATAATTTTTCGAATATCTTGACACTTATTTCGATTAGCTGATTCTAATGATTTATGAAATGTTTGTTTGAAAATGAACAAAAGTAGCATGACGGGACATGAATGAACAGCTCGACACATGTTGTACCGAAAGTAGTCTACTCATATATACTACACACATATGTTATTCTGTAGGTGTTTTTATACGATACCACACAACAGTATACGCCAGTTTCATACCTGAAGCGGCAGGTCAAATATATTACTCCGGGTTCTGAGCTAGGGTTAATACACGAAACAACTGGGGTGTTTTCAAGACCAGCATAGCAATTTCGTAGCGACACACTGCATATTCATCTGTATATATATAGCTACCATTCTCTTCATTGCGTTTCACCTAAAATGGAACTTGGTAAATGAAATACTAGTAAGTTCATTAAATATACAGTTTTAAATGTTTATGCTATGTTTACGCTGATGCTATATCATATATAAAACATACATTGTGACGTAAATGTCGTTTGAACATGCTTTCTCATGATTAACATTGCAGGTAGACCGGAGGGGAATACATTGACGTGTGATCCACTTCGATCTAACGAATCCTCGCTTCAATTTGAGAAGCCCAATTGTATTCCATGGTCAATTATTTTTTCAATGCTACCATTTGATGTCACATGTTACCCTGTACCAACCAAGTGCCCTTCAATGTGGAATTGTACAAGTAAGAGCATGTGTTACATTTTCTTTATAACTATCAGAAGTCGTGTTGTTATAGTATAATTAATATAAGTAAACGTTAAACATTTATCCTAGCTTAGCTGAAATAAATTTGACATCACGATGACAAGCAGAATAGTGATATGTTAACATAATTTTTAAAAATATCAGAGAATACCAAAGCGTCAAGAAAACCATATTCCTAATTCATAATCAGTTAAAACTAGAGGAGCAAATGAAAGATAAACAGGGAGACCCTTGTAAAAGAAAATAAGACCAGGTGTCCCGGAAGAGTAAGGGTCTTCACCGACGACACCCGCCATGTAAATCTAGGTCAGATCCAAGTAAATCTCGTTGCCTCAAAACAAGAGCTGAGGCATAATCCTAAATCAGATATACTAATGAGCATATTCAAAAACGAAAGATGCAGGTAGATGAAGACTATCAGCAAGTGTTAGGCAGAATATTTCTCATTGACACCAAGATAGCGACTATAAAACTTTCCCTTTGTTTTCATCAACCTGCATCTCTCGAATCCCTGTGCTGTGAGCTCTGAAATAACGAATCAACTGCGAAATGTGAATACCACAGGATGGAGAAGCGAGAATGTTATTATCAAGAAAGGGAAAGTTCACGATAGGAAAATCGAAATCGTCACGTGTATCATACAGCTTATTAGTAAACTGCCCGCGTTTGGTCATAGTTTAAGCAAAGATCGAGGTAAGAAGCTGATGTAGGAGAGTCTGATGTGTCTGTAATCTCATGTTTAGTGGGGTATATACGATCGACTAGGTCAGCAAACGTCTTTTTTGTTTATAGACAATACATCGTCGATTTACCTGAAAATGAAATGGAAAGATTTGGCAAGGTTTTTGTTACTCATCCTTAAAAGCCCTTCGACAAATTCCGCCTCGTGTGGAAACAAAAACCAGCCAGCCAATACAACCACATGTTTATTGCTAGTGGTTATAATTTCAGTAACAAATGTGACGATCACTAAATCGACGACGTCGTCCACAACAACTAGCAATACAAAAAGCACTTTAAGACCGACAACACCGCCTAGTACGTCGACAACAAGAACAACACCGCCTAGTACGTCGACAACAAAAACAACACCGCCTAGCACGTCGACAAGAAGAACAACACCGCCTAGCACGTCGACAACAAAAACAACACCGCCTAGTACGTCGACAACAAAAACAACACCGCCTGGCTCGTCTGAGAAACGTACCTCACCGCTTAAAACTCCAACAACTTGTAAGTTTTGCTTTTATAGTAGCATGAAGAAAGTTTGCAAAATAACGCATGTTCCTTAAGAAGGCCCTCTTGTACTCTGCCAAAGTATAATCGGCTTACTCCAAACCATCTCTCTGATCACATAAAAAGTTCAGCAGCAGGTACCCACAAGCACTACTCTCTGGGGAAGTCAAATGACTCACTTTTTCACGTTATATTTTATAACCCAAGCATGAGATAGCGCAAAGGTAATATGACATCATGAAACTACTGCACAATGTTATGTTTAAAGGGAACCATTTTGTAATAACTCAACATTTGTGCAATAAAGGTTTCTTCTGCCTTTTGAAATGCAATGTTAAGGAATGACTACATTTTGGAGGGTTATACGGTATTCACCAAAACAATAATGAGCACTTTAAAAAAGGGGGACCCCTTTCGCGTATCCAATTCAATTAGAAAGAAAACGACAGGGCATTTATACACCGAGTGCAAACATTTTATTCAATAAATAGTCTTCAAAGGTTGCGGTCTTTCCCTAAATAATATTTCCTTTTGAAGAGTTTTCAATCCACATGTATATCGTGACGTGATCAATTTCATTTCAATAACTTAATATAAATATAATCTATGAATATTTTAACAAATATCGAAATACCCGGTCAGTATTCACTTGTACTTGTTCAGGGGTTTCCATGTTTTTTTCTTTGTTCGCATGTTGCCTCTAGTTTAATAGAATTTGAGTTTAGATTATGGTTTTGTTAAGCATTTAAGCAATGCTAATATACAAAAAAAATAAGTTACGCTATATAACTAAGTGGGAGTGCGAAAGTTATTGTCAAAACATTTTTTTTCCATTCTCCGAAACTGCATTGTTTTGCACTGTATACAGTTCAGTCTTAGTTCGTTCCCATTTGGTGGAATATATTCTCCGCCACCTTAACGATAATATTGCTGCAATTCAATTACCGTTTTGTATAAATACTATATGTGTATTACTCAACATTTATTTACAGCCCCGTAGAGTTGTAAATTAAATGGGACACTATATAATGTGGCCGTATTCGTTATTATTTAAACTAAAAGAATGGTGGTTAACACATTAATATAGCGTGTTTTCTAACAAGGATCATGACGTTTCAGATTCCCTGAGTCCGTGGGTATCAACATCCACTACCTCAACACCAACAGCTGAAGGAGGTTCTACAGCCAGTCAAACAGACTCGAGCCCTGTACCTACTATCGCTGTAGCCGTGGGGTCCATGTTGGTTCTCTCCATTGTCGTCATCAGTATTATCGTAATCATCGTTCTCCGCCGAAATAGAAGGTATTGTCAATTCAGATATAAATTTATTACGGAAATAAATATCTTTAACAAGGAGATCAACATAAGTGGTGCGTACTGATATAAAACATATTTCCAGCATTACGCCGCGTAGCGAGCAAACCATTTTCATTTTTTTTTTTTTGATCTTTCAAGATGAGAAAGACACTGACCTACCTCGTCTATTTGATACCTAACTTGCAGAAGGATCTTTATAAACAACGTATTATCGCTGGTTCTTCTCATTGATCAACCTAGCCATTACCAATTCGCTACCATTCTTAGTACTGCTCTAAGTCAGAGCATCAGTTTTATTGTGATACTGTATACTCCACAAGTGGTATTAATGGGGTGTGGATGTTCAAACACTCGAAAGATCTTCTAATCAGTCTTGACCATCCCCCTCTCAAAACATGTTTCATCTATCAAAACATTTGATTTTCCACCCTGTACACCACTCTACAACTTACCAAACTGGAAGAGCGTCTTCGGTCTCACATTATGCGGGCTTTCTTTTCTAAGAGAGATGGACGGCGATACAAATACATGGTTGTGAGCTATCTTGGCGCATACTTTGTGAAAAAACTCAACAAAAGCTAGGATGAAATATACTAAGAAGATATAGTACGGATGATTGAATTCCTTATTGACAATATATTTGTTGAGTTCGGAGGGTAGATTTCCAACAAACTGTAGGCATTCTAATGGGAAAAGCTGTGCCCCAATCTTGGCTGACTGTTTTTGCTTTTTTTTTCACACCAGACTGAATTGGTAGCCGTGGTTATCAGGCGGATTACAAAAACCTTACCAAATCTTTCAATTTAACTTTCATGTATATTTACGATATCTTGCCTATAAACAACAAAAATATTTGCTGGCAACGTCGATCGTATATACCGGTCTGAGCCTGAAATATAGGAAACAACATACTGTACTCTTCTACATCAGCTGCTTGCCTCGATCTTTACTATGACCAATATTGATATCTTACTACTAAAGATAACGTAACAGACACATATGCTGCACCTTTTAAATTTAGTAATAGATACCGTATGCCGAAAAAAATTAATTAAACTGCATCATACAGCTGTTTTGTCCTCCAAAATGTTTAAACTAATGTAGAAGCAGAAGCCATACGGTAAACGTGATGATTTCAATTTTCCTATCGTTAACTTTCCTTTTCTAGATAGTAACACCAGCTTCTCCAACCTATGATGTTTACATGTCGCAATTAATACGTTATTCTAGGGCTAGATATCCAGGTTTTCGATAGATATCGACTGCTGGTCCTATTCTCTTGTACTTTTACGAAGGTTTCTATGTAAATCCTCCCGCTGTTCATATTTTGTCCATTGCGTAATTGGTTTTGAGTTCGGATTATGGTTTTGTTAATATTTCGGTATTCTCTGATTTTGGTGTTACGAAAAAAATAGCCCATATATTCCGTGTTTGTATCACGAGATGGAGCGTTAAGGAATGAAAATGCCAAAGTTACAAGACATATCTAATTTACATTCATGTGTGTATTTTACTTTATAGCAGAAGAAAGAAAACAGAGAATCCAGTGTTTATTGTTAACAATATTGCTTATGGAGCCGTCACAAAGCCTCCCAAGGTACGTCTTCCTAACCAACTTCGTAGCAACAAGTCTAGGATTATTCATTAGTCAGTGAATCTAATCATACATGCATAGCGATATTACATCATTCAAGGAATCAATCCAGTCACACAAAGTTGTATTAATGCATTGATGCATTTTATCTTGAAATTGTAAATAAATAAATTCACCCGCGATTCCCAAAGACAAAGCCATATTGACATGCAGATAGATGTCAGGTGTTGGACAAGATCGCATTACTATGAAAACATGTTGTTTTTTTATATTTTCTTGGTAAGTCCTTAAGTGTATGCTTTACTTTTTCTTCTACTCTTCAGAATCATTCAGAAACAGACAATCCCAAGAGTTCGGGTGAAATTCCCGCCAAACCGGAAGCTGACGAGGAACATTCATATTGCTACGCTTCTTTTGATGACTCGCAACAAACTGTTAACCCTGAAGTTCAACATATTGAGGATCCCAATCCCGCTATGACATCGCTCGACGATAGTTATTTCGTGCTTGAAAAGGATATCAACCAACATGGACACAGCAATAAAATGAACCAATCAGAATATTTTGGCGAAAAGGAAACAGCACATAAGGTTAACAAATGGGAAAATCCAAGTAACTATTTTGTTTTAGATAACCTTGAATCCGTCTACGACACTAAGCGACCGGAAGCGGATGTGTCCTCGAACTATTTTGTTCTAGACACGACTTCTAATGAGCATAAGCATTGTGCAACAGGAACCCATGAAGAAGAAATAACAGAAACAGACGGTAAATGCTCAGGGAACGCAGACGACAATTACTTTTTAGTTGGAACAACCGCAGATGACAGACAAGCGTCTACTGTATCCTCAGAGCACTCAACAGCTAGACATCACGACCACGTTAGCAATGATAACTATTTCGTTCTGGATAAAACCACAGATAATTTAAAAGTTGTAAAGGACAACGAGACTTACTCAAGTCCTGTAAGGCAAAACAATAACAACCCAGAGAGTATTGTAAAACCAGGAACCATCGGCACGCCCACAGCGATTCCTGATCCCTACGACCACGTGAGGATTGGTCACGTGCAGACCAATGGTTACGATGACGGAGTATATGATGAATTGAGAAAACAACATGTCCGGTATGACGCCGATGACGTGGAAAATGAATACGACCATTGCTAGGCAAATAGAATAATTGTAAATAGAGATTGAAAGAGATTCTTGAACATGTACATTTTGCTGTACGCAATTCATAATAATTTATTAATTGCGTTTGTATTTGCGTCTTCCTTTAAATGACAATGGTGAACAATCCTAATAATAATAAATTGCGCCAATTATCAACTGTAGCCATATGTGCGTTTTACGAAAGGGCGATATCAATGCTATCTGATGCGGAGCGACAAGACTGTCATTGAACAATCTATGACGTCATAAGTGACGGAGAGTTTTTCATTTTCAATTAAGCAATGCATGTTTTAGCAAATAGTGTTGCAGTCCCCAATAGCACACATTGCTTTTGCTGACAACCTTAATAAACTCTGGTAGGCTTTATGTAAGTTTGACAGCAATAGCAATGTATGTTAACACAGTTATTAAAACATTCATTACTTATATTTACACGTTGATAGAATCATTGTGCTTTATTAAAGGATTTCAAACAGTTGATGAACAGCAAATCTAGTGAAGACAACAATAAAAGTGATAACGTCACAATGGCAATGTTGTTACTGTCTATAAGGGTGCCGGAACACACACATGCGCTATGCATTACAATGGAAGGAAGTAGAACAAACGTAAATATACTCAAATGGACAGCATTTCTGCTGGTACTGTTCATATAGAGGTTTGCATCGCAAAAAAAATATAGCCAGTAAATGTTCATCATGGTAACCATTCTTGACAATGTATAAAATGAATATTACCATGACTGTTGTTTATTTACAGAATAATTACCATTGTTGATGAAATAGAAAATGAATATGACCATGATTATTGTGTACATGTATGTATGTACATAATAATTACCGTTGTTGGTGAAATAGAAAATTACAGATTAATTATCATTGTTGATGAATTCGAAAATTAATATGACCATGATTGTTTACTAACGGAATAATTATCATTGTTGACGAATTAGAAAATGAATATTACCAAAATTATTTTTCATGTACAGAATATGACCATGATAACAATTTGATCACTATTTATTAAGTAACCTACGATCGTTTTGGCGATGCAGAAAAAATCAGAATACCAACTGATGTACAAAGGAAAATTTCACAAAGACGGCGAGTTATAATTTACCTATCGTAAATGCATGTTACTTCATGTGTAGATTCATTTTTAATATAGGAACTAATTTGAAATTCCAATCGGCTACTTAATGAATATCATTTAATATTGTACATAAAAATCTTAAATTAAAAATAATAAATTGCAATATGATGATTTAGTTATTTCTACTCTATCTATCGTTACTGCAGTGTATCATGTATGTTTGTTTCATCGTTCCCTATTATCAATAAACAGAAATATAGTTTCACGTGTACCTTTATACATTACTTGTGATCAAATGTAAAGGAAATAATACACATAATCAGATACGTTTACATTACACTACGTTAGAATTTTTAAAAGATTTTGGAAATATGAAATTAAAGGGTCGAGCACCATTTGCAAACGAGTCCAATAGTCCATTTAATTTGTATAAAACTTGTGTGGGTTTGTCGTGATGTGGTAGGCATAATTATGGTTGAGGATATCAGTTTTATCAGAGCGTCGTGCGTGTTAAGGAAAAATGTCTTTTGGTCAAAATATATATATATATAGGTACATACTCAAGTCTAGAGTACAGTTCACAAAACATTTGACAAGAATGACAAGAACGACCGACAGAGGGCGAACTAATCGTAAATGCAAATATTATTGCATAATGGCCCTAACTAACTGCAATATGCTATGGCGATAGGATCATCTTAGTATGAAACGTCTTACCTAAGTGTAGTATATATACGACGTACTTACTTAAGTACAAATTCGAATGTTTGTATGAAACGTAAATGATGACTTGCAAACACGCAAGAATAAATTGTACTTTTGCTGTATCTGTATGTTACATAGACGCCTTCAAATGTCCACGGTGAGGGGAGGCAATTTAAGTCCATGAATTGTTTTTGAAGGTCTCAATATCTTTGGCAGAACTTTCACTATGGTTATTCCAGTCTACCATTGTTTTGGGAAAAAACTGTTTCATTAATCTCACAATTTGTGGTAATAAGTTTGTATGTCTTTAAATGTTTTTTTTCTAGTTTTGTTACTGTTAGGGGTTACAGGCAGATTGCCACCAAACCATTTATCATTTTGTAGAATAGAATAAAGCGAAAGTTTCTTTCTTCTAGTGATGCTAAGCCTTAATACCTTCTCATTTTGATTTTCTCCTGTGGTCATTTTGGATGAATCTTGCCGCTCAATTGTTTCTAAATTTTTTTTTGTTTATTCCAGTACTGGTCTTATCATTGCCATATATGCAGTGTTCTTAAGTGTCGCTGGACAGTCTTTTAAATTTTGGCGAGAAACCCACGAGTGGAGTTTGCTCGACTGATTATCTTGATGCTATGAGTATCAAACTTCAGAATATCACTGATTGTGATGCCAAAGTAGGGCCTAACACTTGCTGTAAAATGTGGTGTTCTTATTTATCAAAATGTTCATGTAGACTTTGTCAGGACAATCGTCTGCGAAAAGTCTGACTGTTGGGGATATTGATGAAGGTGGATCATTGATGAAGCAATAAAATAAATGTGGTCCCTATACTGTCCCCTGTGGGACCCCGGATGCCACTTTATCAACTGAGGAGTAGTCTCTCTCTATCTACCACCACTTGTGTCCTGTCAGATAAGAAAAAGTGTAACCAATTCTGAACATGGCCGGTAAGTCCGTAGTGCTTTACTTTGTGTAAAATATTTCGATGTAGTACTGTGTCGAATGCTTTGCTTAAATCGAAAATAATAATATCGATTTGCACTTTTTTGTCATAATTTGGTAAGATGTCGTGGATTGTCGTAAGAAGCTGAGTGCCCTGAGCGCCTTGCAGCATACAAGTAAGGAAAACAGGTCTATAACTCTCAGATTCGTGTCGCTGCGTGTTCCCTTTCTTGAAAATAGGTGTAATGTAAGCCCGTTTCCAATCCAGTGATAAAGGCCAAGACTGAATATATGGCTGATAGTAGAAGCGAGCTGTGCAGAGCACTGTTTCAGAATCCTGTTTAGAAGCGCATCAGGTCCACTGGCTTTGCCGGTATCTAAAATGGAAAGGAGTTTTTGTACATCTTCTGGCGTGATTGCGATGCCGCTTATATTTTGGTAGATGTTGTACCCAAGGTCTGGAAGGTTTTCACTAGCATCTCCAATGATGAGTACTGATGTGAACTGTTTACTCAAGATGTTGGCATTTGAACTGCTTTCCTGATGTAACTGCCCACCCTTAAAAAGTGGTGCAATCCCGATGTTTTTTTTTTTTTTGTTCTTGTCACCAGTGACCAGTGCCTGTTTTAGACATTATTTACGGACTTGTCGATAACATGATCTCATTGAAAACGTAATAACACTGGTGTTAACGGAGTACGCTAGCTTTAGAGTCACAAGTTCCAAATATAAATTCTGAAAAATAGGTTTGGTCATTTACTAAACCACTGAGTAAATCGTGTGAATAAATACCAAAGTGTCAACACATAGGACAGAAATTAAATGGAACACAAAGACGATGACGAAAGACGGGTATTAGAAACCGCACTGACAACAAAACACAAGGGAGTAATGTCACTCTGGTCTCTATATATCATTAACAATACCAAAATACCTTTTATTGAAGTCATACAGTTTAAACACTGTGACGTGTATGTTTTGTTAGACATTTAAGGCTTCGTACTTCGACCTCAACATAAAAGCCAATGTCGTGATAGGAACGGGGAAAACGTGTAGAAATGCCGTAAAGCTTGCTAGCTTAATAACGCATTATAGTAAAATTATTTTCATAATTATCATGAGTGAAAACAGAAATTAAGACATTGAAAAGATCATTTTAACACAAAAACATAAACGATAGATTTGAAATGGTCATTTAAACAGCATCTTCACAAATTGTAGTGTGACGAAATCATACTAGATCTAGATAAGACTAGAATTCGCATTGTCAGAGTTGTTATGATATATCAAGCTAGAAACCTAGCATGTCTGTACTGACACTAACATAACAGGTTATACAATAAAGATGATGTAAACAGGTAATTAAGCAGGTAGGTACATGTTGGTATACTATCATTTTTAACCCATCCGGAGTCATTTCCACATCTGCTCTAAGTCTAAATATAGAAAAAAAATGTGTATTTTCGTTGTTTTATTCCGAAGGACGAGGATTGACAAAAATTGATGTCTGCTGTTACCCGACTCGTGTTGAAGGGAAACGACAGATTGGGAACCCCTGCGTGTTTGACAATTCCTTGGTTCTCTGTACTTTGGTGGGGGTACACTTTCAACCAAAAGGAATTTTCCTCGCCTATTTCAACATTTGTTTATTCTCTCTACTTTTTGTAATCTTTTGTTTCCCAACGACTTGTTTGACAATACTTCACCGTAAGCCTAAATACTAAGCGTTTGCGCAAGATCTAACACCAGACTTTGACATACCGAAGTCCTAAACATGCTAGTTGTTATTCCTTGCTTGATGTTCAACTCGAAATATGGAATTCCAACAAATCGTTCGTACGTTGCCGGCCAGTACATGTAATTAGAACACTTGCAGGCTAGGTAGCACTTTAAAAAAATCGACAACAGATCTTCATCATTGCAAAGAAGCAAATATGAGAAAATACCCTACCTCAAGCACACATTTTCCTGCAGATAGTGTGTAAAAATTCTACCTGCTGCCTAGTTGCATGATTCGTAAGAGATAACTAAATTTGTGATTTTGTTTTACAACTTCCTCCTTCCTAATGTCTCTCTTGACACTGTCTGACTTTTGGCCTTTAGCTGAACGCTCACCCTTGCGAGGAAGGATTTGTGTTCTGTCCCCTGGCTGAGACATACCGGAGTCTCAACAAATGGTAGGTAAAACTATTACAACTACATCAACAAAAGTGGGCACAAGTCCAAAATGGTGTTCAAAGGAGCTTGATGTACAGACTAAACACACTTTGTGTTGGGAAATGGATTTTATATAACCTTAGCAGTTATTACCTACAATGTAGTGTAGAAAAAGCATGGCGATGCCTAAAACGAATGTTTCAGAACAGAAACATATCCATTTCCCATAGCCATGCTGTTTCTTTAAACGCCTATCACCTCCAGAGGGTAACTGTGTTGTGGGATTTGTCTTGCAGTTCACGGCTACAACAGCAGATCAGTGGAATGTCACAAGCAAGCACAAATAAACGTGTTGTTTTTTTCATAAAAGAAGAATTCCTGTTTTTCACATTTACAAACTACATGGTCTTAAAATTCAGGGTTTATTTCAGACACATTCCTGCAACCACGTTTTTTGTTTATATTCATTGAAAATACGGTTTTATATTGTTAGGTTAACACGATATCAAAACAGGACTTTTTTCAACCTCTTACCTACATTTTGTTACTGGGTCTATTTTCCGCCGATAATCACAGTCCACAAGGAAAACAATCCTCTTTTTAATTGCAAGAAAAATATAAAGAATTCCACAGCAAATTCGGATTTTGATTGGTTCTATTGATATTACCAGGCACAATGCATGTATAAGTTTCCATTGCAAAACTACAGAACCTATACTGATTTAGTACATTTAAACGAACTTCATTGAAACTTTATTGTCAATATAGCATAGATATTAACTCCATCCACGATGTACCTTTCACATTTGAAGACTAATACCACAATGAACGTAAACTGCATGGAACAAGTTAGTTAAATTTGTTTTTGCTATTTTCCATCTTTACTGGGTTTCAATACTTTCCACTGGTGCGTTGATGATGTGTGTTACATGTACATGTATGTTACCTTCATGTGATGATGTGATATATGTTATCTTTGATAGATATTTAGTACATATGTGCTGTATCATTAACTATACTAGTACAGCATATTTATTATAACAAACCTAGACAAAATGAGAAACCAAAACTTGATTTTTCATAATTTTATTTTTATTTTTTTTATTTTGATGTATAGTCAGGTTGTGCATCTAGATCTAGATATGATAACTATCCAATGTGTTCAACACTAATTAACAAATTTTCATCTTTTGCACGACTTTCGCTCGCTTGTTTCATGTCCTTTGTTGAATTTGTGTTACTTTTGTCTATGAAATTTTCACACTTTCTCGTTTCCTCAATTTGTGTATTTTCATTACGTTTTTCACTGTGGTTGTCATTTTCTACACATTTGTCCTCACTTTCTGAATATTTAATAACAACTTTATTTCTAACGTCACTCTCTGTGTTTTCAACATCACTTTTTGTGTTTCTATCACAGCTTTCTGGGCTTTCATCATCACTTTTTGTGTTCTTATCACCACTTTCTGGGCTTTCATCATCAGTCTCTGTGCTTTCATCATCAGTGTCTGTGCTTTCATCATCAGTTTCTGTGCTTTCACTACTACTGGATTCAGAATCTGTGCTGTCGTCGTCACTATCCTTGTCGTAATGACTGGTGGAGAGGAGGACACCTTTGTGGGGCTGTAAACTGATCTGAGATACCCTCTCTGTCACCACATCTACATTACTGGCATCTTCTTCTGCAGCTTCGGCTTCAAGTTCACACAAATTTAATCCAACCATATCCTTCTGTACAGACAACTGAAGGAAACAAGGGAGGTAATTACCATCTCGTGAACAACACACATCAGTGTTACAACACTTAACACTGTTCATTTGTCAGATAAAAGTCACATATAAATCTTCCATTTGTCTTAAAAGAGCTTCTGTAGTAAGGGAGAACATTGTTCTAGCATTCATGTTTAGTTAGAACCTATTATACATAATTTAGTTTAATGATTCATTTATACCTTAATATCTTTTGTATGCTATAATTCATTCCCACAAGCCTACATATTAAATTATCAAAGAGAAAGATTTATATGACAATCATATCTAGAGTTAAAAGGTTCCTTCCATAAAAGCATATCATATACCGGGTATATAGCTCTCAAACAGTTTCATCATAATTAAGTTACTTTAAAAATGAGATATTCACATTTCAAATATGTTTTTTAATAACAAAATATGAATATGATCTGATAGAATGAAATATTATTTCTTTTTTCAATGATAAAAATAAAGCACAAGATAACATCCAAAACACATCTAAAGATTAACTTTATGATATTCAAAGAATTGATGATACTCAAAATAATTAATGTATTTTGTAGTTTAACATAATGTACAGAGACTGTTTTATCTAATCACATAATGAGAAGTATGGATAGGAGGTGGGCCATGCCTTCTTCGGGGTACTCTGGCCCTGGTTTCATCAACGTTCCTTAAATTAAGGAAATTCATTAACTTGAAATTCCTTAGTTAAGGAACTTTCCTTAAATTCTGTAATGCTTTCCTATAGGGAGTTTTAAGTTAAGGAATTTCCGTAAGTTAAAGAGCGTTGATGAAACCAGGGTCTGGCCAAATACTGTAATATAGGAATTCAAAAATCATTTATATTCATAACAGTAACTTTTATTTTCATAACAGTAACTTTTAATTTATCGTTGTTCGGTATCTAAGTTATGCTAACTCTATTGAATAACTCTAGAGTAACACAATGAAGGATGCAGGTCCATGGGAACATGTGTTGGATATATGAGAGAAGATGTATGTCATTGTTTTACAAGGAAGCTACAGGATACAACGTCTGTTTGTTAACAAGGATCAATGTCAGTTGTCTATTTTCCTTGATCTTACCTTGGATAAGGCCTCATACAGGGAAGCAAGTCTTTTGTCACTGAAACAAAAACAAACAAAAACATATCAAGAGTACATTTAATGTTCAAGGTAATAGGTTACTGAACAGTAGAATTTAATCCTTAACACTTGGCTATACAAGGTCAGGTGATTAACAGGATTATCCCCTAATTTAAGAGTGTATTAGAGAAATGTTACCCTGAGGGAAGATATTTCTTGTTGTCTGTAAGTGAAGCTTATTTAAGACTTGAGTTAGACATTCAAGAATCTCCTCCAAAAGGTTGGAGATTTCATTGGTGTAATTTCACCATTTGGAGATTATTCCGCTTCAAAACTAGCCTGAAAACAATGTAAACCAATGATTGTAACATAATTCAATGATCCCAGTCTCTACAGACCCTCTCCTGGCTGTCGAGAGCGATTGTGAAATCATATTTTGTTCTTTTCCATCATTACATTGTATAAGTAGGTATACAACTTACCTGGCAGTCTGTATCCACACACAGTAGTCGGTGATGTAAAGGTCGTTAAGGATATAATAAGGATATTGATGGGCTAGGATATCCCTCATCTCCAACAGACACCTCAGCACACCTGTTTTACCTGTTAGAACAGTGCTTTGTTTAGAAGAGGTTCAATGGTTTCTTATAAATAACCATAAACGTTGAATATATTATTCCAATGTTTATACAGCAGACTGATCTGTTTATATATGAATTGCTCTATTCTTCCCTACAAGAAAAATTTGAAAACAGTTTACACTTCCATTTCATTACATTTGGTACATGTTTTACCGTTACCTCATCTGAATCTGCTTTAAAACATCAATTCCTTCGAATGGAGTAAATATACAGCACTATTTTGATTGGTTAATACTACAGTAATGTCTTCCCCATCTTCAAACTTTATTTAAATTCATGATTGTGCAGTCAATAAATTACTTACTATCTGCTGTTGTGTACAATGTGCCTAAAGAAATTTTATTTAGTACTGATACAATATTTCATGGTGGAAAAGCTGAGGATCAGTTCTCTCATCCGTTAGGTTTTAGTGAGAGTAAGAAGTAATTAGTTGGGCTGTGATCTTCACTCACTCCTGCCCTACTCACCTAGTTGAAGGATTTGACGGGTATCTGTGAGAACCTTGTTGGAGAAGGCCCATTGTCGGTACAGGGGGTAACACAAACTATGCCGTAGTGAGCTCACCACCACATCTTCTAGGGAGTGAAACACCTACAAATATACATAGATTTATATTGGTAATATGGAAGTGTATAGCAGAGTAAATATGCTGTGCTAAGCATACCAGAAAGTATCTAAGAGGAAGAAAAACACAGTGAATCAACAGTTTGTAAATAAAAAGAGGCCCAAAAGTTCTGTTTTCATTAATCAGGACGCTGATTTATCAGAATACAATTAACTATCCAGGAAGTCACTTCATCAAAGAATATCAAAATTGACACAATCTGAAAACCAGAGAATATCTGGCAGACATAAATGCTCTCACTGTAATGAGGAAGTGAATACCAAAACTTTAATTCAACTACATGAAAAACGTTATTGAATTGAATGATTATTTTCTGTATGTAGCAACTGTGACCTTGAACTTGGAACCCTGAAAAACTGAAAAAATTATGTTGGAGGTATTCTGTGTGTAAACTTTTTGTCAAAATCTCTCACGAAATCAAGTAGCTAGAGTGATGACATATCAACTGCATGTGACCTTGACCTTGGCCTTGCCCTTGGAACTCTGACACACAAGGATGCCACACTGGTATACCTGTACTTGACCCTATTTCAAGTTTGCTCAAAATCCATGAAAGAAGGAAGATGCCAATTATTTTATCTGAATTAGTTGATTTTATATAGCAAATGAATTTAACGTTAACCTTTGAACCCTGAAACACAATGTATACTCTTATTTGACAATTGTATGAAGTTTGAATAAAATCTGTCAAAGAATTAAGTTGCAAAGTGTTTTTAATTAAAAACAGGACAAGATGGGGATTTGCAATACTATTTGCCCCCACCCCCTTTCCCCATATTGTGGTGGGACATAAAAAAGTTCCCTGCCCCATTAAAAGGTGTAAGATAAGAAACGTCACACTTACATCTAACCATGATAATGTGGCACTCATGTTACACACTGTCCAGGCTGACTCTACCTGTAATAGATCGTACAAATAGTACACTTAGGATCTTTCCTCAATAACAAGCAGCATGTACAGTAACTTTCAGGTCAAATTGACTTCAATTTCAGGTAAGAAAAGTGACATTGATTGACCTTGTAAGTCAATTTTACTTGAAAATTTTGACCTGAAATTGACCTTATTGACAAGAAGAAAATTTGCCTGTGTATTCATTATGTACAGGCTCAGAATTTTATACACATCTAACTTTATTAAAGATTCATTTCAGAATATTATCAATATTATCAGCGTAAAAATGGGAAGTTATTTCCCTTAGAAGTGCCTTACATTGTCCTCTCCCTCTGTAGCGCGGTGGTTGTAGGCGTAGGCAAACAGGAGATCCACCAAACCAAGGTACACTCCTATCAACTGTTTCTCCTCTAACAGGTCTTACAAAGTCAAGGCTCTAATATTGTATTTCTCAGTATTCATTATATGTAGAGGATCTTGCACAACTTTTGATGTAATATGGAATTTATCTAACAATTTCAATAATTTTGATATTACAATGACATACAGCTTCCATTTATCACAAAACTTATATTCATGAGAAAATACACTAAATCTCTCAAATTCATCCTCTATAAGACAGGCAAATTCCTTCTTTGACATTACAGTTTTACTTATTTATGACCTCACATGTTTATTACACATTTATGATCTGGATGTGATAAACAAATCATAGTAAGTCTCATATAGATTCACAATCCTAACACTGAGGTAAACCAGTGATATAACAAAGACAAGGATACACTCCTTCTTTGGCAGGTTCCTCAACTTCTCTTTTTCAGATTCAGTGAATTTTACTGAAAGACAAATAGAAAAAACTAATATATTAGTGTCGGAAGTTTTATATTTGAGTTAATAACAGACTGATAAAGTGGTGTCAGATGTTTTATATATAAGACAGTAATAGACTGATAAATTGATGTCAGAGGTTTTATATATACTGATCAAGTGATGTCAGAAGTTTTATATATAAGTCAGTAATAGACTGATAAAGCGGTCTCAGATGTTTTATGTCCATTACTGGGACTAGCCATACCAATTACAAGTTTGTATGATCAGTCTACATAACTACACTATTACCTTGTTCCAGCTGTTTTTCCCATGGTGCTCTGTAACTAATGAGATCCTGTATGGCATCATCTTCATACAAATCAGCTCTGTTTAAATAAATATAACAAATGACAGTTACAATATACTGTATAGCATCATCTTCATACAAATCGGCTCTGTTTAAACAAATATAACAAATGACAATCACAATATACTGTATGGCATCATCTTCATACAAATCGGCTCTGTTTAAACAAATATAACAAATGACAATATACTGTATGGCATCATCTTCATACAAATCGGCTCTGTTTAAATAAATATAACAAATGACAATTACAATATACATTGTATATAACTTCTTCCAATTAATCCTTATAACACATATGTAATAAACAAACACAAGTTTTAATTAAATACAACAGATGAAAATTACAATGTACTTAACTTCTTCCAATTAATCCTAATTACACACGTAGTCAACAATCACTTGTTTTGCAATTTAATGGATATGCGTTTGATCTACTTTAGGTAAATATAACAAGGAGTCAACTTCAGTATCAATTCTTTGAAAATTATTCTCGTGTAACTTCAGCTTTCGTAACATCAAATGAACAATTTTTACCACCTTAATTGATCCAAATTTGCTATCACAAGAAAAGTTTTTCAACAAAATTTGTACCTGCAATGCCATTTGTTTGATATTTCTGTTATTACAAAGACAGTCAACCTGTAATTCATGAAATATTAGTAAAATTGAGCTGGAAACAGAAATAACAGCCTTACAGGTAGTAGTCAGGATCAAATTTGTCCTGCTCCGACCTCCTACGCTTCTCTCTCCGTTCAGCGATACCACATCCATCCGGGTCTGGAAGACTCACCACTTCAAGTATGTCTTCCTGTGCAGGCAAAAAATTACAAAACATCGACATCCAGGTAAAATGTTTTTCTGGGTAGAAAAAATAATTATTTACAACCGAGTAAATGTCCTGTGTGGGTGAAAACCGACAAAGATATATTGAATTTAACGTTTTCTTTTCAAGGATGTACAAATGCACTGCTATACCATCACATTTTACATTGTTTTAATTAATCATAATTAATAAAGCAGAATTAATAATTATAAATCATATTTTTAAGTTCATCTCCATTCAGTATTGCAATGTACTATTAATATATCAAATTTAATTTAAAGACAACATAAGTTTGCAAAATATGTTTTTGAAAACAAATGAAATGTCTATATTGCACTTTTAAGGTAAGCACTACAGGAGATTTACTGTGCATTGTATCAGTAATAGTAGACCAATTTCAAGTATCACTGACGAGATCTAGCTGGCAGTATGTCGGCAACACCGTCTGGGTAAGAAACAGTTGAAGCAGTGATCAAAAGAAAAGCTTATCTTAAATTCATTTCAAGGCTTATAATAATTTAACCTTTAAAACTTAAAGTTTATTATTGTGATCATGAGTAGAAAGCTAATAACAGAATTTGTTGTATATTGTATTTCTAGGATAGATTCAAGAAAACATTTATACCACATGAATATTCAGGGATAGCAATAACCTACCTGAAGTCGTTTAAATACACCACATCTTGAGCTTGCGAAGCCATATTTTGGAGCGTCCAGAGGTATCTTCTCCTCCACATAAACTTGCTGATCTATGTGCCAATCAAAGTCTTCATCTATCTCCAGATCGGTGCCCTGCGAGTCAGGAGCCTGATTGGCTGAATCTGTTACAAAGATAGACACAACTCAGTATAATACAGTTTAGCCATATTAATGATCCACTTACCCAGCAGTGTTACTAACAAATCATTTTCTGTACCAGCTTCTCCCATTACTACAGACAATGAAGTTCAGAAAAAAAGTGGCTAAATTATCAAGGCTAAAATATGCACTGTACATCACAAAGCAAGTGAAATTCATCCAAAATGAAAAACATACTAAATGAATTTTGTATCATGTAGAATGGAATGAGACACATTATTGTAGGAAAATTTAGACTGGGAAAGTAAGTTGGTCAATGTATTATAGGTGGGCATATAGGACACCCTCTTCAAGAATGGTGTAGCAGAGTTATCTCCCTTTATTATTTCTGAGTGTTATCTCCCTTTATTATTTCTGAGTGTTATAGGAGATAAAGGTAAACTTTAAACTAAGTTTTACATTTCAGGATTGGTTGTCATGTTTTTGACAATCATTGGTGTGTACCATACATTGGCGCACCTACATATTGTATGGTGCACATTTAATGCAGACATACTTAAATTTTAAAGTATTAATTGACTATTCATAGTCAAAGCATGCTTCAACATCAGGGTAAATCAGACAGAGAACGGCCTGATTGATAATAGAGCAGTGTAGTCCTCAATTCTACAATTATGACATCATAAGCATGATGATATCACAATGTCCCAATGTATGCTATTGGAAAATAATAAAATAACATACATTGGGCATAGTAGCTTCATCAAGTCTCTGTGCAACGGAAATATAACTATAAAATACCACAACAGCACCAGTGTGTCTACACTGTTTGAATTACTTCTTTGCCCTTTATAAAAATTTTAAGTAATTTGCATCCTATAAATATCCATTTGTAAGGATCCAGTGTTATTTGGAAAACTACCGTTTATATTACTTCTTTGACCCATATGAAATACCACAATTATATGATAAGTTTCTTATCAGTGACAATTGATCTGAAGTACATGTTTGTAGTTGTACACCAGTTTTGGCTAGTTCCCCTGTCAACACAATTAGCTACTTACCTAACACCTGTATGAGGGGAGAGGCTGCTGAAGTTTGACCTTTTGGGGTCAATATCTTGGTGAGCATATCCAGACCCTCAAACAGCTCTCCCTCTGTTGCCTTGGGAATCTTAATGGTGAAACTACCTGTAATATATAACAAACTACCTGTAATATATAACAAACTACCTGTAATATATAACAAACTACCTGTAATATATAACAAACTACCTGTAATATATAACAAACTACCTGTAATATATAACAAACTACCTGTAATATATAACAAACTACTTGTAATATATAACAAACTACCTGTAATATATAACAAACTACCTGTAATATATAACAAACTACCTGTAATATATAACAAACTACCTGTAATATATAACAAACTACCTGTTATATATAACAAACTACCTGTAATATATAACAAAGGTACGGATCAATACACTAAAGCTATAAACTCCATATACTTTAATTTAACTCTGTATCATGTCAACTCTGTAGAGATTATTCAAAATCTAAAGCATCATATTTGACATATTGAGTGTTATTCCAAACAGAAGATATTTAAACTTTTAATGATAGATTGTTACTATTTAGTGATGTACAAAAGTTGAACACATACTAATTATAAGCTTTTGTAAATAATCTGAATTCTGGTTTCATTTCACACTAATTATTATTACATGTACTACACAGTATTTGCGAGACAAACCATCATCTGTGTTGTATCTAGCACTCTCTCCGCCATCCTCCACTACTTTGCCAGGTAGATTCAGCCTAGAAAATAAAACAAATTACACCATTTAGAAACAGTGAAGAACTATATAGCTAGAGTCAAAGGGACTCTGTAACAAAACATTTACTAATTGTGCAGATGTGACCTTGTAATTTTTTGGTGAAATTCATCAATTTGTTTTTTTTAAACAATATCAGCAAGCAATGAAACAAAACCATAATCTTTGACAAAAAGAAAATAAAAGTGTTAACTGCAATGTGTCTTAATATATGGTTTACTTAACAGCAGATATGTTGTCATTATTATTCAAAAAATGTTCAAATCCACCTGCTCCTTGTTCCTTCTTCATTCCAATATAATTAAAAATAGGTACCAGTATTAGTCCTACATGTACATCATCCAAACTTACATGACTGATGTATCTAAGGATAAATTTACACATAGCAAGTTTCGGATGCTGGAATTGACCTACATTTTTTACTCAAATGACCATGTTAAAGACTTGGTCAGTTCATGCAGACAGTTTATATTTTGTGGTTCAGAAGAATGGTTGACGGCTGATGCATTTAATGTTTATAACAATCTGCTGTAACTGGAGCTCAATCTGGCTTACATGTACAGTCTCTGAGCTCAGCTTTGTAATCTTTCATTGTTAGTTACCACACAACCAGTCAACCACTTATGGGGGCGGGGAACTTCATTTGCCTGGAGTATAGCATATTCCCCCCCCCCGTTTCATCTTCACCGAGGGGGACGATAATCAAATATTAAAACCTCATATACCTTACCTAAGGAAGTAGGGCTTTGAAAAAAATCTGACTTCTTCATCTTCAATGAAAATTTCAGTATCAGACACCTGCAATACGAAAAACAGAAATAACTACTATGAAATTTTAATTAAATAATTAATAGTATTTTAATAAAGAACAGATTGTCTTATTCAATTTGAACATAAATATTTTCAACTTACAACCAAAATCAATTGAATAGTTTATAAATTATTACACCCAAATATAAGATTTATTACTTTTTTTCATTGGAAATTTAAGTTTAACATTATCTCACCCGAATCCTTAAATGACATTATCTGTTAATAGGATGTAAAATCTAACAATCCATGCAAATCAATATTAATTCATTTCAAACTAAAATATTGAAAGTGTGCTAGCCAATCTCTTGCAAAGCTTTTCAAGTCGACCAACTGGAGGCCTTATAATTATTTCAGTTGTAGATACCCAAGCATCTTCGATCCTGACCTATAGAAAAAAATTTCGGAATTTTTTACTCTCAGTTTAAAGGGGCATCCCGGGGAAGTCTACAATGAAGCTCTTGAATGTACATGCTGTCTGCACTACCAGATACATTTTCCTGTTATTTCAATATTCAAAGTCCACTCAAAATGTGTTTATTAGCCAGTTGAAAAATTGCATTCCTCGGGAAAGCCCGATAAAAATAGCGCTGATCACGCATCAATCAGGTAACTATTTTGTCGCAAGTCGACGAGAGGCCCAAAGGGAGGGGACGCGTAATGTATAGGTCCGATGATGAACCAGACACATAATCCGTGTATACATTTTTTGATTCATATTCACATGTGGGTTTCCGACGATGACAACCATAGGGCAAACCTTAATATCTGTAAAAAAGTTATCTTCACGAATCCTCAGTTAGAACCATTTCACAATAGGTCTGCACGATTTTAAAGTACAAAAATAAAATGAAATGATTCCGTTTTTTTTTTTATACAACTCGATGTCTTGAAGATTTTTTTCAGACTATCTATATATTCATCTAAAATCTATCCAACTTTCAGCGTCAACATACTTTAACACTTACAATTATGTATCAGGGAAGTCCGTGCACTCATATGACGCACCACGCACTAAACATGTAGAACACATGTATAATATATATATATCAAATTTGGAACTTGTCGAGAAGATAATTGTCCAATACTTAATCCATTTGTATATGTTATGATAGCTCCGTTTTCATTTTACTTTTTTTATGTAAATTTAAAGGTTCGTTAACGTTTTCAACACAACTGCAGACATGGGACATACATGTATATGATTTTTTTTTAATATAAATTAATGAATTCTCTTATATATTGCATATATTTTGATTCATATCAAATTAAATACCGGGGTCCAAACCCGATACTATTTGTACAATCCGTATTCTATAGATTAGGTATGACAAGCATTTTTTATACGCATAGGATGACATAAATTTATTCATTTTGTCCAAATTGAATCTGTATGTAATTATACATTAAACTCAATCGCACCTATACCGGCGTTTTACAACGTAACCCCCTCCACCCCCCCCCCCACCCCCATACCGGTTTTCTTATATGTGAAAAGGTCTTTCTCTTCAGCAATATAATTCAATTATGCCGTTTTACTGAAATATTATAATAGGAATATTGCAAAACACGCTTTCAAGTTTCACACACGCATTTCATGTAACAGAGGAATGAAAGAGTTATCCCTTGGGAGGCCCCAAAACCAAATCAAAACTGTGTCACCGGCTATTCAGAAGAAAACTGTAACATGCAAACAATTTGGCTGTTAGTTTCTCCCTTGAAAACTTCCCATCCCTCATTATGCTTCCGTAATATAATCCTTACGTTGAAGTTTGACCATACGGCCACTTTTCGCTTGGTAGTTACATGTAGGTCACGCGGATCGCCATTTTTTGTTTACCGATGTAGCTTGTTATGCGCATGCGTTATCATATGTGACGAAAAAAAATTTACATGTCCAAATCGTTGATCAACGAATAGTGATTCCCTTTTTTAATTATTAATTAAAGTTTTTGGGAACATATTTCAGTGTAAATCGCCCATTAATTTTCCACAAGATTATACATTTAATTCATATATACAATAATTCTAAATAAGCATAAAAAAATATAGTTTTACCGTGATGCCTCTTTAAATATCAATATTGAAAACAAGAACTTACCTTTGCATACGGTGCTTTGACAATGATTGTCAGAAAAGTTTTATCCTGAAGAAGTTCAAAGGCTGGCGTTAACATTATCCCTCTAGATCTTTAACTAACGGTACTGCAGTACTAGTGATCAAACCAACTAAGTAAAACTCTCCTTGTGCTGATTTACTTGAACATGGCACTGAAACAAAAGCATTATTTTATCAACTACATAAATGTTTATTATATATGCAAGAAAAATAAGTTTGAAAAAAGATATTACAAACTACTGTCTAAAACATTTATCTTATTTCTAGCCTTCTGATGATGTTTAATCAGCTTAAAATCATATCATATCTTGATCTCCATGCCGTTCTGTCAACTTCTCTCTTCAGTGTAAAGATCTGACATAAACATCAATAGGGGGTCAAGTTTTGGTGACCTCTTGCATTAGCAAATCAAATTATTTATGTAAAGATTATTTTACACAACCAAAATATATTTTTATGTGACGTTTCGATGACTAGACAGTAGTATTATCGGGTTTTTTTTTTTGGGGGGGGGGGGGGGGTTGTGGTCTTCAAATATGAAGAATATGCAGAATAATATACGTATCTGTAAGTATATATGTGAGGCAAGTAAACTTGTAACTGTAATTTGTAGGTAGTAAACTTGTGTTGTAAGAGAAAGAAACAAGGATGAATGTTTAATATATAAAACAAAATCCACACATCATCCAGTTTGTTTTAAACCAAACCATATATATTTTATTTCTTCCCATATTTCCTTGCAACAAATGGTTGCCTAATTTTACCACAATCGGCACACAATGGCAGCACGGTTTTGTATATTTTTTTCAGTTCTATCAGTTTCAGCCCAATTGGCAGCACAACGAGAACAAATGTCAATTGGTCCCAAAATTGCAAAAAAAAAAAAAAGGGCGGCACGAATTTTACAGGGTCGGTCGGGTTAGTAGAAACAAAGTTTGTTTTTTTTTGGCCCTATGCATACAACATACGCTTTGTTTTTTTTTATTTTTGCATTTTTTATAATTTGATGGACTTAACAATCATCAGCATGTATTTTATTTCATTGAAAAAAATGATTATTCATTTTTTTCTTTCCGTGCAGTATCATTATATTACATTACCTCACATATGTGTATGGCCATTGGCCAACTGCTTAAAAAAGTTGCCAGTCACCTCGTCATAAAGAATCGTCCATACGATGGAGAAATAATTGCTAGATGAAACCAAGCTTGCAACTAGGGATGGAGTAATATATGTAAGCTTATCGGAAATGTTGATGTGTAGCTAGTTTGAGAATCGCACATAGTACAACAGTCAACATCAAGTAAATTATTTACATTGTACACAAACAGTTGAGAAATAACATTGGTTTACTCCCATTGCATTCTGTAATGGGTGGATCTTTAAATATGTTACAGTATTATATATTATTTACTGACAGACACTCAAGCAAACTGTGCAGTGGACAAGCCACTGTACATGTGATCCTTTTAGTGAACTTGATCGCGAGTTATCTTTCTTTGAACACTTCAAAATAAAAATAACATGAATAGACACACGGAACTTCCGACACAGGAAAACTTCGATTTGACAGTTATTCGTAATTTTAACAGTTTTCTACAAATTTCAGAACAAAATCGCGGCTACTCCTCAGTTTACGGACCCAACGATGATTATGTTGCCTCATATCTAATACTTACTCAATGTAAAGTCCAGTTATTTCCAGCGTGGACATCCTATCAAAACCCAATTCTTAGCAATATCACAAGTAAGGAACAGTTGTCAGCTTAATGACTTGCTAGTCCTATGGCCTATTTGTTTCATAAAATGTCAATGAATCATAACACAGTCCAAAACACTCACCACTGTTAGGCCTATATATGCAGCCTACCACGTTTTTCTTCACCGGAAAACAAACATGGATTCTAAAATAGAAAAGAACGGCTCGACAAAAATTCCGGATATTAAAAACCCAAAACCCGTACGAATTTTTCATTAGAATGTTAGATAAAAGTAACATAAAATACTTTCTTATATGATCTAAAGATGGCAAAGTGCAAACTGCACGGCCAGACCGGGTGATGTTCCGACCACATACCACTGAGATTATTATATATATTTTTTTTTGTGGGTTTTTTTTTTTGGGGGGGGGGGTGGGGGGGGCGATAGAGTTAAATAAAAGTGTTTTATAGTAATTTTAATTTACACTTAACTCATTCAATCAGTAACCACACAAGAGCTGTTCAACTGAGTGTGGCCACAAAGGGATTTCAAACATATATAGGCCAACATGGATACATGTGGCCCTGTTCCGACTTTGAGCTAAGAATCTGTAACACCCATTTGTTTTTCGATACAACGTGCACATCCAGACTTATCACGTACACTGTATTAGAGACGTATAACGTCTCTGACTCTATATATATAGTAACAGGGCGACTTTTCTTGGACACGTCAGAAAACGATTTGACGTTAAATTTTTATATACCAAAGAAATTGATTTCAGCATATTTTGATCACGTGCTTTAACACTATGTCAAAAAGAAACTGCAATGGAAACGTGATGCCCATGCGTTGTAGTACGGATCTTCAAGTCCGTGAATGTGGCTTCACTATATTGTATAACATTGTCATTAAAACGTAATGTATACCATTTTAAAACTGAACAAATTCTTTTAGCTGAAGAACCCTATAATTAACAGAGACCCATATGTACAACGTATAAAGCAATGATAATAATATAATTCTCCAAGTTTTTGAAGTACACGGTAAACTAAGGCAAGAGAGACAATAAAACATCCTATTTTTATCTGTCATCCAGATTGCAATCATATTTACAATACATTCATTGGTTATATCTAAATTTGAGATATTATCTATAACACATTTTTTTTCAAAGTATAAAGGTTCTTCCCTTTTATGTTAACATAGTGGAATAGCCCATCAAACGTAATAATCTGCTGAATGTAATTAAATGTAATGAACGTAAATTATCTGAGACGACAAGTAAAAGAATACTATAACGTAACAATAGCATGGCGCCAAAATGGCATCCTGTTCTTGTCCGGTGGTCTAGATAATAATTATAATCCGAGGTTCGATTCTACATACCGCATTCTATATACCGCTTTATCACAACCTAGAGGCCGTCTCAAAGTGGTTCACAAATTATTATCCGTGGTTATAGGGCCTTAGCAACCAGCCAATATCGTTCTCAACTTCCTTGGGAGCATACAACCGGTGCTGCCATTTCGGCGCTTACATCTATTAATGTAGCATTCTACGATTTCTAGCACTACCCAACCACGTACTCATTTACAGCTGAGTAGACTGGAACAAGCAGAGTAAAGTACCTTGCTCAAGGATACAACAAAAGTGCCGTGACTGGTATTCGAACTGGCAGCCCTTCGGGTATGAGTCCGACGTCCTGACCACTAGACCATCGTGCCTCGACATCTGTCATATTCATGGGAAAACATTTGCAGATTAGCATTGATTTAATGTGATGTCATTTTCAAAAATGTAAATACAAAAAAATGAAACTTCGAAAATCTGTACAGTTTGATACATGTATATATTCCGTATATAGGGTTGTTTTCGCGAGCCTAGCGTTTTGTGGTAAAAAATACGATGCTTAACTTTAGCAACATTTATTAAGATTTCAAGATATTTTTTTTTATATTTGTATTACAACCTGAAACACTTGACAGTAAAATACCTCATACAATCATGACAAAGAGAGTAGATCAAACATAGACATATATTTACCATTACTTCATAACACACAATAACATGACAAAGAGAGTAGATCAAACATAGACATATATTCACCATTACTTCATAACTCACAATAACATGACAAAGAGAGTAGATCAAACATAGACATATATTTACCATTACTTCATAACACACAATAACATGACAAAGAGAGTAGATCAAACATAGACATATATTTACCATTACTTCATAACACACAATAACATGACAAAGAGAGTAGATCAAACATAGACATATATTTACCATTACTTCATAACACACAATAACATGACAAAGAGAGTAGATCAAACATAGACATATATTTACCATTACTTCATAACATACAATAACATGACAAAGAGAGTAGATCAAACATAGACATATATTCACCATTACTTCATAACACACAATAACATGACAAAGAGAGTAGATCAAACATAGACATATATTTACCATTACTTCATAACATACAATAACACGGCAAAGAGGGTAGATCAAACATAGACATATATTTACCATTACTTCATAACACACAATATGCTCTACAAAATCGATTGTATTTAAATTTCATCGTTTCATGGTATTCCCACATGAATCGGGAACTTCTAGCTGTAATTATCCAGAAGTGTCGGAATAGTGACATCAGAGTGTTTCACTGTAACAATACCTCTACATCTGATTACACAGTGATCCTAGATATGGTGTACATAACGATTTAAATCTGCATGAAGCTAACAGAAAATCCTAATATAACTTGGTTTGGTTTATTTTGTTTTACGTCCTATTAACAGCCAGGATCATTAAAGGCTTGCATCCGATTAATTTGACTCTAAGCAATATACATTGTACATGCCAATTTTTACATAATTGTATCCAGCTAACACCACCTACATGTAAATTAAACCATATTTCATTGCTGAAATTCTTTTTTGTCTGTTTTTCTACTCTGCATAACATTGTATCATTCTAGAAAACAAAAAAAAATACAAAGAAAATGGTTCATTTGTAGATTCCAGGTGTACGTACGTACTTACACGACGGCTACACGCCATTCCACGGTTTCAGGCCCTCTATCACTAACAATTCGAAAAGAATCCAAGGACAACTAAATCTGTTACAGATCTGTAAACGAACATACTTTATAGCTGTTATCTCATTTTAGTAATGTTCGCGCTGAAAGCGACCCGCTAAAAATTGATAGCGCTCATTACAGCTTCTATGTAATGCTTTCTACAGCAAGTGCAAGTAAGAGTGCGCGAATTCATTATTGCACCTTTAAATTCGGTTAAGCGCTTAAATTTAAGTGCGAAAAAATAAGTACTCTTACAATAAGTGAATATCGTCTGACCTCTTTGCAACAGAGTTCAGTTTGATCCAAATTATGTTCTCTTCAGGTGTTAAGATATACGCATGGCTATGATCCTCATATCAAGAAACCCACTCGGCTGTTCGTTCGTCATTTGGACTTCGTTTTTCTTCTTCATCTTTTTTCATTTCTTTATTGTATTTTGGTAAAATAAAAGTTACTCCAATGGTGTACATGATCATGGTCCATTTCAGCCTCAACCGACAATCAGTAACATACCTGTATATATGGATTCTCATTGTTTGATAAGCTCCTTTCAAGAATATTTTGACATCTTTTCACTCTAGCTATGGCTATCCCAAGATGGCAGATAGACTCTTGTTTAGAGTTTAGATGCTGTTACCGCAATTTTTCTTTTCTTGTGTTCGTGTGTCTATATTTTCAATTGTGCAGATGTCGGAATCATAATCATCGCTACCTCTTCCTCCATATGGTCTTAATCCAGACCATAACAATAATTTAAGACGCCTTTCCCACTCATGACGTCAATTCACGTAGCTCATCCAGTACTCCTGTAGCGGATCTAAACCGGGTCGATCGTCGGCGACCAGATAGCTCAACTGATTGAGCCAACAGAGTTCGGAAGGTCCCGGGTTCGAACTTCGGTATGGCCGTGCAATTTTCCTCTCCTTTTACATTTGGCGCCCAACAGAATATACCTACAGAAGGTGGTAAAGGGTCTCGTGTGTGTCTTCGGGGTCGAAGACTTGGTTAAAGGAGGGAGGAATGTAGCGGATCTAGACCGGGTCGATCGTCGGCGACCAGATAGCTCAATTGGTGAGCGTCCGTCTAGAGTTCAGAAGGTCCCGTGTTCGAACCCCGGTCTTGTCGTGCATTTTTCCTCTCCTGTTTCACTTCCAACATCTCAAACATACCCAGGCAGGACCCCTTAAGGTGTATGACCACTGTCCCTTTCTTCTGGTACAAATCTTCGATAAGTTATGTCGGTAACATAATCCCGTGTAAATAAATGTTAAAATCTCTGCTGAAACTTACACGAAACGAATGCACGTGTAAACTAAACCGAAAAGTAGCGAGTATCTTATTCTTCATGTGACTTGGAAACAAGCTTAAAATCTTCATCGCTTTACCCAATTCGGGCCACCACATACAAAAAAAATGAAAAAAAACCCCAAAAAATCAAATAGAGAAAAACATACAGAGTTGAATGATATAGGTTCTTCTCTAAACTTTGGTTAGTTTGGAAATATACTTTTGGAAATTATATTCATACATATAGCGTTGCACGGCATGCAATAAATAAAACCATTTGTTTTTGGCAAATATTCTTACATCTACATTGTCTTTGTTACGATAATCAGCAGCTAATCAATTTTTTATATATGTATACAATTAAATGGTCATCAAATGGTAACTGTATACATAGAAGTACGTACTTATGAGCATTGCGTGACAGCTTATTGGGCCGTTCCAACAAGTGTTACGGTTTGGCTTGTTGGGAACTGTGGGCAAGTTTTATGGTCGCCATGCATTGTGGTCTCATCGAGCAATATTTTGTATCTTTGTGTGATACAAAATGTATGAAGATGGACGTTTTTGAGTATGTTCATTAATGTGCTTACTTGTGATTGAAAATGATGGCTCGGTTCTCATTTCGAAGACTGTAAGTTTACTCTATCTTTGTCTCATTGAGAAATATTCAGTATCTTTAAGTGAT
Organism: Mimachlamys varia; assembly: GCA_947623455.1. NCBI lineage: Eukaryota > Metazoa > Mollusca > Bivalvia > Pectinida > Pectinidae > Mimachlamys > Mimachlamys varia. The sequence continues at coordinate 6,951,705 of OX392534.1, forward strand.
ATGAAGATAGACGTTTTTGAGTATGCTCATTACTGTGTTTACTTGTTGTGATTGACAATGATACTCGGTTATCATTTTGAGAACTTGATGTTTACTTGTGTGTGACAAAGATTTACATGGCGGGTGTCGTCGATGAAGCAGAAGACGCTTACTCTTCCGGAACACCTGGTCTTAGTCTCTTGTACTTTGCAAGGGTCTCCATGTACATCTTTCCTTTGTTCAAATTTTGCCTCTGGTTTAATCGATTTTGAGTTTGGATTATGATTATGTTGACGCTTCGGTATTCTCTTATTTTATTTGATGTTACCAATATTTACATAGCGGGTGTCGTCGATGAAGCAGAAGACGCTTACTTTCCGGAACACTTGGTCTTATTCTATTGTGCTTTTACGAGGTCTCCATGTGGATATTTCCTTTTTCGTATTTTGCCCCTAGTTTAATCGATTTTGAGTTCAGATTATGGTTTTGTTGATGCTTCGGTATTCTCTATTTTTTATATCGATGAGTTTATACACGAACATAGGATACGGACTGTTCACGAAATTACAATGTAAACCTGTGATATTCAATGGCATTGTCAATCTTGTTTCTAAAAAGTAATGATTTAAAATGATTGCAAGGATACTGTATCTTAAGCTGGTCCATGCGTGTCTTCCTTCTAGCAACATTCAGTTTTGACAATGTGTTGGTCAAATCAACTTCTACAGTATGAACAGGCCTAGGCTGCTTATAATTCAGGTTGGCTTGATTTGTCGGATCTCTATATGCAACGCTGTAATTAGGAGGTTCTTGTTTTAAAATAAGGTACCACTTTGTTGTAAAGTAATATTTTGCCCAAAGCTGATCACTTGTATGCCACGAAATACTTACCAGAAATATCAGGCAGGAAGCCTTTTTCCAAAAACAAATTTGAAGAAGGTAAAACACTGCTAGCTTACTGTAACTATTAAGTGGTGGTTGTGTCAGTTTATTTTCGAGAAGAAAAAAAAACGGAAAAAAGGAAAGGCACCTAAAAACCCTTTCAGAATATTACTGACAAAGGTTGAGTGCATCATATAATTCATCAAACTAGCATTTCTGTTCCAATATAGTTCAGCTACCAGGCTACGATCAATGTTGGGGACAAATATAGTCTTCTAGCAAACCAGTACCGATTACAAACTATGTACATTGCAGTTATACGAATATGAAGCACTCCACTATTAATTCCTGGTCACTAAACTGTGAGATGGAAAGACCCGAAACCAATAGTTTTAAGCAATTTTAGTTTTGTAGGAATGTAAAAGTCTTTAGGTTCTTCGTTTTAACCAAACTCACCGCGTCAAAATTAAAATCTTCATAGTTGAAAAACTTTTGAGACAAATACATCCATTTTATATTGAATGATGACAAACGCACGGCACTTTGTTTTAAGAGATGCACGGACATGACTTTCGGGTAAGGTTTAACGTTGCCATCATGATCTCATTAAGCTAGATGTTATATCTTTATATGATTTGAAGGTGGTCGTTTGTTTTTTATTATGCTCATTAGGGTTTCTGGTTTTAATACACAATCATGTTATTGCTTTGAAGATATATCTTTACTTACACCATGACAAACACGGGCAACTTACTACTAAGCTGTATGATAAACATGGCGATTTCGATTTTCCGATCGTGAAATTTCCCCTTCTTGATAGTAACATCCCTGCTTCTCCATCCTACGGTGTTTACATGTCACAGTTGATTCGTTATTCAAGAGCTTGCTCTGAATATCGAGATTTTTGTGATAGATGTCAACTGCTGACGAACAAACTTACGGCACAGGGATTCGAGAGATGCAGATTGATGAAGACTACGGGCAAGTGTTATGGTCGCCATCTTGATATCACCAAGAAATATACTGTATCTTTGTGTGATATGAAGATGGGCGTTTTTGAGTTTGCATATAATACTTACTTGTTGTGATTGACAATGATGACGACTCGGTTCTCATTTTGAGGATGGATACTTACTTGGATGTGACCAAGATTTACAAGGCAGACGTCGATTAAGAAGACGCTTACTCTTCCGGAACACCTGGTCTTATTTTCTTGTACTTTTACGGGAGTTTCCATGTAAATCTTTCCTTTGTTCCTATCTTGCCCCTAGTTTAATCGATTTTGAGTTCGGATGATGGTTTTGTTGACGCTTTGGTATTCTCAGATTTTTTTTGTTACCTTGATTTGACCATAGAAAACATGACGCGTACCCCTCCGGAACACATGGTATTATTCAACTTGAATTTATCATGGTTCGTCATGAAAGTCTTACCCTGGCTGATATATAGATATGCAGTCCGAATTGGGTTTTTTTTTCGTTGAATGGTATAAATAGTGATGCAATATTTTACATGTTTGTGAAAGTGACTCCAGCACTTCTGTGACATCCTCTTCTTGAAACTGTTGTAATATACAAATAATGGATACTTTCCACTTTCAAAGGTTTATATCAACTGTTTTATATTGACTGTATGAACCAAAAATCGGTACGATGGACAAGGACAACTGAACGGACTATCTAGAGCGGGCCAATTTTTCTGTAGCTTAGACAATTGTGATTCCCACTTTTTTTGCCCCTAGAATCATTGACGAGTCCCAGAAGGACGGAACAGCTGTATGATGTAGTTTTATTCATTTTTGAGGTATACTGTATCTATTACTAAAATTTAAAATGTGAAACACGTGTTAGGTTCATCCTCCAAGGGCTTGTTCTAGATGCCAATATTTCCGTGATAGATGTCGACTGCTGACGAACAAACTTACGACACAGGGATTCGAGAAATGCAGGTTGATACGTACTGTAAGGACTATGAGCAAGTTTTATGGTCACCATCTTTGTCTCATCGAGAGATGTTCTACATCCTTGCATGCTATATGAAGGTGGTCGTTTTTGAACATGCTCATTAGTATGCCTGCTAGGTTTGTTTGAGAATGATGCCCAAGTTCTCACTTTAATAATGTTACATTTACTTGGATGTGACCTAGATGATATGGCGAGTGTTGTCGATGAAGCAGAAGACGCTTATAATGACTCTCCCAGAACGTACGGTCTTATTCTCGTAAACTTTGTTTCCGTGTAAATCTTTTGTGTTGGTCAGGTCGACTGCTGAAGAACTATATTTCGGATGTATTCCTATTTTAAAACAATGCAATATTATATTGGTAAATTGTTTCGCCAAAAACTGATCTCTTAAAGAGAATTTAATTAAATTCAAATAATCACTACAACTATGATGAATAAAACACCTATTTTAAGACTTCGTTCGCAAAGGACGAACAAAAATAACAGGTTTGAACTGCAACAAGTGACCGTCCAGAAAAAAATTAAGAAGGAAAATTGAACAGAAAATATTTTAATATTACACAATGGATAAGTTGTCTTTAAACTAGTTTAATATCGAATAATGACAAACTGTGTTTTGAGAGATGCAGGGGGATGGTTTTTGGGCAATATTAGTGGTTGCCATCATTATCGCTTTTTTTGAAAAGGTATATCTTTGTATGACTTGAATTCACCATTTTTTTTTATTATGCTCATTAATGTTTTTAATACCCATGTTATTGTTTTCAGGTTGTGTCTTCTGAATTTGACTAGGAAGCAACATAGCAGATGTCTTTAATGAAACAAAGAATCGTACTCTTCAAGAACACATGGCAATATTCTCCTTGAATTTGTTCATAATTTTCCATGTATATCTTAATATGTTTACTGTTCTACAGATATGGATCCATCCATATGATGCTTTTGTTGACACTCAGGTATCGATTCTCCCTCCCCTTGTCACGTCCTGGCCAAAAGGACATGGAGCAGTTCGGGAACTGAAAAAGGAGACTTTCCACACCAAGTTGCCTTGACAATTCTTTGGATGGTATGAAATAGTGATATATTTCACATATTCATGAGATGCCTTGGACAATTCGGTGACATCCTTTTGTAACTATTGTAATATATGTATAATATGAATGGGCACTTTCCCCAGATAAAGACAAGAAAGATAATTTTATGAGCAATTTAATTTATTCAAATTTGTGACATGATAAAATATACAATGTGATATTAACCAATGAAAATGTACATTACAAGGATTGCGTTGTTTGTGAGACCTTGTGAGACGCGATGAGTATACCTCTGGTCTACTTAACAACCAAGGGGTGTACATACAGAACGACGCCAGGCAGAACACAGGTAACGGCTACAAAACATACAGGTAACACAGGTAACGCCATACAGTTAACACCAATGTCATACTTATGACGTCACATATAACTAACACCCTGTGGTTGTCGTCAGGTTATCATAACATTATATGGGACTGTTATAACAGATATGCCTTTAATTATGAATTTTATATTTCCATAGGTCGAATGTAATCACACAGGTAGCAGGACATAAGCCAGGTAAATATCAAACGGGCATCGTTGGTATCATACAGGTGCAATATTACACATGATCAGGGTTTTATAGTGAATACAGAGCATCAATCAGGGCCTTTTTAAATACTCAATTCATAACGTTGCATCTATTTTTGTAGTGAATAGCATTTTCCTTATCAAGTTAACAGTTACAAAAAAAACCGAAACATTGAGATAGTGTATACTTGGCATTTCGTTAAAATGGGGGTTTTAATGGCTTGTTTTTTTTTTAAACATTCGATATGATTTGTTTCATAGAATGTCTGATGGAGTATATACGTAATATGTCTTTAATTATGCAGTAACAAACCAAGTTATAAAGGAATGGTGCGAAATTCTTATCGAAAATAATTCAATGTTGATTGGATGAAACAAAAGCACTGACGATTGGTACGGACAATAACTTAGCGTTTATAAAGCTACTTAACAAGGAATTCGTGATTGAGAAATAATTGAATGACAATTTATTTGGTAGCTACAATTGCACGTATCCCTCCTAATAGATCACTACCAATGGAGGTTGAGCTCTAAATTACTGTCCACTGAATGAACAGCTCTAATGATAAATCATAAATAAATTGGCCCTGTGTTTGTATTTTATAACAGAAAAATGTTCAGACTGAAGATTTTATCATGAAGCTGACGTAAAAAGTGAACGTACACGGTAACAGATTCTGATCTCCTGTGTACTGACACCAGAAACTTTATTTCTCTTCCTACACCATGAATAACTGTACGACTAATTGATGTCAAAGGACCTGTTCAGGACAGGATTTCTTCTCGGCACAGAAGCGCAATCCACAAAAGGGCCATCTACGATGCTCAGATGCTCTAATAATTCAAAATACTTGATTCCAACGTGTTACTTTAATGAAAAGCGTTCCATTTCTCATGAATCTGAAATGGTCGGATTATGACTCATATTGTTTGGAAGAAGCCAGGTTCTAAGAGAACTTAATGAATTCTGTCGCCAGTTCAAACACACAATCAATAGGGTTCAAATACAAATTCAAATTATTGGCCAAGTTAGGATAATTACTTTTCAGACAGAAACATGCATACTATTTAGAACTTAAGAAATTAGGCATTGCAAAAGTTTTTATCTCTTACATATAGCGTGTTATAGAAGAAATTGGATTTGCAACTTAATATTTGTTTTGCAACTGATCTTTGACAATTTATTTTACAAATCAACCAATTTAAACATTTCCTCAAATCCTTGAAATAAAATTGATATTTTAAAATTTGTATATCAAAATAAAAATGTTATTGATAACTATGGATACAACTGTTTTATAAAAGAACAAACTTGCGCCATTTTTTTACACAAAAATAATTATTACTCTGAGATATGACTATACCTATCAACTGATTAAAAAAGTTCCAACATTTCACAATATTCTATATTGAAAGACGAACATAATTTATGGTGTTAAATTATCCACTTATTTTAATGATGTTAACTACTTTCCTGGTATTGAGTAATTCCTATTGTACTGTATTTTACTTTTTCACATCTTTCTTGTGACTGGCCCATGTATAACGTTGTAGTGTACAATGTACTTTACTTTTCCGAATTTTCCTGGTGACTTGCCCATGTTTAACGTTGTACAGTATTTTAGCAGTAATAGCCCCATTTTAATATTACATATCTACCTGGTGATTGGCCCATTTATTACATTCTAGTTTTAGTCTGTACATGCTGTTACTGACCTATTTTCATGATTTATGTGAGGATAAACAAATAATTTCTTTTACACTTTTTATTATGAGATATCACGAACAACCATCCTAATGTATTTGTTTCCGCCATACATCATTAGAGTGAGTGTACATACCTCATGTTTCCTACAATCTGGATTTAAACAAATTAAAATACATATTTACAAACAAATGTTTTTGATTGCAGCGTTTACACTGGTTGTCTAGGTAACAATAAGGACTTCAAACATAACAGGACAACACAAGACTTCTCAGTAACATCGAGGATAAAAACGCCGGTAAACATGACAAGCCTAGGTAACCAGCAATTAACAAAATAAAACTCTAATACTTGTTTTAATATCCGTCATATCCACGTTATTGTCGGTCAACCAATTCTATAAAAGAAGTTTGAAGGGGTAAAATAAGAAGGAACATCTGTTTTTTTTCAAAATTACAATAATTTTCTTCTGGTGTGTTAGATTAATTATTCATACTGTTGATCAAGTATATGCCAAACCTTAAAACTTGCACTAGACAGATAAAAATGATGTTTTTTAGGTTTTGACAGTTGTTCAGTCATCACTTTTCATTAGTATTTGGTTACATGTATTATTTTTAGCAAAAATGCTAGAGTTTTCAAGGGACATGATGTAAATCCATAATAAAGCACCCTCTTTATCAATTTTGTTCATAAATTAATATTAAAAAAAATTAAAATGGAGAAAAAGTCCCTAAAAGAGTCAGGGTTAGTATAACCAAGACGTTGTCTTCTTTTCTTTGAGAAAAAAAAACTGAAAAAGAAAAGGATGAAGAAGAAAATGTTTGTAAGGAAAAATTATTGCTATTCTTGCATAAACAGAAAGAAGATAGCTGACATTTTGAATAATGCAACAGTTTCCTCTGTATTTACAGCAGCAAGACAACCTGGCCAGGACATTCCAAAGATCGCACAAGACAGGTACAAATCCTAGAAAGCGCTTTAAAATTTGGCACAAAGAAAGCGATAAAAAAAGGATCAGGAAAAAATGAAAGGAAGACTCAATATAATCTTTAAAGTTGGTTTAAAATGAAACAAAATACACATATAAAATTCAGATTCTAAAAAAAGTTGATTCTTTTATCATGATGATTAACACGGATACGACAATCACAATATTGGTTAGCTCCCTTGTGTACGACAATTACGTGAACAACATTGGTTAGCTCCCTTGTGAGCCCACCAGGGCCCTGTCCATTTTTACAAAATAATAACTAACAAGTGAAAAATGGAATGACGCCAATAAGGTTCTCAAATACACAGGTTCAATGTCTCACTCTGTATACCACTCCAGGACAGTATATATGTATATATATAGGTAGTACTATGTACACAAGCTTGTCAATATTAACTCATATACCATACACATTGACTGCCATATCATCCTCACATACACATACTTGATAGATAAAAAATAACATTTATAGTTGTAATAATGAGTGATTTGGTAAATCTATATACCAATACAAGTTACAACATGATCTTAATTAGCACAACCCTGTGATAAAAATCATTGTTAATATGCAATACTTTACATACCATGATCCGTATAAGCAAATTCATACCCAAATATTGTATACAGAAAATTATTCAAGTAACTTAATAGTTATAGTTGTTCTATACACAATAATATTGACTAGTAAATTAACATTTTGATGTGCAGAATTATAACTTAATGTTTCAAGAATAAAATACATGAGTTGTTTTTTCCTGATGTGCTTTACCTATACAATTTCCCCTATCATTTTCTAACAGGAAAACATTTAATTTTTGTACAAAGTTCCCTCTACATGACATTTTACTTACAGAATATGACTCAATATACATAAAATCACAAATACCATTTAATTTCCCTTTTCAATGTATTCCTACTGGGTTATACCCCTTGGCTATATCACTATGTTTTAGAGTAATTTCCAAGTTTTTGGTACTATTCTAACAGGGTTATGCCCCTTTATCATTATACATTACCTAACATGGAAATATTCTACAATGAATGTACAAATAAATATCAAATGGGCGATTTCATAGAGCTACTTAACACAGTACAGCACAGTAACAAACAGAAAATACTGAAAAAAAAGAAATCTGGTGAATTGCTTTGACTAGATCTTCAATAATAATAAATACATGTAGGTAATAAAAATCTAAATTTGAATGGCACAATAAGTAATCGTATCAACATCATGTGGGTCATCTCAAGGTCAGCTATCATTTCAAAACAACGACAGTATATGGTAACACAACCTTGTAGGAACAATACATTCAAAGTCAACTCAACATAATCAGGTGTCGGAATACAAAATAACACATGTCTGCCGCGGTTCTGTTGCAAAATCACAAGTCTTGTATAAAAGTTTTAAAAGGGCATGACAATGACATAATGTCTATGAATTTGTTTTTTTGACTCAACCTTGGCTGGATACTACCAGTAACGGTCATGATCATACAAACCCAGGCAACAGTTCAATATTCCCACACTATGGTGAAGGGGCTCTGTAAATTGTCTTAATCTGAACTTAAACTGTAAACCAATAGGTGTAATTGCTCTCATTTAGCCAATCAGTGGGCATAATTAGTTAAGGAGAAGTTTGTTCGTTACTTCTGATTGGTTGAATGGTTAGATCATTCAAAAGGTTACTTGTTTATGGTCGAATGGAGAGATTATCATAAAGCTATATTTTGCTTAATACAATAGCAATCTAAAAGGATATAATTAAATAGGCGAAAACCATCAAAATGATACAAATTAGTTCTTTGAATAAAAATGGTTTTAATTAAGGTGTATTTTCAATATAATTTCAGCAAGAAAATGAAAGTCATTTTCTTCACGATTCCAAAAGTCCAGGAAACCAGGTTTATTTCTGATTTACACTTTTTATTCAATTTTTTATCTCTACTCATAAAGCGTGCAACTTTGTATGGATTTTGCAATCTACATTGTACAGTCATATTATATACTGCATTACTGCAAGTAACCTAATAAGCCCAGCTGTCCTTTTTAGCATACTCTCACATCTTCATGATTTTGGAAAAAGATGGAAGGCGCATTTGTAAATATTTGTGTCACTAAGTCGGTAGTTTGTAACAATTGCTTATGATTTTTACCATTCAAAACTCTGAGGTCAAGGAATTGGTTGGTTTCTAAGACATCACTGACCAATGAACGGATGTATAAATCTGATGAAATGGAGGATACTTTTCCTAAGTATCTCGGCAGGGAGTCAAACTAGGGACTGGTGAATGCTATAAGTACAATGTCAAACTGATGAAGCTAATAAGGAACTGCCCCTAGCCGAGTCAGTGATACGGACTAGATGGTTCACCAACATCCTGACACTATTAATGACGATTTCGCGCAGACTTGTGTACACATGCTTACAGAAAGGAGAAAACAGCAGATTGGGTTTACAGTATGAATATTTCTCAGGTTTGTTTGTGATGAAAAATTCACCACAAAGACAGTTTCAGCTCAATGATACAAATGATTTTAACGATATACATGAACCACAAAAACATCTTTGAGGTTTTTTTTTATGAACTTACATCAAGGGAAATACATAAAAACAAACAGAATTGTTTTAAAAACATATATTTATATATATGGGGTAAGTGATGTTCTTGGGTGTTTGTTATCTGTCCAACTATTTACAAATTCACAACCGAGTGCAACAGAATGAGTGGTCAAAGAACATTGTATATATATCATGGCACATGAGCAGTGAAGAATCGTTACATATGGTTATACATACATACTCATATATACTACACACATACAGTGGAACCTTGCTAGTCTGACCCTTACATCTGTGGAACCTTACTTGTCTGACCCTTACATCTGTGGAACCTTGCTAGTCTGACCCTTACATCTGTGGAACCTTGCTAGTCTGACCCTTACATATGTTGAACCTTGCTAGTCTGACCCTTACATATGTTGAACCTTACTAGTCTGACCCTTACATATGATGAACCTTGCTAGTCTGACCCTTACATCTGTGGAACCTTGCTAGTCTGACCCTTACATCTGTGGAACCTTGCTAGTCTGACCCTTACATATGTTGAACCTTGCTTGTCTGACCCTTACATCTGTGTAACCTTGCTAGTCTGACCCTTACATCTGCAGAACCTTACTAGTCTGACCATTACATTTGTGTAACCTTGCTAGTCTGACACTTACATCTGTAGAACCTTGCTAGTCTGACCCTTACATCTGCAGAACCTTGCTAGTCTGACCCTTACATATGTTGAACCTTGCTAGTCTGACCCTTACATCTGTAGAACCTTGCTAGTCTGACCCTTACATCTGTGTAACCTTGTTAGTCTGACACTTACATCTGTAGAACCTTGCTAGTCTGACCCTTACATCTGTAGAACCTTGCTAGTCTGACCCTTACATCTGTGTAACCTTGTTAGTCTGACACTTACATCTGTAGAACCTTGCTAGTCTGACACTTACATCTGTAGAACCTTGCTAGTCTGACCCTTACATCTGTAGAACCTTGTTAGTCTGACCCTTACATCTGTAGAACCTTGTTAGTCTGACCCTTACATCTGTAGAACCTTGCTTGTCTGACCCTTACATCTGTAAAACCTTGCTAGTCTGACCCTTACATCTGTAGAACCTTGTTAGTCTGACCCTTACATCTGTAGAACCTTGTTAGTCTGACCCTTACATCTGTAGAACCTTGCTTGTCTGACCCTTACATCTGTAGAACCTAGCTAGTCTGACCCTTACATCTGTAGAAACTTGCTAGTCTGACCCTTACATCTGTAGAAACTTGCTAGTCTGACCCTTATATCTGTAGAAACTTGCTAGTCTGACCCTTACATCTGTAGAAACTTGCTAGTCTGACCCTTATATCTGTAGAACCTTGCTAGTCTGACCCTTACATCTGTAGAACCTTGCTAGTCTGACCCTTACATCTGTAGAAACTTGCTAGTCTGACCCTTATATCTGTAGAACCTTGCTAGTCTGACCCTTACATCTGTAGAACCTAGCTAGTCAGACCCTTACATCTGTGGAACCTTGCTAGTCAGACCCTTACATCTGTAAAACCTTGCTAGTATGACCCTTAAATCTGTAGAACCTTGCTAGTCTGACCCTTACATCTGTAAAACCTTGCTAGTATGACCCTTAAATCTGTAGAACCTTGCTAGTCTGACCCTTACATCTGTAAAACCTTGCTAGTCTGACCCTTACATCTGTGGAACCTAGCTAGTCTGACCCTTACATCTGTGGAACCTTGCTAGTCTGACCCTTACATCTGTGGAACCTTGCTAGTCTGACCCTTACATCTGTAAAACCTTGCTAGTCTGACCCTTACATCTGTGGAACCTAGCTAGTCTGACCCTTACATCTGTAGAACCTAGCTAGTCTGACCCTTACATCTGTGGAACCTTGCTAGTCTGACCCTTACATCTGTGGAACCTTGCTAGTCTGACCCTTACATCTGTGGAACCTTGCTAGTCTGACCCTTACATCTGTAGAACCTAGCTAGTCTGACCCTTATATCTGTAGAACCTTGTTAGTCTGACCCTTACATCTGTGGAACCTTGTTAGTCTGACCCTTACATCTGTAGAACCTTGCTAGTCTGACCCTTACATCTGTAGAACCTAGCTAGTCTGACCCTTACATCTGTAAAACCTTGCTAGTATGACCCTTAAATCTGTAGAACCTTGATTGTTTGACCCTTATATCTGTAGAACCTTGCTAGTCTGACCCTTATATCTGTATAACCTAGCTAGTCTGACCCTTACATCTGCAGAACCTTGCTAGTCTGACCCTCACATCTGTGGAACCTTGATTGTTTGACCCTTATATCTGTAGAACCTTGCTAGTCTGACCCTTACATCTGTAGAACCTAGCTAGTCAGACCCTTACATCTGTGGAACCTTGCTAGTCAGACCCTTACATCTGTAAAACCTTGCTAGTATGACCCTTACATCTGTAAAACCTTGCTAGTATGACCCTTAAATCTGTAGAACCTTGATTGTTTGACCCTTATATCTGTAGAACCTTGCTAGTCTGACCCTTATATCTGTATAACCTAGCTAGTCTGACCCTTACATCTGTAGAACCTAGCTAGTCTGACCCTTACATCTGTAGAACCTTGATTGTTTGACCCTTATATCTGTAGAACCTTGCTAGTCTGACCCTTATATCTGTATAACCTAGCTAGTCTGACCCTTACATCTGCAGAACCTTGCTAGTCTGACCCTCACATCTGTGGAACCTAGCTAGTCTGACCCTTATATCTGTAGAACCTAGCTAGTCTGACCCTTACATCTGTAGAACCTTGCTAGTCTGACCCTTACATCTGTAGAACCTAGCTAGTCTGACCCTTACATCTGCAGAACCTTGCTAGTCTGACCCTCACATCTGCAGAACCTTGCTAGTCTGACCCTCACATCTGTGGAACCTTGCTAGTCTGACCCTTACATCAGTAGAACCTAGCTTGTCTGACCCTTACATCTGTAGAACCTAGCTAGTCAGACCCTTACATCTGTAGAACCTAGCTTGTCTGACCCTTACATCTGTAGAACCTAGCTTGTCTGACCCTTACATCTGTAGAACCTAGCTTGTCTGACCCTTACATCTGTAGAACCTAGCTAGTCAGACCCTTACATCTGTAGAACCTAGCTTGTCTGACCCTTACATCTGTAGAACCTAGCTAGTCTGACCCTTACATCTGTAGAACCTTGCTAGTCTGACCCTTACATCTGTAGAACCTTGCTAGTCTGACCCTTACATCTGTAGAACCTTGTTAGTCTGACCCTTACATCTGTAGAACCTTGCTAGTCTGACCCTTACATCTGTGGAACCTTGTTAGTCTGACCCTTACATCTGTGGAACCTTGCTAGTCTGACCCTTACATCTGTAGAACCTAGCTAGTCTGACCCTTACATCTGTAGAACCTAGCTAGTCTGACCCTTACATCTGTAGAACCTAGCTAGTCTGACACTTATATCTGTAGAACCTTGATTGTTTGACCCTTACATCTGTGGAAAAATACCATGCTTTATACAAGTATTGTCAATGAAAAGTGTCTGAATATATTAACAACCCGATAGTTTTTCTTTCTGCGAACATCCAGAAAGTTTCTGAAAGCAAACATCAAGAAATAGCCTGAAAGTTCATGAATGGAAATATTGGTAAAAAGCTTGAATATAAACAGCCAGGTAGTGAGTTTCCCAGATTGTCCGAGTCAAGACTAAAGAGGTTCCACGGTACAGTTGTCTCACAATGGGGGTTCCATGACGAACACACTAAGTGATGAAATCTCACCAGTTTCATTCATGAATTACTGTGTTATGTTTTGACCAGTTATAACAAGTTACAAATGTTTGTCTTAAATCTTATCATGGCATTCATCACATGTTTACTTAATGTAACAAAACCATCATTAAGTATTCCGAGTATTTGTTTAACCTATTAAGATAATCAGTAACACAGAATGTTTAAAACGGATTCATATTTCATTTCATGAAATAATAAAGAATTAGTTTTATGAAAATCCTAGTACAGAACTTTTATATATGAAACATACTGAAATTACTTTGATTAAAATACTTTTATTTCCTCTCCTGAACTTGATAACCCTATATCCAAGATTAAGACAAAAATCACTTATATACATGTAACCTATAAAAAGTTTGTATTCATCAATAAAACTAACATTGGATATGTATTGATTTTTGCCTCAATTTAAACAACGCCATGAAAAAAACACTTTTATGCTCTTCCTCCGGCATGTTTTGTGCATACAACCATTTTAATTAAAACTAAATTGAGATTACTTTACATGTTAAGGTCTACTGGTGCAGTCAGCACATGGTATTGATTATTTTTTGTCTGAAAAAAATTGTATTACCTATAACAATTTGTCAATTTGGACAAGATTGCATATTTTTTTCTATTAACAATCTCAGCAGTTCATTCAATTATAAATGGCAAAAAACTGGTTTCCACAGGATGTGTTGATTGGCAGTACCGCAGCCGAAGGAATGCACCGATTTGACCTCCATGGTACCCAGCATTTGTCAGGAAACTGACAGACAGCCTTGAGTCAAGCAAGTTAACATCACACTTGAGAATCACTAATTCCAAATCTGTACAAATTCTCGGATTCTACCCGCTTGCTCCCACCCACATAAAATCTTTAAATAGACTGTAGTTTTCACTGGACTTTGAGGAAGCTTTAAGCTAGCTGACAGTTACAGAACATTTCCATCCAAGCCAGAAGTCCTTTTTAAGTTGGTGTATTTTGGTATACAAATTTGGAAGCCTACAAGAAACAGTTACCAACATTTTCAGCACTTTTTACATATACATGTATAATGTAATTATTCACAATTTTTGAAATAAGGAAAGGTTTAGTGAAATGTAGGATCATATTTTTTTTTCTGTTTCTCTGCAGCAAATAATAAAACAATTTCTAAAAGAATTTTGATCATCTTACCAAAATCATGGTAAATGAAAAACATGTCATTATTTTTGTGGGGAAATGATATTGTACAACCACAAACAACTCATCAGGATCTGGAAATGTCTGACAGGATGTGGATGAGGACAGCTTAGTACTGTGGGTAACAATTGTCTTCATTCACGACACTTCTGTACTGATGATATCCAAGAGCTCTGGAAATTGTCCATCATAAACAGAAATGTTCCCAAATCCTGTGAAGTCTTTTCTCTTCCATTATTTCTCTAATTTCAGGTTTGCATGATTGTTTGTATCCATGGAAACCACAAGCTCTAAAAGCTCACCACTGGTGACTGTTTTCAATGCCATGACAACCATTTCTCATGCAGACATCAACATGGACCTAACACAGGTACAGGATGTGTGTCCATGGCAACCAGTATCCTCCGGACAAACGTGGTCATTTACACACAATCTACAATCTTCAACAATGGTAAGTGTTTATGACAAGTGCAGATTGATCCAAAATGACCATGTTTTTCCCTTGCAAGTAGTGCTTCCGTTTTTATTTTTCAAATGTTTAACCTCAAATGTTTTGAAGATTCGAATGGCGACATTGAAATAGAAAATACCACTTTCTTCACATCATCCTAGGTTTAAAGTGTCAGAGCTCGCACCAATGATATGTCAATCATTTTCCGTCATCCTGAACAATGATACTATATATAGACCTTTCCTTTTATGATCAAGACATGGCAAGTTTCTATGGTCCTTACAACACTCGGGCTACAGTAACCGGTATAGAAAACCTTTGTTTCTACACCTTCTTTGTTTCCTGTACTAAAATGGATCTACTAACTTTCATCTCTGTCCAATATCATTGATAAAAAGTGACATGGTGAATAAGCACAACTCCAATGTGTGCACTTTCTGTAACCATGGTTGCAAAACTTGATCCAACATATATTTTTTTTCACACATCCGTGTTTTTGTATGCGTAGTTGGATGACACAGGCCATTGGTGTAAACCTGTTACACTATGCGCTGGATCAAATACCGAGTATTTCATGTAAGTTTTCCATTACAGCACCACACAACTCTTTGCTTTAGCACTAGTAATGGTCCGTTCAGTTTGTCAAAGACATATTCTCACTCAAAGCGCCATTAAGCTTTTTTCACTACATAAAGTGTCTGCTTTGGAAAGTTTTGTTTTATTTTTCAATTTCCTGTAGTTCGATGATGTCGGCCAGATTAATTGAATTTTGCCCTTACAAATAAATTGTGGTCCATTTGTGGTTTTATTGAAGAGATCGCATCCATTTAATCTGTATCCAGTATGGATCCCGATTACATCCAGTGCTTGTGAAATGGTCTTTTGATCACAGTGAAAGGTCATCGCTTGTGATTACAAGGTCAGCAGGTGCATCTTTGATCTATTTATAGATTAATTCCGATACACTGAATCTTTGAATTACAGTCCTGGATATTCCTGGGGAACGATTTCCCCTCACAGTGCCTCAGTGAACTTTATTCCGTTTAGCATCACAATGGGTTCGAATGAGATCACTGAAATATACCCTTGCTATCATAATGGCTCACCTAAACATCACAAGATGACAATTCCATTTTGGAATTGAGGGGTGCTGTTCGTGTTAGTGTGACGTTTACCAAAACGATGACCTGCTTCGTTATTACAAAAATATTGAAATGTGTATCTATCACAGAATTGTCTAGTGGAACACAAACAGGAATGTCACGAGAGCCAGCACGATTTGTAAGAGGAATCCAAGATTATGTGACATTGTCCGTGAGGCTATGCTTCCCCTACCAGGCTGGTGTATGCTGGCCATCTGTCCACTGGAGGCATCGTAACTGTAGTCATTCCCTCCCCCTACAACAGAACAGGACAAGGTTAGTCAGGTTAGAAACAACAAAGTCTCGTAAACAGTCTTAAGGGTGTATGATACCTTTTAACATATGGATCTTCTTCAAAAAGAGTGAAACAGCAACACACATGTAAAATACCATTTTTAGTCAGGTTAGAAACAACAAAGTCTCGTAAATAATCTTAAGGGTGTATGATACTTTATAACATATTGATCTTCTTCAAAAAGAGTGAAACAGCAACACACATGTTAAATACCATTATTGGTGATTCACTTATTCCTCCCTGAAGTTCCACAAAGAACCATGCCAACATTTGAATTGGAAGCGTTCAAATGATTCTTCAGGGATGAGGGAGTTAATAAGACATGGATGATTAATTGGAGACATATTTCAACCTTGCACAACATCTAATGTATAACTCATGAATGCTACATGTTCAATGAGCAGATCAAAGGCTTTTATAAGTTCATCTGGTACCATAAACATACCATAAACAAGGAAAACGTAAACTTGGTAGCCATTGTTTTACCATGCTCAGTGAGACACATTGTGTTATTGTGACATAGTATGCATTACTCTACAAATCACATTTTACCAACTGGATGAATGACCTTGACATTAAATAGGGTATGAACAAAACACAGATGAAAGACAAAAGAAACCTTATTGCACCACAAAGCCATTACCTTAAATAAACTGGAATGGTCTTTAACTCTATCCATTAAATTTTGTAAACATGGACAGTTCTCCTGGTATGTCAAATTATCAAATTCAGGTGGAAATGGAAAAACATGAAGAACATTACTCACCAAATGCAAACCAATTACAATATAGGAATTTCAATACACCATAATTTAAACAGGGTATCACTTCATTCATAGGTAACCCTATGAAATCTTCAAAACCTTTGCATTAATTTCCATCCAGAAATTACTTTCGTGATGATTTCACTTAACTTTGAAGTGGTCATAGTACATCAATGTGTAACAGGAGAGGAAAAATGCACGGCAATACTGGGGTTCAAACCCAGGACCTTGCTTATTCTAGACGGACGCTCAACCAATTTAGCTATTTGGTTGCGGACGATCGACCCGGTCTAGATCTGCTACATTCCTCCCTCCTTTAACACTGTCTTCCGACCCCGAAAACATCATGATTTACAACCCAGGTTCGGGTATCCCCTTGCCAAGTATGCACCCAGTACTTGAAACAAGATTTGGTCACAGGCACCAAATGTAACAGGAGAGGAAAAATGAACGGCCAGACTAGGATTCAAACCCGGGACCTTCCGAACTCTAGACTGACGCTCAACATATTGAGTTATCTGGTCACCAACGATCGAGCCGGTCTAGATCCGCTACAAATGATTGATCCACTTTCAGATAAACAAAAGCACAGCAGCTGTGACACAGAATGTACACAGTTGGTACGGAATAACAATGGTCCATCATAGTATTGTACATATCTGAATCTTTACTGCTGTTCCAATTATCACCATGGCAACAAAAACATCACATACATGACCTTCGACCTGCAGATAGGATTGTGACTGATTGCTATCAGAAGAATTGTGACAAGTTTATTGAATATTAAGGGGAAGAATCAAAATGGAATTATCTAGGGATGTTGCGATATATGTGGTGAACTGGCATACATATGGTTGATCTTTTAACTCTTGACATAAAATAGAAATGGGAGGGTATAATCTTATCCTAGCTTCCATATTGTACAAGCCATCATAATTTGGTATATTTTGGATACTTTCTATCGCAATTGCTATAACTTATGTACACAGAAAATGTCATAGCATTACAAAACATGTAAAAGACTAAAAGAGACTCTTCCATATAGATGTGAAAGGAAAAATATCTAGTGCTAGCTGCTCTATTACCACAAGAGGTGAAGAGTAAAACTCTCCATTACTGGTCTACCACAAAAGGTGAAGAGTTAAAATCTTCATTACTGATCTACCACAAGAGGTGAAGTGTAAAACCCTCCATTACTGATCTACCACAAGAGGTGAAGAGTAAAACTCTCCATTACTGATCTACCACAAGAGGTGAAGAGTAAAACTCTCCATTACTGATCTACCACAGGAGGCGAAGAGTTAAAATCTTCATTACTGGTCTACCACAACAGGTGAAGAGTAAAACCCTCCATTACTGATCTACCACAAGAGGTGAAGTGTAAAACCCTCCATTACTGATCTACCACAACAGGTGAAGAGTATAACTCTCCATTACTGGTCTACCACAAGTGGTGAAGAGTAAAACTCTCCATTACTGATCTACCACAACAGGTGAAGAGTATAACTCTCCATTACTGGTCTACCACAAGTGGTGAAGAGTAAAACTCTCCATTACTGATCTACCACAACAGGTGAAGAGTATAACTCTCCATTACTGGTCTACCACAAGTGGTGAAGAGTAAAACTCTCCATTACTGATCTACCACAACAGGTGAAGAGTATAACTCTCCATTACTGGTCTACCACAAGTGGTGAAGAGTAAAACTCTCCATTACTGGTCTACCACAAGTGGTGAAGAGTAAAACTCTCCATTACTGGTCTACCACAAGAGGTGAAGAGTAAAACTCTCCATTACTGATCTACCACAACAGGTGAAGAGTAAAACTCTCCATTACTGGTCTACCACAAGAGGGGAAGAGTAAAACTCTCCATTACTGATCTACCACAAGAGGTGAAGAGTTAAAATCTCCATTACTGGTCTACCACAAGTGGTGAAGAGTAAAACTCTCCATTACTGATCTACCACAAAAGGTGAAGAGTATAACTCTCCATTACTGATCTACCACAAGTGGTGAAGAGTAAAACTCTCCATTACTGATCTACCACAAAAGGTGAAGAGTATAACTCTCCATTACTGATCTACCACAACAGGTGAAGAGTATAACTCTCCATTACTGATCTACCACAAGAGGTGAAGAGTAAAACTCTCCATTACTGATCTACCACAGGAGGTGAAGAGTAAAACTCTCCATTACTGGTCTACCACAACAGGTGAAGAGTATAACTCTCCATTACTGGTCTACCACAAGTGGTGAAGAGTAAAACTCTCCATTACTGATCTACCACAACAGGTGAAGAGTATAACTCTCCATTACTGGTCTACCACAAGTGGTGAAGAGTAAAACTCTCCATTACTGGTCTACCACAAGTGGTGAAGAGTAAAACTCTCCATTACTGGTCTACCACAAGAGGTGAAGAGTAAAACTCTCCATTACTGATCTACCACAACAGGTGAAGAGTAAAACTCTCCATTACTGGTCTACCACAAGAGGGGAAGAGTAAAACTCTCCATTACTGATCTACCACAAGAGGTGAAGAGTTAAAATCTCCATTACTGGTCTACCACAAGTGGTGAAGAGTAAAACTCTCCATTACTGATCTACCACAAAAGGTGAAGAGTATAACTCTCCATTACTGATCTACCACAAGTGGTGAAGAGTAAAACTCTCCATTACTGATCTACCACAAAAGGTGAAGAGTATAACTCTCCATTACTGATCTACCACAACAGGTGAAGAGTATAACTCTCCATTACTGATCTACCACAAGAGGTGAAGAGTAAAACTCTCCATTACTGATCTACCACAGGAGGTGAAGAGTAAAACTCTCCATTACTGGTCTACCACAACAGATGAAGAGTAAAACTCTCCATTACTGATCTACCACAAGTGGTGAAGAGTAAAACTCTCCATTACTGGTCTACCACAAGAGGTGAAGAGTAAAACTCTCCATTACTGATCTACCACAGGAGGTGAAGAGTTAAAATCTTCATTACTGGTCTACCACAACAGGTGAAGAGTAAAACCCTCCATTACTGATCTACCACAAGAGGTGAAGTGTAAAACCCTCCATTACTGATCTACCACAACAGGTGAAGAGTATAACTCTCCATTACTGGTCTACCACAAGTGGTGAAGAGTAAAACTCTCCATTACTGATCTACCACAACAGGTGAAGAGTATAACTCTCCATTACTGGTCTACCACAAGTGGTGAAGAGTAAAACTCTCCATTACTGATCTACAACAACAGGTGAAGAGTATAACTCTCCATTACTGGTCTACCACAAGTGGTGAAGAGTAAAACTCTCCATTACTGATCTACCACAACAGGTGAAGAGTATAACTCTCCATTACTGGTCTACCACAAGTGGTGAAGAGTAAAACTCTCCATTACTGGTCTACCACAAGTGGTGAAGAGTAAAACTCTCCATTACTGGTCTACCACAAGAGGTGAAGAGTAAAACTCTCCATTACTGATCTACCACAACAGGTGAAGAGTAAAACTCTCCATTACTGGTCTACCACAAGAGGGGAAGAGTAAAACTCTCCATTACTGATCTACCACAAGAGGTGAAGAGTTAAAATCTCCATTACTGGTCTACCACAAGTGGTGAAGAGTAAAACTCTCCATTACTGATCTACCACAAAAGGTGAAGAGTATAACTCTCCATTACTGATCTACCACAAGTGGTGAAGAGTAAAACTCTCCATTACTGATCTACCACAAAAGGTGAAGAGTATAACTCTCCATTACTGATCTACCACAAGTGGTGAAGAGTAAAACTCTCCATTACTGATCTACCACAAAAGGTGAAGAGTATAACTCTCCATTACTGATCTACCACAACAGGTGAAGAGTATAACTCTCCATTACTGATCTACCACAACAGGTGAAGAGTAAAACTCTCCATTACTGATCTACCACAGGAGGTGAAGAGTAAAACTCTCCATTACTGGTCTACCACAACAGATGAAGAGTAAAACTCTCCATTACTGATCTACCACAAGTGGTGAAGAGTAAAACTCTCCATTACTGATCTACCACAGGAGGTGAAGAGTAAAACTCTCCATTACTGATCTACCACAAGTGGTGAAGAGTAAAACTCTCCATTACTGGTCTACCACAAGTGGTGAAGAGTAAAACTCTCCATTACTGGTCTACCACAAGAGGTGAAGAGTAAAACTCTCCATTACTGATCTACCACAACAGGTGAAGAGTAAAACTCTCCATTACTGGTCTACCACAACAGATGAAGAGTAAAACTCTCCATTACTGATCTACCACAAAAGGTGAAGAGTAAAACTCTCCATTACTGATCTACCACAAGAGGTGAAGAGTAAAACCCTCCATTACTGATCTACCACAAGTAGTGAAGAGTAAAACTCTCTATTACTGGTCTACCACAAGAGGTGAAGTGTATAACTCTCCATTACTGATCTACCACAACAGGTGAAGAGTAAAACCCTCCATTACTGATCTACCACAAGAGGTGAAGAGTAAAACTCTCCATTACTGATCTACCACAACAGGTAAAGAGTATAACTCTCCATTACTGGTCTACCACAAGAGGTGAAGTGTATAACTCTCCATTACTGATCTACCACAAGAGGTGAAGAGTAAAACTCTCCATTACTGGTCTACTACAACAGGTGAAGAGTAAAACTCTCCATTACTGGTCTACAACAAGTGGTGAAGAGTAAAACTCTCCATTACTGGTCTACAACAAGTGGTGAAGAGTAAAACTCTCCATTACTGGTCTACCACAGGAGGTGAAGAGTGAAACTCTCCATTACTGGTCTACCACAGGAGGTGAAGAGTAAAACTCTCCATTACTGATCTACCACAGGTGGTGAAGAGTAAAACTCTCCATTACTGATCTACCACAACAGGTGAAGAGTAAAACTCTCCATTACTGGTCTACAACAAGAGGTGAAGAGTAAAACTCTCCATTACTGGTCTACAACAAGTGGTGAAGAGTAAAACTCTCCATTACTGGTCTACCACAGGAGGTGAAGAGTAAAACTCTCCATTACTGATCTACCACAGGTGGTGAAGAGTAAAACTCTCCATTACTGATCTACCACAACAGGTGAAGAGTAAAACTCTCCATTACTGGTCTACCACAAGAGGTGAAGAGTAAAACTCTCCATTACTGATCTACCACAAGAGGTGAAGAGTAAAACTCTCCATTACTGATCTACCACAAGAGGTGAAGAGTAACTCTCCATTGCTGGTCTACCACAAGTGGTGAAGAGTAAAACTCTCCATTACTGGTCTACCACAGGAGGTGAAGAGTAAAACTCTCCATTACTGATCTACCACAAGAGGTGAAGAGTAAAACTCTCCATTACTGGTCTACCACAAGAGGTGAAGAGTTAAAATCTTCATTACTGGTCTACCACAAGAGGTGAAGAGTTAAAATCATCATTACTGATCTACCACAAGAGGTGAAGATTCAAACTTTGCATGTGTAAAGCTCTACATGTGTGATGCAAAATGAAAATATCACATTTTGTGAAGAGTAAAAACTCAACTTCTCAATCATAAGCCAATTGACTGATTGGTACTGTGACACAAAAGCATAAAAGACACAAAAGCAGAATTATGAATACTGTTACAAAAACAATGACACCAAAATCAGTGATAATTACTGAATCAAGTTTCAGTCCAACAAATTCAGCCAAACATATCCTTTCCTTGTATACACCTTAGGGTAAAATCTATTCCCAAAAAACTCTGAATAAACTCAACCTTACTGTACAACTACAAAATGAAAATCCACAACCCGTCTCAACATTCAACACCCCCGAAGAAATCAAAATTCAAAGAAAAAAGCAAAAGCAAATTAGAATTTCTTGAAAAACAATCATCTTTGAATTTGAAAGTGCAGTGACTGGTGGACAAAAACAAGACACTAAGCGACATTGATGAATTAAGTCTGTATCACGAAAGAGCTTACCTTGTTTGGGAGAAGTTACTATGGAGAATATTTTGCCATATTTTGTGGCCCCAACCCTGTTCATTGCTACTAAGCGAACATCGTATTTAGTGTTGGGGATGAGGCCATCGAGATACTTCCATGATCGGCCATCCGCGGTATCTGTGCTGTGCCAATCGGATTGTCCTTTGTAAGCAATGAGGGGAGAGAGAAAAAAGGTTCAAATCTATGTTAATACTGAAAGTTGTTCCAAACATTGAAATCCATTTATTGTTTTAATTACATTTGTGATCTGCCATGTTGAATTTTGTAAAAAGTTTTCTTAAACATAGAATTTGGAATATTATCTGAAAGCTAGTGAAAGAAAGTAATAATTGTGCTCAAAGATCAGTATGGAA
This sequence comes from Mimachlamys varia, assembly GCA_947623455.1. Lineage (NCBI taxonomy): Eukaryota > Metazoa > Mollusca > Bivalvia > Pectinida > Pectinidae > Mimachlamys > Mimachlamys varia. Next base: position 6,975,338 of record OX392534.1, read on the forward strand.
AATTCAAATATTGAATTATTTTATTTTCTTTGTGGACAAATCTTAAGAGAATTTTTCTTATAATTGAAAAAATACATTGACATGATATGCACATGTATTTGGAAACTACATTGGGAAAAATGTATCTATCTATTGTATTTGAAGGTATAGAAGACTGAAATCAAGTTTTAAATTACAATTTTGAATAGACAAAATCATTCTATGTTAATAAGTTAAATTTACTATCTTTAAATCAATCTTCAAAATTGAAAGTAAAATTTCAAGCAACCATATGTTATCTTCTTTCCCTAAACGAGATACTGATGACCTTAATGCTTACTCCATTTGAATTGACCCAGTAGTCTGGAGCCTTGTTATCACAATAATGCATTTTACAGTGCTTGTTTTAATTCTGAGGAGTACACACTTATTAAAATGGACATCATGCTTCCTCCCCACATAGCTTTTGTACACTCTGGTTGCCTCTTTGCAAGGTCACAAGTCTGAGGGATTCAATATGAGCTAACATTTTTCTTTTGCAACGTTACCTCACTAATACAAATAGCCTAGTCCTGCTAGTAGAACACTTTAGGAAGTTTCTATAAGACATGATTTTGGATCCATCCTTCAGGTTCTAGGGGGGCGATACATATTGGGATAGGGGTTGGAAAGATTTGGGGCTCCCTTACTTTCGGGGAACTGGGAGATTGGATTGTTGCAGTAAGGATGTCATTTGTTAATACATTCAGTATGTTTTCCCACAAATTTTGGAGATCGTCTAGAAAACAAATTTTGGAGATTCTCTAGAAAACAAATTTTGGAGATTCTCTTGAAAAATAATTTTGGAGATTCTCTAGAAAACCCTACATTATTGGCCCTTTAGTGTTCTCACACTTTGTGACAACCAGTTGTCAGACTTCGACAATTCTACATAAACATCAAACATTGACCCTTTTGTGATTTTATCTTTCATTTTGACCTTCTATATATGAATGATCTTACTTATATTCTCATATCCTGATGACGTTTTACACCAATAACAGAGGGCAGAGTACGATGAATGGCAGTATGTTATAATAATGGAAACATACAGGGGATATTTGTAAATATTTCTATTCTTAAACAATCTACAAATATGCAAATTTGAAATATAGATTTATCTATGAAAAAAAATGCAGATGAGTAATAATAACATTTTGAAAATCCCCTGGAACGTTTTGAATAAAACAAATAAAAGCAGTGTACTATGAAGTTTCAATTAGTTTTTTGTTTTTTAGCTTGTTTATACAACTTTTAAAAAAGTGTTGCACATGTACGTATGATCCCCCAAACCAAGAGTCGTGTTACACACCCGGACATGACACACGATCCCCCACACCAAATGACAGACATGCATGAAACAATTTGGACTCCACAATCTATGGACTACTTTTTACAACTTTGGTGGATGAACACAGGAAGGGAACTATATTCTAGTGGCGACAACTGTGATGTATGAATATGTTTACCTTCTGATCTGTATTCGAGAAGATATTGAATATCTTTCTCCCGATACGAATACATCATGGAAGTCCATGTGATGTTGACTCCCCTCGGTTCCACGGCTGATAAAATGGGATAAGGAATTACTGGGACTGTATGTATAGAAAAAGGCCACATTGTACTTTAAACATATCATCAAATCACAGACAGACAATATTATCACAAATTGTCTTAAAATTGTAAAAATGTTTCCTCGGAATCCAGAGGCCAGTATGGTACCAAATATCAAGGTCGGGATTGGACAACACAGAATCGCCTAAAAGTCAATCCAAACACAATCAGAAACTTTTACCCCTTTTTTCTGTCAAACAAAGCCAATCTGGTCAATATCTATCTACAAATGTATATGTTATACTTGACTCCAGTCAGAGACCAGAATGGCTTTAAAAGTGATATGTAACCAAACTGTAAGCTAACCACCAGTAACTATAATGATCTGTCATCTTAGTCACAGAAAACTTCTATCAGCTTGGATCTTTTTGCCAAAACCAAACATAATCTCAAAGTCTTTACCTCAGTCTTTTTAAAAGAAAACCAAGTTGATCAATATGTGACCAAAATGTAAGCTAACCTGGTACAGCAGGCTACAGAGACACATCTATACAAAACTTTTACTGATACAGCAGGCTCCAGGAACCCACCTACACAAGACCTTTACTGATAGAGCAGACTACAGAGACCCACCTACACAACACCTTTACTGATACAGCGGGCTCCAGAGACCCACCTACACAACACCTTTACTGATACAGCAGGCTCCAGGAACCCACAAGACCTTTACTGATACAGCAGGCTTCAGAGACCAACCAACACAAAACCTTTACTGACACAGTAGGCTCTTGAAATTACAGTAATTGTCTTTTATAGGACACCGGCATCACTTTCTGTCAATTGCAGAAAATTTGTAGAAAAATTCCCCAGAAATCCATGATTGCAGTTACAATGCCTATCCTAATATACCCAGGAAAGTCAGTGTAAATACATTCAACTTTCTTACACGCTGTCAAGTCTATAAGGACCAACTGAATTCAGGCACCACTCCGATGTGGGTTTCAAAACTCTACATCATTAAGGCAAGGAAAATTACATGGAATTAGGAAACAGTCGCCCCCAGATATACACTACTGTACGGTTGGTCTAAACCATGACAGTTTCACTAATGAGAAAAATGTAAAACTTGTCTGCTTCTGCTTTAAAAGATACGATCTCCACGCTGCACTTGTCGTTTAGTAGAACGTCACAGAGACCCAACAATGTAGCTGATTGCAGATTGTGATTATTGTTTTGGGTTTGAGACTATTGAATCGAGAAGGTCGACTCTGAGAGGAGATTACAGAGTGGTGAAATTCACTCCTGATAGAAACCATTGGGTTGAGATCATCGACTCTGTAAAGGGAGGATCCAACTGGAAACATCATGTTCTTTGATTTATTGTGTAGTTTCAACATTTTCTAATTAGTAAGAGTGCCATTTAATTTTTTCTTGATTTGTTCAAGAGTATTTTTGCATCAAAATGAACATAAGATCTATAAAGCCCTCGTTTGATAAATATTCTTTGAACAGTAAATTCAAACATATGCACCAAATACCTCTTTGATAATGTAGTGAAGTATCAGAAATTACACTGCTTGCATCTACTGGACTTTGTTCAAGGAAACCATCATCATCACATATTTAAGTTAAAAGTCACTAAGAACGATTTTTACTCATCCAACCCCCCTCCCCCACGCAATCAAAGGTTGGAATATACATGTAGTTCATTATGAAAGTTTAGTGGTGAAAGAATTTAATAAGGATCTATGTAATAAATATGTCATTTAATTTCTGACAAATCAATTAGATAAATATTCTTTTCATGAATACCTGGATAATTAAGATGTTTTGAGTATTATACATGTGTACAATAAAACTGTTTGTGGTATAACCACATAAATCCAAGCCCTGAAACAGACAAGTATATGTTTTTATGAATATCCAACCACTGTTTACCATTGAATGCCTTTTTCATTTTGAATATAAATAATGGTTAAGTTTTAATGCAATATGCAGTTGATTTACATTTTAAATGACATTTTCCAGTTGTTTGTCATTAGGAAAATAAAATTGGAAATTATAAGTTATTATAATCTGGGATTATACCTTCCATCACATCACAGAATCCTTGTCAGATATGGAGATAAAGGTAGAGAAAATCATACCAAAATTAGCTCTGAAACTGCCGCAGAAATTCTATTATCCAATGAGTTTCTTTTATAGTAACTTCATCAGGGTGATTAAGTTCATTTGTGGCGGTACAGAAACCTAATGTACATGGAATCATCGTGATAGGGATTGCTGGAGAGAGATGGAGAGTCGTCCTTTGTGTAATTCCCGTTTGAATTGTAACAGTACATGTGATGACCCTAGTGCTGTGTACTCTTAAATGAATACCCTACTTAAAAGGAATTTGCATTTACCTGCATCTACATTTTTGCAACCAACATAGAAAACAGTTTTTCTGCTTGACAAGTTAGCTAACATGAAATGCCTTAGAGAGCTTGTTTCTGTAACTAGTCGTGAAAGTTCACATCAAATGGGAGGAATTGTATTGAGATAAAAGTAAAAAAAAAAACAGAAATAAAATGCACGCTTTTTGATAGGATCTTTGGTACAAATCTACAATCAGCAGACTGGCTGTCGATATATTGACAGATCAGCACTTCGTTAGACGTTATATCACTTGTTTAAGATGCTTCAGCAAGCCTTTCACAAAATCCAGTGATTTTGACTTGGCCAGATAAAATTCAGTTCCAAGTCTCAATAAAAGAATCAACCGTAAAAAACTCCTGTCACTACCAAATGAGAATTACAACACAAAATTCAATCTGGTACATTGACTCAAAACATTTTCTTTAATCAGAAATCATCCTGCTTTTCTTGGTATTTTTCAGTCCTAATTAGGTAGCCATGGTAACTGATTGTTCTGTTTACTCTTGTTCTGCTAGGCTCAACAAGGACTGGAGGAAGTGCGTTTGCTATATTATTTATTGATGGGCTAATCCGTCTCCATGCTAACAACACACAGGATGCTACAGCTAATGATCGTTAGGGAGGACAGATCACAGCCAAACTGTCATGGCCGCCCGCACGGCTTCTGCTTCATGGCAGGGATATTTGCTGTGAATCTAGTGAGGTGAAGGCCCAGTTGCCTTCTGATAGGTGTACTTTTCTGGGATAAAACTTGTACAAACAAAAACAACTCCTTTGACCTACACAATTTTGAGAATAAATAAGACAAAATCTCATTGATGTGTGAAAAGTTTGACTTATAATTTAAAATGAATCCTTCTAGATTTGTGATGTGATCATCTTGAATAATGACCAAGTAAAACTACCGGTTCTGAAGGCATTAAGTTTGGTTGCCTAGACACTGAAGTCTAACAAACGTATGCCTCTGTACTACTTGAACACAGAGGTAAGACTGGATTTGATACCAATTATGTTGATACTGTACAAGACTTTGATCTAAATCTTAATTTTTTGACATTTTCATGGAGTTTGACACGGTCACCGTGAGATAAGCTTTAGGACTCGACTGATTCAGAACATAAGGCTTACCAGCCAACAAAATATCGTTATAGTCCAAGTGACAGAGATGGACTTATTTCAAAACAAAATCCCTGGCTATAACTAAATCAGTCTTGTTTTCCAAGTATACACAATCCATGTCATTGACATTGTTGAAGGCTGATTGTTTTTTCTTTTTAATCTGTAAAATGTTGATTTAGGGTGAATGTTGTTGTACTAGATTTGTAATAAACTGATTCTGAATGATGGTCCTGATGTAACTGAGAACTGTTCAGGTTCACATTTCCCATTACTTTATTTCAGCAACAAGCCGTAATAGATATCCATTTCTCTGGTGGGAAAATAATTTTATTTAACATCTAATGTTCCTTTGAAAAAATGTGATCCACACTACAAAGACCATCAAAAATATTGAAAATGACATGACTAAAGTTTTGATTTTGTGAAGATATTTCACAATCACTTAAATGAAGAACAAGTAATATCCACTTCTGAAATATTACACCAAATATAACAGTTCGGAATGAAGTTACTGTAATATCATAAAACTGAAAATTATCAGATTAATAACAGGTATGTTTTACAAGGAGGTGTTCCAATTTTCACAAATGACAACAACATTGTCTGCTTGTAAATCTTAATAACCTGATATGGTGACCTTGCATTCTGACCTTTAATAACCTGATAAGGTGATCCTGAACTCTGACCTTTTATAACCAAATAAGGTGACTCTGACCTTTAAAAACCAGATGCTACCCCTGGCCTGAACTGACCTTTAATAACCTGATAAGGTGACCCTGAACTCTGACCTTTATTAACCTAATAAGAGAACCCTGCACTCTGACCTTCAATAACCTAAAGTTTTAACCTTGAACTCTGACCATTAATAACCTAATAATGTGACTCTGAACTAGATAGGAAGTGACCTGACATATGTAACAAATATCAAAACTTAGTTAGTATACACCAAGTTTTGAAATGTTTACATGAATGAATGGAATGTTACCTTTGTTTTCACAAAGAAACCACAACTTTTACAATCTCAGTACTACGGCATTCCAGAAAGTTGATGAAGATGCATAGATATCAAGTACTGCCCACAACAAATCATCCATGACATTTGCATAATACTGATGTAATTTGCATAATAATCCACATCATTTGCATAATGACTGTCCCATTTGCATAATGATGATAAAGAATGGTGATATTAAGTAATAGATTTTTTATGTAAATATTGTGTTGCTGATTAACTCAACACAAACTTGTTACACAGTTCTGTATGTACGAGGAATCTTACCTGGACTTCTGTTGTCAAGGAGCGATCAATAACAAGCAATTCATGAATATTGATAAAGATTAAAGAATCGGAATTAGCATGCAAAACAATTAATGATAAATATACTCTACTATGAGAATTGCTAGGAAATTGTCAAGAAAACATATGTGTGACATCTAAAAGGATCCAACTACTTTATAAAATACCATTTTCTTTTTTCTTTGCAGTGTAAGTTAGGCTTATACGATTATCTTGTCAAAAAATTCTGATACAGGCTTGATGTTGGGTTCATACATATACTGGTCTTAAAATTGAATTGAAACTTCGATCATTTATCATATATGGTACATCACACAAATACATGTGGTTTGTATTAGAGTTATCTCCCTTAAATATATTACATTTCCTTAACTCATTCACCTCTGAATTCATCATGGACTATTCTAACCTGGAATTGGAAGATTTGAAATGTGTCTTTAGAGGTGAATCAGTTAGACTTAATACTATGAACTGTGGGAGAAGCATTCCCTCCTAGGTAAGTCAGCATGTTACATGTTTTTGTATTACTCTAACCAACAGGATATCATCAGAACATTTAGATGAACTTCACAACAATTTGAAAAATATTTATAATCAATATAAATATTCAGTAAGTAAACACTGGCTGTGTTCATGCTCACTTCCCAGCAATCTCACAAGTTATAGTATAATTACAGACCTTTCATACTTGAATAGAATTTTTTTCTGTTTAGTTCATGTAATTTAGTTTAATTATGTAAAAAGAAAATTTTTAAATAATAAAAGCAGATTGGCAAAACAGAACAAAATGATAGAGGAGCGGAACAAAATGATAGAGGAGCGTGTTGATTTCTAACTTACAAATGGCCACACTTGTCAAACTGTCTACAGTTATTATATGGGGACTCTTCATAAACCACTTTTGAAATAAGCATAACTGAATGTACAGACTTGATCAACATCCTACAACTATAGGATAATATTCCTCTGTTGTCATTTCTATGATATAAAAAAGATCAGCAATAATATATTTTTATTCATCGTTTTTGCTAATAGTTGTATAATTCTGAACAGGATTACAGAAAAAATAGATGAAAGAAAAGTGAGATTTAAATTTCATCTTTCTCAATAAGATTTCACGTAGATTTTAAAAAAATTGGAAGACTGGCATGCTTGCATTTGTAAACTTATCATGTAACATCCTACTTTGACATGTGTAACAGAGCTTATTTATAATCCATATTTAAAACAAAGGCAGAATGAATATCAACCAAGGAAGCGTTTTTATATTTCATAAGCATTGCATCAGAATACACCACTGTTTGAGAATGTACATACAGATGGTACTGACAGAAGCTGGAGCCCTACATTTAAATTGTCAAAATCAATTAAGGAAATCTTGAAAACCATAAAATGTTTTGATGTTGGAGGAGCCAGGGAGGACTTTTAGTAGGTTTAATTGATTGTAATATACATGTATGATTGTAATATAAATGATCAATTATAAAACAACTAGAATGCCACCTGTTAAATGATTTTTTTGTATTATTTTTGGTCAATAAAAACATGTTAAAGGCCCAATATACGTAACTTTCGGCAAAACTTGAAGCGAAAATCATGCCTATATATAACTTATTATATTTATAGATTTAGTTAAGATTAACTGAAATCAGCAATATTCAAGATGAATTCTTACACGGTTACTGGTACAGCAGCAGTTGAAACACGGTATTTGTAAACACGCGTCCATTTTAAACTGTCTTCTAACTTCGGTTTGTTGCTGAAGTGGGCCCCACCTGAGTTATTTCCAAGACTTTGGATTTTTCTGTCAAGAATTTCTCGTTAGTTACCGCCCAGGTTTACTTTGTTTTAGGCTTATTTTTGCATGGTTTCAGAATCCCGAAAAATTCCCTGAAGTTACGTATATTGGGCCTTTAATATGTATATCTGTTTTTTATGTCAAACATCGGTGTTGAACTAATTAATGATTTAAAATTCAAGAAAGCAATCCAGATGAATATCTCACTCTTTGATTTACAATCTCAGACAGTGACAAGGGAGAAAAATAACAAAAACAAGAAAAGCTGATGAAAAAAGAAGCACAACGCAATGCTACAATGTTTATTTACGTTCATGCTAGATTAACACTTACTAGAATCATCGGCCGTTTTCACCTCCATGAAGACTGGTGAGCCCCTCCCTGTCTTCGTCCGAGCCCAAACATAGAACCTGTAATTGTGATTGGTTTGTAGGCCCCGGATGCGGGCACCTAAAACTGATGGGTTGGTGATCTGTGGTTTTAGGGACTTTACTGGTCCGTACTTATCCCCAATCACTAGTTATAAATAGAAGAAAAAAGAGGACGGTTTTAGTAAACAAGGCGTGGTTTTGTTACCGCAAATACATCAGAGTCATGCCCCCCCGCATCCCAGAGTCATGGCCCCCACCTTTTAAACAGGACTAAATCAAACTTGCCACAACCACTAAAGAAAGTTGAAAGTTAATGGTGGTGAGAAAACATCTGATTGCTTAGCAATGAATTATTCATTCAAAGAGATTGTGGCGCCGGATCGGTGAAGCAACATCAGCCTAAATTATACCTCTTATATTCATTGGGTTTTTCGAGGCTGTAAGGACACAATCCTGGTATGCCAAATGAAAGCACCTAATTCAATAAGGCTGTGATTCCTGTGTATATCGCGGATACCGTAATACAGTGTAGGTTAATCGCACGCGACTCACGAACCTCCGAGTCCTACAGACCTGAGAGTCTCGGAGACAGTCCCCGGGGACTTCTCCACTCAAATCAAACCATTCTCACTTAAAAGCATTTAGACCATTACATGTTAAAACTTTATTTTATATCTTAGTACAAATACTTCCAATTTCTCAAGGGACTATCAGAAACAAAAGTGAAAGAGCATCAGGAACATCGTGTTTACATAGGCCTAGAGGCGTATTGTTAAAGTTAATTTTGTATTAAAAGCTGAATTGTTTGCTCCTTTAAGGCTTTCTAGACTGTGCTTTTGAAACCAATTTCAAAATCAAATTCAAACTATTTTGTTCTATATATCTACTGTGTAATCGTGGCAGCAGCCTCCGTTAGTTTATGTTACTCAACCTTTAAGTAAGGAGAGAGAAGCAGCTTATTACTTCCTTTTTTAAATTTTGACTCCAAGAATAAACAATTCTTTGTTTAACACAATTTAAACTGATTTTGTACACTTTTCTTTGTAGCAAGATCATTCATTGTTTGAGCATTTATGTTAATTTTCCATATGTCATAGTATTATGCAATCAATCTTTTGGTTATCATATCTATGTATATATGCCTTCGTATAGGTGAAAATATCATCCAGCTTTACAAGTAATCTTCTTCAGACACTAAAACAAGACAATTTCAGTGTTGTGGATGTGTTAAAAGACAACCTACCCAGTTTGTGTTGTGGATGTGTTAGAAAAGACCTACCCAGTTTGTGTTGTGGATGTGTTAGACAAGACCTACCCAGTTTGTATTGTGGATGTGTTAGAAAAGACAACCTACCCAGTTTGTGTTGTGGATGTGTTAGAAAAGACAACCTACCCAGTTTGTGTTGTGGATGCGTTAGAAGATACCTACCCAGTGTATGTTGTGGATGTGTTAGAAAAGACAACCTACCCAGTTTATGTTGTGGATGCGTTAAAAGACAACCTACCCAGTTTGTATTGTGGATGTGTTAGAAAAGACAACCTACCCAGTTTGTGTTGTGGATGCGTTAGAAGATACCTACCCAGTGTATGTTGTGAATGCGTTAGAAAAGACAACCTACCCAGTTTATGTTGTGGATGCGTTAAAAGACAACCTACCCAGTTTGTATTGTGGATGTGTTAGAAAAGACAACCTACCCAGTTTGTGTTGTGGATGCGTTAGAAGATACCTACCCAGTGTATGTTGTGAATGCGTTAGAAAAGACAACCTACCCAGTTTATGTTGTGGATGCGTTAGAAGATACCTACCCAGTGTATGTTGTGGATGCGTTAGAAAAGACAACCTACCCAGTTTATGTTGTGGATGCGTTAGAAGATACCTACCCAGTGTATGTTGTGAATGCGTTAGAAAAGACAACCTACCCAGTTTTTGTTGTGGATGCGTTAGAAGATACCTACCCAGTGTATGTTGTGAATGCGTTAGAAAAGACAACCTACCCAGTTTGTGTTGTGGATGCATTAGAAGATACCTACCCAGTTTGTGTTGTGATTGCATTAGAAGATACCTACCCAGTGTATGTTGTGAATGCGTTAGAAAAGACAACCTACCCAGTTTGTGTTGTGATTGCATTAGAAGATACCTACCCAGTGTATGTTGTGAATGCATTAGAAAAGACCACCTACCCAGTTTATGTTGTGGATGCGTTAGAACAGACAACCTACCCAGTTTGTGTTGCGATTGCATTAGAAAAGACCACCTACCCAGTTTATGTTGTGGATGCGTTAGAAAAGACAACCTACCCAGTTTGTGTTGTGATTGCATTAGAAGAGACCTACCCAGTTTGTGTTGTGAATGCATTAGAAAAGACCACCTACCCAGTTTATGTTGTGGATGTGTTAGAAAAGACAACCTACCCAGTTTATGTTGTGAATGCGTTAGAAAAGACAACCTACCCAGTTTATGTTGTGGATGTGTTAGAAAAGACAACCTACCCAGTTTATGTTGTGAATGCGTTAGAAAAGACAACCTACCCAGTTTATGTTGTGAATGCGTTAGAAAAGACAACCTACCCAGTTTATGTTGTGGATGCGTTAGAAGATACCTACCCAGTGTATGTTGTGAATGCGTTAGAAAAGACAACCTACCCAGTTTATGTTGTGGATGTGTTAGAAAAGACAACCTACCCAGTTTATGTTGTGAATGCGTTAGAAAAGACAACCTACCCAGTTTATGTTGTGGATGCGTTAGAAGATACCTACCCAGTGTATGTTGTGAATGTGTTAGAAAAGACAACCTACCCAGTTTGTGTTGTGGATGCGTTAGAAAAGACAACCTACCCAGTTTATGTTGTGGATGCGTTAGAAAAGACAACCTACCCAGTTTATGTTGTGAATGCGTTAGAAAAGACAACCTACCCAGTTTATGTTGTGGATGCGTTAGAAGATACCTACCCATTGTATGTTGTGAATGCGTTAGAAAAGACAACCTACCCAGTGTATGTTGTGAATGTGTTAGAAAAGACAACCTACCCAGTTTGTGTTGTGGATGCGTTAGAAAAGACAACCTACCCAGTTTATGTTGTGGATGCGTTAGAAAAGACAACCTACCCAGTTTATGTTGTGAATGCGTTAGAAAAGACAACCTACCCAGTTTATGTTGTGAATGCATTAGAAGATACCTACCCAGTTTATGTTGTGAATGCGTTAGAAAAGACAACCTACCCAGTTTATGTTGTGAATGCGTTAGAAAAGACAACCTACCCAGTTTATGTTATGAATGCGTTAGAAAAGACGACCTACCCAGTTTGTGTTGTGAATGCGTTAGAAAAGACAACCTACCCAGTGTATGTTGTGAATGCGTTAGAAAAGACAACCTACCCAGTTTATGTTGTGAATGCATTAGAAGATACCTACCCAGTGTATGTTGTGAATGCGTTAGAAAAGACAACCTACCCAGTGTATGTTGTGAATGCGTTAGAAGATACCTATACCCAGTGTATGTTGTGAATGCGTTAGAAAAGACAACCTACCCAGTTTATGTTGTGAATGCGTTAGAAAAGACAACCTACCCAGTTTATGTTGTGGATGCGTTAGAAGATACCTACCCAGTGTATGTTGTGAATGCGTTAGAAAAGACAACCTACCCAGTTTATGTTGTGGATGTGTTAGAAAAGACAACCTACCCAGTTTATGTTGTGAATGCGTTAGAAAAGACAACCTACCCAGTTTATGTTGTGAATGCGTTAGAAAAGACAACCTACCCAGTTTATGTTGTGAATGCGTTAGAAAAGACAACCTACCCAGTTTATGTTGTGAATGCATTAGAAGATACCTACCCAGTTTATGTTGTGAATGCGCTAGAAGATACCTACCCGGTTGGTAGCCTATGTCGTATCCTTTTAAGATGCCATTTGGTTCATCTGGTGGCAGCCATTTTAAAAGAATATAATCTTTGCCTCGTTTTTCCACATGCAGTTTCCGTACAGGACCTGGCACTGTGAAAATAAAAATAATTAAAAAAAATGTAATGATGAGTAACTCCATTCCTTAAATCAGTTCATTGCAATTGGCAGGCAGCATGGTTTTTTGCACATATCGCCACATTTCGGCGCTTGCTGGGTCTCGATAAATATAAATCACCACTTCCTCATTAAGGTGTCTGGGACCGTGATGTCGCGCGTTCTGACCAGCCCCGTCTGTCAAACCCAAGCGCGGCAATTCAATACGATTTATTTTATTTTAGGCTAATTGAATGGCTGAGTCTGCGACATGAATTAAACTATGTGCCATCAAGTTTGCAGAATTTAAAATAGTTGTCTGTCATGTGAATTTGATTTTGGTGTGTTAGCTACGGGGAAATTTGACTGTGTCAAAGAAAACTGAGTCTGTGAAGCTTGACAGAATAATGTAACTAAATACCGTTTCTGTTTTTAACTCTTCCCAATGTCATTTATGGCATTATAATCAATTCATAACACATGCAGATGTACCGTTATGAAAAACAGATAAAAAACTCTGAATAATTATACATGCAGGTTCCAAAATCTGACAGTATCCGCAACAATGGAAATTAAATCTGCATTCCATTATGATGCTATCAAATCAGGATGTTTCAAACTTGGGACATGTACTTTCAAAGACCTTTTATATTTCAAAATGTGCCATCTTTTGGTACGTTTAAGTGAGTTTCTGAACATTCCATGGTACCTGTTTTTACACTCTCATATAAACTAGGGGATATAATGACTTTATGTGTCGTATAGATTTGCACTTTTCAGTTTGGCCCAGACAGGGAGACTACATCCAACAGACAATCCTGTTCTTATCAAACAATTATACATTATTTATTAGCTGCAAGCAGTTGTTGTTGAGATGTTAAGAAAATTATCATTAAATTTTCATTCCTAAAAAAGTTTGACCACAAATAATTACCTTATGTATCGATTGTTGTTTTCAGTATTGTTAATTTTGCTGAGAACAACAAATGTTTGTTTTTTAAACACGTATAAAAAGTAAGACTTTTGGAAATTTGTCCTGATTACCTCCCTCTGGCGTTTTAAAGTCGATGGTTTGACTTGGACTGCCAGTATAGTGTCCATTCATGACAGCCACCTGGGCGCGCAGGGCAGTGTAGGCAGGAAGTCCATCAATGGCCGCCCGCACATCTGGTAACTGGTAGCCCTCGGTTGTCTCGACCACAACATCCACCTCCTTCCACTTATGCCGACCTTCACTGGACTTCCAATATCGTAACTAAAATCAAACGGTTAAAATTAAAAATTTTCAGTGGTTATTGCGAAGCTGTTTGACCCCTATGACCTTTATGATGGTCCAGGATCAAACTAAGTATCCCTTCGTTCCAGGATGTCACGTGTCTAATAAGAGTAACCATGGGTATTTTAGTTATTGAGAAGTGGTTTGAAGATTTTAACACATTTGACCCCTGTGACCTTGAAAGTAGGTCAAAGACATTCGAACAGACTTAATTAGTAGCGCTTCATCCCAGCATACTATCAGTGGAATTTTCAGTACTCTGGGCAGTTTAGTTTTTAAATACATTGGACCCCTGTGACTTTGAAAGTGGGTCAAGGTCATTCATTTGAACAAGTGTAGCGGATCTGGATCGGGTTGATCGTTGGCGACCAGATAGCTCAATTGGTTGAGCGTCCGTCTAGAGTTCGGAAGGTCCTGGGTTCGAACCCCGGTCTGGCCATGCATTTTCCTCTCCTGCTACACAAGACTTATGATGGCAATAGATGACCTTTCATTTGTATACAAATTGTAACTGTTTTTCTTCCTTGAGTCCTTAACATTACCTTCAAACAACTTTAGTCAATACACTTGGAAGTTTCCTCTTGGATTATTTTCCAAGAATGGTAAAAGCACTCAGCTCTGACAACAAGCAATTAAACACAACCCAGGAATCCAAGCTATTTTTGAAATGTTAAAAAGTTAAAAAAATGTCTAGTGCTCTTTCTGATCTATATAAAGGACCAGTGTGTGTTGTTATCAAGTCTAAGAGTCCACCTTAATGGAACTATCCGACTTCTGTCTAACAGGGTTGTCAGGATCTAGTGACACTTCCGTGTTACGACAAATTATAGTCAAGATTCGTTTTTCTGTTAAAAATAAAATCCAGAAATTAAGTGCATTAAACCCAGGCAATAAAATGACCCGTTTTCAATTTCTATCAAATTTCTGATGTGATAAAATTCTAAATTACTGGTTTTAATATCAGCTAGAAATTAAAATACGTTCCATTTGTAATGTAACAACTAATCCTCTGCGACAATCCACCAGCTTTGTATGGTGTTGCTGCAAATCTAAGTTATTGCAGATTCACATTTGCGACAACAGCAATTTTCTCCGTGGCATTGACTAGATCAGGCCAAAGAAGAAACACGGAAAAGTGCTGCGATTAATATCTTGGTAGAGAAATCTTTCTTCAGCTGATTTTTAATTTGAAAAGTTCATTTCGCAGATGTATTGGAATTGAATGCTATATTCTCCTGGTTTTCGTCTTGTTTTTGGAGATTAACGTATCATCCTTGTGATGTTGGTTTTGTAACAAATCGGTAATAAATTCAGTGCCCTCCGAAATTTAGCAGTTTTAAAGCTTATTTTGATGAGAAACTGAAAGAACCTCCAATTAAAGTGACACACATATTAACATTGAGCTCAGTGTGGGATAAGTTACATAATCAGGCAAATCCATTCACACAGGTATTAATTGTTGCTTAAAAATCTTTTCTCTTCTTGTTAAGTTTACCTGCACTTGGAAGGAAATTTCATGACGAAATTGCACAGCAAATCATCAGTTCTGAATTTTTCAAATAAGACCTTTGAATAACAAATGTTCATGATTGATAGTCAGCCAATGAAAGGTGGTTAAAAATAGAAAAACTTTTTTTTAACTCACCAAAAACATGTCACCACCTTACCTTATATCCTCGAAATTTTCCACGTATTTTTTCCTCCGATGTATCAACAGATTCCCATATAAAATTTGCGGTATGTGGTTCTATTTTTTGGGTTGGATCTAGTCGAAAATCTTTTGGTGAAACTATTGGATCTGTAAAAGGAAAACAATATTTTTTAAACATGTGTGATGTCGAGAATTCCAACATCAGGACGTGAGGTGGAAACATTAACCTTTTTAAAGCTACAACATATTTGATTAGCTCCCTTAAAATGTTTTTAGTCAAACCTCTGACATGTTCCATCAGATATATCCATTGCAGCTAATATAATTCAAGATCTTTGAAGAACTCCTTTATGTTCTTTCCTGATATAATTGTTTAAGAACCATCTTTAAAACACTACATTCCTTTCTGGATGTCTGTATACAGCTTATTTCAGAAACAGTGAATTGGATGTGCGCAAGACATTTTTACAAATGGCTGCCTCGATATTGAGGTTATATGATTCCAATATTTCACTCACCTGCTTCTCCAGAATACCCGAGCCTGATAAACGGAGGTTGAAATGATTCTCCAATATCATTGGCTGATTTTACCATGACCTCATAAAGACCATATATGTCCGTAACTTCTATTTCCACCTGTTTTGCGTTTGCATTTCGAACTTCTCTGGTGTTCCAGTATGTGCTTCCTTTTGGTCGCCAGGAAACAATGTATTTAAATCCTGGACCGTTGTGATATAGCCGCGGCATTGGCTGAAGCAGAAGAGGTCAAAGGTTACAAGTAAGTGGTACAAAACGGTCATCAAAGTCACATATTTTTGTGCAGACCTCAATAACCTATATCATAAAATCTTCTACATTTGTACATGTACTATAACTATCCCTACATTGGAATTGTAAAATGTCACAACTCTAAGCTTTAACTATTAAATGCTTCTTAGGAAAGACAAGACTAGTTTGTTTATGGTCAACTATAATTGTTCAAACTATACTTCCAATTTGTACGACTATTAGACGTTTACAGACTGAAGTTGCAAGACCTGCAGTGTTTTTTGTCCATCTTCAGCCCCCAGTTCAAGGTGAGATTTCGTCTGGTGTGATTGTAATTATGAAAGAGATGAAATATTTGGATAGTCAACCCTTGAAGACAAGACATTACTGCCTAGGTTACCTGTACAAAGACACCAGATGGAGAATGTCATTTTGTAGATCATTCAAAAGTTTCCTGTTCAAAATGCTGCTTTCCTATCTGAGACTATTCTAGTGGAAACTTTTTAATAATTTTCTGTTGTTTCATCCTCAACTGATTCCTCCACTTGATTTCTTACAACAAATTTGTATATTTCTACTTAATAAATTCTATCGAAGTTTTAAAATAGCTGAAGCCTTTTTTGAATACATATTCAAAATCTTTAAAACCATTTAATCAATTTGAAACCAAACCAACTTGAATTTTAATTCCATATAGTAGACAGAAAGAGTGTCCAATTTCAGGAAAGTGAAGAATGAAATCGGGAATGATGTCAGATAAGATTTATATCCACTACCAACTCCGTAGACAGGAAGTGTCAAGAGCCTCACTCTCGTGCCAGGAGACACTCATCCTCGTCCACACAAAGATTGGTACGAATAAACGCTAAAAAAAATCAGCATCCTCTACCAACTCATCCATCCGACGAACCCCAGCGGTGGTGTATTTTAAAATGCATTAATGGAAACAAGTTGTTCTTTAAATGTGCTTAATTCTGCATCCTTGAAGCTTAAAAGTTTAATCCATTTATTGAAACGATATTGATGGAGACTTGGTGCACATTACTGGTTGTATGTGCATCAAATGTTTCAACAGTAATTGTACAATTACGTTTCATCTGGCTGATGAGTTCGCTTGAAATATTGAGACTAAACGAATTACGTGTGAAACTGATTGAATTACCATGATGGAAACACTGCCTCTGCATATCTATCAACTCGAATAAAATTTAGATGTAAATTTGATTTCGGTTGACATGGGAAAGGTGGCAAGAACCAGGTTTTCACCAAACTCAGTTTGAGAATTGAAGAGGAAATCTGAAATCAGTAGGCCTCAGACAAACCTAGGGAGTCCATGTTTTGTTTGTATGATGTAACAATTAGACAATGAACGGTTATGAAAATCAGACGACCAGTCTAGAGAGGTAGCTTGACCTTGACCTTGGACAAATCCCAGTTAAAGCTTCTAATGATACATGGTGTCTATCACTGTGTTAAAGGTTTAAAGAGAGAAAAAAGAAAAAGTAATCGTTAATTTCCTGTTTATATATTGATCATTTGATGTGGATATTACAAACAGCTTTTGAAGTAAAACCTGAGGAACTTGAAGCATATATGTAATATATTTTTTCTGGATATTGAACAAATATTTTATCTGTATAAGGTATTAGTTTCAGAAACTGCTTAATAAAGTAAAGGTTGTTAGTAATAATCGGCAAATACCATAAAATCACCATTTTCACTAAAAAAACAAAAAACAAAGCTAAGTCCGAGCAACGATGCAACATTCATTTGAAGATGAAATAAGGTGGCCGTTAAAACATGCTCCAGTAAGTGTAAATAGGTGGCCGTTAAAACATGCTCCAGTAAGTGTAAATAGGTGGCCGTATTTGTTGTCACGGAGACATTTGCCGGCCGAGGGCAGTAAAGTCTTATAGGACATCAACAGCCTCACCATGATAAGTACGCTATAACCTACATTCCGCGGCGTGGAGAGAAACCAGTATTTCCACGACCAGATTGTGACACCAGCTTCCACCTTTTGTCACGTCTAGACTAGGATGATACAATCTAATTCAGAGCCAGTGGATGGCGACACGCGCCCGGACAAAGGTACAAGGGAAGCTTCATCACAGCCTAATCCACGCATACGCCAATCTGCCATGATATCAGATTTAATATGGTGTAGATCGCTAATTAGACACAAGATTCTAAGGCAAGTCCTGAGCCATCAGCATTATATACGGACTATAGATTGACTTTTAATATACTTCAGAAGAATATCTGTACGTGTCAATCCAATTTGGAAAATACGTTTTACCAATCAATCATTACTTTGTTATTATCATGTAGAAATATCCATGTAACCAGTGGTGAATTTCTGCCATTACTATCGCATAGAACTTTTACATGTTACCAACAGTGCGAAGCTTCACCTGATCACCCGATAGAATATTATTTCCCTCTTATCACATGGAAAACCCAAATTACATTGAAAGCATTAGTAATCCCCAGCCGTCACACGTTCACCTCATTTTCAGGTGTCTACACACCCCTATGACCCCACACAGCTATGACGAAAGTGCTCGTTAGTCGTTATATAAGACATCGTAAAACACAGTAGGTTATTGCGTATAATTGCGAGTTTAATGTCATAGACAGCTGACATTTACCGGAGAATTCGTCACAATCTGATTTTTATGATGGCCAGTCTGATATTGTGATCATTATATATACCACACATCTATACGTGAGGGAGACCTGGAGAAAAAATATGATCCTTGCGGAAGAATATTATGATTTTAATACCCGCAGGACAAATAAAGGTCGTATAATTCATTTTTTACTAGATGGAATACTTTTATTACAGGATGACATCGGATGATAACATTATTGCACTAGCACTGGTGCTACATTTCACATTTGAACTTCCCTGTAATTGAGATAATAGTAATTAAGTTAGCATATAAGCTCGGAAATATGGGAGATGGAACACATCATTCAGAATGGAAACATAGAAATCATGTTTCTGGTTTGACTTTCTTGAAGGTATAAATGATGCCCAAGTCTCCAGCATGAAATATAATGTTTCATTTTGAAAGGATTTATTTTTAAATACCATTACAAAATGATTGTACGAGGCTATACACAACCTTTTTTCCTTTTATCAAGATCGACTCTCACAATGCAAAAATTATGAACCAAAGATATTTGAGTCTGCTTCCCTGTGCAGTGTTTAGCTTGAAGACAAGTATCTATTAAACTTGCTTCACAATAGCAATGATCGTCGTCAGGGATAATTTAGTCTCCCGACATCATAACAATTAGGAAACGGCCACGCAATCACAAAACAAATTTCTGTATGGCTCCAAAAAAATGAATTATAGATTGCCGTATAAATCCCTCGTATCTGAATTTTTTATAATCATTTTCTACAGCCTGTTTTCATTACAACCTCTTGTTGAATGAAAGCATAGGAAAGTCATTCAGTTCATCTGTGAATTACCACATTCCCTGAAATCTATTTCCACATGCGATTTATTCACACGTTGCGGGCAGCAACCCAACCCATGTTGGTGACACACTTGTTACACATAATTCTACAGAGAATAACCAGTTATGACCAGTTTACAGAAATACTACAGAGGAAACGAGACTGTAAACAGTCAAATATCCCTCGACACTTGATGGTCTGTTCAAGTGTTTCTTTAAGAAGTCATACCAAAAAATGGTACCAAATTTCAAGGGGGGTAATAAATGAACTTAGACCAATAAAAAAACATTTATTCTGCATCCTCAGATCTTGGGCACCAGTCTGTCTATGGTTCAGGAACTACTGTCATTACCGTAAAGTACCTTGATTAGCTCTATAAAGATCTACCACCCTAACAGACTGGTCCCATCCCTCATATATCAGTCATCATTTAGGGCCGCTTATTTCAAATGAGCCTTAGAGACTGGCTTGTCATGTGCATAAATTAAAGTACCCAAGATTATGAAATGAAAAGGACCGAAATAAGAGACAGTTATTTGGGAGACCGTTACAGGGCCTATATAAACTAAACCTTCTTTCAGCAGAGTTGTTTTTAGGTTAATTTTAGATTTCACATCAACTGACTCATTCCAAGCAGTCTGAATGATTGGCTGTTTTTGTTTCGGTGAACAAAAGTTTCCATAAAATTTGTACTAATGTAGCAGCCACTCTTTAAGTACTTTGGTTTGGTTTTAATGTTTTTGTTGAATACCTCCTTTTCTAAGGATTTTGGTGGCAAAGAAAAGCCAGAGAACTTGGGAGAAAAATAACTGACGTTTGGTCAGTACCCAGCGACTGTCCCAGGTAGGACTTGAACCAGTGACCCTATGGTATAGGGGGAGCGAGTGGACGAACCAGTGACCCTATGGTGTAGGGGGAGTGAGTGGACGAACCAGTGACCCTATGGTGTAGGGGGAGTGAGTGAACGAACCAGTGACCCTATGGTGTAGGGGGAGTGAGTGGACGCAGAATTTCAGATGCCTTAACCAGTCTGGTCACCGTGACTTCTACAAGGCTTTAATCTGAAATATCACCCCCACCCACCCATTCAAAGTATCATACCCTGATCTTCCCCCCATCCTATCTATTTCAGACTAACCCCCATTCTATCTATTTCAGACTAACCCCCATCCTATCTATTTCAGACTAACCCCCATCCTATCTATTTCAGACTAACCCCCATCCTATCTATTTCAGACTAACCCCCATTCTATCTATTTCAGACTAACAAAATTTGTGTGGTGCGTTTATTAGACTAGTTATGGTAAGACAAAGGAAATAATGGTAAAACAAAGAGGTCATTTGCGAGCTGGAAATGAACCTAAATTCAATGTTAAGACATTTTATCCTCTGTGATGCTAGCTTAAAAGGCAGGATTGAGTAAATCTAGAGTTCCCATGCTGATGCATTATTGATGAAAATATTGATGGGAAACGTAACTGTACAATTTTGTGGAGAACTTGGACAATTAATGTGAATCCCTGACTACTGTCGAACTATCGCAATGTAAGCCGTATTAGCAGTATGATTTTGTGGAGAGCTCGGACAATTAATGTGGGTTCCAAACTTCTGTCGAGCTATCACAATACAAACCCTATCAACTGAAAGTGGTTTTAAGTTGGAGAACCGATTAGATGTTTCATTAAGGGAACTCTACAAAGCTCACCAAATGTACTTACTCCAGGCAATTTCATTTTCAAGTGTAATAACTCATTTAAACTAATTTTCTTTCTTACACTTTAGGAAATGAAAATGACATAACTAAAACGATATGTCATTTTCTGAATTATCGATATCTGTGAGAGAATCTGAGCAGATCTGATGACAGGGCAGTTTCCATGGTAACAGCTAGCACAGGACTGTCATGTAGAAAATGTGATGTGTACATTGCTTCAGGATTCGTCCATTTTTATGCACTTGTAGATATTGTTTCACAGTTTCTATTATTTTTATCAACAGAAAGAATTTGTACAATCTGAATGAAAAACCTACAGGGCTATATAAACAACCGGGGCTTGACAATGGCAGGCATCATTTTTATTGTCACATATGTGGTGTAATGCAACAAGTGAAGGAACGGAAACGTACCATAGTATAACTGGGACAAGCCCAGGAGGCGGATGGGTGAAGGGATTGACACATACATGTGGTTACACCTATATTATATAATACAGTAATCAATATAGCCAAAAATGAATCACACTGTTCACCAAGAGACCCAGAGGGCCTGTATCGCTCACCGTGATACATGGGTATCTAGGTAATTGTGGTAAAATATTATCCAAAAACATCCCAAGGACAGGGATAAACTGAAAGACCAATCCTTGAAGCATATCTGTATAAATTAAAAGTTTGGTGAATGGGCGAGTATCTCAACTTTTTTCAAGTTTGACTCAGAAATTAGGTCCCTAGGGGTGTGGCCAGAGCCTGACATCAATGCTAATATTACAATTGTGTTTGTCTCTTTATGCCCAGCAACTGTATATAAATTTTGGAGTGGGGTCATGCCCTCAACCATTTCAAAGTTGTGACACAGGGTTCAAGTCTGGCAGACCCTGGAATCAAATCTAAAACCCTGATCGTCTCTTCATGCCAAGCAATTGTATATATTATATAGTTTTGGGGTGGGGATCTCAACTGTTTAAAATTAAGTCTCAGGTGTTGATTGAGCAGCAAGGGGGGGCTTAACCCACTAGGGGGTCTTTCCCACCACTAGTACACTTTTAAATCCTGAGCAGCTAAGGATGCTTCCTTCCAAATTAGGTTGATCAACAATGGTCGGTCCTTCAGACCAGAGGAGCTAATCAAGGCTGTTTCGTCCTAAGACTCGTTGATGGTGCTAGGGGTCAAAAATGTTAAAAGATAACAAATAGTTCTAACCTACTGCTGAAGTAGGGGAGGTGCATAAACACGTTATTTATAGAAGTATTAGAAAATTACTTTAATAACTTATTTTCACACCATAGGAAATGAAAAATTTCATTTTGAAGACCAAGAGAAGAAAAGAAACTTAAATAAAACTCACCATCCACGCAATGATCAGTTTTTTCTTTTTATGTGTGAGTGTGCGGACATTTTTCGGGTTTCCGTCCGGATGGTCTGGCGGCGTTGAACACGAGAGATGTGTTGGCTGACTAGGCTCACTGTACCCGATACTGTTCCTTGCTAACATCCTGAATGAGTATTCACCCCACGGCGATAAGTTCACTATACCTGTGGTTTTATCTCCCTGAATTTCCTCGTAATAATTATTCCAGAAGTTAGGGTTATCTGATGTGTTGAATTGTGTTAGATATGATATAATACTGGAGCCGCCATCGTCTCCCGGCTCCCACGACAGGTCCACCATGTGACCCGAACATGTTACGATTTCCACTCTGGTAGGGGGGTCTGGAGAAGCTGGAAATACAGAAAAAATAAATAGTATTCCAGAAATGATATAAGATTTGATTTGAGCCTTTGTGGTAAAAATGTTTTTTAATCATACTTTCTAAAATGATAATTCTATCTCCTAAATCCTGTTTAAGATTTTTTTAAAGTCATCCTGTAGATTTTTGTCTATTTCTTCGATAAATAAAACAATTTAATGTCTACCAAAATACAGATGTTCCTTAAAGGACAAAAGCTTTTAAAGTTCCAATAAGTTTGATTTATTACTCCAATAAAGTTAAAGTTGACCAGGCTTTGATTGATGAGTTCCAGGTCTGGTTTTGTTTTGGACTGTCAAGTTTATCACGTCTCACAACATTTCACATGCATCAGCAACTGTCTATAAACAATGAAGCCGTGAGTGACGCAAAAAAATAGCAAAAATCATCAGCATTCAAACTGCTATGACAACTGGAGGGAGTTGTGTCTGTAAACACCTAGCCCACAATGCCTGTTTGGAAACAAAATATTAGTCAAGAATCCAACATGGATTGGATTAAGGTGATGTTTTCATTTCTGTTTTTCTCATAGCGACCATTTCCCCCAATTAACTTAAATCAATTCTCCCTTCATTGATCCAGTTGAGTCGATTGTCCTATAAAGGGGGTCTAGGATTACTACAACATGAGAGGAGAAAGTACAGGGTATCCTGTGGGATGGGGTTTGAGAAGATGTACTTTATATAGAGACACCTTAATGTAAGTGTTCTAGTGAAGGAGGACAAAACAAACTAGATGTTTTAGTATTCCGGCCTGGGCATACAAATCTAGTGGTGTGAATGGCTTTGTTGTGCTGCAAACCCCTGCGTTTCACCAAGATGGCCGGGGTTCTGATTCCCTAGTCAGACATAAAGAGATGCCTTTCTGATCATGTGGGTTGTCTCCCTTATCCTTGGATAGCCTGACCTCTGTATGCCTTTTTCAAGGACAAGAAGATTCATTAAAAAATGTTTATTTAATTTGTTTTATAATTGTTGATTTAATGAAGTTCTTTCTCAACAAGAAATTTCCAAAAGGAAGGAGCTAGGTTTTAACATGACACACCAACCTGTTCATTCTGCACAAGCAGGGGTAACGGTGGCCATGTGGTTAAGGTATCTGACCTTACCAGGTATTGCTACCACTAGCCCTCCAACAACCGGGTCACAGGTTTGAGGCCCATGTAAGGCAGTCACAGGTATGTACTTGCCCTCAGTTTAGAGGGTTTTCTACAGGAGCTCTGGCTTTCCTGCATCACCAAACCCTGGCAAGTATTTGCCAGACCTGTTAATAGGATGCCAAACACAAACAAACTAAACAGGAGAAGCGCAAGGACAAGATGATTTTTTATGAAGCATAATATAAGGACCAGATAAGTTTTTATGAAGCGTAAGGACCGGATAAATCTATATGAAATGTCCAAAACTTGTGATGTGAAATGTTGTCAGCCGTCAGCAACAACGAAAACAGACAAATGGATTTTTTGTCTAAAAAGAAACAAAGGGTCTGTATATTGAGCCAGAAAAAATGACACATACAAAATGACAACAACAATAATTTACTGGTAATATACCATCCTAGAATAGGTGTGATAATTCTCAACTTTATCAAATTAGCTCCCTAATTACTGGGACAAAACAGGGGTGTCACCTTTGTTATTACTGGAACAAAACAGGGGTGTCACCTTTGATGTGACATATATACTGTAAATAATATTATACATTTTTTGGCAATTCAAATTTTAGTGCATAACCGGTAAGTGCAATGAGTTGGCACACTCACAGTAATCTTTGTAGAAAGCAATATACAGAAACTGTGATTGGTACAACCATAATTGTTAGCTGTTAAAATATGTATATTAACGGTATACCAATCAACCACAATATTTAATGATTTTATCCGATATTTTAAACAGAAATGAACAAGTAGTTTTGTTTGAGTTATCTACCTTGTAGGATACTACCCTTGATATGCTGGTAATAGTAATATAAAGCCTAAAAGTAATTTTTGATATTTTCGGTAATACTGTCTTTGATGACAATGCTGGTGAGACAAGCTTCTATAACACTGCTAAAATGCATCACATTTTTGACTCGGTCTGACTCATGTGTGACTGTCTTTTTACGAGACCTGAGCACAGAAAATTCTCCCCCAGTGCTGCCAAACTATTGTTACAAATACCAAACAATGATTCAAATTCAGCCTGAGCCCCCTGGTTTTACATCTCCCTAGGTGTCGCTAGTGGAACAAGTGTCAAATTCGCAAGGACGCAGATTCAATTGTCGGTGTCGTAAAGTTTGATGTATTATATTTTTTTTCCTTAAAAAATCCAACACCACCAGTCCCTTGAAACTCGATGTACATCTCGTTTAGGATGGCTCCCCAAATGGAATTGAATTCCTTTTATCCAACTCTGTGTTTGATGTGAAGATGTACATGTTTACTACTTGTTTTCTGTCGAAGGATAAAAGTCAAAATATCGTAAAGCAATGCTGAGTTCTCAATGAACCAGAATTTACGTACATATGACCCAAAGTCAATTTAGTAAATAAGTGTATTTCATCTTCCTTGAAAACAAGATCAATACTTTGTCACAGAGCAGAAGTTAAATGCCGTAGATCAGCTGAGGTGTAATATAGCTTAAATTGAGATGCTTTAGTTTTTTATACTGTTGTTTCATAACTATGGTCAGACCAGGACGATTTGACAGATTTTGGTGGCGGAGGGAAACTTGAGTACCTGAAGAATAACCTGCAGCCTGTACCTGGTCATATGTAGAAACCACTGACCAAGTGGTGGAGGACAAGTGATCATAGATCATAGAGATCACATACTATTCTAAAGTAAGTTATATTCACCTTGAGACTTATAATGCACTCCAAACTACAATTTTTGGGTTTTGATAATCCAAGGGAACTTGAGTAAGCGTATATTCTGAAATCAAAGCTCCATTTATAGTAAGCTTGACCTTGACCTTTTGACCTGAAAAGCAATCCCCAGCAATTTTTGGAAGGTAGCTTAGTTTGGGAGGGGAGCTTAATTAGCCTGAGGTGTGAATTTAATCTAAAGAAGAAAACAGTAAAGCATATAGTAGAAAATAGTTGAAGAGAAAAAACAAATAGAAAATAATCAAAATGAAAAGACTGGTGCTTGCTTTTATAATTGTCACAGATGATAAATAATAGAACAGGTGACTTTGATGATCAGTGTTAATACATATGACAGAGCACATGAGACACCTACTTTTGATTGTCAGTGTTGATACATAGCAAAATACATGATACCTACTTTTGATGGTCAGTAAATACATGATACCTACTTTTGATGGTCAGTAAATACATGATACCTACTTTTGATGGTCAGTAAATACATGATACCTACTTTTGATGGTCAGTAAATACATGATACCTACTTTTGATGGTCATGAGTAAACACATGATACCTACTTTTGATGGTCAGTAAACACATGATACCTACTTTTGATGGTCAGTAAATACATGATACCTACTTTTGATGGTCAGTAAATACATGATACCTACTTTTGATGGTCAGTAAATACATGATACCTACTTTTGATGGTCAGTAAATACATGATACCTACTTTTGATGGTCAGTAAATACATGATACCTACTTTTGATGGTCAGTAAATACATGATACCTACTTTTGATGGTCAGTAAATACATGATACCTACTTTTGATGGTCAGTAAATACATGATACCTACTTTTGATGGTCAGTGTTGCTGACGCTCGGTCCTTGTCACTGCCCGATGTAGCAACACATGT
Source organism: Mimachlamys varia (assembly GCA_947623455.1). Lineage (NCBI taxonomy): Eukaryota > Metazoa > Mollusca > Bivalvia > Pectinida > Pectinidae > Mimachlamys > Mimachlamys varia. Next base: position 7,002,307 of record OX392534.1, read on the forward strand.
GTACACCCCAGTATCATACCGGCCGACATTCCGAATGATAAACGTCTGACCATTGTCCATTTCCTGGTATTTTTCCACATTTGAAGACACGTCTATAAGGGCACTGTTGTGTTTCCATTTCATGTGGAAGTTCTGGACATCAGGATGGACCTTACAGATAAACTTGATGTTGTCGCCCTGAGTGGCTAATTTGTCGATTGGTGGAATTTGAATGGCAACTTCTGTAAAATACAAAAAACAAAACAAAAATTATTAAAACACTTTAAAAAACAAATGATTCAGACACTGAACAATCAGCTGACCTTGAACAATTAACAGACACTGAATAATCTGCCAATAATGAACTTTAAAACTCTAAACACAAGAGTGCATAAAATGCATCGTAATTTTTTTGCAAGCATCATATTACTGCATTTCCCCCCAAGATCAATGTGTTGCAATTACAAGGTAATTCTGATACTGATGCCTATTATGGCACCTCAATACCATCAATGTCTATTTGTAAGTATGCAATTCACAGCAGTCTAATTATAACTCAACAGAACATATCTCACACCAAGTTATGGTGCGGAGTCTGTGAAATTACAGGCTTATCTATAAATGAACCTTTGTTAACAGTTCCCAGTAAAAACAACACAGTCTTAACAGACTTCGCTGAACACAATTATGAAATGGAGAAATCGTTATAAACAGATATGCCTATCTCGCTAGAAAATCACGCATGTGTACATTATTAATAGGTCTCAATGGATCAACTGCTGATCACAATTATAGTTTAAGTTTTCATTTGTGATCCTGAAAGCACAGCAAAGAGAGAAGAGGTGTCTAATCGCTCACAATCAACTTAGGACAACTGCATTTATTTTACTTACAAAAAAACTATTTGAAATCTGAAAAATCAATAGCGTTCTTGCAAGAATTAATTTTTATCATATTATAAAATGAAATGGTAAGTCAAAATTTTGATATTAATTTTACTTCAATTTCTGTTTTTAATGAGAGAAGCATGTAAAAGAAACTCTGATATTGATTTTTTTTTTCGTGCGTAACTTTTTTTGAAAATTTGTGAGTTATATCCTGGAATAAAGACAGCTAGTATAGTGTGTTTATCTCTCCGGGACCTTTGGTCCAGCCACTGAGATTGGTTTTCCCTCAAAAAGCTGAGAATGATCATTTAAACCTGCACACGTGTGTGTGTAAAAAAGTGAATACAGTAATAATTAAAGTGCTCACATGAGCTCCACCTAGTGGTGCCTGACCGACGACAGCTCTGTAACCGATAAAGAGTTTAATACAGATCAATAATCAACCCATTTGAAATTGTTTAGAAAAATCATCAAAGATCGGGGGGCATTATTACAGAGGAAGTATATCACTTAGCACAGGGAGTCTGAAGTCTTTAAACAATAAACGTCTTCCTTCCAATTAATTACATTTCAATCAATTGTCTACTCATCACAAGCCATGTAAACGGGCAGGTGACTCAGAATGAAATTAAGGATTACTTTAATCAACAAACATAACACAGGATTGGTGGAAATTAACTCTGAAATACCAGTATATCAGGTAATACTCTATATTACATGGCTATCCCATTAATACTGTTCAGGAAAACCTTTAAGGTATGACTTATCTACCCCTGAATACACTTTTGAACTCCTTCAATCCTAAGATTTAAATAGTTCATTATGAAATTTCAGAGGTGAACAGGTAAATACTTGATATCATCTTTATACTTATGACTCTACAAAAACAGGATCTTATTTTATCTATCAGCGAATCCTTTCATTTCATTACAGGGATTGGAGCACAAATTAAAGATTTTTTCTGTTAACTAGATCGGACAGATGTATATTAAACTTGGTAAATAAACCTTTTATAAATGTGAATCATGTACTGACTCAAAATTCATTAATTTATTAGATGTTTGATTTAACTGGAAACATAAAGTTCAAATTCAATTCTATTACAAATAAGTACCGAGTTCCTTCAAATTGCTGCCTTGTACTTTATATATAAATATTTGTCAGATTTTTATGTACATATTATGTACCAGTAAAGGAAATATTCGATAATATTGAATTTTTTTACTTTGAATTCCTACAACCATTTCACAAACAGATTGAATTTAGCACCATTTACTGCCGTTCAGCCAGACAAGCAATCAACAGCTACACAAGGACGGGGAAGCTTATAGCTATATAATGATGGGGTTTGGAGAAATCCTAGCGCACTTAATGTAATTGTTATTTAGGTCCCTGAGATGCTCTGATGATACAGAATCACATGCTTGTTGTTAATTACGCTCGAAATGCAATCAGACCTTAACAAGCATTACTGCGTGATGCAACAGCTAACCAAGTTACATCAGCTAACAGCCGCCATTAACACTGATCGGGACGAACACTTGTGAGCTCGGGACACCTTTGTTGGGAGCTTCAAACTGACGACTTGAACAACATTTGTATAATAAAGTCACACGGGCTAAACTGACTCATGTACACTCCCAAGTTGGTTTTTATTGACCTTCCATTTTCTTTTTGCTGTGCAAATCTTTCATTAAGAGTCTGAACACGCTCTACTGCTAATTTGCATATATATGACAAATTACATTAATTGGCAATAGCCTCATTCCCTAATTTCAAATTTGTCACATGCAGCGATATGAAGAATGAAGAATTACAAATGACAAAGAGGACTTCCGTGCAGGATTCCTGTGGCTGCGCCGTGTCGTCAGCGACAACAGATGTGTATTTCACATTACACACGGCAATACAGTGATACGTCACCATAAACCCTCTCAGGGGATGGACACAAGCTAGCATGTGTAAAGTTTGATGATCCCCCAACTTAAGTGCTTGTGAAAAGAGCCATTTAATACTAACTATCAGGCACAATTTCTATTCAAGTGTCTCTGACATCATGTTCACTTGGCATGGCCTTTAACATATTGACCTCAGTGGTTTAATTAGTGTCTGTAAAACAAATGTATCGTTAGAGATGTTTATAGGATTCATGTAATAAACCTGTCCACCTTACTTAGTTGTTTAGATGTATATCATAATGTCACATTGTTTTTAACATTAATTTCTCTTTGTTCAAATTTGTTTGAAAATGTGTCTTTGAAAATTTCAGCCCTTATAACTTTTCTTAATTTTTCAGAGAAGACTTTCCTTACACAGATGTACCTCAATTTTAATGCACACTTTCGGTAAAATGTTTCGATTCCACAATACTTCAAATAATAATCATATACCTGGTAGTGATTAAAATAAAGACATTTTAAAATGGTATACAACTAAGTATCCTTAAATGTCAAAAGTCAATTTACATATTGCATGTTTCAAAACACTGATGTGACCTAGATGTTTTCGTTTCATGATTATGTGTACACAGATCTGTAAGCTACACTTAATTCAAACATTGATCCGACTTGGATGTGTTTACTTGACATGACATTACACTAAATCAATTTACATACTGTGTTCAGTTCAAACACACGAGGGACTTGATTCAGTGTTTCAATCTCACCTGATGCATATCAAGCATATTTAACTACCGTAACCAAACATTAAGTCGCAACCCACGCTCAACATTAGATGTGCAAATTTGCATACACTAATATAAGTGAACACCAATCTGACCTAGATGCTCTCAACACATGCTCTAATATTGAATTCAAACACTGTTGTGACCTAGATGGGAATCTCTAGTTTGCCTTACTACGCCAGTATGATATGACTCAACCCAAACTCTGACTCAAAAGGTGTTGGTGCGTTCAGCTGTATGTGGTGGACTGCCACGGCCCCATATACTATTAGTGTTCCTACAACACTGAAGGGGAGACAATGATATTGATCAAGTGACAAAGACGAGTCAATTAGCCCCCAGAGAGACTAAGTTAATTAGCAGATCAACAGGACTCGGATGTGTCCGTAGGCTCATCACTTGTCATCTTGTTTTTGACAACCTTTTAGTTTATGTCCTTCAAATTCAGGATATTAACATGTATTTGATCCACTTTTCTATTTTTTCGACAAAAAGAGGCTGATTTATTATTCTAATTTGCGGTTTGTTTATTGGGGAAGCACGTACAAGACAATATCGCACACGTCTGACTCACGTATATGGTTACTGCGAAGTGACCACAAGTACCCCCCCCCCGTCCTTATATGACCTCATCTGACCTAGTTTTACATAGCGACACCAAACTACCAATATTATTCCCCGGTACTGGTTTCTTTCTCTATAAGGACTTTCATCGAATGCCCTGCTCACATTAGTTTTTTAATCACGCACGACGTTATTGATGATCGATTTGATGCTGATGTAGTTAATAAACACCAGGTATGTTTAAATTATTGCAGAGTTTTCTTCTTCTCTCAGGTAGGAACTAAGGCTTATATATAAACACACACTGGTTTATTAATTGTTTACATGACCCGAAACAGTGTGGCCATCTTTAGATGATAACAACAATCTTTCAAGCAACAACTGATCAAAATGAATCAACAAATGGGACTGATTTCCAGCACTGTTTAAAAGTGTTATAATAGTCTCGTTAACACCGATAATTATCTAGATTTTGTCGTTTTATTGTCGGTACCCAAGGTTTTCACAGCAAGACTTTCATGGATTTTTTAGAACGGAAATGTGGCTGTGTTGAACATTTTGCTCAAATTCCTACCATTCATCAATTAAATATTAATGGAGGAGCTTGAGACAAAGGATTAGGTAATTAAAACAGAAAAACGCTAACACATTAAACAGAGAACAGCTGCACAGGACCAATTCCTACTGTCTCGATCTGCTGTCCAAACAGGCTCTTGCTTAGCCAGATCATCTGATGTCCTCTCCCCGATTTATGACAATATAGTTGTTTTTTGGGCGTGTAATTGAAAATTTACTGTAACCATTACATCATTGTAAAATTTCGGTGAAAGCAAAATGCGGTTACATGAAGTAAAGCCAAAGGATCGTCTTTGGCCTTGGTACCATAAAGAATTCTCACTCACGACAAAAGGGGTTCTGCGTTTACACTGTATAGCTGCCAGCACAGAAGGCAAACTCGAAGAAAGAAAAGTTCACAAAAGAATGGTAACTCTATGCATGCATGGATGATGTTCAAGTAGCTCTCCTTTCGGCAGAGGTGTGAAAGTCACACACTTGACAAATGGTGCTGAGCATCAATATCTTCTAATTGTTGTCAGTTTTTTAAACTAATTACTTTGTTTTTGGTAGTAAAAATGGATTTAGCAAACAAAAAATGTGGTGTTAATACGCTATTTCTCTCAATCTCTCCATGCTGTAATTACCATTTTAGGGTCTGCTGTTTTTATGATGCTATGAAAATGAAGGCTAACTTAGTCAGACATATTTAACGATCCAGTTCAACGGCTCTGATTTCACATCTCCGGTAAACATTGATTTGGTGTCTACATAGAACGAGCCTAATTTTTGTGTTGGTAAGGTATTAGTATCTAAATTGTAATTTTGTTCAGTTGTAATATTAAGTAATCATGTTTCAATACATGAATTACAGCTCACCTTCTTGAAAAACAGTTCATTTCAAAACAGGTCAGTTAGAAAATGGCTGTTTTATACTGCGTTTATCAATATCGGACCAAACAGAAATCTCCAAACCAGACATCGGCATCCTATCGAAATACTGAAGGTGATTAACGCTAACATTTGCACAAAAACTTTTAGAGGTGATCGAAAAAATGTTTAAACTGATTTTCTTACAATGCAGGTCACCTGCAAAATGATCCCTTAATACTCTCACTTGTTTTTTTATTTTTTGCATTCCTGTGAAAGAATTCAAGGTTGACGATCAGAAAGAATTCTGCATGTTGATTAAACTTGAAGACATTCCACAAATTTCTCTAAAAGCCACATAATTTTACAGAGCAGTGTTCATTATTATAGTGCATTATCATCTGATATCTTTACGACCTAATTTGACAAGGCGACATGACAACCTAAAATAAAACTTTTCAAAAAACTTAATATCATCATCAATATGCATATCATGCCATAAAACCTCTCGCCCCTAATTTATATTTTGAACTGGTCCTGCTGAAAAAGTAGCACAGTCAATTGCTGGAACAAGGGGCTGAAAGGGTGATGATATTCATTTTTTTTATCACACAGATGGGACATGAATGCTGTTTTTATGACCTAGTCTCGAAAACTCGTCACATTTGTGTCTTTATTGGACTTGCATCTTAAACAGACATTAAGTATCACAATAATGCATGAGGTCGTCATCTGTTTCTGGGGAGAACAAAAAAAAATACCTCCCAAGAGTCTGTCGTTATACATTACCATGGTACCACCAGATACTAAGCATTGGTCCAGAAATGGTGACACTGTACATACTACCACCAGATACTGACCCAGAAATGGTGACACTGTACATCCTACCACCAGATACTGACCCAGAAATGGCGACACTGTACATCCTACCACCAGATACTGGCCCAGAAATGGTGACACCATACACCCTACCACCAGATACTGGCCCAGAAATGGTGACACTGTACATTCTACCACCAGATACTGGCCCAGAAATGGTGACACTGTACATTCTACCACCAGATACTGGCCCAGAAATGGTGACACTGTACATTCTACCACCAGATACTGGCCCAGAAATGGTGACACTGTACATCCTACCACCAGATACTGGCCCAGAAATGGTGACACTGTACATACTACCACCAGATACTGGCCCAGAAATGGTGACACTGTACATACTACCACCAGATACTGGCCCAGAAATGGTGACACTGTACATCCTACCACCAGATACTGACCCAGAAATGGTGACACCATACACCCTACCACCAGATACTGGCCCAGAAATGGTGACACTGTACATTCTACCACCAGATACTGGCCCAGAAATGGTGACACTGTACATTCTACCACCAGATACTGGCCCAGAAATGGTGACACTGTACATTCTACCACCAGATACTGGCCCAGAAATGGTGACACTGTACATACTATCACCAGATACTGGCCCAGAAATAGCACACTGTACATCCTACCACCAGATACTGGCCCAGAAATCGTGACACTGTACATTCTACCACCAGATACTGGCCCAGAAATGGTGACACTGTACACCCTACCACCAGATACTGGCCAAGAAATGGTGACACTGTACATTCTACCACCAGATACTGACCCAGAAATGGTGACACTGTACATACTACCACCAGATACTGACCCAGAAATGGCGACACTGTACATCCTACCACCAGATACTGGCCCAGAAATGGTGACACTGTACATACTACCACCAGATACTGACCCAGAAATGGCGACACTGTATATCCTACCACCAGATACTGACCCAGAAATGGTGACACTGTACATCCTACCACCAGATACTGGCCCAGAAATGGTGACACTGTACATCCTACCACCAGATACTGACCCAGAAATGGTGACACTGTACATTCTACCACCAGATACTGGCCCAGAAATGGTGACACTGTACATCCTACCACCAGATACTGGCCCAGAAATGGTGACACTGTACATCCTACCACCAGATACTGGCCCAGAAATGGTGACACTGTACATACTACCACCAGATACTGACCCAGAAATGGTGACACTGTACACCCTACCACCAGATACTGGCCCAGAAATGGTGACACTGTACATCCTACCACCAGATACTGACCCAGAAATGGTGACACTGTACATCCTACCACCAGATACTGGCCCAGAAATGGTGACACTGTACATACTACCACCAGATACTGGCCCAGAAATGGTGACACTGTACATCCTACCACCAGATACCGACCCAGAAATGGTGACACTGTACATTCTACCACCAGATACTGGCCCAGAAATGGTGACACTGTACACCCTACTACCAGATACTGGCCCAGAAATGGTGACACTGTACACCCTACCACCAGATACTGGCCCAGAAATGGTGACACTGTACACCCTACCACCAGATACTGGCCCAGAAATTGTGACACTGTACATACTACCACCAGATACTTGCCCAGAAATGGTGACACTGTACACCCTACCACCAGATACTGGCCAAGAAATGGTGACATTGTACATACTACTACCAGATACTGGCCCAGAAATGGTGACACTGTACATCCTACCACCAGATACTGGCCCAGAAATGGTGACACTGTACACCCTACCACCAGATACTGGCCCAGAAATGGTGACATTGTACATACTACTACCAGATACTGGCCCAGAAATGGTGACACTGTACACCCTACCACCAGATACTGGCCCAGAAATGGTGACACTGTACACCCTACCACCAGATACTGGCCCAGAAATGGTGACACTGTACATCCTACCACCAGATACTGACCCAGAAATGGTGACACTGTACACCCTACCACCAGATACTGGCCCAGAAATGGTGACACTGTACACCCTACCACCAGATACTGACCCAGAAATGGTGACACTGTACATCCTACCACCAGATACTGGCCAAGAAATTGTGACATTGTACATACTACTACCAGATACTGGCGACACTGTACATTAAAAGGAATACTATTAGTAGAATCCCCCTTTTTATCCCAAAATCACTCTCAGTAGATTTCTCAGCAGTGTTATGGTTTGATCTATATATGCTGGTAGGTCTAATACTCACGGCAGTATGTATGAGTTGTCTCCCTTCCTTTACCTATGACAGCTCAGAGATATTGTCTGATACTAACATGAAATACTGTTCAGGATTATGAATAAGGCTGAATATTACAGAAATGCTTTAAACCTTAATTAATGCTATCTGTTTCAAAGCAGTCAAATGTAGGTACTGGAGTTTGATAGGGTCTAATAGTAGGTATGGGGGTCTGATGTGGTCTAATGGTAGGTATGGGGGTCTGATGTGGTCTAATGGTAGGTATGGGGGTCTGATGTGGTCTAATGGTAGCTAGCTAGGTATGGGGGGTCTGATGTGGTCTAATGGTAGATATGGGGGTCTGATGTGGTCTAATGGTAGGTATGGGGGTCTGTTGTGGTCTAGTGGTAGGTATGGGGGTCTGATGTGGTCTAATGTAGGTATGGGGGTCTGTTGTGGTCTAATGGTAGTTAGCTAGGTATGGGGGGGGGGGGGGGGGGTCTGATGTGGTCTAATGGTAGGTATGGGGGTCTGATGTGGTCAAACGGTAGGAATGGGGGTCTGATGTGGTCTAATGGTAGATATGGGGTCTGATGTGGTCTAATAGTAGGTATGAGGTCTGATGTGTTCTAATGGTAGGTATGGGGGTCTGATGTGGTCTAATGGTAGGTATGGGGGTCTGATGTGGTCTAATGGTAGGTATGAGGTCTGATGTGGTCTAATGGTAGGTATGGGGGTCTGATGTGGTCTAATGGTAGGTATGGGGGTCTGATGTGGTCTAATGTAGGTATGGGGGTCTGTTGTGGTCTAATGGTAGTTAGCTAGGTATGGGGGGGTCTGATGTGGTCTAATGGTAGGTATGGGGGTCTGATGTGGTCAAATGGTAGGTATGGGGGTCTGATGTGGTCTAATGGTAGATATGGGGTCTGATGTGGTCTAATGGTAGGTATGAGGTCTGATGTGGTCTAATGGTAGGTATGGGGGTCTGATGTGGTCTAATGGTAGGTATGGGGGTCTGATGTGGTCTAATGGTAGGTATGGGGGTCTGATGTGGTCTAATGGTAGGTATGGGGGTCTGATGTGGTCTAATGGTAGGTATGGGGGTCTGATGTGGTCTAATGGTAGGTATGGGGTCTGATGTGGTCTAATGGTAGGTATGGGGGTCTGATGTGGTCTAATGGTAGGTATGGAGGTCTGATGTGGTCTTATGGTAGTCTGATGTGGTCTAATGGTAGGTATGGGGGTCTGATGTGGTCTAATGGTAGATATGGAGGTCTGATGTAGTCCAATGGTAGGTATGGGGGTCTGATGTGGTCTAATGGTAGGTATGGGGGTCTGATGTGGTCTAATGGTAGGTATGGGGGTCTGATGTGGTTTAATGGTAGGTATGGGGGTCTGATGTGGTCTAATGGTAGGTATGGGGGTCTGATGTGGTCTAATGGTAGGTATGGGGGTCTGATGTGGTCTATTGGTAGGTATGGGGGTCTGATGTGGTCTAATGGTAGGTATGGGGGTCTGATGTGGTCTAATGGTAGGTATGGGGGTCTGATGTGGTTTAATGGTAGGTATGGAGGTCTGATGTGGTCTTATGGTAGTCTGATGTGGTCTAATGGTAGGTATGGGGGTCTGATGTGGTCTAATGGTAGGTATGGGGGTCTGATGTGGTCTAATGGTAGGTATGGGGGTCTGATGTGGTCTAATGTAGGTATGGGGGTCTGTTGTGGTCTAATGGTAGTTAGCTAGGTATGGGGGGGTCTGATGTGGTCTAACGGTAGGTATGGGGGTCTGATGTGGTCAAATGGTAGGTATGGGGGTCTGATGTGGTCTAATGGTAGATATGGGGTCTGATGTGGTCTAATGGTAGGTATGAGGTCTGATGTGGTCTAATGGTAGGTATGGGGTCTGATGTGGTCTAATGGTAGGTATGGGGGTCTGATGTGGTCTAATGGTAGGTATGGAGGTCTGATGTGGTCTAATGGTAGGTATGGAGGTCTGATGTGGTCTTATGGTAGTCTGATGTGGTCTAATGGTAGGTATGGGGGTCTGATGTGGTCTAATGGTAGGTATGGGGGTCTGATGTGGTCTAATGGTAGGTATGGGGGTCTGATGTGGTCTAATGTAGGTATGGGGGTCTGTTGTGGTCTAATGGTAGTTAGCTAGGTATGGGGGGGTCTGATGTGGTCTAATGGTAGGTATGGGGGTCTGATGTGGTCAAATGGTAGGTATTGGGGTCTGATGTGGTCTAATGGTAGGAATGAGGGTCTAATGTGGTCTAATGGTAGGTATGGGGGTCTGATGTGGTCTAATGGTAGGTATGGGGGTCTGATGTGGTCTAATGGTAGGTATGGGGGTCTGATGTGGTCTAATGGTAGGTATGGGGGTCTGATGTGGTCTAATGGTAGGTATGGGGTCTGATGTGGTCTAATGGTAGGTATGGGGGTCTGATGTGGTCTAATGGTAGGTATGGAGGTCTGATGTGGTCTTATGGTAGTCTGATGTGGTCTAATGGTAGGTATGGGGGTCTGATGTGGTCTAATGGTAGGTATGGGGGTCTGATGTGGTCTAATGGTAGGTATGGGGGTCTGATGTGGTCTAATGGTAGGTATGGGGGTCTGATGTGGTCTAATGGTAGATATGGAGGTCTGATGTAGTCCAATGGTAGGTATGGGGGTCTGATGTGGTCTAATGGTAGGTATGGGGGTCTGATGTGGTCTAATGGTAGGTATGGGGGTCTGATGTGGTTTAATGGTAGGTATGGGGGTCTGATGTGGTCTAATGGTATGTATGGGGGTCTGATGTGGTCTAATGGTAGGTATGGGGGTCTGATGTGGTCTATTGGTAGGTATGGGGGTCTGATGTGGTCTAATTGTAGGTATGGGGGTCTGATGTGGTCTAATGGTAGGTATGGGGGTCTGATGTGGTCTAATGGTAGGTATGGAGGTCTGATGTGGTCTTATGGTAGTCTGATGTGGTCTAATGGTAGGTATGGGGGTCTGATGTGGTCTAATGGTAGGTATGGGGGTCTGATGTGGTCTAATGGTAGGTATGGGGGTCTGATGTGGTCTAATGGTAGATATGGAGGTCTGATGTAGTCCAATGGTAGGTATGGGGGTCTGATGTGGTCTAATGGTAGGTATGGGTGTCTGATGTGGTCAAATGGTAGGTATGGGGGTCTGATGTGGTCTAATGGTAGATATGGGATCTGATGTGGTCTAATGGTAGGTATGAGGTCTGATGTGGTCTAATGGTAGGTATGGGGGTCTGATGTGGTCTAATGGTAGGTATGGGGGTCTGATGTGGTCTAATGGTAGGTATGGGGGCATGATGTGGTCTAATGGTAGGTATGGGGGTCTGATGTGGTCTAATGGTAGGTATGGGGGTCTGATGTGGTCTAATGGTAGGTATGGGGTCTGATGTGGTCTATGGTGTTAAATCTGTACAAAAGAGAAAAATGTCAAAGCTAACTGAAAGTTTGCCAAAGTATTTAACATTTGATTCTATAGATGTGGAAATAGATACTAAAACATAGGCAGGAAGTGAAAGAACACAATTTTGATAAAAACAAGTGACCTTTGGACAGATCTTCCGCTGATAAAGCTGTGTCTATATACAACCATTGTTACCAGGCTGCAGGTGGCCTGATACTCGGGGTTGAATGGATTAAAACATAGACAGGAAATGGTTGAAGTTAATGTGTTATTTCTGTAGCAGGCAGACATTGTTGTATATAGGTGACACCATTGTACGTGTAGGTAATGATAATAGGTCTGTAAACTAACATTACACAAATATTTCATTCAGTATTCTTATACTGTCCACAGACTGCTAATGTGAAAAATGGGTTTGTACTGACTGTGATGGGTTTGAACTGTGTTTTAGTGTTTGAATAAATATGTTTTATGTGGTGATGCCATTGTCATTGTAAGTGATATAGATTTATATACAGACCAATGTTCGAAGTCAGAACAGAGGTGGTGTAAGTTTAACAAGTACTAACGTATACTCACACATCCTAACTTACTCACCTCATCCAACCCTAAAGACAAATTCGAACTGATCCAATCACTAGTTGGAATAGTTCATTATGAAATTTAAGTTTTTTTATGCCTTTTATGAAATTTAAGTTTGGGGTTAAAATTTGGTAGTGTAAACCAGTGATGAACACCAAAAGGTTAATCTATACAAGATACTAAAGCCTCCTACGTCTGTTATATACACCTCAGGGGTAACGCAGTACAAACTCATCAGAAATCGGCACCTTTAATACAAACCTACTTATACGTTTTTGTCTTGTGAAAGCCCCTATTGAGCCAGTGCTCATGTCATTGATGGAGCAGCCCTCATGTCTTCTAACTCAACACACAGATTTGTGGGCCTGCACCTCAATCCGTCAATATTTAGATGTGGAAATATTCCAATTGATTAAAAAATGAAGCAGAAAAAAATAATCCAATTTTATGCCTTTTGTTCATGACCATGTATAATTTTGTAAGAGTTTTTCCTTTTGCTGTGAAGTGTCATCTGCTAGGATAGGATTTAGGACTGGGGACGAGGAGACAAACACCCTGAAACACTGAAATTTACACCTTATCGCACAACATTACAACGACGGAAGGGCACTCTAATTTAATGTGAAATGCATTCGTATTGCCATGTGTGTGATCTAAGATCACTTCAAGAGCTGGTGGACGAAGCTCTAAGTGATGGGAGAATTACAAATGAAAGGTTTTTACCCCCAACATCATACGGAGATAACTGTCAAATGAAGGAATCTTTGTTATCCACCTTATGATCATTGTGCTACTACTGCACGTGCATTGCATACCGACGTAACATTACGCTACCCGTCCTGTTAGGGTCCTGCTCACCGAGTCACATGGACACAGTAACAACTTCAGTGACATTGACGGGGGTAATTTAAACAATTAATCTAACCCAAGCAGCCACAAACCAGTGTCATTATTTTTGTTACTTTTAAAGTAAGTATAATCTTCCTTTTGATGCCAGCAACAGATAAGTTCTGAAAAAGTTTCAATATTTTGAGTTACTTTAATTAGTTCAGTGTAAGGCAAAGCCAGTGACTTTTAAGTTAGCCTAAGCATGGACATAAAAAAAAAAGTATTGGGAAACCCTGCATCATCATCAATTATCACTTACATGTATATAGCGGATCAAGTTATATCATTCTTCAACATAGATCATCTTTATTAAAAAATTTCTGACATGTTTATTGGTTTTATGTAAATGTGTAAGCATTTGACCTGTATTGTGGGAGTATTTCTGTTTTGTGTAAATGTGTAAGCATAATTTGACCTGCATCGGAGTATTTCTGTTTTCTGTGATTTATACAGACCCAATTGATTTTCTATAGTAAGGCACCTGACAATCGTGACAGGATATATAAATCTCACAGTGAATTATGGGATTACTCCCAGATTTTTTAACCGTTCCATTTACGCTCTGTCGTTATCCTGTTTCAGCATTGTTTTCTGTCGGCAATAACTCATATTTATTGGTAAAATTGTTTTTTTCATTTTGTTTATTTCATATTTCTCTTGAGTTAACTACCTGGGTATTTTCTTTGAGATCTGCCAGCAGGGGAGACAATCTCCTTTGTTTTATAAAATTGGCATTGGAAATATATAAATTGAGATGAATCAAATATATTTCTCAGTGTACCCTCTTATGAACATGTACAAGTAAATAAATATTACATAAAAAATTCAGACAAAGCAAACAACTTTTATCAGGATTTTGTTTTCTATCAAACATGTTTGACAACTCATTCAGGTTTGTCTGCAGCCATTTTTAGAAATTGTCGGATAGTTGCCTTGGAAACCATTTCTCAAGGTCAGTTTCAAGAATGAAGGTCAGACATTCTATCTAAAGTAATTAAGGCATTAACCAAAGAAAGTGACACATTTCATTGATTCCAGCTGTGGTGCCAAAATAAATATTATCTACACTACAAAAAATCCAGTAGAAGCCAGTTCAATAAACACTTTAAAATCCAAAAGGTTTTTTCTAAAGAATGTTAGCTAACAAGTAACATGTTATTTGAACATGTTGTCAAAGTAACGTCTTTATTTTGAAAATTTAGATTACAAGTTTCTTATTAAATTTTCTAAATAATCTACGGATAAAAGTAGAGGCAGACCTGCCTACTGCAGATTAGGTTGTTTTTCCTCAATCAAATTAGAAAATAATCAATCCATACTCCGAGATGGTAGATCTAAGTGGCGCCCAGAAATGGACGTACCACTTTGAAAGGGCAAGATGTCAATTCAATTTCTGTTCTTCCCCAATGGTGACATAGATTTAATTTAGAAGGTAAACTACCCAGTAAAGAGAAAGTCGCACTATTCTTTTTGCTTGAAAGGTAATACAATTTTCAAAAGTGATTGCTTCTAGCCGAAAATCAGATTTAAAATGTTGGTGGGTTCGACCACAGACGCCAGGTATTGGTGATCATATTTACACCAGACAGAGGCGACAGTCTGACCCTACGAGAGGTCAGGCTATACCCACTTCATGTTTCCTTAATAAAACATGAACAACGTGGATTAGAAGCTTCCGCCAGAATAACCTTTGACACAACATCCGCTCACGACAGACCTGAACCACGCCAAAAACGCTCCAGAAAACAAGATCGGCAGCATTTTCCTCGGATGAATCTTTGTCTTTAAGAAAGATAGGAAGCTACATATATACACTGCTCGCTGGCAGCCATGACACCCGCGTGTAACAATTCTCACAGAACAGCAGAAGGAAAAATGTAAAAAAGTACAAAGACATGCTTTGATGCATGATGTTGTATATATGGATATAGATTTAGCACTGTGCAGTAGGTATAGCAACAACGTAACATGGATCTCGATCTACCAGCATCCTTCAGCGTTCAATTATCACACTATACACCGAGTCAAAGACACACAGTCTTATAGAAGCATCCGAAACAGAACCTGATTAATCCTACTTAACTCAATTTCCATTGATTTTGCTAACCTACAAGTTGGTATTAATTTTCTTGAAATCGCATTTGAGGTGCGAACATTGACGCTTCGTACACTTCTGGCTCGGTAGACAATCAGTCTTTCTCGCCTTGGGTAAATTAGCTTATGACGATGCGCAGCTCTATCCCATGGGGACACCAGGAAATGCATGCGGTCTTCAAGTGAGTTCGTCAAGTTTCACTCAGTGAGTCGAATGTGTTAGCTAATGCGGTAAATAAGATGGTACAAATTTTATTTCCTTCATTCTAGTTATTTAAAGTATTCATTTTGAGGTGTAACTATAGCGATGGCTGAAAATGCCTGAAAGGGATGAATTAAACGTCAAATGGAAGATTGGGTGAAATGATATTTCCAAAAGATGGGTGGTGCCGTTAAAAGGGTGATTATCGTAGACGGCCTGGAGCTGATTTTATGGGCGTGAATTATGTTGTACTTCATGAGCAAAATTAAGTTGAAAAGGTTTAAACGTTGACCAATGGTTCAATTGAATTAATCGGTGGATGAAACCCTGTGCATGGTATTTAGGAATGTTGCTGATTACTCTGGCTAATAAATACTCTTTATGGACAATTAACATGTCAGCTCTCATATCCAACCTATTGCCATCACCATTCAAAGTGCAAGAATGGAAATTTACATGAAATTCTTGCCTAAAAGGTATAACTGATTGAGTTAAAAGGCATCCTAACAACGACTCAAATAGTTGGTTTGAAATTCCGGTCCCTGTCCTTTTGGGTTGTAGGGGTCACTGATTGGTTGCTTGGGTTTGCGATTAGCTCCACTTGTTTTGCTGTGAAGTGCATGCTAGATAATATACATGCTACATAGCTATGTGATTGGGCGTACTTGTTTCAATACAGAGAATAGGTTAGATAGGCAAAGTACGCCCGAGTTGCTGACATCAGGGAATATTTGGAAATGCCAGCCTATATACATATAATCAGGTTATATAATCAACAGCTGTTTCTAGACAATTGTTCTGATTAAATTCCTGTGTCATTGATTTCAGTATGTACTTTAGTAAACACCAAATACTGATCTGAGACCCTTAAAATAGCGTCACATCCAGAAATTAACAAGCCCAGACCTTAATCACAGTGTCTGTACTGTGGAGACTTGTTAGGGACAGCATCAAGAATCAGTCTCCACTGAGGAAGTACATCCTTGCTCCAATAAAGATTCAAACTTTGACAATGTCTCAATGATATATGTATAAGGATAGAAAGTAATTTTTTTTTAGCTTTCAGAGCACTCATGTATATAAAAATGACTTTTAAAATAAAAATGTTTTTTAATTTATATTTTCTCCTATAATCAATTAATAGATTACCTGCATTTAAATGACATAGGTGGAACAACCTGAATTTGAATCAAATTGGTGTCAATGATTAACAGTTGTCAGTAGTGTCAATGATTAGCATTGTAAGTCGTATGAGCATTTGATGCAGGGGCGTTCTCCATGTTATTAAAAGCAAAGCGACAAGACTGTGTTATGTCTTTGCTTTCATGCTCACATGAAAAGCATTTCTGCTGGTAATGTTCATATAGTGTGTTCCAGCGCAAATGTAAATATATGGGTTTTATTTCTTGTAAATTGTGTAATAAGTTAATCTTGACATACATTTGAACTGCGTTAATTGAAATTGGAAGGACCATTGGAAAACGTCAAGGGTTTCTCCATTATCTGAGTTTAACGAGTTTGGTTTGAAGTTCAGCCAGAATGACAAAATACTTCAAATTAAACACAGTCTTTAGGAGAGTTTGAGATAGCAATAAGGTCAGACTGTTACAATATGTTCAAACAGTTTTTTTTTTTCAAACAGTTTTTTTTGTTTTTTTGTTAACGTTTTCTTCTCGTTGGAAAGTATGATTTATGTAAAGATTATTTTACACAACCAAAAGATGTTTATGTGACAATTCGATGACTGGTATGATATGTACCCTGTCACCTTCATCAGACTAATGACCAACAAAGCGTATGCATACAACAATTGCAAGATTTTTTTTAAATGTAGTTCAAACACTTAATAGAGAGACACCTTATTATATATATTCCATAATATTACCGAAGTTTCCAAAATGATCATCTAAAAATATTTAATAGGGGGATTCTTACTCACTAACCCATTATACTACAGATGATAAGATATTCTGATCCCGATATTATTGAATGAGGTATTCAGACACCTCCGCTTGGTATATAATACCTGTATGGACGAGATGTACGTTGCGTGTAAACGTAGGAACACCCTCACCCGTGCCGTGCTACCTGTCCTCGTTAGTTACATTAATTACACACACTTATCGCTGCAGATCTTGACACCGCAGTCTTTGATGGACACACGGTTTATGCCTAGTCCCTAACCTTGCTTCAACATTGCAGGTGCTCGTACAATTCACTGCACATCTTAATTAAAATTCTTCCATGCAGTCCACCGCTGATGCTACGATGATGCAGCCATACTTTCAACATGGACAAAACTCGTATATCCAGGACTAAATCTGGAAAATCTGCCATCTGTCTCAAAAAATCAATCTTTTAAGAACTTTTTGCAGGATGACATCACAAAAAAAAGAAAGAATTAAAACTAAATCTCAGAATTCCCATCTGTATTCCTCTGTGTTTGGTAAAGCCTATTGGGATTCTTTTGGCTATGCAGGCCAGTAGCCTCAGGCTACCTTTTTTTTTTAATTCTTGCATAAAAAATCTACATTTTAATCATGAATTCAAATTACAACATTCCAGTCATGTTGGAAACTACCTAATTACTTTGTTAAGGAAATTTCATTTGGAGTTAATCGCCACCCTGCCTCTGCTGCCATTTCAGCCTTTAAAAAAAACAAATGCATAGCAATTCGTTCAAACATAAAACAATTTATTCTAGCACAAATATTTTGAAATTTCTTTAATTCCCTCCTCACAAATTATTTATTGGGTTATTTTTGCTGCTGTGATGATTTTTCAGTCATAGATTTGGTAAATAGAGTATGATGTATCTCATTGGGGATAAAAACTGAAGACACAAGGCTGTTGAGTTAGTAACACTGAAGTTTTAGCTGGATGAAAACATTTGTAGAAGTCAGAAACGTATTGAACATTTTCTCACATACCGCATAAAGATAAATACTATACAGTTGGCAGAAAGGCCCGACAAATGTTTCCATGTCTTTGCAAAGAAATGTTTGGCTCTTTTTCAACAAGCAGTAGACAATCTAAATGAATTTTCTCAATTTCGTTTCTTATCGCCTTTTGTAACAAGAGAATAGTTTGGCAGTTGTTCAAAGAACCCTGTAGTTCAATAAACCGGTCCAAATTTCTAAGATAAGTTCCTGGAGATATGTAGGCTGGACATCCACACAAATCTTTACCAGTTCCGAAGATGACCATAAAAAAAATCAAAGGTAACAAAAGAACTGGCGAGTTTACGGAGACTTATGGTCGCTATAGATATTTCCAAGGTTCCCCACCAAACTTGTATTGATTCGGAACTTGTGATAAAAGTTGTAGCAACATTAGGACAGTCTTATCAGTTCTACCGACCATCAACTATTGGTCATTGATGATTCCAACACAAATACCGAGGCCTGTTAGAAAAAAACATTACCACAAACATGTGTAGGTCTCCTAGACTGTATAATTGTGTATTGCTGACATCGGAAACACATTAATATCTCTGTGCGACGGTGTTTATATAGCCTGTTAGCTCCCCTTCCCTTCAAACCGTATTAGAACGTAGAGTAACATGACCAGTTCAGTATAATAATCGTAGGCTCTAAACCTTTAATACTTTTCACTATAAATGCGAGACTGCCATAATTATATGTGTATTTCGGTAGGAAAGACATTACGGTACAGAACATCCCCTTGACTTAGAAGAGTTGTATTTATTTATAGTTACACCATCCGAACAGTATTATCATATATATCGCAGCTGCCATATCGATAATTATACAGAAATGATATCCAAGGAGGAGAAGTTGCGACAGAAAATGGCCGTGGATGAATCTGTAGGGTACAATAACTATACAATATACTATACTCCTACGATACCGCTCGTCCATCTAACATCCTGGCACTTACTACTCACAATGGCCGCCCCTTTCCAATAAACCAAGACGGTGCAAATGGATTGGGTATGAAAACAAAAGCATCCAGCTCACTAGGGATTCATTTTATATAGATTTATATATTGCTAGATTGTCATTTATGATTTTGTTGCATCTAGACCCGATGATACATTCTGACATAGTGAAATCACACAGATCTTTATCACCCATATTGACAAACACAAATTATTAATAAAACATTACTCAGAGTGTTCAGTTATCATTGTTTTTTTTAAGATTTCAGATTAACAGCTGACAATGGGAAAGGCAAAATAAATTCCATTCTTTAATTCCGCCATCAAATTTTTAACCAGGGGCAAGACAGAAAATTTTAAACTGTTTTTCTTGAGATATTTTCTAGATGTAATACCTATATGCCATATCAACATTTAAAAGCTAGCCTCTTTATATTTGTTTTTCGTTTTTTTTCAAATATTTGAATAACAAGAATCATGAAAATGTTTAATTTTCTCTCTGCCGCCCAAGCAAAAAAGGTAAAAAATCAGATGCTTTCAATTTGCTTCAAATCAAACAATATTTGTGTATTTTTTTTGAGTTGGTAGTTTTCATTAGTGAACAAGATTGCAACCCAAAGGCAATGCTTGTACCACACTTTAAAATAGCAGTTGAAACTCAAAACTGACTTGACAAAATATCGTAATCTTACAAAGAGGTAGAGCATTTACTCATATATACATCACACAGATAGTATTACCAAGAGCGATGGAGCTTCCTCAGAATGAGTCTTCCACATACCACTCCATAGGATCTTCTGATCTCTTGGTAATGAATTGACCTTGGATTTGGAGGATAATTACACTTAATTAAGGAATATTCTAAAATCAATGAATACGATAAGGAACAAGGGACTGAATTACCTCCACAGGAAGTTGCTGTCAATGGCAGCCATTGTAGCCCAATCACTATGGCAACAAAGAAATTCTCAGTTTTCTTATAAAAAGGAAAGATTAGAAAAAAAGGTCTTCAGTATGATGGAGGCAAAATAGCTTCTCTTCTGTCTGGCTTATTATGGGAATGACTATATGGATTTAGTAGCAAAACAATATTTAGGTAAAATAGGTATTGAAAATTTTGCATTTTGAGAGTCTTCTTTATGAACATAGTCTAAATTTTCTACAGATCTAATTAAGACACTCATATCTCCTGGGTAAATGCCAACCTGCAATGATTTTTTTACGAGGATATAATTTCATTCAGGATATGTCTGTCATAATTGATGGTAACTATCTTGGATTAAGAATCAGAAATATCTGATGTTAATTGAGAAATCTCTTAAAGGTCACAAGCTCAGTTGGTCAAAATAATTCAAATTGTTCATTCTTAGTCAACACTTGATCTATACTTAAGAACATAATTATGTATTTTCCATTGCTCTAATGAACTAGTTACTGGCCGCATAGATCTTGTGTTAATTAAACTATTAAAAGTACAATATCAATATGGTGCTGCTTAAATATTTCTTTCATAGCAATATGTAAGAACATATTTCTTTATTATTCCTACAAAGTATCAAAGATATCTATAAAAGTTTTCAAATTTCAGCTGTAAGACAAATTAGATTTCCAGGACAAAATGCTGTTCCCAGGACAACATCTAGGAAGTTTTTCTATCCTAGTTTTTCCTGAAAAGTTTCTTGGGATATATTGAGCTTATTTTTTATTTTAATCATTAACTCAAGCTCAATTAAGGCATTATAACATGCCAGGGATGGATAATGGTAGACAGATTATACAAGTAACAGAGAAAGCCATTTCGCCTCTGTACTAAGGCTTTCTGCACAAACCTATGTTAACTACCAATAGACATGTAAATGTACTACAATAGTGTATCAATTCCATGATTATAGTGCTTTAACAACCATCCTGTAGAATGGTATTATTCTGCAAGTGCTAGAGTACAGACATAATATTACCTCTTAAAGAAACATTACAGTACAATGGTTACCATAGAAACCAATTACACTTCCCAAAATCTAGATCACTTCAACACTTGACAAGAGTCTGTCTTGGCAGTAAATCTATGTAATGTAAAATAGACAATGAAGACCATGCTTAATTTCCCCTTACAACAGATAGAGATTCTCATCACAATGCAATGTTGCTATAGTAACAAAAACATTTTAAAGAAAAGAGACCACCTGTGTTGAAAATTACCTGCAACCCCGAGCCATTCACAGTGTAAAGGAAAATTTATATCTAGGGCAATATTTATCGCTTACTAATGAAACTTCTTGAAATAGAAAATCAAAATAAACACAAATCTAATGAACTCATTGCCAGAAGTTATAAATGGTTGAAGACTTTTGAAATTAGTTAAATTCTGTTGTTTAGACTACTTGTGAAAGTGCACGCACTTTTCGTTCGCCCACTGACACTTCACCAAAATAAAACACAACTTGCCGTCAGATTTATAAATGGATCAGATTGGTGCAAGTTCAGAAAGTGTTTTCATTACATTTTCTGCCACAATGTGAGGTATTTAAACAACAGGGTGGCCAACTGTAATACAAATTACGCCTAGATTCAATCGACAGTTTCCAGAACTGAAATAAAAGGCGCCATCATTTACAATGTTAAATATAATCTGTTCCTTTCATTGGTACTGTAGAAAAAAACCCTTTCACTTTGACAAATTTGTAGGAATGACCTAGAAGGTCGTTCTCCTGAAACTTCTCTTTCCAATATCACAGCATTCAGATTAAAAACTTGTCATTCCAAAAAAATAAGCATTCCAATTATTCAACTTGCAGACAATTTACAGCGAGCAGACGACAGTTTCCTGACATTTTTGTTCACTTTTGTGTAGCTTTTCTTTAGAAATGATTTAAACGAAAACCATGTTCTGCGAGACAAAAAAAGCCCACCAAAACAAATATGAATTCATCGAAAAACCAAACCGACATCATTACTCAGACAAAATACAAATTTTCCACTTGTCTTCTCCAGTCTCGATCCTCTGCACGATTTATGAGCTCTCTCAATAAGTTCCTAGCCAACAGTCTTCTGTAATTAAAGGTTTCTAACATATGCTGTGTTAATGATTCCTCGCCTTTCACGACCACCAATTGTATGGCTCAGTGAACACAAATCCAATTTAGGGCGCAATGCGGACATAAGCTAAAGGGAGGGATGGCATGATGGTGCTGGTAGTTTACCATTAATTAAAAGATTCAGTTCTGTCACATGTAATAACTAGGGAATTAGGCATGCAGAGCGAGCTCTCCAGTTGTAAGAATGAAGGTAGAATCAGTCCTGATATGTCTATAGCTCTTCATTAACGGAGATAAAATGTATAGTAGTGCTATCGGAGGAATTGTCAGGTACTTTTTGTATTCATTAATTTGAAAATGTATCTTAATTAAGCAAACTTCAGATGGAGTCAACTGAACAAATATACTACATATATATATTTAATTTATATATTTGATTTTTACTTTAAAAAACAAATCGTTGTTATAATATTGAATTCTTATGCACAACTTTCATGCTTAAAAAAACTTATATTACCGAAAGACGATGACGGCAAAGATGGTCATCTTGGTCACCCTAATGGCATTGTGGTTAAGTCACAAGAAGGAGTATTTTTATCAGATAACTGTATACTTGGTATAGTAACGGAATGGAAACCAATACCGTATTCGCCGTAATCAGCACACAGGGCCCCTAAATAATTGGTTCCAAAGGGGGTACTTAATAGGATAACAAAACTTAGATCTGGATGAATAATGTTTTCTAAAGTAAATAAGTATGATGTATTGTAACCAGAATGGGTAGTTATCATGATGCGTTACATCATGGTCATCCATTTTGGACAATCTGTAAACATATTACCAATATTTGTGTTTTTTTTCATCTTGTAGACATACGCACCATGAGGTTTAGTTGTGTCTTGTTTAAAAGGGGCAGTTATATAATACCCTCGTAGAAGGGGGGAAGGGGGCGCCTATAGGGGGGAAGGGCACTTATTATGCGAATATGGTATGCCTGCAACATTTGTATCAAACTTACTTAAAACAAGAGGCCCAGAGGGCCTGTATCACTCACCTGGATACATTGGTATCTAGATAATCATGGTAAAATATTTTGTTTTTGGCCCCGCCCCTCAGCCCCCTGGGGGGGGGGATCAGTCCACTATTAGTACAATTTTGAATCCAGAGCACCTAGAGATGCTTCCTACTAAATAAGTTCCAATCAGTGGTTATGGAGAAGAAGTTGCTTAAATCAATAAAGCTAGATAATCCTTTTTGGCCCTGCCCCTCAGCCCCCTAGGGGGTCAGTCCCACCATGAGTACAATTTTGAATCCTGAGCACCTAGGGATACTTTCTGCCAAATAAGGCTGATTTCCAATCAGTGGTTATGGAGAAGAAGTCGCTTAAACCAATATAGCTAAATAACCCTTTTTGGCTGTGCCCCTCAGCCTCCTAGGGGGTCAGTCCAACCATTAGTACAATTTGGAATCATAAACACCTAAGGATGCTTCCTGCCAAATTAGGTTGATTTCCTATCAGTGGTTATGGAGAAGAAGTCATTTAAAAAATGTTGATGGACGACGGACCCCACGGTATGGCATCAGCTCACCTTGGTCCTTTGGACCAGGTGAACTAAAAATAATATTGATGAATATATGAAAAATTCCTTAACATTTGAATTACATAAACACACATTACTACATGGTCTCTTTATGGAAACTGTTATTGCATGAACTATCAAATTTGGTTTTGACAAAAAAAAGCAACCCAAAAAACACTTGTTAAAAAAGAATTTTAAGATGTTAAACAAGCAAATAAAATGTTGAACAAACAAAATGTGTGCAGCACTATTTTTCAGGATGTTAATAACCTAAGCGAGGTATTCCCACTGAAAAGAAACTACTTGAATTTCTTTGTGAATTGAATCGCAGACTGTTGTTGTTAATCGGTGCATATGAGAATCCATTTCAAAAGACGCAGAGCCACTTAAGATCTCACTCCAACAGTTAGAGTGCATCAGGACCAGCCATACATGAAGAATCTAAACAGACAGGCAAAGCTGCATTCTTCTTCTAGCTCTACCATCCAACTGGATATTGTCCTAGACATGGGTTCCAGCACCGAGACACACGCCCAGAAACGCCCCAGTTTACTGTCTGTGGTAGCATGATACCGCCTGGTTCTCCGCTCTTATGTCATAAAATGTTTTCCCATTTCCTGTTACTAGGAAATGAAGGTGTGGTATTTTTGAAGTCTGCCCACCAGGAATGTTGTACTATATGTGTGGTAGCAATCTTGTTTAGCAGATTGTCATTGCTATAATAAATACATACTGTAGACCAAAATAAATTGGCTCTATTCATGTCAACAACTTCACACTATTTCTCATGATATGTATGAAAAATCCTGGTTCTATTAATTTTGCTGCCTCTAGTTCGAAATAAGCATTTTTTCTGTAACTTCATGTTCGCAAAATAGTATTCATGGATGTGATGCACTTGCTAACATCACATCCCTCACATCAAGCATTTCATATTACACATGTTCTAGTGTGTAGGTCTTTAATTACAAAGGTAGGCTATATCTGTGATTTCACACCCCTCCATCATCTGACAGGCCCTTCAGACTTGTCACGGGATCAATATTTACATCTAATCTCGGTTCAATGCGGATTTAATAAAAGGTGACATCCCATATGGTAACAATGAGATTATTTCTATACAACTTTTTTTTAAGCATTGGCAGCATTTTGTCAATATTTCATACTTTTCTCCTTTTTAAAGATCAACATATATTTAATGATCACGATTAAAACATTGTGTCAAAGCTTTTCAAATCTCTGGACACAAAATCTATATATCTGTATAAAAAATTGTGTAAATATTGAAATAATGTAGCCGAGTCTAGCTGATGGCTCTAAACAATTGTTCAAACACCGAGACCACTTATACACCTGGGGCGATGTACGCCATCAGATCAATTTTGTCGATACACATATTTTTTTTTTTTTTAATATTCATGCATCGAGAAAATGGTGGTTGAATTTTGTTTTGTTTGCTTTTTGTGATAAAATGAAATAGCCACCTCAGCTAAAAGAATAAAGAATTTCTGCTACCTTGCTGATGATAAAATTACATCAATGCATTATGTGAAAGAATTCCGCTGACATCGTACACAGATTGGCCTGCTTATCTCCCTTACTGGCCAGGCGAGAAAAACTCAGAAACACCAACTGATGGTTTGAAGAGAGGGGTGAAATTCCTATGAATGCTGTATCGTAATTAAACACCATCTATGCAAATAGGGCGATAACATCAGACATAAAATCCAAACCCCTACCAATAAACTAGCAAACAATGGGCTTTAAAAGAGTTCTTTATCTTGCATATTTTAAGCAGACAAGGCAATGGATCCCGAGGGATCAACAATATTTAGATTCTACAACAATTCTTTTTTACTACAGCTTTTTTATCTAACTAATTTGTAACGAAATGGACCATTGATAAAAAAAAAAATTCAGATTGGAATCACCATCAACAATATAATGTGTAACAGCATTTAAAACAGAATTCCTTTGTTTTTACAGAGCATATGGTTACGAGATTTTATGTTGACACAGAAACAATGCACAGTTACACAAGTCCCCATAGATTACCATCAATATAAATGCTCGCTTCATCACAACAAATTGCCCAATGTCTCGTTAACCAACTCAAAACACAATGCAACTGAGGACTGTAATGAAAATTGTGACAGTGTCTCTCCCCGATACCCCCCACTCCACCGCCACCACCGTCCCTTCACATCTGTGAACACAGACCCCCTTGCCACTCCACAATCACATACTAATAACAAGTTAAACCCAGATAAAAAAAGCAACTGTCCTGTTCTCTTCATTGGTCCTCCTCCCTGGTGCTTTAAAACTCAGCCCAAGGTGCTATAATAACAACCAGAGCCATGAGCCCTGTCTCCTGTAAACCTTTAACCCACACCGCTCGTGCATTGATCGAGTCCCTCCCCAGACCTAGCCGATAGCCGCGACACAAGCCAAACAACCATACAAAGGTCCCTTCCTACCCCCTCCTCTCGTACCTCTTCTCTGGCAGAGTCGCACAACAAACAATGACTCATCACTGTCACCAAATTTTCTACATGATTAAGAATTCTGATGCAGACAGCTTTTGTCTCCCACTATTGGAATTTATTTGAAATGCTCTAATCCGAATTGATAGCTAGCAACCAGAAACTGCAGCTATTTTCATAGAAATACAGAGAGGCGTTAATTTCGAGAAATGCAAGGCCCCAATTTGGTGTTATTTAAGTTTGATTTAGACACAACAAAGAACAAGAAGCGTATTCATTAGCAGTCTGGCCCACTTTGATTCAGTGCCGTGCTTTCTTTGTTTGCGACACTGTTCAGGGTTTTAGTATTAATTTCTAGAAATTATTTTGACATTAATTAAACAGAAATAACCGTCTTTCAAGCATTTGAGCAAGAGGAGAAATGATTGGCAATATAGTGTCGCAGGGAGCAAGGACAATCTTGAGTCTGCTCGAAGATTTGTTTCATCCCAAAATCGGTTCCCAGGGTCGCAGAAATGTTTGGAATGCATGTCGTAACAACAGTTTTATTCTACTTAAATGAAATTACCCTGTGACACCCCTCCGATTTTCCTCGAAACACAATAAAATGTTAGGATGCCTCAAGGTCTAGGAAGTTATTGAGTTAAAACCACATGACCTTTTGTTTAAACAGGTATTATTTTCAAATTTAAATATCACCTCCTTCTCCTTCTCTAACGGCCTTAAAGTCTGGTTAGTTCAACATCACCGTGGTAACACCTGTTAAATCGTCAGACCATATGCAACCCTGATTATACAGAAGACTAAATATCAGTATTGTCGTCTGATCAGTTAGAAACAACAAACTATCCTGATGATAGACCAAACCAGCACATATCTACCTCTAGAAACAGTCCTTATAACATATCAACCTACCATCCTGTCAGAGGACCATTCAAACGAAGCAAGGAAAACGTTCCTAAAGTATGAAACAATCTGTATGACAGCCTCCTCCGGAGACTAATTGGACAATCCTTCTGAAGACCAATATCATGAGAAGTCGCACAGAGAAATTACTTTTTTACGTGAATGACATTTGATCATTCTCTGATCATAAGACTCAACGAACTTTGTACTTTGTTATAATTGTTCCCACAGCCAAGTTTCTACGACATACTTTTTACACTAAAGTAACATCTTCCCAAGATAATGGACTAACATTAGCTCAGCTATACTGACAAACTCCTCAACTAATAGGCCATAAAACTTACCCACAAAACAAAGATGTTCGGTAGGTCATATCGGTGATACTACCTTGCGTCTTTGTCCTACCTTAGTTCTCATACACACACAGCAGATGAGGTAAACTGTTAGCGTAATCAACATTTAATGACTGAATCAAAATTATGACGTATGACTTTTTGAAATGTACTATATTCGCACGGTAGTTATATTTAGAATATGAATTATTTATCAAACTTTCTTCTGTATAGGATTCTTTGAGATTTTATTGAGAAAAAAACAAACAGAAAATGAATTGGTTTGTAATATCACAATATCACAATAAAGTGGCTGTTGAGGTGGTCGCTTCACGAAGTTTATATTTATTTAAATATATACATGATATGATGATTAGAATAACTTCATTAAAATTGACATATGCACCAATACTTGAAAAAAATCATGACAATAAAAACAATTCTGGCATAGATAATTTTTGGACTACATTTTGTTTTACAAATTAAACCTTTCAGACAACCTTGTTGATGAAAACATCTCTGTTAATTATCAAAGACATTTTGAATACAGACATATGAAGATAAAAGGCTCCCCAAAAAAATACAGGGCAAATAAAAGACCTCCCTTCTGTACACAAATAACCCTGTACAACATCTAGAGGAGAAATAACAAGGCTTTCCAACATTAAACGACAAACCATTCTCATAAATATCTTAGAGGCATTGCTTTAGCAATACCTGGGTGTTGGAGACAATTCTCCGGAGTGTTTGCTCACTTTCGTCTATAAAGGCGACGTCTTTATATTTCATGAGGAAATTCCATCACATTTCCGCCATGGATGTTCTGCCCCAACATGAGTCGTAAAAGATGGCTTTAAAACTCCTGATTGAGGTCATCAGAAATCCATTATCTGAGGAACATTGAGCTACAAATATCACCCATTACTTGATACTGTGGCCCTAATCCTGCTGTGCATCGTTCCTTCCCCCATTTGGCTCTCGCTCCATGACGACTGGTCATTTCCATCAAATCAGGTCCGAGATTTGCACATAAATGTTGCCAGTATGCAGGTTTGTAATTAACTCGGAAACTGGTGATGCAAAAGATGGCGTAGGTAATGAGTCACATGGTTAGTGTTGCCTGTCACGTTGATTTACCAACATCAATCACTGTCGGACACAAATTGCTTTGAGTGAGGACAGCTTTAAACAACAAAGAGTCTTTCAGGGTTTTAAACAATCAGAGGCTACAATTTTAGTGACTTGAGAAAAGAATTAGTTTCTGTGCGACTGAAATGAAGGAATCCTGTCTTCTGGCACTTCATACAGACTATTATTTCTAAACTTTAATTACACAAACAACAGCACACATTAGTTCTAATAGTGATCCAGCAGAGCTTCCACTGATAGAAGTAACATACCAAATACTGTCATCATAGATTAAATTTTTTCAACCCAAAACATAAACATGAAAAAAAGTGAATTTATCGTGACAAGCTGATCAGTTTAAGTGAATGTTAAGGGCATAACTTATACAATTCACCTTCAGGCACCTCCTCCCTCAGTAATATGGCTCACTCTTCAAAGGTATCAATGTTCAGTGATGTTGTCCTTCCCTGATTTACCAATATTAATATTTATTTCTAAATATAGCAATTCACTCTTCAAAGTTAATTTGTTCCGATGTTCACTGATATAACTCTCTATAAAACCAGAACAAGGTCTGAAGGATGTTGTTCCCAAATAAACTTGTTCACAGGTATTGCTCTTGGTAAATCCAAGTACAAAAAGATGTTGTTCTTGGAATAATCTTGTTCACTGATATTACTGTCTGTAAAACCAGGTACTAACCATTCCATTTGAAGTCATCTTGTTCACAGGTATTACTCTGTAAAACCAGGTTCAAACCATTCCGTTTTGAGTCATCTTGTTCACAGGTATTACTCTGTAAAACCAGGTACGAACCATGTCGTTTTGAGTAATCTTGTTCACAGGTATTACTCTGTAAAACCA
Source organism: Mimachlamys varia (assembly GCA_947623455.1). NCBI lineage: Eukaryota > Metazoa > Mollusca > Bivalvia > Pectinida > Pectinidae > Mimachlamys > Mimachlamys varia. Next base: position 7,032,362 of record OX392534.1, read on the forward strand.
GGTACCAACCATTCCGTTTTGAGTAATCTTGTTCACAGGTATTACTCTGTAAAACCAGGTACCAATTAACCATTCCGTTTTGAGTTATCTTGTTGACAGGTAACTCTCTGTAAAACCAGGTACGAACAATGTTGTTCTCGTAGTTTTTATATCGTCATTGTGACCCAGTTTTAATGGATCATTGAGAGACAAGAAACAGTAAACTGTTCAATTACCCAGAAGCCATGTTTCTCATTTATTATACAAACAACAATGTCCCATCTTGCTTGTCTTAAAAGAAGATTTCACATTTATTTCTGTCTCAAATCCACCCCTGCCCCTGAAGGTCAGAGGAAAGGTTAGGATAAATGGCTTTCTCTGCTGGTAGAACAAAGAACTTAAATCCTTGTGGTAAAAATAGTGAACTTTTCCTGGAAGGATAAAACTATTAATTTCCAACCCACTACGAGACAGAGGACTTGCAGGCACAGTTCTCATATGTCATTGGTTTGGTGTGTCTGTTGTACAGGAAATCTGCCATTTCTTGTTGGGGCACGGCAATAGTTTTTATTTTTAGGAAACAAATATGAATCTTTTCGGGCTCTTGTTTATCCCCTATGTATTACGTTCAGAATTAAGTGATAATTTCTCTGATTTGATTTACTAGTGCTTCAAAGTTTTGCCCGATATCCAACTATATTCAATCTATTGCAGTTTATTCATGACTCTTAAAAGAATAAATAGCTGATCAAGCTTTCAAATGACCTGGAAGCAAATACAGATCTTTTGTAAGTTTTTAACCAATTTCTTCATGGAAAAAAGTCTGATTTTTAAGAATTTCCTCTGCATAACATTTTCAATAAAATACCAGTAAATGTTTTCCCTTTTCACCATTTTCCGACATTCCAGAAGCTAACCAGGACAAACCCAATCGTTGGGATAAGATAAAACAGATCAACACAAATCCTTCAGAGATTCAGGCTTTGATGGCGTAACCATAGCATTGCCAAGGCAATGGCTCGGATCAAGGTCGTAAGAAATACAGAGAAAGTGGTTGAAAACTAGAAATTCTGACAGGAATAGTGAAATAGAGGGCGAATCCATCTCCGTGTCTGCATTATTGATAAACGTGTTATCAGTGTACTTACAGACTACACCGTAGCCCTACACATCACTGTGGCTATGATGCAGTGTCATCGAGACTAAACCCACCAGGGACTCCCGCCCGTATCTTACCAATATTCTACATAAGCATTGCGACATATACGTCCAAACGGTGCCCCATACGTGCCATAAAACCTATACTGCTCCATGTAAAAACTAATGAATATGTCTACATGGCTATAAAGTTTGCTTCTAGACTGGCCATCAAGGTTTCTGAGGAGACCAGGAGACACGTAAGGACGATATTTGACCTGCTGTTGTATATATATGATATACACTGTGGTGAAGATTGGTTTCCTTTTGAAGGTTTTAATGCCTATGACACACATGAACCTACAGTGATATGACAACTCTGACCTGCTTGACATTGGATTTAGAACTACTTCCTGGTCAAGTGGACTTAAAAATAACTGATGCATCCGATTTACCTTAATTATAAAATTTCTGTAACGCTATAGATTCCAATTTCACCGAGAATTCCAGGTAGCCCATTAGACATTAATAAATAATGAAAAATCTTTGATTTGGCTTAAAAGACCACCTGTCTAAAAAGACCCCCTGTCTATAAAGACCACCTGTAGTGTATGAAGACAACTTTTCTACCAAGAATACCTGTCTATAAAGACCACCTATAGTGTATGAAGTCAACCTTTCTACAAAGACCACCTGTATATTAAGATCACCCATAGTGTATGAAGACAACCTGTCTACCAAGAACACCTGTCTATAAAAACCATCCATAGTGTATGAAGACAACCTTTCTACCAAGAACACCTGTCTATAAAAACCATCCATAGTGTATGAAGAAAACCTTTCTACCAAGAACACCTGTCTGTAAAGACAACCTGTAGTGTACGAAGAAAACCTTTCTACCAAGAACATCTGTCTGTAAAGACCACCTGTAGTGTATGAAGACAACCTTTCTACCAAGAATACCTGTCTATAAAGACCACCTGTAGTGTATGAAGACAACCTTTCTACCAAGAACACCTGTCTATAAAGACAACCTGTAGTGTATGAAGTCAACCTTTCTACCAAGACCCCCTGTCTATAAAGACCACCTGTAGTGTATGAAGACAACCTTTCTACCAAGAATACCGTCTATAAAGACCACCTGTAGTGTATGAAGACAACCTTTCTACCAAGAATACTTGTCTATAAAGACCACCTGTAGTGTATGAAGACAACCTTTCTACAAAGAATACTTGTCTATAAAGACCACCTGTAGTGTATGAAGACAACCTTTCTACAAAGAATACTTGTCTATAAAGACCACCTGTAGTGTATGAAGACAACCTTTCTACCAAGAATACTTGTCTATGAAGACCACCTGTAGTGTATGAAGACAACCTTTCTACCAAGAATACCTGTCTGTAAAGACCACCTGTAGTGTATGAAGACAACCTTTCTACCAAGAATACCTGTCTATAAAGACCACCTGTAGTGTATGAAGACAACCTTTCTACCAAGACCCCCTGTCTATAAAGACCACCTGTAGTGTATGAAGACAACCTTTCTACCAAGACCCCCTGTCTATAAAGACCACCTGTAGTGTATGAAGACAACCTTTCTACCAAGAATACCTGTCTATAAAGACCACCTGTAGTGTATGAAGAAAACCTTTCTACCAAGAATACCTGTCTATAAAGACCACCTGTAGTGTATGAAGACAACCTTTCTACCAAGACCCCCTGTCTATAAAGACCACCTGTAGTGTATGAAGACAACCTTTCTACCAAGAATACCTGTCTATAAAGACCACCTGTAGTGTATGAAGACAACCTTTTTACCAAGAATACCTGTCTATAAAGACCACCTGTAGTGTATGAAGACAACCTTTATACCAAGAATACTTGTCTATAAAGAAAACCTGTAGTGTATGAAGACAACCTTTCTAACAAGAATACCTGTCTATAAAGACCACCTGTAGTGTATGAAGACAACCTTTCTACCAAGAATACCTGTCTATAAGGGTTCCTATCATTTACATCATCTAAGTCTTTTCATCATTTCTGATTTGACAATGAAAATATTCTATTACATCAAATTTCAAAGCAATTTGCATTGCAATTCTTTCTTAGATTAGTTTCTGTCTGAAATTTGAAGATCAAATATGACCCAGACTTGCTGACGTATCTGTAGACAATCTGATGGGTTCCTAAACTGACAAGAACGATAGATACCATTTCATTTCAAAATGAAATTTGAATATTGTTCATATCGAGAATATCGTATGTCAGCACAAATTACAGTCACAAACAGATATAGGAGATGCCTTGACGATGTTGTAAAAACAACATGAGTTTTGAATTAGAAACTTATGTGTCTTTCGATCCATACAATTTCATCCATTTTAAACAGCTCTGATACTGTTCATCTTTCTTTGACATATAGAGAGTTTTGGAACAACTATACATGACTCACAAAATTGCAGAGAAATATATTTTTCGAATTTTTATAAAAGCATGTATCCGACACAGCAGTCTTGTCAAGTCTTAAGCATTAATTACCTTGCTATGGTATAAATACTAGTCCCAGTGTCTCTCATCAAAGTTTTAATCACATGAACTGCATTCTAACTTATACGCTAACAGCCACCGATAAATATAAAACTGTCATTCAAGCCCTCGTACAAACAAATGCACAAATTCAGAAGACAAAAGACATAGGAGGAACATTTAAGGGAAACTATACGGAGGAGTTGAGGTAGAGGTTGACAGGGGTGTCTAGAACACCTATAAAAACCTTCACATCACTGTTGTGGTCGCTCTCACAACGCTTTTTATCGCTTTTCTCCGAGGATTTATGCCAGCTGCTGTCAATGCCAGCTTATTGCAGTATTTTGTGTGCAATTGCACTGCAGGCAGGCGAGTTGAATTCCACAGCCAAGTTGGGTATTGTGTGGTATGCCTAATTAGCACATTCAGACGGCTTAAAAAGGTTAGGTGTAACATTGGCATGCCTAATGTGTCGTAATTCTGTTAGAATGTTGTCCAACAGTTTAACATTCCGTGTCAATGTTTGTTCAGACACGTGTAGAGATGTTGCAAATCATGTGAAATAATTATCATAATTGTATGTAAATATAATTACATCTCACAAGTAAACAAAACTTAATGTCACCCTGACTTGTAATAGTTGCTAAATATAAAATTGCACATCATATGCACATTTCAAGTTCTTGACATTGTTTTGCTTTTTTAAATCAAAATCTTATTGTTCAAAGGGCGAAAAAAAATAAATTTCATACTAAAAACAATTTACAGTGCCAAAAATGGCATGAAGGAGGAAAGAGGGAAGGAAACTGTCAATAGTGCATGCAGTGTTATTGCGAAAAATGTCACATTTTACTTCATAAAACATTAAAGAATGCAGGAATATCTTTATGTTGCCTTCTATAGGTTGTTGAGGAAGATAGGGATATATATTAACTTGACCACCAATGGCGAGGAGTATATGTGGGGTCTCTAACACTCTAGGAGCTCTCAATGGTATATCATACCAACCCTGTCCGCAACCTACACATACAACACTTGGGGCTTCCTTGCAGTGCATAAGCAGTTAGTCTTACACAAATCTGGTGTCACATTTTCTTGTATAGAAGTATACTGAGGACTCTCTCATAGCAGTAACTTGTGCTAATGTTTTTCATATCAACAGAAGCTTTTGTGTATGGATTTTACTTACAATAAATGTGAAATCAGTATATGAAATTAAAGAGATAAATTTATTTAAAATATCACAATGGACATGAAATAATGTTGAGTATGGATTGAGGCAGCCAACTTTTCATTTAAGTTTGAAAAGTATTTTCCTTATGTTGATGATGGTAAATAGACTCGGTTATTCTTACGACAACTCGGAAAATGAAAAATAGGTTTGTATAAGTTGTACAATCCCGATATTTAAGCTAAGAAAAAGAATAGTACCAATAATTAGAAGGAAAGCAGAAAATTTTTCAGAACCACGAATTCCGAGCTCTTCATCATTTTTATGTGTAGTTTCTTTTGGTTAAGATACATATTTTATTGAGTAATGAAACAGTTCTTATTGTTGCAGTTTAAAGTTGTTTTTTTTTTCATGCAAATTTCGTTAGGCAAAATCTTTGTGTTAAAAACAATTCTGAAATTTGTGTCAAAGTTTGGATTAGCCATCACAACATGACTTGTTTCTGATGGTTCTAATGGTGTAACGATCCGATCACATTCCGCATGGAAAGCATTCACATCATCAAGTCATTGGTGTTACGCTCCTAGAACTTGTTTGGAGTAAGCAGGTTTATTGAGAGGCTGAACAGGAGAAACAGGATAATAATTTTGCTAACAGTTGATTGCTAGAAACAACGCAACATTTAAATGATGTTAATGAAATTTGAAAACATAATGAAATATTCAAACATCTCAATAATCAAAAGCACCTCCTATACAAATCGGACCCTCTTAAGGTTTTATTGAAGTTCAACCTTTGTGTAAAGTTATAACAGAAGTATGTATCTATAGAAACTATATTCTATATTCTATGTTATCTTGACGGTAGCTTCAGACATAAGCTATAATGAAACGTGAACAAACACCATCATGAAACTGAATAAATATTTTTGAGGGAAAAATTCATTACTCCTGACAATTCCGGCGTCCAATTGATTTGATAGAAATTCAATGTCCAGTCGTAAATTTCCTCTCCTCTGTAAAGAAAACCTTTAGAAATTGAGGAAAATGAATCAGTGTGTTTTTATAGCCATTCAATAACTAATATCGTTTAGGAGAATTTTGCAGGATAGCATTACTTCTCTAAATCTATCTTGGAATAATTCTCTTGAAAATGTCGCGATAACTGACAGCCTCCATTCTGTCCGTGGCCGCTGTGTTATGTATTCGACTGCGGTTGTTATGATTGGCAAGTTTTAAGTGGAAATAGCTGCCGGACATTATCAGAAATAACTTGGACGTATTGCCGTAAAGTATCCCTGATTTACACACTTTGTCATCTGAAGGTTCCGATTTTCCATTACAATTTTCCGCATTTCCTCTGATTGACACATCTAAAAACATCCATAAAGTCGGCTGCGTTCTCTCTAAGTCTGTAGACGTCGTTTCTCATCGAAATAGAAATCATAATGGATTTGATAGTTATAGCCGTTTCTACAATAAATCGCTGACAAATTGTATGTACCGCCTCTAGCCCGTCGGTTTGCTCCTGGACATTGATAGGGTGTTTGGAGAACCAATCAAAAATGTACTCAATTGAAAACTCAAACAATGATAAATGTAACATTTTTTTTATCTAGAAAATCATAAAATTGTGGGGAGATAGCAATGCTTTTCAATCTAGGTTCGTTCACATTTCCTTGTCTACAATAGACCTAAGGCTAAACATATTTTTAACAGTGCAGACATGATTCAAATACCTTTTTATTATTAATCTGAAAGCCAAGTAATTTAATTAGGGTGACTCAAACAGTTTTTAACACAAAAAACAAACAGAACCACTGGAAATCTAATTAAATTAACCAAAACTGTACATTTTAAGGACAAATATGCTTCCTTGGAGGTATTATTACTGTCATCAATCCATTTTGTAAATATCTAAATATTATACATGATAAGCTTTACAATTATTGCGTTAGGCCAGAGTGTTCCGTTTCACTATACATGTACCTATTTTTGGAAGAAGCACATTTTTTGTATAAGGTCATCTTAAACCAAATTCACCAAACTTTAGCTTGAATATCTGATAATGTGAAATTGTGTAAACAAAAAAATTGGTTTTGTAAACCGAGAAATAAATATTTAAGATTGAGTCTGTCCAGGCCCAAAGGAAAGTTTGTTTCTAAAACTGAATTTATTTAAAAAAAATTGATTTCATGATTCATATTCACAATATTCAGTCTTATAGACCAAACCAATGTGTTGTGAAGCTAAATAATGACGCAAGTCAAATAACAAAAAAAAAAAAAAATTGAAATTGAGATTGATTTGGTTTTATTTAATATTCATGAAAAATAATATTTTGTATCCTTGAAGTGATTTAATAGGCAAATATTTTGATTATAAATATCAAATCTGTTGGAGTACCAAGAGAGAAATCATTTGTATTACAAAAAAAGATAAATGGCAGAATTTGTAACATTGAAACATTAGTGTTGCATAGCTTGTATAATATAATGAAAGGTTTCATATGAATCAGAAATTCTGTTCTATATTTCTGACATTGAAATTTCCCTGTCCCACCGCAATAAGGGTTTTCCTACACTTAGCTACCTCCCCTACCTTTCAGTTGTTTTTTTTTTGGGGTGGGGGTGGGGTGGGGGAATTAAGGGTTTTCCTATATTCATTTGTTACCCCTTACATTTTTTTTTTTATTTCTTAAGACTTTTACTATAGCAAGATGTTTCCCCTTCTATTTCGGTTATTTTTTAAAATAATTTTTAAAGAGTTTTCCAATATTCAGATTCTCCTTATATTTCATTTTTTTTATAGCTTTTAAAAGATTTTCCTATATTCATTGCTTCCCCTTACATTTTTTTTGGTAGATTTTTAAGGTTTTTCCTATATTCAGTTATTTCGACTAACATTTCAGGGTTTTTTTTTGTAGATTTTTAAGGGTTGTCCTATACTTAGTTGTTTCCCCTTACATTTTGGATTTTTTTTGTGTGTAGATTTTTAAGATTTTTCAAATATTCAGTTGTTTCCCCTATAATTTTCATTTTTTATAGTGTTTTAAGAGTTTTCCAATATTCAGTTGTTTCCCCTTACATTTTTGTTTCTTTATAACTGCAGGTCAGTTGGGCCAGAACTCTTCAATTGATGAGGTAGCTTATATTATTAAATTGTTTCAGCAATATGAACATCAATCTGAGGTCCATAGGGATTGAATATGGTCTTTTTTCATTATACAGCAAATGTTCTATATTGTTTTATCATCTGAATAGAAACGTCATAATGTACGGTTTTCTTTAAAAAAATAATACATCAAAGTTATATTCATGCTGGAAAAAAATCCCAAGTTTTAAAAATACTTTCAGTTTTTGGCAAACCACATTTATCATTCAGACATTGTACACAGACAAACCCAGATTTCACAGAAATGTGATGATTTTAAAATCAGAAATCTACTCTATAAAAAATCACAATGTTTTATTTTTTTGATTTTTTTTAAGATGATTATTAAAGATTAACAGAGAACAGGTATTACTGTTATAAAAACAGCTACTATTTCACTGGTGGTCCATCTAAATACACTCAGGAGCATTACGAACTCGGGCAGCAATGTTAAATATGCTTTGATCACCACCGATCAATATTTGTCCGTGAACAATTCTCCCTAAATGGACGTAAAAAAAAATTGCCAGTCGAAGAATAAGGTGCCACATGGAACATACAATGGAAATGGGACCCAGTTTTCATCCCTCACATTCGCTAGCTTATGTTGGCAAGCATCTGCCATAAACGCATAATCTCCAAACCCATAAACACCAATTATTTGTAGGCTTTATAGGGACTGACAGATGTATAAAACTAAACTCTGTCAAATCAAACAATATCCTTCCCAATCCCCACCAAATCATATTGACATGAAATGATTCAGGGCTCGCTATTCCGATTTGATAGCGATGTTATGTCAGGATTTTATGCGAGAAGGAGTCAAAGTGATGATTTATGGGTAAATAGTAGTGGCACCATACTTTTTTTCTCATACGTGCCAAACTTAAAATGTCTACAATTTGTAATTTAGTAATAAAGAAAAATACCAGTTTATGAAGATAATTTCAAAAGGAAGTAGATTGTAAGTTGATTGCCCTTGGGATTTTAAACAGACATGTTTATTTAAGATCTTGCATAATGCATGATTCTGCTGCAAAAAGTGGACATAGAATTTATCAGTCATCAGTACCACAATATTTTCTAATGTTTCTTATAATTCGGATGCACCTAACCTGATTGACCATTGAATTCAAATGGTGACCTTAACCTAACACTTGAACTTTAACCTGTGACATTAACTTGACCCTTGACCTCTAACTATGATCTCAAAACAGATGAAGTGTCAAGCAGTACTTTCTATACAGAATGAAATGATAAAATTTCACTTTTCCTTGTAGGGATGGAAAGACAGAAAACCCAAACACACAATTTATTGTCGGCCACCACTTTAAAGCATCGTATTCTGCAGCCTCCAAGGAAGTCAATTATCACCAGACGACGGTAATGTTTCTGTATTTTCAAAACTGTAAAAACAATATGTTTAAAACCTGTGAAGTTAAAAGACATAGGAAAATCAATGCGGAAATTGACAAGAAACGAAAGAGTTCCATATTACCGCTCACTGGCAGACAAAATTGACAGGAGACGAAAGGCGTGCACATTACCGCTCACTTGTAGACAAAATCAAGCCAAACAACATATTTAAAACTGTTTATATGTAATTTCCTCACTTTTAAAAGCAATATACATCTCTAAATGGAGTTGGAAATTATCACTGAGTTGGATCAACAGGATGTAAGTTTTTGTTGTGAAGGTCAGACGAAGCTGACATCACACCATAACACTACCTCAGTACTACATGACATACAAAGAGGAATTTTAAACTCTTAGCTTTATTTCCTGTCTGTACAGTTTATGGAGTTTTAACTTCACAGCTTCAGCTGACGACCATGAATCTGAAATTGTCACCGAGGGGTGAACATTCTAGAACAGGGAACAGGAGTCACTGTTGGTGGTGGATAAAGCAGGGTAGGACTCGAGCATATTCAATTAAGTCTCACAACACTTTTTAAAACATTCCCCATGGAAGATGTTTTAACTACAATAGGAATAATTCACTCAAATGATATACCATCATAAGAATCCAGTATTTATTTGACAACTGAAAGCATTTATTTTGAAAAATATTAATAAATAAACTTCACAGAGTTTTAGTCAATGATTTTATAATTCCAAGTCTTTATGTCCCAATATTTTTATTTTAACATCCATAAAAATCCGAATAATTTGTGAACAAAAACAAACAACTATACAAATTCTTCTCAGAATTAATATGTTCATCAATTAACTACTTTATTCATTTTTTATTTTGCAATTTTTCGTATATTTCTCTCCAGCATTTTTTCTCTTTCTCTCTCAAAATTTGTATTTAAATACCAACACTAAATAAACACTTAAGGATACTCAATACATGGCCGATTTCTCTTCAACGATTCCCCACTCTACACATTAACGTAGCCCGCGTAAAAACCTGCATGTCAATCGAACATTCATACAAGATGTTAGAATAACATTAGACTGAAATATTCATGTGCTACTACCATCAAGTGGGATTGCGAATCACCTTGTCCACGGTGTCTCCGAGGCATGCCTGTCCTGTCCGTGAAGGACGCCACTGGGGATAGCCTTGGGGAGATTGGTCTAACTTTAGTACCCCAATCAACCCTGTGCACCTGCATGCATGCGGGCGCATGTTATGAGACATGGAGTGTGCACGTGCTGGCTGTTGACTCTCGGTTGACATGTTTTCGATGAGCTTGCACAGTGAGTCAATGACACGTACCCACACACCTCCTCCCGGCAATTCTTTGGGGTCGTAAAGACGAAAGAAATAAAATTATTGGATGCACATTAGTTTATAACTTGTTGGGTTCCTCCGATCAGTGTACAGTAACGTGTCCCCTAGCCAGGCACAGTGTGCACTAAAACATACCCTATAGACAGACAAGCAGACCAGTTCTAATTATTTCACCCCAGTTAGCTTTAATCGGCCTTATTTATATTTTTTTGTCTTTTTGCAAACTTTGACTTCTTTACCTCTTTATTGAAAATAAATAAATCTTTCATATTGTACTTCTTTGAAATCTGCTATTCTGTTTGAAAAACAAATGAAGCGTATTACACACAGTGTAAAGACATCTAAATTTACTAAGGGCTTTGTAAGCTAACCAGGCTTTTTGCCATTTGGCCGGAGCACCAAGGGCACTGTAATAATGTCTGTCAAGTCAACAGAGAGAAGATGGCCGACTCAATTTTCATGTCTGAAATTAAGTCTTAATTAGCAAACCTGAATATTTGAGAACAGGCAATATTAGCAGGCAGTGCTTTGTGGTAATTTTCTCGCCAAATAATTTGGACATGAATTTTTCATAAAAAATGTGATAAAAAAAGATAACAAGAGGCCCAATGGGCCTGCATCGCTCACCTGGTATCAATCTCTGACTTATATTATAGTGTAACCCTAAAGTCCCTTAAAATCTTTTAATGTAAGACATTTAGAAGAACATCTTAAGATTTAATCCTATTTTACCCCTGTGACAACATCATTTTCATTTCAAATTTTGTTCGTATTCATCCCAGGACGCTACCAGCCAAATATCATGTCTCTAGGCATTTCGCTTTATCAGAAGAAGTCGCTCAAAGCTTTTAACCACTGATTTGACCACTGTGACCTTTAATATGGGTCAAGCTCATTTTCCTTCCCAAAGTTTGTCAAGCTTCATACAAGGAACCTTTCAGCCAAATATCATGCTTCTAGGGCTTTTGGTATTTCAGAAGAAGTCGTTTAAAGGTTTTAAAAGATTTGACCCCTGTGACCTTGAATATAGGTCAAGGTAATTTCTTTTCGCAAACTTTGTCAGGCTTCATCCAAGGAACCTTTCAGCCAAATATCAAGCTTCTAGGGCTTTTGGTATTTCAGAAGAAGTCGTTTAAAGGTTTTAACAGATTTGACCCCTGTGACCTTGAATATAGGTCAAGGTCATTTCTTTTCACAAACTTTGTCAGGCTTCATTCAAGGAACCTTTCAGCTGAATGTCATGCTTCTAGGGCTTTTGGTATTTCAGAAGAAGTCGTTTAAAGGTTTTAACAGATTTGACCCCTGTGACCTTGAATATAGGTCAAGGTCATTTCTTTTCGCAAACTTCGTCGGGCTTCATCTAAGAAACCTTTCAGCCAAATGTCATGCTTCTAGGGCTTTTGGTATTTCAGAAGAAGTCGTTTAAAGGTTTTAAAAGATTTGACCCCTGTGACCTTGAATATAGGTCAAGGTCATTTCTTTTCGCAAACTTTGTTGGGCTTCCTCCAAGGAACCTTTCAGCCAAATATCAAGCTTCTAGGGCTTTTGGTATTTCACAAGAAGTCGTTTAAAGGTTTTAACAGATTTGACTCCTGTGACCTTGAATATAGGTCAAGGTCATTTCTTTTCGCAAACTTTGTTGGGCTTCATCCAAGGAACATTTCAGTCAAATATCATGCTTCTAGGGCTTTTGGTATTTCAGAAGAAGTCGTTTAAAGGTTTTAATAGATTTGACCACTGTGACCTTGAATATAGGTCAAGGTCATTTCTTTTCGCAAACTTTGTCGGGCTTCCTCTAAGGAACATTTCAGCCAAATATCAAGCTTCTAGGGCTTTTGGTATTTCACAAGAAGTCATTTAAAGGTTTTAACGGATTTGACTCCTGTGACCTGGAATATAGGTCAAGGTCATTTCTTTTCGCAAACTTTGTCGGGCTTCATCCAAGGAACCTTTCAGCCAAATATCAAGCTTCTAGGGCTTTTGGTATTTCAGAAGAAGTCGTTTAAAGGTTTTAAAAGATTTGACCCCTGTGACCTTGAATAAAGGTCAAGGTCATTTCTTTTCGCACACTTTGTCGGGCTTCCTCCAAGGAACATTTCAGCCAAATATCAAGCTTCTAGGGCTTTTGGTATTTCACAAGAAGTCGTTTAAAGGTTTTAACAGATTTGACTCCTGTGACCTTGAATATAGGTCAAGGTTATTTCTTTTCGCAAACTTTGTCGGGCTTCATCCAAGGTATTTCAGAAGAAGTCGTTTAAAGGTTTTAACAGATTTGACCCCTGTGACCTTGAATATAGGTCAAGGTCATTTCTTTTCGCAAACTTTGTCGGGCTTCCTCTAAGGAACCTTTCAGCCAAATATCATGCTTCCAGGGCTTTTGGTATTTCACAAGAAGTCGTTTAAAGGTTAAAATAGATTTAACCTCACTGTGACCTTGAATATAGGTCAAGGTCGTTTCTTTTCGCAAACTTTATTTGGCTTCATCCAAGGAAGCTACTGGTCAAATATGAAAATTCTATGCCTGACGGTATTTTAGAAGAAGTTGTTTGAAGGTTTCGACATTTTTGACCCCTGTGACCTTGAAATTAGGTCAAAGTGATTTTTTTTCGCAAACTTTGTTCAGCTCCTTCCAAGAAATCTACCAGCCAAATTTCATGTCACTGGGCCTTTCAGTATTTTAGAAGAAGTCGTTTAAAGGAAAAAGTTGACGGACGCAGGACGGACGGACGGACGGACGGACGGACGGACGACGGACGCTGCACCATCACATAAGCTCACTTGGCCCTTCGGGCCAGGTGAGCTAAAAAACAAAAACAAAACAAAAGCATGTAATCAGGAGTTACCTGCCCCTGTCCCGTTAGTCTGTATCTATACTGCACCTACTTCTCCCTGGGATTTGAAACTTAAGCTTACTATTATTACCGTCAACAACATTTGAACTGATTATAGTCGTTAAATCCAAAAAATGCAATGTTTTTTTTGGTCAAAAGTCAATTTTGAAGATGAGAATTTCCGTCTCTGATACTTCATCAATGAATTAATACAGCATTTAAAAAAGACTTGTCTCACCTCTAGATTTATGACACCTGACATACACACAGTGCATGTATAATTTTATCACTGCCAATAAGTACAGATTAGATGATAAATCAAATAATTCAAGAAGAATATTCACATGTGAATAGTTTTAATGAATTATTTAGCCAATAATTTCCCAAAGCGATACAAACAAATTTCCATTTTTTGGGCCAGTGAGCATGAAAGCAAGTTTCTTACATAATGTTTTGTTTTCACAGGTTATGTACCAGGAGATATAAATATTTTAATATCTACTCTGGCGCGTACCTGTTTACACCTCGTTACCTCATTCAGGTACAAACATCTCAGGTGAGAGATCATTGATATATCGAGTGTCCTGTCGCCCAAGATATTTTATTTATCACCAATTTGCGTCTCCAATTACGAGCCCCATTAGGACGGAGTTGGCAGGCGTTGACAAGTAATGTGTAAGTGGGTGTAGTCGGTACATCTTCACACAAAAAAACAAGGCCTTTCTTCTTCAGGAGTACCGGAACAACAGTATGGGTGGCATCCTTGCCAGTTTTTATTACAGTCAACAGCTTAATACTAAAAAATTACGATAAAAAATTATCTTTTCTATGTTTTGAAATTGTTCTTCATCAACCATCAGATATGAGATGCAATGCATTTTCAAGTTATTGAAACTTTTCTTAAACAGTTAAGATTATAGATCTGGTTATGGCTTGTCCTATATGAAGTTGACAGTAAGCTTGTATTTTTTATATGGATATAATACAAAAGGGTGTGGTGCATGAATAGAAATGAATGATAACCTTTTTCCAACAGAGGACTTAAAAACCTTGTCATATTTGGACCCTCCCTTCATTTTTGTAATTTATTGAGTATAATTAATTTCAGTATTAAAAGAAAACTATAGCCCAAAGTTCAGCTGTCAGTAATAAATTTCATTTTATATCTCTTCCATGTTTGAGAAGGCATTCATAATCAATATTTTATTGAGGCTATAATAACTAGTACTCTCAGAAAACTCCACGCATTCTTCTACGTCTATACATAAAAACACTGCTTAAGAAATGTTTAAGATTTACTTGCGTATGTAAATTTTCACAAAATTTTTTAATGAATATTATCTGTCCTGAATGGTATAGGACATACATGACGAGGATATATCCCAATTTGCCTATTTTGTAAAATTAATATCCCAGAGAATTTTCCTAAGATTAAGTTATGGACGACCAACTTATCATAGGAGCTTCACCTCAAGTAACGGCTCCCAGCAATATTCCCTTGGTTCAGGAACACACTACTTACAACCTAGAATACAATTTTATTTTATCAGCATCATGTATTGTTACAACACACATCTATCTGTCTGAACTATATTTATCTCCGAGACGGAGATCTACAATACTTTCAGGAAGTGTGATCTGCCGCAGGCCGAGGACCTTTCATGAATCAAGTGAATTGTACAGGAAACTCGAGTGAAGCTTTGGTAAACTAATACCAAGGGATTGATAAGATATCCTCCATAACTCACTCCCGATATCTGACAGCTGCCCAATACAGCTGCATATGCATGTATATCAATATTAGGTGGGGAAATGGAAGACAATTACAGTTTCTGATTTCCTTGCATGACCTCCTCGTTCATCATGGTATAATAATTGCAGCGGCCATCTTTCTGTGTGTATAATGTGAACGATGATGTTTGACCCGGCTCGATCCCTTGTAAAATTAACATTACGACCAGTTCAGCCCCGGCGTAGCCCCGGGAGGCTCTCTAGCACCAGACATAATTATCCGACCAACGTTCCATGCACAAAGGGTGTCCGGCCAAATCACCAGTGTCTACGGATCAGGGCAGCCACATTACCACAGTCTAGAGATCGCGACTTCAGCCATCATATATAAACAGCACTACACCATCACAATTACCAATTCTACCGTGAAAAGCTGCTTACAAAGGAGCCGTAATCGTTATATTACCCATATACCTCACCAATGTTCAAAATTGTCCTGTTCAAAATCAAAAGGGGAAAGATTATTGGTGAACTATTCAGATATCTTTAAAAGTAGGATATACAAAAGCATCTTCCAAAAGATTATTTGATTTTTTCCAAATCTTTCAATGTTATGACGATTTCTACCCTGGAATCGTTTGTTTCTCATCTCTCCACTCCATACTTAAACCTGTATTTTACATATTCTCCTCCTCCTTTGACATATCTCAAAAGACAGGTGCACTGCAGATGACAAACAAACTTGACATTTTGTACCTATCGCCAATATTATAATTATTATTTTCTTTGTCAATGACAGTTCGACCCTAATTGCTATACCGTCATCCATCATCTTTGGTAAATGTTCACCATTTATCAATCCAGACAGATAATCTCCACTATCTAGTTCATGGTTTGTCAAAAGCATGTTCTGGCTGCTGTATTTCTGTCCAATCATAATGGCTGATATATAGATTTCCCTCACATTGATATTGGCCTTACTATATTGCATCTTCCAGCTGCTTACCGACTATATTTTCCAATTTTGTCCGATCTCTAACGTTTTCTGGACAATAACAACTGACGCTTAGCCCTATCGGCATTATCTTTTATTAAAAATAATGGGCGAGGCTGTTGTGTTTTTTTCCATTAGTGGACCTGAAATTCCATGTTATTTGATAGCATGATGAATGACCTTATCCTATTTACGATCCAAGAAAAACACTGCCCAATGTGGAGTAATGAAAATTAATAATTCATACCTTTTACGACCATATTTGGTACTGCACAATAACGCGTTAAAGAGATGGTCAGCGCTGGGCACTCTCTTAGAAAAAGTCTCCTAATTATTGTCTCATCTTCAAAACTGACTTTTTATCAAGAATAAAGACTATTATTTGAACATAAGTCACACATTTAAAACTCCACTTTGACACTGGATGTCCAGTTAAAATGAGATACTGGTCAGTATTGTAATATTTCACTGTTAAATGACCATATTTGACATTTCATTAACTGGAAGGTCGGTCAGTCCACCCCTAACAGTGTGGTGACCAGTTGGGATTTGTTGGTTTTGACCAAATGGGCAATTAAAGGCATGCTTGAGCCAGCGGTCAAGGTAAGATGGATGACCACAGGGCCACCATTAATCTTGTTGAAGCAGTATAGAATCAATACCCTGTATACAACCCAGTCCCACCAGCCATCCCATTGTCTCCCCCGACTTCTCATCAAAATCAACTCCTTACAGCTGATCCACCAGGAAGGGTGTTAGAAACAAAGGACTCCATGGAAATGAGACAAAATTCAAACAAAGATGACAACAAAATATATACATGTGAAGGAAAGAAAACATTTTGTTTGTTGAATATCCGATGTTAATGGAAACAAACAAGAATTCCTTGATGCTTGTAGCCATATTAGCCATACAAAATCACTCCTTTACTTTGAAAACAGAAGACTGAGTGAAGATTATCAAACAAATGCAATAGAAAGAAAACAGGCAAAGTTCTGAGAAATCTGTTTTCCAGCTGCTAAATCCGGAGAAACTTCCACATCAAAAATGAAGAAAGGGCTATAACTCTGTATGAAGTACTTGAAATGATAAATGTCACTTGTCATTTTTTTATGAAGTTAAGTATCTTTTTATGTTTTCAAATATATCTTACCATCAATCAACGCAATGAAATCTTTTATCTGAGAGAATAACACTAGGTTCAAACTTTTTATTGATGCTATCTTACTCCATATCACAGCCTGCACTCTGTAAAAGTACAAGGCTACTTTTAACATTTAAATGAATTTATCAAAACAGAGTTATCTCCACTTGTTCACCATCACGCCATCTTGAACTTAGGACAGTCATCTTATGCTGGACTGGTGACAGCGCGATCTGCCGCGAATGTCATGAGATATGTATCCTACGTACATTCCTCCGCTGTTTCCTGTCGCTTTAAAGCATTCTGCTGCAAAACATGATGTGCCGCTTGCTTATGAGTACGAGAAAGGTGTTTTTAATCCTTTTTATCAGATAGTTCAAAATCGGCATCATCAGCGACGATATAATGAAACCTTCCGTGAGTAGTTCGCAATCAATACGTAAAAACAGTATCGCAGGTCATGCGATTTGAAGATCAATCAGCTAGGCCGAGCGTCTGATTATTCCAATATGTATCGATTGATTTTCCTTGGGAAGTTTTATACCTATCCGTCTAAAGTAGATAAGATGTACAGATATACAGGGTTTTACGCTGATCAATGTGCGGCCATGTAGAACTGATTGACAGTAACAAATGCTCGGTAATTTTTCTAAAAGAAATTGACCCAAGAAAGCAATGGAATGGATCTGGCTGAGAAACGCGTCTGAATGGAATTCAATAAATTGATGTGTGTTTGTCCCATCTGAACATCTAACAGACGACATCGTTATCATTACAAATACCGTCACTTAAACAGACTGTCTCTCCAAGGCAGACAACAGCTACTATATGTACAGAAATGGTATCTGTCAAAATTACATGTCCTAAGTTTTCTCATCTGTCAAAAATACATGTTCTCAGTTTTTTGTCCTCAATAGAAAGTGGGATGATGGTATTTGTTCTTTATAGATGGTCACAGGGCATGGCATCTTTTGGAGAAACAAGTTCTCATTTGTTTGTTCTTAATAGACAGCAGGACTTCAATATGTAGATGAGTTTACTTTATAGAACAGGAAATTCAACCAAGAAATATCTTGAAACGAATCGCAACCTGTAACGGGATACTTACGACATGAGTGCATGGACAAGTCCCAGCTGCTTTTGAACAGAATCCTAATTCAGAAACAAAATGCCATTAAGGTAAAAAGAACTTCTAGTGTAATTATAAGAGGAAAGAGAACAAGATTTAGGTAGAGGATGGGGGATCAGAACTAGAAATAGTCAACAGAACACATGGAGTATAACTAAAACTTCCAGAGAATTACAGCCAGAAGATAGCTGACCAAAACTTTCAGTGACGACAGGAGGAGAGCTAGATCTCAGTGACGACAGGAGGAGAGCTAGATCTCAGGCTAACATAGCAACTAAATCACCCGTGAGGTTTCATAAATCAATTTTAGCTCTGTCTCTTGAGGAAAGAGATAATTTTCAGTCACTTACTCTCGGCTAAAATCAGTGTCTACAATCACAGTTATTCTGCTGACCAAACGGAAAAATCACTTTCCTTTGTCCTGTTGAGTTGACTTATGGGAGATTTGCTGCGAAGTTATGATTTTTATCAAATTGTTGTCTCGCCGAAATGCGAGTAGAAGAGATGAGATAGAGAGCTACGGTCTGGTGAACATGTGACAAAATCGTGACGATTAAATCAGATTCCATTTCACATAAAGTGTTTAACACCATGAAAGCAAACAAAGGAAGTTTGAACTATTAACGAGACTGTGTTTTTTATCAATAAATACACATATTGCATTACACTTCAATATCAATATATATAACTGATATCTATGTATTCAATAGGTATCATCCCTATGTATGCTAGGTTTAACAGGCAAACGTACATTATAGGCCTATCTCAAAAGTGTTGTTATCTCCCTTGTTTTCCATATCATGACTACAATGGGAAGTGGTTTTGAAACAAAATTGCACCATGTAATTATGATGTCATAATGAGAATTAAGTCATTCGATTGTTACATGGTGCCAAATCATCACAAAAACACTTTCGGCAGTCCATCTTGTATCCACCATTGTGGTCTATCAAGGGGAATAACAACACTTTTGGGAATAAAAGAATCTTTCACCCTCTTTGGGGTGAGACAGAGTAATCTCAACCCGAGGGGTAACATTCTTAAGTTGCCAAACATGAGGCTTGCCGAGTGTTTGTCAGCTTAGAATTTTACCCATGAGGGTTGAGATCTCCACCTCACTACCAAGGAGGTGAATGATTATTTACTCTCTTACCTTGTAAAACCTCATGTATATCTAATATTGATGTTACATCAATGTGATACATCGTTGCGTTTGCGTCATATAATTGTTGAGAATGTGCAGATATAGACATGAATATGAAATTCATGATCTAGCTAGGCGAGATATAGAAATGAATATCAAAACCATGATCTAGCTAGGTGAGATATAGAAATGAATATCAAAACCATGATCTTGCCTGGCGAGATATAGAAATGAATATCAAATCCATGATCTAGCCAGGTGAGATATAGAAATGAATATCAAAACCATGATCTAGCCAGGTGAGATATAGAAATGAATATCAAATCCATGATCTAGCCAGGTGAGATATAGAAATGAATATCAAATCCATCATCTAGCCAGGTGAGATATAGAAATGAATATCAAAACCATGATCTTGCCTGGCGAGATATAGAAATGAATATCAAATCCATGATCTAGCCAGGTGAGATATAGAAATGAATATCAAATCCACGATCTAGCTAGGTGAGATATAGAAAAGAATCAATCTTGTCATTGAAATGTTTTTCTGGTGATGATATCAGACAACATAAAATTCCAATCAGTAATATCCACACTAATGTACACACAGGTATATGTGGTTATTCACGCTGACTGCCATTTCTCATCAGTAATATAAACGGTCAGGTACACAGAAGGAGAAATACTGGGGTTACGACTCCCATTCAGGGGCTGCTTTATTCAAGTGCAGGTGATGAGATATTTCTGGTCGAGTCAACTTACACAAAACCAGTTAGCCAACACAAAAACCACTTATATGATGATGACAAATATTTCATCTATAGCTATCAAGCGTATTATTGGATACATCAGATCTCCTCCCCAACCAATATTAATGAAAAACATTATGAAAATTAACCCCACTGCAATAACACTGGGGCTATAAAGAACACCTGTTTATATCTGTGCTGGTATAAAAACACATCAAACCCTACCATAACCAGCGTGACAACATTCTCTGCCACCGTGCATGTCAAACTGGGATTCAATTTAACAAAGTTTCTTTGGTGAAATAGACAATAACCCTGGCCATTCCTATCACCACGCCAGTAGGCTAGCAACATGAAAAAGTTTATACTATATTAATCTACACACAATTGGTAGCGATTTTTATCAGCCACATGGGAAAAATTAATGTCTGAAATTATTTGTAGGTTAACGACTGCTTTAACACGTTGACAGCTCATCTGAATCATTGAAAAGTTTGTTTACCTATCAGTTTTTACAATTTTTTACAAATATTTGTTTCAGTCTTTCAATAAAATTCATTGAAATAAACTGTACTTGTAATAATGACAGAAATGGAAGACTAAATTGACCAACAGTTTTCATGTAGGAATACCAATACAGTCTCATCTTATCATCAATATTTCATACATTACATACACATGTGGAGGATTGATCAAAAGCATATTCCTTGAACAACCATTAAAATGCATACATGTTTAAATGTTTGAACATTGTCATAAACTACTACTGAAAAATTCAGTATCTGCATGTAATAAATCAATAAAACTTCTGCAACATCCAATAATCAACTACTACACATTCTTCCTCTCCACTTACTGGAAACTGTTCAAATATCATGAATATTCATCATAAGCTGAAACAACCATGGCAAAGTCAACAACACAAAACCTCAGCAGTACCTGATCTGAGCATTCACAATACCTGATCCTCAGCCATTCTCATTAAAATGTCCAAGATGAAATACAATCAAGATGAAATACACTGACTGCATGTCATAATATATCCTGATATTTTATTTTAACAAAAGCTTAGGCAGGTCATATATTATAAATGACAAAAAAGGTTACATTTTTGTTTTTTTTGTTAATCATGGATAACACTACCATACAGAATGTAAAATGTAAAGATAATTTCAATATTTAACAAACATTCACTTCTGAAAAGATAAACTTTTCTGATCCAAAGGTTGATTTTCTGATGTGAATGAATCAACATAAGCACTGAGCCTATAAAAGCACCATTCGTTTCTCCCAACAGTGGAATCGGTCACAACAATACTGTCAGTGGATTCGGTCGGAATTAAAGCACCTTAAGGAACAGGTGTCAGATTCCATCAAGTTTCTTAATAGTACCATAAAATTAGCTCATTATTTTATTATCAAGGAATTGAAATTAATGTGAATTCCAACAATTTTTTCAGGATTACTTTAGAAATTCTGATGTATTCTCTTTGCTTCCTGTTGCTGGACAAATATGGTGAGACTAGACTGTCACCTTCATTTCTTAATTAGGATGATCATCTGTTATAGGGGAGGGGAAGAATGCTGAGAATGTTCGCCCAGACAGCAACACATGTGCATGCCACCATGGTATTGAGTGCAATTAACAATTGGTGCAGCAACTTTTGTCTTCAATCAAATTATCAACACTAAAGAATGTTCCCTCTTCATTGCTTTCCAGCAGGAAAAACACATCCAACTGTCACCCTGTACACATACATCACATTAAAAACCTGACCCATCACGGGGTATTAGGGGCCACCTGGTGCACAGAATGGAACGTCAGGGATGTTAGACAAGGAGGAAGTACCGGGCAGTAAGGGACCGGGTAGGAACAGGAAGTGTCCAAACCAGACTCTTCAATCTACCTCCATATATGGGCGTTCACTGTCATACAGGAATCTAATAAGGGACAAGATACAATTACACCAGGCCCCATCCCAATAGCTCCCCTGGGGCTGGATGACACACTCAAATTGATCCTCATTGGGCAACTGCACAGGGGTTTTTGAAACTAAATTAGGCTACCCAGAATGCATTGCAGACTGAGAGGAAGGTTTAAATCATTCCCCTAGCTTGGTGGCCCTAATTAAAAACTTAGGGCTTCAGCCCGATCCTTGCTTCCCCGACACAGACTCGGCCCTAACCCAGAGTATACTGGTGCTAATTTGTCCTCTCTGTGTTCCTTCCTCTTCAGAAAAAAATGAAAATTAGACATTATATCATGTCTGGCCTTCAAAAACCCATATCACTGTTGCTAACACATCTCATTTTTTACACACAAATTGAAAATTTATTTGACATTTTTGCCCGAACAAAGAAAACTTAGGCTTGTTCATTAGGCCTTGGCTTTGTAAGAACAGAAGTTACAAGGTAATTATGTTCAAATGGAGCCACTAACCAAAGATATATGTGACTGAAGTTTCTTCCAGTGTCCAGTCCTTTCTTGAGTTATGGAAGAAGATATTATGCAATATAATGCTCATCTCATTCGCCTTTAAATCTTGTAGTCAAGCTTTTAAGATATGATAGAAAAATACAAAGATAATTATGAAAGTTTTATTCTTTCTCTTAAGCATGCTCGATTGATTAGGTTGACTATCAATTGAAGCTCTAACCAGTAACACATCTCATTTTGGGTCGAGATTGAGATAAATACCCAAAAGCAAAACCAGAAGCCAGGAGTGTTGATGATCGAACTTGTATGGTAACCAAAGTAAAAACAAGGAGTCAAATGATTATGATTTTATGTTTTTATCATTTTTGCTTTGTAATCTTGTATTTTTGTCCCATCTTCATGTAGGACATTTAATACTGGGACAGGTGTTTCTATAAAAAATAACGACTTTATTTATTTTACAACAATTATGAAACAAGTTATCCAACTTATATTTATCACTCTTGTTGGCCCGGATGTTAGCGTGCGAGTCTTATTGTGGGAGGAAACCGGAGTACCCAGATAAAACCCATGTGGTTGGGCAAGTGATCCCATACCTTTTCACGTCCGGTCAGGAATCAAACCCCAGCCACCTTAGTGAAAGGCAAGTGCGCTATCCACTGCACCAACCGACCATCCGACAGGTATTTATAATGACTTAGGGCCAGAACAAGGACATAGTTCAGATTTCTATATTAAACAGACCCTAAACAAGGACACTGACCCAGGTATCTATAGTAACCGACTCATCTACAAACTTTCTCATAACCAAAACCCAATATAATTATCTTTATCACCAATATAAACCATGTCTCGGAACGTTGGGGGAATCTGTACTCTACCGTACCACAATGCCAATCGGTGAGTAAAAACCACCACAGCAAAACTCTATGCTGGTTGAACTTTGTCAGGCCTTTGCGAACCCTCTTCCTTTCTTCCAGCACTCTTCAGTATATACATGCAATATAAATGACATCACGCCAAAATACAAGCACTTTATCTAATCGTGCTCGCTGGCGATGACAACGCCGATCAGATTGTGGGGCCAGCTACTGACGGGCTGTGGGCCATGATTTCATTAGAAGTAGACAATATTTGATTTGGGCAGCGTCATGGCGATACCTCCGGGCCCGATGGGAGTTACGTCAATCCACAGCAAAAAGCCAGGAATTGTTAACACCACAGCGAATGTTCCCACACATTTCCAGGAAATGCTAGGTTGATTCCAGGATCAATTTTTTTTTATTTGAGGGAAAAAAAATGAAATTAAAAAATATGTGATCAGGGCTTGAAATGTCAAGGACGTTTAGTAAAACCAAAGCCGCCTTTTCAGAAGCTTGCAAACCAAAGCCGCCTTTTCAGAAGCTTGCGGTCTTGTATGCAGTTATTAATGTATCGATATTAAACATTTTCTTTGTGTATGGTAAAGTCTTTTTTATCACATTGGAGAGTTATGTGAAACATTTTATTAGAAACACTAAAACCAATTAAAACGATGATCACAGTGCCCAGCTCCACCGTGTGCTGTGCAGTGTAGGAGTGATTACGAGTCTCCGACACACATGCTGCCTGTGTAAATTACAGTTACTTTCCCCGCCACTGTGAAAATTTACATTTATTGCGCGAAAATAAAGCCAAGACTTCTTTTTATGGAATATGATCAGAAGTGTATCAACTCCAACCCACGAGGGTCCATTACGGAATGGTTATAGGATGCGATACTGTTGGTTGTTATCCTTCCTGTCACCACTAAATTATCATCTACGTTTAGTTTTTATTGACCCATAATCTCCTGACATTTGCTCTCCCTCCATTAATTCTCTGATGACTATTATGGTCATCGGAGCCTAAAATAAAAGAGAAAGGGAAAGAGTCAAAAGAAAAACTTCCTATTAAATGCTGGCAGTAAGGCAGCCCCCTGAGACTATACGGAAACCCTATCAGCCATTTTATAGAAGGTTTGCACATAGGCCTCATCAACAATGCATGGGACCAATATTGGTCCTATAACATGGAGTAGTAAAAGGTGGTTGCTATGGAAATAGCAAACACAAGCTGTGGTTCCATAAATCTGTAGGTGTAAAAAACGTTAACGGTTCACACCTTCATAAAATCATGGGATCCTTTAGAACTGGGGTGTAATCTAATGCAAATATGTTTTAATGATAAAAATGTCTGAAAGTCATATTTTAACTTACAAACACAAATTTGTATCCTTGATTACCAGAAAAATCTCCAACTAGGCAATCAGGTACCAAGAGAAACATTCCATCTAGGAAGTATGTTTATTGCTTGCACCCAATTAAAATGATACGCTTAGAATGATATCTTAATTGTTAAAGAAAATTTACTTTTTCATAGCATGTATAAAATAGCTCATACTATGTATATCAATATTTCATTTTCTCTGAAGCTTAATTTTACAAAGAAAGACATGATCGATACTTGTGACTTCCATAAATTCCCTGCAGACTAGCAGAAAAAATGGATATAACAACATTGGCAAATAGACGGAAGGAGGCGACGGAGTCGTACATTTAAATGAAGTAAGTTGGCCCTTCCTTAAAATCATCAAATATTCAGACAGGTCGAAGTTCAAGTGACTATGTATTGTTACCAGCCTATTGGAACCGAGCGCCCATAAACTAAAGATCAATACGTTAATTTGGCTTTATTCCGATGTAATCTAGATTTCACATCATTTTTATTATACCGGTCAGGATCTTTTCCTATTTCTACCAAGCTACAGAACTTAAAATACAAAAAAGGCAGATCAATATTGATAGCCAACCTAAAAGACAAACTGCAAGACAACTGTGACTATAATTATGTAGATTTGGGATCAGCTTTACTGTAGCTGATGGATTGGTTCAGTCAGTATCGGAATGGTGTAACCGATGTTTGGCAGAAGATCCAAACCTGACGGTAATAAGATGACCATCTTGCAATGGTAATGATTCCAGTTTAAATCAAGAGAATTTCTGATCACCTGTAATTATACTGATTATAGAATGCCCTCTAAATCGCAGCCCTCCAAAACAACAGATTTTATTCTGACCTATAGACCTTTATTTCCTAAGTATTTTTTTAAGGATAGCATTTCTAGCACAGCTTCTTCTAAAGTGTGGAGCCTAAAATAACTCGAGTGAAGAGAACATTTCTATACTATTGACATTTAAGTGACCAATGTGTACAAAAACACTCCCATAATCCTTTGCACGCATCTAGTCACCTGCCAATTGGATAAAAGCATAATGGAAAAGGTTGTTTTTGCTTAAGCTAAAGTACAAATGGGAAGCACAGAGAAATCTTGTATGGTCATTTTGGGACCAATTCTCCCCATAAAATCATGGAAACCAATCGAAAAATAATAGATATTGCTGTACGTCAATTCCCAGGGTGGCAGTGTACTCTGTACAGGCAAAGTATGTTCCTGGGTCAATTACATTAGAGGAACACTGCAACACAATCACACCAGACAAGTACTCCTCTAATTATCTCCCTTTATCTACATAAGTACAGTAATTATCTCCCCTTATTTCTGCTGAAAGACGTGCCTACTTACTAAGGCATTGTTAGTATACACAAAGTGACCATATTTTCATAAAAGAAATAATACAGGGTGTACATATATAAATTACAGAAACTGGATAATCGACAAGATGATTGGATTTCTTAGATCAACTTTAATTTGTCTGTATTAGTAATATATATTTTACGACTATTATAGGTGTGTTGTGTGTGAAATACTATTTTTGAAATACATTCTTGGATTTGCTTATAAGTGTGCTTACTTATTGTGATTGACAATGATGACTCGGTTCTCATTTTGAGGATTGATGTTTACTTGCATGTGACCAAGATTTACATGGCGGGTGTCTTTGATGAAGCAGAAGACGTTTACTCTTCCGGAACACCTGGTCTTATTCTCTTGTACTTTTACAAGGGTTTCCGTGTAAATCTTTTCTTTGTTTGTATTTTGCCTCTTTTGAGTTCGGGTTATTGTTTTGTTGACGTTTTGGTTTTCTCTGATTTTTTAAAAATTTATTTTAGGACAATTAAAAGTGCATTGAAATTAAAGTTCCTGTAAATAAAAATAAAATACGAGTAAACAATATTGAGATTTAATTTCTGTATTACAGAAGTCTTGATAAAATAGTTACACTGTCCTACTCCTTACCACCCAATTCAAGTGAAACAGAAATATGATGGTAATGTCCGTACACAGAACTGCAATTCAGCAAAAGTAGGCAGTAAGAGTGCCGTTGGAGAAATCAATGAGCCGTTGTTTCATTAGCCTTAATTACAGGTGTAGGCCTAAGCTGTCTCCCGAATCAAGTCTGGTAATTCTACGTGACCTGGAAACGTCAGGATGATAGACTATCTACTGTATTAGTAGCAGGAACGGTAGACTGAAACATTCGGCCCTACCCTCTGATTCAAGAGAGATGTCATCACCACAAGGCACTCCTTCGGTAGCCTTTTGATAAAGTGTACCAATCTTTTGTTTGATAAAGAAATGTAAGGTACCAACTCTATATGGTATACCCACTTCCTGCATAGGATCTAAGCTTTTACTCAAGCTGCTTCTTCTATTGTCATAGTGGTGGCCACTATAAATAGACTTCAGATGTACAATAATGTATTACCATCAAGTCTAAGATTGACAAAACAAAGTAAAGGTTGTTTTTTTAAAGGAAATGTAAAAACTTTTTAAATCTGAGCAAGAGTTGTTCTCACAGTAACTTATATTTCAGCAATAGTCTCTGTCCTTTCTGATCTTACCCTAGAGTCTAGCAATGTTGAAAAAAGTTCTGAAAATCAGCATTTCACAAAAGAAAATAATTTGTTTTCTGTAGCAATTTCACACATAACAGATTGCAATTTTATTGCAAATTAGTTTTTTGTTCATTCTAAATCTTTTTTTTTTCCTTTTTGAAATTATTTCAGGAAAGTACTACAATTCCATCATGCAGAAAACAATTGAAATATTCTATGACGATAAAAAGTGACATTGTCAAATGTCTGTGCATTAACGGAAATGACTTTTTATCGTAATAAATTGACAACACGATTCTCTGGAATTTCCTTAATTAAATATAATCAAATAAAGTTGACAACTATTGAACGATGCCACCCAGTACTTATGCCAGGATCAGCCAGGGCTCCGTTATCTGTCCTGTCATCTCAAATCTGTCCCTGGGGTTCCTCGGGCAATCTAGTGCCATCCTAAATAGTTGTGGCCTGCACACTGGAAAGTTTGTCGAGGAATTCGGGTAAAGATTGAGGGGGACCACTTGTCATTATGATGAAGAATTTTCCCTATGAAATTAATTTGATAAAGCAGAATCCACACTGTGTGCAAGATGAAAAGAATTGTTCCGAATTATGCAAATGATTTTTTGCCCTGCATTGCGACACTCTTGTCGTTATGAATAATGGGATTCTGTTGAATCCTTTTGTCTCGGAATCCAGCACCCTCATAAGGGCGTGTGCTAAAAATGCCATCTGGTGATTTGGCACATGTGGCTTGGGAGACCAGACGAGCCACCAGAAAAAGTCCCGAGCCAAAGACAATGGCGGTCTGAACAGGCAATCTGCGCCAACAAAACCACCAGTTTTCATTACAATATGGACAAAGCTAGGTGTCCCATACAATACATATTGACAAATTCCAACGGTGAAAAAACTCGAATGAAATGTAAACATACAATTACTGTTAGAGATTAAAGATGAATATAAAGTTAGGAATAAAGGATGATGACAAATCTTGCTCTACCACAGCAGCCGAAGCTTGGTCCTTCACTGATAAGGCTCACACTGTTAGGGCATGCATACCAAATAACACTGTTTGATAGCGAACAAAGAAAATTAATTATCATGGAGAAAATTGCATGAACTTTATATGGAGTGAAATGTCAACATTGACAGGAAGTAATAAATACAGCAGACATCATTTTCAAAAATGAGCCATTTCCTCTGTCGATGGAATGGATTAATGTGAAAACGGTGACAGTGGTATTCCGACTCCCAGATATAATGTAATATTGGCTGTAACTGCTAGCAAACTTCACAGATGGCCAAACAATCTCATTTTTGAAACACAGAGTTTTTTTACTTCCCTTGTAATAAATATACATAAAGGCAAACGCTACAGTAAATTATACATGAAAGTACACCGAGGGCATGTCGGATCAAATGGAGACACGACATCATTGGTACAGGGTCACTGAGTACATGTGCCACAGGATATAGACAACACCAAGACCAGTGCCAAGATCATTGTCATGGTGATACACTACAGCAGAAAGTTACAATGAGCTGCTCCGATTATAAACAAAAACGATGACATTTATCTTAAGTTTCTATCACCTTATATAGATTTGATCAGTTATAAATATTTATTACCTTATATAGAAACTATCTCTTACTACTATAAATGCTATATTTTTACGGTAATCTTATCTTATTGCTATTCGCGTTAAAAAGTATTGTGCTAAAATATGACTGTGCATATTGGAGTTTTTAGATAATAATTATCACGTATGCGTAATAACCATTTCACTAATATGCCAAAACTGAAAACGCGCGAAACTGTAATTATGCTAAAAAGTATGTATGTTTACAGTAAGTACCTTATATAGAAACAATCAGGAACTAAGTTTATCTGCTGATTAAACTGACTGTTTATGAGATAATAAAAATGCAATTGGTAACAATCTTATAACTCTCAAACCCGTCAGTGACTGGACCTGATGTACGCGACACTTTGTCAGACTGAATGTAACCCCCAAACCTGTCAGAGACTGGACTTGATGCACACGACACCTTGTCGGACTAAATGTAATCCCACCACCCGTCAGAGACTTGACTGGATGTACGCAACACCTTGTCAGACTAAATATAACCCCCAACCCGTCAGAGACTGGACTTGATGCACACGACACCTTGTCAGACTGAATGTAACCCCCAACCCGTCAGAGACTGGACCTGATGTACGCGACACCTTGTCAGACTAAATGTAATCCCCAAACCCGTCATTGACTGGACTTGATGTACGCGACACCTTCTCAGACTGAATGTAACCCCCAAACCCGTCATTGACTTGACTTGATGTACAACACACCTTGTCAGACTGAATGCAACCCCCAAACCCGTCAGAGACTTGACCTGATGTACACGACACCTTGTCAGACTAAATTGAACCCCCAACCCGTCAGAGACTGGACCTGATGTACG
This sequence comes from Mimachlamys varia, assembly GCA_947623455.1. NCBI lineage: Eukaryota > Metazoa > Mollusca > Bivalvia > Pectinida > Pectinidae > Mimachlamys > Mimachlamys varia. The sequence goes on from OX392534.1 coordinate 7,062,503, forward strand.
GGACACCTTGTCAGACTGAATGTAACCCCCAAACCCGTCAGTGACTGGACTTGATGTACACGACACCTTGTCAGACTAAATTGAACCTTCTAATCCATCCAATACCCTAACAAACAATACCTGTTTGTTTGTTGTAGGTCACCACCAACAGGTAGATAGATTAATTTAGTGTGTGACATGTTTGCATGATTCCGTGTTTGCATGTTTGCGTGGACCTTGATCTACTAAATGTACGACTGCCGTTGAGCTATTGATATAAAATACTTGAGGCTATAATAAAACCATATCGCTTTCAATCATATTCCCACCTAGGTCATTTACTGTGGCCCAGAGCTTGCTTACATCCTACCGTAAATGTCTCACCAGGATAATTGATGCTCCCTCAAACACGTTATGGTAAACAATAAATGCTCCCCCCAAGTAATCCACACCACAATGATAGCACCCCGATACAGATGACAGTCTATAAAAGGTCTTTGTAGCTGTGCATGCTATATTTCCCAAGGTGATGTTATTGGATGAGAATTATAAATTCTCATGTCTACTAACAATAGGTACTCACAGTATTGAGCAGGAATCAATCACTTTAGAATATTGATTAAGTGATTACAGACATTGTGGGAAGTCCTTTTCAGTCAGGTCAAGGAATGAATATCCTTGTTTGCATCAAGTTGAGTTTGAACTTCAATATTTCGTCTAATTTCACAGCAGAAACTTAATCTTGTGCTATTGGAGCCTGAAGGGACTTAAAACTCCTCATTTTAAAAATTTCTATCATTATCACTCCAACAAATTGACACTAAGTTGTATAAATATATTTCGGCAACAACCTTAACTAATGCATCCCTGAAGAAACATTTGAGCTCTTCCAATTCAAAGGTTGGAAAAGTCCATTATGACATTTCAGGGGTGGATGAGTAAATGACAGAATTGCTTGTTAATTTCAAAGACAATGTTTTTATTCAGTCTGATTTCAAAGTTGCAATATTCTGGTTTTGAAATATGTCATCAGACATTCGTACACTATAAGTAAAACAGGTCACTTTATAAGTATACACACTATTGCTTACACGTGTCTATACATAAAACACTACTCCTGAAGCCGACAAATTCAAGACTGGATAAATTTGTTTGAAATTGCTAGGCAATACGGCAAGAAAAAAAGAGTACTGTATAATAATTCAAAATTGACTTGTAAAAAAAAAAAAGTTAAATTCCCCCTGATTTGGTGTTTAACCTGATCAGTTTAAATTAAGTCATTATATTTTCATGGAATGTATCCAGCTTAATTTTTCCATTTTATGAGGAAACTAAATTTTCCAGCACATCCATCACGGTCTGCAGGTGTTAAGACAACGAGAGAACTCCCGTGATGTCCTAATTGGATATGAAATAATTTTAAACTTATCTCTTGTGGAGCAATTGCAGCTGACCTACGAGTCTCCTAATTATGGAACCGCAATTTCCAAGATTGAATTAAACCTGCCCTTGGCTGACATTTTAATTATGACAACTGATTTGGCCTGTGGGGGAATTTGAAGAATGTTCCGAGGAGAGGCTGTAATTATAAGCGTGTTAATTAGGTAAAGATAATCATAGTATTATTGAACATTCCAACCTGTGTTAATTTGTAATGTTACTTTTTCAAACCTTGTTTTCTGAAATTCCAATCACACCGTAAACGCCAAGTAAACCTTTGAACAGTGATTACTATATAAAAAGTTCATGAGTAGGCGGGTGCTTGGGAAAATTACTTGAACTGAAGCCATTCTCGATTGTGTAAAACGCAGCTGTATAATGAAAATGTGGGTAAAATTAATTGATTTTGGAACATCAGTAGATAAAGGTTGTTTAGGATATACTGTAGAGGAGATAGTAAAGATCAAAATGCCCTAATAGCGAGTTCACTGGTTTAACAGGTATTTTCTATCATAATGACCGTCCGATTGGACATGTCAGGGACCTGTAAAATGCAGTAGAAGTTGGTGTGGAGGGAATTTCAAATAAAAAGCTACCTCATCTGGCTGAAAAAAGTAGAGATCATTCTTTTCTCTTTTATCATCCTTGGAGTACTTTATAGTAGTGTTACCTTACTTACAATATAACTTCCTGTTCAGTTAGTCTATGATATCGCACAAGAGAATAACACAATGGTTTGATAAAAATAACTATAAGTAAGATGTATTTATGTACCAATGAACACAGAGGAAGACATCTGTTGATATCTATGAACATTGATGAAAGTGTCAGTTGATACTTTGCGCTGTATCTATAACAGCCGAAGAAATGATGTCTATCAATACTTATAGTGTTTTATATATCACAGCCATAGAAGAGTTTGACATTTATAATACCTTAAGAGAATTTATTAAGACGTCTGCTGACACTTTGTGTCCCTATAACACCCTAAGAGAAGACGCCTACTGACACTTTGTGTCCCTATAACACCCTAAGAGAAGACGTCTGCTGGCACTTTCTGTCCTTATAACACCCTAAGAGAAGACGTCTGCTGACACTTTGTGTCCCTATAACACCCTAAGAGAAGACGTCTGCCGATACTTTGTTTCCCTATAACACCCTAAGAGAAGACGCCTACTGACACTTTGTGTCCCTATAACACCCTAAGAGAAGACGTCTGCCGATACTTTGTGTCCCTATAACACCCTAAGAGAAGACTTCTGCCGATACTTTGTGTCCCTATAACACCCTAAGAGAAGACGTCTGCTGACACTTTGTGTCCCTATAACACCCTAAGAGAAGACTTCTGCCGATACTTTGTGTCCCTATAACACCCTAAGAGAAGACTTCTGCCGATACTTTGTGTCCCTATAACACCCTAAGAAAAGACGTCTGCCTATACTTTGTATCCCTATAACACCCTAAGAGAAGATGTCTGCTGATACTTTGCTTTTTACCTGCGACACCTGTAAAGAGAAGTTAAATTGTGGCAGCACTGATCTTGACAAGACTGTCAACACCCGCTCCGATTACATGATTGTATCAAGTTTCTGCCTGCCACTAACAATGACCCACTCATCGGAGTACAGTTTTCACAACTCAGTGCACTCGACTAAACTCAAATACTTGGGGTTCAGTCAGTATAATACTGACCCTTCAACGACTTCACGTGAAGGTATAGCTAGCCCTGACCCTCCGAAGGTACACTGCTTAAAACTGACCCCTCCATGGATTGGCTAGAAAATCTTTTGCATGAATATGTTTTATATTTCTATCTTTCACATTTTTCTCCGCCTTATTCCTTTATTTTAACTTTTTTTTCTCTCAACATTGTTATTCATGTGCTTATCATATTTCATGGTGGCCGAGTGGTTACGGTGTCCCGACATTCTACCACTAGGCCTCCACTTCTGGGTTGTGAGTTGGAAACCCATGTGGAGCAGTTGCCAGGTACTGACCTTAGGTCAGTGGTTTTTCTCCGGGTAATACGGAACCTCCAAAACCTGGCATATCCTTAAATGACCCTGGCTGTTAATAGGATGTAAAACAAAATAAACCAAATAATTTAACGATAAATATTTCATGTGGAAGATAAATTACCTTGACAACCCCCAAAGGAAAATTCTAAGAAATAAAACAAATGGTGTCTCTCAAATACATAGTAATAAGCTAATGACCTAATTAGAATAAAAGAGATCTCACAGGGTTGTCTTTACCCTGTAAATACGGACAGACAACAGAATTTCCAGGAACTTTTGTAAAAGCTGAATTGCTCCAGGATGCCAGATAACCACTGGAACCAGTGACGATATGTGATATATCATATTGATAACCGTTTAGGCAGAACTACTGAATTACGATACATGTCAGCTGAGCGGCGAACATTACAATGGCGAGCTGTCATTGTTTTTCAACCGAGAGAATAACGGTTTCTCGAGATCACTGAGCCCATCAGGGGAATGTTACATTTAATTTCATTGTGTGTCAGCCACGCCTGGTTGGTTTGGATTGTAGAAATTGTGCTGACATGCAATCGTGCAACGGGAATGTATCAAGTCTCTCTCTGTTACCCATAGTATTTCTGTTACCCATAGTATTTCTGTTACCTATAGTATTTCTGTTACCCATAGTATCTCTGTTACCCATAGTATCTCTGTTACACATACTATCTCTGTTACCCATAGTATCTCTGTTACCCATAGTATTTCTGTTACCCATAGTATCTCTGTTACCCATAGTATCTCTGTTACCCATAGTATCTCTGTTACCCATAGTATCTCTGTTACCCATAGTATCTCTGTTACCCATAGTATCTCTGTTACCCATAGTATTTCTGTTACCCACAGTATTTCTGTTACCCATAGTATCTCTGTTACCCATAGTCTTTCTGTTACCCATAGTATCTCTGTTACCCATAGTATTTCTGTATTTCTGTTACCCATAGTATCTCTGTTACCCATAGTATTTCTGTATTTCTGTTACCCATAGTATCTCTGTTACCCATAGTCTTTCTGTTACCCATAGTATCTCTGTTACCCATAGTATTTCTGTATTACTGTTACCCATAGTATCTCTGTTACCCATAGTATTTCTGTTACCCATAGTATCTCTGTTACCCATAGTATCTCTGTTACCCATAGTATTTCTGTTACCCATAGTATCTCTGTTACCCATAGTATTTCTGTTACCCATAGTATCTCTGTTACCCATAGTATCTCTGTTACCCATAGTATTTCTGTTACCCATAGTATCTCTGTTACCCATAGTATCTCTGTTACCCATAGTATCTCTGTTACCCATAGTATTTCTGTTACCCATAGTATCTCTGTTACCCATAGTATTTCTGTTACCCATAGTATCTCTGTTACCCATAGTATCTCTGTTACCCATAGTATTTCTGTTACCCATAGTATCTCTGTTACCCATAGTATTTCTGTTACCCATAGTATTTCTGTTACCCATAGTATTTCTGTTACCCATAGTATCTCTGTTACCTATAGTATTTCTGTTACCCATAGTATCTCTGTTACCCATAGTATCTCTGTTACTCATAGTATCTCTGTTACCCATAGTATCTCTGTTACCCATAGTTCTTCTGTATTTATGTTACCCATAGTATTTCTGTTACCCATAGTATCTCTGTTACCTATAGTATTTCTGTTACCCATAGTATCTCTGTTACCCATAGTATCTCTGTTACCCATAGTATCTCTGTTACCCATAGTATCTCTGTTACCCATAGTATCTATGTTACCCATAGTATTTCTGTTACCCATAGTATTTCTGTTACCCATAGTATCTCTGTTACCCATAGTATCTCTGTTACCCATAGTATCTCTGTTACCCATAGTATTTCTGTTACCCATACTATCTCTGTTACCCATAGTATCTCTGTTACCCATAGTATCTCTGTTACCCATAGTATCTCTGTTACCCATAGTATCTCTGTTACCCATAGTATCCCTGTTACCCATAGTATTTCTGTTACCCATAGTATCTCTGTTAGCTTGGCAAAAGCTGCATTAGTTTGTACAGAAAAAATCCAACAAGATGTTCTGTGGACAAACATGGAACATTACTTAAAAACATTGATTTTGAAATATAGACTTCTTTTATAAATGGAGAATGAATATATTTCCTGTTTTTTCATATCATCTATACTCCTATATAAACCACTATTTTAATTTATTTTAAACTGAACATGACCAGGACTGTAAACTGTAATTACGCTGTCCTTTCACTAATTTTAAGGGTCAGATTTGTTCAGAGATCCTGGCATCCATGACTGAGGTATGTTGAGAATTCCACAGACGTTGACAACGAGACGCTACACAAGTCACTGTGGGTTTCTGGTTTGACCATTTTCACTCCAACATATTCTCAAAGGAATTCAAAGAGCATGTGATACAAAAATTGGTAAAATTTTCGATGTCCATTCGGTTTTGTAAAACACATGTAACAATAGAAAAGGCGGAATTTTTCCATTCTTGTTTTATTATTCATACTGCTGACGATAGCTTTGATGTAACGACGTTTCTTTTTCAAGTTACACAATTCTAATTATTGTCTCAACAATATTGGCTCATTGGGGATTCATCAAATGGGGCATTTCGCATAATTCAAATCTCATTGGGGCAGACAACAATGTGAAATTTGGACTCGTGCCTGTGTTGTCCAACATATGGCAAAATATTGGAATTCAAATTTGTCCCAAAAGTTTGATTAAAACACCTTTCATTTGTTTAGAGATAGAATTTGCCAATCAAATATCATTTTGATAGGAAATAGATTCGAATTGTTGTCTGCCACCAAATCAGAATGCATTATGATTGTCACACAACTTCATTAGTAATTTTTCTAATTATCACAAATTTCAATTAACACAACAATTATGTTACTCTGAGCTAACAAATCCTGAGTTTAAGATCTAAATGCTATTTTTGTTTGGAAGGTTCATACCATTCAGCATGAAATAAAAATATCAATCCATATATTTATATGCCTATGTATGAATTATGAATTTGTTCCCTTTTTAATGTCACACTTGGTGGTTAAAATCTTTTGTAAGATGAACAAATCATTTAATCATATCTTCATGAGTTTAATCAGACTTTCAACAATGAGGTCCAATAAAGCAGCTTAAATCAGATTTATTTAAAATAAATTTTGATCAAAAGACTTAATTGTCTATAAAAACTACCACAATGGATAATATAAACCTGTGATCTAGTGCTAATACTGACAAAAAATTCAAAGATTTCTATCTTTTTATTTTAATTCTAAAGCTTTTCCCTAACTAATGCATACCGGGATTAATTACCATATGTTTTTGCCATTACTCATTCAAGAATGCTGGGTAAATGGGAGTCACGGAATACTTTTATTAATTAAAAGATAACCTTCCATCACTCCGTCTTGCGTATCATGCCGTGTCTGTGATTCAACATAGCGGCCTGTTACTGTTTTAGCAGACTGAATAAAGAGTACCACTATATAGTGAGCATTAGCCTAATGATTGAGTATAATCATTCGTGATCAAGCTTCTGTGGGAACATGATCGAAAAATTAACCATCACTGCTCCATTGCCCTTGAATAATATCTTAATCTGCATGCATGTACGACTTGCGTAAATTTAGATCTGAATTCTAAAAGTATTTATTACATCACTTACACGATCACACTAACTCTCTATTAACCTCAGAATTCATGTTCACTTTGACCTCTGACCTTGGATAAATTCTGAATCTGATGGATGCTTTGTATTCTAATAAGTAGTGACCTTCACCTCGACCTATAAGAAAGCTGAACCATCCTAACTTCATTGACAGGATAAAATTCTATGTACAATAGGGTTCTGAAAAGGTTGAATACGGTATTCAAGTATTGAGTTCAATAAGGAGAAAAATATCCATTTCTTAAATGAAAAATCTTCATGCCTATTTTGATTTTTTTTTGTATCAAATTAAATTTGTGAAGATATCAAGACAATTACCATGACTTGATTAATTTAGTACATTGGATGTATCTGGGATTTATACCTAGTAAAATTTGGAGAGAAATTGTTTAATGCAATATTCATTAGCTAGCTTTGATCTTCCCAAAATAAAAAATCAGCATGAAGACCACAACACCAGAAAAACAGCCTGTAAGTCTGGAATCTGGCTAAGATTTTCAGCGTTTCCAGTATCACGGCTCCAACCTGCAGTAAAAGTGCTGTGGACCTGTTGTTCCTGACTGCTTCACCGTAAGAGCGTAATAAATGGAGTCATTCGTTTCACTGTACGCCCAAATTAACTAAACACATGAGGGCACCTGTTTCTACAGTAAACTGCGTTCCTGGACTTCACCAGCCGCACCATCTATTCCAAGGTGACCGTGTCAACTTGTAGCAACACTGCCATTAATAAATGTCCTGTTTTTGTCGAAGCTGTTGTTGGGTAATCCATTCTCGGCACCATTTGATTGCTAAGACCTTACACGTTTTACTTATCCCCTATTTCTTTGTCGATCGTTAATTACCCAAGTCTATCTGAAGAAAAGAAACTAAATGGGAAATCGCAAAAGCCCAAACCCAGAGTAATCCCTACTTCCTATTTTCGCAATCTGTGACGGTTCGTCGCAATACATTCGTAGATTAAGCCTGACCCTGCATCTTGATCTTGGTATAGTCAAGAGAGTAACAACGAAATATTGACTGCATTAATTTCCATAAGAACTAGTGGGACAAACCTGACCTTCAGACAGACAGGGATATTGGTTTAAGTAGGGGCTACACTATTCAGCTGATTTACGCTCTGAACTCGACATCCAAGATGGCTAATGTCATAATTGGATGAGTCCCTTGAATCCTCCATCTATATGCAAACCAAGAAATATTTGCTATTTTCGGGTAGAGCTCTAGTCCCTAATCTCGTGTTTATATGCATGACAGTGACAAATCGTGACCAACCTAAGGGGACTTGATAATTCTCCTACCGTCCTTGATGGCTTCACTGTGAAGTTCCATGGCGGATTTTGCAGAAATTGGCAATTTCTGATGGCTGAATATTATTTTTCATTGGAATGAACAATGCAACAAATAAGTCATTTTTATTATCAGATACATACTGAAACCTTTCTAATCCAGCACATGAGTATTCCGATATCCTGTCATAATGATATAAAGAACATTAACAAAGACGTTGTCCTTAGCAAGGTCAATTCCATCTCCATTTGTACCATGTTTGGTGTACATGTAATAGAGAGTTATTCAATCATTTAAGAATTTCCCCTTCCATTCTCCCTAATGGGGCCCCCTCATCTGCCCTTAGAGTCACATCCCTTAGTTAGGTTTCCTTCGGTTCTGAAATGGTTTATTTATATACAGAATCATTTCTTTACTTGATATAAAAAAAATTCAAATGTTAAAATTTCATTTAAGACTAATCATGCTCAAACACATACAATGTAGTTAAGAATGAAAAATGTTGAGTTTTCTATAGATGTTATTAACGTCAATAATTGTTTAAAAATGCACTTTATTTATATGATGGATTTCACTGCGACATTTTTATAAAAAGTTCATACACATTTACACAATTATGATGTCAAGATTGGCTGTCAACACGTCGTCAGTTTCACCCTCTAACTGTTGGAATGAATTTCAAATTTAAACAAAAGTGCAATGTTCAGCCACTTAAATATCTATTCACAACATCAGGGGTCTAATCCGTAGAAAAACACGATGACATCAAAATAATGACAAATAAGTATTTAAGAGGCGTCCGACCATACGTTCTTCTGCAATTATGAAATTATCGCTGTTCATTCATTCGTACCCTGATTTCCTGCCAGAAAATTTCTTTTTTCCACCACCAGACGGTTGATTTGGCTTAGACGCCATTACAATAGCCCGCGGACTCTACACTTCCGTCAATTATGTAATCAAACGTCATACCACAGACAATGAGATCAATTTCAGAGCGGTTACCTGTCTCTACCACTACCTTGTATAGCTTGGTATGTCTAACCCACCAGTTCTATCTACGTCATTTCTCCTGCCTCTAATGCCTATCAAATATACTTGGCTTATATCACACTTTCTATAACAAACAACTTTATGTAAACAGAGCCTTACAAAATATTAAAATTATATGCATACAATTATAACCTTATCTTATTCTTTTACAAAGCATTTGTTTGTATAATAAAACCTAAACAAGTCTGTCAAATCCCTTACACTAAAGTTAATTTTCACAACTTGTGGATAATAAAAATATTAAGAATACCGGTAGCTATACACATTAACATGTATTTTTGCATTTAGATTGAACATAATGTGATTAACAAAACACCACTGAATAAAGCACAATGAGCATTGACAAAAGGACAAGGTCGTGTGAGTATTTCAGCCAATGGTAGAGAGCTTAAGGACTGCCACAGGGTGGTCCATCAAACCTTGCCCTCTTTGTCTGCAAGGGATCACATAATTTACTATTAAAAATAAAATTTTCTTTGGTTGAGTAATATTTATTAATTTTAAGAGTTATATTTGCTAAACTATTTTAATGAAATAAGATTTGAAATGAAGTAGAATGCTAAAATGCTTGTTACTGTATGTGGAAAGAGAATATTCTATATTCTGATTAGCGATATAGTTCAGGCCATTTCTATAATATGCGTCTCATTTTAAACTCCTCCAAAAAATAAAACATCACGTATAAGATATATCCAAATGTCATACAGGCATGCCTCCAGCCCTACATCAATCTTTTATATAGATTACTAATTATCTCCCCTTGTCACCTCTTGTGCTCGGACAACGGAAATGTAGAAGCTTTGTTGCTCCATTTGGCCAAGTACATGCGAGTAACAAGCGGTCGTAATTATCAGTTATTTGCCCATACATAAAGCGTGTAAAATATGTAATGTGCCTGATAGATACCATCCATGTCGTTATACAGACAGCAGGGCGAAGAAAACACGGTAACTAAGGCATCCATTGTCAACTCCACTACAAACAGGTGCTGGCTCGTGGACCGTGTCATCTAACACTGTAATTACAGACCATAATACTAAATGAATAATGACAAAGTCTTCCTTAGAACATTACAAATGGGTTGTTAACACAGAACACCCAGCACAAGTCTTCTTAAGTACCCTTTCTACCAAACCTTGTTCAACAGAGTGGAAGTAAGAGTCTTAACAGGTTGATATTTCAGTTCTGATATCTAAATATCTTGACACTCATTTCTTTAAATATTTCAGAAGTGTGATGTTTTAGTTCTGATGGTTGAGTAGTACTAGGAACCTCTTAGTTTGATTTCTGTCAGGAAAAGAAATCCTCATTTGTGGATGAAATAGCAGCTTTAAAAGTCAAGTTTAACTGATTCAGTGTGAAAATGATTCAGGCCCAACAATGAGGTCAGAACTGATGTGATGTCATAATGATGTCATATCATGACCCTTTGAAATAAAATTAACAGTTGCATTTTATCTCCAAATATATCAAAAGACTTGTCTAGTTTTCTCCCACAGCTAATTGCTTTGTATGTAATTCAAATCACGATACTAAAACAAATTCTATGCTATCGTTTTATTTCTTCTATGGAGGTCTATAAAAAAAATTGAACTGCGTGAAAACAAAATTCCGTTTGAAACCGCTCAATTTTCATTTCTCTAATGGAGGCTTAGCATAAAGTATTGTTAGTGTATGACTGTCAGTATCGGTTAACAAATCAAGCTCGCGACAGCAGTCCGTACAGATAGTGTCAGTACGACGTGTAATTCTAATCATGTAAACGTTTTACCAAGCATGGAAATATATACGTTTTAGTGCCACAGTCATAACCCACAAGGTTACCCAGGCTTTCCACCACTTCAACAAAAACAGCAGGTGGAACCGTAAAAATGACGATATTTATCTTTTTGTAGTTTATTGCGAAACAAATGATATTGATCAACGGCATAATGGTTACAAGCACTTATGGGAATAAGACTTAACGCACGTTTTTATTTCTAATATATCTACCGACTTTAAAAGTGTTCACACCTTTTGATAATTTACCACACAAAAACACATTCACGATCATGTCAAGCATACAAAAAGAAACAATTGTCTTACCAGAAATTAAACCAAAAATATTGTCTAAATGTGGCTGTATTTGTAAGCTAGTGGAGTAGACTTATTAAGTTTTATAAATTCAAGTCGGCCAAAGAGCTGAAAACGATCTACCCAATTAGAAACTCATTAAAATAACCATTACTGAAATATAAATTGTATCTAAATTTAGAAAATTGCCTAAGAAATGTAAAAGAGTGAACAGAAAAAGAAAAAAGGATTAAAAATTTCACATCTTTGTCAAAAAATAAACGATGATTTGTTTTAGCAACATCTGGTGCAAGTGATCAGCTAGTTTATGTAACAGACGAATGCTCCCTTTTGATCCTGACAGTGCGCTCAAACTAACCGAGATGCAAAACTAACAAAAAATCAAATGAACAGCTGCCGTGTGAGAAATTCGAGTTACAGTTTTCCTCAATGACAGATGGTTTAATTTCATTTGATTGAAACATGTCACAATTGTTAAATATATCGGCTAGACAAGTGTGGCTGTTGTTGGTGAAATCAAATCTTTTTACGCCATACGCCATCAAATTCTCACTGAAGTGAAAACTTTTACTCTGGCTGTGCTTTGAACATTGTTTATTTAAAAGGTCAACTTGAAAAGAAACGTTGTGATAACCATTTTACGATTACCAGGAAATGCACCCTTCCCCCACCACCATCAAAAACTGCTAAAAATCAGTAATATTAATTTTCCTATGCTGTACCATAGTCTCAATATGAACTTTTAAGCTGATAATGTTCAAAGAAAAGATAATTGTACAGGCTATGTATTCAAAACTTTACGATCGAGAATTTAAATCCTATTTCAATAATGTAACAGAAACATATTGTACACCAGCACAGTTCAATAGGTACGTGTGTATAGTTGAATTAAGCACAAGCCAAGATCACAACGGCGTGTTGCTTTTAAAATTTAACTCAAGAAATTTTAGGGAAAGAAAGCATGAACACGTTCTCATGTTATATGGTATAAACAGAAGAAATATTTTAGTTGATAACTTATAGAACTAATTTGACAATATTTGTGTAAATTTTAGTGTATTGCTTGGAGCTGATCACTTGACAGTGGAGGTAACCTAGTGATTATAAGTGTGATGAGCTGTACAATACTTCTGTCAAACAGCATTAGCCAAGAAACATTGTACCTTCAGGGGACAGGGGCTGCCACAGATTAAGTAAATGACATAATTTAGTAATTCCTATCTGTCGTCGGATCTCTCGTCCTCCTTCTTCTCACATCAGGTGTCAGGGAGGACCATCTGTGCCTGAGAAACTGTTATCCAGGGATAATTACGATGAAAATGTCTTGATCTGCCCCTGTGGGATCCTAAGGATTTACATCATCCGGCTCCGCACCAAACAAAGTTTTGTAACACTGAAGAACAGGTTAGCTACGAACCTCAAGGGAATACATCGATATTAAAAACTGTGACATTAAAACGAAAACCCTTCAAATGGTGAGATAATGGGCAATACACGAGACAGGAAGAGAGGGGAATATCATAAAACATAAATAAAGGACAGACAGAGGAAGGAAAATAGCAAAATACATATACAGCGGACAGACAGACGAAGGAAAATTATATCATAAAACATAAATAAAGGACAGACAGAGGAAGGAAAATAGAAAAATACATATACAGCGGACACACAGACGAAGGAAAATATATCATAAAACATAAATAAAGGACAGACAGAGGAAGGAATATAGCAAAATACATATACAGCGGACAGACAGACGAAGGAAAATATATCATAAAACATAAATAAGAGACAGAGGAAGGGATTGTAGCATAAAACATATACATCGGATAGGCAGAGGAAGGGAAATATCATAATACATAGATAAGGGACAGAGGAAGGGGTCATAGCATAAAACATATACATCAGATAGACAGAAGAAGGGAAATATCATAATACATAGATAAGGGACAGAGGAAGGGGGTCATAGCATTAAACATATACAGCGGACAAAGGAAGGAAAATATCATAACACATATACAGGAAATAGATGGAGAGATGACCTCTTTTACATTTGACCTTAAATTTCCAAAAAAATAACCCCACAAGTAACCAATACATTTGACCTTTATAGACAAGTGACCTTATATACATAACTGACCTCAAACAGACAATCAAGTATTCCATTCATTCATACGACCTCTCAGCTAACAGACCTATTTTTACAGATGAACTTAACATATAAGTGACATAGATAAATTTGAACTTATTATACACAACCAACATATATAAATTGGAAGTTTATAGACAAGTGACCTTTATATAAAGATGACCTCTACAGATACGTGACCTATATACATGTTTAAAACCAAGTGACCTATTTATTCGTGTAACATGACTGTAGACATGCAATTTAGACAATGCTTTTAGTAATACAGACTAAGTTACATTCCTTATGGAATACATGGGCTGGAAACCATAAATGATCTATTTCTTAAATCCCTATAAAACTTCCATAAACTCCTCATTTCCTGTTAGAAATTCAGAAGACAAAATCTCAAGGGTACAAACCTATACAAAAGTTAGAATATAGCTTTATCATATTCATTTTTTTAGGAGTCCCTTGGTATCTTAAAAGAAAATGATGATCTTCATCTGAAACCAAGATATTAAGCAGAAACATGTATACCACAGAGGCCATATATCACTAGTTCTTTCCTTCCTCATCCAGTGTGTATAAAAAAAACATAAGTGTGGGGTTGTCATAGCGATCAAGGTCACTTCCTGTTTAAGGAAGACAAGGTGAATGCATCACAACCTGAACCTGTCTTTTTCCAGGATATATTGTCAAAAAGGATCTCAACTAACTTCTGCTGAATTAGCGTAGACATTTACTGCTGATTGGTAGCACTGGCAATGTTTTTACGTTACCTATAGCCTAATCAACAACCCGAATCTAGTCCCCGGGGCGTTCACCAAGTGAGTTACAATACTCGCATTACCTTAGCAGTCCTAATAACCACCCAGGGGAAACGACAAACTGGTCAAAATGGCCATCCACACCAATACCTGATGGAAACGTACATCATGCCTGTCTGTAATTGGCATGTAGATAGTAGCCGTGACTTATATCACTGGGGCCCAACATTATGCCAGCCATCGTAGCGGCTGGAAGGCCACATGCAGGCGATCACTGTAGATAATTATAGTAATTCACTATAGACAGCCCTCTATTTCCCTTGAAATGAAAAATCTGATTCAATTCACGGTTAGACTAGATTGAAAATCCATTCAAATTATTGCTGAATACAATAATCTTGTTGCAGCAAAATGTCCCAATATTTACAATTTTGCGGAGAAAAAAAACAATCCTCCTTCCATTTTTTTAAGTCATTGTTATCCGCCACATAAATAAGTTCAGGTTTGTTTTTATATGTTCCTGTCACTGGGAGGTTTGGAAGTGTCGCTTCAATCACAGTTAAGACTATTGATTTCTGGGGAGAACAAGTGGATGATGGTGGATCATCAGAGACAGGAAATTTTACAACTGTAATTACGATGGTGGTCAGAGAAATATAAATAATTTACACCTCAGACACTGGCAATGGGTCTGACCTTCATACAATATCTGACACGGCTTGCTTTCAAATTATTGTGTCTGTAACAGTCTGAAATACTGGTGGTACATTATGCCGATAACACAGGTCCTTGTCATTTTTTTAATCTACAATAAAAGTCTCCATCAACACAGTTTTTTTCAAAGGTTCAAAATTAATTAATATGCTAATTTTGTACTTGGTATATGTAAATTATTCCAAAAGTTAAAAAAAATTCATTAATATGCTAAATAATGACCTTAATTTTGTACTTGGTATATGTAAATTATACAAAGTCATAATTGTCTTGCTAGTCTTGGCCGATTAGGAAGTCTGGAACTGCGAGTTCGAGCCCTAGCAAACGAGTTTTTCTTCTAACTTCTTACTTCATTTTGTACTTACATATCTTCAATAAGTCCAAAGTGAAGTATAATGGACTGCTCGGGAATCATGTTTTTGCCCCAATACACAAAAGAAGCCACTATTGGATTATATTAGATGTCATAAATTCCTGATGGTTTAGGTTTTCTCGGCGACGTTCAATAAGAACATGTCACCTAATTATCCTGTAGTTTATCACCCAGCAGCAGAACTGGGTTTTTTACAGGAACACATATGTGGTTCATTAACGACCTGCTAATCAGCTTACAGTTGTAACATCCCTATAGTCCTTTGAATACGAACTTGAAAATTCCTAAAAATCACCTGATAACAAGAAAAAGGAAATCCAGACATGAACTGGAATCAAAAGGCCCATCAACCGCACCGTGTATCACAACATAAACATGATGGATGGCAACAGATAATCAAAAAGGAATAAAGAATCCATAGGATTCTTCAAGTCTGGTCAGGAAATAAAAAAGAGGAAAAAATATCTGAAAATAAGGAATATTATGACAAATTGTGTTTTCAACCATTTATTTCACCTGCTTAGCTAAGACATGATGAGTAAGGTGATGATAGAGGCTATCGGAGCCGTTATTGGGTAAGAATAGGGGTAAATTACAAGCGTATGCCTATAGAAAATGAACTGATGGGAATTCCATTAAATCAATAACAATTGAGTGTGGTTCATAACGCCTCATCCCCGATGATGTACCCTGATGGCCATTTCCGCCCGCTACAGTAGCTCCGAAGAAAGAGCGCGTGGAGTAAAGCGTGCTGCATGATTATGGCTTGTAGGTATTTGTGTGTCAACTCTACTGGATAAAACACCATTTTTATACGATCACACGATGTCAGATGTCATATCCACCAGTCCCGAGAGCATGCATCACCGAACACTTAATTCTCTTTTTATGAGATGAAAAATAATTCTGTAGTGCATCACGTCCAGTGAAATCAATGTTGCTCAAGTCCTTGTCTGATTGGTCAATATAAAAAAAAAAAAGAAATAATTTGCCGATGTGGTCTTGACAAGATTTACTAACTAGCTTGTTAGACTGTCCGAGCTGTCACGACTGTCCACTCAACTCTGGACAGGTCAGTAGTCAACATGTCCAGATCTACCATGCTAAGAAACCGTATCCTACTTGCCATTAAATCTAATTCCGAGCAGGAATCGACTTCCTTGCCTACACATTGACAGCTTCTCTTTACAATACACTTAAGCTTTCATAAGCATGTTGACTTTCAAGTAGCCATGTTTCCATCAACCCTGTCAATCCTGCATTAGCTCCATGGACTCATCCATCACATAGTTCAGGTTGTTCCAACTCCATCTAAAAGGGTATATACTTCCAAAGGATTTGGTTTGCTAATCTTATAATCATTATTCTTCGAATGAAAATAAAAGTTCTTCTTTTTAGGATTTCTATACGCATTCAAGGTCCCTTGCTAAAGTGTTTAAATTGTAAAACCAGTTTTTTTTATTACGTGTTTTCTTTCCGACATACTGATTTGATTTAAATGTCATTTTCTTTCAAGGTATTTATTATGGTATTCAGTTTCATCTATTAGCAGAAGAAAAGAACTGGTCTTTCGTCTTCACAGGTCTGTTTTTTGTCGATAGATTAGTACACTATTGCACATATCTGTAAGATATATTTTTTCAGTTCTACAAAGTATGAGAAACTGGAGGATCATGTTACAATTTCTTACACAGAACTCTTTAAGTGCTAACAGTAAATGTGCCTTTCTACAATGTCGGAATGTGTTGTTTTTTTCTGTAACTTCTCATCACAACAATGCCATTTTCCTATCTAATTGTCTTCGCTTTATATTGTCTGTATATATATATATACAACAACAAATGTCTGCTTGCAGAAATATTCCTCTTATGTTTTAATTTAAGACTATCCAAGCACAGCTATGTTTCAACTACAGTATTATCTATTTTCCATATTGTCTAAATACAGCAATGCTTGACTACAGCATTTTTCTTTCAGTAGATTTTTTTTTATGTCTTGAATATGTTTTCCATTTGATTTTGTCAGAACAAAACTTCAACTTCTTTCAAATCATACAATGATATTTAGTAACCAAGACATTAATGAAAACCATTTTTTATGCTGATCAATGTGATAGTAGCTAAGCCACCTTGCTAATACATCCACATGTTTGTATGCCTGGATGTGTGTCAGGGTTGTTTCTGTTTTGCTGTGGGACAGAGCTTGTAATGGAATCTATATCATGAAGCCAGTATCACTAGAATGCTACAGGTTCTGTAACACTTACCCTTAAGTCCATTTTAAGAGAAGCAATGATTTCTGTTAACGTACTTATTTCGGCACACTCAAACTTTAGTGCACAACTGAATTTAAACAGATATAAGATCCATGATGAATTGGAGAACTATATGTAACAAAGCTTGCTGTAGATATCAATACCTATGCAGAAACCGTAAGTGCAATCCTTATTTAGTGTCATGCTTCACTGTAAAAAGATGCACATTTTCAAAATATTAATATCCACTAGATGCGGCTAAAACCATTTTTGGAGTTATACAAATCGTTCACCAGTAGGACAGAAATTAACAAACAAGCACTTACTGTGAGGAAACAATACTGACGACCAACAAACTAGCTATATATCACAATCATAATTCAGTCCCATCAGAAATCAGTTTCAATCAGTTATTGATCTGTAGCTCTAAGTGTGAAGGTTACGACTAATGTTACATATACAGATTTATGGAGAATCCATTACAATCCCAGCAAGACATCTGGTAGATCTACACAATGTCACCCCCACATAACAGGATCTATTGTGTCAGGTCAAGGCCTGGCATTCATAATATCATAAAGTACGTGACTGACCTCAAAAGATTCATTACGTAGCTATGGAGCCAGTGGTCAATCAGAGGGACTGACCTAAAGGTTCCTTATATAGCTATGGAGCCAGTGGTCAATCAGAGGGACTGACCTAAAGGTCCCTTATATAGGTATGGAACCAGTGGTCAATCCGAGGAACTGACCTAAAGATCCCTTATATAGCAATGGAGCCAGTGGTCAATCCCAGGGACTGACCTAAAGATCCCTTATACAGTTATGGAGCCAGTGGTCAATCTCTATACACTTGCTGACCAGCTGGGTGCTAGTTCTGTCTGTCTGAATATCTGGTAAGGTTACTTAGCATACAGTGAAACCTGGTTATCTTGAAGTAGGTAGTATTCCAGTTAGGTGAGATTGAATACTTAGTGATAAGTCTGACGGTGCACTTCGAAGTAAAAGGTGTTTTCGAGTAATACCAGTTCGAGATAATGAGGTTTCACTATAATCCAATGCTCTAATTTATTAATTCATGCAAATAAAATAAATTTCGAAAACCATTTTTTTATGGTCAATATAAGTATCAAATGATTTCTTGTTTGGGACTAAAATGTGACTTATGAGGTATTGATCATTCTAATGAAAACTATAGACACGTAGAAGGTTATTTTAGTCAATGGTCAATAAGACCACCCATCAGTGACCAATACGACCATCCATCAGTGACCACCACATTCTACAGTGAAACGGTCCCCAGACAGATTCATTGCAGGTTGATTATAGGGGTTACCGGTAAAAGTTTCTCTATAGGGGTTACTGGTAAAAGTTTCTCTATAGGGGTTACCGGTAAAGGTTCCCTATAGGGGTTACTGGTAAAAGTTTCTCTATAGGGGTTACCGGTAAAAGTTTCTCTAAAGGGGTTACTGGTAAAAGTTTCTCTATAGGGGTTACTGGTAAAAGTTTCTCTATAGGGGTTACTGGTAAAAGTTTCTCTATATGGGTTACCGGTAAAAGTTTCTCTATAGGGGTTACTGGTAAAAGTTTCTCTATAGGGGTTACCGGTAAAAGTTTCTCTATAGGGGTTACTGGTAAAAGTTTCTCTATAGGGGTTACCGGTAAAAGTTTCTCTATAAGGGTTACCGGTAAAAGTTTCTCTATAGGATTACTGGTAAAAGTTTCTCTATAGGGGTTACCGGTAAAGGTTTCTCTATAGGGGTTACTGGTAAAAGTTTCTCTTTAGGGGTTACTGGTAATAGTTTCTCTATAGGGGTTACTGGTAAAGGTTTCTCTATAGGGGTTACTGGTAAAAGTTTCTCTAATGTCCTTTTTTACTGGCAACCCTAGCACAATACCCATATTACAATCGGTTTTTCTGAAAACCATGAACAAATTGACACCACCCTTTTCTGCGTTTGTCATTCTATATATATATGTCTCATAGCGGACTAAAATCAATGAACTGCTAAAAAATCTGTCTCGTATCTATTCAATGAAATTTTACAGAAAGTTCCAACATATGAAACTGTGTATACACTGTCTGCTAGTTTATGGGTTTTTTTTTGTCTTTTAAGTTCATTCAATAATGAAATCTTTTAGTATATGGCATATTATTACCACACAAAACCATGGGGCCACGATGGCCAAGTGGTTAAGGTGTCTGACATTCTGCTACCACTAGCCATCCACTTCTGGGTCACATGTTCGAGGCCTATATTGTGTCACGTTTTTCTCCCCCAACAAACCAAACCCAGCTTGCATATGTGAGTTTGTTAACTGTAGCTGTTAACAGAAACCAAACCAAAAACAAATATTTCAACATTTCATTAAAAGAAACCCAACGATTTTTGCCTTAGCACAACTGACCGGCAAAAAGTATCATTCTGATCACACACAAAGCACTGGGATTTCTGCTTTGACTGGTGCTAACCCACAAAGCCATGGGTCACTGTTTTTTATAAAAGAAATGTTGCTAAAATCATCCCAAGAACGGCTTGAAAAAATGAAGTGCCAATGGTATTGTCTTTACGCCTGCATTGTAGAACATGTGACAGCTGCTTTCGAAATTCTTCTTGTCAAACCCTGTAATTATCTCGGATGAAACCAGCATTTTCATTATCCAATGTAACCCCTTCCCAGCAAGCCCTGTCGCTGTGATATTGTGATTCACTTGGTTTTTAACGCTTCTCTGACCATCCAAGGTCGGTTTCATTTCTTTCTAAATCATTTTTGAATGGTTGCAATTTCAGTTACGGCTGCAACTATTAAACCATTCTGGTTAGTCTCGTCAAGATCTGCAGCATTGTCTTTCTCACGTAGAGAAAATGTTATTTTCTGCTTAGAGATAAAATTGTCAAATCAATTTAGGATTTTTAGGTCATATATCATGTTGTATTATCAACGCAGGCGCAAGCATCAGAGGAGCGGCGAGTCCCCATGGCGAGCACCCACTAACTGTGAATTTATGCAAATTAAAACAAAATCTAATGCTAATTTGAGTGTCCCAATGCAGTGAGTCCTTATAGGGAATTAACATGGAGGAGAATATTAGATTATCTAGCATTCTAGCTGGATTATAAAACCTAATGAACATATAGTGACTTTCAAGATGGATGTTTCATTACCACTGTATACTAATTAAGAGCCCGTTATGACTTCTTCCATAGCTTTCTAAGTTCCCACAAACTACCAAATAACTAAATCTCTTGCCCATATAATGTATAATTATAAAGCAGAATACCATATTTGTTCGAATAAACCAACCAGTTAAAATGTAAAGAAACCCATACATACCCCTAACAAATTACATATATAATCAGTCTAAAATGAAGCCTTCAGCAGCATACATAGTATAGCTGTACACAGTGACTTACAATCGGAATGCACTTATAAAGTTTATGTATATATACAGTGCACTCCTCTTTATAACATGTTGCATTTGTCAGGCAACAACATGACACTAACAGGAATGCGACATTAAGAGAAACATGTTTTTTCCGCTAAATCTAGTGCATTTCCAATCTCCATAACTAAAAGAAAGTGATTCAATATACATATGAAGATGTATCAATCTATTGATAACTTTATTTCATAAAAAAATTATTTTGGGGGGTTATATTTTATTTTCTATGCAATATTTCGTACAAGTTGTATCTGAAATCAATGGAAATGACATCATTTTCTGGATATCTTATGTGATTAGATTAGGAATTTACCTCAAAATACATGATATTAACCAAATGAAATTACACAAATTATATAGAGGGGAAAAATAGTGCTTTGGAAAAACATGATATAAAGAGGACTGTCCAGTGGTGAGAGAAAAGCAGTCTGTTTCACTGATGGTAAGTACTCCCTGTTGACTTTAGTATGACACACACGTCTGTGTTAGCCTGGTGACACATCAATATACTACAGGACCACTATCACTAGATCTCGCTACCTCATCATCCCCGCTACCTTATCATCCCCGCTACCTCAACATCATCACCGCTCATCTCTCCGCTCATCTCTCTGTACCTTCTGGTCATACCTGTCGCCCGACAAATCATCTCGTATATAAAGATTATATTGAAACATGTGTTTCAGTCTTTATTTCTGAATTGAATAATTCATTTTACAATATGTTACCATCCGACAACTGTAACATTTTGACATCAAACTGTTTTTTAACAGGAAAAATAGAAATAAAAAGCATTTTTTTCTAACCCGAACAGACAATGAATTTCCCATCTATTTACATACATATCCATAGACAATTGTTTTCTAATGGTTAGCATTCATTGTAGTTATTTTTCAAACTTGACATGGTACACATCTAACAGTAGAGTACGTGATTCACGCTCCAGTGCTCCGATCTGCCTCTATTTAAAGTCACTGAGGTGTGGTGTTCTATAATTGTTAAAACATGTTGTAACATTCACTAAAACACTATTATTCTAGTGAAACACCGTTATTCTACCGAAACACTGTTTGTTATTCTAAGGTTCGACAACAATGGGATGTGATCATTATGTGATATCTGCCTCTACATCAACGATTGCCCCCGAGTTTGTTAGGTTACGCTATCCACAACAGTAACAATAGTTACAAGATTGATTGAAATTGTTTAAGGTTCAATGATGTCTTCCAATGGATTTAATTGATCGGAGCCTTCCCCTGTAACAACTCACTGACAATTTCTATTATAAAATCCTATACCTGCCCATCCCACTCATTACAGACAGACTCTAGTGAATATTGTACCCCATTTTTCCATCTCGCTCAAAAAACATTTCTGTGGTAACCTCCAAACCATATTCAAATAAACTTCTTTAATTTATGTTTTTAAACTACTACTTTCTTCATCCATAGAATTTGTAAAAACTTATTTCAACTTTTGAATTGGTAGATTTCAAAAGTATCTATGGGGTGAATAAGATAAACTGCTCAACCAATTCAAATTTAAAATAACAGCCCACAGCTCATGTACCCAGTACTGACCCCCTCCTCAACAACGACATTATCCTATTCGCTATACCTAGACAAGTCGGTATAGTGACATTTCTGTATGGCAGTGATCATCTCGCTGTACCTAGACAAGTCGGTATAGTGACATTTCTATATGACCGTGATCCTCTCGCTGTACCTAGACAAGTCGGTATAGTGACATTTCTATATGACCGTGATCCTCTCGCTGTACCTGCAGACAAGTCGGTATAGTGACATTTCTATATGACAGTGATCCTCTCGCTGTACCTAGACAAGTCGGTATAGTGACATTTCTATATGACAGTGATCCTCTCACTGTACCTAGACAAGTCCGTATAGTGACATTTCTATATGACAGTGATCCTCTCGCTGTACCTAGACAAGTCGGTATAGTGACATTTCTATATGACAGTGATCCTCTCACTGTACCTAGACAAGTCTGTATAGTGACATTTCTATATGACCGTGATCCTCTCGCTGTACCTAGACAAGTCGGTATAGTGACATTTCTATATGACCGTGATCCTCTCGCTGTACCTAGACAAGTCGGTATAGTGACATTTCTATATGACCGTGATCCTCTCGCTGTACCTGCAGACAAGTCGGTATAGTGACATTTCTATATGACCGTGATCCTCTCGCTGTACCTAGACAAGTCCGTATAGTGACATTTCTATATGACCGTGATCCTCTCACTGTACCTAGACAAGTCGGTATAGTGACATTTCTATATGACCGTGATCCTCTCGCTGTACCTAGACAAGTCGGTATAGTGACATTTCTATATGACCCTGATCCTCTCAATGTACCTAGACAAGTCGGTATAGTGACATTTCTATATGACAGTGATCCTTTCGCTGTACCTAGACAAGTCGGTATAGTGACATTTCTATATGACAGTGATCCTCTCGCTGTACCTAGACAAGTCGGTATTGTGACATTTCTATATGACAGTGATCCTCTCGCTGTACCTAGACAAGTCGGTATAGTGACATTTCTATATGACCGTGATCATCTCGCTGTACCTAGACAAGTCGGTATAGTGACATTTCTATATGACAGTGATCCTCTCGCTGTACCTAGACAAGTCGATATAGTGACATTTCTATATGACAGTGATCCTCTCGCTGTACCTAGACAAGTCGGTATAGTGACATTTCTATATGACAGTGATCCTCTCGCTGTACCTAGACAAGTCCGTATAGTGACATTTCTATATGACAGTGATCCTCTCGCTGTACCTAAACAAGTCGGTATAGTGACATTTCTATATGACAGTGATCCTCTCGCTGTACCTAGACAAGTCGGTATAGTGACATTTCTATATGACAGTGATCCTCTCACTGTACCTAGACAAGTCCGTATAGTGACATTTCTATATGACAGTGATCCTCTCGCTGTACCTAGACAAGTCGGTATAGTGACATTTCTATATGACAGTGATCCTCTCACTGTACCTAGACAAGTCTGTATAGTGACATTTCTATATGACCGTGATCCTCTCGCTGTACCTAGACAAGTCGGTATAGTGACATTTCTATATGACGATAATCATCCAACTACAAGGTATAACCTACGTATGCATGAACTAATGCAGACATCATATATAATTGATGATACAACATACACTATTGTAGGTAATTCTCTGGTGTCATATGTTGTCAAGTTCAAACACATAATACCCCATATCAGTGTACACTGGTGGATAAGGTTCACTTCAGTATTCAGAGGATGAGTTGCAATGTAAGTGGATTAAAAATTTATCAAAACTTTCATTGAAAATAATATTTTATTCATTCTAATTTAAAATATTTTAATTTAAAACAATAAAACAAGAGAATTTTACAAAATTATAAACAATTTAAAACTGTCTGCATTGAAAACAATATTTCAAGGTCATCCTATCATTAAAAATTTTAATTTGAAGCTTTACAACAATATAGCGTTTTGTTGTTTCTTCCTCGATAACAATCCGCCCGTAGCAGGTTTACACACTCTCAAAATCCCCATGGATTGGGCCCCTATACCAGATCACTTGAAATCATAAAAGGAAATGTTTTGCTCTGTGAAAGCTGAAATATGTATAATTCATCAGCTTTGGTAATCATATCGAGGGGCCTAGACAATTTCTCAGTGGAACCTCAAGTATTGTTGTACAGATATAACGAGCTCTTTAGTCTGCAGCCAGAAGCAGAGACCTAAACTTCTTTCCCCGGTTATGGTAAGCATTCCGTCACGTATAATATTGTATCCATCCTCTATACATGGATTGTGATATCTTAAAACAGCACTAGATCACACCAATGTTGCAGTCATTTAAAATTATACGTCGCAGTCTAGAAATCTTCCCCGCGTGTAACCTGAGGCTCCATTCGCCAGTGCTAATCAAATTGTGAACATTTTATTTCCGAATGTTGTAATAAATTCTGGGCCAGGCGTTTCAAAATGCAGCATTTCAAAAAAAATGATTTGTTAAGAATAGGCATTGAATTACATATAGAAGGCATGCTAGATTCCGTATTGAACCGGATTGTCTGTGTGATATCATCCACAGAAGCTACAATAATGTATAGCGTTGTTTTAAATCGGCACCGCACTGTATCACCTACGATTTCATGTTTCCGTGGAAGTGTTGTACATGAAGTGCCGATTCCTTCACTTGCGTGAAGAACTACAACAGTAAGATAGCGGATGATGAAGAGTTGGCCAGGATACGCCTGGAAAGCCTAGAAGTGGAATTACATTCTCAAAGACAGATACAATCCAGACTGTCGTGATGGATAGTATATTATTGTGTACATCATTTTATGTCAATGTTTTCAAAATGGGTCAAGTTTATAGACTGTGTTCAGAATGATGATGACAAAAACAATGTCTAAAGCTTCACAAATAACTAGCAGAAAATCATTTGGAAATTTTGTGAAATGGCTTTTTTTTGTTAAAGTCAGTAACAACATCTTTTTAATCATGTATCGTATTAACTTCTAAAATCAAAGCCTGAATTAGTTTGCAGCTTTTGTTTTAAGCACTCATTACCTGAAGCATAATTCAGTTATCATGTTATCATGTAAATTTTATTTTTTAATGAAAAAGTTCAATAATACGGAGTTGAATTAAGAAATTCAATAATTTCCAGTTAAGTTATTACTTTCATAATACACTATTGAGAATACAGTACTTTTATGGAGCTATATAGTTGATCAGTTTGACCTTGAGAAGATAGTAAGACATTCTCCACATGGTTGTTTTAAAAGTGGCATTTCCGTTTCGGAAAAAATACACCTGAAAATAGATTGGTATAAAATTAAAATTTTCTTACCTGCTAGAGTAGCGATAAAAATCCAACTCCAAAGCAGTACATCCCAGAATTCAACGATTTTCCACATTTTACTCCTCATCCCGTATTACAGCAAATGATCGACCCCACTCGATGATCACACATCTCAAACCTCAGATTGCCGTCTGCTTGTCCGCATAAAATGGAAGGAAAAAAATCTGGTATAAAAAATTTGATTGAAATAACGTCCTAGTCCCTAATTAACAATGTATATCATCTAATTCACATTCAATATCTATGTAAAGGTCCGGAAATGTTTGTCCTCGGAGACAAAAAAATGGTGATGAAAATTATTTCTTAGGAAATAATTGCATTACATCATAATCCTATTAATGGATTCAATTCACAACAACCAGTCTGCATTCCAGTCAAGTTATTCTGTTAAGAATTGTTTCGGTATCAACCACTATGTCACTACTTAGTCAACGTGTTCAATGGAGAAACTCTATACACACAAATGAATACACACACCACACGACCACCATTGGATGTGATAGCCTAAGGGGGTTGGACAAATGATAATAGTAGGTCACGGATGATTTGCACCCATACAAGCTCAGCTCCTCCAAAATGTGATAGAACCGGCTCCTGATGCGGACAGGATGCCACACTTCTCCCACGTCTCGTGTCACAGACTCCACTGAAAATCTTCACACACAAATACACGAATTGTTCAAGCAGCATCTGAGTCTAATTCATTAATACTGCGCCGAGGATCCTATGTCAGCTTCTTTCTGATGCGTCAAGGTATAAAAAATTCATTACACTTCATTACCACACTAACATCCCAATACATCCCGGTCCGAGAGAAACAACAGATAGTTAGTCGGAAAACACACCTGGAGTAATACCTACCCGAACCAATGGTAGAACAAATATCAGTCGTCTATTCTCCAATGCTACACTAATACTATACTGTGTATATCGTCGGTGAGCGCTCTTTGTGTTAAGCCTGCTTGCCTCCATCCACTGGAGTCACTCAATGGATCGGCGTGAGACAATGTGACTCACATTCAACGTTCCTAGCAATGGAATGATCTTATCGTGAATCTTGATGAATCAATGAGTGGGTTCAGTTAATCGTTCAAGCTTTTAATTTCATTTATTATTCGGTGGTAACAATATCTGGTGTCTTCTTATTGTGTATGTTTTTTGAGCCGCTAATGTAGTGGGGAGTTGTCGGTTGGGGGTAGACGTGGGCCACGCGCCACCTCGGTCAAGGGGTGGCATGTATGTTTGACTAGGGAAGAAAAACCGTGTTGTTGTCACATTGAGAGCGACAGCAGATACTGGCGTTGTCGCTGGGGTTATGTATTGACGATCAATACAGAGAGTATTAAACTCACTACCAACATGTGAGAGAAATACAAAAAGCAGGATATAAGCTAACGAACGTACAAATGATGACAGAAATACAATATACTACCTCTGTACGGCTACACCTCCCGAACGTTTAATGCGTCTAATGCGTCGGCTAGAGAATCAGTGAAATCAAGCCCCTCTGTTTGACAGAATCGGGTTGAAATTGTATCTGCAAGCACAAGCTAGCCTCCTTCGAACTTGCTGTTAACCACCACCCTCATACAGTTTCACACCTCATTACTAGGACTTGTACATTCCATCATATTCTGTCATTTCTTGCGTGAAATATCCACATAGTGACGCATTTAGATTGTAAGTGGTTGACGTAGAATTCAGAAACATCAAATTTGTATATATATATGGATATTTTTTAGGATTCATAAAAAGACAAAAGGTTTTGATTATGTATAGAAAGAGAATGTGGGCCTATTAAGCATCTCCAGCACGTTTTACGATGGTTCCCACACAGCACTTCAAGACTAGCATCCCTTTATAGTCCTCATCAAAAATTCGATGGTATTCATCCTGAACATATAATATAAAGAATAATATTGGTGAAGGGCTATCGATATTTTTTTATCCGTTTACACATTAATGACAAGATTATCATATCTTTCGCCTTTATCCCTATACGAACCAGTAATTACAAAAAAGAAAAATCGTTAAATGCATATTTTTATGTGTTGTCTTTATAGGCTAGAACTAAAAGAAACCATTCTGCTTCTAAAATGAAAATTAAGAAAGGTGTAAAAAAGTCAAACATGTTCCTATCATTTTTCAATCTATTACACTTACAGATATATATTTGGGACCAGCATGCAATAATAAATTCATCTTAACGTTTTTCTGATTTGAAAGAAATCACACAAAAATTTTGTCAAGAAATGAATACATCATTAGATAATCGTATCAAACTCCAAATAATTTTATTCATTTTCCTATAACTTTGTCAGGAAATGAAAATTGCCACTGTCATGTTGCTATCAGTAAAGATCAACGATCACAGTTACCGAATATCGCGTGGTATCCGTATAAAATAACGCACACACGTGGACTCATTTTCTTTCCTTAATTTTTTTTTCCTTTTTAAATTACTAAATAAATTCTGTGTTCGCCAATCAATATGACCTGAAGTGCACGCAATGTAATTATAGAACCAATGACATCTGGTCGAGCTTGCAGCTCGGACCCCCAGGCTTCAAGCCACTTATAAGCAGCATGGGTAATGTGAACTGGATCTGAGAGTACGGTATAATGTCAATCTAGAATAATGGTAGCTACCATGCCAGGAAAACCATCAAATCCCCCATCTCTAGCGGCACAAGTGAAATAGGCCAAATTAAAACTGTGTAGAAATGGTCAATATCCAAAAATAGCTTTGTCCGCTAGGGTCAGTACTTCAAATCGCATATTATGATAAAGATGTAACAGAAATACCAGCTGTGGCCCGGACCGTGCCTAAGGATGGTAATTACCTGGCCTGGTTAATTATTATAATTAGTACTTGTAACTATCACAGTTAATAATTATAGTTAGTACTTGTAACTATCACAGTTAATTATTATAATTAGTACTTGTAACTATCACAGTTAATTATTATAATTAGTACTTGTAACTATCACTGTTAATCATTATAATTAGTACTTGTAACTATCACTGTTAATCATTATAATTAGTACTTGTAACTATCACAGTTAATTATTATAATCAGTACTTGTAACTATCACAGTTAATTATTATAATTAGTACTTGTAACTATCACAGTTAATCATTATAATTAGCACTTGTAACTATCACTGTTAATCATTATAATTAGTACTTGTAACTATCACTGTTAATCATTATAATTAGTACAGTTAATTATTATAATTAGTACTTGTAACTATCACAGTTAATTATTATAATTAGTACATGTAACTATCACTGTTAATTATTATAATTAG
This sequence comes from Mimachlamys varia, assembly GCA_947623455.1. Lineage (NCBI taxonomy): Eukaryota > Metazoa > Mollusca > Bivalvia > Pectinida > Pectinidae > Mimachlamys > Mimachlamys varia. The sequence goes on from OX392534.1 coordinate 7,091,945, forward strand.
TACTTGTAACTATCACAGTTAATCATTATAATTAGTACTTGTAACTATCACAGTTAATTATTATAATTAGTACTTTATAATTAGTACTTGTAACTATCACAGTTAATTATTATAATTAGTACTTGTAACTATCACAGTTAATTATTATAATTAGTACTTGTAACTATCACTGTTAATTATTATAATTAGTACTTTATAATTAGTACTTGTAACTATCACTGTTAATTATTATAATCAGTACTTGTAACTATCACAGTTAATTATTATAATTAGTACTTGTAACTATCACAGTTAATTATTATAGTTAGTACTTGTAACTATCACAGTTTCTCACTCTACTTGATCCTTTACATTCTTCCTATTGATTTTTACGATAAAAAAAACACCAACAAAATCAAACACAGGTTTTGTTGTAAAGTAAAAATTGGCAACATATGTGAAAAGCACGACCAGTATTTGTGATTTGTGAAGCAGTGTGTCTAACAAACACAGCATATGTTTTTATTGGTGTTTTTATAATACAGGTCCGATCGTTTCAGATTAACCTTCCATCAATATTACAGCAAGCTGTTGATGATTTACTGACAGGTAGGTCTCGCCACCAAGTGTCAGTAAATTAAAATGATTCAGACATCAGCAGTGAAATAAAGAAACGGTGCCATTGTTACGACTACAATCCCGTAATAAACAAGACGGGTGGCTATACATTATAAGGAGCTTGTTATCAAAAACGCACTTTAAAGCGAACAATAACTAGCGGATTTTGAATAAGAGAATGACAAAACAGGTAGGTTGATGTACCCGGAGGAGTTCAAGCCTGGACGGACTCAAGTGTTTCCTTACACCTCACATCAATGACAGACACTGTGTAGAAATGACCCAGGGTCAAAGGTCACCCAAGGAAATCAACAGTGCTGATGTAACAGTGGAGGAGACCCAGGTGTCAAATGACTTTATCGGCTACACTAAGCACTGTCAACCTACAGCATTGTCAGCTTACATCAGACAGCTGATTTTTATTATATAGTTAAACATCTTTTCCATGTAAGAAACAGATTAATGATAATTATTTTAAATCAATTTTTGCATGAAATATTGTAGAAAAAATCATTATCATATATCAAAGGTTAAAATTGTCTTTAGCTGTGACCGTATTACCCAATCTGATTATAAATGGTTTAAAAAATCTCATATTTATAAATATACAGTCACCATCTGAGAGCTGGTTAAATACCAATGTGAAGCTGACAATACTTTGTGTGTTTGCCGTGACCAGGTAATGAAGCGTGACCAGAGTGTAGAAGGCTCTTGGTGTGTTCCTTATGGGGACAATCTGCTCCCTGTTATAACTGTTCATATTGTGTTACTGCAGAAAAACTGAACGTTTTACAGTTTTACATTAATCTTCACTATTTAAAAAAATAATAATATGGACAGTTAAAAGTATTATGTAATTCAAGTTTTCCCTTAAATAAAATTTATTCCCATGTTTGGCTACAAGGTCTAACACAAGCAACCTTAATTCCCACCTTCATAAATCTGTTTTCCTCCTGTAGTCTTTATTTATATAACATACAAATAATTGTACATTTAACAGAAACAACGGGTCTGGTGACTTATATAGAAAGGAAATCGGTCCGTCCGTCTGGTTCAACACTCCATCAATATCACAAACAAAATTGTGTGCGACACTAACACTCCTCTCTCGACTATAAAAATGCCATGTTGCTCTACCGAATGCTAAATTCTAGTATTAACATTAATACACAAAAAATTCTGATATATCCACAACCCATAATAATGAATGTATGATCATAACGGCCCTTCTCCACTTTTTAATTTAGATTTATTGCTCGATTGATATGAACGTTTTATCACATGGAGATGTTCCTAACCTTTAAATGCGGGGCAGTATCTTTCTCCATTTGATGTGGATTGTCCCTATATGTACTGCTTAGATCCACGAGAAATAATTGAATTCTATCCTTCGATATCAATAGCTAGTGCCACGCTGGCCACAATGCCGCCGCCTTCCACTACTGGAGATCGCAGCTTTCATCAGTATCTACGCCACTACATGTGCCACAGACACGAACTTATCAATGTGAATTAACTTCCTCCATTTCAGGAGAGCTGATTTGGATGGTTTGTCAGAGACAGTATCATTATCATTCAATTTATCCATTCCATATGGTTATCATATTAACGAGACCGAGAATTTCGGTGTAAAATTTCAGAGATCTATGTCAAAACAGTGCTGCCGTCCCTTATAGCCATATAACATATCAAATAAATCGCAAACATTAATTGTGAACTGTTTGCTTAATAGCTTTTACATTATTTTTGTTCAGTGAAGAAAGAAATGCTTTATACCTCTAGGTCTTCTTGAATGGGATTGTTTAGTAATTATAGATCTAGATAAATTATCTAACAAAGCTAGCTAGGAGCTATTTCTGAAGACAGGAATGCTTTTCAATGTCAGAGAGGTCAGCTATTTTCAATTAGTCTCTCTGACCTTGACCTTTGGATAGCGATGACCTTTGACATGACATATAACCCAAATCTTTTTCTTAGGTTAGGCTTATAGTTTTCTTGTAAAAGATTACAACACAGATGTTTTGATGCACAAAAACCTGATGTAAAAGTTGTTGAAGTAGAAGCCATCTTTTTGGTGACACTTTTTAGATATGATACTCCATGTGACTTTTTACAATGTCCCTGGGTGTGTCGCTGAGATGTGTCCCTCTGATTTAAAGTTTGTGGACATAATTAAGTAGCAACATTATATTGACGTCATATGCACATGTGCCAGGGTCATGAAAGTTGCTAGTTTGATTCAGGTCAAAGTGTTTTGTCAAGGTCGAATCATTGTGACCTGATGAACATCATATCAGAAAAATCATTACTAAAGCAAGCAGATATGTCAATGCTGTGTATCATTTATAAATGGTACAAATTTAACCTGGACAAAGATACTCATCACTCCAGTAATTCCTTACATTGGATATCTACTCCAGCCTTAATGAAATATGGTTGTCTAGAGGTCATAAAGTGTAGCAGTATATTAGGCTTATACTACCTATTATATATTAAGCCCAAGTTCTTGGTATTTGCAATTCCATTGTTAATCATGTTTGATAAAATGTTTAAGAATATATATATATATGTTATTCTACACATTAAAATACTTTCCATAATGAAGCGAATATGTCAAAGAATGGGTGGGGCTGGGGTATAGCTCTGACACATAGCGCCTCATTAAATATACTCGGTATTTAATGGCGTACCGTTTCCTGATCTATCTCCATTAGGCTCTTGAATCATTAGGCCGAGACAAACCATCAACAAAATTATTGGACCAAGTTTGTTTATTCTTAAAAATGTATCGTTATTTCATTTAAACAATTCAACAGAGGAAATTTTGCAATGCAAATAAATCAGCCAGGTTTTTTCCCCACTCTCATTAAAGCCTTTGTTCTTTTCCAATGTGGTTGCATGTCTGCCTGCTATTTACAAATCTAACAATATTACACCATGTATCTTGGTCACACAGCTACGTTTTGATGTCTTTTAAATTTGAAAACGCGTAGAATAAGTAATTTGCTACATTTCAAAAAAAAGAGGGAAGAAATTGCCATATTTAGCAGCAGATGTATTGAAATAAGATTGTTTCTGTATTTACCCTACGGTTGGTTGATAGATTAGACCCGTTTTCACCGCTCCTGGCTCTATTTATAGCCTATTGGTAAGATGTTCTATGCAGATTTCACTAGATTTACCCAGGCGATGTCATTTGTTTCCTTGAACCAATTTTTCAAAATATCTGTCTTAATTCCTTTAAGATGTTTTTTTTTTTTCATTCTTCCTAATTCTATTAAAGAAGTTATAAACTGTAGTGGGTGGAAATTTCTAGTAATTCAATTTGGCATTATTTAAGAGCTGGTTTAGGGTTAAGTGACAAAGCTGTTTCATCACCAGAATTCTGTAGAACTAAGCGCTGTTGACCTTTGTAAAAGTAATATGTATAGGGGATTTAACAAAGTAAGAGAGGACACAGATTACTTATCCACTCCTTCAGGAAATCCAAGAAAACAGGATCTACAGACAATATGAAGAATCAGCTGAAGACCTCTAATAAGATAGAAGTAATTATAAAAGACTTGCAGAAACCTTCCACTTTTATGACTTAATTGTGATCCTGGTCAACAACACTAGCACATTATAGCCTAGTATATATTTTCATAGGTTTATGAAGAAAGTAGATATTTAAAACTTTTCTTTTGATTTCAAACCGGGTATATATTACTTCATTATTGACTCTACATAACAATGCTTTCGGTCACTTATAATGACACGGGAGAGGAGAAACCAGGCTGTCTGCTAGCTGGTGGAATCTACCAAAGCCAGTTATATAGACAAGCTTTTCTATAGTAGACCTCCATACCACTTGGAAAGCTGCCGGATGGCTGCCTGATGTGAAGGATTTGGATACAGAATAAAGTATAGGGGCAATTCTGCAATTTAGCTAATTCCTGATTTGGATGGTCAGTGAATTGACCTCTGGTCTGTCTGCTGACCAGCCTTATAACCACATACAGACAGCAGCCTACTCAATACAGTGCGGAATAATGAATGAATTAGTCTCCGTGGATCAGTCTGTACAATTCACAGTGTCCATCGCCTGTCCAGATTGGGAGCAGTTTGATTGATCTATTGATGGAAGATGGTCAACGCATGTCGCGATCATTAGATATTTTAGTTTGATGAATCAATGTATAGATACGGAAATTCCGAAGAAATTCCGAATGCAGGCTGGTATATGGAGTGGAGACGTAAGGATTACGACTAAATATAGTCCATCAATTCCTGTATTATCTTATTTGTAACGTCTGAATAGAAAACGGAATTCTGCTTACAGAACGATTCATAATGAGAAGAATTATGAAAAATAATTTCAAAGCAATTGTGAAAACATTGAAATTTTCTGGTAATTAAATCATTTTTGCATTAGGTTGTATGGAGAAAGCTTCCTGTCTCTGTTCTCCAAGATTATCACAAAGGAGCCATCCTCCACATCCATATTTATAGTTTTATAAATATTACAAAGATGGCTGGACAAGTCGCCCTTTGAATTTCCATACTATTCAGCAGGACTGGTGCTATAGGCTTTCTTAGTAGCGATTAATGTCTTTGAGATTCCCTGGACCAATTAAATGAAATTGTATGGTATTGAACAGAATGTCTATATATAGGGAACGCTATACAAGATGAAGTAACAATCAATGATCAAGTTTGGTAAGTGTTTGTATCATAAAAGATTTATGTAATACTTCACAAACAAAAAACACTTGAGTAACATGTATCAAAACCGGTTTCATGATGCATTTCCTGAAGGATCCCCTTAGGTTGAGAGGAACATTGGCGGAGGTCAACTACCCCACTCCTCGTGTGTGATCGGCAAGAGTATATAATTTTGTGGTTAAAGGACAGTTCAATATCGCCAAGATCAAGAAACCAATTTTATTTTACAAATTAAATAACCAGATCAAAGCCATTCATTTTCTTAGGAAAGTTAATCTGAATCTTTAAGGTCTTGATACTTCTCTCGGCGAAATTTGATTTCGCTTCATTTCTGTGAATATGGGTACATTTACAATACTTTGGAGTTTTATCAAATCATATATTATAGACTGAAACACAACAGCAGAAGAATAACTTTGTGAAACCTAGCTGCAGAAGAAGTTTCCCTTCTTTATATTAATAGTTTATATTATTATATACTGTACACTATGTGGTACGTATCCCAGGGATTTCCCTGCCCCAAGGAACCTGCATTTCACTCCAGAAATTGCCAAAGGACTCCCAAACATTGATGCAGCTTGCCTACAATGTATATATTGTTGGGGACTGGAGTCCCAGGTCTCCTAAATTTATAAAATTTGAGGGTCCCAAGGAAAACACTGGTATCCTCCTTGAACCAAAAAGATGAACTTCAACAAACACACTCATCAGCTTATTAGACATTGGTTCTTAAATGGGCTTTTGTCCAACCCAGGTGCTTTGTTAGAACTATGATAATATCACCTTTTTTTCCAAAAGTTTTACATTTTGCCAATTAAATATTTCTCATGATCAATCTATTACAGGCATTTAGTTCAGCTGACCTTGTATCTCTGTTATATACCACTCGGCTAGAGAGATCTTCTCTTAAGCTCCATGATCTCAACTTAATTGGCAGAGACCAAGACTGTAAGCTAGAGGTCCTGGGTTCGACTCTTGGCGGGGACATTGAACAAATAATGACCTCTGTAATGTTACACAAACCTTATTTCATCGTAAACTCCTAGTAAACATCCCAGTATTTTGGTCTTTAAGACTGATAACATCATTTAACAGTATGTTTAAGTCAGCTAATATTTGCCATTCTAATAATTGGCTAGAAATCAATGGCCTAACGAGACAGCCGCCATTAGAGCTGCTGACAACAAGCCTATAATAAATCCCTTTCTTATCGTACATTAAGATGATGACCATCGGGTTCAATTCAACATATATATCGAACTTCCGCTGTATAACAATATGATACTGTTGTAATGTTACCGTTCATTGATAATCCATCTGTTGAAACCATTCATTAAACCATCCGATAATTATAACTCTCACTGGCCAATACAATGTTTGTATATACAGGGTCAATAAGTACAGGTGGCTGTGTGGTGTAGGCCTATATATGTGTGTCACAAGACAAGTTCCAACAACTTCCAAGGTTCATAAGACTAAAGCAGTCCCAGAGAGGACTAATACTCCCACATACCACTTTTATATAATTCTCAATATGATGGCATTTAATGGATGTTGAACCCCATTAGAATTCTCAGTGCCAAAATCAGAACCCACAAATATCAAATGATCTGCAGGCAAGCCCACAAAGAAGCTTCCTTCAAATCCTTAACCGGACAGACGCATGAATGGATCCGATGAACAGACAGGTTGATTCCAGTATATCCCCTTAAGTATACTCAAAGATATTCACTGAAGAGTATGAAAACAGTTTCCATTATTACAAACAAAATATGACATTGGAACTTTTGTCATATACTCCCACGTCCCAAAATAGTCAAGTTTCACTTGGGTCAATAAATCACCAATTTCTCCATATATCACCAACTTCTTGAAAAGTCACACAACAGCCAATAATTTCAGATTTCTTGTTGTAAAAGCATGCATCACAATACTTGTCCTAAGCCTAATCAAAGGATGATATATAGAGAATATATAATATTACATGGCCATTTCCATATCAGGGCTTGTATCAACCCGAGATCCAAATAATATTGGGTTGAGGGTAATTTGATACATTGGTCTGCTATGGAAATGACCATATCACATTCTATTTATTATATACTTTAATTTTTGTGACGATTCATGATGATCTCTGTTTTTGCTGATATCATCTTTTTGTTCCTTGTTTTGTCATTGTCTGGACCTTCATTCAGATTTCAGATTAAATTTTGTAATTATTCATACCATTGACATATTAAGATTTGGAATAATTTACCTGTTCCTCTACATCAGCGTCTTCTTTTTCTTTCTCTTTCTATTAATTCATCAAGCTCTAGTATTCTTGATACGAATGACTCCATAATAACTTTCTCGCCCATCTCAATTTTAACATAGCTGTACATGTGTTCCTATCCATTTTCGATTGTTGTGACGTCATAAACATCATATGACATCGCGGCAATTTCGGAAGCGGGCTGATACAGTGTGTTCGGCCCACTCAGCAAGTGGGCTGATACAGTGTTAATTTGGCCCGCTTAGCAAAGAATTGCCGATATTGGCCCAGATCGCTGATATGTACTATAAACATGCATATTTATCAAGTATACAATTTCCCTGTTTTTATAGTAAGTATGTAATAAAATACAACATCTCTTTCATACAGAAAAACATGAGGTATAACACTGACATAGGGATTCACCATGATATATCAATCTAATGTAAATACAGGTTATTTTGTTTGGTAAGTAGCTATCATGTGCTCTTCTCAACTTCAGGAATATCAAATATGGCCTTAATGAGCAAAACATACGGAACACTTAATCTGAAGTCAGCAGGTGTCACCAGCTGTATTGATGAAGTTGGAGATAACGGTGGAAATTAACTTACAGAAACGATGAGGAATCAACTTTGTTGTTAAGCTTCCCTATTGTATATCCACGCATCAATGAACAACAATAGCCGATATTCAAGTGGGTGCTAAATTGATTTGTAATGTTTTTCATACGTCTTTCACAGTGAAATATCTGCTTATAATTGATTCCGCATTTTTTCATGATAAAACACACCAATCATCCTGTCACCAATTAGAAATCTGCCTGTTCTGCCGATTTGTAGGAACAATAGCGTCGGTGTGTACGACTGACAGCGCCACTATCAGAGGTATCCTCACTGTCGCATCCCTATAAACACCTATACTGTGTCATCTTGTCAGTAATTACATCGCTAAATGATGAAATTATTGATAATTGCCTCCCAGACGAAATCCTGCTCGTTGTACTGCTGAAGCGATTACACCTTCCTCCGCAATCAGAGGACAAATATTTGTGCCAATCAAATTTACTTTTGAAATTTACATAGCAATGTGGACAAACTTTGCTTTAATCTATTTTGATGAAGAAACAAAAAAGTGCTTCGAAAACCTACGTTCAAAGGACAGTATTGATTATAGCAACCCACTGATAGACTTAATGCTAACATTCTTTCTCTCTTGTTTTGTTCGAGGTCTATCTGCTTGATTAGGCTGCTATTGTTAAAGTATAGTCAACTTGATGTAACAAACCTCAGTCAACAACATGACAAAACACTACTGAAGCATCATCAGCTTAATGTTACACATTTAAGTTACCAAGACAACCAAACTTACTTGGCATTATCACTGTCAGTGAGCAAAAAAAACACCTTTCAAACTATTTAGCATACATCGCTAATGTTCCCTTATTATCTACAAGACAGTGTTAAATTATTGTCAGTTTGACATCATCTTCTTTTAGTCACCAATAAGATAACCAGTGTAAAGTAATGTAACCTTGATATCATCTTCTTTTAGTGACCAATAAGATAACCAGTGTAAAGTAATGTAACCTTGATATCATCTTCTTTTAGTGACCAATAAGATAACCAGTGTTAAAGTAATGTCACCTTGATATCATCGTCTTTTAGTGACCAATAAGAAAGCTAGTGTTAAAGTAATGTCACCTTGATATCATCTTCTTTTAGTGACCAATAAGATAACCAGTGTTAGTGCATTGTTAGCTTAATTCCTCCACTTCTTGTTAAGACATCCAATGATAATGTATTGTTAGTTTAACATAATATTCTAGTGAACAGCAAGTCCATGCATGTTGACATATATAATGTCAGCTTGATATTACTTTTATAGTCAACAACAGTACTAATATGAAACCAGTAAAACGCCCACTAAAGGGAGATAATATTAAACCAGTAAAACACCCACTAAAGGGAGATAATCTTAAACCAGTAAAACACCCACTAAAGGGAGATAATATTAAACCAGTAAAAACCCACTAAAGGGAGATAATTCAGACTTACAAGCAATGTTCAAATTACTGCCACTGTATCTAGTCCTTAACATTTCCATGTAGCATCCCTTCATTTATAAACATAGCTGACTCTGTCAGAGTTATTTCCAGCCTTGTTCCATTCTGAGAGTGTTTACTTCATAGGGAGGCTGTGATGTGTACTGTAAGCAGTGTCTGGTGAAATAGCACAGAACTGTTAAACATGGCCCAAAGTTATTCCTTAAAACTAGCATTTAGACGTAAACAAACGCAACACAAGGCATGTCTGTAAACCCTTCCCAAACATTTCTAATTTCTAACTGATACTTACCAATGCCAAATGGACTGTAATTGGACAGATACTTTCAACAACTCGAAAGTTTCCAGCAGAATTTTGTTCCAGATGATGAAAAAAAGTTGAAAGATCCTCAGGCGATAGAAAACACAATTAGATTTGGTGTGGAAATTTGCTGGGCTTCTAGGTGTTAATACATTAATAGAATATTACTGCGGATCAGGAAGCTTGCAATCTAAACCCTCTGTGATAATGCCCAGGATCTAAACCATCCATGATAATGTTCTAACGTCATCCAGTATGGAAAAGTTCGACAGTTTTGAAAACTGCATACACACTTTCTGTATCAGATCGGTGTAAAGATATTCTCTAAAGATTCTGATCTTAGGAAAATGAAAAACTACATGACAAACGATGCAGCCTTGATCCTGACGGGATTCATACCGAGAATTCCCGGGCAGAAATGACAGTTCAGGAAATTCATCAAGTTGAGGCCTGATGAGAAATCAATCGCTCTAACAAAATATCCATTACGCTAAAACAACTAATCCGCATGGCAATGGCCAGGATGCATGGCAGTAGTCAGCGATACACTAGCTGAAACATTAAGGGAATTATCTTTGCCAAGTCAACAAAATTATGTACGTTAAATGTCCTTATGTACATAAAAAGGATGAACCGAAAATAGAAAGTGTCGAACACAGAAAATAAAAATCAATTTTTGGTTAGAGCTGACTTCACCCAAGAGTAGATATCGTAGAGTAGATATTCTATAACCATGAGCAGGTGTGGCCGTATCCTACCCACAATACCTTTTATCCTTACTGGTCTCACATACTATATCTGGAGGCCCGCTCTCTGGCTGTTATTGAATTGGTGACTGCCAAGCTTCCCCTTAACCTGGACAATGTGAGGGGGTTAATGGTAGATATAGCAGCATAAACGCCTCAGACGACGGCCATCCTAAGTCCTACGGAAGTTCACTTCTAGTACTCCATTTACCATGTATATATATGAAAGCAGCTTGTTGATAATTATATTCTGATCAAATCATACCTGTTCTCTTCAAACAGGTGTTTATATATTTTAATGTATCAAAAACATTTCATAACTGTCTTTGGTATATCATCATTAACTTAAGGTACAATTATCATTTTATATTGGAAAAAGTTGTTTTTTCATCAAATATCATTTTAATAATTACCTGGAGGGGTTCAAAGCTGCACAGGTTAGCTTAATACATATATTCAGCTTCTTCCAATTTCGTCATACAAGGGACATACACATTGACAATTACCCTGATTATTAATCGGTGTAACCTCTCTATCTCAGGTAGGTAATTATGAAACACAGGCAGAGTATGCGAACATGACATTATCCTGTCTACAAGGTACCAATGGTCTTTGTTATTGTGACGAAGGACATGAGTTTGATTTTATTCAAATACAATTTAGGGTACATGTATGAAAGACAAAGCAATGATGAAGGGGACAATCTCCTGCTACCACAGAATACATTTTAAAACCTCCGCCAGAGCTAAGAAAACGTGTCAGATGGCCATATGCAGTACACAATTACACGCAAAGACACACGACTTGATTTGATTGGTCAATCATTGATTGTTTGGTCAAGAACAATTTTCAGGTCAAGCACAACTACAAAAGCTAACAAATGAAATCAATGTCCATTGATTGTAAACACAAATAAGGAAAAGGCCCCTACATTACTGACTCGTTTAATGTATTATGTCCATATAATAGAAATCATTGCTTTGTTAATAATCAATTCTGATGTTTCCACGGGAGATTATTCAATTATTAAACGCCACTCGAGCATCTGAAGTATTGGATCACGATGAGTAGAATTCCTAAGTCACCGTCACTTTTGTAGACTCTGTACTACGGCCAGGTCTGTGTAACTGACTGACACTTGAAAACCTTGTTAGCTTAACAATATCAGACACAAACGTAAACAATATCTCCAAATAAAGCTCACGTGTCTGTACCATAGATGATTTTTATCATCAGCATTATATCTGTCTCGATAAAGACATCAGCCAATTGTTTAGTTTTTTTTCTCAATGCTGTCATTTTATTGCCATAATAAGTCTGATCTCGGCGGATATCTGTTACCACCTGACGAGACCCTAACCAGACAGTCAAGGTTTCCTCGGTCACCTGTAATTAGTGATCAAACAAAACCTAACCATCTGTCACCTGTTCACCAGACTCTGGACCACTGACCTGCTGGACATCCAACTCGTAAACCATCGTAAATGACACACTGTCAGTTACAGTAAAGGTGGCACATTACGGCCCAACAAAAGTCTCAATAAAAACCCTCGTCAAAAACTATTTTTGTCAATTTCTACCTGTGGACTGCATAACTCCCGCAACCATATACAAAACACAGAGCGACAAAGGCACATTAAATATTAAGATGTAATTACGCTGGGAGAGACAGGACTTAAAAGACAGTCACATTATACAAACCAGTGGCTTGGTTTTCACTTTTAGATTTACGACTACAGGTTTAGTGTTTTTGAGGTAAAGAGATGAGAACAAAACAGATGAAGAGATAAGTGTTTTAGAAATCTGCCGTATAATCAGGGTCTAATTGTTTTGATGTCTTCGTGTTGACATCACCTGCTTACCCAGGTAAACACAACCTGTTTGAATCTCGGATGATAATTCACGCTGCCATAGTTCACATCAAATAATTATCAGGAAACCACTAAAAGTTATAATTTATTCTCTTTGTCCATACGATAATAAACAATAAGGCATTACATCTATAAACGACACCTGCCTAGAAACCATTCAGGCCTATACCTGTACAGTTACATCACAAAGTCTTTGAAAATTATTTTCTGATGGACCAATTAAGTCATAAAATAGTCAGTTATTTCTTGGAAACCAATATATATATAGTTCCTCTTAATATAATGTCTGTTAATGTCACTTTCATTTAATATCATGTTTCCTAGAATCATCGTCATTGCTCCTATATAATCTATGTGACACCTGTTAGAATCAATGGCTTTGGTATGATTCCCTATACGATCACTCCAACGTCGCCATGATCACAAATACATGACCATCATGACTATCTCCGACAGATCACAAATACATGACCATCATGACTATCTCAGACAGATCACAAGTGCTATTATTAAGCAGAATTAATATTGTATTACTGTTTGATTCATATTGTATCACTGTTTTATCAGTTTTGATCCCTTATTTTTCTACATTCAAGAGGACACCGAAACAGGAAAAACTGACATGTACACTTGTATGTGTTTCATTATTTTTGTCCTTAAACCAAAGGCAAAGTCTCAACTCAGTTTACCAAACAATATCAAATTTATATATGTATATTAATTACAATATAAGCAGTAAAACTCCATTTACTCAAACTTGTAGGGAACTGAGAAGTATTTGAGTAAACGGGTTCGAGTAAGTGGGGTTTCACTGTACATAGTAAAAGTACCGTTAATCACATTTTGGTGCACATTTGTCAAACAATAAATGGGAGAAACAACCGAACATGTAACATACATTGTGTAATAGGAGAAAGAGAAAATGTAGCATCCAGACCGGGATTCGAACCCAGGACCTTCCGAACTCTAGATGGACGCTCAACCAATTGAGCTATCTGGTCGCTGATGATCGACCCAGTCCAGTTCCGCTACATTCCTCCCTCCTTTTCTCCAAGTCTTCGCTCCCGAAGAAAACTATTTACAAGTTCGTATATCCCCTTGCTATGCATACTCTCAATGCTTTAAACAAGGGTTGGTAAGCTCGCCAATTTTGTAACAGGAGAAAGAGAAAATGTAGAGTCCAGACAAGGATTCGAACCTGGGACCTTCCGAACCCTAGACGGACGCTCAACCAATTGAGTTATCTGGTCGCCGACAATTGACCCAGTCCAGCTCCGCTACACCATGTATTTACCTTGTCTCTGTATAGGATTTTCAGTCTGGATAAAAGCTGCAGTTCTTGACCAAGGAATCTGAAAAAATAAACAAACTTATTTTAACAAGAACTACATGTTACAGTGAGACATGCAATGTCCTTACAAAAATCAAATTCCCTTTGATACCCTGAAGAGCTCTGCTGATACCCATGTTATACACCATTACAGACCAATATGGTGCTACACTGCCCATAATATACAGCCTTATACCAATATGGTGTTGTATTACACAGACAAATATGATGCTACATTGTCCATAATAAACAGCCCTATACTGATATGGTGCTGTGTTGATGCCGTAATACACAGACCAATATGATGCTACATTGCCCATAATAAACATGGTGCTGTATTACACAGACCAATATGATGCTACATTGCCCATAATATACAGCCCTATACTGATATGGTGCCATGTTGATGCCATATTACACAGACCAATATGATGCTACATTGCCCATAATATACAGCCCTATACTGATATGGTGCCATGTTGATGCCATATTACACAGACCAATATGATGCTACATTGCCCATAATAAACATGGTGCTGTATTACACAGACCAATATGATGCTACATTGCCCATAATAAACATGGTGCTGTATTACACAGACCAATATGGTGCTACATTGCCCTTATTATACAGTCCTACACTAATATGGTGCTGTGTTGATGCCGTAATACACAGACCAACATGGTGTTGGTACGATTCCTCTTGATTTCCGTTACAACTATCATGTTGATTGCATATTGTCTCTGTTTCTCTCTTTTTCGAGTCATTGATCAATTTCACCACAACAAACACTGCATGCTGAAAGAAAAACCCTACTTGGAGTTTTTTTTTTACTTCACCACTAAATTGGGTTAGGTGGAGTGATTACGAATGCTTAGGGAAAAGGAGACCGATAAGGAAAAACGCCACATCTGAATACCCTTTCATCAATTCTGTATCCCTATTATCCCACACTGTAGAAAAGGCATACAGTATTTAGAAATAAAAATTCACTTGATTCTAATCTTTTAGCAATTTTCTCCAGCTCCGAGGAACTCCGCCTCGGGCCTGCACAATCACATTGTAATCCAAATAATTATTCAAAATCAGTGATAACAGCAACTAATGAGTGAACAGAAAACTCCGGTTACTAAATCATAAATAATCTAACATATCGGATATTAATTAATGTTTCCGGTGATTTATAATTTACCGATTTAATTTTTTTAGATAAATTAGCAGGAAGTAAAACTGATGAGAGAGTAATGTCATAGCTACGATTACGATACATGGAGTTATTTCTATCATGTAAAATTGATACTATAGCAAATTTTTTTGCCAGAATGAGAAGAAAACATTATTAACGAATTTACAAGAGAGATGTAATCCGCTATTGGGTCGCCATCTTAGTTGTTCTATGATCTTGACAATTTCTAGTTTACTGGTTATTGGTATCACCACATTGGTACACACGTCTAAAATAATTAATTTCCTAGTATATATACTGGTACCCATTAGAACCACTAGGTGGACTATATATATAACCTAAATAAAGTAAAGCTAAGTTGATGCTGCATAATTTTCATAATACATTTTAACGAAAAACAATTTGAGACAGGGACACTGTTCGTAAACTTGTTCTAAGCATTAAAAATAATTTCATAATTGTAAAGAAGTAAACCAGGAGAGTATTTTTTCACACAGACGATAGACCACTAATTACACCAATCAAATCGTAATAAATTCTCCCTGATCATTCTATTACTATGGTTACAAAATAAAAATGTACAGAAATTGCAGAATATTTACCCCTGAGGTAAATATGGTATGTAAGCGTTTATTTTGAGACAAGGTATTGTTATAGCGGATCTACCCTAGACCGCAGCCAGACCAATTGGAGAGAAATCCTAACACTGAAGAGCTAGACAAAGGCCTTCGTTGGTGACGGTGAAGACATACACATACATCTGTCACATCTACGTCTCTAAGCAAGCTTTTCAGTCTCCAAAAGATACCAACAATCCAACAAATTTTTGACAAAAACAAATCAACAAATATTTGGACATCCTCATCATCCAACACTAAAAGACTTTTCTACATGTCCCCAAATCTACAAAGACATCTGACTTAACCAAGAACAACAACAGGAATGTAACATTTGGTTGAGGGTGTGCATGTCAAACTCACTCCAACTAAAGATAAAAGTTTTATGTGGGCCACAAATAATGTTGGATGTTGTTGAAGTCAATTCATACGGTCTGTAAAGTTTGGTTTGTTTGTGTTTTACGTCCTATAAACCGCTATGGTCACTTAAGGACGTCCCAGTACCTGGCAAATACCCCACGGGTGTAGGTCTCCAATTTGTAACCTAGAGTGTCCCAGTACCTGGCGACTACGAGGGAGACTCCCTCATTTTGACCAAAATTTACCAATCTCCCTCGAAATCTCCATCATCGAAGTCCAAACTCACACAAACTCAAAATCTACATCCTGTGGTCAAATGACCTCCTAGTTACTGCAGGGTGTGTGTAATGACCATAACAGGTGTGTCTGGATCAAATGAATGCTTTTTGAAGTTATTTTGATGCATAAAATGGGAAAGACAAATTGAGCAATTCAGTTTCAGTCGCATTTCGCGCACTTTCCCTCTCCCTCATTGGAGGTTTTAAAGGTTAACACCTATGGTAAAACCGATAACCACGATCTGCATTATTTGGAGAAGATGTTTTTCTTATACTTTGTCCCTTCATCAAAAAGATGCACCATCAAATATGAGCATATTTACAATGACTTTCACATGTTTTACATTATTATTTCTATTGGTGAATCTTTATTTGGTCCTAATTCCACCCCACACCATTTCTTTTGAACACCAGGGCCAAGTCGTTCAAAGGGTGATTAGCTTAATCACTATTTGACAACATTTTACAAACTTTAATTATTCTGTCAATATACAAGGTAAAATTTTAACATTTTGCATGTTAATTGACACTATTAAATATTTGATACCTACAAAGTTGTAAATAAATCTATGGTTTCATTTTAAAGTTACAGGATAATCAAAATTTGCGCTAACACTGATTAAGCTAATCACCTTTTGAACAAGTGAGCCCAGAAAATCAGCATGGTACCACACAGGGTACCACACGTTCTTGAGAACACACTTATAATCTGACACCAGCTTTACAGTCTGTGACCTTCACAGTATCTCACACCAGCTTTAGTCTGTGACCTTGACGTGTGGATGATGTAGTGGTTTACTGTAGTTTCATTAGCTATCAACCCACACAACTATAAAACAGCACTGAAATGTCAACAGTAAACAACCCCACCACAAGCTGAAACTTACAGAGCTGCACTTAAGAATTTTAGAAACATACTTGCAGTTTCTGAAAAGAACAGATCTATCATTGACAAAAGGCAATACAACAATAGGCTCTACTCCTAAATCTGTCCAACAAGGTCAAAACAGACTCCACTCAACAAGGTCAAAACAGATTCCACTCAACAAGATCAAAACAGACTCCAATCAACAAGGTAAAAAAAATTACACTCCTCAAGGTCAAAACAGACTGAACTCAACAAGGTCAACACAGACTCCACTCAACAAGGTCAAATCAGACTCCACTCAACAAGGTCAAAACAGATTCCATTCAACAAGGTCAAAACAAATTACACTCCTCAAGGTCAAAACAGACTCAACTCAACAAGGTCAAAACAGTCTTCCCTCAACAAGATCAAAAAAAGACTCCACTTAACAAGATCAAAACAGACTCCAATCAACAACATCAAAACAGACTCCACTCAACAAGGTCAAAACAGACTCCACTCCTCAAGGTCAAAACAGACTCAAATCAACAAGGTTAAAACAGACTCCATTCAACAAGGTCAAAACAGAGTCCAATCAACAAGGTCAAAACAGATTCCACTCAACAAGTTCAAAACAGACTCAACTCAACAAGATCAAAACAGACTCTCTCAACAAGATCAAAACAGACTACATTCAACAAGATCAAAACAGACTCTCTCAACAAGGTCAAAACAAACTCCACTCAATATGGTTGAAATAGATTTCACCGAATAAGGTCAAAACTGAGAGAGTGAGTCAATGCAGTCAAACTGAACTCCACTTTGTGTAAGTAGAATGACTGTATCTAGAAAATACTCTTGTAACCATTAAATAGGGATGCTCTACAAGAAGGCTCGTTGTAATGGTGGCATCCTTCCACAAAAAATCAATAGCCTGCCACCGTTACCACCACCGCCACCATCGGGCCGGGCTCCAGGTAGAGTGGTGTAACTGGATTTACTTGTCACCCAGTAGTGATCTGTTTTCATTTGGCCCTCGCAGATATAATTGGGACTTCTACTACTACGTACATATGTCTACCGCCTACCAAAGCCACGACCGACCGGCACAGCTACCAACACTCGGCCCAGGCAAATTGATCTCCCTTAGCCAACCCTGTTGTGGCTTTCAATAAAGATTTAAAATGTACTTTCATTGTCAAGTTCATCTGTTCTTACATTTGTGATTGTGTCCATTTAGAAAAAAAAACCATGTACATGGTGGTTAGTGGTGGCAGATTTGTGACTAAGGATTGCCAGTGATGATCATGTCAATGGTACTGTAGGGACCGACAACTGTGTAAAGCACACAGCTAGGGAGATCACACTGAAAACATTCGTGTGATTTGTGTGTAAACTGATTTAGGTGAAGAGACTTATATACATTTGTGCATACATAGAACTTCATAGATTAAACCGATTTTGAAGAATCTACAGACATGAAATTTTACAAGGCTACCATATATAACATTCTGAAGCAACAGTCTGCATAGAATTATTGCTGAAGTCACCCAGCTGTATAATTGTATATAGACATATACCAGGATATCCATATTACTGAAGTGTTAAAACCTACAACAGGAATGGCTTAAAACATAATGTCTATTATCAAGATATATTTAGTAAAACAGGAAAATTCTTGAACACAATAAATCATTTTACAATTCCACTGAAACGGAAACTGATGCAACCTGTCACTCTATGAGCCTCTAGGTTCATGAAGTGACATAAAATGCAGGAATTAAGTCGTTGTACATGGACCTATGCAGGCTGCTCTTCAGGGCATTGATTGTGTAGGACTGTCAGCGAGATTCTCTTGTATCCCTCTCTACATGCTACAGGTGTGGCTGTCACAGAGAAAACACGCCATTATCTTAATTGTACTCAGTAATAGACAACACCATCCTGAATTGATGATGTTACAGAAACTATGTGTTGTAAGCAGCATCCTTAAACCAGGGATGCTGAATACAAAAACAGCAAAACATTTCTAGTATGGACATTCAGATTCTGAAGACACTGTCTGAAATAGCATATATTGCAGATTTATGAACAAAAAGCCCCGAGTTTTCACTTAAAGATAGTTCACTATTTTCTACAACAAACAGACAGGTAATAATTTCTGTAAGATTGTCTCTGTCACCTCAGCAGGCATTCTTTTATTCTAATATATACTCTCTCAAAACAGATAGCCTTTCTGCAAGAAACACATGATCTCTCTCCCAAGACACGAGCTCTCTCTCCCAAGACACGAGCTCTCTCTCCCAAGACACGAGCTCTCTCTCCCAAGACATGAGCTCTCTCTCCCAAGACACGAGCTCTCTCTCCCAAGACATGAGCTCTCTCTCCCAAGATACGAGCTCTCTCTCAAGACATGATCTCTCTCCCAAGACATGAGCTCTCTCTCCCAAGACATGAGCTCTCTCCCAAGACACGAGCTCTCTCTCCCAAGACATGAGCTCTCTCCCAAGACACGAGCTCTCTCTCCCAAGACATGAGCTCTCTCTCCCAAGACACGAGCTCTCTCTCCCAAGACACGAGCTCTCTCTCCCAAGACATGAGCTCCCTCTCCCAAGACATGAGCTCTCTCTCCCAAGACATAAAATCTCTCACAAAAAATGAGCTCCCTCTCCCATTACAGTTGGTTTAATCAATGACCTGAGATATGTACTGAGCATTTCAGCTCTTAGTTTTTTAATGTATTTTAAACTGAAATGCCTGAAAGATATATGAAAAAGAAATCCTGTAACACCTGTAGAGATGTCTCCCAGTCCGTCACATGGTCCATGATTGACAGGGGTATCACCTAGACTGTATTTCTGTTCCATTTATATTGTTAGACTCATTACTATAGATTCTCTGACATCTCCAGCCAAGCTGCTGGCAGACCATTGCATGTCATCCGTACATACAGGCGAAAGGAAATGGACGAAAGATGTCACATGGAGTCAGAAACAACATGTGAATCTATTAATGGTGGATGGGAGCAATGTCCGTCAGTGACACTTTGAACTTAGGACCAGTCTGCCTAACTGAAACTAAACAATACAGAAGTAAGTGTTCATTCAGCTTTCATTGTCAATATCCTGACAGAAAATATGGAACTCACATGTCAATGCAGAAAATGACAATATATTTCCTCAGTTGATGGGACCTACAGTGTGAAAATGACAACAACAGTCGGACATCAGTATAACTGCAGAATTAGACTGACCAATGACCTTGGTAGAAAACTGGACATCATCACAAAATCATTTATATCAACTCCGTTCATTCTCAGACTGACCGATCAGGGTCAAGCCCCTTCAAGCCAGACATACCAACATAAGCTATAAAATTCATCTTGATGCGAAATACATAATCATAATGTTCACACATCCTGGAGAGCAATTAGGACTGCAAATAGGCATTTAACAGTTTGGGAAAGGCTCAAACGTATCACAAACTGTGAGGCGCTTCAGAATTGCTGTAGAACTTCAGAATAATGTACACAGTGCAGGGACATTTGACAAAAACTCTGGCAGAACCATAATAAAATCTCCAGTAGCACCAAGTGTTGGGATGGGTATGGCGTTATGATTATCAAATTTCCATTTACAATAGCATCTGCCACCTTACCAGGCTTAAAGCCCTGGAATGCTGGTTTTACCACTATCCACAGAGAAATGTGTCAAATTACGCTAGCTCATCTTTCAAATGTTTTGCCAATAAACTACTTCTGCCAAAAATTATGCAACTACCGTTATTGATTTCAAGTTAAACTCCATTTGAAGCGAATTGTATTGTGTCATTTGTGAGTGTCAATACAAGTCATCTATCACAAAATCTAGTCATCCTTTCAGACAACCAGAGGAATATTATTGCTGCAATTCTCTGCAAGTTTTATCCAAATCAACACCTTTTCTCCCAATCGGATGGTTCTGGTGACCTTGCGGAGAATAAAACTGTAGCATAATTGATTCCAGCGAGGATCGTGTCACAAGATGCCACAGACGGCAGTCGATGCATACAGCGAGGATGATCAACCTCCAGGTTCCTGATGTGTTATATAACAACATTGAACAGAAAAACCTACAATAATTGCTAAATGAGGACAAAATTATGTACGTTTACGCCATCGCCCGGGGGAATCATTGTCTCATATCAAGTTTCTGTCATCATCGAGTCTAAAGTCTACGTAAACAATTTTTTGGTTTCCCTATAAAACCCGTTCTCATGTAGTTACTTTCAAAAAAATTTCACACAAAAACAAGTTTAATCAAAACCAGAAATAGTTCTCAATTTTATTATTACAATTTTCTTGATTTACATTGGATAGATAAACCAAGTAACTTTTTTTCACCTGTTTTCTCCCTGATCTCCGCCTGAAATTGTATTAAACATTCTTCTGGTTTCCGACATAAATCTTACATTAGATAATTACTCGCGAGGTTCAGGTTTCATTGCAATCCTTTGATCTGTCGTCAAGCAACCGCAACAAAAAATCCCGCACTGATCATCCATTCCAACAGGCGATGATAATAATATTGGCCAATCATAATTCCGGGATCTATAATCTTGCTTTTTATTTATATTTGATTCAATATACACTTTTTGCAAATACTGCACATCATATCCACATTCAAGAATCCCTAGTGAACTTTCCAGGATATCCCACAATGCCCCTCTGCATAATTAAACAATCAAAGTAAGATTGCACCTTCAATATTGTGTGGTGAGATTTAACCCTTGGCAATCCTCAATGTTTTAATCACGATTTTCTGACTGACTTCTATACCCACATCTTTAATAATAAATTTCTTGCTACTTTCATTATCTACGCTTCAGCTATCTACATCTCCCGTATCTATTGCAGACATTGCATTCCAAACACCATAAACTCTACTGCTTTCATCATCGCCTTTTGAATCTTTTATGAAAATAGTGGCAATAAAATTAAAACATGCGAGAAAACAATTGATCAGGTGATTCTGTTGTGTTTGAAATGTTCCTTACTTACACAAAATCTCGTAAACATTGTACCTAACAGAGATCAAGACACAGACTGGAATACAAGCAGACGCTCATTCCAAAAATAACATTGTAAGAACTGTTATCTTTGGTGATAAGAGTTACACATTCTTTTGATCTTATAAACACAATACCCATAAAACAACTTACCTGTACCGTACCTGTATTATACCTGTATCGTACCTGTATCCCTGTCCTTTTCTTTTCAAATTGTGTAAGGGAAGCAACTCTTACAACTTTAGAATATCATTAACAATTAAAATACAAACATGTAAATTTAATTTCATCAATTTTGTTATTTCAGATGAATTTAGGTATCAAATACAGTAAGTATGAAAGCACCACCATGCTGCCCTCCTTTCCCTTATAATTACTGACCCTCTATAAAGAATGTGATGGTTCACATGTGATATAGCTTTACCCTGTCACCCCTGAAGACACCTCTAGTGTGATGGTCCACATGTGATATAGCTTTAACCTGTCACCCCTGAAGACACCTCTAGTGTGATGGTCCACATGTGATATAGCTTTAACCTGTCACCCCTGAAGACACCTCTAGTGTGATGGTCCACATGTGATATAGCTTTAATCTGTCACCCCTGAAGACACCACTAGTGTGATGGTCCACATGTGATATAGCTTTAACCTGTCACCCCTGAAAACACCACTAATGTGACGGTCCACATGTGATATAGCTTTTAACCTGTCACCCCTGAAGACACCACTAATGTGACGGTCCACATGTGATACAGTTTACCCTGTCACCCCTGAAGAAACACTTGAACTGCCCCCAAAGATTGGAATACATGCAGTCCTTTATGAAATTTCAGGGTAGAACAAGTTAAACTATTGGTTTAAGGACTTTTAAAGGTTGAGGTGCAAAAAATAACCATGTGGGATATTTGAGGTGTTATAATTGTGTCCCAATCAAGTCAGGTGTTGTATAATTA
This sequence comes from Mimachlamys varia, assembly GCA_947623455.1. Taxonomy (NCBI): domain Eukaryota; kingdom Metazoa; phylum Mollusca; class Bivalvia; order Pectinida; family Pectinidae; genus Mimachlamys; species Mimachlamys varia. The sequence goes on from OX392534.1 coordinate 7,115,101, forward strand.
TAGTTTACTAGCTTATAGTTCAGAGAAGCTGCAACAGAGGTCAAAGTTCAATTCCTCCACCAGGAAATATGGAAGTCACAGGAATTTGTTTGAAGGGGATAAACATATACTTCCTTTCACAACAGAATGCAAGCATAGATTGGTAGATTTTTCCTCAGTGTATAAAAAACCTACTCTTTCAATCATATTCTAATATCTATTCTAACGGATAGCAGTAGCCTTTGAACAATATTTAGATACAAAAATTCAAAAATTTGTGATAGATCCATGATTACCATGGTCTGTCAACTGTATATTCATCAGTTGTCAAAACCCGAAAACATCTGGATAAAAGTTTCTGGCTGAATGGTAATGAATCAGATCTTAATGTGTACTTATAGCAGAGCCCCATGTCGATATCAAAAAAGAATTACAAATCATGTCCCCCCACATAAATGTCCACACATATTTCCTGTATATGTTCATGCTGTTAAATCTTTTTGCTGTACTAGCAGATCCAAGAAATGGGATTAGGTTCATACAAACTCCCGTCTTAACACAAAGAAGAGTATGGTCAAATAGTAGCCGGAATTCATCCCAATTTTTTCACAACAGACACACACACAAATTTAGATATAAAACTGGCAACACATAATGAGAACTGTACAGAATTAAAATCATAATATCACTTGCTTTTTAATATTTTTGCAACACAGAACTGTTTTTTGACAAAACCAGGGTCCACATATATCCGCCAGTCTATAGATATTCTAGGGGTTGGTGACTTTTGCTCTTCTGTGTAATGTGTACTTTATTGTAATATTCTAAATCCTGATCGTTGAAGAGAAATGTTGGTATCATCATTTGATCAATAATGCAGCCAGATATTGCCTAGTTGCCAGCTCTGATCACTGTTAAAACAACGATAGCGGGAAATATACTTTGACAGGTGAAAAAAATCCTATTTTACACAGATGCTGAACTTTGTGTTACCAGGTTGCAGTACCAGGCTACAATTGCCCAGCGCTGCTCTTTGAACACAGATTGTTATGGAAACACATGCAGTCCAAACCCTCATGTGGATCAATGGTTTTCTTATCAGCTGGAAACAGTTCCCAAGCATGCAATAGAGGTATTATGATGTTCTTACTTCTCCAGTTTACATAGTACAAAAATAAGTGTTCAAATGTATTGTCAACTGCCAAGGGGATCCTCCTATCAGATTAGGGTCCCGTGGGGTTAGCTATACCCATGCTCGTATATCTTACTTAAACAAAATATTGTTCCCTCCTTTTCCCTTGGAAGATCAATACTACAATGTACCGTAAATGACCCAAGAAACACTACACAGATAAAAAAGCAAATTGTTGAAACATCATTAAAACAGGCAACTCCTATATTAAACATGTATATTTAGACACCATGGATATCTTTTGTATATACCACATGACTTTCCATGATTTCTTCTTCTTTTGGCTCCCGAACCAACAACACTACACGAACCAACAACACTACACGAACCAACAACACTACACGAACCAATTCAACTACACAGACTACAAACACTTTTACTGAATTTCTGATTACATTTTTATTTTTGAAATTTGAATACTTTCAGATAACATAATGAAAACATTTATTTGTGTTTTTACTTTGCTATGACTGCTGATTTTGCAAACATAGGAGAAATTCCAATAATAACTTTTTTAGCATATTCCATATTTTCATTAGAGATAGCACATACAGAAACAAAAAACTGGGTGAAGGAATAGTTTTTGAGATGTCTTTTGAATTGACTTGGCAGGAATTGGTAATAACCTGGAATATATTCATGAGGATAAACTACACATTATCACAACCTCAATATATTGTTAAATTCGTACTATCTTTTGTCTGTTGTTAAAACTTCAATGAAATTATGAATAGAGACCAAAGTAAAAATCTATAACAATATTTAATATATTATTTATTTCTGTTTAGCTCCAGCTTGTCTTGGCAATGGTGACTGCTGTTATCAACCTGAAGAAAATCTAGCCATTCAGAAAATAGGGCATCTAAACTCAGTTACTCCAGCTATGAACTCATGAATTTTCTCCAAAGGCAAGCGTTATTAGATTTTTGTTTTCCGTATTGACGAGAACGGAACCCAAGAGAGTTCTGACAGTGTCTCTGTCATTGGGAAGCTTGTAAGACAGCGTTAAAAGCTGGAGTGACCTATGAACTTCCGCACCTCACAGCTTCCACAATCTCCTCACTACAATCCCCGATGACACGGTGCAAATGTCAAAAGCTGTTTTCCAAGCCGCCGATCAATAACCTTGACCACTGGTCAGTTCCACTGGTCACTCCATCACGACTGCATGGTGGACGAACACATGGGACCCGCTTGACCAACGGGGATGCGGGGAAATTGAATTGTCGTGTGATTGTGTTTTGCGACAGGGAAAATTACTGGGGCTATAATACAATATTTACCAGCCTTTGTGTTCGGGTGACGAAGTCTGTTAAGACGAGAATGGCGGGTAATGTGATTTCCATCTATCTCAGTGTGCGGGGACAATGAGTAAGTTAGGATAGGAATAATATTGGTAGTGAAGGTCACAATCAAACTAGACATCCATCAACTCTACTGATATAGCAAGGTTTTCACTGTTAATATGTGTCTCCAGGCAGAACGGACCTCTTTAAACAAAAGCTTCTTTGTATGTCTATAAAATTTTGTAATAAAAATGTTTTGGAATATTTTATGTTATACAGATGATTGTTTTATATGACGTGGGATTCTAGTATGAGTTGTAAGCCGGGGGCTATTCCTAGCGGATTCAATCCAAAGTTTTTAAACTTGCAGCTTTTTTTATTGCAATATTTCACCTTATAAAACATTCGTAAAATGACGGACATGTTCAATACATTAGCTTTAAAAGAAATTATTTTGGAAATTATGCCCAAATTCAATTTGATTACTCATCAGTCAAAACTGTTGCAATTAAGTAAAAGTCATATTTCCTAAGGTGTACAAGCGAAGATAGTATTTTTATTCTTTAAACAATCATTTCTCTTGTCATCTCCAACAAGGAAATAAAACTTTTAGCCAACCTTGATATGAAATATGACATTAAATTAACCTTGGAATGAGACAAAGTTGATCCAAATCAGGAAGAAGCCAGTTTATCAGTAAGTTCTGTCATTATTTGTTATTAAACAAGAAACCCTAATTTTCTGCTTGTCATTTGTCCATTCCTAATACCATCAAATGGTACTGAAGACACCTACCTTACACAGACCAGAACAAACAGCAGAAGGGGACAGCCATCTTAAGCGAAAGTTATAATTAGATATTGCTGCGTCAGAACTACGTTTTACTGAATAACATGACATTACCAAAACAGAAAGAAAAATACCCAAAATTTTTGTCGTGGTAATGTGTTGAAAATAATTTAAATCCAAAATAAAACATACGTTAAGCGAGATTTAAGTCTTTTAAAATTCATTTTCTTGGAAGAATTATCAGATAATTTTGCCGATAATCCTAGCAACAAAACAAATGTCAAGCTATAACTGAGTTTAGTGTTGAGGAATCCGGAACTATAACGCCAGGCGACATCCAGTCTGTCTCCAGTGACTGAACAAGATTGTACGAGAATTATCAACGTCGTGTGATTGTACGAGAATTATCAATGTGCCATCCACACTACGCGTAAAGTGCTAACAATTGAAGAGTATTTCAAACATTTTTCTTTTGAAATTTGATCAAAAGGAAAATTTGTGTTGATCGTGTAGAAATGTTTGTCGCTACTGCTTCTTCCCTACATCAAGTTTCACTCACCGATTAAAGCATGTGCACAAATCATGTGGGAATTTCCGACCAACAAACTTGCGCAACACAAAATGCATTTTGTCGAGCATGTTTTTTGTGAGAGCTCTAGCTCCCAAAAGACCTTCCTTGCTATTTGTTTCATCCAGAGAAGCAATCAAAATGTCAATATTTTTAATGGAATTTTTAAAGAAAGAAAAAAATATCTCCTTTAATTTCAAACCTTGTCAAACGATTTTAGAAAGAAATATGTGATTTGGGTTATCAGATGGCAAAAGGAAATGAAAAATTTGAACTGATTACAGCAGACTACTTCATACTTAACAGTCTCAGGTGGACTGGAGGTACAAACTTCATAAAAGAAGGGGAAATAAACAAGCCAATTCGTAGAATAAATATCCCCCTCTTTCCCTCCTATTGTAAGGGGGTAATCATATTGTAGGTAAAAATCTTTTGTAATTTTCATGCTGTTGACACAAGATGTATTGCTTAGAAATCGAACAAAACCTAAATCCAATACACAGATTGGGATAATATTTGTTGCTGTGATTGCAAGGAAACGTTAATCAAGGGGGCATAACTACTCCAAAAAAAGTCTGCAAAAATGGCGATTAAACTTAGCCAAGCCCTTGAGGCCATTAATCTTTTTACCAAATTTCATAAAATCGGATAATATTTGTTGTCTTTATTACACGGAAATTAACGAAAGGAAATGACATATTTCGTTAATTAAAGGGCCATAACTCTGCCAAATAACATCTGGCAGAAGTTTCTACTGACTTGGCCGAGCCCTTTAGGCACTTTACCTTGTAACCAAGTTTCAAGAAAATCAGATAAGATTTGCTGCCGTTATTGCATGGAATCAAAGTGTGACCGACAGACGGACGGACAGACGAATAACCCAATTCAATACCCCCTGGCAACGTAGCTATATCAATAGACATACGGAATGCCAAAAAAAAATTTGGAGACAAAATAATGCTACTTAACTGGAACAGCTAAAATTCGGTTCTAGTGACCACAATATTCACGATACAGATTTCTACATTACCCGTCGGTCTGAGCTACCTTATTTTGTGGTAAGATGCTGCATCGAATGCATGGCTAAATCTAAAATTTACCCTGAACCTCAGAATACAAAAATGGCTGAAATGTTTTACTTCGATGTAGAAATTAGCAGTAATTATCCCGTAACTACCAGTAATGAAGCAACCGTCCAGAATGTTTCTGGCCAACGAGTCAATAATGGCAATCAAGATGGTGAGAGATAAAAAAAGGAAATCTATTTTGGTGCTTTGTTGTGTGAGGTAATGGGCATGTTTTCCATCTTCTCCGGCTCGCTGTGACAAAATGCCTATCTCTCATTGATGGAGGACCTAGCGTCAAAATTGTCCTATCCTGATCTAACGTTGGTCGCCCTTGATTGATTTTAACTGAGATAATCGCTGAATGACATGCTCTAACGGTCAGAATTAGGACAGGATTGGACACAAGAACAAGCTAAAAGCATTCTGCTGGATAAAATTGTAGGGCCGCGTAGAATGGGGTGTGACTCAGTATCAAACAAGTCTGAACATTCCGTTAGAACAAGACAGTAGGATGCGGGAAAATTTGATAATGACAAACAGGAGAAATGATTGCCTTAGCTAATTAGTATTCAGAGAATGTGTGATGAAGATTAACATGTAGCTTGTCGCACTGCCTGTACAACATAATGACCACAGCGCTGTGCTCCCTGTCCAATACGACAACATTTTACACAAAATCACACACAAGATTGCTCTAATTGATATCTGAGTAGAATTTAATAATAGTCTTCACTATTTCAAAATTTGACCATGGTCAACCTTTACTCTTTGTAAGTTACAAACGTAAAAACAACAACTGTGATCATTGTCCAGCTCCTTTTTAAATAAGAAACCGATTAACATTTACTGTCTAACTCTTAAAGTTTGTTGAATGATTAAAATATCACATTCAAATTCTTAAGAAAACACTTACTACCAAGGGACACAACTCCAACACAACAACTGGTAAGGTAGTATCTAACTTTAAGGGAGATAACTCTAACATGAACCACAGGTATCATATTAACTTAAGGGAGTATATTACCTTAAGGGAGACAACTTTAACCCAAACAACAGGTGTCATGTGTAAGGTAGCATGTAATCTAAAGGGAGATAACTTTAACAAAAACCCAAGGTATTACGTGGAAGGTAGTATATAGCCTGAAGGGAGATAACTTTAACCCAAATTACAGGTATGATGCATGTGTAAGGTAGTATGTATCCTTAAAGGAACAAAAGGCGCAAGTATCTTTCATGTTGTTGGACATAAGATGACTGTCCTTGTGAGGTTTTTCCTTTTTTTTTCTTCAAGTAGACATAGAAATAGAAAATAAATTGAATTTCCTGTTAAAAGCATTTATTTAAAAAAAATGATCAAAAAACTTGAAAGCCCCAGGGCATTTTTTTCCACAGACGCACAAAAACAGAGTCTGTCTACGAAAAAAAGTGAAACACTCATCTAGCTGAAAAAAACTCCACAAAATATATACCTGGTAATGAAGTTCAATGCCAGTTGGTGCTTTAGAGTCACGATATTCAGGGATAAAACATTTAAAATGTCTGCCTTAAAAAGGTGGGATTGGTTAAAGAGGCGTTTTTTTGTGAAGCCGTTAGTCATCAGATTGCATAGTCCAACACTGACACTGAGTCACCAGATTTAACAGTTTTCTCTTGATTGAGAATCCAACACATCATCCTTACCGTATGAAAATCTGGTACATATTTACATCTACAAACATGCAAACCCATCATTAGAATGTCAATCCTCACACAAAAAGCTATGCTTTTCTTGCTCAAATCTTCTTTCTACTGTGTGTACTTTTATAAAAAAATTTATTCCTGTCATAAAATGCACATATTTCATTGGTCCACCACTGTCACATGGCCGAACCTCGTAAATCCCACCTTATCATGCCATGAATTTCATCACAATGAAATGATACGCTTGGTAATGTCATGACATAATTTAATAATTTCCAGAGATCCACAATTCTGATCATTTCAAATTACATTTTTTTTTAAAATCAATAATGGAATTTATTTTTTTCAAAATGTTATTGTGTTTTTTTCTCTCAACTCAACGGAGTGACTCAATCTGTTAATTACTTGGTGAACAAAACAATTATTATTGAATATGCTCTAAATCTGTCAGTCTAATAAGGTAGAAGAATTCGACTAAAACATACCTAATCACACTCAAACTTTGTATATGGTTTGGTAATTATCTCCCTTATCTTCCTCAGCTTCCCATAAAATATTTCCTATAAAAAAGATTATCTTCTCATACCTTTCTCAAATAACTATAAAGTATTGTCCTTTGTGAGATGATTATCTCCCCTTAACTTCAACTCCTTATCAAACATTTTCCTGTGTTATCTTCCCTTACCATTTTAAACTTACCACATTTTTTTCAAATGTAAGAGGATTATCTCCCCTTACCTTCCTCAACTCCCTATAAAATAAGTTGCCTGATATATGATAGAGGATTATCTCCCCTTACTTTCCTCAACTCCCTATAAAGTAAGTTGTCTGATATATAATAGAGGATTATCTCCCCTTACCTTCCTCAACTCCCTATAAAGTATTGTCCTATGTAAGAGGATTCCTTTCCTTACCTTCATCAACCACCTCTAAGGCCCCTTGGAGGTGTGTGTGTGTGGGGGGGGGGGGGTTCAGACCTACCATTTACTAGTATACAAATGAATTCCTTTCACCCAAGGATGTTTCAGGCCGAATAAACAGATTTGGTCAAAATAAGCTAACAGGAAAAGTTGATGGACGCTTTGCCAGGGCATAAACTCGCTTGCTCTTTGTGAAGGTGTGCTAAAAAGGCAGAAAATACACCAAAATCTGTAATATTTCAAAATTTACAAATGTAACAGCATGATGTAAATTATTCTTCAGATTTTAACCCCGTACAAGACAAGTCTCCCAAGCAGATTTAGTTTATGTGCAATCATGCTAATAGGGGGAGTACATGGGGTGGTAGTGAGGGCCTACTCTGTGGTAGCAGTCTGGACCAAATGTTGGTGAACAAGACAAATGGGGCCATGGTAGCATCATCATTCAAATGTATTGCATGATTGTTCCCAGCAAATAGGGCCAATATGATTGGGCTGTGAGTATATATTGTTTGATTGGTCCTTGGATATAAAACCACCAGGTTTGTCCCCAGCTGTCCCAGTAAAGTGCATATAGGTTAACTTACAACATTGGGACCTGAAGTCCAAGTTAATTGGCAGACTTATTTCCTTACAACGTTCCAGTATATGTCCCAGTTTTTCCGATTTCCTTCACATTGTCCTGCTATATAAGACCAATAGTGCTGGGACCTGATTGCTCAAACAGTTGGGCTAGAATTTTTTGTCACTGCTATAAAACATGTTGCTGCTCTTTTTCTAAAGAAATGGCACTCTTGTACCCTACGGTGAAAGCTGTTCAATTAACCTCAAGGCCCACTGTTTAGCATTGGGAACAGGCACATTTATGATTGGTGGCAAATAATTTAGGAGAATAATGCAAAGTAATATGCAGAGAAGTCACTCAATTTATGTCTTGAAAAACAATCTAATAACCCACCAAAGATCAGAAAATTTTAAATTTGCATCATTCTCAAATCAGACATTACAATGAGAAGCCCTGTTGGCATTTGTCGGTCTTTGAATAATAAATCATCTTTCAGATACCAGTTAAGCTGAAAAAACATAACTGAATACTAGTAGTGGAGTAACAACTAATGTTTAGCTGAACGTGAACAAAATCTATAGTGAAGCCATCTTTATAAAGTGGAACACATCATAAAGTGGATGTCACTATACAGTAGATGTCTGTATAAAGTGGATGTCTGTATAAGGTGGTTGTTTGTATAAAGTGGATGTCTGTATAAATTAAGTGAATGTCTGTATAGAATGAATGTCTGTATAAAGTGGATGTCTGTATAGAGTGAATGTCTGTTTAAAGTGGATGTCTGTATAAAGTGGATGTCTGTATAAAGTGGATATCTGTATAGAGTGAATGTCTGTATAAAGTGGATGTTTGTATAAAGTGGATGTCTGTTTAAAGTGGATGTCTGTATTAAGTGATGTCTCTATAAAGTTGATGTCTCTATAAAGTAGATGTCTGTATAAAGTGGATGTCTATATATAAAGTGGATGTCTGTATAAAGTGGATGTCTATAAAGTTGATGTCTCTATAAAGTGGATGTCTGTATAAGGTAGATGTCTGTATAAAGTGGATGTCTGTATAGAGTGGATGTTTGTATAAAGTGGATGTCTGTATAGAGTGAATATCTGTATAAAGTGGATGTCTGTTTATAAAGTGGATGTCTGTATAATGTGGATGTCTGTATAAAGTGGATGTCTGTATACAGTGGATGTCTGTATAAAGTGAATGTCTGTATAAAGTGATGTCTGTATAAAGTGGACATTTGTATAGAATGGATGTCTGTATAAAGTGGATGTCCATATAAAGTGGATGTCCATATAAAGTGGAGGTCTGTTGATATCTATATAAAGGGGAGGTCTGTATAAAGTCGATGTTTGTATAAAGTGATGTCCATATAAAGTGGGTGTCTGTATAAAGTGATGTCTCTATAAAGTGGATGTCCATATAAAGTGGATATCCGTATATGGTGGGTGTCTGTATAAAATGGATGTCCGTATAAAGTGGATGTCCGTATAAAGTGGATGTCTGTATACAGTAGATGTCTGTATAAAGTGGATGTCTGTATACAGTAGATGTCCGTATAAAGTGGATGTCTGTATACTGTAGATGTCTGTATAAAGTGGATGTCTGTATAAAGTGGACATTTGTATAGAATGCATGTATGTATAAAGTGGATGTCTGTATAAAGTGGATGTCTGTATACAGTAGATGTCTGTATACAGTGGATGTCTGTATAAAGTGGATGTCTATATAAAGTGGATGTCTATATAAAGTGATGTCTGTATACAGTAGATGTCTGTATACAGTAGATGTCTGTATACAGTGGATGTCTGTATAAAGTGGATGTCTCTAAAAAGTGGACATAAGTAGTTATTCTGTAAAAAGACAAAATCTTCTTGACAAAATGAAAACCTGACAATTTAGACTTAAACACCACCTGATGACCTGTAATGCTACCCCCTAAGCCATGTTACACTTCTCTGAGTCAGTAAGTGCAGAACATGATATGGGTGGGACTTAACACGAGGAAATTAAAAGATTAATGCTGATATATTATGACGTATATTTATAAAATTCAAGTTGCACACTAACTTATCTATCCATTTGTCAATTTCATGAAAATCAGACATTTATTGCTACGATCACACAATTACTCTATTAATATTCTTTCCATTGATAAAATCCATTTTCAAGAAACGCCTTATATTTAAATTGGAAAGCACAATGACACATTCCTAGGTAAATTCATTAATGAGTCTAGAAATAGAATAGACTTTGGGGTTTTAAATCATCGCACAAACGAGAAAATAAACAATTACATATAATGTCGAGGGGTATGCTATAAGACTTTCTAATTACTTTAGTCAAGGTATTTCTCATGATAAACCAAATCTACTCTATATAACAACACCTAAAACTGGTTCCGACTACACCCTAATCTGAGCACAGGCAGTTTTCTGTGTTACATTGGACGATTATGTCTTAATACATAAGAAATGATGAAAAATGTGACAGGAAGGTCATTATACGATGTTTGTTGAATGATGAAGAGTTAATTTCATTTAACTCAGATTCAGATATTTCCATCTCAGGCAAATACATGCAGTAAACATTGTGTGTATAAATTGAACTCGATACAAAACATACTTCTTTTAGTGTTCTTGTATGATGCTTTATATATGTTATCACGATTCCCCATCAGGTCTATCAAGTGTCCCATCAGGTCTATCAAGTGTGAAATCGTAAACAACTGGATCATCTCGTATTTTTTCATTATGAATGGAGGGCGGACCTAGATGGGACGCTATGGCTGGGAGTCAGTAATGGGCTATACATACAGTACACAATAATACAGGTTATATTTCTGTCAATATTGCTGTCACATTAAATAGATTCATTTTCACAATAAATTACCGTTCGAAACGAAAAACTAAAACCGAGTCTTAATCAATATCACAAAAGTTTTATACAAAGAATTTTTAATCTTGTAATCGAATACACTTAAAAAAAAAAAATAGATATGATTATCCCATATTTTTTTTTCTTGTGGAGTGTTTCTCCGATATAAAATTATATTCATGAAATGATGTTAATCATTTTTTCAATACAGATTACCTTTCTTCAAGAAATCATGACCAGGTATCCTTACGTCACTCAAGAATTCAAAACAGAAAAAGAAAATATTAATAAAGTGACCTTCAACAAATAAGGAATTCATCACAGTTAAATACCGGCCTTTTAAGCTGTTTTGTATCCCCTGGTACTCCTCCGGTCGGAGACCTACCAACCACCCAACAGATCAGCTCTCATAATGTATAATTATACAGGACACTGTTATGTTTTAGAAAACATCCAGACAATCTTACAAAAAATTTAAAGCAGCTTTGCCAGTTTGATCATCATGGAGTTCAGTTTAAGTCAAGAACCCTACAAACTGGTCTGACACAGGTGACAGAGAAAAATGTAAACTCTAGTTATCTCCCTTCAATATGGCTTTAATCCCAGAAGACTATTGATTTTTACGAGGAGAACAAGCCGTTCATCCTCCCCAGTCAAGAATTCATGAAATGATTAAGCATAAAAATGCAGGAAATTCATTTTTGTCTCTTGTCGGAGAAAAAACATCAATAATAACATAAAGTTGCACAAATTTGTAACGGAGACCGAGAAACCTGCACCGTACTCGGTGCTCCTCCTCCACCGAGAACTCCTCCGGATATACCGGTAGGTTGGGGACACGACTTTTTATTCCTACAGGCTAGGGCAATGTCCCTTATCAAAATACAGTTCATTTTAAACACAATCTGTACATTCCATAACAGACTACAATTAGATTTGATATAAGTTAAGAAACTCTGATGAAATTATGCTACAGATCTGATCGCGATAGTCATAAAATGTGTCACTATAACACAATGACATTTTATATTGTTAACCTTGAAACCCCAGAAATATGTTACATGTCTAAATCCATTAACAAAATGGGTTTATAACAAATGACCTTGAAACACTGATACAAATAAACAAATATTTGACAGATATAATGACCTTGGAATCTTCGTAAGAACACAGATGTGATGCTGATTATTACACCAGTTTTTTTTTTTATATCAGACAGCCAGGAGTTTAACAGCAAATTAACAGATACCCATAGTGATTATAAAATTCTACCTGTAGATGTAGCTTTTACTCACAACTACCCATTTGGTAGGGAGGAGGCAGATTCTGAGTTATGATTAATAGTATAGATTCATTCATAAATCTAAGCAGTTTTCTTTGTACAGACTGGTTTCCTGATAAGCTGGTTGGGTCCATTAAACATCAGATGACCTGCATCTGTAAAGTTTGAATTTTAAAAAGTTCCATGAAGCTTTAAACACTTGTAGGAAATCATGGATTAACATAACTAACTTATTAGGCTTATATTGCGAAGTATCAGAGATTCTGGGTTTTTTATCCAACTTGGATAAATATTTATTAGAATCCTAAACATAATTTAAGAGGGTTTCAAAAAGTAAATAGTTTCTTTTATCCAGCCACCATTGAACTAGTATGTCTGAATTATCTAAAGAAAACCATTGTTGCTGGATTATCTACAGAGAACCATTGTTGCTGGATTAAATAGGCCTGACTCCACTCTATGTTACTGTTTTAGTTTCTGTTACTGCTAGACTTTTTTTTTTAAAATTGTGACTTTAATCAAGGGAAACAACTCTTACTACTATATCATACACTGGAGTATATTATAAAGGAATATCAAAGTATGAACTATATACAGCCTATTTCTGGTACATACAATGCCAGTATGTATAGGTATCATACAAATATACCGCGTTAAAGCTTTCTATGTTTTGGACATGAGTCTTTAATAAGACATGTAGAAAAATCAATGGCCGTGTGTTTGTCTGTCTGGATATAGAGTTTTTGTGAAGTGATTCTGTGCACTTTATCCACAGGGCAATACCTCTATCTATATAATGAGACACGGTCGGCCAATTAGGCCCGTTCAGTTGTCTATTGTTTCTTTATTTAGCAGCATTTAAAGCTAGGCCTTAAAAAAATTATATATAAGTATTGAAAGGAATAACAAATACAGTTTTTCAATAAGGCCAGATGGACAATCCTGATTCCTTCAATTTGGCTGATTAGGCTGATTTTCATTTATTCCAATGGAATATTTTTCTTTTTTTACCCAACAAATAAACAATATTTCAGACACAAGGCAATGGACATCAATAGAATACTGCCCTAGAACGGGCAGACAACAAGCAGACAGGCAACTCTCAGGTATGGACAAACAACAGATAATCAAACCTGGGCATAAGGAACAAACAAAGAGAGAACACTTGGTATAAGGACAGATAATGGATGGACACAGAGATAACCCTGTGTATATGGACAGACACAGAGATAACCCTGTGTATATGGACAGATAATGGATGGACACAGAGATAACCCTGTGTATATGGACAGACACAGAGAGAACCCTGCGTATATGGACAGATAACGGACAGACACAGAGAGAACCCTGCGTATATGGACAGATAACGGACAGACACAGAGATAACCCTGTGTATATGGACAGACACAGAGATAACCCTGTGTATATGGACAGACACAGAGAGAACCCTGTGTATATGGACAGACACAGAGAGAACCCTGCGTATATGGACAGACACAGAGAGAACCCTGCGTATATGGACAGACACAGAGAGAACCCTGCGTATATGGAAAGATAATGGACAGACACAGAGATAACCCAGGGTATATGTATGGACAGATAACGGACAAACATAGAACAGAGAGAACCCTGGGTATATGGACAGATAATGGAGGAACATAGAACAGAGATAACCCAGGGTATATGGAAAGATAATGGACAGACACAGAGATAACCCAGGGTATATATATGGACAGATAACGGACAAACATAGAACAGAGAGAACCCTGGGTATATGGACAGATAATGGAGGAACATAGAACAGAGATAACCCAGGTTATATGGACAGATAATGGACAGACACAGAGAGAACCCTGGGTATATGGACAGATATTGGACAGACACAGAGAGAACCCTAGGTATATGGACAGAGAATGGACAGACACAGAGAGAACCCTGGGTATATGGACAGATAATGGACAGACACAGAGAGAACCCTGGGTATATGGACAAATAATGGACAGACACAGAGATAACCCTGCGTATATGGACAGATAATGGACACAGAGAGATAACCCAGGGTATATATATGGACAGATAACGGAGGAACATAGAACAGAGAGAACCCTGGGTATATGGACAGATAACGGACAGACCCAGAGAGAACCCTGCGTATATGGAAAGATAATGGACACAGAGAGATAACCCAGGGTATATATATGGACAGATAACGGAAGAACATAGAACAGAGATAACCCAGGGTATATATATGGACAGATAACGGAGGAACATAGAACAGAGAGAACCCTGGGTATATGGACAGATAACGGAAGAACATAGAACAGAGATAACCCAGGGTATATGGACAGATAATGGACAGACACAGAGATAACCCAGGGTATATGGACAGATAATGGACAGACACAGAGAGAATTGTAGGCATATGGACAGATGATTGATGAACAGAGAGATAACCTGGATATGGACAGGCAACGGTTGAATAGAAAAAGAATCCCGAGTACGGACAAAGAACTGTTGGTATATGGACAAACAATGGATGAACACAAAGATGACCCTGGGTATGGACAGACAGTAGAGAGATGAGAAAGATAGAGAGAGAGCTGAACAGAGAAATGATCCAGGGAATGGACAGACAATGGATTAACGAGGAGACAAAGACCTTTGGATATGAACAGACAGACAGTAGCACCCAAACCATGAACAGAAAATTGGATTGAAAAGTGGATACAGACGCTGATGGACAATAACAATGAGATTAAGAATCAATTAAATGAATCTTGGCTAGAAGATATTACCCAAGTCTCGATCATCTTTTAGTCGAATGAACAAATTAATCAAAACTGCATTTGTAGCACATCAAATTTGTAGGACAAATATTTGTACAAGCTCTACAATTAAAACAAACATGTTTCTGCAATTTATCTGCCGACTTTCAGCTGAATCATGTTTAATGTTGCGCCTTTCTAGGTCACCTGATTTGATGATCAAATCAATAAATAGCTTTGTTACATCACGCAAATAAAACACATGGGCTGGAGAAGCAGTGGTGTTGCTGAGTAGACACTATAAAGCAGGTCTATTGAGAACGGCCCTCTCGCAGACAACTAATTAACATGCTGATACACGCTGTCATACTGGGCTGTAAATAGGGAGACATATAGATTCGGAAAAGATTTCGACTTGAAAGATTATTCTATCTTTATCACGATATTTTCTTTTTATACGCCCATGTTTTTATCCAAACTTTGTTGACGTCTATTCATTTTTAACATTATATTGTTGTTAATTTTAGTCCGCAAGATCGGCCAAGTTTGTACTAAGGTGATTATATTTGTATGATAAAACTATCTCACAGAATAAAAGAAACTTTCCACATGGCTTTTATTTAATTTTGTTGAAAACTGGGAAGAGTGCTATTTGAATTTTGTTTCCACATTGTACAGTAGATAGAAAATCAATCTCTCAGCATCAACATGATCTTCTACTTGATTTTCGCAAAGAACATTTCTGGCAAAAAAGCACAAGTATATACAGTGTACGTACCTCCAGCGTAGGGGAGGATTTCCTGGATCAGTACTGATGCCTCAGTCATGCGATATCGTCTGATCATGTAATTAGTTAATTGTCTCTCGTGTTGTTTACCAAGTATTAAGGTAGATATGATCTTAGGGCTAAATCTACCTCACCGCACAAGAGAGTTCGCATGTCAAACAAATCGATAACAATACCATTACCACTTCAATAGCAATCAGTTTTTTGTTTTAATTTTTTTTATTTCAAATGCTGCCTGATAATAAAGAAAAACATCACAAATACTTCAATGTTTACTCTTTGTCGAACTTTATAGCGAGTACATTTACTGACAAGTGAAATGTGACAGGTAATCAGATGAAATGGTTCAAAAGTCTGAAGTTGTTGTTTGGAGCTGCGTTTGATTACGGTTTGACTTTAATGTAATCTTTTGTTGTATACTTTGTCACCCAATGGATCTGTATATTAATTGAAACTGACGACGGTACGGTAATAAACATTACCTAGTGGTTCTAATTGGTGTGGGTTTGGGATTGCAAAGCACATCCGAGACAAAGCACACCACATCTGACAGAAACAGTGAATTTGAAAACCCAGTTGGTGACCATTAGGCGACAATAGGACTGCTGAAGCTTGCTGCTTTATTTACTTGCACTTATATTTAGGCATCTCTCTTTACATGTTAGCTGAGGCCACACAAGTATTCCTACTACCGTATATAACTTACTACCGTATATAACCTATAGTAATCCAGTATTCCTACTACCGTATATAACTTACTACCGTATATAACCTATAGTAATCCAGTATTCCTACTACTGTATATAACTTACTACCGTATATAACCTATAGTAATCCAGTATTCCTACTACCGTATATAACTTGCTACCGTATATAACCTATAGTAAATCCAGTATTCCTACTACTGTATATAACTTGCTACCGTATATAACTTACTACCGTATATAACCTATAGTAAATCCAGTATTCCTACTACTGTATATAACTTGCTACCGTATATAACTTGCTACCGTATATAACCTATAGTAAATCCAGTATTCCTACTACTGTATATAACCTATATAACTTACTATCGTATATAACCTATAGTAAATCCAGTATTCCTACTACCGTATATAACTTGCTACCATATATAACCTATAGTAAATCCAGTATTCCTACTACTGTATATAACCTATAGTAAATCCAGTATTCCTACTACCGTATATAACCTATAGTAAATCCAGTATTCCTACTATTGTATATAACTTGCTACCATATATAACCTATAGTAATTCCAGTATTCCTACTACTGTATATAACTTGCTACCATATATAACCTATAGTAATTCCAGTATTCCTACTACCGTATATAACCTATAGTAAATCCAGTATTCCTACTACTGTATATAACCTATAGTAAATCCAGTATTCCTACTATTGTATATAACCTATAGTAAATCCAGTATTCCTACTACTGTATATAACCTATAGTGAATCCAGTATTCCTACTACCGTATATTACCTATAGTAAGTCCAGTATTCCTACTACTGTATATAACCTATAGTAAATCCAGTATTCCTACTACCGTATATAACCTATAGTAAATCCAGTATTCCTACTACTGTATATAACCTATAGTAAATCCAGTATTCCTACTACTGTATATAACCTATAGTAAATCCAGTATTCCTACTACTGTATATAACCTATAGTAAATCCAGTATTCCTACTATTGTATATAACCTATAGTAAATCCAGTATTCCTACTACTGTATATAACCTATAGTAAATCCAGTATTCCTACTATTGTATATAACCTATAGTAAATCCAGTATTCCTACTATTGTATATAACCTATAGTAAATCCAGTATTCCTACTACTGTATATAACCTATAGTAAATCCAGTATTCCTACTACTGTATATAACCTATAGTAAATCCAGTATTCCTACTACTGTATATAACCTATAGTAAATCCAGTATTCCTACTACCGTATATAACTTGCTACCATATATAACCTATAGTAAATCCAGTATTCCTACTACTGTATATAACCTATAGTAAATCCAGTATTCCTACTACCGTATATAACTTGCTACCATATATAACCTATAGTAAATCCAGTATTCCTACTACCGTATATAACCTATAGTAAATCCAGTATTCCTACTACTGTATATAACCTATAGTAAATCCAGTATTCCTACTACCGTATATAACCTATAGTAAATCCAGTATTCCTACTACCGTATATAACCTATAGTAAATCCAGTATTCCTACTATTGTATATAACCTATAGTAAATCCAGTATTCCTACTACTGTATATAACTATAGTAAATCCAGTATTCCTACTACCGTATATAACCTATAGTAAATCCAGTATTCCTACTACTGTATATAACTATAGTAAATCCAGTATTCCTACTACTGTATATAACCTATAGTAAATCCAGTATTCCTACTACTGTATATAACCTATAGTAAATCCAGTATTCCTACTACTGTATATAACCTATAGTAAATCCAGTATTCCTACTACCGTATATAACCTATAGTAAATCCAGTATTCCTACTACTGTATATAACCTATAGTAAATCCAGTATTCCTACTACTGTATATAACCTATAGTAAATCCAGTATTCCTACTATTGTATATAACCTATAGTAAATCCAGTATTCCTACTACTGTATATAACCTATAGTAAATCCAGTATTCCTACTACTGTATATAACCTATAGTAAATCCAGTATTCCTACTACTGTATATAACCTATATAGTAAATCCAGTATTCCTACTACCGTATATTACCTATAGTAAATCCAGTATTCCTACTACCGTATATAACCTATAGTAATTCCAGTATTCCTACTATTGTATATAACCTATAGTAAATCCAGTATTCCTACTACCGTATATAACCTATAGTAAATCCAGTATTCCTACTACCGTATATAACCTATAGTAAATCCAGTATTCCTACTACCGTATATAACTTACTACCATATATAACCTATAGTAAATCCAGTATTCCTACTACCGTATATAACCTATAGTAAATCCAGTATTCCTACTACCGTATATAACCTATAGTAAATCCAGTATTCCTACTATTGTATATAACCTATAGTAAATCCAGTATTCCTACTACCGTATATAACCTATAGTAAATCCAGTATTCCTACTACCGTATATAACTTACTACCATATATAACCTATAGTAAATCCAGTATTCCTACTACTGTATATAACTTACTACCATATATAACCTATAGTAAATCCAGTATTCCTACTACCGTATATAACTTGCTACCATATATAACCTATAGTAAATCCAGTATTCCTACTACCGTATATAACCTATAGTAAATCCAGTATTCCTACTACCGTATATAACCTATAGTAAATCCAGTATTCCTACTATTGTATATAACCTATAGTAAATCCAGTATTCCTACTACCGTATATAACCTATAGTAAATCCAGTATTCCTACTACCGTATATAACTTACTACCGTATATAACCTATAGTAAATCCAGTATTCCTACTACTGTATATAACTTGCTACCGTATATAACTTACTACCGTATATAACCTATAGTAAATCCAGTATTCCTACTACCGTATATAACTTGCTACCATATATAACCTATAGTAAATCCAGTATTCCTACTACTGTATATAACCTATAGTAAATCCAGTATTCCTACTATTGTATATAACCTATAGTAAATCCAGTATTCCTACTACCGTATATAACCTATAGTAAATCCAGTATTCCTACTACCGTATATAAACTATAGTAATTCCAGTATTCCTACTACCGTATATAACCTATAGTAAATCCAGTATTCCTACTACTGTATATAAACTATAGTAATTCCAGTATTCCTACTATTGTATATAACCTATAGTAAATCCAGTATTCCTACTACTGTATATAACCTATAGTAAATCCAGTATTCCTACTACCGTATATAACCTATAGTAAATCCAGTATTCCTACTACCATATATAACCTATAGTAAATCCAGTATTCCTACTACCGTATATAACCTATAGTAAATCCAGTATTCCTACTACCGTATATAACCTATAGTAAATCCAGTATTCCTACTACTGTATATAACTTACTACCGTATATAACCTATAGTAAATCCAGTATTCCTACTACTGTATATAACCTATAGTAAATCCAGTATTCCTACTACCGTATATAACCTATAGTAAATCCAGTATTCCTACTACTGTATATAACTTACTACCGTATATAACCTATAGTAAATCCAGTATTCCTACTACCGTATATAACCTATAGTAAATCCAGTATTCCTACTACTGTATATAACTTACTACCGTATATAACCTATAGTAAATCCAGTATTCCTACTACTGTATATAACCTATAGTAAATCCAGTATTCCTACTACCGTATATTACCTATAGTAAGTCCAGTATTCCTACTACTGTATATAACCTATAGTAATTCCAGTATTCCTACTACTGTATATAACCTATAGTAAATCCAGTATTCCTACAGTATATATAACCTATAGTAAATCCAGTATTCCTACTATTGTATATAACCTATAGTAAATCCAGTATTCCTACTACTGTATATAACCTATAGTAAATCCAGTATTCCTACAGTATATATAACCTATAGTAAATCCAGTATTCCTACTACTGTATACAACCTATAGTAAATCCAGTATTCCTACTACCATATATAACCATAGTGTATCCAGGGGAACCTAACCTACATATGAAATCTCAAGAAATAGGCGGACCATGGATGCAGGGCGATTTGGCTAATAACATAAAGTTAATTCAGCACAAGTAACTTAAGGTAACTGAAGTTTTCCTAACTACTGTATTTTATTTGCAGTGTGCACATTACACTACTGTTAAATATCTTTTTAGTATGGATCTTAAACCATTTGTTGCAATTTTTCAGTCTTTAATCCACATAGAACCAATGAAATTCAGGGGAGATAATTTGCAAACCATGTTCCATCAATTATAAAGGCATGGTTTGTTTATCCTACAAGTATAGCTCCGAAATTTACATCAGATTATCCAGGATTCAACACCATGTGATAATGCTCTGTCAGTATGTAGGGACCCACATGGACATCTCCCAGTAACTGAATTACATACAGACATTTGATGTTTTATTAAAAGCTCTGGGATTACAACCCGGACTCTGACAGCCTGGTAAAATCTGGCTGGTATGAGGCGCTATAACATGTGGGTTACCCACCTCCTAAACTAATCATCGTCATTATCAGATACTACTGTGTCACAATTACACAAGTCACCATAGCAACCTGCTCAGTTCCTTGTACTTTACTACTGGCATCTTTTGAAGACTTAAAACATGATTGTTCAAAGGGTACGTGTCACCCAATTAGAAGCACATGTACTTTATAAAGTTTCTTACATGAATGTAGATGTCGGCCTAATTAGAAAGCTTTTGTACAAATTTTCAATGAAATTATATCCAAATACCATACGTGACACTTGTAAATCTTTGCAGAGGTGGTTATTTATGTCTTAATATAGCTTTATATGTTATTGATATTATGAATCTTTTTGAATATTTAAAGCTTATAGATACTTATATTGATATCTGAATTAATTCAAAAGGATCAAATGGAAACAAACACATCTAAATTATTATTATATGAATTTCAATTTTTATATTCAAAAGATAATTTGTACTATCAAAAATGTTTTTATAAGCAAACTTTTTTAGCCAAAAAACTATTAAGCAAAGTTTTTGAACAGTTTGGATTGTTTGTCAAAAGTTTGATCTTTCTACCTATTGAATAATCCTCTTGATTTTCCCATCTGTTTTGTACTAAAGAATCTGTTACCATGAATTTATCAATGGAAAATCATGTAATTTTACACTGGACTATTTATATTTCCAGTATTGATGTACTGATTGATCCAGACCTGTTGTTTATGTATAATCGTATACGTTTCAGGTAAAGTCTTGCATCAATAAACGATACCGAATCATGAAAAGAACACCAGTTCTTTTACAGTAAAGTTCAATAAATTGTTTTCACTGCAAGGTTTTAATTAAATATGATAAAAAATGCTCATCAAATTGTGCAGAAAAACATACAATTTCCGTAATCTCACAGACATATTATCATTATACAGTCCCATTTGCACCACACAATTCTGCCAAGTCCAATGTGACCTGACCCATTTAACAGGTTAAGGATCCCACTATAGTGTTCTACATTTCTATTAGGCAACCAGAACCCCAGTTAATTATACAGAGGTCCCATGGGCAATTCATTTTTACAGTAGTCCAATTAGTTCCACTGTTTTACCATATTCCAATTAGTACCCCCCCCCCCCCCCCCCTACACACACACATTACAAAAGTCCAATACATATCCCAGCTTTACAGTAGTCCTATTGGAATTGTCACTCCACAATTTCACAAAAATCCCATTTGACCCCAAACTTTCACAGTGATCATCTTTACACCCAAATATATACAGTAGTGATATTGGAGCCCCCAAAAAATTACAGAAGTCCCATTGGTATCATTAAAACTTTACAATCATAGTACCATTAGCATCCCACAACTGTACCAAGTCTGATAGTAACCGTATCATTGTGAGGTTCTTTAGCACCCACTATTTTAAAGTATAGTCCTATTGGGAGCCAGAATTTTACTGTAGTCCTTTTGGCACCCAAGATATTTACAACAGTCCCATTTACATGTACCTCACAATTCTGGTGATGCTTTCGGTACCCCTTAAGACATAACCTAAATATGATTAACCAGGACATTTGAGAGTTCTTGACTACATCCCTGAGTAGGTACTAAGCATCTTACAACGAGATATTTACAGGCAGAACACCATTAAATATTTAAAATCTATCTGGTGCTGTACCTGCACTTTTTACCAGGCTGTACTGTAGGTATCAACAGTCTTGTTTCACCAGACATATGAATCTCCATTGTATGTTATTAGCCTGTCACACAGGTGCTTGGCCACAAAGATGGATCATACATACAGCTAACACTGATAACATTACCTAATTCTCGCCATAAAAACACATCCATGTTTATTTATGCTTCAAAGCAACACATTTGTAAGATTCCAAACAAAATGTTCACAAGCATAAACAAGAGGCCCAGAGGGCCTGTATCGCTCACCTGGATATATTGGTATCTAGGTTATCATGGTAAAATATTTTCCCCGCTCCTCAGCCCCCTGGGGGGGGGGGTCAGTCCCACCATTAGTACAATTTTGAATCCTAAGCAAATAGGGATGCTTTCTACCAAATAAGGTTGATTTCCAATCAGTGGTTATGGAGAAGAAGTCGTTAACCCTAGAGCTGCTATCCCCGTAATATTACGTTTTGCTGGTCCGCTGCTATCCCCGTAATATTACGGGTTAGATCCGCCATGTTGGAATCCCCGTCTGAAGCGATGGATTATGTAAAAAATATTTACAGTTTGGACCTAAAACATGCATTTAAAGTAAGCTCAGAATCGAATCTGAAAACATGCAAAACATGAAAACTCAACTCGTAGTTGTTCGTAAGAAACCCGACAATGCTGTGTGAAAACATGGTATTCCCCCAAAAATGTCGATATTTTTAGCTCACAAATCGTCATCGAAGCAGAGCATCTTACGTCACATTTCCGGTATTTCCGCGCCGAAAATGGTCGACATGGCAGGTCAATTACCGGACGTAATTTCCACGTTTTCACGGTATGTCTCTCGTTTTTATGTGATTTGAATACATCATTGTAAATATGAATGTCTCTTTGTTTCGAAGTTAATTTGGTTATATAAAATTCTCTTTAAATCTAATTGAATAACGTATAATGATCAATAATTGGAGAAGAACTCGCCAAGATGGTGACGTCAGCGAAACCTGCGATGCCGATCGAGGTCTGCACAGTGAGCCTGGCATTTTACGGTGTTTCATAAAGTCTAACGCGATTTCGGATAATTAAATGAATGAAACTAAAACAGTAAAGCCTTGTGTTGTATTTTATCACGAAATATCCTGTTGACATGTCTATATTGATATGTGTGTTGCAAGTTTTCATGCTCAGTGTAGGCGTTCGTTTGTCGTATCGAATGTAAACAACATGGCGGATAACACAGATTCTTCGGACGACATAGCCAATGTTTTACCTGAATTCCGAGACTTATTTGAAGAAATATTTCATGACGACGACAGTGAAGAGTTCGAAGGATATGAACTAGAAGAGAATGAAGAAATTGATGAGCCTTATGATGCTTTTGCTGAAGGAAATTGGAGTCGGGGTAGACTGTCGCCGTCCACTTTCACTTTTACGCCGGAACCGGGATTGAATTTACAACAGACCCCAGCCACTCACCTGGAGTATTTCAAGCATCTTCTATCAGAAAACATAATATCTACTATAGTGCAAGAAACCAACCGGTATGCAGCCGATTTTCTAGCCACACACAGGAATTTACCACCACATTCCCGTCTGAGGAAATGGATTCCCGTGAATGACCAGGAGATGTCAGCTTTTATTGGTATGGTCATCGCCATGGGGTTAGTGACTCAAGCAAACATCCAGGATTACTGGTGTACTGATCCTGTAATCAGCACTCCTTTTTTTCGGACTGTCATGTCTAGAGATAGGTTTTTGTCGATCATGAGCTTTCTCCATCTATCGGACAACAATTTGGCCCTACAGAGAGGACAGGAAAACTATTCTCCCCTTCAAAAACTTGGGCGTCCATATCAGGAGATGGTCGGGAACTTCCAGAGGGTGTACACACCACACCAGGAATTGGCTATTGATGAGGGCATGATACCATGGCGAGGGAATCTACATTTCCGTGTGTACAGTCCGGACAAACCTACCAAATATGGCATTAAGGTATTTATGCTATGTGACTCGACAAATGGGTACTGTTCTAGGATGGAACTGTTTACTGGGAGGGAGAGTCGACCTGCACCTTCGGAGTATGGAGTGACTTATGATCTGGTAATGAGACTGATTCAGCCCTACTTGAATAAAGGATATAAGTTATTCACAGACAACTATTTCTCCAGTCCCCACCTCTTCTACAACCTATATTTGAATGCCACTTTGGCATGTGGAACTCTCCGTTGCAACAGAAAGGGTGTCCCCAGGATGCTGAAAGAGGCTAGGCCAGACAGAGGAAACATTGTCACTGTCAATAATGGAGTCTTGGCTGGTGTCAAGTATGCTGATAAGAAGGATGTTTATCTGCTCACAACCATTCATGAAGGTATGTTGATAAACACTTAGCAAATCAGAGTTGATCCTGATAATTAAATATATATAAATTATTTTGTAGAGAGAAAATAGATTATAAAGATGTATTCATAACAATCTGTTGTTGTATAATTAATGCTGATCAGTTTTAGATTTTTTAATGACGTCTTGAAAGAGGATTCTTTTACGTTTTGTTTCATTAAATACATGTATGTGATATTATCAGGACAAATTTAATTTGAGTTTGCGAAGGACAAGCTCATTTTTTTTTTAAATATTTAACCATAGAGTATCATAGATACAACTTACAAGTTTAGATGAAAAGAGAGATCTGTAAAATTTTCTTAAAACTCATTGTCCAGTCCTCAAATGACCTTGGCTGTTACAAGGAAGTTTAACCCCTAAAACAAAACTAATTGTGTAAAATATTATTTTATTTACCAGGTAAAATGCTTCCGACAGGGAAAAGAGATCATGAAGGGAATGTCATTTCCAAGCCTGATTGTGTCTCCGACTACAATAAATACATGGGGGCTGTTGACAGATGCGACCAGATGGTGACTTATGGTTCCTTTCAGCGGAAAACTTTAAAGTGGTGGAAGAAGGTAAATAGTAAAATATGCAAACAGAAAATTTAAATGACTCTTAATTTGTAAACTGTTTTTTTTCTTCGGATCAATGTATATTCGTAGTTCCAGGTGTTACCTTGTAACAGATTTCAAGATGAAGAACTGGTTATTCTGAATTTTTATTGCATTTCTGAGTGGTGATAAGTGTTGTACTAAATATTTGGTACCTATGTCGATCATACACACTGTTAACTTTATTCTGGTATGACTAGTTGCTAATTACATTTCTTTTGTTTTAAAGGTTTTCTTTCATACACTTGGCCTGGCTGTACTGAACGCCTACCACCTCTACAAATGTGGAGAGGATCATCCTGTCCCTCACCGTGTATTTCGGCGACAGCTTGTTGCACAGCTTGTGGAAGACTCTGGAGTGACTGGCCCAGAACCTACAGGACGAAGAAGGACGGCTCCGGAAAATCTGCAGCGTCTAAGTGGTCGACATTTCCCGTGTCACCTTCCGCCAACAGCAAAAAAGCCCCATGCCCAGCGTCAGTGTGTTGTGTGTGGTCCTGCTGAGGCAGAACTTTTCAAGATCCAGAACCCTGGTGTGAGGATTCCTAATAGGACTGGGCATGACACTACATTTCAGTGTGGTCAATGTAAAGTTGCCCTGTGTGTAACACCATGTTTTGAATTGTATCACACAGTCTCAGACTTTGTTTTAGCTTACAGAAGGCGACAAAACAGGAATTTGGGACAGGAAGAGTGATAGTTGGACACCATTGAGCATTGTTATTGTTAGTGTTCACATGTACAGTACATGGCCATGAAAGTACTGGAAAAATTTATTGATAGCCTTATAATATGTGAAGATAAATGCATACTGTACATGTTTTACATAAGCGTTCATCGCAAATATCTATAGAACATACAGGCACAGTGTACATCACTACAAAATTAGCAGTGGTCCAACGGGCCAGTTCAAGTGTAAATTCACTGGTCCTGTTTGGAATGTCCTGGTCCAATAGGTAAATTGTATGGGAAAACCTCAGTTATATTTTCATAGAATATGCAAAGCAATTTATGATCAATGTTACTGTTAATGTCTTTGCAATAACTTAAAACTTTCACACGTATAAATTTCAGTTTATTAGGCTTATTAAGTTATTTTGCCTAAACGTATCACCCCAGTCCCACATATTTACTAGAAAAAATCAATGTATTAAACACTATCTAGCAGCTTTCGCTTTCACACACAAGTAGCTCAATTCATGTGATTTACTTTCATATTCATCATACAATTCTCATTTAGTCATGGCGCCATCTCTTTTGTTCAAAGCACATAGTGTTTCAACGGAAAATCAGAATATCACATTATTCAGTTAGTGTATCTGAATCTTTTCTGGGTTTTTAATCTGAAAAAAGACCTGATATTTGATCCTGTCACATTGGTGTTACATTTTTCTTCAGTATGATGTAATCTAGATCGACAAGTTAAATTGAGAAGTCTTTATTTAATTTTCCTTCAATAGTTATACACCAAAAATATCTACTGGCCAGGCAGGATAGTTTGTTTAAAAAATTACTGGTCCGCCAGAAAAATGACTGGCCACGGACCAGCGGACCAGTGTATAATTCCACCCCTGTTATTTATTACCTCCCTTGAATATTAAAATAATCTCCATTGAAGATAAAAATCAATAAGTATTTGTAAATGGAGATAAGAAACATAATTGCATCATGTATGTATGTATCATGTATGTATTTTTCAAGTTATTAAAATTTATCACCACATTTAAATTTCTAAAAAGATGGTATACATGTGAATTTCATGAATTTCTCTGTTTTTTGTACATGTGTAACTGAGACGATCAAATTCATGCAAAATATGATTTCAAATCACTCTCTTTCATACTCGGTGTATAACAGGGGTCCATATGAATAAATTAAAAATAAAAAAAAAATAGGGTATAAAAAAAATTAAAATCACAAACAATTCAGCAGTGGGCGATGGTAAGTACAAAACAATGCAGCAGCTCTAGGGTTAATATCAATACAGCTAAATAACTCTTTTTGACCCGCCCCTCAGCCCCCTGGGGGGTCAGTCCCACTATTAGTACAATTTAGAATCCTGAGCACCTAGGGATGCTTCCTGCCAAATAAGGCTGATTTCCAATTAGTGGTTATGGAGAAGAAGTCGCTTAAACCATGATATAGATAAATAACCCTTTTTGGCCCCGCCATCAGCCCCCTAGGGGGTCA
Organism: Mimachlamys varia; assembly: GCA_947623455.1. Classification (NCBI taxonomy): domain Eukaryota; kingdom Metazoa; phylum Mollusca; class Bivalvia; order Pectinida; family Pectinidae; genus Mimachlamys; species Mimachlamys varia. The sequence goes on from OX392534.1 coordinate 7,142,943, forward strand.
GTCCTACCTTTAGTACAATTTTGAATCCTGGGCACCTAGGATGCTTCCTGCCAAATAAGGTTGATTTTGAAACAGTAATTATGAAGAAGAAGTCGCTTAAACCAATATAGCTAAATAACCCTTTTTGGCCCAAACCCTCAGCCCCCTGGGGGGTCAGTCCCACCATAAGTACAATTTTGAATCCTGGTCACCTGAAGATGCTTCCTGCCAAATAAGGCTGATTTCCAATCAGTGGTTATGGAGAAGAAGTCGCTAATATCAATATAGCTAAACCAGGGCCAAATCAAAAACCATGATTGTGATCATCTCTTTATGCCCAGTAATTGTATGTATAGTTTTGGGGTGGGGATCTCAACCGTGTAAAAGTTATGACTCAGGGGTCAAATTAAAAGTGTGTGGCAGACCCCAGGGCCAAATCAAAAACCATGATTGTGATCATCTCTTAATGCCCAGTAATTGTATGTATAGTTTCGGGGTGGGGATCTCGACCATTCAAAAGTTACGACTCAGTAGTCAATTTGCAAGGGTGTGGCAGACCCTTGGATCAAATATGAAATCATGATTGTGATTGTCTCTTAATGCCGAGCAATTGTATATATAGTTTTGGGGTGGGGATCTCAACTGTTTAAAAGTTATGACTCCGAAGTCAATTTACAAGGGCGTGGCAAACCCTGGGGTCAAAACATAAACCATGATTGTGATCATCTGATAATGCCCAGCAATTGTATATATAGTTTTGGGGTGGGGATCTCAACCGTTTAAAAGTTATGACTCAGGGGTCAAATTAAAAGGGTGTGGCAGACCCCAGGGCCAAATCAAAAACCATGATTGTGATCATCTCTTAATGCCCAGTAATTGTATGTATAGTTTCGGGGTGGGGATCTCGACCATTCAAAAGTTACGACTCAGTAGTCAATTTGCAAGGGTGTGGCAGACCCTTGGATCAAATATGAAATCATGATTGTGATTGTCTCTTAATGCCGAGCAATTGTATATATAGTTTTGGGGTGGGGATCTCAACTGTTTAAAAGTTATGACTCCGAAGTCAATTTACAAGGGCGTGGCAAACCCTGGGGTCAAAACATAAACAATGATTGTGATCATCTGATAATGCCCAGCAATTGTATATATAGTTTTGGGGTGGGGATCTCAACCGTTTAAAAGTTATGACTCAGGGGTCAAATTAAAAGGGTGTGGCAGACCCCAGGGCCAAATCAAAAACCATGATTGTGATCATCTCTTAATGCCCAGTAATTGTATATATAGTTTTGGGGTGGGGATCTCAACCGTTTAAAAGTTATGACTCAGGGGTCAAATTAAAAGGGTGTGGCAGACCCCAGGGCCAAATCAAAAACCATGATTGTAATTATCTCTTAATTCCTAGTAATTGTATATGTAGTTTTGGGGTGGGGATCTCAACCATTTAAAAGTTATGACTCAGGAGTCAAGTTTCAAGGGCGTGGCAGACCCTGGAGTCAAATATAAAATCATAATTGTGATTGTCTCTTAATGCCCAGCAATTTTATATATAGTTTTGGGGTGGGGATCTCAGCCGTTTAAAAGTTATGAGTCAGGAGTCAAGTTTCAAGGGCGTGGCAGACCCTGGGGTCATATCTAAATCCATGATTGTGATCGAGGTTACCAAAACATTTGTATAAATTTGAATTCAAGCAACCTTTGGATTCTACCACTAGAATATAGATGTCATACATTGCTTAGTTTCAGGAAAGAGATCATTTATACCAATATTGTCTAATGTGCCCCTTTTGGCCCCACCCCTCAGGCCCCTCCGTGATCATAATCATATAATTTTGAATCCTAATCCCATAGTGATGATACCAGGCAAATATGAATAATATCCATTGCTTGGTTTCAGAGAAGAAGTCATTTTTATCATTATAGCCAAATTGACTCCTTTCGGCCCCTCCCCTCAGGCCCCTGGGGGATCAGCCCCACCATTTATACAATTTTGAATCCACACCCCATGGTAATGCTACCAGGCAAATATAAGCGATATACATTACTGGGTTTCAGAGAAGAAATCGTTTATATCAATATAGCCAAATTGACCCCTTTTGACCCCGCCCCCCAGGCCCGTTGGGGGTCAGCCCCACCATTTGTACACTTTTGAATCCCCACTCAATAGTGATGCTACCAGCCAAATATGAGCGATATATATTACTGGGTTTCAGAGAAGAAGTCGTTTATATCAATATAGCCAACTTACCCTTTTGGCCCCGCCCCCCAGGCCCCTGGGGGGTCAGCCCCACCATTTGTACAATTTTGAATCCCCAACCCATAGTAATACTACCAGCCAAATATGAGCAATATACATTGCTCGGTTTCAGAGAAGAAGTCGTTTATATCAAATAGCCAAATTGACCCCTTTTGGCCCCGCCCCCCAGGCCCCTGGGGGGTCAGCCCAACCATTTGTACAATTTTGAGTCCCCACCCCATAGGGATGCTTCTGACCAAATTTGGTCAAATTCCGATCATTGGTTATAAAGAAGAAGTCAATTGTTGACGGACGGACGACGGACGACGGACGGACGACGGACTACGGACGCCACGGTATCGCATAAGCTCACCTTGGTCCTTTGGACCAGGTGAGCTAAAAACCATATCTGCATTTCTATTTTTAATTGTACTGTGTACATTTTGCCAAGACCAGGCTGAGTAATCACCGCCATCAGCGTACTAGATCTCGCTGTTGATCTTCATCATTAAGAATGATATATGCAAGTCTACAGAAGCAAAGAGTTATCAAGACTACGATCGCCACAAATAACAAATGTTTAATTTGCTACTAATTTTATTCGCATTTTCAGGTTATGCACCAAATGACAGCAATACTTCTGTAAATGTTTACCATATCAGCAAAGGCCTTAATAAACGGTTAGCCATAAAGCCTGGTAATTGAAGAACCAAATTTCATATTTGAAAGATTCTTGTGATAGGAAACGTGGTAACTCTGTGTTAATCTGTGCGTAATGAAACATTTGGCAGCCATATGGGGCACTTGTCATGTAAACAGGTTTTATCACTGCCATATCATATACTAGTTAATAAACGGTGGCCCTAAAAACATGAATGCATCAATCCCAACACTTACGTACATTATTTTATTTAAAAAGAGGATAAAAATGTCTTCCTTCAAGCTGAAGTACCACATCGCTATGGAAACTTAATCATGTTTCAAATCTTGCAGGGATGTCATTTCACCTGTTTCGACTTGGAAACGAACATCAAAACTGATCTTTGGAAAACGGTACCAAATACCATATAATACATACGTCATGCTAAATGAAGTACTCATAGATATAATAAATACTCCTATGATCGAAAACGACTAATATAGAAATTTTAATGTGCAATTGTAATTCAATAGCAGAATCGTTCACTTTGAAGTAAGCACCGACATTTATATTGTAGACATTTCTGATCTTTTCAAGATGTTATAGAATCATTGATAACAAGCCAGCTCTATATATATAGTGATACAGACTAATTCTATTTCCAATATTTGAATCTACGAGGATGCAGGTGGTAGTTTATACAATTATTATGACATTTAATTATCTCATGGGAAAATATATCACAGTATATGGGAAATAATTGATAACTTATGATATTTCCTTTTTGAAAATCTGCGGAATTCCTCAAAATGAAAATGAGAAACAGTTAGTATATGAGGAGGTACATGTTAAAATCATTCTATTTCTTCTGGTTTCCTTCCTTCTCTAGTTCCCAAACACTTTTTTTTTCTTTTTGGAACTTATTACAGGACTCAAGAGTATAAAACTTAAGTATCTTGTGCAAGGATAAAACAACCTTCGATCACGAGCCCACCGTATCTCCGAACCCAGCATATATCCGAGCCCACCGTATCTCCGAGCCCACCGTATCTCCGTATTTCCCTTACAATGCTGTCTATATGTTGACACATTGTAGAGAAGTACGGCCATGTTCCAGTAGTACTGAGAACAGGTGAACTGTCTAGAGAAGTACGGCCATGTTCCAGTAGTACTGAGAACAGGTGAACCTTCGTCCTCAATTTCCCCCTTTGTAAGCTAGACCCTTATAGTGGTCAATCTCTGTCTAGTTTTCATTTCCTAATAAGTGTAACCAAATTAGCCAGACAACAATATCTTGCCTCGGAGAAAAAAGTTTTAAATGAATGAACCATCTGTTGTCAGCAGACATGTTGAAAATAATTGCTCAGGATGTCATAGCTTGAGAATTTCGAGGGGATGCATCAAGTACGTTCTGGGAGACTTGGACTTCCTTCGTTTAATTCCTACCTTAAAAAGTTAATACCAGCCCCGGAGGTGCTCTTCCTACATCAGAAAGACGTTTCCTCTAGGAACAAGTTTGTTTAATATTCTGTCACATATGTGCTTCTAAACTTGTTACGATTTATATAAAGGATGTCTCTAACATTACTGCCTGTCAGTCAAAACTGTATATATAAGATAATATTGGATTAATTTTATGGGGAAAACATATTATAATACTAATGTTGCACTTGGATGTTATTATTTAAACATCTGTAATCAGACAGTATGACATATGGTAAGGAGTTTTTATATAGACCTCCTTTAACATGAATGTGTTAACCATTAGAATGGGTATATTTCCATAATTTCTAAATATAATATAAAGATATTGTCTTCTAGGATTGACAATATGGCCTTCATCAAATACATATCCAGAGTCCTTCAAATGAAAATAATGTTTTCTTACCATAACTTCAAGAAAATAAAGTCAGCATTTTTAATGTGAATGTACCTGAAGCATAACACATGCAATGTATTACTTATTGTCTGGATCTACAGACAAATGTATTAGGTTCTGTCTGGATCTACAGACAAATGTATCACGTACTGTCTGGATCTACAGACAAATGTATTATGTACTGTCTGGATCTACAGACATATGTATTACGTACTGTCTGGATCTACAGACAAATGTATTACGTACTGTCTGGATCTACAGACAAATGTATTACGTACTGTCTGGATCTACAGACAAATGTATTACGTACTGTCTGGATCTACAGACAAATGTATCACGTACTGTCTGGATCTACAGACAAATGTATCACGTACTGTCTGGATCTACAGACAAATGTATTACGTACTGTCTGGATCTACAGACAAATGTATTACGTACTGTCTGGATCTACAGACAAATGTATTACGTACTGTCTGGATCTACAGACAAATGTATTACGTACTGTCTGGATCTACAAACAAATGTATCACGTACTGTCTAAATCTACAGACAAATGTATTACGTACTGTCTGGATCTACAGACAAATGTATCACGTACTGTCTAGATCTACAGACAAATGTATTACGTACTGTCTGGATCTACAGACAAATGTCTTACGTACTGTCTGGATCTACAGACAAATGTATTACGTACTGTCTGGATCTACAGACAAATGTATTATGTACTGTCTAAATTTACAGACAAATGTATTACGTACTGTCTGGATCTACAGACAAATGTATTATGTACTGTCTGGATCAACAGACAAATGTATTATGTACTGTCTGGATCTACAGACAAATGTATTACGTACTGTCTGGATCTACAGACAAATGTATTACGTACTGTCTGGATCTACAGACAAATGTATTACGTACTGTCTGGATCTACAGACAAATGTATCACGTACTGTCTGGATCTACAGACAAATGTATTACGTACTGTCTTGATCTACAGACAAATGTATTACGTACTGTCTGGATCTACAGACAAATGTATCACGTATTGTCTGGATCTACAGACAAATGTATTACGTACTGTCTGGATCTACAGACAAATGTATTACGTACTGTCCGGATCTACAGACAAATGTCTTACATACTGTCTGGATCTACAGACAGATGTATTACATACTGTCTGGATCTACAGACAAATGTCTTACGTACTGTCTGGATCTACAGACAAATGTATTACGTACTGTCTGGACTTACAGACAAATGTCTTACGTACTGTCTGGATCTACAGACAAATGTATTACGTACTGTCTGGATCTACACACAAATGTATTACGTACTGTCTGGATGTAAACACAAATGTATTAGGTACTGTCTGGATCTACAGACAAATGTATTAGGTACTGTCTGGATCTACAGACAAATGTAACAGGAGGCTGGTCATGATCCCTACTTGTTGAGACATGGTTCTATTAATGTCACAGTCCGTACTTAAATTCCAGGCTTTATGTCAGAATTCAAAATGCATCAACGATATCATACGGCTATATATAGGCAAAGCACAACAGTCGTTTTTCAGTGAGAGTTATTTGCCTTGAAGTCGAAACTTAGTGTTATTTGCTAGTTACAAGATCCTTAGCCTTACAATGGGTGACAGCCTATTATTATGACACAATGAAAAACTGCTAGCGTCTGTTTTCCCAATCTACACAGAGGGACTTCGATAGCCTGAAATGGTTAAGGTGTCTGACATTCTGATACCACTAGCCCTCCATCTCTGGGCCGTGGTGGCCGAGTGGTTAAGGTGTCTGACATTCTGCTATTACCAGCCCTCTACTCTGGGTTATTGTGACCAAGTGGTTGAAGTGTCTGACATTCTGCTACCACTAGCCCTCTACTCCGGGTTGTTATGACCGAGTGGTTAAGGTGTCTGACATTCTGCTACCACTAGCCCTCCACCTCTAGGTAGTGGTGGCCAGGTGGTTGAAGTGTCTGACATTCTGCTACCACTAGCCCTCTACTCCGGGTTGTTATGACCGAGTGGTTAAGGTGTCTGACATTCTGCTACCACTAGCCCTCTACTCTGGGTTGTTGTGACCGAGTGGTTTAGGTGTCTGACATTCTGCTACCACTATAGCCCTCCACTTCTGGACAGCAAAGTCGAGACTTTATAACTTAGGGCAGTCACCAGGAACTGACCTTAGGGCATTAGTTTTTTTTCTGGGAACCTTGCCCCATCCTGAAATGACCATAGCTGTTTGCAAAATATACACAAACCAAACTGCAAACCCAGCATGGGTGGAAGGTATTGGACTGCAGGTGAGAAGGAATCGAGAGCTCATTGTCTCCACAAACCAACGGTAACAATACTTACAATACTTGTATTTTATAATTCTGAAGAATTCTTTACAATTCTTATTTGTATTGGGCAAGAAATTTCTTCTTATTCCTAATTATATTAAAAATATGCAGAAAAGATAAGATAATATGGGCCAGCTAAGTAAGCTACATCTATAAATGTCATTCTGATAATGAAATTTCATTTGCTACATGAACCAAAATTTTACAGATAAACTGTAAGCTTTGAATCACACTGTCTTGACATAACAGTAAAAAGATTGAAATACAAACGAGAAATAGGATCCTCTGACATTATCTATGTTACAAGTAAGTAGAAAGTAAAATCACAGATATGTCTTCCTCACTACACCTACAATGCTGGTATACCCTAGGTCAGCCGTACATGTACATATTTAGGCTCTAGAGAAACATACCTCAACCATTTTCAGTCGATAAACGAGATAAAAAAGTTGTAAACCTGCAGCAATAGGGAATCAGATTGATTATTTCTACGGACCATTTAAAACAAGAAAAAGGCTCACAGATTTGTCTACTGGAAAACTTTACCGATATTTAGTGTTTTTCAGTGACTTTTGTAAATACTAGCAGATGCATAAAAGATTCTCAAACAAATTACTTTTTGTTTTTTGCAATGAAATTATTTCTACATGTGTACAAGTTCATTGGCATATTCCCATAGTAAACATGTAAACAAACAGACTAAGATCTACTTAGACATTCAGCTGCTGAGAATTCTTATAATGTAAATATCTGCACAAACACTGAAAAATAACAATTCTTATTTTCAATACAGTTGTACATAAATGTTCAAACAAACATCACAGTGTTAAGTCAGTGATAACATTGTACACAACACTGTGTAAAGTCAGTGATAACATTGTACACAACACTGTGAATAGTCAGAGATAACATAGTACACAACACTGTATAAAGTCAGAGATAACATAGTACACAACACTGTGTAAAGTCAGTGATAACATTGTACACATCACTGTGTAAAGTCAGTGATAACATTGTACACATCACTGTGTAAAGTCAGTGATAACATTGTACACATCACTGTGTAAAGTCAGTGATAACATTGTACACATCACTGTGTAAAGTCAGTGATAACATTGTACACATCACTGTGTAAAGTCAGATAACATTGTACACAACACTGTATAAAGTCAGAGATAACATAGTACACAACACTGTGTAAAGTCAGTGATAACATTGTACACATCACTGTGTAAAGTCAGTGATAACATTGTACACATCACTGTGTAAAGTCAGTGATAACATTGTACACATCACTGTGTAAAGTCAGATAACATTGTACACATCACTGTGTAAAGTCAGTGATAACATTGTACACATCACTGTGTAAAGTCAGTGATAACATTGTACACATCACTGTGTAAAGTCAGAGATAACATTGTACACATCACTGTGTAAAGTCAGAGATAACATTGTACACATCACTGTGTAAAGTTGGTGATAACATTGTACACATCACTGTGTAAAGTCGGTGATAACATTGTACACATCACTGTGTAAAGTCAGATATAACATTGTACACATCACTGTGTAAAGTCAGATAACATTGTACACATCACTGTGTAAAGTCAGATAACATTGTACACATCACTGTGTAAAGTCAGATAACATTGTACACATCACTGTGTAAAGTCAGATAACATTGTACACATTACTGTGTAAAGTCAGTGATAACATTGTACACATCACTGTGTAAAGTCAGAGATAACATTGTACACATCACTGTGTAAAGTCAGATAACATTGTACACATCACTGTGTAAAGTCGGTGATAACATTGTAGACATCACTGTGTAAAGTCAGAGATAAATTGTACAAATAACATGTAAATTACATGCGCGAGCACTCTAAAAGGAAACATTGATTCTCCACTTTGATATCCATTATGCTGGCCTGTATACACTTGCTACTATAAACAAGAGAAGATCTCTGGATAATTCAGCTCCCCTTTCCAGGAACACACTTAAAATGGCGGTATAACATAAGTATTGATGTAGGTTAGTTGTACACCACTAGAATTCGGATCTCTGCCAAATCTTTCCACCTGGGGACCATCTACGATCCATAGTCATGCTATTGTATCTTCAAAATACATCGGCTCGTCCCCTTACATGCGATTTATCATGTATTTAATCCTTTCCTTCAAACCTACCACCATACAGTATACCGCCATCATGTCCTTAAAAGGATGTTAGACTCTGTAGGCTGTAGTACAAGTTTCAATGTGTCTGAGGACTTAATAACCAATTAAAGAATCTATCTTATATATACCAATCATTCACTATTAGGTTGATCATATGAACAAACTCTGGTAATTATCTAATGAAAACAATTATACGAAAAGCAAAACATTTTAGACAGCATAAAACCCAAACCCTTATCAATTAAAGAAAACAATTCTCAATGTACAGGTATTTTCAATGTACATGTATTTTCAATGTACAGGTATTTTCAATATACATGTATTTTCAATGTACAAGTATTCTTAATGTACAGGTTTTTTCAATGAACAGGTATTTTCAATGTACATGTATTTTCAATGTACAGGTATTTTCAATGTTCAGGTATTTTCAATGTACATGTATTCTTACTGTACAGGTATTCTCAATGTACAGGTATTTTCAATGTACATGTATTTTCAATGTTCAGGTATTTTTAATGTACAGGTATTTTCAATGTACAGGTATATTTTTAATCAACACAATATTAACTGATCAAATAAAAGCAGCTATAGACTGTCTTTCAGATGTCCTATCACTCCTGTTGGTTTAAATGTTAGTGTGCTGGGAGTTTTATTGTGGGACGAAGGAAATCGAATCAGGGAATCAAACCCCGGCCACTATGGTGAAGGGGCAGTGTGCTATCCACGGTACCTGAGGAGGCTGACCACCTTTGGAGGAGTTACTATTCCAAGGTGTTCTTTTGAACTCACCCTGGTGGAGAGTGAAAACTAAGGCCTAAGTAGTGAGACATGCTAAGGAAGACTTATGAACACCTGTTTATAAGGGTTATTATATGTTTATCATTTGTAAAGTTATAATTACCAAGCATATACAAGAATTTAATTGTTTATTAAATGCACATCTAAATACACAAGTGATCCTCGAGGTCAATCCCTTGTTTTTTATTTGCTCCATATGTAGAGCAAAAATCATAATCTAACTCATAACAGTTGACAATTATCTGCTGCATACATCTGCCAGTAACAGGTAAAACACAACAAATAGTTAAAGTCTTAATCAGAATACAAGGTTAATTGTTCCTACCCATACCTTTGTATGTAAACTTTGTCTTTCTATACACTAACAATTAAAGTTAATGCTAGGTATTCTCAAGAAATACAAGCTTGAAGTCTTATACCAATCTTAACCTTTTATAAAATGACTTTCTTTATAATCAGGTGCTCTTTATATTTACTATACACATTCTCATCCTTTATACACAGGTGATAATATATACAGGTAGGCACCTACAGATCCAGAGGGAACAATACCCCGTAGATGTTGAAGTATGTAATGGTATTTCATTCTTACACAACGGGGTTAGCTGTAGCTCTATATCACCGGAATCTCTTCTTAGAGTTTATATTGATATATTGACCACTGTATAACACATGAAATTGTACCACCAAAGTGTCTCTCCATAGAGATCTACTTGTGTTTAAATTAATTCAGAAGACAAAAATATGAAATAAACCGTCAGAGAATTACTGAAGATTTCCCCATCATCACACCCAAACAACCTACTTTGAGAATACAATCATGATTCTGGGATTCACGTTGCACCCATCCATTTAAATAGCAGAATATCAGACTTTATCTAAGAGGAAAACCTTGCTGGAGATGAAGTAAGCTGTTTAAAGCTGATGGTGTGAGTTATCCTAGTAGAGAAATGCCTGCGTTCTTTTAAATTGCATCACCGTGCCATGTAATTATCAATACTCCAACTGTTAAACTAGTCTAGGCAGAACATTCCAACACAATGTCCAGGAACCCTGGCAGCCAACTGTGTTGGCTATTATTTTCCTTCCGTAGGTCACAAAAGTGTCATTTTCTGTCGCTCTTTCTCTCGCTCTGCCCCTATTTCTCTCCTTCTCTATCAAAAAGCCAGTGACTATAAAATACACAAAGCAAAGAAACCTTACCTGGTATCACTTCGTAAGATGAAGGACTGCTAGAATTTCCATCATTGGCATTTCACAAATAATGTAAAAATAATCGGAGTCACTTGATAAACACAGAGGTAAAAATAAGCACGAGTGTCCCCGTGTTATATGACGTTAAGTAAGCGGTGTGACAAGAAAGCTTTGAGTAGAAGCTCTCTCTGTATTCAATACAGACCACAGTTGGTCCTGACAGCAGAATCAATATTGCGAACTAAGAAAACTCCATCGCAATTCTCAAGACGTACACTCGCGTTTCCTAGCCACTACTGAGTGTTTTTGAGCCGATACTCAATCCTGGATGGGAGTTGTAGTGACAGTTCCTTCCCTTTAAGTCTACCGTGGCCCTCCATGTGGCGGTTTGGTTTGGTGGCAGTGGTGGTGGTTGTGCTGGTTGTTAAGTGGCCTCGTGGCAGCACAACTACAGAGATAACACTGTTACCTGCACAGGAATCGCTTCAGAGTTCAAAGCGTTCATGACAATTGTCACAAATGTTAAATTGATTGTCAGGAACAGCCCAACCCTTTCTCCTGCTTCGTCTCTGTGGAGGACTCAGCCAACATGTTGTGCTGTTTCGGAAGACACACAGGATCAGGAGAAAAAAAAATGAAAAAAAAAAAAAAATTGTCAGCTTGATCAGCCTAATCAACAAAATCTGTTTTGTTTTGCGGGAAGGTGGTACAGAGATACCTTCTAAACACCAGGCAGGCCAGTAGCATGTAGAACTCCCCACAATATCAGCAATTTAACAAGCGCCGCAGGGCCGTGTGGCCAAACCAACACGGAAAATATCATCAAGATCTGCAAAGCATCCACAGTTTAATTAAAACTCCCTATTCTACAGATTTCCGTTTATAATTTGTTGAGTGCTTCAAATACTTTTAAATTAAATTTCGCCCCTTTTTTTCATGAAAACCAGATGACAACAAACACCAGTTGAGCGGTGCCGTGTGAGCAGATGTACAACATAAGCAGAGCAATGACCCAGACTTTCTTTATCCGTATGCGTTTCACAATTTCCATGTGAATTAAATTTGTATGACCTAACCACATTATGCTAGAAGTCGGTCTGTATTCCACCAACTTCTATCAACAAACACTTGTGCTGTAAGAATTGAGATGGTTATAAGCGACATACCGTGCTTGTGACACAGTTTCCGACTCTATAAGAAATATCTCAATTGACTTTTCTGATTCCTTCGTAAATTAACTGTAGCATAATGCTGTTAGATTTGATACCACCGACCTGCCACAATTGACCTCACCACAGTGTGAATTAAAGACCAATAGGAAGATGCCGTCTGCTCACAGTATGCTTTTATGATAACATGGTGTTAAAATGTGAATATCAATTAACTTTTTACTTCTTTCTATATCAAAATGTATGAAAAGTATTAGAATAAAACAGTAATTCTTCAAAATTTTGCCTAGGGAATTATTTAAATTCCACTTCACGCTCATATTGGTAATAAGCGTTGAGGGCCCCTGACAAAAATTCCCCAAGAAGAAAACTCACAAATCAGCTTTAAATTGTGAATACTTCATACTTATAGGTTTTCCTGTCTTAATAAACGCACTTGCCGTTATGCTGCGACTGCGTCACAGATACATGTCTGCTGTGCAAGGAATACAGGAGTTTCAGGTGAATTTATGTCCCCCAACACAAATGCCTTCACACTACCCTCGGAAAATCAATGGAACTTTGCATACAGTTATCAAGTTACCACTTTTCATTAATGTTTTCTGCAGGATCACAACAGACATGGACAGAAGTACAGTACTGAGGATACAATCCGAAAGTTCCCCAAATCAGACTCGAATTACTAGGGTCGCCATATTATCATCTACCATTACAATAAACTTATCTCCGGTTGTAAATTATGTTTGAATGGTTATTGCATAACTGTAATGTACATGCTTTTGAAATTTGAGATCTCGATACAAAATGAAAACATTCCTTTATCTCATTGGGTGTGCTTAAAAGCATTTCACTGGGAGTGATTTGAAACAATAGGATCTGAATAACATTTAATGGTTCTAAGATTTCCATTTTACTGTACGTTTTTGGAAGTGTGGATGTGAAACAAATTAGGCAAAACACCTGAAGGCAGCTCAATAGAGGAGCAAGACAAGGTAAAAAGACATATTATATGGAGCTCAAAAACATTCATAGGGATAATCATAAAGCTTATGGTATATTGTATTTAAGTCTGAACTCAATATAAAGGATCCCTTCCCCACTGCAGGAAATACTGAAGAATTCCAGTGTTGTTTCAGTATGCAGTTACCTCCCCTTTCGGTTAAGGATGTAACTATTGCAAATGGATCAGGGAACAACCACTGGTCTTACAAAGCGCTGTTGGATAGCGCTATAGCAATTCTGACTTCAGGGTTTGAATCCTAGTTGATTTTGTGCTGATGTTTTACAGTCAGTAAATTCTGTTCAAATTATCACAGACATCTTTTATCATTTCATTCCTATTGTTTTCATAAAGGTCCTGCAGGGTAGGAAAATATTTCAGAAATAATTGGATCAAATCCATAGTCATGTTAAATAATCATTTACTAATGTGTAGTTAGTATTAAAAGTATAATACATTTCCGTCCGTGATACAGGGATCCGTAGATTTACACAGAAAGTGTTACATGACGGGTACGTATCATCATTTAACTGTGACCATAGCGCTGTACAAAAATTAAGGAATTTGAAAATCAATGTTGAACTTATGTGCTAATAACTTGGGAGATGTAACTTACAATTACAAAAACATGGAAAGCATACACATGCATTTCAGAGTGTATGTGGACATTGTTATCGAAAACCCCTAAAAACCCCATGGTTTACACAACATCAAAGAGAACAGGCAATCTCCATGAATCTACAAACCACCGACAAAAGCATGTTGGTAAAGTGATTTCCAAGTGTCTCTATCTACAATTAACCATTAGGTTAGGGAACTCCAGACCGCTGGCACCATCAACATCAGTTGTGTAGCGACTGTCCAAACGTGACCAAGTGCTGTCAAGATTGTTTTATACAGCTACAGCATTGGTGCAATCCTTTTCCGATGGCTGTATCTGAATCCATGTCAGTACTGTGTCCATAACTCCTATACATTGTCTTTAACTCTGTCCGTACTCGTTCAAATATCCCACTCGCTACCCGGAAGTGATCACTGGTTTGTCCTTTGCGCATGACGCTTTTCAGAGCACATCACAGAATGCTACTGCTTTGATTAAAGGATGATTTACCGCTGTCTGGTGTTTATATGTCCGGCACGTTGTCATTTACTTGTTGAAATTCATCGTATGAAATAGGCAGATACACGTTTATCAAGTATCTACTGGAATACATGACAGAATCGTCCGGTAGAATGACAGGAAGTCAAACTGTAACTCTTTTATCTTGTTGTGAAAACAAGTTAAAGTATTCTTGTTTTATTTTGTCAATAATTTGAACTCGTTTGTAGATTTGTAAACCGTTTTACTACTGTTCTGCCGTTTTCACTGTCATGAATACCTTGAAATAGAAAGTAAAATCCCGAGTCTGTCATTTTGTTGTCAGTGTAAACAACTTGGATTGAACTCCATAAAACCTGTTGTTTTCAGATCGAGTACTAAGGAAAACTGAATATTTCGAAATCTGTTTCTGATACTTATAATTGGCATTCGTATGTAAATGCCTTTGTACATTATTTATACAAGTCGTAGACAACTGGATCTTTTTAGAAGATATAGTTTTTACATTTAATTTAGTTTTCAACAATTGTTTACTTTTAAAAGCCTTACAAAACTTTTATGTCGATATTTTTTAGAAGTTTTATGGTAGTTTTAACATTAAATTTAGCCTTCAGTCTTTGTCTACTTTTTAAAATCTTACATGGTGTGATTTTTTTTAGGAATTTCATTGTAGTTTTTACATTTAATTTAGCCTTCAATCTTTGTCTGCTCTTTTAAATTAGATTACAGTAATTTTACATTTTTTATGTTGTGATTTTTAGGAGATTTACGGTACATTATAACACACTGACTTTACTCCTCAACCTTTGTCTCACCATGTTCCCTTGCTACAAAAACGATGACACATAGTACCCAAAAATAATGATCACATGGTCACCTGAGCCCTAGAATATATGTATATCACTCATTTGTGTATGTAAGTAATCATGTAGAGAGTATTGCTTTTCATGATACAATTTCCTGCTTCAGCGACCACACTACGTCTTAGCCTACACCTCGTCATATGTCATCGTTTGAGACAGCTATAGTTTTAAGCTCGATGAGCTCGTCAACTGAGGAGATCTATTTTCCCATCACATCCTTGCTGGAATGAAGTTGACAAGTTTGTGAGTTGGTGTATGAAGCAATTGAAAATTTTCTTTGGGTGTTTTGTAAGAAAGATTCTGATTTTTTTTACATTTATGACAAGAAAGTTAATTGAACTTACGGAGAAAAGCAGATCTCAGTAACGTATTCATACTTTCGCAGGGTATTACATACCAACTTGTACAAAAACCTGGAAAAACGTACAACTAAAATATCGCTGTAAGACAGTGCAATAAGGGTGGGAAAGAATAAATGAACCGTTTAACACATCATGATTGAAATAGATGTTTGAATTATGGAATGGCTATGATCTCGTAATTATGCTGCAAGCTCACTATATGCTTCATAACGTTAAAACATGCATCTATTGGGACCCGATTTCCTAGCTCAGTGTGTGCGAATATTGATGGTATATTGTCAGTTGACGAAACTGTAGTCAATTGACGGAGATTTCAAAATTACAAATGCAGTTGAATTTTGAGCCTGACGGAGGTGAAACCAGCCCACTATATAACACTACCTCTATCATTCGTTATGTTTTATAGTTTGAGAAATGACATTTCACAAGCCAGCAAAAATGATGAATGATCAATCGGAAACAATGCCTGAAATCAGGACAGTTAATTCCTGTGACTATGTATTTTTTCACAGAATGGCAGGATTCTGTCAGGTAGCGATCTATTACGAGTGTGGATATGTACATGTGATCAAAGATGGGGAGGCCCACGGGGGCTATAGTTAGCACCAAATACATCATCTACCACCTATCCATCATGCCAACAGCTTGAGAATTCCCTTAAAAGGGTAAAACTTTTTAATCTTTTGTACCTTGAGGTAAAAAACAATGGAAATTCAATTCAAAGAATAATAGACCAATAATTGTTTTGCCAGACTTACTCTGCATATAGATTGTGAAACCAAGGCCATTTATCAATAATAAACCATCCTTTCTTATGAAAAGTACACTTGATTTCCTATCAGGAGTGTACATGTTCTGTAAGACAGGGCATTGTCGTCAGAAATATAGACACCAGTTTAGGGGTAGGATGTTAGTGTAGGTGCGAGGCCAGGTATTTAGGAGAATGGGTGATGACTTTAGTCACAAACCAACTGAAATATTGACAGCAGATGATGTATTAGAAGACCCCCCCCCCCCCCCCCATTCCCTTCAAAAAAACATATATATATAACTGACATTTCCTGTTAAAAAGCAAAATGTTGATCTACTGGATATATCAATTGAGTTTCTGTTGACACAATTAACATGATTACAAGAATTCTACAGCAGTGGATGTGTCATCTGTGTGACCAACAGTAGGAAAGTTATCAAGAGACAGATACAACAGATAAACAAGATTCAGAGTGACCCCAGGAAACTCAATTTATCTCAGAGAAATCTTTGTTTGGGCTTAAGTTCTATTTATAGTAACAGCAACCTTGATCATGGCAGGTGCCGTGGATGAAGCAGAAGACGCTTACTCTTCCGGAACACCTGGTCTTATTCTCTGTTACTTTTTCAAGGGTCTTCATATCAATTTTTCCTTTGTTCATATTTTGCCCCTAGTTTAATCGATTTTGAGTTTGGATTATTGTTTTGTTGATACTTTGGTATTCTCTGTATTCTCTATTTTTCAGACCTTCAGTTCTGATGAGCAATCTTAAACAAGGACTTTCATTAAGGAAGCACAGTATGGAGTTTGAGTTTGATAGGCTCAAGGGAACACAAGTTAATGTGCACGCAAACCTTAGCCTGGATGTTGGTTCTATCTGTAGTAACAGTCACCTTGAAGTTTGACCTTCAGACCTGAAAAGCAATCTTTAACAATTGCTTTCAGTAAGGAAGAGAACTGTATGAAGTTTGAGTTTGACAGGCCCAAGGGAACTCAAGTTAACACTAGTTTGGATGTTGGTTCTATTTATAGAAACAGTCACCTTGAAGTTTAACCTTCAGACCTAAAAAGCAATCTCTAACAAGGACCATCACTAAAGAAAAACTGTTTGAGTTTGACAAGCCCAAGGGAACTCAAGTTATTTCACTGAAACTTTTTTCGGACAACGCAACAGACGACACTGACAAATTAAAGTGATCTCCATAACGTCAGCTTTTCAGGCGACACTTAAAAACAAGGTCACGTCTGTCTTGAATTCTTATGACGTCGCAGAAAAGGTCAGGGGTAACATAATTTCAATCCGGGTTCTAAAAGGCTGTATCAGTGGGTGGTATTTTCATGTTATGGTATGTAATGCAATAATGACTACAATTACTAGACTGCTTCCCTCTATTACTGTAATATTATACTTCTTATAAATGGGATTCTACCATTTATATCTAAATGTTGGGTTATTATAATGTCAGATTAAGGGCACCCATCCTAGCCAATTTGTCCAGAATCAGGCCCTGTTGTATTATTCATTGACCATGATGTAAACAGATTGATATCAATTCGTATATCTATTATTTTACTTTTCAGCAAAACGTTTTTCAAAAATGCTAAAAAACATTTATAAATTCAAGCATCATATTAGTGTACCAAATGAGCGTGAAGGTCGTGACCTTAGGAGAGATAGATGTAATTAGGTAAGCATGATATACTGTAATTGTGTATTACCTATTACTATCAACATCCTCCTATAAATGTCTATTAGGTATCAGTACACATAAATTATCATGTGGCACTTCTATTCCTTTATACATTACAGAGCTGCACCTTATAAAACACTTAACACTGGTCACCTGACTAATACATCCATATGCATGTCTTTTTGCAGTAAGACAGCACTTCCAACAGTCTATTTAAGTACAAGTTGAAGGAATAAACAAAATTTCTTTTTTTATCAAACATGTTAATGTTTCACTTAGTCCTCAATAGACTATCCAGTGGTCCTGGTTCAGTATCATGAAACGATTTTAAGTCAAAAACTGTCTTCACTTTGGAATTGACCAATCACAAATAACTTGTGACATCATGGGTCAATGGCAAAGAAAAACCTTTAAGTCTAAAACTGCTTCATGATCCCCCGCCTGATTATGGTTGATGTACTGATCCCCTGCCCGATTATGGTAGATGTACATGTATATTATACAACCAGGCTTCCATGATATTGCAGACTCAATCATTCGCTCCCCCCACCAAATCCTAAACGGCATCCCACTCCTAAAAGCTGACCTTTTATATGACCTCTGATTTTCAATATGGCTTCTCTTTGTACACATGACCAAACACAAAACACATCCACTTTTGACATAGTTACAACACACGCCCTTGATTCAATTTTCGAGCCTTAGCTTGCAAAATACTACGCAGAGGCCTTGACTTACAGCAAAGCAATTTGCCTGTCAGAAAATGATAATAAAATATCATTATGAACCGATCCCTCATCTGTAGGTTAGATTTGTATACAAATTGTTTAGATTACAAATGGCAGATTTGGCCATGAGAAGCTAGGTCGTATCCGGCCTGGTGAAAGTATGCCCAACATTGCCATACACACCAAATGACCATTAAGAAGCAACCTGTTGGATTCCCTGAAAATCTCTCTTGGCTTGAAATCTACATCCAAAACAACATTGACAGGTCCTAATGAGTATCATTACAGACGTCACGACAGCTGACACGCGTTAGACACGATACATACCAACACTTATCTCCTGATTTCCTGAGGACATGATGACTTGATTATCAGCGGACATGACGACATTTATGATATCTAGTCTTCATAATATGATATACATATTCTAAATGTCCTTTTGTGAAATGACTAGTAAATCGTAAAATTTGAATAAATAGGTAATGAAGAGTATGATTGGTAATATATAATATATAATTGATAACAAGTTTTCGACCTTTAGTATCAATATTGTCCTCGTTTTCTCTTAGAACAACTCTCTTCTTGATATTCTTGTTGCAGTAGAGTGTGCATGTCACCCAAAGTGAATAATCCACAACAGAAACAATGAATTGTTAAACAGACATTGAAGTGTAAATTAAGTATCCCCTCAAATGGACACATGACCATCAAAAGTACAAATTGAGTTTTCAATAATGAATGTTCAAAAAACAATTTGTTTTTACAAAGGCAACTACAGATTATATCTATTAAGTTCAAATATCCCCTCTACCTTTTCCAGGACCAAATCACATCTGCCTTTTAACCATGATTCTATTGTCTGTAATAACTTCTATCGTTTACAGATTTCATTAAGACTTGGTTAATTTCTGGAAATAAAAAAATCCTGGAACAGCTGCATGGAGTCCCAATTAAGCCGAACAACAAACAGCTACCTAATAATCAATGGTCAGCATGCAGAGCTTTGTGGTCAGTGGTGGTCATCATCATTGTCCCTATTACCTTTCCGGCCCCTAGTTGTTTCTATCGATTGCGTGAAGGTCAGTATAAGGTTAAGTATCTGTGAGAATGCCATAAAGAACTACAATATAACACTCTACCAATGGTTCTAGACTACATGGCTTCATTTAAGTGTTCACCATCTAGACTTGTTTAAGAGTTCGCTAATTGAACATATGTATGGTCATCATATGGGGTTATGGGGTTAATTGACAATTAACCATATGATATACAATTATTGTATATAGTTGTGTATGATATGGTTAGTTGTATATCATCATCGTCGTCATCACCATCATCGCCATCATCATCATCATCATCATCATCATCATCATCATCATCATCATCATTGTCGCCTTTATCAATTTGGTGAATTATACAACTATATCTACATCAGTATATAGAGTTTTTTAACCCAAGTAAATTGAATGCTGTAAGAAGTGGAGTATATAGTGTTTGAACCCAAGTAAATTGAATGCTGTAAGAAGTGGAGTATATAGTGTTTGAACCCAAGTAAATTGAATGCTGTAAGAAGTGGAGTATATAGTGTTTGAACCCAAGTAAATTGAATGCTGTAAGAAGTTGTGTATATAGAGTTTGAACCTAAGTAAATTGAATGCTGTAAGAAGTTGCGTATATAGAGTTTGAACCCAAGTAAATTGAATGCTGTAAGAAGTTGCGTATATAGAGTTTGAACCCAAGTAAATTAAATGCTATAAGAAGTTGCGTATATAGTGTTTGAACCCAAGTAAATTGAATGCTGTAAGAAGTTGTATATAGAGTTTGAACTTAGTAAATTGAATGCTGTAAGAAGTGGAGTATATAGAGTTTGAACCTAAGTAAATTAAATGCTATAAGTAAGTTGTGTATGTAGAGTTTGAACCCAAGTAAATTGAATGCTGTAAGAAGTGGAGTATATAGTGTTTGAACTTAGTAAATTGAATGCTGTAAGAAGTGGAGTATATAGAGTTTGAACCCAAGTAAATTGAATGCTATAAGAATTTGCATATATAGTGTTTGAACCCAAGTAAATTGAATGCTATAAGAAGTTGCATATATAGTGTTTGAACCCAAGTAAATTGAATGCTGTAAGAAGTTGTGTATATAGTGTTTGAACCCAAGTAAATTGAATGCTGTAAGAAGTTGTGTATATAGAGTTTGAACCCAAGTAAATTGAATGCTGTAAGAAGTTGTGTATATAGAGTTTGAACTTAAGTAAATTAAATGCTGTAAGAAGTGGAGTATATAGTGTTTGAACTTAAGTAAATTGAATGCTGTAAGAAGTTGTGTATAGTGTTTGAACCCAAGTAAATTGAATGCTGTAAGAAGTGGAGTATATAGTGTTTGAACTTAAGTAAATTAAATGCTGTAAGAAGTGGAGTATATAGTGTTTGAACTTAAGTAAATTAAATGCTGTAAGAAGTGGAGTATATAGTGTTTGAACCTAAGTAAATTAAATGCTGTAAGAAGTAAACCTTAGCCTCCCAGACCCTGATCATCACACATGTTTCAGTGACTTTATCCATTGTATCACATCATCATTAACAACATGTCCCCTATCTTACCGATGATACTTTACTGTTATGTAATTAAGTCAAGCAATCCATTTATATCATTAATATGAAGACCTATCATGAGTTATCTACTGGTCCTAAGCCACCTGGCTGATCTCTTCAAATGTGTGCATTCCTGCATGTGTGTATATTTATACATTACTTGTTTACACAAACATCTGGGTGTAGAGACATATTTGTTGTATACAAAACATATAAAGATAAATAGTACCAATAAAGAAAGTACCGCCTTCAAAAAACATAAAAGTTATAAAACACTGAGAGAAATTATTTCATCGGTTTTTTTTTTCGTCAGATAATTCTGCTCTTACACATTTTAAGATAAGTATACCCTGCCCCCTCCCCCCTTCACTCCACACACTGACTTCTCCCCACCCTACATTACAAAAAGTATTTTAAGGATCACAGACTTCAAGTCATTTTCATTCATTCAGTTGAAAAAATTAAGTAAAACTTTTATCAGTGACCGATAAAAACATTTATTTACAAAGACCTAACAGAAACAAGCCTGTCACGAATGTCTGCGCAACTAGCTCATGTTGGGGCGTTTTTATGGCAATCAACAAGTTTTTACGCTTCTGTCATCAAAAGGGAGGATATGAATTTTAAATGATGGTATCTATGTGACGATCTGACACAGAGAGTTGATAGCGGAGTGTTTTTCCTCACTGATCACAGGCCTGATTCTGATGCATACGGACACATCTACCATACAATGTTCTCCAATGTTCTACCAGCGCGCAAGATCACTGGGTCCCTCTCGTAACCAAATCTCTCACATTCTGCAGGACTTGTTCCGAGCGCAGCAGACTCTTACGCAAAAACAAATTTCCGTTTTATAATGAATAACATTTAAAATTTATTGCTACCGTCATAAAAAATTGCTTTACAAGAATATCCATCCCATTTTAATATGTATTGTTTTTGCCATAGATGTAGCAGAAAGGCTGTTCGGTGGAAATATACAATCATCAAAAGACTTTGAATAACCACTCAGTAATAAATGGTTGTCACATATTTCAAAATTAAAGGCCGATAACTGTGAAGGTTTTATTTGTGAGTTAGCAGGTGTCAATAATCGTGTGTGTCTATCATGATATGGGTATATCCTCTACAGGAAGCTTCCTAACCATCAGTGTGTTTTGAAGATCTACAATCTTTACACACTTACAAACGCCACAACTGTGGAAGCTGAAGTGTATCACCGGTCCATTTTACGTCTGTTGACCTTTATTTTTAGTTTTTATTCGCAAATTCAACAGATATGTATATTAATTTACTTATATTTTAAAATAAAACTTCAACTTAATGATCAAGTGGTTTGGATTCTTTTGTGATGTTACACCATTTTCCTTGCCTTATTGATTACAACAATATCCTAACAAATATGTGTCTACCTCACCAACAGGTGCTGTCCAAGCTCTAGCCTTAAAGCTGTTATCTCTGGCGGGTAATTTAATCAATTTTATTGTACCTGGGTAATCACCTAATATAAGGTAGTCATGCCTAAAATAACTCATCTATGATGCCAGGTTAAACAGTAAATACTTTTTAGTAGTACTGTGCCTCTCCTCCCCTCTCCTAATCTGAATTCCTCAATCTTCAGAAAATCTCACTCCCCAGTTAATTATTTGTACAATTCTGAGGTAAATATCTTTATTAACCAAGGAAGTAATGTCAATAATGAAATGTATACATACTGGTGTAGTTATGCTCCATTAATCTATGTGTCTTACTGTTAATTACAATGACTATACTCCTTAGTACTGTAACCAACAGTAACCATGGTTACAGATGGTGAGGACCATAAATAACATATGTCATTACAGAGACAAAGGGGCATAACTCTCCTTAAAATTTTAGCCAAAATGTGGATATATGATAATTGACCAGAATTAATTTTTAAATACTGAAGTCAAGATGTTCATATTTCTGTTTTTGATATTTTTAGTTAAATATATGATACTAAACAAACACCATCTTAATTCATAAAAGAATTTTCATTCTACAATTAAATGTATTTATAATGCTTTAATGGTATTTGAACAAAAATGTTAAGAAGGATTGAACAATATTTCAAAAAGTCTTTCAAGTGCAAATTGTGCTTTCATCCCAAATATTTTCAAAGTTACCATAAAAACTCAAAATGAGTCATCTCCATTTGAGACTATGATCAAGTCATTTGAATAACTTAAACAACATCTCCATGGCAACATCTTAAATGTGAGTCAATTTTGCAGCGAATTAAACCTCACTCCAAACACGAGGTCACAAGTGGAGTGATTGAGAAATTTGTGCCAAAGTTTGGGAAGAAAATGTCCCTGAAGTAAAAAATAATTCAATGATCTCTCTCTTTTTTTCAGGAATTTGTTCACTTGACAAGAAAATTAAGTTATTGATAGAATTCAAGCGAACATTCGAGAGAGAAAATTTTTTTTACCAGAAAGTAGACCATATAAACCTGCTCTTGTGTGAACCCTTAATGTCCAGAAACCTGTGTAAAACAGAAAAATGTGTAAAACAGAAACCTGTGTAAAACAGGAACATGTGTAAACAAGGAGCCTCAAACTGTAATTGTAAAACCATGAACAAGTATATAAGTACTAGTATACAACTGTGTTCAGTTTAGACAGGGTTCACTGTACGACAGAAATGTTCAGTTACGACAGCTAGGTCTCCTTGTATATATACATGTGTTCAGTTTAGACAAGGTTCACTGTACACAGAAATGTTCAGTTACGACAGCTAGGTCTCCTTGTATATACATGTGTTCAGTTTAGACAAGGTTCACTGTACACAGAAATGTTCAGTTACGACAGCTAGGTCTCCTTGTATATACATGTGTTCAGTTTAGACAAGGTTCACTGTACACAGAAATGTTCAGTTACGACAGCTAGGTATCCTTGTATATACATGTGTTCAAGTTAGACAGGGTTCACTGTACAACAGAGATATTCAGTTACGACAGCTAGGTCTCCTTGTATATATACATGTGTTCAGTTTAGACAGGGTTCACTGTACACAGAAATGTTCAGTAACGACAGCTAGGTCTCCTTGTATATACATGTGTTCAGTTTAGACAGGGTTCACTGTACAACAGAGATATTCAGTTACGACAGCTAGGTCTCCTTGTATATATACATGTGTTCAGTTTAGACAGGGTTCACTGTACACAGAAATGTTCAGTTACGACAGTTAAGTCTCCTTGTATATACAGTGTTCATTTTAGATTTGTGAAAAGGGGGGGGGGGGGGGGGGGGGGGCATTGGGCCCCCTTGGGTTGAAAAAATGGGGTCATTGGCCAAAAAAGTAGGGCCAAGGTAACAATAACATGAAAAATGATTTTAGTCTGACCACTAGTACTGTTACAAATTGTTTTGTTTTTTTTCTTCTAAATCTTTTAAATGTTTATGAAGGGGTAAGTTTTCCTTTGCAAGCCAATAAACAGACCTCATGGCTACCGACAGTGCATTTTCTTTTTCATTTGTAACGTTTTCAATTGCTGTGACAAAATTGGATTTCATATTTTCGGCTAAAATTAACCGCAGCCTTGTGGTCCTTCCCATCAGCATGCCTAGTCAGAGTGCTAATACGGAAATTGGACGTACCTTCGGTCAAAGTGTTTACTTTCCGATGCTTTAAACACAAACTACATTGCATCACATTTTTTCTTCGTTAAATGTCACCCATGAGAAGAGAGAAAACCATTTACTCTGAAACACTCGGCCCGATGTCGATGTTTCCGTTTGGTCCACCGGCTTATATTCAGTAATTACAATGTCGGATTGCTCCGTTTTTTGACTGAAGCAACGTCTCCATGCTTTGTGGAATTATCAACCGTTCCGTCATTGTTATTATCTGACCGTTGACTCACCGAAAAATAGTGTAATACAATTCGTTTTTTTACTTTTCACGGACCCATCACACTGCGTTTTTCTTTTTCCCGAAGACATTGTTTTATGTTTACTTCAGAAACGATCCGAACCAATCAAAATCATCGTTAGGTTACATGTCTCTTTATATCGACCAATCAAATACATCGTTGTATCACTCGGGCGCGTTCGGCATGAAAACCAAGAAAACAACAGCGGAGAATGATGATACGGCAGATATTTTTGACTTTCGCCAAGGAATGGTCCATATTTTTTTGTTGCGCCTGAGGACCCGGTGAAACATCAATTTATGCGCCAAGTGATAAAAAATAGCGCCAATGGCGTGATGGCGCGGCCTAAAATGAACACTGTATATACATGTGTTCTTTGTAATAATTGCTGCTTATAAAAGTTTGGGAGATATTGTGGATTCAGTAACACACAATGCTAAGTATAAACGGTAAAATGTAGAAGTTAGTTCCCAAGAAGTAAATGCTTCAATGTTCAAGAAATCACACAATCTCTCACGTACAGTTGTTCAGGGGGAAAACCTATCATAACATTGGCAAGTGACGGAAGAAACGTTTGAGCACTAATTAATTAATGTCTTTATGTTAGAGGTTGCCTCAGTGACAGTATAAAGATTTCGGGGAAGAAACATTATGAGTCAAATCTGTGCCAAAGTTGGACCGATTCCCGACCAGTGGAATCCACCTCACCACCTATGAAGGTATGTACAGTAGCCTTACGGTAAACAAACCGTTTGTCTAATTGCTTTTTCTGAAACCTGAGATGTTTAAGGTTGTAGCCTGATTAGTTAATACCTGTTTAGCTGACAGGTGCCCCTATGTATATACAATATTACACCTATCTAATTATTGTTATCATCTCTGAATCTCTTAGATCCAGGAAAGCTATTTTTTGTGAAATGTACAATCCAAACTAACAAGATAAGCAACTAAGATGGGAATGAACTAAAGTATAAATTAAGAATGGAGTGAACTTAAATTCATATTAATCCTTCTTTATCAGTATTACAGATTTCCTGGTCTTCCAGGCAGTGTAACACATCTGTCTGATCCACCTCCAAAGTCTCAGGTTTCAAAAAAGTGAAAATATGACCACAAAACTCAAACCCTTAACTCCAAGGCAGCACACACTAACCACTTAGCCAGCTGATACCAACAATAACACATATTGTTAGTTCAGTCCAACATCTAACACCCTCTGACCCTCAGCTACAGACACCATCAATAAGGTTAAATATTAACACTATCAGTTCAGTCCAACATCTAATCTCCCTCCCATCCTCAGCTACAGACACCATCAATAAGGTTAAATATTAACACTATCAGTACAGTCCAACATCTAATCTCCCTTCCATCCTCAGCTACAGACACCATCAATAAGGTTAAATATTAACACTACTAGTTCAGTCCAACATCTAATCTCCCTCCCATCCTCAGCTACAGACACCATCAATAAGGTTAAATATTAACACTACTAGTTCAGTCCAACATCTAATCTCCCTTCCATCCTCAGCTACAGACACCATCAATAAGGTTAAATATTAACACTACTAGTTCAGTCCAACATCTAATCTCCCTCCCATCCTCAGCTACAGACACCATCAATAAGGTTAAATATAAACACTACTAGTTCAGTCCAACATCTAATCTCCCTCCCATCCTCAGCTACAGACACCATCAATAAGGTTAAATATAAACACTACTAGTTCAGTCCAACATCTAATCTCCCTTCCATCCTCAGCTACAGACACCATCAATAAGGTTAAATATTAACACTATCAGTTCAGTCCAACATCTAATCTCCCTTCCATCCTCAGCTACAGACACCATCAATAAGGTTAAATATTAACACTACTAGTTCAGTCCAACATCTAACCTCCCTTCCATCCTCAGCTACAGACACCATCCATAAGGTTAAATATTAACACTACTAGTTCAGTCCAACATCTATCCTCCCTCCCATCCTCAGCTACAGACACCATCAATAAGGTTAAATATTAACACTACTAGTTCAGTCCAACATCTAATCTCCCTCCCATCCTCAGCTACAGACACCATCAATAAGGTTAAATATTAACACTATCAGTTCAGTCCAACATCTAACCTCCCTCCCATCCTCAGCTACAGACACCATCAATAAGGTTAAATATTAACACTATCAGTTCAGTCCAACATCTATCCTCCCTCCCATCCTCAGCTACAGACACCATCCATAAGGTTAAATATTAACACTATCAGTTCAGTCCAACATCTATCCTCCCTCCCATCCTCAGCTACAGACACCATCCATAAGGTTAAATATTAACACTATCAGTTCAGTCCAACATCTATCCTCCCTCCCATCCTCAGCTAGACACCATCAATAAGGTTAAATATTAATTAACACTATCAGTTCAGTCCAACATCTATCCTCCCTCCCATCCTCAGCTACAGACACCATCAATAAGGTTAAATATTAACACTATCAGTTCAGTCCAACATCTATCCTCCCTCCCATCCTCAGCTACAGACACCATCAATAAGGTTAAATATTAACACTATCAGTTCAGTCCAACATCTATCCTCCCTCCCATCCTCAGCTAGACACCATCAATAAGGTTAAATATTAACACTATCAGTTCAGTCCAACATCTAATCTCCCTCCCATCCTCAGCTACAGACACCATCAATAAGGTTAAATATTAACACTATTAGTTCAGTCCAACATCTAATCTCCCTTCCATCCTCAGCTAGACACCATCCATAAGGTTAAATATCAGTTAAGTCTTATTCTTTTTATTGTTCAAATAAAGGTACAAGACAATATTTTTGTTTAAATTTTACAGAGAACATTTTTATTTGCACTTCATCAGAAAAAGCATTTGTACTTGATGTAATGAACACTTGTTCTTGTCAACTGTACTTTACATTTGTATTTGCAGGCAACAACTTCTGTACTGGAGTCCTTTATAGCGAAGAAAATTGTAGACACATTTGTACTAATAGCTATCCACAGAACAAGTATTTGGGCGGAGAAAGGTAATACAGAATTGCGGAGAGAGCTACGCAACTAGGCGGAGATTGTCCCTTTGGTAATTACACAAGTGTTGTTCCCTACCAAGGAAGGTCCCCCAGTATCGGTAATTCAATAGTAGCGGATGTTCAGGGCGAGTCTGTCTAATCCAGTGCTGCACTAACCAAATTACGACTGTAGTAAAGCTAGAATAGTGCCTGGATTGCATGCCATTGGACTTCCGGAGCCACAATCTGTATCAACCATTTAAAACATTGATGACTCTGCCCGCAGTTCATTGTGCTGTTAAGAGACGCATTAAAACTAAATTAAAGGATAGTTGTGAGTGATTGGAGAATAACCAACAGGACGACATACTTCTGTCGGCTGTCGTACAGCAACATGTCTGGTTATACCGGCCACAGGTAGTACAACAGGACGACATACTTCTGTCGGCCGTCGTACAGCAACATGTCTGGTTATACTGGCCACAGGTAGTACAACAGAACGACATACTTCTGTTGGCTGTCGTACAGCAACATGTCTGGTTATACCAGCCACAGGTAGTACAACAGGATGACATACTTCTGTCAGCCGTTGTACAGCAACGTGTCTGGTTATACCGGCCACAGGTAGTACAACAGGACGACATACTTCTGTCGGCTGTCGTACAGCAACGTGTCTGGTTATACCGGCCACAGGTAGTACAACAGGACGACATACTTCTGTTGGCTGTCGTACAGCAACATGTCTGGTTATACCGACCACAGGTAGTACAACAGGACGGCCATACTTCTGTCCGCTGTCGTACAGCAACATGTCTGGTTATACCTGCCATAGGTAGTACAACAGGACGGCCATTAGTCCCGACCCCGGTGTCCACAAGTCTCGACCCCGGTGGCCATAAGTCCTGACCCTGGTGGCCACAAGTCTCGACCCCAGTGGCCACAAGTCCCAACCCTGGTGGCCACAAGTCTCGACCCGGTGGCCACAAGTCCCGCGCTCGGTGGCCACAAGTCCCGACCCCGGTTGCCACAAGTCCCGACCCCGGATAACCTGGTCTTAAATGATGTCAAAAGTGTGACTCAGGCTTGCCAATTAAAGTCCACATCGATGTAATACACCAATTACTTACTAATTTGAGAAGTTTTCTGACAACCGTTCCATATTAGGTGATGCCAACTTCGTATCTGCAATATTGCAATGCTGTTACAACGTCCAAGTCTGTTGATTAGCCAACAAAGACAGAATTTTATTGCTACAAAATAACCTTCAGAGAATTTCCATTTCTTTCTAATCGCACTTTCCAATTCTTTCCTGCACCATTTTATAGAGCATTATCAGGAAAAACAAAATTAGGACTTATTGACAATTTTCCCTGAAGTGCCCATGCACCAATTTACAAAATCTATAGAGTGGTGACAAAGTGCACTTAGAGGGAATTGGATACATTAGCATTTTATATTGGATACAGGGACTGGTTACGTTTGCACGGCACCTCTACATATAATTGTAGGACTCTAGCCCGTCAATGTTTTATACCGAACAACTTTTATAAGGGTTTTAACATTGGTAGAAGGGAGATAACCCCAACACTGTACTTCATTCCCATAGCTCCTTTGGGTTAATCATGGTATTGCTTTATAATTATAACCAAAGTGAAGACAGACATATAAGTGTTAGATAAAGGATTAGAGTATGATTACAGGATTTCTCCTTGTATTGAAGTAGCTTTTATAAAGAGTTCAAAAGTTATTCTCATCCTCAATGTATTTTTTTTTAAATAACAAAATTCAATGCATTAATATAGATAACATCTGGTGAACATTCATACACAGAATAAACTTTATCATTTTCCTTTGAGTGACAGATGACAATGTACTTGTGATTTTGACGATAGCAGAAAATACTGCTTCTGTGGATTTAATTTCTTAATCACTCAAAAGATGTTTCAAATTAGAAACTGGAGTGACCTGCTGGCTGCTGATGTAGCCGTCTTTCCACTGTATAAAACAACACCTATGATGCTGGACAGATGATCAATGAACTCCAGTACTCAATAAATATCGAGCTTTCGATCCAGAGATATACCAGATTCTCTAGCAAATCATTGAAATGCGGCCTTTCAAGTACATGTGATTCCTTTGATCGGATTTACACTTTACTTGTGCACTTATCACATAATGGGTCAAAACTGGTGACCATTTGAATATCTGGGTAGACTGGAGCTAACAGAGCTGTCTCATTAACCCCTACATACCTCAACATCTGGGTAGACTGGAGCAAACATTTAACTCACCCACCCCTACATACCTCAACATCTGGGTAGACTGGAGCAAACAGTTAACTCACTCACCCCTACATACCTCACCATCTGGGTAGACTGGAGCAAACAGTTAACTCACTCACCCCTACATACCTCAACATCTGGGTAGACTGGAGCAAACAGTTAACTCACTCAGCCCTACATACCTCAACATCTGGGTAGACTGGAGCAAACAGTTAGCTCACTCACCCCTACATACCTCAACATCTGGGTAGACTGGAGCAAACAGTTAGCTCACTCACCCCTACATACCTCAACATCTGGGTAGACTGGAGCAAACAAGTTATCTCATTCAACCATACATATCTAAACTAAACTTGTTCTATCTTTGATTTGATGCGATACAACTTTCTTGTGAATGGAGTAAATCTCATCTGTTAGGTCAAGGAATGGAAAGCATGTAATTACAATACTTACTGGTAAACAAAGACCGCTACAACACAGTGTTAAACTGTTACAGAGTTATAAAGTAAAACGATGTATTTAATATTTACAAATAGAATCTCTCCTGGTAGTCACACCAAAGAGAAATAACCATTACAATATTGTACTACCAGTTTGTCCAATAAGCCAGAACAATTTCTGCTTTCGTTAAAGTAATAAAATCCATTCACAAAACCAAAGACAATTCTGTTTCAACACAAAAACATCCCATCTCCAATATCACATATTTTTTAATCTCCCAAAAAAAAATGATTTAAAAAAAAAAAAAATCTTTTCACAGAAAGAATTCTTCCACTTTGTCCCCCCTATAGAGCCAATAGAATAACTAAAATAAAATTACTTACCTTTTGGTTTCTTTGAATTCCAAGTTAAAAAAGTCCAATATTCCAAAAATCCATTTCACATATGAAGATATATAAAGGTCCAGTTAAATCCCAGTCTTACTCAACTTGAAAAAAACAGTTTTCTTCCCACTTCCTCTTCTGAAGAATCAGTGATTATCAATCATTTGTAGACTCTGGAAAAATGGAAAAACAATTAAAAAAAAATAATTAACAAGCTTGGTGATATTAATAGAAAGAATCAGGGATATTGTTTCAGTTATTTTGTGAGTATCATACTAAATTCCCTGATGTACATATAATGTCATTTAAATGATTAGTTAAAACTCTTAATGTAGGGGAGATAATATGTTATCATTACACTAGAACTTCCAACAGAAACTCATGTTATCCGCATATGGCAAAACATTAAATATTACACTAGAGACATCACAGGCAAGACAAAAATTAACAAAATCACAAAAGTCACAAAATCACAAAGAAAACGAGTTTCTATAAAATCCTGGGTCAGAATGTCCTGTTGGATCTAACGCAAAATTCTGCAAGAAATGTGGAAACATATCTCCAAACTTAATACAATAATCATCCAAGGTCTGACATATAACACAACCTTTTACCAACAAAAGTGAAAAAAATCCCTGCCAAGTTCACGTAAACACACATGTTGGTGGGTAGAGCCCAGGTAAAGAATACACCACTTTTGACAATATAAAATAAACAGTGTATGTATATATATTCCCCTGGCCCAGCCTCCTACCAGATGGACTCCATACAGCCAGAAGACAAGATAGCCTAAATGAGCTTTGGCCTTTGCATATCTGCCTGGAATTTATCCTTTTCACTAATACTATTTTGTTATCTGGAGGTTTGTCTTCCTACGGAACCAACACCATCAATTTGTGTGACTGTGATGTTTTTGTTTCTCTGTTGGAGTGGCGGAGTGTTGGTTTACTATCGCTGGATCTGCTTCCCTCTGTAGCTGTTAACACACTAACAGTCTCTGGACTCATTTTATGTAATTGTTTTAAATCTGTTTTTTCATCTCCTCAAATATTTATGACCACACTTTATCCAAGACTACGTGTTGCAAGTTGTTCTGAAGTGGCGGATATCTCTAAACGCCCAGCAAGTATGTCACTCCGTCATATCTCAAACATTTTAAAATCTGATAAATTCCAAAAAAGTATGATTTATGTTGAATATAAAGGTCAACTTGTTGAACATGTATTTGATCCCGGAGAGCGGTGTAATCCTCCCTCTCAACATCTCAGTGATTTATGTAAATTACTGAGGTCACCACACAGCACAAATTGGAAGTAATTATTCCCATGAAACTGTTACATTTTAAAGTACAAGGTTTATTTAAATCAGAGGTCAAGTTGCGTGACATGTACTTGACCCTGAGGTTTGACCTCTTGCCACCTGTTGTGCAAGTGGAGGACATAAAAGCTGTTTCTTTATTAGGTTTTTCTGTCGGGGATTATCCTAGGGTAGGATGATGTATTCCAGTCAAAGTGACCTGCCGATCTAACATCCTGATCTGGTTACCATACCTCAATAAATCACAGTCTATATATCCCTGGGGGAGAGGGGAGGGGGGAGTCAGGGCAGAAGTAATGGGGGAGGAGGAGCAGAAAGGCATTCCCATCCTCCTGTCATAAGAAAGTCACCAAGAAGTTTGACTCCATTCAACTCCATAAAAATTCTTTTCTATACCAGCGGTAAATATTTACATCACAGACAAACACGTTTTAATTTGTTACCAAAATGTTTTAGAGTTCTTTCCGTGTCTAGAATTGTTTCAAAAGACTTTTGTTTTTGTGTTTATGAAAAGCACATTTGAGTCTGGCAGCGTTGGACTAGAGATCTGAGATAACTACCCCAGAGTGTATGGTAGCTAGCCTAATTATCATTAGGTTTATCTGAAGTATTAAGGAGGGTAAGAAGTAGCCCATAACATCTATCATCCGAGTCCTTATCCCAGATTCCAGTTCCTTTACTGGCAAAGGTCAAAGAATACAGACTCCCACCCAAAATATTTCTCACTCAATTTCAAAGCGTGCAAAAAGGCTTTATTCAATAAGAAAGACTAAAGTGACAAATTCCATTTGACTAAGCATACTTTCAGGTACTGAACAATGAACCAAGGTCTTCAAATATGTGAAACTTCATCAAAGATCATAACTCTGTTTAAAGAACAATAAAGCAGTGTAGTCTTTATATTTACAGTTGATTCTGGGTAAACAATGTACAGGTTCTATAAGGCAGCATGCAGTTAAATGTTACACAGCTTGATTAAGTTGTTAGATCGTGTTTACACTATTGTATAAGGTTACCACTGTATTCCCTGGTCCATTCCACCAGAGTATGGGGGAGCATTACTCCGGGGAGTATGGGGAGCATTACTTCAGAGAGTATGGGGGAGCATTACTTCGGGGAGTATGGGGAAGCATTACTTCGGGGAGTATGGGGGAGCATTACTCTGGGGAGTATGGGGGAGCATTACTTCGGGGAGTATGGGGGAGCATTACTCTGGGGAGTATGGGGAAGTATTACTCTGGGGAGTATGGGGGAGCATTACTCTGGGGAGTATGGGGGAGCATTACTCTGGGGAGTATGGGGAAGTATTACTCTGGGGAGTATGGGGGAGCATTACTCTGGGGAGTATGGGGAAGTATTACTCTGGGCAGTATGTTGGAGCATTACTCTGGGGATTATGGGGATGTATTATTCTGGGGAGTATGGGGGAGCATTACTTCGGGGAGTATGGGGGAGCATTACTCTGGGGAGTATGGGGAAGCATTACTCTGGGGAGTATGGGGGAACATTACTCTGGGGAGTATGGGGGAGCATTACTCTGGGGAGTATGGGGGAACATTACTCTGGTGAGTATGGGGGAGCATTACTCTGGGGAGTATGGGGGAGCATTACTCTGGGGAGTATAGGGGAGCATTACTCCGGGGAGTATGGGGAAGCATTACTCTGGGGAGTATGGGGGAGCATTACTCTGGGGAGTATGGGGGAGCATTATTCTGGGGAGTATGGGGAAGCATTACTCTGGGGAGTATGGGGGAGCATTACTTCGGGGAGTATGGGGGAGCATTACTCTGGGGAGTATGGGGGAGCATTACTCTGGGGAGTATGGGGGAGCATTACTCTGGAGAGTATGGGGGAGCATTACTCTGGGGGTTGTGGGGGAGCATTACTCGTGGGAGTATGGGGGAGCATTACTCTGGGGATTATGGGGGAGCATTACTCTGGGGAGTATGGGGGAGCATTTCTCTGGGGTCCACTAGTAAATATCTAATTATACGGTATCTATATCTCTATATCAAGGATGCCAGTCTTATGACAAATCTTCTATCTAAATATCACAAAGACCTGTATCTTGTGAAATAAATTTCTAATTATAGTACCTATGTGGTGGACAGACCATTTGTTTGACAAGAATTATAATGTAGAAAAAAACCATGAGATAGCCTGTTCTGTGATGTAAAATGTGTAACTGGCAAGAAAACAGTACAGAATTGACATGTCACTTCCAATCAGGACACATATATACACAGAACAGGTCTGCGATTTATAGCGCAACATCACAATCACCTCATTAGTGGAATGCGGTGGCAGCAATGTGTACTAGTGCAACAATAGGCAGTGCCATCAAATGTAATGCATATCTGAAACACTTCAGCACTCTGTTGTAATTCCAAACCACACACCTACTAACCCATACGACAACAGTACGTCTTACTCTTAATACCAAATGACACCGATAACACATACTCTCTAATACACCTTGCGAAAAATAATAAAACGTGAGTTGGACTTTTATCCGAGGCTTGGTTAATTATTGTTACAAGTAATAAGAAAAGTGAGGGATCCTTGGTGTACACCTTTGAATGTTTGAGACAATCAAACTTTTTTTTATCTCTGACCTTTGGGTGAAGGTCACAATTACCAAAGTCAGAACAGTACACATCATCTATGTGTGATGCAGGTGTATTGTAAGTTTTATCAGTATGCATCCTTCTACTAACTGGTCAAAAATTATTAGAAAAATTTAAACTCATTTGATGTGATATGTTGAGGTCAAGTTCAAAGTGACATAACAACAATGCAATGCACATCAGCTTTAGGTGATGCATGTATATGGCATGTTTTGTTATGATATCTTCAACAGTTTAGAAGTAATTTCCAAAACAAGAAATTATAACAATAACCAAAAAAAGACGGGGAGACTTAATAAAACAAGCAAACATTATTCACCTTGATAAGGACTCGCACAAATAAAAACTCATTAAAATCAATAAATCAAGGGGAAAAAATCATGGAAAATCAATTTCATAACTACATGTATAGGAGCATACACATGGACATATTGAATAGAAGCACTAAAGATTCACACGTGGGAAATATCGGCTTGATTGTGGTCTATTTCAGCAGGAATATTATCAGGCTGTTGTATTATTCAGGAATCACTTCCAGATATCATAAATGTGCTGGATCATTTTACTGAAATGAATATGAATGTTTTCCTTTTCATACACAAACATTATAAAATATATGAGTTTTGAGTTTTGGATATCAAAATATTTAGTCCTTCACTTTCTACTGTAGATGTGAAATTGAACATTATTAATTGAATGTAAAGCTTTATGTGATCTTAACCATATTTTCATCAGAATTCTGCAAATTAAACAAATTTCCTTCAGCACATTAAGTCGGAAATGTACTTGCTAAATCTGTCACTGAATCCAAACACCACATCTGACTCGCATGCAAGCTTGTGAGGTGATGCGGAGCTATTGTACATATAAGTACTGAATCATTACTTGATAAGACCCAAGATGTCTCCAGAAAACCAGCTCTGAATCCGACTTGCATGCAAGTTCATCAGGGTCAAATGAAGGTTTTTTCCTAACAAGGCAATTAATGATCACTGTTTAAGCTTGTTTAGTACCCTACAACTAGCTGATACCAATCTCTGTAAAAGGTGATTTATTTTCATAATTATGACATTGTTCATCAATTTAAGCATGAAAAACTGGCTTAATTTGGTAACCAGGACAACCATCATTTCATTCACATGTCCACCATATTCCTATACATGCCTCAGAAAACGATTGCCTAAAAATTGCAATATCATTAATTACTTTGAAAACTGGAGGAATAGCGATTGATTAGGTCTGGTTTACCAGTCAATAAGTGTATCGTTGCAGGCTTAAAAACACAAGCTGATTTGCAGTAATTGCTGAAGCTTGCTACGATGTCTTGAAATTCTTCGGCAGAGATAAAAGTAAAATTGACAGAACATCGTTTGCCACTTAACGCCTGACAAAGGTACATGAGGTACAAGTTAAGGTGTTATATCATCCAGCCACACACTCCTGTCGCGTAACAACACTCAAACTATTTAATCTGGCAGGTGTGTATACATAGCACACCTGTACTTAAATTATTACCTTCTCCAGAATGTAACAAATCTCTATCTTTACCTCATTGAACATGCTAAAGCAGTTCAAAAGTCGGGTGAATTCACACTTCATTCTTTTCGTATGTCTTAATCCCTCTATCTCAACAAATAAAGATAAAAGTTATGAATCATTTCATTAAGAATCAATACTGTTGGGAAAGACTATCTCGTTTGGCTTTAGACATATTAGATGATGAGCCAATCAGTTGATCAGGGATTAATACTATTTATTATAATTCGGGCATCATATAAGGATATATATTATTTTTTATAGGTGTCAAACCACTATTTGTCCTGCTCAGACATCATAATAGGGATACATGTTATTATTATAGGTGTCACACCACTAATCTATCCCGCTCAGACATCATATAGGGATACATATTATCATAGGTGTCACACCACTAATCTGTCCCTCTCAGACATCATAAAGGGATACATATTATTATTATAGGTGTCACACCACTAATCTGTCCTGCTCAGACATCATATAGGGATACATATTATTATTATAGGTGTCACACCACTAATCTGTCCTACTCAGACATCATATACGGATACATATTATTATAGGTGTCACACCACTAATCTGTCCCGCTCAGACATCATATACGGATACATATTATTATTATAGGTGTCACACCACTAATCTGTCCCGCGCAGACATCATATACGGATACATATTATTATTATAGGTGTCACACCACTAATCTGTCCCACTCAGACATCATATAGGGATACATATTATTATTATAGGTGTCACACCACTAATCTGTCCCGCTCAGACATCATATAGGGATACGTATTATTATCATAGGTGTCACACCACTAATCTGTCCTGCTCAGACATCATATAAATACATATTATTATTATAGGTGTCACACCACTAATCAGTCCCGTTCAGACATCATGTAGGGATAAACTTTGTTTATTATAGTTGTCATATTTTTTTTACAGTTAATCCACTGTGGAGACAAAAACAATTTTCTAGTTTTGATTTTCACATGTTTTTCCATCTCTATCACAAGTCTGTCATTAATTTAATCCAATAGTTTGTTACAAATATTCAGATAATGTTCATGGTTTTCAATATTAGAGATGGTTATAATTCTTCAATGAACATACTACACTGGTCCTATTACGTCAAGTAAAACATGCCTCATTACAGCGAGAAAATCAACAGACAGTCTGGTCTGGTCAAAACTTCTAAGTATCTTTTCCAATAAGCATTCTAAACCGGAAATTACCAGATCTACTTACAGAGACTTGCCATGTGCTAAGCCAGGACTACACCAGACAGAAGTGCCACCTATCTATACAGCTATATCAGGTTCCCGGTATATCTTATTGTAGGAGTTTCTATGCCAAGAAATGATAATGTTATACATCAACCTGATATCATTGTATCTTTGTTTAGATGTCTGGTCCGAGCTGGAAACAGGGTAACATGAATCCGAAATTTGGATGTCTTGTCAGAACTGAACGTTGGGACGCACTAGTCCTTAAATTGGATGTCTGGTCGGAGCTGAACGCTTTGATGCACAAGTCCTAAAACTGGATGTCTAGTTGGCGCTGAACGGTCCAATGCACTATGTCCTAAAACTAGATGTCTGGTCAGAGCTGATCGAAAACA
Organism: Mimachlamys varia; assembly: GCA_947623455.1. Classification (NCBI taxonomy): domain Eukaryota; kingdom Metazoa; phylum Mollusca; class Bivalvia; order Pectinida; family Pectinidae; genus Mimachlamys; species Mimachlamys varia. The sequence goes on from OX392534.1 coordinate 7,181,591, forward strand.
GGGAAGCATTAATCCGAAGTGTAGATGTAAAGTCTGGTCGGAGCTGAATGCTTAGATATACTACTCCTAAAACTAGATGTCTGGTCGGAGCTGAAAACGGTACCGTTAAGTCAAATTTTGGATTTCTGGTCAGAACTGAATGCTTAGATATACTACTCCTAAAACTAGATGTCTGGTCGGAGCTGAAAACGGTACCGTTAATTCAAAGTTTGGATTTCTGGTCAGAACTGAATGCTTAGATATACTACTCCTAAAACTAGATGTCTGGTTGAAGCTGAAAACGGTACCGTTAATTCAAAGTTTGGATTTCTGGTCAGAACTGAATGCTTAGATATACTACTCCTAAAACTAGATGTCTGGTCGGAGCTGAAAACGGTACCGTTAATTCAAAGTTTGGATTTCTGGTCACAACTGAATGCTTAGATATACTACTCCTAAAACTAGATGTCTGGTTGAAGCTGAAAACGGTACCGTTAATTCAAAGTTTGGATTTCTGGTCAGAACTGAATGCTTAGATATACTACTCCTAAAACTAGATGTCTGGTCGGAGCTGAAAACGGTACCGTTAATTCAAAGTTTGGATTTCTGGTCAGAAATGAATGCTTAGATATACTAGTCCTAAAATTGGATGTCTTGACGGAGCTGAAAACTAGGTACTTAAATCCTAATGCAACAACTGGACAAGTCAACTAAACCAAACTTAGATTAATCAACATCGAGTTGTTGACAACTTGTACATGTATACATACTGTACATCTTTGTATAGCACTCATGACATATTGGTTACCTGTCTGACGGAGTGATGCTGTCCATATCATCAAAGTACTTAATAATCATTATAAACACTTCTGGTGGGTGTGGTACCTCTTCGTAATTAAAACTTAGATGTAGCTATATAGGTTATCTAATCAAGAACAGTAACATTTGTGTCATGAAAACTGTAGTGAGTAAGCATTACTTATTTATAACTTCATCAGGTAAACAAAATATTGTTTTTGCTTTCTTCAAACTTTTACTGACCCAACATCTGAAATGCTGAAACACCAAAACAATTCATTCCTTTAGGGCCTATTTCCTGGCATTATTTAAGAGTGGAAAGGTCAAACACAACAAATAGTTTGTGTTTGGTTTAAATTGATATACAATACAGTAATTATTTATCTATAAGGACAGCAGTACCACCAGTAGGTAATCATTCAAGATTAGTGACAAACTGACAACCTCAGATATGCATCTTTTCTGTAATATAAAGCGATGTTAAATATACCTACTTAAATAAACTTTTACATACATCAGGTCCGTAGATGTGGAATGATTCCTAGCCCTACTATAGCTATGGTTGCTACTGATGAGTGGTAGCCTAATGACTGGTGTGTTTCTGGACATCTGTGGGCCAGGAGGGGTGACGGGAGGTCAAACACACACAGCATCAGTACCCACTGACCTATCACAGCATTGTCAACTTTACCAAATATACAACCCAGATTCTCTACATCAAAATGAATTATGAGACATAAAGAAGCACAATAAAACTAAATTAATCTATATTCTAAGTGTTTATAATTAAAATATGAAACATGAACAAATTAATACATGTCGGAGCATCAAAACAAAAATTATCACCAGAGTTTTATTAACGTATGGACAAGCTAACAAGTATGATTTGAAGCCTGATGTAAACATTAGGGGGCTCTTGGCACATGAGATATGTATCTATAGAAGTTTACCACATATAAACAAATTGTCTTCTCTGTATCTATGTAAGTCTAGATCACTGTCCAAAAAGATAGATGTATGTTGTTCTGCCTGTCTGATCAGCTCTCGCACTGAGCTTCAGGTGGAGTATTGATTCAGCACTATATTCCCAATATACTGTTGTTCAATGGAGATTTATGATGTACACCATGTAATTTTACAATGATTCACAGCTTTGGTTATATCTAACCACTAGGTTACATTATATACCTATCAAAAACCATATTTCCTGTCCTCTAAGGGACTTGGTACTGTATTTACCCTAATACACTTAAAACTTTATTTACCGCAAGACACTTAAAACTGTATCTCATCCTAAGACACTTAAAAATGTATCTTACCCTAAGACACTTAAAACTGAATCTAGCCTAAGACACTTAATACTGTACCTCACCCTAAGACACTTAAAACTGTACCTTACCCTAAGACACTTAAAACTGTACCTCACCCTAAGACACTTAAAACTGCACCTTACCCTAAGACAACTAAAACTGTACCTCACCCTAAGACACTTAAAACTGTACCTCATCCTAAGACACTTAAAACTGTACCTTACATTAAGACACTTTAAACTGTACCTCACCTAAATCAATTAAAACTGTACCTCACCCCTAAGACACTTAAAACTGTACCTCATCCTTAGACACTTAAAACTGTACCTTACATTAAGACACTTTAAACTGTACCTCACCTAAATCACTTAAAACTGTACCTCACCCTAAGACACTTAAAACTGAACCTCATCCTAGGACACTTAAAACTGTACCTCACATTAAGACACTTTAAACTGTACCTCACCTTAATCACTTAAAACTGTACCTCACCCTAAGACACTTAAAACTGTACCTCATCCTAAGACACTTAAAACTGTACCTCACCCTTCCTAAGACACTTTAAACTGTACCTCACCTAAATCACTTAAAAATGTACCTCACCCTAAGACACTTAAAACTGTACCTTACATTAAGACACTTTAAACTGTACCTCACCTAAATCATTTAAAACTGTACCTCATCCTAAGACACTTAAAAATGTACCTCATCCTAGGACACTTAAAACTACCTTACATTAAGACACTTTAAACTGTACCTCACCCTAAGACACTTAAAACTGTACCTCACCCTAAGACACTTAAAACTGTACCTCACCCTAAGACACTTAAAACTGTACCTCATCCTAAGACACTTAAAACTGTACCTCACCCTTCCTAAGACACTTTAAACTGTACCTTACATTAAGACACTTTAAACTGTACCTTACCTAAATCAATTAAAACTGTACCTCATCCTAAGACACTTAAAACTGTACCTCACCCTAAGACACTTAAAACTGTACCTCACCCTTCCTAAGACACTTTAAACTGTACCTTACATTAAGACACTTTAAACTGTACCTCACCTTAATCACTTAAAACTGTACCTCACCCTTCCTAAGACACTTAAAACTGTACCTCACCTAAATCACTTAAAACTGTACCTCACCCTAAGACACTTAAACTTGTACCTCACCTAAATCACTTAAAACTGTACCTCACCCTAAGACACTTAAAACGGTACCTTACCCTAATACACTTTAAACTGTGCCTTACCCTAAGACACTTTAAACTGTACCTCACCCTAAGACACTTAAAACTGTACCTCACCCTAAGACACTTAAAACCCTACCTCACCCCAAGACACTTTAAACTGTACCTCACCCTAAGAGTCACTCAAAAGTGCATTTACCATAAGACACTCAAAACTGCATTAAATACCAAATGAATTTTTCTCTCAGGTAGTTAAAATACATATTTACCCTTAGACATTAACTACCTAACTTACCCTAGAGAGGTGACCAACTATATTTTTACCCTTAAACACTTAAAACTGTATTTTCTCGGGAGTAGTTGAAACTGTTTAAGGCACAACCCTGACAGCAAAAGTTAATTTTACTCGATATTGCTTAAACACTTACCAAATATTGTTGTACAAGTTGCTTAAAACTACATTTACTATTATAGACAAACATGATCAACTATATTAATTGTAATTAAAGGTAGTGAACTATATCAACCAAAAAAGCACTAAAAACTATACTTCCAGAGCATTCTAAAACTGTATCTAGCCTGAAGTTCTAAAACTTTTACTACAAGGCTCTTCAAACAAGTTATTATATGGTCTATACTGTAGAGTACTAGAAGTTATATTTTGCATTAGGTATCTAAAACTTTACATAACAGTAATAACCATATCCATTTATGATGTAGATAAAACCACATTTACCAAACCTACGTAGCCATGGAGTTTCTAAAACAGTATTTCCCAGCCATACAAAAAACGTGTTAATGCGTCAACGATCTCCTTTACAATGAACTACACCTAGCAGATCATCTTGTTCTTACGTCATGTTACCATTTTAGTCTGCATATACAGCTGCATACACAATCTCCAGAGAACGATTTGTTCTCTTTTGATTCTCAGATCATCTGATACTAAGCCACAATAAAATCCATTAACAACAGGGAAAGGTTCACCAACCCACGTGAGAAGTAATAGGGAGCATTTTGGGGTCCGCCTCCGTAAGTCACTATTAATACCAACGGTAAATTAATTACTATGTCGTAATTTCCCATGTCATACAGAACATTGCATCACATGATATTGAATTCTTTTTATAAAATAGGTCATTTTAACATTCAACATTTTAAAAATGTTTACAATAGAAGAGCCTGGTGAAATACTAAAGGCAGTGGCGTAGCTAGATGTTAAGGGATATACATGCCTGGGGGTCTGGGGGCAAAGCCCTGGTGAGTGGGGGGGGGGGGGGAGAAACCCCCCTGAATCTGATGGGAAATGATCACAATGTTTATTTTTTGCATGCACGGAAGCTAAGCCACTGAAAGGACAGATTAGCGGGTTGCCATATATAGACTTACTGGAAAGAGTAAAAAAAAAACTCAGAAAATGATGGCAATATCAAAATGCCAAATAAAAAGCAGGACACCAAATGAGGATTTCATTGTGCTGCATCTTCAATAATCTTGTACTTTTATCCAAAATAACATGTTTATGCTTCTAATGGAATTTTGTCACAATACTGTGACACTTTTCAAAACCAGCAGAATGCAATTTAGCTACTAACTTAATCTGTACACATTTTCTGTACTTCTTATAAAATTTCTCTTAAATCATTTCTGAATCAAAATCTCATTTTCAAAGATTATTTCAACTATGTAGAAATCTCACAGAAGCCGTTTAATTTCATTTGAGAGTCATGTGGCAGACTGTATAAATCAGAGTTAACGTTATTGGACAGCAACACATAGAGCAAAAGCAGGACCAAATTGATGCTGAGGATGGCAATAACACCAGCCCTTCCCTCATAGGGGAGTTAAAAAAACTAAATACCAAAAAGGTGTAGTTTCTGAAAATTTTATTAAAACATTTTTTCTTCTTAAAGGAACAGGGAGAAGATTCATGCAGGTTGAACGCTGCAGATGTCTTTTATCCAAAATAGATCTAAATGTATCGACAATAACACTCTAATAAAATTACACACAATTTACTTTGGTTCTATATTGGAGAAATACTGAACAAATGAGTCTGTAGTAAACCTTGATCACACAGTGAAGCTGCTACTGTGTTCGCTGAATTTCTCATTCTGTCCGTCGCCCGCCAGACATTATTTCCTAGAGCTTTTTTGTCGGTAACAAAGCCGAATCCCGACCTGAAAGTCTGTTTATGAAATGAATTACAATAGTTATGACATTATCAATAATATACCATGCCTGATGCACATCCCCCATTAATATCGCAGAGTAATACTAACGATTTTTTCATTTTATTTTATGCGACACATTTTTACTCACATGTTTTCCGCCCTAAGCTTTGACAACATTAATACAAAGTTCGAAATGTTCATTATTCCAAAAATATATGTTAAAACACTAAATCCAATGCTGATAGTTTATTATCAAAGGGCCTTGTCTGAATCTTAATTATCAAAATACTTCTAGAAAATTATCAACACATAGATATTTCTTTTTTTTTTGAGAATCACCGATTCCTGATTCCAATGTAAAACTCACAATGCTGAATGCTACTTGACAATGAAGTGTAACTCGGAGCGAGCTCTCTCCCGTTTCCCCTCTGAACCTGTGATGAGTTGAATCTATATCTGTTATTACACATGTAAATCAGCCATGTATATACACTAAACTACATTAGACTGGCGGTAATGGAAGGGTAAACACAGCACAGAGACGGCAGCTAAATCGCGACAAAAAGCTCTTAGGAATTATAGTCGGCCGCGTACATATGGACGGATAAATGTTCATAAATCTCATAAAAATTAATCAACAGAAGAATCATATTCCCTAGATACATGTACACAAATTTCAACATTTGTTTGCCTGTTTTTTGCCCTTGAAATTTTGCTGCATATTACATGACCTTGAATCGGCCATAATTAAGGTCTTTAAAACATAAGCATCACAGCAATGATGAATGGATCGTGTATGTTATAAGATTACAAAGCCTTATCTGCAAAGTTTCAAGGCTGTCTATTATAAATTTGAAAACTTTCAAGGGCATTTTTTAAAAAGGAAATCCATGTTTATTATCCTACAAACATCAGTGTACAAAACTTATGTTGACAACACCTACATTATTCAATGCCATGTCATCTATATCCTATCATCTTGCATTGACCTTGAACCTTCAGCTAGACCTATGGATCTTGATAGTTGACCTTGATTTTTTTAACTTGATATTGGCAGTTGCTTGAAGTATTTGCCTTTGAAATTTAACTTACAAACATCGCTTCATACAGATTCATTTATATTTACTCTGCATCTTTCCATTGTAATGCATTGCAAGGTCATATAATAAAGCAAAACAAAGGTAAAAGTGGGTAAGCATTAAGGCTGCAGCTTTTGTACCTGTATCTGGGGAATGCAAACCTTGTTACAAGACTTTCACAACAAGTCCTATTGTTACGTCATCTATCTCTATTGTGACATCAATTTCTTTGTAGTCAGCACTAATTTGAGATTCAAACACTGTTCAAAATAGCAAAATAATGCATAATATTACCCTTCAAAATATGGTCCTATGTCACATAGTTCTATTGCTGACAAACTTACCCTAAGCCAGCTGACAGGGCTTTCTTAAGTTTGTCATCAATACCTATGTGTGTTATAGGACCACAACAACATTTGCTAAAACATTTATTGCTTAGGTAATAAAAATATGTGAATTTTGTGTACACCTCAATAAACCGGAAATCAGCAGTGCTGTTTCTGGTCCAGACATAACAATAATTGTTGCCTTAAAGTTATTCAATAACAGTTAAACTTAACATCAGTTAAACCTAACATCAGTAAAACCAAACAACAGTTAAACCTAACATCAGTTGAACCTAACATCAGTTAAAACTTACATCAGTTAAATCTAACACCAGTTGAACCTAACATCAGTTGAAACTTACATCAGTTAAACCTAACATCAGTTAAACCATACATCAGTTAACCTCACATCAGTTAAAACTAACATCAGTTAAACCTAACATCAGTTAAACCAAACATCAGTTAAACCTAACATCAGTTAAACCAAACATCAGTTAAACCTAACATCAGTTAAACCAAATATCAGTTAAACCAAAGATCAGTTAAACCTAACATCAGTTAAACCTTACATCAGTTAACCTAACATCAGTTAAACCTTACATCAGTTAAACCAAACATCAGTAAAACCTTACATCAGTTAAACCTAACATCAGTTAAACCAAACATCAGTTAACCTAACATCAGTTAAACCTTACATCAGTTAAACCAAACATCAGTTAACCTAACATCAGTTAAACCTTACATCAGTTAAACCAAACATCAGTTAAACCTTACATCAGTTAAACCTAACATCAGTTAAACCAAACATCAGTTAACCCTTACATCAGTTAAACCTTACATCAGTTAACCTAATATCAGTTAAACCTAACATCAGTTAAACCAAACATCAGTTAAACCTTACATCAGTTAACCTAATATCAGTTAAACCTAACATCAGTTAACCTAACATCAGTTAAACCAAACATCAGTTAAACCTTACATCAGAATGGAACATCACATCCAGAATAGTCAACCAAATGTCCAACAGAACTGAGGAAAAGTTTATTGTTCATGTAAGTTTTTAATTAAATGTTACTCTGCCTATAACATTTGATATCATTAACAGGTGCCCTCCTGAATGAAAAGATTCAGGGACCATAAAATAATGATATGTTTATTACAAGTTGTACTTGGAGTTTCTCACAGGTACCACAACAACTGGACAGGAAATGAGCAAGCTCTACCAATTGAGATATTTGATCAATAACAGTTGACCGAGTCCAGTTCATGCTCAATTGTTTTCAAGAAAATTTGAGACACCGAGTTGTTAACCAAGTAAAAAATACATTTGTGAGGACAGACAATGGTGAAGAAAGTTAATAAGGAAGAACTTCCCATAGGCCCGTCCTTCTACTGGTACAAAATATGTATTGCTCATAACTGTTGGACCCTTTTGTTTAAATTGGACGTCCATAAGTGCTGTCGAGACCTCAACCATCAAATTATAACAAAACTCTTTGTGGCAATAAACATTTACACTAACTGTCATTTTCTTTTTGAATTCAATCTCACGAGTCTTCACATTTTCAATCTAGATAATAACATGATGTGGAATGTGTCATACGACAATGAGGTTTTTTTTAATACAGCTATGATTTCTTTCTCTAAAAGATCAGATCTGCGGAGAAATAAAAAGGACTTGGTGTTTCATCGAACATCCAACCTTTTGGCCTTACCCACTAGATGGCGCTGCTGGTGTGATTAGAGTATCAGTACGTTAAGCTTATATACCTCACGCCAAACTCGTAAATGTTAACACCAGCCATAAGAACAAACCTCACTGACATGAACAAACTGATTGGAAACGATAAAAATCCAAGTGAAAGTCACTACACGTGCCATTTTTTATCATCTCTCGATTCATTCCATCTAGACAGGATCCATTAATACTACATGTTATTTCAGGACACACAACTTGAACATGTCTACATGGGAATCAATTCTAAGATAATAAATGTGTGGTTTGTATACCTGTTTTAATTATAGTCACCTAAAATATAGATCCTGAAGCAGAATAAGGTATAGTCCTGTATCCCAATTAATTAAAATTTGTTCTGAAAAAAAAAATGCAAATACAAGCAATTCACCGAGGAGTTAACATATCTTTGGACAAAATTTTACCCAAACCTCATATAACTGACTGGCCAATCTTTAGATTTCCTATTGGAATATTCCTCAGATTTCCCATTGGAAAGTTCCTCAGATTTCCCATTGGAAAGTTCCTCAGATTTCCCATTTTGGAAAGTTCCTCATATTTCCAATTGGAAAGTTCCTCAGATCTCCCATTGGAAAGTTCCTCAGATTTCCCATTGGAAAGTTCCTCAGATTTTCAATTAGAAAGTTCCTTAGATTTCCCATTGGAATATTTTGCTGGAGAGAAGGGAAACCATACATGAAGTTTCCTTTACTCCAATAATTTTTCCTTACTAAATACTTAAGGAATTTAATTCCTTTAAGGAATATTTTTGTAACCCTGCAGAGACAGAACATTCTTTGTTTCAGCACCTCTGTGTATATATACAGTTTCCAGATTGTTTTTTCACCAGAAATATTCCCACTTCTACATAGAATGTGAAGCAATCAAAAAGGAGTCTTTTGTACACAGAGTTACTTCCCCTGGTGATATTTCATAATTCATGGGGCTTTTATGATTATATCAAGCATTTTTTTCTACTCTCAACATACAATAGTTCTCATCTGTCCCTTAAAGACAACTACCAGGTATATACCTCCTGTCAAAGAATTGTTCCATGGTTTCATCTGACCCAGTTTAGCCCACTACCAGGTATTCCCTCTGACCCAGTTAAGCTCCATATGGGTATTCCCTCTGACCCATTAATTCAATGGTTTCTGGCCTCTTGTCTAATTCTTGGAATGCTTCCTCTAATCCCAATATTCTATGGTTGGGTGAAGTTATGTGAATTAACGGAGACGTTCCAGCATGTCCTAGTGGGGTTAACATAGCTCTGTAACTCCTGGCACAGTCCACATTGATTGTATTTCCTCTAACTACACAAGTCTGTCTTATCTTTCTGTTTCAATAGACATTTTTCAATGGTTCTGTCACTTTCTTTGGGGGTTTGATGAGTAATTTTTGATCACTCTGCGGTCGTGACAACTATTCTCTCACCCTCCATCAATATTGGTGTGACGTGTTATATTCCTGTACTCGGAAAATATGGAAGTGTCCTGTACTTTCTTTTCAATGGAGATCAAGAGCAATTGTCATGGACACCGACAACAGTTCTTATTGTAGGAGAGGAACAACCTCTGTAGCTTCATAATTGAATGAGTGACAACTATCAGTTGTCAATTTCGTTGACAAGTTTTGAATATCTTGTCAACATCTCCTAAAAGGAAAAAGACAAAACAATTAAAGAAATTTCCAGAAGGATAATAAGGAAACTGACACTTTAGGAGATTAAGTGTGACATTTCAACCTGGTGAATACAGCATTTAAAATTACCATCACCCCTGCAAACTTCTGACCTTCTCAAGCATGAATAAAACCAGATAGGTTGCCATGAAATTAATTAAAACCTTGGGACATGATCTGTGCAAAATCAGACGAATGCCCAAAAGACCATTTCCCACGACAACAAACTGACGACTGAAAACTAACGCTCTGATGAACCCAATGTTTCTCAAAAGAAATTTAAGTGACCCAAAACAAAAATTTGAATATCAGGAGCAGTATTAGCAGACAGATGGCCGCCAAAGGAGGAAGCTCCAGTGTCATCATACTGGACTACCGATTCTGGAAACCTAACTGAGCTCAACGCACCATGGTAGCATAAGAATCTCGGCGGATTTATCAACATCTACTTGGACATGAAACGTTAATAAAAAAAATTTAATATCTGAATATTCAGTACAGTAAAATCACACTTACTCGAACTCGTGGAGACCAACCAGACCAATAGTTGGAGAACTACATGGTATTTGAGTATTCGAGGTTGGTCGAATATGTACGAACTCTGACGAGACCAAACAAACTGTTTGATGAATGAGGGGTATTCCGAGGAAACTGGGTTCGAGTAAGTGGGTTTTATTGTACTTGATCTTTTAGCCACCTGAAAAAATAATAAGTTTTATAATATGTCTACATTATAAACGTTTCATTTCCGGAAAAAGTTAGCTTTGTTATGCACCTGACATAGTTAGAAAAGAATGGGGGTAGACAACTCTTTTAAGAAGTTTTTGTATTGTTTGATATAAACAAAAAGTTACAACTATAGCCATGCTCTGGTATTCCTGGAGCATCATATATCTAGCAAATCCAGTTTTAAAAATTGTGTTAATTGGACAAATCATTTTGACAATTAGGCAAATTTGAGTTTAAAAAAAAATATCTGATGTAACCAGGAATTGAAAAACATTACAAGATCAAACTAATGTAACATGTTATCATTAAAAGGGTAAAGATTAAGAATATACAAGGAAAGATGACTAGTTAGAGTTATGGAATTAGACAGCTGTAGAGGATACAAAAAAACTGACACCTTGTACAATATTGCTAGATGACTTCGAGAGGATAAAACAAGAGGCCCAATGGGCCTGCATCGCTCACCTGGTATCAATCTCTGACTTATATTATAGTGTAACCCTAAAGTCCCCTAAAATCTTTTAATGTAAGACATTTAGAAGAACATCTTAAGATTTAAACATATTTAACCCCTGTGACCTTATAAGACAACATCATTTTCATTTTCAAATTTTGTTTGGCTTCATCCCAGGACGCTACCAGCCAAATATCATGTCTCTAGGCAAATCAAGATCAAGGTCATTTCTTTTTGCAAACTTTGTCAGGCTTCATCCAAGAAACCTTTCAGCCAAATGTCATGCTTCTAGGGCTTTTGGTATTTCAGAAGAAGTTGTTTGAATGTTTTAACAGATTTTACCCCTGTGACCTTGAATATAGGTCAAGGTCATTTCTTTTCGCAAACTTTGTCAGGCTTCATCCAAGGAACCTTTCAGCCAAATATCATGCTTCTAGGGCTTTCGGTATTTCAGGAAAAGTCGTTTAAATGTTTTAAAAGATTTGACCCCTGTGACATTGAATATAGGTCAAGGTCATTTCTTTTCACAAACTTTGTCGGGCTTCATCCAAGGAAACTTTCAGCCAAATATCATGCTTCTAGGGCTTTTGGTATTTCAGAAGAAGTCGTTTGCATGTTTCAACAGATTTGACTCCTGTGACCTTGAATATAGGTCAGGGTAATTTCTTTTCGCAAACTTTGTCGGGCTTCATCCAAGGAACCTTTCAGCCAAATATCATGCTTCTAGGGCTTTTGGTATTTCAGAAGAAGTCGTTTAAAGGTTTTAACAGATTTGACCCCTGTGACCTTGAATAAAGGTCAAGGTCATTTCTTTTCGCAAACTTTGTCGGGCTTCATCCAAGGAACCTTTAAGCCAAATATCATGCTTCCAGGGCTTTTGGTATTTCAGAAGAAGTCGTTTAAAAGGTTTTAACAGATTTGACTCCTGTGACCTTGAATATTGGTCAAGGTCATTTCTTTTCGCAAACTTTGTCCGGCTTCATCCAAGAAACCTTTCAGCCAAATATCATGCTTCTAGGGCTTTTGGTATTTCAGAAGAAGTCGTTTAAAGGTTTTAACAGATTTGACTCCTGTGACCTTGAATATAGGTCAAGGTCATTTCTTTTCGCAAACTTTGTCAGGCTTCATCCAAGGAACCTTTCAGCCAAATATCATGCTTCTAGGGCTTTTGGAATTTCAGAAGAAGTCGTTTAAAGGTTTTAACAGATTTGACCCCTGTGACCTTGAATAAAGGTCAAGGTCATTTCTTTTCGCAAACTTTGTCGGGCTTCATCCAAGGAACCTTTCAGCCAAATATCATGCTTCTAGGGCTTTTGGTATTTCAGAAGAAGTCGTTTAAAGGTTTTAACAGATTTGACCCCTGTGACCTTGAATATAGGTCAAGGTCATTTCTTTTCGCAAACTTTGTCGGGCTTCATCCAAGGAACCTTTCAGCCAAATATCATGCTTCTAGGGCTTTTGGTATTTCAGAAGAAGTCGTTTAAAGGTTTTAACAGATTTGACCCCTGTGACCTTGAATATAGGTCAAGGTCATTTCTTTTCGCAAACTTTGTCGGGCTTCATCCAAGAAAACTTTCAGCCAAATATCATGCTTCTAGGGCTTTTGGTATTTCAGAAGAAGTTGTTTAAAGGTTTTAACAGATTTGACCCCTGTGACCTTGAATAAAGGTCAAGGTCATTTCTTTTCGCAAACTTTGTCCGGCTTCATCCAAGAAACCTTTCAGCCAAATATCATGCTTCTAGGGCTTTTGGTATTTCAGAAGAAGTCGTTTAAAGGTTTTAACAGATTTGACTCCTGTGACCTTGAATATAGGTCAAGGTCATTTCTTTTCGCAAACTTTGTCGGGCTTCATCAAAGGAACCTTTCAGCCAAATATCATGCTTCTAGGGCTTTTGGTATTTCAGAAGAAGTCGTTTGAAGGTTTTAACAGATTTGACCCCTGTGACCTTGAATATAGGTCAAGGTCATTTCTTTTCGCAAACTTTGTCCAGCTTCATCCAAGGAACCTTTCAGCCAAATATCATGCTTCTAGGGCTTTTGGTATTTCAGAAGAAGTTGTTTAAAGGTTTTAACAGATTTGACTCCTGTGACCTTGAATATAGGTCAAGGTCATTTCTTTTCGCAAACTTTGTCGGGCTTCATCCAAGGAACCTTTCAGCCAAATATCATGCTTCTAGGGCTTTTGGTATTTCAGAAGAAGTCGTTTAAAGGTTTTAACAGATTTGACCCCTGTGACCTTGTATATAGGTCAAGGTCATTTCTTTTTGCAAACTTTGTCGGGCTTCATCCAAGGAACCTTTCAGCCAAATATCATGCTTCTAGGGCTTTTGGTATTTCAGAAGAAGTCGTTTAAAGGTTTTAACAGATTTGACCCCTGTGACCTTGAATATAAGTCAAGGTCATTTCTTTTCGCAAACTTTGTCGGGCTTCATCCAAGGCACATTTCAGCCAAATATCATGCTTCTAGGGCTTTTGGTATTTCAGAAGAAGTCGTTTAAAGGTTAAAATAGATTTAACCTCACGGTGACCTTGAATATTGGTCAAGGTCATTTTTTTTCGCAAACTTTATTTGGCTTCATCTAAGGAAGCTACTGGTCAAATATGAAGTCTCTATGCCTGACGGTATTTTAGAAGAAGTTGTTTGAAGGTTTCGACATTTTTGACCCCTGTGACCTTGAAATTAGGTCAAAGTGATTTTTTTTCGCAAACTTTGTTCAGCTCCTTCCAAGAAATCTACCAGCCAAATTTCATGTCACTGGGCCTTTCAGTATTTTAGAAGAAGTCGTTTAAAGGAAAAAGTTGACGGACGCAGGACGGACGGACGGACGGACGGACGGACGGACGGACGGACGACGGACGCTGCACCATCACATAAGCTCACTTGGCCCTTCGGGCCAGGTGAGCTAAAAACATGACATCTTTTTATAATACCATTGAAGCCAAGACCAGACTTTGCACAAGTATGACATTTCTGCTTCCTTGATTTTTAGCAGATCTATGTAGATATTTTAGAAACAGGTACAGATATTTGACTTATAAGTGATTATATATAATTGCCATGTTAGATAAACACCTCTGAGACTGTAATCCTCTACAGGTTCAATAAAAGGATAAAAATTTTACTGACATGTTTTAGATAGAACACTATGTTCACCTCTGAGACCGTAATCCTCTACAGATTCAACAAAAAGATAAAAATTATACTGACATGTAATATTTCATTTCAAAAATAACCATTTCATTTAAAGTAAATTTGTAATTATTTTCTGCACTATGAATGATTTACACATATAAAAGAAAATTAAGCTGAACTTTCAAACACACACAAAAAAATTTTGCATTGGTTCTAATGTAATTAAACCTTTAAGAAGTCAGTTGTGTTTGGTGTTAGCTGAATATAAAACAAATTTTAATAGTATTTGTTGCTGCTTTGACAAAAAGTGTTTACTTATTTCTTTGTGATTAAGAAACCATCAGCATTTATAAGCTTTGATGAAAATTCTGCTTTTTTTCATTTGTTTCAACTTTTTCTATGAACCCTCATAATAACTTACTTTCCTTCAGTCACAACACAGAAAATAATCCCTATGAACTCGAATATAATAGCTTTCTACACATTGTTTCCATTTTATCATAAAATGTATACTTGTAAAATGAAATGGCGTTCTGTGTAGTAAATAGTGGCCTTGGAAATGGATAATAAATGGCATTCCCAGCCTTGAAATTGAATTCTATAACAAGATTAAAACATGAACGAAATTACTTTTTATTCTTACTTTAATGTTGTAACATAAGTTAATATAGCTACATTATTGAATTTTCAAAATGTATCATTTATCTTCATCACTACCAAAACTAACAAAAGCAGAATACCATAATTCTGCAATCATCAGCCCTAGACAGGAAGTTACCATACTTCTTCTATTATCAGCCCTATAGGGGAAAGCTTACCGTCTTTCTGCTATTATCAGCCCTAGACAGAAAGTTTACCATATTTCTGCTATTATCAGCCATATAGACAGAAAGTTTACCGATTTCTGCTATCATCAGCCCTAGACAGAAAGTTTACCGCATTTCTGCTATCATCAGCCCTAGACAGAAAGTTTACCGATTTCTGCTATCATCAGCCCTAGACAGGAAGTTTACCGTATTTCTGCTATTATCAGCCCTAGACAGGAAGTTTACCGTATTTCTGCTATTATCAGCCCTAGACAGGAAGTTTACCGTATTTCTGCTATTATCAGCAATATAGACAGAAAGTTTAACGTATTTCTGCTATTATCAGCCCTAGACAGAAATTTTACCGTATTTCACCTATCATCAGCCCTAGACAGAAAGTTTATGGAATTTCTGCTATCATCAGCCCTAGACAGGAAGTTTACCCTATTTCTGCTATTATCAGCCCTAGACAGAAAGTTTACCGTATTTCTGCAATCATCAGCCCTAGACAGGAAGTTACCATACTTCTTCTATTATCAGCCCTATAGGGGAAAGCTTACCGTCTTTCTGCTATTATCAGCCCTAGACAGAAAGTTTACCATATTTCTGCTATTATCAGCCATATAGACAGAAAGTTTACCGATTTCTGCTATCATCAGCCCTAGACAGAAAGTTTACCGTATTTCTGCTATCATCAGCCCTAGACAGAAAGTTTACGAAATTTCTGCTATCATCAGCCCTAGACAGGAAGTTACCGTATTTCTTCTATTATCAGCCCTATAGGGGAAAGCTTACCGTATTTCTGCTATTATCAGCCCTAGACAGGAAGTTTACCGTATTTCTGCTATCATCAGCCCTGGACAGAAAGTTTACAAAATTTCTGCTATCATCAGCCCTAGACAGGAAGTTACCGTATTTCTTCTATTATCAGCCCTATAGGGGAAAGCTTACCGTCTTTCTGCTATTATCAGCCCTAGACAGAAAGTTTACCGTATTTCTGCTATTATCAGCCATATAGACAGAAAGTTTACCGATTTCTGCTATCATCAGCCCTAGACAGAAAGTTTACCGTATTTCTGCTATCATCAGCCCTAGACAGAAAGTTTACGGAATTTCTGCTATCATCAGCCCTAGACAGGAAGTTTACCGTATTTCTGCTATTATCAGCCCTAGACAGGAAGTTTACCGTATTTCTGCTATTATCAGCCCTAGACAGGAAGTTTACCGTATTTCTGCTATTATCAGCCATATAGACAGAAAGTTTACCGTATTTCTGCTATTATCAGCCCTAGACAGAAATTTTACCGTATTTCACCTATCATCAGCCCTAGACAGAAAGTTTATGGAATTTCTGCTATCATCAGTCCTAGACAGGAAGTTTACCCTATTTCTGCTATTATCAGCCCTAGACAGAAAGTTTACCGTATTTCTGCACTCGCAGAAAGTTTACCGTATTTCTGCAATCATCAGCCCTAGACAGGAAGTTACCATACTTCTTCTATTATCAGCCCTATAGGGGAAAGCTTACCGTCTTTCTGCTATTATCAGCCCTAGACAGAAAGTTTACCATATTTCTGCTATTATCAGCCATATAGACAGAAAGTTTACCGATTTCTGCTATCATCAGCCCTAGACAGAAAGTTTACCGTATTTCTGCTATCATCAGCCCTAGACAGAAAGTTTACGAAATTTCTGCTATCATCAGCCCTAGACAAGAAGTTTACCGTATTTCTGCTATTATCAGCCCTAGACAGAAAGTTTACCGTATTTCTGCTATTATCAGCCATATAGACAGAAAGTTTACCGTATTTCTGCTATTATCAGCCCTAGACAGAAATTTTACCGTATTTCACCTATCATCAGCCCTAGACAGAAAGTTTATGGAATTTCTGCTATCATCAGCCCTAGACAGGAAGTTTACCCTATTTCTGCTATTATCAGCCCTAGACAGGAAGTTTACCGGACTTCTGCTATTATCAGCCCAAGACAGGAAGTTTACCATATTTCTGCTATTATCAGCCCTACACAGAAAGTTTACCGTATTTCTGCTATTATCAGCCCTTGAAGGCAGAAAGTTTACTGTATTTCTGCTATTATCAACCCTTGAGAGAAAGCTTACCGTCTTTCTGCTATTATCAGCCCTAGACAGGAAGTTTACCCTATTTCTGCTACTATCAGCCCTAGACAGAAAGTAAACTGTATTTTTGCTATTATCAGCCCTAGACAGAAAGTAAACTGTATTTCTGCTATTATCAGCCCTAGACAGGAAGTTTACCATATTTCTGCTATTATCAACCCTAGACAGAAAGTTTACCATATTTCTGCTATTATCAGCCCTAGACAGGAAGTTTACTGTATTTCTGCTATTATCAGCCATACAGACAGAAAGTTTACCGTATTTCTGCTATCATCAGCCCTAGACAGAAAGTTTACCGTATTTCCGCTATCATCAGCCCTAGACAGAAAGTTTAACATATTTCTGCTATCATCAGCCCTAGACAGGAAGTTTACCCTATTTCTGCTATTATCAACCCAAGACAGGAAGTTTACCATATTTCTGCTATTATCAGCCCTACACAGAAAGTTTACCGTGTTTCTGCTATTATCAGCCCTAGACAGAAGTTTACCGCATTTCTGCTATCATCAGCCCTAGACAGGAAGTTTACCCTATTTCTGCTATTATCAACCCAAGACAGGAAGTTTACCATATTTCTGCTATTATCAGCCCTACACAGAAAGTTTACCGTGTTTCTGCTATTATCAGCCCTAGACAGAAAGTTTACCGCATTTCTGCTATCATCAGCCCTAGACAGGAAGTTTACCCTATTTCTGCTATTATCAACCCTAGATTACCGTATTTCTGCTATTATCAGCCCTTGAAGGCAGAAAGTTTACTGTATTTCAGCTATAATCAGCCCTAGACATCAAGTTTACCGTATTTCTGCTATTAACAACCCTAGAGAGAAAGCTTACCGTCTTTCTGCTATCATCAGCCCTAGACAGGAAGTTTATTGTATTTCTGCTA
This sequence comes from Mimachlamys varia, assembly GCA_947623455.1. NCBI lineage: Eukaryota > Metazoa > Mollusca > Bivalvia > Pectinida > Pectinidae > Mimachlamys > Mimachlamys varia. The sequence goes on from OX392534.1 coordinate 7,200,013, forward strand.
TTATAAGCCCTAGAGAGAAAGTTTACCCTATTTTTGCTATTATCAGCCCTAGACAGGAAGTTCACCATATTTTTGCAATTATCAGCCCTAGACAGAAAGTTTACCATATTGCTTCTGTGATCAGCCCTTGCCAGGAACTTTTAATGTTTAAATAAGGTATATATATACCCCCCCCCCCCCAGCTCCATCACCCCTATATCCTATGTCTCCATATTCCATGCAGACCACTCCCAGGTTTATATGTATACTGTGTAAGTATAACACAATTTTGTAGACGAGTTCAGAATTCCAACCAGAAATGTTTGATACATTTCAATTCTAACCTTCAACGTTCTCAGACAGCTACATCTTGGCGCCATCTACTCCAAACAAACTTGCATTTCTATAACTGTACACTGTCGCTGTACCACGCTAAACACGGGGCACAATAGAATTCAATATTGATCATTTGAAAATGGATATTTCTATTGAAAAGTGTATTTGCCAGGAAATAGCAAACAACTTCTCATACAAAAACAGATTACGCATGGAGTTAAACAGAAAAGATGTTACTTGTGTATAGTTTGTTGCCAATATTTTCTATTTCGTAGCATCCATTTTCTAAAGTCTAATGACATATTTCACAGTGCGGATTAACCCCTCAGTAACTGCCAGCTCTCAAATGCCAAAGGAATAACCAACGACAGACAATAAAATGTCTAGTTAGGTTACAAAAATCTTATCTAAAATTACTTTTTGTCTCAAAATGATGACAATTATTTCTTATTTTGACCATTTTTATTAACCAAACACCCACTGGAACTCCAAACATTTCAGATTTGTTGTTTCTTGTGAAACTTTCAAGATACAAACATTTAGACAGCCCCAGCATTAAGCTGTGATGATTTTAATGGCAGGTCTTGAACCATATTGGACAAGTATTCCTAATCAACTACGACACTGTTGGGGTTGTTTTAACGTATTTATATTAATTAAACTGCAAAAAGCAAACTGATCTAGCGTTCGACTCTACGGCAGAAGCCATTAGAGAATCGGTGAATACAAACAACTGGACCGCTGTTATATATCGTAACCAATTCCAAATTTAAATCTTCGCTGACTTAAAATCAACTAGCACTGGATTATTGATGAGGTTTGATTTCTCACTGACTTTCACTTTAACTTTGAACCAGTTTTTTCCCCAAAGCACAATTTTCTCCCAGGAAAAGGTCAAATGGTCCTGTTCTAAATGTGCCGTGTCTAAGGATTGCAATAACACTAGCTACACAGACAGAAAGTTTTGACATGATGATGCAAGTTGAACATATGAAATTTAGACCCTATAGAATCTAGATTTTACATTAACCCAAGTAATAAATAAAAGCCAGTTGCACAGTTTCTGAATTAGACACCACAAACGACCTGTGGGAACCCGACAATGACCTTTGGGAAACGAGATGTTGCATGTCTGATAACAGGTTATGATTTATATCCAAAAGTTTCAGGGATGAAATTCAATTAGAAGTGTAGAATTATGAACTGTCATGCAATACAAGTAAAGTTCCCCATCCATTAAGTCTGTGCATACTGATGATTAGGATAAAGGATAAATTATTATGAATTACAACATTAGTGCAGTTTTATTTCTTCATCTGTCTACCAGTATTTGGTAACATAGATGTTATAGGAAGTATGCAAAAAGGGTAAGTGAAGGATAAAGGGGGTGGGTTAAGTTAAGGACAGAGGGCTTTGAACTATTAAGGTCAAAATCTAAAATGGCTGCCTGTTGGCAATATTGTTATTCTGAGACGCCCATAAATTAGACAATTTGCAACTAGGGAAAATGGGAAATATTCATATGAAATTTGAAAATGATCCATCCAGTATTTGTCAAGAAATAGCGGTAAAAAATATTCCTTTTGAAATAAAAGACTTTTCAAACTTACCAGAAAAATAATATGGCTGACAGTCCGAAAATTAAACAATGCGCAACTAGCAACCAAGTGGAACCTTTACATAAAAGTAGAGAATGATCAATCCAATTCTTCTCAAGAAATAGCAGTAACACACTATAACTGTCAAAATTCAAGATGGCGGCCTATCGGCCATATTGTTTTTCAGAGATGCCCGAAAACGGGACAATGCATAACTAGGGACCAAAGCAAACCTTTATATGAAATTTGAAAATGTTCCATTTGGTACTTGTCAAAAAATAACAGTAATAATCTACTGATGGAAAAATCAAAGATGGCAGCCTCTCAGCCATATTGTTTTTTCCAAAAAGCTCAAAAAGTAGACAATGCACACTGCATACAAGGGGAACTTTCATATGAAATATGAAAATGTTTCATCCAGTACTTGTTGAGAAATAACGATAGAAAACTATTTCTCCGAAAATTCAAGCTGGCACCTGTCACCAATATAATTTTTTCTGATCAGTCCTAAAATTAGACAATGCACAACAAGGGACCTGAGAAACCTTCGTATGAAGTTTGAGAATGTTTCTCAGGAAATAGTGATAACAAACTATAACTCACAAATCCAAGATGGCTGCCGGTCAGCCAAGTTGCTTTTCAGAGATGCAGGAAAAGGGACAATGTGTAACTAGGGACCAAGGGAAACCTTCACATAATATTTGAAAATGTTCCATTTGGTATTTATCAAAAATTGCGCTAACAATCTATAACTGTCAAAATGCAAGATGGCTGCCAGTCAGCAATAATGTTTTCCTGAGCAGTGCAAAAACAGACATATAGGGACCAAGGGGCACACCCATGTGAAATTTGAAAATGTTTCATCCAGTACTTCTCAAGAAAGAGCAGTAACAAGAAATGAATGTGATTTGAATATAGTCCACCATCTTATGGTGTTGGGCTAAAAAAATATTGTTATTAAATTACTGGGTAAGTGAAGGAAAATAAGGAGTTGCATGCAATAAAGGTCGGGTGAAAAAGAATGACCTTCAACATGATCAGAGCAAAAATATTATCTCATTAGAGTCAATATTCACTTTGTTCATTCCATTACTTGAACACGTTTACTTTCTGGTGACAGGCTGTAATCTGGAGACCTACACAACAAAATGTCCTTTACTTTTAATCTTCAGCAAACAGATTAAATCCTTCTCCAGAACAAAAGTACAAACCGCGATTCAGTGTGGGTTTTAGTGTATTTCTAATGCTCAAGTTATTTGGTTCACTTAAATATTTCATTATCCTATTTTTTCTCCGTTGTTCTATCACAAACCGTAACCGCAATGTAAATTACTCCGGATGACAACACCTAAACAGTTTAGAATTGCCTCCTCACTCTCCGCTCCAACATATTGATAGCTTTCGTTGGTACAGCGTTAAATCCGCCACCGTTGCCGAGAGTAACAAGTGGATGTTATGGTTTAAGTTTTCATATTGATCTAAATTAACACTCTCATATAGTTCTGTACTCTGTCATTCATCGCAAACCAATTTTTTGGAATGGAGTCCATAAATGGCCATTCAATTAAATGTTTAATGATATTGGAGGCCATTAATTACATCTGCCACACCATATTTGGTCATTCTCATTTAGATAGATGGATAATGAAAACCTCATTTGTAATGTTCTAAATTTGTGAAATAAAGATATCAGTGATACTAACAGAATCCTTAAAGAACGAGACAGATAAGTCCTTTATAGGTTCATACAATGATGGGTGATGTGTTTAACAGGCTTATTTCTTTATATAGAATTACGTAAGGTATGTCTAATGTCAGTATTTACATATAATAACAACCAATGTGGTATATTTGATCTCTTAATTTAATCTGGAAAAAAGCATTAATCATGACACCAGTAAAATTCTATCAAATCAATTAAAGGGTGGTTGGGTGGTGCAGTGAATAGCGCACTTGCCTTCACCAAGACGGCCGGGGTTCGATTCCCCGACCGGACATGAAAAGGTACATGTATGGGTCACCTTTGTGGGTTTTCTCCGTTGGGCCAACAAGAGTGACTAATATAAGTTGGATAGTTGTTGTAAAATTAATAAAGTTTATATTTAATCAATTCTCTATTAAAATCACAGCACATTTGAATGACCCCAAGATCTTAACCTTTGACTCATTCACACCTCGACACATTTTAACTCTTTCTATTCAAAGGTCAGAATAGTTAATTATGAAATTTCAGGGGTGAATGATCTGAAAATTATTAAGATATACAGTAGCCTAGCTCTCATACTTGTGTAACATAGAAAATAATACAAATATACAATACCTTGGCCATCACATGTACGTATAACGTCAACGAATCTGTGAACAAATGATACCCAGAAACAATAATAAGCTCGTCAAAATGCCACCCCTGCAATAACTTCACGCATCCACTGAGACGCCTATCAAACACACATGTTGTGTGCATCGTTTGGGAGAGGTCAGATATGATTGGTGTTTTACATAAATCATGGCGGGAGTTTCGACAGGCACACATGTTCGTGTATTGGGCGTGAAATAACAATCTCGTTAGTCGACTGTTGTCTCATGGACTTCATTATAGTATTCAGATTGAGACGTTTATGAAAACATTGTTAGAACTGCTATCAATCTTGTCCCAGACATAATATGGTAACAGTATCACTGTTTGACTCTTATTGTAACTGATATGACCCTGAATCATCTAAACTCTGTATATACTATATATATATACACCATCAGTAATTTCGAAACTGTTTTATAGATATTACGCTCAGGAGTGAACAGTTTTATCTCTTTAGATATTCCTGAAACTTTGTCAATGGGAAAATTAAAATAGATAAAATGACTAAAGATGTCTGGTCCACACCAAGAATAATTACAATTTTTAATTTTCTACACCGTGTTGGATCAAAATCTGTTTCTTTTATACATCCATCATTACCTGCTATTATCTTCTCAAGGTAGCAATAATTGATCACAACTATTATACACCACAGAAAATTCCTGAATACTTGACCACAGACACTTATACCATTCATTCCTTAGGTTTACACCACAGACTAATTATTATAACCCTCACTGCTTTGGTTTCAACTTTCAAAGAAACTTTTAATGAATGCTGATGAAGTTAGATACTAATTTTGTGGACTGCGACTGGAAATCTAAGACGCACTCTTTGAAACATGATTGTTTAGAGACCACATCCAACATACTGCGTAGTCTTATAGCACCATATAATATATTTTTAGAGAACTGTTTGTTCTTACAAGTAATTAGGAACACAATCATCAAAGCTTTGTTAGGTTGATGACAGAAGAATCCAAAACTGTCCATGCATAAATATTTCAAAAAAACTTTATTGAAAAATGCAAGCTTATGACTATGCTAAAAATGAACAATATTATGTTAAACACAGTTTTTAAATCATTTTTTAACTTATTGTTTAATTTCGATTGGAGTTATTTTGAATTGTACCTTTCCATGCAAGCTAACGTTACTTTCTGATTTAGGCAGATCTTGGTGCAAGTTTCCAATTACATACCCATAAAATGTCTATAAAATGCTCGTCACAACTGCGTATTATATTTTCATTAAAAAAAACCCAGTTTTATCAGCACATGTCCTTTAAACTCGTCAATAAGGGCGAACACGTAACTTTGTAGCCGTATGGTCTCTCTAAATATCACATGGTTTCTGATGAATCTCCTCCACCATTAATCATACCAAGTCTTCATTAAGTAGGGATACGATACCTACTAGATGTTTTCTTCCATCTCCATGCCACATTAATCCTAAGTGCTTGTGAGTGTACGAATAAGTACGTGTAAACTTATGAATATTATACGGCTTTTATTGAATCACTGCGAACATTGAAGTATCAGTAGTACCCTCAGATTCTCATCAATAGACACTTGTGTTCCTGTTACAAACAGTCGCTCAAAAATGGTCGGATTACAGCTTCCACCAGTCGAGCACAGTTAAGATAAAATATGTTTTTTTAATAAGTAGCCTAATAAGCCACTTGAAGAAAAAAATCAAATACAACATTACGGATCTTGACAGCAATTATCAGTTTCTTCAAAAAGTATCTATAATTATTTCATACAAAAAAAGAAATAGGTTAAGAAGCATTTTTCCGCATAATTAAAAACAGCAACAGACACCTGGAGATTTCTTTTACTGCTTTCTATAAATCTGATATCAATACTTGAGAGTATTTATGAAGTTAGAATATGCCATATATGATAAGCGATATCTTGGGAATTGTATACAGGATTTCATTAGAAGAAACTCTATCATCAAAATATGTTAACTTCTGGCTGATACAGATAGCTAAGGTCTTCACGTGTCATTTAAAAAGGTTTTTAAAGGGCAAGATTTTATTAAGCATTGATGACAATTTTTTTTAGTTTCATTCAGATATGAAAAAAAAATTCTTTGCAAACTATGAATCCACATATGCTTACAAAAGTTCGCAAGCAAAAATTACCATGGCAACAGATGGACAACCCCCCCTTCACTTTGTTGTGGGTGATAAACCATTGGTACATGACACCTTATTACATTTAATTGTTGGTACAGTTCAACATTACACAGGTAACTACAATTAGATACTTCAGTCTTAATTAATTAACCATTATCAAGGTAGAACTGATCTTATTTCAGTACACAAGATTTACTGTAAAATAAAATGAATATGAAGAATCTGAGGGCCCGTAGGTACCCTCATCTTATTTAAATATGGTTTCAGATACTGACATTGATAGCTTGTATGAATCTTACTCTACAAAATTAATTGTCTTTTCTTTCGCACTAGATGATGGTTATAGATCAAGTATTTGTCAAGTTCATCTGCACTGATGCACTTCAGCTACCGTTAAATGACAAACACGGAAGTCTAGCATTAAATTATCAGAGCAGGAACAAGGAAACCTAATGTCAATTTCAAGTCTCACTAGAATTTTTTGAGGGATCTCTTAAACCTCATGCGAATCAAAATGGAAAATATCTACTGAAAAAATTGGAAAGAATAATTGTTTAATTGGTTTTAAAATAATTCACAAAGTAATAAATTTAAAAATTATTCCAGAAACTACAAATTGAATGTAACATAAAGCTGTTTGAGGAAGTACTTGATAAAGTTCATAATTATGGTGTAAATTTTAATAACATCTTCACTTAAATTCCTGTAAAGTGATGTGTTCTACATTTTGTACTTGAACATCATTTTGAACTTTTGATGGTTCTACTTCCAGTGTTAGAAACGTGGTAAAAGGGAAATAAACAAAAGGCTTCCTTATCAAGTCTCTCCGATTATTTTCCTGGCAGGAAGTGTTTTTAATCAACCAATGGAATTGACCTAATTTTGATCTCGGAGTAAGGAATAATGTTACAGGAAGCGAGCTTTTCAATACAAGGAATGACAGTTATGAAAACAAACATCACAGCAGTGTGTTATTGGTTTCCACTAAATCTAACATATGGCTTCAAAATATTGAAGGAAATTCTCCCCAAACCCTCCACAAATTACGTGGATATTAAGCACACCACTAAACTTGTTGCTGGCCTCTCGTGTCTCAAGCCTGTAGATCGGCCCTGCTCAGGCTCTACGGCTTCTCAACTTAAGGCTTCGCTTCCTGTTTTTTCCACCTAACTTAATATTTGGAATGAAAAGTAGGAGTGAAGAAGTTGGGGAGATGTATTGTAAGATGATAGGAGTGGGGAGTGGAGTGGTGGTGGTGGTGGGATTAGGGAGGGGGGGTAGGGAGGAGGTGGAGGAGGAGGTGATAGGTGGTAAGGTGGGAGGGGAACGTGGTGGAGGAGGAGGTGATAGGTGGTAAGGCGGGAGGGGAACGTGGTGGAGGAGGAGGTGATAGATGGGAGGGGGACGTGGTGGAGGAGGAGGTGATAGATGGGAGGGGGACGTGGTGGAGGAGGAGGTGATAGATGGGAGGGGGACGTGGTGGAGGAGGAGGTGATAGATGGGAGGGGGACGTGGTGGAGGAGGTGTGATAGATGGGAGGGGGACGTGGTGGAGGAGGAGGTGATAGATGGGAGGGGAACGTGGTGGAGGAGGAGGTGATAGATGGGAGGGGGACGTGGTGGAGGAGGAGGCGATAGATGGGAGGGGGACGTGGTGGAGGAGGAGGTGATAGATGGGAGGGGAACGTGGTGGAGGAGGAGGTGATAGATGGGAGGGGGACGTGGTGGAGGAGGAGGTGATAGATGGGAGGGGGACGTGGTGGAGGAGGAGGTGATAGATGGGAGGGGGACGTGGTGGAGGAGGAGGTGATAGGTGGTAAGGTTGGAGGGGGACGTGGTGGAGGAGGAGGTGATAGATGGGAGGGGGACGTGGTGGAGGAGGAGGCGATAGATGGGAGGGGGACGTGGTGGAGGAGGAGGTGATAGATGGGAGGGGAACGTGGTGGAGGAGGAGGTGATAGATGGGAGGGGGACGTGGTGGAGGAGGAGGTGATAGATGGGAGGGTGATGTGGTGAAGGAGGAGGTGACAGGATGATATAAATGAAGGAGAAGTTTGAAGAAGTTTAGAGGACTAGGAAGGCAGGCACATGGTTCATAAAGATACACAGAAATGGTGGGTGTAGAAGGAGTCGGAGCAAGACAAGAGGCGATATACTCTGCATGTGTTTGGTTAGTATCTGGCAGATTTAATTGTCCTGGATAGATTTCTAATGGAATTCTGTAACCTAGCATTCAAAATAATGACATTCAAAATAAAAAGCAAAGAGATATACCTGATGACAGCACACCTGATGTGAACATGTCAGTCAATGTTGTAATGATTTCTGCTGATCACAGTCATCTTTACAATCCAACTTGGAAAGTGTTCTTAGACTTAGGTGATTTATAACATTGATGCAAAGTGATGCGGACATTTGATCTTTGAACCCAGAAATAAAAAACTCATTTAAACTTGACCTTGGTAAAATAATCTTGACCTTTGTAAATATTTTGACCTTTGTAAAGAGTAAATCAAAATATAACATTAGAAATAAAGCTGCAGTAAGAGTGCTGTCACTTTATTGGTTAAGATTTCTATAAAGAGTATAGCAACGACCTTGACAAAGACCTTGGGTTTTCTCATACTTGTGAACTTAAAAATTTAGACAAAATCAGTTTTAAAATGGTGTCACTAAAGTGATGACAGTGAACCAAGACCAGTCATCTCTGGACAGAAACTATATTTATACACTCCCATAAAGAGGACAGAAACTATATTTATACACTCCCATAAAGAGGACAGAAACTATATTTATACACTCCCATAAAGAGGACAGAAACTATATTTATACACTCCCATAAAGAGGACAGAAACTATATTTATACACTCCCATAAAGAGGACAGAAACTATATTTATACACTCCCATAAAGAGGACAGAAACTATATTTATACACTCCCATAAAGAGGACAGAAACTATATTTATACACTCCCATAAAGAGGACAGAAACTATATTTATACACTCCCATAAAGAGGACAGAAACTATATTTATACACTCCCATAAAGAGGACAGAAACTATATTTATACACTCCCATAAAGAGGACAGAAACTATATTTATACCCTCCCATAAAGAGGACAGAAACTATATTTATACCCTCCCATAAAGAGGACAGAAACTATATTTATACACTCCCATAAAGAGGACAGGGGTACAGAAATATGTATAAAATCTCACCTGAAGACATCCAAACATTTAAGTCCGTCTGAAAACCTACGTCTCCAAGACAACTGTCATTGAAACCTTAGCCTTACCCTGGTAGACCTCTGATCCAACTTTGTGGAATCAGCTGGTGGTTTCAATCAGACGAGGGGAGATTTTCCGGGATATTTTCCGCGGGATTTGTCTACCAATGTACGTCTCCGAGTTACAGAATTCCGATGGCGACTGATCATTGGTGGATATGTAAACTTACATACGCAATAAATCTAAACTCAGGAATCAATAAACTCGTTCATTTAAAGATGCCCTCAATCTGTCACTATTTAGGACGGTAAGGGATGTCGTCTGAACTTTGTATACCATTTACAGTACACTAAAATATGTATTTCAGTACAATAAAGTAGTTTGTTTGGCAGCAATGATGATGTCTAGTAACCACATACTCAAATGGTTACTATGACGATTCGTGATCATGACAATCCAAAATGTAATACCAATACATGGTCTTATGACTACCATAAAAAACAGTAAAAGACTGAATGTTGAAAAATTATGAATTGAAAAAGACTTTCAGTCAATGAATATTTATAGAGACAAAAGAAAGGGCAACAACTCTGATCAATTTAAAATATTATAGCAAAAAGATAAACCTGTATGTTACATACATACCAGTGGTGTCTCAAAATCGAAGTTACTGCAGATAAAATTCATCAATATTCTCTAAACAAATCTACAACAATTTCTAATACGCCTTGTTCGGAACCATACAACTAACACTGAATCCAAACACAAACAATTTATGCATAACCGAGTAATTTCTTATCAGTCCTTTTCGAAATGCATAAAAAAAGACGTTTTTCCATCTGGAACATATTTCATGGCAATATTTTAACTTTGTTTGACTATTGTTTAAGAAAACATGTCATACTTGATCAAGAAAGCCCCTCTGTGAATGAAACCTTCATTAATATAAATTTGCTCAGGAAGGCAGAGTTGAGAACAAGAATCAGTCTTAATCACAGAACCATTCATTATATAATTACCATCAACCTCTGACATTTCAACTTTTTCAGAAAAAAAAAGTCATTAAACAATTAGCTTGGATTAGGATGGACCCAGCAGTTCTCTTTGCTGATCTGTTAGCTATTGTCATTCTAACAAACTCACTAAATCAACCTTCTGTCTTCCTAATCTCATGCAAAATGAAGCCATTGAATCAAAAACATTTTCTTTTTTTGTTTGTTTGAGTGAAAAAACAAATTGACAAATTGGATGTCAATTGTTGATTTAAAAACAAATAAAACAAATTTTCAGGGGAATGATAATTTTTATTTTGAGTGGCAATAGCCATACGAAGGTTAAAGAAATTCCTCCTGTAAACCGCAACTCTTGCTACCTTTGTCAACCGTAGCTGCATTCTCTACCAATGTACATCTAAACCAACATGTAAACAATCAAATTTTACCAGGAATTTTAGTTATATAGTTAGGCCAAGATTTTCTAGATATAGCGAACAGTAATCTTTGCTTTTTAGCACCAACGGGACAAAAACTTGACTAAAACATGAATGATTTGATAAAAGCAGAGACAGTCATTAGCATAATGACAAAGATTTTCTATAAATAGTAACATTGATCCCCAGAAACAGACACTCGTTCGAAGTATCATAGTCATTGATTATTGATTTATCGAAATTCACATAGGAAATGTACCTTTGTCATTTTCATTGATGAATCAATGGTCCGCGCCATGCAGGTAAGTAAATACTAAAACAATGTGATATACTCCTACAAGTTCATCGGGAGGGGAGTACTGCTACTGAGGAGAGCCCATCTCTAATATAACCTGACTCACAGGGCAGGTCCCGCTAGTACTAGTATAATCCCTTACATTTGCATTTTGACAGTTTCTCTCATTGGGTCAATGAGCCCCAAAGGTTTCGTACAATTAAATGCTTCTACAGATCGTTTTTTCTACAAATAGAATGCCTGTGTCCGGTCACAAACTCCGTTACATTGTTAAAAAGGTTTAAATGGATTGGCGACACATGGAGAGAACAGTTGGCTATGGTAGATTCCCTACGGAAGTCTGGACAAGGACAATTTATGAAATGGAGTCTGGGCAAGTACAATTTATGAAATGGACACCAGTGCGTGTTGTCTCATGTCTATTTAGCGTCCACTTTATTCTTCATAAAAGATTGCACTTAGAATTTGCAGACTCTCATTCTCTATAGGTATATCTGGTTAACTCATTTAGCCCTCAAACTTCATAATGAACGATTCCAATATTTGAAATGAAATGTCGTCGTGGTGAATACGCTTATATAAAATCTCAAAGCATGGAAAACTGAACGGCTGGAGGACGCTAACTTTAGTGGATTATGTCATTCCAGTTACTGTCATCAAAGAAAAGAAACATACAGTAAATCCCCACTTACTCAACCCAATTTCTAAAACCCCTCATTTGTCAAACAGTTTGTTTGGTCCCAACCGATTTCGTACATATTCTATTCGGATTACTCGACTACTATGTATTTCTCCAACTATTGATCATGCAGGTCCCATTTTCCGTCAATATGTCAACAAACCAAGTTTGAGAACACCCATTCTCCGTCAATATGTCAACAAACCAAGTTTGAGAACACCCATTCTTCATCAATGTGTCAACGAGTCAAGTTTTACTTAGAACACCCATTCTCCTTCAATGTGTCAACTGACCAAGTTTGAGAACACCCATTCTTCATCAATGTGTCAACAAGTCAAGTTTTACTTAGAACACCCATTCTCCTTCAATGTGTCAACTGACCAAGTTTAAGAACATCCAATCTCTATCAATGTGTCTGTTATTTCATTCTAAATATGTCAACAAATTTTGGAGTGTGAGGATATTTATTTTATATCAATAGGTACATCTCATTTTGAAAGAAATTGCAGCATTGGAAACTAACAACTTTGAGGAATCTCATTCTCTTTCAATGCATCTATAGTAATCAAAGCTTAAAATGGCATATGAAGGCATTTGACAACACTCATTTCCAACTACAATGCAGTTTACTTTAAAAATAAGGCCACAGCATTACAGTCAATGCAAGAACATCATCTTCATCACTATAATCATTTCTTCAACATTATCATATTGATCACATTTTTTTTTCTAAAGTGTTAGGGTTGGTTTGTTAAAGTTTAAGTAGATTGCTCCATAAATTGATAAAACATTTTACAAAGTAGACTTTTGTGATATTTCACCGATACTTTTATGCTTTTCCATTTAACTTCAAATCATAATCTGCTAGGGTTGCTTTTCTGATTACCTTCAAGTTGTAATCTGCTCCATGGTTCTTTAAATTGGGGAATTATACAGCCAAATATCTCAGAAATATTGAAAACAATTTGAAACCAAGACAATCAGAATGCTTTTTTCCTGGAATGAGTTTTTTTAGAGTGAGTTTACAGAATTCTTTGGTTTTCAAGATTAAGTTTAAATTGTAATCTGCTGTGGTATTCCCATTGGTTTAGGTACTAGCCTGTTGGTCGACCGATTTCAACCAAAAACACTTTCAAAAAAATTCTTTACCAAGAGACTTATCATATGTAACTCAGAAACATGTTCTATTCCTTGTCAGCAGACGGCGGGTCACCTAATATCTTTCCTGGCGATCGACACAAGGTTTAAAGTCTGAGTCCCCCCAACGTTTTACAAGACCTAACTCGTAGAACAGATATATACAGATTGAGAATTCCCATAAGCCTACAGACGTGGAAATCCTCTAAGTTTAATGTGCCGTCACATCTTCCAGACAAAGTTTCAAAGTATTGGGGATCAGAAAAAGTATTGTGATTGGCAGGAGACATGACACTTGACGATTCAATAATCTTTCCTAACCCCCGGGACCCTGTGTACACAATTGAGGAATTGTAGGGCCATGTATGTAGTCAGACTTTCTTCCCAGACAAATTTTTAAAACTTCTGAATCAATAGAAATATTGAGTTTGACTCCTGAAGGGGAAATTCATTAGATTACATTGTCACCAAATCATAAATTTACACACAAATCTTTTTAGAACAAAGACGAAAACAATTTTCTTCCAATCAAAAAAATGACAGAAAGGTGCATTATTTTCTGAATATTGTAAAAGATTTATAACTTGAATTTTCTATTTCTCTTTAATCTATGTCAAACATTTTACAGTCAGTGCTTTCAACCACGATCAGAAAAGATTTTTTTTCAGGACCCCGGAATTGGAAATCGGTAGATCAGTTAATTCCTGTTGATGTTAAACATTAACAATAAAAAACATATGGCAGTATTAAAGAAAACTGACTCAACTTCCGACGGTCGAAACTGCTACATATAAAACCGGCAAAATGGGAACTTCTTTAAAATATAGCCTGCTAGATCAAACGCGAGAAAAAAATTTGGACATCAGACGAGAAAATAAAAGGTGGACATCAGACAAACTCTTTTTGACTGACAACACACATGACAGTTAACAATGGAATATTTCCTATGGCTTCGATACATTTACTTGCCGATAAATTTCTATTTGCCCTTGAATAAGCCGAAGTATTGTTAGAGAGACTTGAACCACAATATGCCCACAACATTATACATAACAGGCGCGGTAGGGCCTCATACCCCCCATCAGCTCCACTTAATGGTAGGCTATACCCAACACTAAAATGGATCGCAGATGATGGCACCACTGTTTACTGTGTAATCATGTACAGGACCTCGAGGTACAGAGACAAAAATATATGTGTATGGGTTTCTGGTACTACAAATTTTGGTTTTACCACAAGAAAATCAATATATTAGACGAGAATAAAGGTGAATAATGGACCTCGTTAGGGACGTGATGAACACCGTTCAGGACCACACACTCGTAACATATGGACACGGCACAATTACAAATCCTGTTTTTAAAATGACGCAATAACTGACATATTTGAAATGCATCATAGATAATTGCTTAATTTGCCATTTTCTACTTAATTAAGTCGAGCATTCTTCTACTGTATGTAAAGCCTCACCAGTTTGCACAATTTTTTTAAGAAATGATCAGTTTAAGAAAGCAGGCTTCAGCCATCCTTTCCTATCTTTCTGAGTTGGAACATTAGGTATACAGAATTTCTTTTAGACGTTACATGCCCACCAGCCTTATTGTAACACATATTTACTTTTTTTTTTCAAAGTTTTAAATTTATCAAACAAGATTTCAGAACCAAAAACTTCATCTATAACAGGTGGAGAAAGGGTTGGGGACAGGTGGTGGGGATGGGGTGAGGGGATAGCCAGAATGGTGGGTCAAGGTTGGGGTGGGGTTGGTAACAGGGAGAAAGAGGGGTGGGGGAGGGGGTTAGGGATGGGGTCAGAGGGTGGGTTCAGAGGGAACAAATGGTTTTGGGCAGGGATTCCTAGTGGAGGAGGCTCCAGGGGACAGAGTGGAGAAGTGGCAGAGAGATGGGAAGGGTACAGGGGTGGGGTTTGGATGGGGACAAGGGAAGGGGGGGGGGGGGGCTATGGAGTTTCTAGTTGACTGATCAAGGAATTAGGAGATGGAGGAGAGATGGAGAGGGGAGTTCCACTGCGCAATAATAAGGAAGGGAGTAAAATGGTTATTACTGATTTTTATCATTCACCTACAATACTGGGCTTATTAATCTGTCTCTCATACATTCAAGGAAGACAGTGCCACAAATGTCAAACAGTAATGTATAGAAAGGAGGGGTGGTCTTTCAGGGATGCCAATATATTCCAGTATGTAACCATTTCTATAAAGTGGACCGAAATCGTATGTTATTGCAAGCATAAAGTGATGACCTCGGAGAGGCTGAATTCTTCCTTGTAACGATGATGATGTGTTTAAATCTGTCCAAATTAATACCTGTAATGTTAGGTCAATAATTATTTTATAGATTTTTGTGTGAAATATTTAAAATTTTAACTTAATCTTATTTGTTCTGGTCACGGATTAATTGTAACCACAAAATTTTAAAAGTAAAACACACACAAAAGTTGATGATTTTAAAGTACAGATGTACAATATTTCAATTTGATTTGTGGATAACAAAACAGATTTAAAGCAGAAATGAGTTGTGGCTATATTTGACTCAGAATTTCTTGTACTGCGCTGCCTGACAACCAACTTATAACTAGAACCAGATTCACTATGTACAAATTACACCCTTTTTATAACGAAAGTTAATCATTCTATTTCATTTGATCATGGCAATGATTTCAAACTAATTGAAAATAAATAGCATTGCATGAATAATATAAAGTTTTGCAACTAAATTTGACCTTGAAAATGATAATGATGACAAGATGTTCTCCGGAAACATGTACAAGTGAACATGTAAGTTGTCAAGATGCTTGAAGATTCTATCTGACGTAACTAAAGATTCCCGTCAGAATTATCCACGAATCTTTAAACATTATAAAACTTTTAAGATTTTGACAGCTGCATCAAGCATTTCAACACAAATCAATAATATGTCTCTATTGGCTTTTGAATAATTTAATATCTAATGCTTCATTAGTCATATTTGTTTACCGATAATTTACATCTTTCAAGCCAAACTACAATTGACGGTAATATTTTCCATCAGTCACAGAAAGGAAGATCTATTAACGCTATGGATTCTAAAAAGAAAATCTATCAAAACAAAGATAAATTTGAATAAATCTCTATCTCCTTGGTTTTTGTTCAATATAATTCAGAATTTTAAAACACTTGGCAGCTAGCAGTAGTTACATTGACGCAGGCTTTATAAAAAGGTAGGTTTGCCAAACATGTAGAATCCATTACAATTCTGCCTTTGCAGAAGACAATATTCAAAATTCAATTCTTTGATTCCTTGTTCGCATTTTCAGGGTTAAATGTGAAGCTCAGGGGTTGAATTCCACCTCCATGCCAAACATCTATGAACAGCAGAATACCATTTTCGAAAACCATTTGTTTCTATCCCACTTCATCCTGCTGTTATACTGGGACCTTCAAATAACTAACTGCCACATCTAAATCTTCAGTTTATATTACTTCCTTAGATGATTACTATAGGTAATAAAACAGCATTGTAGCTGTCCATCGCAAATCAAGTATCTATGATTTTAAACTATATCAAAATGTCTTTCATATGGAGACTACATTCATGTACACCTGGATACACATTTTTACTTTTCCTTTTTAATGATTGGAAAAGTTCATTATGAAATTCCAGGGGTGAATTCGTCTTACAGTGTTCATTTGTCCTCCGTAATGTTCAGTTTTTTTTTTTCATTTTGTAAACATAAAAGACTTAACATTATTATCTTTTTATCTCTGTAATACACATCTGTGACATTCAGAAAAATCTATTTCTCATTCGATGCCACATTTGATCTTCATGAATGCAACTGTAAAAACACGGCTCAGCAATAACTTGCAGCTAGTCAGGTAAATTTGTCCTGGCCATTTCTATGTGGGCAGCCATATTTCTCCACTGAACTCGTAAAACACTGATCTCTTGGCGCCAACATAACGGCGGTGGACTTCATTGTCAAGCAAATATCCCCAGGCGCAACCACGATTCTGAATTAAAATACACCCAGGAGACCAACTTAATTATCTGTCCGTCCTCATCAAATAAAAACATGTTTGAATGAAGTGAAGATTCACTACTTTTAGAATTTTACAGCTTCACTCGTGATATATTGAGAATAAGGGGAAAGCAAACTTCCTCAATACTGATAAAATCACTCGTCCTGTGGCACCTTAATCAGCAGGAAACAGATCTATATACCTGGGGAGACGGAGGCAGAACAGAACCAAACCGTAACGACCCAAGTCCCATTTAACAAACAATATCATTTTGTCAAAGTCTACTCAACTGTTACCATTTCCTGAAACCATTTTGATTGCATCCTTTGACAGCAATCAAATTGAAAAGTACAAAACAATTTGTAGCCGCACAGTGAAGTGAACTGCACTTTACAATCAGATGGTTACCTGTGACTGTTACCAGGAAACTGAAATGTCACGACTGAACTGCATTCTGGGAATTCGGCTGGTGAGAATGTGGTATTTCTTATGAACCTGACAAAAAAATGTCTGCCACAATGATGAAAATGTCAGTTACTTATGTGATTATGTTTATTACAGGAGATAGCAGGGGACACTTTATGGCCCTCCCTTCTAGAGAGTTACATGGTGCGGGCATATCACGAATTCTCATTAAAACCCAGCATGATTTACTTGTCGTAGTTAAGCACTAATCTAGAGTTTTATAGAACTCTTAAGTTCTGGTGATATCACCTTTAAGTCTCGTAATTCCAACTATTACCCGTTCATTATTATACAAAACTTGTCTCAATAGCAAATGCAAACACCAATTTGTTAGACTAAGAAAAGGTGAACTCCTAATGGAAATAATTATACACACAAAATCCAAACAAAAATGCAATGTTAAATACCACATATTGTCTAGCTTCTATTCTTGAGCTTCTCTGAAAATAAAAATAAATTACATTCCATAAATATTACTGAGACAGGTAAGAACACAATTATATCTTTGACTTGTTCTAGTTCTACCATATAGTAACTGCCTTCAACAAACTTAAGATTTTGTCACAATATTTGTTAGACAATAGTTTACCAGATAGGTAATATTTCAGTATTTTAGAATCATACAAAAAACAGCAATACCAAATTCTACTAAAAAAAAACCCAACTACATGTAAAAAGGTTTAAATACGAAATTGTGTTGATTGATCCGAGGCTATAACTAGTTTGAACTAACTGTACAGATAACAGTACAGAAATGCCTATGTTGACCATATGTATTATCATAAACATTGGACTTTTTCTGGTAGAGCCAGGGAATGGGGAATAGAAACTGTATTCTGAGGGATCAGGCAGTGTGCGGTAACGTCACCTTTAACATTGATAGATGGCCCAACTAAATGCCACTACTTGTAAAAGGAAAAAAGCTTTCCCTTGTAGCATACTGGAATCCAGGTATAATCCTGGTTTGTTGGATACCAGAAGTTCAGACACAGGAGATCTGCGGCAATACAGGAAGCAGAAACACAAAGTAATGCATGATGGGAAATTTTCTCAGAAAACGGTTTCAAAAAAAATATCAACAAAATGTTTTGTAGTTCCTTGCAATGACAACTTGCCATCACCTCGGAGTGAATAACAACACAACTTGCTCACAGTCAGGAAACGCTTTATTCTTGCCTGACAGCAGTTTTAGATTTAAAGCAACAGAGCGATGGGAGAAACATTGTAAATCTTTGAAGATTTTCTCCTCGAAACGGTAAAAGCATATTAAAGGTTCTCTGAAAAGTGCCATGTCGGTGACTAGTTCAAACAGGCTAATTTGTGTGCTGGAAGTGTTATGGAGTATCAACAACATGAAGGTATTACCCTCTGACAAGAGACAGGAAGTGTCGCCTTATAAACAGCACTTTTAGACCAAACACCAATCACAGCATTGGCCTTACCAAGCAGACAACACATTAACATGGGGGAAGAGACTTTTTCTTTCCGCTGACAACTGAAGAGAATGACTCCTGCTAAAAGGATCAAGTAATATTCGTGGCATAATCAAGTCATATACCCTCTTAATTGTTCACAAAGGAAGCAACTTGAAACGTCTTAAATGTGGCATTGTGTCGATGTCGTCACAATTCACCAAGTATCACGGAATATCGTCACTTAGAGGATTAAACGTAACAGGTTATACAATTATAGTCAAACACAACACACAGACTTCACATCACAAAGGTGTAAGTCTAGAACAACTGTTTGAAAAAAAAACATCTTCTTTTTATAGATATCTTTTGGTTATAGTTTGAGTAATTAATAGGGTAATATGCTTTATACATCTTTCTCAAAATATGCAGCGAAATTGTACAACTTTTACAAATTATTCTACTTGAAAGCTTAAATATATATCGGTCTTGAGCTTGCAATTAAATAAATACAATCCACAAGGGGGACTTCACATTCCTGTATTGAAGCCACAATTAAGAGCTCTCCCAAGGGAGATTATCTAATCTGTTTTGTACTAAACATTGTGGCATACTATATGCATATCAGTTTTTCAAACGTAGTTCTGAATTTGAAAACATTAATTCACTAAGGACTGTATAAGTCTGTAGTAGATTTATATGTATTTATAAACTATATCTATTTATAACAATTAAGATTTATTTAGAGCAATTACGTAACAAAGTTGTTTTTCATACAGAACAAATCACAACACAGAAAAAGACCTAACATTTTTTATTTCATTCATTTTCAAATGGAACAATTTTTCAAATAGGAAAATCAGTTTTCAGGAAGAACTTATCACAAAAACATTGGTACATGTTTGGTTTAGTTTGGTTGGTTTATTTTGTTTTATGTCCTATTAACAGCCAGGGTCATTTAAGGACGTGCCAGGGTTTGGAGTTGGAGGAAAGCGGAGTACCCAGTGAAAAACCACCGACCTACGGCAGATACCTGGCAACTGCCCCATGTGGGTTTCGAACTCGCAACCCAGAGGTGGAGGGCTAGCGGTAGAATGTCGGAACACCTTAACCACCCAGCCACCGCGGCCCCTTGTCAATTGGAGTAGTCTATTTTGGTATATGCACTTCACACAGAACATGTTTAGAATTTTGAATCGGCTGCTTTCTCCTCGTCAGCATCACTTAACTCATTCACCCATGAAGCACATGTGAACTCTTCCTGTTTAAATGTTGTAGTAGTCTATTTTCACTTTTCAGGGGTAAAGGAGATCTTTACACGAGTCTTTATTGGTAAACATTTTGGGAAAGCATTAATTTTTGTACTTTGAAACCAAGATTTATATGGATTTAAATGCATCTAAAGAAACAGCATATTTAAATGTATTTTTGCAAACACTAAATGATGCATCTAACGAAACAGCATATTTAAATGTATTTTTGTAACACTAAATGATTTGCTAAAGACTTTTTTTAAAGATATAAAATCAGCTGAAAAATATAGAGATATCTGGCAAAAAAACCCATGTATTCTCCATCTAAACAAAAGTGAGTAAATCTAACGACACTATCACGCTGCCTTCGTTAGTGGCAGTTTAACACCTCCAAACCAATGGGCATGTAGTCTATATATATTTCTGTTCAAGATGGCAAAGTCAGATTTTTGAATTATTTAATGTATCCAGCATGTAGGAAAGATGGAAAGTGTTGGATTTCTCCTTCTAGCAGACATTTTTACACTCCTGTAGGAGAGTTCCGCTACAATAAAAACCTTCCAATAACCATTCCAGACTGGTTTTAATGGACGAGAGAATTCCTGAACAAACCATGGAGAAAGGTTAAGCGGTTTTCTCCCCAATATAACAGCAGTTGCTGTGTTTGGGTTTCTCATTTCAACCCTATGATGTGACATCGTTTAAGGCAGTGTAAAAATCAAACGTTAAATACATCAGTACATCATCACGCGCGGGAAGTCAATGTTTTAGCCAGTTCCTGTTTGGCAGGAATAAAAGGAAATGCTCATCTAATGCGGTTTAATCTAATTTCTGATATTTTGTGCCAGAATTCTTACTTTCTTTCCCATTTTCTGAAAATGCATACTGCAAGCTAGGGCCCCTTCAACACAGCCATTATCAATCATAACCTAGCATGCATCTATTTGTAAAACAATTCACAGATTTGTAAGCTTTTTCCCAATCTGAGATATTCTCTGGGTCGTAATGCTCAAAGTTTCCTTGTTTTGTACAACAGATGATATTTATGTAACTATTCTGCTGTGGTGATAGCTCAATATAGCATCTAATATAATTATGAACAAAGTTCATAAGATGAAAGCGTTGTAGATTGTATGTCTCTTCAGTCATTTACATCGTGTAGTCCACATTGTTTCATGTCTCCTCTACAAATGTCATATGACGTCTGAGTGTGGTGAAAATTTTTGGGTAGGGATCTCAACCATTTTTAAAGTTATGACTCAGGGGTTAAGTCTGCAAGGACGGGCAGACCCTGGGACAAATGTTTATACAATTGTATCATGATTGTATTTTTCTCTTTATATTAAGTAATTGTACATATACAGTTTTTGGGTTGGGGTTCTCACCCATTTTAAAATTATGACTCAGGGGTTAAGTCTGCAAGGGTGGGGCAGACCCTGGGACAAATGCTTATGCCATGAATGTGTTTGTCTCTTGATGTCCAGAAATTGTATATATATATATATAATATAGTTTTGGAGTGGGGATCTCAACTATTTCAAAGTTATGACTCTGAAATTCTGTTTTCATGGAAAATAAGATAACAGTTGGTTGTTGTTTATTGCTTTCAGCGGATGCATTGTCTAATTGAGCTGAAATTAGAAATACAACGAATAAAATGATTGTAGACTTTATCTTAAGTGAGTTTTATTTATTGTTCCTTTTTTTCTTTTTCTTTTCCTCTTCAGAAAAATGTTTCCATGTAATTATCTATCATTGACGTTTGGATCTCAGAAGCTTCACATCCTTTGTTCAAACACATTAACCGGCTATAATCTTAAGTATTTAATGGTCAATTTCACAAGCTTAGATTGCAAGCAAGTTCAACAGCAGAGAGAGATTTTCATAAGGATTGGACTTCTGGGTCCTCTCACAAATATCCTGGAGTGTCAAAGCAGCATGGAAACTCAATATGGTCAATTTCATACTAGATCTATATAGCTACATATATATCTATACTCCTGCCAGACTTCCGATATTCCTCGCCCAAATATGGACACTCCTGATTACAGAATCAATTTAGTAATTATCGCAACTGTGGTACGTTACCTATTTGTTACCAAGATTTTTGTCTAAAGCGAGTGTCTAGACGTATTAAAAGGCTAGAACTTAAACTGTGGCTTCTGGGCTCTCTTGTCGCTATCCCGACGGTGCCAAACTACTTCAGCCTAGTGGTCAATTCCTAACCGACAGCGGCCGTAATGAAAACAAATGTTCAATGTACAGGAAAAGCAAAATTGTGGCAAGTATATGCAATCTATAACAGCCAAAACCAGAGTGTGGAAAATTAAGCCAAGAACGAAAGACATGAAGGTCAAGCAAGGTGACAGGTGTTTACTGGAAACTGAAGGAATTTGATAGACACCAAAGGCCAGTAACTCTACATGGCTGTCTATTGAAATCGAAATGGCTCTATTCCGTCAATGAGACATGCTACATGGCAAAAACGAAATTAACAATGTTCAGTACATGTACAGGGTATTAAAATTTAATTACATATACACCCACACAAGTGACATATTAAGTCCCTTACTAGGTTTCAACATCTACAATGTCAACCAATGTCCCAAATTATCTACAATGTCAACCAATGTCCCATATTATCTACAATGTCAACCAATGTCCCACACCATCTACAATGTCAACCAATGTCCCACACCATTTACAATGTCAACCAATGTCCCACCTCATCTACAATGTCAACCAATGTCCCACACCATTTACAATGTCAACCAATGTCCCACCTCATCTACAATGTCAACCAATGTCCCACCTCATCAGATAAACAACAACTGTTATTCTAAAATGAAAATATGTCCCACTCACTGTGTATGTTTACAGAAAGCAAGAATAATGTTGATTCTACCTCTGTTGGTGATTCAAGGATTTATTCTGAATCCGAGTTTCACATTGGTATTTTCATATTTTCAAGTCCATTAAGGTTAACCTGTAAATGTATGGTATTTTTCTTTCTAAATCAACATTTTAGCTTCTATCCTGTTTTAAATTCATAATTATGTGAAAAAATACCAATTTTTTAGTATGTATAGCCAATCATATTTTTGACAAATACTCCACTATTATAGACATTTCTTTCCTAGAAATGTTGAACTAAAAGGGATTGACACAAGGAAATGAACTCTATTCTCATCTCATTAACATTGTTTTGTCTTCAAAAATCTAAGAATGTCAATATAGGGATACAGGATTAGATATTGAAGATCCTGTAGAAGATTTAAGAGGAATAGAGATCACAGATTCTGTAGGAATAGAAATCACAGATTCTGTAGGAATAGAGATCACAGATTCTGTAGGAATAGAGATCACAGATCCTGTAGGAGACCTAAGAGGGACGATATAGGAATAGAGATCACAGATTCTGTAGGAATAGAGATCACAGATTCTGTAGGAATAGAGATCACAGATTCTGTAGAAGACCTAAGAGGGACGATATAGGAATAGAGATCACAGATTCTGTAGGAATAGAGATCACAGATTCTGTAGGAGACCTAAGAGGGACGATATAGGAATAGAGATCACAGATTCTGTAGGAATAGAGATCACAGATTCTGTAGGAATAGAGATCACAGATTCTGTAGAAGACCTAAGAGGGACGATATAGGAATAGAGATCACAGATTCTGTAGGAATAGAGATCACAGATTCTGTAGGAATAGAGATCACAGATTCTGTAGGAATAGAGATCACAGATTCTGTAGGAATAGAGATCACAGATCCTGTAGGAATAGAGATCACAGATTCTGTAGGAATAGAGATCACAGATTCTGTAGGAATAGAGATCACAGATTCTGTAGGAATAGAGATCACAGATCCTGTAGGAGACCTAAGAGGGACGATATAGGAATAGAGATCACAGATCCTGTAGGAATAGAGATCACAGATTCTGTAGGAGACCTAAGAGGGACGATATAGGAATAGAGATCACAGATCCTGTAGGAATAGAGATCACAGATTCTGTAGGAATAGAGATCACAGATCCTGTAGGAGACCTAAGAGGGACAATATAGGAATAGAGATCACAGATTCTGTAGGACACCTAAGAGGGACGATATAGGAATAGAGATCACAGATCCTGTAGGAATAGAGATCACAGATTCTGTAGGAATAGAGATCACAGATTCTGTAGGAGACCTAAGAGGGACAATATAGGAATAGAGATCACAGATCCTGTAGGAATAGAGATCACAGATTCTGTAGGAATAGAGATCACAGATTCTGTAGAAGACCTAAGAGGGACAATATAGGAATAGAGATCACAGATTCTGTAGACGACCTAAGAGGGACAATATAGGAATAGAGATCACAGATCCTGTAGGAATAGAGATCACAGATCCTGTAGGAGACCTAAGAGGGACAATATAGGAATACGTAGATATCACAGATTCTGTAGAAGACCTAAGAGGGACGATATAGGAATAGAGATCACAGATCCTGTAGGAATAGAGATCACAGATTCTGTAGGAATAGAGATCACATATTCTGTAGGAGACCTAAGAGGGACAATATAGGAATAGAGATCACAGATCCTGTAGGAGACCTAAGAGGGACAATATAGGAATAGAGATCACAGATTCTGTAGGAATAGAGATCACAGATTCTGTAGTAGACCTAAGAGGGACGATATAGGAATAGAGATCACAGATCCTGTAGGAATAGAGATCACAGATTCTGTTGGAATAGAGATCACAGATCCTGTAGGAGACCTAAGAAGGACGATATAGGAATAGAGATCACAGATCCTGTAGGAATAGAGATCACAGATTCTGTTGGAATAGAGATCACAGATCCTGTAGGAGACCTAAGAAGGACGATATAGGAATAGAGATCACAGATTCTGTAGGAATAGAGATCACAGATTCTGTAGGAATAGAGATCACAGATTCTGTAGAAGACCTAAGAGGGACAATATAGGAATAGAGATCACAGATTCTGTAGGAATAGAGATCACAGATTCTGTAGGAGACCTAAGAGGGACAATATAGGAATAGAGATCACAGATCCTGTAGGAGACCTAAGAGGGACGATATAGGAATAGAGATCACAGATCCTGTAGAAGACCTAAGAGGGACGATATAGGAATAGAGATCACAGATCCTGTAGGAATAGAGATCACAGATTCTGCAGAAGACCTAAGAGGGACGATATAGGAATAGAGATCACAGATTCTGTAGAAGACCTAAGAGGGACAATATAGGAATAGAGATCACAGATTCTGTAGGAGACCTAAGAGGGACGATATAGGAATAGAGATCACAGATCCTGTAGGAATAGAGATCACAGATCCTGTAGGAATAGAGATCACAGATCCTGTAGGAGACCTAAGAGGGACAATATAGGAATAGAGATCACAGATCCTGTAGGAGACCTAAGAGGGACAATATAGGAATAGAGATCACAGATTCTGTAGGAATAGAGATCACAGATTCTGTAGGAATAGAGATCACAGATCCTGTAGGAGACCTAAGAGGGACGATATAGGAATAGAGATCACAGATTCTGTAGGAGACCTAAGAGGGACAATATGGGAATAGAGATCACAGATTCTGTAGGAATAGAGATCACAGATCCTGTAGGAGACCTAAGAGGGACGATATAGGAATAGAGATCACAGATCCTGTAGGAATAGAGATCACAGATCCTGTAGGAGACCTAAGAGGGACGATATAGGAATAGAGATCACAGATCCTGTAGGAATAGAGATCACAGATCCTGTTGGAATAGAGATCACAGATCCTGTAGGAGACCTAAGAGGGACAATATAGGAATAGAGATCACAGATTCTGTAGGAATAGAGATCACAGATCCTGTAGGAGACCTAAGAGGGACGATATAGGAATAGAGATCACAGATTCTGTAGGAATAGAGATCACAGATTCTGTAGGAATAGAGATCACAGATTCTGTAGGAATAGAGATCACAGATTCTGTAGAAGACCTAAGAGGGACGATATAGGAATAGAGATCACAGATCCTGTAGGAATAGAGATCACAGATTCTGCAGAAGACCTAAGAGGGACAATATAGGAATAGAGATCACAGATCCTGTAGAAGACCTAAGAGGGACAATATAGGAATAGAGATCACAGATCCTGTAGGAGACCTAAGAGGGACGATATAGGAATAGAGATCACAGATTCTGTAGGAATAGAGATCACAGATTCTGTAGGAGACCTAAGAGGGACAATATAGGAATAGAGATCACAGATTCTGTAGACGACCTAAGAGGGACGATATAGGAATAGAGATCACAGATTCTGTAGGAATAGAGATCACAGATTCTGTAGGAATAGAGATCACAGATTCTGTAGGAGACCTAAGAGGGACAATATAGGAATAGAGATCACAGATCCTGTAGGAATAGAGATCACAGATTCTGTAGGAATAGAGATCACAGATCCTGTAGGAGACCTAAGAGGGACAATATAGGAATAGAGATCACAGATCCTGTAGAAGACCTAAGAGGGACAATATAGGAATAGAGATCACAGATTCTGTAGGAATAGAGATCACAGATTCTGTAGAAGACCTAAGAGGAACAATATAGGAATACGTAGATATCACAGATTCTGTAGAAGACCTAAGAGGAAGAGATCACAGATGTCATAAATGATAGCTCTGTTAGGACACTGTCACTCAAACTCGAGTCTAATGTAGATAATTACCTGAAGGGAAAGACAACTACTTACTACCATATCATCCAGCCTTTTGGGTATTTCAGAGGCACTATATCTTTGAGCTAATCCGGTCTTCACATCGACAGGATTGTAACTTAATGCCATTAGATGTTCCGACTGGACGGTCAGACCCGAGACGCGACCAGACTGGACGACAGACACGGCCTAGATAAAACGCATGTTTATGGTGATAGGTGCCAGCGCAGCGCGGGACTGATGTTTCTTACTCTAGTAAACTGCTCAGTTTAAGAAAGGAAGGGGACAGTTCCTGGATCAACATGTGACAGATACAGCAGTGTTATACCACTACAAACTCTGTCCAAAGTCTTACAAATCATCGCCAGAGGAGCTGGACACGTTTAGTAGACTTGTACCGCCGAGAGGACGGCTTTTGTTTGACAAGGTGCCACTACTTTCTGTCAGTAGGCGACAGATGTGGTTTCTATGAGAATCATTGCTACTCTGGAGGATATTATAGTTCATGATTTTAAAGGCAGTCTGTATGACAGTCTATTGGTTTTTTAAATGCATCTTTAACAGTATGATTATTCTACAAGTGACACCTCGGCCATTTTGTGGTGTCCATCTCCATGTTTAGATCTAATGGATGGTCGTTAGTTTATCCCTTTACAACCATTTAGCTAAAACAGCTCTTGAAATTGACTCTTAACTGATATTTCCATTAGCTTTGGTCAACGTAGACATATTAGACTGTGACAAGGGCATAGCACTTCCTTGTGATGAGCTTTGGATAAAAAAAACAATGCCTATAATTTATCCTGGCAACAGTCTCTCCATTATTCATTTATAAAACAGCTTAACATTTAATGCAAGGTCATTATGACTGAAAGTGCATTTACAGTCAAACTTTGATGTTTCGAACTTTGCGGGACCGTCGTGAAAACTTCGTAACATCGGGACTTCGACTCATGAATTTTGAACATCGACATGTATATGTATGTAATAATTATGTACTGTACATAAGAAGGACCAATGCGGGCTAGTGTAGTGTAACACAGGCTAAGAAATTGTAAATTCACATTTTTAAAGAATAGAATACTATAATAATACACACTGTCATTTTTGTAACGTGATGATTTTTTAAGATTATTTTGTTTGTCAACTGAATTTTCAAAGCAGGTAAAATTTTCACTTCAATTTATTACTTGTACTTTTCAATGTTTTCATAACGAACGGGTCAGATTAAAACTTTGATACAGCAAAAAATTCGATTTATAGAAGTTTGATTTATGAAAAGTAAATAAATAGTACTAGTGTTATATAATGAAAAAAAATCAGACTTTGTCAAAAGTTCGACACATCGAGAAATTTGAATCATCGAATTTCGGTTAATCAAGGTTTAAATGTATATGCCCATAAAATAAATGTCCGAATCAGAGCTACCCAAACAAAAAAATGTTCAAAATAAGAGATACCATACAAAAGAATTCCAAATTAGAGATACTTAAAGAAAATAGTTCCAAATCAGAGATACCCGTACAAAAGAGTTCCAAATCAGAGATACCCATACAAAAGAGTTCCAAATCAGAGATACCCATACAAAAGAGTTCCAAATCAGAGAAACCCATACACAAGAGTTCCAAATCAGAGATACCCATACACAAGAGTTCCAAATTAGAGAAACCCATACACAAGAGTTCCAAATCAGAGATACCCATACACAAGAGTTCCAAATCAGAGATACCCATACACAAGAGTTCCAAATCAGAGAAACCCATACACAAGAGTTCCAAATCAGATATTCCCGTACAAAAGAGTTCCAAATCAGAGATACCCATACAAAAGTGTTCCAAATCAGAGATACCCATAACGAAGAGTTCCAAATAAGAGATACCCATACAAAAGAGTTCCAAATAAGAGATACCCATACAAAAGAGTTCAAAATAAGAGATACCCATACAAAAGAGTTCCAAATAAGAGATACTCATACAAAAGAGTTCCAAAACAGAGAAACCCATACAAAAGAGTTCTAAATCAAAGATACCCATACAAATGAGTGCCAAATCAGAATACCCAAAGAAAAGAGTTCCAAATCAGAATACCCAAAAGAAAAGAATTCCAAATCAGACAATAAGACTATAAGTTCACACTTGTATTGTGCATGTTATGTTGTATAATTCTATGTACCCTAATCTGAGTTTTTGAGATAATTGTGGCCCATGGCTCAATGGTGATTTTACGTCAATTTGAATATCAAATTGTTCGATTAAGCGCCCACTCCTTTTTTTCTTTTTCTTTAGCACACTGGACATTTATAGAGTTGAATATGGTATTTAAATGTTATAGGTGCCGGTTTAAAGTACAGACGCTCTGACCAATCTAACATATTTAAAACACATGAATTAACAATTAAAATACAATTTGTTAATTAGTGATTGTAATGGGTGATTTCCGCCTCCCATTAAGAATCCCTATTACACGGATTATAAAGACCAAGTGAAATTTAAACAATGGCTTTATTGTTAGGCCACTCTTTACCTTTGACATTTAATCCAGGAAGCCGTCTAGAATTAATTTGATATTCTCCGTTGTAGTGGTCAAATGTGCCTCCTGGGCTCGACCAGTGACATGTTGGTTTTTCTATCAGACATGTACTCCAGCAGTAACCTGAAGATCATTACATTGTGCCATCGTAAACTCTGGTTACTTTAAGAACATTTTATTGCACACTTCATGTTAAGTTAACAGATTTGCCGGAAACTTTTGAATCCAGCACCTCACTCAGACCAGCTGACCTTTCCCGCATTTTCTTCCTGTTTTGTTTTTAACAAATTCACAATGAAAATTGTGTATTGATTTAAAATCTACTGTAATTTTGCTATAGATAATCTTAAGATAATGTAATTTGCCATAGAACAGTAAATTTGGTATTTACCAACTTATAATGTAATTTACGAAGATATTTGCAATCCGAGTATACAGTAAAACCTCAATTACTCAAACCCAGTTACCTTGAATACCCCTCATTTGTCGAACAGTCCGTTTGGTCCTGACAGAGTTCATACATAATGAACCACCCTTTGATTACTCAAATACCATGTATTCCTCGAACTATTGTTAAGGTCCCCATGAGTTCAACAAAATGGGGTTTTACTGTATCATGGTTTGCTCGAAAAATTTATTGTGCAAAACATAATTTGTCTTCAAGATCTGAATACAGTAGACTCCGCTTAATATCACTTCTCATTTGTCCGGGGAAAACATGATATTAACCGGAACATGATATTAAAAGAAAACGTATTTTCTGACATTTTTCAGCCCTCAAAACCGGAAGTGGACTTGGTTAAATGTCGTAGTGCTGTGACACCACAGAGAAGATTGTTGAATAAAGATATTTTATCACTAACAATGTTTTTTACACTCCAGTGACCGTATAATCTTTGGTTTTGTTCTGGAATGCACTTATTTTCATATATATTGTTCGTACGTAATATTATCAGTAGGCTAGCTTCACATGAAACCAGGGACGAAACGTACTACGATTGTTTACTGCAGTAGGCCTACTGTAATGATGTAACGTTAGGCATACAAGTGGCTGGTATTCTGCATCAAATTCGTGTTTTGAAATCATGACACTCCGTAAATATTTACCGTTATCTTGATATGTATACTGGTTTTTCGCTTGTGAAATCTGTTGTTTGTTTAATTTCTTTAGATATTCGCTGCAAGTGCGACATCGTGTTCACAGAGTTTGTCGGTTGTATAGCGCTACCGCGAAATGAACTTTTACCTTTGAAACGTGACGTTTCATTGGATGACCTCGAGCTCTATGCAAATAAAACAACCACGCGATAAGATTTAGTCTCGGCACTTATATTTATTCACCAGCCTGCCTAGAATCACGGCATGTCGGAGTCGTACTTTGGCTATTTAAAAATCATAACAAAGACGATATCTCTGCATTTTACGTGAACATTAGCTTAAATTAATTAATTGGACACTTATTGTTTAAAAGACACTTTTTATTTTAATTTCAATCAATATTTCGTCATGTTTACGGAAGACCATCCACTTGTAAGCCTTCTTCACGACAACGTGAATTCGATCTAAGACGAGCTGAAATGAAAAATGGAACTCGTGTTAGGAACTCATTAAATCACACATGGCGTTATATAAGATTACAAAAGTATGGGTTCCCTCACCCAAAGGTGTAATCTTTGCTCCGGTATGCCAAGTCAATCTATTGTTCGACTAGTACGGCAGTGATCAGGTAGGTGTGAAAAAGACGCAGCTGACCACGGCGTTGTTTACATAGCGATTTCAGGTGTGAAACTCGAGTCCC
The DNA here is from genome assembly GCA_947623455.1 of Mimachlamys varia. Lineage (NCBI taxonomy): Eukaryota > Metazoa > Mollusca > Bivalvia > Pectinida > Pectinidae > Mimachlamys > Mimachlamys varia. Next base: position 7,231,378 of record OX392534.1, read on the forward strand.
CGGGGCATTTATATGAAATTATTTCTAACATTTACCTATAATTTTTGTGTGACAGTGGCCAAAAAAAGTGATATTAACCGAAATCCACCTGGAAACAAGTGATATTAAAAGAATGGCATTACATAGATTATATAGCAGGAAAAACGGTGCATGAAGAAAACGTGATAATAACCGAAAAGTGATATTAACCGACGTGACATTAAGTGGAGTTTACTGTATATTCAATCCCGCAACTGTACGCGAAAAAGTATGGGGGGTCACCTGCCTGACCAGGTGGGTTTTCTCCGGGTACTCTGGTTTCCTCCACATTAAGGCCCCTCGTGCGCTTACATCCGGGCCAACAAGACTGATTAATATAAGTTGGATAACTTGAAGTTTATAATCATATTATATTGCAATCATGTGCTATTACTACCCTAGTACAACACATATCTGTTGAAATCAGAAGTGACAAAATATCAAACTTTGTAGAGATTTTACTGTATATCTAAACGTTAGCCATTAGAAAAACTTTTTCACTGATTGGTAGAGAGACATACTCATGACTTTGATACTTTTTTTAATGAACACACAGCTTTCAAATTCTTTACAATGGTCCCCAGTAGCAGAAGCAAGCTACATCTTTACCTATCATCATAAAAATGGACCAACAACAATCTACTCCTGTCATAGCATGTAACCCTACAGATAACACACTAAGCCCCCATGTCTAAACCCCCCCCCCCCCCCCCCCCGACCTTAGTAGGGACAAATTAATTAAATGTCACCCTCAGTCATCCCCAGACTTCATTTTCTAGCTTAATTAACATGGAAAATATACCTCGTTACATAGAATTGACTGTACAGCCAACAAATAACTAACGACTCAGCCACAGCACTTGTAGTCCATTGCTCAAAGCCTTGTTGGCTAAAAACCGCCACAGTTTAGCAGCTAGCACATTCCCAATAATCCATGGTAACAGCTTTTAAGGTAATTTTATCCTTTCCATTCACACTTTAACATTTTGAACCAGAACTAGAAATTTTTGATATTCAATAAATGGTGTGAAACCATTTTGAAATACAGATTAGGAAGCTAACAGGGTTTTTTGTCTGAGCAGTCCAACGACACTAAGAAAAGTATCTACACCGTTTCATACCTCTAGAGAGCTTCTCCCATTATTATTTTTCTCATCAACCTTCGGGATGTATTAAGAATTTGAAGTGATACTTCAATTTGCCCGATACTTGTATATAGATGGATTTTCTTCAACTGAGGTGTTTTCAATTGCCTTTTACATCCATGTTCGGTTTCTTGCGTCCCAATCAATAATCAAGAGATGTTTGCGCTGGCTATCAAGCTTTATGGCGATCCAGAACGTTTCCAAGCTGTTTCTCTACACTTGGTTAAATGGTAAATATAAATCCACTGGTATGTCCCCAATCAAAAACAATTGATCCACCGAAATCAGCATCATTTGTTTCTCCGCTTACGTGTTTGGCTTTGTTCCAGGAAAAATCTGAACAGGGATTTTTTAATGGCTGTAAATGCCTTGCGTAAAACGGTGACCTCTTGTGATTCAGTTATACCTAGCAATTTTGTTAAATATTTCATACAATATAAAGTACATGAAATTATCAATTTGTGTAGACCATAGCTTGCAGCATATTTGATAATTGAACAGGATGGATGAAACCTGCAACATGCTCTCCACCAAAAAACTTTTAGCCCAACAATGCCAATAATGACTCTCATCAAAATCCTATTTTTATGCAAGATACATAATACAGGCGATCATATATTATTAACTTGAAAATGAGCAAAACCGTTAATGAAAATATTGGGTGAAGTGTGTTTTGCTATCGTTCTTGCGCATTGCTATTTCGATAAAGTGGAATAAGATTTCCTTTGACTTAATCATTGGGTTTAAGAAGATTAAGGTATAGAGGATTTTAATTCATAACTAGTCAAGCGAAAGATTCAATTTCATACCCAGTGTTTATGAAGCACATCCTCACAGCACTTCTATCGGAGTGGAATGGCAGTGTAGCACGGTACTCTGTCACAAGGCTTCAGTATAGTGCTGACATCACCATAGCCTAAAATTTCGATAATGTAAATCTTTTCCGAAATAGATGCACAGCATTTATAGCGTAAACCTTTTTCTAGATCAGATGCGTAATACTTATAGTGTAAACCTTTTCTGGATCAGATGCGTAATACTTATAGTGTAAACTTTTTCTGGATCAGATGCGTAATACTTATAGTGTAAACCTTTTTCTAGATCAGATGCGTAATACTTATGGTGTAAACCTTTTCTGGATCAGATGCGTAATACTTATAGTGTAAACCTTTTCTGGATCAGATGCGTAATACTTATAGTGTAAACCTTTTCTGGATCAGATGCGTAATACTTATAGTGTAAACCTTTTCTGGATCAGATGCGTAATACTTATAGTGTAAACCTTTTCTGGATCAGATGCGTAATACTTATAGTGTAAACTTTTTCTGGATCAGATGCATAATACTTATAGTGTAAACCTTTTCCGGATCAGATGCGTAATACTTATAGTGTAAACCTTTTCTGGATCAGATGCGTAATACTTATAGTGTAAACCTTTTCTAGATCAGATGCGTAATACTTATAGTGTAAACCTTTTCTGGATCAGATGCGTAATACTTATAGTGTAAACCTTTTCTAGATCAGATGCGTAATACTTATAGTGTAAACCTTTTCTGGATCAGATTTGCAGCATTTACAGTGTAAACCATTTCTGGATCAAATGCACTGCATTTATAGCATTTCTGGATCAGATGCACATATATAGCATAAACCTTTTCAATATTTATAATGTAAATCTTTTCTGGACCAGATTTGCATTTATAGCGTAAATCTTTTCTGGATCAAATTCACAGCATTTATAGCGTAAATATTTTCTGGATCAAATTTGCAGCAATTATAGCGTAAATATTTTCTGGATCAGATTCACAATATTTATAACGTAAACCTTTTCTGGATCAGATGTGTAATATTCATTAAGAGACAATGATATGATCTATCTATGTATGCATTTGTGATATTCATTCCTCAGCAACTTATGTAGATAAACACAACTACAATGTCCTTTGAGTAGTCAGTATAGAATATGATAGGTTTTTTATCCCTGAACTTCCAAGCCTTAAATGAATGCTGTCATACGTGCACGGAAACAATTATTTGGGCGATATCCACAAGCTGGTATCCTAGCTGCATGACCTTCCATAGATCAACTAATCTGCTTTAATATATAGACCTGTACACAAACCAAATTTACCCACTTACACTTTCCATTTTAATAACTTTCCATGAAAAAGAAATTCGTCTGTTGAGTAAAGAAATAACTAAGGCTGAAATTAGAAATAACTGCATGCAAGTAAATCAAGTTGAAAGTAACTCAAGTTGAGTTCATATTAGAAGTACATGTAACTCGTATTGAGTTCATATTAGAAGTAACTCAAATTGAGTTCATATATAATAAGAGTAAGTCAGGTTGAGCTCAACATTCAGTAAAAATAGACTGATACATCTGGTGTTTGTAATAAAACAAGACCTTTTTTAACGAAACTGTATATTTACAATACAGCTGATTATCAAGATATTTAGCTACTGATACGCTTACTATGTTTTCGAGAAGATATTTTTTTTTCACTTCATGTTTTCTGTCCACATCTAAATAAATTCCAAACAAACATTTCTAAGGTAAAACACATGATAAAACATATAAATATTTCTCCAATCTATGTTGCTATCCTGAATTGCCAATCACTGCTGTGAAATGTGAGGTTATGGGTCAGAATTACAGCAGGACTAGGGGTACCTGCTAACATCTAAACCATCTGGGGGTACCTGCTAACATCTAAACCATCTGGGGGCACCTGCTAACATCTAAACCATCTGGTTCACAGATTAAAGGTTAGGATCCTGAGGGGTAGCTAGCTGAGAGTGGGAGAGGCTAAAGGTTCAGGGAGGGGCTGAGGGCACCTGCTAAAATCTAAACCATCTGGTTCACAGATTAAAGGTTAGGATCCTGAGGGGTAGCTGGCTGAGAGTGGGAGAGGCTAAAGGTTCAGGGAGGGGCTGGGGGCACCTGCTAACATCTAAACCATCTGGTTCACAGATTAAAGGTTAGGATCCTGAGGGGTAGCTAGCTGAGAGTGGGAGAGGCTAAAGGTTCAGGGAGGGGCTGGGGGTACCTGCTAACATCTAAACCATCTGGTTCACAAATTAAAGGTGAGGATTCTGAGGGGTAGCTGGCTGAGAGTGGGAGAGGGGCTAAAGGTTGAGGGAGGGGCTGGGAGTGGGGGGTGCTAACATACAGGGCCGGGATTGAGTGTGGGGGAGAAGCTGAAGTGCAACAGAGGAGAATGAATGAGGTAGGGGGAGGAGCTCAAGGGAGGGGGGATAAGGGGTATTGCTTGTCTTCAACCAACTTATCTCAGGATAAATGATGTGTCAATATTTATCATTCCACAAACACATCTATTTAGCAGATCAAACAGGAGCAGTCTACCTGACTGTGATGACTATCTCTACACACAGAATCACCATGTTCTACACCCATCTACATGGGGTTTAATGGGAGCAATTTATACTACAAGTAATAATACAGACAGTGATTAATTCAAATATTTCTCATCACAAATAAATCTATTACTTTATCAAATCTTTCCCAATCTACCTGCTGAGTTAAGTGGCCATTCAAACAGATAATCTTGTAAGTTATCTATAAACTTCCCAGAGCAGGTGAATCTGCTGGGCACATACCAATATCCAGTACTCTGTCTGATCATAGGGCTAAGGTAGCCGGGAAATACAGAGAAATAAGATCGAGAAAATAATGACACAAGTTGGGCGAAAAGACTGGACGTATTCAGAATGGGATTTGAGAAGAGTAGTATATGGTTAAGAGGTAGAAAAGGAAACACAATTAGAAAGAGCAGAGGGAAGAAAGCATTAAGGAGTGGAAAACTGAAGTGATATGGAGAAAGAGAGGAAAGAAAAAGGAGCAGAAAGGATGAGGATACTATACAAAAATAGAAATATAGAAAGAATACGAACACAGAAGAAATTGATGAGGAGGGAGGGATGAAGAAAGGAATACATAGGCTGGGAAAGCATTGAGATGGATGAGACGGAAATGGGGGGGAGGGGGGGGGGGAGAAGACAGAAAGAATAAAACAGATGTGGATAAGTATCAATGGTAGAGAGGGAGGAGGGAGGAGAGACAGAAGGGGGTGAAGAAAAACAAGGATTCGTGTGGAAATATAACCTCAGTCACAATAAGGATCTGTCCATAGATTATATCTCTGTTAACATGTTTATGTCAGTTCTGTTACATTAATCTGCACCCCAACAGCAGTCCCAAACGTCAATCTAAATTTATCTCAGGTACAAGGTACATGCTCAATCATTTTTTATTTAATTCTGACAATTTTTTTTCTGTATTCTTTTCCCATTATATATACACAGTCCTATGACTCTGTGAAATAGTTCCTGCTATTATTTCATCAATCATCTATTAAATGCCAAACATATCAAAATGATCATAAAATTCTGATGAGATATAAATAGTTTTGTTACAATGTACCAACAAATCACTTACAAGGTGTATGTTGTCAACATTGATTCAGATATCTATCAATTTCATAGAAGTCAGTGTCATATCATAAATACCGTATTTCTCCTGACGTAAGCCCTTCTCGATTTATTTGTAGAAGATGGTAATATTTGCTTTTATATTTAGCTTTTAATTCCTCTGATCAAGGTCTTTATTCAGTATTGTTTTGAAAGGAATATTTCTATAACTTGTATCTGTAAACTCTGTTAAAAAGGGGACAGGATTAACCTGAGTGTGGTAACTACGGTGTGGTAACTACGGTAATTATGAATCAATAGATTATGATCTGGAAAATGAAAACTACATCCATCTCCACTACATTACCTGATCCTAAGTAATTATAGCTCCCAATCTCATTACTAAACAGTTAAACATCCCTCCGACTCCCTAGGGTCTCATCTCTGGGTAATGATAAACAAAATGTTTTACAGTGGATTCTGAATCCTTAGGGATCTGTTTAACAGTAGCATACAACTCATATCTACATTTAACTCTTGGGCCTTTGTGAACTTGACATGGATAGATGTATTTTCCTCATACAAAGGAGCACAAAAACACATTGACTATTCTGTTTATTATACACATTGAATATCCTGTTTATCTGACAAATTGAATATTCTGTTTATCTGACAAATTGAATTTTCTGTTTATCTGACACATTGAAGATTCTCTTTTTCTCAGATACATTGAATATCCTGTTTATCTGACACATTGAATATTCTTTTATTTGACACATTGAATATTCTCTTTATCTGACACATTGAATATCCTGTTTATCGTACACATTAATGTTCTTGTTTATCTGACACATTGAATATTCTGTTTATCTGACACATTAAATATTATGTTTTTCTCATGATTAGTTCAAATGTAATGAAAAATTATATCAAATTCAAAATGCATTTTCAGCAAATAGATGGTATGGTGTGAAACTATACCTCCTGTAAAACTGAAGGGAACAGGACAGTTAGAACAATAGGAGAGGCAGGGGTGCTGATTGATATATTTACGGTAACCTGGCACCCAGGGAAATTATGATGTCAATGTACAGGAGAGGCAGGGTGCTGATTGATATATTTACGATACTCTGGCACCCAGGGAAACTGTGATGTCATTGGACAGGAAGGCAGAAAGTAATTTTGTGAATGGGCAAGGGTCATTTATAATGTAAACATGTCATAGTCATACATCACCAGGACCCTATCAAAGCCATCAAAGCCTGGCATTCTGGGATCATGTGGAACACTTAATTGTCAACATTGTTTACTTAAAGTGATTCTTTTAATTGAAAGTAAATATTTATTTCATTTTGCTTACAACAATTATGGTGTTTCCAAAGTCACATTAATGTCATTTTATATAGAGCACAGACAGGACAGCAAGCAACATCACCCACCACACACCACCTCCTACAGGTCTGACAGTACATCACCCACCACACAACACCTCCTACAGGTCTGAAAGTACATCATCCACCACACACCACCTCCTACAGGTCTGACAGTACATCACCCACCACACACCACCTCCTACAGGTCTGAAAGTACATCACCCACAACACAACACCTCCTACAGGTCTGACAGTACATCACCCACAACACACCACCTCCTACAGGTCTGACAGTACATCACCCACCACACACCACCTCCTACAGGTCTGACAGTACATCACCCACAATACACCACCTCCTACAGGTCTGACAGTACATCACCCACAACACAACACCTCCTACAGGTCTGACAGTACATCACCCACAACACACCACCTCCTACAGGTCTGACAGTACATCACCCACCACACACCACCTCCTACAGGTCTGACAGTACATCACCCACCACACACCACCTCCTACAGGTCTGACAGTACATCACACACCACCTCCTACAGGTCTGACAGTACATCACCCACAACACACCACCTCCTACAGGTCTGACAGTACATCATCCACCACACACCACCTCCTACAGGTCTGACAGTACATCACCCACCACACACCACCTCCTACAGGTCTGACAATACATCACCCACCACACACCACCGCCTACAGGTCTGACAGTACATCACCAGCACACAACACCTCCTACAGGTCTGACAGTACATCACCCAACACACAACATCTCCTACAGGTCTGACAGTACATCACCCACCACACTCCATCTCCTAAAGGTCTGACAGTACATCACCCACCACACACCACCTCCTACAGGTCTGACAGTACATCATACTCCAGTACCAGACTCCTAAAGGTCTGACAGTACATCATACTCCAGTACCAGACTCCTAAAGGTCTGACAGTACATCATACTCCAGTACCAGACTCCTAAAGGTCTGACAGTACATCATACTCCAGTATAGGACTCCTAAAGGTCTGACAGTACATCATACTCCAGTACCAGACTCCTAAAGGTCTGACAGTACATCATACTCCAGTATTGGACTCCTAAAGGTCTGACAGTACATCATACTCCAGTATTTGACTCCTTAAGGTCTGACAGTACATCATACTCCAGTACCAGACTCCTAAAGGTCTGACAGTACATCATACTCCAGTATTTGACTCCTTAAGGTCTGACAGTACATCATACTCCAGTATCGGACTCCTAAAGGTCTGACAGTACATCATACTCCAGTATCGGACTCCTAAAGGTCTGACAGTACATCATACTCCAGTATTAGACTCCTAAAGGTCTGACAGTACATCATACTCCAGTATCGGACTCCTAAAGGTTTGACAGTACATCATACTCAGGTATTGGACTCCTAAAGGTCTGACAGTACATCATACTCCAGTATTAGACTCCTAAAGGTCTGACAGTACATCAAACTCCAGTATCGGACTCCTAAAGGTCTGACAGTACATCATACTCCAGTATTGGACTCCTAATGGTCTGACAATACATCATACTCCAGTATAGGACTCCTAAAGGTCTGACAGTACATCATACTCCAGTATAGGACTCCTAAAGGTCTGACAGTTCATCATACTCCAGTATAGGACTCCTAAAGGTCTGACAGTTCATCATACTCCAGTATAGGACTCCTAAAGGTCTGACAGTTCATCATACTCCAGTATTAGACTCCTAAAGGTCTGACAGTTCATCATACTCCAGTATTAGACTCCTAAAGGTTTGACAGTACATCATACTCCAGTATAGGACTCCTAAAGGTCTGACAGTACATCATACTCCAGTACCAGACTCCTAAAGGTCCGACAGTACATCATACTCCAGTATTGGACTCCTAAAGGTCTGACAGTACATCATACTCCAGTATTAGTCTCCAAAAGGTCTGACAGTACATCATACTCCAGTATTAGTCTCCAAAAGGTCTGACAGTACATCATACTCCAGTACCAGACTCCTAAAGGTCTGACAGTACATCATACTCCAGTACCAGACTCCTTAAGGTCTGACAGTACATCATACTCCAGTATAGGACTCCTAAAGGTCTGACAGTACATCATACTCCATTATTAGACTCCTAAAGGTCTGACAGTACATCATAATCCAGTATTAGACTCCTAAAGGTCTGACAGTACATCATACTCCAGTACCAGACTCCTAAAGGTCTGACAGTACATCATACTCCAGTATTGGACTCCTAAAGGTCTGACAGTACATCATACTCCAGTATTGGACTCCTAAAGGTCTGACAGTACATCATACTCCAGTATTGGACTCCTTAAGGTCTGACAGTACATCATACTCCAGTATTGGACTCCTAAAGGTCTGACAGTACATCATACTCCAGTATTGGACTCCTAAAGGTCGGACAGTACATCATACTCCAGTACCAGACTCCTAAAGGTCTGACAGTACATCATACTCCAGTACCAGACTCCTAAAGGTCTGACAGTACATCATACTCCAGTATTAGTCTCCAAAAGGTCTGACAGTACATCATACTCCAGTATTGGACTCCTAAAGGTCTGACAGTACATCATACTCCAGTATTGGACTCCTAAAGGTCTGACAGTACATCATACTCCAGTACCAGACTCCTAAAGGTCTGACAGTACATCATACTCCAGTACCAGACTCCTAAAGGTCTAACAGTACATCATACTCCAGTATTGGACTCCTAAAGGTCTGACAGTACATCATACTCCAGTACCAGACTCCTAAAGGTCCGACAGTACATCATACTCCAGTACCAGACTCCTAAAGGTCCGACAGTACATCATACTCCAGTACCAGACTCCTAAAGGTCTGACAGTACATCATACTCCAGTATCTGACTCCTAAAGGTCCGACAGTACATCATACTCCAGTACCAGACTCCTAAAGGTCTGACAGTACATCATACTCCAGTATTGGACTCCTAAAGGTCTGACAGTACATCATACTCCAGTACCAGACTCCTAAAGGTCTGACAGTACATCATACTCCAGTATTGGACTCCTAAAGGTCTGACAGTACATCATACTCCAGTATTGGACTCCTAAAGGTCTGACAGTTCATCATACTCCAGTATAGGACTCCTAAAGGTCTGACAGTACATCATACTCCAGTATTGGACTCCTAAAGGTCTGACAGTACATCATACTCCAGTACCAGACTCCTAAAGGTCTGACAGTACATCATACTCCAATATTAGACTCCTAAAGGTCTGACAGTACATCATACTCCAGTATTGGACTCCTAAAGGTCTGACAGTACATCATACTCCAGTATTGGACTCCTAAAGGTCCGACAGTACATCATACTCCAGTATAGGACTCCTAAAGGTCTGACAGTACATCATACTCCAGTACCAGACTCCTAAAGGTCTGACAGTACATCATACTCCAGTATAGGACTCCTAAAGGTCTGACAGTACATCATACTCCAGTATAGGACTCCTAAAGGTCCGACAGTACATCATACTCCAGTATAGGACTCCTAAAGGTCTGACAGTACATCATACTCCAGTACCAGACTCCTAAAGGTCTGACAGTACATCATACTCCAGTATAGGACTCCTAAAGGTCTGACAGTACATCATACTCCAGTACCAGACTCCTAAAGGTCGGACAGTACATCATACTCCAGTACCAGACTCCTAAAGGTCCGACAGTACATCATACTCCAGTATTGGACTCCTAAAGGTTTGACAGTACATCATACTCAGGTATTGGACTCCTAAAGGTTTGACAGTACATCATACTCCAGTATTGGACTTCCAAAAGTCTGACAATGTACCAAACTCCAAAAATCGAATGTGAACATGTACATGTTCTTTATGTTCATGGTAATATTTTAAGATCACAAAAGAAGATTTAAAACAGAGGTTTATATATTAAGTACAGCCCGAAATGTCTCGGCCAATCAAGAGATGTTAAATACAAGCAATATTTCAAGTCAGTATAATGTTATACAAGTATGTTATTCAGTAAGTATAATAAGGGGCAAAGTATCTAGGAGAAAGAACAGCCCAAAAGTTTTAGCAATTTGACTGCAACCTAAGAGTTCAGACATTTTATTTCTGAAAACATAGTGTAGACGGACACATGGAAAATTGCACAAAAGTAGATTCTTAATGATCAATTTTTCCTTTCATTTGTCCTGTGTACTTTTATTACAATGTCATACATACACAACAGATTTTATATCCTGTTTATTTCAGACACAAGTTGAATACCCTGTTTCTCTTGATTATCATATTTTATAATTTTCTATACATGTATTTTTTAATAACAGAATGACTTGAAGAAATGATGATTTTACAAGGTCAGCAGAATCGTCCTGACTTTTAAGCCAGTGATCTACATTACATATTAAATCCACAACTTAACTGTGTTAATGCTTTCAATATTAGATAAAATCTTGTCACTGTCTATGACACAAGGTGTAACCTTAACATGCACCAACTCTTACGGTTCAGGTCAACGAACCGCATATCTTCAAACCTACAATTAATTAAGACTCAACCATTATAGATGTTACGCTAGCAGCTACCCATTGTACGAGCTGCCAATGACGGGTTTAATCCTTTTACAAGTTGTCGAGTTAGTGGTGGGAATACTAAGGAACCATAGAAATAAAACGTAAACAAGATTCCGTACCCTTCTCTCTGAGTGTTCAGTGCTGTTGATGGTGTGACAAGAATAAGTTGTTTTTGGAGTGTGTATTCCCCGATCATTAATTGTGTAGATGTCGATTAGCAGAGTCTTGTTGTCTCCCGGCTAATAGCATGGTTTACTGTTGATAAACCTGGAGGGATTTACTAACATAGAAAACACGTTAAAAAGCTACCTAGTGTATTCCAGAATATTCATAAGAGATTATTTCTAGGTACGACTTGTAGAATGTGTTCAGAATGGAGACATGCAGCTTAATAAAATATAGGGAATTTTAACAAAAGTACACGTATAAATGGTTTAACACTGAACAGTGGTCGGGCATCAAAACAATAAACCTATCAATCAAAACGGCCTAGTCTCTGCCACAAGCTTGCGGATGATACAAAGTCTCAATAAGAAACGAGCATTAGAGTCTTATCACTATAAGCAGCCCTCGATTATCAGGAGAAAAGTGTCATCAAATAGGGCTTAAAAGGCACTGAGCAACGACTATCAAGGGCTTATTCAGGGTTGTACAGGAAGTTTGCTATGAATGTCAAGGCCTTTTTAGAGCAATTTTGTCAGCTAGAAAACCACAAATTTGGTAGTTAAGCAAACATAAAACCATGCACTCAAACAAACAAATAAGGACTTTTCCTCGGGGTGTTTTTGAGTGAAATTTGACCTTTCCCTCAGGATGTTTTTCAGTAAATTTTGACCTTTTCCTCGGGGTGCTTTGAGTAAAATTTGACCCTTTCCTCAGGATGTTTTTCAGTAAAATTTGACCTTTTCCTCAAGATGTTTTTCAGTAAAATTTGACCTTTTCCTCAGGGTGTTTTTCAGTAAAATTTAACCTTTTCCTCAGGGTGTTTTTCAGTAAAATTTGACCTTTTCCTCAGGGTGTTTTTCAGTAAAATTTGACCTTTTCCTCAGGGTGTTTTTCAGCAAAATTTGACCTTTTCCTCAAGGTGTTTTTCAGTAAAATTTGACCTTTTACTCAGGATGTTTTTCAGTAAAATTTGGCCTTTTCTCTAGGGTGTTTTTCAGTAAAATTAGGCCTATTGAAGTTTTTGCAACACCATGGTCACAGGGAAGGTCTAGAGATGATAGCAAGGCATGTACATTAAACCTTGTTGAGACGTAACGGTACAAGCACAAGTCCTGTACTTGTTGCTGCTTCCGTAGGATTTCAGAGTTACTGATCTTGGTTTTATTCCCCTTAGAGCTACAACTCTTTTACGCATCCAACAGATTACTTCATATTTAGATGTTTTGTCATATTCAAGGCCCATTTTGATACTTTTAAAGCATATTTGTCAAATTTAGGGACTTTTCATGAGATTAAGGTCTTTTCAAATCAATTAAATCCTTGTTTTACTGACTCGTATATAAGCCTGTTATTCAAACAAGGGTTATTAACAAGATACAGATTATTGAACACAGGCTGATGGTTAAGCGAGGGTTTCCAATGAGCAGAAGCTAATTACTGAACAAGGATATAAAAGAAACAAACATGAAGAATGAGCCGGCCTTCTCATCTTACAGTGGAAAAATTGTAATAATTTGTACCAAATTTGTAAATGTATTTGTCATGCAGAATGTCCAAAGTATAATAAAACACAGACTTCTACTCACAGAGCTATTTCATACAACTGTCAAGGTTCAGTGGGAACAGATTGGTCATAAATTATCTATTATATTCTGTTACATTGCTTAAGTGAAAAAAACATATATATCATTGAGAAAAAATGTCGGCCTCCGACTCCCAGTGTCTGATTTGTGTGGTTTGATAGCTTCTTAGTAGGTGGTTAACATTTAGTACCGCGATATAATTTGGTGCTGAGAACAAAATATATGCGACTCCCATGTCTCTGTTTTTGTGAGTCAATGTCTGGTTGATTATAATCAAAGTGCTGCAAAAAAATGTCTGTATCCTATAGGGTCAGATTGAGTAGTTCCTTGACAAGTCAGAACATTTAGTACCTATATAATAATGATAATAGCGTAAAAATATGTTTTCTGAGAACCGACAATTTGTTTTATGACAACTTGAAAGTAGTAACGACTTCGACTGTGAAGCTGGTGAGAAGGCGCCATTTCTATTTACGAGAATCAAATGTCCAATGTGCGATACTATGTCTATACCTACCTAGCCTGGGTCGTAACTGTCCGCAATGATTACCGCAGCCATTACTATGGCTTTGCCCTAATCAAACCAGCGTTCTATATCCTTCTCAGAAAACCCGATATTTGGGGAACCCTTTCTACTTCAGTTTATACAATATACATACTCTGTGGTGATACAACATTCTCAATTTGTTTCTAGTGATTCTGTTTTCCTACATTCAAGGAAATCTAACACCTATAGACCTAATTTTGTTTTTGATAACATATATCCTTTTCAGTTTCCGTAATTTTATACCAGGGTCTAGGTCTTCAGTTCAATAATCGTGCAAATTGTCTTCCCAATCACTCCACACTTTCTCTCATTTTTAGTTTTTATCAATATATTTTTAAACTGAATTTTGTCCATCATATTCAACTTATGTATTACCTGAACACAAATAAAGATGTATATCATTACCACTGGTTTACATATACTCACACAAATTGACAGTAATATATTCATCACCTGTGACCATCAATAGTTTTAATTTTAAAGTCAGTGGACGGATTTTGAGTAAAGGAAAAACAATTTCATTTTCTCTTAAATATGAGCAGCTCATGATCAGCTGTTCCAAACAAGTGTTTTTATTTCAGCTAGGGCATGGATAAAATCATTTCAACAGTGACTGAATGACAGCCAATGAATTTCAATGGTGCAAAAATTGGTTTTACGAATGAATGAAAACAAATTACAGAATGATAACTCAATCAAATAGCTGAGAAAATGAAACTGATATTCAAATTATCAAATCATTAATTACATTTTTAATATTGCAGTGTTAATACTTGTCAATGACATAAAGAAAATAGTGAGTTTTTCTTTTTACGAGATTTATGAGATCATGAATCCTCACCCACAACTCCTAAAGCTGATACAATGGAGACTGAAAATGAATTCCACTGAAAGTTGCCGACCTGCTGAACACGTTTCCTGTTTCTACTTTCTCTTTTACAGTTATCACCTTACCACACAGCCAGTATCTCATCTCCCTCTAAAAGATCAAAAGTGGAAAGAAGAAATCTTGTCTCCTTCCTGTAAGGTTGAATAAAGGATGTCTGAGCCAGAGGTCATACCAAGGTCAAACCCATACTGCAGCAATCCAATCTAATAAAGGAAACATTTGTTTGAGGTCAAGGTTAAAGGTCATGGGTCGCAGCCCCAGCCCACTTGTGAATCTGATTGGTGCAGTGATTTGTCTACAAAAGATGATACTCTTGTCACTTATTTGTTCATTTGTACGAAATTGGATTTCAACAATTTATCTCTAATTGCTCTCGCACTGGGGGGTCAAACTGTTAGTAAAATCCACCGGCATTTAGAGTCAATCGCTTCCAACATCTTCAACTTCACTAACAAATCAAATTACAGTGAAATGCCAGAGGCACAACTTATTATCACTGAATATTTCTCAACATGGTGGACCTCCCAATTGAATTTTCATCCAAAAAGGAGCTTTGTCTAGATTGAATTAAGGCAAGGAGCAAGGGAATGCCAGCCATAAAACTGGGATTATTTAATTACAAATACTTCAACATCTTGTAATTCTGTGCACGTCATCCGAGTACTCTGGGCTATAGATGCTGTAAAACCAGAGGAAAGTGCTTAGGTGACAGTATATGGTAGGCACGCATGATGTCGGTCCTTCTCTCTGTATTACTGACTTAATCTTCCTTACTTGTTTATGGTACTCAGACAATTCAAAAAAATTACATGATTTGATTTATTTACATTCAAATGCAAGTCACATGGTCACGAGGGTAAGTCAAATGATTGTAAATTCATTAGTATTCATGACCTTATAAGGACAAAATAATCGAGAAGCTGAAACTGACACCTGCATGTTGAATGGAATGACAAATGCTGCATCGTAAAAGGCAGCTAATACTCTGGGTTTTCTTTTGATTTCCTTAGGAAGTAAAAAATAATCAGGCTTTTATGTATACCTTTCCTTTGTCACCACTTCATGTAAATATCTCATTATCATACTTACTGTACAACTTGTCATACCTGTACATTGTGTCACCATTTACTTGTGATCATTTATTTCATATCTTGGCACCTTAGCTATTATCCCTTGTCATCACTTACTGTACATCTTGTCATCACTTATTGTACATGTTGTCATCACTTATTGTACATCTTGTCACCATAAACTGCCAACATGTACACCTTGTCATCAATTACTATACAACTTGTCATCAGTTACTGTACATTTTGTCATCACTTATTGTACATCTTGTCATCACTTATTGTACATCTTGTCATCACTTATTGTACATCTTGTCACCATAAACTGAACATGTACACCTTGTCATCACTTACTGTTCATTTTGTCATCACTTACTGTATATCTTGCCATCACTTACTGTACATGTACATTTTGTCATCACTTATTGTACATCTTGTCATCACTTATTGTACATCTTGTCATCACTTATTGTACATCTTGTCACCATAAACTGAACATGTACACCTTGTCATCACTTACTGTACATTTTGTCATCACTTACTGTATATCTTGCCATCACTTACTGTACATCTTGTCATCACTTACTGTACATGTACATCTTGTCATCACTTACTGTACACCCTGTTATCATTAACTGTACATCTTGTCATCACTTACTGTACACCCTGTCATCACTTACTGTACACATTGCCATCCCTTACTGTACATGTCATCATTTACTGTTCATATAAATCTTGGCATCACTTACTGTACACCCTGTCATCACTTACTGTACACATTGGCATCACTTACTGTACACATTGGCATCACTTACTGTACACCCTGTCATCACTTACTGTACACATTGGCATCACTTACTGTACACATTGGCATCACTTACTGTACACATTGGCATCACTTACTGTACACCCTGTCATCACTTACTGTACACATTGGCATCACTTACTGTACACCCTGTCATCACTTACTGTACACCCTGTCATCACTTACTGTACACATTGGCATCACTTACTGTACATGTCATCATTTACTGTTCATATAAATCTTGGCATCAATTACTGTACACCCTGTCATCACTTACTGTACACATTGGCATCACTTACTGTACACATTGGCATCACTTACTGTACAAATTGTCATCATTTTTGGTACATGTACATCTTGTCATCACATATTTTACAACTTGTCATCATTAACGGATATCTTGTCATCATAAATACATTTTGTCATCATACACTGTACATTTTTTCATTATATTATGTACATGACATCTTGTCATTATAAACTGTACATCTTATTATCAATTACTGTATATCGTGAGGTTAAAATGCATATAGCATTTCAAATGAACCCTTCTAGCATACATACCAAACAACTTTTTATATTTGTTATTTTGAGCGAATGTCATGGGATTGTGCTCAGATTTAAAGAAACAGCCAAGGAGTGTGACGTAAAATATCTACCACAGCAGGTTCACTATATAGAATCCTACTCAAAAATCCATACAAAAGTTTACACGTTATAGTCAGTAAACAAAAACGAAAACTTATCTAATGAGATCATTATGTACAGAAATAGATTTTGGAAGACGTCTTGTTTTTAGATTTTTCAAAGCAAGATTTTATAAAAAGATTCTTCTTTATGCAGGATGATATTTAAATACATTTAGGTTTTGTATATTGACAAATACATTTCCGACTTTTCCATGCATAAGGAGTGACTGCCGAAAACCAAATTTATCCATTACGGTTCTCTGTTGGGAGGAGTACCATTATCAGGAAGCTGGGGGAGGGGGAAGTACTGGTGATGGGAGCCCATTCATTCAACCTTTATGGACACACAGTAAAACTTGTTCTGTCAAACTCATATGACCTGAAGTCCCTTTTTAATATTGAAGCATTTTGTTTGTCCCAAAATTAACACTTAACATTCAAATAATTTCCAAGATTACAATAGCCACCGGGCTCGCAACTCATGCCAAACTTGTGGAGTCACCTGAGGCCTAAGTGTTGAGTCAGCAGGGACCACTTGTGGTGTCACAAGGCCTAAGTGTTGAGTCAGCAGGGACCACTTGTGGTGTCACAAGGCCTAAGTGTTGAGTCAGTAGGGACCACTTGTGGTGTCACAAGGCCTAAGTGTTGAGTCAGCAGGGACCACTTGTGGAGTCACTAGGCCTAAGTGTTGAGTCAGCAGGGACCACTTGTGGAGTCACAAGGCCTAAGTGTTGAGTCAGCAGGGACCACTTGTGGAGTCACTAGGCCTACTAAGTGTTGAGTCAGCAGGGACCACTTGTGGTGTCGCAAGGCCTAAGTGTTGAGTCAGCAGGGAACACTTGTGGAGTCGCAAGGCCTAAGTGTTGAGTCAGCAGGGACCACTTGTGGAGTCGCCGAATCCACTTATTGTGACTCCATAGACACTTTGTGGAGACTTTATAAGCTGCGTTTGCGGAGGCACCATGGCCCACATTGAAGAAACAAGGACAAACCAATTTTTTGCAGCTACCATCACTCTGGGCCAGTAATAAAGATATTTTTAAAAGTAATATATTTCGTTAAGTTATTAGTATGAAATACTGGTGATTGTTGACCAGTTTTAGTATATAAACTATCAACTTGTCACTCAGGTTGATGATCGTCCTCTATATACACAGGAGGCCCGACATGCCTGCCGATGCCCTTCCCCGTTCTGCCACTGTCTCTACTACAGAAAGCTCTTTCCTACAATTATATCAGTAAATTCAATTTGGCTTGTTTTGATAAAAGAGCGTGATGGACTATTAGATGAGATGTTTGGGAAGCCTGTGAGATTCTCTCTAGTCTAATCTAATGACATCGCTGGAAAATGTTCCTTACTATTAAAAACACTTTACATACATCTGTAAAAAAACAAAGTGTTGCAAGCTTTCAAAACCAAAATTTTCACAAAATTTCAATTTTCTTCATATTTTTCAATTCACTCATCAAATTACTAGCAATTTCGTTTTTCTACCGATAAATAATTCTTCTGATCCAAATTTGAAAGTCTCGTGTTAAAAACACTGTAATTAAACTTTTAAAATATGTCTGTAAGCTGATAGTACTTTGTATAAAATTACTCAAAACATGCTTTTCTAACTATTAGCATGTTCACGCATTCCTAGACTCCAAATTCAATTAGCTTTACAAGATATAACAGCAAATTTCAAAATGTGACTATTGAAAATGTTTGGAACATTATGGATCCTTCTAGTCTGTAAGTGGTCAACTTGAATTTTCTATTGATAAGTTTCATATTGAATTTTGATCATTTAAAGATTGTTAGATAAAAGAGACTAAATTATAAAACATGCTATTTTTAACAACTTCTTGTGTTTTGTAACTTTACTACAGGTTTGTGTATTCAACTCATATACCCCTGAAATTTCATAATGAACTTTTTTAATCTTTGATTGGAAGAGTTCAATTATGTCTTCATGGGATAATGAGGTAACTCACCCCTACATATCTAAAATGAATGAGCCAATTCTCTCATTTGGTAAGGTTCGGATCTGCCATAACAAAGGGAAGTAACTCATAAATCATGTAACAGGACAAGAGGACAGGGATCTGTGCATGCCATACCTTGGGTACAACTCATGGAATTTTAGATCCTCTATCCTGCCCAACTTGGTACGCATTGCAGGAAATACTTCATTCTTACATCAATTAAATGCAACAACAAAATATCACTAGAAACAAACCTTTGAGCTCTGAATATATAATCTCTTAAATGAGACGGCCGCTGTGGCCGAGTGGTTAAGGTGTCCCACCATTCTAAAACGAGCCCTACACCTCTGGGTTATGGGTTCGAAACCCATGTGGGGCAGCTGCTAGGTACTGACCATAAGCTAGTGGTTTTTCTATGGGTACTCTGACTTTCCTCTGCCTCCAAAACCTGGCACGCCCTTAAATATTGACTCTGGCTGTTGATAGGACGTAAAACAAAAATAAACTGAACTAAACAGATCTTAAATGAGATTTCCAAGTTTGTAAACAAAACCTGTGTAGTACATACATAAAGCTGAAACAAGAGAAATGTTCTATGAAGACACAAGTCTGCCCTTACATAGGTAAATGGAGGAATTTGTAATAGTTCCACCATTTGGGTGTAGGCATTCACATTTACCTAGGCCATGTGATAATTGTTTTTGACAGAGTGACAGATATTGTCTCCCTTTAATGGAATGTAATCTAAAATGAATGTCACAAAAATGTATTGATCTCAAATACCCAGGACTTGTAGTCTCCAATACACTTCTTACAGTTTCAAATTGATCCTCAAGAAAACTTTGTTTCTATAATTGTGTACACTGAGTCAGAAATAGCTGTCGGTAAATTTTGTGATTAAGGCTCGATGGCCCCGATCTGAAATAAAAGAAAGTGTATTTTTGAAAAATATGTGGGCAAGAGCTGATCATAATATCACAAACTTCTTTTTTTCATCAAAAACTGTTTTGTAAGAATTGGTGATTGACCTCTGTGAGGTACATGACATTAAAAGTACATTGTAGATGTTGAAAATATACTTTTCAGTATTCTTGGTGCTGAATATTGTGGTGTTTCTAATGCTGAGTAATCCTGCTTGAAATTTTCAGGATTTCAAGCTTTTTACCTGTTAAACATTATATCTTATGACTTTGTGAACAACACTTATATTGCTGTTCATAACCTTGTTAACAACATTTATGATCTTGTTTGAACAAATGTTCACAAAATTATGAACACTACATTTTGACCTTGTGAACATTCACTGAAGTTAGTACTGAGCAACTTTTCATACAAATCATAGTAAAGATTTCTTTTTTGCGATTTTTGGAACAATTCATTTCTGCCCTTGTGAACATGTTGTTTCTGCCCTTGTGACACATGTTGTTTCTGCCTTTGTGATACATGTTGTTTCTGCCTTGTGGAACATGTTGTTTCTACCAATGTGGAACATGGTGTTTCTGTCTTTGTGGAACATGTTGTTTCTGCCCTTGTGACACATGTTGTTTCTGCCCTTGTGGAACATGGTGTTTCTGCCTTGTGGAACATGTTGTTTCTACCAATGTGGAACATGTTGTTTCTGCCCTTGTGGAACATGTTGTTTCTGCCCTTGTGACACATGTTGTTTCTGCCTTTGTGATACATGTTGTTTCTGCCTTGTGGAACATGTTGTTTCTACCAATGTGGAACATGGTGTTTCTGTCTTTGTGGAATATGTTGTTTCTGCCCTTGTGACACATGTTGTTTCTGCCCTTGTGGAACATGGTGTTTCTGCCTTGTGGAACATGTTGTTTCTACCAATGTAGAACATGGTGTTTCTGTCTTTGTGGAACATGTTGTTTCTGCCCTTGTGGAACATGTTGTTTCTGCCCTTGTGTGGAACATGTTGTTTCTGCCCTTGTGTGGAACATGGTGTTTCTGCCCTTGTGGAACATATTGTTTCTGCCCTTGTGACACATGTTGTTTCTGCCCTTGTGGAACATGTTGTTTCTGCCCTTGTGACACATGTTGTTTCTGCCTTGTGGAACATGTTGTTTCTGCCCTTGTGGAACATATTGTTTCTGCCCTTGTGTGGAACATGTTGTTTCTGCCCTTGTGTGGAACATGGTGTTTCTGCCCTTGTAGAACATGGTGTTTCTGCCCTTGTGTAAAACGAATGTCCTGCTGTGTGAAGTTTTGCTATTTCTGATTTTGTGAAAACATAACTTCAGGATTGATAAAGATTCTAATAATTTGTTTTTTCAGGATTTCAAGCTTTTTACCTGTTAAACATTATATCTTATGACTTTGTGAACAACACTTATATTGCTGTTCATAACCTTGTTAACAACATTTATGATCTTGTTTGAACAAATGTTCACAAAATTATGAACACTACATTTTGAACTTGTGAACATTCACTGAAGTTAGTACTGAGCAACTTTTCATACAAATCATAGTAAAGATTTCTTTTTTGCGATTTTTGGAACAATTCATTTCTGCCCTTGTGAACATGTTGTTTCTGCCCTTGTGACACATGTTGTTTCTGCCCTTGTGGAACATGGTGTTTCTGCCTTGTGGAACATGTTGTTTCTACCAATGTGGAACATGTTGTTTCTGCCCTTGTGGAACATGTTGTTTCTGCCCTTGTGACACATGTTGTTTCTGCCTTTGTGATACATGTTGTTTCTGCCTTGTGGAACATGTTGTTTCTACCAATGTGGAACATGGTGTTTCTGTCTTTGTGGAATATGTTGTTTCTGCCCTTGTGACACATGTTGTTTCTGCCCTTGTGGAACATGGTGTTTCTGCCTTGTGGAACATGTTGTTTCTACCAATGTAGAACATGGTGTTTCTGTCTTTGTGGAACATGTTGTTTCTGCCCTTGTGGAACATGTTGTTTCTGCCCTTGTGTGGAACATGTTGTTTCTGCCCTTGTGTGGAACATGGTGTTTCTGCCCTTGTGGAACATATTGTTTCTGCCCTTGTGACACATGTTGTTTCTGCCCTTGTGGAACATGTTGTTTCTGCCCTTGTGACACATGTTGTTTCTGCCTTGTGGAACATGTTGTTTCTGCCCTTGTGGAACATATTGTTTCTGCCCTTGTGTGGAACATGTTGTTTCTGCCCTTGTGTGGAACATGGTGTTTCTGCCCTTGTAGAACATGGTGTTTCTGCCCTTGTGTAAAACGAATGTCCTGCTGTGTGAAGTTTTGCTATTTCTGATTTTGTGAAAACATAACTTCAGGATTGATAAAGATTCTAATAATTTGTTTTAACATAATGATATGCAAAATAAACACCCCCAGATGCTTTATATGCAGGAAGGGGTGAAGAACACTTTTTTGGTATAATTTGCTTCTTATTCCTATCAAAGTCCCCGCTATATAAAGAATCAAAAACCCTGGACTCACACTGTACACTCATATGTACTTTCACTTCCAACTTCCTTGAATTATTTAAAGCACAGGTTTTTTCTAACATATACAAATATCGTTTTTGAGGTTAAAAACAGCAGGAGAAGCAATAAATAAGTTTCATAAAAACAGCAACCTCATATGTTTTGCTATAAACAGACTTCCTGCAGGAAAATAAACACAACAGAAGCCAAAGGCAAGTATGTTTGGATGGTGGGTTAAACTTCCATGGAGAGCACTCAGGCTTACTGATATATTGTTTTTGCTGAGGAGGGGTGTGAATGGAAGGGGCAGTTGTGGGAAGGGGGAAAAGTAAAGGGCATATGACAAGGTTAGGGTAGTGGTTGAGGGTAGGTATACAGTTTTGGGTATGGTGGGGGTAAATTGGTGGCTGTGGGGTGGGAATCAGCGGAGTGAATGAGAAGAGATTAGGGTAGTAGGTGTGGGTAGATATACAATTTGGGTATGGTGAGGGGGTGTATTGGCAGTTGTGGGGAGGGATTCAGTTGAGGGCATGAGAAAATATTAGGATGGTAGGTGTGGGTAGGTAAAACGTTTTGGAATGAATGTGGTGCTAGTTTGAATTGGTAATTGTGGGGAGGAATGGACAAAGAGTTTAAGTAGTAGGTAAAGTGTTGGGTAGGGTGAGGAGGTGATTGTGAGGAAGAATGGACAAAGAGTTTAAGTAGTAGGTAAAGTGTTGGGTAGGGTGAGGAGGTGATTGTGAGGAAGAATGGATAAAGAGTTTAAGTAGTAGGGAAAGTTTTGGGTAGGGTGAGGAGGTGATTGTGAGGAAGAATGGACAAAGAGTCTAAGTAGTAGGGATATGTTGGGTAGGGTGAGGAGGTGATTGTGAGGAAGAATGGACAAAGAGTTTAAGTAGTAGGGAAAGTGATGGGTAGGGTGAGGAGGTGATTGTGGGGAGGAATGGACAAAGAGTTAAAGTTGTAGGGAAAGTGCTGGGTAGGGTGAGGAGGTGATTGGTAGATTGTGGGGAGGAATGGACAAAGAGTTTAAGTAGTAGGGAAAGTGTTGGGTAGGGTGAGGAGGTGATTGTGAGGAAGAATGGACAAAGAGTTAAAGTTGTAGGGAAAGTGTTGGGTAGGGTGAGGAGGTGATTGGGTGATTGTGGGCAGGAATGGACAATGGACAAAGAGGTTACAGTAGCAGGGAAAGTGTTGGGTAGGGGGAGGAGGTGATTGCATGGGCGGTTGTGGGGAGGAATGGAACATGACAATGAGGGGGTCATGAGTTGTGGTCGATGCTTTCAGCTTGAAAGACAATGAGAAATGTACATTTACAGCAAGATTTACTATATATATAGTTTTAAATTTTACATAAATTTTGACAGTATTTTTAAAGTTTAAAACCTATTACATGTTTTCATACAAAGAAGAGTGGCTTGTCTCGCATACACAGAGATCAAGTTAAACTAATTAAAATCTTGCATTAAAAAGACAAAAAAATAAACAGCAATTCTGTATCATCTGCATTTTAAAAACAAACATGACATTGTAAATTTGACTAAAAGTGCACCAGTCTCAAGTTTTGTAGAAGAAGTAATGAGATTTTATTTTCCGACAGAACAAGCCTCTTTATTGTGACATTCGATACATTAACTGAGCAGTTTGGGAAATGAACAGGACTAATAAAGCAGCATTTGATACTGCTCAATCAATTTTTTAAACAAAATTTTAATTTCCAGGAAATCATTTTTTGAAATAAAAAAACAATCTTAAGAATTATGAATGTCTCAATGGTTATAATGCCAACCATTTCTGCAACAAACATATCATTAAAAACCGTCATCTTGTGTAAATCGTCACTAGTTTTTTTAAAGATTTAAACATAAATATCCAATCAACTATCATTCCATTCTTCCTAGGATTGCAAACGGATATTACTTGAATACAATTTTTAAATTTCAATGGTATTGATTAGGTTTTATAAGCATTTTCACTCAGTCATTCAGAAATTTGAATAGTAAAACAGGAATAAAACTAAAATTACTGTACAATATTAGAGAAATTTGTCACAGCAGGTGCTACTGAGGAGTTCTATTATTAATGTAAACTTAAACTAAATAATATCTCCTGGTCTGTCACCTACCACAGAAATATCTACTGGTCTGTCACCTACCACAGAAATATCTACTGGTCTGTCATCTACTGCAGAAATATCTACTGGTCTGTCATCTACTGCAGAAATATCTACTGGTCTGTCACCTACCACAGAAATATCTACTGGTCTGTCACCTACCACAGAAATATCTACTGGTCTGTCACCTACCACAGAGATATCTACTTGTCTATCACCTACCGCAGAAATATCTACTGGTCTGTCACCTACCACAGAAATATCTACTGGTCTGTCACTTACCACAGATATATCTACTGGTCTGTCACCTACCACAGAAATATCTACTGGTCTGTCACCTACCACAGAAATATCTACTGGTCTGTCACTTACCACAGATATATCTACTGGTCTGTCACCTACCACAGAAATATCTACTGGTCTGTCACTTACCACAGATATATCTACTGGTCTGTCACCTACCGCAGAAATGTCTACTGGTCTGTCACCTACCACAGAAATATCTACTGGTCTGTCACCTACCACAGAAATATCTACTGGTCTGTCACCTACCACAGAAATATCTACTGGTCTGTCACCTACCACAGAAATATCTACTGGTCTGTCACCTACCACAGAAATATCTACTGGTCTGTCACCTACCACAGAAATATCTACCGGTTTGTCACCTACCACAGAAATATCTACCGGTCTGTCACCTACCACAGATATATCTACTGGTCTGTCACCTACCACAGAAATATCTACTGGTCTGTCACCTACCACAGAAATATCTACTGGTCTGTCACTTACCACAGATATATCTACTGGTCTGTCACCTGCCACAGCAATATCTACTGGTCTGTCACCTACCACAGAAATATCTACTGGTCTGTCACTTACCACAGATATATCTACTGGTCTGTCACCTACCACAGAAATATCTACGTGTCTGTCACCTACCACAGAAATATCTACTGGTCTGTCACTTACCACAGATATATCTACTGGTCTGTCACCTACCACAGAAATATCTACTGGTCTGTCACTTACCACAGATATATCTAATGGTCTGTCACCTACCGCAGAAATGTCTACTGGTCTGTCACCTACCACAGAAATATCTACTGGTCTGTCACCTACCACAGAAATATCTACTGGTCTGTCACCTACCACAGAAATATCTACTGGTCTGTCACCTACCACAGAAATATCTACCGGTTTGTCACCTACCACAGAAATATCTACCGGTCTGTCACCTACCACAGAAATATCTCCTGGTCTGTCACCTACCACAGAAATATCTACTGGTCTGTCACCTACCACAGAAATATCTTCTGGTCTGTCACTTACCACAGATATATCTACTGGTCTGTCACCTACCGCTGAAATATCTACTGGTCTGTCACCTACCACAGAAATATCTACTGGTCTGTCACCTACCACAGAAATATTTACTGGTCTGTCACCTACCACAGAAATATCTACTGGTCTGTTTCCTACCACAGAAATGTCTACTGGTCTGTCACCTATCCCAGAAATATCTATTGGTCTGTCACCTACCGCAGAAACATCTACTGGTCTGTCACCTACCACAGAAACATCTACTGGTCTGTCACCTACCACAGAAATATCAACCGGTCTGTCACCTGCCACAGCAATATCTACTGGTCTGTCACCTACCACAGAAATATCTACTGGTCTG
The DNA here is from genome assembly GCA_947623455.1 of Mimachlamys varia. Lineage (NCBI taxonomy): Eukaryota > Metazoa > Mollusca > Bivalvia > Pectinida > Pectinidae > Mimachlamys > Mimachlamys varia. The sequence continues at coordinate 7,257,871 of OX392534.1, forward strand.
TCACTTACCACAGATATATCTACTGGTCTGTCACCTACCACAGAAATATCTACTGGTCTGTCACCTACCACAGAAATATCTACTGGTCTGTCACTTACCACAGATATATCTACTGGTCTGTCACCTACCACAGAAATATCTACTGGTCTGTCACTTACCACAGATATATCTACTGGTCTGTCACCTACCACAGAAATATCTACTGGTCTGTCACCTACCACAGAAATATCTACTGGTCTGTCACCTACCACAGAAATATCTACTGGTCTGTCACCTACCACAGAAATATCTACTGGTCTGTCACCTACCACAGAAATATCTACCGGTTTGTCACCTACCACAGAAATATCTACCGGTCTGTCACCTACCACAGAAATATCTCCTGGTCTGTCACCTACCACAGAAATATCTACTGGTCTGTCACCTACCACAGAAATATCTTCTGGTCTGTCACTTACCACAGATATATCTACTGGTCTGTCACCTACCGCAGAAATATCTACTGGTCTGTCACCTACCACAGAAATATCTACTGGTCTGTCACCTACCACAGATATATCTACTGGTCTGTCACCTACCACAGAAATATCTACTGGTCTGTTTCCTACCACAGAATGTCTACTGGTCTGTCACCTACCGCAGAAATATCTACTGGTCTGTCACCTACCACAGAAATATCTCCTGGTCTGTCACCTACCACAGATATATTTAATGTGTTGACTTTATTTCCTATATATGATTGGCAAGGAAAAGTAATGTTGTACATTAAGATAAATTCAAAATGAAGAACCTATTGCAAGAGAACATCTCAAAACGTTTACCAGAAAGAGAAATTTACGTTATCAATAGAAAAAAATATAAATTGCTTTCTACTTAAAAATTGATGAAAAAATGAAATTTCACAGAAGTGTTTTACTGTTTACGAATTCAAGACGGATGGGATTGCACTTTCCAATAAGACATTTTCCTCGTGTAAATGTATTCTCGCCTTCTCTGGAAAAAAAAATATCTGTAAATTTATATGGAGTATGATACGAACTACCAGAGGGTTCAGAGAACAATCTCTCATCTATAGCATCAGTACCAAGCAGAAAACTATCTAGAATTAATGGTACCGCCATCTTACGTAGGATTGCCGAACTTTGATTATATGTGAGCAGTTGGAAAATTAACGAGAGCATGGTGAAACTGACTGACAGTGCCTACTTAAATGATCTTCTAATTGACACATCCCTAGAATTTCCTGAAGGTTTTCAATGAATAAAAATTACCGCCTGATTTCTTTGCAAATCAAGTCTTTTTTTTTCTGAACAACAACTCTATCTTTCCTGAATTATCACTGGCAGCAATGAGTGTGCATTTCGTAACTTAAATTGTTTATTTCTTTTTTAGGGAAGATTATACTTCAGCTTTTTCTTCCAAGAAGCGTAATTATTTTCTGGAAAAAATGTTCTCAATCTGTTAATGATGGGTATTGCTCAATAACTGATAATCTGGGGGATCAATGTGAAACAGAATCACATACAAAATCTGTATAACATCAAAACACCAATACTTTACTAATTTCTGGTCATTTTCTAAAAATTAAGTAATTTATCTTAAAAACTTTAAAAGTTAAAGTAAAAGCTGATATTGGACTCAGGCCTGTAAAAAACTGTCTCTATCGCCATATATTGGTTAATTAATGTTTATGTCCTATTAACATCCAGGGTCATACCTAGAATGATATGATCAGAAGTCCATATCTTGACATACCCCCTGGTAAGTATCACCATTAAGTACCAATTTACAAGAACAATCTTTATAATTATTTAAATGTTTCTTTTTTCCTTTCTGTTTCTGGGGAAGCTTACACTACTCCAAACAATATAATTAAGCCCCCCCCCCCCTATCTAATTAAGCTTGGGTACCATGCTGCATAGAATTGCTCTAGGAAGTCTGTTTCAGTTTAAAAGTAGTGTATAATATGTATTTACCATGTGCTGGCTGGTAACTTATATTTACTATTCACTGCAAAAACTGAGTGTGAACTGGATAATTTAGCAGTAAAGTGAGGAATGGCGGGGTGAAGTGAATGGGAGGGGGAGCAGCAGGCTGTGATCCCCCCTGATAAGGTGGTTTATCAATGGTATCTAATGTTCTCCCAGATGTTTACATGCCAGGACTGCGACTATAACACATTTCACAGCCTAGTATAATGGCTCCTTTATCCAACATATCACACTGACTTCTGCTGTCAATCAGCAATACAACTTGTTGCTTTCAGAGATATTTTTTTACTGTAATTAAATATTGAATTTCTAAGTCCTGAATTTAAATTTTGTTTTCAAAAATGAATATCATTGCAAGGAGGTAATTAATTTGTAAAAACATCAACTTCATTATCATTAGTTTCTGCTACCTTAGGAATAGAGACCTGTGATCCCCAAATGATTGCATTTTTAAATTTTTTTGAGACTAATATTTCTTATAATCAATGTTTCAATTTTCAAGTTTCAAGATTTGAAGGTGATTTCTCCAAGCCTCATTCATAAATATATTGCTGCTGCAAGATCATTTTTTCAATCTTCTAAGCCTTCTATGTTAAGCACTGATGAAGTTGACAATGCTGAGATTGACCAAAGTCTGATATTTTTTTCTATGCTAACTCATTCACCCCTGAAGACACATTGAACTTTTCCATTTCAAAGGTTGGATCAGTTCATTATGAAATTTCAGGGATAACGAGTAAAGCACTGTTGAAGACGACAAAGCTGAAAGCGACCAGAATTTGCATTATTTTTCAATGTTAAGCAAGCTGACAAAGCTGAGAGCGATTAATTTTTTGCATTATTTTTCAATGTTAAGCAAGATGACAAAGCTGAGAGCGACCAAATTTTTGCATTATTTTTCAATGTTAAGCAAGCTGAAAAAGCTGAGAGCGACCAAATTTTTACATTATTTTTATGTTAAGTAAGCTGACAAAGCAGAGAGTGGCCAAAGTCTGCTAATTACTTTCTATGTAAAGCACATATGAAGCTGACAAAGCTGAGAGTGATGTGATAACGATGTCTATATTTTGACAGTTAAGATCCTGCTGATAACCGCTCCCTGCCCCCAAAGGACCCCGGTAGATGAAAGCACCACTAAAGAGCATGAGATAAATATTTCCCATGTAATCCAGGACCCCAGCAATTAGAACCACATTTAACACTAAGTCATATGGGGATTTTCTCATATTTTAGTCCAAGGCTGATGTCAATTCAAACCAGATATCAGTAAATGTGTGATAATGTTTAAATATTTTATAGATCTTTTACTCCAAAGATCAAACGTATCAATAGAAGTTGGGTTTTAAATTAAGTATTCAGTTCTTATCTTATGCTGATGGGGTAAAAGTTGTCACCGCCATCAGATTGGGGCATGCTTCAGAAATTCTTCATTAAGTATTAAGTCATTAAATTATCTATCTTTCTTAAAAATCAAATGGATTTTTTGGCATTTGTTTTTAATCCTTTATACATGTTTCATTCTACGGATAATTATTTTTTCAAATTTAATTAAAAACATACAAATTTCTAAAGTGTTGAATTTTGTGATTTCAGATTGTGTTAGGTCTGTGGTGTTGGTAACGATTCATTTTTCACTGTTTATGACTAAGGAGATCTAGAACTGCAATCTGTAGGCTTAATTCTCTGCTCTGCCATGAAAACAGGCAACATGAAAATTAAAAGGAACATAAGATGTTAATACCAAGAGGCCCATAGAACCTATATATTTCATCTGGATATATTATACAGTTGCATCTAAGCAATCATGACAAAACCTTCTCTAAAAAGACTCCAGGGGTTTTGACAGACTACAAGACTGATCATTGTAGCATATCTGTGTGAAAGTTTGGTTATAGAGTGGAGATCTCGGTTATGACCGGGGTTAAGTCTGTAACAGTGAGGCTGACCCCAGGGGTCTATAGTCCTGCCCATTTATAGACTTTTGAATCCTCACCATCTCGGGATTCCTACAACCAAATGTTGCTGATATCTACCTATTATATCCAGAGAAGAAGTCTTTTTAAGCAATATATTAAAAGCCAAATTGCCTGCTTTTGCACCTGTCCCTTAATTTACCCAGCCCTATCACTGACAGAAGTCATATGAGGCGATACAATTTTTGACCTTACATCAAATAACCCTTATAATTATATCACTACCAGAGTGTATCAACTTAGTGGACACTACAAAATGATGTCACTGCAATTAAGTCTCAGCCGATCAGATGCATTGGTCATCTTAAATCCTTAAATCTAAAAGTTTTCTGATTAACATTAATTATACTCTCTATCCATCATTTCTATCGTTTCATTAACATCTTCTAAATTTGAGTCAAAATTATGATAATATAATTATTCTGCAACCTTTTTTTTTTCGAAAATATTTTATTTTGGAAAACTGATTGGTATAATTGGTATGATCTTACCTTATATGAAGACAAGATTATACAGGTAAAGGAAGAAATCTTGATGCCAAGGTGTAAAAGGAGAGCAAGAAAAGAAGAAAGGAAAAGCTACAGATGCTGGACGGTAAGACCCAGTAGGCTAATTCTGCTTTATACATCCTAAACCTGTAAAACACATACCACCAGCTTCATGGAGGTCAAACAGACAATTACAAGGTGTCCAACTTCTGTAGTCTAACAAAATGGTGAGATCTCCTAATGTTTAAACAGTACAGCATATATACCCCCACCCCCACCCCTCAGTCCTTAATTCTCTTGTCTTTTTTTTCAGCTGGAATCCTTAGATGCAAAGCATAATTGAAATTTTCTTTTTTACCAAAAAATGGGTATCGGCGTCACAACTTCTATGATTGAGAAAAAATATCCCGACTTCATGGTGAGGAATTTTGTCCTCCATACTGAACTTTATCTCACCTTCAGTCAGTCAATGCCATTACGCCATGGCCTTTCAATTCACGATTACAAAAATCAAACGTCAAATCGTACACCTTCAAATCTCTTGGCTACCTGAATTCTACTTTTTTAATACCAATCATCAGTGCCATACTCTTTTTTTCAATCATTGATATTTTTAGTAATGAAAAAATACCATTCTTTTTTCATTCCCAACAGCCTCACACTACTTTTATCAAATTGTTGAAAAATGTACAGGTGCTGCTTTCAACACTTGTTTTCTGTTAAACTTCAGGGTGGAATTCTCATGGTAAAAGTATTACAAAAACACAAAACTATTTCTGCCAGCAAAGTTTTAAAATAATTACATTTCTCATTTTTTTTTTTTTTTCAATTTGAACAGGATCATTTTTAGCTTCATGTTTTTTCCATTACTTTCATCCTTCAAGTCTCTGACTTGATGTTTAAACTTAAGGGTAACTCGCCAGTCAGATCACATTAAACTTAAGGGTAACTCGCCAGTCAGATCACATTAAACTTAAGGGTAACTCGCCAGTCAGATCACATTAAACTTAAGGGTAACTCGCCAGTCAGATCACATTAAACTTAAGGGTAACTCGCCAGTCAGATCACATTAAACTTAAGGGTAACTCGCCAGTCAGATCACATTAAACTTAAGGGTAACTCGCCAGTCAGATCACATTAAACTTAAGGGTAACTCGCCAGTCAGATCACATTAAACTTAAGGGTAACTCGCCAGTCAGATCACATTAAACTTAAGGGTAACTCGCCAGTCAGATCACATTGTCTCCCTATTTAATTACTCAGAATAAACTTAAGGGTAACTCGCCAGTCAGATCACATTGTCTCCCTATTTAATTACTCAGAATAAACTTAAGGGTAACTCGCCAGTCAGATCACATTAAACTTAAGGGTAACTCGCCAGTCAGATCACATTAAACTTAAGGGTAACTCGCCAGTCAGATCACATTGTCTCCCTATTTAATTACTCAGAATAAACTTAACGGTAACTCGCCAGTCAGATCACATTGTCTCCCTATTTAATTACTCAGAATAAACTTAAGGGTAACTCGCCAGTCAGATCACATTAAACTTAAGGGTAACTCGCCAGTCAGATCACATTGTCTCCCTATTTAATTACTCAGAATAAACTTAACGGTAACTCGCCAGTCAGATAACATTGTCTCCCTATTTAATTACTCAGAATAAACTTAACGGTAACTCGCCAGTCAGATCACATTGTCTCCCTATTTAATTACTCAGAATAAACTTAAGGGTAACTCGCCAGTCAGATCACATTAAACTTAAGGGTAACTCGCCAGTCAGATCACATTGTCTCCCTATTTAATTACTCAGAATAAACTTAAGGGTAACTCGCCAGTCAGATCACATTAAACTTAAGGGTAACTCGCCAGTCAGATCACATTGTCTCCCTATTTAATTACTCAGAATAAACTTAACGGTAACTCGCCAGTCAGATCACATTGTCTCCCTATTTAATTACTCAGAATAAACTTAACGGTAACTCGCCAGTCAGATCACATTGTCTCCCTATTTAATTACTCAGAATAAACTTAAGGGTAACTCGCCAGTCAGATCACATTAAACTTAAGGGTAACTCGCCAGTCAGATCACATTGTCTCCCTATTTAATTACTCAGAATAAACCTTGAATCCATTACTTGAATTTAATATACTCTAAAATCACAATTGTTACACAATATACACCATATAAACACAGGAAACACATTTAAAGGCTGTTTGTGAACTGTAATTTCACATTCTCTACACAGAAAAGCTTTTTTCTTTTTGGAACAGAACAGATATTTTTCCCTGAAAATATTGATAGATATTAAGGGCAGAATCGGTACTAAACTAAGATGAGATTAGAAACAGTTGTTATGGTAACAACATAAAATATCTACAACATGATTTTTTATTTTTCAATTTTTATTTATTTGTCGGCTTGCACCAAAATCTTTAGACAACCTGGTTGTGATCCGGACTACTGGAAACAAATAATTGTTGTTTGTTCTGAATTGATTGCTGGGTTTTGAAATTATAAAAGCATTTTTCAGTTTTATTAATTCGAGACACATCTTCAACAAGTTTAAGACTGTCATACTTCTGAAACACACAGGCATATTAACCTGTGAGTTGAATTTAATGTCAATCTTCTATGTATTGATAATTGTCTTGAATTGTTTTTTAATGGAGATGTGTCCTGTTGAAGATCAGAGTATTGGTGTATTGATATCAATCAAATTAAAGATGACAGAGGGGGGGGGGGTTATATGTGTGGTATATCATACTGAAACTGTCATTAAGTAACAGACTTGAGGCCCTGTTGTATATATCTGTATATAAAAGTCTGATTAATCACAAAAAGGTCATCAGATATCTACATTGATCTGAGAATATACATGACACATTCAATCCAATGTTATTACATTATTAATAAACTTGCACGTCCAACATCACTAACCCTTTCCACCTTATAGAACTCCGACTTCAGGGAGAGACATAAGCCTTTAGGGCATCTTCTCTGTATTAAAAAATCTTTGTCTATATTACACGGAATTATCTATATCTAAATAAATATCATCTGGAAATATCACAATCGTTGGACGTAACAACCGGCTTCAGAGTCTGGCCACGCCAGTGGTATCTACAATATCAATATGTACAGACATCAATCACGAGAAAGATGAGGATGACCCTTGTCAGCTTCTGTATCTCTATAAGTGATGATCATGGTAAGATTGACAGGTATAGAGAAATATGTACAAACTTACATCAATCAGCGTGACACTGGATCCCTCTGTGGAGCTAGGCCGGCTGATGATGATAATAAAATCGCTTCAACAGTCCTTGGAGCAAGCGATCCTCACAATACAATATACATATGTATGACTGTGCAGGCTGCTGTAACATGCACTCTGTTGATACCGCAGAGATTCTGGTCGGAATGCTTCTGTATGGGATTGCTGCTGCTGAAGCTGAGGGTAACTCAGCATCCGTATCATTCCAATGTAATGAAATCTACTAGTCATGCATAAAGTCAGCACCCTGGTCAGTGTTTTTACACAGTTTTACATAGTAACAGTCTCACAAGTGTTGTACTGTCTAGTACTGAAACTTGATAGGAGGGGGGACTTATCAAACCAATATAAACAGGAGGGAGAACTACAGTAGATATATACACTGACTATATAAATAGGAGGGAGGCACCTGTAAAGTAGGTAGTTATAGGTAGCAACTGGGAAAGAGGAAAGTATGTACCACTGAACAGACTTAGGACTTCACTGATGGAAAATTAGTTCTTAGGTATAATATACATACAGTTCAATTTCTATTAACAAACCATCATTGGGAAGTCTAAAAGTGGTACAAACACAGGTGGTCTCTATATACAGGTTCAATTCATAATGTCGAGAATCGTTAATAGTGGTCTCTTAACAAAGATGGACTTTATAAACAGGTTCTGGTCATAACAAAAATATCTTTTCACAGAATTATCTGAAAATAATATATCACCATAGGAGGTACGTAAAGTAGTCTCTATATATACATTATGTTAGAGCTTGATGTTGACAATTACAAGGTGTGCATCTAATATTTTAAAACTGTATAGTGAAGCTGATACCAGTGCATTAGATTTAAGCCATCATAAATAAAAATACATTAATAATAATTTTTTTCTTTGTTTCTATTGGAAGGTTGACACTGTTTGTTTTTTTAGGAGGAGGGGGGGGGGGGGGGGGGGGGGCGGGGGGCGGGGCGTGCGGATGCAGGGTGGGGGTGGGGGTGGGGACATGTCTTTATTCTGTATTATTTCATTAATCCAGAAGACTCGTCTGAAATCAAAGGTGACTGACTTGAAGGCAGGTGTATAACGAGGCTCCGGTGTATCATATAAGCTTACAAACTACCCTCTCTACAATGTCTACTGCTAACTAGATAGATGGGGGATTGAGGAGGGGGCAGTTTGCTGGGTAACAAGATAAATAGCTCTCTCCAGTTCCCAGACAGCTGGAAGTACTAAGTACACATGAATGTGCAGGATTCCAGACATTTGTCTTTGGTTAAAATGTATATAGACTCATCAAGCTTTCTCCACCTGAGCTGACAGTAATAGTGACATAGTGTTAGGGGAGTGTTCTCTAAAGTAGTTACTGGGGTAGGGGTGGGGTATACAGGAGGGGGGCATAGCAATACTGGGGTAGGGGTGGGGTATACAGGAGGGGGTCATAGCAATACTGGGGTAGGGGTGGGGTATACAGGAGGGGGTCATAGCAATACTGGGGTAGGGATGGGGTATACAGGAGGGGTGCATAGCAATACCGGGGTAGGGATTGGGTATACAGGAGGGGTGCATAGCAATACCGGGGTAGGGATTGGGTATACAGGAGGGGGGCATAGCAATAATGGGGTAGGGGTTGGGTATACAGGAGGGGGCATAGCAATACTGGGGTAGGTGTGGCGTATACAGGAGGGGGTCATAGCAATACTGGGGTAGGGGTGGGTATACAAGAGGGGAGCATAGCAATACTGGGATAGGGGTGGGGTATACAGGAGGGGGTCATACCAATACTGGGGTAGGGTGGGTATACAGGAGGGGGTCATAGCAATACTGGGATAGGGGTGGGGTATACAGGAGGGGGTCATAGCAATACTGGGATAGGGGTGGGATATAGAGGAGGGGACATAGCAATACTGGGATAGGGGTGGGGTATACAGGAGGGGGTCATAGCAATACTGGGATAGGGGTGGGGTATATAGGAGGGGGGCATAGCAATACTGGGGTAGGGGTGGGTATACAAGAGGGGAGTATAGCAATACTGGGATAGGGGTGGGGTATACAGGAGGGGGTATATAGGAGGGGGGCATAGCAATACTGGGGTAGGGGAAGGGTATATAGGAGGGGGGCATAGCAATACTGGGGTAGGGGTGGGGTATATAGGAGGGGGTATAGCAATACTGGGGTAGGGGTGGGGTATACAGGATGGGGTATATAGGAGGGGGGCATAGCAATACTGGGATAGGGGTGGGGTATACAGGAGGGGGTATATAGGAGGGGTGCATAGCAATACAGGGGTAGGGGTGGGGTATAAAGGAGGGGGTATATAGGAGGGGGGCATAGCAATACTGTGGTAGGGGAAGGGGTATACAGGAGGGGGTATATAGGAGGGGGGCATAGCAATACTTGGGTAGGGGAAGGGTATATAGGAGGGGGTATATAGGAGGGGGCATAGCAATACTGGGGTAGGGAAAGGGTATATAGGAGGGGGGTCATAGCAATACTGGGGTAGGGGTTGGGTATACAGGAGGGGGGCATAGCAATACTGGGGTAGGGGAAGGGTATATAGGAGGGGGGTATAGCAATACTGGGGTAGGGATGGGGTATACAGGAGGGGGGCATAGCAATACTGGGATAGGGGTGGGGGTATTCAGGAGGGAGGCATAGCAATACTGCGGTAGGGGTGGGGTATATAGGAGGGGGATATAGCAATACTGGGGTAGGGATGGGGTATACAGGAGGGGGACACAACAATACTGTGGATAGGGGTGGGTTATACATGAGGGGGCATAGCAATACTGAGGTAGGGGTGGGATATACTGGAGGGGTCATAGCAATACTGGGATAGGGGTGGGTATACAGGAGGGGGACACAACAATACTGTGGATAGGGGTTGGTTATACATGAGGGGGGCATAGCAATACTGAGGTAGGGGGTGGGGTATACTGGAGGGGTCATAGCAATACTGGGGTAGATGTGGGGTATATAGGAGGGGGGCATAGCAATACTGGGGTAGGGGAAGGGTATATAGGAGGGGGTCATAGCAATACTGTGGTAGGGGTGGGGTATACAGGAGGGGGTCATACCAATACTGGGGTAGGGATGGGGTATATAGGAGGGGGCATAGCAATACTGGGGTAGGGGTTGGGTATACAGGAGGGGGTCATAGCAATACTGGGGTAGGTGTGGGGTATATAGGAGGGGGTCATAGCAATACTGGGATAGGGGGTTTAGAATTTACTGGGGATAGGGAGGTAGAAATAACTGGGGTGGGAATGAAATACATGGAAGGGAAATGGGTGCTACAAGGAAGAGATGCAAGATACAGGAAATGTTTGATTGTGCTAGAGAGGGATACTGGGTCTATAGTGAGAAGGTGTTACAGTTATGGGGATGTTTAACACATGTGTTAATTTAGTATGTTGGATGAACACACACTAATGACTAATGAATTAGGGCTAGCATACCGACATGTCCGTTATCCTTCAGGTCAAAGGATTCTGACAAAAGCCCATAGTAATAGGTGACTAGATGCTGATAGGTGTTGGGAATTCCCTTCAGAAACCTCCATATCTATGGTGGAAAAAGAGGTACCTGCCCCTAAAATTCTGAAATGAAATTTTCAACTGCATTATCTCCCTTTAGTCTAAAAGTCGGGATTAGCCATCCATGAGAATACTAGGATTTTCTTTTTGTCAATTCAAAATTCTAGAGATTGGGGCCAGTATAATGGAAAGGGTTGACCTAAGTTTGAGACTTTTTGTAGAATGTTTACAAAACAAGATTTACTTTTAACAGTAAACAAATACGTTTTTGGTTAACATCTTTATGGTATTGGGATATCAAATATTTCTAGATATTTGTTAGATATTTATTATGGTAACTTTTATAACTGTGTTATTTGGGCAGTCACAGGAAAATAAAAGAACTTTACAGATTGATTATCAATTGATAATTTCTACCCAGCATTTATGGATATTGTACAAGGAAATGTTTACTGAAATTCACACATATCATGCATATAGCCTTTAAAGTATGTCAAGGTTATTCATTTTTGGAAACTTTATAGCTTTCTGTGTAAGGTACTTCCTTGCCAATTATCATGGCTCTATAGGTCCTCCAGCTCTTAAAAAAAACTTGGTTACATTTGTCTCTTGTGAGTTGGTCAAGGTCATATATGTGAGGAAACATGCCTGGACCTCTGACCGAGTGTTATAGCTGGTTTTACATATGACCTATGACAGACAACAGCCAACACACACCAGACAACACAACATGCCAAATGAACTCATAATAACCAATTTAACTTTTACTGACCAACCTTACAGTACATGTAAGTAGCGTAGTATTTAGTACCCCTCTATCAGGCACTGAGAATCCAGAGAGAGGACTTTATACTGAAGACTGAGGTACACATAGGTGTCCTAGCCTTCCAACTGTGGTATGTTTATGTGTTCATCAAAATAAATTGGAGTTGGCACACAGCATTCACACTTTCTTTCATCTTCAAGAAAACACATTAAACCACATTATCAAATATACCAGAAATGTTTATCAAAAGCTTGTTTGCCTCTAATGAACACGACTTTGGCAAACGGATATCTTGTTAGACGTGTAATGTACAGCTAGGGATCTTACTATAATCACAGGTATCAGGACCAGGCAGTCAAAGCAATGAAATAATGTTCTGTGAACTTTTTATCAAATCAAGTTTTCTAAAATAAATATTTGATTCAAAATCTCCTCTTCGAGATACTGAATTATACGTCCATACATATTAATACAGAAATGAGACCCTCTTTAGTGTTGGTTAATTCTGCGATAAAATATGTTCTAAATTGACATTCAATATTACTTTGTCAAAACAAAGTATTGTTTACATATTCATATCTGCAACAAAAACATGGATTGTTGTCTTTAAATTTAAGATTCACTTGCTATAATCAGAGAGAGAATCACATGATTATGCATTTCAAATGCTTAAAGATCAAAATTACATTGATCTAAGCTGAATATTAAATAAAGGCCAGGAGATTATTCATAATAACCAACCTGAACGATGCATAGTTATGACCGTGTTTAATTTGGATCAAATTAAAGGTTTCGCATCTGAATTGTTAAACTTCTTATTAAGACATTTTGCATGGAATTACATTAATTTCAAAATCATAAAATATGAATTTGAATTTTCACAGAGAACTGATCACCTAACATGTTTGGTGTTTTCTAGCTAACTAACGTAACAAGACAGACTCAGACAGGACCCAGTATCAGTCTCAGACAGGAACCAGTATCAGTCTCAGACAGGACCCAGTATCAGTCTCAGACAGGAACCAGTATCAGTCTCAGACAGGACCCAGTATCAGTCTCAGACAGGACCCAGTATCAGTATCAGACAGGACCCAGTATCAGTCTCAGACAGGAACCAGTATCAGTCTCAGAAAGGACCCAGTATCAGTCTCAGACAGGACCCAGTATCAGTATCAGACAGGAACCAGTATCAGTCTCAGACAGGACCCAGTATCAGTCTCAGACAGGAACCAGCATCAGTATCAGACAGGACCCAGTATCAGTCTCAACCAGTATCAGTATCAGACAGGACCCAGTATCAGTCTCAGACAGGACCCAGTATCAGTATCAGACAGGAACCAGTATCAGTCTCAGACAGGAACCAGTATCAGTCTCAGACAGGACCCAGTATCAGTATCAGACAGGACCCAGTATCAGTCTCAGACAGGAACCAGTATCAGTCTCAGACAGGAACCATCATCAATCTCAGACAGGACCCAGCATTAAAGTCTCAGACAGGACCCAGTATCAGTCTCGGACAGAACCCAGTATCAGTTTCAGACAGGACCCAGTATCAGTCTCAGACAGGAACCAGTATCAGTTTCAGACAGGAACCAGTATCAGTCTCAGACAGGACCAAGTATCAGTTTCAGACAGGACCCAGTATCAGTCTCAGACAGGAACCAGTATCAGTTTCAGACAGGAACCAGTATCAGTCTCAGACAGGACCAAGTATCAGTCTCAGACAGGAACCAGTATCAGTCTCAGACAGGAACCAGTATCAGTCTCAGACAGGACCCAGTGTCAGTCTCAGACAGGAACCAGTATCAGTCTCAGACAGGACCCAGTATCAGTCTCAGACAGGAACTAGTATCAGTCTCAGACAGGAACCAGTATCAGTCTCAGACAGAAACCAGTATCAGTCTCAGACAGGAACCAGTATCAGTCTCAGACAGGAACCAGTATCAGTCTCAGACAGGACCCAGTATCAGTATCAGACAGGAACCAGTATCAGTCTCAGAAAGGACCAAGTATCAGTTTCAGACAGGAACCAGTATCAGTCTCAGACAGGACCCAGTATCAGTCTCAGACAGAACCCAGTATCAGTATCAGACAGGACCCAGTATCAGTCTCAGACAGGAACCAGTACCAGTCTCAGACAGGACCCAGTATCAGTCTCAGACAGGACCCAGTATCAGTCTCAGACAGGACCCAGTATCAGTCTCAGACAGGAACCAGTATCAGTCTCAGACAGGAACCAGTATGAGAGTCAGATAGAACACAGTAGTAGTCCAATATACGACTACAGATAATTTTCAGAAAAGAAACATTACCTGCAAGCATGCATTAAAAAATGCTATTCAAATAGATAACAAGAGGCCCAATGGGCCTGCATCGCTCACCTGGATGGAATTAATCTCTGACTTGTAACTCTAAAGTCGCCAAAAAGGCCCCTTAAGGGGTCAGAGTCACCATTTATGTAAAAACCGGTTCCCCTTCCCCAAAGGATGTTTCTGACCAAATTTGGTCAAAATCATATCAGGACTTTTTGACAAGAAGTGATTTGAAGGAATTACCTCTATTTTCCCTATTGGGCCCCGCCCCTCTTGTCCTTTGGGTGTCACCATTTATTCAAAATCTGTTCCCCTTCCCCCAACGATGATTCTAACCATATTTGGACAAAATCTATTCATAACTTTAAGACAAGAAGAGATTTAAAGGAATTACCTCTATTTTCCCTTTTTGGCCCAGCCCCTCTGGCCCCTTTGGAGTCAGTGTCACCATTTATGCAAAATCTGTTCCCCTTCCTCAACGATGTTTCTGACCAAATTTAGTCAAAATCCAAACAGGACTTTTTGACAAGAAGTGATTTAAAGGAATTACTTCTATTTTCCCTAATGGGCCCCGCCCCTCTGGCCCCTTGGGTGTCAGTGTCACCATTTATGCAAAATCTGTTCCCCTTCCCCCAACAATGATTCTGACCAAATTTGGACAAAATCTATTCATAACTTTATGACAAGAAGAGATTTAAAGGAATTACCTCTATTTCCCCTATTGGGCCAAGCCCCTCTGGCCCCTTTGGGGTCCGAGTCACCATTGATGCAAAATCTGTTCCCCTTCCCCCAACGGTGTTTCTGACTTAATTTGGACAAAATATATTCATAACTTTTTGACAAGAAGAGATTTAAAGGAATTACCTTAATTTCCCTATTTGGCCCCGCCCATCTGGCCCCTTTGGGGTCAGAGTCACCATTTATGCAAAATCTGTTCCCCTTCCCCCAATGGTCTTTCTGACTAAATCTGGACAAAATATATTCATAGCTTTTTGACAAGAAGAGATTTAAAGGAATTACCTTTATTTCTCTATTGGGCCCCGCCCCTCTGGCCCCTTTGGGGTCAGAGTCACCATTTATGCAAAATCTGTTCCCCTTCCCCAGAGGATGTTTCTGACTTAATTTGGTCAAAATCCAATCAGGACTTTTTGACAAGAAGAGATTTAAAGAATTACCTCTATTTTCCCTATTGGGCCCCTTCCCTCTGGCCCTTTGGGGGTCCGAGTCACCATTTATGCAAAATCTGTTCCCCTTCCCCCAACGATGATTCTGACCAAATTTGGACAAAATCTATTCATAACTTTGTGACAAGAAGAGATTTAAAGGATTACTTCTATTTCCCCTATTGGGCCCCGCCCATCTGGCCCCATTGGGGTCCCAGTCACCATTTATGCAAAATCTGTTCCTCTACCCCCAACAATGTTTCTGACCAAATTTGGACAAAATCTATTCATAACTTTAAGACAAGAAGAGATTTAAAGGAATTACCTCTATTTTCCCTTTTTGGCCCAGCCCCTCTGGCCCCTTTAGAGTCAGTGTCACCATTTATGCAACATCTGTTCCCCTTTTCCCAACAATGCTTCTGATCAAATTTGGACAAAATCTATTCATAACTTTGTGACAAGAAGAGATTTAAAGGATTACCTCTATTTTCCCTATTGGGCCCCGCCCCTCTGGCCCCTTTGGGGTCTGAGTCACCGTTTATGCAAAATCTGTTCCTCTACCCCCAATGATGTTTCTGACCAAATTTGGACAAAATCTATTCATAACTTTGTGACAAGAAGAGATTTAAAGGAATTACCTCTATTTCCCCTATTGGGCTATGCCCCTTTGGCCCCTTAGGGGTCAGAGTCACCATTTATGCAAAATCTGTTCCCCTTCCCCCAACGATGTTTCTGACTAAATTTGGACAAAATATATTCATAACTTTTTGACAAGAAGAGATTTAAAGGAATTACCTCTATTCCCCTATTGGGCCCCGCCCCTCTGGCCCCTTTGGGGTCAGAGTCACCATTTATGCAAAATCTGTTCCCCTTCCCCACAGGATGTTTCTGACTAAATTTGGTCAAAATCCAATCAGGACTTTTTGACAAGAAGAGATTTAAAGAATTACCTCTATTTTCCCTATTGGGCCCCTTCCCTCAGGCCCTTTGGGGGTCAGAGTCACCATTTATGCAAAATCTGTTCCCCTTCGCCCAAGGATGTTTCTGACCAAATTTGGTTAAAATCCAATCAGGACTTTTTGACTAGTAGCGATTTGAAGCAAATGTTGACAGACGACGGACGGACGACGGACGCTGCGCTATGGCATAAGCTCACCGGACCTTCGGTCCAGGTGAGCTAATAAAACAAATTAAGTGAAAATTACCTTGCTATATGTCCTGTACAGCAATGTCCTGTTGAGCCAATTTGCCACTTTTTGCAGATCAAGTCACTTCCTGTGGATGCATGTCACTCTCTGCTGAGCATTTCACTTACAGAAAGGTGAAGCCCAGGCCAGTCACTCACCTTCTGTCAGGTTCTTCATTTTAGATATTTCACACTCTCTGTCTACTTTTATTGATGACTGTTCCAAGGATATGACTGGCTTTCTGCACCATTTGATTTTACTAAAATGAAACGGAACAAAATAACTTTTGAATTTATTGACAACTTCCAGTAATTTTAACTACGGTCCAAATGAGTGTACTTGTACTGCATACCTAGTGTGTAAATTTGAAAAGCAATCTCCCTCACAAGGAAAGTCTTTTAGGCTTGATTGCATTTTATTCTACTGGGGCAGATTAGAGCAACTTGTACCAACTCAAAAAATAAACAAGAGACCCAAGAAGCCTGCAATTCTCACCTGTTAATCATCTCACATTTGTGAGCAAACCAAGGTCTAAATATGTACATGTATGCAGCCTCGTATAATCACTTTAGGCCTTAAATTTCTGTTTTTCAGAAGAAGTAATTTAAAAGTTTTGACATATTTGACCCATTTGACTTTGGAAGCATGACAAGGTCATTATCATTCTCAAACTTTGTGCAGCTTTTTACAAGTTTTTTAAAAGTTCGTTTAAAGATTGTGACAATACTTGATACCTATGACACTCTACCTCAGCAAGATAAACCCACACCCAAAATAAAAAGCTCCAGTGATATGAAGTGTACCAGATAAAGCCTTGACAAACTTTTTCTTAGATGCAAAGGTCAAAATGTGGGTAACTCTGACCTACTTTCCATATATGACACTCTGTCCCACCAAGGTGAACCCATATAACTTAAGTATGAAGTTCCAATGACTTCAGTGTAGGAGAAAGAGCTCTGACAAGAGTGTGGAAGGACAACGGATGGACATAGTGTGAAACTATAGTACTCCCCACTCTCACCCCTCCCTCTCGTAATGGTGAGGGACTAGAGGGGACAGCTCATTACAGATTTACTTAATAGACACATCATTGAGGTGGTGAGAAAACCTTACAATAAGATATCGATCTTCAAATGAAAAGCAAATGCACAACTTCAGAAACTACAAAGAAGAAATAATTTTTCCATCACTACCTATATGGATATATACTAAACTGTGACATAACATAATACAGACTACGATCAATCACTGATCATACCATTGTAACACAGAAATGTATAATTGTTATGAAATGGTTGCACTCAGCTTTCGGGGAAACTCCTTCACCAAATACGGCCATTCTTTATAGATTTATAAATGACTGATCAACAATACTCAGACCTGGTGGACAGGAGAAACGTATACTGATTACAATGGTAGATAGCCAGTATTTACATCAATATGGCACGGCTAGACAACAGCGGATGTGCACCTATCTGGAGAGAAATGATGCTATCTAGCTTCCATTAGAAGGTCTACATTCACTGGGGTGATTATACCATGTCAGACACTGCATTACTCAACACGTAGCTTTCTACACAACAGTATATTTATACATCTGATAGCTTCCAGCCATTTGGTCAAACAGGTTGTACAACAGAATGAAACTAGAGATTTATTTTTTGTGAATAAAAACATTATGTCTCACCTTTAAAGGTTTAAAAGTTACAGCTCAAACAATCTCTTGAAAACAACGCAAAATATTTAGCTTCAAAAGAACCTCTTGGTACTAATTTGACCGAATTATCAGAATTACTGCATTCCTCTTGCTGAATTATGACATACCGGTATGCGTATAAATATATGAATAAGTTCTAAATGTAATATGCACCATTTACAGAAGTCCTCAAAACTGACCCTTAGTCAGAAATGATGCTTTGAGTTTTCACTGTCATCATATTACATACAAGCTAGACTAGAACACCTACCCCTCTAGAAGGACCCCCAACAGTTCAGCAGATATGTAAAACTTGATACCTTGTTTGATACTGACCAACTTCGATTCAAAATGTTATAGTAAAATGGTCAGCAGTTTAGACATGAAAAAAATTGATCTTGACCTTTGATCTAATGACCTGGACATCTGGTCAGTTGACACTTTGCTTGACTCATACCTACTCTGGTTTATGATTTCATCATCATCATCATCATCATCATCATCATCACCCAGTTTTTATCCGACAGGCCATGAATTAATCCTCATGTCAAGATTGAAGTCTTCCTCTCCACGCCTGGTGATCCAGTGGGTTGGTAGAGTCCATGCTCAGCGCTGCACAATCACACTTCACGAGTTTGTCCCAAAAAAGCTTTCGTCTGCCTTGACCTCGTTGTGCAACAATGTACATGTATCGGACCAGTGAGATCCAGCTTGTGCTGCGCTCAACGTGTCCAAGCCATCTCAGCCTGCCAAATTGGAGCACTTCAGAATGTCTCTTATTTTGAGTCTAGATAGAAGAGTCAAAGAGAAAGTCATCTTCAGGCTTGACCAGGCAGGTCCATCTTATCATAGTTCTGTCTTTACATTGAAGGCGCTTGACAGTAATCGCTGATGTTGCCCACATTTCAGAACCATTGAGCATGACACTCATTACAATTTCATTACAATAACAGAAATTATGTTGAGCAGTTAAGAAAAGTAAAATTTGACCTTGAACTTTGATCCAATGACCTGGAGGTTTCTGTAGTCTGTTGACAACTTGCTTGATTCTGACAAAAACTGTAAGACACATGTACCGTTGACATAATTGTCTGCAGTGATTTCATTTTTTTCTTTAGAACAGACAAGATTAAAGAGCTTGAATTTACGAAGCAAACCTGGCAGTGTAAATAAGTCTGCTATAAATGTTTTAATGGATGACAGTCTAGTGTTGATCGTATGTCTACAATGTCACATCAGATTACAGTGATTAGATATGAAAGTCTAGACTGTCAACCTTTACATCGACTGATCACCAACCCGTCACAACACCTGGCTCCTAAACGTCACTATACCTGGCTCCTAACAAACATACACCATTTAGTCATAATTAACGCCAATTTGTCCAAATAAGGGCATCACCTTCATAAATTTTATTTCTACTTTTGAAGAGTTATTGATGACAAACGAAATGCTGTTGTTTCAAATTGTAACCAATTTCCAAATAGATATTTGTGTTGATGCAGAATTACGATAAATATTTCACAATGATATACAAATTACCAGCATCATGCTTCTTTCACTTTATCATTTCATGCTATTTAACCTCGTCCAATAACAGACAATCGTCAAGGTTATCGTAACTTGTGGATAAACTTATTGACTGTGTATACGCAAGGAGAAAAGACCAAGTAACGTTGAAGGTAAGTCATTTTACTGCACCACACAAATAAAAAACTTTATTTGCTGCTTGTGAAGCTGAAAGCCTGCCAGAAAACTGCATTAAACTGTTTCCCAAAGTATCCCCTAAAGAATAACAAGTCAACAATGCTGGAGAACAAATTAATAAACTCTACTCATTAAATACCAACCACAAACAAGGACTTAACAGTAAGTATAGAAACATCTATAGAATCAAGAAGGTAAAGGTTCTGTGGATGTAGTCACCAGAACAAGCTTTTCAGTGACCTTCATAGTTTGTATATTGCTCAATGAGACAAGGGTCTAAGTCCAGTGCCGCACCAAATTACGATGAATTTCCCAAATTCAAAATGATTTGTTTTTTACAATCTTATCTCCCTTTAGTTGAAAGTCAGAATCTGACATCCAATCAGTCAGATTTTTTATCAACTACCTTGTAAACATGTTCTCCCTGTGTAAATCTAGAAACCAAGAATCACTGCATTAAGATATTTAAGAAGTAAGGGTGAATCACCTGTTGGTCACATCTAGTTTGATTACTCCAATCAACCCTCTAACATATTCACGATAGTGTTAATTACTGACCTTTATAGACCTGATGTAGCACTGTCATTACTCCCTGAAATTTCGTAATGAATTGTTCTAAACTTTGAATTGGAAGGGTTCAAATGTGTTTTCAGAGGTGAATGACATAAGGCCAAATTACATCACTTAATGAGATAATACCTAACTATATCACTTAACGTTTGGTATTTCTCTTCATAAACAACAGGTAAATGGGGCCTGTGCAGCTCATTGACTTATTTTTATGTCATTTGACTTGAAAATACTTCTTACAATTTAAGACAATGGTGCCATATGGATTTATTACTAAGCCAAGCAAGCTATAACACTTAACACTAGATCAGGACAAAAGTGGGTTTACAGGCTGATGGGTCACCTGTGCACACATTATTGAATCTTCTTTGACAAAAATCTTCCTTAAAGAAGATTTTGCAAAACACTTAACTTGTACTAAAGGAGTTTCTTTTGAAGTTTTTCCTTAATTTTAAGTTTTCTATTAGAACCTGCATCTTTCACCACAAGATGACAAAGTCCTTCAATTCATCAGTGTATTCTTTAAGTTGATACTTCGTTCCACATCTAGTCAGTATTCTGTCTCAAACATTGTAGGAAAATTGATGACAAAGGTTTGGGTGATGAACAATTACATGATATGGCAAACACTTAAATCCAGGTAAGCTACTGAAAACGACCAGCATCTTTACCGCTGATATCAGGTTCCTCAAGCATGATTTGATGCCTCATTAGATTGTTGAGGACATAAACACTGACTCTTTGACCTACAGCAAAAGCAAATTGAAAATTTGACATTTTGGTGAAATCTAGATATACAAATAGCCCCTATAAATCGTCTTTAGTCCTCCAAAATCTGCACAATGACCTTCAACTAACCTTTGGTTCAGAGAGCTGACATTAACCGTGACTTAACCTTTTTGTAATGAACTTTAGTCATTACAATTGAAAAATGGACATTTAGATAATGTTAATGTCGGAGAATCCACTAGGGATCAAAGGGGCACTCCTCGTCTGTCCAGCTGGGTAATGGATACTTCGGGAGTCATATCTTCTTAGTGGCCAATTGGAGAATAATCGCTACAAAATGGCTGACATCTACTGTTTAATATGAACATGGTAAATATCAAGTCCCTCCTATGTTTCAAGCCCCTAGCCCCTCATCAGGAACTGAATGATCCTCTTTTAACTTGATGCCATATCTCAATTAAAAAACAGGAAGTTGTAAACGATATGGATGTGACATAATGTAGAAGATCGTCCTGTAAACATACTTTTTTCTGATTTATGGATGTGATGTAATGTAGATGATCGTCCAGTAAACTTTCTTTTTATTGATAGGGATGTGATATAATATTGATGATCGTCCAGTAAACATTCTTTTTTCTGATAGGGATGTGACATAATATTGATGATCTTCCAGTAAATTTTTTTTTTCTGATATGGATGTGACATTAGGTAGATGATCGTCCAGTCTTTGATGAAGGGTGAGCCCCGACAGCTTAGATGAAGAAAGACTGTTGATATTTATTGTACATGTATTATGTTCGCTGCAACAAGTTTTCAAAGTTATTTTCATTCCTCATTCCACATTTCCAATGAGGGAGAAAGCGTGTGAAATGCGGAAACTGCATTGCTCAATTTGTCTTTACCATTTTATGTATCAAATCAACTTCAAAAAGTATTAATTTGATCCAGACACATCTGTTATGGTCATTACACATACCCTGCTGTATCTAGGAAATCATTTGACCACAGGATGTAGATTTTGAGTTTGTGTGAGTTTGGATATGAGGGAGCTTAGAGGGATATTAGTTTTTTATCAAAATGAGGGAGTCTCCTTCGTAATGAGGGAGGGTTAATAGGTATGAACCTCCTTTATCTATACTTTGCATAATTTTATACAACACAGAGCAGATCAAGAAAGCCTTAATGTCAATTTTATACAACAAAGAGCAAATCAAGAAAGACCAGTGTCAATTTTATACAACAAAGAGCAGATCAAGAAAGTCCAGTGTCAATTTCACACAACAAAGAATAAATCCAGAAAGCCCAGTGTCAATTTTACACAACAAAGAGCAAATCAAGAAAGACCAGTGTCAATTTTATACAACAAAGAGCAGATCAAGAAAGTCCAGTGTCAATTTTACACAACAAAGAGCAAATCAAGAAAGCCAAGTGTCAATTTTACACAACAAAGAGCAAATCAAGAAAGCCTAGTGTTAAACACATTCAAGGACTTGCTCCTAGATTTTATCATGATTTAATGGATCCAATACATTTCTGTTTAAAATAATCAAAGATTTCAGGGTTTCTGTTGATGAAATATATATATATGGTACAGTGTATTGGTAACCCCTAATGACTTCAGGATTAGGAATTTAGATTTAAACCAATCAATATCACATTGACCTGTCTTCTACATAGGAAGTTTAACCCTTCCAGTTATCTCCCTTCAGTCACCTTGAGGACTTGGGAGATTTATGCCTCTGACCCTAGTTTCAGCTGTGCCTCCCTTTAATCACCTCTGGGCCCCAGACTAAGGGTTAATTAAGGGCCACACATCAACACTCTAATCAAAATGGTCCATTTAAATCATACTTGATTTAAAATCTGGAGAGTTATGGCAGTGTTGTGTTGGCTGTCCCACTGTGTAACGGTCCACCGGGGAGTCTGACCTCCATATCTGTGGAACTGCTTCTCCAATAGGTGTCCATTTTAGAGATAATTATAATAAGGAAATTTATGTGTTTTGTTATCTGTTGAGTCAACTGTTAGCCATAAGTCTTTCTGTCCAGCCTGCTTCCAACACACTACCGCATGTAGCTAGCTTCTATGGCTAAAAAGCTGTCAGCTTCACATCATCAGTAATATGAAAATATTATCTCTTAAACTTACATTGTCAAAATTTTGATCAACAAAATAATTTCCAATAATTATCAGCATACTCAATATCAATAAACCAAGAACCATGTTTTATCTAGTTACCCTGAATATCTAATTCATTTGTTCCACCATAATGACTTTGTTGGACCAAACTTGGACGGAAAGTAAAAGAAACTGATGTCTCCATTTCTCAAACTGTAACAGCAGTAGATGAAACCCACATGGTTCAGCGCTTTTCTATCTTTCATATACTGCCATCCAAATTCCTGTTCTTGACAGGAGCTTAAGGATAATAGAGATCTCTAGGAACAGATACTTGCAACAAACATATTAATAAAATAAATGTTTTCCTAAACATCTGTTGGTCAACATGTCTTCTATTACTATCAGATTCAGTCTCTAAGTGTAATGGCCGTTGTCGAAGCTTTGAAGATTTTCTGTTGAATTTCCTGTACTTTTTATTCAGGACAAAGGTCATCTAGCCATTAACTCATTTATCCCTGGAGACACATTTGCACTCTTCCATACAAACGTTGGAATAGTTAAATTTGAAATTTCATTGATGAAAAAGTGGAAAAAAAAATTTCTGAACATACTCTGATTATTATTACATACACATACTCTGACCTTATATTTTTTTACAAAAAAAAAAAGAAAAAACATTTATCTTTAATTAATATACATATTTTTAAAGCATGGAACAGACATGTAAAGAAATAAACAAACAATTAACGAAATTTCTCATTTCTTGGTGAGAAAATAAGTAAAAGGCAAGATATTATATTGTTAGACAATGACATAATGGTGTACCATTGACCTTGAAAATCCAGCTGACTTTGACAATCTCCTTCAGCCTCCGAAGCCCTTACACCTAAATTCCTCATGTCTTCCGGATTTTTTTTTGATTTTTTAACTTGATTTGTTTACAAATAGACAAGGTTGAGCTATATAGAGGCTGTACAATATTTCAGCATTGAAAGTCACAAAATGGTACAAGTAAATTAAGGTTTGTATATATATACACGGTGGTAGATGGCATCAGAACAACCAATGACAATGTTTATTGAAATGTGAGATCGTTGACCTTAATACTGCGTCATACAAGGCGATGACAGAAATAATGATGTCAGAGAGATCAATCAGGATATCCCAGTCTAGACCTAAAAACATCCAGTCAGAGAAAGGACAACAGGTTCACGCAAACCAGCAGTAATCTTTAACATTTGAAGTATGTAATTTTCTTTTCAATTTCCTTCTGAAAATTGTCACAAAACTCCCATGTTCAAATACCATATATTTTAAACTCTCAACTGTGTCTGGCAACTTCCATAAGAGGCCATGTACCTTGAAAACTCAATTTCAAAATCAACCAAGAGACACAAACAGCCAAGTATTCTTGTCGCCGTGGAGTTCTTTCTTTACCTAAACTACAGTGACAGTTATCATTACTTTGCAATTCAAGCCCAATAGATGAACGTTACCGTGGCAATGGCTTATTGACACGCGAGGCAGTGATTGTGAAAATAGGTACGAAAATCAAAGTTGTTAGATTTTTGGACGGGTGGAACGATTCCTTCCTCTACATCTGTTCTCCAGACAATTACCTTAGGCATAGTAACCCCCTACAGACCCAAATATATTTACCCTGCTCACACAAGACTGTCACATTGTATTTGGAGATTTTCAGACAGAAATGTAACTCCCACCATTAGGAGTAATGAGTAGAATTGGTTTATTTGTCGAGCAGCAGGTCTCTCTCTCCGTTTCAATTTGTTCAGCAGTAACACACATTGAAGTGCCGAGGTAACATAATTTGTCAATTCTTTTATATGCTGTGAGATGTTTCAGTGTTTTTAATTTCTTGACTATGATATAAAATTGCAATAAACAAACCCTCAGAAACACAGCACTGAAGCACAGCAGTCTCAGAATCACTGTAAATATTAATTAAAGATCAAGGGGGAATAACTCTTACATTTACAAGATGTTGATGGACTAAGCTTTGGTTAGCCAAACAGACCTGCCTGAAAACCCAAGCAAATGAAACTTAATAATATTCTCATGATTTAAATGAAGCTAAATGATACTGGAAAAAAATACCCGCATGGATTTGAGGCAATGGTTCCTAAAAATGTCCCTGAGACACTGAATTTAAAAATACTCCTAAAGAATAACAGTTGGTATTGCTATTGTATCAGACCAATAACTCTCTGACACTGTTCCTCTTCCCACCAGGCCTCACAGGTGCTATGGGGGTGTCTATTTTAAGATATATTTCAGATATCTAAATCCATGGGATGGTAAATTTCTAAAACAGAAATGTATTTATATTTCAAGTCACACAAGTAAATTGCCGTGTAAATTCTAAGAATGCAAGAAAGAATCTATCAATTGAAACTTGGTTAAAATATGTATCATCATCCTTGACCTTATAGCTACTGACCTTTCACCTTGACCCTGCTGAAATAATGTTTAACCTTGACCCTAGACCTGACTGCCTGACCTCCCCATGACCTCTGTAAAAGATGAGGTACTACCACCCCATGATTTACTGGAACAGAAACAGAAATTAGGATCTATACACATGGTGAAATCTACTGTCAACTTGGGTAAAAAGTTATTCATATTTAGAATATTGAAAATTTAATACTTACATCAGACCCATCAGAATTATTGAAATTCACAAACCATCAAACAAATTACCCTGGATCAGCTATTAAAATAATAATTTTATTGCAAAACGTTGGTAATGCAGTTTTTTAATTTTGGTCATCGTCATAGTCAGATATCCCAAGTTCTTCCCATTAGTTTCCTTTGAACAGAATAATATATCACTTTATAATGACTTGTATTACCCATTTGGTGCTAGGTTCTCTAGTAGTTACGATGGCTGACCATATTTGGCCCTATGATACAGATCTGTAGGAGATGTCCTTTGCCAACAAACCTATTGATTTCTATGTTCCTAGTTCTGCGTCGCTACCATTTTCTCCACAGTTCCTTTACCACCAGACCTGTTGATTTCTATGTTCCCAGTTCTGCGTCGCTACCATTTTCTCCACAGTTCCTTTACCACCAGACCTGTTGATTTCTATGTTCCCAGTTCTGCGTCGCTACCATTTTCTCCAGTTCCTTTACCACCAGACATGTTGATTTCTATGTTCCCAGTTCTGTGTCGCTACCATTTTCTCCAGTTCCTTTACCACCAGACCTGTTGATTTCTATGTTCCAAGTTCTGCGTTGCTACCAATTTCTCCACAGTTCCTTTACCACCAGACCTGTTGATTTCTACGTTCCCAGTTCTGTGTCGCTACCATTTTTTCCACAGTTCCTGTGCCACCAGACCTGTTGATTTCTATGTTCCCAGTTCTGTGTCGCTACCATTTTTTCCACAGTTCCTTTACCACCAGACCTGTTGATTTCTATGTTCCCAGTTCTGCGTCGCTACCAATTTCTCCACAGTTCCTGTGCCACAAGACCTGTTGATTTCTATGTTCCCAGTTCTGCGTCGCTACCATTTTCTCCACAGTTCCTTTACCACCAGACCTGTTGATTTCTATGTTCCCAGTTCTGCGTCGCTACCAATTTCTCCACAGTTCTTGTGCCACCAGACCTGTTGATTTCTATGTTCCCAGTTCTGCGTCGCTACCATTTTCTCTACAGTTCCTTTGCCACCAGACCTGTTGATTTCTATGTTCCCAGTTCTGCGTTGCTACCAATTTCTCCAGTTCCTTTACCACCAGACCTGTTGATTTCTATGTTCCCAGTTCTGTGTCGCTACCATTTTTTCCACAGTTCCTGTGCCACCAGACCTGTTGATTTCTATGTTCCCAGTTCTGTGTCGCTACCATTTTTTCCACAGTTCCTGTGCCACCAGACCTGTTGATTTCTATGTTCCCAGTTCTGTGTCGCTACCATTTTCTCTACAGTTCCTTTACCACCAGACCTGTTGATTTCTATGTTCCCAGTTCTGTGTCGCTACCATTTTTTCCACAGTTCCTTTACCACCAGACCTGTTGATTTCTATGTTCCCAGTTCTGCGTCGCTACCAATTTCTCCACAGTTCCTGTGCCACCAGACCTGTTGATTTCTATGTTCCCAGTTCTGCGTCGCTACCATTTTCTCCACAGTTCCTTTACCACCAGACCTGTTGATTTCTATGTTCCCAGTTCTGCGTCAATACCATTTTCTCCACAGTTCCTTTACCACCAGACCTGTTGATTTCTATGTTCCCAGTTCTGCGTCGCTACCATTTTCTCCAGTTCCTTTACCACCAGACATGTTGATTTCTATGTTCCCAGTTCTGTGTCGCTACCATTTTCTCCAGTTCCTTTACCACCAGACCTGTTGATTTCTATGTTCCAAGTTCTGCGTTGCTACCAATTTCTCCACAGTTCCTTTACCACCAGACCTGTTGATTTCTACGTTCCCAGTTCTGTGTCGCTACCATTTTTTCCACAGTTCCTGTGCCACCAGACCTGTTGATTTCTATGTTCCCAGTTCTGTGTCGCTACCATTTTTTCCACAGTTCCTTTACCACCAGACCTGTTGATTTCTATGTTCCCAGTTCTGCGTCGCTACCAATTTCTCCACAGTTCCTGTGCCACCAGACCTGTTGATTTCTATGTTCCCAGTTCTGCGTCGCTACCATTTTCTCCACAGTTCTTGTGCCACCAGACCTGTTGATTTCTATGTTCCCAGTTCTGCGTCGCTACCAATTTCTCCACAGTTCCTGTGCCACCAGACCTGTTGATTTCTATGTTCCCAGTTCTGCGTCGCTACCATTTTCTCCACAGTTCCTTTGCCACCAGACCTGTTGATTTCTATGTTCCCAGTTCTGCATTGCTACCAATTTCTCCACAGTTCCTTTACCACCAGACCTGTTGATTTCTATGTTCCCAGTTCTGTGTCGCTACCATTTTCTCCAGTTCCTTTACCACCAGACCTGTTGATTTCTATGTTCCCAGTTCTGTGTCGCTACCATTTTTTCCACAGTTCCTGTGCCACCAGACCTGTTGATTTCTATGTTCCCAGTTCTGCATCGCTACCATTTTCTCCACAGTTCCTTTGCCGCCAGACCTGTTGATTTCTACAATCCCAGTTCTGTGTCGCTACCATTTTTTCCACAGTTCCTTTGCCACCAGACCTGTTGATTTCTATGTTCCCAGTTCTGCGTTGCTACCAATTTCTCCACAGTTCCTTTACCACCAGACCTGTTGATTTCTATGTTCCCAGTTCTGTGTCGCTACCATTTTTTCCACAGTTCCTGTGCCACCAGACCTGTTGATTTCTATGTTCCCAGTTCTGCGTCGCTACCATTTTCTCCACAGTTCCTTTGCCGCCAGACCTGTTGATTTCTACATTCCCAGTTCTGTGTCGCTACCATTTTTTCCACAGTTCCTTTGTCACCAGACCTGTTGATTTCTATGTTCCCAGTTCTGCGTCGCTACCATTTTCTCCAGTTCCTTTACCACCAGACCTGTTGATTTCTATGTTCCCAGTTCTGTGTCGCTACCATTTTCTCCAGTTCCTTTACCACCAGACCTGTTGATTTCTATGTTCCCAGTTCTGTGTCGCTACCATTTTTTCCACAGTTCCTGTGCCACCAGACCTGTTGATTTCTATGTTCCCAGTTCTGTGTCGCTATCATTTTTTCCACAGTTCCTGTGCCACCAGACCTGTTGATTTCAATGTTCCCAGTTCTGTGTCGCTACCATTTTTTCCAAAGTTCCTTTACCACCAGACCTGTTGATTTCTATGTCCCCAGTTCTGTGTCGCTACCATTTTTTCCACAGTTCCTGTGCCACCAGACCTGTTGATTTCTATGTTCCCAGTTCTGCGTCGCTACCATTTTTTCCACAGTTCCTTTACCACCAGACCTGTTGATTTCTACGTTCCCAGTTCTGTGTCGCTACTATTTTTTCCACAGTTCCTTTACCACCAGACCTGTTGATTTCTATGTTCCTAGTTCTGTGTCGCTACCATTTTTTCCACAGTTCCTGTGCCACCAGACCTGTTGATTTCTATGTTCCCAGTTCTGTGTCGCTACCATTTTTTCCACAGTTCCTTTACCACCAGACCTGTTGATTTCTATGATCCCAGTTCTGTGTCGCTACCATTTTTTCCACAGTTCCTGTGCCACCAGACCTGTTGATTTCTATGTTCCCAGTTCTGTGTCGCTACCATTTTTTCCACAGTTCCTGTGCCACCAGACCTGTTGATTTCTATGTTCCCAGTTCTGCGGCGCTACCATTTTCTCCACAGTTCCTTTACCACCAGACCTGTTGATTTCTATGTTCCCAGTTCTGTGTCGCTACCATTTTTTCCACAGTTCCTGTGCCACCAGACCTGTTGATTTCTATGTTCCCAGTTCTGCGTCGCTACCATTTTCTCCACAGTTCCTTTGCCACCAGACCTGTTGATTTCTATGTTCCCAGTTCTGCGTCGCTACCATTTTCTCCACAGTTCCTTTACCACCAGACCTGTTGATTTCTACATTCCCAGTTCTGTGTCGCTACCATTTTTTCCACAGTTCCTTTGTCACCAGACCTGTTGATTTCTATGTTCCCAGTTCTGCGTCGCTACCATTTTCTCCAGTTCCTTTACCACCAGACCTGTTGATTTCTATGTTCCCAGTTCTGTGTCGCTACCATTTTCTCCAGTTCCTTTACCATCAGACCTGTTGATTTCTATGTTCCCAGTTCTGTGTCGCTACCATTTTTTCCACAGTTCCTGTGCCACCAGACCTGTTGATTTCTATGTTCCCAGTTCTGTGTCGCTACCATTTTTTCCACAGTTCCTGTGCCACCAGACCTGTTGATTTCGATGTTCCCAGTTCTGTGTCGCTACCATTTTTTCCACAGTTCCTTTACCACCAGACCTGTTGATTTCTATGTCCCCAGTTCTGTGTCGCTACCATTTTTTCCACAGTTCCTGTGCCACCAGACCTGTTGATTTCTATGTTCCCAGTTCTGCGTCGCTACCATTTTTTCCACAGTTCCTTTACCACCAGACCTGTTGATTTCTATGTTCCCAGTTCTGTGTCGCTACCATTTTTTCCACAGATCCTGTGCCACCAGACCTGTTGATTTCGATGTTCCCAGTTCTGTGTCGCTACCATTTTTTCCACAGTTCCTGTGCCACCAGACCTGTTGATTTCTATGTTCCCAGTTCTGTGTCGCTACCATTTTTTCCATAGTTCCTTTACCACCAGACCTGTAGATTTCTATGTTCCCAGTTCTGTGTCGCTACCATTTTTTCCACAGTTCCTGTGCCACCAGACCTGTTGATTTCTATGTTCCCAGTTCTGTGTCGCTACCATTTTTTCCACAGATCCTGTGCCACCAGACCTGTTGATTTCGATGTTCCCAGTTCTGTGTCGCTACCATTTTTTCCACAGTTCCTGTGCCACCAGACCTGTTGATTTCTATGTTCCCAGTTCTGTGTCGCTACCATTTTTTCCATAGTTCCTTTACCACCAGACCTGTTGATTTCTATGTTCCCAGTTCTGTGTCGCTACCATTTTTTCCACAGTTCCTTTACCACCAGACCTGTTGATTTCTATGTTCCCAGTTCTGTGTCGCTTCCATTTTCTCCACAGTTCCTTTACCACCAGACCTGTTGATTTCTATGTTCCCAGTTCTGTGTCGCTACCATTTTTTCCACAGTTCCTTTACCACCAGACCTGTTGATTTCTATGTTCCCAGTTCTGCGTCGCTACCATTTTTTCCACAGTTCCTGTGCCACCAGACCTGTTGATTTCTATGTTCCCAGTTCTGCGTCGCTACCATTTTCTCGACAGTACTGTATTGCTGTAAGTTATTTTAAACATCACTGTTTTTTGTTAATCTCTGCCATGGATGCATTTGCTCTAGAATTACTGCGTCTAAAGTTTAAACAATATTGATTCCACTTTAAATAAGCTTTTGCTTTATTCCATTTGCCAAATGTCAATATCTTTCATTTTAATTCATAAACATTATATTTACAGTTGGGTGTAACTTACTTGCAGGGTTCCAAGTGTGATTACGTAGGTGGGAGAACAGGTCGCCTTACTGGCCTCGGCTAGAGGTAACTTACCCCCAATAGGCATATTATAAATGCTCACATGGTATTTATCTCACATTTTATCATTATCACTTCAATGTTAATCTTAAAAGGGAACTGCAATGCAGATACAGGCAAAATATCAGTGTCTGAAATCAAAAGTGGTCATTGAAAGATTTCAGATATTTATTTCACCTCTGAAGTCTTGAAAGAGGATCAAGGTCATTCAAATTTACAAACTTATAAAAGTAGCCCTTCACCCCTGTCTGAGCATGCTACAAGTGTATTTTCAGTTCCTGAGCCTTTTGGTTATTGAAAAGGAGTTGCTTGAATTTTTTCTTACAGATTTAAACTTGTCAATTAACTTGAAAGTAGGTGTAGGTTATTCATTTGAGGACACTTGGTAGCTTTCATTCAAGCATGCTACAGGCCCATTGTAGGTACCCTGGGCTTTTTCGGTTATTTAAAAGAAGTTGCTTGAAGTTTTTCTGAGCAAAGCTCAGGTGATCTAAATAGTTTATGTATGACACACAGCACATGATGACAATGGCGACCTAATAAAAGATAACCACATGTCGGCCATATCGTTTTTCCGATCAGTCCAAAAATTAGACAAGGGTAATTGTGAAGTTGTTTTAAGATATCACCGTATTTGACCCCTGTGACCTTGTAAGAGTTGGTATTTTTTTCATCTCAGCATATACTACCAGCATAATTATAGCACTATCCTGTAACCTTTAGTTACAGAGAAGTGTTTTAAATATTTTATGGCATTTGACCCTTGTTACCTTGAAATAGGGTCAAGGACATTCATGTGGACAAACTTGATCACACCTTTCATACAGGAATACTACAGGCCAAATATCAGTACTCAAGGACTTACGATAAGTGGGAAGAAATTTCTTGAAGATTTTAAGACGTTTGACCCCAGTGACCTTGAAAGTAGATGAAGGTTATTTATTAAACAAACTTGGAAGCCCTTCACTCATGCATCAAAGTAACATTATATTTACAGTTGGTGTACCTTACTTTCACGGTTCCAAGTGTGGTAACGTAGGTGAGAGTACAGGTCACCTTACTGGCCTCGGCTAGAAGGAATTTTCTTATAAACAAGCAGTAGTATGTAGGACTATTAAAGACCAAAGGGTCAGTAGTAGTTCAAACGGAGGTAGGTATTTTTCATTATCTATTTTTACTAAAACAAAATTTGAAAGTGTTCCATTCAGTAATTTGTCAAGAAAGAATGGTAACAAACTATTACATGTACTCCCAAAATACAAGATGGCCACCTAGCTGTCAGCCATTTTCAAACTTCAGTTTTTCTAATCAGTCTGAAAATTAGACACTGTGCAACTATTGACCAAGGGGAACCTACATATGAAATTTAAGAATGATCCATCCAGTATTTCTCAAGAAATAGAGTAGCAAGACTTGTTTAAGAATGGACAGATGACAGACAGACGACGGACGGACGGATGGACGGACACAGGCTGATTTTATCTGATGGTGGGATACAGACTTCATACAGACTTACAGGACACAAACTGAAACAAACAGAATCAGGGAAATCTACATGTAACATCTGTCAAATATCTGAAATATTCTGAATAAAAACATCTCACCTGTTCTAAAACTAATATGTTTCACTGCGAATCCAATAATGGACCTTCCTAGTGAGATGTACAAAAACAGAATCCTGTCAGCCCACACTGTTCCCTACAAAGCTAATGTGTCACATCCTGATATCCAATAGGATTGTTCAGGATTGATGACACACAAAAAACAACAAATAGTCCAGTCTCCAACTCAAATTAAATGACACTGTATGAAAAACAATCACTTCCATTAAACAATTTGGGATAGAATTCCCCACACGTCAATGCTTTATCTACCAAGAGGCTCAGAGGGCCTGGATCATTCACCCGGATCTTTAAGCAATCACAGGAAAATGTTGTCGATCAAGATATTGTACTTTTATGTATTAACTAGGAGGCATCGGGTCACTAAATGAAAATGAAATAAATTTATTTTAATTTCTAGTGCAGTATCTTTATGAACACTGCAAAATGGAAGGTGGTAAAGGTAATTCATTTTCAAAAACATATGCAGCCTTGTATCTCAACATGAGACAGTCATCTGAATATAAAGACATACAGGCTAAATATGAGTAATCTGGGCCTTTCTGTTCCTTAGAAGTTGCTTGACCCCTAGCCTGTGACCTTGAAAGTAGGTCAAAGTGATTTTTTCCCAAACTTTGTTCGCCTTCTTCCAAGGAAGCTAGCAGCAAAATATCATGTCACTAGGGCTTTCGGTATTTCAGCAGAAGTCTTTTGAAGGTTTTGACATATTTGACCTTGATGACCTTGAAGTAGGTCAAAGCAATTTTTTTGCAAACTTTGTTTGACTATTTCGAAACAAGCTACTAGCCAAATATCATGTTTCTAGGCTTTTATTGTATTTCAGAAGAAGTCGTTTTAAGGAAAAGTTATCAGACAAAGGACGGACAATGGCCCTTCGACCAGGTGAGGTATAAATGGAATTTTTCAGGGGGATAAAGAGAGTTGAAAATTTTCAATCCTATTTCTCTTTGTTTTTATTATTCATTTATTACTGCAATCACTTTAATAGAAAATCTTTCGTTTTCTTTTCAACATCACAATGGAGGTAGCAGTCAGAATTACTTGTACAGCAGAGAAACTTAAGAGTTATTGCAGACACAGATTTTCTCTTATTCTATCTAAATTAAATAATTCCATGCCCTTCATTTGAAGATTGTCACATAAACTTGTCCAACTTTTTAACTGGATGATTTGTATAATGTGAAAATATCTCTCTAACAAAATACAATTTGTACTCAAGCTGGTTAAAAACGTATTGAGATTGAATTAAGGCAGAGGAAGGGACTGAATATTTAAGTGATTGACTAAAAGCGTATTATAAGGAGATTTCTGTTTCTGATCTCAATCAAGATATGATACATTAGTCATGTAAGAGTACAAATTATGATTAGAGTTTTGAACAGGATATTTTTTTCTAAACAGTTACATCGTATTGCAATTTCAAGTCAATTTCACGCAGCCTCTGATGTATAGAACTAAAGTACACAAGGCCCATAACTCTAGCTGCAAATTTCTTTCTCGGGAGCGAGAAGACATTTGTTTTTGTATATAGCAATTATACACGAATACTGACAGAATACTTCCATGTCTTTATCATTACAGCATATCTATCTAGACATAAGAATTGATTTTTCGTTGGCTGCCAGACAAAAATTTCCTACTTGACCAGTGAAATACGTAAAATCAAATTTTACTCCCGCAAACTTCTGATAAGGAATCTGTAAAATATCCCCAGAGAAACCTTTTGCATACAACAAACTTAACTGTTCAGTGGTAAGGACCAAGAGATGCTCCTGAAGTAGATAGGACAAGTTACAATTGGTCGAGAAATATCATGTGCGGTAAGACACACTCACTATAAGGTATACGTAACCTTGGTGATCAATCTAAACCTACCAATGATCAGTAAGAGTTCAGTCCTCGGCCAGGAAGCCATAAGTATTTTTGTTTCAAAAGGAATAGACACATTGATCTAACTCAAATGATAAATGAAATATAAGAATGGAGAATTTTTTGCCCTTTCATGTTGTGAAGATAGAATCTAATGCTAAGGGTAAGCTCACACACCTAATAAATTGATCACTCCATTGAATTCCCTCTTGTAACCCCCAAATAATAAAATCCTTGTCAGATATAATTATAATCTTGGGAGTGGAAACAAGAAATTAACCTCTGGGTTAAAATTCAAAACCTACGGTCGGTGGTTTTTCTCCGGGTACTCTGGCTTTCCTCCACCTGCAAAACATGCCTTAAATAACCCTGGCTGTTAGGATATAAAACAAAATAAACCAAACCATCATAATATGGTAAATATTTAGAATTTGACATCATTATATGCCTGGCAATTTTTTAGCAATCACAAGATCAATATTAATGTAATAATATTCAATTTTTGAAACTGCTACGATATATCCTCTTTTCCCTGTCAATGATTCTAAGGGGATTTCCAAAAAGTTTCAATACGTAGCTATAGAGCGGAGAAGTGATAGTTCCCAGGTTTAATCGGAGTGGTTTTAACCTCTGTGACTCTTACATTCCTAATCATGACAAAAGAAGACTTCCGTTCCAAAGAAAAGAAGCTAAATGAATTCCAATGTATTCCCATCATTCTCAGGTATAACATTCCTTTCATGGTACTTAAAGCTCCCTAAATGACTAATGGCTCTATAGTTGAGTAAATCTGTATCACGGAAACGGGCTAGGAACATAATCAACATTGAACATTTAGTACTATTACCTGTGTTCTTACATGAATATAAGCCTTAGACAAGAAGCTCCAAGATCGTCTCGAGAAATAAAACGCAAGAAAGAATATTTCATTACTACGGTAATGATACTGCAAAGTGAATAAGCTTCAGACAGGCGGAGGTCATACCATACCAAAGTAAGTTTTTGGGGAAATCTGGTGGTGCAGTGGATAGCGCACTTGCCTTTCACAAAGGCTGCAAGCCGGGGTTTGATTTCCCGACCAGATGTTTAAAGGTATGCGATCACCTGCTCGACCACATTGGTTTTCTCCAGGTTCTCCAGTTTCCTCCCACAATAAGACCCCTTGCAGGCTAACTTGTTTTATTAAATTTATATTAATGTAGTGTTCGGACATTACATGGGTGGCATTTCCTCTCTAGTAAAAGGGAGAAGGAAGAACACAAGGTCTACGATCCGAAGAAGCACCAACAATATCTAAAATGTTGAATGATATGGATTAATACTAGTAAGCATAGTGCACTTACATTTAGCATACAAAATTCCTGCTTCAAGATGCTTAAAGTCTAACAGATCAAAAGTCCCAGGTTTGGTTAACTGGTTTTATTTTGTTTGGTGTCCTATTAATAGTTTTTTTAAGGATGCACACAGGTCAAAGGTCAGAGTTTTTTGTGTGCCTGCATGTAATGAACAGTGGCATTGAGTTTGCTTGTTCTGACTCTCTGTTTTACTTACCAGGCTTCAATGATACTATCATATAATGTTGCCAAGTACAAGCTGCAGTAGCTAGGGGACTCATCGACTGATCAGATGTGACAAAGTAGTGAAAAGTGCTGCAATATGTTATTTATGTTGAAACATGCTAAAATACAAATGAAAATCGTTTGAATGTTCCTCATAATGAGAATTGTTTGACTCACAAACACATTTCGGCGAAAAATTTTGATCCCCAAAATATGATTTGAGAGTGTCAGCCTTACGATACATGCAGACAATTTAGTTTGCTTGCCACGAGCTGATCTCCATCAACAGGTGCCCCTCACGGGCATCAGCGCATATCGCGAGACGTGACTGTGCATCTCCTTCACTGCTTACAAACGTCTCCAAGACCTTGTATGAGATCTGTCCATCAGTCCTGGTCTCCCATTAACAGATCCCTACCCACACACCACCAACATATTGGGCCAATCTTCTTCATGCTCAGATTTTAATAATTTCAAAATTGTAAACAGACAAAAAGTTAAAAATATCAAATTATTCCGTGCCCATGGCCTACATGCACCAAATAGATCCAACACGACTGGAGGTTGAACACTTCAGTTTCCAAATTATACTAATTTTCGAGATTTCCTTGGGGCCGTGTCCGTCTCAGAAGCCATATGTTGTTTGTTTAAGGTCATATATTACCTGTTTTTTAACTATGAATAATGTATCTTGACCACGACATGAGACATGCTTAAGATTATACGTGACATGTTTTTTAACTATCTTGAGTGACGACTTGAGACAATCTGATATTAAATAAAATGGCCAATTATTCTCTTTCAATGAACTTTAGGATGAATAAGGCATGAATAGATTTTGCCAAACGAGCAGTTTGCTTTCTAGAACTTACAAATTCTAGACATTATTTTTAAGTAAATTGAAGCAAAAACAACATAAAAACAATCTAAAACAGCTTTATCAGTTATTAAGATATTTTTCTCTGGTAAATAATATGTCATAATTAGCAGGTTCCACTGAAGTAAGTTTCTTTACCTTTCAGTTCATCATCAGAAGTCCTTTGAAGTGTTTGAAATATTTTACCCTTGCAACCTTGAAAAAAAATGTCAAGGTAATTAGCAATTCATTCACAAAGTTTGTAGGGGTCCAACACAAGAAGAATCTTCTTCGTAAGCTGTTTGAACCATGCAACACATTTCACTCCTTTGATTGTAAAAGAAGGTCAAGGTCATTTTTGTTCTCAAACTTAGTTGAGCTGTACATACTACAGGTAAATTTTCTGGAAGTTCTGCTCTTATTGACATAGATCATACCATCCTCACAAATAGGTACTTGTTTTTTACGTAATAAAGGATAAAATGTTATCATGAAATCTGAAGATAAAGGTTTGATTCATTTGTCTGAAATAAAAGTTTGGTTGTTGTGACTCTGCGGCTGTCGTATGTACAAGTTATACAGGCCGACTAATTACAGATAATTACAGGCTGTAATGCTGTACACCGTATTCATTCCGGTTCAACTTTCCCTCTAATTGATTAGCTGTCTTATAAATAAGATAAGTTCATTTGTAACAATCGATACTTAACAGCCTCCGAGAACCAAACAGTAATAACAATAATCACTAAATCCAGGGTCACGCCCATTTCTAACTTCCCTGAATAGTAATAAACTGTTTTAAGAAATTATGTTCATAATTACAAGATAATTATTTAAAACCATCACTGTGTAGAACTACACAGGTGACTGAAAATGAACACAGATCAGTGCTACACAGCCATCAACTATCCGGAACTCAGAGTTACTATTTAACATCCAGTTACTAAATCTAATTGGTTTTAATATTCACATTTAATTACATATTCAATTTACAAAACTCTAAATCTGATAACATCATAAAACCAGCCCCCTCCCCACAATAGACATACTTAACACAAATTAGTAACCATAAACCATATATGGAGTTTTATTGCTCTATTGGACTCCAAAATACCTAAAACTGTCATCTGTAGGATAACTTATACCCACCCCACACAGATGCTGGCAGTTACATCCTTTACCAAAATCAACACTGACCTTTTGATCAACTTACAGAAAATGGGAATTCTTCAGAAAAATTCTTTATCGTAAATTTCACATTAAGGGTCATAACTACCTAAAGGCCCAATATACATAACTTTTTGCAAAACTTGAAGGGAAAATCAAGCCTAATAACTTTTTATATTTATAGATGTAGTATTAAGATTACTGATAACGGGAATATTCAAGATGAATTCTTCCCAGGTTACCGATACAGCAGCAGTTGAAACTCGGTATTTGTGAACACGAGTCCATTTTGTACTGTCTTCTTACTTCGGCTTGTTGTTGAAGTGGGCCACACCTACATTATTTTCAATTTTTTGGATTTTCCATCAAGAGTTTCTTGTTAGTAACTGCTCAGGTTTACTTCGTTTTAGGCTTATTTTTGCATGGTTATCAACTGTATTTTTTTCAGAATTTTTCAGAATTACAAAAATTTCCTGAAGTTATGTATAATGGGCCAATAAAAAGGGTCAAAATCTAAAATGCTGATGTACAACTAAATAACAAACTGATCAGTCTTGTGAGGTTTCATCAAAATCTGCCAGTTAGTTAAGGAGGAGATCTAGCTTCTGACAAGATACTGCTTCATCAACAGACATCCAGACAGATACAGGGTGATTCCAGTACCGTAAAAACTCGTGTAATCTGCGCACTTTTTTAAGGGAAATTAAAATCAAATAGTTGGGGGTGCGTAAATTACAATGATATAGATGTGTGTCAAGTTTTTTTTCAGTGAAAGATCGAGAAATCTGAAGGACGCCGCCATATTGGAAAGTCGGGATTGTTTCCTTTTGTACACAAGATCCAGACGACGCAAGCAGAATAAATAAATTAATATTAAACACATTCAAAATATATACTGTATTTGTGTTGTTATTCATGAATTACACGGGAATTGACGATAAGTTATTTATGATTGACGTCCCGATGTAATTTGGACCAGGCCAGATCTAGAGTTGAGACGGCCGCTCGGCATACAACGTTTATTTGACAAGTAATTATAATTAGGTAAACAAAAAATTTAACGCAAATACAGGCATTCTATTTCACTCGTGTGGTCATCTAAAAACATAGTTTATCTAATAGTTTAGGAAAAATCAGGTATTGATATTGCCGATAAATATTCCGACCACGGTAAAAGTTTCGTCTCATTATCACTATGACATACTTTCGTTTTCAGTTCCAGACGAATAATCACTAAAGGCGTGTCCAATTAAGTTCCTTGCTTTTCTTCTCGTAATTCTGCAGCCATTTCAATTGCACTTGCAACATCTTCGGCAGTAAATATTTCAAAATGTCATCGAATTCGCAGGAACTCGTTTCAAAATCGAAAGTCGCCATTGCGTTCTACGTGAGTAACTTTCGTAGTAAATTCTTTGGTTTTCGCGGGAATATCGTGTCATGTGATGCCTTTATGAATGGAAATTTCCATTACTATTTCGGTCACCAGAGTCGCGTGATACATTCGGCCAATCAAAACCGTCGTAACATGTTTTCTATACCAATCGTAAAATCGCTTCTTCACGACCGTCGGAACCACAAGGATGGCGGACGATGTCTCATAAAAGCAATAACAGAGACCACACAAAGCAAATAAAGCGCGTAAAGGCGTTAACAGGGGCCGAGGAGTTTACCGTAAGAATTATAACATTTACACATATTATAAATTAATGCAACGTAACGTTTAAGCCATATCATCTATGCTGTTACCGCTAATTATCGCGACAATGCTTTCACCGTCTCCACGTGGTCGCCTTTGTGTTTACATTAGATATAACCAATCAAAGGTAGCCTATTATCGAGGACTGAGAGCGTGTCAAAAAAGGCAATTTTTCATTGGTCAACCCGTGGGACTGTCCTAGGCCTGTACCCGTGTGATTGCGGTAGCCTAATTATACCAAGCCGTCAGAATGGGTTTTAATGAAAGTAATTATCGTCTAATTGATCAGGAGAACACTTCTAAGGTAATTACCGTTTAAACAAGATACCCTACTCAATGAGATCAGTATAATTGTGCTTTTAATTACACCTGTCGTCGATAATTACATGTCAGCTTGGCCGAGGATGGTTTTTGATCGACCAGGCGTGTGTAGGGTCCGGTAGGCACAAAATACGTTTTTCTTATACTTGCTAATAATTATGCATTTTTCTAATAAATGAATAACACAAACTCATCCATGTTTTTTTATTTACTGGAGAAAATCGTCACCTAAAAAGAGAAAAAAGAATATTGAATGACATGAGAACGAGACAAATTAATGGTCGTCAACTTTGCGATTTTTTCGATTTTTTTTGGTGCGTAAATTATATTGATACAGACCTTTTTTCAGCAGTTTTGGGGTGATTTTTAGGGTGCGCAAATTACACTGGTGCGTAGATTACACGAGTTTTTACGGTATACCCCCCTAACTTTGACAGACATCCAGACAACATAGGGTGATTCCAGTATACCCCCTTACTTCGACAGACATCCAGAGAGACACAGGGTGATTCTAGTATACCCCCCTAACTTTAACAGACATCCAGACAACATGGGGTGATTCCAGTATAACCCCCTAACTTCTACAGACATCCAGACAGACACAGGGTGATTCCAGTATACCCCCCTAACTTCTACAGACATCCAGACAGACACAGGGTGATTCCAGTATAACCCCCCCCCCTTACTTCTACAGACATCCAGTCAGACACAGGGTGATTCAAGTATACCCCCCTAACTTCTACAGACATCCAGACAGACAAAGGGTGATTCCAGTATACCCCCTTACTTCGACAGACATCCAGACAGACACAGGGTGATTCCAGTATACCCCCTAACTTTGACAGACATCCAGAGAGACAGACACAGGGTGATTCCAGTATACCCCCCTAACTTCTACAGACATCCAGACAACACAGGGTGATTCCAGTATACCCCCCTTACTTCTACAGACATCCAGACAGACACAGGGTGATTCCAGTATACCCCCTAACTTCTACAGACATCCAGACAGACACAGGGTGATTCCAGTATACCCCCTAACTTCTACAGACATCCAGACAGACACAGG
Organism: Mimachlamys varia; assembly: GCA_947623455.1. Classification (NCBI taxonomy): domain Eukaryota; kingdom Metazoa; phylum Mollusca; class Bivalvia; order Pectinida; family Pectinidae; genus Mimachlamys; species Mimachlamys varia. Next base: position 7,299,612 of record OX392534.1, read on the forward strand.
GTGATTCCAGTATATGCCCCTAACTTCTACAGACATCCAGACAGACACAGGGTGATTCCAGTATACCCCCCTAACTTCGACAGACATCCAGACATACACAGGGTGATTCCAGCATACCCCCCTAACTTCGACAGACATCCAGACAGACACAGGGTAATTCCAGCATACCCCCCTAACTTCTACAGACATCCAGACAGACCGAGGGTGATTCCAGTATACCCCCCCTAGCTTCGACAGACATCCAGACAGACCGAGGGTGATTCCAGTATACCCCCCCTAGCTTCGACAGACATCCAGACAGACCGAGGGTGATTCCAGTATACCCCCCCCTAGCTTCAACAGACATCCAGACAGACCGAGGGTGATTCCAGTATACCCCCCCCCCCCCCCCCCCCTAGCTTCGACAGACATCCAGACAGACCGAGGGTGATTCCAGTATACCCCCCTAGCTTCGACAGACATCCAGACAGACCAAGGGTGATTCCAGTATACCCCCCCTAGCTTCGACAGACATCCAGACAGACCGAGGGTGATTCCAGTATACCCCCCCTAGCTTCGACAGACATCCAGACAGACCGAGGGTGATTCCAGTATACCCCCTCTAGCTTCGACAGACATCCAGACAGACCGAGGGTGATTCCAGTATACCCCCCTAGCTTCGTTGTTGGGGGTATACTCCCCAACTTCATTGTTGGGGTATAACAATATAAGCTGCAACACTAACATCTGCCAAGAGATTGTGTACATTGAAAAATTTCTTGCACACATTTCAAAAATTCAACATTACCCCACAATATATTAAAGGCCCATATATGGGTTTTGTCATGGAATGAAGATTTAGATTTAACAGCAACCAAAGTCAAATTCTCCTATATATATATATATAGAACAGCAAGGAGTAGAATTCCTCCTGGTTTATTATGAACTAGTGAAAGATGACCATGTAGATTTCAGTCAATGGTAGCTTTTGTGTATGGTGTTGATCCTGTATGGAAACTATCATCTGATAGACTACATAGGTATAACTATATATGTAAAAGACTTGTTGGACCCCGAAATAGCCAAGTCTAGACTCCAAAATTATAGTCCCTCTCAAATATCAGGATTGGTGGGTATGCCAAGCATGCAAGCAAAGACATCATTCACAGTCAAATGTGATAAATACCAATAACCTCTGCAGTAAAGAATTCAAAATAACTTTGAGCCATGATGAATCAATATAGCTTTACATCTGTTTTAATTAAATGAACCTCCATCTAAACAATTAGTAACAGTCAAATGCTACAATTAACCATCATTTTTGCTACAACAAACCTTGATGATATTTGTATGTATATGTCAGATGTGGTAAATATCCACAATTTCAGCTGTAAAGAACTCTGATGATATTTGTATATGTCAGATGTGGTAAATATCCACAATTTCCACTATAAATTAAGAACTGTGATGATATTTGTGTATGTCAGATGTGGTAAATATCCACAATTTCAGCTGTAAAGAACTCTGATGATATTTGTATATGTCAGATGTGGTAAATATCCACAATTTCCACTATAAATTAAGAACTGTGATGATATTTGTGTATGTCAGATGTGGTAAATATCCACAATTTCAGCTGTAAAGAATTCTGATGATATTTGTATATGTCAGATGTGGTAAATATCCACAATTTCCACTATAAATTAAGAACTGTGATGATATTTGTGTATGTCAGATGTGGTAAATATCCACAATTTCAGCTGCAAATTAAGAACTGTAATGATATTTGTATAGGTCAGATGTGGTAAACATCCACAATTTCAGCTATTAAGAACTCTGATGATATTTATATAAGTCAGAAGTGGTAATATCCACAGTTTCAGCTGTAAAGAACTCTGATGATATTTGTATATGACAGATGTGGTAAATATCCACAATTTCAGCTGCAAATTAAGAACTCTGATGATACTTGTATATGTCAGAGGTGGTAAATATACACAGTTTCAGCTGTAAAGAACTCTGACGACATTTTTGCTAGCCAGATCTGGTAAATATCCACAATTTCAGCTGTAAAGAACTATGATGACATTTTTGCTAGCCAGATGTGGTAAATGACCCAAACATCTGCTGGAAAGAACCTTGATTATTTCAGATGTGTTAAAAACTTGTAACTTAAAAGGTCAAAAATATTGATGAAACCAGTTATAAAGGTTATTTTAAATCCTTCACATTGTACTATCATTGAACTATAAAGAGGAGTTGCATACATCAGTTCTGGATGAGATACAGGGAACTAGAAAATCAACATTTAGGGCTGCAGAAAAGGGCTCTGAAGGGAAATACAAAGAATAACTAATACACAGTTTTTTGGTTTTTTTTTAAGTACACTTTTAGGATGATTTCATGCCAAACACCTCTTCAATATGGTCTACCACCTTTCCCTTAGAGTATGTAATGATCAGATCAGTTCGCAGAGTTTGTCCTGCTGGTTGATATTTACCATCATGTATACAAACAGCAATGAGATCAATTTTAGAGACAATTTTAGAGTCACATCAAAACCTCAGATTTGTTTATTTTCTGCCACTTCCTCTATTGTGTCACCTTTCGGTACATAAATCACCAGTTATTACCTTTTCTGTACGATATTTTCCTTAACCCCCAGTTATAAACAGTGCACAGAGGTTTGGAGTACATTCAAAGTCATCCTTTTTTGTACCTTAAGCCATTTTATATTCCCTGCGGATTGTTTTCTTTCCCGTGCAATGTTCTCGTACAATCTTACCTATCGGAAACATCCATTATTTAATAGAGACAAGACAGAGAGACAAACACATTACGGTCTATCAACTATACACCAGTCATCACGTCACAGCCATTTTATAGAAAAAGAGAAAATTGAATTTTCCTCCGAAGCAGAAACTGTGTTTGTGTCGTTTTTGATGTTGAATTAATTGAGCAGTAAACGAGAAAGTCGTTCAATATGTCACACAGCACTGTAACATTGTACAGACCAGGAATATCAATAGCCATTGTTGTATGGGCTTTGTCAAAGTGATCAAGAAATATGAAATACCAGCACAGTAGGATATTTCCAGAGGAACAGCAGCACAGCTAGCATTCAGACACAACAGAAACATATTCATTTTGATAATTCTTAATGTAGAGAATCAGATGCCATATACATACATGTAAAGGGGAGATGGGGCGAGGTTAGATGGGAGCCGGGGGAGAGGGGGGGGGGGGGGGGGATTGGATGGGGAGGCGGGAGAGAGGGGGGGGGGGGTTGGATGGGGAGGCGGGAGGGGGAGAGGGGTAACTAGAACATGATAAAACAGTAGCAGAGGCAACAAAGCACTTCAAAAGAAGACAAACCAGGGCAAAATCTTATTCAAGATTTTTTCCACAATTTTGAGTTTATCAGCCACTGAAGACAAATTTGAACTCTTCCAATTCAACAGCTGAAATTCAAGGGGTGAATTATTATTTAATTTTGCAGGGTGTTGAGGTTGTAGGATGGAAAGGACTGGGGAGTAGGTGAAGTATTGATAAAGTAAACCTAACTAAAATAATGGCATTGATTCAAGGGGAACCACTGAGGATATAGGATGATGGCAATGACGTATGTAGAAAAGCTTGAAGACGAGGATATAATGTTATAGATGTTCTAACAATACTAAAGTCAGTATTTCATATGGGGGGGGGGGGGTGTGTGTAGGGGGAGGAGAAGTGTTCAATCATATGTGTACTCTAGAGAACAAAACCAGTGATACTTAACAACAGAGTTTAACACCAGTTCTCCCTCCTCTACACCCTGTGTTTACTGGACCCAGAATACCACCTAGGAGTACTAACCCACTCATCCTTCTCACATCCATTACATTGTGGCACCTCTTTGTTTATGTTGGCTGTCATATCATCAATAATACTATAACCCTAACAACTATACCAGCTTAATATTAGGCAAACTTCATTCAAATCTGGACATACTGACCCTGCAAGATGTAAAAAAAAACCCAATATTTTATCAATATAAAAAATAAGTTCAGGTTTGTAAATCAAGCACAAAAGCACAAAAGTTTAAAGTCTGTTCTCTGCAGATTATCATATAAAAGTCACTATATATATATCAAGATTTAACAATGTTTTTCAATTTCATGCTGGTATGAACACGAATTGATTACATATATCCATATGGGGCTTCCTGTTAATATGCCTATAACCAGTTCGCATTTATACCAGCATGACCTTTGAAAAAAATTCTGTTCAATCCTTACATTTGAAAACAAGAGATCTTAGAGGGATCTTGGCACCCACCATAGACAACCTTCATTTGCTCTTAAGTCTTGTCCCTTCTTTTCTCTTACACATATTTTAATTATAGTTATATGAAATTAGAAATATTCCTCTAAGAAAAGGCAATATTCATTGAAAGAATGGCAGCCTGTGAGCAATTTTTTCCCTGATCAGTCAGTCCCAAATACAAAACATTAAAATATTATCTCCATTTCCTCTGAAATAGTTGATTCTTTTCCATTCTTTTCTCTTACATGTATTTAATTGAAGTTATATGAAATCAATGAATTTGATATTTGAGAAAGATGCCTTCAGTATTGGGAAAGATCGCTGTCTGTCAAAATCAAAAGGGCACAACTAAGCATCTCGGGGAACCTACATATGAAATTTGAGAAAGATCCCCTATCGGGTTTTATATAAGTCTGGCAGCAATATCAATGTTTGTTACAGGACTGTAACAACATTTGCTAAAAATTTTGTTACTTAAATTTACATTTTGATCAAATTATCGTGCTTTAATTAGTTATTTTTAACCCATTTTGAACAGCAAATCAAGTGTAGACAACAATGAAATTGATGATGACACAATAGAAATTAATGATGTCACAATACAAATTGTTTATGTCACAATAGATATGAATAAAATCACAATAGCAAATGTTGTAAAAGTTTTATAACAACACTTGCCTTCACAATGCATTACAATGGGAGGATGCAGAGCGAATGTAACTATGTATACTACTGCTTGCCAAAATGTTTCGAAACTCTAAATCGGACAACCACCCATGAGGTTCAGTAAGAAAGTGTATTTACTACAATGATTGATAGCTCGAGTGGATTTTTTTACTGCATGAGGATTGTTAAAAAAAAGTCCCACCACATACAATGTTTTCTGCTCCAGTATATCCCCAAGATACAGGTGGTAGATTACAGACAACCTGACATACAGCAAGCAGTAACAGCCTAGATCCTGGGGACACCATTTCTCTGTAAACATTCAAATTACAGGGAATCTCACTTAAACTGATACAGATAACAGATCAAGTGGGATTTGTGCATTATAAATAATTCTTACGTACCACACACAACACAGATCAAACTAATATCAAGTTCTATTCAACTCTTATCTAGTGTTATCCAACTCTATCAATTTTTCAAGGTTCGTTGTTTTAAAGAGAACGAGAGGACACTAGGGTAGGCCATCATGTCACACTGACAGTATTGGATTAAGTGTTAAAGTATCTAGAGCAATATCTAGATATCTATATATATTATTCAGTATTATAAAGTAGTATGAAGGCATCACAGACGATATGAATACCCTTGTGCTTCACAGTCATCAGAAATGTATGAATACCCTTGTGCTTCAGTCATCAGAAATGTATGAATACCCTTGTGCTTCAGTCATCAGAAATGTATGAATACCCTTGTGCTTCAGTCATCAGAAATGTATGAATACCCTTGTGCTTCACAGTCATCAGAAATGTATGAATACCCTTGTGCTTCACAGTCATCAGAAATGTATGAATACCCTTGTGCTTCACAGTCATCAGAAATGTATGAATACCCTTGTGCTTCACAGTCATCAGAAATGTATGAATACCCTTGTGCTTCACAGTCATCAGAAATGTATGAATACCCTTGTGCTTCACAGTCATCAGAAATGTATGAATACCCTTGTGCTTCACAGTCATCAGAAATGTATGAATACCCTTGTGCTTCACAGTCATCAGAAATGTATGAATACCCTTGTGCTTCACAGTCATCACAGACGATATGAATACCCTTGTGCTTCACAGTCATCACAGACGATATGAATACCCTTGTGCTTCACAGTCATCACAGACGATATGAATACCCTTGTGCTTCACAGTCATCACAGACGATATGAATACCCTTGTGCTTCACAGTCATCACAGACGATATGAATACCCTTGTGCTTCACAGTCATCACAGACGATATGAATACCCTTGTGCTTCACAGTCATCACAGACGATATGAATACCCTTGTGCTTCACAGTCATCACAGACGATATGAATACCCTTGTGCTTCACAGTCATCACAGACGATATGAATACCCTTGTGCTTCACAGTCATCACAGACGATATGAATACCCTTGTGCTTCACAGTCATCACAGACGATATGAATACCCTTGTGCTTCACAGTCATCACAGACGATATGAATACCCTTGTGCTTCACAGTCATCACAGACGATATGAATACCCTTGTGCTTCACAGTCATCACAGACGATATGAATACCCTTGTGCTTCACAGTCATCACAGACGATATGAATACCCTTGTGCTTCACAGTCATCACAGACGATATGAATACCCTTGTGCTTCACAGTCATCACAGACGATATGAATACCCTTGTGCTTCACAGTCATCACAGACGATATGAATACCCTTGTGCTTCACAGTCATCACAGACGATATGAATACCCTTGTGCTTCACAGTCATCACAGACGATATGAATACCCTTGTGCTTCACAGTCATCACAGACGATATGAATACCCTTGTGCTTCACAGTCATCACAGACGATATGAATACCCTTGTGCTTCACAGTCATCACAGACGATATGAATACCCTTGTGCTTCACAGTCATCACAGACGATATGAATACCCTTGTGCTTCACAGTCATCACAGACGATATGAATACCCTTGTGCTTCACAGTCATCACAGACGATATGAATACCCTTGTGCTTCACAGTCATCACAGACGATATGAATACCCTTGTGCTTCACAGTCATCACAGACGATATGAATACCCTTGTGCTTCACAGTCATCACAGACGATATGAATACCCTTGTGCTTCACAGTCATCACAGACGATATGAATACCCTTGTGCTTCACAGTCATCAGAAATGTATGAATACCCTTGTGCTTCACAGTCATCAGAAATGTATGAATACCCTTGTGCTTCACAGTCATCAGAAATGTATGAATACCCTTGTGCTTCACAGTCATCAGAAATGTATGAATACCCTTGTGCTTCACAGTCATCAGAAATGTATGAATACCCTTGTGCTTCACAGTCATCAGAAATGTATGAATACCCTTGTGCTTCACAGTCATCAGAAATGTATGAATACCCTTGTGCTTCACAGTCATCAGAAATGTATGAATACCCTTGTGCTTCACAGTCATCAGAAATGTATGAATACCCTTGTGCTTCACAGTCATCAGAAATGTATGAATACCCTTGTGCTTCACAGTCATCAGAAATGTATGAATACCCTTGTGCTTCACAGTCATCAGAAATGTATGAATACCCTTGTGCTTCACAGTCATCAGAAATGTATGAATACCCTTGTGCTTCACAGTCATCACAGACGATATGAATACCCTTGTGCTTCACAGTCATCACAGACGATATGAATACCCTTGTGCTTCACAGTCATCACAGACGATATGAATACCCTTGTGCTTCACAGTCATCACAGACGATATGAATACCCTTGTGCTTCACAGTCATCACAGACGATATGAATACCCTTGTGCTTCACAGTCATCACAGACGATATGAATACCCTTGTGCTTCACAGTCATCACAGACGATATGAATACCCTTGTGCTTCACAGTCATCACAGACGATATGAATACCCTTGTGCTTCACAGTCATCACAGACGATATGAATACCCTTGTGCTTCACAGTCATCACAGACGATATGAATACCCTTGTGCTTCACAGTCATCACAGACGATATGAATACCCTTGTGCTTCACAGTCATCACAGACGATATGAATACCCTTGTGCTTCACAGTCATCACAGACGATATGAATACCCTTGTGCTTCACAGTCATCACAGACGATATGAATACCCTTGTGCTTCACAGTCATCACAGACGATATGAATACCCTTGTGCTTCACAGTCATCACAGACGATATGAATACCCTTGTGCTTCACAGTCATCACAGACGATATGAATACCCTTGTGCTTCACAGTCATCACAGACGATATGAATACCCTTGTGCTTCACAGTCATCACAGACGATATGAATACCCTTGTGCTTCACAGTCATCACAGACGATATGAATACCCTTGTGCTTCACAGTCATCACAGACGATATGAATACCCTTGTGCTTCACAGTCATCACAGACGATATGAATACCCTTGTGCTTCACAGTCATCACAGACGATATGAATACCCTTGTGCTTCACAGTCATCACAGACGATATGAATACCCTTGTGCTTCACAGTCATCACAGACGATATGAATACCCTTGTGCTTCACAGTCATCACAGACGATATGAATACCCTTGTGCTTCACAGTCATCACAGACGATATGAATACCCTTGTGCTTCACAGTCATCACAGACGATATGAATACCCTTGTGCTTCACAGTCATCACAGACGATATGAATACCCTTGTGCTTCACAGTCATCACAGACGATATGAATACCCTTGTGCTTCACAGTCATCACAGACGATATGAATACCCTTGTGCTTCACAGTCATCACAGACGATATGAATACCCTTGTGCTTCACAGTCATCACAGACGATATGAATACCCTTGTGCTTCACAGTCATCACAGACGATATGAATACCCTTGTGCTTCACAGTCATCACAGACGATATGAATACCCTTGTGCTTCACAGTCATCAGAAATGTAAAGTGTAAAGGGAAACATAAAGTATCATGACCTGTTTTCTTAAGCGTGTAATTTTGTCTTTTATAAATGGGTGACCTAGTTTTTGACAGCAGAAAGTTATTTGTGATAAATCATTTAGAAATGAACTCTGTAGAGCAGTAACACAGTTCGGGACACATCAGAGCATACCTACAGTAAAACCCCACTTGCTTGAACTCAAAGGTGGGGTGGGGGAGGCGTGGCGTGGCGTGGTGGAGTGATTAAGGTGTCCCATTCTTACACAAGCCCCCAACCTCTGAGTTCGAGCTCTAAGCCAACGTGGGGTAGTTGCCAGGTACTGACCGTAGGTCGGTGGTTTTTTCAGGTTACTACGGCTTTCCTCCACCTCCAAAACCTGGCACATCCTTGAATGACCCTGGCTGTTAATAGGACGTAAAACAAAATAAACCAAACCAAATGAACTCAAGGGGACCTGACCAATAGTTAGAAGAATATATGGTATTTGAGTAATCCGAGGTTGGTTAAATATGTACAAATTTGGTCAAGACCACACAAACTATTTGACCAATGAGGGGTATTTGAGTAAACGAAGTTTGAGTAAGTGGGGTTTTACTGTATATACGTTGCAGGACCTAAAGAAACAATCTGTGATTTTGAAAATCCCCCAACCCCAATGTAGCTGGAATCATGTGACCACTAATATTTCTGTTTATGCAAGGCATGTTTTTTTCTAAATGAACTGACAAAATATCCTGTTCTCTTTTAATATTACTAAGCCTATTTGATTCAGTCAGGATAGAATTGGTTTCAGTTTACAAAACTGCATTGAATCCACCTAGCCAGGAGCTGGAAATATGCTAAATAACCTCAATCTGAGATATTGTAACTGCAAGCATATAAGACTTCTACATACTAAATGTCCCTCCAGACACGAGAGTTCCAAACATAAAACAGGTGTATGTCTAAGAAGTGATAGTATCATGAAATAGTGCTCAAGGGGAGATAATTACACTTAGTAGGATTACACAGACACATACATCTCTCCTAAATCATACTCCCCAGGGCCATAAATACGTTTTTAAAAACAACTTTCCACTGACATGCATTAGTTTGATAATGGTATCATGGAGCCCTTGTAGACATGTTACAGATCTTGGTTGTAACAAACAGAGCACACGTAATTGTAACCGACACGGTTATATAACTTTACACTGTAACCTTGTTATTGTGATCCCTACTCGATCTATATTGCCATCCACATCGAGGTTTGCCATTTATCTATATTTCACATATTGATAATATTTTATTTTAGTTTTTGTAATTCTAATCCAATTTTTATAGATTTATAGATACTGCAGCAAAATTAGAATAGTATAAACTGTGTGTGAATAAATTGTTGTAGGAAAAATGCGGTTATAATACTTGTTTGTATGCCATACAATCTGCAATAAATATGCACCACCTTTAACAGTGGATGCTGACACTTGCTAAAGAGTTCACCGAGTCTCTAAGAAATTAGATAGAAATTTTAATGGCAGTCAAGGTTTAGCGATCTGGTAGGATTTCATTGTCTGTCAAAGGATGGGACATCAATATAGGAGAAATAACACTGGGTGATACAGCAGAAGTTAACCAGCAATTATTGGTGAGTAACTAATTGTACTGCAGAACAGGTACTGGTATCACTAGAATTGTTTGGGGAAGTATCACTAGAATTGTTTGGGGAAGTATCACTAAAATTGTTTGGGGGAGTATCACTAGAATTTTTGTGAGAGTATCACTAGAATTGTTTGGGGGAGTGGGGGGGGGGGGTGTTTTCAGGAAGTGGAGACAAAGGACAGGAGGGAGATTTATGCAGTTCTATATAACGTTAGTGGGATATCATAAGCAAGTAAAATGACGATTTTGTAAGGTTCAAAAAGGATTTAAGGCTGATTAGCTATAGATTAAGCAGAAGTTATAAGACTAGATGAAGCATTCCTACTGGGGCCAAGTAAAATACTCTAACAAAGATCAAAACTTATTTCAGGGAAGATATTTTATTACGGCCAACTTCTGCACCAGTCCTTATTCTAACACAGACACTCGGAGTTCTCTCTCGATCTTCACGAAAACATGATCTCTGACATTTCTATAAAACCTCAAACTAATACTTTTCTAAAGTGTTTCAGCACATCTCAAAGGATGTCAAGTCATCTTTCAATATTTCAGGAAACCTTTCATGGAAATGTCATTGTGTCTATGTGCTGAACATGTCTATTTCTCCATCTGTGACCTTTATACCTACATACCGTTACCTTTATACTGGGGACATAAGGAAGTTGGACAGAAATCGGATCACAGCTACGGAGTCTGTGGACACCTCCATTGGGACCAATTAAAGTGATAATTACCCTATTTCTATTCAAACTCATTGAGAAAAAAATTGGAAGTCCCCACTTAAAGGGAAACCTATCTCATAAATAACGAGGGCCATGATCGGAGACTTTTCCGTATCGGAGAGCCCTTCTCCAGATTTGGCTGCGATAGTTTGTGTGTGCTGTAGATATCGGAACCTTTTTTCTCCCTGTCAGGATCAATATCTATCACAGGAGTCCAGGCCAATGGGCCGGGATTTATTCTGATGCAGTCTGGGGTATCACCTGACTTAGAGACCAGGCAAATAGATTTGCCATCTGGGCATAGAATAGATATATTCCAGCCTCACATCAAAATACATCAATTCTCCATGTCACAGCCCCCCCCCCCCCCCCCCCCCAACCTTCCTGTAACAATTCTCAGCGTAACAATAGCAGATACCACAGTTCAAGTAAACAGTGATTGTTGAGGAGCATCAAGCGACCAACCATATCAGGCATTGTTAAATAGCCTGGAAAAATGTACGAGTCGCCTAACCTGAGCAGACAAAGCTGTGACAGTCACTAATGGTCCCTGTAAGGTTGAATAACTGCAAAAGAACCACAAGGTGGTGTTCGCTTGTAAGCGGCCATTCATTGTTGTTTGTAGGAAGGAGATGGACGTACTTTAAAATCAAGATTGGTTACTATGAAACAACTGACCTCCCTTACAAGGTTTTCCACTGGAGATCTACGGATTCTAACGATGTAGCGTAGTATGTAAATAATTGTTTTAAAGAGATACAGATTAACATAGTAAATTTCTGCTTCAAGACCCCTGTTTTTATCTTACAAGCCTTCAACTTCATTTGCACAAATGTAAAAAAGAAAGAGTAATGAAAATAGTTTGGACACCCTACGGCTTGACTAAAGGGAAATTCCCAGTAATAATGTGACCTGTACTCTTCTACACTACGCCCTCCTGCACAAACAAGCCAGGCTCGATGTCTCCAAGGAAGCATCTCAATCTGCTATAGCTTCTACCCTCGGAGTGGCCACCAGCTCCAAATCTGTAATAGGAAATCTGCCCCATCAAAGTTTGAACTGGGGTCCCCTTTATCTCTAGTTGGACACCCTACCGCTTGACCATACAACTTACTAAAGGGAAATATTCCCTCTAGGCGAGGCTAGTAACCGAGTAAGGCAACTTGTACTCTCAACTTCTAGACAAATATAGAACAGATTTCATACCTGTGACCTTGAGTACGGGTAAGGTCATTTCATTTCGTAAAGTTGTCAGGATTCATCCAAGAATTCTTTCAGCCAAATATCATGCTTCTAGGCCTTGTGGTTAATCAGAAGAAAATTGTTTGAAAGTTTTTAACAGATTTGACATCTGTGACTTTGAATATGGGTAAGGTCATTTATTTTCGTAAAGTTGTCAGGATTCATTCAAGAAACCTTTCAGCCAAACATCATGCTTCTAGGTATTGTTTTGATATTCAGTCGACTCGAGTCTGTCAAGTTTTAAGGACGGTGATTCAGGAGTGACGTCCTTCAAGCATACATAGCCAGTTGAACTTTCAAAATAAAAAAAAAATCAATTTAGATCTGCGTCATCCTATCAATATGTTACTTTCTAAATTCCTAAAACACTTGAGGCAATAAAGAAAGTGGGAAATACTCAGAAGTTGATGCAAAAGACGGCAAAATTGTGAAATAACGCATAAATCAACAAGTGGCTCATGGCCCACCATTAGCCACATTGAAAATGGCTGCTTGTGTAATTGGGAGAATACAGAAGTGGTTTATTCTGCGACCAATTCCAAGCACTCTTACAGAATTTTATCAGATTTTATTGGCTTTTTTTATAAATGCAAACAAAACAATTGCCTCTGCAAGGTGCCAATGTGTTCAGTTAGAAACACCCTAGAAAACGTCTTCTAAAAATGTGCCTGGCATTCATCTTGATTTCGAGTTTTTGTCTCGCTTTTTTTCGGTGAAGTTCTTTTATAGTAATGCATTCCTTCCCCAATAACGGAGATTCTACAACTCGCTAGGAACCCCTCCCTACAATTTGTCATGTCTGGTGTATGCAGTGAGGTTCACCTACTAGGTACCCCTCCCTACAATTTGTCATGTCTGGTGTATGGAGCGAGGTTCAGCTACTAGGTATTCCTCCTTCTGCACTCTCTAAGATCATTTATTCATGAACCTGACAATGGATGATTCAACAAGGAGTTTAAATTTTTAAAGAACACCTCTGCTATCTTATTTCCTTAGAGCATTATGTCACCTTCTGTAATGAGTGTCTCCCAGAGGCATACGTACAGACCTTGATACGCTGATCACCTCCAAGATGTATCAAATAAATATCTAACCCTATATAAATGGAGCTGTATTCACATCTCTCGTCTACAGTGAGTCAGTGGTATAAAAAGGTAGGGAACTTTACGGCTCAATCAAATACTGTAAATCCTTAACGACAAGTGAAACAAAACAAGAGGTTTCTGTTCCATTGGTATTACGATACCAATGTGTTAGATAATAGGGCTGTGTTGTGTAAACCACTCGTCAAGGCTTACCATTGTCCCGTTTAATTATCAAGATTACTTTTGAAATAAAACATGTAAGATATGTAATTAAATTAACAAAGTCTGTAATGATTGTTCAATAAAACTTTGCATCAGGTGAAGCCCTTTATTTCTGGACTTTGTAAGCTATGTTAAATATTTGTTTTACTGCTTATGGCCATTCTGTTATATAACATACAGTGTGATGGGATTTTGTTTCATCATCAAATATATTCTGAACTTCGGATAAAAACATCAAATTCCTTTCAAAAACCAAAAGTACAACACAAATGGGGTACATGGTCAGATGGTGCAATGGCTAGCTTGCCTTTGACCAAGACATCAAGCCCAGACGTTGAAAGGCTATGGGTTATACCTGAACACCTTTGAACCATAACAAGTATTCGTCTTAATGATTCAAACTATTGCCATGGTTACTAACTGGTTCATTTCCATGTATCAGGTTTGGGTGCTGATGTCGAAGAATGTTTAATTTTTTACTGTACATTATTTGTCTGTCTGCTGTGTTTTAAACATAGATATATATTTTTTTTAATATTTTCAAGCATTCTTCTTCTCAGTTAGATAAAGTTATTTTAATTTAACCTCTGCCCTTGCTTTATCTGGTACTGGCCGTAGGTCGGTGGTTGTTCTCTGGTTACTCCGGCTTTCCTTCTCCTTCAAAACCTGGCACGTCCTTCAATGATCCTGGCTGTTAAAAGGACATAAAACTAAATAAACCAAATAAACAAAATGCTTTATCTGTCTCACTGATGTTTCTGTGGCAAATTAATGTTCCGGAGGCCTTTGAAAACGGCACAGAAATGATTGTTATTCCTACCTTATAAACATCTCCCAGTTATACTGTCTGAAGAGATGAAAACACAATCATGCTATCAAGGATGCTACAGGGGTCCAGCACCGCCCATTGGGCTCAAGTCCTTTGGTTATAATATGGAAATGATTGTTATCGCTACCCTATTAACAATATCATCAATTCTTGGGTCTGAATGAATTAAAACACAATCATACTACAAGATTTTTCTGTTGGAACATACTACCTAAGTCATAAGCTGCTAACTATTGTGATCCCTACTCTATATAACCATTACATGTGTTTGCTGGGAGTGGAAAGACAATCATTTAGTGTTCAAACAACTTCTTCAGGAATGATGAACTCAACCTGTGCTGTTGTCAATATTTACTACAACAAGCTAATTTGTAAAATTAATATCCACCGCTTATCCTCCATTTGTAAGGGGCTTATCATATTGTAGGTAAAAATCTTTTGTAATTTTTTCTTTTAGGCATTTTACCTTGTAAGCAAGTTTCAAGAAAATCAGATAATATTTGTTGCCGTTATTCCACGGAAATGAAGTGTGACAGACAGAGAGACAGATGGACGTACAGACAGACGGACGGACAAACCCAAATCAATATCTCCGCTTTCGGTGAAATTGGGGATAACAACCACACTTTTCTGTGAAATGTAATTCAAGGTTAAACTGTCAAAATTAAGTTAGATTTCAAGGTTATCATTAGTTAGTCAGAATGAGAGACTTGCCGGGTGTTAGTAATAGGCAGAAGAGTTTTAGAACACTAAAGAGTTCTTCAAGGGCAGTGTACTTTAGATTTCAATGATCAAATTTAATTTCATTTAAATTCAAAACATCATTGTCATTTCAAAAAATCATAATCACTCTGTAGAATAGCAGGTCACTTAAAGGTCGTGGGGATTTGAAAATTTAAAATTTAACTACCAAAGGAAACTTGGTTTTTATCCTTTGATGAATTTAAAACTAGAACTGAGCTAGTTTTGATTTCATCTTCACCCTGACAACACCCTAGAATTGGGTTGAGGTGATTTGTTAACTTTAAAAGACTGCTTCAATCCTTGAAGGAAACTTAACATCATCATGGGAAAACACATCTTGGAAGACAACATTTGACACTGAACAATTTCACAATTAACATTTCTCAGGGAAAAGTTAGTGATATGTTCCAACCTTGGTTGAAAATATTATTAACCCAGCAGATTAGATTTTTTTCATCCCCTTAATTACTAAAAGCTTGTCCTTCAGACCAATTACAAATTTAATTTCTTCACCATGTAAATGTCTATTTCTTAAGATTATATAGAACCTTCAAACAGAACAAAATTTAAACACAAAAGCAGAACAAGATTGATAATTCTCATATTTTTTTATTTCAACAATTCCCTTCAATTATATATATATATAGTCACTTGTTACTTTTCCCTCCAAATACTAGAGTTCCACTGCTTAGTCAGTCGTCAATCCATCAATGTAATTCATGACTTTTCTTCCCTCATAACTAAAAGATTTCCAAACCATTCAGCAATTTCCTGTTTGCTTCCTGTCGCTATCTGACCAGAAGTCATCGGCTAATTGACTTCACAAATGCAGGACCGGATAATCTGGCATTCATATTGGAAAATGGACACACCGATAAACGTGACAATAATTGCAGCACTCCGGCCTTCCAATGACCGGTGGTCACACAAAAAACATGGCTGCCCGCACCATAATTTCCACAGAGAAGGAATCATTTCATCGCCTTCCATCGGCAGTGAGCACATTTTAACGGTTTCCTGATGGTAATTTATCTATGTGTGGTCTGCTCATGCATTTTATTTCCCCGTATATGGTTATTTGATGGAAGAAGTTCCCAGGTTTATGACAAGATTAGCGTATAATTCTCAGGAAGTGGCATATATTTTAGTCTTTCTTAAGCCAATCAAGCCAGAAAAGATCCCGACCTGTGTATTATGGTCGTTTTATACGATCCAGATTTGTAGCTACAGGGTCCTCACGGTAAATCTAAAGTACATCATTATCTGACCAGAAGTCATGAACCTCGGCCATGAACACAGGTACACAACAACGTAAATTTCAAACAATTACACAGGTACACAACAATGATGTAAATCTCAGGCAATTACACAGGTACACAACAACGATGTAAATTTCAATCATACATAGATAGAGGATCTTACGAGTGTCAACGTAATATGGATTTTTATTTAACAAGTTTAATAAATTCCATATTACATCGACACAAATGTAAGATTCTCACAAAAACTCTCAAATCAATTCTCTTTAAGAAAGGCATATTTTTACTTTGATGGTACAATTTTCACTACAGAGACAATCATTTGACGTCATAAAAACGTCATTTATCACAAAAACTCTCAAATCAATTCTCTTTAAGAAAGGCATATTTTTACTTTGATGGTACAATTTTCACTACAGAGACAATCATTTGACGTCATAAAAACGTCATTTATTTATGACGTCACAATAGTGTTATTACATGTGAAATACCATATTTATGACATTGCTGTATGACATGACTGAACGTTTCAGTTATGTGATAAATATATATATATTATGTATTATTTTATGTGAACAAGTACACAAAACAACATGAATTTCAGAGAATACACAGGTATATAAATAAAATCTAAATCTCCGAGACAGAAAGGACAATTCAAAGTCAACCTTTCTTATATTGCTTACAATGATATTATCTCATTTAAATGCTTTTACAGTTAATTGTTCTTCAGAAAGTACTTCTGTCGACTAGAAAACTCCCTTGTCGTAGAACTTACCATTTTGCAAAAAACATTTTCACGACAGATCACAGTCTGTACTTTTTTTTTACACTCGTAAAATGTAATTTTAAATATGTTCTGTGACAGTTTCACCTTATTATCGTCTACCAGGACATTTCCACAGGGATATATTTGTGGTATGATCAGCAGATACGAAGAGTATAAAATGTGCTGTGAAAATGAACTTTGTAGCTGCAATTTTATCATTTAAGGATTGAATCTTGCTTTGTACGATTTCATGAGTTGGTCTCGAAACAAATTTAATGAACTGCGAATTCGCAGTTTATGTTGAATTTGTTTCAAGTTCAACTCAATTCATCACCCCATGAAATCGAAAAAAGCAAGATTCAAACCTTATATTTCAATTAATGTGTATTTTCAATTCTTTCAAACTGTGAAGATCATTCCAATAGTTTGTTCTGCGTTCTTGAGCTTGTGCAAGTCTATGTAGTGACGCCATGGAAAACATACAGTGCGTCATTGTAAGGCAATCAAACAGCATTATGGTGTACAATAATACTTCAATACAGCTAAATTTTGTAAAAACATAATGTTTAACTAGTTTATAAATGCCATATCTACTTTTTGTTAATAAATTTATAAGATTTAAATTTTTCTGACGTGACATCGCGTAGGAATAATGATTATATGCGGTGCTCAGGCTCAGCTGCGAGGTCACGGCAGCCATTTTTGTTTACAAGCTCAAAGTGGAAAGCTCCTTAATTTCAAGTTTCTACATGTTCTGGAATGTGAAACTGATTAATTGAATGTCGAACTAGAGGAAAAAAACAGATGTAAGATCAAAACTATTTGATATGGAAGTTGACTGTTCAAATTCCTTTTACACAAGATGTGATCAGACGTATCTACGTTGACGCTGACAAAAGAGGTGGAATGGTTAAGCTTAGGCCGAGGCCTGAATGGAAATATTTCTAGAACAATATATTAGGCCTACTTGTCAGTACTGCTAACAATCATGAACTGTTGACATTTTTCTGATTGATCAATTTTAAATTTGATTTCTTGCAAAGCTTCAATAAAAAATACATAATCTCAAGTGGTGAATTTTTCAACTTGTCTTTCTAGTTATCTCCCATTGCAAAATCTTGCACGCAGGCAAGCTAATCTGGTCAAATTCTTCGGCAAATGAAACGGGTTGCATTCGGTAGTTTCATTGAGTTCAACTTGAGTACGAATTGAAATTTAAGATAATTACACACACACTCACTGATGCTCACTTATATACTCTACTGTAATAACACATATCTAATGAACACTTATACACTCTACTGTAATAACACATATCTAATGAACACTTCATATAATACACACACTCACTGATGCTCACTTATATACTCTACTGTAATAACACATATCTAATGAACACTTATACACTCTACTGTAATAACACATATCTAATGAACACTTCATATAATACACACACTCACTGATGCTCACTTATACACTCTACTGTAATAACACATATCTAATGAACACTTATACACTCTACTGTAATAACACATATCTAATGAACACTTATACACTCTACTGTAATAACACATATCTAATGAACACTTCATATAATACACACACTCACTGATGCTCACTTATACACTCTACTGTAATAACACATATCTAATGAACACTTCATATAATACACACACTCACTGATGCTCACTTATACACTCTACTGTAATAACACATATCTAATGAACACTTATACACTCTACTGTAATAACACGATCTAATGAACACTTCATATGCTAACTGTCCAGTTACTTTCTCCACAAATTTTCATATTGTGAAATTATGATTTGATTAAATCTATAGTTTTCTACTTCTGGGTCAAAAACACAGATACAAAGGAGACTGGTGGTGCTTACCTGGATATACAAATATTTTGATCGCAAAATTTGTCTGCTGTCAATTATTTAGGGGTCATTGATGTTTCTGCGACACTGACCCATGTAACCTTGAAAGAAGGTAATATTTACTAGTAAACTTTGTTGGGCTTCACCCAAATTAGTTACCAGCGAACTTTTTAGATTTTATACTGTTCAGTTCTTCAGATGAAGTAGTTTAAAATGTTTGACATATTTGAAACCTGTGACTATGAATGCAAGTCAAGGTCATTTCCATTAGCAAACTTATTCTGACTCAACCCCAAGAAGCTACCAAGTAAATCATTTAATTTTATGTTTTATATAATCCATTAGAAATTTGGAATAGTTAAAGATTGATGTTCATTCTGAACTTTGTAAGACTCAATCAGAAAAATTGATCAGTTCAATAAGCCAATTCTTTATCTTCCAGTCGTTAAGACGTCACATGAAGGGTTTGAAATTTTTCATCCCTGCAACCACTTAGAACCACTTGGATTTCATTGAATCAGATTTGCGAGTCAGAGAATGATTCTATGACATGTGACCGGACATCTGCTGAGACATATTATATAAGAGATGTCTGAAGGAAATTGGGCGGTATCACAACTAGAACTGTAAGCCGATGGCTGACTAATACCCCCCCCGCTACCTCTTATTAGAGGTGTCTGACATGTTTTTGAAAAAAACATGATGTAGTACAAGTTGTATATAACATGCATTATATAATGTATTATTTTATATTACTATGTATCACCGCATATCTAAAAAACAAAAACAAAGAAGGCACCTTTGGTCTTACATACATTACAGTGTAGATTTCATATCAACAATGTGGATGCATATGTATGTTTCAACTTGTGAAACTCACAGAATGAATAAAGAAAGGTGATATACATATTAATAAGAAAATTTATGATGCTGATTGTTTCAATACAATGCATCTTACGTTTATATTAATAGTGGTGTAAATTAGCCCATGGGAAAGCCAGTGATATGAGAAAATGGTCCGAGTAGTGCTTTGGAAGAATATCGGCCAGGACACCCCTCATAGGAAAGTTGATGTAGATTTGGTCCAGCAGTCCTCCTCTACGATGTGTTGGTAGACTTATACATGGCTGAAATTTAACCTGTGTATAGTAATCCTCAACATTACTTACTGCGAAGTTTCATTGAAAATGACCCAGTAGTTTAGAAGAAGTTGTCCAGACATCATGTTATTACGGAAACCTGTGTATAGTCACCTCATTACCATGGCAACCAAAATTTTGACAAACGAAACCCTGTATGCAAATCTATACATGGTCCCCAACAATACTGCCAAGTTTCACTGAAATTGATCCAGTAGTTTAGGAGGAGCTGTCCGGACAACACATTATAATGGAAACCTGTGTATAGTGACCTGGTTACCATGGCAACCAAAATTTTGACAAACGAAACTCTGCATGCACATCTACACATGGTCCCCAACAGTACTGCCAAGTTTCATTAAACTCGATCAAGTGGTTTATAGGAAGTTGTCCGGACAACATGTTATTACGGAAACCTGTGTATAGTGACCTGGTTACCATGGCAACCAAAATTTTGACAAACGAAACTCTGCATGCACATCTACACATGGTCCCCAACAATACTGCCAAGTTTTATTGAAATCGATCCAGTAGTTTAGGAGGAGTTGTCCGGACAACATTTTATTATGGAAACCTGTATATAGTGACCTGGTTACCATGGCAACCAAAATTTTGACAAACGAAACCCTGCATGCACATCTACACATGGTCCCCAACAATACTGCCAAGTTTTATTGAAATCGATCCAGTAGTTTAGGAGGAGTTGTCCGGACAACATTTTTCTACGGACAGACGGACAGACAGACAGACGGACAGACAAGCTAATTCCAGTATACCCCCCCTAACTTCGTTGCGGGGGGGGTATAATAATACTGCCTTTTTTCAGTAGTGTCAACTAACATAAAACAATAAAATAACCATTCATTGTTAATAGAAAATGTTTAAGCACAGACTGTACAGTGGACCTGTGATAATCAGGATGCTGATAGTCCGGAAAACTCATAATCCGGACAGAAATGAACGGGCATGGATTTTCGTAACGTTATTTGTATTAACCATCCCAAAATTTGGCAGTCCAGAAAACTTGTTATCCGGACGGTTTGTGCTAGGAATAAGGGTGTCCAGATTATCGAGGGTCCACTGTAATTAAACTGCGAGAACATGAATCATGTTAGAAGTTGTACAATATATAGTATTTAACAATACACAGGTAGACCGTTGAAATGCTGGGTGACCTGGATTCCATGCTTGTAAAACTCTTCATGTAAATGCCAATAATCACCACGGCCAAGCTATCGGGCTTTCTTGTTAGTACCACCAAGCAACTGTTGCTACTTATAATTACTGTGTTGCAATATTCCCTGAGGGAATATTTTGCAATAGACTTTTTGTGTACTTCAATCTTTTCAAGGTGTAGTAAAGTTACACTGAAGTGCCTATCCAGGATCCTGTGGTATAAGATATGTGGAACACTCTGCAATTCCTTTAATTGCTATCAAATTAACACAAAAACTTCATTTGGAATATTCTTAAGATGGTAGATTTTAGTACAGCAGTTCAACAAAGCAACCATTCGAACATTTCATCATAAGGGCTTTCAACTCAAAGACTCTTTTGAGTGTGTTACAAACAACCTTCATACCTTGAAATATTCTCCCAAGAAATTGGTTTTTATACCAGTAAAATTGTCAATATTTTTTTTGCACTTGCTTAGGATTTTGACTATTTTTATGTACATACAACTTTAAATGTTTCACCAGAATATTACAGTTATTTAACATTGACAATAGATGAACCACAACTCAATGTATCTTGTCAAAACCTGACCATCCCATGATGCACCGTTTCAAATTGAAAGTGAAATCGCTCAGAACATTTCTGTACAAATCACCTGTGTTAAGGGGCCTTAAGGATTTACAAGGGGTCGGCGACAGTGACACTCTGTCTTCAGGGATCTTTTACTGAGGAGACGCAACAAACTCAATTACCGGTAGGCAGGGGCGTATTGTACAGCATGCGATACCCCAGACGTAAAAACTCGGACTCAGTATGATACCACTAACTGGTCAGAATTGATTGGAACCTGACGAGAAACTTGTTGATACAAACAATCCACAAGTCTCATTCACTATCACACTTTTGGCGGTCACTCGTCTGTGAATTTCGCAAACAATCCTCACTTATGACTGAATATGACACAGAGTCGTCGTTCTGTCGAAATTACCCCGCACTACATACAATGGAGGAGGGATCTCAGGGGCTTTTAACAGCTCACAATAAGTCGACAATGGATCCAGCACAGGCCCTTAGGATGCCTAAACCTCATTATCTCTTGTCATTTACAGCATTTCCATAGAATTATCTGATATCAATTTCCTGGAAAATTCAATGAAAACACGCAGTGATATACAAACAGACAGCATTTGTGGTAAAAGCAAGATCATTACAGCAGGAAAGACTGAGGTTTGGATAAACAAATTCTACGAGACAGGTCATGTAGAGCAAAGCATGTCTACGATTTGTATATCAATTATAACTGTGGCATGTCTACGATTTGTATATTAATTATAACTGTGGCATATCTACGTTTGTATATTAATTATAACTGTGCCATGTCTACGATTTGTATATTAATTATAACTGTGGCATGTCCACGATTTGTATATTAAGTATAACAGTGGCATGTCTACAATTTGTATATTAATTATAACTATGCCATGTCTACGATTTGTATATTAATTATAACTGTGGCATATCTACGATTTGTATATTAATTGTATCTGTGGCGTGTCTACGATTTGTAGATTAATTATAACTGTGGCATATCTACGATTTGTATATCAATTATAACTGTGGCATGTCTACGATTTGTATATTAATTATAACAGTGGCATGTCCACGATTTGTATATTAAGTATAACAGTGGCATGTCTACAATTTGTATATTAATTGTAACTATGCCATGTCTACGATTTGTATATTAATTATAACTGTGGCATATCTACGATTTGTATATTAATTGTATCTGTGGCGTGTCTACGATTTGTAGATTAATTATAACTGTGGCATATCTACGATTTGTATATTAATTATAACTGTGCCATGTCTACGATTTGTATATTAATTATACCTGTGGCATATCTACGATTTGTATATTAATTATAACTGTGGCATGTTTACGATTTGTATATTAATTATAACTGTGGCATGTCTACGATTTGTATATTAATTGTATCTGTGGCATGTCTATGACTTGTATATTAATTATAAATATGGTATTTTTACGATTTGTATATTAATTATAACTGTGGCATATCTACGATTTGTATATTAATTATAACTGTGGCATGTCTACAATTTGTAAATTAATTATAACTTTGGCATATCTACGATTTGTATATTAATTGTATCTGTGGCGTGTCTATGACTTGTATATTAATTATAAATATGGTATTTTTACGATTTGTATATTAATTATAACTTTGGCATGTCTATGACTTGTGTATTAATTATAACTGTGGCATGTCTACGATTTGTATATTAATTGTATCTGTGGCATGTCTATGACTTGTATATTAATTATAAATATGGTATTTTTACGATTTGTATATTAATTATAACTTTGGCATGTCTACGACTTGTATATTAATTATAACTGTGGCATGTCTATGATTTGTATAATAATTATAACTGTGGCATGTCTATAATTTATATTAATTATAACAGTGGCATATCTCCGCGATTTGTATATTAATTACAAATGTGGCATGTCTACGACTTGTTTGACTATAAAGACCTATATGATTCTGTGAGTGATGTTTTGGTGGTTATTGCAGAGTTGTTTAACCCCTATAACCGTGCAAGTATTCCTTCATCCAAGCATGCTACATGTCTAATATGGATATCCGGAGATATTTGGTTATTGAAAAGCCATTAGAATATTTTAACACATGTTAACCCTGTGACCTTGAAAGTAGGTCAAGGTCATGCAATTTGAACAAACTTAGTAGCCTTTCATCCCAACATGCTACAAGTCCAATATGAGTACCCAGAGCTTTTTGATTATTGGATCAAGTGGTTTGAAGATTTAACACATTTGACCCCTATGACTTTGAAAGTGGGTCAAGGTCATTCATTTGAACAAGATTTATGATGGCAATAGATGACCTATCATTTGTACACCCCTAATGATTCATCAAACCAAACTTAGTTGAAATCTATTCAAGTTTTAAGGAGGAGTAGAATCATAAAGCAATATTTTAGCTAACTTCACCCTTTTGGGGCCCTGCCCTCAATTCACCAGGGGTCTGATCAAATGAATCTAAGAATTGACTGTCTACACCCCCCAATGATGCATCCGGCCAAACCTGACGGCCAACAAAAACAGACGAAACACGATAGCAGTAAGTCAGATGACATACAAAATTATGAAAGTCTCCATTTATTTGTATGGCCTTACAACTCACTAGAAACCAACAAAGTTTGAGGTTTGAAAAAGCATTATACCAGAAGATTTTTTTTCTGTTTAAAAAGTAAAATATATTTTCAAAACACAATGCATCCATTAGTGTAAATCATGATCTTACCATCAGGATGTTCCTGTCTGATATTTCTTAATGCTGAACTGTTCTGATGTATA
This sequence comes from Mimachlamys varia, assembly GCA_947623455.1. NCBI lineage: Eukaryota > Metazoa > Mollusca > Bivalvia > Pectinida > Pectinidae > Mimachlamys > Mimachlamys varia. The sequence continues at coordinate 7,324,647 of OX392534.1, forward strand.
TGGAGATTTGTTTTTCAAAAAAGACACAAAGCATTTTTTGCCAGTCATGAGCGTAAAGTATTTTGTACATACATCCTAATATACGAGTAGATTCACAATCCAATACACCATTGAGATGGATAGTGTCTATATAATTCTGTACAAGTATTTATTTATCCCTGGTCTGGTAACCAATTACCTTCCAATAATGGCCGAATGGCCGGGTCATCAGTCAATAATGGCCGAAGGGTCATCGGTCAAATCTCTGGTCAATGTCAACATCAGCTGGTCTGACCTTGTATAACTTACACCAATAGTGTGAAAACATACCTAAACAGGACTTCATTAAAACAACTAGATACACTTAATTTGAAATTTAGGTTTGATGTAAATAACCTTTGACTTCTGGAATTCCTCCTCCTTGTATGGTTCCTCAGTAACTTACCAACATCCCTGTATCCTAGGGAGATAGTTAAGAGTAAGCATTCCTGTATCCTAGGGAAATAGTTTAGAGTTAACAGTCCTGTATCCTAGGGAATTAGTTAAGAGTAAGCAGTCCTGTATCCTTGGGAGATAGTTAAGAGTAAGCATTCCTGTATCCTAGGGAGATAGTTAAGAGTAAGCAGTCCTGTATCCTTGGGAGATAGTTAAGAGTAAGCAGTCCTGTATCCTAGGGAGATAGCTTAGAGTAAGCAGTCCTGTATCCTTGGGAGATAGTTAAGAGTAAGCAGTCCTGTATCCTAGGGAGATAGTTAAGAGTAAGCAGTCCTGTATCCTAGGGAGATAGTTAAGAGTAAGCAGTCCTGTATCCTAGGGAGATAGTTAAGAGTAAGCAGTCCTGTATCCTAGGGAGATAGTTAAGAGTAAGCAGTCCTGTATCCTAGGGAAATAGTTAAGAGTAAGCAGTTCTGTATCCTAGGGAGATAGCTAAGAGTAAGCAGTCCTGTATCCTTGGGAGATAGTTAAGAGTAAGCAGTCCTGTATCCTAGGGAGATAGTTAAGAGTAAGCAGTCCTGTATCCTTGGGAGATAGTTAAGAGTAAGCAGTCCTGTATCCTTGGGAGATAGTTAAGAGTAAGCAGTTCTGTATCCTAGGGAGATAGCTAAGAGTAAGCATTCCTGTATCCTTGGGAGATAGTTAAGAGTAAGCAGTCCTGTATCCTTGGGAGATAGTTAAGAGTAAGCAGTCCTGTATCCTTGGGAGATAGTTAAGAGTAAGCAGTCCTGTATCCTTGGGAGATAGTTAAGAGTAAGCAGTCCTGTATCCTAGGGAGATAGCTAAGAGTAAGCAGTCCTGTATCCTTGGGAGATAGTTAAGAGTAAGCAGTCCTGTATCCTAGGGAGATAGCTAAGAGTAAGCAGTCCTGTATCCTAGGGAGATAGCTAAGAGTAAGCAGTCCTGTATCCTAGGGAGATAGCTAAGAGTAAGCAGTCCTGTATCCTTGGGAGATAGTTAAGAGTAAGCAGTCCTGTATCCTTGGGAGATAGTTAAGAGTAAGCAGTCCTGTATCCTTGGGAGATAGTTAAGAGTAAGCAGTCCTGTATCCTAGGGAGATAGTTAAGAGTAAGCAGTCCTGTATCCTAGGGAGATAGCTAAGAGTAAGCAGTCCTGTATCCTTGGGAGATAGTTAAGAGTAAGCAGTCCTGTATCCTAGGGAGATAGTTAAGAGTAAGCATTCCTGTATCATAGGGAGACAGTTTAGGGTGAGCATTTCTGTATCCTAGGGAGATAGTTAAGAGTAAGCATTCCTGTATCCTAGGGAGATAGTTAAGAGTAAGCAGTCCTGTTTCCTAGGGAGATAGTAAAGGGTTCCTGCATCCTAGGGAGACTGTATCCTAGGGAGACAGTTAGAAGAGTAAGCAGTCCTGTATCCTTGGGAGATAGTTAAGAGTAAGCAGTCCTGTATCATGGGAGAAAGTTAAGAGTAAGCAGCCCTGTATCCTAGGGAGATAGTTTAGAGTAAGCAGTTCTGTATCCTTGGGAGATAGTTTAGAGTAAGCAGTCCTGTATCATAGGGAGAAAGTTAAGAGTAAGCAGTCCTGTATCATAGGGAGAAAGTTAAGAGTAAGCAGCCCTGTATCATAGGGAGAAAGTTAAGAGTAAGCAGCCCTGTATCCTAGGGAGATAGTTTAGAGTAAGCAGCCCTGTATCCTAGGGAGATAGTTTAGAGTAAGCAGTTCTGTATCCTTGGGAGATAGTTTAGAGTAAGCAGTTCTGTATCCTTGGGAGATAGTTAAGAGTAAGCAGTCCTGTATCATAGGGAGAAAGTTAAGAGTAAGCAGCCCTGTATCCTAGGGAGATAGTTAAGAGTAAGCAGTCCTGTATCCTTGGGAGATAGTTAAGAGTAAGCAGTCCTGTATCATAGGGAGAAAGTTAAGAGTAAGCAGTCCTGTATCATAGGGAGATAGTTAAGAGTAAGCAGCCCTGTATCCTAGGGAGATAGTTAAGAGTAAGCAGTCCTGTATCCTTGGGAGATAGTTAAGAGTAAGCAGTCCTGTATCATAGGGAGATAATTAAGAGCAAGCAGTCCTGTATCCTTGGGAGATAGTTTAGAGTAAGCATGCAGTCCTGTACCCTAGGGAGATAGTTAAAAGTAAGCAGTCCTGTATCCTAGGGATATAGTTTAGAGTAAACATTCCTGTATCCTAGGGAGATAGTTAAGAATAAGCATTCCTGTATTCTAGGTAGATAGTTAAGAGTAAGCATTCCTGTTTCCAAGGGAGATAGTTAAGAGTAAACATTCCTGTATCCTAGGGAGATAGTTAAGAATAAGCATTCCTGTATTCTAGGTAGATAGTTAAGAGTAAGCATTCCTGTTTCCAAGGGAGATAGTTAAGAGTAAGCATTCCTGTTTCCAAGGGAGATAGGTATAAGAGTAAGCAGTCCTGTATCCCTGGGAGATAGTTAAGAATAAGCATTCCTGTATTCTAGGTAGATAGTTAAGAGTAAGCATTCCTGTTTCCAAGGGAGATAGTTAAGAGTAAGCAGTCCTGTATCCTAGGGAGATAGTTATAAGAGTAAGCAGTCCTGTATCCTAGGGAGATAGTTATAAGAGTAAGCAGTCCTGTATCCTAGGGAGATAGTTATAAGAGTAAGCAGTCCTGTATCCTAGGGAGATAGTTAAGAGTAAGCAGCCCTGTATCCTAGGGAGACTGTATCTTAGGGAGATAGTTTAGAGTAAGCAGTTCTGTATCCTAGGGAGATAGCTAGGAGTAAGCAGTCCTGTATCCTTGGGAGATAGTTAAGAGTAAGCAGTCCTGTATCCTTGGTAGATATTTTAGAGTAAAGGGTTCCTGTATCCTAGGGAGAAAGTTATAAGAGTAAGCATTCCTGTATCCTAGGGAGGTAGTAAAGGGTTCCTGTATCCTAAGGAGACTGTATCCTAGGGAGATAGTTAAGAGTGAGCAGTCCTGTATCCTAGGGAGTTAGTTAAGAGTAAGCAGCCCTGTATCCTAGGGAGATAGTTAAGAGTAAGTAGTCCTGTATCCTAGGGAGATAGTTAAGAGTAAGCAGTTCTGTATCCTAGGGAGATAGTTAAGAGTAAGCATTCCTGTATCCAAGGGAGTTAGTTATGAATAAGCAACCGTGAGAAATAGTTATATTTTTGCATTCCTGTAAATCTGTTAAAAGTTAGTATTCATGTCTTATTTTTTGTCCAATATGTCTTGCAACTTTCTACATACTTAGCACAAGTGTACTCATAAAATCAAATTACAATGCGACAGAATTGTACAAATTACTTGATTATACCATATGTATCTGACAAGTTAGATTCAGAAATTGCAGCTAATTTACACGTGGTACCAGTAGAAAGTCAAAGCCACCTGACAAGCGGAATTCAATATCTAGCCATAGTTAACAAGGTACAGGTGACATACAGAAGTTGATTCATTACATTATACTTGGAACCTTTATGTTTTTTCCCCCTAGGTGTTTTTTTTCAGAAGTGTTAAATCTGGAAATTATTAAAGGTGCAACATTTCTATGTGCAGAAATGGTTCAAACTAGAACTGTTGTCTGGGGACCAACTCATACCACCCCCGCAAGTTGCCAATAAAAAACATGCTTTTTAGAGCAATCCAAAAAGGTCAAATGCACAACTAGGGACCAATAGAAACCTTCATATGAAACTTGATTTATTCAATATTTGTCAAGAAATAACGTTAACAAACTATCATTTTCGAAATCCAAGATGGCCACCTACCAGCCCAACTGCTTTCTGGATCATTGGTAAATCCAGTGTGCTTGTCAAGAAATAGCAAAAACATATTATTACTCTCAAAATCAGCCATATTGCTTTTTAGATCAGTCTGAAAATGAAACAATACACAAGAGCTAAGGGAATATATGAAATTTGAGAATGATCCACTCGGCACTTGTCAGAAAATAGCGATAACAAGAATTGTTTAGGAATGGATAGACAAACAATTTGATCACAGATGAAAGGCATTTTTAATAGCATACCATCGATAAATATGGAGGCTTCCGTACAATTGTAAAAGTATACAACTTAGTTATGTAATCCATCTAACAGTCGTATAATACGTAAAATAAAAGTGCCATCAAAATCTATAAATATTTACCATAATAATATTCAACTAACACACAACATGTATTTGAGAGTAAAAAAAAAATTGAATTTAAAAAAGTGAGATAGCAGAAATTTAATTATAACTGATAAACAGAAATACATACAGAGAAATGATTGCTTTGACTTCCGAATAAACAGTTGGGTCACTTGTAAAATTTGAATTCAAGAGATCTGCCCGAGGTAATGAAGGTTTGTAACAGACCACCCACATCAGATTTCCCCAAGAAGCATTCAGGTCAGCTTACATAATCAAATGTCAGTTTAGGGAGGACCTTTCCTAGCGACGATTTCAGGAATTTCACTTTCCTGGAAAAACTCAATTTCAACATTCCGGATTGGATGAGAGAAAGAATGGCCCCTGGGACTAAAGCCCTGACGAATTGAAGGATTACAGTATTATAGTCTGCATATCAAACTCCGCAATCGCCTGTCAGAGTCGACACGGCCGACCGACTAGTCTCCAAACACAAATACAAAGATGACTTGAGGTTATTTTTCAACATTCCTTAGAAACACAACAGGAAAAAGTAGACACAATTTACCCAGAAAAACAGTGTGTCAGTAAATTCACAGGTGACAGTACCGAATAAAATATTGTTATACTGCATGCATCTCCTAACTGAAGGAAGAACTCTCCGTCATAAATGGAGAAATATGGTGAATGATCAATATCCTATTCCCATCCATGACTCTGTAAATAAGTCCTCAGGGGCAGGGCTGGACCCTGTAACCGATTTTGGTAGCATGGATTAATGCACTGGTATCTTCAAGACTAGAGCAAGGACTTTTTAACATTCATGGTCATTCCTTCATTAGGTCCTGACCAGGATTAAACATGTTGCAAACTAGATTTCGTTGAAATACCTTTACCCAAGTACTAAACCTGAAGAATCATTACCCCCCCCCCCCCCCCCCCCCCACCATGGATCTTACCGTTGTGCGACAAACCAGTAACAATTAAACTACAAACTAGAATCATCTTATAATATGACCATTATTTCTTCAATGCCAAAGCAGAAATATTTAAGTTTCAAAAATCCTGCAAACATTAACTAATGAGCAGAAAAATGATCAATGGATGGAGATTAATCAGAATGCTTCCCTTTTACACTTCAGGCCACAGGCGAACTAAAATACCCTAAATTAACAATTAAACCACAAGCCATTTTAGAAATGGTTACACCCAGTATGCAAATGAGGCTGTTTTAAGCTGCCATACCCATAACTTGAATTCAGAGCAACAGAATTATTGGTGAACTCTTTCCATTGCCCACATCTCTCCGGGTGTAAAGGCACTCAATATTCGCATTTAATTGCTGTGTTTATTTGCATGCATTTGACTTCTCTAGTTGATCGCCTCACACTTGGAAATCAAACTACGCAAAGCCATGTCATGCTGTACCACAAATATTTCAGAGATGAAATTGTCATCTTTTGATGTCTCATAGTACGCAAAATGTCTCAATATAAACCTACATCAAAATTAGACTTTGATAATATGAAACATTAGATAATTTATTAGTTAAATTATGCAACAAAATATTTTACAAACATCATAACAAGCTAATAATACTTCTGTTTTGAAATTTTGATGTAGCTATGGAACACCCAAGTTAATTGTGTTCTTCAACAATATCTCTGGTTTCGCTTTCAATTCAGTTCTGAACATGTGCTTTTTTGTTTATCGCCCACTGATTTGCATCTAATTTACATACAACATTTATCTGCGTGTTTCACACTGTTTCCACTGAAGCAGATACCATTTTTCACCACCAGAGCAGTAGTTTGTACGGTGTTGATTTATAGGGTTGATCGGGGGTTAATTGAGAGCAAAGTTTCGTTTGTCAGAAAACCCACTTAAACAACACACTACTCAATAGACACCTTCCACTTCCTAGGGGCGAGTGCTTTGTAGAAATTTGCATCTCAAATTTAAATGTATGAAAAAATAGTATTTTACAGTCTTGAAATTGATCACCATCCTTAGTCAAAATAAATGTAGATTTTTTTCCATGTCAAGTAGTTGTGCTGTGGTTTTACATGTCTTTGAGATAGAGATTTGTACCGCACTTGTTTGACACTGAGGTAGGAATCGAGATCATCACTTACACATTGTTCACTATTTAATCCACTAAAATCATCTCTTACATAACATTGGAATATCTGTACCAACAATACCGAACCATTTCACGTGAACAGCAGTGTCTAACTCTTTATCTAAACATCCTCTAGGAAAGGAGTTTGTACCAAAATACCCAAATTATCAAGTTTTATACTGGATCGCAATAGGAAGCACTACCTAGGTACATGTTGTCTCCCACAACCACTATTTGTAGCCTCACTCCCGACTACCTGCCGAGAGTTGGAAGCATTACCAAGGTACATATTGTCTTCCACAACCACTATTTGTACCCTCACTCCCGACTACCTGCCGAGAGTTGGAAGCACTACCTAGGTACATATTGTCTCCCACAACCACTATTTGTACCCTCACTCTCGACTACCTGCCGAGAGTTGGAAGCACTGCCTAGGTACATATTGTCTGCCACAACCACTATTTGTACCCTCACTCTCGACTACCTGCCAAGAGTTGGAAGCACTACCTAGATACATATTGTCTGCCACAACCACTATTTGTACCCTCACTCCTGACTACCTGCCGAGAGTTGGAAGCACTACCTAGATAGATTTTGTCTCCCACAACCACTATTTGTACCCTCACTCCCGACTACCTGCCGAGAGTTGGAAGCACTACCAAGGTACATATTGTCTCCCACAACCACTATTTGTACCCTCACTCCCGACTACCTGCCGAGAGTTGGAAGCACTCCCAAGGTACATATTGTCTCCCACAACCACTATTTGTACCCACACTCCCGACTAACCTGACAAGAGTTGGAAGCACTACCTAGGTACATATTGTCTGCCACAACCACTATTTGTACCCTCACTCCCGACTACCTGCCGAGAGTTGGAAGCACTACCTAGGTACATATTGTCTGCCACAACCACTATTTGTACCCTCACTCCCGACTACCTGCCGAGAGTTGGAAGCACTACCTAGGTACATATTGTCTCCCCAAACACTATTTGTACCCTCACCCCCGACTACCTGTCGAGAGTTGGAAGCACTGCCTAGGTACATATTGTCTCCCCAAACACTATTTGTACCCTCACTCCCGACTAACCTGACAAGAGTTGGAAGCACTACCTAGGTACATATTGTCTGCCACAACCACTATTTGTACCCTCACTCCCGACTAACCTGACGAGAGTTGGAAGCACTACCTAGGTACATATTGTCTGCCACAACCACTATTTGTACCCTCACTCCCGACTACCTGCCGAGAGTTGGAAGCACTACCTAGGTACATATTGTCTCCCACAACCACTACTTGTAGCCTCACTCCCAACTAACCTGACAAGAGTTGGAAGAACATGTTTGGTTACCCAATAAAGCTAAATTTATTGGTCATCTTTTAACATTGATTTCAAATACCACTGTTATGCTACAGCATCCTCCATTGTGACATTACAATGAAAGGAAAGTGTTTCCCTAATCAAAGACAGAAACGGACTATCATGGCACCCGCTGTGTACTGAAGTCCCAAGCCTGCTCCATATCACAACTAAGTTTCCAGTGTTTGGGTTGAATGTCGTTGTGAAATGTTTGCCCAGCTGTGTGCTACTACCCACCGCCCTTGTTTACTATATAGTCATTGCTTTTAATGATTGTTTTTGTGCCTTCTTCAGTTGGTTTTCTTTTACTCTATGTGTCCAGTAGGCATGCAACATGATTCCTCATTACTGGTTATATCAAGTTTTTTATTCCAACCAAGTTTTCAGTTCAGTTTGCGGTTGTTTGTTTTAAGAAACATTATTATCCAACTATTTCTGTTCTCATTATATGTGGATATCACTCTATGCTGCGTATTAAGTACTAATGTAGTTTGGTTTTGGTCTCTCCATCAAGGAGACCTGTTGGCGGTCTCTCCCTAACGGAGACCTGTTGGTAGTCTCTCCCTCACGGAGACCTGTTGGTGGTCTGTCCCTCACGGAGACCTGTTGGTGGTCTCTCCCTCACAGAGACCTGTTGGTAGTCTCTCCCTCACGGAGACCTGTTGGTGGTCTCTCCCTCATGGAGACCTGTTGGCAGTCTCTCCCTCACGGAGACCTGTTGGCGGTCTCTACCACACAGAGACCTGTTGGTGGTCTGTCCCTCACGGAGACCTGTTGGTGGTCTCTCCCTCACAGAGACCTGTTGGTAGTCTCTCCCTCACGGAGACCTGTTGGCGGTCCTTACCTCACGGAGACCTGTTGGCAGTCTCTCCCTCACGGAGACCTGTTGGTAGTCTCTCCCTCACGGAGACCTGTTGGTGGTCTGTCCCTCACGGAGACCTGTTGGTGGTCTCTCCCTCACAGAGACCTGTTGGTAGTCTCTCCCTCACGGAGACCTGTTGGCGGTCCTTACCTCACGGAGACCTGTTGGCAGTCTCTCCCTCACGGAGACCTGTTGGCGGTCTCTACCACACAGAGACCTGTTGGCAGTCTCTCCCTCACCGAGACCTGTTGGCGGTCTCCTCCTCACGGAGACCTGTTGGCAGTCTCTCCCTCACGGAGACCTGTTGGCGGTCTCTACCTCACGGAGACCTGTTGGCGGTCTCCTCCTCACGGAGACCTGTTGGCGGTCTCTCCCTCACGGAGACCTGTTGGTGGTCTCTACCACACGGAGACCTGTTGGCAGTCTCTCCCTCACAGAGACCTGTTGGCAGTCTCTCCCTCACCGAGACCTGTTGGCGGTCTCCTCCTCACGGAGACCTGTTGGCAGTCTCTCCACCTCACGGAGACCTGTTGGCGGTCTCTACCTCACGGAGACCTGTTGGCGGTCCTTACCTCACCGAGACCTGTTGGCGGTCTCCTCCTCACGGAGACCTGTTGGCGGTCTCTCCCTCACAGAGACCTGTTGGCAGTCTCTCCCACACGGAGACCTGTTGGCAGTCTCTCCCTCATGGAGACCTGTTGGCAGTCTCTCCCTCAAGGAGACCTGTTGGCGGTCTCTCCCTTATGGAGACCTGTTGGCAGTCTCTCCCTCACAGAGAGCTGTTTGGGGTCTCTCCCTCACGGAGACCTGTTGGCAGTCTCTCCCTCACGGAGACCTGTTTGCGGTCTCTCCCTCACGGAGACTTGTTGGCAGTCTCTCCCTCACCGAGACCTGTCAGTGGTCTCTTCCTACGGGAGACCTGTTGGCAGTCTCTCCCTTACCGAGACCTGTTGGCAGTCTCTCCCTCACGGAGACCTGTTGGCGGTCTGTCCCTAACGGAGACCTGTTGGTAGTCTCTCCCTTACCGAGACCTGTTGGCAGTCTCTCCCTCACGGAGACCTGTTGGCGGTCTGTCCCTAACGGAGACCTGTTGGTAGTCTCTCCCTTACCGAGACCTGTTGGCAGTCTCTCCCTTACCGAGACCTGTTGGCAGTCTCTCCCTCACGGAGACCTGTTGGCGGTCTCTCCCTAACGGAGACCTGTTGGTAGTCTCTCCCTCACGGAGACCTGTTGGTAGTCTCTCCCTCACCGAGACCTGTTTGCGATCTCTCCCTCACGGAGACCTGTTGGTAGTCTCTCCCTCTCGGAGACCTGTCAGTGGTCTCTTCCTAACGGAGACCTGTTGGCGGAGGGTCTACCCACCTCCTCTGAATGTGTTTCTCTCCAAGTCCATCACTCAATAAGGTTCCTTGTTAGGTTCTCAGGCTCAACAGTCTACTGAGTCCCTTGAGGTTGCTCGGTTAGCCTGGTCTTTCTGGATTCAGAGTCTCCACTACATTAGATGAATTTACATGTCTAAGTTATGGTAATTATTAATGAAATGAATTTAGGTTTTCATGATCTAATACTCTGATTTTAGTTAAGACAAACATGATAACCAACTACCGCAAGGTGACCTCTATCGGAACCTCTCTTTACAACAATGTATTATTGATACCACCAGCAGCACCTAATACATTAGCAATGGCTCTCCATTCCAACTCACTGACCACTGAAGACACATTCAAACTTTTTTTCAAATGTTAGATTCATTCATTTTGAAAATTCAGAGGAATGAAATTATATGGTAATACCAACACAATGCACAAATGTTGAAAGAAAGAAGAAAACTTGGCATCAGACTGTTATCTAGACATGTGACCTCTACACTTGACAAGCTCAAGCTAGCTTGGTCTAAACATTTAGACCTGTATAATTATAGCAGTAATTCATCTTTATCTGCTGATCTGAAAAATTGTTTTGCTTTCATTTGAAGAGAATAATATAATCGTTTCCCGCGAGACTTCCTTATGTAAAATTATACAAGTAGTTATGACCAAGCGATCATGATAATAAAGCATGTTTCACCAAACAATTACAACGGAGCGGAACTCTTCATCACATGGAGGTAAGAAAGGTGAGGAAGCAATCAACTTTATCATTCGTCTATCTTGCTGAACCCTCAGTGACAAATACCATATGTATAATAACAATAAAACAAGAAATAAAATGATGATTTAACCAGGAAAGCATTAATAGCAACAAATACATAACCCTTTTATATCGCACAAGTCATGAATTAATTTTAACTGCCGAAACATAGCCCTAGAAATAAAGCTCAACCACGCTGATATAATTCTGTATTGATTCTCTATCCCCTAGACAATTTTTATAGCAATTATTTACCGCGGAAGTAATTATACACCCTCTATAAACACAGGGCTTGTTAGAAGGTTGAACTAGAGCAAGAACACTGTTACAATAAGGGTTTTTTTATGGACGAAATGATGTATGGTATATGACAGTATTTTAACCATGATGAGTATATCATGGCGATGGTCGTCATATTTACACCTAGCGATCTGATAAATCGGTCCTGTTCAGATCTACTGATGGGTGCTTTCGTAGGACAGTTATTGAGTGCAAATCAATTCCATATTGATACGATTATAACAGAATGCTTTTCCTGCCTTTTTAACAAATATGGACTTTATAGCAAGCTCCGTACCAGATTTGACAACTATTATTGATGTTTTATAGCGGTGAATATTAGAAAGTGTTATTTTTCAACTCTGTTAGCACTTAACAATAATTGTATCCCACAGCCATGTTTTCATTATTTCGCCGTAAAAATCAAATTGTATCAGGAGACGTCACCATAATTTATCTGTATCGCCATCATGTAAACTTATTACAAGCAATGGAAGATGACAGGCAACACAGATACGTGCTCTTACAGACCACAACTCAGTAGCCATCTAAACTAGATTGGTTAACGTAGCTTTAATGGAACAGCAAGGTCAAAGGGAGCAAAACATTGACGTAGTTCATGCAAACAAGACTCGTAGGAGAAAGTTATCATGTGATGACGAGATAATTTTCTGTCTCCTCAACAGGTTCTAGCTTTGAGAACAACAGGCTTTAAATCTGTTAATTACCTTCAATGTAGTGATGAGGGCAGAATAGAGCAAGTCATGGCTAAAAACGGATATGAATTCAGGGAAAAGGAGCAGTAAGGGTTGTGTGGGGGAAAGGAACACCCAGACATGAGAGGGCAAAGTCAAGGTTAATGCTAGGAGGAGATAGTGAGAGCAGAGACAAAAGTTAATGCTAGGAGGAGATAGTGAGAGCAGAGACAAGGGTTAATGCTAGGAGGATATAGTGAGAGCAGTGACTAGGGTTAATGCTAGGAGGAGATAGTGAGAGCAGTGACTAGGGTAAATGCTAGGAGGAGATAGTGAGAGCAATGACTAGGGTTAATGCTAGGAGAAGATAGTGAGAGCAATGACTAGGGTTAATGCTAGGAGGAGATAGTGAGAGCAATGACTAGGGTTAATGCTAGGAGGAGATAGTGAGAGCAATGACTAGGGTTAATGCTAGGAGGAGATAGTGAGAGCAATGACTAGGGTTAATGCTAGGAGGAGATAGTGAGAGCAATGACTAGGGTTAATGCTAGGAGGAGATAGTGAGAGCAATGACTAGGGTTAATGCTAGGAGGAGATAGTGAGAGCAATGACTAGGATTAATGCTAGGAGGATATAGTGAGAGCAGTGACTAGGGTTAAGGCTAGGAGGAGATAGTGAGAGCAGTGACTAGGGTTAATGCTAGGAGGAGATAGTGAGAGCAGTGACTAGGGTTAATGCTAGGAGGAGATAGTGAGAGCAGAGACAAGGGTTAATGCTAGGAGGATATAGTGAGAGCAGTGACTAGGGTTAATGCTAGGAGATAGTGAGAGCAGTGACTAGGGTTAATGCTAGGAGGAGATAGTGAGAGCAGTGACTAGGGTTAATGCTAGGAGGAGATAGTGAGAGCAGTGACTAGGGTTAATGCTAGGAGATAGTGAGAGCAGTGACTAGGGTTAATGCTAGGAGGAGATAGTGAGAGCAGTGACTAGGGTTAATGCTAGGAGGAGATAGTGAGAGCAATGACTAGGGTTAATGCTAGGAGAAGATAGTGAGAGCAGAGACAAGGGTTAATGCTAGGAGGAGATAGTGAGAGCAGAGACAAGGGTTAATGCTAGGAGGATATAGTGAGAGCAGTGACTAGGGTTAATGCTAGGAGATAGTGAGAGCAGTGACTAGGGTTAATGCTAGGAGGAGATAGTGAGAGCAGTGACTAGGGTTAATGCTAGGAGGAGATAGTGAGAGCAATGACTAGGGTTAATGCTAGGAGGAGATAGTGAGAGCAGAGACAATGGTTATAATGCTAGGAGGAGATAGTGAGAGCAGAGACAAAGGTTATAATCCTAGGAGGAGATAGTGAGAGCAGAGACAAGGGTTAATGCTAGGAGATAGCGAGAGCAGTGACTAGGGTTAATGCTAGGAGGAGATAGTGAGAGCAGTGACTAGGGTTAATGCTAGGAGATAGTGAGAGCAGTGACTAGGGTTAATGCTAGGAGGAGATAGTGAGAGCAGTGACTAGGGTTAATGCTGGGAGGAGATAGTGAGAGCAGTGACAAGGGTTAATGCTAGGAGAGAGTGAGAGCAGTGACTGGGGTTAATGCTAGGAGGAGATAGTGAGAGCAGAGACAAGGGTTATAATGCTGGGAGGAGATAGTGAGAGCAGAGACAAGGGTTATAATCCTAGGAGGAGATAGTGAGAGCAGAGACAAAGGTTAATGCTAGGAGGAGATAGTGAGAGCAGAGACAAGGGTTAATGCTAGGAGATAGTGAGAGCAGTGACAAGGGTTATAATGCTAGGAGGAGATAGTGAGAGCAGTGACTAGGGTTAATGCTAGGAGGAGATAGTGAGAGCAGTGACTAGGGTTAATGCTAGGAGGAGATAGTGAGAGCAGTGACTAGGGTTATAATGCTAGGAGGAGATAGTGAGAGCAGAGACAAGGGTTATAATGCTAGTAGGAGATGGTGAGAGCAGAGACAAGGGTTATAATGCTAGAAGATGGTGAGAGCAGAGACAAGGGTTATAATGCTAGGAGGAGATAGTGAGAGCAGTGACTAGGGTTAATGCTAGGAGGAGATAGTGAGAGCAGTGACTAGGGTTATAATGCTAGGAGGAGATAGTGAGAGCAGTGACAAGGGTTATAATGCTAGGAGGAGATAGTGAGAGCAGTGACTAGGGTTAATGCTGGGAGGAGATAGTGAGAGCAGTGACAAGGGTTAATGCTAGGAGAGAGTGAGAGCAGTGACTGGGGTTAATGCTAGGAGGAGATAGTGAGAGCAGAGACAAGGGTTATAATGCTGGGAGGAGATAGTGAGAGCAGAGACAAGGGTTATAATCCTAGGAGGAGATAGTGAGAGCAGAGACAAAGGTTAATGCTAGGAGGAGATAGTGAGAGCAGAGACAAGGGTTAATGCTAGGAGATAGTGAGAGCAGTGACAAGGGTTAATGCTAGGAGTAGATAGTGAGAGCAGTGACAAGGGTTAATGCTAGGAGGAGATAGGGAGAGCAGAGACAAGGGTTAATGCTAGGAGTAGATAGAGAGAGCAGTGACTAGGGTTAATGCTAGGAGGAGATAGTGAGAGCAGAGACAAGGGTTAATGCTAGGAGGAGATAGTGAGAGCAGTGACTAGGGTTAATGCTAGGAGATAGTGAGAGCAGTGACTAGGGTTAATGCTAGGAGTAGATAGTGAGAGCAGTGACTAGGGTTAATGCTAGGAGGAGATAGGAAGAGCAGAGACAAGGGTTAATGCTAGGAGGAGATAGGGAGAGCAGAGACAAGGGTTAATGCTAGGAGTAGATAGAGAGAGCAGTGACTAGGGTTAATGCTAGGAGGAGATAGTGAGAGCAGAGACAAGGGTTAATGCTGGGAGATAGTGAGAGCAGTGACAAGAGTTAATGCTAGGAGTAGATAGGGAGAGCAGTGACTAGGGTTAATGCTAGGAGATAGTGAGAGCAGAGACAAGGGTTAATGCTAGGAGTAGATAGGGAGAGCAGTGACTAGGGTTAATGCTAGGAGGAGATAGTGAGAGCAGTGACAAGAGTTAATGCTAGGAGTAGATAGGGAGAGCAGTGACTAGGGTTAATGCTAGGAGGAGATAGTGAGAGCAGTGACTAGGGTTATAATGCTAGGAGGAGATAGCGAGAGCAGTGACTAGGGTTAATGCTAGGAGTAGATAGGGAGAGCAGTGACTAGGGTTAATGCTAGGAGGAGATAGTGAGAGCAGTGACTAGGGTTAATGCTAGGAGGAGATAGTGTGAGCAGAGACTAGGGTTAATGCTAGGAGGAGATAGTGAGAGCAGTGACTAGGGTTAATGCTAGGAGGAGATAGTGAGAGCAGTGACTAGGGTTAATGCTAGGAGTAGATAGAGAGAGCAGAGACAAGGGCTAATGCTAGGAGGAGATAGTGAGAGCAGTGACTAGGGTTAATGCTAAGAGTAGATAGAGAGAGCAGAGACTAGGGTTAATGCTAGGAGGAGATAGGGAGAGCAGAGACAAAGGTTAATGCTAGGAGGATATAGTGAGAGCAGTGACTAGGGTTAATGCTAGGAGTAGATAGAGAGAGCAGAGACAAGGGTTAATGCTAGGAGGAGATAGTGAGAGCAGTGACTAGGGTTAATGCTAGGAGGAGATAGTGAGAGCAGTGACTAGGGTTAATGCTAGGAGATAGTGAGAGCAGTGACTAGGGTTAATGCTAGGAGGAGATAGTGAGAGCAGTGACTAGGGTTATAATGCAAGGAGGAGATAGTGAGAGCAGTGACTAGGGTTAATGCTAGGAGTAGATAGGGAGAGCAGTGACTAGGGTTAATGCTAGGAGGAGATAGATAGAGCAGTGACTAGGGTTAATGCTAGGAGGAGATAGGGAGAGCAGTGACAAGGGTTAATGCTAGGAGATAGTGAGAGCAGTGACAAGAGTTAATGCTAGGAGTAGATAGGGAGAGCAGTGACTAGGGTTAATGCTAGGAGGAGATAGTGAGAGCAGTGACTAGGGTTATAATGCTAGGAGGAGATAGCGAGAGCAGTGACTAGGGTTAATGCTAGGAGTAGATAGGGAGAGCAGTGACTAGGGTTAATGCTAGGAGGAGATAGTGAGAGCAGTGACTAGGGTTAATGCTAGGAGGAGATAGTGTGAGCAGAGACTAGGGTTAATGCTAGGAGGAGATAGTGAGAGCAGTGACTAGGGTTAATGCTAGGAGGAGATAGTGAGAGCAGTGACTAGGGTTAATGCTAGGAGTAGATAGAGAGAGCAGAGACAAGGGCTAATGCTAGGAGGAGATAGTGAGAGCAGTGACTAGGGTTAATGCTAAGAGTAGATAGAGAGAGCAGAGACTAGGGTTAATGCTAGGAGGAGATAGGGAGAGCAGAGACAAAGGTTAATGCTAGGAGGATATAGTGAGAGCAGTGACTAGGGTTAATGCTAGGAGTAGATAGAGAGAGCAGAGACAAGGGTTAATGCTAGGAGGAGATAGTGAGAGCAGTGACTAGGGTTAATGCTAGGAGGAGATAGTGAGAGCAGTGACTAGGGTTAATGCTAGGAGATAGTGAGAGCAGTGACTAGGGTTAATGCTAGGAGGAGATAGTGAGAGCAGTGACTAGGGTTATAATGCAAGGAGGAGATAGTGAGAGCAGTGACTAGGGTTAATGCTAGGAGTAGATAGGGAGAGCAGTGACTAGGGTTAATGCTAGGAGGAGATAGATAGAGCAGTGACTAGGGTTAATGCTAGGAGGAGATAGGGAGAGCAGTGACAAGGGTTAATGCTAGGAGATAGTGAGAGCAGTGACTAGGGTTAATGCTAGGAGGAGATAGTGAGAGCAGTGACTAGGGTTATAATGCAAGGAGGAGATAGTGAGAGCAGTGACTAGGGTTAATGCTAGGAGTAGATAGTGAGAGCAGTGACTAGGGTTAATGCTAGGAGGAGATAGTGAGAGCAGTGACTAGGGTTAATGCTAGGAGGAGATAGGGAGAGCAGTGACAAGGGTTAATGCTAGGAGATAGTGAGAGCAGTGACTAGGGTTAATGCTAGGAGATAGTGAGAGCAGTGACAAGGGTTAATGCTAGGAGATAGTGAGAGCAGTGACTAGGGTAAATGCTAGGAGTAGATAGAGAGAGCAGTGACTAGGGTTATAATGCTAGGAGATAGTGAGAGCAGAGACAAGGGTTAATGCTGGGAGGAGATAGTGAGAGCAGTGACTAGGGTTAATGCTAGGAGGAGATAGTGAGAGCAGTGACAAGGGTTAATGCTGGGAGGAGATAGTGAGAGCAGTGACTAGGGTTAATGCTAGGAGGAGATAGTGAGAGCAGAGACAAGGGTTAATGCTAGGAGGAGATAGTGAGAGCAGTGACTAGGGTTAATGCTAGGAGGAGATAGCGAGAGCAGGGACTAGGGTTAATGCTAGGAGGAGATAGCGAGAGCAGTGACTAGGATTAATGCTAGGAGGAGATAGTGAGAGCAGTGACTAGGGTTAATGCTAGGAGATAGTGAGAGCAGTGACTAGGGTTAATGCTAGGAGGAGATAGTGAGAGCAGAGACAAGGGTTATAATGCTAGAAGGAGATAGTGAGAGCAGAGACAAGGGTTAATGCTAGGAGATAGCGAGAGCAGTGACTAGGGTTAATGCTAGGAGGAGATAGTGAGAGCAGTGACTAGGGTTAATGCTAGGAGGAGATAGCGAGAGCAGTGACTAGGGTTAATGCTAGGAGGAGATAGTGAGAGCAGTGACTAGGGTTAATGCTAAGAGGAGATAGTGAGAGCAGAAACAAGGGTTAATGCTGGGAGGAGATAGTGAGAGCAGTGACTAGGGTTAATGCTAGGAGGAGATGGGGAGAGCAGAGAGAAGGGTTAATGCTAGGAGGAGATAGTGAGAGCAGAGACAAGAGTTAATGCTAGGAGGAGATAATGAGATCAGAGACAAGGGTTAATGCAAGGAGGAGATAGTGAGAGCAGAGACTAGGGTTAATGCTAGGAGGAGATAGTGAGAGCAGTGACAAGGGTTAATGCTAGGAGGAGATAGTGAGAGCAGTGACTAGGGTTAATGCTAGGAGGAGATAGTGAGAGCAGTGACTAGGGTTAGTGCTAGGAGGAGATAGTGAGAGCAGAAACAAGGGTTAATGCTAGGAGGAGATAGTGAGAGCAGAGACAAGGGTTATAATGCTAGGAGGAGATAGTGAGAGCAGAGACAAGAGTTAATGCTAGGAGGAGATAGTGAGAGCAGTGACTAGGGTTAATGCTAGGAAGAGATAGTGAGAGCAGTGACAAGGGTTAATGCTAGGAGGAGATAGTGAGAGCAGTGACTAGGGTTAATGCTAGGAGGAGATAGTGAGAGCAGAGACAAGGGTTATAATGCTAGGAGGAGATAGTGAGAGCAGTGACTAGGGTTAATGCTAGGAGATAGTGAGAGCAGAGACAAGGGTTAATGCTAGGAGGAGATAGTGAGAGCAGTGACTAGGGTTAATGCTAGGAGGAGATAGTGAGAGCAGAGACAAGGGTTAATGCTAGGAGGAGATAGTGAGAGCAGTGACAAGGGTTATAATGCTAGGAGGAGATAGTGATTGCAGAGACTAGGGTTAATGCTAGGAGGATATAATGAGAGCAGAGACAAGGGTTAATGCTAGGAGGAGATAGTGAGAGCAGTGACAAGGGTTATAATGTTAGGAGGAGATAGTGAGAGCAGTGAATAGGGTTAATGCTGGGAGGAGATTGTGAGAGCAGAAACAAGGGTTAATGCTAGGAGGAGATAGTGAGAGCAGAGACAAGGGTTAATACTAGGAGATAGTGAGAGCAGTGACTAGGCTTATAATGCTAGGAGGAGATAGTGAGAGCAGTGACTAGGGTTAATGCTAGGAGGAGATAATGAGAGCAGTGACAAGGGTTATAATGCTAGGAGGAGATAGTGAGAGCAGAGACAAGGGTTATAATGCTAGGAGGAGATAGTGAGAGCAGAGACAAGGGTTATAATGCTAGGAGGAGATAGTGAGAGCAGTGACAAGGGTTAATGCTAGGAGAAAACAGTGCAAGCTGATAAAAAGTGAATATATAGAGATCAGTATTGAGGGTAGTTTGAAAATGTTACAGACAGACAGGGCAACGACAACAGATAAAGCTGGAAGGAGAGACTGGGTAGGAAAAGGGCATGAATGCTTGGAGAACGAATTGAGGGCTAAGAAAAGGGCATGAATGCTGGGAGAACGAATTGAGGGTTGAGAAAGGGACATGAATGCTGGGAGAAGAAATTGAGGGCTGAGAAAGGAGCATGAATGCTGGGAGAACAAATTGAGGGCTGAGAAAAGGGCATAAGTGAATAGGGAAAATTCTGAGGACTGACTAAAGTGCATGAAAGCCGCAGTGAAAAATTGAAAGCAGTGAGTGAAAAGAGTATAGACAAGGGATGGCAGAGTTCATGCTAAGGACAAAAGGAAGAATGAGGGCCATAAGGAGAGAGCTGCAGAGACATTGAAGCTAGAATACAGGGGGAAGGGAGTTATACATTACAACACAAATACAAAACCAATATCATTTTTAAAGATCGTAAAAAAGACACCAAAGACAAATAAAATGAAGGATACAGCACACTCTCAAAAGCAACACAGCAGTGACCCTGAGTGACAGGTGAGACTATCCAGACCTAATAAAATCCACTGACACACAGTTCTGACATTTTACAAGACATTAAACACTCGCCAGACATATACTGAGGGACAGAGACAGGACAGGGGATCGGTGAACAAAACCTGTCCAAGAGAGCAAGGAAGAAAAGTCTGAGATAGACAAATATGACACAGCATAAGCTTGTGAAGACAAAAAGAAATCAAAACGAAATGTGAAAGAAAACAGCAAATAGTGGAACTGGGAGAGTATGGTAAAACAGGTTATTATTAGTTATTATTGCTCAAGTCATTTCTTTCTTTTTATCTCTAAAGATGAAGATATACACCTGTGATAATACCTATATAGTTTAGATTACACCACACTATATGGCTGTTTCATCCTTCTAGGACTCATCGGTTATGCTAGGTGCCAAAAACATTGAAATTCAAATTGCTCTTAACTACTGGTGAAATGAAAGGGGACGTGTATAAAACCCCTCTTTAAACGATTTCCAAATGACTTGAACATTTATTTAGATATTACAGTAAACAAACTGATTTTTGCGGCGATTTAATTTCACAATAAATACTGTCATAAATTTTATGTATACAGTAGTGCAGTACAGTAATCATACAGTTGGCATACCTCTGATTGAAATTATTTCGTGGCGATTGATTTTCGTGAAATATAATTAATCACAAAATATGTGAAAATTAATTGCATGCGAATAATAAGTTGGTTTACAATACCTCCTTCTCTGCCTTCAGGACAGAATACCTCATGAGCACTGTTGATTTGGAGATTACCTCCCTTTCTGCCTCCAGGACAGATTACCTTTTGAGTACTGTTGATTTGGAGATAACCTCCCCTTCTGCCTTCAGGACAGATTACCTCCTCTTCTGCCTCAGGACAGAATACCTCTCGAGTACTGTTGGTTTGGAGATAACCTCCCCTTCTGTCTCAAGGACAGATTACCTCCCCTTCTGCCTTCAGGAAAGATAACCTCCCCTTCTGCCTCAGGACAGAATACCTCATGAGTACTGTTGATTTGGAGATTACCTCCCCTTCTGCCTTGTTATTAGATTACCTCCATTCTGCTTTCAGGACAGAATACCTCATGAGTACTGTTGATTTGGAGATTACCTCCCTTTCTGCCTCCAGGACAGAGTACCTTTTGAGTACTGTTGATTTGGAGATAACCTCCCCTTCTGCCTTCAGGACAGATTACCTCCTCTTCTGCCTCAGGACAGAATACCTCATGAGTACTGTTGATTTGGAGATAACCTCCCCTTCTGCCTTCAGGACAGATTACCTCCTCTTCTGCCTCAGGACAGAATACCTCTTGAGTACTGTTGATTTGGAGATACCCTCCCCTTCTGTCTCAAGGACAGATTACCTCCCCTTCTGCCTTCAGGAAAGATAACCTCCCCTTCTGCCTCAGGACAGAATACCTCATGAGTACTGTTGATTTGGAGATTACCTCCCCTTCTGCCTTGTTATTAGATTACCTCCCCTTCTGCTTTCAGGACAGAATACCTCATGAGTACTGTTGATTTGGAGGTTACTTCCCCTTCTGCATTCAGGACAGAGTACCTCCCCATCTGCCTTGTCAAAAAATTACCTCCCCTTCTGCTTTCAGGACAGATCAACTCCCCATCTGCCTTCAGAACAGATTACCTCCCAATCTGCCTTGTTGATTGATTACCTCCCTTTCTGCCTCCAGGACGGAATACCTCATGAGTACTGTTGATTTGGAGATTACCTCCCCTTCTGCATTCAGAACAGATTACCTCCCGTTCTGCTTTCAGGATAGATTACCTCCCCTTCTGCCTCAAGACAGAATACCTCATGAGTACTGTTGATTTGGAGATAACCTCCCCTAAAGCCAAGTTTCAAGGAACGCTTTGGAGTAGGACATCACTGTCCCTTATATTCATGTCTCCAGTTCTCTCACTATCCAAATAAAGCAATCAGATAATTAAAGCCAAAAACAACAAGCTGGTATTGGAGAGGCGGATTTGTAGGTAGCACTTTATCCAGGCAAACTGGGGCATTGATCTAAATCTTCACTAGTTTTAAAAGGTTAATGCTGTCTAAATTTGGTTACTAGTTCTTCAACTGATAACAAACACAGCTGACACATTTAGAAAGGTACAAACAGAAATACCAGTAACGGGGGAAACTGAAACACCAGTAACGGGGGAAACAGAAACACCAGTAACAGGGGTAAACAGAAACACCAGTAACAGGGGGAAACAGAAACACCAGTAACAGGGGGAAACAGAAACACCAGTAATGGGGGAAACAGAAATACCAGTAACGGGGGAAACAGAAACACCAGTAATGGGGGAAACAGAAATACCAGTAACAGGGGTAAACAGAAACACCAGTAACAGGGGGAAACAGAAATACCAGTAACGGGGGGAACAGAAACACCAGTAACAGGGGGAAACAGAAACACCAGTAATGGGGGGAAACAGAAACACCAGTAATGGGGGGAAACAGAAACACCAGTAACAGGGGAAACAAAAACACCAGTAACGGGGGAAACAGAAACACCAGTAACAGGGGGAAATAGAAACACCAGTAACGGGGGAAACAGAAATACCAGTAACGGGAGAAACAGAAACACCAGTAACAGGGGGAAACAGAAACACCAGTAACGGGAGAAACAGAAACACCAGTAACAGGGGGAAACAGAAACACCAGTAACAGGGGTAACAGAAACACCAGTAGCAGGGGAAACAAAAACACCAGTAACGGGGGAAACAGAGACACCAGTAATGGGGGAAACAGAAACACCAGTAATGGGGGAAACAGAAACACCAGTAATGGGGGAAACAGAAACACCAGTAACGGGGGAAACAGAAACACCAGTAACGGGGGAAACAGAAACACCAGTAACAGGGGGAAACAGAAACACCAGTAACAGGGGGAAACAGAAACACCAGTAACAGGGGGAAACAGAAACACCAGTAACAGGGGGAAACAGAAACACCAGTAACAGGGGGAAACAGAAACACCAGCAACAGGGGGAAACAGAAACACCAGTAACGGGGGAAACAGAAACACCAGTAACGGGGGAAACAGAAATACCAGTAACGGGGGAAACAGAAACACCAGTAACAGGGGGAAACAGAAACACCAGTAACGGAGGAAACAGAAACACCAGTAACTGGGGAAACAGAAACACCAGTAACGGGGGAAACAGAAATACCAGTAACAGGGGGAAACAGAGACACCAGTAACGGGGGAAACAGAAACACCAGTAACTGGGGAAACAGAAACACCAGTAACGGGGGAAACAGAAATACCAGTAACAGGGGGAAACAGAGACACCAGTAATGGGGGAAACAGAAATACCAGTAACTGGGGAAACAGAAACACCAGTAACGGGGGAAACAGAAATACCAGTAACTGGGGAAACAGAAACACCAGTAACTGGGGAAACAGAAACACCAGTAACGGGGGAAACAGAAATACCAGTAACGGGGGAAACAGAAACACCAGTAACGGGGGAAACAGAAACACCAGTAACGGGGGAAACAGAAATACCAGTAACATGGGAAACAGAAACACCAGTAACGGGGGGAAACAGAAATACCAGTAACGGGGGAAACAGAAATACCAGTAACAGGGGAAACAGAAATACCAGTAATAGGGGAAACAGAAACACCAGTAACGGGGGAAACAGAAATACCAGTAACGGGGGAAACAGAAATACCAGTAACGGGGGAAACAGAAATACCAGTAACGGGGGAAACAGAAATACCAGTAACGGGGGAAACAGAAATACCAGTAACGGGGGAAACAGAAACACCAGTAACGGGGGAAACAGAAATACCTTTCAATGAGGAAGCAACAGAGGACAAAGTTTATATTTTAAAGTACATGTACAACTGAAAAGGGGAATAACTGATTTCAAAATTTATATATTCTAAAAGTGCATAAACTACTGCACCAGCAAACAACATAGAAAAAAGTTTTATGATTTATATACTTAAGTATATGTACTACTGCATCTTTGTATTTAGATCAAGGTAGCGGATAACATTAAATGTGTATATAGCCAATCAGTCTTATTCTAGACTACTGGTACATGGGACACTGGAGGTTGTCTGATTTTTTTTTCAGATTTAACTTATATGACTTGACTGTGTCTCTTAAGGTCATGCATTTATACAAGTTACAGGCCAAATAACAAGACCCCTTGCCTTATGGTCTCCTTGAAGATTTTTAATCATCTGACCTCAGTGACCTTGAAAGTGTAATACTTAAAACCTCATTGACCTTGAATGATGATTGAATGTAGAATATTTAATTAAGCCGACAACCTTCCCTTGACTAAGTCACATCTTCAGTCCAAATTATTCATACAAAAACCATGTTTACCAAAGACTAAGGACACAATAACATGACATTGATTTCCATTAATTCTTTGCCAGGTGACCTAATGATTCGATTTCCAAGAATTCTTTGCAAGGTGACCTAAAATTCATTAAGTTTTTAAATCTTTTTCATTATTTAAATTGTCTTCAATTAAATGTGATTTCTCCTCTGTGGTGTACTGTCCGTGGTCCCAAGACAGTATTAACTTAGTCTATCCCCTATATACCTATATATAGATTAGCGGCCTACCTTCCCCTATCCTCACACAAGTACAGATGTGTACCAAATTTGGAAATGGCAACGTCAGCGTATTTGATCAGATTAATGTTTGTCTAGCAGACAGGAATCTTAGCTAAACCGAAATAGCCTTATCTAAAAACTCACCAAACCTGACAAAATTTCTTCAATACAAGATATGAAATTGCTTTAAAGCATACAGTCACAACCACAATTACACATCTGTCAAAGTTTGGAATGAAAACATACAGGTCTATAGACTAAACTATCACCTTGTAGTTTGTGCCCGACTAACATAGACTGTTAAATCTGGCAATGAGATGTGCTTCAGACTTAAACTCAATCGAAAAACAATAAAGAAACCT
This sequence comes from Mimachlamys varia, assembly GCA_947623455.1. NCBI lineage: Eukaryota > Metazoa > Mollusca > Bivalvia > Pectinida > Pectinidae > Mimachlamys > Mimachlamys varia. Next base: position 7,349,211 of record OX392534.1, read on the forward strand.
AGAAATATTTCAAAATCAAAATATTTGCTTTTTAATTTCTCTGTCTGTCATAACGAGTTCCTATAACTCTCACCTTTACCTTTAATTTCTTTTTTAAACTTCACTGAATGAGATATTTAAGTTCTCATTAAGCTGACAAGGAAAACATTGGTTAGCTTGATGAGCTGTGGATGCAAACTTTCAAAATCAATACAGTGTACCAGGTATTTGATATTTCATGTAACTAATGGATACAAATTATATTTCACAACAAATAATTTACAGAGGCACAAGTGAAGAACTGACAATATTTCAGGCACCCCATGATCATACCTAACTTTGTTAAAATTAAGAAACAATATTTTGTTCAATGCAATTTCATATAAAAACAACATTACTAAATTAAGAATCAAATTAAGATGTGTAAACAACATTGGATTGGTAAATATTATTATGTCAAAATAATCACTGGGACTGGAATTAAAAAAGATCATAATACATTTCTTTGTCAGTAAACAAATTAAACTTTCAATAAAAGAACATTATTGAACATCTTTACAATTACTGGTAAAACAATAGTCATCTGACCTAATAATCACACCCCACCTTTTCCAGGGAAAGAGGATGGGTGCACTACTGTAAGCCAACTAGGTTTCGCGGCAACTTCATTTCGCGTTTTTCATAATGGAATGACTTTTTTTGCAGCGAGTTAATTTCGTGATAAATACGGTCATAAATCCTATGTACAGTACTCCTACAGTTGGCCTACCTCTAATTGAAACTATTTCACAGCGATTAATTTTAAAATATCCCAGTTACATTAATAGCAAGAGATCCCAGAGGGATCTTGGCGCCCACCATTGTTGATTTTTCATTCATTCTTAGAAAGATGGATCTTTTCACTTCTTATTTTAACTTTTATTTACGTATTTAATCTCTGTTCTATAAATTTTTCTTGAAAATTAATTAGTTGAGACAGAAGGTCTCACCAGGAGTTTTGTTTTTCTGATCAGTTCCAAATTCCAAATCCATCTTGTATTTCTTAAAAAAGAAGAACCTACATATGACATTTGAGGAAGATCCATCAAGTACTTTTCAAGAAATATTGATAACAAGCTTTAAATGGTAAAATCCAAGATGGCCGCCATTCAGCCATTTTGTTTTTCCAATCAGACCCAAAATCAGGAGGGCACAACGAGGCATCGACATATGAAATTTGAGCAAGATCCATCAAGTATTTGTCAAGAACTAAAGAGCAAACAATCTTAAACTATTAATGCAAATTCCAAGATAGCCATCTGTCTGCCATATTTATTTTTTGGATTGGCTTCAAAAGATGAAAATGCGCAACTAGGGACCAAGGGAAACCTGCATATGAAATTTGAGAAGGATCCATCCAGTACTTTCCAAGAAATAGCTATCACAAGAATTGTTTAAGGACGGACGATGGGCGATGGACAGACCACAGACCACAGACTCAGGGTGATTTGAATAGAAAAACCTACAATGAAGTTCCTTACCTTACTGATGTGCTTATACAATGTCAAGTCTTTTGACCAAAAACACTTTATTTCCTAGATTTTATAGATTTCAAATAAAAACATTTCCTTATACATAGTGTCAACTTAGACACACCATTTCTGTGTTTCTAGGTGTGCTTATTAGGTCAAATACAGTACTTTCAATACTATAAATAATTTCAGAAAGACATCAATATTACCAAACTCACTGCTATTTTAATAAAGCTTTTTCAGAAAGACGAAAATAAACAACGCACAAACTCTAATTCTAATGCAGAAGGAGATGTGACAATATTTTACAATCACTCATTCGACTGAAGGACTATTTCCGGTGGTCAAGGTTCATGGTGGTCAGGGTTCACGATGGTCAGGGTTCATGGAGGTCAGGGTTCACGATGGTCAGGGTTCATGGTGGTCAGGGTTCATAGTGGTCGGGGTTCACGATGGTCAGGGTTCATGGAGGTCAGGGTTCACGATGGTCAGGGTTCATGGTGGTCAGGGTTCATAGTGGTCGGGGTTCACGATGGTCAGGGTTCATGGAGGTCAGGGTTCACGATGGTCAGGGTTCATAGTGGTCAAGGTTCATGGAGCTCAGGTTCAGGATTATCAGATGGCGCAATGTATTTGCCGTTCACCAAACGTCTCCAGCACTTGATTCCCAGATTTTTATATAAAAAGGTATGAAGTGACCTTCCCAAACAAGTGGGTTTAGTTTGGGTACTCTTGTTTCCTCCCACAATAATACCTTCCCAAACCAGTAGGTTTAGTACGGGTACTCTTGTTTCCTCCCACAATAATACCTTTCCAAACAAGTGGGTTTTGTACGGGTACTCTTGTTTCCTCCCACAATAATACCTTCCCAAACAAGTGGGTTTAGTACGGGTACTCTTGTTTCCTCCCACAATAATACCTTTCCAAACAAGTGGGTTTTGTACGGGTACTCTTGTTTCCTCCCACAAAAATACATTCCCAAACAAGTGGGTTTAGTACGGGTACTCTTGTTTCCTCCCACAAAAATACATTCCCAAACAAGTGGGTTTTGTACGGGTACTCTTTGTTTCCTCCCACAAAAATACATTCCCAAACAAGTGAATTTAGTACGGGTACTCTTGTTTCCTCCCACAAAAATACATTCCCAAACCATTGGCGTTTAGTATGGGTACCTTCCCAAACAAGTGGGTTTAGTATGGGTACCTTCCCAAACAAGAGGGTTTAGTATGGGTACCTTCCCAAACAAGTGGGTTTAGTATTGGTACCTTCCCAAACAAGTGGGTTTAGTATGGGTACGCTTGTTTCCTCTCACAATAATACCTTCCCAAACCAGTGGGTTTAGTACTGGTACTCTTGTTTCCTCTCACAACAATATCTGAACAGACAAGAGTGATTAATCCAAGTTGATCGAAATAACATATTTTATAATTGTTTCTCAAGATGTTAAGACAATTCCAGAGACAATTTAACCCTCAAATCTTAGGCATGAAGGAAATGCCATACCTCAGAAACCCACCAACACAACACAGGAAAGATAAAATATAATTCCAATATAGAAACAAAATGCATGATTTAAAGTGTTGTATATATAACCATGGCAGATTTATAACCAATCCACATCTTTCCCCCATATTTTTCCTTCTCATGACCAGGAAGAAATATGTAATTTCCGTTTTATTATCGAACTGTTACAAGCTAGTAAACCACTCTGTAACAGACTTCTGTTAGGTCTATATATACGACTCCATCTTCATTATACTTTACAAGTGATCGAAGTAATGCATCTCTTATTCCATTCTCTCTAGAAACCCAAACCTCATAAATTCTCGAAATGATACACTGGATACAGTTTTCCCTGTTTGTGCAGCAGATATGTGTAACCAAACTTCTATTATTTTTTTGAATATCAAGTCCTGGAGCTGCCAGTCTAGCATAGTATTTTACATCTTTTATATCGTATTACACAATACCTCATCCTTTGTCGTAACTTGTGTAAATGTATGGATCAACCATAACCATATAATCTGTACACCTTGGATACTGCATCCAGTGTTACTCTAGTCATGTACACCTTGTTATAGGCTACTGCTGTAGGACTTAGAAACCTGCCCAAAGTGTTACTATAGCCATGTATACCTTGTTATAGGCTACTGCTGTAGGACTTAGAAACCTGCCCAAAGTGTTACTATAGCCATGTATACCTTGTTATAGGCTACTGTTGTAGGACTTAGAAACCTGCCTCCAGTGTTACTCTACCCATGTACACCTTGTTATAGGTTACTGTTGTAGGACTTAGCAACCTGCCCCAGTGTTACTCAAGTCATGTACACCTTGTTAAAGGCTACTGTTGTAGGACTTAGAAACCTCCCTCCAGTGTTACTCTAGCCTTGTACACCTTGTTATAGGCTACTGCTGTAGGACTTAGAAACCTGCCCCCAGTGTTACTCAAGTCATGTACACCTTGTTAAAGGCTACTGTTGTAGGACTTAGAAACCTCCCTCCAGTGTTACTCTAGCCTTGTACACCTTGTTATAGGCTACTGCTGTAGGACTTAGAAACCTCCCTCCAGTGTTACTCTAGCCATGTACACCTTGTTATAGGCTACTGCTGTAGGACTTAGAAACCTCCCCCCAGTGTTACTCTAGCCATGTACACCTTGTTATAGGCTACTGTTGTAGGACTTAGAAACCTGCCTCCAGTGTTACTCTAGCCATGTACACCTTGTTATAGGCTACTGTTGTAGGACTTAGAAACCTGCATCCAGTGTTACTCTAACCATGTACACCTTGTTATAGGCTACTGTTGTAGGACTTAGAAACCTGCCTCCAGTGTTACTCTAGCCATGTACACCTTGTTATAGGCTACTGTTGTAGGACTTAGAAACCTGCATCCAGTGTTACTCTAACCATGTACACCTTGTTATAGGCTACTGTTGTAGGACTTAGAAACCTGCATCCAGTGTTACTCTAACCATGTACACCGTGTTATAGGCTACTGTTGTAGGACATAGAAACCTGCCTCCAGTGTTACTCTAGCCATGTACACCTTGTTATAGGCTACTGTTGTAGGACATAGAAACCTGCCTCCAGTGTTACTCTAACCATGTACACCTTGTTATATAGGCTACTGTTGTAGGACTTAGAAACCTGCCCCCAGTGCTACTCTAGTCATGTACACCTTGTTATAGGCTACTGTTGTAGAACTTAGAAACATCCCTCCAGTGTTACTCTAGTAATGAACACCTTGTTATAGGCTACTGCTGTAGGACTTAGAAACCTGCCTCCAGTGTTACTCTAGTCATGTACACCTTGTTATAGGCTACTGTTGTAGGACTTAGAAACCTGCCTCCAGTGTTACTCAAGTCATGTACACCGTGTTATAGGCTACTGTTGTAGGACTTAGAAACCTGCCTCCAGTGTTACTCAAGTCATGTACACCGTGTTATAGGCTACTGTTGTAGGACTTAGAAACCTGCCTCCAGTGTTACTCAAGTCATGTACACCTTGTTATAGGCTACTGTTGTAGGACTTAGAAACATCCCCCCAGTGCTACTCTAGTCATGTACACCTTGTTATAGGCTACTGTTGTAGGAATTAGAAACCTGCCCCAGTGTTACTCTAACCATGTACACCGTGTTATAGGCTACTGTTGTAGGACTTAGAAACCTGCCCCCAGTGTTACTCTAGCCATGTACACCTTGTTATAGGCTACTGCTGTAGGACTTAGAAACCTGCCCCAGTGTTACTATAGCCATGTACACCTTGTTATAGGCTACTGTTGTAGGACATAGAAACCTCCCTAGAGTGTTACTCTAGTCATGTACACCAGGAATAGGCTACTGTTGTAGGACTCAGAAACCTGCCCCCAGTGTTACTCTAGCCATGTACACCTTGTTATAGGCTACTGTTGTATGTCATAGAAACCTCCCTCCAGTGTTACTGTACCCATGTACACCTTGTTATAGGCTACTGTTGTAGGACTTAGAAACCTCCCTCCAGTGTTACTCTAGCCATGTACACCTTGTTATAGGCTACTGTTGTAGGACTTAGGACATGGTTGACGCAGCCACCACTTTTCATAAACAAGAGCCTATGTGCCGCCGTTCCGACATCCTTCAAAGATGACACAAAAAAATATCACCCACTATCTTAACTGTAAAGTATCTTTTAGATCAATAGAAAAGTATATCTAAGACATGAATGCTCCTTGATGCTGTGATTTTTTTATTGATAGTAATCGCGATAATTTTGGCCCTGCGCTCTTTGATGAAATAATGAAAAAGTCAAAGAATGAAGTTATGAAGTGTTGACTTTGAGTCAGGTCAGGATGGGACAGGATGGGATAGACATGGGAAACACTTTATTGGTAGAGGGGCATATACAACACAAACTAGACAGTGTTCAATTTCTGATCCAACATTTTTTTTTCATATCTTCATTTTCATTTGTCTTTCATTAATCCTTTTAAGAGCAGATCATTTGTTCAGAATTCCTTAACATGACATAACTGGGTTGTTTGTTCCTAGATGTTGGTTTATAAGATGCCTACTTATCGTGGGAGGCACGGTGGTCTAGTGATAGGACCCCGGGCTCGTGATAGAAGGTTTGCAAGTTCGAGTACCGGCCACGGCACTTGTGTTGTATCCTTGAGCAAGATATTTACTCCACTTGTTCTAGTGTACTCAGCTGTAAATGAGTATGTGGTTGGGCAGTGCTAGAAATTGTAGAATGCTAGCTGTGGGTGCCAAAATGGCAGCACCGGTTACGTTGTATGGTCCCAAGGGAGTTGAGAACGATATTGGCTGGTTGCTTCAGCACAGCAGCTTCCAACTTCCAACAGTTTTTTCAATCTGTAATAGATATTAAAGCTTTTTAGTTGTAGGAAAAACAAAAATCCCAAGGGGCTAGCAAATTCTCACCTGCTTTGAAGGATTTTTTTGTCTGAAATCTTCAAGCCAGATACCACGACTCTGAGAAGATGTAATCTGATGCACCTCTTTACCAGAACCTAGGTCACCTCCAAGCCTTTCACGGGGGAAAGTATATGGTATACAGAACTGCCCAACCACTTACTCATTTACACCTGAACAAACTGGAATGATCAGAATAGAAGTATCTTGTTCATATACAACACAGTGCAGTGCATCAGATGTTATAAAATACTAATATAACACCATCAGTATCGTTTTTTCCCTTTAAAATTCAGTAAGCATGATCAACCAGTCATAAAACAAATTTTTATTGTACATTGTAAAATTTAGTGCTACAAGGAAACAAAATATAAAATCATTTTTTTCTTCGAGTAAATAAGTAAAAAATATCTCCATGTGAATATATATTTATAGATCACAGAAATATTACATATATATATATAGGTTTCAAAATTTCTGCCAGTGAAAAATTTCTACTCCATGATTACTTTAACGAGCCAAAATTTGACAAATGTCACCTGCAAAAACGAGTTAAGCTTAGATTATGCTACTTGATACTGATTATATGTTGTTCAGCGTAGTCAAGTTTTGGTGCAACGACTATATTTAGGCTTTCTATTAAAATGCTTAACTGTCAAGTCTTTAAAGTACTGGCTGATGCAGTGATTTTTACTTCTCTGCCCATTACTCATTTCCTGAACAATAAGAACAAGTTTTTACTCCGTACAGTTTGCAAAGTGCATCCCACCCCATTTGTAGTCAGACAAATAGATGCTTTAATGACATTGTGCTAGGTTGCTAAGGTGACAACTTACGTCCTGTCTGCCATAACAAAGATGACAGAGAATTGTCATTATACCTACGTGAACCTAAGTTTCGCCATTTGTAAATCGTACAAAAACCTAGAACAGGTTTTCTTGCCTAATGGGTGCATAGATCAACTAAACCTTCAATATACACTGGAGCCTTGACAGGGCATTTGTATAGGGCTAGCGTAAATCTTACTTTGCCAAATAAAAACACAGTACAGCATTGGAAATAAATGAGAAAATCGAGTGTCACCCGGACTGGATATTCTAGCCCAAATTGAGCCTTGTGTTTTCAAATGAAGTGAGGAAAACGACTCAAAAGCACTACTGGTCTGCTATTTGTTTCCAATTATAGGCCTGCAGGATTGACTGGTTTTATGGCAAGACTCACTGATGTTTTCATACCCTTAGATTTACTGATGGCAAGTCTTCCTGCATTTGTGGTATATAATTGCAATTTCCATGTACATTACGCCAAATCTACGGCCACATCTTAATCTTACAACATCGGCATGTTATACTGTAATGGAATGAATTTCCACACAAATCGTAATGAACAATTACATACGGTTTAATCTTGCTACCTCCCACAGGCATTGTGTCTTGAGAAATGGAGCCAGATTATTTAGATTTTAACAAAAACTGATGTATTTTTTAGAGCACATTTCCTATGTAGAAAAAAACCAACTCCTTTATCAGCAGTTAAATATCTTATTACAAACAAAGGAATCTTTCTTGGAAAGCATTCAGGTTTTTTATAAGTCCCAAAATGAGACCTTTGAAATTATAGATTACATGCATACAAACACGTTTTTGTGAAAAAGTTATAACAACTGAAGTCTCAAAATCCAAGATGGCTGTCTGGTGGCCATCTTGTTTTTCTGATCAGTTTACACAAATATGCATCAGGAGATCATACAAAATGATATCTGATAAAGATCTAACCTATTTCCTCAGAAACAACAAAATGGCAACTATCTTGTTCAGTTCCAAAATGAAACAGGCACAATAATGGACCATTTGGAAACTACATATGAACAAGTACTAATTGTAACGGCGGCCATTACTATAATGTCCCTCAAACTATGTACCAATTTTTGCCGAAATTGAACAATATCTCAATTTGGACCAATCAGAAACCTGCATTTCGTTACCATAGCAACAGACAGTTTTGAAAGTTAACCTATTGTTTTCGGATTCCCTCAATACCCCTATATACCAATTTTCGCCGAAATCGAATGATATCTGAATTCCAACCAATCAGAAGCCTTCATTTCCTTACCATGGCAATGCACGGTTTTGTGACTGGTACAATTGTGTTCGGCTTCCCTCAATACCCCCATGTACTAATTTTCACCTAAATTGAACAATATCTAACTTCCGACCAATCAGAAGCCTCCATTTCGTTACTATGGTACTATTGTGTTTGGCTTCTCTCAATACCCCTACATTACCTAAATTTCGACCAATCAGAGGCTACGAAATAGTGGCGGCCATTTTGGATTTTTTTTTTACGAGACATGTGCGTTGCACACCTTCTGCCCCCCACCATTTATAATGCTCATGTGAAGTTTCATAAGAATCCATCCAGAAGTTTAGAAGAAAGATGGAAGAAAGCCGCCGAAGAAGAAGAAGAATTATAACAATAATAAGAAACGGAGCAAACACAATATGTCTTCAAACTTCGTTTGGGGTACATAAATATATACCTATTTCTCTCATATCCTTCTTTAGAAAAAATGATATCAAGCTAATATATAACTCTCAATAATTTTTTTTGTTTCAGACCAAACATAACATGTACAACCATGGACCTAGCTAGGGCAACTTATCACATGACACTTAAGAATTAGATCCTGCAGTATTTTTTGAAAAATTAGTATTACAAGAATTAATGCTTAGAACAGACAGAACACAAACAATACCATGGTAATTTATCGTTCTAACATCTGATGAATATGTACATCCTAAAGATATCTCTATTATATTTCACATACCCATATATAACAATTCATAGGTGCAGACTATTAATAACACAATACCTTCACAGCACCAAACATTGCCCCCATGACAACATAAACTTAACCCTGGGTATCAGAACAACAGGGTTTCAAACACTGTCTCGGGATGCAGGCCCCCCCCAGACCTCCTAGACCCCCCCCCCCCGCCCAGCCCCAGCCCCCCCCCCCCCCCCACCAAGCCCAAGCCCAACGCCCCCCTGACCTCCCAGCCCCCCCCCAGCCCAAGCCCAATGCCCCAAAGACCTTCCATGCCCCCCAGCCCAATGCCCCCAGACCTCCCAGCGGTCCCCAACCTCCCAGCCCCCCCCCCCCCCCAGCCCAAGCCCCCCCCCCCCCAGACCTCATGATTCTGTCATTACTTCCTGATGTTTACAATGATGATTAATCACACCAAAGTTACTGGGTTTGAGGAGGACATGGTCCCACAATCATTGTGATTGTAAGCATGTCTGTGTCACATCAATGCTTGGCCTCGGGACAGTGCACCTGCTGCACTCGTATTGTTGTTGTACACAAGATTGTGGCTATTTTCTCCACCTGACACAATGTGTGCACCTATAGGTGTTCAGCAAAATGGATTCTTCCACTGGGGCTACCATGTGGGTCTAAATCTGTTAGATACAATATAATTTCAAATGCGACAAACTTCAATATGAACAATTAATACTTTCACTGGAGTCAACAAATGTTGTCATTTAAATGGTTAGTTAGTTCACATGAATTCTTACACTCTTTTACAGACAGAAGCTCCATCACTGATAGATATAGATGAAGTTGATTTGAAGAACATCATTAAGGCTTTTTACTTTAAACATCAATACATTTAGGAACAGAAGAAGCCATAAAACCAATACCTGTCTCTTTTTCAACTTAAAATTCTCATATGAAATGTAATTTCTTATACTCACTCAAGAATTTATACAAATAAAGACTTTTAAGGTTCAAAATAGTTTGTTTGTTTCCTGATAATTGTAAAATACTCGTCCAACATAATTTTAGAGTTGTTAAAGTTACACTTCTTCAAACAATAAATATGAATTTTACAGGAACCAAAGATCTGTAACTGTTGCATTGGGATTTTCTGTAAGATTTGTTTTTTATTTCTTCAAGAACAAATAAATCACAATAAGAATGGCTGCTCCTGAAGCATGTTTTTTATGGTTCTTTTTACAAAGCTGCCAACATGTTTCTGCTTCAAAAACACATTTTCGTAAATCTTTACATCAGGGGGGGAGCTAGGATGTACTTTCCTTTTGACAAAAGTATCTGCCAATAAATTCAATTTTGGAATTAATTTGAACTTTACAGAAAATACAGGTTTAAAACCCTACAGGACTTGACAGGCTTTTGCCTTATTAGGTGGTGTAATTTTGAATTCTTCAGCACTTTGCCGACCTAAAGGTACAACACTGAGAGCTGACAGGAACAGCATTAACATGGAATCTAAACGGCAAAGCTATCTCCGGCAAAATTCATCAATTTCATATACATACATTACAATGGGACTGGCAGGTCAATTACTAATATGCTAGTAGCTATAAGAGAAAATAAAAACTCAATTTTGAAACAGACCAGAATCTCCATCATAGCGATACTTAATTATCCGTACTTGTCGAACGCAGAGCAAGTTTTACAAGATTGTATTAACCTAACGTTCTTGAATGAATATTCAATTTTCAATGTCTGTGCAAGCATCATGGTCCACATGGAGCTTGGTCTGTGGCGAATTGAACATTTCGAAATAGAATAACAAGGATTATTTCAATGTACTTACCGAGGTCAATGTCATTTATCAAAATAAACGTCAGCATAAAATTTCATTTTCTATGAGACTCCCCCAAATTAAATGCGACATTCCTTGAGGTATTTTTGTGATTGCATGGCACAAGTAACCACATTTTTTTCAGTTTGAGATATTTTTGGTTGCCTGGCAACAGCAACCACAATTTAAACTATCCGTGATAGCTTTTAGTTGCCTGGTCAGAAAAACTCTAATTTTGTTTTAGTTTGAGATAACTTTAGGTTGCCTGGCAACAGCAACCACAATTTAAACTATCCGTGATAGCTTTTAGTTGCCTGGTCAGAAAAACTCTAATTTTGTTTTAGATTGAGATAACTTTAGGTTGCCTGGCAACAGCAACCACAATTTAAACTATCCGTGATAGCTTTTAGTTGCCTGGTCAGAAAAACTCTAATTTTGTTTTAGTTTGAGATAACTTTAGGTTGCCTGGCAACAGCAACCACAATTTTATTGCTCAGTGTTAGCTTTTAATTGCCTGGTCAGAGAAACCAAAATTTGTTCAGTTTGTGATCATTTTTGTTTACCTGAAGGCAACAGCAACCACAATTTTATCGCTCCGTGTTAGATTTTGGTTGCTTAAATCAGATCAACAAAAAGCTTTCTTCATTTATCTCCAATAATTATTCATGTACTTCTCTCCCCATTAATTAACTGTAATGTAATTGTCCTCCCTTCTCTAAGTTATAAGAACTTATCTCCTATTTCCGAGTGACCATGTCTTTTCTCAAGAGTGACCGTGTCCTTTTCTCAGTATTCCATCGAAAATGTACTTCCGAGATTGACAGATCGTGAGGCAGACTCTCTAAACCCACTATTTGTTATACTTAAGCAGTTATACTTTTTCTTCTATGTTGTCGCGTCCTCTGTGACCTCTGTGACCTCTGTGACCTTTGTTTCAGTACAAGTGCCAATGTTGGGTGGACTACAACTCTGGTCAGCTCGGAATCCACCTGAGTATGTTTGTTCCAGACTACAGCCAGGATGACCCAGCTGACCCAGATATTCCTTGAGATTAGGTAGAGGAAGCTCCAAACAAACGTAACGGTAGTCTGTTCTCAAAAACAAATCAATCTATCCCCCACCCTCCCGCGCGAAGCCTTCTAACTCTATTTCCTCTGAAATGTCAGGACATGTTTCGCTATCTACAAACAATTCAATTGTCATTTATCTGAGAGAAGTCTTAAGAAATGCCAATCTTCTAAGATGAATAACTTGTTAGACTATATCTTATCTCCGTTCCTCAAAGATTCTTTGTATTTCACCGCACTTCAATCTGAGTGTACAAGACATTCAATATATACATACACAATTTAATTGGCAGCCACCTTATAAAACCTTTCTTCTCAAAATCCTTTACTCTATACTGTCCAAAACAGAAACACATATTACACAACCAAATCTGCCTGCAGTGTGTACTGGAGACCTACAATTTTGTATGCCGTTTCTTTAATCTTGGGGTCCAGTTAAGCTTATGGATGATTTCATTATCATTTATCTCGGAAATACCACTCCTACAAATTAATCCTGTATTACCATTGGAATGTAGCTGACTTTTCCACTGAGTTTTAGTTTTTTTGGTTTGATGTATTTTAAATACAGCAGAAAGTCAGAATACGGCTCTGTTGTACATGTAGAAAGCTTCCAGCTAGGCTAATGATACTGTCCATAATCTTCCACCGGTCTATTGTCTGAAACAATCCCAAGAATGGCCGACACAAATGGACAAGCCATGGAAATAAATTTAAAATAAATCCCCTGGAAACACTGTTTTACAGCAGGTCTTTGTGGCAGTCAGAACAGGTGCTTCTTAAATGATACAAAGTACCTAAATCTGCAATCTACTGGTGCCCATTGGAATACAGAAATTACAGAGATTTATAGAACAGCTATTAAAGATTTCTCAAAGAATGGCAATTCATATGGTCACTATAGAAAAGGGATCTTTGCGTGAAGTTTAAACTTTCGCTGCGTCAGCTGTTTTGTGATCTTAAACTATCAGATGTTCCGACTTCTTGACATTTACCTTTAAACAAACCACTCTTGAACGACACTTAAGTTACAACACATGTCTATATATTGGTGCATTTTCCTTTATAAATATGATGCTTATTTCTAAGTTAAAAAGATACAGAATTAGCCAATCCTTAGCAGACAGTATGCTTCCTGATAACTTCATGGTCAACAGCTCATCTTCTAGAAACATCCCTCAACAATTACTGAAAATAAAACTTTCAGAAATTCAATTAAAGACCCAAACCACAACAAAGAAACCAGCAATTGACTTTAACAGCCTAAATTAAATTTCAGCAAATACACAAACTTAAAGATCCCATAACTATACAGACTATAATCCTATAATTTTGGAAAGATTAAATTTTAATTGTTACAGACATCCAATATTTTCAGCGAACATTATGCTGGAAAAGCTCTTTATATTCAAATTTTATTACTTCATAGAGGTTTTGTCAACAAATTCTGTAATATCATATCAAATTGTATTGATAATCTCACATTTCATCATAATCAAAATTTGTGATTTTTATTAAATTCTTCAAACACCATGAATTTTTCAGGGAAAATATTACTCGATGAATATTGCAAATACTTCAAAATTCATTTCAACTTGAAAGGTTACAAAACTTCCCTTGCAATGAAAACCACCATTTCAAAATTTTCATTTAATCATAACTCTTAAGTTGTTTGTGTTAATCAGTATTCAAGCCTGAAACAAAATTTTCTGTCTTTTTTACTTATCTTTCTTAAACAGCACCTTAATAAAAGTAGAATATTCTTCAAGTAAGGAAATATCGAATAAGAGGGGATGTAATATGAATCTTGTGCCTTTTTTAAGACATTGATTTAAACGTAATCCTACACTAAATCATTAGCGTGTCTCCGTGTTTAACAAACCTCCTGTAGCGCTTCCAACCAGTCAAATGCAATAAGTCCGTAAATTTTCTATTTTGAAATTGAAACAAGTGTAAGGATATGCGGACTCGAATGTGTGGTTTCTGTTTCCACACAAAGGCTTCCACAAGGACTTGTGTAAATTTTCCTAAATTAAACGGCTTTACGGAGATTATACACACTGAAATATGATATATTGATGCAACATAATTTTTTCGTTTTTAATTTCCACTTTTTACGTAAAATTTTTTTTTTTCTTGTTGTAAGAAGAAACTGATCTATATCAGGTATCCATGTGGTTATATGTTAAAGATTCAAATTACTGATCAACAAAGGTGTCCATGTCCAAGCCATTAGCGAACAATTACAAAATTGATTTGTATCAATTAAGTTTTCTACAGCACCATGTAAACTAACAATGGTACCTGCTCATTTTTCAAGTTTTTAAAGAAATAAGACTACTTCTATGATACTTTTTTATCAATTAAAATGTTTGATACAGAGAAATGGAACGGCCTCACAAGCAATTGAAATAATACCTAAAACATTATACATTAATTAATTATAATTAAGTGTTATTGGAATGGCCAAGTTATTGAATTTGTTGGAAAGGAAATATGAGATTTTATTGAAATGACCAACTTTTTTTGAATTTGTTTGAAATGAGACATGAGATTATTTAAATCTGATACAAGTGACATATTATAATGTCTTATCAAGCAGTACCCGAGCTGGTAAAATTCATGCAGTACCCGAGCTGGTAAAATTCACGCAGTACCCGAGCTGGTAAAATTCACGCATGCAGTACCCGAGCTGGTAAAATTCACGCATGCAGTACCCGAGCTGGTAAAATTCACGCATGCAGTACCCGAGCTGGTAAAATTCACGCATGCCGTACCCGATCTGGTTAAATTCACGCATGCAGTACCCGAGCTGGTAAAATTCATGCAGTATCCGAGCTGGTAAAATTCATGCAGTATCTGTGCTGGTAAAATTCATGCAGTATCCGAGCTGGTAAAATTCATCCAGTACCCGAGCTGGTAAAATTCATCCAGTACCCGAGCAGGTAAAATTAATTTTTAAACCATCCTAGAACATTTAACTCTTTCGGCGCCAAATTACCATATTAACATATTGGCCCAGCGCCATATATTAATTACTAATTTTAATTAACAATGTATGTTTTTCTTATTTGTTGGTGTAAGGGCATGCTACTTGGTGGATGTAAAGTTCAGATGATGCTTTACCAAATGCACCTCATTACAGGTCATTCAAGGTCAATCAAGGTCATGTAACATTGGCGGCCATCTTGGATTTTCATAATTTGATAAAACTGTTGATTATGAGTGTCTGTATTTATATATATACTGATGTAATGAAGAATATAAGTGGTGGCAGGCATATATTACAATAGGAAATAAAGTTACCAAAACATGTAATTCTGACATAATTTCTGTATATATTTATTGCTAAATATAGATTTATGCTTAACACTTTATAGCATTGTTTTAGTTGGTGTAGGAACATGCTACTCGATGGATATAAAGTTCAAATGAAGCTAGCACTGTACCTTTTGGACATTGTTCACATTCAGTCAAGGTCATGTGACCTTGGCAGCCATCTTGGATTTCCAAAATGTTATGAAAATTTTAGATTTGCAGCCCATTATTGTTTTCAAAATGTCGACTATAGTCGACTTTGGCGCTCGTCCTCGCTGTCGACAAAAGTCGACTTTGGCGCCAAAAGAGTTAACCAGATGTCGCAAGTCAGCATTTCACTTACATACTATACCATTCCAATGTTATATTTCGTAAATTTAGTAATGACACTTTCAGTTCAGTTATCCATTCTCCCTCAGAGCTATATACTTTACATGAAAGACGTTTGTTTGTTAATATTACCTGGTAGTTCAAATTGCTACCTTAGTCTTAGTAACAGTACAAAACTAATTTCGTTTGTTTATATTAGTAGATCGCCGGCTGCCTATCAAAGTAAAAACATTGAAGAGCACATGAATAACATTTTGTCATTAAAAGTAGATTGCTTATCATTTCTCAGTAACAGAAAACCGCAGGAAAAGTTGTTTTTTTATTTATTGAAAAATGGCTACACTGTCTTATTTGTTTTTTTGTTTTTACAGTGGTTGCTACACACCTTGGTACTGTAAAACAAATATTTTTGTTTGGTTATCAGTAGATTGCTTACTGTCCTAGTAAAGCTATATATCCTTACACTTAGTGGATGTTTTAGTGAAGTTGTTTAGCAAAGGGAAAGAACTGTTGTAGGAGTTAAGCAGATCTACTACCTGTCGTGAGCACATCCACTACATGTTGTTAGCCATCTGATATATTTGATTCACATTACAGGTTTTCGAATAAAAGGACCGTTTTTTTCCTTTAAACTAAGAAATTCAAAGAATCTTCTCGATTAAAGTCCAATGACGACAGTTTAACATGCAATGGCTATGTCATCTAACGGTATAAAATTCTAGATTTTATATTCATCCAATTTGGGAGGTAAATTCAATATAAATTGAAAGTAGTGAAGGAAATGACAATCAGAAGAAGTGACATACAAGTTGACAAGCAAGAGGCAAACTGTCGGAATGAAATTACGAAAAGATTTCCATCCAGTTCCTGTAGACCATCACCACAGGCAACACATCACCACGGGCAACAAAGGCACACGATTGCGATGAGATTTGACCAGACAAATCAAGTTAGGCATACTGTTGAGCTCGAAGAAATGGCCAAACGAACACAACAATTAAAAGCAATAATTCCAATTATACTTGGGTAGATGGTTAAATCTTGTTATGGCTGCCCTCGGTTACCTAAGGCCTGGGCCAATGTTTGAGAGAAAGAAACAACGGCCGATAAGGCATACTTTGCAGGATGAAGCAGACGGCACATTTAAATATGTTGACAACCTGTGGCCTTCTCACAATAAAAGCATTACTTCATGGTTTTAATAAATACAATAATGTTTTATCTTATATAGACTATAACACAGTAACAAAGCTAGTTTCTCCCCGGGCCTCCTCTTTAATAATATTCTGACAATATCAGATCTATTACCCTATTGATGTGGTTTTGTTAGTGTCCTATTAAAAATGAAGGTCATTTAAAGGCCCAATATACGTAACTTCAGGGAAATTTTCGTGATCCTGAAAAATTCTGAAAAAAAAATCCAGTTGATAACCATGCAAAAATAAACCTAAAACGAAGTAAACCTGAGCGCTAACTAACAAGAAACTCTTGACAAAAAAATCCAAAGAACTGAAAAAAATTCAGGTGGGGCCCACTTCAACAACAAACTGAAGGTAGAAGACGGTTCGAAATGATGCGTGTTTACAAAAAGCGTGTTTCAACTGCTGCTTTACCGGTAACCGCGAAAGAATCTTTCTTGGATATTGCTGATATCAGTTAATCTTAACTAAATCTATAAATATGAAAAGTTATTAGGCTTGATTTTCGATTCAAGTTTTGCCGAAAGTTACGTATATTGGGCCTTTAAGGATGTGCCAGGTTTGAGTGGTGGAGGAAAGCTGTAGTTCCTGAAGAAAAAACACCGACCTACAGCAAGTACCTGACATTGTCCAGTCCTAACACTCTGGACTAGTGGTAGCAGAGTGTTAGACACCTTACCAACTTGGTCATCATGGCCAAGAAGTGGAGAGCTAGTGGTAGCAGAATGTCAGACACCTTAACGACTTGGTCACCACAGCCAAGAAGCAGAGGACTAGTGGTAGCAGAATGTCAGACACATTAACAACTTGGTCACCATGGCCCAGAGGTGGAGAGCTAGTGGAAGCAGAATGTATGACACCTTTACAACTTGGTCACCACAACCCAGAGGTGGAGGGCTAGTGGTAGTAGAATTTCAGACACCTTACCAACTTGGTCACCACGGCCAAGGAGTGGAGGGCTAGTGGTAGTAGAATGTCAGACACCTTTACAACTTGGTCACCACGGCCAAGAGGTGGAGGGCTAGTGGTAGTAGAATGTCAGACACCTTACCAACTTGGTCACCACGGCCAAGGAGTGGAGGGCTAGTGGTAGTAGAATGTCAGAGACCTTTACCACTTGGTCACCATGGCCCAGAGGTGGAGGGTAAGTGGTAGCAGAATGTCAGACACTTACCAACTTAGTCACCACAACCCAAAGGTGGAGGACAAGTGGTAGCAGAGTGTTGGACACATTAACAACTTGGTTACCATGGCCCAGAGGAGGAGGGTTAGTGGTAGCAAAAGTCAGACACCTTAACAACTTGGTCACCATGACCCAGAGGTGGAGGGTTAGTGGTAGCAGAATGTCAGACACCTGAACAACTTGGTCACTATGGCCCAGAGGTGGAGGGTTAGTGGTAGCAGAATGTCAGACACCTTAACAACTTGGTCACTATGGCCCAGAGGTGGAGGGCTAGTGATAGCAGAATGTCAGACACCTTAACAACTTGGTCACTATGGCCCAGAGGTGGAGGGCTAGTGATAGCAGAATGTCAGACACATTAACAACTTAGTCACTATGACCCCTTTTCTATTAATAGGTTATTAGAATCCAAATAAAAATATGCCAATTCATAGAAAAATGAACTAGACAAATAAAGGTCAAGTTCAATTATCATTACATTCTTTAAAACATTAGTAGCCTTTTTATTTAGAGCTCCAGTAGGTTCTAATGATTTATTTGATAAGGAATGTTCCCTGCTATTGAACTAAATTGAAATATCTGTAGGTATCTTGAATCATTATTTTTTACAAATTGTGAAAATTTCACCTTCGAAAGACATACGTCGGACACGAGGTAAATTCTTCTGAAGATGTGAAGAGTATTAACTTTGACTCTGTGTGGTCAGTCATTGAAGTCCGCGCATCACAGCACTATTCTAAGAATTATTGAGCAAATTTAAATGATTTTCGTGAAGATACAAATTATTTTCTAGTAAATTTCAAACATCAACCTTGTTGTACTAGGGTATATTGTCAGCACTTCTCACATCCTCGAAGGTTTACACAGGAGATTTACACCACTTAGTTTTGCTGAGGAATTGATGTATGATTAGGACAGGGTCACAGAAACACCAGCAGCTGTAGTCCTTTGATAGGCATAATAACCTTGTGTTTCTTTTCCTCTAGATCTAAATATAACAACAGACGACCAATGGTGTCCAGCCGCGAATTCTGACCCTTGGCTCAAGCTCATCCTGGATTCCATGGCGACCGTATGATTGTCATCCCAGGGTATTTCCTGGCAGATGTAGATGTCCTTTGATACAGCTGTAGTTGGGTTTAAAACACTCCCCAAATCAAGTCTTCATTAGCAATGTTCATTGACGTAATCAAGGTAATTAGTAACCAATTATTGACAGTTCCTGGGTTCGATAAAGCTGATCATATCAAAATCAAATTTTCTGTTTCAGTTGTTTTTCTCTATCTGCTGTGTGATCTGCATGAATCCTTACTGGAATTATTTTTTGAAAATCTAATTTTTTTTTTAAATGTAGAATAATTAACCTGCATTTGTTAACATTTTACAAAACAAACACTTTACGAAGAATTCAAATTTCTACAATCCCAATTTTGTAATGTTTAGTTTTTCTAACAAATTAAGAATATTTCCTAGTTCCACACTAGGAAAATGTCCTGTTTAATATGGTGGACAAGTGAAGTAACAGGTAGAAAACATCTTTGGTCAATAGCTTATTTTGCTGCATTGTAATACATGTATTGCAAAATATTTAAGGGGAGATAATTCTTGTATATATACAGATTTTATAGTATTAACATAGGATAGGCCCTTAACTTCATTCCTACTCTTTTTTACAAACTGCAAGCATGTTTTATAATATTTTTAATTTTAAATAATGACATGAAAGTTTTTTGTCTTTCAATTCTGAAAGATTAAATTGCCCCACGAGTACAAGCTAGGTGTACAGACAACCTAATTCTAGACAAATCTAATCGTAATATTTCTCCACATAACTGTGTCGACTTGACAGACAATGATGACAGGAGACGTCCATGCTTGGCTTACAAGACAAAACAATACTTTCAGCAAGATATAAAAAGATGGGGGCTCTCAATAAACGAGGAATATCATCTTAATACGAGCTGCCACATCTGCGGAAGATATCGTCTAGACATCTTGATATAGAGTAGGTTGCGACTGTTGTGGCATTAATATACTCTCACAGATATAAACGGTTACCAGGTCTATGAACGAACGGTCAACCTCCAGATGATATTGATGAATGACAGTCCAACATCAAAAGTATTTTGTCGACATTAAAAACATGTATATATCTGCGTTTATAAACAAATAGGAAACAAATCTATAACTCATATTTAGGGGTGTAAAAATTCACATTCCCGCAACGCGTGGACAACCAACCAGTTTTAGAGTTTGGGAATTGGTACAATGGATTTGTCAGTTACCAAAACATGTTTTTTTATTATACACGAACTGGAGGTGAAGTTTTGTGATATACACTAAAGCAATTATAAATAAACTAAAATTAAATGAAAAACAGTTTTATTCATCATAATATGTGGAATAAACACTCATAATATACAACATGTCTTTCTACATATTCAAAAAAATTATCAGTGAGTGCAAATTACTGCAGTACGAGATATGGATAGAGGAGTTACATTTGTATCCCTGATATTATTTCTAACTTCCATCTAATTTAAATCATACTTGTTTGATAGTTTAAGATTGTCACATACAGTACCATCTTCGGGGCCACGCCATTCAGATATATATATCAATAACCAGTACCAGTAAAAGTACTACGAGATAATAGCTATTATTATTTCATGAAGCCCAAAATGAAGTGGGATCGTCTGGTGTTTTTAAGCTTTTTCAAACCTACTAAGGATATTTTAAGTACTGGTAAAGGGTATTGTAACCAATCATATTTAAGCGGCAATCTTATTTTAGCGATTATTCGCACTGAAGCTGCACTCCGCTAAATTTGAATTGTGCTAACTATTGTTTCTGTGTATTCTACAGTAAGTATTGCGCATGCACAAATTCATTGTTGCATGCATTTGATCAGATTCTGTTGTTTTAAAATTTAAGCTTGCCAAAATAAGTACTGTTAACAAAATTAACTTATTTCCGCGGGGACTTAATTTCGTGTTTTCATACAAAACGACTATTTCGCGACAATTTAATTCTTCGTGATAAATATAGTCGTAAACCTATGTACAGTACAGTACTCCTACAGTTGGCATACCTCTGACTGAAATTATTTTGCGAAGATCAATTTTCATGAACTTTAATCACCCGCAAAAATTTATCGCACTCAAAAATGAGATGGTTTACAGTATGTTTACAGCATTAAGATCCTACAAGCACTCAGTCACCACACAAAACAAACGGCGTGACACAAACAGTGTGCTTCTTCATATAAATAATTTCTCTTTCTTACAAAACAAAAAAAAATTCAAAATAAACTTGCCGCATCAGCAATTAGATGTGGAGATCAGCAACAGGACCACCAATTCTTCAATCTACAAAGCTATTTTCAGTTGTTAAGCTCATGACAACCACACCCCAGGATAAATCTTCAGCAATTAGGTACAATTTTTCTCTCCCACTCAGCAATTTTTTGCTATCAGAATTGGACACAAAACCACATAAGCAAATGGCTGGCACTTATGAGGTTGCCTGAAACAGTTGAATGGCGTGCCGATGGCATTCGTACATATTTTTTTCTCTCGGTCAGTCAATCTCATAAAGAAATTGGACATTCAGTTTCAAGACTGACATTTCCAAGGATTGAACGGAAAGTATTTTCTCTAATTCCGCTACATGGTTTGTCACTTGTCGGAGATCTTCCAAGATCAATTAGATATCAAGAAATTTTTGTACAATTTTATAAAAGTGAAGCAGCTTGATAAGGTATTAAAATTAATCAGGTTATAAATATATATATGATATGGCCAGCCCATACTACCTAGGAGTTCTCTCACTTTCATTGTGTGCTTATCATGTAAGCTTCAGAAATCAACTTAATACTGTAAGATCACAATTTTTAAATGTAAAAAAAAAAGAATGCATATAATTAACTACATAATTTTTTATCTTTCAACATTGAAATTTTCTCGTTAAGCTTGGTATGCCTTTTCTTCCATCACTGGCTGTCTTTTCGGGTTGTTTTCTAGCCAATTACAATCACTACGTAATCTCCTGGCCATCATGTGATGTGCGAGCCGCTTCACCAGCTTTCCGTTCGTACCGCTACAGCTTTCGTGACAAGCATTACAGGCTTAGCCTGCCTGCCTGCCTGTTTGAAGGACTTTATACAATGTATCGAAATGAAAGTCAATCCCATCGCACAATCTAGAAAGGATTAAAAGAAACCAATCCCATAACTGCTTGACCTAATTTCTTGCATTTTGTTCATTTACACTTGCCTTTAATCCCATCGATACCCAGGACAACATCTCCTGGAACTGTCCAATGATGAATGAGAATAAATGGTCCATTGGTTTTTTTTATCAATCAATATTTCATTATGAAGAACAACTTGTGGAACTTGTCAACACTATGTGTTCAGTGGTAAATTGACAGTGAAGATTTCTCATGCAACAATATAACAATTTAAAGAAAGACAATAGATATAGCAATTTCCAATTCTAAAGGCATCTTAGAAATGATTTGCTATAGTCTTAAACCAACTAACGAGGTATGTGTTCAAATCTACAGGTAAGTAAGGGAAGATGAGATCAAGTCTACCAGTAACTAAGTGATGATGTGATCAAATGTACAGGTAGCTAAGGGAAGATGAGATCAAATTTACCAGTAACTAAGGGATGATGCGATCAAATATACAGGTAACTAAAGGAAGATGTGATCAAATGTACAGGTAGCTAAGGGAAGATGAGAACTAATTTACAGGTAGCTAAGGGAAAAGTGTCATCAAATTTACAGGTAACTAAGGGAAGTTATGATCGAATCTACAGGTAACTAAGGGAGGATGATATCAAATCTACAGGTAACTAAGGGAGGATGATATCAAATCTACAGGTAACTAAGGGAGGATGATATCAAATCTACAGGTAACTAAGGGAGGGCGAGATCAAATTACAGGTAACTTAGGGCAGATGATATCAAATCTACATGTAACCAAGGGAAGTTATGATTGAATCTACAGGTAACTAAGGGAGGACGATATCAAATCTACACGTAACCAATTAGGGAAGAAAGATATTATCAAATCTGCAGGTAACCAAGGGAGGGCGAGATCAAATCTACAAATCTGGTTTATTTTTAGAAAATGACCTTAGAGTGATCTTGGAAATTGTTTAAACTCATACAGAACATGAAACTTAATAATTTTGCAAGCGTGAATGCAATCATATCCAATACTTAAAAGGACTTCTGAGGTATAAGTCACTAGCCTTTCTCCTGATCTGTTGGAAGTAACAATGACCTTTGAAAGAAAACAATCACCTTAGAAAGTGTCCAAACCCCAACTGCAATTATCACTTAAATCACATTATATCTTCAAATCAAGATGAGAGAAATAATGTGCTGACAGACAACAATATATGGACATAATGATTGTTACTGGGCACTCACATTAGAGACATATAGGTGCCCTTTCTGTCAATAACACTCTGTGTTGGATACAGATATTACTTATAGTTCATCAAATATATCATACAAGATTCAAGTAACAATGCACTATAGAGCTAAGGGACATAACTCCCACAACAGCTTTGTGGGAATATTGATAGTATAACTCATTCACTCGTGAACATTCATAATGAACTGTTCCAACACATGATGTGTCTTCAGGGGTGAATTAACAAAATACAATCTTTTCAAAACTGAAACATTAAAAAATATCTATTATCTAAATTTTGATGAATCTATGTACCTTGATTTTGTTTAAAGGCCCAATATACGTAACTTCAGGGACATTTTCGTGATTCTGGAAAATTCTGGAAAAAAATCCAGTTGATAACCATGCAAAAATAAGCCTAAAACGAAGTAAACCTGAGCGGTAAATAACAAGAAACTCTGGACAAAAAAATCCAAAGAATTGAAAATAGTTCAGGTGGGGCCCACTTCAACAACAAACCGAAGGTAGAAGACGGTTCGTAATGGACGCGTGTTTACAAATAGCGTGTTTCAACTGCTGATGTACCGGTAATCGCGAAAGAATTCATCTTGAATATTGCTGATATCAGTTAATCTTAGCTAAATCTATGACTATGATAAATTATTAGGCTTGATTTTTGCTTCAAGTTTTGCCGAAAGTTACGTATATTGGGCCTTTAACAGCACTAGTATTTAATACGAAACAATATACTTTCTAAAAATAAATGTTTAGTTTTTGTTAACCATGGTTTGAAACATATAGGTTAGGTACTCTTGTTTTGAACCAGTAGCTATCACTAGCCCTCAATCTAAGGGCTGTGCGTTTGATACCTATTAAAGGCCCAATATACGTAACTTCAGGAAAATATTCGTTAATCTGAAAAATTCTGAAAAAAAATCCAGTTGATAACCATGCAAAAATAAGCCTAAAACGAAGTAAACCTGAGCGGTAACTAGCGAGAAACTCCTGATAGAAAAATCCAAAGAATTGAAAATCATTCAGGTGGGGCCCACTTCAATAACAAACTGCAGGTAGAAGACAGTCAAAATGGTCGCGTGTTTACAAATACCGAGTTTCAACTGCTGCCGTACCGATAACCGCGTAAGAAGTCATCTTGAATATTGCTGAAATCAGTTAATCTTAACTAAATCTATAAAAATAATAAATTATTAGGCTTGATTTTCGCATAAAGTTTTGCCGAAAGTTACGTATATTGGGCCTTTAAGTGGGGCAGTTACAAGGTATTAGCCGTTGGTCGGTGCCTTTTTACCTCCCGAGAACTCCGGCTTTCCTCGACAACTAAAACCTGGCATGTCCTTAGATGATCATAGCTGTTAATAGGACGTAAAACACAAACAAACCTGGCATGTCCTTAGATGATCATAGCTGTTAATAGGACGTAAAACACAAACAAACCTGGCATGTCCTTAGATGATCATAGCTGTTAATAGGACGTAAAACACAAACAAACCTGGCATGTCCTTAGATGATCATAGCTGTTAATAGGACGTAAAACACAAACAAACCTGGCATGTCCTTAGATGATCATAGCTGTTAATAGGACGTAAAACACAAACAAACCTGGCATGTCCTTAGATGATCATAGCTGTTAATAGGACGTAAAACACAAACAAACCTGGCATGTCCTTAGATGACCACAGCTGTTAATAGGACATAAAACACAAACAAACCTGGCATGTCCTTTGATGATCATAGCGGTTAATAGGACATAAAACACAAACAAACCTGGCATGTCCTTAGAGGACCACAGCTGTTAATAGGACATAAATCACAAACAAACCTGGCATGTCCTTAGATGATCATAGCTGTTAATAGGGCGTAAAACACAAACAAACCTGGCATGTCCTTAGATGATCATAGCTGTTAATAGGACGTAAAACACAAACAAACCTGGCATGTCCTTAGATGATCATAGCTGTTAATAGGACGTAAAACACAAACAAACCTGGCATGTCCTTAGATGATCATAGCTGTTAATAGGATGTAAAACACAAACAAACCTGGCATGTCCTTAGATGATCATAGCTGTTAATAGGACGTAAAACACAAACAAACCTGGCATGTCCTTAGATGATCATAGCTGTTAATAGGACGTAAAACACAAACAAACCTGGCATGTCCTTAGATGATCATAGCTGTTAATAGGATGTAAAACACAAACAAACCTGGCATGTCCTTAGATGACCACAGCTGTTAATAGGACATAAAACACAAACAAACCTGGCATGTCCTTTGATGATCATAGCGGTTAATAGGACATAAAACACAAACAAACCTGGCATGTCCTTAGAGGACCACAGCTGTTAATAGGACATAAATCACAAACAAACCTGGCATGTCCTTAGATGATCATAGCTGTTAATAGGGCGTAAAACACAAACAAACCTGGCATGTCCTTAGATGACCACAGCTGTTAATAGGGCGTAAAACACAAACAAACTTGGCATGTCCTTAGATGACCAAAGCGGTTAATAGGATGTAAAATACAAACAAACCTGGCATGTCCTTAGATGATCATAGCGGTTAATAGGACGTAAAACACAAACAAACCTGGCATGTCCTTAGATGACCAAAGCGGTTAATAGGATGTAAAACACAAACAAACCTGGCATGTCCTTAGATGATCATAGCGGTTAATAGGACGTTAAACACAAACAAACCAAAACAAACCAATTTTTAACCAGACAGTTATTAGTACCAGGGGTTGAGATGCTAGAGGTTATTAGCTTTTCCCCAGTTTTAACCCAGGAGCAAGTCTAAAAGGGTGGGACTCAGAACCAAGAGCTTATCTGGAAGCATGTTTGTTTTTTTTTTTTTTGATGTGCACACCTCCCAACCCAAATGGACCTCAACCCTCTGGTAAAGACAGACACCAGGGCAAAAGCTGGAAGTATACTACATTTTTCTGAAGTTGTAGGATGTAGTTAAAGGGTATATATGGATCAAAACTGCTTTAAAGTTATGACAAAACATCTCCCAAAAGACTCCATCCCTTTCTCCTGCAAGGACCATCTTCAAATCTTTAATTTTAAGCTGAGTTCACTTATCCAAAGGATGCTCTGCATGTATTCAAATCCATTCAACCATAAAGACATACCTCTGAAACTTGCCTCCAGGCGGCCAACCCCACCAATTATAAACTTTTCGTCCCTCCTGTCAAACAATGCTTGATTAAAATTCAATAAGCTTTTTTGGTAGTAGTTTATAGGAGAAGTTGATGACAGACAAACATTGCTGCATCATTTTAACCCACTGGTCCCTCAAACCACATAGTCAACTAAAATGAAACCAGATAAACAAAATCCTATTTTAATTCAACATATTTATTTTAATTCAAATACATTTTTTTCTCCTTTGTAATAACTTTTTAGAGACTGCCACTTTTTGACCCGATTTATATGTTTTCACCATGATCTTCGTTTTTTTATATATTGATATCAAATGCTTCCGTCTGTGCTTTTATACTCGAGTCTGTAACATGTATATGGGCATCCAAATTATTTCCTAGGCGTGATCACTGCGCCAGTTCCACTAAGCAAAAACAGCCTCTGCACATGTAAATGAGGTGTAATCTTCTGACGTAATATGTTGATAATGGACCAGGCTTTTAGAAGACACTTCTTACATTAAATTTAAAAATATACATAATCTTTTCAACTTTAAAATTTCAAATCTTGAAACTGAATATTCTGCCATCTACATGTCTTGTTCTTGCTGAATTGTTCTGACAGCCGTATATTTACTTCTTTAACAGCAGAGAGTACGATCTAAGCTGAACTATTTCAGAATTTTGACAAATTCAAGCTAATTACAATTTCGCAACCACCCAGCATCAAGTTGAACATATCACAAAACAACTTATTTTTCCAACAAGAATTTGGTTTCAGGGGAGATTTACAAATATGTATCCAAGGCCATGCCGAGTAAATCATCGTCACTGAGAAGCTTACACAAGTCCCCCGAGACTGTCTGCGCTATTTCAGTGTCATTTTTGTTTTAAAATATTTTCAGTTTAAACCATTTGTCTTGTAGACAGCTATCAAGATGCATGTAGGTTTAACTAATATATTCCTTGAATATAATTGCTCGCAGGCTAAACTGCACGGCTAGGCACCATGTTTGAATTCTCAAAAGGAAAACACATTAATATCTGATCTGTATCTAACACACACATATATAGGTATACAATTTTTTCTTACTGATTAATCTTCCCTACGATTCCAGGAAAAGATAGGACAAATTTCAACGCAGACATTTCCAGAAATTACCGTACCGGAATACAGATATGTCAAATTCTCAGGGGCTTTCTTCAGAATTTGGCCCGATAATGTTTACCTTTAAAAAACTATTTATCAAGCCGTCACTGCTTAACTTAAAGTGACACATCTTACACGGGAGGTTTTCTATCTCATCCATAAAACGCTGTGAATTGTTGGATGGTGGGTAAATTTGACCAGTAGCCTGGGGAGATCGCGGCACTGTTGTGTCTCCACGTTCTTATCTCACTTATAGGCCGTCACTGCTATCAGATTAACCTTTACAATAACTTCCCTTTGAAATTTCTCTCACAACGCTTCTGCCATATACTAAATTAAATTACCATTTATTTAATCCTACTTTTGATTCAGCAGCCGTCGCTAAATTCCATAAAAACCTCTAACTGCTTATATCAGCTGGACTTTATAATTTGTCTGTCAGCGAATGGTATTTTTTATCTATATACCTTATTAGATGTCACAGGAACCATTTTTACTTCTCCCAAGTTAACCATTGTTATAATCTAAGTCTTCCAAGCTAACAGAGTCTTGGAATATCTCGTTGTACACTTAAATCAGACACTGCAATTTTATTGTACTTTTAGGACCAGCGGCCATCGTTTCTTTGTGCACTGATATGCTTTACTGATAGTAGATTTCATGATTCTTTGGGGATTGAAATTATTCTAAGCTCCAAGCTACCATAAAACAGCCTAGGATCACTTTCTCTGAAAATCTGCATTATTTATCTCAACAATTTAATTGTTTTCTATCCAACAACAATTTTCTTTCTCATTCAAGTGGAGGAAATCATAAGCATTTGGTTTTACCCCCTAATAGTTCTAGGAATTTCTGAATGCTACATGATGACTTCGTTTTAAATGAGACATCAGTGTGATAAAGAAACATCAATTCACTTCTGTAATGACCCTGAAAATAATTCAATGACCTTCATCTTGAAACTTTGAATTTCCTCAAACTTTCTTTTTAGTTTCCTTACCAGGGTCTATTTGAATGCTGTGGTCATTTTAGGACACACTTCCTCTTGTGTAATGCATGTGCACGCATTGAAGTCAGTTTGATGGTATTTACCTCCTTGTAAACGCCGTGCTGACCTCAGTGTAATACCAGAACAGTATTCCTCCTGATGACATTATACTGACATTGGGTAAAACAGATCACTGACTGCCAATACTGCACATTTAATGGGGAAAATATATATATTTCACACATCAATGGTATGTCCCCTCCCTGAGCAGAACCCACTGGGTGAATTCTGTAATATATTGGAACGTGAAGGGATTCGCCACATAGCAGGATAATAAATATCAGAAAGAATAGGAAGAGATTACAACCCCCCCCCCCCCCCCCCTCCCCAACTATCACAACTGTAGTGCTAACACTGTTACCAGTGTATCAAATCATACTTTTTTTTTGTGGTTTAGTGGCACAGTAGAAAGTATATATACACTTCACATTTCATCAAGGTAGCAGGGGTTTGACTTCCGAATTGGATGTGAACAGGTATTGAGATAACCTGCCTGACCACTTGGGTTTTTTCTTGGTACTCCAGTTTCCCCCCACCCCTCCTCCGTTCTAACATCCGGGTCACCAAGAGGGATGCATATGAGCTACGATAATTTAAGTGTCTCATAATTTGTAAAATATATAAAGTCTATATTATATTTTGTAGTTTTGCAATACCCGGTAAAGCATACAAGAAAAGGGATGGCTGAGTTGCTGTTAAAATGCATGGTCCCTTCCCTGACTCACTTATCCATTGTAGCATTGGCAATAATGGACATGACTTTCTGTGTGACTCTTAGTGGGAATTCTGAGTATCTATTAAGATTCAAAATTATTCAAAACCTACTCAGCCAGTCGCCAGAAATAGAAATTTCACCTATCAGAAATTTATCTCCAAGCTAATTGGGTGAATTTTTGTGTTACATCACCCGCTTTATATACTGTCAATATGAAGAACAGCTACTATTGAGACATTGTGATTTCAACTCTCAACCTCTGAAATTTTAGACCAACTATAAAACACAAAATTCTACTAATCTAAAATGGATTATTTGAAAGAATATGATATATATTTTTAACTATTTTCATTTAACTTTTTAAAGACCGCAGTTCTACCCAGAATTGGCGTGTCAATCTGATGATATCCATGACAATGTTATCAGGATAACTCGAATGATATTTGTCTGTATTCAACAAGTCAGAAAATCTAATAATCTACCCCAACATTCCCACTATAATTCTACTCAGGGATACGCCAAACGGCTATTTCAATTTTACGTGACATGTTGTCGGTCCCTTTGCCAAACTTCTCGCTGATAATTTGTTAGAAAATCAGTTTAGTGTAAGCATTTACATATTGCCTCTGTGCTAATGGAGTTTTCCTTTGACATCGCTGGCAACCTAAGATGAATGCATGGCCTACGAGTGTCGTCTGCTGACAGCGTTAGACAAATTCTGACCTTTTGAATTCCATGCTAATTGCAATCTTTGTACAATTTACAATGCTAATTCAGTTTTAATCACAAACTGATGATATGAAATCAATGAAAAAATCATCAATCATTTTTTTTTCGTCCATATCTCAAGAAAAAGACACCGGAAATTTCCAACTGCGAGTGGTTCACAAGACCTCGAAAACAATTTCACTTACCAGTTTTTATCTAACCTTTTTAACTGAAAGCTTGCCCTAAAGGATTATGCAACAAATTAATCAAATATTCACACAAAAAAAAAATCTGCATAAGTTCTTCAATGTACTTTAGAATTTCAATTAAAGACAACCTATTGTAGCAAAAATATCTGGGTGTCGACAAACTGTAATTTTCTAAAAGCTTAATACTTTCAACAACAATTAAGCTAGTAAAATGTATCCTTGGTTTTGTTTATTTTGTTTAACGTCCTATTATCAGCCAGGGTCATTTAAGGAAAGTGGTTGAATGTCGGAACACCTTAATCAAACCTTTGTCACGAAAAGTATCCTTACTTGTACACAAAAATTTATTTATCCTAGAAATACATATATGATTCTCTCTCATATCACGCCATGTTGGATAGAGTTCGACCATGGAAGAAAGCTATATATATATGAAAGAAAAATCTTTATACAAAGCATGTCATGCAATGTGACATCACAATGGCTCAACAATGACGTGATCTAGTCAGGAATAAGGAAAACTCCGATGCCAACGACGTGGTGAAATTAAAACCGTTCATAAAATTTTGACTATAAACATTAGAAAGGCGAGATTAATTTTTCTGCACAAACTTTGTTCGCCAATATGGGGTAGCTTAATTAACCTCACTGTTCGTTTTCATCAAAAAAGCTCAAGGAAAAAGTTAAAAGGCAGAATGGTAACCAGTCAAAAACATATTTTCATGGTTTCGGAGCTTAATATTCAGGTAGCCCTCTGGTTTTACCAAATTTGAAAACCCCTCAGGTGGAATTTCCCTACCTCACATCCCTTGTCATGAAACAGTCTTATAATAATCCCACGGGGAGTTATATTATTTTTGTAGGACAAAACGTTTTTGTATATGTGAAGTGAATAAGCACTGCATTACAAATGATAACAAGGCATCGCAAACGATACAAATCCCCTCGCGTGCTAACACATGAACTCTGACGCAAAATGGCGGGTGGGGTTATTGCAGGACATTGAAATAACATCAGTTGTCATTCAAAAATGAAGTCGCAACAGCACTGACAAAGATTTTCTACAAATAGTAACGATGACCTTGACCTTAACCTTGGCACCCTGAAACACGAACTCGTTCGAGGTATTCCCATGCTGGACCCATATATGAAGTTTGGTCAGGATCCGTTCAGAAATGAAATCGCAAGAGTGTTGACAAAGATTTTCTATAAATAGTAATGCTGACCTTATCCTTGACCTTGGCACCCTGAAACAAGAACTCATTCGAGGTATTCCCATATATGAAGTTTGGTCAGGATCCGTTCAAAAATGAAGTCGCAAGAGCGCTGACAAAGATTTTCTATAAATAGTAATGCTGACCTTGACCTTGGCACCCTGAAACACGAACTTGTTCGAGGTATTCCCATGCTGGACCCATATATGAAGTTTGGTCAGGATCCGTTCAAACATGAAGTTGCAAGAGTGCCGACAGAGATTTTCTATTAATAGTAACGCTGACCTAGACCTTGGCACTTTGAAACACGAACTCGTTCGAGGTATTCCCATGCTGGACCCATATATGAAGTTTGGTCAGGATCCGTTCAAAAATGAAGTTGCAAGAGTGCCAACAGAGATTTTCTGGAACGCTATATCCCCTCCCCGACTTTCGCCGCGAGGGGATAACAAATCCTCCATTATAGCAAGTAGAAAAGAAAAGAAACGTTAGGCCTTGACTGTTATTACTGGTAAATACTGTATGAGTACATATTTTAGTGGTTACCTTATTATAGCAATTGTTGTGCTCAAAGCATTCCTCTAAATCATGATCAAACTAATTACAGTTTCTGTATATTGCTTTCTAGAGCAAGTGTATTTGTAAGAGTCAATTCATCATTGCGCTCATCTTGAGCTCTTTCTGTACTCAATTCAAATTTTGTGTTCGCTACTCATAAGTAATCACAGGTTACAATAGTCCTTTGCGCATGACCCTTCACAGAGCAAATGGCAGACTTACACCGCTTTGATTAAAGAATGATTTACAACTGTCATAGGTGTTAACCTTTGAAACCTCCAATCCTAAAGATCTCCCTCATTCCATAACTCCATTGAGGGAAAAAGTGTGTGAAATGCGACTGAAACTGCATTGCTCAATTTGTCTTTCCCATTTTATGTATCAAAATAACTTCACAAAGTATTCATTTGATCCAGACACACCTGTTACGGTCATTACACACACCCTGCGGTAACTAGGAGATCATTTGACCACAGGATGTAGATTTTGAGTTTGTGCGAGTTTGAACTTGGATTAAGGAGATTTCCATTCCTGGAAAGTAGGTCAAGGTCATTTTCATTTCTAAAATTTGCCAGGCTCCATCTCTGGAAGCTACCAGTCAAATTTTATGATTATTAGTCATTGCATTAATCTTCAGAAGAGGTCTTTGTCATGTTTGACAATTTTATACCCATGTGACCTTGAAAGAATTTGACATACCCCTGTGACCTTGAAACTAGGTCAAGGTCATTTTTGTTTGAAAGATTTGCCAGACTCCATTCCAGTAAACTAATTCAGCTAAGTATTATAACTCTATGCTTTCAGATTATTAACACATGTTCTTGAAGTTTAATGACAATCAGACAAGTACTGTATTTGAAGGTTAATCATGGCACTAAAATACAGGTAGGTGGTAGTTTTACCCAAAACTCAATAGTACCACAGTCTACTGGGATTGTGTCTAAATTACTTACTGGTCAGACAAAATACCTCAATCCCAAAAGACACTTACCCCTAACCCGATAGACTGTGGCCAAGAAAAGGTGACTGAATCGCCGTCCCGTATATATCATTATGTATTAGTCTAACCTTTACATACCCTGGCTGATTTCTTATCAAATGATGTGGAATTACCCAATAATAAAGACATTTAACCTTAATCACAGCCAGATTGACATCACACTGGGAATCAGTATCTCCTCCCATCCACCCATGTATTTCTCCGTCTTAGGTTTTTGTGCAATATTCTCTTCATGCTGAGAATTACGTATATCAAATTATTAGTGGTTATTACACCTCGTTACTATACTGTGATGGCAGGAAGATGGCAGGATTCAGAGGGTGTACTTGTATCCAACAGGCCGAAGGGGTGGAGGCTAGGAAGGGAGGTAACAATTATACACCTGTCTCTTACTTGTACATGTCTAAAAGGCTGGGATCGAGGGGCGAGGGGTGGATAGGGACTTGGTATACCATGTTCTTGTAATATATGTAACAGGCTGGAAGGTGTGGAGGGGGGGGGACATTGTGTACACCTGGCTCTTGTTTTCGTACTTACTAGGTTGGGAGGAGGGGGGGAGGGGGAGGGACATTGCGTACACCTGGCTCTTGTTTTTGTACATACTAGGTTTGGGAGGGGGAGGGACATTGTGTACACCTGGCTCTTGTTTTTGTACGTACTAGGTTGAGAGGAGGGGGAGGGACATTGCGTACACTTGACTCTTGTTTTTGTACATATTAGGTTTGGGAGGGGGAGGGGGGACATTGTGTACACCTGGCTCTTGTTTTTGTACGTACTAGGTTGGGAGGGGGAGGGACATTGTGTACACCTGTCTCTTGTTTTTGTACATACTAGGTTTGGGAGGGGGAGGGACATTGTGTACACCTGGCACTTGTTTTTGTACGTACTAGGTTTGGGAGGGGGAGGGACATTGTGTACACCTGGCTCTTGTTTTTGTACCTACTAGGTTTGGGAGGGGGAGGGACATTGTGTACACCTGGCTCTTGTTCTTGTACGTACTAGGTTTGGGAGGGGGAGAGACATTGTGTACACATGACTCTTGTTTTTGTACGTACTAGGTTTGGGAGGGGGAGGGACATTGTGTACACATGACTCTTGTTTTTGTACCTACTAGGTTTGGGAGGGGGAGGGACATTGTGTACACCTGACTCTTGTTTTTGTACATACTAGGTTTGGGAGGGGGAGGGACATTGTGTACACCTGACTCTTGTTTTTGTACATACTAGGTTTGGGAGGGGGAGATACATTGTGTACACCTGACTCTTGTTTTTGTACATACTAGGTTTGGGAGGGGGAGATACATTGTGTACACATGACTCTTGTTTTTGTACATACTAGGTTTGGGAGGGGGAAATACATTGTGTACACATGACTCTTGTTTTTGTACATACTAGGTTTGGGAGGGGGAGAGACATTGTGTACACATGACTCTTGTTTTTGTACCTACTAGGTTTGGGAGGGGGAGAGACATTGTGTACACATGACTCTTGTTTTTGTACCTACTAGGTTTGGGAGGGGGAGGGACATTGTGTACACCTGACTCTTGTTTTTGTACCTACTAGGTTTGGTAGGGGAACGACATTATGTACACCTGGCTCTTGTTTTTGTACCTACTAGGTTTGGTAGGGGAACGACATTGTGTACACCTGGCTCTTGTTTTTGTACCTACTAGGTTTGGTAGGGGAACGACATTGTGTACACCTGGCTCTTGTTTTTGTACCTACTAGGTTTGGGAGGGGGAGGGACATTGCGAACATCAGGCCCTTGTTTTTGTACCTACTAGGTTTGGGAGGGGGAGGGGTGGAGGGACAATTGTACACCTGAGGCTTTTGTATCTTTACATTAACTGTGCTGATCGACACTAAAAGGTTCTTTGTGATTTTAAATAAAGATCTAATTGACTCCAAAACACAGGAGCCTTTATGGTTTAGTCAGCAAAAATGGTGCATATTACTGATGTGCATAAAATGGCTGCAACCTGCCCCGGTCCTACAGTAAAGAAATCTTTTGAAGACAAGCTCCATATGATAGAATTGTCCTAAAAATCTACAACAGAGATCACAGAGTATCAATCAGGCAACGTTTCAGGCTCCCAAGTTAATACCGAGGAATAGGAGTGGAATGATACCGGTGTATTTGACATCTTGGCAAATCACTCAATTATTTGTAATCAAGTGACCGCTGGGCAGTCGGAGGTAACGAGGTGACAACTCTCACACAAACCTGATAGACCGATGGCATTTCTCTGTTGCTACTCCTACCACTGATTGACCAGTAGCATTTCTTCACATCTCCTTCCATATTCTATCATTTGATTTGACCGCGCGATAAACACCAAGCGGAAATGCAGTTTGGTGTTTCCTAGAGCGCCGTAATCAATATGGCTGGCATGTAGATGGACGGGGGATCAATTGTTCCCTCTGTCAGCTCCTCCGGTCTGTGACAGGAAACAGTAGTTAGGGATCATGACAGAAATTACTAATGGCCAACACTTTCTGACCAAACTCTAGCCACAGGTCAGACTGGGTTGTAAGTGAATATGGAATATGAACTGTCAGTAAAGCAGACTTCTGAATATTTCATAGTAGAAATTATTATATTAGGTTCACACTTTACCAGTCTGAGAGCTTGAGATGAAGTGTATGACTAATTACATGAAATGATCAGTGATTTTTTATAGCTTTTTATACATAATTACTGGGAAACTGCATTTGCAATTGACACAAACAATAACCATAATAACAAACATATCACAAATGATTTAAATCCCTAATTTCCTTTATATTAGTGTACTTCACATTTTAATGGTGATCTATGGTATAATCGTTATTCAAAGTTTCATTGAAATTTGTTAGAGTGATAGAGATAAGTTCAACATATTGACATTGACTTTCATCTTTGAAGTGACCTCATCAAAACTGTAATACCAACTTTACAGTCTACATTGTTACGGTGAAAGACAACCTTACATAACAATATCAGGAAATTACCAACCAGTTCAACTGGTCCGGACCTTTTGGCCTGGTGATAACGTCCTGGCTCCATAACCTAGAGGTTTCGGGTTCGCATCCCGCTCATCTCACTAGTTTCATTTCTCCTCTTTCTTGTAAAATATACTCTGTCTAGAGTTCCTTGCTTGCATGGTCTAGCCCCATGAATTTGTTCTCTCCTTGTTTTTTTGTCGCCTGCTAGCAACCTTTACTCAGAGGACTGTGCAACTGTTGAAAAAGAGGTTACCTGAACCAGAACACCTTGTAAATCTGTGTGTGGGGTTTCGGTAACATACAATTCATAAAGTGAATAACTCACACTTATCTTTTGACCAAAACCATAAAAAAAAAAATTAATTCAATTGAACTTCTTTTAGCCAAATCTATTCTGGACAATCAGTTTCATTAAATGGAAGAACAAAAATGGATGAACGAAGCACCACAGTAAGTTAAAGTTCATTAAAGTACTATGTCCTATATGGTAAGTAAAAAACGCTGCAATGAAAAGCTGACCTTGTATTGATTGATCAAGAAATGAATTATCTATGATGGTGAAGTCCAGGCACATGTACTACAGTGGTATTTTAGGATTCTAAATGGAATTAAGGCTCTTTCATCCTGCTATGGCATTTGATCAGCAAAGTTAACACAATTTAAAACTCATTTTGGGGAAATTTCCATCTCTCATCAATACCTACATTTATATTCAACTCATCGCAAGACGGCATATGCAACATAATTTAGAGCTCTTTACTGTGTGGAGGAGACTGGTTGTCTCCTCCACGGAGCTCTTTTAAAAGTTCTTATCGTGTAAGTATAATCGATGTTTCTCCTTGTATAAATATAAGGAATGATCCCTAGAGATGTACTGTAATGTTGGGTACAAATTTCTGCGGCAATTTGAAGGCGTGCTGTAGATTGCTACATCTATAATTAATTCAGGAACAGTGAAATCATCTGTATGAGATTATTTTGAAGCCTTATAAGGCTCAGGAAAATACATTTAAGAAATACAAGATTTTTAGTCCTTCCATAAAACAATTATTTTTTTCTGCCAAAAAGAAGGGCAATGTTACTTGCTGGGCAAATCTTACCATATGAATAGCTGTACAGATGTTTTGTAAGAATAAATTTTGACTTAAAAATATTCCAAATTCAGCAAAAACATCTAAAGGGAGTCCCACCAACATGAATTGCCTGTGTACATGAGGACTTAATTGGAATACAGAAACTTGCTTGAAAAATACCTACTTCTGTTTACCATTTTAAGAAGCCCTTGTAATTTTTTTTCATAAGTTATTCATCCTACTATATGGGTCCATTTAATATCTACTGACCATTCGTAGCCAAAATGAAATGTTTTACTTACTGTAAACCCATGAAAGAACTAATGTACTATATTGGTTCCTAGTTAGGTATGTACATGTCTAAACATTACTGAGCAATGAACACTGGGGACATGTACCAATGAAACAAAAAATACCCATGACCAGAGCATCACAGTTTTCAATGGGTAACTTCTAACATTCAAGTCACATGAGTTTTTGTTTAAAGCTTAAAATCAGTAATTTTTTTTAATTTTTTTTATTGCATTTTTCTGTTCCCTAAAAAGAGATAGCGACACGAGGGGAAAACCACAAGCAGATTTGTGAAAGACTGAAATGATCCATCACAGCAACGAGATCCTGCCATGTCCATACACTGTGACAAATTTGTCTACTGTCGGTCATTGAATACACCTAAATGGGATTTTGGACAGATAATGACGAAATCCTGGAGTAGGAAGTGCTCTGACAATGATAAAGTGCGGGCATTATGGATGGATTTAGGATGTTTTACCAGCCCAAAATTGTCATCTATGTACGAAGCATTACTGTTCATCGCTTCTCATCAAGCTCTGTCTTATGTTAGTGCTTTTTCTGATGAAATACGCCAGACTGCACACCGACCGACTCCCCTTCCATAGTTCTATTTGTCAAGTGGTTCCGACGGAGGATCACAAAATTAAAACAAGATATAATGCTATCACTTTATTATCAACCGAAAACCAGAAACAGTAACCGCCGATTATTTGAACACCACATTACGAGGAACAATTTCGATTCCTTTTAGTGCTGTCAGAAAATCAATTATGAATTCTTCCATCTGATCAGATTGATCTTATCACCATGCTGACAAACATTAGCATGTTAAAAATTAAATCACTCATACCAGGGTTTTTTTCTTAATTAATCCTTCATGTGCACAAATTTTAACTAATGCTGCCAATTTTTGGAAGTTGATTGAAATCCTCTGGTAAAAGATTATAACATAATTATGATTTTATATGTAAGTTAATGAAAGATATGTATCGCAGGCATTCACTCTGTTAGACACCAAACCCACACAGCATTACAGCAACAGTTGGAAATACAATCACCATTGTTAATTTTGTGTTTGGCAAGTAGGGGTGTTGAAAAGTTCACATTAATTACTTATCAAATCAAACGAAAACCCAGGAGAAAACCTGTTGCTATATTAGTGTTTCTGACAGAAGCACATGCGACAGCCGTGAGTTAGCATTCGCTCCCGATAGTATCAGCAGAGCTGTAGCGTGTCAATATTGGTGCACGTCATTCACAAACATCTCAGTGACCCTGTACAAGTCCTTCACAAACATTTAAATCACTCTGATGAAATTCTGAAATTAACAAACCAATGTGCCTTTCAAGAGGTTAAAATGAAAATCAAGTGTAACTTTCCATGCAGATAATTAAGTATTGATAGAGTAACAAAAACAAGTTCATATTGATGGAATTCTTGTTTACCAAGCCGAAATTCTAAATTTCTATTCCAATCTGATACTCGATATAAACAATTTTATTTAAGCCAAGTTGAAATACAATCCACCGATAACTTAAGCAATCAAGAAAGTAAACAACTAACAAATTGAATCTGTGTACAAATTTTCAAGTCTGAAACTTTATCCACAAGATGTACTGCGGCCATGACAAAGCAGCAGCCAAGAAGCCTTTCAAGGTGCAGTATCCAAGTACGCCCAAAGGAATGAACACCTACAGAAAACATAGTAGAAGGCATGTACAAAATTGGATGGAAGAACTGTAATGTATCCTAAATACCAGAGGACCTGGGGGTTTTCAGTCTAACTAAGTTAACACCAAAAAGTCACAGAAACACAACACAACACAAAAAATTTCTGAAATAAACATGGATCACAGAGGAATCTTGAGCCGACCATTTGTGATCTTCATTTGTTCTACAAAAGTTGGATCTTTTCCCTGCTTTTATTCTCTTATCTCTTGTATGCATTTCATTTTACTTCTCAAGATATAACGGTAACATATTTTCATTGTTAAAATCCACGATGGCTGTATGTCAGCCATTTTGTTTTTATGATTAGCCCCAAAATCAAAAGGGCACCAAATGGGACTAAGGGGAATCCCAAATAAAATTTTAGAAAGATCCATCCTGTACATCTCAAGATTATTCAGGAAACAAATTGTCTTTGTCAAAATCCAAGATGGCTGTCTGTGTGTCCATGTGTGTATAGATATGCATGTTTTTGTCTAAATAACAGCAAGATCCTAAAATAAATCAGTTTACAGTAGAGGTGGTCGGGTGGTGTAGTTGATAGCGCATTTGGCTGTCACCAAGGTGGCGGGGTTTTGATTCCCCAAATGGACGTGAAAAAGTATGGGGTCACCTGCCAGACCACATGGGTTTTTCTCCAGGTACTCCGGTTTCCTCCTACAATAAGACCCCCTCGCACACTAACATCCTTCTATACATTAAACATAAACGTGAAAAACACCAGTCATTTGCATCGATTTTTGAGTATCATGATAAAAACTTGAAATGGAGTCACATTCAGTTTTCACAACAACTCAGCATATTTTTTATGATTCTGAAAAATGTCCAGTGATTGGCATTGCAATGTCAACAATCCTGCTGTGATTCATAGGTTCCACAATTTGTAATGGTGACCATTATTTATCAAGCTTGCGTAAAATTAATTTAAAAGAACCATGTTTTGAAAATTTTCAAAATTCTTGGCCCATGCATCCCAGCTTCTCTATAAAAATAAATAAACAATGGAAACTTCAACTTATTTGTTGCCTATCCAGCACCACACTTTAGAATTCGAAATACAAGGAGGGGGCGGGGGTACTGGTGGGGGTTAGAGTGGGGGTAGTTGAGGTTGGGTTCTACTTATTATCTTATAAACAGAATTTTCCTCCCCCTCTTCCTCATCCCACTGAAACATTTACAGAATTTTCAAATTTATGGAAATATACAGGTCACAAAAGTCACGGAAGTTCAAGGCCAGAGCAACGGTAGCCCAATCAAAATCATTGCTCTGATCAAATTTGCCATTTCTCCAATTTGTGCTGAATCATGTCGATCATCAGCAGCCCTTGTCAGAAATGAGGCTGAGGTAAAGATTGCCAGAACATACAACATCGGCCGTACATAACGATCACTTGCAACTTTGGCAAGTCAATTCCAACGTCAATTCTAACGAAATCGTAATGCCAGTGGACGTGTTGGTTACCTTGCATGGCACAACTTCTACATAATAGCGGGATGTGTATTCCAAATAAGCAGTCTGGGAAATGTCGGTAACGTGTCTTTAGGATGTAAATTAATACTACTCCTTCTCATCTGTCTTCACTAGTGCCGGTGATCAGAGTGTGGTGGGGCGTAATTGTCCGACCAACGATCTACACTGTTATCATAGCTCAATCCTTAACCACAGTTCTTATAACCACACCACAAATAGCAAATAATCCTTGTTAGTTTTCACAAATAAAAAAAGTTCTCAAATATATATCTGATCACTTGTCATTTTAGGTTTGTGATAAATTCTCAATTGGCTTTCCTTCAAAAAAACTACTTAATTGAAATTAGAATATCATAACAACATTAATTGAAATACATGTAGTATATATATATTACAAATATATGTTTAATCAACAGTATGTAATTTGCAACTTGATCAAACAGGTGCCCTGAGTTTGTTTTACTGCTTACTGAAGTCTTTAGACTGACAACAAAGTAAAACAAGATCTATTCATTTATGAAGTTAAATATGTATGAATGTGTACTTTTCTATGGATACAAATCACAATAAATAAATAGATATCTTGGATCAAAACAAAAATATGTTGAAGAATTACAGATGTCCTCCGTTATGCCACACCCAATTCAGTGTTCCCACCCATTTTTCTATCTGAGGGTTTTAGTACGTACCTCGATGGTTTGCAAAATGGGGGTACACAGTTTTTGGGGTACACAGTTTTAGGGGGTACACGCATTGTTTGTTTGCCCAGTTTTACAGCTGATATAAGTTCCCCCCAGTCAAAATTTTTGCTACTTTTATAAAATGAAGCAAAATTCAAGAATATTTTCCCGATTTATCTGAAATCCTACTGCCTTTTCCCAATTCAAAAGGCACAGTTGCTGTAAAATCAAGATAGTGAAAATACTGAGACATGGTTTTCGGGAGTACCAATTTCTTTCATCTTTAATTATGTTCAAATTATATTAAAGGGGCATCCCGCGAAAGTAAACTTTTTTCATATTTTTTTTTCAAAATATTACATGCACACTATCGAGTTGGTATTCTTACGGACTACGACGATCAGATTTTGCTGATATGTATTCATAAAATAAATAATTTCAAAATAACTAGTGGAATTCCAAAACGTCTGGCCAGACGCCTGGATTGGGATTTCCACCTACCAACGCATGCGCAGCGAGCGCCGTTTCCATTGTAAACACTCTATCTGGTATTACCGTTACACCACGATAAGACCCAAGTACTAAGCGAAAAGTTGCCGAATGGTCAAAATATGACGCAAGAATGCGTTACGAAATCATATTGAGAGATGGGAAGTATTCAAAGGAGAAACTACCTGCTCTATTGCGTGTATGTTACATATTTCTTCTGTGTAACGGTAACATGCACAAATAAAGCTTTGATTTGTATTTTGGGGCTACCCAAGGGGAAACTGTTTCAGTCTTCTGTTGTATAAATGCGTGTGTAATATTAAACTTAAAAGTGTGTTTTATAATATTCCCTTTATAAAATCTGATGTTCCAGTAAAACAGTATGATTTAATTATAATTGCTGGATAGAAAGACATTTTCAAAAACAATATATAACATAACAGAAAAATTTGTTTGATTACGTTGTAAAACGGGACGTGCGACCGAGGTACATACGGCTTCAATTTGGACAAAAGGAATAAAAAAATATGTTGTCACGCGTAAAAAAAAGTGATATTCATACTAATCTATAAATTAGTGAAGGTACAAATATCATTGGGTTGCAACCCCGGTATTGAATTTGATATGGAAATATATACATAACGGGGAAAAAAATACCCAAAGTTATACAACATATACATATGTATTTCATTCCTGAAGTTTTTTTTTAAAGGTCATCGTTCCTTTACAAGACGCCAAAAAAGATGTAAAAGAAAGCGGAATTATCATAACATATTAATAACGGGTAGTTATAAGTGTTTCAACAGTTCCAAATCTGATATACGTATACATTTTATGCATGTAGTCATGCTTAGTGTGTGGTGCGTTATATGAGTGTATGGACTTAAATATTCGCATTCCGTGATAGTGTTAACGTGTGAAGACGCTGAAAGTTGGATAGATTTTAAATGAATATGAATGTACATTGTATATATACAGATAGTCTGAAAAAATCCTCAAGACGTTGAATTGTAAAAAAAATCGCAAACATTTCATGTCTTTTTTTTTTTGTACTTTTCAATGCATGCTACATACATTTTATAAAATCATCTGAAAAGTTGGGTTCGTGAATATTACCTTTTACATAAATTAAGGTTTGTACCATGGCCGTATTCCGTACCCATGTGTTAACCGGTCTCGGTCAGGTAAATATAATATAGACAATTCCTGGTGTCGATATATGGTGCCGATATGCCGACAATTATTCTTCATTTGAATATCGGTATGTGTGCAATTGATGTCTGTTTTTAATGTGAATATGATTCAATAAGTTATACACGGACTTTGTCTCTGTTTCATCAGCCGTATACATTACGCAAGGGGACCTCCCGTATGGCCCCTGCCGGCAAACCGATCGGCACACCTGTCACGTGGCGTCATCCCCCTATTTTTATCAGGGCTTTCCCGAGGAATGCGATTTTGCAAGTGGTCAATATAGACATTTTGAATGGACTTTGAATATGGGAATAACAGGAAAGTATAATTAGTAGTGCAGACGCCATGTATATTCAAGAACAGGCATTTAGGCTTTCGCGGGATGCCCCTTTAAAGAATCATAATAACCATATTCTGTGTTTGTTTTAATGTTTTGATCAATATTTTGTATTCCAGATATAGTGCATCGGATCAAGGTCCATTCTTTACAGAAGTGTTACCTATGTGTAACACCCAGGTTAATATGACCTGCAATATAATTCTCAGCCAGGGAGATCTTCTCTTTAGCTCAAACAGTTGAACACAAGACTAGTAGCCAGAGGTCCTAGTGGAGGTGTTGAAATAATAATGACCTC
Organism: Mimachlamys varia; assembly: GCA_947623455.1. Lineage (NCBI taxonomy): Eukaryota > Metazoa > Mollusca > Bivalvia > Pectinida > Pectinidae > Mimachlamys > Mimachlamys varia. Next base: position 7,393,065 of record OX392534.1, read on the forward strand.
AGCTGTTACTTAAGAGGACCATGTGGAAGATTAGCCTTTGGCTAAACATGTATTTTATCCTCAGAAAATAAAGTTTATTATTATTATGTAACAATCAATTTTCAGCAACAAATAGCTCAATTGGTTGAGCGCCCGTCTAGAGTTCAGAAGGTCCCAGGTTTCAACCCCGGTCTGGCCTTGCATTTTCTCTCCTGTTACATAAGTTAATTTTTAACTTATTTCTCATTGTTTTTATTGACGATGTTTGGAAATTTGTGATAACCATAAAATGGTCCATACTTAGAATGCTTAACTAGCCTCGACCTACCAAATTTCTCATGGCTTTTGGTTTAAAATCTCGTTTTATTTTCACTTTTTACATCAGTAAACCAAAGTGCAATTTATCTAGGCTTACGATTTCATTTTGCACATATTGAAATTGGTTAACCATTTTAAAATAAAACAGTTTTATGCCCCAAACATATTGCCATTTCGTTTCTATGCTTTGGTCACTACTGTCGATTATATTTGTGTTGAGGCATCAGTCATACATTCAAATCTACCTGTAAAAACAGGTTAGTATCCTTAAGTATCATGCGTATTGAAAACTACTTACCTCCAATGTGTAAGGGGGACAACTGTAGCTAAACTGGACTAGGTTGATCGTTGGACACAAATATATGGTCTGTCTAGGAGTTCTTAGGGTCCCAGGTTCAAACCCCTGTTTACTAACCCTGCATTTTTCCATCTCCATAAGTGCCTGCATGACCAACATTTGTTTCAAGCATTAGTTGTACCTTGGCAAGGGGGTTGGAAATAATTGTGTCTCCAAGAACAAAGACTTGAAATAAAAAGGGAGGAATTAAATAAGCATACAAATGACTATTCTTTAGTAATGCTCTGTCATGAATGGTTTGGTTTGATTTATTTTGTTTTATGTCCTTTTAACAGCAAGGGTCATTTAATTATGGACATGCCAGGTTTTGGAGGTGGAGGAAAGCCGGAGTTCCCGGAGAAAAACCACCGACCTACGGTCAGTACCTGGCAACTGCTATATGTGGGTTTCAAACTCGCAACCCAGAGGTAGAGAGCTAGTGGTAGAATATCAGGACACCTTATAACCACTCGGCCACTGCGGCCCCTTCATGAATGGTAACTCTTATTTCCCAAAAGAAAACGACCTGTAATGGATGTGGACATGGATAAGGCTTCGAAGAGTTGTTCACAATTACCAAGTCTAAAACAAGTCCCGTCATTAAAAGGAAAAGTCCAATAAGCAAGGAAAGGAGTGTCTCATATTTTCAAAAATGGAATGACTGGTTGAATCAGTTTTAAATCTTGCCATGAAATAAAATATAAATGATATCTGGAGAGAGCGCAGTTGTTGATGATTATGTATGTATAAGCATGATGGACAAAGGGGAATAACTCTGTTAGGAGCACAAATATCGACTGTTGAGGAGACTGGCCTGTTTCATTGCTTAAGCTTCCCGATCTACAGCAAATTCCTAATTCAAAAAATAAACGACTATTACATGTGGCAAAGATATATATTAATGCTCTCTGGTATGTATTTTGCACACAGAGACCTAAGCAAGTTATGGTAAATGAATAACTTGACTCATGCAGTTCTAGCTATATTTTCATAACGAAAAACTCTGTAAACTAGAAATGGAATGCCCCCTTCCCCATATGAAATTAGTTGTTCATGCTTATTATATATGGGAAGTTTGATGGTTACATTACAATGGGATGGGACGTGGTGCGACGGGACGGACATGGGCAACACTATATGCCCCCTCCCCCCCCCCCATATTTCATGGCGGGGGCATAACAAACCTTTATTTTTGCAATAGCAAAACTAAGATTTTGTGGACAAAGGGAAATAACTCGTTTTAAGAAGAATTGTTTTGTTCACAACTGTAAGCAAACTCAATCTGTGTATTTAATCAAATTAGATGACAAATTATTGAAGATGAGCAAAGGTTTTCTCTGTATTATTAAACAACTGACAAGTGATGTTTATAAGAACTTATAGCTAATTGTAAGAAATGTTTGGGTGTTGTCCCAGTATGAATTGAAAGAAAAGAGAATTGAATGGGTATAAGAAAAGCCCACACCACAGGAATATATTGTTCCCTACTACATACACATACAAAATTAAATTAGCATACATTTGTAATGGTCTTTATTAAATAAAGTGGTAAAGGAAGCTAACAATTGTAGACAAAATATATACCCACCAGTCAAAGGCGCGGATGCAGGATTTTTGAAAGGAGGGGGTCCAGCTGACGCTTTTTCAATGATGCAACGGTAAAAGTTTCCATTTTTCAGGCTATAAAAATGTTACTCTGCTGAAAAACCCCCTCTGGATTCGCTTGTGAGTCAATTACATAACGTCGTAAAATACTGCTGTTATTACAATCACTTTGTATAGAGAAATGCAGGTCCTAGAAAAACGAACAGAAATAGAACATAAACCCTTGATCTTCAGTGTCTTTGCTTGTGCATGTGCTGTGGTGGGGGAGGGTGTTCATTAATTTTTGACAATTTGAAACTTTTCTTTTTGCACCAACAATGTAAATTTTACAGAGAAGCTTCATCTGCACCATTATAGCTCGTTAAATGGAGGATAAATGTTAGAAATTTTAAGATTTAGCTTTCGGTATCATGCATAGCCCTACTTTGCAGGGTGTATATGGGGAGAGTTAAGGGAGGGACAGTTGCCGAAACCCTTAGTTTTTTTAGCTACCTCTCAGCAGCTGATTAACATTTTCTGACCCCGTCATGTCCCAAGGCCCTGTCTTTCACATACACACAAAACTGTAGTCTACAGCTTCTGAACCCTTTGCCACCTCCCCTGTCTAACTGCATCCCTGGGTCATAGTTTCAATATTTGCTGCCCCTTCCACAGGGACCTGAGAATTTGTTACAGCTTGTTTTGCACCTAAAATAGGGTGTTTAGAGTAATTTTACACATTTGGGGTGTTAAGATCAATTTTCGATAAAAATGCCCCCACAATGGTCATAAAAGCTATTATGACCATTGAGGGGGCATTTTTATCTTGTCCAAAACAAGCTGTAACAAATTCTCAGGTCCCTGTGGCCCCTTCCCGATATTTCCCTTCAACATGTCAAGTCCCAACATATTGACGCCATTTAGCATGTTAAATAATAAATAGCATCTGTTAGCTTATTTTCAGCATAATACAATTAATATGATTGATGTGTGGCGCGGTTATGACGCTGTCATTATCTAGGACATTGTCTTCGACGTGACACTTTAGCTTCAATGCAATCCCTAAGTTGTCTATGTCAATCACAAGTCTTCATGTCATCGTTTACACTTAGAACATCTAAGTCATCATTTTCAAAATAATACTTTTTCCTTACCTTTTCCTCGTGTAGCAGATCAAAGGCCAGCAGATGCGGATGCTTTGAGGGCCCAAAGTAGACTCGCCCATTTCGTAACTTTTCCCGCCAGTGGTCAACACCGAAAGTCGTGCAATGCATGTTTCAAGAGAGATAACTCTGGAATACGGAATATACCTGCCTTTCGGGAGAAAAATACACAGATATCGTATTTTGTTCACGTTTGAAATGATGACAATTTAATATTTAGATACAGACAAATTATTATGATACCATAATCTTCTGGCTTTATGAAATTGTGACGTCAATTCAATACTCATTTTATTTTTCTACATTAGTTTCATTTCTTTTTCAAAAATATTTTCATTTACAGTAAAATTAAATTGAAGACATTCTTGAAAAAATGTACCATTTTAAGTTTTTAACCATCAAATACATGCTTGCACCCTAAAAATAATATCGTATCCATACGTCTGATAATATTTTCCAATCATCATTTTTTTTTTTATTATTATTATTATTATTTTATTTCTACTGTTTCAACTCGATATATTTTGGATGTTGAATACATCTTTTAGATTTTTTAATGAAATGACCTCTAATTTTGATGAAGGATCCGGCAATGTTGAAAGCAGAATAGGGGAAGGCGTGGGAGTTCTTAGGCAGTAATATTCGAATGTGTATTCCAGAGCTTTCATTAGACAGTTCCTGACAGGTCCTGGGCGTGAGAAGGATTGATTCTTCTGGAACTTTATATACTGATAATTTACGTCGTTTTAGGTATTCAAAATATCTCCAAAGGAAACAAGGCAAACCGAAATAGAATTCCAATATGATTAAAGAATTCATGGTTAGCATATTTAGGAGATTGTCTCTGCACGTATTCAGCAATAATTAAATCAGTTCTGCTAGTAATTAGAAATATTCAAATCGTTATCAGTATCATCTATTGTCGGCGAGATTTTTAATTTAGGGGTCAACCATTTACATAAAATCCACTTTCACTTTCGTATTGTAACAGTGAACATACTTTGCAAAACATTTTTTTTTAATTACTGATTCAGGGGCGCATTGACTCATTATCAATCGACATAAAATAGATGGAAAGAGAGTACGATCATTCAAACAAATTTATTTTTTATAATATATGGATGTTGGCCAAAGAGCCATGCTAAATAAGTCGTGATGTATTTACTAATTTATGACCTAAAAAAATCAGGAGCTTATAGGAAACATCACCGCCCTCAGCCCCTCCCAGAGCGGACCAAGTAGGAGCCCCATACCTTCGCCGTTTATTTAGCATGTATACCATTTTCTTTTAAACACTCCCTCAATGTTATCGATATTATATCATATATAACATATCTCATTGTAAGACAATTACGCAGTGGTGCTGCATATTTTGGAGATGTTGAAATGGAGATTATACTCGCATGCTACTATATATTGATCTCGCGGCAATGGCATACGATTCGCTCGGCGCGTACATTTTTAGGGTTTTCGAAAATTCTTGCCCCTCATATTTTCACAACCTCCTCCGCCGCTGTTGTATGCCCAAAGCACAGAGAGACGTTTTTTTTAGTTAAATGATATGGTAATGTTTCCATAAAACCCCAATGCCAAAACCCCAAAACGACCTTTTATTTAAACAAATCTATCATGAAAAAGTATTATGTAATTCAACTTCGGGACCTATGAATTTGGAGACAAACCTAACTTGTCTTTATTTAAAAGATGAAATGTCAATGAGATAGTCTCAACACAATAACGACTTTGCCAGAGTTAACGGGTGATTACATGTACATGTATGTCATTCTGTAAAAGGGCATGGTGCAATTACGTTAGGGTGGGGTAGACAGATGTGTATATTTATATGTAACATGATAGAAAGTTAGATATTACATTGTAGTTGATTCTAAAGGGCAATAACTCTGCAAAATGCTATGGAAGAATGATGTCAGATGTACACCTAATTACGGTGAAATGTGCCGAGTGCCAAGGTAGGTGTCGTACATGTAACCTTACAGTTCTGGCCACCATTTAATTCCTTCGTCTGTTTTACAGTTGTAAATATCAATGGTAACGTGTTTTTCATTTTACGTGTTAAAGGCCCAATAAACGTTAAACTTGAAGCGAAAATCAAGCCTAAGGTACAACAGCAGTTGAAACTCGGTATTTGTAACTTATAACTTCGGCTTTTTGTTGAAGTGAGCCCCACCTGAATTATTTTCAATTTTTTGGATTTTATGTCAAGAGTTTCTTGTTAGTTACCGCTCAGGTTTACTTCGATTTAGGCTTATTTTTGCATGGTGATCAACTTGATTTTTTTCAGAATTTTTCAAAATCACGAAAAATTTCCTGATATATTTCCGTACATTGTGCCTTTAACAGGATTGGATAATTGTTGACACATTGCTGCATGGACCTGATATAACGCAAAAGGTAACAAATTAAGGGTATGATCTAAAGCATGGCAGTTGATCATGCAGTATTCTGCCCTCTCCTTACACAATCTGTATAACAGATGCAATGGACGCAAATGAAAATACAAATGTGCATTGCCTTTTCTTGATGTACTTGTTATTTTGAAAGACAATATGATGTTTACTGATCTGTATGCTAAATCTTCAGAGTCTCATAATTATTTTAACTTTTATTTCAGTCATTCAAAACATATAAAGGTTGATATTCCATTTAATTTGGCATCATGTATCGTTACCATAGTCAATGATCAAAATAATGTGGGTAAAAGGCTTAAAGAACTTATTATTTACTTAAAATTTCAAGGGTATCCTGACCAAATAGTTAAAAATGGTAGTATGATTAACACAAGTTGGATAACTTGTTTCATAATTGTTGTAAAATACGCCTCGTACTCGAGCAGTGACGTGTATTTTATACGTCCCTGACCCGAGTTACAGAGAAAAGTAACCGGTTACTCATTTCGGTTCTATTTTTAATCCTCGTAATTTTAACATGTTCCCAGTTATCTGAAGTAAATGTGATGAAATAAAATGAAGTAGTGAGTATATGAAAAAAAAGTCTGGGTCGTTGTGTTCTTACTAATAGTAAACGGCAGCTAAAATCTACATTTGTACATTTATATATATATCCCTGTGTCTGTGAAATTTGGAGTAGGGATAAAATCTTTGAATGTCAAAGTTAGTTAACTGGCTCTGTGACGATTTATCAACTGTACCCCTTGAAAGGATCCGGGTCGTTTCGCACTAAATCCAGTTCGCCCTAGGTTGTTTCGCCCCAGGTTGTTTCGCCTTAAAAATAAAATGATAGAGCGAAACTTTGTTTGGTGTTTTCATAATAATTACCTAGCTACCTTATGTCATTTTTCATGCTAACCTGTTTATATTTAATGGTGTTACAAGCTGCTCAGCATGACTATTTAATATGTTTTGCTTAGAAACCGTTCTTTACAGACTTTAAACTATATCCGTCGTCGACTCAGTGATATAAATAAACAGATTTGTTCATGATTTTTCTGGTACATAGACCTACTTAATTATATTAAAATCGTTATTCAAGAGATATATAATAGTGGTATGTCTTATAACATGTAAATTATTTTGTAAAAATATCACCCGATTGGGGAAAATTAGGGCGAAACAACCTAGGGCGAACGGGACTTCGGGCGAAACGACTCTTAGCGCGAATGCGATTTAGGGCGAAACGACCTGTTACCCCTTGAAATCCCCTTTTGGCCCGATTTTCAATATCAGCATATACGTTGAAGAAGTTAAAGGGGACAGGAATTAATATAATCTTTCAGCTTGTTTTCCAATCCCCAATATATATTGTTTATTTTAACAACTGTTTTAAAACTTTCTGGAAATAAAACGCTTTTTATACGCCCGTCAAAAATGACGGGACGTATTATGGTATGGCGTTGTCCGTCCGTCCGTCAGTCCGTACGTCCGTCGTAAACTTTTGTTTGTCCGGAGATCTCTTCCTACAGTTTTCAACCGATTTCTTTCAAACTTGCTAGGCTTAACTACCATAATATGAAGTTGTGTTTTCCTGAAAGACAATTTGATTCGAGAATATTCACCAGAGTTATGGCCCTTTGGGACGCAATTTCGGGCATTATTTAGAAAACGTCAGAACTTTTTTGTGTTTTCTTTAATTCCTCTGAAATTTGGTATGGTACTTCGAATATCTATAATATTTAACATATATTACGGGTTTTGTTGAGTTATTTCAACTTTTTGCGTAACAGCATTTCATAGTTAGATATAGGCATTATGTAGAAAATGTATTTCTGTTGTAAACTGTTGTTTTGTCCGGAGATCTTCTCCTACAGTTTTCAACCGATATCTTTCAAACTTGCTAGGCATAATCATCATGACATGAAGTTGTGTTTTCCTGAATGACAGTTTGTTTCAACAATATTTACTAGAGTTATGGCCCTTTGGAACTCCGTATCTGATGCAATTTCAGACCTTATGTAAAAAATGTCAGAACTTTTTGGTTTTTCTTTAATTCCTCTAAAATTTTGTATGGTACTTCGAATATCTATAATATTTAACATATATTATGGGTTTTGTTGAGTTATTTCAACTTTTCGCGTAACAGCGTTGCATAATTGCAATTGTAAAATATAGGCATTATGTAGAAAATGCATTTCTGTTGTAAACTGTTGTTTTGTCCGGAGATCTTCTCCTACAGTTTTCAACCGATTTCTTTCAAACTTGCTAGGCATAATCATCATGACATGAAATTGTTTTTTCCTGAATAACAGTTTGTTTCAACAATATTTACTAGAGTTATGGCCCTTTGGAACTCCGTATCTGATGCAATTTCAGACCTTATGTAAAAAATGTCAGAACTTTTTTGCATTTTTTTTTCAATTCCTCTAAAATTTTGTATGGTACTTCGAATATCTATAATATTTAACATATATTATGGGTTTTGTTGAGTTATTTCAACTTTTCGCGTAACAGCATCGCATAGTTGCAATTGCAACATATAGGCATTTATATATAGAAAATGCATTTCGGTTGTACATTGTTGTTTGTTCTGAGATCTTCTCCTACAATTTTCAATCGATATCTTCAAAACTTGCTAGGTTTAATCATTATGACATGAAGTTGTGTTTTCCTGAATGACAGTTTAATTCGATAATATTTACTAGAGTTATTGCCCTTTAGGACTTTGTATCTGATGTAGTTTTTGAATATTATGTAGAAAGTGTCAGACCTTTCTTTGTGTTTCCATACCATTATACTTCTGATAGGGTACGGCGGGCGTATCATGCCTCCGCTTGTGGTGCTCTTGTTATACCGTGTTTCCATACCATTATACTTCTGATAGGGTACGGCGGGCGTATCATGCCTCCGCTTGTGGTGCTCTTGTTATACCGTGTTTCCATACCATTATACTTCTGAGAGGGTACGGCGGGTGTATCATGCCTCCGCTTGCGGTGCTCTTGTTATACTTAGTAAAGAATACATTTCAAGATACAATGTATCTAAAAATAAAAATATAATAACGCACTACCCTGTTGAACTCCAGTATTTCTGTAACCTATGAGAACCTAGTAAGCTGTCGATCTAAAAGTAGTATATAACTCGGACTATAATTAGTCACAGTCACTTTCTATATGCCATAAACATGCAAGCCAAAGGCCTCAAATAAAAACAATATTGTCTTTATATTATATAACCAATTTAATTGCATAACTTTAAAGTAGACCACGGACTCATATTGTCAATATATGTATTTTCGCTACCAGGATTTATTTATTCATAGATTTCAAAAATGCCGTCTTATGGAAATATGGGCCCTTTTCGCTATACCTCTCTTTGTACATGTAAGACCAGAGATGTATATATGTGTTATATGTCTCTGATATGACACCCATTTTGACCTTGTAAACTTACTTTTTTCAGTTAGAGTAGATAATACTGCATCTAGACCAAAGGAAATCTGAAACGCGTCTTTACCATGTGTTAGTTCAGGGACGTGTCCCTGGTTAGTTGGCGAGTCGATTATAAATGTCCTTCGGCTATGAAATACATAGGTAACTCCTGATCATCTATCCTTAATAGGCTGGTTGTCAATCTTAATAAAATGTTGTATTTTTCATAATATGCTTATATTATGTAATTTTATATGTAAAATTGACATGTGACACTTTTAATAAAATATATTGTATTGTATTGTATTGTGTGTCTATCTGTTAATTCGGGGACTTCCCCGAACACCAACTCTGCTTATAAAAACATGTTTATTTAGGTGGTCAGTTGTGATTACGGTATTCGTAAATGCCCCCTGGCTATGCAACACACAGGTAAAGCCTATAGGTTGTTAGTGTACCTGTTAATTCACAGGTAGATATCGCAAATGTTTTTGACTATGGTATAAATCGGGGACGTATATGTCTCACATACGTCCCTGTGTTACGTACCGTCCCTGTATAAATGAAGCAAAGCAAATAAAAGCTATGACCCATTGAGGGGGCATTTTTATCGAAAATTGATCTTAACCCCCCAAATGTGTAAAATTACTAGAACCACTCTATTTTAGGTCCAAAACTAGCTGTAACAAATTATCAGGTCCCTGTGGTCTATATCATATGACCAATATAATTGCCGTTTTGTACAATAAGTAATGGCATAAATTTAACTTAAATTATAAATCCATACGTCGATCCCGAGACTGGTTTTATAGTCTCTGGTCGATCGTTGCATGGTTAGCTTTAACACTGAATTATACTAGATCTAATTATATAAGTCCCTGGCTATATATATTTCTATATGTATGTACACGGACTTAGATAGCAATCTAAGTTCGTGGTATGTACAGTACTAATAGACTTCACCACGCGTGCACGAGGACCTGTCCCTGGGCAATCTAGTTTTGGACCTAAGCTAATAAGATGTTTAGAGAAATTTAACACTGGGGGTGGGTTACATCAATTGACATAAATCGAGGTCCTGTGTATGTGGTAACGTGCACCTGATTAATGAACTTCAACTGAACTGCTTACAAGAGATCCTCAAATGAAATTTAAAGCTTACAGTAGGCCTAAATCATATGTATAACCATTTTTTCCGATGGATTTAAAATTATATTGCCTTTTTTAAGTCCGTAAACGACACGTGGTAAATTTAGCAGTATCGTTATTAAATTCAGGGGTGTATATAATTATATGTCCCTGTTGAATTGAAATTATTTTATTGCAAAAAAAACCAGATTCTATAAACTTTCAGGCAGATCCATGCAGATCTAGAGAGATAAATCAGAAACAATTAAATCGGATCAATCACTTTTACAATCTGATTAAAATACAGATCCTCACTACCGTTGCAAATGTGTGCAACAGCACGGACTTATATAATCTAATGCAATAGTACTGTTATCTTCGATTTCATCTAATATATTATATTATATTCGATAGGTAGGCTAATCCCTGGAATTTCGAGTATGATAACAATGCTGCTTGCTGTTAATAGAAAACACCGAGAGCAAAAACTTCTCTTAAGATTTGATGGTAAATTCTCGAGAGGCTCCGAATAAACGAAAACACGGCTGACGTAAAATGTTTTGATCACATGACCTTACCTGAGACAGCAATGGTCTACCATGGCGGCCTCCAGTGTATCCGAGATAGGATGCATAAATACTGCTGATTCCAGAATGATGGGCAGTCCACAGCTTCCCCGCTCAAAAATTAGCGAAATCCATTCTTCAGAGCAGACAGGCGTGCCTTTGAACACTCCATGGACGTTCTGGCTCGACAAGTAGGATGTTTAATTTGCTAAGATTGAAAATGTTGACATCGCTAAAACTTGGTCAAGGTTTTGACGACTTACTTTCTCTTTAGAATATTTTGACATACTGTTGTGATGTTTTTACTGTATATTACATTTATAAGCATGTAATTGCATTATTTTAACTGAATATATATATTTGTGCATGTTTGTTTTATTCAAATCAGGCGTTTCCCCCAATCTGTCTGCGGAATTTGAATCTGACCCAAATTTTGGTGCCAAGGCAGATGTATTTTTTGGAAGTCGATTAGGGGTCACTCGGTGCGTGTCAGTTGATCTTCGTATGTCTTTATCACTTAGCAGACAGCATACGTGTATCCATCTACCGAGTCATGGTTTTATGTTCGTGCTGATAAGTGTCTGTTGGTGTGAAATAAAGAATATATTATTTAAAATACAAATTAAATAGGCCTAGGACTTTTTTAATTTCTAGGAAGAATACTTTCATTTTGTATGTGTATTAAGATAAGATTACAGTTAACTGTGCATTAGGTCACGTAGCTGTTATATGAGTATTACAGAAGCTGATAAATATTAGCTAGAGCATTATAAACATGAACTCCGCATCAAACTACATATAGTCCCTATATAGCTACTATGTATTTACATTAGGACCGATTGACAGCTATATCCATCGCGACTATATAAAATTACAGTGTACCCTCGTTATACCCCCACATTTCGTCCACAGCAATTGTGGCTGTATAACAAGGATGGCGATTAGTATCGAATTATGAAAATAATAACCATGAATTATATTGCATAATAGATTGCATTTCCAACATTTTATTAAAAATAAGCTTAGTATTTTATCGTCATATAGATCTACATTGGCACAAATTTATATCTGAAAATAGTTATTGATCTGCTTTTGCTGCATGCCATTCCTAATGGAACACTAAAGAGTTTCTCGATCTCCCAAAACAGAACAATATGGCGTTATCGCCGAGGGAAATATATAGCGGTTCGGAACGTTTGTATTTTAAAGGGTGTGGCGGATGGAGGTATGCGAGGTTGGCGAACTTAACGAGGGAATTATATAGGACAAAAATCCGTTCTAGAGGTTTATATGGCGGTATGCGAGGGTGGCGGTAGATTCGGGCGGTGTTAGGTCGAGGGTACACTGTACTCAACAATAAAAACTTGTCATCATATTTTACCTATTTAACATATTCTTAGGTCATACTGTAAGTTGCGAGTCAGCAATATCTTTTTGTTCAGAATTTTTTAAATGTCCACAGAGCGTCAGAGGTTAAAAAAATCTGCTTTTTGAAATTAATGTGTCACCAGTACATGTGTATATTAAAAATGTCCAATACTTATCAAATTTGAAATTAAAATACACATTTTGAATATATATTTCTATTATACATCCTACTACACCACAAAAAAAAGATTTTATGGATTAGCTGTGTAGCAAGTCTTGATCATGACCCCATTATCATGAAGGACCATGCAGTTATCATGATCATTCATATGTTCGAGCACATACACATGTGCAATTCCTGATGTCTAACGAAATCATTAAATTAAGTCCTAAAACACTATTGTTTTGTTACAAATAAGTTGGAATGTTTACTTCATTGCCATGATAAGGTATCATTTTCATGATAATTGCATGGTTGCTGTTTAGTAGATGATATGATAATACTTTAGTAAATCTTTGATGATCAAATCTTGTTTACCCGGTAATTTCAAACCTATTTGTCTTGCCTTAAAACTTATTCTTTTATTTTTTCCTTACAGATCAATCCCAGGGACTTCGGCTGCTCAATACGAGGCAACACTGAGGAAACTGTATACTGTCAATACAGTACAGGTATATTTATATTCTGTGTTTATTTTGTTAACATTTTAATCTGCCAATTATACACCCCCCCCCCCCCCCCCCCCTCCGAAAAAAAAAGAAAAAAATGGTAGAAAAAAATTAAAACTTTTTCAACCATATACTTTCAGTTAACCTGTTAACTGTCGTTCTTTCAGATGAAATTATCAATTATACAATTATATAAATATAATAAAGATATTCTACAAGTTGGTATCTGATCCAGGTTGACCTCACAAAAATTAATATGATGACATATATTGAATTCACTTGTGTCCTGTCTGTAAAATTTTGGCATGGCAGTGTCTTTTTGGCGCAGCATTAATTAACAAGTGTTTCTATTTATCTAATAAGTGATATATTAGTTAATACAGTGGACTCCACTTAATATCACCCCTGTTAATGTCACATTCCTCTTTATATCATGTTTTCCCCAAGCACCATTTCTCTCTCTAAATAATCTATGTAATTTTATTTGGTTAATATCATGTATTTTAAGGTGAATTCCTCTTAATATCATGTTTTTTTTAACAAAACACTTAAAACTATCCTAAAAAATGATGTCATTTTCATTGATTTCAGATACAACTTGTACAAAATGTTGCATAGAAAATAAAAAAAACATCTCCAAAAATGATTTTCAATTGAAATTATGTTATCTATATATAGAAACATCTTCATATGTACATTGAATAGCTTACTTTTAATTATGGAGATTGAAAATGCACTAGATTTAGTGGAAAAACATGTTTCTTTTAATGTCACATTCCTGTTAATATCATGTTTTTGTCTGACAAATGCAACATGATATAAAGAGGAGTGCACTGTACTGGGGCATGACCCCGGTTTCTGGTTAATAATAACATGTTTTGTGTTGGCTGGGTTTCTGGTTAATTATGATATGTTTTGTGTTGGCAGGCTTTCTGGTGGAAAATACAGTGCACTCCTCTTTATATCATGTTGCATTTGTCAGACAAAAACATGATATTAACAGGAATGTGACATTAAAAGAAACATGTTTTTCCACTAAATCTAGTGCATTTTCAATCTCCATAATTAAAAGTAAGATATTCAATGTACATATGAAGATGTTTCAATATATATATAACATTATTTCAATTAAAAATCATTTTTGGGGTTATTTTTTTATTTTCTATGTAACATTTTGTACAAGTTGTATCTAGAATAAATGGAAATGACATCATCTTCTGGATATTTTATGTGATTGGTTAAAGAAACATGATATTAAGAGGAATTCCCCTCAAAATACATGATATTAACCAAATAAAATTACATAGATTATATATAGAGAAAATGGTGCTTGGGAAAAACATGATATAAAGATGAATGTGATACTAAGTGGAGTCCTCTGTAATATACTTTTTTTTTCAGGGTTTCTGGGCTGTCTATAACAACATACCTGGAGTAGATATGCTCAACGTGAGATACACCTACCATCTGATGAGGGACGAACGCAGACCTTTGTGGTAAGTCATTGTAAAATTTAGAGGTCAATATCTTCAACTTTTTGTACAGATCTTTAAACCACTAAAGGTCAGTAGTCTTTAAGCTCTATTAAAAGTATATAATCTTTGACCCCTATTAGAGGTCAGCATCTTTAACCTATAATACAGATCTTTAACCTGAATTTTGAGGTCAGCATTCTTTAAACTCTATTGCATATCAATAATCTTGAAGCTATGCATGTTGAAGGTAAATAGTCTTTAGCCATTTTATATTTCATTACATAATGCAGGGCTTTATCACCCCTCTTTTAAGGTCCGGTAAACGAACCCATTCCCAATGAAGAAAAGGTGCGATTTTTCCCAAATTTCCTCTTCAAAATTCCCAATTCAGACACTTGAAAAACAATTGGTGGTTTTACATGCTTGAGGATCCTCTTATGACATAATTAACTTTAATAAGAAACAAGAAAGATGGGCTGTAAATGTCATGAGTACTGACAGTGCTTTAAATAGAAATTTAGAAAAGAAAAAAATATATTTAGTTGTTGTAATAGTGTTTGACAAAATTTCCCAAATAGCTGTTATGCCGATCAATTTTTCCCAATTTGATCTCAGGGTCTGATTCCCAAAATCCCCTGATAAATCCCTGTCATGCCAAAAAACATCTCATTTAATGTTTTACTTTTTCTAGGGAAGATGTAAATAATTGTCATGGTGGAAACTGGAGGTTGAAGTGTAATAAAGTTGATTCAGTAAGTACTCCTTGTAATGGACAACCAGGGCCGAAAGTAGCACCTTGGTTTAACTAGCCTTACAGTTGATTCAGTAAGTACTCCTTGTTATGGACAACCAGGGCTGAAAGTAGCACCTTGGTTTAACTAGCCTTACAGTTGATTCAGTAAGTACTCCTTGTAATGGACAACCAGGGCTGAAAGTAGCACCTTGGTTTAACTTGACTTACAGTTGATTCAGTAAGTACTCCTTGTAATGGATAACCAGGGCCGAAAGTAGCACCTTGGTTTAACTAGCTTTACAGTTGATTCAGTAAGTACTCCTTGTAATGGACAACCAGGGCCGAAAGTAGCACCTTGGTTTAATTAGCCTTACAGTTGATATAGTAAGTACTCCTTGTAATGGACAACCAGGGCCGAAAGTAGCACCTTGGTTTAACTAGACTTACAGTTGATTCAGTAAGTACTCCTTGTAATGGACAACCAGGGCTGAAAGTAGCACCTTGGTTTAACTAGTCTTACAGTGGATTCAGTAAGTACTCCTTGTAATGGACAACCAGGGCTGAGAGTAGCACCTCGGTTTAACTAGCTTTACAGTTGATTCAGTAAGTACTCCTTGTAATGGACAACCAGGGCTAAAAGTAGCACCTTGGTTTTATTAGCCTTACAGTTGATTCAGTAAGTACTCCTTGTAATGGACAACCAGGGCTGAAAGTAGCACCTTGGTTTAACTAGACTTACAGTTGATTCAGTAAGTACTCCTTGTAATGGACAACCAGGGCTGAAAGTAGCACCTTGGTTTAACTAGCCTTACAGTTGATTCAGTAAGTACTCCTTGTAATGGACAACCAGGGCTATAAGTGGCACCTTGGTTTAACTAGCCTTACAGCTAGTGACCTCAAATTTTTACTCACCATATTTTCTCTTCTGAAATTAGTCTTCAACCATACATTTAATATAGAGCATCAGCGATCAATTTACAATTTATTTTCATGGGTCCTTTTTGTAGATATTGCAGAAAACTAGGCCCCATAATGTTAAATTGAAGTATTTCCAGAATTTCTATGAGTCCTTTCATAATTTTATGAGTACTGGACTCAGGACTCGCACGTAAATTGATCACTGGAGCATGCAAGATAGCTTTTTGTAAATTGAATCAAATGATAATAAGTGAAGATAAACTATCGACAAGTAAATTTCAATGCCAAGTTATAGATTTAGTTAAGATTAACTGATATCAGCAATATTCAAAATGAATTTTTACGCGGTTACCGGTACAGCAGCAGCTGAAACTCAGTATTTGTAA
Organism: Mimachlamys varia; assembly: GCA_947623455.1. Taxonomy (NCBI): domain Eukaryota; kingdom Metazoa; phylum Mollusca; class Bivalvia; order Pectinida; family Pectinidae; genus Mimachlamys; species Mimachlamys varia. The sequence continues at coordinate 7,409,531 of OX392534.1, forward strand.
ACACGCGTCCATTTTGAACTCCAGTTTGTTGTTTAAGTGGGCCCCACCTGAATTATTTTCAATTCTTTGGATTTTTCTGTCAAGAGTTTCTTGTTAGTTACCGCTCAGGTTACTTTGTTTTAGGCTTATTTTTGCATGGTTATCAACTGGATTTTTTTTCAGAATCACGAAAAATTTCCTGAAGTAACATATATTTGGTCTTTAAACACCTTGATTTTAATGAAGAACCGTAAATATCAATAATTGATTTTTGCAGTTGAAAATCAGAATTGAAAAGGACAACCCAATCAATTTTAAGTTATAATCGATCATCAGCCCATCACCAATTTTAATCAATATGTGTGTTAATATGTTTGTAACCTGTGTTTCGTCTTGACTGAATTTCAGCCTACAGTGTGGAAAGAACTACTACTAGCAGCTATTGGAGAACAGCTATCGGACAATATGGCCGAAGGTAAGTATCTGACCCTACATTGTCGTGGAGAGGCTCAGGAGCAGAGGTTTTCACCTGGTCGTTATAAATATGTCATTTTGTTTTTGTGGAGCACTAGACAGGTATATGTTTAAAATATGGAAGTTGAGACTTGAGGAAGTGTAATGAGATGAGGAAGTGTAATGAGATGGGGAAGTGTAATGAGATGAGGAAGTGTAATGAGATGAGGAAGAGATGAGGAAGTGTAATGAGATGAGGAAGTGTAATGATATGTGGAAGTGTAATGAGATAAAGTGTAATGAGATGAGGAAGTGTGATGAGATGAGGAAGTGTAATGAGATGAGGAAGTGTAATGAGATGAGGAAGTGTAATGAGATGAGGAAGTGTAATGAGATGAGGAAGTGTAATGAGATGAGGAAGTGTAATGAGATGAGGAAGTGTAATGAGATAGGGAAGTGTAATGAGATGAGGAAGTGTAATGAGATGAGGAAGTGTAATGAGATGGGGAAGTGTTATGAGATGAGGAAGTGTAATGAGATGAGGAAGTGTAATGAGATGGGGAAGTGTTATGAGATGAGGAAGTGTAATGAGATGAGGAAATGTAATGAGATAGGGAAGTGTAATGAGATGAGGAAGTGTAATGAGATGAAGAAGTGTAATGAGATCAGGAAATGTAATGAGATAGGGAAGTGTAATGAGATGAGGAAGTGTAATGAGATGAGGAAGTGTAATGAGATGAGGAAGTGTAATGAGATGAGGAAATGTAATGAGATGAGGAAGTGTAATGAGATGAGGAAGTGTAATGAGATGAGGAAGTGTAATGAGATAGGGAAGTGTAATGAGATGAGGAAGTGTAATGAGATGAGGAAGTGTAATGAGATGGGGAAGTGTTATGAGATGAGGAAGTGTAATGAGATGAGGAAGTGTAATGAAATGAGGAAGTGTAATGAGATGGGGAAGTGTAATGAAATGAGGAAGTGTAATGAGATGAGGAAGTGTAATGAGATGAGGAAGTGTAATGAGATGAGGAAGTGTAATGAAATGAGGAAGTGTAATGAGATGAGGAAGTGTAATGAGATGAGGAAGTGTAATGAAATGAGGAAGTGTAATGAGATGAGGAAGTGTAATGAGATGAGGAAGTGTAATGAGATGAGGAAATGTAATGAGATGATCGAGGAAGAGATGAGGAAGTGTAATGAGATGAGGAAGTGTAATGAGATGAAGAAGTGTAATGAGATGAGGAAGTGTAATGAGATGGGGAAGTGTAATGAGATGAGGAAGTGTAATGAGATGAGGAAGTGTAATGAGATGGGGAAGTGTAATGAGATGAGGAAGTGTAATGAGATGAGGAAGTTTAATGAGATGAGGAAGTGTGATGAGATGAGGAAGTGTAATGAGATGAGGAAATGTAATGAGATGAGGAAGTGTAATGAGATGGGGAAGTGTAATGAGATGAGGAAGTGTAATGAAATGAGGAAGTTTAATGAGATGAGAAAATGTAATGAGATGAGGAAGTGTAATGAGATGAAGTGTAATGAGATGAAGAAGTGTAATGAGATGAGGAAGTGTAATGGGATGAGGAAATGTAATGAGATGGGGAAGTGTAATGAGATGAAGTGTAATGAGATGAAGAAGTGTAATGAGATGAGGAAGTGTAATGAGATGGGGAAGTGTAATGAGATGAAGTGTAATGAGATGAAGAAGTGTAATGAGATGAGGAAGTGTAATGAGATGGGGAAGTGTAATGAGATGAGGAAGTGTAATGAGCTGGGGAGGTGTAATGAGATGAGGAAGTGTAATGAGATGAGGAAGTGTAATGAGATGAAGAAGTGTAATGAGATGAGGAAGTGTAATGAGATGAGGAAGTGTAATGAGATGAGGAAGTGTAATGAGATGAGGAAGTATAATGAGATGAGGAAGTATAATGAGATGAGGAAGTGTAATGAGATGAGGAAATGTAATGAGATGGGGAAGTGTAATGAGATGAGGAAGTGTAATGTGATGAAGTGTAATGAGATGAGGAAATGTAATGAGATAGGGAAGTGTAATGAGATGAGGAAGTGTAATGAGATGAAGAAGTGTAATGAGATGAAGTGTAATGAGATCAGGAAGTGTAATGAGATGAGGAAGTGTAATGAGATGAGGAAGTGTAATGAGATGAGGAAGTGTAATGAGATGAGGAAGTGTAATGAGATGAGGAAGTGTAATGAGATGAGGAAGTGTAATGAGATGGGGAAGTGTTATGAGATGAGGAAGTGTAATGAGATGAGGAAGTGTAATGAGATGGGGAAGTGTTATGAGATGAGGAAGTGTAATGAGATGAGGAAATGTAATGAGATAGGGAAGTGTAATGAGATGAGGAAGTGTAATGAGATGAAGAAGTGTAATGAGATCAGGAAATGTAATGAGATAGGGAAGTGTAATGAGATGAGGAAGTGTAATGAGATGAGGAAGTGTAATGAGATGAGGAAGTGTAATGAGATGAGGAAATGTAATGAGATGAGGAAGTGTAATGAGATGAGGAAGTGTAATGAGATGAGGAAGTGTAATGAGATGGGGAAGTGTTATGAGATGAGGAAGTGTAATGAGATGAGGGAAGTGTAATGAAATGAGGAAGTGTAATGAGATGGGGAAGTGTAATGAAATGAGGAAGTGTAATGAGATGAGGAAGTGTAATGAGATGAGGAAGTGTAATGAGATGAGGAAGTGTAATGAAATGAGGAAGTGTAATGAGATGAGGAAGTGTAATGAGATGAGGAAGTGTAATGAAATGAGGAAGTGTAATGAGATGAGGAAGTGTAATGAGATGAGGAAGTGTAATGAGATGAGGAAGTGTAATGAGATAGGGAAATGTAATGAGATGAGGAAGTGTAATGAGATGAGGAAATGTAATGAGATAGGGAAGTGTAATGAGATGAGGAAGTGTAATGTGATGAAGTGTAATGAGATGAGGAAATGTAATGAGATGAGGAAGTGTAATGAGATGAGGAAGTGTAATGAGATGAGGAAGTGTAATGAGATGAGGAAGTGTAATGAGATGAGGATGTGTAATGAAATGAGATGAGGAAGTGTAATGAGATGAGGAAGTGTAATGAGATGAGGAAGTGTAATGCGATGAGGAAGTGTAATGAGATGATGGAGTTTGTTTGATGAGATGAGGAAATGTGATGAGATAAGGAAGTGTAATGAGATGAGGATGTGTAATGAAATGAGATGAGGAAGTGTAATGAGATGAGGAAGTGTAATGAGATGTGGAAGTGTAATGCGATGAGGAAGTGTAATGCGATGAGGAAGTGTAATGAGATGAGGAAGTGTAATGAGATGATGGAGTTTGTTTGATGAGATGAGGAAATGTGATGAGATAAGGAAGTTTGATGAGATGAGGGAGTGTAATGAGAAGAAGTGTAATGAGATGAGGAAGTGTAATGAGATGAGGAAGTGTAATGAGATGAGGAAGTGTAATGAGATGAGGAAGTGTAATGAGATAAAGTGTAATGAGATGAGGAAGTGTAATGAGATGAGGAAGTGTAATGAGATGAGGAAGTGTAATGAAATGAGGAAGTTAAATGAGATGAGGAAGTGTAATGAAATGAGGAAGTGTAATGAGATGAGGAAGTATAATGAGATGAGGAAGTATAATGAGATGAGGAAGTGTAATGAGATGAGGAAATGTAATGAGATGGGGAAGTGTAATGAGATGAGGAAGTGTAATGTGATGAAGTGTAATGAGATGAGGAAATGTAATGAGATAGGGAAGTGTAATGAGATGAGGAAGTGTAATGAGATGAAGAAGTGTAATGAGATGGTGTAATGAGATGAGGAAGTGTAATGAGATGAAGAAGTGTAATGAGATGAGGAAGTGTAATGAGATGGGGAAGTGTAATGAGATGAGGAAGTGTAATGAGATCAGGAAATGTAATGAGATAGGGAAGTGTAATGAGGTGAGGAAGTGTAATGAGATGAGGAAGTGTAATGAGATGAGGAAGTGTAATGAAATGAGGAAGTGTAATGAGATGAGGAAGTGTAATGAGATGAGGAAGTGTAATGAGATAAAGTGTAATGAGATGAGGAAGTGTAATGAGATGAGGAAGTGTAATGAGATGAGGAAGTGTAATGAAATGAGGAAGTTAAATGAGATGAGGAAGTGTAATGAAATGAGGAAGTGTAATGAGATGAGGAAGTATAATGAGATGAGGAAGTATAATGAGATGAGGAAGTGTAATGAGATGAGGAAATGTAATGAGATGGGGAAGTGTAATGAGATGAGGAAGTGTAATGTGATGAAGTGTAATGAGATGAGGAAATGTAATGAGATAGGGAAGTGTAATGAGATGAGGAAGTGTAATGAGATGAAGAAGTGTAATGAGATGAGGAAGTGTAATGAGATGAGGAAGTGTAATGAGATGAGGAAGTGTAATGAGATCAGGAAATGTAATGAGATAGGGAAGTGTAATGAGATGAGGAAGTGTAATGAGATGAGGAAGTGTAATGAGATGAGGAAGTGTAATGAGATGAGGAAGTGTAATGAAATGAGGAAGTGTAATGAGATGAGGAAGTGTAATGAGATGAGGAAGTGTAATGAAATGAGGAAGTGTAATGAGATGAGGAAGTGTAATGAGATGAGGAAGTGTAATGAGATGAGGAAGTGTAATGAGATGAGGAAGTGTAATGAGATGAGGAAGTGTAATGAGATGAGGAAATGTAATGAGATAGGGAAATGTAATGAGATGAGGAAGTGTAATGAGATGAGGAAATGTAATGAGATGGGGAAGTGTAATGAGATGAGGAAGTGTAATTTGATGAAGTGTAATGAGATGAGGAAATGTAATGAGATGAGGAAGTGTGTTGAGATGAGGAAGTGTATTGAGATGAGGAAGTGTAATGAGATGAGGAAGTGTAATGAGATGAGGATGTGTAATGAAATGAGATGAGGAAGTGTAATGAGATGAGGAAGTTTAATGAGATGAGGAAGTGTAATGAGATGTGGAAGTGTAATGCGATGAGGAAGTGTAATGCGATGAGGAAGTGTAATGAGATGAGGAAGTGTAATGAGATGATGGAGTTTGTTTGATGAGATGAGGAAATGTGATGAGATGAGGAAGTGTGATGAGATGAGGGAGTGTAATGAGAAGAAGTGTAATGAGATGAGGAAGTGTAATGAGATGAGGAAGTGTAATGAGATGAGGAAGTGTAATGAGATAAAGTGTAATGAGATGAGGAAGTGTAATGAGATGAGGAAATTTAATGAGATGAGGAAGTGTAATGAGATGAGGAAGTTAAATGAGATGAAGAGTGTAATGAGATGAAAGGACCAATCTTACATGGTTACAGGAAGTGGGAGGACCCTTACAACTGTAGTGTTATCAGATTGGTTACATGGACTATGCAAGGACTGTAGATACTGTAGTGTTATCCGATTGGTTACAGGGACTATGGGAAGTTTCTTAGATACTGTAGTTGTATCTGATTGGTTACAGGGACTATGGGAAGTTTGTAGATACTGTAGTTGTATCTGATTGGTTACAGGGACTATGGGAAGTTTGTAGATACTGTAGGAATATTTGATTGGTTACAGGGTCTATATATAATTAATTACTACACTGTTAATGTACTACATTGTTCTGTGTGTTCTTGGTTACAGGGACTATATATAATTAATTACTACACTGTAGATGTACTACATTATCCTGTGTGTTATTGGTTACAGGGACTATATATAATTAATTACTACACTGTAGATGTACTACATTGTCCTGTGTGTTATTGGTTACAGGGACTATATATAATTAATTACTACACTGTAGATGTACTACATTATCCTGTGTGTTATTGGTTACTGGGACTATATATAATTAATTACTAAACTGTAGATGTAGTACTACATTGTCCTGTGTGTTATTGGTTACAGGGACTATATATAATTAATTACTACACTGTAGATGTACTACATTGTCCTGTGTGTTATTGGTTACAGGGTCTATATATAATTAATTACTACACTGTACATGTACTACATTGTCCTGTGTGTTATTGGTTACAGGGACTATATATAATTAATTACTACACTGTAGATGTACTACATTGTCCTGTGTGATTGGTTACAGGGACTATATATAATTAATTACTACACTGTAGATGTACTACATTGTCCTGTGTGTTATTGGTTACAGGGACTATATATAATTAATTACTACACTGTAGATGTACTACATTGTCCTGTGTGTTATTGGTTACAGGGTCTATATATAATTAATTGCTACACTGTAGATGTACTACATTGTCCTGTGTGTTCTTGGTTACAGGGACTATATATAATTAATTACTACACTGTAGATGTACTACATTGTCCTGTGTGTTATTGGTTACAGGGACTATATATAATTAATTACTACACTGTAAATGTACTACATTGTCCTGTGTGTTATTGGTTACAGGGACTATATATAATTAATTACTACACTGTAGATGTACTACATTGTCCTGTGTGTTATTGGTTACAGGAGACGAGGTAGGAGGACTCAGTATCAGTGTTAGAGAAAGAGACGACATTATACAGATCTGGAATAAACAGTCCAACCTTCATGAACAGGCCACCATCATACCCAAAGTGAAGGAGCTTCTCCCCAAAGTCAACTTCACCGCAGTCTTTTATAAAGGTAGCTATGTATAGACTAATCTAGGTAGAAAGAAATCTTGGGGACACTTACATTTTGTTCATAATAAATGGGTTTCATTTAAACAGGTTTTAATTTGATGGTAAACTTTTGAAATTTGCCGTTGTAATGATCAGCACCATAAATTCCCTTTCAAATAACTTAAAGTTATCTATCATTATATGCTGAAGAAACATCATTATTCTACATCCAAGCTAACGATACTTGAATCTGAGTGTCAGTAAAATGAAAGAATTGATATAAATTGTCAATGATGTACCTTATTTTGCACCTTAATATGCTTTACATTTCTTTCCGCAAACATAATCATTTTGCTGTGATATGTCAAAAAATTACGTTCAAATGACAATCACAATTCATGTCTAGCTAGTGTGTGCTGAAATCATCAACTCAAAGGCATATAAATCTTAATACATATCTTATCAACTAAATAAACAAAAACATTGCTTTAAAACTAAAATCAAACATTGTTTTCAATTTTAACTGCATATGCTGTGATTAAAGCAGTCGTCTTCATTTGTTTACGACAATAATGTGAACCCTTAATCGAGTTCCGGTGTAGCATGGTATTTAAAAGCTCGCTTGGGATTACTTTTCAGGGTCGAAGGTCAAAGGTCAAGGTCACTGTTGCTATAAATAGAAAATTGATTTCTGTGCGATAAGTTGAGTTTCCTTGGGCCAATCAAACTCAAACTTCATACAGTGCTTCCTTATCAAAAGTGCTCACTTGGGATTGCTTTTCAGGGTCAAAGCTCAAGGTCACTATTGCTATTAATAGAAAATTGATTTCTGTGCGATAACTTGAGTTTCCTTGGGCCAATCAAACTAAATCTTCATAGCATACTTCCTTACCAAAAGTGCTCGGTTTGTATTGCTTTTCAGGGTCGAAGGTCAAAGGTCAAGGTCACTATTGCTATAATTAGAAATTCTGTTTCTATGCGATAACTTTGGTTTCCTGGGGCATATCAAACTCAAACTTCATACAGTGCTTCCTTAACAAAAGTGCATGCTTGGGATTGCTTTTCAAGGTCAAAGGTCAAGGTCACTGTTGTTATAAATAGCAAATTGGTTTCCGTGCGATAACTTCAGTTTCCTTGGGCCAATAAAACTCAAACTTTATAGAGTACTTCCTTACCAAACGTGCTCGGTTGGGATTGCTTTTCAGGGTCGAAGTTCATAGGTCAAGGTCACTGTTGCTAGTGTAGTACCTTTTCTATTTTCAAACTATTTTGCTTTGTATATATCACAAATGGCACAAAATAACACTATGTCTTGCTATATGACACATTTTTTTAGCTCACCTGGTCCAATGGACCAAGGTGAGCTTATGCCATACCGTGGCGTCCGGCTTCCGTCCGTCCGTCCGTCAACAATTGACTTCTTCTTCATAACCACTGATCAGAATTTAACTAAATTTGGCAGGAAGCATCCCTGTGTGGCTGGGATTCAAATTTATACAAATGATGGGGCTGACCCCCCAGGGGCCTGAGGGGCGGGGCCAAAAGTGTCTATTTGGCAATATTGATATTAACGACTTCTTCTCCGGAACTAAGCAATGTATGGCATATTTATTTCAGTGGTAGCATCCCTAGGTGGCTGGGATTCAAATTTATACAAATGATGGGGCTGACCCCCCAGGGGCCTGAGGGGCGGGGCCAAAAGTGCCTATTTGGCTGTATCGATTCTGCACTGAACGCATTTCATGGATTAATGCCCTATTTGCCAATAAACCGAACATTTTTAGAATTACAACAAAAGCAATGTACATGTACCCATCAAAAATGCTTATGATATATTGACATAAAAAGAAGGGCCACACATACACTTATGAGTCATCCTTGTTTCATATCACATGAAACCAGGTGAGCGATACAGGCCCTCTGGGCCTCTTGTTTTAATCTGCTTCAACATAAAATAAATACTCACCCTAAGATTACAGATATTAAAACATATAAGGAAATTTTTGGGAATTACACTTTTCACATTTCCCCCAAAATTATAAGGAAAAATTTTAAATTTCCAGACCTTTATAACATATGTCATAATAGGTAAAAGAAACCCTTAGAAAATCAATCCACAACAAGCCAATGTCATTACACACATGTATTATAATCAACAAAATAATTCACTGTATAGGAATCAATTTGGATAACAAAAAAATTCCACTTGGAACTGATACAATGCATATCCATAGCTAGCTCCTAAAAACTTATCTCCCAACTTGCTACGCAGGGGACACATCCACTTCCGTGGAATTCTTGTCTATAGAGGTAGATTACACCTCGAAAGTTTCATTCAGTGTATATGTTATCGGCACACTTGACAGCACCGCTGGAGCGTTTCACGAGTCCATATCAGCGGAGCCTTCTCTCCATCAGAATGGGATGGTGGTCCTCAAGACCAAGCTGCACCAGCAGTCATTTGATCAAACAGCGGCCACATCCAAAATCCATGTGTCCTGATATAAATACACTAGGGGGTCTGTTGATGAAGTGGGGAGAGGGGGGGGGGGGGGTTATTGGCAATAGGTTGCAGTCCCCCCAATCACTCCTTGAATACCATTGGTGTCGGTCCATCCATTTGGTTTAAGTTTTGGTGCCCTTTTTTCAGTGTGTTTGGATCCAAATTTTTAGTTTGAATGTTCATGTTGGGGGTCTTTCAACCATGGATTCAATTAATGAAAACTTTTCTATTTTTCAACATTTTTTGGACAACACTTTTTTTCAACCACAATCACTTGCTATGGAGATTCACTTCCCTGATTACATTCTTTAGGAAGTATACCAATTACAAAAAAACAACAATTTCATTTCATGTGAACATGCGCTTTTCTTTTCAGCTTTCCAAACACATCAGGCATTTGAAGGAGAGAAGAAGCTGACCTGAGCTCTGCCGCTATCCTTCCCAGGGATGAAGACATTTCAGTACGGAGATGGAATGTAGGGAACATTTTTGTGACAGCCTCTGACTGAAGTTCTGTTGGTGCTTCCTTTGAGATAATTGGAGTGGAATGCAGTGTCTCATGATAGGACAAACAGTGGGTTAAAATCGAGGTAACCTGGAATTATGTGATGATGAAGATGTTGGTATTTGTGATTGTTATTATTAAGATTTTTCAGACAGGTGTGTTATTAAGATTTGTCAGAAAGGTGTGTTATTAAGATTTTTCAGAAAGGTGTGTTATTAAGATTTGTCAGGAAGGTGTGTTATTAAGATTTGACAGAAAGGTGTGTTATTAAGATTTGTCAGACAGGTGTGTTATTAAGATTTGTCAGAAAGGTGTGTTTTTAAGATTTATCAGACAGGTGTTTTAGTAATAAGATTTGTCAGACAGGTGTTTTAGTAATAAGATTTGTCAGACAGGTGTGTTAGTAATAAGATTTGTCAGACATGTGTTAGTAATAAGATTTGTCAGAAAGGTGTGTTATTAAGATTTTTCAGACACGTATGTTAGTAATAAGATTTGTCAGACAGGTATGTGTGGGTTTGTTTTAGGAATGTAATATGTAATAAATTTCATAGTTCATGTTATGTTGATGTCTTAAATTCACAGAAAAGTTAAAAAAAATAGTGGTGTTTTCATGTTTGTTCTGCGGGGTAAAAAATCTCTAAGTTTCAATTTCTTTTGACATCTTTGATAAAAATTACCAGTGGTACCCTTTATTTCAATTCAAAATATAAAAAATTTAAGAGAAGGAAACTTTACCAGATCTATTTTTGTATGAGATAAATTATAATAAAAACATATCTTTTAACCGAACTGAAATAGAATATTATATGACGAAGAGCACATCTACATGACATTTTGGGAGAATTTCTTGTGGATGTAATAAATGCTCCCTTTGATCATCTGAAATAGAAGTGAGCAATAGAAAAGTTTCCTCAGACATTGATGGCTAGAAAGAAGATACCAATAATAACACTGGAACATACCCCCATACTTCATACCAATCATCCTTCAGTATTGTTCATACCATTTTGTCACACCTGGTCTTGTTTTGATTGAATGTCAATGTTTTAATCTTTCTAAAAGGGTCAACAAATATATATACAATGTATTATTAAGCTTTATGATAGATGGAAACAGGATTAATGAAATCTGCATCTAAAATTTGGATAAAATTTTGTCTGATTTTACATATTAGGTGAAATGTATTTTGTCTCGAAAATTATATTCCCTGAACAGCAGTGTTTCATGCACGGTATGAAAGTGAAGCACAGTAAGAATTGTGTGAAAAAGGAAGACCTTTTTTAAGTTTTGTAGCTTGGAAGGTCTTTTCAAGATCATGTACCAGGAAAGATATTTCTGAGTTCTGTTGATTGGAATGGAAGGTCTTTCTAATAGGGGTGACTATTGAGCACAATTTTACCATTGCGATAGTAATAAAAAAAAATTGCAATAGTCAGTGTTACTATTACGATAGTATTGTAATATCAACAAACTATTGTGATATTATTGCGATAGTCATTGAAACCCAAATTTCTTAAAACATTATATTTAAGTTTACTAAGTTTAGGCCAAAATATTTATCTTTTAAGTCCGTTTAAGTTTGTATAATGAGTAAAATATACTTACTATTGTAATATTCACGAAAGAGTTTCATATTTACCAGCTACATTAAAACTTCTTGATGAAAATTTTTTTAAATAAAAGATGTCATTTAGGTAATAAAATACCACTGACAAAATTATTGATACTTTTGCGATAGTCACATACTATTGCGATTGTCTAGTGCATTGCCATTTTACTATTGCGATAGAACTATTTGGGGGTACACTATCACGATGCATCGATAGTTCGATGTATTGTTACACCCTACTTTCCAAGCTGTGTAACTGAAAAGATATTTCTGAGTTCTGTTGATTGGAATAGAAGATCTTTCCGAGTTATGTAACTTAGAAGGTCTTTCTTAAATAAAGAATAGAGTATGTTTGATATCTGTGATATTTGTAATGAATTAGTAAACATTTATATTTTATTACCATGAAAATTATATTTTGCTTTTAATGTAAGATTTGTTTCATTAAAAGTGGTAAGACTATATATGTTAAACTATGTTTTTTCTGTTGCTGAAAAAGAAGATTTAGTTTTAATTGGAAACCCTGTATAGAAACTCAAACCTTGCTTTAAAGTTAATGAATTGTTATCCTTTTCTATATAAAGTAAATGAATGGTATTCCCTTTCAATATATTGGTATATAATGGGACTATTGTTTATCAGACTCTGTAGTCATGTTGATGTGAACACTATCGTTAAATTCTTAACTTGAGAAAAAGTATAGAAACAGGAAAATGTTTTGGAGATGATCAGTATAATACAGTCGACCCTCGTTATCTCAAACTTGTATAACTCGAATACCTGTTTAATTCCAAGTATTTTGTCGATCCGGACCAAACTTTACAATGGCATTCAAACTCGTGTATTAAACTTGAATGCTTGGTTAACTGGAAGTTTTACCGTGGTCCTGTCGACTTTGAGATAATGAGGTTCAAAACTATAATTTTTTTATGAGGTACTTTGGTGTAATATTTAGAACACAGCTTGAAAACTATCCTTTATAAAATGACGTTTGATATTTCACATCCAAATGTTGTCGTGGATGAACATGTGTCTATGTACACCTAAAACATGAACAGTTATACCGTAAGTCTTTGACGCCTAGACAATATTTGTGTTTTGGGGATTGTTTTATCATGCATTTATCTTTCTAAATTAATTTCTGAAATTTTCAGATGAACAAGTTTATATACATAATATTGTATTATATTTGAATTCCATTACCAGACAAGCATGTCTGAATCACAGTTGTTTCTTTTTTCGCTTTTTTTAATTTTTCAACTCTATGTGAATTTTTAATTTGAAATCCTTCTGAAACTTTTCTATTGATTGGTGTAGAAATCCCCATTAAAAGTCATTTCTCCAATGCCTCTAGAAATCCCAAAACAAGTTTATTTTTTGGCTCAATTAGAAATCCCCACCAAAAATTCATTTCATTTAATATTTACTAAGAACTCACTCTAAAATGTCATGGTATCATTTAGAAGTTTTACAAAATAAATAAACCTACAAATAGATTTCTGTTAGTGTGATGTTTGACTCCGAAATCTTTAATCACTGCTTTCTCCAGGTGATATGCTCTCAACGTGTCTTCTCATAGTGACTTACCCTCGTACTGTATCATACAGCTGTATAGAGTAGAGTCGGTGGGTTATGTTGTGAGAACACAAGTCTAACTTACAATATGTTATTTTGAATGGTTTATATAAAAAGCCAAATAGGGAGGAAATCTCTGAAATCAGGGAGAATACATGTACTGAAAAACTTTCCTGCCAACTACAGTTGATGTGGTGGTGATTCTATTCAAAACAACCACAGATACATGCATTCTTTTTTCATGAACTATTTAAATTCACCTCCATGTGCATTGTACATCTATTAGCTGTAATAGTTAGCTAGAGGCACGGTGACCTAGTGGTAGGATGCTGGGTTCGTGATCGAAGGGTAGGGAACTGGAGTCCTGGCCACAGCACTTGTGTTGTATCCTTGAGCAAGATACTTTATTCTGCTTTCTCCAGTCTACTCAGATGTAAATGGGTACGTGGTTGGGCCATGCTAGAAATTGTAGAATGCTAGCAATAGCTGCGAGTGCCAAAATGGCAGCACCGGTTGTATGCTCCCCAGGGAGTTTTTGAAAAGGATATTGGCTCGTTGCTAAGGCATGATAATCACGGATAATAATTTGTGAACCGCTTTGAGACGACCTTTATATGGATTTATATCACATCTATTCTTTATCAACAAAGTGTTTTCTTATGCATTGATTAATAATGTTGAATCCTGTTACCACTGACACATCAGCCAACGAAAAAGAATATTTTGTCAAAACCACCCCCACCCACCCATCCTAATGCAAATATGTGTGATTCCATAATCGCATTACATATAAATGTTTATGAAAATCTTATATCATCAATTTATATCTTTAATATCATCGTCTTTAAATATTAGAATCATATCGCAACTCATTATCGCAACTCATCATCGTTATGCATTCATTGACCAGTAGGAGTACTCATTAAGTGTTTGATTTCTTTACAGCTTGGAAGATTGTCATGGAAATGTTATTCTCAAATTCATTTTTCGTATCTATGCATTCCTTGCCTTTAGTAGAATCATTCCTGTATTAATTGACAAAGAGAAAGTCAGGTACATGTGACCTTGGTTTCATTTCACGCTTTCATCCTCATCTACAGATGGTGACTAATACTTATATATGTAAATAAACACTTTAATGCTTAGTTTTGTGGAAAAGATATGAAAATATACTTAGATTCAGACCATTTTAGCTAACAGAGAAAAATATTAATGTTATTTTTATAAAAAGGTGGCCCTAATTAGTATTGGAGGATTGATTGAATCACTGTATTAAGATTTAGTGAGAAAAATTTTATACAACAGGACAAGTAAGTTATTATTTGTACCTCATCAAAGGAAACTTGATGTATACCTCACATATACAGACACGGTATAGCCTGACAATAAAGGGCAGTAACTCCTTTCATCTAGTCATGTTCAAGTTGCCTGTCTCTTTGGGAAAAGAAGCAAAATGTTTCAATTTTTTTCCCGAGGTTTCCAGTATCATAGACTTATCCTTAACTTAGTACTAATTTGAATTTTAATAAAACCTATGCTTATAAGAGTAGCCATACTAAAAGAACTTGATATCATATTCTGCAAAAAAGCAGCAATTACATGTCACATTCAGACATGGAATTTTAACAGATAGGGAATATGATGTATATTACAATGTTGGTTACAAGATATAGTTGTAAAACATTTAAACTATTTGTAAAATGTTATTTTAATCTTTTAATATTTACAAGAATATGAGATCAAAACTCTTAATTTGGTCATTTCGAGTTAATTTTATATGAGAGTAATTTTGTTTTTCAAAAAATGTTTTTGGAGTAAATCTACGTATGATTTGGTTAAAAGATTGTATTTTAAAGTTCAATGTTGATACTACATGCTGAGCTACTAATAGCTTTACAGGAATCGTCAGTGGGTTTAAAGTAGACTGGATACGCATATAAAGATTGTTCAATTAGAAAATCATTGGAAAAAGTGGGAAAACATTGTAATTGTATTTAAGATGTTTCATTTGTGTTTTTTATGCTTTTTATGTACAATCTTGTCTGTTTACTTCTTTTTGTATTTTATTTCATTCAGCTGGTACATGTATATTGTTTACCAAAGTTTTATGCAAATTCAGCTAAGTATTGTTCCAGATTTTTGGTCCTTATAGTGTATAAAAAACATATTCATTAGTTTTATCTGTTTTTTACCGTACATTTGGGTTTCCTTTTAATGGCGTCTTGCCTGCCATTCACCAGTCTAGTTTGTTCTTTTTATCTTATAATCTTCTGACATATCGGACAATCAACCTTGGCTAAGGACTGATAGTGGAAACAGCAAATTAACATTTGGGTCAGATTAACTTGTTAAAGTTAACTGGTGTACAGCTCTGATATAACATGTCTGGTGATTCGAAAGGACATTATTTTTGAAGTGTCCCTGATTGATTTTCATATCATAGTACCAAAGTTACCTGTTTGCAGATTCAGAGATCATAATTCTTAACATGTCAAGGTCACCACTGTTGAAAGGTCAAGGTAACAAGTCACAATATTATCAAGGTCACCAGTATAAAAGATGTCAAAATCACCAGTACAAAGATGTCAAGGTCACTAGCATAAAAAATATCAAGGTCACCAGTATAAAGATTTCAAGGTTTTGTTAGGGCGGCGGTGGCCAAGTGGTTAAAGTGTTCCGACATGCTGCCACTACCCCTCCACCTCTGGGTTGCAAGTTTGAAACATACTTGGGGCAGTTGTCAGGTACTGACCATAGGTTGGTGGTTTTTCTCTGGGTACCTCCGTCTCCAAAATCTAGCACATCCTTAAATGACCCTGACTGTTAATAGGACGTAAAACAAAAATTAACGAAATTAAATGTTTTGTTAGTTTTCCAATTTTCATTCTTTGCAGATTCAATTTTTTTCTGGCAATAATCTACTAGATAGGTGAAAGTCAATAGCTTTATAATGCTACATGCAAACTTGTAATGTAGAATTGTCCTCGGGACGCGGAGGGGTTGCTGTGTCCAAGGATAGGGAGGGGTTGTTGTGTCCTAGGATAAAAATGGGTGGGTGGGTTATGTCCTAAGACAGGAAGGGGTTGTTGTGTACTAGGACAGGGAGGGATTGTTGTGTCCTAGGACAGGAAGGGGTTATTGTGTGCTAGGACAGGGAGGGGTTATTGTGTACTAGGACAGGAAGGGGTTGTTTTGTCCTAGGACAGGAAGAGGTTGTTTTGTCCTAGGACAGGAAGGGGTTATTTTGTCCTAGGACAGGAAGGGGTTGTTTTGTCCTAGGACAGGAAGGGGTTGTTTTGTCCTAGGACAGGAAGGGGTTGTTTTGTCGTAGGACAGGAAGGGGTTGTTTTGTCCTAGGACAGGAAGGGGTTGTTTTGTCCTTGGACTGGAAGGGGTTGTTGTGTACTAGGACAGGGAGGGATTGTTGTGTCCTAGGACAGGAAGGGGTTGTTGTGTACTAGGACAGGGAGGGATTGTTGTGTCCTAGGACAGGGATGGGTTGTTGTGTCCTAGGACAGGGAGGGGTTGTTGTGTACTAGGACAGGGAGGGATTGTTGTGTCCTAGGACAAGAAGGGGTTATTATGTGCTCTGCTTCTGTTTTCCAGCTTCTCTTTAATAAGGAAAACAATTTTATAATGCTGTTTCTATCTTTTTAGTATATTTTGGTTTTGTATTGTTCACTTACTGAGGCAGTATTTGTTTTTATTGGGTTTTGTATTTGTTTTGTGATACTTTTAGTTTTGATGCATTACTGATGTTCATGCTAAAGAAATCCAGATTGTTGTATTTGTTAATGTATTATGTTGTAGTGGTGCTCCATACCCAGGGTATTATAAACACTAGCTTCAGGAAACCGCATTACAGATGTCAACTGTGGTCATTGATTCTTATACACGATTTCTATTAATTTGAGTGGAATTCAAATTAATCTGAATATGTAGCTGTTGTCAACAAAGAAAGTAGTGGGTTATTGTGTGATCAATCAATGATAGAGATATAAATATATATAATATATGAAGTTTCTCAGCAATCACGTTACTGATCCTGAAATCACGTTACTGATCCTGAAATCACGTTACTGATCCTGAAATCACGTGCCTGATCCGCAAATCACATGACTGATCCGCCAATCACATGACTGATCCGCCAATCACATGACTGATCCGCCAATCACGTGACTGATCCGCCAATCAGATGACTGATCCGCCAATCACGTGACTGATCCGCCAATCAGATGACTGATCCGCCAATCACGTGACTGATCCTCCAATCAGATGGGCTATATGGCTATCCCGAGTATAAGGAACAGCTTGTGAGAGAGTTTGTGTTAATTACGCAGTGTCAGATTTATTGGTATTGTACATGTGTCTAGGTGTAGTTTATATGTGTGTTGTAAGTGTTGTTGACACTATTGATGACGATACATATTATTGTGAATCTAAATAACCTATTAAAGATAACCAAGCTGTACAAAAATGTATTGTATTTGTTTATATGTATCAAAACATTGTTAAAGGCAACACAAACATTTAACCAGTGGATAACACAGATACATAATCAGGAAATACCAAATACGTAACCAGGGATACTACAGATACATAACCAGTGGTACCAAAGATACGAAACCAGTGATACGACAGAACTGTAACCAGTGGAAACCACAGATACGTAACCAGGAGATACCACAGATACGTAACCAGGGATACTACAGATACATAGCCAGGGTTACCACAGATACGTAACCAGGGATACTACAGATACATAACCAGTGGTACCAAAGAAACGAAACCAGTGATACGACAGAACTGTAACCAGTGGAAACCACAGATACGTAACCAGGAGATACCACAGATACGTAACCAGGGATACTACAGATACATAACCAGTGGTACCAAAGATACGTAACCAGTGAAACGACAGAACTGTAATCAGTGGAAACCACAGATACGTAACCAGGAGATACCACAGATACGTAACCAGGGATACTACAGATACATAGCCAGGGTTACCACAGATACGTAACCAGGGATACCACAGATACGTAACCAGGGATACCACAGATACATAATCAGAGAATACAATAGATATGTAACCAAGGATACCACAGATACGTAACCAGTGGATACCACAGATATGTAACCAGTGAATACCACAGATACGTTACCATTGGATACCACAGATATGTAACCAGTGGATACCACAGATATGTAACCAGGATACCGCAGATACTTAACCAGTGTATACCACAGATGTGTAACCAGTGTATACCACAGATATGTAACCAGTGGATACCACAAATAGATGGTGTTCTAACAGTCCCCACCCTTCCCTACACTTCACCTCAACATTCCAATCCCTCCCCTCCCCCGATCACCCATTCCCTTCCCATACACTTGCATCTACAGCCCTATTCCCCCCTCACATGGCTATCCCCCTCCCAAGCGCCCCTGCTATGCCCAACCCCTCTATCCCCCTCCCCAGCCCAACCCGTCTATCCCCCTCCCATTCCAACCCGTCTATCCCCCAACCCAGGCTATCCTCCCTCCCCAGCTCCACACTGCGTATATCGTCAAAGTGCCTTTGTTGAGGGATATATGTATGATTGGTAGTCTGACAGGTGAGAAATTTAGAACTCGTGGTGATTTACTTTTGAAGTGGAAGAAATTGATGGTAACTAGCTTCAGGAAGAACAAATAAAAGTGTAAAAATGTGGCTGATGTTGATCAAGAGTATTTGAGTTCAGCATATCTGGGTCTGGAGAAGAAGATTGTTGAAATTTTTGTCAATTTGAGCCCCTCCCCATGGCCCCGGGGTAGGGCTAGAGTCAAACTTCTTCCAAAGTCAAACCAATATCTCTTGGTTATAAGCTTGAAATATTTTCAAAGGAAAAGAAACAAATTATGCCCTAAAGTGTAATTTCCCAATATAATCTATAGTAAACCCCCCCCCCTGGGGAGGGGTGAAGTCTTGGGGTATGAGATTCACAATTTTGATAAAGCACCTTAAGACCGTTGAATTTATGAAGAGTATTTGATTCTGGCATATCTGGGTCTGGATAAGAAGATTTCTGAAGTTTTTACTAACTTGGCCCCTAGAGGTTAGGACCATATAATTAACAATTTTGGTATATCTTTGGCCAGGGAAGGTTTCTGCCAAATTTTCATTCCAATCTGTTCAGGGGTTTTTGAGAAGTTGAAATTGTTAATTATTTACGGCCGACGACGGACAAAAGACCAAAAGACGATTAGAATAGGTCACTTGAGACTTTGTCTAAGGTGACCTAAAAAATTTGAGATCCCTCTTCCATTCCGATATACAAATATCCATGACTTTAGAAGTGACATGGCTACAACATTAAATGAAGTTTCTTATTCACAGCATTCCTTAGTATAGAGACGATTACACATGCTAACAGGATGGCCCTAGGGATTTACCCCATCCTTGAAGACTTACTCCCTTGGCTGTAACCCTTCATACATCGTAAACATAATAAATGATATAATTACGGAGTAAAGATAATGGATTAATGCACATTCGTTATCAGGATGGCCCTACTTTGTAGGTCTGGCACTTCTTCCGGAGACTTAGACCTTTGATCAAAACTGCATCTGAACAGTTGATATACATGTATCACAGACTTTGATAGCAATCTAATTATGTGATAACAATGTATAAAAAAAATTAGCATAAAGAGACAAGCAGCAATCGTATAATAGAATATTAACAGGATACCCTAGCCACACCCCTAAGTACTTTTTTCTGGGTCAAAAACCATTGAGATGCTCACCCTTCATATCCATAGACTCGTAAATAATTCCTTATGAACTGTGAGGAATATACAGATGCTACGTTTTAAACAATATACCTGGAAAGTCACAGGAACTCTCCCAACCCTTGGGGACCTCGGTCATAATTCTAGAAGGCTCGAGATCCTCGCATCATTGCATTTGTAATTACTTCATCTACATGACCTTATGATCTTAGAATCGATCGTGTGTATTTCTAAGAATCGTAGTCTGGGCGGATCGCTAGGAACTTAACAAATCGTTAACATTTTACAAACAGCATATCCTTTTATAAATTTTACTCGGATCACAACTTGGACACAGTCGAGATCCCCATCCCGTAATCATATGTAATATTGTTAACGTTGGGTGTGTAACGTGATAACCGCACACACGTAGGCCTACTAACGGCCTTTCGGTTAGCCCCAACCCTTTGGTGGTAACATTGTAGTGTAGCCTATTCTATTGCTGCATGCCTGTGTTTTGGTGCATATACATGTCTACTATCGCCAGGATAGACTCGTGTTTACCTAGTCCGAAGGGTTCTGACTCTCTGACCCGCTAAATATTTTGACGACGGGCGGCTGCAAGAGTCAGAATTCCTCCTTAGTTAAAAAGTGGAAATTTTACAAACCCTTGCACAGGTCACTGTTTAAGCTGTGTTTTATGATATGAAACATTTTCGATCACATGTAAATTAAGTATCGATGGAAAGAACAGATATTTTTCTACTAACCTACACATTTAATCAAGTCACAGGAGGTCGTAAACTAACTGTTTCAACCCATTTCTAAAAAAAGAACCAGTTTCCCGACATCTGTTTGAAAATGGCCGCGCGTCGCGAGATCCCGTGAGAATTACGCTTGACCTATCTAATTTTGATCACGTGATGTTAGGCGGCGGCCATTTTCAAACAGATGTCAGGAGGAATTCTGACTCTCGCAGCCGCCCGTCGTCAAAATATTTAGCGGGTCAGAGAGTCAGAACCCTTCGGACTAGTGTTTACCATACATTTCAATGTGAATAATTTTCAATGGTTGCTAAGTTATACAGGCCCTCGTGGCCTCTTGTTTAAAGTTTCGATTTCATTGCATACATTAAATGCAGAGGATATTTAACGTAACTTCGAAAATAAAATCAGAGATAAAATTTTATAAAGCGGGGCAAGAGATGCGATTTCTATATGAATAAGGCCGCCTGCGGTTTGACAATGACGTAACGACTCGTTGAGTTGATAATGATGTCTGTATATTTATTTGGTGTATTGTCTAGTCATAGACGTAACACTATTGTCCCCTGGAAACGACGCTGGACTCTAAACCGAAAGTGACAATAACTAGAAACGGTAACGGGATCCTGGAATCCTGGTTTTCCCTAAAAATTCTATATTTAAAGCAGCCTTAACATAGCTACCGTGCAATATTTCAAGCATGGAAATTTCCATCTTATAACGATCTGTTTCATTTGCAAGCCAACTTAACCCTATATACTATGTATAATTTATGAATAAATTATATTTGAAATATCAATCTATTTTGTTTTGTATGTAATATAAATCTATAAAGCTATGGTGTGTATATACAGAATTTCTCCCCCATATGACTGACATCGTCCCTAAACACTGTGTCGAGTGTGGTCACACGTACGTAAACATTTCATCAGCTTCCTGTACCTGTGACGTAAGCATATCGTCTATAATCCAGCACGTGTTGCTTGGAAAACCCAAGACAGAGCTGTTTGTAAACATTCAAGGCAGAGCATACTAGACATGTAAGTAAAGTGCATGCATTGTATCTGTATTAACCTTGCATCAGTTTGATAAGTAATCGTTAATGCATCTTCGTTACTTATTTGTACAAGTTTTGATGGTATGTATACTTACTGTAGGTACAATAATTATTAACAATAATTTATTCCATAACAATATGTTAAGAATGAGAAAAAGGTAAGCGCTTTTGATTTTGATTTCTTACCAATCCTCAATTTTTGCTACATAAGAATTGTAAAACAAGTAATTCTAGTATATTATAAAGCACAGCGTGCTATAGCAAAACTGTAGAGCATTATATTTGCATTATAAGAATGAATTGTAGAACATCAGATTGTATAAATAATTGTAGAATTGTAGAGTATTATATCTGCTTTATTAGGACTGTAGAAAAACGGATTTTATAAAAGAATTGTAGCGGAGGGGGTAATGTTTACTATAGTTTATATAGGGAAATAACACTTTTGGGTATATTTTGTCCATTTCAGGTAGGAAATTATTCCTACTTTGACACAATCATCCTTGGAGAAAGATGAAATCAAACTGTAAATTTGGATTCCTGCCCCTACCCAAGGGGAATAGGGCAGGGCCCCAAAGGGAAAACTTTCCTAAATTCTAAAACATTTTTTCTCCATATTCAGAGGTACTACAGCCTATTTCTCTACATGGATAGAAAGATCATCATGGGCTTTGTTTCATTTGTAAATTTGTTTTATAAGAATTGCAGAACATGGGAATCTATGACACAATTTACTTGTAGAACATTCTAGAAGCTTTGGTCGATTTTAGAATTGTAGTAGAGCACGTTAGTTAATTTGTAGATCATTTTTAGGTCACCTGAGATTCCAATCACTTTCCGTCCGTCGTCGTGCGTCGTGCGTAAACTTTTTATATTTTCGACTTCTCCAGAACCAGTTGATGGAATCTTTTCAAACTTGGCCGAAATGATCCTTAGTTGATGAGAATACAGATATGTAAAATTGGGATTCCTGCCCCTCCACAGGGGCTAGGGGTGGGGGGCTCCAAAGGGAAAATTATCATAAATTTCAAAAATCTTCTTCTCCAGACACAGAGGTACTATAGCCTATTTCTCTACATGGATAGAAAATTCACCAGGGGCTTTGTTTAATGTGTAAATTTCAGTACCCCCGGGCTTTCCGTTCTTCTTCGGGGAGCGGGTAAAGTTTACTATAATTTATATAGAGAAATAACACTTTTGGGTATATTTTGTCCATTTCAAGTAGGAAATTATTCCTACTTTGACACAATTATCCTTGGAGTAAAATTGAATAAAACTGTAAAATTTGGATTCCTGCCCCTACCCAAAGGGACCAGGGCGGAGCCCCAAAGGGAACATTATCATAAATTTCAAAAATCTACTTCTCCGGACACAGAAGTACTATAGCCTAGTTCTCTACATGGATAGAAAGATCATCAACCAGCGGGCTATCCGTTCCCCCTCGAGGAGGGGGTAATGTTTACTATAGTTTATATAGGGAAATAACACTTTTGGGTATATTTTGTCCATTTCAAGTAGGAAATTATTTCCTACTTTGACACAATCATCCTTGGAGAAAGATGAAATCAAACTGTAAATTTGGATTCCTGCCCCTACTCAAGGGGAATAGGGCAGGGCCTCAAAGGGAAAACTTTCCTAAATTCTAAAACATTTTTTCTCCATATTCAGAGGTACTACAGCCTATTTCTCTACATGGATAGAAAGATCATCATGGGCTTTGTTTAGGGAAATAACACTTTTAGGTATATTTTGTCCATTTTAAGTAATAAAGTATTCCTACTTTGTCACAATCATCCTTTGAGAAAGATGGAATCAAACTGTAAAATTGGGATTTCTTAGCTGATTTCAGCGGTCAGAACACCGACACTCGGCTATTGTACTCTTTGCAAACAAACTTAGCATATATCATTCATACCAAACTGATGAATCTTATTCCTAATGTTTACTATAGTTTATATTGAGAAATAACACTTTTGGGTATATTTTGTCCATATTCTTTGAGGAAACTATTCCTACTTCGTGACAATAATTTCAAAAGTTTTATAATTCTTTTCCTGTAATGGTATGAAAAATGTTATATTTCACCTAGTTAACATGTTGATTTCATCATTAATTTAAAATTGACCTACCATATCTTTACCATTACTCAGGTGACCGCTGAGGCCCTTGGGCCTCTTGTATAATCTTCATATCTATTGTACTTACATCGTTGGACACCAACGGTACACTTCTCTGACGTTTGCATATGTAAACGTAACTATGCAAACGTCAAAGAAGTATACTATGGGTTTCCGACGATGTTGTACTTACAACATTCTGTATTGTACGTAGAAACATTTTATAAATCTAATAATTGCCGTTCGAAGAACATTCTGTAATCTTTATAAAAATGTGCGTAGAAACATTTTATAAATATTGTACGAGAAGCATTCTATAATCTTTATAACAATTGTACGAGAAACATTCTTAAGAATGATGCGAAGAAAGATTTTTTTTAATTTATAAATATTGAACGAAGAATAACCTATAAACGTATAGTGTACCTATATAACACAGGTTACCAACAGGCCACATGGCCCTTATGATTTTCAGTCCACAGACAAATGATATAATATCGTTGACTTATAACGGACACAAGAAATTCGACTTGAGCACATTAATAATGAACATATTGTTTTGTCTGTAGCGAGACTAGACCCATCATAGTAATACTTAAATTCCATATCGTGTGAAAATTATCACACCCTCTCAACCCATTCCCCTTGCCTTTCCTCCTACATACTTTATCCCTTCTACTCTCTTTCCTTTCTTTTCTCGTCCACCGAAGGTCGTAAGGCCATGCGAGGACGTAAAACTCTCAAAATAAATAAATAAATAAATAATAAATAAAATTATCAATAACGCAGTTCCCCATTGCTTTGATCTTGTACTCACGCAATATGTCTTCACACGTGAAATTCACGTGAAAATGTGGTGCTTAGTGTTATGTACGTGTCCAACTAAACGCAATTATAAATAGATGTATCACGTGTTGCCGGGCGTCCACCCTCTCCGGTACAGTAATAGGATATCCGTGCATTGTCATCACTTTTACTCGTAATACAGTGACACACCAATTGATTACGTATATACATGTTACCGTATATATATACAAGGTGGTTGTAAGCAGTAACATAACGCTCCAACATATCACGTTTACGCGTCTGAATAATTTCTTGTTTTTTTTTTGTTTTCTAGATTAAAAAAGTGGATATAAAGAAAATACAAAAAGAGTATGGTAATTGAGTGCTCCTGTGGAAACGACCAGACGAAGGATCTCCATGACTACGGGGAATTAGGTGTATATTGCAAACGTTGCGATACAGAATGGCTGTCCGATGGGACCTCCAACCCGGGCCTAAACTCCATGGGAGATGAAGAGGCAGTGTCATCTCTTCAGGTATATAAATCACGTCAGTATTTTCGGTATGACCTACACGAGAACAACGTCCTGCTTGTACAAAGTTCGCGTAAGCGAATATTCGACATAAACCAACTGGATGTCGGGGACCACATCGCCTTCAGCCGTCCCTATGTGGTATGGCACCACTGTATCGTGACTTGCGTGTACGCCAACGACAATACACTAAAGGTGATCAACTGGCAGACCGGTGACGGCTGCATTCGTATCCGAGAGCAACTCATCGACGTGTCTAAGGAATATGGAGATCTATACAAGATCGAATACCCCCGAAATGTACTGGTAGCTAACCCTTCGCGTCTCGTGGTAGCAAGAGCCAGGTCGAGGCTGATGGAAACGGGCTTTCATGTATTCCGTGACAATTGTGAGTGCTTCGCTACATTTTGCAAAACGGGCATCAGCAAAAGTCACCAGTACATATGGCTGGTAGCAAAGGCTTGGGAATGGCTATTGCACGTGAACGTAGCGGTAATCAAGACAGGTTTGTCTATTCTGGTTAGACTCGCTACCAAAGTCGTTGGACCAGTAGTGGTTGTGATTGTCGAAGGTCTGATTCTTACTTCCGATATCGCAAAGGCGTATAGGGAGCGAAGAAATGGCAACTTGTCTCGTAACGAGTACGCGAAATTCGCCATCAGGCGAATGGTGGAAGGAACTGTTACCATAGCTTTAACGATAGGCGGGATATTTCTGGCATTAGCTATTTGTCATACCGGAGTTATCCTACCATGTCTAGTTGCGGGCGCGTGCGGAGTGGCTGGGATGACTGTCGGAAAAGTTGGCGGTACTTTTCTTGGAAACTTCATCGGAAGGGCAATAACCACGTGCTTCAAGACGGATGACAGAGTGGTGGAAAAAATAACCGACTTGGTACCAGGAGATCACGTGGTCATGTCTAGGTGGGCCTTACATCCACGTTGCCATGGTATTCTGGTTGAACACGACAGCCAATCAAACATCAGGGTCATTCGGAACACGTACAAATACGGAGTTGTGGACGAGTGGCTACCTTTTGAAAAACCACTATATCTGGTGACGCACATAAAGGAAAGATGCTTTCCGAATGAGACGGTGGTCATAAGAGCGAAGGAACAGTTGGGGGCTTTGCGTTATAACCTTGCTACTCACAACTGTAAGACTTTCGCAAATTGGTGCAAAAGACGTAATTAAAAACACTCAGCGATGATTGAATACGTTCATGTATGGGAATCTACTGTAGGAACCGTTTCCTTCTCTGCTTGGAAAAACAGTTTTTGATCACGGTGAACTCGACAATGAATGTTTCCGCATACGATAGGTATATTAGCACGGACTTAGATCACTTTCCTTGAACTCTGGACAATTTTAATGAAAAGGATTCCCCAGAATATATAGCTTTTCGACAGCAATCAATGTCCCATGATGACTGAGGTGGGGTATTTTTTCCAGTTCACATACTTTCTCGTGTGTTCTCGCACCGGTGACGTACACCAGGCATATATTTCGTACGCCAAAGAGGCAGTTTCCTTTCCCTCTAATCTAATTCCGTTGTGTATTAGTACTTGTACGTTGACTTCTACTTGATGATTTCTGTCAACCTCACCAAGAGACGAGAGCTTCACAAATGATAAGCGCGGGTATAATAGAACTCTCCATTTATTCCCGACACATTTTTTGTTTAATGATGTCGTCTTCAAATTGAACCACCAAATAAATGTATCCTGAAAAGTGATTTTAGTGTTCCAGCTAGATTAGTATGTAAACTATGGGCAACGAGAACGTAATGCAAGAAGAAGACGCTTTTCTTCTGAGGAAACAGTTGTGTCTGCAATTTTTAAGGTTAGTGAAAGATGGAAGACGTGGGGGGGGGGGGGGGGGGGGGCGTGTGAAGGGCGATAACTCCAACCGAGAGACACTTTACATTGTCTAGGTCGCCAATGTGACATTGAATGAGCCAATATGTTCCTTTAAAATTGCCACAAACGAAGATCTATGAAGGGATTCAGACATTTAATGTTGAAAGTTAGTCCATTACCTTCTCCAAGCATACGTCACACAGCAGTACGTTAACCAACGAAACAGGCGTATTATTAAAACTGAATACAGTTTGACATCTATTGGCGGATTTATAAAAGTAGTGCGTTGACCTACAGTCTGGACAATAGCGACAATTACCAACTGGTAACATACATACATGACACGTGTTAAGTTGTGAATTCTTAGAATAAATTATTTGCATTCGAAATACTTGTGACGTGTCATAATTATGTATGTTGATAACATTTCATCTAGATTTCCCGTATTAATGATTGAAATGATTAATCTGTTTATTGGTTTTTAGAATGCTAAAACAGGTTAAAAGTACTGCAAATTAATTCATCGTCCCGATAAGTTTTCTATATAAATAGGGCTCCACTCTGTAGGACGATTTACATTACTGCTGTTGAGAGTTGGAAAATCATATTTGCTACTGTTTTACGTATGCAGACATTTATTTATTTGTTGATGTTGTCATGTTATTTATATATTTACTGCAATTGTTATGAATTTGTTTCTGAATAAATGATTATTGAATCTGACAATATGTACGAGTTTTACTTTATAAAATATGCGTATGGAATCGTCCGGCATCTAGTCATATCCTTGTGGTTTTTAATAGTAAGTGAATGACCTTGAGTCCTTGACCCACTTTCAAGGCCACGGGGATTAAAAAAATCAAAATCTGAAAACTTCTTCCCAATAGCCAAAGGCCCAGTGTACTGATATATCGGACCAGTAGCATGCTAGGATGACGTGCTACGAAGTTTGTTCAAAGGAATGTGGACTTGGATCACTTTTAAGGTAATAAGGGTCAAAAAGCCCGGGGTATGAATATTGAGCTAGTACGTAGCATACAAAAATGGAAGGCTATGGAATCAGATTTTCCAACTCAATGTCATTGATTAATGGTGTCGTACGTTCAAATTTAAAAGATTTTTTTTAAAAATAATAAATACTTTGCCTTGAGCTGTATTTGAGTCCACTTTGAAGATTAAATTGGGGTAAAAAAGCAGGTGAGCCATTCATACCCGTTATAAAAAGCATTTATTTCCGATTAGGTATCCATCGGAAAAATTAATTTGATCATGTGGAAAAGACTAATATAGGCTTTACCTGTTGTCTTATCCATTTATTGATACTGATGTTTACTAATTCTTTTATTTTCTTGTTAATTGTTTAAAGTAACAATAATAAAATATTTTAAAATGAAAATGTGGTCAAATGTTGAAAACAACCATTCTCAGGAGCGACGGTAAATGCGATACTCGGTCGTTATGATTTGTGACAAAGCAGTCACTGAAAGTGATGGGTGCTCCACAAAATTGTTTGACATGTTTTTTTCATGAGACTTCTTATCAATGTACCCAGTTTCATCATCGTACTTTAAATGTACGCAAAGCTATGTTCCAGACATAGGGTTTTAACTCTAGATCGATCGTTAATGGTTATAAGGTGAGCCTTGGACTCTGTACACTCCGCGCGTCATAGTGTAACTAGAACACTCTCGTCGGGAAGGGACCTGCTATAGTTATAAGATATAAAATACAAACCTGCCCTTTGATCCGATTGACCTTTGGGTTTGGATGTGACCAAGATTTACATGGCGGGTGTCGTTGATAAAGCAAAAGACGCTTACTCTTCCGGAACACCTGGTCTTATTCTCTTGTATTTTTACGAGGGTCTCCATGTAAATCTTTCCCTTTGTTCATATTTTGCTTTTGGTGAAATAAATTTTGAGTAAGGATTATGGTTTTGTTGACGCTACGGTATTCTCTGATTGTTTTGTCATTTGACATAGCCTTGTTTGATTTTGACAAACTTTGCTTCATAAAATGTTGAGTCAATTAATAAATAATATTATATTGACATTTGTCCCAATAACAATGAGGTTTGGTCGGTTGCAAATCTTGTTTGATTTTTATCAACTTTCCATCATAATGTCATAACAAAATGTTTATCAGAAAACAAAATAGCACGAAACGACGGACGGGCGAAGCCGTAACTATACAATAATGTCATAACAAAATGACGTTAAAATATGTTCCCCGAGAATAAAGGTAAAATGGGTATTTTTGTATTGCAGGTAAAGAAAAATACTATACCCAGATGTCTGTGATCCTGAAGTACCCTCGATTTCAATAAGTTAATTATGAATGTGTATGAACTATTTGCGTCGGACCACGGAATTAGATTAGGTCAGAAACATCTCTGATTAGGTCAACGTCTAAGTCTTCAATTAAAATAGGTAACAGACGAATACAATATATGCCATAATTAAAAGCAGAGACATATATACATAATGTATAGCTTGGAGCCGTGCTCATAGCCTCAAAAACCTAATAATGTATTATAATAATTGTAATGTAATGTTAGTTTTTATACGGCTACGGTAAATGGGTTACAAGTATTCAATTAGTATGAACTATTGTATTCGTCTGTAATCTACTATTTAAAACAAAAGCCCAAACAAACACATTCGTTTCCTCAAGCACCTGTGTTACGTACAAGTACGTAGCTATGGCTAGCATCCCAAGCAGTCCCCTACGACAAAAACCGAAGGTTTCCGACTGGCAAAGTAGGCAGTGACGTCATAAATACCAACTAAAGACCTGATAAGTTCTCCTATATTTAATATAGTCATAATTGCCGTAATAAGAAAATTTAAATCAGTATAGTAAGAGAATGTTGATAAATACATTATAAATAATTTATATAAATACTTATATCTGATTGCTAAATACATAAATTGATTCTCACAATCAGGCTGGTTCTGTCATAGTTCCTGTCTTTAGTGTTATCGGAACGATTGGAAATCCCCTAACTTTCCAGAAAACATTCTGACGATTGACATTACACGACTAGGAGCTCTGTCTTTTAAGATAAGTTCCAGGTCCGGACGTCAATCAGAAAGTCGATTTTACAAATAATTTTGTTAACAAATCCATATAGAAACAAAATGTCGGATGGAGAAGGAGGTAGCTTACAACCAGACGATGAAACACACGAAATGAAATTACAGACTGAGCGATTGTCGAACATGCAAGTCGTTAACACTTCCGGGGGATTTGTCTTCACTGTGACTGACATGACTCGACTTCTTCGTTTTCTGATCCTTGGTGCCGAGGGAGGCGTCTACCACTACGAAGAAAAGGAATTGAAACGAGATAATGTCCTCAGTATTGACAGGTAATCATAAAACATACCTACTTTCGTTTTAGGTTGGATCACACAAGGTTTTCGTGTGACATTGTTATTGTCCTAGTTATCAGCAATCAAAATCAATTTCAAACGATAATGCACAGCATGCTTGTTTGCTCTTTGTGGCACACAAGTGCTAGCAACTACAGATATATGTGATAAGAATAACACATATAACATGTACAGTGCTAGTAACTCTCCCTTTTCAGTTCACCTGGCCTGAAGGGCAGGTGAGCTTATGCCATTGGTGTGCGTCCGTCCGTCGTCTGTCAACATTTCCTTTAAATTGTAATAAGACGAGGAAAAGTGATAAAGATAAATCTTTCGTTGCTGGGGTTCGAACATGCAACCGTTGGATCTCCAACCTGATGCTCTATGGTCCAACTGAGCTAAAGGGAAATTCTCTTCAGCTCGTGCTTGTAAGGCAACCTAATCAATGCAAATCTTTCGCATTATTCCCCCATTTTTCTTAATCTCCAACCCAGGCTCTTTGACTCCCCGCCACGGCTCCTCCTCCTTGAAACAAGGAGGGTCATCAACACCAGTTTGTAATAGGACGCAGAAAAATGATAAAGGTAGTGCTGTCCTTGGGGCTCGAACCTGGGACCCTTGGCTCTCCAAGCTGATGCTCTACTGACTGAGCTAAAGTGAAATTACCTACAGCTCAGGTTTGTTCGGAAACCTAATCAATGCACATCTTTTACAAAATTGCTACTAGTCAAAAAGTTGCAATTGGATTTTGACCAAAGGAGGGGTGCCAATTTGGGCCTTTCTGTCGCCTGTCATGGATATATAAGGCTAATATTTTGCAGGAAGATAATTTAAGGTCAGTTACATATTGTATTATGTTCAAAACATCTGATTTTGTGTGGGCTCATAGAAAATTTGGGGGTCAAAGTGGGGGGAGTGTAAAATGGAAAATGTGTTGGTGAAGTTCTTACACACTGAAAAATGTAGAAAAACATTTATTTTGTGTAGTTTCTGTTACATAAGTAGCAGACTTAAAGATTTAAGTTGAACAAAAATAAATAAAAAAACTCATAAAGTAGGTCAAGGTCACATACATGTAATTTGTAACTGGTCTATTTTGATATCAAATACTTTAAGAAAATTAAGAAAATCTTCCATAACTGACTCCAAAATAGAATGACAACAATTATCATCCCTACATGGAGATCATAATATATACTTGGCAAGTTACTTACCAAACAGGCCTCTATGGGCCCATAAGGGTTTATATTGTGCAATTTTTGGTTTTGATTATAATTTTTCAAGAAAAAACTTGCCATGGATATTTGCTTCCATAACAGACATGGAAGCAAATATCCATGGCAAGTGAGAAGAAAAATTCTGCAGAATCTGCAGTTTGTTGACCCCCCAGGAGGCATCTGTTTAGGGCCCTAAAAGGTGTTAAAATGGGCATTTTCAGCTTCAATTAACTTTTTATTGAATCGTTAGTCCAATTCTAACCAAAGTTGATTGTAATTACACCATGTTGGTGCAATCCGAATCTATATTTAGCATATTGCTCACTTTCTGGGGTTCAGAGGGCGCCAATGGGGTCGCATAATGAATTTTTGGCATTAATTTTACCAATGCTTGCATTGTTGGTATATAATTATTGTAACAATTAAGATGTCAAGCAAAGGTTATCTGATGGCATGGTATTTAATGATGATGGTCTTTAAAAGTAGATTATTAGTCAGATCCTGACCCTGAGACCCAACAACAATACACAATGTTTTGATGCAATCCCATCAGATATACTATATATTCATAGGAGTGTGCCAGGGTGCATTTTTTGTTTCAAAATATAAGTTCATTACAAATGACAAAAGCAACAACATTATACTATTCTTTTAAGATACCAATTGGACTTCAATAGATATGAAAGACTAAATGATCAAAGCTGAAAATGGTATGTTATCTTTTTGCACCCCCCCCCCTCCCTCTCCCACACAGGGGTCAGCAGTTGCAATACTTTCTCCCCACTTGCTTGCGAACATTGTTTCATGTTTGTGATCAAAATTAGACATGCCAATTTGGAATAGTGTCAATAAAACTAAAACATTGCACGATATCACCCCTCTTTGGGCCCCATCACAAGGCCCCATATAAGACTGCGATTCAGTAACTTCCCAAATATATATTACAAAATTCTTGTAGGGGTTATAATTGTTGTCAATCTATTTTGGAGTTTGTTAATTGATGTTTTTCGATAATCTCCTGAAGTATTTGGTATCAAAATAGAACAGTAAGCAATAATGTGACCTTGACCTTCTTTATGGGTTTTTTTACTTATTTTTGTTCAACTTAAACCTTCAAGTCTGCTACTTATTTAACAGAAACTACACAAACTGGAAGTTTTTCTATATTTTTCAGTCCGTGAGAACTTCAAAAACAAAATTTTCATTTTACACTCCCCCCACTTTTACCCTCGAATTTTATTTGAGCCCACACAAAATCAGATGTTTTAAACATAATACAATATATAACTGACCTTATATTATCTTCCTGCAAAATATTAGCGTTATCACTGATAGGCCGCAGAAAGACCCAAATTGGTACCCATCCTTTGGCCGAAACACCTTTGGGGGAAGGGGAATAGATTTTGCATATATGGTGACTTTAACCCCCAAGGGGCCAGAGGGACAGGATCCAATAGAGGAAATAGAGGCCATTTCTTGAAATTGCTACTAACACATCTTTTACAAAATTGCTACTAGTCAGTAAGTTACAAATGGATTTTGACCAAATTTGGTCAGAAACATCCTTGGGGGAAGAGGAACAGATTTGTATAAATGGTGACTCTGATCCCTGAAGAGCCAGAGGAGTGGGGCCCAATAAGGGAAATAAAGGAAAAGCCTTTTAAATCGCTACTTGTCATTAAGTACCCAATGAATTTTAAGCCCATTTGGTCATTGAGTATTGCATTGATTTTAACCAAAATTGGTCAGAAACATCCTTAGGCATAGGGAACAGATTTTGCATAAATGGTGACTCTGACCCCCCTGGGGCAAGAGGGGGCGGGGCCCAATTGGGGAAATAAAGGTTAAAGCCTTTCAAATCGTTACTTGTCATTAAATACTGAATGAATTTTAACCCCATTTGGTCAGAGGAAAGGGAACTTTTTTTGCATAAATGTTGACTCTTGACCCCTAAGAGGCCAGAGGGGCGGGACCTTATATGGGAAATAGAGGAAAATCCTTTTAAATCACTACTAGTCTTTAAGTACTGCATCAATTTTATCCAAAATTGGTCAGAAACATCTTTAGGAGATGGGGAACAGACTTTGCTTAAATGGTGATACTGACCATCCTTGGGCCAGAGGGGTGGGGCCCAATAGGAGAAATAGAGGTAAAGCCTTTTAAATCGCTACTTGTCATAAAGTACTAAATGGATTTTAACCCCATTTGGTCAGTAACATCTTTAAGAGAAGGGGAACACATTTTGCATCATATGGATGGTGACTTACCCCTAAGGGGCCAGAGGGGCGGGGCACAATAGGGGAAATAGAGGTAAAGCCTTTTAAATTGATACTTGTTTAACTTATGATAAAGGACTCTGGAGACAACATTACTCCGATGATGTGTACATGCCTCTGTCAATATGCTTAAAATTTATGGAGGCTCACAGAAATATATACTTCTAATTAGTTTATTATGCTTTAAATTCCACCTTTCCCTAGCTACTACTCAACTAAACAAAATGGAAGTATGTGTTGCTCATGGGCTCTGAAAGTTTTACAAGATGAGGGTCCGACCGGTATCCTACTTAAAGTCATGTGCCTATAAGATAATTAACTCCTTTGTAGTTTAGTCCATTGATGTATGTTTGTCTTTTAACATGTGGCTACTGTTAAATATAAGGAATTATAAATTGACTGTGAATTGATGGTTTGATATTTGATTTATTTCAGACTGATCATCCAAGGCAGAGGTGATGAAGTCGTGAAGCAGATCGTGGACGTGAGTAATGCTGGACGTGCCTGTAAGCAGAATTGCACTGTTTATGCCCTTGCTGTTTGTGCAAGGTCAAACGACCCAGACACAAAAAAGGCAGCATACGATGCACTTTCCACTGTTTGTCAGATCCCGACAGACTTATTCGCTTTCATCAGATACTGTGAGGAATTCAGCGCTGGGACTGGTTGGGGCAGGGCCCATCGCCGCGCCATCGCAAACTGGTACAACAACTTCAAGGATAACGCCACTACACTTGCCTACAAGGTGACCAAGTATCGGCGACGTCATAAATGGGAGCATAAAGATGCTATTCGTCTAGCTCACGTTACTCCTGAAACTGAACCTATCCGACTGATTATCAAGTATCTTGTCGCAGGTCTAGGCGAGACAAAAAAGCTACAGATGCCAGTTGTTGAAGAGCAAATGGAAACGTGGCAGAAGGTGTATGTTTATCTTGAAGCAGTAGAGAAGGCCTTACAGTGTACCGAGGAAGCTGATGTTGTTGAGTTGATAAAGAAACACGGTCTAGTACGGGAACATGTGCCTACACCACTACTCAAGTCTGTTCCAGTGTGGCAAGCATTGCTAAAGAATATGCCTGTGAATGCCACTATCCGCAATCTCGGCAAAATGGGAAGCCTTCACATGATAGAGGAGGGGTCTGAGGAGGAGGGAATAATAGTCAACAGACTTCAAAATCCAGCAATTCTCAAAAAATCACGGATTCATCCTTTCAAGATCTTGGTTGCATTGAAGGTTTACGGCAAAGGTGTCAGTGAAAAGGGAAAGCTTACTTGGCCGCGCAACAAGAACATTATTGACGCCTTGGAGAAAGCATATTACATGTGTTTTGATAATGTGGAGCCAACCAACAAGAGGTACTGTCTGGCAGTAGACGTCAGTGGATCCATGGATACGCCGATGATGGGTATAGACTCTATGACCGCCCGGGATGGAGCTGCTGCTATGATGATGGTCACTGCCAGAACAGAACCCGACTTCGAGGTTTATGCCTTCTGTCACAAGCTTGAGAAGCTACGTGTTCAGAAGACAGACACACTGAAGAATGTATGTGACAAGATGTCTTCCCTGAGTTTTGGATCCACCAACTGCTCCTTACCCATCATACAAGCCCTTGAGGACAGGAAGAAGTTTGATGTGTTTATTGTGTACACAGATTCGGAAACCCACTACAGCGCAGTACACCCAAGCCAGGCAATGCTGCAGTACCGCACCAAAACAGGAATAAAGGATGCCCGAATGATTGTAGTTGGTATGGCCAGTACAGGCTTCACCATTGCCGATCCTACAGACAGGTTCATGATGGATGTTGTGGGATTCGACTCCAAAGCTCCGGAGGCCATGAAGAGTTTTGTGGAGGGACAGTTTTAGTATGTACAATGCAAACCTTTTCACAATTTGGAAGCAAAGTTATGACTTGTGAGAGATAAACAGTTCAGATAAAAGGAAACTTTGTCATAGAACAATATCAATTCAGCCTCAAGTAGTTCTGTGTGTATAAAATAACAAGTTAACTTTAGGTGTACTCAACATTCTAGAATAACCTCTTGAATCTTCTGCTGATCGGTTGAAAATCCGTTTTAGATACTTGTCTCTTTAATCAACGAAAGGAAAGTGCAATTCTAGAAAATGATTTACCAATTCGCTAATAAAGTGGTGCCTTTAAATCACATGAACAAAGGATAAACGTAGACTAGACCCAGATGGTTTATCAGACCGAGAGGTAGACCAGGCCCAGAGGGTCATTCAGTCCGAGAAGTAGAATAGATCAATGTGGTCAATCAGACCAAGTGTTGTATATACATAACCAAGCAGCATTGTATATATGACTAATTGTTTTTTTTGATAAAAATAAAAAAAAAACAGCAAAATCAGTCTTGACGGTTTGACTTTTATCCTTGAACTTAACATCATCTGTTAGTTAATTGTGAGAGTACTGTCCTTTTGACTTTACATCATTTGTTAGTTAATTATGAGAGTACTGTCCTTTAGGACAACCAATAAACTATGCCCCTGTGGAGTACTGAATGGTCAGATGTATGTCCATTTACTGACGACCTTACTGTGTACATGTATATAGACAAGTTAGAAGTTTGAGTGGCCGCAGTACAGTGGCCGAGTGGTTAAGGTGTCCCGACATTCTACCACTAGCCCTCCACCTCTAGGTTGTCAGGTACTAACCTTAGGTTGGTGTTTTTTTTCAGGTACTCTGGCTTTACTCCATCTCCAAAACCTGGCACTTCCTTAAATGAATCTAGCTGTTAATAGGATGTAAAACAGTAAACCAAATAAGTTAGAATGTCCTCCAAGATGAAGGCATCTAATGGTGAAGTCACAGGGACTAGAATCTAATGCTAGGGCACTCCGAGTCACAGGGACCAGAATCTAATGCTAGGGCACTCCATGTCCCAGGGACCAGAATCTAATGCTAGGGCACTCCGAGTCACAGGGACCAGAATCTAATGCTAGGGCACTCCATGTCCCAGGGACCAGAATCTAATGCTAGGGCACTCCGAGTCACAGGGACCAGAATCTAATGCTAGGGCACTCTGAGTTACAGGGACCAAACATGTTGCCATATACATGTATCCTGATGCTGATTCAGTCAAGTTCAAAGTAAAGACAAAAACATTGCTCCTTCCTCAGTGATAGTATTTCTGCTGTACCAATTCCTCAGGGCACTGACAACAATATGTCAGATGATAGGTTTCGTATCTAATGTACTTATTGGTACAATACCCGGTGAACCTAATGGTACCACACCTAATGAACCTATTGATACCACACCTAGTGAACCTATTGGTACCACACCTAGTGAACCTATTGGTACCACACCTAGTGAACCTATTGGTACCACACCTAGTGAACCTATTGGTACCACACCTAGTAAACCTATTGGTACCACAGACACCTAGTGAACCTATAGGTACCACAGACACCTAGTGAACCTATTGGTACCACACCTAGTGAACCTATTGGTACCACACCCAGTGAACCTATTGGTACCACACCTAGTGAACCTATTGGTACCACACCTAGTGAAACTATTGGTACCACACCTAGCGAACCTATTGGTAGCACACCTAGTAAACCTATTGGTACCACACCCAGTGAACCTATTGGTAGCACACCTAGTGAACCTATTGGTACCCCACCTAGTGAACCTATTGATACCACACCTAGTGAACCTATTGGTACCACAGACACATAGTGAACCTATAGGTACCACAGACACCTTGTGAACCTATAGGTACCACAGACACCTAGTGAACCTATTGGTACCACACCTAGTGAACCTATTGGTACCACACCTAGTGAACCTATTGGTACCACACCAAGTGAACCTATTGGTACCACACCTAGTGAACCTATTGGTACCACACCTAGTGAACCTATTGGTACCACAGATACCTAGTGAACCTATTGGTACCACACCTAGTGAACCTATTGGTACCACACCTAATGAACCTATTGGTACCACACCCAGTTAACCTATCGGTACCACACCTAGTGAACCTATTGGTACCACACCTAGTGAACCTATTGGTACCACAGACACCTAGTGAACCTATTGGTACCACACCTAGTGAACCTATTGGTACCACACCCAGTGGACCTATTGGTACCACAGACACCTAGTGAACCGTATGGTACCACACCTAGTGAACCTATTGGTACCACAGACACCTAGTGAACCTATTGGTACCACACCTAGTGAACCTATTGGTACCACAGACACCTAGTGAACCTATTGGTACCACAGACACCTAGTGAACCTATTGGTACCATGGACACCTAGTGAACCTATTGGTACCACAGACACCTAGTGAACCTATTGGTACCACGGACACCTAGTGAACGTATTGGTACCACACCTAGTGAACCTATTGGTACCACGCCTAGTAAACCTATTGGTACCACAGACACCCAGTGAACCTAATGGTTCCACATCTAGTGAACCTATTAGTACCACACCAAGTGAACCTATCGGTACCTCAGACACCTAGTAAACCTATTGGTACCACACCTAGTGAACCTATTGGTACCACACCTAGTGAACCTATTGGTACCACACCTAGTGAACCTATTGGTACCACACCTAGTGAACCTATTGGTACCACGCCTAGTAAACCTATTGGTACCACAGACACCCAGTGAACCTAATGGTTCCACATCTAGTGAACCCATTGGTACCACACCTAGTGAACCTATCGGTACCTCAGACACCTAGTAAACCTATTGGTACCACACCCAGTGAACCTATTGGTACCACACCTAGTGAACCTATTGGTACCACACCTAGTGAAACTATTGGTACCACACCTAGCGAACCTATTGGTAGCACACCTAGTAAACCTATTGGTACCACACCCAGTGAACCTATTGGTAGCACACCTAGTGAACCTATTGGTACCCCACCTAGTGAACCTATTGATACCACACCTAGTGAACCTATTGGTACCACAGACACATAGTGAACCTATAGGTACCACAGACACCTTGTGAACCTATAGGTACCACAGACACCTAGTGAACCTATTGGTACCACACCTAGTGAACCTATTGGTACCACACCTAGTGAACCTATTGGTACCACACCAAGTGAACCTATTGGTACCACACCTAGTGAACCTATTGGTACCACACCTAGTGAACCTATTGGTACCACAGATACCTAGTGAACCTATTGGTACCACACCTAGTGAACCTATTGGTACCACACCTAATGAACCTATTGGTACCACACCCAGTTAACCTATCGGTACCACACCTAGTGAACCTATTGGTACCACACCTAGTGAACCTATTGGTACCACAGACACCTAGTGAACCTATTGGTACCACACCTAGTGAACCTATTGGTACCACACCCAGTGGACCTATTGGTACCACAGACACCTAGTGAACCGTATGGTACCACACCTAGTGAACCTATTGGTACCACAGACACCTAGTGAACCTATTGGTACCACACCTAGTGAACCTATTGGTACCACAGACACCTAGTGAACCTATTGGTACCACAGACACCTAGTGAACCTATTGGTACCATGGACACCTAGTGAACCTATTGGTACCACAGACACCTAGTGAACCTATTGGTACCACGGACACCTAGTGAACGTATTGGTACCACACCTAGTGAACCTATTGGTACCACGCCTAGTAAACCTATTGGTACCACAGACACCCAGTGAACCTAATGGTTCCACATCTAGTGAACCTATTAGTACCACACCAAGTGAACCTATCGGTACCTCAGACACCTAGTAAACCTATTGGTACCACACCTAGTGAACCTATTGGTACCACACCTAGTGAACCTATTGGTACCACACCTAGTGAACCTATTGGTACCACACCTAGTGAACCTATTGGTACCACGCCTAGTAAACCTATTGGTACCACAGACACCCAGTGAACCTAATGGTTCCACATCTAGTGAACCCATTGGTACCACACCTAGTGAACCTATCGGTACCTCAGACACCTAGTAAACCTATTGGTACCACACCTAGTGAACCTATTGATACCACAGACACCTAGTGAACCTATTGGTACCACAGACACCTAGTGAACCTATAGGTACCACAGACACCTTGTGAACCTATTGGTACCACGGACACCTAGTGAACATATTGGTACCACACCTAGTGAACCTATTGGTACCACGCCTAGTAAACCTATTGGTACCACAGACACCCAGTGAACCTAATGGTTCCACATCTAGTGAACCTATTGGTACCACACCAAGTGAACCTATCGGTACCTCAGACACCTAGTGAACCTATTGGTACCACACCTAGTGAACCTATTGGTACCACACCTAGTGAACCTATTGGTAACACACCTAGTGAACCTATTGGTACCACACCTAGTGAACCTATTGGTACCACACCTAGTGAACCTATTGGTACTACATCTAGTGAACCTATTGGTATCACACCTAGTGAACGTAATGGTACCACACCTAGTGAACCTGTTGGTACCACACCTAGTGAACCTAATGGTATCACACCTAGTGAACCTATTGGTACCACGCCTAGTGAACCTACTGGTACCACACCTAGTGAACCTATTGGTACCACAGACACCTAGTGAACCTAT
Source organism: Mimachlamys varia (assembly GCA_947623455.1). NCBI lineage: Eukaryota > Metazoa > Mollusca > Bivalvia > Pectinida > Pectinidae > Mimachlamys > Mimachlamys varia. Next base: position 7,450,137 of record OX392534.1, read on the forward strand.
TGGTACCACAGACACCTAGTGAACCTATTGGTACCACAGACACCTAGTGAACCTTATGGTAACACGCATAGTGAACCTATTGGTACCACACCTAGTAAACCTATTGGTACCACACATAGTGAACCTATTGGTACCACACCTAGTGAACCTATTGGTACCACACCTAGTGAACCTATTGGTACCACACCTAGTGAACGTATTGGTACGACACCTAGTGAACCTATTGGTACCACAGACACCTAGTGAACCTATTGGTACCACAGACACCTAGTGAACCTATTGGTACCACGGACACCTAGTGAACTTATTGGTACCACACTTAGTGAACCTATTGGTACCACACCTAGTAAACCTATTGGTACCACACCTAGTGAACCTATTGGTACCACACCTAGTGAACCTATTGGTACCACACCTAGTGTACCTATTGGTACCACACCTAGTGAACGTATTGGTACGACACCTAGTGAACCTATTGGTACCACAGACACCTAGTGAACCTATTGGTACCACAGACACCTAGTGAACCTATTGGTACCACAGACACCTAGTGAACCTATTGGTACCACAGACACCTAGTGAACCTATTGGTACCACGGACACCTAGTGAACCTATTGGTACCACACCTAGTAAACCTATTGGTATCACACACACCCAGTGAACCTATTGGTACCACACATAGTGAACCTTTTGGTACCACACCTAGTGAACCTATTGGTAACACACCTAGTGAACCTATTGGTACCACACCTAGTGAACCTATTGGTACCACACCTAGTGAACCTATTGGTACTTCATCTAGTGAACCTATTGGTATCACACCTAGTGAACGTAATGGTACCACACCTAGTGAACCTGTTGGTACCACACCTAGTGAACCTAATGGTATCACACCTAGTGAACCTATTGGTACCACGCCTAGTGAACCTATTGATACCACACCTAGTGAACCTATTGGTACCACACCTAGTGAACCTATTGGTACCACAGACACCTAGTGAACCTTATGGTACCACGCATAGTGAACCTATTGGTACCACACCTAGTAAACCTATTGGTACCACACCTAGTAAACCTATTGGTACCACACCTAGTGAACCTATTGGTACCACACCTAGTGAACCTATTGGTAACACACCTAGTGAACCTATTGGTACAACACCTAGTAAACCTATTGGTACCATACCTAGTGAACCTATTGGTACCACACCTAGTGAACCTATTGGTACCACACCTAGTGAACCTATTGGTACCACAGACACCTAATGAACTTATTGGTACCACACCTAGTGAACCTATTGGTACCACAGACACCTAATGAACCTATTGGTACCACACCTAGTGAACCTATTGGTACCACACCTAGTGAACCTATTGGTACCACACCTAGTGAACCTATTGGTACCACACCTAGTGAACCTATTGGTAACACACCTAGTGAACCTATTGGTACCACACCTAGTGAACCTATTGGTACCACACCTAATGAACCTATTGGTACCACAGACACCTAATGAACCTAATGGTACCACACCTAGTGAACCTATTGGTACCACAGACACCTAATGAACCTATTGGTACCACACCTAGTGAACCTATTGGTACCACACCTAATGAACCTATTGGTACCACACCTAGTGCACCTATTGGTACCACACCTAGTGAACCTATTGGTACCACACCCAGTGAACCTATTGGTACCACAGACACCTAGTGAACCTTATGGTACCACGCATAGCGAACCTATTGGTACCACAGACACCTAATGAACCTATTGGTACCACACCTAGTGAACCTATTGGTACCACACCTAGTGAACCTATTGGTACCACACCTAGTGAACCTATTGGTACCACACCTAGTGAACCTATTGGTAACACACCTAGTGAACCTATTGGTACAACATCTAGTAAACCTATTGGTACCATACCTAGTGAACCTATTGGTACCACACCTAGTGAACCTATTGGTACCACACCTAGTGAACCTATTGGTACCACAGACACCTAATGAACCTATTGGTACCACACCTAGTGAACCTATTGGTACCACAGACACCTAATGAACCTATTGGTACCACACCTAGTGAACCTATTGGTACCACACCTAGTGAACCTATTGGTACCACACCTAGTGAACCTATTGGTACCACACCTAGTGAACCTATAGGTACCACACCTAGTGAACCTATTGGTACAACACCTAGTAAACCTATTGGTACCACACCTAGTGAACCTATTGGTACCACACCTAGTGAACGTATTGGTACCACACCTAGTGAACCTATTGGTACCACAGACACCTAATGAACCTATTGGTACCACACCTAGTGAACCTATTGGTACCACAGACACCTAATGAACCTATTGGTACCACACCTAGTGAACCTATTGGTACCACACCTAGTGAACCTATTGGTACCACACCTAGTGAACCTATTGGTACCACACCTAGTGAACCTATTGGTACCACACCTAGTGAACCTATTGGTACCACACCTAGTGAACCTATTGGTACCACACCTAGTGAACGTATTGGTACGACACCTAGTGAACCTATTGGTACCACAGACACCTAATGAACCTATTGGTACCACACCTAGTGAACCTATTGGTACCACAGACACCCAATGAACCTATTGGTACCACACCTAGTGAACCTATTGGTACCACACCTAGTGAACCTATTGGTACCACACCTAGTGAACCTATTGGTACCACACCTAGTGAACCTATTGGTACCACACCTAGTGAACCTATTGGTACCACAGACACTTAATGAACCTATTGGTACCACACCTAGTGAACCTATTGGTACCACAGACACCTAATGAACCTATTGGTACCACACCTAGTGAACCTATTGGTACCACACCTAGTGAACCTATTGGTACCACACCTAGTGAACCTATTGGTACCACACCTAGTGAACCTATTGGTACCGCAGACACTTAGTAAATAATCTACTAAAGAATCGGTTATAACAAGCAAACATATGAAGAGTTCAATTACTATCCATTTATTCACAGTTTGTAATATTTATTACTCAAACAAAAATGTGATTAAGAAATAATTAATTCGGTTTTGAGAGTGGATGTTAAATGGTTTGAGGCGGATGTTTAGTGTTCTGAGACGGATGTTTAATGGTCTGAGGCGGATGCTTAATGGTTTGAGGCGGATGTTAAATGGTCTGGGGTTGATGTTTAATGGTCTGGGTGGATGTTTGATGGTTTGGGTGGATTTTTAATGGTTTGAGGCGGATGTTTAATGGTCTGGGGTTGATGTTTAATGGTTTGGGGCGGATGTTTAAGGCCTGAGGCGGATGTTTAATGGTCTTGGACGGATGTTTAGTGTTCTGAGGCGGATGTTTAATGGTCTGGGATGGGTGCTTAATGGTCTGAGGCGGATGTTTCGGTATCTTTGCTGTTATACTTGAGATAAAGGTGATATTTTAAATTTTACCGTTAGAAGCACTATACTACATCTTATGCATCTCTAACACACGGGCACATTAGTTTGGTGGCTATATAAGATATTGTATATTGTCATTACATACTTGAATATTTACACGTATATAATGGGGGGGGGGGGAGTGGACTACCGACGGTATACGAGTTATCAAACGAAATGTCTTCGTCTGAACATATAATAATACGTAAAACAACCAACCAAATCAAACATTTAAAAAAAAATGATCATTTTCTTTTTTCCAAGTTAAAGCCACGAGATCATAATCTATGTGGTTTATTTGCCGATTGGTTTCGCTCAGTGACTATTGCTTATAACAATGATTGTCATTTTCATTTTGACTATGTTATAGCTATACAGAGATGGCGTCTTAGATATTATACAGTGGCACTGGGACAGTAAAACATCTACTGCCATGTTAAACAATAAGGTAGATTAGATCGATTTTCTAAAAGCGAACTTCCCCTTTCTTGATAGTTACGGTATTTACACGGTGCTGTTGATCTGGTATTAACTAGTCCAACCTATGGTGTTAACATGTTGCATTTGATTCGTTATCTTAGGGCTTGCTCGTAATATTGAGGTTCATGTAATAGATGTCTTAGAACACGACGACTCGAGAATGCACGTCGATGAAAGCAATGAGCAAGTTTCGTGGTCGCCATCAGGATCTCATTGGGAAATATTCTGTATACTTTTGTCATATAAAGGTTGACGTTTTTTAATATGTTCATTAGTATGCCCTTTATGTCATGTTGTTAATACCTCAGTTCTCAATTTATGAACGTGACATTTGTCTGGACGTGACCGATATTTAGATATTTAAAAGTTTACTCTTCCGAAACGCCTGGTTTTTATTTTCTTGTATGTTTTCAGGAGTCTCAGTGTTAATTTTTGTTCTTAGGTTAATCGATTATGAATGCGGATTTTGGTCTTGTTGACGGTTTGGTATGCTCTAGTTTTCTTTTTACCCGAATATATTTTTTTCAGTTGCCATTGTAATCCATACTACGCTATACTACGCTATAGTTCAGTTGCTTACCATATGCAATTGGCACATCATTTGGTCATTTCCCTTAGACATGCAATATACTAATATTAGTCATAACATTAATTATGAAGATTTAATGCTTTTGACAGAATTTGTTTGGTAAACTGTGATTTTATTGATAAAATTGGTCAATGATAAGAAAACAATTTTGAATAACCTGTGAAAATAGTAAAGCCTTTCGATGTCAGAGACTAATATGAAGTTAATCTGTTCAAAAACGCAGTTCTACGTTACCAAGAGCACGAAGGAAAGGAAGGAATATGTGTTGTGTGTTGTGTTTCGCAAGCCATTGGCTTGTAATTGTTTGACGGGTATCCCCGTGGCATCCATGGCAACGAGAATCCTTTGATATAATTGACTTTGACATTGATAAGACTTAATATTCCTAATCCGCCCGTTTTCTTGTATATTCATGCAATGCACAAATTAATATCTATATTCTTTATGATTATGGTATCTTTTTACTGAAGACATGTTCACGGAATTAAAAACATGTGGAAATATTGTCTTTAATATTAGTATGTGTTACAGTAGCGCTTGTCGTGAAACAGAAGACTTCAACTGCTGTTTTTGAAAATAAAAATGTAACAAATGTTTTATTTGTGGTCTTTAAAGTGCTGAATTTCATTTCATCGTCATTTTTTTTAATATCTATGTTGATGTCCGTTTGTATGTCGCTGCAAGTTATTGACAAACATGCACACAAGATCAGTTATCGTGGCTACATGTAAAAATCCATATGTACACTAAAGCTTACGTAACACACATATGCTGCACTTTTAAAACTCATAGATACCTTAAGGTAAAAACCTTACAAAAATAGCGAATACTCAATCCACAAATAAAGCATCAAAGACTGCGTCTGACTTTGTAAAGTTGATTACGCTAAAAATATACGATTGGTATGTTTACACCTCTCAATATTTATTGAAATAACATTCCTATCCCTATCTTATAAACAAGTGGTGACACATGACCAGGATATGTAACTAGATAGCACAAGGAAGACGCCACACAAACACATTTAAACAATAACATGATTTTCACTCTGTAGATCATACAATGTCTTTTCGTTTTTCATTTCAACAAATTTTATTGACATAATATGTTACAAGTCAACTTGGATAAAATAGCAAGCAAAGCCTATATTAATTCTCTCCACTATATGGCCAAAGTAAACTTATCTGATTTTATTTGATAAATCAAAACAAAAAAAATTAAATGAAAAGCTAGTACAACACAGGTTAAAGGAAGGTAATTCTTTAAAGGGGAAGTCATGAAATACACTCTCACACTCCATACACACTTCATACACACTTGACACACCATGTACATTTCATTAACAATTATATTATAATATTACAAGATTATCAACAGTAATTGACAGCGTGACTCAAAGTCATTGTGCATGTAACTGCACGGCCACAACTGTCAATTAACATTTCATTTAAAACAAATCATATGCTCAATATGTACATGCATTGATCATCAGCCATGCTTAACGAGTATTCTTATATATTTCTTTAAGAAGACAATAAAATTCAGTAAAAACAAAGTATTGAAAAACGTATTTGATACATCTTGGCTTCCTAAGTCATATGTGAATTATAGCGATGGGATTTTCCAATGAAGTAAGATTCTGTTTGTAAGCCCATTACAATCAGGACAGCCTTTGAGTAGCACACTTATATTTATATGATTATGATTACCATGGCTATTAAGAGATGAAAATAATGTAATTCTTTGGTAATCATACATGGGACATTCCAAAAAGTAATGAGACACTGTTTCATATTCAGCTGAACAGTTATAAGTAGGACTATTTGTCAAGTGATCACAATATAAATCAAAATTTATGTTATTACATGAGTTTCGCAGTTGACAAAGATTGATATTAGTTAGTCTGTTACCTTCAGTTTTAAAGGTTATAGAGGATTCCTTCTCAGAAATAAATTCTTTATTCAGATAGTTTTTCAGTGCAGCAGGAGAGGGAGAGCTGAGAAGATCAGTACTAGCAGTATTAATTGTGCGTCACATATAGGGAAAGAAGTAATTATTAGTTCTACATAATGGTGGATTAAAAAGCCTAGTTTGTCTGAGAGGGTAGGAGGTGTCATCTTGATTGTTAGTATAGAGACATGGCTTTTTTTTTTTTTTACATTTTTTGGAATAACACCATCAGGGCCTGAACGTTTATTAGTGTTGAGGGTATTAATTTGGTCAGAAACATCTTGTTCAGTGACATGAATATTTGTTAGTGAGTGGGGATGTTGGGTTGCACTGTCGGAGGTAATTCAAGGTCGGGTGATGATGTAGATATATTAGTGAAGTGCTTATTAAGAAATCAAATTGGTTGTTAGATGGAAGAGGTGGAAAAGTACTGGTTTTATTATAAAAGTTAGTAATTATTTAGCTATCTTCCACCATTTGTCTGGAAAAACCACATCATCATTAAGTTTTTCAAGCTTTTTAATAAGATTTGCCTTTGCCTCACGAATCAAGCCAATAATTTCGTTCCGTAGATTTCGAAATCGTTCCCAATAATGACGATTGTGTATTAATTGAGCTTTTCTGTGTATTCTGCTACGTTGCTAATTTTCAATCTAATTGTATCATTCATCCATGGTTTGTCATTTGGACGTACAGTTATTACTTTAGAAGGAATGAAACTATTGACTTAATCAGTGATTGCATTGACTATAGTACTGTTAAATGTATTTGAATCCTGGTTTAATGACAGCTTTAGCCAATCTATATTCAGTAATGCGCTGTTCATTCTTTTGCAATCTGCTTCTTCATATTTTAAAAAAAGTTTTTTTTAATAGCTTACCTTTTTATACACTGAATAGGAAATTGGGGCATGAACTGAGGAATGGTCACTACAAAATGGTGGAGATACATGGGTATCTTTTATAATGTTTTTTGGTTATTAGTGAAGATACAATCAATGGAGGTGGCACTGACAGGTGTGACTCTTGTTTGTTCATTAATAAGTAAGATTATGTTCAGTCTTGATAGATGTTCATTTAATGGTATATTTAACATATCAATGTTTATATCACCTGTCAGTATCACATCCAGTGAAGTATCTGTAGCTCTGGTTAATGTATCATCTTATTTAGCCCAGTAATCAATATTACTTTCTGGTCTGTATAAACACCCGAGAAGAAATCCATGATTATGAATAATACTTCATTTCATTTCAACAGATTTTATTCACATATAGATGTTAAATTGTCAAAGGGTTTGGGCAACAGGCACAGCCAATGTAAGCCCTCTCCATATAAACAATACACTGGTGGCAAAATTGTATACGAAAATATATATATTAATAAATTAAGTATGTCATAAAATAGCCAATTAATTAAACAGTCAATGGATCTAATAGTTTTTGAATGATAATTATGATAAATATTTACTGAAATGAAAGTTACAACAAACATATATACAGCAGCTCTGTTATATCTATTGGTTATGGAAATATAATCTTACAAATTTAGGCTAATTAATTCTTCATTATGAGATCAATATAATTTTGGACCAGCAAGTAGACACAGAGTGTAGGCCGCACTGTCCATGGTTTCACTTAGACCTACTACATCTGGTCTCTGGCTGGCATAAAAAAAAAACTTTTAATATACCAAGACATTATTAGGAAGAATTTCATTTAAGACTTTCCATTTAATATATAATAACATCATAATTGGTGTGAGCTGTATAAGAATAGATACATCACAACCTGTCCAAACCAAAAGTCAGTGGTATCAAATACTAGTCTGGACTGCCAAGGCAGAATAAGGTTAAATTAAGGAAGAAATGTCCGGATTAAATTAGAAGGCCACTACATATAGTTTTCGAATTGTAAAAGTTTCGGTTTAGACAGGTTATACTGTAACATAAGGATTGGAACTCAAGACCAACATCCAAATACGTAAGATAACTTTTAAATATGATTATGGGCAGATGTTGAGAATGTTTTGACATAAATAGGGGAAGAAAAATAACTAAACAGATTACAGCTTAAATTCTGGAAATCGTCTAGTGTTTTTGATGTATGCAAAAACATGTCTGAATATTGAGATGTTTATTTCATTTTCACACAGAATGCAACCACATAAAAGTACTGATAAATTAAAATGATCATGAATTATAAAATTTTGTATGTTTTCTCGCAATAAGTCTCTTTCTGTATCAAAATTAGGGCAGTGGAAAAAATAATGTTGCGCAGTTTCTTGTTTATACCCACAGCCACAAGTAGGATGATCTTTCAAATGATCTTTAAATAAATCAAAATTCAAATGACTGCAATCATTTCTAAGTTGACAAATGATAATACTACATTTTCTATACATATTACTTATTAAAAATTGGAGTCACTTCATTTCCATCATTATCATCATTGGATACTGAAATAAGATTCTTAAATTTTGCAATGGATGGGGCATTAATAGTATCTAGAGCATTAAATTCACGAAAAGTAGCTATTCATATAACTGCTTGACCTACATAAAGGAGTATTAAAATACCAAATCTGCGTAAAGCATACATGTCTGGTCCTGGTCGATTTATAAAGGGATTTACTGAATCATTTAGATAATCAGGGGCTGCAATATGCAAAATCTTATTCATTAAAATTAACTTGTGTTTTTTCCTTCTTTCCTGTAATGTTTCCCAGCCTAATTCCTTGTATAGTTTTTCATGAGATGTTCCTTTTCGCATAAATACTTCAGACCACAATAATTCAATAGCATCCCTCTCTAAGTCGATTCATCTATTAATGTCTTTTCTTTGTGATTATTAAATTCACCAGTCTATTCAAATATATTTAAAGGGGAATTAGTAGCATGTATATGTTATCAATTAAGGCATGAAACTGAATGCATACATTTCTGCCTATTTTCGTTAAAAAAACGTTTCTTGATTTTAATGTATATATACTGCGAATAGCAATTCGCAGGCTGAAGTCATTTCTTTTATATTAATACCAACGCAATTCTACATTATTGGTTAGTACAATACCATGACCTGCAGTAACATTACTAAGTTCATATTGTGTTCAGGAACTATCCTTCATTTCGACTATGTATACGGTAGTATGAGCGCATTAACGATTGTCCGCCCAGGAACACAGAATCATATTACTACTACTAGTTTTCTATTTCAAGATACGGGACTATGCAGTACTTCATCAAAGGTTTATTTTGATTTTTAAAAATGTGGTGTGTACTTTGAGCATGCTGATTTTAAGTATATCCCAGTTTACTATGGCGTCAATTTGGTCATGAATCCCGTCTTCATCACCAGAGCATTCCTTAAAAAGAACAAAAACATGAGGATTGATAACACAATAAGGCTGACATCATTTATGTGTTTACTAGAAAATATTTAAAGGCCCAATATACGTAAATTTCGACAAAACTTGAAGCGAAAATCAAGATGTACTGATATCAGCAATATTCAAGATGAATTCTTTCGCGGTTACCGGTACAGCAGCAGTTGAAACACGCTATTTGTAAACACGCGTCCATTTCGAACCGTTTTCAACCTTCGGTTTGTTATTGTTGTGGGCCCCACCTGAATTATTTTCAATTCTTTGGATTTTTCTGTCAAGGGTTTTATTGTTTGTTTCCGCTCAGGTTTAATTCGTTTTAGGCTTATTTTTGTATGGTTATCAACTGGATTTTTTTTTCAGAATTTTTCAGATTCATGAAAAAATTTCTGAAATTACGTATATTGGGCCTTTAATGATTTCATAAAGTAACAAATACTATCATTATGTAAATACGACATTTTATTATATCTGATTGGTCTGCTATCTTTACAAGATACAAGAATTTTTTTTTGTGTCGTGTGTAATACAAATAACATTAGCTGTGTAGAGCTATTTCTACGACAGAAAATAACAATAAATACTTAATGAATAGCTTATTTTAGTAAGATGAATTGTTTAATTCACACCTTTTCTATAGATACAGAGTCTGGTATTGCTATCTTATTTAAAACATTCTGACATCACCTATTATATATTGTATACACTTACCTTCGTCTGTATCCCGATATACGTAATACACTGTGAACATAGATGTTCATCCTACGTTAACGCTTCCAAGTGTTTAGATGGTAGTGATGCTGCAAACCCAGGACACTTTGCCAAAACTTCTTTCCCAAAGTAAATAAAAAAAAAATCAGAAATAACATAACATATCAACATGATAGGTGTACAGTAGAAATATTTCCCCCGTAATTAATGCGTTCGCCACTGTTTGTAAGATTCTAATTAGGAAAGTGTAAAGTATAACGAAACCGATACAGTTGGTAGCTAACAGCGATATGTTTGCATTTGGATTGACAGAAGTTGTTACATAGAAGATAAACTATTGAGATACGTGTACAACTATACATACATAATGAAACTATAGTTAGTATCATAATGACATAGAGGGCTTATATACAAAGATCTACATGACTGGTATATAACACTACTACTCATAGGTCCAAATTAGATCACATGACATTGGACATTCCCATTGAAGTACTTCATGACGTCACACAGAAGTTAATATAACTTTCCGAAAGGCCCGTGGAATGCTATATTGTCTCATCAATGTTGTTCAGGCACAACAAACTAAAACATGATGGAAACAGTCAGGATGTTGCAGGGTGATCCAATGCTGGTATTTCATATAGATTTTTTTTTTTCAAATTTAACAATTAACTTCAATCAAACTGTACAATAACAAAAAAGTACAATGTAATACTTATTATTACATTTTACCAGTGAAATATCGAAAATATTCATTCTATAAAGGTGATGTTTTTCACTAGTGAGAAATATGCTATTTTCACTAGTGAAAAATATCACTTTTTCTGATTTCACCAATCAGAACGCTGCTTGAAAACGACATTTGGGAAAATCAAAAGCTGCCACTGTAGCTTTTGTTGCGCACTCGTGAAAAATATCAAAATATTGGCCCCACTCGTGACATATATTTGGTATTACTGAAGACACTGTAATATATCCTCTATTAGAAGAAATCATATAATGAAGTAAATGTAGACTTCAGTTTCAGACAATCCATGGTTTTACGGACCTGATCTTCGACCTCCGTGAATAGTGCCTAGATAAGGTCCGTAAAACCATTGATTACCTCAACCAAAGTCTGTATTTGTATAATATTCTCATAAGGTAAACAAAAGTTTAAGTATAAGTTTGCATTGGCGGAAAGTAGATATGCATTTGTACACTTATATCACCATTGAAAGGGTACGTACAAAAGTTATCATCTCTTAATGAGCTGCTTTCAAAATTTACTGCCACAATATTCAACTACCAATTTACATTGATATCAACGTGAATAGACAATATACAACTATATTTTAACATTCATTGTGTCAAACAAATGCAATTGCTTCTATGTAACTACGTAGTTTGGTTTAGACTAAGGGAATCCAAGAAATGGAAAACCATTCATGATATTACACTGGATTTAAGACACATACTACATTTGACATAATCTTTGACTAAACAGATATCTCTCCATGCTTTTATTAAATAAGATTACGAAAACAACAAACTACTTATACAGGATTAGATGAAATTAAAATGCGTGCATTATATAGAGCCAGAACGAAGAACTTATACATTTACTTTCGTGGGTGTACAATTTTGAAATGTTCTATCTGGAACTTATTATCGGGGTTGAATTTCGGGCATCACAAAATCACTGAAACCTAGATTATTATGTCCACAATCTAAAAACGTCCACGCGGTATTGATTTTTGTGAATATTATCAACTACACAGTATATGATATTTACCTTAAATGTTTTCCTCAAGTGAATTTGCAAGTTTGCAAAAGTCCATGTCGCATTCCTTCATCGCCAGCAATAGTTTGTGTACAGTTGCCGCACGTCCTTTATCACTGATCCATCGCTTTAGCAAAGTCATGATCTGTTCCCTTACATTTTTGTGGCTGGTCTCTACCGTTTCGATGGTGATAACCTCCAGGCCAAGCTCCAGAAAGAGTATAAAGGATGACTTTGGTGATATGTCATCTACCAGATATTCAACGTCATCGGCAGATAAAGATCTTTGTAAAATGGCCTCTGGAAAGTCCATGTCTGCAATCACAGAAACGTAGAGGCATTAATATTTTGATGGAGGATCGATTATATATTAAGATGAAGACTCTTCACTTGATAAAAGTTCTTCAAAAGTGTTAATTTACTTTATTATCTATACCAAACTTATTGTCGAAATATCGACCCAGTCCAGTTCCGCTACAACTGCTTTTATTTCTCCCAATGAGACTTTGTTATACATCAATCATTTGACCTTTACGTAAATGTTAAATGAAATTTCAACTTTTATTAATGAATTCGTTATGGTATGCAGATAATTGATATAAGAAAATGGAACTAACCTGTACACTGACGGCTTGGGTCAGTGTCGAGAACAGTCCGTAATTGTTCCACGTCGATACCTGTTTCTTTCATAGCAAATGCAATCTGTGGGAATTCAATGTTTGGACTCGAGTGGATTATACTAAGAAGGATTTTGGTGAAAGTGACACGACAGGAATATCCCTGATACTCGATTAATAAACGTTCTATTGTTGAGTTTTGACATTCAAGCTGCATGAATAATGACTGATAGTTCATCCCTATCAACTTGCTGATTCTTCCTAATTCCTTTGGCGATGGTCTTCCATCAGGAATATGGGCAGCCAGTGCATCAACTAGAAAATAAATTATTCTTTTCATATTAAACTGAATTGTTAATCATATACTTATTTAACTTGATAAAAATTCAATATTTTTTATGTAATTTATTCAAAGTGATGTAACAATCTTACCTGTCCCAACACTGGATTTATCCTGGAAACATAAAATTTGAATAATTGATATACTTATATATATATATTTATTCGACTTATCAACTACACGTGTATTTCACTGCTTCATTTTTCTCCAAAAGCAGGAAAGCATGAGAGTCGGTTAAATTTGGGAATGGAAATTATTTTTGAAAAGCGATTACAACTTAGAATAAAAAGAAGCCATAACAGAATGTAACAATGCTACAGTATAAAGGACACGACTATGAACCCAGCATCTGTCCAGCTTCATATTGAAGACCGACATTATTTGAACCCAGAAATGAAATAAACTGGCGTTAAAATATCAAACTCTTTCTTTTAACGGCTTCTTCTTAAGAACTGGAAAATATATAGGGCCATACTAAAATTCTACCTATGAGTACTCCAAAGTTCTAAATTTAGTAGGACAGGGATTTAAATAGCGAGTGTTTACCTGTGCGTTGTCCTCGAACCAGATGCCGTAATCTTTACGACTGAGAAAGCTTTCTCCGTTTCCAACCTGATATAACAGGTCGTCTAGTTCGGTAAGATCTTCCGCTTTTACCATTTCCTCGTTTTTCGAAAACTGGTAGTCGTTGTGCAGGTAGAAGTCGTACCGGAAATGACCTTGGTTGTTCATTTCAAGTACCCTTTGAAGCCAAAATTCTAAGAATTTTCGAAATTTGACACCTTTTCGGGAAGGAACAGGAGATTTGCTCCTAGTAAACAAAAGTACTTTCATAGCATTCTTGTGACAGTTCAAGATAACCTTCCATAAATTATCTATTGACAAACATACGAATCCTCGTTGTATTAACTCTGATCGATCATATCCACATTCTTTCATTGGACAAAAGCTGTGAAGGCATTTCGCAATAAGCTTGTCCCATATTGCCTGCGGAATGAAATCTTTATCAAACTTGATACAGAGAACAGGTGTTTTAATGGTGTTTGGTTTATCCAAGATTGTTTGAATCCGACTTGTAACCGCCTCTTTTAGCATACAAGGAACAATATATGCCTCTAATTCTTCGTTGTTGTCTAAAGGTGGACTTGAAATGAGACCAAGGGTGTCCATTACAATGCAAATGAATTTGAATTTCTCAAGGAACTGTTGTCCAGATTCCTTTGCCATCAAAGACTGCATAAAGTCCACTCGGAGTTCACCAGATTCTTCATAGTCTTTCCAGTCTTCTTTGTCCTTAATGGAGAGGTCCGCTATATATTTTGGACTTGTGATGATGCACTTGAAGGCGGATATGATCCACTGAGGATCCAGAATGATAAAGCAACTGTTTTCCCTTCCCCGCCTCATTTGGCTTTCGATGCTTTCTTCCCATTCGTCGAGTCCAAAGCAAAGGAAATATCCTGTAGTTTTCAGGTATCTACAATGACAAAGTGTAAACTTCAACTGGTATCTATTTATGTTATACATACTAAGCGTACCATTTTTCATCAATTGTTTTACTACTCGTTCAACTGATATTTTCAGTTTGTTTCTTAGATTGAAACAACCCATTTGCTAACATTGTGATTTGAGTATATGATAAAAATATACAGAAAAAAAATCGTATTGCGTTTGAAACGTAATATAAACAGTTTTCACAGTTTTACCTCACAAATGCGTTGATTTCTTTTTCATCTTGTAATGGAACCGCTAACGTTTTGTTCAGTTGTTCAAGTTCGTTAAATTCCAACACTTTATGGCCTGCTACTTTCTTTTTGACAAGCTCCTGTTCCAGAGCTAGCCATCTTGCTGGTATTTCCCTAAGCCATTGTGACTGGTACTTAGCTGCGTCAAGGATCGCTCTCCAGATTTTGTCGTAAATATCTCGGTTTTTGGAGGAATCGTTAAGATTTGAAACATGAAACATTGCCTTTACATGTTTCTTGATGACCGTTTTGATTTCTGGATTGGTAGACAATTGAGTCAGGATACCTCTAAATATGTTTTCTTTCTCCTCGTCCTTTAAGAACAGCAATACGAAAAATTATGATAAGACATTGATAAAAATGGTTTGTTTGGGTTAATATGCTCCAAACAACCAAAGTCATGTGAAAACGGATAGATAGGTAGGCAATACCAAACGAAAAAGTAATATAATTGGAAAAACTTAACAGAAAGAGCAAAGAAGAGGGGGGGGGGGGACACCTGAATGTCAGATAATATATATATAGGTTATATAAAATAATGGAGGACTTTTTATTTTATTTGTTAACAATAGTATTTAAAAACAATTCAATCGCTATCGAATATATAATATGGTGTTACGTACGCTGCCAGGAACCAGATCCATATGTGAGCCTATTAGAATTATTGGTGGCGTTCCTTTCTGCTTCAAAACCTCGTCAATAGCACTGGTAGCTATGGATCTCAGCCAAAACTCTATTCTGTCTAAAACATTCAAGCAAAAGACAGGGTAACGTATACAATGTATATAGTGTCTTTGCAATTCTTCGCGAATTGGAACTTGTCTGAACTGGATGAGGCGGTCAAATGGACGGTATAAACCGTGGTTTGTATATGTGAATCATTGAAATATCCGTTCTATCTATTTATCCAGACACCTATCCATCTAATATCTCTTACTCGCAACATTTATTAACTATGTTGTTATTGTTTGATGTTTAAAGTCGAGTAATAATTCATCTTCTTTCTCGCATTCTGCAATTTACCCCGTATTCTTTAGATTACCCACTACCCTGTATATCCTATACCTCATTCACCTCGTATGTATTTGACCCCGTTTCATCTAATTTACCCCCGTTTCCTGTAATTGACCTCGTGTCCTGTGAATTACCTCATATCCTGTGTTCTCCCCCATATTCTGTAGTTCACCAGTATCCTGTCTATTCCCGTTCCCTGTAATGTACCCCGTATCCTGTCTATCCCCGTTTCCTGTAATGTACCCGTATCCTGTCTATCCCCATTTCCTATAATGTACCCGTATCCTGTCTATCCCCGTTTCCTGTAATGTACCCGTATCCTGTCTATCCCCGTTTCCTGTAATGTACCCGTATCCTGTCTATCACCGTTTCCTGTAATTTACCCGTATCCTGTCTATCCCCGTTTCCTGTAATGTACCCGTATCCTGTCAATTCTCGTTTCTTGTAATGTACCCGTGTCCTGTCTATCACCGTTTCCTGTAATGTAGCCCGTATCCTGTCAATCCCCGTTTTCTGTAATGTACCCGTATCCTATCAATTCTCGTTTCCTGTAATGTACCCGTATCCTGTCTATCCTCGTTTCCTGTAATGTACCCCGTATCCTGTCTATCACCGTTTCCTGTAATGTACCCGTATCCTGTCTATCCCGTTTCCTGTAATGTACCCGTATCCTGTCAATCCTCGTTTCCTGTAATGTACCCGTATCCTGTCAATCCTCGTTTCCTGTTATGCACCAGTATCCTGTCTATCCCGTTTCCTGTAATGTACCCGTATCCTGTCTATCCCCGTTTCCTGTTATGTACCCGTATCTTGTCTATCCTGTTTCCTGTAATGTACCCGTATCCTGTCTATCCTCGTTTCCTGTAATGTACCCCGTATCCTGTCTATCCTCGTTTCCTCTAATGTATCCGTATCCTGTCTATCACCGTTTCCTGTAATGTACCCGTATCCTGTCTATCACCGTTTCCTGTAATGTTCCCGTATCCTGTCTATCACCGTTTCCTGTTATGTACCCGTGTCCTGTCTATCCCGTTTCCTGTAATGTACCCGTATCCTGTCTATCACCGTTTCCTGTAATGTACCCGTATCCTGTCTATCCCCGTTTCCTGTAATGTACCCGTATCCTGTCTATCCCCGTTTCCTGTAATGTACCCGTATCCTGTCTATCACCGTTTCCTGTAATTTACCCGTATCCTTTCTATCCCCGTTTCCTATAACATGCCAGTATCCTGTCTATCCCGTTTCCTGTAATGTACCCGTATCCTGTCAATTCTCGTTTCCTCTAATGTACCCGTATCCTGTCTATCACCGTTTCCTGTAATGTAGCCCGTATCCTGTCAATCCCCGTTTTCTGTAATGTACCCGTATCCTATCAATTCTCGTTTCCTGTAATGTACCCGTATCCTGTCTATCCTCGTTTCCTGTAATGTACCCCGTATCCTGTCTATCACCGTTTCCTGTAATGTACCCGTATCCTGTCTATCCCGTTTCCTGTAATGTACCCGTATCCTGTCAATCCTCGTTTCCTGTAATGTACCCGTATCCTGTCAATCCTCGTTTCATGTTATGCACCAGTATCCTGTCTATCCCGTTTCCTGTAATGTACCCGTATCCTGTCTATCCCCGTTTCCTGTTATGTACCCGTATCTTGTCTATCCTGTTTCCTGTAATGTACCCGTATCCTGTCTATCCTCGTTTCCTGTAATGTACCCCGTATCCTATCTATCCTCGTTTCCTCTAATGTATCCGTATCCTGTCTATCACCGTTTCCTGTAATGTACCCGTATCCTGTCTATCACCGTTTTCTGTAATGTTCCCGTATCCTGTTTATCACCGTTTCCTGTTATGTACCCGTGTCCTGTCTATCCCGTTTCCTGTAATGTACCCGTATCCTGTCTATCACCGTTTCCTGTTATGTACCCGTATCCTGTCTATCTCCGTTTCCTCTAATGTAACCGTATCCTGTCTATCACCGTTTCCTCTAATATACCCCGTATCCTGTCTATCACCGTTTCCTGTAATGTACCCGTATCCTGTCTATCACCGTTTCCTGTAATGTTCCCGTATCTTGTCTATCAACGTTTCCTGTAATGTACCCGTATCCTTTCTATCCCCGTTTCCTGTAATGTACCCGTATCCTGTCTATCACCGTTTCCTGTAATGTTCCCTCCCGTATCCTGTCAATTCTCGTTTCCTGTAATGTACCCGTATCCTGTCTATCCCCGTTTCCTCTAATGTACCCCGTATCCTGTCTATCACCGTTTCCTGTAATGTACCCCGTATCCTGTCTATCACCGTTTCCTGTAATGTACCCGTATCCTGTCTATCACCGTTTCCTGTAAGTACCCGTATCCTGTCTATCCCCGTTTTCTGTAATGTAACCGTATCTTGTCTATCCCCGTTTCCTGTAATGTAACCGTATCCTCTCTATCCCCGTTTCCTGTAATGTACCCGTATCCTGTCTATCCCGTTTCCTGTAATGTACCCGTATCCTGTCTATCCCCGTTTCCTGTTATGTACCCGTGTCCTGTCTTTCCCGTTTCCTGTAAGAACCCGTATCCTGAGATCCCGTTTCCTGTAAGTACCCGTATCCTGTCTATCCCGTTTCCTGTAAGTACCCGTATCCTGGCAATCCTTAATTCCCTGTACTATTTACCTCATACTTTGTTATTTACGTCGTGTCCTGCAATTTACCACGTATCATTCATTTAACCCCATAACCTGTAATTTATCTTTTAGTCATCTGTATCTGAACGGTAATCAGCAACGTCCACTGGAGCAATGGTACCATACAACCAAACCCTATATTTTAGTCATCAATCGTACCATACAGATCACGTAACACACATATGCTGCACCTCTTAAATTTAGTAATAGATACAGTATGTCGAAAAAATGAATTAAACTCGACATACAGCTGTTTCGTCCTCCTAGGACTTTACAACCAGAACCCTATATTTTAGTCATCAATCATACCATACAATCAGAACCCTATATTTTAGTCATCAATGGTACCATACAACCAGAACCCTATATCGTACCATACAACCAGAACCCTATATTTTCTCCTAAGACAAACTTGTCAGTATCTTGGAAATGACAAAGATGTCGAACCTTTCTAGCGTTAAGGGTTATTTATAGTCAGCTCAACTCTATATTACATACTGTGAAATCTTAATGCTTACCATATCCGGCTTGTTTTCTCCTTTCGTCCGGATGAAGACATATGGACACATCGAAGACTAGAATGAAGATCATGTCGTTGGTGAGAATACAGTGATGAGTGTTGTAAAATATTTTTTCTCCGCCAAAGTCATATATGGTGACGAGTCCTTTTGTTCTGGCTTCGGTTTGCATCCCTGTTTCCAAGACAGCCTTTGCAGCCTCATGCTGGCTGTCAGAGGTGATTCGAGCAGCATCTAATTAGAACATCATAAAACAAACTGCATCAATTACTCATCACATCGATTCTTACGTTTCGTGCGTTTACAGGTATGCGAGAGATAAAGTTGATAAAGGTTTTGGTTGAAATTTATGGTCGCCATCTTGATCTCATTGAAATTCATTCTGTTTGCTTGTGTGATATATATATGAACTCTTTGAATATGTTCATTGGTGTGAAACTTTGCTTTGATTGAAAACATACCTCAGTTCTCACTTTGAGTGCATGACATTTATAGATTGACATGGCGGGTGTTGTCGATGAAGCAGAGGCGTAAAATATTTCTTAAATTCATAGTTTGTTCATACTTTAATCGATTTTGAGCTCGGATTGTGGTTTTGTTTACTCTTCGGTAATCTCTGACATTTTCCTTAAATTGTCACTCGTACCAATCCTTATCAATGGATGCGTTATCATGTTATATTATATCGCATTATGCGATTATCTCTTTGTTGTGTGTATATATATATATATATATAATATCGGCTATCCCGCAGCTATGTATAGCCGTTTTCATAAAACATCCTTCTGTTATACATTGTTGCTTTTATCCTGTGTTAAATATAAATTTTACCAACGCTTATAATCAGCAATGATACTTACATTCGACGCGAACATTTTTTTCCAGCTCATGTGTCGGTTCGTGACTACAATATGGAAAACATTGTACAATTGTTATTAATGAATTGAATAATGGAATGTTGATTTCGTAGAATTGTTGCTTTTAAAGGCCCAATATACGTAACTTACGGCAAAACTAGAAGCGAAAATCAAGCCTAATAACTTATAATATTTATAGATTTAGCTAAGATTAACTGATATCAGCAATATTCAAGATGAATTCTTTCGCGGATACCGGTACAGCAGCAGTTGAAACACGCTATTTGTAAACACGCGTCCATTTCGAACCGTCTTCTACCTTCGGTTTGTTGTTTAAGTGGGCCCCACCTGAATTATTTTCAATTCTTTGGATTTTTTTTGTCAAGAGTTTCTAGTTAGTTACCGCTCAGGTTTACTTCGTTTTAGGCTTATTTTCGCATGGTTATCAACTGGATTTTTTTCAGAATTTTTCAGAATCACGAAAAATTCCCTGAAGTTACGTATATTGGGCCTTTAATGCCTTGTCACTCTTTACACATCTACTACAAGATGCGTGATAATTATTTCCCCTTGAATTATTGACGTGTTATGGGGAAAAAAATCAGAGAATACCAAAGCATCAACTAAACTATAATCCGAACTCAAAATCGATTAAATTAGGGGCAAAATAGGAACAAAGGAAAGATTTACATGGAGACTCTCGTAAAAGCCGAGAGAATAAAAACAACCAAACTATTTTGCCGCTAGTTTATTCGATTTTGAGTTCGGATTATGGTTTTGTTGCCGTTTTGGAATTCTCTTATTAGTTGTTTTTGACAAACACAGACAAATCTGATAGGAAACTATATATCAAAAGTTACCACCCGGCTTATCTCAAGCGGTCAGATTAGTTCTGTCAACAGCAAACTTGATTGGTCGATTATTTTGCTCCAACACTTGGTATCATGAAATAGTTTGTAGCCAACATCGAAAGCGCTTCAAAGGATTGATAAAAATTGTGACGTTATCCCAGTTACACTTCATAGGATAAAGACTAGGTGGTAGAGATTTCAGAATTTAAGCACCTTAATTCCAGCTGTCTGTCCAGGTAGGTACATAAATATTAAATTTTATATTATCTCTAACAATACCAGAAATGTACATGTGAAGTGCGGGATCATTTTTTATATTTTTAAAATCTCTATTTCCATTCTTTTTTTTTTTGTATTTTAGTTACATAAGATCAATTTTTATAACTTACTTGAATCGACCTTTGATGTAACATCCCATAGGATAATGATAGTTGGTAGATATTTCAGAATTTAAGCACCTTAATTCGAGCTGTCTGTCGAGGTAGGTGCATACATATTAAATTTTATATTTTTTCTAACAATACCAGAAATGTACCTGTGAAGTGCGGGATCATTTTTAATATTTTTAAAATCTCTATTTCCATTCTTTTCTTTGTATTTAAGTAACATAAGATCAATTTTTATAACTTACTTGAATCGACCTTTGGTGTAACATCCCAGACAAGAATACACGTCCTTACATGTTTTGCACTTGAAATGTGTGTCCAAGCACGAACATTCACAGCCTCTGCATCTATACTTATCACCTGTATGTCTGAAAGACACCGAAATCGCATTTTCTGAAAATTACCTTGATTAAATTTGACTTAGTTGTTGTGTACGTGATCTATGTATACCACCTTCTAACGTAGTTACATATGTACTCCTGTGTTAAAGTAGTAGCATGATGCTTTTTCTGCACCACGAAATATTCTGCTCTGTTTAATTTAAAGTAAATATCGATAGTCTACAGTATTTAGTCAGTGTACGAGGTGTACACCTATAAGGTCGTTATCCCATCAAAATTGTCAAATTATCAACTCCGTTTTGTCGATGTTGTGAACTTAAAAATAAAACTACATGTATATTCACTAAATGCAATCTTTTTCTGAAAATTGTTGTTGTATTTTGCACTAGTTACATTTGATGGTACGTTTTGGTGTTGAGAATGTATTTTATATAACATAAAAAGGAAGTGAGATTCATTTCGCTGTAGTATTGCAAAATGTCAAACTACATACTGATCAAGACACGTAATAAATTAAAATGACTGTCCTTACCCAGTGAAAATCATTTTGTGACTAGCGTCATGCTCCTTCTCCGGCTGAATGCTCTTCTCGTAACATGTCCTACAGATGTTTGTGTCGACACATTGTTTACATCTATACCACATAGTCCCACAGCATTCCCTGGAACAACACGAGCAGTAGTTCCCTCTGTCGAGACGTCGGGAAAAGATGGTCAGAAACTTTCTAACAAGCTGGAATGAATATGACATCACATCAGAACATGCCATCTAAATCAGAATGAAAAAACCAAGCAACTGTTTTGAAATGTAATTTGTCGATATAGACGGCCAAATGAGGTGAGCATTTTAAGTTCCGAAATATAGCCATTATTGTAATAATTTATATATATAAAATGTCTCTAAAACAAATTGTTTTAGCTGAACATCCCGTACCCCGCCCTGAGTCATGAATGTTACAAAATACACTTTATCCCTAAAAAGAAAACCCGTGTGTCTAACCAGTTATCAATTCACAGATTAGAAAATATATCTATTAGATATACATGTTTTTTCGTCCAACAAAATAATACCCTTCGTTGTTCCTTCGAAGTATGTTCCTTATTTATTCTCTCCTCCCATTGGTCAACCCCCTCCGAACTGCAGTCATTCAACCACTCCAGAAATTGATCCTGGTCCTCTATTTCTTTCTCCTGTTCTGGTGTTAGGGACATCTCCATTTGCTGCAAGTTTTCTATACGACACAGTGAACAAGGGTTTCCGTAACTATCCATACCATGTAATGTTTAACTTCATTTACTAATTTGCATGAATCAGAAATTTAAATAAATAAACAAAATAACAACCATTTTTTCTCGTTATATTGGTAAAACATCCAATCATTTTAATACCATATATTATTTCAGCATATTTCATTTGAAATAAATCTTATAACAGAGAACACACAAAGGTATAGCATTGAAGTGAAAGTTGCGATCAGAAATGTCCTACACTTCAGTTGAAGTTTAATCTTAGAAAGCAAAAATCATACTAATAACCAGGAAGCACTGCCGAATTAAAATGGATGTTTGTAAACAACCTTTGTCATGCTGTTATGACACATAAAATACTTACGATGCGTAGAAGGCAATGTCCCACTCGTGGTTCCGCTGTAAGTGCTTCTGGTCCCACTATCTGTTTCGATTTTGTTTACGCTAACTTCACCAGGATTTGTCAAAGCACGTTTCATGCGTTGGTTTCCAATTTCTAGTTCCGACCCTTCCTCAATCGTCTCTTTTTCAAATGTTTCCGGGTCAAACAGCATGTATTTGGTGTGGATGTTAGCTGTGTTCGTTGAAGCAGGACCTTCCGGTGGGATGTCGTTATTTCTTAGTTGTTCAACCAGACATGTCTTCCCTACTCCCTCGTGTCCAGTAAACGTAATAGTTAAGTTACATTTCTTTTCACATTTCCTGGAAATCCCTTTGATGTATTCGTCCTGCAATGCCCCCTCTGAAATATAGGTTAGAAAGAACATCAGACATTAACATTGATTAAAACTCATAATTGATGGACCAATGTTTTAGATAAAATGTTATACATGTAGATGTCGACTTCTGACAAACAAACTTACAACACAGGGCTTTGAGAGATGCAGGTTGGTGAGAACTATGAGTTCGTTTTATGGTCGCCCTCTTTGTCTAATTGAGAAATATTTTGTATCGTTGTGAAGATGAACGCTTTTGAGTATACTCATTAGTGTGTTTATTTTTTAATGATAATGATGACTCGGTTTACCCTTTGAGGACGTTAACCTGGATGTGACCATTATTTATATTGCGGGTGTCGTCAATACTTTTTACTCTTTGACGCTTACTGTTCTGAAACTACATGGGTCTCAATGAAAATTTTCCTTTGTTCATATTTTGCCCTAGTTTCGTCGATTTTGAGTTCGGTCATATTTTGTTGACCTTTCGGTATTATCTGAATTTTTTTGTAACTTAACATCCATGTGATTATGTGGAAACTCGTGTAACAATAAACCTATTGAGTATGTAAACCTGTCATCATGAGTCGTCAAAGGTTACCTAATTCCTGGTACAGCTGCCTGTGTCGCTGACTCCTTTCACGGTGCTCCCTTGACTTGTCTATTGGGCGTTTTTGATTTGCGTCCTTCTGGTCCCATAACTGTGGACATTTCCCCCGAATAGTCTGCCATATATCAAACCATGGCCGTCCGTATCCAGCCATCCAGTGAAGAGCATTCCACTTTTCTGAAGTCGTCACTACAGCAAGAGACTCACTAGACATCACGCCGACGAGAAATTCGGACACTTCTTTGTGACCATTCTTTATTGCTGTCATTAACGGTGTTAGACCATCCTTGTCCCCTTGTCCCAGGGATACTCCGGCCTCCACCAAACGTCTGACTTCCGGGAGATTTCCTTGTCCTGCCGCATCAGATATGTTCTGCTGGCTAGCCATAGCTTAGGTATCTAAAATAAAACATTGATAAAGTATTACTGTTTAAGTAAATAATAAATAAGAGAATACCGAAGCGTTACAAAATCATAATCTAAATCGATTAAACCAGGGGCAAAATATGAACAAAGGAAAGATTTACATGGAGAATCTTGTAAAAGTACAAGTGAATAAGACCGGGTGTACCGGAAGAGTAAGCGTAAGAGTCTTCTGCTTTATCGACGACAACCGCCATGTAAATCTTTTTCACATCCAAGTAAACATCAAGTTCTCAAAATTAGAACCGAGTATCATTGTCAATCACAACAAGTAAACGCACTAATGAGCATACTCAAAAACGTCCATCTTCATATCACTTAAAATTACAGAATATTTCTCAATGAGACAAAGATGGCGACCATAAACCTTGCCCATAGTTCTGATTAACCTGCTTCTCTCGAATCCTTGTGTTGTTAGTTTGTTTGTCAGCAGTCGACATCGATCACGAAAATCCCGATATTCAGGGCAAGCCCTAGAATATCGAATCAACTGCGACATGTAAACACCATAGGTTGGAGAAGAAGTGATGTAACAACTCAATTTAGAAACGTTGTTACATTGAGGGGTACAGATCAGACACTATTATTTTGCATTTTAAACAAATATTTATATAAATGTCACTGACGGAAAGTAAATATTGCGAATTTCTTTTCATATTTCGATCTAGAAATTTAGATCCCTATTGAATATTGCAGCAAAACAAAAAACCGTAGTCCAGAAAACTAAGAAATGAAAAGATCAAAGTGAAAAGATCAAAGTGAAAAGATCAAAGTGAAAAGATCAAAGTGAAAAGATCAAAATGCGTTATCTGAAATTCATTTGTTGCACATCCAGCGCATCTCGTGACTTCTATTGCAAATCATCATAGTACAGTTTATCGATTTTGAGGCAACAATAAGTGGAATAAGGGTTGTTATATAGGAAATATTAAGTAAAATAGATTAAAGCAAAGCACTGAGACAAACAAATACAAAGTGTATAGCTAAACTTTAAAACTGGAATTGCTAACAAAACCGTAAAACTAAAGGTGTCTTTTCTTTTTTTTTGTTATCCACCGTGTAACCAATGACACATCCAATTAATGCCACAACCTCAAAGAGAGAGTAATAACACTGACAATTTGAATAAATCGGAATCATATCGCAAATGTTATAAACGTGGACATTTGGAGAGAATGTATTACAACAAGAATAGGAAATGACACGTTAAAAGCACAGCTCAACGTCGAAATTACATTTGAAAGTAAATTTGAAAAACTTGGACTTGGAAGAGGTTTTTACCAGTCCTGATAAGCTCTTCAGTAAGTTCTGCCTCGCATGTACTTCAGAGTTACCCAGAAGCACTGCAACACGCCTGGTTACTTGTACTCAAAACTAGAGAGCACATCACACAAGTACTATATCCATAGTACTGGTAAATAGCATTGCAGTGCGAGATGCTTTTGTGTGCCTACATGGATGGAACAGCTCCCACGTACGTGCGGGAGCTTCATACCCCGTGTCATCGTCACTGCGGTCAGACATGGAATCATTGCTATGTACCTCAAACTATTGTATTGTGATTTCGGTCACATAAATAGGTTATCGTCTGCTATCAGGAAGTCAAAAACCTGGCCAAACTTTAAAAGGATATAACAATAAGGAAAATCCACCTCTTCATGCCTGTTCTTTGCACATTCTATCTTTTATGAATTTGTTTATATGTATCTCGGAATAATTGATTCTTACTGAATGTTAAATGCTGACTTGTATAGCTTTGTATTTAGCTATTTTATCTAATACTAATATAAATGTGTTGAAATGTGCTTTAGAGTAAGTTTACAAATCATAAAGGTGACTTTAATGTAATCTTATACTATTTTTAACAGAGGATACCAGTTCAAGTACTACGGTCGTACATAAACAAAACGCTACGAGTCGCCTCAATTCGACTTGCGTTAACAGTAACGTTATACATTGATTTCTATCTGTTTTGTTATGATTATTGATATACAGGGTAAACCTCGTTATCTCAAATTTGTCAGAACCGTGGGAAACTTCGAGTTATCCGAGTATTCGAGTTATGCGAGTTTTAATCCTAGTGTAAAGGTTGACGAGGACTAACACAATACTTCGAATCAAACGGTTTCTTCTTGTAATAGTTCGATATTACGAGGTTCTACTGTATTATAGCCCGAAACAATTATGTTTAATAAGGTAACAAGCTATCTATACAGATTAACATAGTATCGTACCTTACCCGAGTATCTGAGCCATCAAGCCCCAGTATGTGATCCTGATTGTACCTCGGCGCTGTTGATACAGAACGACCTGCTTGTTAAGTCTGACTGTTTAGCGCCTTGGCTGGCTCAAATCAATCGATAAGGCTACGTACGTCAGCATATATATTTAGATAGGTTTTTATTTTTATTTAATATTTTTAAGAAAGGTTTTGCCGTTTTCGATTTTGTCTTTCATTTTGTATTGAAATAATAACGTTAGTTACATTTTGGTTGTTTCTAGTTTCGATTCACGTATTGTTTGTATATATATAGTTAATGACGTGTGTATTTAATTAAATATACATACCATATCTTTATAAATACCTCCTGGTCAGTTTTTCTTGTTGTGACTTGTGTCTATTTCTGTTAAAATCTTGTCTCACCTAATTACGTATCTATACATGTATACAGGTAATCTGGCCAGGTAAGTAATGAAACAAAGAAGGACCCAGTAATAATTCCAGCTTGCACGATATTTGATTTTTTTTATATGGGTTTTAAAAATACGACGATTGAAAAACATAATCAAAGCCCCTATTCAACGTGAATTAAACAAAAGGCGTGCTTAAAAAGCTGCATTTCTATTGACTGGTCTGTTACGTGTACACTGCATGCATACTAACATGCTAGTAATAGGCGTGTGACTGTTGGACGGTATATAGTCAGTATCAATATGTAGGGTTCTGCAAATGTGAAAACTAGTAGACACACGACTTATGAAAATGAAAGAGTACAATTAATAATACACAATTCAAAAAGACACCCTGCACCAATAATAATTATATTGGAATACGAGTGAAGTATAAATGACACAGGTTAGTGTGATTATGTATAGTTAGGAAAATATATGTGTGAAATATGTATGAGTTGGTTGTGGTCATCGTGTCCATTTGTCTCTTAACAGTCAGCTGTGAGACCACATACCAACGACACCAATGTCTACATCATCAGCGTGAATCGGGGAACAACCACTGCACTAACACAGGACCACCAGCTTCCCGGCCCGGCATGTGTCGCTACACCAACACAGGACCACCAGCTTTCCGGCCCGGCATGGGTCGCTACACCAACACAGGACCACCAGCATTCCGGCCCGGCATGGGTCGCTACACCAACACAGGACCACCAGCTTCCCGGCCCGGCATGGGTCGCTACACCAACACAGGACCACCAGCTTTCCGGCCCGGCATGGTTCGCTACACCAACACAGGACCACCAGCTTTCTGGCCCGGCATGGGTCGCTACACCAACACAGGACCACCAGCTTCCCGGCCCGGCATGGGTCGCTACACCAACACAGGACCACCAGCTTCCCGGCCCGGCAAGGGTCGCTACACCAACACAGGACCACTAGCTTTCCTGCTCGGCATGGGTCGCTACACCAACACAAGACCACCAGCTTCCCGGCCCGGCAAGGGTCGCTACACCAACACAGGACCACCAGCTTCCCGGCCCGGTATGGGTCGCTACACCAACACAGGACCACCAGCTTCCCGGCCCGGCATGGGTCGCTACACCAACACAGGACCACCAGCTTCCCGGCCTGGCATGGGTCGCTACACCAGCACCAGTTTCACGGCCCGGCATGGGTCGCTACACCAGCACCAGCTTCCGGCCCGGCATGGGTCGCTACACCAACACAGGACCACCAGCTTTCCGGCCCGGTATGGGTCGCTACACAAACACAGGACCACTAGCTTCCCGGCCCGGCAAGGGTCGCTACAACAACACAGGACCACCAGCTTCCCGATCTGGTATGGGTCGCTACACCAATACAGGACCATCAGCTTCCCGGCCCGGCCCGGGTCGCTACACCAACACAGGACCACCAGCTTCCCGGCCCGGCATTGGTCGCTACACCAACACCGGATCACCAGCTTTCCGGCCCGGCATGGGTCGCTACACCAACACAGGACCACCAGCTTCCCGGCCCGGCATGGGTCAAGTTCAAGTTCAAGTTCAAGTTCAACAGCTTCAACAGGGTCAACAGGGTCGCTATACCAGCACCAGTTTCACGGCCCGGCCTGGGTCGCTACACCAACACAGGATTACTAGCTTCCTGGCCCGGCAAGGATCGCTGAAGAGTCCACCAAGCTAATCATACGACAAATGTCACCATAAGACTCCCGGAGATCAAGAATGCAAACAATGTGAACAAAAAGCAATTTATTGAGCAAGGAGCAATGTGCAGAGACGTGAGGCTGAATGTCAATATCACAACGACGGAGGCAGCATTCGCTTCTAGAGCACTTTGGATTACTCGTACCACGAGTTAAAACATCCTACTACAGTGGTTAACTATTACGATCATGTTGGCAGGAACAGCTGGGTGATACGGGACTGGCAGGAACAGCTAGGTGGTACGGGACTGACAGGAACAGCTAGGTGGTACGGGACTGGCAGGAACAGCTAGGTGATACGGGACTGACAGGAACAGCTAGGTGATACGGGACTGACAGGAACAGCTAGGTGGTACGGGACTGACAGGAACAGCTAGGTGGTACGGGACTGACAGGAACAGCTAGGTGGTACGGGACTGACAGGAACAGCTAGGTGATACGGGACTGGCAGGAACAGCTAGTTGATACGGGACTGGCAGGAACAGCTAGGTGATACGGGACTGGCAGGAACAGCTGGGTGATACGGGACTGGCAGGAACAGCTGGGTGATACGGGACTGGCAGGAACAGCTAGGTGATACGGGACTAGCAGGAACAGCTAGGTGGTACGGGACTGACAGGAACAGCTAGGTGATACGGGACTGGCAGGAACAGCTAGGTGATACGGGTCTGGCAGGAACAGCTAGGTGATACGGGACTGGCAGGAACAGCTGGGTGATACGGGACTGGCAGGAACAGCTGGGTGAGACGGGACTGTCAGGAACAGCTGGGTGATACGGGACTGGCAGGAACAGCTAGGTGATACGGGACTGGTAGGAACAGCTAGGTGATACGGGACTGGCAGGAACAGCTAGGTGATACGGGACTGGCAGGAACAGCTAGGTGGTACGGTACTGGCATGAACAGCTAGGTGATACGGGACTGGCATGAACAGCTAGGTGATACGGGACTGGCAGGAACAGCTAGGTGATACGGGACTGGCAGGAACAGCTGGATGATACGGGACTGGCAGGAACAGCTAGGTGATACGGGACTGGCAGGAACAGCTGAGTGATACGGGACTGGCAGGAACAGCTGGGTGATACGGGACTGTCCGGAACAGCTAGGTGATACGGGAGTGGCAGGAACAGCTGGGTGATACGGGACTGGCCGGAACAGCTAGGTGATACGGGAGTGGCAGGAACAGCTAGGTGATACGAGAGTGGCAGGAACAGCTAGGTGATACGGGAGTGGCAGGAACAGCTAGGTGGTACGGTACTGGCATGAACAGCTAGGTGATACGGGACTGGCATGAACAGCTAGGTGATACGGGACTGGCATGAACAGCTAGGTGATACGGGACTGGCAGGAACAGCTGGGTGATACGGGACTGGCAGGAACAGCTAGGTAGATAGATAGATTTATTTGGTAAAACATTGCATCAATACATAAAAGTTCAGTACATTTACAATACAATACAATACATGCTTTACCAGGATAACACAGAAAAGTCAGAGACTTATTTCCACTGTGGTCCTTAACATGAAACACAAAGTACAAACATTTTACATGTAATATAAAATACTTATCGCAAGCTAATACGCGTTTAAAATATATCACAGATTCATACAATAATTATCACAGTAAATAAATATCTGTGGTGTTATCACAAGTTTGAATTATATTTTAGATTAATAATCACCAAACAGCTAGGTGATACGGGACTGGCATGAACAGGTAGGTGATACGGGACTGGCAGAAACAGCTAGGTGATTAACTGTGTTGAGATAGCATGTGTTAGGTATTGCCAGACGCTGTAGTGAAGAGTTTGTTTATAATAACTTGTGTACGATTCTGTCAGCTGCAGAAAGTAGGTCTACTAGTGTGGTATTTCTGATTAAGATTTTTTTGTAAAAGTGATGCCTGACTGATATGCGTTATAAGAATTTCGAGCAACTTTCATAATGCTAAGTAGTTTTTATATCATTAAAAGTATTTGCAGCGTAAGTTGAGTTTTTAAAGTTGATTTAGCTAGATGCAGTAAGAATTGCGAGCCATGAAAGTGACTGACGTAGCTAGAACTAGAAACCAAGTTCAGATGGAGTACAGGGTGTATGTAGCTGTATTTGTAACAGATGGAGTACAGGGTGTATGTAGCTGTATTTGTAACATATGCATTGTTTTGATGTTTAAACATGGCGATATATTTGGATTGGAGAGATAACTTTAATATGAATACGTTTTTCAATCCTTGTATAGTTTGAAATACATAAATGATTTATAATTGAATAAATAAAACAAAAATACCCTAACATAAGCATATTATTCTTGCTGTTCAATTAACACGGGATTGGCACAAAACCCGAACCCCATTAAGTTGGAATTTGGCCAGGCCCCAGTGGTTCAACAGATATTGAACTAATTAAGGTGGAACTGATCACTGCGAAAGAGCGTAAACCGGGGCAAAACAGTGTTAGAGAACTATGGTACACCGCAATCGGCAAACCTCGACTGATTCCGGTACCAACCGGTGATGTCTTAAACTTCCGTTTCATTGAAGGCACCTATCTATGAAACATTGGTAGTAATAAACTGAATTGGTCCTATCCTCACAAATATTTAAAGCAAAGGTTGATCGATACGAGATAACGAGACCGATGTTAGTACGTATGGTATTGACCAGCAAACAGACAACTACATACCTGTATCAGACATGTCATTAGCACAAATCCTTATATATTTTCTGACTTCAGTAAACATCGAGTGAGGTCACACAGAATTACACATTGATTACAACACTAATCATAGCAGTCCACGTCACATAGCACACTTCCTGGAAATATTTGCCCTGTCTGTCTGTCTGGTGGCAGTGTAGATGTAACTGCTGGTGGAGGCTTGCAGATCGATATGCTGATACGTCACATTTAACCTTTCTGCACCAGCCTGTCTCAATCTCGTGTTGTCCCAAGTTTGAACATTTATATAATGTAATTCTTTTCTTGTTATCTGTGTTGTGTTTTTTTTATTTCCGTATCGTAAACTTGATACTATGGCAAGGGTAAGGAGTATTAATAATCTCAGTCACTCAGCATTCGGATCAATTACTTCAGCATTATAATGTGCCTATTATTTCCTGTCTGCAGTTTTTGACTATATCAACTTTGGAATCAATATTAATATTACAATAATGTTTTTATCTCACCAGGAAATATATATGTGTCAATATAGAATTTGAAACGGGAAACGAAAACATTTATTAATATTTTTAATTTTGTTTCTGTTACTAATAATAAGGATAGTGCATTTTTATTCTGGGAAGTGTATCGTTTTATCAATTCTACCTGAATAAATGTGTTGTCCTTGCCTCCCCTCGTACTGGTCATATCAACGTACATGTTTATCAAATAGGTAATCCGATTTAAGAGAGTTTGACTTGCTTACTGAAATACTTACTCATGATCATGAATCGGTAGTGGTGAGATTATGATCACGCAGGGTTCTTTTTTTGGGAATCAGTATCGTTTTATAAGAAAATATCCCCAGCCTCAGCAAAACCATAATCCGAACTCCAAATGATTAAACTAGGAATGAGCAAATGAAATATTTACACGGAGACCCTTCCTTCAAAAAGTAAAAAGTACAAGAGAATAAGACCAAGTGTTCCGGAATAGTAAGCGTGTTCTGGTCTATCGACGACATCCGCCATATAAAGAAAGTAAATGGCACGCCCTCGAAATGAGAGTTGAGGCACCATTCTTAATTACAAGTAAATAATGAGTCCTCCAATATCTCTATTCGCGTACGTGTTTCTGTTTTTGCTTACCTCATATCGCCTTTTACTGGCCGTATGTCAGCGTGTCATGTTGTCATATATGATATGAGTTGGAGAGTTTCAGAGTGAACAGATCGTGAATAGGTAGGGATGCGGTTGCGAGGAACAACGGTTCGTATGACTCAGCAAATATAAATATTTTGGACTTTAAGTAACATTTCAATACCATGATATGGAATGATGACGCCCTACATGTATATACATCGGTCTGGGTAATTAAGTGCATCGCTATTGTTTCCGAAGGGAGATACCTACCTGGTTTAAATGTCATAACAAGCTTTAAGGGTATTTCTAACAATCATTGTGTGATTTACTAAATATGCAAGACGTTCTTTTGATATTGCTCTCGTACAGACATAAATTACTAACTAAAAAGGTCATTATGGTTTTGAAGACGTCAAACTTCGACAGGTACTATAGAAAATATCTGTTATGTTGTAGCTGCCACAACCATATTTTTGATATGTGGCCTCCACCCTGCCCCAACACCAGACATCTACTTGTCAATTTGTCTAAGACTGGTGTCAGAGCCAGAGGAAACTCGGCCCCGACACCAAACATCTACTTGTCAAAATGTCTGACTGGTGTCAGACCCAGAGGAAACTCGGCCCCAACACCAGACATCTACTTGTCAAAATGTCTGACTGGTGTCAGGACCAGAGGAAACTCGGCCCCATCACCAGACATCTACTTGTCAAAATGTCTGACTGGTGTCAGGACCAGAGGAAACTCGCCCCGACACCAAACATTTACTTGTCAATATGTCTAAGACTGGTGTCAGGACCAGAGGAAACTCGGACTAGTTATTTTGTATTTCATTGTTATTAGTTATTTGTCTTTTACATACGTATAGATATATCTACGCCAGGCTGTGAGGTCTTAAGTTATAATTACCTGCCACTTTCAGCAGTATTCACCGACGTTTACTGGAACCATCCTTCAGTATTCCCACTAGTACGACAAAATGTTGAAACATGAGTGTACCTTATAATTTCCCAGTATATGTTCTTTCTTCCTGTTGTATTTATAGTATATACATTTATGTCGTTACATTGTACATACATTTAGCCTTGTAGTCGCTATGGACGCTTGTTTGTTTTGTGAGGTAGAAACGCACCAGTCGACGTTGGATTAGCTCAATGCTAAGCACGGATATAATGGACTAAACACCCATACGGACGACACAAATTTAACTGTGTATAATTGAGTACATCGTATTACACACATAAATATAGGTATACTTGTTGTCAGCTAGGATATATATTATCAAGATCATGCACTTTTATGAGTTCCGTTAACATACGGCCCATTTAAACAAAATTCAATACGTATTGTCAGTCCTGTTAAATTAAAATGGAGTTCGAACAATCCAAGTCGACAACGTCAAACATTACGACAGTCAAGTCGTTGATATTGGACAAAAGGAGTCTTTGGAAATATCCTGTGAAACAATTGTTTCGTATTTTGTCCTCTTGGATAATGGTCAGTAATAGTAAAGAATTATCTACAAAACTCTAAAAGAAACCCAACAAACATGCCCATTCTGACAAAGAGACGAGGGTTGTTTTACCTAAACAATTTTCTGACTAAACGAAAAGTGTCGTTTTACCTAATCAACTTTCTGACCAAGCTAACAAGCTTACAAGCTTACAAGCTTAGACAGCAAATATCATAATTGGATATCACAAGTGGAACAGATGCAATACAGATCAGAACCTGGTTTCCAACCATTATATTTTAGTAACTATCGAAATGAAATATATGTTAACTGTGTCTATCGTTGCTGATGGCAGAATTGATATTTTGAGTTTAAGACATTTTTACAGGTGCAATTTGAAAAAAAAATCAGAGAACCAAAGTGTCAACAAAACCATAATCCGAACTCAACATTGATTAAACTAAAGGCAAAATATAAACAAAGGAAAGATTGACATGGAGACCCTCGTAAAAGTACAAGAGAATAAGACCAGGTGATCCGGAAGAGTAAGCGTCTTCTGCTTCATCGACGACATACGCCAATGAAATCTTGGTCACAGCAAGTAAACCTCAAGCTCAAAATGAGCACCGAGTCATCATTGCCAATCACAATAAGTAAGCACACTAATAAGCATACTCAAAAACGTCCCATCTTCATATCATACAAAGATACAGAATTTTTCTCAATGAGACAAAGTAGACGACCATAAAACTTGCCCATAGTTCTGATCAACCTGCATCTCTCTAATCCCTGTGCCGTAGGTTTGTTTGTCAGCAGTTGACATCTACCACGAAAGTATATATAACCCTTCAGGTCACATGGTCTCCCTTCCGGTGTCGGTTTGTGATTTGTTTGGTGTCTCCCTTTCGGTGTCGGTTTGTGAGGTGTTTGGTGTCTCACTTCCGGTGTCGGTTTGTGAGGTGTTTGGTGTCTCCCTTCCGGTGTCGGTTTGTGAGGTGTTTGGTGTCTCCGTTCCAGACGTTGTCTTTGCTTTTCGTATTGACATTGAGCCCTCGTTAAACCCAAGTATCGATGATGTGGAGTATTTGTAAATCATTTCGTCGTCAGACGTAAACACGAACATCACGTGACCCATTCTATTAATATATTTTGTACGTACACCACCATTACCACAACCGCAAATTGTTGAAAGGGGTGACATATGCATACAGCATCATTTATAAAGCAATAATAACAAACATTAGTGTACTTTTTAAATGATTTATTATGAAGCGACGTTCAATTTAACGAATACAATGAATGCAATGCCAGAAAGAATTATCAATTTACAAAATTTGGTTTTCTTCTTAAGTGTTTTTCACATTGTCAGGCCCGAACTACACCCCACCATCCGTTTATGACTGTGTCCCTGATCGTATGAGACATTTCAGCTACCACTGAAATAGAAATATGTTCATTTAACCAGGATCACAGCATTGTACCTACAAAACTTGACATTTTCCCAGCATCACCAATAACATTGTACCTACAAAACTTGACACTTAACCAGCATCAGCAATAACATTGTACCTACAAAACTTAACATTTAACCAGCATCACAAACAACATTGTACCTACAAAATTTGACACTTAACCAGCATGAACGATAACATTGTACCTACACTTAACCTGCATCACCGATAACATTGTACCTACACTTAACCAGCATCAGCGATAACATTGTACCTACAAAACTTGACACTTAACCAGCATCACCGATAACATTATACCTACAAAACTTGACACCTAACCAGCATCACCGATAACATTGTACCTACACTTAACCAGCATCAGCGATAACATTGTACCTACAAAACTTGACACTTAACCAGCATCACCGATAACATTATACCTACACTTAACCAGCATCAGCGATAACATTGTACCTACACTTAACCAGCATCAGCGATAACATTGTACCTACAAAACTTGACACTTAACCAGCATCACCGATAACATTATACCTACAAAACTTGACACCTAACCAGCATCACCAATAACATTGTACCTACACTTGACCAGCATCAGCGATAACATTGTACCTACAAAACTTGACACTTAACCAGCATCACCAATAACATTGTACCTACAAAACTTGACACTTAACCAGCATCACCGATAACATTGTACCTACAAAACTTGACACTTAACCAGCATCACCGATAACATTGTACCTACAAAACTTGACACTTAACCAGCATCACCGATAACATTGTACCTACACTTAACCAGCATCACCAATAACATTGTACCTACAAAACTTGACATTTAACCAGCATCACCGATAACATTGTACCTACAAAACTTGACATTTAACCAGCATCACCGATAACATTGTACCTACAAAACTTGACATTTAACCAGCATCACCGATAACATTGTACCTACACTTAACCAGCATCACCAATAACATTGTACCTACACTTAACCAGCATCACCGATAGCATTGTACCTACAAAACTTGACATTTAACCAGCATCACCGATAACATTGTACCTACAAAACTTGACACTTAACCAGCATCACCGATAACAATGTATCTACAAAAATTTACACTTAACAAGCATCACCAATAACGGTGAACCTACAAAACGTGACACTTAACCAGTACACCGATAACAATCTACCTACACAACTTGACACTTAACCAGCTTGCACCATGACATTGTACCTACACTTAACCAGAATCACCGATAGCATTGTACCTACAAAACTTGACACTTAACCAGCTTCACCGATAACATTGTACCTACAAAACTTGACACTTAACCAGCTTCACCGATAACATTGTACCTACAAAACTTGACACTTAACCAGCATCGCCGATAACATTGTTCCTACAAAACTTGACATTTAACCGGAATCACAAATAACATTGTACCTACAAAACTTGACATTTAACCAGCATCACCAATAACATTGTACCTACAAAACTTGACACTTAACCAGCTTCACCGATAACATTGTACCTACAAAACTTGACACTTAACCAGCTTGACCAATAACATTGTACCTACAAAACTTGACACTTAACCAGCATCACAAACAACATTGTACCAGCATCAACGATAACATTGTACCTACAAAACTTGACACTTAACCAGCATCACAAACAACATTGTATCAGCATCAACGATAACATTGTACCTACAAAACTTGACATTTAACCAGCATCACAAACAACATTGTACCTACAAAACGTGACACTTAACCAGCATCATCAATAACATTGTACCTACAAAACTTGACATTTAACCAGCATCACAAACAACATTGTACCTACAAAACTTGACACTTAACCAGCATCACAAACAACATTGTACCAGCATCACCAATAACATTGTACCTACAAAACTTGACATTTAACCAGCATCACAAACAACATTGTACCTACAAACCTTGACACTTAACCAGCATCATCAATAACATTGTACCTACAAAACTTGACATTTAACCAGCATCACAAACAACATTGTACCTACAAAACTTGACACTTAATCAGCATCACAAACAACATTGTACCAGCATCACCAATAACATTGTACCTACAAAACTTGACATTTAACCAGCATCACAAACAACATTGTACCTACAAAACTTGACACTTAACCAGCATCACCGATAACATTGTACCTACAAAACTTGACACTTAATCAGCATCACAATCAACATTGTACCAGCATCACCAATAACATTGTACCTACAAAACTTGACACTTAACCAGCATCACCAATAACATTGTACCTACAAAACTTGACATTTAACCAGCATCACCGATAACATTGTACCTACAAAACTTGACACTTAATCAGCATCAAAATCAACATTGTACCAGCATCACCAATAACATTGTACCTACAAAACTTGACATTTAACCAGCATCACAAACAACATTGTACCTTTAAAACTTGACACTTAACCAGCATCACAAACAACATTGTACCAGCATCACCAATAACATTGTACCTACAAAACTTGACATTTAACCAGCATCACAAATAACATTGTACCTACAAAACTTGACACTTAACCAGCATCACAAACAACATTGTACCTACAAAACTTGACATTTAACCAGCATCACCAATAACAATGTACCTACAAAACTTGACACTTAACCAGCAACACAAACAACATTGTATCAGCATCATCAATAACATTGTACCTACAAAACTTGACACTTAACCAGCATGAACGATAACATTGTACCTACAAAACTTGACACTTAACCAGTTCATCGATAACATTGTACCTACAAAACTTGACACTTAACCAGCATCACCAATAACATTGTACCAGTATCACCAATAACATAGTACCTACAAAACTTCACATTACAACCGTATGGATTCGTTTAATAATTCATGACATTTGCAAATGTGTACAGATAGCTATCTAGGTATGGATGTTTTTGTTCTTAACAAAGGTCAACAAATACTTACAGAACAATGCTATCATTTTTACTGAATCTATAACAAATACGTCATATCTTAAACATTCTGGTATATTGTCAACAGTCAACAGAAATTGAAATGACCAATATATCACTTAAACATCTATAAATATACTTACCATCCTAAAATGTACTGTGTTGCTCCAGCCCCTCGGACGATGTACATCGAAAGCCCTCCTTCGGACAGTCCACTTCCGTTATAGTAGATAATAACATGCTTACATAGGGTTCCAATCTGTTGCGGGTTTCGCAGACGGTTGAGTAAACATTTTCCCCGCAGACATCAAAAACAGAGTGCATCATTTCGTCAATGGTCCTGAACAGCCAACTGAAAGAAGGGAAATAATACCCCAAGTCGTTAACAAACAATTATTTCACAAAATGATGTGCAAAGAGGGTCATTGTATTAAATTAAAAATATTTCAATAAATGTACATTAATTTTGATTTGAGATAAGTCAAAGCGAATCATCGCCATTCAAGACAGCTAAAAATGTTCACATATTTGTACAGTTGTGGGATTGCACAACGTTACACGATGTGCGGTGGGCGCACGATGGGCGAACGGTGTATGCACGATGTGCGAACGATGCGATCCTGGGCGATTATTTCTAACGCACATGTGGGCGCACGATAGACTAACATTGTGCGATGACAATCGTGGTTGATGTAAATTTAGAAATAGTTTAACAATATATACGGTTTCGCGCTAGTTGTTTTAAACATATTTTTATATTTTAACTATTTACATTAGCTGATAGTTCTATCTTTATATTTCTAAAAATTAATAATAGTCTTTTTGTAGTTTTAGAAACAAACCAAATAGACACATGTATGTAAACTTTCAACTCATATTGACAAGCTCTCATTCAAGTAAATATTGCCAGTTTTACCAAGTTATAAACTGTACCTGTACATGGCAAATCTATGTAGATATCTCTGGCCCGGGGCACTTACAACACTCGCCTAGGTGTGAAAACACAGGTAAAGTGTTGGGGAGGAGAGGGTTTTTCAAATAACTGATTATTAGAGTCCAGTTTGTTTTCATAACAGTCGCTCGGTAATGGCTGTCGTAGCGTATCGCCGCACACGGGAAAGGTAAAACTCCGGCATGTTATTTACATATTCTGATACCTGGTAGCTTAACCCGCACTTGGCTGTCTTATGATCACTGTAATACTGTTTACTGTATATTGTTAAATTGACATAATCCCAATGAATATGATGCGAATTTAAATAGTTTTTGGACAAGAGGGTTCCATATGTTTTTCTTTCCGTAATATGTATCGACCAATTGTACCAAATCGTGCGTGTGTGCGATTTAATCGCACACATAAACGCACGATCTTTAGATCGCCCGGTTGGGCGCACTATGGGCGAACGATGTGTGCACGATGTATGCACGATGCAAGCACGCAGTTTTTGGTGCGTTGTGCGATAACACAACTGTACGTTTAATAACAAACTTTAGACTATATTTGGTGACCTATTGTTATCTTGTCGATATATTAATTGGCAGCAACCATGTAGACGGAGCAAAAATGGGCAAAACTTGTCAAAACAGTGTTTACATTGAGGTGATAACAACTCGTCAAAGGAGCTAAAGAGTACATGTTTATATTGAGGTGATAACAAACCTCGTCAAAGGAACTAAAGAGTACATGTTTACATTGAGGTGATAACAAACCTCGTCAGAAGAACTAAAGAGTACATGTTTATATTGAGGTGATAACAACTCGTCAAAGGAGCTAAAGAGTACATGTTTATATTGAGGTGATAACAATTCTCGTCAAAGGAGCTCAAGAGTACATGTGTACATTGAGGTGATAACAAACCTCGTCAGAAGAGCTAACGAGTACATGTTTACATTAAGATGATAACAAACCTCGTCAAAAGAGCTAAAGAGTACATGTTTATATTGAGGTGATAACAAACCTCGTCAAAAGAGCTAAAGAGTACATGTTTATATTGAGGTGATAACAAACCTCGTCAAAAGAGCTAAAGAGTACATGTGTACATTGATCTGGTAACAAACCTCGTCAAAAGAGCTAAAGAGAACATGTTTATATTGAGGTGATAACAAACCTCGTCAAAAGAGCTAAAGAGTACATGTTTATATTGATATGGTAACAAACCTCGTCAAAAGAGCTAAAGAGTACATGTTTACATTGAGGTGATAACAAACCTCGTCAAAAGAGCTAAAGAGTACATGTTTACATTGATCTCGTAACAAACCTCGTCAAAAGAGCTAAAGAGTACATGTTTATATTGATCTGGTAACAAACCTCGTCAAAAGAGCTAAAGAGTACATGTTTACATTGAGGTGATAACAAACCTCGTCAAAAGAGCTAAAGAGTACATGTTTATATTGATCTGGTAACAAACCTCGTCAAAAGAGCTAAAGAGTACATGTTTATATTGATCTGGTAACAAACCTCGTCAAAAGAGCTAAAGAGTACATGTTTACATTGAGGTGATAACAAACCTCGTCAAAAGAGCTAAAGAGTACATGTTTATATTGATCTGGTAACAAACCTCGTCAAAAGAGCTAAAGAGTACATGTTTACATTGAGGTGATAACAAACCTCGTCAAAACAGCTAAAGAGTACATGTTTATATTGATCTGGTAACAAACCTCGTCAAAAGAGCTAAAGAGTACATGTTTATATTGATCTGGTAACAAACCTCGTCAAAAGAGCTAAAGAGTACATGTTTACATTGAGGTGATAACAAACCTTGTCAAAAGAGCTAAAGAGTACATGTTTACATGAAGGTGATAACAAACCTTGTCAAAAGAGCTAAAGAGTACATGTTTACATGAAGGTGATAACAAACCTTGTCAAAGGAGCTAAAGAGTACATGTTTACATTGAGGTGATAACAAACCTCGTCAGAAGAACTAAAGAGTACATGTTTACATTGATGTGATAACAAACCTCGTCAGAAGAGCTAAAGAGTACATGTTAACATTGAGGTGATAACAAACCTCGTTAGAAGAACTAAAGAGTACATGTTTACATTGATGTGGTAACAAACCTCGTCAGAAGAACTAAAGAGTACATGTTTACATTGAGGTGATAACAAACCTCGTCAAAGGAACTAAAGAGTACATGTTTACATTGAGATGATAACAAACCTCGTCAGAAGAACTAAAGAGTACATGTTTACATTGAGGTGATAACAAACTTCGTCAGAAGAGCTAAAGAGTACATATCATACAAGAATGCAAAATAATTTTCAATGAGACCAAGATGACAACCATAAAACGTTTGCCTGTGTCGTAAGTTTGTTTGGCAGCAGCTGAAATCTAACACGAAAATCTCGAGACTCGACATCACCAATCGATTTTCTTTGGTTTAATAATATTTACATTTCTGATAACGCAATATGCAAATAATTTAATAATGATAAGCAAACGATACCATAAATGCTTCCTTTTATTCTGGTTTTAGAGATTAGAGAGCTTACTGATGTATGTTGTGGCCTTAAGTCCCACCCAAGATAAAGAAATAAGTAAGTAAGTACTGGTGTTTAATAAACAATCGTTTGGAAATCAGTAATAAACAAGGCAGTGACTTCTCTAATACAAAACAAATACGCCCCGATATAAAAACTAGTTTCATGGTTCAGCATGCGATGGAAGTAAGAATACGTACTGACATAGGATTGAATTCCTCTGTTTGTCTGGAAGTCCCATCTCCTGATACGCCAGTGCAACGCCAGCCAGTTTCTGGTGTTCCCCATAAATTAGGATTTGCAATCTTCGATTGTTCATGCATTGCAGTAATGACAGGACATCTACAAAAACATAGGAAAATTCTTTAGCACAAACAATATACATAGCCGCAAAAGAATTACATAAACTTAAAACCTAAACTACTGATATCCGGACGAGAAAAATAATTTTCAAATGTGCAAATTGTCATGACTATTCGATTAAGAAATGCCAAGTGATAGGCCTTGAGTAGGAGATCTAGTATTTATCAACTTTCTATTTAAATGTGTAAGTCGCGATTACCGAATACCTCTTTACTCGAACAATTTCCAACATTGTCGTTAGTTCTGAGTGAAGAAACACACACAAATTAAATTTAGAAAAAAATGAATGACGTAACAGCGTAATTCCATAGAAATATTTATTTCCTCTATTACCACACCCTCCGATTGAAACCCACTCAAATCTCTCGTATACCCGTACAAACTCTGTGAATCCACGTCAATATTGACGTAATCAAACATTTTATGACAGAATCTCATTTTTACACAAAACTTTAAAGGTATATATAGAAAAAAACATGTGAACAGTCGGTGTGGCTATCGCTGAATGACACGACAGTAACATATCGCACACCAGCACGTGCGACACCCGAATTCAACGCCCCCTATCAGAAGGTACGACACTTAAGGGAAAGCAATTTTCGGCTTATTCTGTTCATTCAAACTCCGAAAATTTCATTTTTTTAAAATTCATTTTTGTGATGGAAACATATATATTCATATTGGTTGATTGTATAAGTAATTATATTTTCTACATCAGTGAAATATGAAAATAAAACCCAGTTATAACGTTATTTTGCATTTGCTTTGCATACCCCATTGTGATGCATTGTAAAAGCAAAGGTGATGTGAGACGATACGGCATTAGCTATCATAACACCACCGATCTCTTGGGGAATGTCATCGATTTCATTATCATCAACACTTGATTTGATGTTAAAAAAACTTCG
Source organism: Mimachlamys varia (assembly GCA_947623455.1). Classification (NCBI taxonomy): domain Eukaryota; kingdom Metazoa; phylum Mollusca; class Bivalvia; order Pectinida; family Pectinidae; genus Mimachlamys; species Mimachlamys varia. Next base: position 7,493,639 of record OX392534.1, read on the forward strand.
ACAATAAAATGAGCCATAACACTTGCTCAAAATGTACCGGGCTTGATACAGGTTTTTATTGAATCCCAATGTGTGTTATAGGACCATTACAACATACCTGTTGTCCATGGCTGATGACAGAGACTCTCCTGTACTACATGGCTAACATCAGCAATTAGTGTAGAAAATGGACCACACGGGTATGATTCAGCCATCATGTCGTAGCATCCGAGATATTCTCCAGTAGAGCTTCAAAACATATCACAATGCAAGGTTTTACAATTGTTCTACGAACTTGAAAACAAAAACAAAAAGACAGTTCGATAACGTAAACAGTGTCCAAATACATAAAGCTATAACGTAAATGTAGTATCTACAGTAAACTGCTTGGTAAATATGACGGATGTTTCTGTAAGTATATGTTGTAAATTATAACAGTTCCTTCTAAAAAATAAACGCCAGTAAAACAGCCTCTTCTGTCAGGTCCTTGTACACAAAGTAAGCAATACACAAGTGAAGTATACCATAAGGCTCCCAGAGCTGTGATAACCGTCATAGATGGCCGTCGCCATCATCACCATCGTCACCCAAGGCGCCAATATCGTCACCATCGTCACCCAAGGCGTCACCATCGTAACTAAAAGAGTCTCCATCGTCACCCAATGCGTCACCATCGTCACCCAAGGCGTCACCATCGTTAACATCGAAACTAAAAGAGGCACCATCGTCTCACAAGACGTCACCATAGAAACTAAAAGAATCACCATCGTCACCCAAGGCGTCACTATCCTCTCCATCGTCACCATCGACACTCTAAGCGTCACCGTCGTCACCCAAATTCCCCATCGTAACTAAAAGGGTATCCATCGTCACCCAAGTCGTCACCATCGTAACTAAAAGAGTCACCATCGTCATCCAAGGCGTCATCATCGTCACCCTAGGTGTCACCGTCGTCAACATCATCACTAAAGACGTCACCGTCGTCAGCATCGTCACTAAAGACGTCACCGTCGTCAACATCGTCACTAAAGACGTCACCGTCGTCAGCATCGTCACTAAAGACGTCACCGTCGTCAGCATCGTCACTCAAGGCGTCACCGTCGTCAGCATCGTCACTCGAGGCGTCACCGTCGTCAGCATCGTCACTCGAGGCGTCACCGTCGTCAGCATCGTCACTCGAGGCGTCACCGTCGTCAGCATCGTCACTCGAGGCGTCACCGTCGTCAGCATCGTCACTCAAGGCGTCACCGTCGTCAACATCGTCACTCGAGGCGTCACCGTCGTCAGCATCGTCACTCAAGACGTCACCGTCGTCAGCATCATCACTCGAGGCGTCACCGTCGTCAGCATCGTCACTCGAGGCGTCACCGTCGTCAGCATCGTCACTCGAGGCGTCACCGTCGTCAGCATCGTCACTCAAGGCGTCACCGTCGTCAACATCGTCACTCGAGGCGTCACCGTCGTCAGCATCGTCACTAAAGACGTCACCGTCGTCAACATCGTCACTAAAGACGTCACCGTCGTCAGCATCGTCACTAAAGACGTCACCGTCGTCAACATCGTCACTAAAGACGTCACCGTCGTCAACATCGTCACTAAAGACGTCACCTTCGTCAACATCGTCACTAAAGACGTCACCGTCGTCAGCATCATCACTCAAGGCGTCACCGTCGTCAACATCGTCACTCAAGACGTCACCGTCGTCAACGGCGTCACTCAAGGCGTCAACGTCGTCAGCATCGTCACTCAAGGCGTCACCCAAGTCAGTATGTCACTCGAGGCGTCAACGTCGTCAGCATCGTCAGTCAAGGCGTCAACGTCGTCAGCATCGTCACTCAAGGCGTCACCGTCGTCAGCATCGTCACTCAAGGCGTCAACGTCGTCAGCATCGTCACTAAAGACGTCACCGTCGTCAACATCGTTAGTCAAGGCGTCAACGTCGTCAGCATCGTCACTCAAGACGTCACCGTCGTCAACATCGTCACTCAAGGCGTCAACGTCGTCAGCATCGTCACTCAAGGCGTCACCGTCGTCAACATCGTCACTAAAGACGTCACCGTCGTCAGCATCGTCACTAAAGGAGTTGTCACTAAAGGAGTTGTTAAGATATTCCGGTCTTACAAACGTAGCCCTGATGTTTGCCTACTGACCAGGCATTTCAACGTTATTACTGTCATGTTCTGATTTAGAATTGTGGTCGGGGTTGAGTTAGATTTATCGCGGAGTGTGCAAAAGTGAAAGAAAAATAACTGTTTCTAAATATCAGTAAAATTTTGCAACCTGAAATAAGATTAGCCTTTCCACTGTCAATTTCATTGGTAACGTAACATATTAAGCGATACATTGTTTTGCTGTCATTGTTCTATAAAGTATGGAGCTGCGTTCACACGCACGTCACGTAAAGTACTTTGAAGTTTAAGATGTGGAACTTTATATCATCAATGTAATTTATTTGAAAAAATTTGTAAAAACAAAATGAAGCGTGCGAGGGCTATGCTTACGCATACTGTTTCGGAATATAAAAACTAATTCGCACGATATCATATAATCATATACAGTTACTTGCCAGAATTCAATCATTCATTAATTTTTTTTTGGGGGGGGGGGGGATTTCGACGACTGTTGGTCATTTGGTACAGAAATATAAATTGTGATTTCTCTTGTCATACACAACGGAAAACGGTGAAAATATTATGAGATGAAACAGGATACAGTTCTCTATAAGTACCCAAAATTTTAATAAAAAAAAATCCTTACACATAGTCGGTAAATTATCGAATAAAGTTGTTGGAAATAAGAAGAACATATAGCAAAAAATAAATTAAAAAATTCAAGACTTTTGGCACGTATCTGTATATTCTAAAAGTCATCAATACAATGTTAAAGGGGTAATTAAAGGCCCAATATACGTAACTTCTGTAAAATTATGAAAAAAAAATCCAGTTGATAACCATGCAAAAATAAGCCTAAAGCGAAGTAAAACTGAGCGGTAACTAACAAGAAACTGTTGACAAAAAAAACCCAAAGAATTGAAAATAGTTCAGGTGGGGCCCACTTCAACAACAAAGCCGTAGGTAGAAGACAGTTCGAAATGGACGTGTGTTTACAAATACCGTGTTTCAACTGCTGTTGTACCGGTGATCGCGCAAGATTTCATCTTGAATATTGCTGATATCAGTTAATCTTAACTAAATCTATAAATATAGTAAGTTACTAGGCTTGATTTTCGCTTCAAGTTTTGCCGATAGTTACGTATATTGGGCCTTTAAGCGGATTTTGTTTACTTTTTTATAATATCAACAAATATTTTATAAACTTGTAGTTCGGTATCCTTGTGAACTATTCGTACGGATATTTTGACAAAACTGGATGTTTTCCATGCGTTCTTCAATTAATGATTAGGAAATCCTTAATCGTCCAACCCATGCAAATGAGACATATGTTAACAAACAGCTCTGAGCATGCGTGCTTTCAGGTTAACAAAATGTTCATTCAGAGGGCCCCTGTGTGTGCGAGCTTCCAATAATATCTGCTTTTGGTTAGTTTGATGTATACCAACACAATTTCCCGTGGGATCTAATAATAATCATATATATCATGATTGATGACAACGTATTTCGTTAATCTAACCTACCTTGCAAGAAGTACGTGTGGAATCAAACTCCTCGTGTCCTCGCGTCCAATTGTTTACAACACACATACATGTGATCGTGCCAGGTGGCGCGGTTATTTCGTGCTATATTTTGATGTCGCTATATTTGGTGCGGGCTTTCCCAATAATTAAACTGACCACATCGGACATCGGCTACATATGGTATCTAATTATCAAGTACGGATTCCTTTGTCTGAATATAGGTATTTTTCATTCTATCTGATTTTATAAATCGCGTGTCACTAAAGCATATCCATTTCAGGTGTAATTCGAGCTAAATTCGAGCCTTGAATCAATTTGGATCCTCATCCCGGAGCGCTCTATAAATACCCCACAAGAACACTTGACTGAGTGCCGCCTTGTTTTTAATATATATAACACCCATCAATGTTCTACTTTGATTCAACCATAAATGGATATAATGCATCTTCAGAATTTTCAATGAATGAATAAAATGATGGTTTGTTAATCATGTTTGGGTACTGTCACCTTAGTATTATACCATACTGCAAAACCTCATTCACTAAAAAGAAATACTGAGAAAACCGAAATCGCCCTTCGAATTTTTGGAAATGCAAAAAGCAATATATGTAATACCGGTGACAATACGCTTGTAGAAGTTAAACACTTACTTGCATAATGACTGTAAAATATCCATACCGAACTGTATGCCGGTAGAGATATTTCCACTCGGTTCAGCAATTCCTTGTGAAACACACATCTCAGCAAGGAGACAATGGTCTCCGATATCCCGGCGGTAATGGCCGGCTTCTGACTTTTGGTGCGTGTTTCGCTGTTCTCCTCCAAACATACCAAGCACTGCCCTCTTGTAATTCCATATGTTTTCTCCGAGTGATCGTTTCTCCAGAATTGCTTTGATCTTCTCGGAGAATGGAACTGTATGTTGAAAAAGTAAACTGAACATAGATTATAAATGAATTCGAATGACACTTTCAATATTTTCAACACTTAAGTAAGAATGATATTTTTTCGTTTTCTATAGTTTATAGATTAAACAGCACAAAACCAAAAAGACAAATCTTTTAAACTATGACAAGTCATGAAATTAGGTGTTTAAACATAATCTATATTAGTCCACATTTAATTTCTTACTGATAATCGAGATTTTTAAAAAAGTTGTTTTAAATTATGTTCATTTTTGTATACTAACCTGCACCCCAACAGCCAACTAAGCAAAACGCAAAACAAATAGTGTTGACACAATTCATGCTGAAGCAGGGACGCTCTAGATCGACCAGACTGGAATCTCTGGATACAGTGAGGACCAGGTTTGGGAACGTCAGCTTATATCTTCAGGATAGTCCGTCTGTCGTTATATATACTGTCTCCAAAATGTCATCACTGCTACTGCTTCAACGATTTAAACCACTTACCGTCAATTATCGTTTTATGGATCCGTATTTTGGAGCGTTTATTCGGATCGGATATTAGATACGTAAACTTTGTAAGTGACGAGCACTGAATCAAAATGTAATAGGCCGTTTAGAGGTTTAGTATTCCGGGGGTCACGCACATCATCATTCTTAATCGGTCAGACCATTTAAGTTTTGGCACCAAAACAATTTTAAACGTGTTATTGTCTATTTATTCAATCTAAGCTTGATTTTGCAGATGTTGCATGTTTTATAAAGTGAATTAAAAAATATCTATCCATATATTAAAGCATTTGACGATTTCAGACAAGATTTAATCAAGCTGATTAAGAAAACGTGTTGTCATCTAAACAAAGATATGTGACCTGCCTTAGCGTAGTAAAGTGGGGAAGGGGGATGGAATCACGGAAACTAAATCCATTAGGGTCATGCACAATGCATCAGGAGACATTCTAATGACGTCCAATACGTTAAAAGCCCATTCCCACACTACATAATACGAGCACTTAGCTAGTCAGGGAAATATCAGTATATGGCAGACGTCTAGGAATAATAAAAGTAAACGGATCATCATCTATAATCGGCGGGGTCTATCTATACGGAGAGGATACACTGTTGTTTACAAAATTGTATATATGACTGGGAAGATAACAAATGAGTAGCTGATATGGTATCGACCCTTTACCTATTACAGAACTGTACGTCATATATCTACTTACAAAATACATGGCGCCATGAGATTACACTGGAACAGTTGGTGACAAGCCTGACCCACTAGAACATGTCCAACAAGGAATCGCTATGCTGAAGACATTGGTTATGAACCTAACTGTCCGGCTGGATACTTTGGAACAGATCAGAACAGGACATGTGGTCCAAACGAACATATGAAGTACGGCTCCCCCTCAACCAGTGACGTCATCGACAATACCACAGACCACCGCTGTATCATCAACATCACAGACCAATGTTCCACCGACATCCACCAGGACACCGAAAGGTATTACTTATTACTGTTAGCAACCTTTAACAATTATGGACCTTTTGTGAGATCAACATGGTGTTATACCAACCTGAAAGTTTCTCAAATATTGACCTTAAAGTCCTTAATGTTCACGCTATATATGAAACTTGTTTGCAAAAGACTGAAATTGAATTATAACTATCTTGAAAAAGCATAACTTTTATAGTGGAGGCACTGTGACGTCACAATAATCATGACGTCATAAACGCAATATTGACTATAAGTAGAAAAATCACGTAATATCACAACATATATACCTCTATACGTGAATATATTTTAGCCAATCGGAATGCCGAAACTCGGACCATATCTAATATCAACTGATATCTGAGTAGACTGTCTTCATTTAATCCAATAAATCGATCTATAATGAAATAGAAACACGGCAGCACATTCAACGTTATGTATTGACATTGTACTCATCTAATTGTTTGCTATGTGAGGTAGAAACGCAACAGACGACGTGGGGTTAGCTCACTGCGAGGCCTGCATATAATTGACTATTACAAAACGCTCTTACGTACGTAAAAAATTTAACGGTGTATTATTGACTAAATCGTAAGACACACAAGACTTATACAATAGATAAAAGTATATTTGTTGTCAGCTGCGATATATAGTATCAAGACCATGTGCTTTTGTGAGTACAGTAAACATACGGTCCGTTTGAACAAAATTCAATTCGTATTGTCAGTCCTGTTAAAGTAAAAAAAAACAAGTCGACATTGTCAAAATTTCGACAGTCAGGTCATTGATATTGGACAAAAGGGGTCTTTGGAAATATCCTGTGAAACAATTGTTTCGTATTATCTCCTCTCGGATTATTGTCAGAAATACAGTATTGAATTTTGTTCAAACGGACCGTATGTTTACTGTACTCACAAAAGCACATAAACAAATATACCTTTATCTGTTTTATAAGTCTTGTTTGTATTATGATTTAGTCAATAATACACCGTTAAATTTGTTTTGTACGTAAGAGCGTTTGGTAATAGTCAATTATATGCGAACCTCGCATTGAGCTAACCCCACGTCGACTGATGCGTTTCTACCTCACATAGCAAACAATTAGATGAGTACAATATCAATACATAACGTTGATTGTGCTGCCATGTTTTTATTTCATTATATATCGATATATTGGATTAAATGAAGACAGTTAGATATTGTCCGAGTTTCGCCAGTTCCGATTGGCTAAAATATATTCACGTATAGAGGTATATATGTTGTGATATTACGTGATGTTTCTACTTATAGTCAATATTGCGTTTATGACGTCATGATTATTGTGACGTAACAGTGCTTCCACTGTAAAAGTTATGCTTTTTCAAGATAGTTATAATTCAATTTCAGTCTTTTGCAAACAAGTTTCATATATAGCGTGAACATTAAGGACTTTAAGGTCAATATTTAACAAACTTTAAGGTTGGTATAACGCCATGTTGATGTCACAAACGGTCCATAATTGTTAAAGGTTGCTAGCAGTAATAAGTAATACCTTTCGGTGTCCTGGTGGATGTCGGAGGAACATTAGTCTGTGATGGTGGTGATATAGTGGTGGTCTGTGGTATTGTTGATGACGTCACTGGTTGAGGTGGAGCCGTACTTCATATGTTCGTTTGAATCACATGTCCTGTTCCGATCTGTTCCAAAGTATCCAGCCGGACAGTTAGGTTCATAACCAATGTCTTCAGCATAGCGATTTCTTGTTGGACATGTTCTACTGGGTCAGGCTTGTCACAACTGTTCCAGTGTAGTCAACCTAATCTCATGGCGCCATGTATTTTGTAAGCAGATATATGACGTACAGTTCTGTAATAGGTAAAGGGTCGATACGATATCAGCTACTCACTTGTTTCTTCCCAGTCATATATACAAGTTTGTAAACAACAGTGTATCCTCTCCGTTTAGATAGACCCCGCCGATTATAGATGATGCTCCGTTTACTTTTATTATTCCTAGACGTCTGCCATATATTGATATTTCCCTGACTAACTAAGTGCTCGTATTATGTAGTGTGGGAATGGGCTTTTAACGTTTTGGACGTCATCAGTATGTCTCCTGATGCATTGTGCATTGAACCTAATAGATTTAGTTTCCGTGATTCCATCCCCCTTCCCCACTTTACTACGCCAAGGCAGGTCACATATTTCTGTTTAGATGACAAAACTGTTTCAAAATCAGCTTGATTAACACTTGTCTGAAATCGTCAAATGTCAGCTTTAATATATGGATAGACATTTTTTTATTTCACTTTAAAAACATGCAACATCTGCAAAATCCAGCTTAGATTGAATAAATAGACAATAACACGTTTAAAATTGTTTTGGTGCCAAAACTCAAATGGTCTGACCGATTAAGAATTATGATGTGCGTGACGCCCGGAGTACTAAACCTCTAAACGGCCTATTACATTTTGATTCAGTGGTCGTCACTTATAAAGTTTACGTATCTAATATCCGATCCGAATAAACGCTCCAAAATACGGATCCATAAAACGATAATTGACGGTAAGTGGTTTAAATCGTTGAAGCAGTAGCAGTGATTACATTTTGGAGACAGTATATATAACAACAGACGGACTATCCATAAGATATTAAGTGACGTTCCCAAACTTGGTCCACATTGTATCCAGAGATTCCAGCCTGGTCGATTTAGAGCGTCCCTGCTTCAGCATGAATTGCGTCTACACTGTTTGTTTTGCGTTTTGCTAAGTTGGCTGTTGGGGTGCAGGAACAAGAAATTACTGAAACGAGTGGAAATATCTCTACAATGTACTGGTATACAGTTCGGTATGGATATTTTACAGTCATTATGCAAGTAAGTGTTTAACTTCTACAAGCGTAGAGTCACCGGTATTATATATATTGCTTTTACATTACCAAAACTTCGAAGGGCGGTTTCGTTTTTCTCAGTATTTCTTTTTAGTGCTGGAGTTGTGCAGTATAGTGAAATACTAAGGTGACAGTACCCAAACATGATTACCAAACCATCATTTTATTCATTCATTGAAAATTCTGAGGATGCATTATATCCATTTGTGGTTGAATCAAAAGTAGAACATTGATGGGTGTTATATATATTAAAAACAAGGCGGCACTCAGTCAAGTGTTCTTGTGGGGTATTTATAGAGCGCTCTGGGATGAGGACCGAAATTGATTCAAGGCTCGAATTCAGCGCGAATTACACCTGAAAGGGATATGCTTTAGTGACACGCGATTTATAAAATCAGATAGAATGAAAAATACCTATATTCAGACGAAGGAATCCGTACTTAATAATGTGGTCAGTTTAATTATTGGGAAAGCCCGCACCAAATATAGGGGCATCAAAATAGAGCACGAATTAACCGCGCCACCTGGCACGATCACATGCATGTGTGTTGTAAACAATTGGACGCGAAGACTCGAGGAGTTTGATTTCACACGTACTTCTTGCAAGGTATGTTAGATTAACAAAATACGTTGTCATCAATCATGATATATATGATTATTATTAGATCCCACGAAAAATTGTGTTGGTATACATCAAACTAACCAACAGCAGATATTATTGGAAGCTCGCACACACAGGGGCCCTCTGAAGGAAAATGTGTTAACCTGAAAGCACGCATGCTCAAAGCTGTTTGTAAATGTATGTATCATTTGCATGGGTTGGACGATTATAGATTTCCTAATCATTAATTGAAGAACGTATGGAAAACATCCAGTTTTGTCAAAAGATCCGTATGAATAATTCACAGAATAACCGAACTACAATTTTATAAAATATTTGGTGATATTATAAAAAAGTTAACAAAATTCGCTTAATTACCCCTTTAACATTTTATTGATGACTTTTAGAATATACAGATACGTGCCAAAAGTCCAAATTTTGTATTTATTTTTTGCTATATATTCTTTTTATTTCCAACTTTATTCGATGATTTTCCGACTTTGTTTAAGGAATTCTTTATTGAAATTCTTGGTACTTATAGAGAACTGTATCCTGTTTCATCTCATAATATGTTTACTGTTTTCTGTTGTGTATGACAAGAGAAATCAAAATTTATTGACATCATCCAATTTTTGGAACGCCGTTTTGACGTGGCGTCACATGGAAATTACCAGTGAAGATAAGTCTGTATTACTCTAGAAATACACAACGGAAGATAAGATGAATGAGAAGAAACCTGGGATTATTTCTGTACCGAATGACCAGCAATCGTAGAAATCCTCAAAAAATAATGAATGAATGAAGTTTTGTTCTTTCTAAATTGCTTTTGCACACTCCGCAAAATCTAACTAAACCCCGACCACAGTTATATTCTAAATCAGAACATGACAGTAATAACGTTGAAATGCCTGGTCAGTAGGCAAACATCAGGGCTACGTTTGTAAGAGCGGAATATCTTAACAACTCCTTGAGTGACGACGGTGACGCCTCGAGTGACGATGCTGACGACGATGACGTCTTGAGTGACGATGCTGACGCCTCGAGTGACGCCTTTAGTGACGATGCTGACGACGGTGAGGCCTAGAGTGGCGATGGTGACGATGGAGACAATGGTGACGCCTTGGGTGATGCCTTTAGTGACGATGCTGACGACGGTGACGCCTAGTGTGTCGATGGTGACGATGGAGACAATGGTGACGCCTTGGGTGACGATGATTTCGCCTTTAAGTGACGATGGTGACGAATTGAGGACGGACGGTGACGCCTTGAGTAATGATGATGATTCATGTACTGGCGATGGTGGCGGTAGTGACTCTTTTAGTTGTGATGTTGACGCCTTGGGTGACGATGGTGACTCTTTTAGTTGCTATGGTGATGACTTGTGTGACGATGGTGCCTCTTTAAGTTGCGATGTTGACGATGGTGACGCCTTGGGTGACGATGGTGACGCATTGGGTGACGATGGAGACATTTTTAGTTACGATGGTGACGCCTTGGGTGACGATGGTGACGATATTGGCGGCTTGGGTGGCGATGGTGGCGATGGTGACGATGGTGACGACTTGAGTTATTAACTATTCCACTGAGGTACTCGAAGATCACGAATTCTTTGATCGCGAGGCCATCTATGACGGTTATAACAGCTCTGTAAGCCTTATGGTATACTTCACTTGTGTATTGCTTACATTGTGTACATAGACTTGACAGAAGAGGCTGTTTTACTTGCGTTTAGATTTTTAGAAGGAACTGTTATAATTTACAACATATACTTACAGAAACATCCGTCATATTTACCAAGCAGTTTACTGTAGATATTACATTTACGTTATAGCTTTATGTATTTGGACACTGTTTACGTTATCGAACTATCTTTTTATTTTTGTTTTCAAGTGGTAGAACAATTGTAAAACCTTGCATTGTTGTATGTTTTGGAGCTCTACTGGAGAATTTCTCGGATGCTACGACATAATGGTTGAATCATACCCGTGTGGTCCTTTATCTACACTAATTGCTGATTTTAGCCATGTAGTACAGGAGAGTCTCTGTCATCAGCCATGGACAACAGGTATGTTGTACTGGTCCTATAACACACATTGGGATTTAATAAAAACCTGTATCAAGCCCGGTACATTTTGAGCAAGTGTTATGGCTCATTTTTTTGTCGAACATTTTTTAACATCAAATCAAGTGTTGATGATAATGAAATCGATGACATTCCCCAAGAGATCTGTGATGATATGATAGCTAATGCTATTATCGTCTCACAACACATTTGCTTTCGCAATGCATCAGAATGGGGTATGCAAAGCAAATGCAAAATAACTAGTTTTAATTTTCATATCTGACTGATGTAAAAAAGTATAATTACTTATCCAACCAACCAATTTGAATATTTATGTTTCCATCGCAAAAATGCACTTTAAAAAATGTTATTTTTGGAGTTTGAAGGAACAGAATAAGCCGAAAATTACTTTCCCTTAAGTGTCGTACCTTCAGATAGGGGGCGTTGAATTCGGGTGTCGCACGTGCTGGTGTGCGATATGTTCCTGTCGGGTCATTCAGCGATAGCCACACCGACTGTTCACATGTTTTTTTCTTATATATATATATACCTTTAAAGTTTTGTGTAAAAATGAGATTCTGTCATAAAATGTTTGATTACGTCAATATTGACGTGGATTCACAGAGTTTGTACGGGTATACGAGAGATATGAGTGGGTTTCTATCGGAGGGTGTGGTAATAGAGGAAGTAAATATTTTTATAGAATTACGCTGTTACGTCATACATTTTTTTCTTGATTTAATTTGTGTGTGTTTCATCACTCAGAACTTACGACAATGTGGGAAATTGTTCGAGTAAAGAGGTATTCAGTGATCGCGACTTACACATTTAAACAAAACGTTGATAAATATTATATCTCTTACTCAAGGCCTATCACTGGGCAATTCTAAATCGAATAGTCATGAAAATTTGCACATTTGAAAACTATTTGTCTCGTTCGGATATCAGTAGTTTAGGTTTTAAGTTGATGTAATCAGTCTTTTGGGGGCTATGTATATTGTTTGTGCTAAAGAATTTTCCTATGTCTTTGTAGATGTCCTGTCATTACTGCAGTGCATGAACAATCGAAGATTGCAAATCCTAATTTATGGGGAAGTCCAGAAACTGGTTGGCGTTGGACTGGCGTATAGTGAGATGGGACTTCCAGTCAAACAGCGGAATTCGATCCTATGTCAGTACGTATTCTTACTTACATCGCATGCTGAACCATGAAGTTATTTTTAATATCGGGGCATAATTGTTTTGTATTAGAGAAGTCACTGCCTTGTTTATTACTGATTTCAAAACGATTGTTTATTAGACCCCAGTACTTACTTACTTATTTCTTTATCTTGGGTGGGACTTAAGGCCACAACATACATCAGTAAGCTCTCTAATCTCTAAAACCAGAATAAAAGGAAGCATTTATGATATCGTTTGCTTATCATTATAAATTATTAATTTGCATACTGCGTTATCAGAAATGTAAATATTATTAAACCAAAGAGAATCGATTGGTGATGTCGAGTCTCGAGATTTCCGTGTTAGATTTCAGCTGCTGCCAAACAAACTTTCGACACAGGCAAACGTTTTATGGTTGTCATCTTGGTCTCATTGAAAACTATTTTGCATCCTTGTATGATATGATGGTGGATATGTTTTAATATGCTCATTAGTGTGCTTTCTTGTTGTGATTCACATTGAGAAGATGACGTTTACTTGTATGTGACCAAAAATGTTGGTGAGAAAACCATTACGCCTCCGGAACACCTGGTCTTATTATCTTTTTCAATTGTCTCTTGTTCTCTTTCGCCAAAGTTTTCTACTACATGTAAACCTGAACTCTGTAGCTTTGCTATTACATCAATGTAAACGTGTACTTTTAAGCTCCTTTGGCAAGGTTTGTTATCATCTCAATGTAAACATGTACTCTTAAGGTCTTTTGACGAGGTTTGTTATCACCTCAATATAAACATGTACGCTTTAGCTCTTTTGACGAGGTTTGTTACCACCTCAATGTAAACATGTACTTTTAAGCTCCTTTGGCAAGGTTTGTTAGCACATCAATGTAAACATGTACTTTTAAGCTCCTTTGACGAGGTTTGTTATCACATCAATGTAAACATGAACTCTTAAGCTCCTTTGACGAGGTTTGTTATCACCTCAATGTAAACATGTACTCTTTAGTTCTTCTGACGAGGTTTGCTATCACCTCAATATAAACATGTACTCTTTAGTTCTTCTGACGAGGTTTCTTATCACCTCAATTTAAACATGTACTCTTTAGTTCTTCTGACGAGGTTTGTTATCACCTCAATGTAAACATGTACTCTTTAGTTCTTCTGACGAGGTTTGCTATCACCTCAATATAAACATGTACTCTTTAGTTCTTCTGACGAGGTTTCTTATCACCTCAATTTAAACATGTACTCTTTAGTTCTTCTGACGAGGTTTGTTATCACCTTAATATAAACATGTACTCTTTAGCTCTTTTGACGAGGTTTGTTATCACCTCAATGTAGACATGTACTCTTTAGTTCTTCTGACGAGGTTTGCTATCACCTCAATATCAACATGTACTCTTTAGTTCTTCTGACGAGGTTTGTTATCACCTTAATATAAACATGTACTCTTTAGCTCTTTTGACGAGGTTTGTTATCACCTCAATGTACACATGTACTCTTTAGTTCTTCTGACGAGGTTTGTTATCACCTCAATATAAACATGTACTCTTTAGCTCTTTTGACGAGGTTTGTTATCACCTCAATGTAGACATGTACTCTTTAGTTCTTCTGACGAGGTTTGCTATCACCTCAATGTAAACATGTACTCTTGAGCTCTTTTGACGAGGTTTGTTATCACCTCAATATAAACATGTACTCTTTAGTTCTTCTGGCGAGGTTTGTTATCACCTCAATGGAAACATGTACTCTTTAGCTCTTTTGACGAGGTTTGTTATCATCTCAATATACACATGTACTCTTTAGTTCTTCTGACGAGGTTTGTTATCACCTCAATGTAAACATGTACTCTTTAGCTCTTTTGACGAGGTTTGTAATCACCTCAATGTAGACATGTACTCTTTAGTTCTTCTGACGAGGTTTGTTATCACCTCAATGTAGACATGTACTCTTTAGTTCTTCTGACGAGATTTGTAATCACCTCAATGTAGACATGTACTCTTTAGTTCTTCTGACGAGGTTTGCTATCACCTCAATATAAACATGTACTCTTTAGTTCTTCTGACGAGGTTTCTTATCACCTCAATGTAAACATGTACTCTTTAGTTCTTCTGACGAGGTTTGTTATCACCTCAATATAAACATGTACTCTTTAGTTCTTCTGACGAGGTTTGTTATCACCTCAATATAAACATGTACTCTTTAGCTCTTTTGACGAGGTTTGTTATCACCTCAATGTAGACATGTACTCTTTAGTTCTTCTGACGAGGTTTGCTATCACCTCAATGTAAACATGTACTCTTGAGCTCTTTTGACGAGGTTTGTTATCACCTCAATATAAACATGTACTCTTTAGTTCTTCTGACGAGGTTTGTTATCACCTCAATGGAAACATGTACTCTTTAGCTCTTTTGACGAGGTTTGTTATCATCTCAATATTCACATGTACTCTTTAGTTCTTCTGACGAGGTTTGTTATCACCTCAATGTAAACATGTACTCTTTAGCTCTTTTGACGAGGTTTGTAATCACCTCAATGTAGACATGTACTCTTTAGTTCTTCTGACGAGGTTTGTTATCACCTCAATGTAGACATGTACTCTTTAGTTCTTCTGACGAGATTTGTAATCACCTCAATGTAGACATGTACTCTTTAGTTCTTCTGACGAGGTTTGCTATCACCTCAATATAAACATGTACTCTTTAGTTCTTCTGACGAGGTTTGTTATCACCTCAATGTAAACATGAACTCTTTAGTTCTTCTGACGAGGTTTGTTATCACCTCAATATAAACATGTACTCTTTAGCTCTTTTGACGAGGTTTGTTATCATCTCAATGTAGACATGTACTCTTTAGCTCTTTTGACGAGGTTTGTTATCACCTCAATGTACACATGTACTTTTTAGTTCTTCTGACGAGGTTTGTTACCACATCAATGTAAACATGTACTCTTTAGCCCTTTTGACGAGGTTTGTTATCACCTCAATGTACACATGTACTCTTTAGTTCTTCTGACGAGGATTGTTATCACCTCAATATAAACATGTACTCTTTAGCTCTTTTGACGAGGTTTGTTATCACCTCAATGTAGACATGTACTCTTTAGTTCTTCTGACGAGGTTTGCTATCACCTCAATGTAAACATGTACTCTTTAGCTCTTTTGACGAGGTTTGTTATCACCTCAATATAAACATGTACTCTTTAGTTCTTCTGACGAGGTTTGTTATCACCTCAATGTAAACATGTACTCTTTAGCTCTTTTGACGTGGTTTGTAATCACCTCAATATAAACATGTACTCTTTAGTTCTTCTGACGAGGTTTGTTATCACCTCAATGTACACATGTACTCTTTAGCTCTTTTGACGAGGTTTGTTATCATCTCAATATACACATGTACTCTTTAGTTCTTCTGACGAGGTTTGTTATCACCTCAATGTAAACATGTACTCTTTAGCACTTTTGGCGAGGTTTGTTATCACCTCAATATACACATGTACTCTTTAGTTCTTTTGACGAGGTTTGTTATCACCTCAATATAAACATGTACTCTTTAGCTCCTTTGACGAGGTTTGTTATCACCTCAATATAAACATGTACTCTTTAGTTCTTCTGACGAGGTTTATTATCACCTCAATATAAACATGTACTCTTTAGTTCTTCTGACGAGGTTTGTTATCACCTCAATGGAAACATGTAATCTTTAGCTCCTTTGACGAGGTTTATTATCACCTCAATATAAACATGTACTCTTTAGTTCTTCTGACGAGGTTTGTTATCACCTCAATGGAAACATGTACTCTTTAGCTCCTTTGACGAGATTTATTATCACCTCAATATAGACATGTACTCTTTAGCTCTTCTGACTAGGTTTGTTATCACCTCAATATAAACATGTACTCTTTAGCTCTTCTGACGAGGTTCGTTAGCACCTCAATGTAAACATGAACTCTTTAGCTCTTTTGACGAGGTTTGTTAGCACCTCAATGTAAACATGTACTCTTTAGCTCTTTTGACGAGGTTTGTTATCACCTCAATATAAACATGTACTCTTTAGCTCTTCTGACGAGGTTCGTTAGCACCTCAATGTAAACATGAACTCTTTAGCTCTTTTGACGAGGTTTGTTATCACCTCAATGTAAACATGTACTCTTTAGCTCTTTTGACAAGGTTTGCACATTTTTGCTTATCAACTCAATGTAAACAAGTACTCTTTAGCTCTTCTGACGAGGTTTGTTAGCACCTCAATGTAAACATGCACTCTTTAGCTCTTCTGACGAGGTTTGTTATCACCTCAATATAAACATGTACTGTTTAGTTCTTCTGACGAGGTTTGTTATCACCTCAATGTAAACATGTACTGTTTAGCTCTTCTGACGAGGTTTGCTACATGTATCTCATCAATATAAACATGTACTCTTTAGTTCTTCTGACGAGGTTTGTTATCACCTCAATGTAAACATGTACTCTTTAGCTCTTTTGACAAGGTTTGCACATTTTTGCTTATCAACTCAATGTAAACAAGTACTCTTTCATTCTTCATCGGTCAGACCATTTAAGTTTTGGCACCAAAACAATTTTAAACGTGTTATTGTCTATTTATTCAATCTAAGCTGGATTTTGCAGATGTTGCATGTTTTATAAAGTGAAAGAAAAAATGTCTATCCATATTTTAAAACTGACATTTGACGATTTCAGACAAGTTTTAATCAAGCTGATTTAGAAAAAGTTTTGTCATCTAAACAGAAATATGTGACCTGCCTTGGCGTAGTTAAGTGGGGAAGGGGGATGGAATCACGGAAACTAAATCTATTAGGTTCAATGCACAATGCATCAAGAGACTGTCTAATGACGTCCAATATGTTAAAAGCCCATTCTCACACTACATAATACGAGCACTTAGCTAGTCAGGGAAATATCAGTATATGGCGGACGTCTAGGAATAATAAAAGTAAACGGAGCATCATATATAATCGGCGGGGTCTATCTATACGGAGAGGATACACTGTTGTTTACAAAATTGTATATATGACTGGGAAGATAACAACTGAGTAGCTGATATGTTATCGACCCTTTACCTATTACAGAACTGTACGTCATATATCTACTTATAAAATACATGGCGCAATGAGATTAGGTTGACTACACTGGAACAGTTGGTGACAAGCCGGACCCAGTAGAACATGTCCAACAAGAAATCGCTATGCTGAAGACATTGGTTATGAACCTAACTGTCCGGCTGGATACTTTGGAACAGATCAGAACAGGACATGTGGTCCAAAAAAACATATGAAGTACGGCTCCACCTCAACCAGTGACGTCATCGACAATAACACAGACCACCACTGTATCACCACCATCACAGACCAATGTTCCACCGTCACAGACCAATGTTCCACCGACATCCACCAGGACACCAAAAGGTATTACTTATTACTGCTAGCAACCTTTAACAATTATGGACCTTTTGTGAGATCAACATGATGTTATACCCACCTGAAAGTTTCCCAAATATTGACCTTAATGTCCTTAAAGGCCCAATATACGTAACTTCACGGAAATTTTCGGGATCTGAAAAATTATGAAAAAAAATCCAGCTGATAACCATGCAAAAATAAGCCTAAAACGAAGTAAACCTGAGCGGTAACTAACAAGAAACTCCGGACAAAAAATCCAAAGAATTGAAAATAATTCAGGTGGGGCCCACTTTAACAACAAACCGAAGGTAGAAGACGGTCCGAAATGGACGCGTGTTTACAAATAGCGTGTTTCAACCGCTGCTGTACAGGTAACCGCGAAATAGTTCATCTTGAATATTGCTGATATCAGTTAATCTTAGCTAAATCTATATATATAAGTTATTAGGCTTGATTTTCGCTTCAAGATTTGCCGAAAGTTACGTATTTTGGGCCTTTAATGTTCACGTTATATATGAAACTTGTTTGCAAAAGACTGAAATTGAATTATAACTATCTTGAAAAAGCATAACTTTTATAGTGGAGGCACTTTGACGTCACAATAATAATGACGTCATAAACGCGATATTGATTATAAGTAGAAACATCACGTAATATCACAACATATATACCTCTATACGTGAATATATTTTAGCCAATCGGAATTGGCGAAACTCGGACCATATCTAATATCAACTGATACCTGAGTAAACTGTCTTCATTTAATCCAATATATCGATCTATAATGGAATAGAAACATGGCAGCACAATCAACGTTATGTATTGATATTGTACTCATCTAAGTGTTTGCTATGTGAGGTAGAAACGCACCAGTCGACGTGGGGTTTGCTCAATGCAAGGGTCGCATATAATTGACTATTACAAAACGCGCTTACGTATTTGTTGTCAGCTGCGATATATAGTATCAAGACCATGTGCTTTTGTGAGTACAGTAAACATACGTTCCGTTTGAACAAAATTCAATACGCATTGTCAGTCCTGTTAAATTAAAAAAAGGAGTTCGAACAATCCAAGTCGACATCGTCAACATTTCGACAGTCAAGTCGTTGATATATCCTGTGAAACAATTGTTTCGTATTTTGTTCTCTTGGATAATTGTCAGAAATAGTAAAAATATATCTACAAAACTCGAAAAAAAAACCTCATCAAACATGCCCATTCTGACAAAGAGACGAGGGTTGTTTTACCTAAACAATTTTCTGACCAAGCTAACAAGCTTACAAACTTAGACAGCAAATATCATAATGTGATATCACAAGTGGAACAGATGCAATACAGATGAGAACCTCGTTTCCAACCATTATATTTTAGTAAATATCGAAATGAATTATAAGTTAACTGTGCCTATGGTTGCTGATGGCAGAATTGATATTTTGAGTTTGAGACATTTTTACAGGTGCAATTTAAAAAAAAAAAAAATCAAAAAAACGCAACGACTGGTGCGTCAACAAAACCATAATCCGAACTCAACATTGATTAAACTAAAGGCAATATATAAACAAAGGAAAGATTGACATGGAGACCCTGGTAAAAGTACAAGAGAATAAGACCAGGTGATCCGGAAGAGTAAGCGTCTTCTGCTTCATCGACGACATCCGCCAATGAAATCTTGGTCACAGCAAAGTAAACCTCAACCTCAAAATGAGCACCGAGTCATCATTGCCAATCACAATAAGTAAGCACACTAATAAGCATACTCAAAAACGTCCTATCTTCATATCATACAAAGATACAGAATTTTTCTCAATGAGACAAAGTAGACGACCATAAAACTTGCCCATAGTTCTGATCAACCTGCATCTCTCTAATCCCTGTGCCGTAGGTTTGTTCGTCAGCAGTTGACATCTATCACGAAAGTATATATATCACCCTTCAGGTCACATGACCTCACTTCCGGTGTCGGTTTGTGATGTGCTTTGGTGTCTCACTTCCGGTGTCGGTTTGTGATGTGTTTGGTATCTCCGTTCCAGACGTTGTCTTTGCTTTTCGTATTGACATTGAGCCCTCGTTAAACCCAAGTGTCGATGATGTGGAGTATATGTAAATCATTTCGTCGTCAGACGTAACCACGAACACCACGTGACCCATTCTATCATTATATTTTGTACGTACAACACCATTTCCACAACCGCAAATTGTTGAAGGGATGACATATGCATACAGCATCATTTATAAAGCAATAATAATAAATATTAGAGTACTTTTTAAATGATTTATTATGAAGCGACGTTCAATTTAACGAATACAATGAATGCAATGCCAGAAAGAGTTATAAATTAACAAATTTAGTTTTCTTCTTAAGTGATTTTCACATTGTTCAGGCCCGAACTACACCCCGCCATCCGTTTATGACAATGTCCCTGATCGTATTAGACATTTCAGCTACCACTGAAATAGAAATATTTTCATTTAACTAGCATCACAAACATTGTACCTACACAACTTGACATTTAACCAGCATCACCGATAACAGTGTACCTACAGTATTTGACATTTAACCAGCATCACCGATAACATTGTACCTACAAAACTTGACACTTAACCAGCATCACCGATAACATTGTACCTACAAAACTTGACATTTTCCCAGCATCACCGATAACATTGTACCTACAAAACTAGACATTTAACCAGCATCACCGATAACAGTGTACCTACAGTACTTGACATTTAACCAGCATCACCGATAACATTGTACCTACAAAACTTGACACTTAACCAGCATCACAAACAACATTGTACCAGCTTCACCAATAACATTGTACCCAAAAAACTTGACACTTAACCAGCATCACCAATAACATTGGACCTACAAAACTTGTCACTTTACCAGCATCACAAACAACATTGTACCAGCATCACCAATAACATGTTCCCTACAAACCTTGACATTCAACCAGCATCACAAACAGCATTGTACCAACATCACCAATAACATTGTACTGACAGTACTTGGCACTTAACCAGCATCACTAATAGCAGTGTAACTACAAAACTTGACATTATAACCGTATGAATTTGTTTGATAATTCATGATATTAGCAAATGTGTACAGATAGATATATAGGAATTGATGTTTTTGTTCGTAACAAGGTAAACAAATACTTTCAGAACAATGCTATCATTCTTACTGAATCTATAACAAATACGTCATATTTTAAACATTCTGGTCTATTGTCAACAGTCAAAAGAAATAGAAATGACAAGTATATCACTTAAACACCAATAAATATACTTGCCACCCTAAAGTGTACTGTGTTGCTCCAGCTCCTCTTTCGAACAGTCCATTTCCGTTATAGAAGATAATAACATGTTTATATTGGGTTCCAATCTGTCGCGGGTTTCGCAGACGGTTGAGTAAACATTTTCCCCGCAGACATCAAAAACAGAGTGCATCATTACGTTAAAGGTCCTGAACAGCCATCTGAAACAAGGGAAATAATACCTCAAGTTGTTTACAAAATGATGTTCAAAGAGGGTTATTGTATTACGTTCAAAATATTTCAATAAATGTACATTCATTTTGTTTTGAGACAAGTCAAAGCGAATCATTGCCAATTCAAGACAGCTAAAAATGTTCACATATCTGTACGTTTAATAACAAACTTTTGACTATTTTTGGTGACCTAATGTTATCTTGTCGATAGATTAATTGGCAACCATGTTGTCGGAGAAAAAATGTGCAAACCTTGTCAAAAGAACTAAAGCCTACATGTGTACATTGATGTGTTGCAAATCTCGTCAAAATAGCAAAAAAGTAATGTTTATAGTAATTTGATAGCAAACCTCGTCAAAAAAGCTAAAAAGTGCAGGTTTACATGTAGAAGAAAACCTTGGCGAAAGAGAACACGGAGACAATTGAAAAAGATAATAAGACCATGTGTTTCGGAGGAGTACTTGTTTTCTCACCAAACATGTAGTTTTTGGTCACATAATTAAAACATAATCTTACATAATAATAATAATTAGCTCGTGTTTGGACCAATTTCTAAATGAAATACATTTTCTGAAGGCAAATGTTATTCTAAGACGGAAAATCAAGGTCTCAGTTGTGTCAATTAGTCGGAAAGTACCTTAAACGGCATTATTTGCTAAATTTGGTGCTCGTCTGCTCAATTTCGTCGCCGCCATTCGACTAATTATAGGAATATCAACATGGTACGACATGAAAAAATTTCTATAATTGTTTTAACCTTAACAGTTTAGATTATCAAACAATAAAATATTTATGTAATATCAAGATTTATTACTGAGCACATCAGTACCATAATTCTATTTTTATTATCGTTTTCTATGTTAAAAAACATTTCTTATGTTTTCTTGCGAATCGGCACGGAACCGGCAGCAGGATAGTGGTCACATGATTCGAAAAAAAATCACGTGATTTCTCGTATAAAAATAGAACGGGAAGCGCAAATGTCAGGTAGCCGCGATAAACAAATAGGCCTATTGGCTGGCGAAAACAGATTCACAAGCTAAGACTAGACAAGAAAGAAGCTGAAAGAGACTATTGAAAGATCGGAACAGATGCATCTGACAAACAAAAAGAAATACGACACTATCAAAGAAGACGAAGAGCATGGTTTGACGGACGAAGTGTGGTTGAGTTGACAGTGCTTTCGAAAAACAAAAACGTACAGCTGATACTTGTACGAAAAAAACATTCTTCATTCACGTACACTGTAAGATTATGTTCGGTAAAACTTGTTAAAACATAATCTTACATAAAAATAATAATTAGCTCGTGTTTGGACCAATTTCCAAATGAAATACGTTTTCTGAAGGCAAATGTTATTCTAAGAACAAAAATCAAGGTCTCAGTTGTATCAATTAACCGGAAAGTACCTTAAAACGGCATTTTCCGCTAAGTTTGGTGTTCGTCTGCTCAATTTCGCCGCCGCCATTCGACTAATTATAGGAATATCAACATGGTACGACATGAAATATTTTCTATAATTTTTTTAACCTTAACAGTTTAGATTATCAAACAATAACATATTTATGTAATATCAAGATTTATTACTAAGCACATCAGTACCATAATTATATTTTTATTATCGTTTTCTATGTTAAAAAAAACATTTCTTATGTTTTCTTGCGAATCGGCACGGAACCGGGAGCAGGATAGTGGTCACATGATTCGAAAAAAAAATCACGTGATTTCTCGTATAAAAATAGAACGGGAAGCGCAAATGTCAGGTAGCCGCGATAAACAATATTGGCTGACGAAAACAGATTCACAAGCTAAGACTAGACAAGAAAGAAGCTGAAAGAGACTATTGAAAGATCGAAACAGATGCATCTGACAAACAAAAAGAAATACGACACTATCAATGAAGACGAAGAGCATGGTTGAACGAAGTGTGGTTGAGTTGACAGTGCTTTCGAAAAACAAAAACGTACAGCTGATACTTGTACGAAAATACTTTCTTCATTAACGTACACTGTAAGATTATGTTCGGTAAAGCTTGTAATAATAATAATAATAATAATAATAATATACAATATTTGATATAGCGCCCTATCTAGCTAACATAAGCCACTCTAAAGCGCTTTACAGTACATAGATATACAATTCTTATACAATCAATACAATTAACACATATAGTTCTATCATATACAATTCTGAGGAGTTCGCAGGAGCTGCCTTATCGGGCGCTAACTACTTGTCCTATACCAACTGGCTAATACCTCCATATGTGTGTGTATGTATGCGTGTGTGCTGGAGATGAATTGTGTTCTGTTTGTAGTGGGACCGTGTTTCCAACGGCATCTTTTATAGTGCCACCGCATTTGAATGCTACTTCACAGATACTGCAACATCCACCCCAGACCATTTTATA
The DNA here is from genome assembly GCA_947623455.1 of Mimachlamys varia. Classification (NCBI taxonomy): domain Eukaryota; kingdom Metazoa; phylum Mollusca; class Bivalvia; order Pectinida; family Pectinidae; genus Mimachlamys; species Mimachlamys varia. The sequence goes on from OX392534.1 coordinate 7,517,664, forward strand.
CTCCACCTGGGTTGTTGGAGTTGTGTTGGCAGGAGAAAAACACTTTCTCTGAATGTTCCATGCGTATGACGATTACGGGGATCGAACACCGGCCGCCTGCATGGAAGGCCGGAGTGTTAACCACTCGACCAATCCGCCCACATACAAGTAAACGTCATCTTCTCAATGTGAATCACAACAAGAAAGCTCACTAATGAGCATATTAAAGCATGTCCATCATCATATCATGCAAGGATGCAAAATAATTGTCAATGAGACCAAGATGACAAAATAAAACGTTTGCCTGTGTCGTAAGTTTGTTTGCCAGCAGCTGAAATCTAACACGAAAATCTCGAGAGTGGACATCACCAGTCGATTCTCTTTGGTTTAATAATATTTACATTTCTGATAACGCAGTATGCAAATTACTTACTAATGATAAGCAAATACTATCATAGATGCTTCCTTTATTCTGGTTTTAGGGATTAGAGAACTTACTGGTGTATGTTGTGGCCTTAAGTCCCACCCAAGATAAAGAAATAAGTAAGTAAGTACTGGTGTTTAATAAACAATCGTTTGGAAATCAGTATTAAACAAGGCAGTGACTTCTCTATACAAAACAAGTATGCCCCGATATAAAAACTAGCTTCATGGTTCAGCTTGCGATGTAAGTAAGAATACGTACTGACATAGGATCGAATTCCGCTGTTTGACTGGAAGTCCCATCTCCTTATACGCTAGTCTAACGCCAGCCAGTTTCTGGATTTCCCCATAAATTGGGATTTGCAATCTTCGATTGTTCATGCACTGCAGTAATGACAGGACATCTACAAATATAAGAAAATTATTTAGAGCAAACAATATACATAGCCTCCAAAAGGTTGATTACAAACTTAAAACCTGAACTACTGATATCCGGACGAGAAAAAAATAGTTTTCAAATGTGCAAAATTTCTTGACTATCCGATTTAGAATTGCTCAGTGATAGGCCTTGAGTAAGAGATCTTGTTTTTATCAACTTTCTATTTATTGTTGTTTTAAGTCGCGATACCTCTTTACTCGAAAAGTTTCCCACATTGTCGTTAGTTCTGAGTGATGAAACACACAAATTAAATTTAGAAAAAAAGTATGACGTAACAGCGTTATTCCATAGATATATGTATTCCCTCCATTACCACACCCTCCAATAAAAATCCACAACACCGCATAATATTTCCATTATTTATTGTATGGAGCGCATAATCGCCGGCAGTATTTTACAACACAAAACCCACTCATATCTCTCTTATACCCGTACAAACTCTGTGAATCCACTTCAATATTGATGTATTCAAAACAATTTATGACAGAATCTCATTTTTACAAACTTTAAAGTTATAGAAAACAACAACAAAAAAAAACCATGTGAACTGTCGGTGCGACTATGACCCGACAGTCAAATACCGCACCACCAGTACGTGCGACACCCGACTTCAACGCCACTTATCAGAAGGTAAGATACTTAAGGGAAAGCAATTTTCGGCTTATTCTGTTCCATCAAACTCCTTTTTTTCTTTTTGAAAATTCATTTTTGTGATGGAAAAATAAATATTCAAATTGGTTGATTTGAGAAGTAACTATATTAAAGCCCCAATATAAGTAACTTTCTGAATAACTTTTTTATATTTATAGATTAAGTTAAGATTAACTGATATCAGCAATAGCTAAAATGAATTGATACGCGGTTACCCGGTACAGCAGCAGTTGAAACTGGGTATTTGTAAACACGCGTTTATGTTGAACTGTCTTCTAACTTCGACTTGTTGTTGAAGTGGGCCCCACCTGAATTATTTTCAATTCTTTGGATTTTACTGTAAGAGTTTCGTGTTAGTTACCGCTCAGGTTTACTTCGTTTTAGACAATTTTTTTGAATGGATATCAACGGGATTTCTTTTTTCATTATTGTTCAGAATCACGAAAAAATTCCTGAAGTAACGTATATTGGGCCTTTAAGTACATCAGTGGGGTATGAACGCATTAACTGAAAATAAACCTATCTATCACGTTTTGTTTTGCATTTGCTTTGCATACCCCATTGTGCATTGTGAAAGCAAAGAGGTTATTAGACTTTAACAGCATTGGCTATCATAACATCACCGATATCTTGGGGAATGTCATCGATTTCATTGTCATCAACACTTTATTTGATGTTAAAAAATCTTCGACAAAAAATGAGCTATAATTCTTGCGCAAAATGTACCGGGCTTGATACATTTTTTTTTTATTAAATCCCAATATGTGTTATAGGACCATTACAACATACCTGTTGTCCATGGCTGACGACAGAGACTCTCCTGTACTACACGGCTAACATCAGCTATTAGTGTAGAAAATGGACCACACGGGTATGATTCAGCCATCATAGCATCGTAGCATCCGAGAAATTCTCTAGTAGAGCTTCAAAACATATCACAATGCAAGGTTTTACAATTGTTCTACCACTTGAAAACAATAACAAAAAGACAAGTCGATAACGTAAACAGTGTCCAAATACATAAAGCTATAACGTAAATGTAGTAACTATATTGTAAACTGCTTGGTAAATATGACGGATGTTTCTGTAAGTATATGTTGTAAATTATAACAGTTCCTTCTAAAAAATTAAACGCAAGTAAAACAGCCTCTTCTGTCAAGTCTATGTACACAATGTAAGCAATACACAAGTGAAGTATACCATAAGGCTTACAGAGCTGTTATAACCGTCATAGATGGCCTCGCGATCAAAGCATTCGTGATCTTCGAGAATCTCAGTGTAATTATTAAAAACGGTATAATAACCACAGGGAACAAGGCGTCAACGTCGTCGCTCAAGTCGTCACCATATCGTCACCATCATCACCATCATCACCATCATCACCATCATCACCATCGTCACCATCGTCACCATCATCACCATCGTCACCATCGTCACCATCGTCACCATCGTCACCATCGTCACCATCGTCACCATCGTCACCATCGTCACCATCATCACCATCGTCACCATCATCAACATCATCACCATCGTCACCATCATCACCATCGTCACCATCGTCACCATCGTCACCATCATCACCATCGTCACCATCCTCACCATCGTCACCCAAGGCGAAAATATCGTCACACAAGTCGTCTCACAAGTCGTCACCATCGTAACTAAAAGTGTCTCCATCGCCACCCAAGGCGTCACCATCGTCAACATCGCAACTAAAAGAGGCACCATCGTCACACAAGTCGTCACCATAGCAACCATCGCCAGTACATGAATCATCATCGTTACTCAAGGCGTCACCGTCCTCCCTCAAGGCGTCACCGTCGTCAGCATCGTCACTCTAGCCGTCACTGTCGTCAGCATCGTCACTCTAGCCGTCACCGTCGTCAGCAGCGTCACTCAAGACGTCACCGTCGTCAGCATCGTCACTTAAGACGTCACCGTTGTCAGCATCGTCACTCAAGTCGTCACCGTCGTCAGCATCGTCACTCAAGGCGTCACCGTCGTCAGCATCATCACTCAAGACGTCACCGTCGTCAGCAGCGTCACTCAAGGCGTCACCGTCGTCAACATCGTCACTCAAGGCGTCACCGTCGTCAGCAGCGTCACTTAAATGCGTCACCATCGACACTCTAGCCGTCACCGTCGTCAGCATTGTCACTCAAGGCATCACCGTCGTCAGCATCGTTACTTAAATGCGTCACCATCGACACTCTAGCCGTCACCGTCGTCAGCATTGTCACTCAAGACGTCACCGTCGTCACCGTCGTCACTCTAGCCGTCACCGTCGTCAGCATCGTCACTCAAGACGTCACCGTCGTCAGCATCGTCACTGAATGAGTTGTTAAGATATTCCGGTCTTACAAACGTAGCCCTGATGTTTGCCTACTGACCAGGCATTTCAACGTTGTTGCTGTCATGTTCTGATTTAGAATATAACTGTGGTCGGGGTTGAGTTAGATTTATCGCGGAGTGTGCAAAAGCAATTTAGAAAAAAAAATCTAAATATCAGATAAGTATAATTTTGCAACCAGAACTAAGATTATATTTTCACTGTCAATTTCATTGGTAACGTAACATATTAAGCGATAAATTGTTTTGTTGTCATCTTTCTATGAAGTTTCGAGCTGAGTTAACCCGCTCGTCACGTAAAGCACTTTGAAGCTTTAAGGTGCGGAACTTTCTATCATAAATGTAATTTATTTGATACATATTTTTCTCTTGATTTCATAGGATAAGATCCTTCCTTCGATGTGATTAATCATAATAGTATCAAAAGCCGTGATCAGTACCAATATTGTATCACATTTAAAAAAACAACTTCTAAAACAATAAATATGTCAACACACCAATAAGTGTTAGAATAGATAACCATACACTAATTTTGTCAACATATGATTATTTTTTAAAGTTTACATAGACCTAAAAAGTGTTGTTATTCAAACTTAAAACTCTGTGTTTCGTTTTCGTTTTTGATAAAAAATGACGCATGAGAGGGCTATGAATAAACATACTGCTTTGGACTATAAAAACTAATTCGCATGATATCATATACAGTTACGTGCCAGAATTCATTCATTTTTTATTCTTTATTTCTTTGTATTCTTTGTATTTTTATTTTTGCAGTGAATATTCCTGCCATTGTTTAAAAATGGATTTCGACGAATGTTGGTCATTCGGTACAGACATAATCCCAGGTTTCTTCTCATTTATCTAATTTTCCGTCGTGTATTAATACAGAATAATCTACATAATTTCCATGTGACGCCACGTCAAAATGGCGTTCCAAAAATTGGATGATGTAAATAAATTACGATTTTTCTTGTAATAAAGAACGGAAAACGGTGAAAATATTATGAAATGACACAGGATACAGTTCTCTATAAGTACCCAAAATTTCATTAAAAAATTTCCATAAACAAAGTCGGGAAAATCATGAATAAAGTTTGAAATAAAAAGACTATATAGCAAAATAAATAAAACAAATGATAGACTATTTAACACGTAACTGTATATTCTAAAAGTCATCAATACAATGTTAATATGTTATCAAAAATATTCATTTCAATAAGGATAACGCACAGTTCCGTCCCACTAAAGCATGTTCATTTCAAGTGTAAGTATCTGCAAAATTCCAGCAATGAATCAATTTTAGTCCTCATCTCTGAGGGCTCTATAAATATCCCACGAAAGCACTTCGATTGAGTGCTGTTTTGATTTGTTTTTTAATAAACACCCATCAATGTTCTACTTTTGATTCAACCATAAATAGATATAATGCATCTTCAGAATTTTCAATGACTGAATAAAATGATGGTTTGGTAATCATGTTTGGGTACTGTCACCTTGGTATTTCACTATACTGCAAAACTTCATTCACTATAAAGAAATACCGAGAAAAACGAAACAGCCCTTCGAAGTTTTGGTAATGCAAAAAGCAATACATGAACTACTGGCGACACTACGCTTATAGAAGTTAAACACTTACTTGCATGATGACTCTAAAATATCCATACCGAAATGTATACCGGTAGAGATATTTCCACTCGGTTCAGCAAGTTCTTGTGAAACACACCTCTCAGCAAGGAGACAATGGTCTCTTGCATACCGGCGGTAATGGCCGGCTTCTGACTTTTGGCGCTTGTTTCGCTGTTCTCCTCCAAACATACCAAGCGCTGCCCTCTTGTAATTCCATATATTTTCACCGGGTGATCGTTTCTCCAGAATTACTTTGATCTTCTCGGGGAACGGAACTGTATGTTGAAAAAGTAAATGACACTTTCAATATTTTCAATACCTAAGGAAGAATGATAATGTTTTATAAAGTTAATAAATTAAACAGTACAAAAACAAAAAAGACAAATCTTTTAAACTTTGAAAAATTGTTTAAACATAATCTATATTAGTTCACATTTAATTTCTTACTGATAAATTAATTTCTTAAAAAGTTGTTTTGAATTATGTTCATTATTGTTTACTAACCAGCACCACAACAGCCAACTAGGCAAAACGCAAAACAAATAGTGTAGACGCAATTCATCTTGACGCAGTGACGCTCTAGATCGACCAGACTGGAATCTCTGGATACAGTGTGGACCAGGTTTGGGAACGTCAGCTTATATCTTCAGGATAGTCCGTCTGTTGTTATATATACTGTCTCCAAAATGTCATCACCCCTACTACTCTAACGATTAAAACCACTTACCGTCAATTATCGTTTTATTGATCCGGATTTTGGAGCGTTTATTCGGATCGGATGTTAGATACGTAAACTGTATAAGTGACGACCCCTTAATCAAAATGTAATAGGCCGTTTAGAGATTTAGTATTCCAGGGGTCACGCACATCATCATTCTTAATCGGTCAGATCATTTAAGCTTGGCACCAAAACCATTTTAAACGTGTTATTGTCTATTTATTCAATCTAAGCTGGATTTTGCAGATGTAGCACGTTTTATAAAGTGATTTAAAAAAATGTCAAACATATTAAAGCTGACATTTGACAATTTCAATCAAGCTGATTTAGATAAAGTTTTGTCATCTAAACAGAAATATGTGACCTGCCTTGGCGTAGTAAAGTGGGGAAGGGGGATGGAATCACGGAAATTAAATCTATTAGGTTCAATGCACAATGCATCAGAGGACATACTACTGACGTCCAATACGTTAAAAGTTCATTCTCACACTACATAATACGAGCACTTAACTAGTCAGGGAAATATCAGTATATGGCAGACGTCTAGGAATAATAAAAGTAAACGGAGCATCATTTCAAAAAGAGACATTTCCAACACAATGGACAAAAGGAAAAAATTCCAAAGAAAGGCAACCTTCGGGAATGCAGCAACTGGCGGGAAGGTTTCTGTTCTGCCTTTTACCAGCAAAGTGCTCAGCAGGAGCCTCGTCAACAGGATACATATGAAAGTGGACTCATCACTGAGGAAGGAAAAAACCATATGAAGGAAAGGCAGAGGAACATACAGACAGCCTCTGACCATCATGCGTCAGTCAGTACGGAATCTCCCAGAAACTACTTTAAATCACTTATATCTTGCGAAGTATTTATTTTTGCGTTAATTCGCGAGGAGATTCAATCGCGATTATTCCTATCTCTAGAGGTGCCCGTGTTTATTCTATTGCCATCGTCACTTCTAAACAGACGTTCGCGGAATTATGCTTTCGCGATTATGTCTGAAAGATCACGTACATTGTAACACACACATATGCTGCACCTCTTAAATTTAGTAATAGATACAGTATATCTGTACCAAAAGGTAGGAATCCAAAATGTCTAAACTAATGTAGAAGCAGAAGGGTCAGGTGCGTAAAACCCCTTTAATTGATTAATTTAAAAGTACAATTAAACTAGTTCTGTATAATTTCAAATCTTGTACTACGAAAATGTGTATATTAAGTACCGTGCTACTACTCAAACGAGATTAACTGTGGCTATGGAGGCTCCAGCAAACCTCGGGGACTAAAAAACATAACCTCGCGAAATCAAAATGATTAACAGTAATCAAATGAGCAAGGCCCTTAATGAGGACGTTCATGGTTCAGTTATCGACGAAAGTGAAGCAACGGACTGGTTCCCAGTAACGACCGGAGTGAAGCAAGGATGCAGCATGTCAGGGTTCATCATCTTCCTAGTGACTGAATGGGTCGTGCGGAAAACTGTAGAGGATGACAGAACTTGAATGTGACGGAACTTCACAACCATGCCGGAGGACCTTGACCTTGATCTAGCGCCTATATCCTAAACAATAACCCACCTTCAACATAAAGCAACTTAATTGGAATGCAATGCAGCAAACGTTTGGCTGAAACTGAATAACAAGAAATTTAAAGTGATGAAAGCCAACAGCAAGAGTGTTGAAGGAAGGACAAAATGGCGTAAATGTCACTAAGGATGTTGGAGCACATCAGATGTCTAGAAGAGCATAGCCTTGGCCAGCGCACAGATGAAGCGGCTATCAAGCAAGAAAACGACATTAACAGAAAGACTTCAAATTTCCCTTCACAAGAGCCTAGTCTTGTCAGGCCTACTTTACGTATGTGAGACCTGGAAACTGACAAAGGGAGACGAAGAGAAAATTGACATCTTCCCGACCAAGTGTCTCAGGAGGATTTTTAAGATCTGTTAGCAGCAGCACGTCTTCAAGAAGACAGTACTAGAGATGGCAGAGAAGATCAGCGAGGAAATAAGGAGACGGCGATGAAAATGGATTGACAATTTGCTAAGAAAGGACAAGAATGATGATTGTGCTTTGTCCCTTGGTGGATTCCGGAAGGACAAAGGAAAAAGGCCGCCTAAAAGCTACTTGTCGGCGAATGGCGGAGGTGAAGTTGTATGGCGCAGTCTGGCACACGTGGAACTCAGCACACCGTGCAACTGCAAACGGACCCCCATGGAGGAATAGTGTCCAAGCATTGTGTGCCTCCAGGCACGGATATACTTACAAGGTTAGGCCCTATTCCCGCAAAAAATACCGAAACAAACATACACTATTTCATTAAAGTTGTTGAATTTGGGGGAAATATATAATCATGATATTGATATATCGGAGAATAAACAATAGGGCGATAAGAGGGAATAGAAGTCTTGAAAACTAAAAGGTACTGTTTTTTAATTCTAATAGTTTCTTAAAACATAAGGTTATTAGGGCAATGAATGAAGACTGATTTATCAGGAATATGCCGTGCTTTTCTTATCTCTGAAGTAATGCGATATGATTATGGTCAGCTTGGTTTAGTTAATGTCATTGTCATAAATATGAAGTAATATTTTGAAAACATTTATGTTAGGCTGCTAAATATAACACTTACCGCGAAACATGATAATGTCAGAACGTTCAACCAATCATAAGTGTATTTACTAGAAACAATCAATAAATGTCCCTGATCTTAAACGTAACGATGTGATACATATAACTGTTTACGATATAGATAAGCAAATGTATGTCACTGTCCACTGACCCAGATAAAATTGAACACTTAAAGACGCGGACGATAATTGAGCTATTCTGTGAACTGTTTCAATATAACATTAGTACAATGGTCAACATTAGGTCACTCATGCTGCTTTTTACCCTCTTGTTGTCGCACATAACTACTAGTAACGGTCAGACCCATCTATACCAGGAGCTGGATAACCATGACATCAGGTTGACAACACTGGAACAGATGGTGACAAACCTGACCCAGTCATGCTCCCATATACAACAAAACTACCAGCATGTCCAACAAGAAAATACAATGCTGAAGACATTGGTTATGAACCTTACTGTTCGGCTGGAGGCTTTGGAACAGATCGGAACAGAACATGTTGTCCAAACGAATATAGGAAGTACGGCTTCACCTCAATCAGTGACGTCATCAACAATACCACCGACCACCGCTGTATCACCACCGTCACAGACCCATGTTCCACCGACATCCACCAGGACCCCGAAAGGTATTACTTACATCATGTAAAGTATAATTTCTTAATTTAATTAAATGTATTTATCTTTTATGAAATGGAAATACATAATGTAAAGCAGCATAGTCAACGTCACGGATTGGACTCTGAGCGGGAAAAAACAGCAGAGAATACCAAAGCGTCAACAAAACCACAATCCGAACTAAAAATCGATTTAACTATAGGCAAAATAGGAACAACGGAAAGTTTACATGGATACCCTCGTAAAAGTACAAGATAAATAAGACCAGGTGTTCCGGAAGAGTAAACGTCCTCTGCTTCATCGACGACACTCGCCATGTAAATCTTGGTCACATCCAAGTAAACATCAATCCTCAAAATGAGAATCGAGTCATCATTGTCAATCACAACAAGTAAGCACACGAATAAGCAAACTAAAAAACGTCCATCTTCATATCACACAAAGATACAGAATATTTCTCGATGAAATCAAGATGGCGACCATAAAACTTGCCCATAAAAAGCTGGTTAAAGGTTGAATTAAGCCACCAATTGTTAATTTACACCGTTATAATACTAAACCTTTCATCTTTATCTTTAATTCATTATCATCATTTTGACATCTATAACCATTGGATACTGAATCGTAACTAGACAAAATGGACATATGTTGTAGCAAAATGATTTGATAACATTAGTAGATTATTTACTATTGGTCAATCCAAGTATGTCGTGACCTTGAAATTGAACATTAGTGCGGCATGGTTTACAAGAAGACTATTTAAGGATAATTACATGTTTACAGCGGAGTCATTCCGATTTGGTTATACGTTTATATACCTTTTGGAATTATTTAGACGGGGTCTTCAAACTTTTTCACACGAGTCCGTACAGCCGATCCGAATAGATCGTAACCAATCTGTGCTCGGTACAACTTTGCCACAACTCCTGTGGTAATATGAAACAAACGGGTTTTTCCTTACGAATGTTGATTAGTCTACATACAAGACACAGATTTAGCTGGAAATCGGAATTTTCTAACTTCAATGATGCAGTTTAATTAATTTTTTCGGCATACTGTATCTATTACTAAATTTAAGAGGTGCAACATATGTGTGTGTTACGTGATCTTTATGATAGGGGGTGGCAGACTCTGCTGGTGGATTTTTTAGTCTCCGAGGTTTGCTGGAGCCTCCATAGCCACAGTTGATTTGAAATTATACAGAACTAGTTTAATTTTACTTCTTAATTCATAAATTAAAGGGCTTTTACGCACCTGACCCTTCTGCTTCTACATTAGTTTAGAAATTTTGGATTCCTACCTTTTGGCCCCTAGCATCACTGAAGAGTCCTAGGAGAACGAAACAGCTATATGATGCAGTTTAATTCATTTTTTCGGCATACTGTATCTATTTTTAAATTTAAGAGGTGCAACATATGTGTGTGTTACGTGATCTTCAAATGCACTCTGTGTATGTGGAAGGTCATTCGCTACATTACCAACTTACCTTTTTGGCCACCATACCCTTCTTCTTTACTAGCATATATTTAGCCCTGAAGTATTTTACTTCGTCCAATGACGTGTAAGGCACAAAGGGTTGGCCCTACCTTTCATCCTTCACTGCTGGCTGGAGGTCATCGTCAGGCTTCAGTTTTGTTCTTCTTCTCGTTTTCAGAATACTTAGTAGCCATAGTGGGCATGTTCTTATGAGAACGGACAAAACTTGAACCTGTGGGTCGACGTGTACGGGGGCTGATTGATAAGTTGTGATGCTTGCATTGTAGAAGTTAAGCAGGGATGTGCTTTTTTAGTCATACTATGTCCTTACTATTTAAGGATGTGTACCCGACGACTGGTGTCATTTGGTCAGTACAAGGTAGCACTCTAAAGTAAACAAGGCAAGCGATGTTTGCAAAATGGATAAAGTCACCGAAAGAGTAGTGATTCAATATTTGTAAATTGAAGGTCTAGCACCTTATCACTATATCACCATAGCACCATAGCACCATATTAGTAAGGACATCCTTACTGATATGATAGCAACACTAGGGAATGATGCCTCTTTATATGATACAGGGAAAAGGTGAGTGGAGTAATTTAAGCATGGCAGGCAAGGCCTTGGGGGATTATGCCCGTCCATGAAAGTCTGTCACTGCTGCAACTCTAGAAATGGTCCATAAAGTCCCTGAAATCGTTACGGCTGACATGCGAGTTATAGAGACATATTCAGTCAGTGGCTTTTAAATATCGCTGGCATAAGTGTATCTATATTGAAGCGGATTATGTCTGACCCTTAAATATGAGTTTCACAAATTACCGGTCAGCCCTCGTATGTCCGTTATATTTTAAATCTACGAAAGCTATTTGGAGTAAAATAATGAATTCTGCTCATAATACTTTGAAATATTCGAAATGAAATTCATGTACACTAATGTGTATTTGACCATGTTAATCTCAAGGTATGTCAATTGAATATGTAAGAATAACATTGAAAACACATTCACATATATCTTGGTGCTATAAAGTGACCAAGTTATAACGTTTGATGTTGTTTACAGATTTTGTTTTATATTTTAGTCATACCAAGAGACTGTGCACACGCGCAAAGGATGGGATCTGGACAAAGTGGAATATATACAATACAGCCTCAGGCTGGAGGTTAGAACAATTTTGTTTTAGTATAAATTAGAGAATACCGAAACGTTAACAAACGCATAATCCGCACTCAACAACGATTAAACTAGGAGGGGGGGGGGGGGGGGGATATGAACAAAGGAAAGATTAACATGGAAACCCCTGTAAAAGTACAAGAGAATAAGAGTAAGCATCTTCTGCTTCATCTACGACACCTCCATGTAAATCTTTGTCACATCCAAGTAAACATCAAGTTCTCAAATTGAGAACCGAGTATCATTGTCAATCACAATAAGTAAATTAATAACTTTATACGTATGGACAAAGAGACTGCTTCACAAGACAACGATATTTTTATTAGTTTTTGTATAAATATTTTTAACAGGATACTTTTTTCTAAACCGGGATACTGGACCCCAATTTTCGCAACCATAATGTCAGAAATGTACATGTATTCTTTTTTTTTTCTGAAATGGGTGTCAGGGATGAAATTCCTTTTTCGTGTAGTTTAACCAAATTCTTAATAATAGATAAACGACTGCTACAATTTTTAAATCAAATTCAGCAAAATGTCAAGTAAAAAGTTATCAAATTACATTTTTCTTAGTGTAACTTAATTATTTTCATTTACATTTGGTATTTGTTCAATGCGGGGGCCGAGTGGTTAAGGTGCCCTGACATTCTACCACTAGCCCTCGACCTGTGGGTTGTGGGTTCGAATCACACGTTGGGCAGTTGCCAGGTACTGACTGTAGGTCGGTGTGTTTTTCTCCGGGTACTCCGGTATTTCCCCACCTCCAAAACCTAGCACGTCCTTAAATGACCATGGCTTTTAATAGGACGTAAAACAAAATTACCAAACCAAACCAAACTTGTTCGTGTAAAAAAGTATTTCACTGAAATCACTATATGCTATTGCTCCACCTCTGTAAACACATTGTGGGGAATGCCTTTGTATTGTTGTAATTGATTGTGTCCAATCCATTCACTACATTTATGCACAGAAATATGTTTAAATCACAATCATATAAAACTGTACACAAAAGTATCACCTGTTTCTGTCAAGCTCAGAACATCTGATAAACTGATATCTTAAGATAATACTGATAGACAACCTTTATAATGCATCACTTTGAAAAGCAGCTTTTCTGATCACTAGGTTAGAAAGTGTTGTTTTTCAAACAATAACTTCTTAATAAGTACTCTGTAGCCATTTATAAATAAACATGTCAAGAATAGCATAGCTGTTTCAGATAGAACATTCGAAGTTCATTGCGATATGGTTGCCGATGGCGGAGGTTGGACCACGATACAGAGACGCGTGGATGGATCGGAAAACTTCGAAAGGAATTGGAACGACTACAAGAGCGGGTTCGGAAATATGTCTCGTAATTTCTGGGTCGGTAATGACCTACTTTACGCCTTGACGAGTCGGGGTCACATGACACTCCACGTCAACCTGGAGGACTGGGAAGGGGTACGACGGTGGGCAGAGTATCAGGACTTCCAGGTTGGCAGCGAGTTAAGCTGGTACACGCTAAGTGTAGGGAAGTACACCGGAACTGCGGGTAAGTCTACTAAATTACAGACTGATACTGTTTTCCATGTTTGATCTTTCTGTGGTTTTTCGTTGTAATGGAAGAGAAACAGCTTAACTTCCAATGTTTATTTCGTGTGTTCTCGCGAGTTTTTTAGTTTTATTTGACGTTTTGACAGATATTTCCACTCTTTTCCAGGTGATTCCTTTCATTACCCGGCCTCGACCCTCCTCCGTCATGACGGAATGAAGTTCAGTACCCCTGACCACGACAACGATAAGAGTTTTCATCAATGTGGACGGATGCTGAAGTCAGGCTGGTGGTTCAACAACTGCTACAGGTAAAAGCAGTTTTTACATATTTGAATTAAGTGGCCGAATATCATAAAAAAGCATAGCTAGGATCAATTTTATTTCAATTCAACAAATTGTATTGAAAAAGAAAAAAAAGATTGGATAAAAGGCAAGTGTCTTGAGGGTACAAAATATATAGAACATATCATAGCTATGGTCATTGTTCTTAACATTTATTATCTAAGCAGTTATCGGAATTTGGTTTAAAATATTTAAGCTAGTAGTGACTCTCGTCATTTTTTTTTTTTATATTTGACAAATGTTTAGATATCGGTAAAAATACAACTAATAACAGTCGTCACCACATGTATGGCGGGTGGTTTACCAGTTTAGGCTGTCGTCTGCTCATGTACGACAGATGGCAACCTATTCAGCATGTTCAAGGCTGGTTGCTGCTTTATCCATTAAAAGCAATGTCGCCTGCTCTCGACTAAAGAATACGGGTTGATGCCTGGATTCCAAAATTAGTCGTTTAACAGTTGCTGTAAGCCTACTATTGGCATCTGAAGGCAAACAGGCAAATGACTAGTTAAGAGCTGCTACAGGTCGACTGTTCTAATCAAACTGATGGGTTTTGTTGATAGTTTGAATGTCGTCTGCGTTATTCAAACTGATGGTATGGTTGTCAATATATTACTTATCTGGTAGAACACATGCAATCAAAGACAGTTAATTAGTCTGTTTTACAGATATACATGTATCAAGTTATGTTTCAGTTCTGACTTGAACGGGCCTTACTTGAATCAACCAAGTGGCAAACACACGTATGGAGAATCCTGGGGCCAGCCATCAATGGACGGGACTGGCATCGAGTGGTATCCATGGAAGAAACACCAGTATTCGTTTAAATATTCAGAAATGAAAATCAGACCGACCAGTTTCGTCTGATATGGTAGTTGTAGTTGACCTGTGATGACACAATTACACATCCGCTCAAGGTTGGTCTGAAACTTTTTATAATAACTATTTTTTGTTAACTTCAGCACAATAAAATTGATGTGCTTTGTAAATGACTTGCGCATTATTTGTTTATTAAATGACGCGTAGTTAAGTTATGTATACCGACTTTGGAAACCCCCTGCGACTCCTGTAACACATTGTAATATCACACACCAACTGAACTTTTCATTAGCATCGTGGAGATTTTCTCTCAGAAAATATTTGACAAAATCTTCAATCGTCTGTCTAACCTTATGCGTTTCAATTTTGTGTTTTATTTGGAACTTTGAAACCTGGTCACTTTATCCTCATATGACTAAATCACATATATACTGACGGTGCACGGCTGTATATTCATTCATACAAGCAGTACCCCTTTATTTTGTATATGGATACATATACGACTTTTCCCTCGTCATAAGTCTACATAAACAACAACCCATTAACATTTTAATAATTGTATTCTTGTTTTATTGTCATGGAAACATGAAGCCTGTTATCAGATAATTCTTCTTCCACGTAAAAACACTGAGCTATATATATTCAACATGTGTTAGACAAAATGTTTCATTGAAAGTTACAATATCAGTACCTATGTTAAGAGCACTACCACAGACGCTATGCTAAAGATTCACATTGCCAAGTTCATAGGTCAGAATAGAAAACAAAACCGTGGGAAAAAAGATGGTCAGCAAATATGTGGTAGGAATGCTAGCATCACACACACAAACCAACATAGGTGCCCGTTAGTTAATTACACAATCAGTTGTGGAAACAAGTTTTGGCAACAAGATATTCAATGTGAATAATAAATTCTTGTTTCAAAATTATGCTGATATACATCCTTTCTGATCGTTCTATCCACATCTATCTATCAATAGTTTATACTATTTATCCTATTCTTTTATTGATTTTGTCATGAGATCATGTGTTGGTGGTCCCAGCACTTTCAGTTTTACACTGATAAAGCGACTTTAATGCATAATCTGGATTAAACATGACCAAGCTGGATGTCAGGATGTGAAAACCACAGCAGCGGCAAAACACTCGGCTGTTTTTTTACGATACTTGAAATGAATAAAGATAATGAAATTAAGCGAAGTGAAATGACTTAACACAATATAGTTGAATGTAACTCTTTCTGTTACAGTTCTGTTATCCAAGTTTTTACCTACAAACAACATAAAACTATAAGTCCTAATATAATCCTTAAAGGAGACGAAAATATATTGTGGTGAAATAAAAATATAATATGAATCCAAGAAATACTTCAAAATATTTACGGATTTGGATGAATGAATGATTTAGTTAAAAGAACCCTGTAACACGGTTAAGTTTGTTTTAACTAATTTATTCCTGAAGGGACAGTTAAATGCTTCCATTTTAAAGGTTGGAAATAATCTTTATAAAACTTCAGGGGGGAATTAGCTGCTGACAAACGTTCAGTACATTTGATATTTTGTACAGATGTACTTCAGTTTGGGTGAAATGTCTGTTAAACCATTACTGTAATACTGTTCAGTCTATAAAAGTCTAGACAACTGAAAAAGTCTAGACAATTAAATTCATTTTGAATTATGATCAATATACAAAATTCTTGTTTGAATAATTTAATCTTAGTTGAACCATGTAATCATAGACAAACCAAATTACATGAAAAAAAAATGAAAAAAAAAAAAAAAAAATTCAAAATGGTGTTTAATTAACATGGGTTTGATTTCAATAAAACTCTTTAGTGGAATTTGTAACTCATTCTCTAATAACAAAATATGGTCAAACGTCAAATGAACGACTGAGAACATGCACATTGCACCTTTTGTTACACTGTAATGTTAAGCATTATAATAAAATTAAGTAATGACCACCTGATATTATAATGTATTACATTGTATTGATGAATAATAGAGATCACAATTATTACATTTATATCAATGTAATGATATTTTATAGTTTAAAATATTGTAATGTACGACGTTGTCACGATGAAAAATTGTGATGGCCTTTGTATCACAGAAACATAGTAAAAGCCTTAAGTTTATAATACACTGTTATGTTATGTATGACATTGTTACAATAATACAATATATAACATTGTAGCAATGAACATTGTTATACATCACATTGTAATTAATGAAGAATATTGTAATTACAACTTTTCATTTAAAACTCTGTGATGTATATATCCCGTTGTAATTAATTAAGAACTGGAATGACATCATTTTTTTTAACACTGATGTATTACAATTTAATAATTAAAAAAATTTAATAACTTTTTAAAAGATTAAAATGACCTTTAAAATTAAAAACCTTGTAATTCACAAATTTATAACATAGAAATGACGAAATTTGACCAATAACCAAGTGTTATGGGAACAATCAAAGACATTCATACTGAAATGTCAGTGTAAACTATACAAAAGGGCCATTCTTCAATTTATTATTTCAACAATTACTTATTTTTTAAAAAGTCTTCTTTTTAGTAAATTCAGTGAAATTTCATGTTCAAGTGTCTTTTTTAAAATAAATAATCTGTTAAAAAAACTTAAAACATTTGAATGATATTTCGACGAGTTGTCCAAAACAGATGTGGACATAAATGTGTATGATGAATACCTGTGAAATACTTATAGGATAATACATGTCAACTATTTACCTGTAAATATGAGATTGTAATCCTATCATGTATACCAAACTGAGATTGCTTATCAATAGTATGACTCCCTTCATACATTTTGAAGACATAACATTCACATAAATTATAACAAGTTGTATTGATAATTATAAACATACAAGTTGCCCTATCTTATCCAAAGGAAATTACTCTGAGGTGCTAATCATTCAAGGGAGAAGGACATAACCAACATAATCAGAACAGTGCGAGAGCAGTCTCATCATCGTTATTCTCTTCACTACCTCTATTTTTGTGTTTGCATATGTGTCACAAGTTTCTTTTATTACATTGAAGCAGTGGTTGTATATGTGTTCTGCTTGTCATGGGTCAGTATTACGAACAGCTGATTTATAATGCTATACTTGAATATCACAGTATGGATACATAGTATCCAGATAAACGTGTCGTTTATAAATCCAAGGTGATGATATAATTAATGAAAAACTTTTGTTTCCATAAAGACAATTCACCGGATTGATATTCTAGTTCTCCAACAATAACTCAGTATCAGGAATGCCTGTTTAATTGTAATAGAATCAGTATTTTTTATCTCTAGAATAATAAAAATGCTCTCAATGATGTACCTCAATAAAATACTTTGTAAAATTCAAGTGACTGACGACAAAAATAATTTGCTGGAGATCAGACAAAAGTTTTTATATTTCAGCAATATTAACTCCAAACATTTTTGTACAGAAAAATTCATCCTATCCCCAAAGACCAGAATAATTATGTGTAGGTTATTGATAGTGAGGATCATCCCAGCTACCATTCATGGGATGACTTTTGCACAGAAATTAATCAAATACTTCAGCATGAAACAGCAAATCTGTTCCGTGTTAAAGGACCATACGGTAAACCTTCGGTCAGTTCGACCAAAATTAAATAAATATTGTCAATCCTGATCGAATTATACGAAATTATAGCCGCTGGAATAAAGAGGAGTTCGAACTATCCAGGTTGACATCCGAGAACTTTGACATCGGCAAAAAAAATCACGGCAAACAGTCAAATCGTTGTTCCTCAAAAATGATGGCCTATTAAGATTTATTTGTAAATCTGAAGATGAACAATGATTTATATAAGTAGGACTTAAATGTTCACTTTCATATTAGGCCTTATTATCAAGTTAATTCGCAAAAAAAAAAAAGAGAAAATATTTTATGCCGTAACCATCGTCGAAAGTAAATGTAAATGCGAATGTTGGATTGAAACTGCACGGATTAATACTTCGATCGAATACATGATAGATTATTTGGTCTCGGCAGTTGTAAAGGTAATATATCAATTAAGATATAACTCAGGTATCGGTGACCAGGCCGCGATTATATAATCAAAATTTAACACAGTAATGCCATGATAATACACACGTACGTGTCAGCATGTGTGACACTTTTATTCCGCGCTTCGATGCTAATCTGGGTCATAAAGATGTTTGATTATTAGCGCGTGCATATGTTTATGTTTACAAGAAAGAAACATCGAGAAAATGTGGCTGGTTTATGCAAAAAATGTCCGAAAAAACTGACAACAATATTGCACACGTTATACTGTTGTTTAACATCGATGGTGTGAAAATAGATCAGTTTACGCAAGTTTTGAGAGGCTGTGAATTGCATCGCCGAGAGCAATCCATTACGTAAGTTCAGTACACAGGCTTAATCAAATTCTGTGTGTTCGAACTATCCGAAACCTGTGTAAGCAAGGTTCGAACTTTTAGGAGTCAAAAAATTATTTTTTTTATTACTGAAAGGCTGTGTTCGAACTATACGCCAATTCGAACTAACCGAAGGTTTACCGTATTTACATTTTTCCATTGGTTTTGATAACAAGTATATATTTAGATTCTACATTGCTTCTGAAAATATAAGGTAGATTTCTAGTAAATGGAACAGCCAACAGCCAGTATCAGCCAGCTATCAGCCAACGTTATGATTATGAGGTCACAATCGTAGTGACGTTATAATAACCACTCCAGCGTTATGGTCTCATAACACGGAACTGGCCTTGGTAGCGTTATATAGCGGCAATGCAGAGCAAATGTAAATATAACAATTTTGACAGGTCTTATAAGCCGGATATCAAATCACTGTTACATACAACTAACTTGTGTAAGATTTTTGAAAAGCTACATGAAATTGGCGTATACTGTAAAATATAAATTCTGAAACCCCTTCTTTTAATATATCTGCTAAGTACTTTTGTATTTAGTTTTTAACATTTTTTACCTTTTGGTATACCGCAAATCATAAGTCTCTCTTACAGTTAGCCCATACTACCCTCACATTTTGTAGATAGAGTTCAACTGTACAGTACCATCAGGGCATCTACTAAATTGATGTTCTGGCTTTTATACAAGCATTATTTCTGGTTATGGTATTGCAAATATCCATGTATAGTAATCGATAATGAAAAATAAATATTTCATGTTCTCCTAAAATGAAAATTCATCATAAAATAAATAACATTAAGATCAATTGTCATTAACATCTACAAATATATTAACTACTACAGTACTTTAAATCTCATAAAAATCACTGAATCTAAGTCTATCACATTTTGACATATTCTATAAGGACATTTTATGTATTAAACTTTTTATTTGAAGTAAAATGTGAAATGTATGAATATGAGTTTATCTGATGCTGGTTACTATATATACTTTTTAAATAAATAAATCTTCGGACGGATTTGTACAATAAATTTGTTCAAATTGTTCATGGTATATTAGATAATAATTTTTAACAACTATAATATTATGCCACTATATGAGATTTTTAGCTGAAAAATAAAACCTATAACTAATATGAAATGTGATCCAAACTTCATAAATTAATTCTAAGTCGGTGTTTGTTTTCTCAAAATGCAATTGGCACATATATTGTCAAGTTAAATGTAGCAATCTGGAATATAATATGATATATGGACTGAGGGGCATTGTATACACATCACAGAATGAACTTGCTCGAAAATGAGGGATATTTTTTGGTACAAATATGGATTTTTTTTTATTGTTTACAAATTACTACTCTCTCTGTAAGTATAAGAATTATATTCTTATAATCTGCTGTATTGTACAAGTAGTATAAAAGATTATTCTGGAGTCGTTGTTCAATTATCCTTTTTCAACAATACATGCAGATATCATTTCCTTGAAAAATCAACTGGTTCATAACCAGACATAAATGTATTTATCTTTGTTCTGATTTGAAAAAAAATGACAAAACTTGTATTGTAAATATAGGACAAATAAAAGAAAAAGGGTTCTAAAAGTCAGCCTAATTATGGTTAATTGGAAGGGGTTTAGGTCAGTAGTTATAAGTTATAAGTCACTAGTCAGGGTCCAGTGGATAAGAGGTCAGTGAGGGGTCAGTGGGTAAATACATGTACAGTCAATAGCCGGGGTTGGTGGGTTTAAGTACGGTCACTAGTCAGGGGTCATTGGGTTTAAAAACAGTCACTAGTCAGGGTTCAGTGAATATGTAGTCAGTGAGGGGTCGGTGGGTTTAAAAACAGTCACTAGTCAGGGGTCATTGGGTTTAAAAACAGTCACTAGTCAGGGTTCAGTGAATATGTAGTCAGTGAGGGGTCGGTGGGTTTAAAAACAGTCACTAGTCAGGGGTCGGTGAAAAACAGTCACTAGTCAGGGGTCGGTGGGTTTAAAAACAGTCATAGTCATGCAGGGGTCATTGGGTTTAAAAACAGTCACTAGTCAGGAGTCGGTTGGTTTAAAAACAGTCGCTAGTCAGGGGTCGGTGGGTTTAAAAACAGTCACTAGTCAGGAGTCGGTGGGTTTAAAAACAGTCATAGTCAGGGGTCGGTAAAAAACAGTCACTAGTCAGGAGTCGGTGGGTCTAAAAACAGTTACTAGTCATGCAGGGGTCATTGGGTTTAAAAACAGTCACTAGTCAGGGGTCGGTTGGTTAAAAAACAGTCACTAGTCAGGGGTCGGTTGGTTTAGAAACAGTCGCTAGTCGGGGGTCAGTGGGTTTAAAAACAGTCACTAGTCAGGGGTCGGTGGGTTTAAAAACAGTCACTAGTCAGGAGTCGGTGGGTTTAAAAACAGTCATAGTCAGGGGTCGGTGAAAAACAGTCACGAGTCAGGGGTAGGTGAGTTTAAAAACAGTCGTAGTCAGGGGTCGGTGGGTTTAAAAACAGTCACTAGTCAGGGGTCGGTGAAAAAAAGTCACTAGTCAGGGGTCGATGAAAAACAGTCACTAGTCAGGGTCGGTGAAAAACAGTCACTAGTCAGGGGTCGGTGGGTTTAAAAACAGTCACTAGTCAGGGGTTGGTGGGTTTAAAAACAGTCACTAGTCAGGGGTTGGTTGGTTTAAAAACAGTCACTAGTCAGGGGTTGGTTGGTTTAAAAACAGTCACTAGTCGGGGGTCAATGGGAATCAGAATCAACCAAACGGAGAGTAAATCTAACATTAAACTTGTAGTACCAAGACTTTCTGTTAGGACATGGTCTAATTTGTAACAGGGGAGGTTACTCCCTTGGCGACTTCGGGAAGGCAACGGTGGGTTTCTCTAGAACCTTGGACATCACAGCTTCTATCAAAGGCATGATTATAACACTGATCGGATAGGCTACCGGCAGCTTCTTACTGACAGCGGGTATCTGAACAAAGTATCTGCAAATAGAAATATCAAAATATCTGTAATTAGGCTGTTTCTGAAACCAACTTTAAACAGATCTTATTCACTATTTTGAGTTTTGTTCTACTTAAGAAGAAGCAGAAAACCAGTAGTTTTCAAAGTTTATTTTGTACCCAGGATATCCAATTTGGATGACTTTTAAAATGAACATTTCTGACAGGGACTGAAGATGGCAAATCATGAAGTATTAGTATATTTGGTGTTTAGCCAGTTGTGAGAATGAGAATTTATTCAAACATGATCAAATATGCTTAAATATGTACGTTTACAATATATAGGACTAAGGAGAAGATGTTTACTTGAATTCCTCCATGTAGTTACTGCGTATGAAGGCAGCTAGTCGTGGACTGTACTGTAGGAAGGTCTGGATCACAGAGAACTGAGTGTACAGCAGTACGCCCTCCGACGGGTTGAGGATCTCTCGCCGACCTGGTCCTAATAACTTCAGCATCTGCTGGATCACTCGGTCGACAAACTTCTCCTACAGAAAATATACCCACAGACTTCTATATGATGTGTTAACATTGTTTATTCACCTACTCAGTATGATTCATGACTTTTTCATCACTGTGATATTGATGTACCACATTATATATCCACAATTGTTACGTATTTTATATTGTAAAACTTTGAGTAAGTCGATACTCTAGGATACTTACTGTTGTACGTATCTCCTCCAGCACTTTAACCATCCAACCAATGTTGAAGAAGTTACCCTCGCTGTATCCCCAGTTGGCCTGTACAACAAAATATCTTCTTTATAGTTTCTTAAATAGGTCCATCAAGATTTAGAGTAATACCTTATTTCAAAGACATTTACCCAAAATAAAAAGGGAAGACCAATAGAAGTAACCAATCTATAATTATCGGAAAAGAAATAGCCAATGAAGTTGGCCATTGTAAGCCTGCCTTATAAAGAAGACAACTTTCTCACCTGTTTGGCCATGAGGAAGAGTTCGTACACGGAGGCAAGCCCTGTTTTTGTAAACTGTACTAACTGTTTCTCAATCTGTAAAACAAATCAGAACTATCTGGGATCATATAGTTTTGACAATTCACAATAATTAATTAACAAGATAATTAAAAACTGTTTATGTTTTAGACTAAGGTTTCAAGAGCATTTTTAATTCAAATGAAATTCAATAATATTTTTTTTTCAGTCTAGACAGAATACATGGTGATATCCAACAAGTGATTTCTTGATAATTTTTTAACACAGTAAGAAATTTCTCCACATGAGATAAATTTATGACAGATTTACTGATTCATTGAAATATTGACGAAACTTTCCTTATTACAGGTATATATAAATGAGTTACCTCTGCGTCTACGTCCATACTCATACCATCTCCTCCCTTGAAGGAGCCCCCGACAGACATGGTGCTACGTGCCGGTACCGAGAATTTGTTTGGGATCTCCGGTGAACACGTCAGCACCATCAACAGATCTAGCACATATTTCCCTCTGTAAACAAAAACACAAACACATCCATATTAAACATAATATTTTGAACCTGTATGCTATCCAACATGTGACTAAACAAAGATACATTTCTTATTTTATTAATGTTGACAAATGATCCTAAGTGTCATGTAAAGCCAGGATATAAAAGGAGTTATCTCCCTTGGTATTATGGCTAGAACTTATTTATTGCATTGTTTTTTTTTCCCCTTTTCCTTTTTTTTCTTTACTTTCTTTTATTTTTGTTGCATCGTTTTATTTCATTCAGCAAAACACCATTTACCCGGTATTATTTCATTTGTCTATACCTGTTTGCCTGACAAACACAATCTGTCTGTGCTTACAGTGATCTTATAGTTCAACCATTATTTCCAGCAAAATATGATCTTATAACAGCTGAATATAAAGATGAAGTTTCTTAGCTTCCTTATAATTCCAAAAATCCAGACAGAAGTTCCTTGTGTAGCACTAAGTTTGCTTCACACAGTGACAAGGTCAAGGTCACCCGGTGACCTCTGTGTGAGATTACCTTTCAGCTTTTAGAGTCTGGATACGGGCAGGGATAATCTCGGACTCTCTAAACATCAGACTGAGCATTTCTGTCAGCAGTATCACAAGTCTACAAGAAAATTAAATAACTGTTAACATTCAAAACAAAACATAAAGCCATTCTGCTTAAGTTACTACATTATCAATTTGAAAAAATGTGTAAGGAAGGACTTTAGTTTGTATAGATCTTTTATAATCATTTTCTGTTAGTATGAAAGTATCTTAATTTCCACCATACCGTTTTCTCCTTACCAATATGTAGTAGCATAAGGGACAACAATCATGATCAATGTACATTATTAGAAAGCCACACCTGTCTCTAATTACCAGCAGTGTTCACAGGTAATTATCCCTACTTATGTTCTACTCACTCAAACTCGTCCACCCTCTGCAGCTTGCCATGGTCAGTGTGTATGTTGATAGGAGATTTAGGTAAATACCTCTGTAGCTGTCTCACCAGAAATAGGAACATGTCTGAGTTCTGTAACAAAATTATCCTTATTTTCATTAAAACTGTCCCATTATATCAATATGGTATTAGTAAGAAATATTTGTATTCTTTATCATATTACCACGGTAGAATATGCAGAGAACTACTATGAACAATAACAGGTATCTCATTTATACTCTTTATATACCGTATTCGCCATATTGGTTCAAAAGGGGGCACTAATAGGATAACAAATGTAGGATCAGGACAAAAAATGTCATTCCAGTATGATGTATTGTGACAAGAATGGGTGGTACTCATGATGTGTGACATTATTGTCATTGATTTCGGACAATTTGTACACATATTACCGATATTTGCAGCATTTATTTTCTTGTAAACGTGTACCTAGTGAGGTTTACTGTACTGTTTAATAGAATCATCTAGTTGTGTCATAAATATGGGCACTTAATTATATTATTTTAATACCTCTGTATATGGTGAAAGGGGCTTGTATAGGGGGTAAGGGTACTAATTACGGTGAAAAACAGCAATTTAAAAAAAAAAATTATTTGGGAAACTATCAATACTGTCAAAAGAACATTATAATTTCCTTTTTCACCAAAACTATGACTCCAATATACATTGACAAATTGATTAGAATTACCTTCCAGAACATTTTCTTGAGAGCAAAGTTGCGTTCAGTGGCCACCCTCAATTCGTTTAACAAGTTAAACGTGTCCTCCATTGTATTTTCTTGGTTGAGCAATTCTCTTTTGAGCTGACTAAAGAGCATCTCCATCTTTTCTCTGTCAGACATAACATATCTCTCAGTTAGACCCACAGAAATATGATAAATATATTAAGTATGTACACTTGTAAGAAAGCAACATACAAACAAGCAAGTTTGCAAAATCGATTTCCCTTCTTCTAAAAGCAATGTTTGCTGAATTAAGTCACACTTAGTAGGAATCGATCGACTTCCTTATAAAAACATACTTAACTACGTACAGGACCTGATTGTTGTTTGCAAACAAGCCAGGTTACTGGAATATAATGCCAGCAAATTTTGTGAATGTACAGTAGGTGAAATGATACTGTATATTGGAAGCTTATTGCTCTAATGAAATAATAAAAAGTACAAAGAAAAATACACCAGGCATGAAAGCCCACAATATCAGTCAGAGTCTCTGGAACGCTATTGCTGCGATAGAGCCGCAACATTGCTGCATGTACATGTTCAGATTTAGTATGCAAATTACATGTAGGTTTCTCAGGCAATATCACCAGAATATTCTGGCACATTTGCGGTGATATAACGCTATGTTGACTAATTTGTTCAGTTTGTTATAAAATGGTAAATAATCATATATGTCATGCCATATACAGACGTCTAAACAGCAGTTTTGTAACTTCATTGCTCAGACAGCAGAATTTTTTTTATCAAGACAATAAAGAAGCCGCAGTCCTTGAAGACACAAAAAAACATTTCAGAACATGGCAGTAAGTATAAACAGATAAATTTAAAATTATTGATTTAAAATTTCAATAATATTTAGAAGTATAAAGTTTCCAATGAGAGGTTACTCAGTGTGGACCTAAGTGTGATAACTTGTGACTGTAGAACTGCGGAGGTCTGTAGAGTGTCTGACACTGTAATACTGTCCCGTATATAGTACAATGTAACACAGACCAAATTATATATCCCCCAGCTAGGCCACACCATGAATGTTTAATTATAAGCTTCTTAAACATAACAATGTCTTCATGGCTGGGTCAATAAGCCGTGTGTATTCTGATAAATATATTAGCCCCATTTATACCCGATTCAGATAATAATTTATTAGCAGTAATAATAAGTCGTAAATACAATGTATTTCTTTTCAATACAAACTTTACAATAAGGTCCTAGTGATGCTCTGTCAAACATAAGAGACAAGAATTCCATCAAATGAATCAGGCTGTACTTGTCCCAGCATTCAGAAAAATGTTGAATTAAAAAAATAGGTTTCAACCTTATATATATGAAAAAAAAAAACAACAACTCATACTTGGCCGCAAGGCCTTTCTGTCTTCTCTGGCTTCCTTCAGGCTAATAATTTGGAGCAAAGTCTGTGTTTTTGTTGTTTTTTATATTTACCAACGCAAGGAGATATCATTACATTATATATATTAGGTCTCATAAGTAAGAATGACAGCATGTTCCAATAATAGCACTGGCTCCAAACAAACAAATGTTAGTTGGATGTGTATTACTTGTAATAGATATGCAAACTTCCATGTTCCTGTCTTTATAAAGGTTCAAATTCATCGGCCCTGAAAATTTGACAAGTCTCTTTAATTGTCTGCACTATCGATATTACTTTTTTGCCTTATATCTATATTTATTTATATACATGTTATATCAAAGTTTAGGATTTAAACTAATGGAAAATTTGAAAAAAAAAATGAAATTTTGAATTATATATCCTACACCAGATGCAAACCAAGAGATTGCAGGTAAGAAAAAAACTTCTAAAAAAGTTTCAATTATCCATTAAAGATAAACAAGATCAATAATTTATTTATCAAATTATCACAGAAATCAATTAGTTCTGATACATGTAGTGTTAGCTGAGAGAGTCTTCACTTAACTTGCAATTTTTCAATATCTCAAAAAGTCGATAATGGTTTTATATACCAGAATCATGGAACAAACTGCTTTATATTGTATACTTCAATGATGACATCATGGACAATTTCCATCTCAGTTAATTCATCGTAAACTTGTATGATTGGCAGACATAGCCATAACCATTGATCTATTGGCAGTTGCTCCAAACCAACCAATTCACCGACACCAGGTCAAATTTCTATTGGTAGTACAATGGAAAAAAGTAAGAATTTCTCACTGACGTTTTAGCTTTCAGTATAAATAAAGTGCCACCAGGAAGTCCCCAAACAAGAAACCCATAAATAATTTTTGTCTCGACTAATAACACTAATGGTGACATGACTGATGTGGAATTTTAAACAGGTGTGGCGGGACCTAAAACCTTACCTGTGTTGATAATAAGTAAATATAATTACCGTAATCATACTCCGTATTTACCTTTAATTCTACAACCATTATCTGCATGTCATCGCTATTTCAAGACCTGTCTAATATTGCTATCCTTCCTTACAGTTGATCCCATTCATGACCATTCAGGGGGTACCCTAGTATTCATATTTCACAATGGCTTCAAATTCATTTGGAACGTGATTTTCATTACAGGCTTTTCCAATCCAATAATAAATTTAATCTTCCTTATCAATAATACTGACGTATAATGAGAGAAGAAAGGTACACAGGTGTAAAACCTTCCTGCTGATAAAAGATCAGAATCCCTTAAGACTCCAGAAATATACACATTGTATTATGTGACTGACTTTCATCAAGAAGTAGGAAATATAAGTCTGGTTGTTTTATCGTAGAAGTGTACTGGGGTGACTTACCCAAGGTATACAAACATAACAGACTAGACTGTCAGTACAACGTTATCTACATGATCAACATTATCTATTGATTGTTTTTATCATTTTCATATTATTAATGGACGTCAATCTCCTTACTGGTTCATCATACACAAAACATTATTTTTTACACAGTAAAAATTAAACAGTATTCTTTACACAGTAAAAATTAAACAGTATTCTATACACAGTAAAAATTAAACAGTATTCTTTACACAGTAAAAATTAAACAGTATTCTTTACACAGTAAAAATTAAACAGTATTCTAAACACAGTAAAAATTAAGCAGTATACTTTCAGTTTCAAACTTCATTTTTGGATATTTCAATGTATGATGTTCTGTACAGGTGCATGCCAATTTAAATGTACTGGAGATAATATAACAAAAACATGCCACTTGAGACGTTTAAGTGGTAGTCAGTTTTCCATGTTGAGTGCTCTTTGGAGGAGCTGTCAAACCTTTAACGGGATTATATCCTACTTAGAATGTACATAAATTTACTTAAACACGTGGTGAAGCAGTTATAAACAGTGACACTGCACATCAACACCTGTATATATCTGTATAGATAAAAACAAATACACGCAAGTCTATCCCTATTGCTTAGCTTTTAAAATATATAATAATCAATACCTTTAGAATGAAAAAAATAAAAACACTAAAACTGGAGAATTGCAACTGTCTACGTTTTGTTTATAGATCTCCTATATTTAAGACAAAATTTGATTGGACAACCCCGTCCTCACGCCAGGCTCCTGTTGTACGGCTCCAGCTTGTACGGGACACTGAGATGATTTATCAGGAAATCACACGAACCATGTCAGTGTGATTTACACGTACAATGTTAAATAACTTTATATACCATTTATCAAAAGGACATATTGAACAGATAACATGATAATGTTGGAGGGTTTAAAAACTAGGATGCATTGATTACCCAATATCTAACAAGTCAGTACATGTGATATAATTCTCGTCTCGAATGTAATTGCATAACAATCACGATAACCTGCTATAAATCTTGTTAAAACATTTCAGCCAACCATATCAACACTAGTCAGGCGATATATATGATGGTACCCTGAATGATTCGTGTCCCTACAGTTCTATAGGAAATCATTAATGTCAGTTTCACTTCATCATTGTCACAAATGTTTCCCAGTCAGGTAAATAATACATTTCAGCAATTGTTCTCATCAGAAAATTAAGTTTTGTATTTCATGATAGAACATACTTTTTCTCTGCACTCCCTTTTTAACAAGGTGAGAAATTCAATTCCCAAATAAATAAGAATGTACTTGAAGGTTGACCCAAAATACATTACCCTACCCTAACAATAAGTAGATCGGTAGTAATCTGGACAGTCTGAGTACAGAATATTCTAATGGGAGTTTTATCAAATCTGTTTTATACCAATTAAATCTTGATATAAATGCAAGCATCTTTTTCTGTCATGGAATATCATCATCAACTCGACATCAAGATTCCGTCATTATTTGCCTTAACAGAGCCAGTCTTGGTACAGAGAGGATTTACACCACATCCTTGATATCCGGGGATTATGCTGACTTTCACTGGAGAGGGAATTGGAAACGAACATATACATGCAGCATATATGCAAGCATGCTGCCCCTGGATATCAGGAATTAGCACTATGAGCTTTTCAGAGTGAATAGAGCCAAAAACATTTTTTTAAAGATAAGAAAACAGTTGTCTCAGACCTTTGACTCCTAATTGAAACTTTCACCTATTTTTGTAATGAAGTGCTTATCCCACTTTACATTACATCTGTAACTGGAGAGGAAAAATGCACGGTCAGACCGGGGTTCGAACACGGGACCTTCCGAACTCTAGACGGACACTCAACCAATTGAGTTATCTGGTCGCCAACGATCGACCCGGTCTAGATCTGCTACATTCCTCCTTCCTTTAACAAAGTCTTTGACCCTGAAGACATCACGATTTACAACCCAGGTTCGGGTATTCTCTTGCTAAATATGCACCCAGTACTTGAAACAAGGTTTGGTCACAGGCACCAAATGTAACAAGAGAGGAAATATGCACGGCCAGACCGGGGTTCGAATCCGGGACCTTCCAAGCTCTAGGCGGACACTTAACCAATTGAGCTATCTGGTCGCCGACGATCGACCTGGTCTAGATCCGCTACATATCTAAAGTGAAACACATATGATTTCAAAATATTAATAAACGTGATTATACCTAATATTTTTTTTTATTCACATTTTAAGCCAATGAATGGCTATAATGGGAATAAACAGGTGAATAATAAGATATATAAAGTCTACTTTTGCAGTTCTGTTTTGTATCACTGGTTAGAGATCTGGAGTCACTGAATAAACTATTAGCTTTAGTATATTATTTTGCCAAACAAAATCGAATAGAAAACCTAACAATTCTTTCCAACCTTTCAATGGAAGGAACCAGTCAGCTGAACTTTCCCTATTAGAGTTAATCTAGCTGTTAATTTCAATAACAATGTCCCACTGTGAAGTCAGTCACTGACTGATTCCGTTAAAACAGACACGTGGTAAACATGGGTGGGTGCACACACTTTCAGTAAAATTCTACCTTCCAAGCTCATAACGGTATACTGGACTTTTATTGAGGTACACCTCACAATGATTTTATACAAGGTCATTAACCCTTAACAAACTCATTAATATTTGTAAGATCACTATCATTGTCAACATTGTACATAACAGCCGCAAGTTCTTTAACAGGTACCTACACACCAATAATTTATGGTAAATAACGCAAACATAATTCAGTTCATTGGTACAGGTTCACTCATGTTGAAAATCAATAACACAAAACATTTCACATAAAACTATGTAATAGAAAGTCAACAACCTCAATGTTTACGTTCCATGTTTTATGATCCGCCATTTAAACTGTGTTTATACAAAATTCAACAGAACAAAGAGACATCAGTGCTGTTTTTTACTTCATGATTTTGTACCATAGGTAGCACTGCCTGTTAGGAACCACCGACAACACCCACTGATTTTGTACCATAGCTAGCACTGCCTGTTAGGAACCACCAACAACACCCACTGATTTTGTACCATAGCTAGCACTGCCTGTTAGGAACCACCAACAACACCCACTGATTTTGTACCATAGCTGACACTGCCTGTTAGGAACAACCAACAACACCAACTGATTTTGTACCATAGCTGACACTGCCTGTTAGGAACCACCAACAATATCCACTGATTTTGTACCATAGCTGGCAATGCCTGTTAGAAACCACCAACAATATCCACTGATTTTGTACCATAGCTGGCACTGCCTGTTAGGAACCACTAACAATACTTTAAAATCATCATTACCTAAGGTAGGAATCCACTGCTATTTAAACATGCCATTAGGTATTATGTATTCACCACAAAATTATTTTAAGGTTATAATACTAAAACAAGACTTTACGTTTTGATGAGTCTGTGGAATAAAAGAGAAGATTCAAACAGAAATATGTGACATTAAGGCACAAATGCTCCAAAATTGAAGCATTTTTAATTTTAGAGAAAGTTAGTCGTGAGCTCTGAGTAGTCATTTCAGTGTGAACCATCCAGCTCTAATGCTGTTGTATGGGAATTGATTTTAATAATGGCCACTACCAGCTTCCTGTTCACCAGTATACAGTATTACATGGATGTCTTTATAAAGGATAATATTAGGTGCAGCTTGTCATGGCCCCTAATAATACTGGCCAATGCATACTGGCTACAAAACAAGGTCAAAAACAATCAAAAGTTATATCAATAAGTTAAATAGACATCATGATGAACAGTTTACATATCAGATCAAAATAACTTATTCATGTGGACACCTTGACATTTCATAATGACTTATTCCAGCCTCTGAATTGGAAGAGCTCAAATGTGTCTACAGGAATGAATGAGGTAATGCATTACAATTACAAAGTTTTTAATTACTTCTGAAAATCAATAATGTTTGTTAGTACATGTACAATCGTGATTAGAACAATCTTATTAAGATCATTATAAAATGTAAATCTGTGATTTTTTTCTACAATGTAAAAACATTCGAAATTAATCAGTGACTACTTTTAACAGTGTATCGAAGTAAAAATTGTGAAATAATTAAAACTAAAGCAAAATGGAGGTACAGCATAAAGATGTTTTGCATTGTGGCATAATATATTTAATATTCTATCCAGAAATGTAAAATTTAAATGTCTAAAGTGGTTTCTATGACAATACATATAAGCTTTGATTTCTTTAAAACACAGACCACAACACCCATGAGAAGAATGAAAGGTAAACTGGTGTATATTTATATAGTACCTGACATTTCATTGTTTCAGCTGTTGCTAATTCCTAGTAATTTGTAGCATTGTCCCCAAATATAGTGTAAGTGTTGCAAACTCATGATTCATAATTATGGTGAGTGATCATTAAAATATTATTATATAGTCACATTAGAACTGTTTTAATGGGTTGGGAACTGAAGATATTATTATGCCCAAAATATTTCAAGACCATCCTCGATATCCAGGAGTTATGATCACCTACATTCTCTACACCCTTGGAACATCTCATGGCAAAACTGTTTTCAAGCAATGAGTAAATTCTTATACTTAGGATTCAAAAGTAGTATTCTTGGCCAAAAATTTCTCTTCAAGATTTTTCATACATGACGTATAATAATAAATATGCTGTACCATAATTAAGAATTAAACTTATATCTGCCATGAGATACAATGTGGTATATAATATTCCTACAATTCCGACCAACATGGGACGGAAATATTTTACTGTAAAAGAAATTTGATAAAAAATGAAGGTATTCAATTTGTTTCATCTTTTTTTTTTAAATTTGCTTCCATTTTCAATAAATGGAACTGTCAACAGTCAATATATTGTGCAGTTATTGCTAACGCTATGAGTTATGATGTTGGAAATGAAACGATGTCTTGAAATGTTTGATAGTGTGTATAGTTTATTTTGTGTACAATTAGCACTATTTTTCATCATTTATTCAAATAAATTCAATTTGTTTCTAAAGGTGTATTATTTTAGGAAAAAAATGTGACAACATTTAAAGTTCAAAGCTAAAATCCCCCAAAATAGACACAAAGCATCAGAGTGAAGATTTTTAAAGAAATGATAAAAACAATATCCAAACCAGACAATAAAAAGATCTGTGGATCTGTATCTTTGATTTTTAGTCATAATTTAGGACAAAAACCCAGAAGATTGATCTTTGGAAGAAATAAATGACCACATCATTTTAAACAATTCTTATTTGGAAAGATGTGATCATTTAGAAAATATTTCTTTAACATTACAGTTAGACACACACCAAACACTTAAGACTATTCATCAGCAGGATTTGCTTCTTGAAAATTAATTTAAGTATTTGTTGGTCCTGAAATAATTGATTTATTTCTCCATTTTAATGAATAATTTCAGTAGATATTCCGAAACAGAACAATTTCAATTAAGGAATTTTGTCTATTTTTAATAATTTTTTAAATGATAAAACGTTTGATGTCAGCTGCACACCTACCTTTTGGACTGATCATAAATATTTGTTCTGAATCATATTTTCTTGTTATAGATACAATTTTGAAAAAAACATACTTTAGTGACAGAAGTTATCTCCCCCTGAAAGGAAGGTGCAACAACACCCTCTACGTACGTGTGATAGAGATAGATCACTTGACCACACATAGACAATGACCAATGAAAGTTAGATACATACCTATAGCTTGTTACACTAGTGGAAAGTCTAACAAACAGAACAACAAAATATCTAATTCATATTGTCTACATGTCGCTAATTATAAACCAGCAAACCACTGAATATTACAAACAAATAATTAACATATAATATGTTTATACATTGCAATATGATAAAATATAAGGCTAATGATTATGAAGTGTTGAAAATAATAATGTGCTAGGTCTAGTCTATACAAAAATAGGGATATATAGTAAATATCAGTATGAAGTTGCTATAATAATTTCATGAATTACAACTAAATAGTATAATTTTTACTCATGGTCTAATGTTAGTAAAAAATAATATACACATAATAGGCACACATACATTTGTATACATGGATACACAAGCAGAGATGAGATAAGATTTGGAATTTATTAAAGTTTGCTAATGACTTAATTCTAAAGCTAATTATAGTGTACAAACTAAATTTAGAGATCACACAAAAATATGTTTAAGTTATTCTAAAAGAATAAACTTCAAAAAGCATCGTATTTATTGTTGGTAGGCATTGATTATAAATTGTTAATAAATTAATGTCTAGTAGGTAGTAAATTTCTAGAACAGAAACTATAAGTGGATGGCATTCACATGTTTATTATAACAAGAATTCCACCGAAGTGGATGTGTCTTCTGCACAGCAAGTTGGGAGAGAGTTCAGTGACCTTGACCTTTGACCCTGAAAAGCAATCCCAAGCAAGCACTTTTGGTAAGGTAAGGAAGCACTGTCTGAAGTTTGAGTTTGATTGGCCCAACGAAACTCAAGTTATCGCTAGGAAACATAATTTCTATTTATAGCAACAGTGACCTTGACCTTTGACCCTGAAAAGCAATCTCAAGCGAGCACTTTTGGTAAGGAAGCACTGTATAAAGTTTGAGTTTGATTGGCCCCAGGAAACTGAAGTTATCGCAAGGAAACAGAATTTCTATTTATAGCAACAGTGACCTTGACCTTTGACCTTCGACCCTGAAAAGCCATCCCAAGCGAGAACTTTTGTTTAGGAAGCACTCTATGAAGTTTGAGTTTGATTGGCCCCAGGAAATTGAAGTTATCGAACGGAATCCAATTTTCTATTTATAGCAATAGTGACCTTGACCTTTAACCTTTGACGCTAAAAAGCAATCCTAAGCGAGCACTTTTGGTAAGGAAGTAGTGTATAAAGTTTGAGCTTGATTGGCCAAGGAAACTCAAGTTATCGCACGAAAACTGTTGGTGCAGATGTCGCCGCCGTCGACGACATAGTGACCCCTATATGTCACCTTTTCAGGCGACACAATAAAAAGGTGACCCACAGCTACAGTACTATAGCGTTCCATGATCAAATCATCAACATTCTGAAGCTTGAATCTCAGCATCTAAGTCACAAAGAATCTTCAATTTTCAGGTTTACTTTTAGTTTTACTTAAATATAATAAAACATGAATTCTGTAGCACGATGCATTATTGCTTTAAACCTTAATACAACTAGTCTGACACATACATAATGTATGACCAATATAGATTTATATCCCGAACTGCAGTATTGCGTGTTGGCTTGACATTTGTAGAAAAGTTGTTTAAAATATTCGGAAATTGTTTAAAACTGCAGACAGAAGCACCAACAGCAACAAAAGCTATCACCTTCACAAAAAGGGGACGGAATATCAATATAGAAATGAAATGTTATTTAAATGAACAGACTTCAACTGAACAAATGAAATTATATAATAACTTATAACGCAAAAATATAATTACAGAGTAATCATCTGTTTACAAAAATTTGGAGGAAAGACTTCAAATTAACAAAATGGGGTAGCAAATATAACAGATGAATTACATTTTCAAATTTTCCCTAACATAAAGGCTAATATTCATAATATATAAAATTGTCTTTTCCATAATAAGATAAGAATGTGAGAACCTTCCCTGTATGTTAGCTTGTCTATACATATCATCTGGTCAGTTACGACAGAGTAGTCGGATTGAGAACCTTCCCTGTATGTTAGCTTGTCTACAGTAGACACATGACTGTACTTATCATTCTACAGTAGACACATGACTGTACTTATCATCTGGTCAGTTATGAGAGACGATTTTACTTGACCTCTGTAAATTATGTATATATCCTTCACCTCAATGTCCCAATAAACACAAAATTCTACACAAAAAAGGTAGCTTCAAGACTTATTTCTTAGTGAGACACCTTTAAAATCCCAAAATTGAAGAAGGGAAAAAAACCCAGATCTATTGTGTATGTTTTCCAGCTGTACAAAACCTGGAAATTAATTGTAAGTAGCTACTTGGTTTTGAGATGTTATTAATAATGTGCAGAAATCTGTTTCCGAGTTCCTGCCTATTAAAAGTTCACAACAGAAGCAGAAAGTGTACAGCTATACTTAATAAATGAAATGAAACTTAGGCGATATTAATAAAGATGGGACTAATTATAAAACTGAAGCGATATTAATAAAGATAGAACTATAATTATAAAATTGTGTACTGAACAACACACCTTTTCTTTTTCTTCTCAGACCTGCGTTATAAATTGACACACAAAAACATTTAAAAGTATAATTGTGAGAAAATTCAATGGCAGACCTACAGATCCTTAAAGTCTATATAACATGTATGATTGTATCTTCACATTATTCGATTAGTACCAGAGTTGTCTTCCCCTAATTAATCGTTGATTGGTAGATGTTGCTGGATTTGTCTGAGTTGTTTACTGTAGGATGATTGCCATACATGAAGATTTTAGAGGCTTACCAGCTGAAATATATCTCTCGTAAGAACTTTTAATCCACAACTAAATTACAAAATTGATCACCAAGCATTACCATGACAACTCAACATTTACTGAAATCAGAAAAGTGATTAAACCAAGCTGTGTCCGTCCATCTGCACACTGATTATTGTGCAAAATTTGATGACCACATCTGTATCAGAATTTGAGATATATGGAGGAAACAAATATCTACACCGAAATATGCAGTTATTTTTGGTGTTCATTACTGAAATATCTAGAAATCAGAAATTTGAAAATATCCCCAGGCATGTACCCTCTGCATTGTTCATGATTCAAGTAGAAGTAAAGTCTGTAGCATAATATTCATTTGAGACATGCTCCAAAAATAACTGTTCACAAAGGGACTGACAGATGCACGGTGAAAATCAGAAAATCTATTGCTAGATATACAGAAACAATGTTTGCCTTATTCCAATCGAGTTAAGTGCCCATCAATAGTATGTTGATCTTTTGGGTCCATGTTGGGTGAAAATCGAGAACAGTTACCGTGGCTTTTCTTGGTATGTACAGCACTGAAAATTTTTGTAAAGGACACATGTTGGAGCTTAGGTTTACCCTTACAAGGCTAAAGTTGAACTTGGACTACATGTAGTCCAAATTCAACTTATATACAACTGTATAAGTCAGCTGAACGAGACGCAGAAAAACACATTACATTAGGTGATTTTCACATGACAGACAATTACATTAACATACATACAACATGTAAACAACTTTCTAATCTACATAACCACAAACTCTTATGATCGAAACGTCGGGTATTGACATCTTCATGTTTCAAACCTGATATAATCGTTAGGAAGATTGATTCAATTAGCCAGATTACCTTTACACAACAATTACCACTTACAAATGGCGTATATGGGCTTATAAATAGCATCAATCTCCACAGACAATCAAGATATAGACAGTCTGCATGCAATACACGCAATGTGTGCCTCCAAACAGAATACAAATCATCCAAATTTGTACAAGATATCAACTATTTGTGACACTAAAACCTGTTATTGTAATTTCCTAAACAAAAATAGCTTAAAGTAATAAAAGAAAGATGGCTAATAATTATGTCCAACAGTGATAGAAATAACCAATACATACATGGCATTAAGTGTAAGTATAAGTATCTTGTTGTCAAAGGGCACATTAACACAAAATCACTGCCGAATTATTACACCACACAACATTGTCAGACAGATCCTAAAATGCTCACAACAAACTTGATCTTGAAATAGATGGTAATCATTTTTTTTATTATAAAAATATGTTTCCCTTGGTTGAAACTTACAAAACGAAAAAAGGTCAAATGAATTGAAAAGTTACATTCAATTTTCTATGAAGCACTTGACTAAAAACTTGAAATATGTTTTTGTTTTACATGTAATCAGATTTGAGGGAATCTATTACATCCTTTAAAATTCAAGTTTAAATCGTAAATCAGAGAAATAATATCAACTGATTTGTATCAATAACTTTTAGAATGCTCTTCACTTACAACTTTTTGATTTTTTAAGGAAAGGTTTTCAGGAGAGTCTTACACTTGAACTAATTAGTATGCATGAATTGATTGTTTGTTTCACCTTTCTAATTAAGCATTGAGCCCCAGCTAAATAGTTTGTTTTGTGATTAAAATCTAAATTGCATTTATAGGTGTGTTCTACTGGATCCCAGCCAAGGTTAGCTCAGATTGTTTACAAAATGTTTGCATATCATTTCCGTATCTAGTCATAAAATCTTGTCTTGAATAACATTTAAACACCAATAGTTCAATAGACTTTTTTATGTTATACATAGAGTACATATACAGTCTTGTACATACAGTACATGTATGTATCCTCAACTTTAGATATCAACACTAATACTGAATCTATATCAGTGAGACACAGTGACAGGTGATGAAAACAAAATGAAAAATCTCATTACTTTCTTAAAAGAAATCTGTTTGATCAGAGAAATAAATTCTATACATAAACCTTGGCAGTTTATTGAGGACTATCGTTACAACAGTATATGTTCAAGGTCGTTACCTGACACACACTTTGATATTGCTGTATGATAATGTTCATCTGTTATTATATTCCGACAGTCGTGATGACCTAGATTTATCAGAATGGGTCGGTAGTACCACAGTCATTTACAGAGGGTCTATAACAGTTTATTCCCTCAGACACCAAATATAGCTATGTCTTGTAAGTCATTTAGGGTTCCTTTCAAGAGAATTAAATTTCATATAACTAAACTTAACTCTTTTTAAACAGCTATAATAATTTATGGCCTACTTACCAGTAATACTTATTGTACAGGTCAGTGAACTCGTATATAAATATATACAAGGCTGATCTAATATCAGGCTTTCTCCAGGTGTTCTAAAATTGTACAGTTTAAATTTTCTAGCTAATTATGCCATCTACTTTAAACCCCTGAACACATAAACAGTCCTATTAAGAGGGATTCCAGCCTAAACACAACTACTTTAATAATGTTTCAAATATATATAAAACTAGAAATATCTGTGAGACATAAATGCCCCCGCGGGGGCATAAAAAAATATAAGTTACAATCAAATATAGAGATTTTCAGACATTGATTGGAATTTGAGCCTTTGGATAGATGGACAGAGCACAATTTAATAAAAAAAAACAAAACAAAAAATATATTATATAAAGGGAGACAATAGACAATTACAAACCTCTGATTGTGTGAACCTCGTACCACACTCGACTTGAACACTTTCTCATACTCAGGATCTAGCATCATGGTGAGGCGCTGGAATAGACAAAAGAAAGTTTCAAGATTAAATATCACCTTTTATGACTTACAATACTGATATCCTTAAGTTTGTTATGACAAATGTTTTAATGTAGAGTTATATCCCCTGCAGTTTGTAAGAAGTGATGTATATAAGTAGAGTTATGTCCCCTGATGATTTTTTATAAGTAATGTTATAACGTCAAGTTATGATTTATTATCTTATTATTTTCTTAAACTAATGCTTACGTTATGTCCTCTGAATATAAATTATATCTCCTTATACTTATGTTTTACTTAGAATTATGTCCCCTGTGGATTTTTGTGATAATATTTTACAGTAATTATGCCTTGAGACCAAGTTAGAAAAACAAACAAGTTTTAACTTTGCAATTTTGCACCACCAGGACAAGAATATCTCTTACTGTTAATGGGTGAAATTTGCCTAGTTTTATAATTTCTTATTGCAGAGTTATGTCCCCTGGGCTCTGCTATTAGGTAACTTA
Source organism: Mimachlamys varia (assembly GCA_947623455.1). Classification (NCBI taxonomy): domain Eukaryota; kingdom Metazoa; phylum Mollusca; class Bivalvia; order Pectinida; family Pectinidae; genus Mimachlamys; species Mimachlamys varia. The sequence goes on from OX392534.1 coordinate 7,557,614, forward strand.
TTGAAATATGTCCCTTAAGGTTTGAAATTAATGTGTTTTAGTACGGAGTTATGTCCCCTAAGGTTTATTTTTCCGGTCCATATCTACAGAGTTAATATATGTATGGCAGTAAGAAAGCATAACAAATACATGTGTGCAATTCATTAACATTGAAATACTAAAAAAAAATGTAATGAAAATGAGAACATTCTTCAGGACTTCAATTTCCTAATAACTTGACAAAGCATGCAGTATACAGTAACAATGTAACTGTTTGAAGTTTACATATTCTCACAAATAAATCCAGTAATATCTGATCAAGAGCAATATAGCTCCAATTTATTAGCTATTATTTATCACACTGCAGTCACTGTTAAAAAGGATAAATGGTCTTTGATAGAAAAGGCATTCCCAACAATGGCTGAATTTATGGTGTGAAGTCAAATATCCTTTTTATGGGTTTTAAATCAAACATTTTGACAGAACTCAAATAGAGTTTCTTCCAATCTTCAACAAATCTTTTGAATTTTCTGTTGGAGACGCAGGTAAATGTATAAAGTATTTGAACATTTTGAAATGAAATACAAGGTACTAGTTCTTCATTCCCTGACTCACATACAAAGTAATTTGACCTATGACACTGTGTTTTAATATGGTCAGGAAAGCTGGGTCGATAAATCATCTACTACCACATTACCTATACTAATCTCTCCTGTCATATACTTAACTCTCAGACACAATACCACAGATAACACTGAGGTACCCATACAATTAATATCAAAAGGGCAGAATACAGACTGCTGAAAATCAATCCTACATATATAGATTTGAATAAGGCAGCTTACTGTAGTCTTACAGTGAATGACTATAGCGATGTTCAACTAGGCCAGGATTAAAATCCAAATACACAGTACGTGTGTACTAAAATTCACATGTAAATACAAAGAATATTCATGAAAGTATATATGCATTGTACAAGCACTTAAGTGGTCTAATTATTCCAAAAATCACTGTTTTCTGCATATACAACAGCTTGGATGTGCCTTTTTTTCTCAATGCGATCAGCACTAGCATTTCCAGTAACCCCCTCCAAAAGGATTTTTATGTCCTAGACAGGAATTCAATCCTTAATTTACAAGGGAAGGCCTACCTAAAACATTATAACGAGGGTACTGAACATCCTCCTGGAAATTCCTCCATATGTAAAAGTGAGTAGAAATGTTGACTTAAATGTAACACAACTTTTCAAGTTAATGAAAATTAAGATCAAGTGCTTGAAATCAATTTAATCTTACGTTAACAGTAAAATATCTCCCCCCCCCCCCCCCCCCCCAATAGTCCCCGCTCACCAGAATAGTCAGAACTGGTAGGATAATACTAGTGATACTTATTACCTTGTACCCAATAATTAATGTATACTGTACAGTGTTACCCTCGACTGATCGCCACCCGAATCTACTGCACACTCGCATGTTTTTTCCTCAATGATTATATTACTTTTAATCCTGTTACAAGTACTTCTAAATAAAATTGAACTGACAAATTCAATTTGGTCTGTTACAAGTGATCATTAGTTATTCATGACAGGATAAGACCTAGAATACTGTTAATATCCTCCAGTTGACTCAGACCTGTTTCATGTCAATATTAGATGTGTTTTTTTTAAAACCCAGGCCTATAAACTATCTTAGTTCTCCCTCTGAGTAGTCCCTGAAGACATTGAGTAATGAATAAAAAATAAACTAGATATTATGGGCCACTTGGTGTTTATACTGGTAGTCAAAATTATACAATGGTAGGTGTCATCAGTCTGAATCCTTACAGGGAGTAAACAAACCTGAGCTACATTGTTTTGAGAAACATTTTTTACATGAAGTTATCAGACACACATATATTCATATATCAATAATATAAATATATCAAAAGGCATTTTGGACAAGATTAAAATTGCATTTTCATCTGACGACATACAAAGTGACATTTTCCACCATCCTCAATATCCAGGGTTATGATCATGATCATATACGCTCTCTACACCCCTGAAATATGTCATCATACCCATTAACCCTCCCCCATAACAAGGGAGACTCCCTCATTTTGACCAAAATTTACCAATCTCCCTCAAAATCTCCCTCATTTAAGTCCAAACTCACACAAACTCAAAATCTACATCCTGTGGTCAAATGATATCCTAGTTATTGCAGCTTGTGTATAATAACCGTAATAGGTGTATCAGGATCAAATAAACAGTTTTTGAAGTTATTAAGATACATAAAATGGGAAAAACAAATTGAGCAATTCAGTGTAATTCAGTCACATTTCAAGCACTTTCTCCCTCATTGACATTGGAAATATGGAATGAGGGAGATCTCCCTCATTGGACGTGTCAGAGGTTAACACATATGTGTCATGGCAAAACTGAAGGCTTCGTGTGCGCCACCTTGTTGATGAGGCAAGAAGACTGGTTTAACACTTTGATGTAAATCAAAAGAATCTTGTGGTCACATAACGGTAAAAATTGTCAGGCTCCTCCGTAATCTTCAAAAGACAAGCATGCAGCCTCGCGATTTGTCAGGATTTTTTTACCTGAGTGTACCTTCAGTTTTGTCACAACATATTCCAGGGGTGTACAGACAGAGTGTAGGTGAGCATAACCCTTCGATATCTAGGATGATTCTCTACAACAAGAGGCCCAGAGGGCATGTATCGCTCACCTGAATACATTGGTATCTAGGTAATTATGGTAAAAAAATATCCTAAACGATCCATTTAGTACTTTGGTCAAAATCCATTTTAATTTTAGGATAAGTAGTGATTTAAAAGGCTTTACCTCTATTTCCCTTATTGAGCCCTGCCCCTCTTGCCCCTTTGGGGTCAGAGCGATCATTTATGCAAAATCTGTTCCCCTTCCCCTAAGGATGTTTCTGACCATATTTGGTCAAAATCCATTGATAACTTTATGACAAGTAGCGATTTAAAGGAATTACATATTTCCCCTATTAGGCCCCACCCCTCTGGCCCCTTGAGGGTCAGAGTCCCCATTGATGTTTTTAACCAAATTTGGTCAAAATCCAATCAAGACTTTTTGACTAGTAGCGATTTGAAGAAAATGTTGACGGACAGACGAAGTTGGAATGCCAACTCAATGGTTGAAATACCAACTCAATGGTTAAAATACCAGCTCAATGGTTGGAATAGTTCTTTAGGACATGAGTTAATATGTTGCTGTATACTTACAATAAGGTAGTTACTCCAGGCACTTCGGATGAGCATTAACATGGGCGAATGTAGATTCAGCAAATAAATATTTAGAATTGTCTTCCGCTTTTCTGGAATTTCCACTCCAACAGCAGAAAGTCCATTCACAGAACCTCCCAAATCAGAATACGACGCATTTGCTAAATTGCTAAAAATAAAAAGACAAAAGAAAGTTCATTATCAATGTCAATATTGAAGGTTTTTTTTCTTAAACTGGTACGTTTTTCAAAACACCCCCATCACAGTTTTGACAAGGGCCCGTCCTCAGGGTATGTTTAAATTATTCTGTGAGTTAAGATTTTGTTTGAGTTTTTCCAATAAGGGTCGGTCAAAGGGATGTCTAAGACATATAGTATAGAATAAATAGAAACTGAGTATATAGATAGAAACAGAGTATACATGTAAATATCTGGGTGTTTATAGACACATCTACGAAACAGAAAATGTAAAAAAATCATACAAAGAATCCAGAAGAAATAACAAGTCATTATTTTGATAATTTTATAATCATATATACATGTGTTAATCATGGGAAAGATATTTTCTATATTTTCTGGTAAATTATTATTATATAATAACCAAACATTATAGAGTATGCACTATTTGGTAACTTTAAAACCTTTTTTTCTAGAGAGAATTTGCAATTCGCAGTTACTGTTAAGAAATAAAACAAAAAATAACATCAATATTCATGCTTGATTCTCTTAAATACGGTTTAATTTAACTAAATAAAAGTTTTATTTTTTTAAGTACAAATGAGCAATGTTTGTCCCACTGTTGTCTGATTAGACGGTGTTAAAAAATCTCTTGTGCATCTGACTGAGAACATAATTTACCATACATGTTTTTATAAATATAAAAGAATGTAATAGTTCATCTGAGGTAAGAATAAATAAGCTAACACATGCAGGCAAGATATACAGAGTATTAATACAGGCCAAAGGTTTAGGCAAAATCACATAGCGACAAGTGTCCACCTCGGAATTACAATCACATTACGGTTATTGTTTACTCATATATGAAACATGAAACTTGAAATCAATCAAACTTATAATTTCCCATTGGTAATAACTTTTCACATAAACCTTTTTTTATCATTAATTACTAAGTAGGTCTTGCTTTGTTAGATGTTCCGCCTACATGTTAGGTGTACAGTGTACATTTTCATGAGAGTTTAGGATTAGCATTACGTACTACCATCAGCAGAATCATATAATACACACAACTAAATGTTACACAATATATATATGAAAAGTGAAAATAGGGTACAAAGAAAGGTCATTTTAGACATAATTCAAAGATAACTGTCAAAAGACATATTTAATTGATAAACTTATTTCAGAGATTTAAATATTGCATTATATTACGATTGAGCTTATTGAAGTTTTCTGTAAATGATTTTCTATATGCATGCATATGGAATGGGGTGCACAAAATATCGTCTTAACATATAATTACTCAAAATTACATTATATGCTGAAACTAGAAAAGAATCAAGTATGTTTACAATGTATAAAAGAAAACTAAAGAGGAAAAAGGAGGAAAAATATGTAGAAAAAAAGCAGGTAGAATAAAATATATAGCATCTATATATATTATATGACACCAAAAACTAAAAATATAACAAAGAACTACATAAAACAACCATGGTGTTTAACCTTCACCAGAACAAAAGATATGAAAAAATACACATAAGGCAAAGTAATCTAATACTAAGAACATTAATGTTGTTTCAATACTTAATTCAGGATATCAAATAAAAGGTGAGGGAGAGGAGGGGAGATTTTATCAAATTTAAGACTTGGGGTATCAATCTCCACACTTTAGGTATGAATTATATAAAACAGATGAGGTAAGAAATCAAGAACAGTAACATTAAAACAGTAATTAGTTGGTCTAATTGTGATTACAAATGTTGGATTGAATCCTCGGAGGACTAGCGTAGAATATCAACACAGGTGAACGGGGCAATGGCACTGTGGAAAAGGATGATGATGATGATGAAAGTCAGGTGAACCAAAAAAAAAATCAATAACTCAGGTGAGAACAGGTGTGAATAACCTCGTTATGTTATAGGGATGGCTCCAGGTCAGTCAGTTGTTCTGACATGATTTTATTCCAAATACAGCACAAATTAACAGCTACGCACATGGAGGTGTAAAATGGGGGATTGTGTTGGAGTTCATGTAACAGCAGTCTATTTAATCTGAGAAATGTAAATTTGTTCACAGGTAGAAAAATTAAGCATATGTTGTTGCATGTTTTCTTTACATAAATATTTCATATCTAACCACAAGCATAACAGTATTCTTACAATACAATACAGGTGTACATTATTTATTAATAAAACAGTTCTACATTCGTCCAGATGTTCCCTAAATTATAACCAAATTATTCTTTGTCCAGTTTGAACGTTCAGAGGGCCTGTGTCTGGGCATTCCCTTCTAATATTTATGAAGAATTATGTTTTATTTTTGACCAGGAATGACAAGGGTCGCTTATATTTATAAATCAAATTCACTATGTTGGAAAAGCTATCAACACTAAACCATGTCATGAGTAGCCAACATTGGGTGGTGATATTGAGGGTTTTCTATCAAGGTAATTCTATATAACGTCACAGATACATTTCTGTGTGGGTCTAGGTATTGTCAACATAACAGACAATATCTGTTTTGTCACAAACACACATGTACGTACAGACAATATCTGTTTTGTCACAAACACACATGTACGTAATTGGGGTCTTCACAGAGAAAAAGGAAATGCTTGTGATTGGGGCATGTACATTGTACATGTATTGAACTATATGGATCATCGACGTTCACGTAACACAGACGGGACAAAGGATATATAAATATATGTGTACAGATAAATTGTAAGGTTATACATGAGGACGATTTCTTAAGAATTTCTTTAACAGTTGAGAAATAATTTCCTCCAAGGAAGTAAATCAGATTTTATTTCTCCTAACAAATATTATGATTTGAGAGTTCTTTCTGTGGACGTGTTAATATAACTTACTCATTCCCTATAAAGCTAGTCAACTTCCATTTTGAACATATCAGGACAGAAAAATTGATATATTATTTTAAAATGAAGAAAAATTTCTATTTTAAGACACACTGTATCTAAATTACATTTGTAAATTGTTCAGCCCTGTAGAAACTTTTAAGCTTTTGAGACATTTTTCTTTCAGTCAAAATTTGACATCAATTTGCTGGTCTTTGATTCTGATCAAGTTTAAATTAACTATGAGATGTAAAAGCTTGTGCCAATATTACAATTTGGCAGTCCCTTTTCTGTATGGTAAATGAACATATAAAACCCAAAAGTATCATGCATATGAAAACTTTTTCAAACTAGAACACTGACAGGTCAGGAAGGGCCCCGTATTGCGGCTGTAGATATCCCCCACATGCCCACACGCCAACCTACTCCCTCCCGCAAAAAAATGATATCCGATACAGTATGACTTGAATTCTACCCTAATATGACCTTGACCTTTGACCCAGTGACCTTAGCATTCAACCTTGTGTTTTATATTTGTTTATTGAACATGTTGACCAAGTTTCATGCAAATCTGGTATTCACCCGTATCGGATATCGCCGATACAGTATGACTTGAATTCTACCCTCATATGACCTTGACCTTTGACCCAGTGACCTTAGCATTCAACCTTGTGTTTTATATTTGTTTATTGAACATGTTGACCAAGTTTCATGCAAATCTGGCAATGAATACCAAAGTTATTATGTAAAAACAAAATTTGTGGACAGACGGACGGACAGACAGACGGACGGACGGACGGACGGACGGACGGACGGACGGACAGACGGACGGACAGACAGACAGAGTGATTACTATAGGGCACCCGTATCTCCGATACGGGGCCCTAAAAATTAATTTGTTGAAAATGCATTTGAAATTTTATGGGTTTTTTTCTCTCATTAAAAATGGATGTCCATTAGATACAGTTAGGTGCCAAAAGACTTTCATTTTTTTTTTATTTTGCTATGTAATCTTTGTATTGCCAACTTTTTTCAATGAATTTTGCTGACTTTGTTTATGGATGAATTTTAAAAAATATTTGGACATTAGGTCTATAAGTATCCATAGTTTCTTCTCATGATATTGATTTATTTTTCAGTGGTGTATTTCTGGAATATTGTAGAATTATCTACACTGCCAATTTTCGTGTGAAGCCATTTCTATATAACGCTACCAAAACGACGTCAAAATGGTGTACCAAATATTGGATGTTGTAAATAAATTATGATTTCTCCTGTCATGCACAATGGAAAATAATGAAAATTTTATAAGGTGAAACAGGAACAAAGTCAGGAAAATTCATTGAAAAATGTTTAAAATACAAAGAATATATAGCAAAATAAAAAAATAAATAAATTGAAAGACTTTTTGCACATAACTGTATAGTGGGTCTAGGAGTTTTCAGTATGGCTGCAGTCATGCAACCAACTATACCATTAAACATCGAGTTCAATGTCATTTAACATCAGAATATTAAGTTGATTTGTTTTTCCTATCAGTCACGCTAATGTTGTGCAATGTAGAGGTGGGAGTCATGAAGAAATGAGGGCATGATTTGTTAAAATTGTGGAGGAGGAGAAGAGGAGGACTATAGCAGTAGCGGACTATAAATCTATCTAATAAAGAAACTGATAGACATTTCTATAGAGATTATAGGAATTACGGTATAACTTGGATTACATGCATCTGCTTCTATGGAAGTTAAAGTCAGCGGAAAGGTGATGTCATTTAATTAAAAGTGATGTCATATAACAGCTAAAAAGATATACCAACAGCCTCAATAAAGCGGAAAAAATAATCTGTGTGTCAAGAACTATTGTATATAATATATAGATCAGCTATATACCCAAGAAACGCTGAATCACGGTGAAAAAGCCTGGGAAATAATAATAAAATTCAAATTAAACACACAGAATTAATTAAAAGGTTAAAATGAAAAATAATATTATATGTTTAATTTGATCTTAATGGCGGAATTAATATTATATATATTAATGCTCATGTTGATACAAGAATAAATAAACTATTAGAAATTATAAATTTCATCTTCATCAAACATTATTATGTTACATTGTATGTATATAATGTGTAATATAAGTATGCATGCAGGTACTATATGTATAATGGGAAGCATATTTTTTAATCAATTAAAGTATCTTTTTTAAACATGCAAAAGTGAAAGTGAAGTATTTCCATTCCTAATTAAGTCATTTAAGTACACAGACAATGCAAAACAGAATCGTTAATTAGAGTGTCTGTAAACAATGCGTAAAGATTATTATTTTGAATCTTAACATTTGTAATAGTGTACCTCATATCTTTTTTAACACAAAGGTAAATATTAGGTATAATACTGGTAAATATTAGATACGTGCATTTGAAAATATTTACTTAAAAAAAAAAAAAATTGCATACAGGTAGTTATAATTTGAGTTGATTTTGTTTTATGCAAATTTTCTTAAAGCACAATTATGTTCCAGCCTTAATAACAGTACGGTCCTACACCATAATTATACAACAAATCTAAGTGCATTAACAACTTTTCAAATGACAGTGTATTACACCTGCCATAGTAAACAAGTCCCAGAAATATATCAACACAATTAGTATTTTGATGGTTATACCTTTAATAGAAATTGGACCCAGAACCTGATTCTGTTTTGCATACATGTACACTGTCTACTCAAGTGACAAAAATGATCTCAAAAGGAGCATTCAATGCCTTGATTCACTAGTTATATTGTATGCATTCTGATTTGAAGTGATCTATGCAGAACTTGATATAATGAAAGGTGTCAGTGTAATTAGAGTTTCATCGATCATGATCGAAGCAATCAAGAAGGATGTCAGACAGCCAACCAAACCCTATCAGTGACAAGTGTGAAATTTACAACCTACCTGACACTTCTAGTAAAGGTTGGTTCGCTTTCCAGTGCAGGTGTACCGGACCGCGACGGAGGTCGCAGGTTACTGGTGATAGAGGAACGGCGGGAACGAGAGGCTTCATGCAAGGAAGGAACAGACCCCCTTTGAACCTTTGACCCTAGAGCCGAAATCTCATGCGAACTACTATCCAGCGTAATATCAGGAAGAGGGATTTTTTCAGGGTATGAAGATTCTTGACTATCTAACATATTAGCATTTTTCACACTATCTTCAAGTGTTGAATCTTTTTTACTACAGAATGGGAAAATTTGATTTTTTCCATTACTGAAACAGAAAAGTTTTGAGCAACAGGACGTTGGTTTTTCATCATCCACTTCCACAGTGCCAATTACCCTGCTTTCATCACTGTGGTCTACCCCTACATTGATCGTGGTTTTTTCCTCACTAGAACTATTAATGATAGTTTGAGATGGCGGGGAGGCAAGAGTTTCAAAAGCGGCGGTTTTAGGGACCATCGGTGGGAGAGGACGATTTGATCTTACTGACCCTGACAGGCTTATATTTTCTCCACCGACTCCTTTTTGACTAGACTGGTCACTATCCTTATTTGTAAATACACTTTTGGAATTAGCCGGATCAGGTAATTCTCGTTTTTTATTTGATGAGGTTCGCTGTAGGGAGGAGGAGAAAGAGTTGGAGAGGCCATTGTTTTCCTCGATGTCCTCCAGACCATCCTCCTCCATCTCCTCCTTCAGAGATTTCAGCAGTGTTTCATCAGAACTTTCACCCAGCACTAGACGATTCTTTTTCTTCTTGATACCGGTCGGTTTGCCGTTTGATCCAATAGACCCGCGGCTGTCCGGTCGACTGACCTGCAAACTCGACAAGCTCTGAGTTGCATACCCATAATCCTCTGACCAGTTCGTACTTTCCTGGGACATATACCCAAGAGGCGTTGATGCATTTGATCGGTCGCCATGGAGATCAGAAACTGAACCTAATCGTGGAGATTTGCGTCCCTTTTTAAAAGATCTCCTTTTACCAAATTCTGTGGTCCAAAATGTCACAGCCAAATGTTGAGTATTTTCTCTTTCTTCACCACTGAGGAATTCTGGGAAATCATTTACCTGGGGAAAATAAATAATGTGTCATTAATATGCAAGCAATTTAAAAATCTAACTGAACCTGCCAAGACATGATACAGGCTTTTTTGTACCTAACATATAGCTACACTTTTCCAGATCAGTGTAACAAATAATTATAACAACACTGTCTGTAAACTGGCAATAACAAAATGGATGAGAAAATGTTATCGAACATATCATACATTTCTAGGTATGTTAATATACACATGTATAAGCTCGAAGAGCTTTAAATTAACACGGTTAAATTTTACTTCAATTTGATCATACCTGGGTTGGTGACATACGTAAACAACCACTTGCACAAATTGTGAAAAACAGCCAATTGTGAAAAAGGTGGAAACACACATCTTAAAGGAGTTTTAATGGGGAAATTAAAAGAAACATTACAGCAAAATTATCAAAAAGGAGGAATTCCTCCTTTTGGAGGATGATTTTCATCCCTGTACAACAAAACCAAGGACATTTTAAGAGTTTATAGGGTCATTATAACTCATCAAACAGCCTAAGGTATATAGGTATAGGGGGAAATACTGCCTTTATGGCGAGCTAGCTTTTAATTTTCCAGCCATGCAGTATAACAAGGCCTGCTCATGAAGCAACAGTAAGTGTGGTCTTTAGTTCACTTTGGATGAGTGATGATGTCACCTGCAGTTTACATTTCCTTGTAGCAAATTAGTGACTCTGTATCAGACCATGTACAGTGTATAAGGCCTGTGGTTCCTGGAACGTAACAGACAGAAGGAGACTTCACAGAGAAAGAATAGTGTATGTAATGTCCAGCAAGGTTTATGGAGAGGAAACAATATACTGCCTTTCTAGCAAGCTAGCTTTTTCTAGCTATGTGGTATAACCCCAGGACCTTCAACAATGAGGATTGAATTTGCATGGTCAGTATTTGGATGGGTGATTCAGGCTGCCCGCTACAATTGGACCAAAAAAATTGAGTTCTGATTGTAATTCATATCAATGATTAAGGTATCATTATCTGTGTAACTGCATACAATTCGAATCAGATAAATTTCCAGTGCTTCAGATAAATATAATCCTTGTTACACATTCTAAAGAAGTAATTTCTATCAATCACTTGTGTGTTTTTTATTATTTTTATATACAAAATATACTTGCAGTAATCGTATACATGGTATATAAATCTTAAATTAACTTAATGACCATGCAATTAAATACTATCTATCACTACTTTAAATTCTTTAACAGACGTTACCTGTCTAGAAATATGGATCAATAGGCTTCTTGTGTCGTATTTAGTTATTGAAGTATTAGGTCAGTAAGTATTGAAATAAAAAGAAAAATCCCCGTTTGGTATATTATTGGGAATTCAAAGTGCCTGTATTGCATGTCAGGATATCAATTCTAATTACAGGTACCAATTAGTAACATCATAAGGCAATCCTTTGTGTTAAATTGGTATACGATGGCCTATTAGTTTAATTTGTTGACATCCTGGTTGAAGCCTTGCACATATTGATGATCAAAGTAAGAAAAAATGTTTATTACAACCCATCAGAGTCTATTTATGTCCCTTGTTGATCAATTTCTTCAAAATAGCGTAATCAACCCCCCATCAATGGGTCTGTACACACGCGACATGACAGACCCGTCACCATGGTGATTCTGTACACACTACCATGGTTACCCGTCAACAAAAATGGCTGCTTCTCTAATTGTTACAGCAGTAGATATTGTGATGAATCAATCAAATAGAATCTCCATGGAGACAAAATAATAACATCCTTGTTTGTTACGACAAGATAGCTAGGTGCCTGTCTATATATTTTACTGTGAGCATCACGCAACACTGTCACTATCCTAAAATAAAGGTTTGCTCTTGAAATGTTGATTTATTGATACTTTATGTTATTTGGCAACAGCTAGCAGAATGCACTTGATTACAATATTGACTGTATGGTTTAAAACTTTAAACATACGCCATTACATAATGAACATCCATCCCTCAAGTAACTATTCTTCCATCTCAGCTTAATTAATTCTAGTGCAGCTGAACTTAGAGCCTGTTGTTCACGCTTGATTAGTTTAAAAAAACATCTTGTAATTGTTTTGAAAACAGAATTATCTTTTTTCTATTCAAGATGATCACTATAAACTTTACGCCCCAATAATTTTAGTTGTAATTACATATTTTTTTCAATATGTACTTGAGTACACAGTTTTGTAATGTTGTAAATTATTTAACAGGCGTTAGTCATTATTGGACCCAGTTGAATTTTAAAAGCTGGGGAACTGATTAAAATTTTATCTTCATTACCTAGTGCTTAGTAACCATTGATATGAAATGGTAACACACCTGCCAATAATTTATGAATCAGTGTACTGTCTTTATGGCAATAACTTCGAATTCTTGCACAAGTTCAATAACAAGGGGCCCTGTGGGCCTGCATCATTCACCAGCTATTATTCTCACACTTTGTTTTAAACTTAAAAGTTGACCAAAGCCTATAATATAGTTAACTAAATAAAGCTTAAAAACAAAAATCCATTCTAAAGACTCTTCATAAGGCAAAACAACTTGTTACATGATTAATTACTGTATAAAGTTATACCCCAGTGTCATTAACCAAATTGTAGCTCTAACCCAAACTAGCACCACTCTGTAGCGTTCGGTAATTGAAAAGAGGTCATTAGCAGTTTTTGCCTTATTTGACCCCTGTGACCTTAAAAAGCAGGTCAAAGTCACCTTAACTTGCAAATTTGTTAAGCTCCATCTGTGGAAGCTAAAAGCAGGTTGAGGTTGACATTTTCATTCACAAACTTTTTCGGTTTCATCCAAAAGTGCTACATGTACGTCAGCCAAATAACAATATTTAAGCCTGGCAGTTCTACAAATAAATTAGTCAACTGAAGCATTTAACATACACAGCGTATTTGTCTTTTGTCTGAGAAAGAGTCAAGGTCATTTTCATTTTCAAACTTAAATTTAGCAACATTTTAAGATTTTTTACCTTTCAGTTCAAAACAAGTTGTTTGCAGATTTTGGCCTGTTTGACCCCTGTGCCCTTGAAAGTACATCAAGGTCATTTTCATTCCCAAAATTTGTCAAGCTACATCTCAAGCTAAACATGTACCAATTGAATATTCAGATTCTGTATCTTAAAGAAGTCTTTGTGTTACCCCCACCCAAACATAATGATCTCTGTGTTTCCTTGAACACCTACCTCTCTGTATTTACTATTTAGTATTTATAGTTAATAATATGTAGTTCTAAATATATACTTCATATATTCTTTGTATAACATTTTCATTTTATTTTAGTTTTTTGTTTACATTTACTTTCAACTATGATTCCTGATTACCATATTAAGTTGATTTTGGTCAAATATAATTATTGTCATGTGTGTGAATATCACATCATTTAGTTCCTGTGTATAAAACCATTTTAAATCACTTAACATACTGTATGAGTATGAAGTACGAGTCTTTTAATATGTCAAATCTTGCAGGATTTAATTTCCACGGATCAATAGGCACAAAGGATGTGTTAAATGGATTTCCTCGTTGTCATTTCAATGCGAGTTTCTCAATTCAGAGCTAACATTTACAGTAAAATAAGAATTAACCAATTGATCTTTTAACAGTCATGACGTAGAAAGTCTGCCGAGGGTTCTTCACAGATCACACCATAACGACAACCTAAATATTTATCTTTATTTCCAGCTATCTCTTCTGTCCCTGCTGAGCTACACGCCTGTGAATTCCCATATCCTGGTTTACCTTTTAAACAGGTGATTTACAACATAAAGTGAGGTACATATACATCATTAGCATACATGGCCTCATGAGGTTGTGTCAGAACTGATGCTATATATACAGTATATTATTTTTTTTCTTAAAGAAGTGATGTCATACCATTTAAATTAGACTAAAAATCAAGTGTCTGATGGATTCCAACAGAACAATACTCTGATGATCATACTTATCCGGGTATATCAGTTAATTAGTGGTAACTGACTAACTGCACTATGTACATGTATAGTACAAGTGCATGTCGTACATCAAATATACAACTGCAGTGTCATCAATGCCATGCTTTGAGTTAAGTATGAACAACCTAAAACCTCATCAAGAAAAAAAACTACAAAATTAATGTTAATAAAAATAATTACTACAGAATATTGAGAATTATACAATGATGATTAGGGCAAATTTAATAGGCTCTTCCTGCCAAGGCTTAAATTTTAGGAATAAATCGTCTGACATTTTCTTGTCAAAATTAGTTAGAGTAAAAGTACATATCAAAATAATATATCCAAAACTAATACGCTTATATTTGGATCCTTACCACCCTGTTCAGTGTTTTTACTACCTTGATTATATATACAGCAACCTGTGCCTTATTCAATTGAGAAAATAAAGTAGGATTTTCAGATAAATTGGGAAAATCTTTTTGAATTTTGCTTCATTTTGGGAAAATAACACAAATTGACTGAAAAACTGCGCAAACAAAACCACTGCTGTTGTATTGAATTATTTAAGGCGCAATGATGTATTTGTGTCCAAAACTCATAATTGAAGGGAGATCAATATTATTGGGGTATCTATTGCAATGATTTCATTTTCCTCTTTTGATAAAATTAGAGAATTTTCCTTCCAGATTGGATTCAAATCCTCCTTCATGCTACAAGTTCAAATAAAATGGTTAAGTTAAAGTTTTTAAGTAAAATATAGATACCATGTAGATAAACATTCCAAGTGGGATTTCTAATTATTCAGTCAAAGGGCAGTACAAGCACAAACACTTGGACAGTCAATTTGTAAATAATAACAATGATATGTGTATTACAATGATAATGTACGGTATTACACTGTATGATAAATACATGTACAACAATGCAATCAGTCCCATGATTTAACAAATGCATGTCGATAGACTTGTATCATTGTTATATTTATCTACAGTAGATCTGTAGGTCTATACTTAGAACCTGTATAAAAATAGGAACCTGGTACAATGCCTTCTAGTCTCTACACTAGTCTATAAAACAATAAGATTGGCAGTCATCAATACAATCAGGTAAATGTAGGGTGTTATTTGAAGTATGTAACTGATCTGGTGAGCTGGTACACTAGCACCCTAACCTTGTAGATTATCTCCCCTTTTCTTTTTTCCACATCTACCTGCAGTAACGAGTACCAGGGGTGACCCGATCATACACCTGAGGCTTCAATTGACTATTGTTCCATTCATAATACCCGTCATTCTAACACAGGAATATACATTAAGCTAATATTTGTACAGTCGTTTGTTTTTCTTACACCGATATAATATGTATACTAGCAAGTAAGCATTCAATATTACTGTACATGTACACCAAGCATACAAAAGAATGTACCTATATATATGTGTATAAGAAATACAACAACCTTGTAAAATAGTGGAAATGTATTAACGTTGAAATTAAAAGGTATTGGTCAGGGTGTCCTGTTTGTAGACCACAAGCTTCTAACAGAGTACACATGTATAATATATGAATGGTGCTGTACAAATATTGGTTAATGTTCAAGAGTGTTGTGGGCTGCAGGTTGTCACTAGCTATATATATACAGCAGTACCTAGCACCTATACCTACAATTTCGACAGCAGGACCTAGCACCTACCTAGACAGCAGGACCTAGCACCTACCTAGACAGCAGGACCTAGCACCTACCTATACAGCAGGACCTAGCACCTACCTATACAGCAGGACCTAACACCTACCTAGACAGCAGTACCTAACATCTACCTATACAGCAGGACTTAGCACCTACATAGACAGCAGGACATAGCACCTACCTAGACAGCAGTACCTAGCACCTACCTAGACAGCAGGACATAGCACCTACCTTAGTACCTAGACAGCAGGACCTAGCACCTACCTATACAGCAGGACATAACACCTACCTAGACAGTAGGACCTAGCAGCTACTTAGACAGCAGGACCTAGCACCTACCTAGACAGCAGGACCTAGCACCTACCTAGACAGCAGGACCTAGCACCTATACCTAGACAGCAGGACCTAGTACCTATACCTAGACAACAGTACTTAACACCTACCTAGACAGCAGGACCTAGCACCTACCTAGACAGCAGTACCTAGAACCTATACCTAGACAGCAGGACCTAGTACCTATACCTAGACAACAGTACCTAACACCTACCTAGACAGCAGGACCTAGTACCTACCTAGACAGCAGGACCTAGAACCTACGTATACCTAGATAGCAGGCCCTAGCACCTACCTAGACAGCAGGACCTAGCACCTACGTATACCTAGACAGCAGGACCTAGCACCTACGTATACCTAGATAGCAGGACCTAGCACCTACCTAGACAGCAGGACCTAGCACCTACCTAGTCAACAGGACCTAGCACCTACCTAGACAGTAGTACCAAGCACTTATACCTAGACAGCACGACCTAGTACCTATACCTAGACAACAGTACCTAACACCTACCAAGACAGCAGGACCTAGCACCTTCCTAGACAGCAGGACCTAGCACCTACCTAGACAGCAGGACCTAGCACCTACCTAGACAGCAGGACCTAGCACCTACCTAGACAGCAGTACCTAGCACTTATACCTAGACAGCAGGACCTAGCACCTACCTATACAAGCAGGACTTAGCACCTACCTATACAGCAGGACCTAGCACCTACGTATACCTAGACAGCAGGACCTAGTACCTACCTAGACAGCAGGACCTAGCACCTACCTAGACAGCAGGACCTAGTACCTATACCTAGACAACAGTACCTAACACCTACCTAGACAGCAGGACCTAGTACCTACTTAGACAGCAGGACCTAGCACCTACCTAGACAACAGTACCTAACACCTACCTAGTCAGCAGGACCTAGCACCTACCTAGTCAGCAGGACCTAGCACCTACCTAGACAGTAGTACCAAGCACCTACCTAGACAGCAGGACCTAGCACCTACCTAGACAGCAGGACCTAGCACCTACCTAATATATCAGTAGCTATATAACACTAACAGGACCTACTAACACCTACATTATATGTCAGTAGCTATATAGCAGAACCCTATCTTATATATCAGTAGCTATATAGCAGGACCTAGCACCTACCTAATATGTCAGTAGCTAATACATGTATATACATGTACATGTAGCAGGACCAAGCACCTACCTTATATATTAGTAGCTAATATATAGCAGGACCTAGCACCTACAATGTACCTAATACGTCATTAGCTATATATAGCAGGACCAGACACCTACACCTACCGTATATGTCAGTAGTTATATAGCAGGATCCAACACCTACCTTATATATCAGTAGCTATATAGCAGGACCTAGCACCTACCTAATATGTCAGTAGCTTTATAGCAGGGCCTAACGTTAACACATATCTATATATATATATAGCTACCTAATAATATGTCAGTAGCTACAACTTCAAGTTCTTAAAATATATTTTTATAACACTACCACACAGCTTATCATTAAATAACACTAGTGTATATGTATGTCAGTAGCTGCTATAGCTAACTCAGGTCCTCTAGAAAATATTTTACTTATATATGTTATATTACACCATTATAAACTCAGTAGCTGTCCATGTGGTCTTACTAGTGTGGGCAATGGGTTAAAAATCATCATCAATGATTGGTTTGTAATCGGAAATAGAAAACTGTAATCCAAAATAGAAAACTGTAATCGGAAATAGAAAACTGTAATCGGAAATAGAAAACTGTAATAGAAAACTGTAATCCGAAATAGAAAACTGTAATCCGAAATAGAAAACTGTAATCGGAAATAGAAAACTGTAATCGGAAATAGAAAACTGTAATCTGAAATAGAAAACTGTAATCCGAAATAGAAAACTGTAATCCAAAATAGAAAACTGTAATCCGAAATAGAAAACTGTAATCGGAAATAGAAAACTGATCGATGATTGATTGCATAATCGGTTCACAATTTTATGGGACTGAGTACCCAAAAAAAGGTGAGAATTCTACTGTAATATCAACAGACAATGTTGCTTTCTAAACACTATGTTTCGTTCTTTAAAAAATGAAAGTAATATTTCAAGAATTGTTATGCAATACTATCTATCATAATTATGTTAAAGGTCATAAAATATATAACTGTTAATACATGTTTTACATCAAAAACATTAAACACATTGATTTAAATGAAGAACTGATTATATCAATAACGGATCTTGAAATTGATAGAATCGGAAAGGACATAAACGAAAACGATCAATTTTCGATCTTCAGTCAATAACTAGGTCTTACTAATAGTTGCTATTAAATACATATATGTACTATAGCTAGCAACTACTGTGTACATGTGATCATTAGCTCTAATTACAGTACCTCAAGAATGTATTTTACTTACACCACAAAATATACTAGTTTGCCAGCACCTACATCAGTAGCTCTAATTACGTATACAGTACCTCAAGAATGTATTTTACTTACACCACAAAATATACTAGTTCGCCAGCACCTACATCAGTAGCCTGATGATATTAAAGGTCCTGGACAATGTATTTTACTTACACTTAACCATACACAAGGTAGCACCTTAGATATGGCAGTAGCTACTTCCTCAGACCCTCAAGAATGTATCTGGCTTACACATTTTGACAGATAGATGTCTGGTATACATGCGGCCATGGTGAGAGCGCACACCTTTATGAAAATGTGGAACTGTCTACTATTTGTTGGCTGAGAGTTTTGAGGCTTTGACAACAAAAACTAACTTATAATGACACAACACATATCAAACATATTGATAAACTAATTAACTATCTATTAATCCATACAAATTCTTTAATCTTATTACCAACAGCTCGTAAATTCTGTCAGTAGAATCCTTGGTTTTCAATCATTTTAAATTAATTCCCAACTTTTCAGAGTGGACCCTTTATTTTGTACCTTGTAATTAGGCCACAGGGTTACTTCTAAGGAACGAATCATACTGATTTCGAAATAGGATGGCAATATCCTTCTTCACAAGATTTCCAGTCAACGTTTTCATACAGTAGTGCGCTGAGACATGGCCCCATACCATTGACCAGATATCATCCCGACTCAGAGCCTGGAGAAACTTTGGCTATCAACATATCAAATATTAATCTCAAGTGTCCTTTGATTGTGATGAAGAGTTACATTATCACCTTGAAATGATTATGACACTTTGATGTAATAAAAATAATTGTTTTACTAGTAAAATTTGGGAAAATGTTCAGTGATTTTTGGAAAATTTGTTGTACTCCCTTTTTGACTAAAGAAAACCAATTTTTCTAAGTTCCAAAAATATTAATTTGAAAATGATTATATGACACTTTAATTTAGAAAAAAAGCTGTTTTTAAATTCGATAAAAAAATGAAAGTGACTTTTGAGAAAATATGCCATACTCCCTTTTTGACTTGAGGAAGCCAGCATTTTTTTAAAATCACTGTTGCCAGTGTGGTCTTACTAAGATTACATACATATACACTAACTGCCCAGAGTGATCTAATAACTTATTTACATATATAGACTACCGTGTAGTTTTGTGTATGGTTTATAGATACCATGATTTCACCATTTGATATCATTTTCACTGCACATTATACAGTAACGGTCTGATGTTGTGTAGAAGGTGAGAGTATATGGGTTGCCTTACTGGAAATTTACCTTTACTCAAGGGGTAGGTACCGGATATGACACCGGTGTCCAACTACAAACTGAAAGGCTGTTAGTTTGAACCCCGCTAGGGGCAGATTTGTTTTTTTCATTACTCTTTCCTACAACAATACAGTTGAAAGAATAGCAATATTAATTTAAATATTTCTACAATTAAGGCAGGTGACTAAATAAATATTTAATGTACAGATTCAGCAGCTATTTCATTATTTGATTTAATTTGATTCAATGGTAGAGTAAATTATTACTTTGTGATGTTTTTTAAGAGCAAATCTGTTACTTTTTATTTTCAGTATTTAAATACATCATTGATATATCATCATATATCTCCAATTTCTGAGTGTAACTATTGTATCTGTATTTCTACTGAAAATTAGGATATCTTTACTTAAAATAGAGATCTGTATTTCAAACAGACAGCTGTATTTTCTAATAGATATATCTGTAAATTGAGATATCTATATGTACTTGAATTTTATTTCAATTGTATCTATATTTATTGTTCTATTTAAGATATCTATATTGAAATCAAGTTTTATTAATTGTAATAAAGATATCTGTAATTGCAATAGCAATATCATTATTTTATATACAAATGTATATGATACACTGCATACTATATATATTAATTATAGATCAATGGCTTGCCATAGTTTACTAGTGTTACATTTTTTTATTCATTATCTATTTTTTATATATAAATTTAAGTTGTCTAATTCTTTTGAATTTATAACAGAGTTTTATGTAATAGGAATCTAATGGTAATAAATTTGTATAGTAATTACTTTTTATATGGTGAAATATTCTTGATACACATTGGTATCGATTTAGAACAACATCTTACACACTTGACAATATTACAATGTATCTGTAAATTTCTGTTCAACTACAGAATGATGTTCCAGCCAGAAATAGACATGTAATAACAATAGACACCTGTTGGATTGTGTATGCTTGACTTACCAATTCCACAGCGACGATGTCTTTCAAATGTACACTCTCCTGAAGATTTTTAGGAGGATTTTCTGTTAGGTAAATGGATTCATCACCCAGGATCACGTATTTGAACGCTTTGTTTTCCCTTTCGGACACAACTATACATGATTCGTATGCTCGTACACGCTCGAAAGCTTCGTCTGAGAGATTTCGCTTCAAATAACTTTCTAATTTAGTGTTCTTTTTAAATAGTGATTCGGATCCACTTCGAGCCATTCATACCCCCTAATTCTTTGGTTTAACTTAATGGAGCATCCACAAAGCAGGAGGTTTGTGGTAAGATATGCTTTCCATGCAAGTTGTCAACATTTTCACTCTCGTTCCACCATTCGTTGACACCGCTGCCAAGCACTTGCCGCTATGTGATTACTATGCAGGAAGTTCGGGTCACGGGTCATGTGCTTCTTTCTTACCAATAGTAACTAGAGAACTACGACAAAGGGAAATAATCTACTTTTTAGGAGAACCGAAGCATCGGGCTGGAGATAGTCCAAAATAATAGTTCCAAAGACAGCACTATTCCTCGCGATCGTCCTATATTACAAAACAATGACATAATATATTGAGACCGAGAAACCTTCAAAAATTATATATAATAACAGGGACGTATATGTATACGTCCCTGATAATAACAATAATGAAAAAAAAAAAATGTTTTTATTAACTAATTCAATAACACAGAAAATTAAAAAGGTTTTAGATATAATTGTTACTGTCTAAGTTTATTGTAAGGGCGTTTCATAAGTTGACATAACTTTTGCCCAATCATCTTGTCGTTTTCATGACAATAAAATATGTGTACTGTAAACTATAACACACAGAAAGGGAGGGAGCACAGCTAGGGACCCGAAAATTTAATTGTTACAGCTATTTTTGGACCTAAAGTAAAACTGAGGTGCTTATAGTATTTTTAAACACTTTTGGAGGTTTAGATCAATCTTCGATAAAAATGCCCTCTCCTCAATGGTAAACCATTAAGGGAGGCGTTTTTACCGTGGGAGGGAGTGTGTGTGTGGGGGGGGGGGGGGGGGGGGGTTAGTCATGTAGTTAAATTTATATGTATTTCGAATAAAACATAAAAGCGCACAAAATGTTTTAATACATAGCCAGCCATGTTAATATGTACATACATGTCTCTAATCCAGCAAAATGCTTATTCATTAGAAAAGGAGTAAGACTATAAGTACAATGAGCTGTTTTGTCACAAAACAATTTTAGGGTGTTTTGTATTTTAAATGTACATATTGTTAAACATATTATAAAACAGCTGTTTCACATGACAGCCACAACGTACTTTTATCTATATGACAACAAGTATGTTAAAACTAAGTAGAGTGTATAGTCTTCATTGAGAACCTTGTCTTATCATGTTTCTATTTTGAATGGCAACTATTTTCTTTAAACATCCTTGGTATGTCTTTGGTATGCTCCGTCGCGACATCCTCGATATCCAGGAGTTGATCATGCATGATCATGATCACCTAGTAACGCACTCTACACCCATGGCAAAACTGAAGCCACGCTCAGGTGGAAAAAAAACTGACCTATCGTTCGGCTACAAGGTGGCGCACACGGATCCTTCAGTTTTGCAATGACATATTTCAGGGGTGTAGAGAGCGTAGGCGACCGTAACCCCTGGATATCGAAGATGCCGACGCATACGCTGCACCGAGTACTCGAAAGGTGGCCGAGTGGTTAATGTGTCCCGACATCCTACCGCTAGAACTTCCACCTCTGGGTTGCGAGTTCGAATCCCAAGTGGGACAGTTGTCAGGTACTGACCATAGGTCGGTGGTTTTCTCCGGGTACTCCGGCTTTCCTCCACCTCCAAAACATGACACGTTCTTAAATGTCCCTGGCTGCTAATAGGACTTAAAACAAAATAAACCAAACCAAACAAAAGAGGGCGTTGCAGTATAAATAGACGGACAAATAGATAGTCCTTGAATTACTACTGGTACTCCTTCAATTAATGACGTCATTTGCCTTTATTTCTGAAACATGATATTAGCATGACATTTCGGTGATAAAGATATCAAACAAACACTGAAAGAAATGTTTACATTTGCATTGCAAAGTATGCATGATGTCATACTCCGCTTCAGATAACAGGGAGACGGCACATGCCTCTAACGGGTTTATTATTGGCGCCAACTTCATTCAAATAAGGACTGTTCTGTCAATGTAGTTTAAAAAAGAAGGTGCAAATACAAAGGTATTTATTAAACGTTCAAGAAAAGTTAATAAAATTAAACTATTGCTGTATAATAAAAAAGTAAAAAAATGGATTTAACGTTTTTTTAACATTCATACCAGTATGAACGCAATTCAGAATTGCATTCATACCGGCATAAAACCCATTCAATCCCGATTGAATTTCAAGTAAATCAGTATTTTCCCCCCATATTCCTTAACTGTTGCACAAATTGCCCTCGAGAACTGGCCTGGTACGTAATCCGTAGGTTCTCTCTTAGTCATCATCCCGCCAAATGTATCACACTTCGGGTGGTCACCCATCCAACAATCACTGAAAAGTTCATTATCCTCAGATGTAAAGTGAAACTGGACTGGAACGATCATCGGCGACCAGGTAGCTCAGTGGTAGAGTGTTCGTAAGGTCCCGGGCTCGGACCCCAGAGGCCACTTCAGTTTCTCTTTCTCCTGTCACAGATATTCAACTATCAGCCGGAATCAATAGAAATATTACCCATTGTTAACTATGTGTGATCATTATTTTGATCGATTGATTGGATGAGAAAATTGCAGAACTTGTAACGTTTGTTTATAATTCTATAGTGACGCTACTTTTGTAATATTTTATGGTGACGTTGCTTTTGCAAGTGGGGTGGGGCAGGGGCATTCTTCGGTGCGTCTTGCTTTGTGTTTCAGAGGAAAAGGAAAAATGCGTCGCGTTTGTGATTTTTTTAACGAAACACGTATTTAGCATTTAGACCTACTGGTAGTCAGAGGTTTGGGGGGGGGGGGGGGGGGTATTAATTAGACAAATAAGAAGTTGGAAATGAGCTATTATAGATATAATGTGCAGATTATAACCAATTTATCGGATTTTGAAGACTTATCATACACAGGGACCTGAGAATTCGTTACAGTTAGTTTTGGACAGGGACATATCCGTCCCTGGTTTTGGACCTAAACTGAGATGTTAGTCATTTGACTCTTTTTGGTTGTTAAGACCAGTTTTCGATAAAAATACCCCCTCGAGGCCATAGCCGTTATGACCAGGGGGGAGGGCATTTTTATCTAAAATTTATCTCCCCGTCCAAAACTTGTTGTAACAAATTATCAGGTACATGTACCTGCGATATCATATATATTACCTCAGGCAAAAAGAATAACTATCGAGTATTCCATTATTCCATAATCAAACATACACCACCGAAAAAAAAGTTTCGTTGGATATAGATAGAAATTTTATATAATAAGTTAAAAGCAATACTAGTAGGTATCTATCAAAAATAATTTTGGTTAATATACGTTATATAAATGTCTGGTAAGATCCCAACTTGACTACGCTAGTTCTGTTTGGGCACCACACTTACAAAAAGCACATTGACAAGATAGAAGGGGTTCAATGAAGAGCAACCAAGTGTCTCCCGGGAATGAAGGAATTGACCAACAGTGAGAGGCTGGAAAAACTAAAACTACCAACATTGGCATTCAGAAGAATTAGAGGAGATATTATAGAAATGTACAAAATAATAAGCGAAAAATGTGATAAAGAATGTTTTAATGGTATCACTTTATGGAAGCATGCTGCGGAACGCTACAGTGCCCGAGGGCATACCAAAAAGATATTCCCTAGAATATCCACAAATACGATCAGGAAAAACTACGTTTCAAACAGAACAGTGTCAATCTGGAACGAACTGCCAGAACATGTTATATCAGCATTAAATGTAAACTCATTAAAAAACAAGCTAGACGATCACTGGGAAAACCAAAGAACTTTTCTTTAATTACAAAGCATCAATTAAATCTTAATAACCATTGTACACTAGACCGAACAAACCGTACCAATATGTATTATGTATTATTTTGAGTCTGGTATAGAGGACTTAAAAAGTCCTGAACCAGAAATAAACTTATCTTATTTAAAGCAACCTCTTTTAGAAAGAAAGATGATGTATGATTATGATACACTTATCATTTGTGGAAATAAATGTGAATTTTATTGCTGATAAAGAAAAATTACTATATTGTTATCGTTACAATTCTAAGCCTTGTTAGCTTCATTTACCATTTTGACAAATTGTGATTTTTAATTGACCACTATATAAAAACTTACACATGTGATGTGATTTAATAAGAACGTTATTCTTTTAAAAGTGATATAAAATATAAGTCAATAACTATATACAGCATCACAGACATAGATAATCTAATTCCGTGACAATTCATTGTCATGTTATGTAAGCTTCACCAATATAAGAATGTGACAGTTTCTGGAACACATCTAGAGTTATCTTCCTTGCCCGGAAGTAAACAAATACGATTCATGATCAGCTGCAGTTGAAAATGAAGCTCCGTTTAAAGTTTGGTCGGGAAACAAAAGTTCAAGAATTAGATGACGCATGTTTGGTGTCAAGCCTTTATAATGTGGTGTATGGAATGTTTCCACAGCTTAAACGGTAATGATTGTCCTTTTACTGAGTAAAGCTGCATAAATCCGCTCCTTCGCCGCCCTTCCAAAAATATACCCAAAATAACAGGTTGGGCACAACGGCGCATATGGGTAATAATCCTGCATTTGGGTAACAGTTATCCATTTCAGTAACAGTTTTGTTACTCATTTGGGTAATTAAGTGAATTAATACACATAAAGTCCTTTTAAACCCATCACACTATTTCCTCATTATTACACCCCCCCCCCGCAATGAAGTTTGTGGGAGGGGGGTATACTGGAATCAGGGGTTGTCTGTCAGTTGGGGCTGCTGTGGTTAAGGTGTCCAGGCATTCTACCACTAGCCATCCAACTCTGGGTGGCGAGTTCGAAAAACCCATGTAGGGCAGTTGCCAGATACTGACTAGGTTTGTGGTGATTTTTCTCAAGGTACTCCTGCTTTCCTCCACCTCCAAAACCTGGCATGTAATTAAATGACCC
The DNA here is from genome assembly GCA_947623455.1 of Mimachlamys varia. Classification (NCBI taxonomy): domain Eukaryota; kingdom Metazoa; phylum Mollusca; class Bivalvia; order Pectinida; family Pectinidae; genus Mimachlamys; species Mimachlamys varia. The sequence continues at coordinate 7,583,730 of OX392534.1, forward strand.
TTACTGTTAATTGGACCTTAACAAAAACAAACCAAATCGTCTGTAGACACAACGATGAAGATTGATGCTGATTTAATACTTCATATAATAATTTTCGATGAAACTTAGTGGCAATAATCCTGATACATTGTAGATGTGCGTAATCTATATCAGGTTGAATATTTGGTTGCTATGGTATCCTGGTCACTATACTATAGGGTTTTTTTGGGGGGAGTGGGGGGGGGGGGGGTGTCAAGATTCTCCTCATACACCTATGAACTGATTCAAGTGAAACGTACTACACAGGAATGTGGAATGTTATATTAGGGACTATGTGTATGCAAGGTATTTTTCTGCAGAAAGTTTGGTAGCCTGATGATGGGTGATGTATGTAGATTATTTTTAAGTCTAGTGCAAGTCCATGATGCTTACTTGAACACATATGCATTCACCCCTGAATTTCATAATGAACTATCCCGACCTTTGAGTTAAAAGAGTTTAAATGTGTCTTCAGGGGAGAATGAATTAAAACAATATATGTTTGAATAAAAAATGTTAAATTTATATATGTTGACCAGTATACATTTTCAAAAATCTGCTCATTGGAATACGGAATTTCATTTCAACCATGATCCATTTCATTTTATAAATTGCCCACATGTATTTAAATTTTGGTAATTTTTTAAGAAATGTTTTTTTTTTTGTTTCAGTGAATTCAAATTAAGCCTGAACAAGAAAGATGCTTTAGAAGATAATAAGACTCTGGCTAGCCAAGGAATTGTATCGGGGGACCTTGTGTATGTGATGACCTCAGTGAATGAAGATACAGCCAAACCTGTGTGTAAACAGCAACTTTTATCTAAAGAATGGACAGATACCGTACAGCAGACATCAGGGGTAGGAAGTCAGGGTAACTTTACACAGACAGTACGTACAGGGGCTGCATCTGGCTCCAGCTGCTCTCAGACAGGGGCAAACATAAATGTCCGCTCAGCAGCGGCATCAAAACAACCTGATGAACGCTCAAACTCCGACAATATTACGTCTTCTAGAGATCTACGACAGCAATCTACGTCCAGTTCCTCGGAGCAGAGCGCTCATGGCCAGCCAGAATCTGAAATGGACACACAGGAACAAACGGCTAATATCGCAGAGGAGCATGTGGATCACGCTGTGGTCAACCGATATTTAAACGAACCAGTGTTGTGTCGTGAGAGCCATGGACTAGTGGTACCAGCCATACTCAGTGATGTGTATCAGAGTGCTGGGGTGACCTGTTCTGCCGAGGCCATGTGTACTGTTCTACATGTTTTGATGCTGGAGACTGGATATACAACTGTCAATAAGGTGATTTTGTCAAAGTTGTTTTTCAAGAGGCATATATGTGTGTGTTATTGATTTAATAGCTTGTTTAACCTCAAGTACATCGATGAAGTAAATCATCCTCAATATCCAGGGGTTACCCTCACCTACACTCTCTACACTCTTGGAATATGTCATGGCAAAACTGAAGGCAGGAAGGTTAAGAATTAAAAATTTGACCAATCACTAGACTGTTACCTGTCTTTTGAAGAGATATAATTTTTACAATGTTATGTCACTGAGGTACATTTATCGTTCATTCAAGTCGTATATTGTGTACAGCATGTAATTAAGACCCCAACAATTATAAGTTTTCATTGTTGAAAAATTATCAGAACATTTTTAGGATCTTTTTATATTAAACTTTTATCAGTGTATTTTCATCCAATGTGTTATTGTACATCATCGTGTTCATGACTAGCAACCCGTACAGTGTTGCATTCCTAACATAAATATTTTTTGTTTCATTACAGAAATCTTGCGTTCCTTCAAGTTTGACAAGTGAGCAGCCTGTCTGTCGGACAAACACAGACACTGGTACTTCCCCTACCAGCTGTGATGACTCGGTTGCTGATATTTCCTACCCTGACAGAGAAATGCCTGTGGGATGGCGAGACAAACCTGGGTTATACTCCCTGACCTATACACATGTACAGACAAACTGTAAGGAGGAAACACCACGTTTTGTTGTGACATGTGTTTCTATGGGTACAGTCTTGGTGGTGCATGGTGAGGATTATAGTTTATGTATTCATATATACGCTGTTTAAAATTAGTTTCTCACGTTCCCAAAGGTTGCACTTGAAATATGATCTTTCTTCTTAAAAGACATGACAGTGACTTTTAAACTGTTTAAACGAAATGCCCTTTATAAAGAAATCTGATTTTAATTTGTTATTCAGGGAAAAAGTTTGAGTTTTGTGCTTTTGGAGAATTTTTCAAATCAAACCACATTTCAGAACATTAGGAATCACTTATAATCAGTGTACATATTTAGGATTTTACATGAATTTCCATTTTAAAGATATGAAGTGATTACGTTTTCACTTCATAATAAGGCATTCATATGATAAGTTATGATATAATACAAACAGAGTATACATGTATGTGTCACATAGGTGACAGTGGTCTCCAGTACCAATTTATTCTCTCTGTACTGTACCTACAATGTAGTCCCTATATCATGCCCCCGACATGATTCAGTAAGTGTACAAACTAAACCGATTATATTATGAAGTATCATACTTTTCAATTGAAGGTCGACTAAAAGGAAATAAGGACAACTGGTCATGTCATGTGAACCTGAACACAAAAGACTTCCTCCGAAGCACAGCTCATACAGGTAATGAAGGGGGGATAGCCAAGTTTCTACAGTTGTAAAGGGGAGATAATCAAGCTCATACAAGTGTAAGGGGGATAACCCAGCGCATACAGGTAATAAAGGGGAGATAACCAAGCTCATACAGATAATAAAGAGGGATAACTAAACTCATACAGGTATTAAAGGGGAGATAACCAAGCTCATACAGGTATAAAGGAGAGATAACCAAGCTCATACATGAATAAAGGGGAGATAACTAAGCTCATACAGGTATTAAAGGGGAGATAACCAAGCTCATACAGGTAATAAAGGGGAAATAACCAAGCTCATACATGAATAAAGGGTTGATAACTAAGCTCATACATGAATAAAGGGGAGATAACCAAGCTCATAGTGGTAATAAGGGTTAAACCATAAAGGTATAAAGGGTTGGTTACCAAGTTCATACAGGTATAAAGTGGAGATAACCAAATTCATAATACAGGTAATAATAAGGGGGCGGGGGTGATTACCAAGCTTATACATATATAAAGGGGAGATAACCAAGTTCTTATTACAGGAATGATTTTATAAAATAGTTATTTTACTTAACTTACTGACTTCCGCAACATAATAACTAGTAATTACACAACTTAGTAGCCATGTCATGCTCAAAGTACTCACAGAACGGTCAATATGTTAACAAAATGTCTTGATCATTTCTATCAGTGTTTGGAGGAAACATTGTGATTGCACTGTACATGTATGTAGAGATTGCACATGTATGTAGATTATGAATGATTGTTGATAGGAGCTTGTGGCTGTTATCAAAACTTGGAGAAGTTGTCACGGGTGTTCAAGGATTCAATAGCCCTGCCTATGCTGCAGCAATACAGAACAGGTATATGTAGATAGGCTGTCAGCAGTCCTGTAAACAATTAAATTGTTATCTGAAAGAAAGTTCTTATTTTGCTCGTGTAGAGGCCTTAAATGTGATAAGACTGAAATAGAAGTAAATACTGGTTCGGTGGTAATGATGTTTTACATGACTTTCATGCAATCATCATTTTTTCATAAAAGGTTATTATCTTTAGTTTCATTATTTTGATCTTTAAAACTAAGCAAGAATTATAGAAAAATCGTAAATGTCTGATTTGTGGAAACAGGTTATGGCCAATCTGATGTATTAGGTACTACCGGTACTATATATGATATCATTGATATGTAAGGAAACTGACAGTAAGTTGATATTAAATCATGCATATCTGAATTTTGTCCACAGGACAGGGGCTTCCTCCACTCTATGGGATCTTCGCCATCAGCCATGAAGTCAAGGTAGGTGTGAGAGTGACGACATCTGTGTTTATATGTATCAAAGAATTAGTCAACTACCTGAGGAAATGTTTAGGTATAGGACTATAGGAGATTGCACCATCACAGTATATTTCATGTTTTATGTTTTCCTGGCCATAACTTATTAATAACTCCATATTTCTTAATGATATGTAGCACAAATAGTAATTTTTTAAAAAAGTTTTTCATCATTCAAAGCATTTCTCCAAACAAGTGAAATCTGAAATATTGTTTTCCAAACATTTTGACATTGAACTTGAAAATTAAAAAGTGTGACTTCTTGGTGAAGGTATATCATTGTTAAGTTTTGAAAAGCATTTTCAGTTATTTAAAAAGTTAAACATTTACTTTTGGATAATTACATGTTTAATATCACAGTTATGACCTCCATCTTTGTGCCAATTTTTGAAATATCCAGAAAATACATTTTGTAACCAATAAGGGGCAGTATTTTACCATGATATATATGCAACATTAAGACTGGCAGGACTTTTAAGACATTTTATTTTTTGTTAAATGTGTTCATCAGTTAATTACTTGACTATTTCATTAGAAGTACTTTTTGTTAATTGACAATTTGTATATTGCTTTAGTTGAAGATCTTGGGGAAGTTGGATGTTGTGAGTTTGCTGAAGATGTCAGAGACTTGTAAAGAGTTTAACCATTTATGTAAGGACAGATATGTCTGGAGACGGATTTACCTGAAGGATTTTGGCAGTAAGTTTCATAAAAATAAAAATTTCATGAATTAAATTTAAAATCTGTAAATAGGTTATTTTGTCAAAAAATATTTTGCAGTAAGGTAATAGATTTCTTAGATGAAAAACAAAAGTGATGTACATGACTGTATGGATTGTTGAATTAACATTGTTGTCAGCTTTTTAGGAAAATAGGTTTAAGAAAGGGGAGGTTGGAATACGAAGATATTAGCCCGAAGGACAAGTGAGCTTATGCAATGGTGTGGCATCTGTCTTCTTTTGTGTCTGTTGGGCTTCAATATCTTACTTAAAACAACCTCTTTTCAAGTAATTGAAAGATTTAAAATGATGATATTTTGGCATTGGTATGAGATCAAATGTATTCAAATCTTCCAACAACTTCTCAATAACCACTACTAATATTGGGCTGGGAGCATACTGGGATGAAATGCTTCCAACCTGTTCAAATGAATGACCTTTACCAATTTTCAAAATCACAGTGGTCAGATATGAATATAATTAATCATATTCTTCTGATTAATCTAAAAGTCCAGGATGATAATGTTTGGCCAGAAGACAAATTCAGCTAAATGTTATTGTTTGAGTTTCAAGGTCACAGGATTCATATTTTTAATTCTTTTCACATGATCTTATGAATCAAACAATAATATTTAAGCTTTATTTTTAGCCCACCATTATCATTTCAATTCGCCCTACATCCATGGTCCATCCTTTTGACCTTCACACTTCAAAAATGAACAAGGGTCTGCTACATCATGTAAACCACCACCCAAGCTGTTACAGATACAAGTAATCCCAAAACATAAAACTAAACTGAAGATGTCTATGTTATAGTTAGAGTCCAGTGGGATAAAAACGTGATTGTAAAAAAACCAATTCTTGTGGTCGCTATATCTTGAGAATTATAAGATGGATCCTTCTCAAATTTCATTAGCAGGGTCCCTTTTTACAATCTTAAGGAGAAGTGTTTTGAATATTACAACAAGAGGCCCAATGGGCCCACATTGCATGCCTGGTATCAATCTCACACTGGTACAAATATAGACTGTTAGTTAGCCTTTTTGGCAAATTGGGAAATGATGTTTTTTCTTCTTATTGTTAGTTGGTCTAAATGGAAAAGTTTTTATAATTGAACTGCCTTTACCTGCATTTGTGTACTGGAGTTTTGCTCATTAAATAAAACTACATTGAATGTTAAAATGAAAGCAAGCTGAAATTCTTTCACTATATCATAATATACTATTTCTTTTCAGATCGAAATAACAATACCCTGGCACAAGACTGGAGTAGAGTAAGTATAATGTAAAAAATCCATTTTAATCACATTTTCTAAGCAACATACATTTGTAAATGTATATATAAACAACCTCCGTATGTTAATTTCTATATTGCATTTGTGACAAACATTTTTTTTCTCTCCATTTAGATGTTTTCATCCAATTCACCATTAAATTAGAAACGAAATTTTCTAAAGTATTAAATAGAGCTACATATGATAATTTACCTACAAAGCCTTTTAATAGAGACTTGGATCATTATCAACATTTTTTGTAATTTAGTATTTGATGTTGTTTTACAGCTGTACCGACAAGAGTACAAGTTAAGGAAGGAACGGAGAAGGATATGGAGTAGGAATCCGATGCCAATGTTTAGTCCTCCAGTGCTTCCCTCCTTTGGATTACCTCCCCCTGGTCCGTTCCATCCTGGCATTTTAAACGGCGACCATGACCTTGATCCAGTAGCTGGCCCATATGATTGTGAGTTCTATTTAAAGTGATAAATACAGTAAAATAGTTTCAAGCTTTCATGTTTTTTTAACACACTTGAAGGCACCTGTCAATACATGTTCTGTTTTAGTCTTGCTGTAGTGATATGCCATCTACTCTACACAGGGCAAACATGTTGCTTTGTACTGTGTGCCTACGGAAGGTTTCTTATTCTTAATTAGATAATCATACAGACCACACTTTGTTAAAGATAATCTTGCAAAATGTAATAATTATCCAAGCAGTCATGCTTAGATCAATGCAAAGAAATAAACAAGGTACAGTATTTAAACAATCTGATTAAAATCATATCTTGATCTCTGCGCCGTTACGTAAACTTCTCTCTGCTGCGTTAAGATCTGAGATAATCCAATAGAGGGTCATGTCCCGATGACCTTTCGCATTAGCCAATCAAATTACTACTGGCAGAATCTTGACAGTGAAATTTTGAGGCGACAAAGCTTGCATAAACACATTTTTCCGTTTGGTCATTTCGTCACCAAAAAGTTTGTGCGGAATAATGTGACGAAATGGCTTGCTGCAAGATGACAGGTTGTTGGAAAAATATTTTAGTGTTAAGTGAAGAGGCGACAAAGGTCATCTGGATGTGACCTCTTTTGGGATGTTGTCAGGTCCTTGTAAAACGGAGTGAGAACAAGGATCTGTATTTTAATCAGATTGAGTATTTAAACTAAAAACAATATTTTAGATAAATAAATATTAAAATTTATTTCTAAAAATGAGTTTGTAGTTTTTAATTGTTGGTAGTATAAAATGTACTGAAAAGTCTTTCCATTATTACAGTATGATTTATCAATTTTAACTTTGGATCATTACAGGGAGACTGATGCCGAATTCACAGCGTCACCAGGCCAGTAGTGCCCTATTTCGTCCCCGGTTTGACCCAGTGGGGCCCTTACCTGGTCACAATATCCTACCAGGGAGGAGCAGTAGTCAGCGGGACAGGAGGGGTCCCTTTGGAGGAGGACTTGGTGGAAGGAGGATGTTCTAGGAACTTTGTGCTTTAATGTCAGAATATGCATAAAACTTTAATTTTCATTATTTCATTTTTGTGTGCGTTCAGTATATTTATGAATACTGTAAAAATATATATACTGCAAATGTAAAAGTAAATGAGTTTTTAACAGAACTTGATAAAATATTTGTTTTTCTTTTCAGTATTTCATATCAAAGTGAATTAATGAATAGACTTGAAGAGAAACAACATTAACTTAACCCACCATTTGTTTGAAAACATTTAGTGCCCCGTAAACAAGGATGCTAGACCATATTAAGTTGAACTCTATCTACTGAGATGTTTAGGGGAAGAAGAATTTTAAACAAAAAGTTGATGGATGATCGACTGATGCTGCGCCATGGCATAATAGCTCATGGTCACTGCCCTTTGGGCAGGGTAGCTGAAAGGATAAAAAAAATATTGTTGGTTCTACTATACTGTTCAAGAACAAAGGCTTGCTTTGGACTGCACCATTTGATGTGGAGCCCCTTGGGAACCACTAGTATATCATTATTTTCACTATCTACCAATGAATGTCAACTTTTGTTTATGAAAAATCCTGTAATCTCAGAATAATTAAGGGCTATTCTAGTAAAATGTCTACCACATCCCAGGATTCCAGGTTTTGTTAAGGGGTACCACCCATAGAATTTATATAATATATTACATAGAAACAATAGGAAGAAAATCCAACCAAGGGTAGAAGTGACTTATTTTGGAGTCCTGGGGTCAGGTAGATATTTTAATGGAAACAGTCCTAAAGCTAAAAAATTGTAATACAGGGAAAATAAAAAAACACTCAACTGGTACACTTGTATAAATATATCACTTTAATGTATGATTCAAGTCATCATAACAACATAAAAATCTTCACTTTCGTTAGCAACAGTATTTAAAACAGTGGATCAGTTATACACCAATATTGGCTGTATTAACAGACAATTTCTGGACTAAAGAAAGTTCAAAATTGTTTATGATCTGGCTTAAAGAATGAAGCAGGACATATAAAATCATGATCTTGAATAATGCCTGTAATTTTAATACAGAAAATGGACTCTTTTTTCAAACGGGGGAACAATCTTTACTGTAACAAAATCACTTCTAGTAGATATGCTGCAATGATACCTGTTTTGTAGGAATGTTAATTCAAAGCAAAAACTGTATGAAATGAGTAGGGCTCTCCATGTGAAACACAAACAGGAAATGATGGAGTGATCAGTTTCTATTGTTTCACTTTTAATATTCTGGGTGTTCACTTCACGAGAAATTAAAAATATTTTGCCTTCTGGCATTGTAAGGCTTGCCTAGTAATATTATTGAATTAATCCTACTTATTGGTCCAGCTTTTTACACAAAGATTTTAATAATATACATGCATGTATGGTATTTTCACTCATGTTGAATCCTCATAAAAATTAAGAAAAATACACCAGGCCATCATTTCTGATTACAATTGTACAGTACAGTTCATTATATAATTACTCTTATCCACGTGAGTGTAATGTCAAGCAAGGTAAATGTGGGAGAAATTATGCCTTACTGGTGAGATAGCTTTCTTTTCATGCTCAAGATACAAGTAGTTAGCAACATCAAATTAGCCAATAGAAAGATTGGTTAACACCTGCACGTTACATTTGATGGGAGCGTAGTGAATCTGGGTGATAATGTAAGGCCAGTTCCCAGTGATGTGGGAAGGTGTGTGATAAACAGAGAAGGACCTATTGATTCCCAGGCCAAGTCTTGGAATGAGACTTCTCGAGGGAGGGGATAATGCAATGTTATGTTCACCTTGGTATATATGTGGGGGAAATGTTGCCCTACTGGCAAGCTAGCTTTTCCAGTGATGTTGTATATCACAGGGACCAGCTCACCATAGTTAAGCAACATCAAGCATGGTCAGAATGATATTTTCCCTCTGTAAAATATATTTTTTTTCCAAGCTGCCTTAGCACATTGGCCACAGAAAAGAGAAGTGCCCTGTTCAGTCAAACTTGGATGACCCTAAGATGACCTGTCACAGACTTGGGTGACCCTAGGATGACCTGTCACAGACTTGGGTGACCTCAAGATGACCTGTCACAGACTTGGGTGACCTCAAGATGATCTATTCCATTGACCTAGAAGATGACCCCTATCAGTATCTGACAGGATGGTGAGAAGCTAAGCCTAATGAGTCGACTTGTTCCATTGTCATCGCCGTTTCCCTTTCCTCACGACTTGCCAACCGTCATCCTCTTCTTCCATGGGATCTCCTGTGAAAAAAATAAAGGCAAATTGAGGGGAGTTGTTTAAGACATCCCTACCCTCAAAGGTTGGTTGTTACCTTTGAACCTTGACCGATGTCATTGACCAAAATCATGTGTAGAACTGGATATTGCCTACAATAGTATGATGTAGACATGAACTTCATATCATTTGTTTAGGAGTTCACAAAATATCTTGTACAGAAACTTTGAACTTTAGAAGTGGTCAAGAGTGACTTTATGTTATGATGCTATGGTGTAACTAAATCAATCCAGGGGTTCATGGGAAATGTTCTGCACAAGATTGTTTTTCCCACGGTTAGAGTGGTCAACAATGACCTTGACCTTCATAACCTTGACTAGGTAATGACCATCAAAATTTACAGATAATCAGGTTTAGGATTTAATAGGGTGAAACTGTGGTGTGAATATGAAACATATCAGACCTTCATGGAATTGTGACATTAACATATGGTTACGGTTTGTGAGATATGTTTTATGGAAGCTAGGTTATCACGGACAGGCACACTAACAGAGAAATGCACTTGCGCACAGATGGAAGCATAAAGTGACTATCCTCATCCTATTACACTATATTCCCTCCTAAGTTACCCTAATTGATAAAAGATCTTAGACAGAGAGACTAACCAAGGATTTTGCCAAGTGAAGGAGGACATCCAGATACGAAAACATGGGTCTGTTATAAACACAGACCAAGGGGCTTTTCAACTCAACAAGGTTACGACACCTTGTTCCTCACCTCTGTGATTATTGAGGGGAAGTAACTCCCTGATCACCAGCGTCACCAGTGATCAAGCTGGCAGTATGTCGTCAAAACCCTCTGGGTAAGAAATATTAATAGCAGGGATCATAAGAAAAGTTATAATTGTGACATCATGTTAAGTTTCAGGAAATTTGACCTTCTGGTTTCTGTGATAATCATAATGTCTGGAAACGAAATGCTAATGGATGGACAGATACTGATTACTATATAGAGCACTTACATTTGACCAGGCCCTAAAAATGGCACAAATTGTGGTAATGGTTGTTACCTGACTGAGACCCAGTGCCACTATCCTGTTCTAATTGTGACGTAGATTGTGAAGGAGGAGGTGGAGGGACACTGGCCCCTCCTGTATCCATGGCATCATTATCATCATCCTCATCATCATCCTAAAGTGAAAAGGATAAACCTATTATGAATATTCAGTTAATTTATGAGCATCACAATTACTATAAATGTACATATTTTAGGCGTAATTTTATTGGAGCGAATTTTGCGCTAGACGATTTCCAATTAATTATGATTAAGATAATTAAAATTTCAACATGTATAATGTTTTCTACAGTAAGTTGTTTGAGTTGGCCAAATCATTACACTTATCAGTTCAAATTTTGAGTGCTTCAGAACATTATCATATTATGCCCTTTCTAAAAGAACTGACAAGAAAAACTAAGTAAATAAAGCAACAGGTGTTGATCATATAAATATTCTGTTTAATGTATGTATTTAATCTGAACACTATAATTGTACATACACCATCTTCGCCATCACTTGGTACACGGGCACACTGCTGTAACTGAGGGCGGGGCAGGGACTGTATTTTCTGCTGTAGCTCTTCCTCTCTGCCCTCACAACTTAGACGATACATCCCACATACCAGGGTAGATATCTGGTGACAGATAATTTGTAAGGCTGTGATGTATGGTAGATATCTGGTGACAGATAATTAGTAAGGCTGTGATGTATGGTAGACATCTAGTGACAGATAATTAGTAAGGCTGTGATGTATGGTAGACATCTAGTGACAGATAATTAGTAAGGCTGTGATGTATGGTAGATATCTGGTGACAGGTAAGACTGACATATATACAAAGCAATGGAGGATTTTATAATTAACAACTCCCTCTTCGAGTACTTTCTACAAATTTTGGTTATAAAACAGTACCTGAAAGTAACATTCTCTGGGATCCATTATAAAAATATTTTATTTGATTTTATTTAAAATTATACAACCTGCATACTAATATATTGGCTGCACATGTACAGATCTGATTCTGAACTTAAATTTATACATTTGGTAAATAATGTACAAAGCCTAAGATCACAGACTTACTCTGGGCAGACTCCCATCGTCTATAATGGTGTCAAACTCATGGTTCATCACATCCTCCAGAAAGTTCTCCAGTTCATATGTCTCAATGTTCTCTTGGGGAAGAAAAAAGTATATGGTATTTGTATACTCTCATAAATCTACTCAATACTTTTACAATGTAATATCATATTTACTTAAATGTGAAAACATGTTAAAGACTCGGAACTGGTCATGTTGACAACCAAATTAGCAGATTTATCTTTCTGATACTTGAGGTACATGCATTATAGCAATGTCAGGATTATAGAAAACACATGTAAATTTACGATTACACTGCTGTATTTCAATTCCACGAAAAAATATCTGTAGAGTGGTCACACGGAAGTTCTATTCATAGTTACAGTAACCTTTAGCTAGTTTTTGACGGCAGAAGGTTGGAATGTGAAATTCAACAAGTGGTGATGTTTGTGAACACTTGTTCTGTGATAATTGGTTAAAAAATAATGCCGGTAAAGCGGCAATGCTGAAATTCTATTTATAGTTACAGTGACCTTGTCTTTGACTACAGAAGGTCAAAACACAATTTCACACAATTTCATACAACAAGAGATGTTTGTGAATGTGAAGTTTTGTGACAATTGGTTAAGAAATGAATCTGCAGAGCAGTGACACTGTTTTGAACACACGTACATGTAGATCCCTATATACAAAATGTACCCTCGATAACTTAATGGCGTTGGTATCATAATGCTTTTCAGTGAAATGGTTTGTTGAGTTTCATTCAAGAGACACCTGAACAAACTTACTATTTTCCTTAAACCACTGGTCAATGGCATACACCATCCATTGTGCTTTCTCTCGACTATCTGCCCCTCCAAATCCATGAGACACAGCAAGCTGTAAAAGATATTATCAATATATTACATAAAAAGTTGTTAGCCTAATATAAACTTGAAAGAACAATTCACAATATGTACAAATATTTCATTTATGTTGTAAGTTTCAGTATGCAGATTCTCCCAAATAGAACTATAAAAAAAGAAAAAATTGCAGTATTCGTTTTCACATGATACTTGGTAGATAAAGATATATATAGCTATCTGGATAAACTGCAGCTAGCAAGTTGCGAATAGAGATGAGGGGGCTCAATGCCTCATAGACCTTCACATCCATGACCAGGTATAACATGTACATGTATCAACAAAATGGGAATACAGTTTAGCAGTTATGTATCTGTTACATCGCAAGTAATCAATTTCTGGTATCGTGTGTGACAGTCGAGTGGCAACTGGAGTTTTTAATCCCAGTGGGTTGTGTCCAGCAGAGTTTTGAAATTCTGGACACTTCCTGCCAGCACTTGTTCTTCTCCCAGAAGATTCCAACCCTGGAATGGTTTTCAGGAAGAATAAATTTTGTAATTGGTCCGAATGTCAAGCACAACAGTTGTAAAACCTAGAGTTTAAATATTCTTATCGATAACTTGTCTACAATATTTTTGTGCTCATGGTTCTCTGATGTTCTAGGTCGAATTTTCTTTAAGGCTTATTTCGATTTTTTTTTTCCGGGGTGGGGGTATTAGTCATTTATTAGGTATTAGTAATTTCATAATTATAAGCGTATGCATTCCTTATGTAATCAATTGACAGGATAGTGTTAGGGCTTTATGTACAGGTTTGGACGAGGTTTTAAAGTTAAGACAGTTAGGATTATCGTTGTTTTGCTGACATAAGACGGCTGTGGTATGGTGGTCTGTGCATTCCAACGTTGCATGGCGGCCAGGTCATGTGTAGCGAATACGGCTACTCTTTGTAGTAGGTGGATCAGCCGATCCACTTTACACTGAGTTGGCTGGAGCCTACTGACCATCCTACCCTGCCGTGGGCTGCGACCAGTCAGCTGATAGTGATCTGTAGGGCTGCGACCAGTCAGCCGATAGCCATACCATTCCAGGTACTATACCCTGGCCCAGTTAACCTTGTCCAAACCTTCCGATTGCACCGCTGACAGGGGAGATTGTTCACTGGGGTTTCTCGTTGTGCCAATTAAACAGATTGACTTTCCTTTTGCCTTGTTGTCTTCCTTGGCTCGGCCGGGCCGGTGGTCATAGAAGAACTCACCCACAAGTGCCCAGAGTGGGGCGCGGAAACGTGGCGTGTTCGGGGGCCCGTTCTGCAAACGCTACCAACTGATGCAGACCCCAGACACGTTACAGTATGAAGATTTGCTTTTTTTTTACTACAAATGCTGAAGTGTCAGCTAGCAGTGTGACACAAACTTTTGATTATATGCCTATTTTTCGGTGAAAAAATATTAAAATGTCTACTAAAAGTTAGGAATGTATAGGCAAGGTTCTTTTACTGAGGTCATGCAATTTTGAAAGGAACTGTATTTTGATTTTAGACAGAATTTCAGATGCACACATGGTTAGTACTCCAACATGGTTAGCAACGATAATATATGTATTGATCTAACCTTTACATCAATCAACATCAATTGATCTAACCTTTAAAACGTATAATATACTCTCTCCATATCAGGATATGTCATTTTTGTCGTGTTTTTTAGGAGAATAATCAAATGTACAATTCATCAATTGTGTTTGTCATCATCAATATCATAATATACAGCATATAAGCAGCTGCTTATTTGTGCCTGCAAAACTCTGAGTATAACATTTTGTATGAAATAACCATGAGAACATATTTCTTAAACGAATGTAGTCATGATTGATCTCTACCTGAAGCACAGTCCAGCTATCAAGAACTCTTTGCACAGCTGTCTGGAACAACGTGTTTTCAGTGGAGGCTGCCATTTTATAATGCTGCGAATAGAAAACGCCAAAGGTATTCCGAGAGTTGGAACTCTTCAAGAAGGAGGGAAATTATTTTGGATCATGGACGTCGACAATGGCGAAACGTAAAAGGTCGTCTGCACTTTAAAGAATACTTTGTTATATAAACGATTTTGAATTTTAATAGCAGCAAGGCTTATGTAGATTGGCTTAATTGGTATTTTGCCGTATTCATAACCAGAATATATTTGCATGATGTAAGACTATTCTAAGCAATTATTGATGGAGCCAAATCACTGTGTCCGTCTAGCTTGAGCTGTCAGTAAACAGGTAAAACCTGTACTGTACAGTATCGGGGTGTATCTGTGTTGTAGGTTCTAATTGAAGCTTTTTTTATATTGATAACATGTAAAACGATGTTTTTTTTCTTGGTTTGTTTTATTTTCGCGAGTGTGAATGGAGAAGGAGGCGTTGGGGGGGGGGGGGTATGAATTACAGTCACCGGGGATATATAGGGATCTAGAGGATCTTTATTAATCCTGTACTGTATCTGTTATAAATTTACTCTACAGTATACATCCCTACATTAAATCAAATAACAGGTAATCACAGTGGATATCGTTTGCAAGCTTCTTAAAAGCATAACATGCATGGAAAAGACCCCCAACAATGCTGCATGCGGATGCTAAAATATTGAACCTGGACTAAATTTGCAAAGGGTTCTGACTCTGATCCGCTAAAGATTGGGGTGGCTTTGAAAGTCAGAATTCCTCCTTATTCAAATATTATAAAATAAAGAAGTTGTCTGTAGTATTTCTGGGAGTACCAGGTAACAGTGATGCTTGTTAGAGAACAGAGATCTTTAGATAATGGACCTATCACAGGGTTTTCCCTGGAACCCTCAAATTTAATAAATTTAGAAGTCCTAGGACTGCAATTACATATAATATACAGTAAAATTTCATCCATTTTGGGAGTCTTTTGACAATTTTAGGAGTCAAAATGCAGGTTTTTGTGGGTCAGGAAAAACCCTGCTATCAAAAATTTAAGTTCTTTATACAGTGGACCCGCAATAATCTGGACATCTTCCATCCCAGTCCAAACCATCCGGATTAGGAGTTTTCTGGACTGCTTAATTTTGTTTACTAGGTCAAAAAATGGGTCGCTCAAGATTTATTTTCCTTGACTATATACGCAGCGAGACGATTAAATGACATTACAAAAATAAATTTGGGTCGATCTTTTTGTAAATATAAATATATGTTTTCTTATATAGCGCTATTCTGTACAGCTGTCAATACAGGTGACTTGCCCCGATTTTTCTCTCTGCGTGGATGGAAAAATCGTCTGGATTATTTTGCTAATGGAAAGTACGTTTTGTTTCCAAAGTGGAGTTTCGGAAATGGAATCAGAATTTTTGGACTGACATGACGGAAATCCGTTCCCGTGCATTTCCATCCGCATTGTGAGTTTTCCGGTCCACTGTAGATGTCTTTCCATTTACAAATAGCATTTGGGAGAATAATCTCAGGTACCCGTAATGCTGAAAACTCGAAACTGATCAAGTTTGAAGACAATTGCAAGTGTTTATGTAATGCATCTTTTCTGTTGTAGTGATGACTTTCTTACAAAATGTACAGACGAGGATACAAAAGTTACACTGAAAAATGCTGGTGTGAAACTCTTGAAGGGATTCTATGAACTTTGGAAAAACCAAGAGTTATGTGATGTAATCATAAAGGTATGTATATTGATATTAGGAGCACTTTATTTTTAAAATAAATAGAGATAAAAAATAAAGCTGTTGCTGAGGCTTGAAACCTCGACCTTTGACTCTCCATCCTGATGGTTTACCATAGTCATGAGCTAAAGGGAAATTCCCTACAGCTCACGCTTTTAAGACGACCTAATAATTGCACATTCTTTTACACTATTCCCCACTTTTTTTCTAAGCACCAACCTAGTTTCTTTGACTTCTCGCCAAAGATTCTTCTCACCTACTACCTTGAACAGGGAGGGTGAACAGCACCAGTGTGTAGTAGAATGAGGACAGTGATAAAGATAGCGCTGTTGCTGGGCTCGAACCCATGCCTCTTTGTCTACCTGATGCTCTTCAGCTGAACTGAACAGACATTTTCTCTATAGCTCAAAGCTAGAAGGCAACCATACTCCAGTGTACATTTAAATTTAATATACCACATTATTTCAGATCCCTGTGGGATGAAGATGAAGAACTTCAAAATATCAGTGTTTAAACATATCTTAATCATTTGATGGCTTTTATATAAGTAATTCATGCTTGTATTAATCTACTTACAGACCAATGGAGAGTCTATACCAGCACACAGAGCCGTTCTTGTTATCTCTTGTGACTATTTCCGAGCCATGTTCTCCATGGGATTTGAGGAATCTCAGCAACAAATAGCAGAAATCAGTCTGGATGAGGTGAAACCAGAGGCTGTGAGAGCTGTGTTAGCTTACATGTATACAGGGAGTCTGACAGGTAACTGATATTCCTGTAGGATACCACTATACAAATAGACTGTTATACATAATAGCATGTCTGTTTTGACATGTCAAAACTATTATGACTATGAACATTAAAAATTAAAATTTATAATGTAGAATTCACATTATAGAAGAAGTAGTGAGTTATGTGATATTTTGAAGCTTATGGTAATTGGATTTTTAAAAAATCTCAATTTTTCCATGATTTCCTCCCTAGAAAAAACACAATTTTACTGTCTCTGTATATCTGTTATATATGGTTTGGTTTAATGCATGTAAAAAACCTCTTTTACTAAGTTTTCTAAGAAGTATGTTTTTTAATTTGCTATTTCCTCCTTTGTGATGAGAATTTACTTTTGTGTATTTCTAGTGACCAAGGACACGATCCAGGACCTGGTTGTGTTGACAGACCTGTTACAGCTGGCTGACCTCAAACTGCAATGTTGTCAGTACATGGGGAGGGAGATCAGTGCAAGCAACTGTCTGGGTAATTAAGTACCATCTACTACCACCATCTTTGAATACCCGTTCAATTTTAATTTGCTCATTGTCAAGTGTTTTTATGACACAAGATTTTAATCTTTTTCATTATCATTAAGATGTGACTACATGAATCGATATGAAAAAGGTCATAATTTGTTCTAGGTGTTTGGGAATTTTCTGAGAAGTTCAGCTGTTGTGAACTTGAGACCAATTCTCTGGCCATGGTGAAACAAAGATTTCCGGTGATCTGTCAGATGGACGAGTTCTTAGCCCTGTCCTACAGCAGGCTCATCAAAATACTACAGTTTGAAGATTTATATCTAGGTAATGGTTAATCTCAGTTGTCAGGCCTGTTATATCATATGGCTGTGGGACACTACATGGTGTTATCTCCCTTTGACTATTTTTATTTTGTTTGTGATTGTTGCAGTAGAAACCATAGGAGAGGGTTGGGAGGCACTTTTTCAGAGACCGAGACCCTACCACCTATCAAATACTTTAAGTGACTTAGTATAAGGAATGGTAGGCTTGTCTGGTTTTAACCCTACCACCTGTGATATATTAATAGAGGTGTCTCCTCCTCCAACACACACACACACACACAATTAATTCTGGAATATCTCTTACATAATTGCGAAAGGTTTAAAGTGGTTGGAAATGCAAATTTGTCATTTCTTTATTATACCTCAAATTGCAATGTTGTCAGTACATGGGGAGGGAGATCAGAGGGCGGATTGGTCGAGAGGTTAACACTCCGCCCTTCCATGCAGGCGACCGGGGTTCGATCCCCGTAATTGTCATACGCATGGAACATTCAGAGAAAGAGTTTTTTCTCCTGCCCACACAACTCCAACAATCCAGGTGGAGTATAAAATGGTCTGGGGTGGGTGTTGTAGTATCTGTGCTGTAGCATTCAAGTGAGGTGGCACTCTAAAGATGCCGTTGGAAACACGGTCCTACTACAAACAGAACACAATTCATCTCCAGCACGCACACATGCATACACACACATATGGAGATATTAGTCAGGTGGTATAGAACAAGTAGTTAGCGCCTGATAAGGTAGCTTCTGCGAACTCCTCAAGAATTGTATATGATCAAACTGTTTGTGTTAATTGTATTGATTGTATGAGAATTGTATATCTATGTACTGTAAAGCGCTTTAGAGTGGCTTATGTTAGCTAGATAGAGCATTTAATCAAGTGTTGTATATTATTATTATATACCGATAGTTCCTTCCTGTAAATTGTTTGTCTTTGATATAATACATATTTCATTAAACATCAAAACAGTGTTGTTAAATGAAACTTGGTTATTCTAGTGTTTGTAACATATGTTTGTTAAGGCTGTGAGGGAGAGGGAACAGTATTGAAGTGTGTGTTTAGCTGGCTGGAACACCATCATCAGGAAAGAGTCGGCCACATGTCTGATATCATCAAGCTGGTGAGACTGAAGAGTGTGGATAAAGAAATCATTGACAAGCTGATGAAGTGTTCACTATGTGAAAAATATCCAGGTACGATAAACCAGTAAGGTATAAAACAATTTAACAGCCTTTGTCTTTGAAATTTCAGGGTGGTAAATTATATTGTATACTGAGAGGTCAGATTTGCTAATTTGCCCAAGCAAACTTTCAACAGATTTCAACCAAATTCCAGAATAGGGATCAAATGTTTAAGTCTTGTTTTAATTCTGTTGTTGTTTTGATTCTAATTTCCATATTCAGTTTAAGCTTCTGTATAAAATGATATTGTCATATTTTTTGTGGTTACAAACAACTAACAGTAAATGTTATACAGTATAAGAAATTTGTTTTCATCATATATTTTTTGGCAATTATGCAGGCTAATATTATTTGTAAACATTTTCTTCAGGTTGGAAAGTATGATTTATGTTAAGTTTATTTTACACAACCAAAATATGTTTCACAACAAAAATATGTTTTATGTGACGTTACATAGAACATATTTTGGTTACTTTACATAAAAAGGCTAATATTATGTTTTCTGATCTCTTTGTTGTATGACAATGAGTAAAATATACTAATTAAAGCTGTTTCTGCCTCTCCAGAATTACGACAGATCATAGAGACTCGGCTTGTAGCTGAAGGTCCTGACAATGCAAGGGAGGCTGTTCGGTACATGTACGTCATGGGTGGCTACACACAGTCTCGGACAGGGTGAGGTGTAACTTTATTACACACAGATACAAATGATACCGGGGCATATTCTTTAATGCCGATAATATGTTTAGTAGTATATTTTGTATGATGAAAAACATTAAAAAAAAAAATAAGAAATAATCACAAGGAATTTTCATTTTATTGGTGACAATGGTTTGTTAAAAAATTCAGTCATAAGAGGTAAAGATTCAGTAAGATTGGTTTTATTGAGGTAGAGAACCAAATTAAAAAATATATTGCCTGCATTCCTGTCTTGTTGAATAAGAATTTTGAAATGATATTTTTGTTTTAAAAAATAGTTATACAACATGTTCTTTTTTCCTCTATAGAAAAAAAATGTACATATTTTGTATTCATTTTATGTTTATACAGGCCCCTTTGTCCTCGTACTAAGCGTGTAGAGAGATTTAACTTGGAATCGTACTACTGGCAGACGGTTGCGGATCTTCCCATTCTGGCATCAGGAGTTCATGCTTTTGAGGTTCACGGTCGACTCATTTGTACTGCCTTTGAACTGATCCATTACAGAAGTCAGGAACAAGATATTGAACGAGAGGTCAAACTTGAAGGCATTTACGAGTATGATATTCTACAGGACAGATGGAAGGACGCCACAGACTATTTCAGCCCTGACACAATCCAATGTCTCCACAACTGCCTTATGAAATCAGGGTCTATTGCTGTTTGCCCAAAAACAAATAAAATCTACACTGTAACAGACACAGAAGTGAACTGTATATCCGTTGAGCTGGATGATGGGGACATATTTTGTAAAACTGTAGAAAAATTGCCAAACATACAGACATTTGTAGAGGAGGGTCATGCTTGTCATGTAGCGGTGGTATGTAATGAGGTTTTATATGTGTTTGGTGGAGAAGTACGGGTGTCTCAGTCCGAGGTCTACTCAACACCGTCGGGATATAAGTTTGACCGCAGATGTAACACCTGGCTACCAGTCCAAGATATGTTAGAGCCAAGATCAAAGTGTGATGTTGTAGAACTTGGTGAGTCTTGAAAACAAATCATCTATACCTGTACATCTATTTGGTCTTGCATGTTTATCCCTATGGCCTGAATAATGCTCCACACAATCGAAAGAGATCTTATCTAATTATTCATACAACTACAGTGTAGTTAATAGAACTGGGCTTAACTTTCACTTGATTTATTTATGGCATTATATACTCGTTTTGCAACGCTTCTTATGACCAACATCTTCATCTTTCCTGATTTCTATTTTTTTGTGATCATTATTAAAGTATTAGATAGTTATTTGTGAAATTTGTTTATATCCTGTCAAAACCTTATGTGTTTTTGTTGCAAAATAAAAGGTAGTACTGTAGGGACAAATACCCTAGGTTGTCTTTTCATCAAGACTTAAATTAAGGTAAAAAACTGTCATTATGTCGGTGAAGTAGAAACTAAGGTTCATTCTGAGCACTTCAAGAGTTAGTATTAGTAAGGAAAAGATATTTTATGAATATATAAAGTCCATATGAACAAATAACGGTGACATAAATCCTTGATATTGTCCTGTCAATCGTCAGTATCTTATTTTAAAAGTAATAACAGGAGCATTAATTTTGTGAATTAATGAAACATCAAATGTGATTACAAGGTTACAATTTCTGTAGTGATAATATTACTGTGCTTCCTGTTGTTTACATCATATATAATCTATAGCATTGATAATGTTTTAGGGGCTCAGATAGAATTTCCTGTATCATACGTCATCTCTTAAGTTGTCTATACATCTTCAGGTGGCTATATTTACCTGGTTGGAGGGTTTAACTTATATCGACTGAAGTCTGTCGAGAGGTATGACCCCATCACTGACCAATGGTCAAAAGTAGCCAGTATGGCTGTAGAGAGGAGCCACCACAAAGCTGTTGTATACAAGAACAAAATATGTGCAATAGGCGGTGAGTAGAATATATATACCTGTATAGTGTAAGATCTTGGGGAACATTGAACTAAAACACTAGTCTATAATGCCAACAGATTTATCTATAGAGTTAAATGCTCTAAGGTTATTACTCCAATAATGTCAATGTTGAAATGAGATAAACTTTTAAGATATATTGTTTTGATAAATCTTTTCACAGAAATATTCATGAAGCTATTCTACATTAATAATGTTTCTTTACTTTTAGCCTTTGGACATACAAGATATAAAATTATGATTTTGTGTCGTGTGTTATAACATATAAAATTAGCTCAGTAGAGCTATAATTTCTATGACAGACATGTTTAACATACAAAGTAATAACATGAAATACATGTTTTCAAAGTTACTACAATATTCATATTTGGAATTATCAATAGTGTTGAATAAACCATCAAATATATGATTATACCAAATGTGTAGCTAGGTCGCATTTATATGATGTGTATACTCTTTATTCAGGGAAGTCTTACTCTGCTAGAAACGGAGGGGGAGCACGACGCACTGTCCACACATCAGAGATTTATGACCCTGAACTTGACCAGTGGACTATGCTACCTACCATGACACAAGCGCGATGTTTACACGGAGCAGTAGTGTTCTGACTTCTGATGAAGACTTTGGGCTAGATATGATGTTTTACATACAGGACGTACATGTGGACCACACCTATTCTGATGAAAACTAAATACCCTTCAAGGTACTGCGGTCCAGACTCGCTGTAGACTAGGACCTGTAGTTAATACCCTTCAAGGTACTACGGTCCAGACTCGCTGTAGACTAGGACCTGTAGTTAATACCCTTCAAGGTACTACGGTCCAGACTCGCTGTAGTCTAGGACCTGTAGTTAATACCCTTCAAGGTACTACAGTCCAGACTCGCTGTAGACTAGGACCTGTAGTTAATACCCTTCAAGGTACTACGGTCCAGACTCGCTGTAGACTTGGACCTGTAGTTAATACCCTTCAAGGTACTACGGTCCAGACTAGCTGTAGACTTGGACCTGTAGTTAATACCCTTCAAGGTACTACGGTCCAGACTCGCTGTAGACTAGGACCTGTAGTTAATACCCTTCAAGGTACTAAGGTCCTGATTCGCTGTAGACTAGGACCTGTAGTTCAAGCAAAGTTTTAATGCCATTCTGCTCTTAAAATTTGGAAGGTGTCCAGTCATGTGCCTTATCGAAAGCTACGCAGGAAATTAATTGCATCATGATCAAAAATATGTAGGAGAAAGACAAATTTTACACAGTAGCACAAGAAGAAAGTGTTTTGTGTTTAGATCAAATATTCTAGCAATATTCTTAAACAAGTTTTTTTTTTCTCTGGCAATCAATGTTCTTTTGATTTAGCATGTATACATGCTATACTGTATCATACTTTGACCATCGGAAAACACAGGCACTTGTGGCCAGGACAATAACCATCTAAATAATTATAATATAGATAATAAAGCGAAATATGAATAATAAATATAATGAAAATAATTGCCAAATTTCAACTTGATACGTCGAGCGGTTAAATTTCACAAAAAAATTGACTATCTGATAGTCAATATTTTTGAAATTACGTAATTCATATTTCGCTATATTATCTATATATTTAGATGGTTATTCTCCTGGCCACAAGTGCCAGTGTTGGAAAACAGCTAGGACTAAAATAAGCAGGAAAACTGCACTACTAGATATATCCTAGCATATAGTGATAAATACATCAAGCTTATAGTTTAAGCTTTCACAGATATAAGATGTGGTTGTATCCTTGAGGAAAAGACACTGTTCCCTTGTTTCAAACTACACCTGTTTAGAGTGGAGTCAATGTGGTCAGTGTAGGCATTATACACCAGTAGTATCACACTTTAAGTGAGCTGTTGGAAATGTGACCCATAAAAAGCAAACCACACATACAATATATAGGAACACACCTCACAGGTGTAGATGTTCTATAAGGGTGGCACATACTAAGATGTCTAATGGCAGAGTGACTCCTACATATCTGTCTAAAATTAGTGATTATGTAGAAGCAGGGCGACTCCCACATATCCGTGTAAAGTAATTAGTAATTATGTAGAAGCATAGGAACACACCTCACAGGTGTGGATGTTCTATAAGGGTGGCACATACCAAGATGTGTAATGGCAGGGTGACTCCTACATATCTGTCTAAAATTAGTGATTATTTAGAACTTGTATATATATGTGTCATATTCCTTTAATGTTGAGCGCCATAGAGAAATTGCTTTATAGAGATTAGATAGAGCACTATACAAATATTTTAGTTGTAAATTATAATAAGGAATAAAACAGCGAGTAGAGAACACAGCACTACCTGTGATGAGCTATAGGCCAGATTTATTCTAGAGAGCAGTGAATAGGCGTCAGTAATACATTTCTTGTTTTTCATGGGATCAAGCAATTAAATTTTAATATATTGATTTGGTACAATATGTGAATCCTTGTAAATCTAATTTCGGGGTCATGAAATTTTCAGGACAAGAAAATAACATTTACTATGGTTTCATTTATATTTGAAAAAAAATATATGATTAAATAGGAAGAATTAGGCTTCATAGTAAATATTGTAAAACTCCGAAAAATATTTCTTTCCCTAACCATTTTGATTAAATTTTGAGATATTATGGAACCATAAATGAAGGTAAAGCATGTGCATAAGATAACACTCTTTTAAGAGGTTTGAAGATGAAAGCTTAAAGCAGCAATGTTTCACTCCATATTTTAATATTGAACTTCACCCCAAAGAATTAGCAGACATTTGTATTACATGTACTAAGAATATGTTTTTTTTAAGGAGTGATGTGTTTTATTTTTTATGTCATTGTCAAAATGGAACCTTCAATGGAGGAATTGAAATGTTGATGTGTTGCTGGCGAGATGCATGCTTTTAGTTGTATAATTATATTTTTTTTTGTCATTTTATACTTTCATGGAGGATGTAATTATTATTAAATATTTCAGGAAGGTTGCAATTTTGTTTTATTATGGTTTAGGTAATGCTACAGGAGAACAAAATCGGAGCCTGGTATGACACTTTAGATTATATTTATAGTAATTCTTATTACTTATACATAGTAACATGTATTAACAATCCGTGGTTTTACAGTACGAAGAACATTTTATAAAATGAATCATTCCATTCGAAATATTTTTATTACATTTTGTGCCATAACATGATTTTACATTTAATGTATGTATCATGGATATATAGCTATTTGTAATTGAGTGATTATGAAATAGAAGTTAATTAGATACTGCCTTGTAACATTTTAAAACATTTCAAAATTGTGTTGCAAAAATACATTAGAAGGGTTGCTAGTTTTATACATGTACCACACTTTGCAGCATTACAGATTTATTGCACATGGGTATACAGTTGTGGGACTGCACAATGTTACATGATGTGTGTACACAATTTGTGGTGTGTTAGGCAATACCACAACTGTATATTGCCCTGTCTGGTTCTGTTTGGTTTTAATAGCCAATTAATAGACTTGTATATAGCAGCTGATCCAAAGGTATGTAATGATCGTACAGGAGGGTGGTAATATAATAAGTTAAAGATTACTTTATTGCATGATATCTACTGTATGTGTTGGCTATACTAAGCCTTGTGTATGCCAAATAAAACAAAAGTACTTTGTAAAGGTATGTTGCTAACAATTTGTACCATATCTTCTGAGTAGTAGTCGTAATGACGTTATTCTAAATGACAGGGTAGCTCATAATATGTTGAGTGCATATTTTTGTTTGTATATATATGAATTTGAAAGCAGTTTAAACTTTAATCATACCTTTAAGTCTCTTGTTTTTCGGAAAAGAAAATAATAGATGGACAGACATATTGGGGAAATCAATTTGTAGTCGGACACATTGGGAAAGGAATTTGCAGTTGTACAGACACATTGGGAAAGGAATTTGTAGTCAGACACATTGAGAAAGGAATTTGTAGTCAGACACATTGGGAAAGGAATTTGTAGTCAGACACATTGGGAAAGGAATTTGTAGTTGGACACATTGGGAAAGGAATTTGTAGTCAGACACATTGGGAAAGGAATTTGTAGTTGGACACATTGGGAAAGGAATTTGTAGTCAGACACATTGGGAAAGGAATTTGTAGTTGGACAGACACATTGGAAAAGGAATTAATAGTCAAACGAATTGTACTATACTGACATTGGGTTGACAGGTGGACACAGTATGGCACAAATGTCTCATCTATTGATCTGGGGTCATAATAAAGGAGTTTTTAGATAAATGATGAAACGTAATTCTGTATTGTCGTTACATAATGGACTTTGGCTCAAGATGATCAAAATGTATTTAATGGTCACCTTAAAAGTTATTGGTATGAGGAATGGTATTAAATCATTACAAATGTATATTTATTCAAACTTAAGAACGTCATAATATATTTGGATACTAACACTTTCTATGTATATATGCTGTATCAATATGAATATGTTTTTTCAGGGAATCTACATTTGTGTTGTGAAATCTTGTCTTTATTGTTGTATAATTCAAATCAGATGAACTTGACAGTAAATTACATGGTATGTGTATCAATGTTTCTTTTAAGTTGTAAGTGGTCTTTTATTTTTGTTGTAAAGACCTTAATTCTATAATATGATCAATGGTATTCAGTATGATATTACAGTGGATACTCTACACAGCAGTAGTAGACACTGTTTATTGCTCAACATATTACAATATCATGTACTGGTAATTCTTGTGTATATACACTCTGTATTGCATCATTGGCGAGATAATAATAAATAGTTACAAATTTATTCTTCAACAGAGGGAATAGTCTCAAATCAACTGAATGTCATTTCATTTGTCAGCAACCTCTTATAACACTGACATGAAAACTGTTTTTGTCCAAATGTTACCATTGTGGATAGAGAATTGAGGTTTAGATTTATGTTGATATTCATGCATTGTGAGACTACCGGTATATAACTTCATCTTTGAAGAGTACATTTGTATGAAAAATACACTGACATCCAAAAGTTTTTTATGCACTGTGTGTACAGAGTAAAGTGGTTAGCAAACAAAACATGAACAAAAACTGTTGCAATTTCCTTTGTCAATTTTTCTGTGAAAATAGTATTCTTTTTCAAAAATACCTCAAGGCCTGAAAGTTGCAGGGAGATCAGGCATAGTATTTTCTAAAATGTCAAAAAATGAATAAAAAGTTGTTTTTCACTTATTTGCACAATGAAATGGCATCGATACAATGGTCCACTGTCCAAAATATCAGAGAGAAATACACTGTTGGAGTGTATGTATGAAAACATAAAATTGCAAAAATACTGCATTTTGGAGATTTGATTTGAATCAAAACCCATATACTGTTTAAAATTAATATGCTGTTTGAATTTAACAAAACATCCTGAGAAGTTTTGAAATTGGTTTTGCTGAATTTTAAAGGTTTTTTTTCATAAAAAGTGTATCAGAACTTTTGGATGTCAGTGTATTTGATTATAAATACAATGACAAACTCTACAATGTGTAACAATAATTTATTACCCACCATTTAATGAATGCATAATAATGGTCCACAAGTACAAACAAATACAAAATGCTGATGAAACATTTTAGATCTTTTTAAAACAATAGTGTATTTTCTCCAATAAATCAATGTCATCAATGGAACAGTCATGAGAAATGTTTTTTTTTGTTTTCTTGATGAAAAGTGAAATGAACAGATCGTCTTCCTTCCCAGCTCTACTTCATGAACTTGTCCTCTTGCTCAGCAAGTATTTTTGCTGATGACTTTGCATCATAGAAAAGTTTGCTAATCTCCTCAATTTCTTCTTTTCCGATAACATCTTTACCGTTGATGCGAGACAGAAGGTGAGTTGGTGTTAGTAGCTGTACAGAGTACCTGTGAAGAAAAAGTTTACAGAAATAATAGCATTGTACATTATGTAGAGATCTGAAGAAAATTGACTATTTCCTTGATATAAGCCGAAGAATCAATCATAACTCGCTTATTATTTCTAAACTTTTTAAAGGCTCAACATACGGAACTTTTTTTGTGATTCTGAATAAAATCCAGTTGATAACCATGCAAAAATAAGCCTAAAACAAAGTAAACCTGAGTGATGACTAAAAAGGAACTCTTGACAGAAAAATCAAAACAATCGAAAATAATTTGGGTGTGGCCCACTTCAACAACAAGCCGAAGTTAGAAGACAGTTCAAAATGAACGCATGTTTACAAATATAGAGTTTCAACTGCTGCTGTATCAGTAACAACATAAGAATTCAATGGATATTACTGATATCAGTTAATCTTAACTAAATCTGTAAATAAAATAATTTATTAGGCTTGATTTTCGCTTCAAGTTTTGCTGAAAGTTAAGTATACTGGGTCTTTAAGGTTTTCAAATATCTCCAAAATGAAGTAACTGCTAGAATATATGATGAGCCAATCATTCCAGATAAAAACCACTTGCCCCTGTACTGAAGAGACTAGCATTAAAGGGGAATACCTGAAGGATACTAACCTGAGTGTTGTTTGGGTGCCGATCTGGCCTAATGTCTGTAAGGATTGGTCTTCTATTTGGATTCCTTCTGTGTGGGCTCGGATTTTCAATATCTGAAATGGTTTAATATGACATTTAATCTTTTAATCTCATTTAATCTGAAAAGCAAAGGCATGCCCAGAAACAAAAAGGTTTTTTTATTGTAATTCACATATTATTTAAATTAAATCTACATGTCGGATGACAAACTGCCACTGGCTTAACCACCTCAAAACATAAACATCCAGTTATTTCCAAAAGTTTTTGATGGGAGTTGACAAAAAAAGATTTTTTTTTTTCTAATTAATTTGATATTACTTAAACTCAAAATTGTTTAAGGTTAAATAAAGAGCCCATAACAGATGAAAAAAAATTAATCTAGAAAAAGATGAAGACTGAAATGCTCCTCCTTCTATAAAACTTGGTGTCAATGTTTGAAAAAATCTATAAATAGTATCCGAGAGGTTTACCTTGACATTGTAGCTCAAGACTGACCTATAAAGTTTAACTGTAATTCTCTAAATACTGTGAGGTCACTTAATTGGTTGACAAAAATGATTAGTAACTGTGACGTAAGCTTTGAATCATAAAATATGAGCTCATTTAAGACAATATCTTAGCAACAACACTTAACCAGAATAGCACAAGATGTGATAAAATATTTGTAATAAAGGCAGAACAAAACTAAATATATGTATACCTGGACCATTTCCTCCTGTGAGTATGGTAGTGTTCTGACGATCATTACACGGTCCAACAGATCAAGGGGAACACCATGGGGAGATACGATGTCCTCAGTACCTCTGTAAAACAGGATAGGCAGTGTATAGGAACACAAATACATGGTTACTTCAATAGTGTCAGGAAACTGAAATCATACACTTGACCAGTTTATCTTTAAAAGAAATTCTTATTTCTAGAAAAATGAATTACATGAATAATATATGCTATTATACGATTCATAGCATGACAGTAACAGCAACATTGGAAACTCATTAGTTGTGAATTTTTCTATGGCGCAAAGTTAGTTGTGATTTTTCTATGGCGCAAAGTCCTGATATCTGACAACACATCTATGCCCATGTTTAAAGGTGATTAGCTTAGTCACTATTTAATGACATTTTTCAACATCTAATAATTTTGCCAATATACAAGGTACAATCCCACATTTTGCTTGTTAATTGACTGTACCAGATATTTGATATCTGGAGAGTTGTAACTAACTCAATGATTTGGGCCACTTTCGTTTATGCGGAAGAACCGGTTTGTCCGCCTATAAATGTAACGTTTTCTGGTGGAAATCATTGCGGACCTGCAAATGTTTATACAGGCCCTGCAAGGCTTCCTCAAGGCTCGCCTGAAAGCAGCATAAGATTACCAGGTCCGACCTTATAAAATAAACGAACAACTGTGGTCCGACCGGTTCAACCGCTTAAACGAAAACGGCCCAGGTTTTCAAGTTACAGGAGAATTAAAATTTGCACTAATCCTTGATTGGGCTCATCACCTTTTGAACAACTTGGCCCTGTAGCCAAACCTACACCAATCTAGCCAACAGAATCACAAATCACTGATTCAGTTGTTCTTATAGCAAACTGAGGACTAGGTCTGATACAGGAAATTGACAGATGTTACCGTGAGTAAGTGTCTATATGGAGCATACCTGATTGTACATTTGCCTCGGTTCGTGGCGAAGATAACGATAGGGGCTATTGTGGACTCCAGAGCTCGGTGGAGGTATGTGAAACACTCAATGTCCAGCATGTGGACCTCGTCTATAAACAACACTCCCGGCACCAGTTCAGCGATGCCCTGGTCTATGTATTTGTTCACTACTTTGTTAATCTCCTTCCTTAATTTGTCTGCAAAAAAAAAATATTCAAATATATAAATACAGTATAGAATACAATTTGTATAGTTAAATAGTAACAAGAATGAGATATCAACTTGTAACACGACACTGTTCACTATAAGACTATATCTGGTCATTTTTGGTATAGATTTCTCTATAACAATGGCTGGGTTATAATGAGACGATGAGAAACTGATGTATACTGACCTGTAATTTCTGTTTTCTTTGGTTTCATTAGCTGCCCCATCATAGACATAATATCCTGACCTCCCTGTAGAAACACAAGAATGTCGTATGTCATACTTTATTGCTGTAAAACATATTGTACAGTATGTCGGTGTCGACAGAAAAAAGAAAAAGTTTTCGTTTCCATGTAACATAACTATAGACAAATACAGATGGTCTTCATTCTGATAGAAAGATTTGCAGAAAAGATTTCTCTAATTGTTAGCATTAATTTCTCAGGTTTGTTTTCTGAGCATAAGGGGATTTTTTTCATCATGAATGAATTATATATAGAATTCAAAAATAGGAATGATATACAAATCCACTATTTGTAAAATAGGATGCCCAGGAAAGTTTGTACATATCTGTTCCAGAATTAACCTTATGGAAAGGGTGGGGGTGGGGGGTGGGGCACTTTTTCAGAGACCCATGGCCACCACCCATCAAATAGGGGAGGGGCGGCAGGTACTTTTTCAGAGACCCCACCACCCATCAAATATTAAAAAGAAATTAATGTAAGGAATAGTATTATGCATATCTGAGTTTAACACCAATGCCCATGATATATAAATACTGGTGCCTCCTAGCTCCCCCACATGATTAATTATGGAATAGCCCTAAGCACTTCCAATATACAGTGTCATTTTCATATTGCTGAGCAAATTACAAATTTTTTTGGTAAGCAACAAAATCATTACAATGGACATTTTTCAACCTTCATACCACAGCAAAAAGTATGACTAATTAGATTATATAAGGATTGTACCTCATTTTGACTGTGTATACAGTAGTATGCCACAGTTGGCAACGAACATATTCTATGGTGCGCGTTACTACCGTATACGCAATCAAAATGAGGTACAATCCTTATATTTACACCATTTTTAATTTTCAAGTGCTATACGAAGAAAAAAGCATTCGAAGCGGGTTGCTAAGATGGTAACCACGATGGCCATGGTTGCTAAGATAATATAGTCCCATTGGATTTCATCAATATATTGGTAGATTTAGAAAATATACTGTGAACAACACTATTTTTCTTCATAATATCATAAGTAAATTTGGTATTAAATAATATTTCTAGCAAGTCAAATTTATTACTTCATTTATAACGGTCTTTATGTACACGCATTAACACAGTGATCTTGTTGTGACGCGGTCCGACGTCAGATGTCACAACTGCAGGGCGCCGCCATGTTTGCGTTACCGTCAAATAATTTTGAATGCACATCATTTGGAATCAAAAGTTTGTTAGAAACTATTTATTGTTTAATCAAAAGAAATTGATTCCATATATGTTCCATGTTTCAAAATCTTGTCGGAACCAAACAATGGCCGACAGCGAATACTTATTTTTCTGAAGCGTGAACGACGCCATATTTGAAAAAATATCAATCCGCCGAGCCTTTTTTCAATGCGAATACGGTAATATATTCGCAGTCAGAGTTTACTAAGCACAAGAACAAGCAAAAGAAGCACATCATTATAAAAAGGTATTTGGTTGTAAGGTCAACAAACTTTAATATTGTTTTAAGAGGTCAGCTTGCCAGATACACTTAAGTCGGGAACCTACCTGTGGCCTTGCATTGGCACAGTCCAGATCATGTAAAGTCACGTCCTGAATCACCTCCTTCTTTTTGTGGACGTCCCCTTTAGGTAAGGGTACATACTCCTCAGCCTCCAGATCATACTCTGTCGCGTAGCTGTCAGATCTACCTTGGCGCTACAAACACACATCAACAATTCAAAGATCTGCTGGTGAGAATCCAAACATAGCGGTATTCATTAAAGTGTTTGTAACAGATGCTCTGATAATGGTATACAAACCCTGTTTATAAAGAACTAAAACAGATATCTTTTATATATTCTGTAAATAGGACAAATTAATCTAAGCAGTGTTTTTGCTACCTTGATTTTACAGCAGCCTATGGTTTATTGAAATGGGGAAAAAAGTAGAATTTTCAGATAAATTGGGAAAATATTCTTGAATTTTGCTTCATTTTGGGAAAATAACAACAAATTTTGACTGGGGGAAACACTCTTTAATCAGCTGTAAAAATAGGCAAACAAAATCACTGCTAAGGACAGGCAGATGTATTGAGACTATATCCCTTTAAATTCAAAAGAGCTACAACAAATTTCTTCTATACATGTATCTACTAGCTATATCAGTACCTCATTTTCAGTCATCTTCTTAAAAATCTTTCAATGATCAGTGTATATGTACCTGGTTTATGCAATATTACAAACTAATTTCGTTCACTTCAAAATAATTCAATTAACTTTGCCAGTGCCATCATACTCTAACACAACATGAACATCCAAACAACATTCGAAAAAGATGATACTTCTTTGTAGAGATTAGAGTAAAAGAGTAACACAATCAGGCCATTAAAATGACTTGGTTTGTTTATTTTTTACGTCCTATTAACAACTTTATGGTCATTTACTGATGTGCCAATTACAATGACCAAGGAATACAACATAAAGTGCACAGAAGAAAGAGTTTTGCTTTTTACAGATTTTTGTTGCTACCATATAAAGTCATTACAGTTCTGTGCCATTCTTGATTCTAATTTTTCTATTCTTGTGTTTACCTTCACTGCGCCACTGTTAGCCTCAATATAAATCACATCTTACCTTCACTGCCCCACTGTTAGCCTCAATATAAATCACATCTTAACTTCACTGCCCCACTGTTTGCCTCAATATAAATCACATCTTACCTTCACTGCCCCACTGTTAGCCTCAATATAAAACACATCTTACCTTCACTGCCTCACTGTTAGCCTCAATATAAATCATATCTTACCTTCACTGCCCCACTGTTAGCCTCAATATAAATCACATCTTACCTTCACTGCCCTACTGTTAGCCTCAATATAAATCACATCTTACCTTCACTGCCCCACTGTTAGCCTCAATATAAATCACATCTTACCTTCACTGCCCCACTGTTAGCCTCAATATAAATCACATCTTACCTTCACTGCCCCACTGTTAGCCTCAATATAAATCACATCTTACCTTCACTGCCCCACTGTTAGCCTCAATATAAAACACATCTTACCTTCACTGCCTCACTGTTAGCCTCAATATGAATCACATCTTACCTTCACTGCCCCACTGTTAGCCTCAATATAAAACACATCTTACCTTCACTGCCTCACTGTTAGCCTCAATATAAAACACATCTTACCTTCACTGCCTCACTGTTAGCCTCAATATAAATCACATCTTACCTTCACTGCCCCACTGTTAGCCTCAATATAAATCACATCTTACCTTCACTGCCCCACTGTTAGCCTCAATATAAATCACATCTTACCTTCACTGCCCCACTGTTAGCCTCAATATAAATCACATCTTACCTTCACTGCCCCACTGTTAGCCTCAATATAAATCACATCTTAACTTCACTGCCCCACTGTTAGCCTCAATATAAAACACATCTTACCTTCACTGCCTCACTGTTAGCCTCAATATGAATCACATCTTACCTTCACTGCCCCACTGTTAGCCTCAATATAAAACACATCTTACCTTCACTGCCTCACTGTTAGCCTCAATATAAATCACTTCTTACCTTCACTGCCCCACTGTTAGCCTCAATATAAATCACATCTTACCTTCACTGCCCCACTGTTAGCCTCAATATAAATCACATCTTACCTTCACTGCCCCACTGTTAGCCTCAATATAAATCACATCTTACCTTCACTGCCCCACTGTTAGCCTCAATATAAATCACATCTTACCTTCACTGCCCCACTGTTAGCCTCAATATAAATCACATCTTACCTTCACTGCCCCACTGTTAGCCTCAATATAAATCACATCTTACCTTCACTGCCCCACTGTTAGCCTCAATATAAATCACATCTCACCTTCACTGCCTCACTGTTAGCCTCAATATAAATCACATCTTACCTTCACTGCCCCACTGTTAGCCTCAATATAAATCACATCTTACCTTCACTGCCCCACTGTTAGCCTCAATATAAATCACATCTCACCTTCACTGCCTCACTGTTAGCCTCAATATAAATCACATCTTACCTTCACTGCCCCACTGTTAGCCTCAATATAAATCACATCTCACCTTCACTGCCCCACTGTTAGCCTCAATATAAATCACATCTCCCACTTCTACTTTCTCCTTCTGAAGACTTTCGTATATAGACGGATCAAGCTTCAGCTGTTTTGTTCCCTTGGCTGTCTTCAGTCCAATCACAACATGGCTTACAGTTTTTCCATATCCTGTTGATGAAACAAGGAATTTTTTTTACTTCCTATATGAACACAGAACACTTACAGATCTATACAATACAGTGCATTTTCTCTAACCGATCGTGCATTGAACTTGAATATTTTGCAGGTTAAGGGAGAGGTAAACAAAATTAACCGATCAGTATCTGAATATAATTGATCGGATGATATTTTGTATATGACATATGTTTTCATCTACCCCTCAGCCCCTTATTGAGTACCGAGTTTGATTTAAAAAAAAAAAATTTTTTGTTGATCCCAACCACTGACTGTTCAATGACAGCTGGAACTGTTCAAGCACAATGACACAGGAAAAAGATGACTGCAATAGGTGAACTTCATTCAGAATAACTAATCATGTCACGTTAAGGACATTATGTATGTATATTTTATTTCAAATTAATTCAAATACCATCTCTTCGTGTACAAATTATTTCCCACTATATAGAGCTCTTTTTAACATTCTTTAAATCTGCCTAGTTACCTCCCATAGGGTTCTCCGTCTCCACAGGTGTAAGTTCCGTCACTTCCCCTTCGTACACCTCTTTGGTTTCTTTGATTCTTAGTCCGATGGCTCGACGGAAGTTCTCCATTAGAACTTCTGTTTTTTTTATTTCTGTTGAGTAGACCTCACTTCCCACCATTGGACAGAATGGCACTTTGGTTCCCAGCTCTTGTGCTATGGCTAGTGCAATGGCTGTCTGTATACAACGAAAAAAAGATTCATGTATACGTATGGTAAATTACAATAATTAGCTTGCATATATACAAACTTCAGCTTCTTGTTCTCTAATATGTTACAGGTGTTTATGTCACAACTCTGCAATTGACAGTTCATCGTGTTCAGTCACAAAATGAAAAAAAAAGGAATAAGTTTTGAAAACTATCACTTTTATAAATAATATGCATACATAACTTTAAGATAACATAACAATATTTGACAATGCTTGCATTTTTTTCACCATGTGAAACAATACCAACCTTGCCAGTACCAGGTGGTCCTGCCAGGAGAACGGCCCGACCGGCCATCTTCTTTGATTTAATTAACTCAACCACAACACCAGCAGCCTGGAATTACACATAAATTAAAATATACACAGTAGAAAAGAATATGTGGTACCAACACTGGAGACGGAGTTAAGGTTGGTTGATGTCTCCGTTGAGGAATCCAAGGTGGATACAAGACTATTCTATCAGAGCTCTATAGACGAAAGGTACACATGTAATAAAAAAATATTCACAGTTGAACCTCATTATCTTAAAATTGCTTAACCCCATTTAATTTGGAATGCTTTGATGGTAAACATTCAATCTCAATTAACTGAATACTTTCAAAACTCAACTCTAGTATAGTGTAAAAAACTACAAAATGCTCACGTTCGGTCAAATCATAGTGTGGCTTTAAAAAATAAAATATGCATTGTTAATATTGTGCATTTGGCAGATCATATTTACAACCATTTAGGATGGACTGGTGTATAAGTACATGTATGTTTTACTTCAAATTGAACTGATATCACTACATAACTTCAGTCAATCTTTTTGAAATATATATATATATAAGGATCTTTGCGTAATTGGTATCTTTACCCATTTGAATTTTTTTTAAACAAAAGAAATGCTGGTAAATGTTTATACAATGATCACCAATCTTAGAGGCATCAATGGTAACTTGGTTATTCCCGTATCTATGGATCTTTCAGAAACATCGTCTAGCTTTGTTAAGTTGCATTACTTAATGTAGCTGTCATAAACTTGAATATGGAATCCTCTGAACTCTAGATGGACATTCTAACCAATTGAGCTACATGTCGAGTCTGAGCTTTAGCAGTGCAATTGCGCTCAGGGAATCGGTCTCATACAAATTGCAGGGCTTTATCAGGGGGTTTTGGTAATCGGACCCCGAGATAAAATTAGGATAAATTTATCGACATAACAGCTGTTTGGGAAATTTTAACAACACTATTGTAACTAAATACATTATTTCTTTTCAAAATTACTATTTAAAGCACGGTCTGTATGATATTTACAGCCCATCTTTCTTGTTTCTTTAATTAAACTCAATATCACAAGAAGCTTTAATTTTGAAGCATGTAAAACCGCCAAATTTTTTCAAGTGTCTGAATTGGGAATTTTTAAGGGGAAATTTGGGAAAAATCACAACTTTTTTCAATGGAAAAGGGTCCGTTTACCGGACCTAAAAAGAGGGGTGATAAAGCCCCGAATTGGTATGTCGTTGGAACTTAGTCTTCAACTAAATGAAGGTGGTCATTACGACATAGACAGCCATATCCTACTATGAAAATATGCAGATAGATTATTCTACTTTGTGATCCTTCACACTTTTCTCCCCGGGGTTTGAATTAAAGCCATTCCTTTATCTTTTTCAAGCATAGCAACTGAAAAGGACTCCACCAATTTTTTTTTTTTTGATAAATACACTGTAGTTATGTGTTTAAATAATAATAATAAATTATATTCATTCAGGTACATGTAAAAGGCAACAATTGAATACATAAAAGGAAGCAATATTTGGATGGACAATTGATTTCAAAATATCACAGATGTTAATTATAATCACAGATTTTGACTCCTTTCACCTGGGGTTGCCCATAAAGCCTAAAAACACCTTTTGAGATATTGAATTATTTTCAATTGCTTGTATAATTATGACTACATCATCTAAGTGAAGTATTTGACACTTTTATGGAGTCGGAATAATTAACTATTTGAATGAAACAAATACAAAAATATTTTGTTTGCCAACAATTCTCACAAATTGGACATTTTGTAAATGTGTTTACTGGTCGTTAAGCTAATCATACTTCGGACATCTCGGCCCGATTTTAACGGACTCTTAATTTTCTTCTGTTTCTAAATATTTAAAAATAATTTTTTTCAAACTTTTGAATAAACAATCGTACATTCAAGAGTAAATATGTGAACATAATCAGTTGACCACTGAACAATGAGCGAAGAATGTTCTAGAGAAACTGACATGACAGAACAACCACTGCCATGGCCGACACTGAAGCCGGTGTTTATACCTCGCGAGCAAGCTCTTGTCCAACCAAGCCGGCGGAAGTCTGGATAGCATATCCATTTTCATCCAATCCTAAACCTTTTATGTGGCTGTGCGATGCGATTCGCTGGGTTTTTGTCGTACTCTTTACTTCTTCGATCTTCATTTTGGGCAAGACGTGTTTTACACAAACAGAAACATGCAGGCACGCGTTTGATCTAGTGCCCGGAAACTCTTTTATTGGGGAGTTTCGCTATCTGAATCAAAGTTTGTTACTAACCCAGATTAATTTTGGTTGACGGTTGACGTAAATATAGCTATTTTACTCTTAAATAATATAAATAAATGATATTTCTAATCATTCAAAACAATAATTTTGCTTTATTGTGTTCTGTATATAATATATATTGTCTTTTTATACATTTCGAGTTTACGATAATCATAATCTGTGTCTGCACATGCGCAACGTCCTTAGAAACAATTGCTATTTATGCCGCCATGATGGTCTTGAATAATTGATGTCAACGATCATCATCAATTTTCACCTGTGCATCTGCACGCAAGAAGGATATTTGAGACCCTGCCAGCCTCGCAGTATTACAAAGACAACACGAAGTACGTTTTTCGCGGCAAAGAATATGTGTATATTGCTCTATCTGGATTTAATTAGTAACTAAATCGTGAAAGGTTTTTTTCAATAATCTCATATCGAGATTGATTTATTTTGTGTTGACATGTGGTTTTTGATTTGAATATTGATATTGGTCTTAATGTTCACATTTTATTGTTTTCAAAATATTCCTTATAGTTTATTGTCTTGACAATCAGGATACAGCAGCCTAGGACCTACAGTGCACACTGTTAATTTGTAAAAAGTTGTAAACTGAGTCTGAAAAGTCATCTGCTTTTATGCTTTCAAATCATGCTATTTTGCTTTTGCTGTCATGTACTCCGTCCTGTAGGTCTACTGTAAATTAATATAAGATATTGAAAGTTTAATATAAATTATTCTATAACTTAAAAGTAAACAGTTGTTACTGCAAAATGTGAAAAAAATGATGAAATCATCTTGTTTTTGTAGGAAACCAGCTGTTAACAACTGTTTCTGGTCTAGGAACCATTTTTAAGTACAAGTTTTATAAATATAACCAGAATGTCCCAGAAAGTCATTTTAATGCTTTTGCATGATCTTTTCCATTGGTCAGTTTACTTGATTTTTGTGCTGTTTGTTGTTGTTTTTATGATTGAGCAAGTTGAGGTAATTAACACTTCATTATCAATACAAAAAGTACCAAAACTTCCTTGGTATTGACATACTTGGAGTTCTTTCTTATCAATACATTATTTTTTGTAGATGAGTGATCGTGGTAGTGATGAAGAAAGAGATGATGAAAAAGAAGAAGAGGAAAATACAGGCCAGAAATATGAGACCGTTATCTCTGCTTTGCCTCCGAGGGTTGTCCAACAGGAAGAAAGTCAGGTGGAGGTATCAGCCAGCCCTGCCTTCCAGTGTCTTGATGAGGTGATTTAAATTTATATAATATCATATATTTTACTGGTCACAAATGAACTCTTGCATTATACCTTCTCATGTTAAATTTTCAATTATAATTATAAACAGGGGAGTTCCCTGTATAAAAGTGTATATAACTTCACCAAGAGAGTAAAGATATTGTATAAAAGACTTAACAAAGTTAAGATAGATATATATATACAGTTACGTGCCATAAGTCTTTCAATATTTTTTTTATTTTGCTATATATTCTTTGTATTTCCAACTTTTTTCAATGAATTTTCCTGACTTCGTTTCGGGATCTTTTTTAATGAAATTTTGTGTACTTATAGAGAATTGTTTCCTGTTTCATCTCATAATATTTTCACTGTTTTCCGTTTTGTATAATTAGAGAAATCATAATTTATTTACAACATTCAATTTTCAGGACGCCATTTTGACGTTATTTTGGTAACAATATATAGAGAAATGGCGTCACGAAAATTAGCAATGTAGATAATTCTGTATAGCTCCATAAATGCACAACGGAAAATGACAAAAAATTGTCAAAATCCATCCATAAACGAAGTCAGGAAAATTCATTGGAAAAAGTTGGAAATACAAAGAATATATATTAAATAAAAATAAACAATAAAAAAAAATGAAAGACTTACATGTAACTGTATATGCATATATTTGCTCTCTATATTATCAGAGTATTGTGAACTGTATTTTGAACATCATATGTCTGAAGATTTTAAATTCCTCTGAACTGAGGGATAGGTCTACTCAAATTAGTCTCAATATTAAAAGTTCAGAACATTTAATGTCTTTGTCTGGGTATGCATCTCTCTGATGAAAATTGTCAATTGATTGCTTGCCAAAAAACAGCCATATTTTCTTTTTCCAAACATATCTCTGATCTGATACTACCTATATTTTATGTGTACCAGTAAATGAATTACCCATTCATGTGAGATTCTTTTCATACAAGTTGAGCCAGGTAAAATTATTTAGATGTTCTTGCAGACAACTTCATTTGTAAAATAAACCATCCATCATGAGTCCTGTCTTTGATTTGAAAAATACAATTATTCATAGCACTTGTATAGATAATTAGGATCCATCTAAAACCTGTTTTAGATCATGCTGACTTTATATTGTTTACTAGCATTTAAAAGATACTTTTCAAAATGTTTGTCATTTTTGTTTCACTTAACATGACAGATTGGCAGAAATTGTTTGTTCTGGAGATGTACATCAATTTATATTAATTTTTGAAGGTCATGGTTCAACAATGATTGAAATGGGTTGATAAAAGTGCAGCTATTGATGCTGTTCACTGATGTTTGTGGCATCAGCGTCGTAAGATGTAAAAAATGTCCACATACTTTTCTCCATCAACTTGCCACCTTTACAACCTTACAGACAGTTATTAATTGGTGTACTGCATGTTACTTTGTACTAAACAGACTGGAAACAATGAGAGGCCAATCATGGTTTTATTATCCACCTCAGTTAACTTGGAAATATTATTGTTATTTGATTGATTCCCTTCTGTACATGGTAATAAAACCCTAGTGAATAATTCATCATCTTTAATTGATGCGTTATTTTTGGAAACTCGGTTTTATATTGGTTTGTATGTACAAATTATGCTTGACATAATGTCTACAGTTATTTTTTTTTGTATTCCTTGACCTGGTCGGTAAACAAAATACTACTGCTTTTCAAGAACTGCTGCAGTGATTGGCTCAATACCTGGAACAAATATTTATTTTCATACTAAATGATCTGGAAATCTTACCTGGCTATGATTTTCTGAGACATCTAACACATCTGTAAAGAGGACATGGCTAATCATTTTCTCAGTTCAAATTGTTGATACAGAATTCAAAGATGGATGCCCTGGCCATAGATTGAGACATTTTCTATTAGACTGAGAATAAATCCAGCAGTTGACTACAAACTCTGTTCAAGTATTCCAGAAACATATTGAAATCCATGAAACTCATGTAAATTCCATGATCCCTAGGGCTTCATGTTTTATTTCATTTCATGCTAAAGTTGTAAGTTTTGTCATCAATTTAACTAACCTGTGAAGAGACCCAAAAATGTTATGTTTCAATTAATTTCTTTAAGCATGTGGCTTAAAGCCATGTAATTTTGATTTCAATGTGAATTATTACTTGGATGTGATCAAAACCAATGCGGTCATTATTACTTGAACATATATATTTACATTACTGATACATGGCCTGGTTCTGCAGCAATAGATAAAATAATAATTGCCTTGCTTCTTTACAGCTGTTTCATGAAGGCAAACTTACCGGAACAAAAGTTGCTCTTTTAAAAGCAAAGTATACTGAACTTCATGAAACTCTTAAAAAGTAAGTACAGTTTTATTATCTGACTATTTAATAATATCAAGAATGTTTTCAATTGCACAACCCTATAAATGTATTCAAAAGGGTTAGGACATTGCTTTGGCAGCTACAGATTTCTTCTGCCTTTAGATATAACTATTGGAGTAGTCATTCAAAGTATCCAGTCCAATTTAAAAAGTAGGAATGTGTCCAGACGGAACTTAAAAAGTTGCAGGAATTAATGAAAAGCATTGTCATTGCAAACAGACATTGAAACACTATTGTAACAATAATGAGATTTTTTCTGAGATCCTTTGTTATTAAAAACTATAACTCAATGTAATCAATGCTGAAAATATTTTGTGATACAAATTAATCCCATTTGTAGGACTCGGGAGAGCGAGGCTAACCTACTTAACACTGCCAAAGACCACACAGTTGAATTGGAGAGACAGAGGTCTGAACTTGAGAAGGGAGATAACTTTCCAGACAGTTCCAACACGGAGGTCACCAAAATGAGGCAACAGCTAATGAAACACAACAACGATTATGCCCAGATCAAGGAACGGGAGTACCAGCAACAATATGAGTTGGAGACGTAAGTTTGTTACAGAACTAAGTTAATAAGCTGGAATCATCAGTTTAAAAATGCAACTCATTATGTGACTCAAGGAGAGAAAACAAGAGTTCAACCACTAATCATTTATCTAGTCCTTTATGACAACTTAATGAATGTTTATATTTTGTATAGGGGGAAGCATTTTTATTCTCATTTGCATTCTGGTTACAATAAAAAAAAAGAACTGAGCACTCAAAATATAATACAAAAATAAAGGAGTGAACAAAATAGGAAATTAAACAATTGAAAGAATTTGAATGTGTGTTGATAATAATAAATCATTCAGCTTTGTTCAGAGTTTTGAGATGCTTGCAAAAAATCTCTGTAGCTGAAACAGTTTTTACAAGTTTGTTTATTGAAGAGCTGGCTCTTTAACTGTTTAACATGTTGCTGGTTTTTTTTTCACAGGTTGTCAGAAGAGAAGAAGATCATGGAGAGAGAATATTCAAGAATGCCAAAGCAAGGGGTTCGTTTTCCTTTCTGATATTGTTGACATAATATGTATGACAGAGTTCCCCTTAATACGGAAGAAAAATAGTTTTAAAAATTGACTCAATAATGTCTTATCATTTCTTAAAAATTAAAATGTAGATATTAATGAAAATGATAAAATGTTTATATTCCTGTTGAGAAAATGAGTTAAGTGTATTTTTCAAGTCACTGGTTCTATGAAACATCATTTTAACACAACTCTTGTATGTGCAGGAGATTGAAAAGAAACTGAAAGAAATACAGGCTGCTAGTGAGGATATGAAGAAAGAGATTGTTCAACGTCAAATGGAGGCTAAGACACTTCGTGAGGACATGGATACGACCCACCGGCAGTGTGTCGCCGAGCAAAAAGAATATGATCAGCTCAAGTCAGAGATGGAAAATCTCAAGGTAATAATGTCGGTTCTTCATCAGTCCACTGTGTCTCCTCAAAATAAAAATGGTCCTAGTGATGTGTATCTTGAATTAATCAGATGAATGGACATTCATGCAGTTGTTACAATCA
The DNA here is from genome assembly GCA_947623455.1 of Mimachlamys varia. Taxonomy (NCBI): domain Eukaryota; kingdom Metazoa; phylum Mollusca; class Bivalvia; order Pectinida; family Pectinidae; genus Mimachlamys; species Mimachlamys varia. Next base: position 7,626,861 of record OX392534.1, read on the forward strand.
ATTCTGAATTAGACAGATGTAGACAGTTATGTGTGTTATTACACTCGAGGTTTCTGTACCTTGCTCTGTATTCACAAATGTTGACAAACAATTTAAGTGTGTCTGTCATTATTTCAGGGTGACCTTGTACAAATCAACACACTTCCAAACCAGATCGCCAAGGAGGCTGACAAGTTACACAGACAAAAGATGTGAGTTTAAATATATTGAATATTTAATGTTTCACAGAAAAAATCAGTTTAAAATTGTCTTTCCTTATCATTAATATGAAAATACAAGAATTCCAATTTCCTTGCCATTCAAAAAATAAATGTTATCTTGATCTTTGTAATATGTTGCTATTCAATACCTTCCTTTGTCTTTTGTGTACATGTGGGTAAATCACCATATTTTTCTGCAAGAAAATCTCTGTTATTGCTTTTCCCAATTAAAACAATTTAAATGTCTGTATTGTAGCGAGGTTGAGAAAAACTTAACAAAACTAGATGAGGAATACCAGGAGATTCTTGAAGAATCTAAAGGCATGGAGGCAAAGAAGAACGCATTACAGACAGAAAAGTTTGACACGGAGTCAGACCTGGCTAAAACAAGGGCCATGCTGGATCAGAAGGAGCGGGAGTACAACATGCTTATCAAGGACTTTGAGTTCGCTAAGGACAGAGAAGCTGTACTCATGGGAGACAGGTAGGATTTTATCTCAAGGTCACAAGTTAAAGGTCAAATCAAACAGCAAATTGAATGACAGAGGTCATCAATGGTAGACATTAAGATAGTAAACATGTGTAAATATATTAACTTTTCAATGGTATGGACAGTTCTTTTTTTTTCTCCTTGCTGTTCAACTGCAATAATTGTAGGTATTACACTGATACACATATATTTTGTTGTGTAGGTCAACCCTTGATATGAGTTTGAGACACATACACCTGGAAAAGAAAAACACACATGATGTTCATTCAAGAAAGAGTCGAGAAAAGGATAGGGATCTGAGAAATTTAAAGAAGGCAGAACTTCAGTTTAAAGTGGCTGAAGAAAGCCTTGCACACACAAAGTCAGTCCATGAAAAGGTCAAAGGTCAAGTAAGTATCATTTTTACACCCATGATTCCATTACGGTGTGTATATAATGGTTAGATTAATTTGGTAGAGCTGACAATGGTCTAGAATTACACCCAATTTAATCTTTTAGTTTTATGGAGAACTCTAATTTGATTCTTCATATTTTCCCTTACCAATTGATTTTTTACCCATGTTTGTAAAGATTGCACATTGGATAAGAATGCTAAAAATATAAATGCATAATTGATGACAGTTTTTATAAAACTTGAAAATATTTATCTGATTAATCTATATATCAGCTCAAAAGGGAGATTATCAGATCATAAGGGAGATCAGATCAAGAAAAACATTTCAAAGTATACATATATATAGACCTTTTGTTCTAGTAGACATTGCATGTTGAAATTATATCAATGACTGTCCTTTACAAATGTTGATTTGTGGTTAACCAGATTGATTCCCTGCCAAAAGACGATGGTACCCTGCAGAAGAAGAGAGAGGAGCTAGCAAAGGAAGTAGAGCACACAAAACGATCTCTGGCTCAACAGGTAGGCAGCATCATCACACAGCACTATCTAAAACATAATGATTATTACTAAACAAACCTATAAAATGCCCTAGTTACTGATTTTCTTGAAAACAATTGGTTTCAGTGGGATTTTCAGGGCCTGCCATTGCTAGACACCAGTAGTTTAGCAGCACGTACTGAATTTTTAAAATCAGATGTTTCATTATTAGCTGGTATACCAAAATTTAAATAAATAGACAAAACAAAAAGTTATTTTTTTTTTAAATTGTGAAGAAAACAAGAAACATGCAATCTAAAATTTTCTAGGCAAATTTCAGTCATTGACTTGACTCTGAGGTATGAATTATCTGGTTTTTTTTATTTCTAGAACAATCTGACGGCAGTGGAACATGTGAAGCTGGAAGCAAGTGCGGCTGAAGAACAGAACCTGTTATATGACCAGAGTGATCTGAGAATAGAGGTGGTCGAACTTACGCGACTGGCCGCCATAAAGGTACATAAAATAACTTAAGCTGAATTCTCCTCTTCACAAATTTTATGGTGTTTTTTGTCTTTAGATGATTTTATTCTTATGTAACATCCAGGTATTTCTGCATGCACTATTACATATTCTGAAGCCTATCTTTTAAACTTGAGAATAATTTTCATCAGCTTCACTGATCTTTCCAGTTTGTTTTTCACGTTAGTTCAGCACTTAAATAATACTTAGTGTTGAAGGAGTCATGTTTGACTTGCAATAAAAAAGCATTAAACTGGAACATTCAATATAAATAAATCTTAATGTTAAGGCTGATGAGAGAGAACAAAAAGCCAGGGACTTCATGAGGGCAGAAATGAGATTCCACAAAGCCATTGAAGACCTGAAAACTAAGGAACTACAAATACAGGATCATCATAAAAAGCACCAAGAGATGCAAATAAAGTAAGACATTGTTTCAGAGGTCTTAATCAAAATAAAGCAAAGAGACAAACAAATAAAGAAAAGTTTGCATGTCACACACTTTAAGTGTTTACCAAAATATTTTGTTTCATTGATTTTATAATTTTCATTTTGCATTTTAATTCAATTGACGTATAATTTTAATGAAGGGAGACAACCCATTGCTTACAAAGTGAGGTAGTCTGATAAATTCAAGTTGCACATTTTAAATTTTACAGGTTGAAAGAGTTTGCGAAGCTGTATGAGTTGATAAAGAACGAGAGGAATAAGTGTGTGAATCTGATACAGACGAGTACACAGAAGGCGGCGGAGATGAAGGAGAAGATCAAGATTCTACAGAATGAGATGGAAATTCTACGCACTGCCGTCATGCAAAAAGACAGGTAAGAAAACTCTATGACATAGATAAATCATAATTACTAATTAGTGTTTGACAGGCTTCGTTCAGGTCATTGTAATTATCCAGAAATTTGTATTCAATAAATCACTTTGAGATCAAATTAAAAACTTCCATTTGTTATTTTGAATCATGTTTCATTGTAGACTAAGCCAGAATAATATGGTTGAAATTAATATATCCTAATCCAGATATGAAATATTAATTGCTGAGTTTGTCCCAACAAGAACTGTTGACTATAAATACAAATGTAACAAAAAATGAATCCAATATTTCGTTTTTGTTAAACAGAGAGCTGCAGAAACACAGATTAAAACATATGAACAGTATTGTGATGAGAGACAGTTTGAGAAATGAAGTAGCTAAACAAACAAACATTTACAATGATATGAAGGCCACAGTGGAACAGCAGAAAATGGACTTAAATAAACTGAACAATATGATGAACGCGGGTGAGGAGGAGAGCACACGATTGAGAAACAAATACTCCAAAGAAGAACAGAAGAGAAACGACAGGTATGTTCTCAATAAGGCAAACTAGGTAATATTCAGCAAAAATTTAGATTGTCTAATATAATTTCGATTTAAGACAAATACTGCAAATTGACAGAAATGTTTTCAGGGTTGTGTCTCCTTTGCTTTAGGTCTGATAAACAAACCAATTTCCAAGAATTTAACTTTTCCCAGTTTGGTTTGTGTAAATTTTATCAACAACTACAAGTATGAGAGATTAGTGTGATACATTTTATGTGTCTTTTACTTCAGAGGTTTGAAGCTGATAGAAAGAGAAGAAGAAGTGTGCATATTCTACGAAAAAGTAAACATTGAAGGTAAGATTGGTGTCTGTCGATTTTACACGTAGGAACTACATGTACCATAACCAACACTCCTACTGTATTTCGAATTTACGTGTAGGAACTACATGTACCATAACCAACATTCCTCCTGTATGTCGATATTACATGTAGGAACTACATGTACCATAACCAACACTCCTCCTGTATGTCGATATTACATGTAGGAACTACATGTACCATAACCAACACTCCTCCTGTATGTCGATATTACACGTAGGAACTACATGTACCATAACCAACACTCCTCCTGTATGTCGATATTACACGTAGGAACTACATGTACCATAACCAACACTCCTCCTGTATGTCGCTATTACACGTAGGAACTACATGTACCATAACCAACACTCCTCCTGTATGTCGATATTACACGTAGGAACTACATGTACCATAACCAACACTCCTCCTGTATGTCAATATTACACGTAGGAACTACATGTACCATAACCAACACTCCTCCTGTATGTCGATATTACACGTAGGAACTACATGTACCATAACCAACACTCCTCCTGTATGTCGATATTACACGTAGGAACTACATGTACCATAACCAACACTCCTCCTGTATGTCGATATTACACTTAGGAACTACATGTACCATAACCAACACTCCTCCTGTATGTCGATATTACACGTAGGAACTACATGTACCATAACCAACACTCCTCCTGTATAATAATCTTCAGCTTTTGATAGAAAATATACCTAGGACAGTTTTATTCTGCAAACGTTTTCTTCCTGCTTATTTTTATTTTTCGAAATTTTTCTTGATTTTTGTTTGAATTAAAAAAATGCATTACATGTACAAAGGTTTGAAGGCAGTGTTCTGTAATTATGATTGATCATCTTAGTTTTCTTCTTTTAAACTTCCAGAACAAATGATCAGGAACGGTAACGTGGAGCTGCAGGCGAAGGAAGAGGAGATTCGCTTCCTTAAGATGCAGCTGAATGAGGAGAAACGCTCCATAGAACTGTTAAGGAAAAACATGCCACACAAACATGCCCTGGAACAAGAACTTGTCACTCTGCAGATCCAGGTAGGTTCCTATTTATCTCATTCTACCCTCTCTCCATCCACCTTCCACCCAAACTTATCCATCCATTGCAAATAAGTGTTATCTGCTTTTAGTCGGATAGATTTTTCTTTTTCAAAGTTTTTCTTTCCTGTTAATTAACTGAAATTTTTTTCAAAATTAATCAATATTTTAGTTGCAATTATTAGGCAGCCCCAATTATAAAATTTCCATAAATACTAATCACAGACACAATTAAAGAGTAAAAGTTTGTTTTAAGTTCTGTAAGTAAAGATTCTTCTGAAGAATATTGGTAGTGTATTGTAAAAGAACGATTCCTACAGCAAAAGTAACAGTTTTGATAAAATTTTACTTAGACTCCCTTACCTGTGTTCAAACTAATCATTTTTGGACAAGACATAAAGAGCAATGTATATTGTTTGTGTATATAGCTACAACAGTGTCAGGACCGGATGTTGGACCTGGAAAAGGAACTGGAGAACCCATACGATGAGACGCGTGTCCGCTCACTGGAAGGCAAGGATCTGCCACCTGCCGAGTTACAAGACAAGATTGAAAACGTAATTGTTAACTCTAGCATTATTTATTTTGGTAACGCAGCTGTTATACTTGAATTGTTATTGTAAATCTATAAACTTGATTTGTCAGCCATTGGTCAATATATATTGTGAACTGTTTAAAAGGCAGGAATTTAATCCTGACATAGGATATATTACACAAATATTTTGTATGAACATTTGTGCCACAATGCATAAATGGTGGTAAGTCATGGTAATAATTCTCTGTAGCCATCTTGATGTTCGTTCTGTTTTTTCTGTACCTAAGTGTTAAGTCCGTGTCAACTGATGTCTGCTCTGTGATTTCAGTTGGAAATGAGACTTGCAGAGAAGGAGGAACTTTTGTTGGAGAAGGACTTGATATTTGAGCAGGTACAACGACTTGCAAGTCGAGTCAAGGTGAAGGCCGAGGACGGCAAAGATGATACACTTGGACTTGCCAAAAATGTAGGTTATCTTTGTTTACATCTTCTCAATTTTATACAAATGTTCTGACCATGAAAAACGATATATCTCAAAAACAACATGTAGATGGTTGAGTACAAAAAATACCTGAACAATGGATGAAAGTGCTGAAATAAGGAAAACTTTCCTATTATTAACCAAGAGCAATGTAGGGACAGACTTTTCCATTTTTCTTTATAACAAGAGTTTCCTATTGTTTCCTATTTCTGAATGTAATTGGTGATTTTAATTAGTTTTGTTTTCATTATTTGATAAGCTTTTGGATCTGTGAGGTCATCATATCCCTGATATTGGCTTTTTCTATGATAGTACAAGATACTTCAATGTGAATAGCCTTGTGAGTATGATAACTGGTACATTAAAGGCATATTTAGCTGGTGTGGATATAGACATCTTTTAATCCTTGCTTGATTTCCTTTCTCCAGGTGAATGCATTACAAGCGAAAATCAAGGATGCATACAGAAAGATGAGAGGCCTGGTGGCGGAGCTGTCTATGAACACAGCGACAGCCCTTCAGCTGCAGCAGAACCTGAAGGAGAAGGAAGCAGACCTGGAGCAGTGCTACATCAGAATGGAGAAGGGCGAGCCACCGTGCGATGAGTACGAACGTGACTGGCAGCGTCTGATGTCAATAGAAGACAGGATCTTGAGAGACAAGGAGGAGAATAGATTGGTTAGTATTGTATTGTATTTGTACTTATCAAATGAATTTTGGGAAAATATAAGGTATCTTTGATGGCAGCTTATTTTTGTTTTGTACTGCAGGGAATCAACAGTTTGTGCACTTTGAATAATTATGAAGTGTTAACTGATTGAGAAAAAAAATTATGTTGTAAGTAATCTTTTCTACAAGAAAATTTTGAATTCTTTACTCTGAAACTGAATCAAATTACTTTGATTGACAAACCTATAAATCTTGTTTCATTTCTTTCTTTTTGGTTTTTTATCCTCTGACTGTTTATCTTTGTCGTTCTACAGATTCAAGAGGAGGAAGAGCAGTACAAGATTGCAGGAGGGACAACCACTACGGCCGACCCCCGACCCAACGCATACATTCCTGATGACGACAGTGAACTTCCTATTCCCAGACCTTATGGCAGACATGCACCCTTCAAACCCACAGAGCCAGGATCTACAATGCGACACATTCGCAAACCTGTACCAAAACCCATTGAAATATAAACACATCTCCACCCTTATGCTTAAATTATTTCACAATGGTAGATTTCATATTCTCCCTCAAACACCTGAAAGTATGAACATCAGTAAATTTAAATGGTTTTTGCCTGATCTGTTATACTGATGCCTTCAGCTTTCAACTCACACAGAGATTCCCATTGAAGAAAACATGCCTGGCAGGAAGCAATGAAAGGTCTGAATCTAATACTAAGATACAAACTGCTAGGAGGACTGTGTTAAAAAAAAACAGAATTATATTGTGAGGAGGAGCTAGAATATTGATAATATGTTGGATCTACCAAAGCATTTTGTTTCATACGTGCATTCTAAGACAGAAATTACACAAAAAGGAGTGCTTTGCCAGTGCCTTGATACTGTGTCAGCATTGTTTGAGAGTGCTGTGCTGATCAGCACATAAAGTTTATCTGACCATAAGGTCGTAGTGCTCCGAGGAATATCTTTACATAATCTTTATTCTTGTGATATGTATTTAATCTAGCATTTCATTTGGAAAATTCAAAGGGTTGTTGACAATTCTTGGATACGACTTCATTAAAACGTTTCTTAGTTCCTAAGCAAATAATGAGGAAAACATTAATCTGTGATATGGTTAAGTAGGCAAGGCTTTTAAAAATGTATTTAAGTACCATTTCTTCATGTGATTCAGCCTCACTCATGCATTTGGAATTAGTCTGTTGTTGGCATAACTACAATGTTTAACAGATTCTTACCTATTTTCAATGTGAAAAAAAATTAACAAAAATGACAAAAAGACCCATTTAATGTTGAGATGAAAAAAACCCCAATTCATTATTAAAAAAATCATGAAAGAAGGCTAATTTTACTATAGAAATTATCTATTTGTTGTTTTCGGTTAACATGAAAACCTATTTACAAATTTTAAGTTAATTTTAATCGCATGAACACATGGTTGTTATTGAGTGATGAAGCAATGCAGAGGTTTCTGTGACGAATATCTGTGATATCTGTGAGAGTAAGAGAGAATGTTTAGCCCTTTATAGACAGAGTTGTTGCACCTGGGTGTTAAAGCAGACAGGCATTGATTTATTGTCTGATGTGTACTATTTAACATAATGTATACAGGTTATAATTAGCTTTATGGTGTAATAGTATTCTCCTGTTGTGTGGGGCTTAACGAGTGTGAATGTAAATATGTAAATATACACATGTATATATGTATAGTACCAGAGGACATTCCAGTATACTTCTGTGTATGTCTTTTCAAATGAAATAAAGAAAAGAAAAATATTTTGTGTTGACCAATTTTACTTTTTTTGCTATAAAATATTATCAAAAAGCATACACCCACATCGTCGGAAACCCAAGGTACACTTCTCTGACAAGGCAAACTTCAGAGAAGTGTACCAAGGGTTTCCGACGATGCAAACGTCAGAGAAGTGTACCAAGGGTTTCCGACGATGCAAACGTCAGAGAAGTGTACCGTGGGTTTCCGACGATCACAAACCCAGGAAAATATAGTCTCCACTTGGCTCTCGCCGAAAAACTTTATGTTTTTCATATACGTTGTAATTCCCTTACTCCATATGGCATCAAATTCAATTGGCCTTGAAGACATTTAAACAACCTAGTAAGTTGAGAAGCAATGCAAGGATATGTTATATTTACTATCAGGAAATGGAAACTTCACGATAGGAACATTGAAATTGTCACGTTTGTATAAACTGTCCCCTTTGGTCGTAGTTTAGAGTTGGAGGTAAGCAACTGATGTAGAAGAGATGCTTTGTCCTTTATTTCAAGTTCAGAAAGGTATATATATACGATCAACTAGGTCAATAAACGTCTTTTTGTGTGCAACGCATCGTTTATATAAAGGTGAAAAAAATCTGTCAAGGTTCTTGCTACCTGTTCTGATATGTTCCTCGACAAATTTAGTCTCGTATGAAAAAAAGAGTAGGACAATTTTTTCCAATAGGAATACCAACAGTCTACTGTTACATATTTCCTCAAACTCAACAAATATATTGTCAACTTTGTATTCAATATCATTCGTCCACCTCTCTTGGGAAAGAAAGCAATCATTATAAGAGACCGACACGTTCGTGTACAGTATAGGAAAATCAAAATTAAACATTCTTGAGGAAGAGGGTGTTCAGACTGGTTAAAAGATACAGAATATTTCTCGAAAAGGAAAAAAATCAGAGAATACCAAAACGTCAACCAAACCATAATCCGAACTCAAAATCGATTAAACTAGAGGCAAAATATGGAAAAGGAAAGATTTACACTCCGACCCCTTGTACAAGTACAAGAAAATAAGACAAGGTATTCCGGAAGAGTAAGCGTCTTCGGCTTTGATCATCGACGAAACCCACCATGGAAATCTTGGTCACATTCAAGTAAACATCAATCTTCAAAATGAGAACCAAGTCATCATTGTCGATCACAAAAAGTAATCAAACTCAAAAACGTCCATCCTCGTATCACACAAATAAAGATACAGAATATTTCTCAGTGAGATCAAGACGGCGAACATAAAACTTGCCCATAGTGTTCATCAACCTGCATCTCTCGAATCCCTGTGCTGTATGTTTGTTCGTCAACAGCTGACATCTATCATGAGATCAAGACGGTGGCCATGTCCCAGTTCTCACTTCGACATTTACATGGATGTAGTCGTTAGAATTACATGGTGGGTGATGTCGATGTAATCCACAGGGTTCTGACTCTCTGATCCGCTTACAATCTGATTAATATTGGGACGTATTATCGGATATTTATAGCCATCATTAAGCGGATCAGATAGTCGAAACCTTCGTACTAACGTCGACGAAACAGAAGACTCCTACTGTTCAGGAACACCTGGTCTGATCTTTTGTACTTTTTAAAAAGGGTATCCGTGTTAATCGTTCCTTTGTTTAAGTTTTGTCCCTAGTTAGATCAATTTTGATTTCGGATTGTAGTTTTGTTGACGTTTCGGTAGGTAGGTGTTCTCTGAATATTTCGCTACAATAATAAAACTTTATCCGATTTTGGCTCTTTACGTTCTTCTTCTTTGGGTATACAGCCATACCATCAATGCATTGATGATAACATGCTGTGCGTTGTAACACAGTCTTTAATTGGTAGTTATATATGCTCATAAGTATATCAATGCATGCATTTGTTTGTTTTTATTCCAAAAGAATGTTCGACGTTTTAACCTTCTTATCAACGGATGATTGTTCGAGTTGTCCCCCATTAGGCTACACAAACCATGTTTGATCTTGTAAACATGCATCAACCAAACTGACGCAATACAAATGTATAGGTTTTTCGTTGTTAATAAAGAGTTTGTCTTGTGATGCAAAACAGTATTTGTGATGCAAAACAGTATAAATATGAATACATGTATGTACACCCGTATGTTTCCAACATTGGACAAGAACACTGTTATTTAACCTTGAAAGAAATAGCACTTAATTAGTCCTTATATTCCGAAACAGAAAAAAAAAAGCATTTTTAAGTAAAAACCAAAATGTTGGATAAATAAAAAGCTTTCAGAAACTGAATAATATATATGTTAGGTGTTATGTTAATTTATCCAAAATCGCCGTTTATGTACAATCAGTACATGTTATACTAAGTAGATAGAGCAGCAAATAAAACAATTATATTGGTTAACTGTAATTATAATAACAGGTGCTTTAATTGAGGATAGAAAACTTCATATCTAAGCAATAATTTTGCAAACGTTGTGGTGGCAAATGCTAAGTTTTTGAAAAGTACGAAAACAAATCAGGATCTTGAACTAACTTTAGCCTCAAGGTGATACGTCGATGTGTATACCATATTTTCCACACCCTATATCAAATAAAAGACGCACTGCACATTTTAATACACCCCGCAGAGTATAAAACAAGGAAAAAGTGTAGCAGTGAATATGCATTTATGTAAGTGTTCTGGAATAAGTAACTTGGTCAATTTCTACTGAAAATATTATATAAAAAGGAAATTATGGAGGATACAAAACATTTTTCACTTGAAAAGGAATTTGTTTTTGCGCATGTAATATAAGACTAAGATAGGTAAATATTGTGTTTTCTCTCATTTTTAGGTGTGTAATACTGGCCTGTCTAGGGCAATACACCTATGATCGCTGTGGCTTTCTCTCATTTCTAGGTGTGTAATACTGGCCTGTCTAGGGCAATACACCTATGATCGCTGTGGCTTTCTCTCATTCCTAGGTGTGTAATACTGGCCTGTCTAGGGCAATACACCTATGATTGCTGTGGCTTTCTCTCATTTCTAGGTGTGTAATACTGGCCTGTCTAGGGCAATACACCTATGATCGCTGTGGCTTTCTCTCATTTCTAGGTGTGTAATACTGGCCTGTCTAGGGCAATACACCTATGATTGCTGTGGCTTTCTCTCATTTCTAGGTGTGTAATACTGGCCTGTCTAGGGCAATACACCTATGATCGCTGTGGCTTTCCTCTCATTCCTAGGTGTGTAATACTGGCCTGTCTAGGGCAATACACCTATGATCGATGTGGTTTTCTCTCATTTCTAGGTGTGTAATACTGGCCTGTCTAGGGCAATACACCTATGATCGCTGTGGTTGTATTACACACCTACCCATGCAATACAGCCACGGCGTGACGTCACAATGGCGCAACAATGATGTGACGTCACGAGTTCGGTAAAATCTGATGCCGAAAAGAGAAAAATGGCGACGTGTTGAAATCAAAACCTTTCAAGATATTTTAACCGTGTACATTAGAAAGCTGAGATTATTTTTACTGTGCAAACTATGTTTGCAAATATGGGGTATGCTTAATCTTGCTGTATCATTTGTTTTCGTCAAAAAAGCTCAAGGGAAAAGTTAATATTTTCAATATGGTGACCAATCAAAAGTATTTTCATGGTATTTGAGCTTATTCAGGTAGTTGAAATGAGAGAAAAATACTCGGCAGAGCCTCGGGTTTTACCAAATTTGAAAACCCCTCGGGTTGAATTTCCTTATCTTACACCCCTGGACATGAAAGAGTCTTATAATATATCAGGTCTCAGGGTATATATAGCCTAATTTGAATATAATATAATTAAGTGTTTTTATTCCATGTACAATGTTTTTGCTCTCTCAATTCCTTTTAACAGTTCTTAGTTTTGAAGATCAGTATTTTATTTGGAAATTATCTGATTTCAGAATACATTATGTAAGTAGTGTTTTTTATTAGGAATTTGTATTTATTGTGGTAGAAGTGTTAAATGCTTACTGTGAGCGTCTAAATAGAAGTACCGCTGTATACTACTTACCAGGGAGATGTTGGATGATTGCTTAGGCAATACAAGATGACGAAACACACCGCAGTTGCTTGAGTTTCTGTCGGTTAATGGGAAAAAAATATATAAGGAGCCGCCCATTACTAATAATGTTTTCTTTATATATATATAACATGCACATAAACATGTTGCACCTTGTAAATTTAGTAATAGATACAGTATGCCGAAACAATGAATTAAACTGCATCATAAACCTGTTACGTCCTCCTAAGACTCTTCAGTGATGCTAGGGGCCAAAAGGAGGGAATCGAAATTTTCTTAACTAATGTAGAAGCAGGAAGGTCCGATGTGTAAAACCCTTCATTCATGAACTTAGAATAGATAAATTCGTTTAATTACACATCGTGTACTACGAAAGAAATATAAGCACTGATAACAATTTGTGAATTGCATTGAGATCACATACACATTATGTTGTCATAAAGCCATATGTAAAGCCTTGAATTTATTATTATTAATATCATCATTTTATCATCATTATTTTCATTTCAAAATATTACAATGCAGAAATAATACTATTTCGGTTTTAAAAGTCATTTTGAAAATAGAACATCATATCTATAATTTACCGTACCCCTGTATATTTTGGTACTCGCTTAAACCCACTTTCTGTCGAACATTAACTTAATGTTTTCACGTGTAATACAGCAGGACATCCGAGAACAAAGTAAGAAGGTGAAAAACTGAATATACCGGGGCCAAAAAAGGATATCGTTTTACAAGTATATCATTCAACTGTATTTATCACCAGTCACCCATGTTCGTCAAAATAACACTTTAGGGGTGATGTTTTACCGAAAACGTTTCGTTATACTGGAAGTAAAATGTGAAGCCGAAAAAATCGAGAGATGCAGGTTGATGAAAAGTTTTATACCGATAGTCGCCATATTGGTCTCATTGAGAGATATTTTGTATCCATTTATGTTTCCATGTATGATGATGAAAGTTTTAAAATATGCTAATTAGTATGTAACATACTTTCTCATTTTGAGGACTTGACATTACATTGGGTGTCAGGTGTCGTCGATGAAGCTGAATATGCTTACTGTTCTGGAACACCCGGTTTATCATCTTGTATTTTATTTAAGAGATTTCATGTAAATCTTTCTTGGGTTCATATTTTGCCCTTAATTAATCGACTTTGAGTTCGTATAATGATTTTGTTGACCCTTCGGTGATCTCTTTAAAAATCGTTTGTATATTTCATGTGCTACTTATATCACTGCCCTCATACCTCCATATCTTCTTTGAGTCCGAATAAGAGACTGATAAGACCCATATGTCTAGCTCAAATGTTGGTAGGATTACATTTCTAGTGATTGGCACGCAAACAGAATTTACAGCATCTGCGTATGCTGTGATAAAGTTGATGAAACCAGAAATTAGAACATCGTCCTATTTGAAATAAAAAACCATCCAAATTCGCCATTTGACTAGCATTGAAAGTTGATAGATTTTGTTGATAAATGAAAGCTACATTGGCCATGACTTTACAAAACAATGACCATAAACTGATGTTGCTATTGCGATTATTAGTTTTGGTATTTTCTATCTTTAAAAAAGGCAACGAATGCTGACAAGAGAACATTTTCAGAGATACTTATTTTACATTTCATGTCCGATTGCTTTATTTCCTGAGCACAATTGCTAGTCTTAGGGGTTTAAACAGTCTTAAACAGCATCATTCTCAATCACAAAAAAGGCATACATGTACTAATGAGCTGATTCAAAAATACAGATTGTTTCTCAATGAAACCAAGATGGCGACCGTTATATTTGTTCAGTCTTCATCAACCAGTATCTTTCAAATTCCTGTGTATAAGTGTATTTGCCAACCGCTAACATCTATAAATAAAACCCATAAGTTTGTTCGTCAGAAGCCGACATCTAAACATTAAACACAAAGTTCCTGTTTCGGAACAATTATCATTCATTATAACGCAACAATGAAAATACCGGTGAAGAACATTGACGCTATGATCAAAAAGATGTCTAGGCTGTTATCCACAGGAGTGTGATCGGAAAATGTTACCGACTCATATGTTCCAGAAAAAGAGCAATCCTACAATATTATGTTTTCAAAGTAAAAATGGATTCTGTTGTAGTTAACGCTGTATACAATGGGGAAGGATGACACCAAAGCCCAATGTTCAGGAATATCAAATAAATACAATATTAATATCAATACTTAATATTTTGCGACCTTGAATAAAAAGTCATGAAGCGTGAAGTGTCTATAAAAATCAGAGAATACCGAAGCGTCAAAAAAAAAACCCAACATAATACAACTTCATCCCAGTATTGCTATGGTTCCACTGAAGAGCATGGACATACTGAAGGAGTAGTCATTCTAAGGTCATCTTTATTAAATTGTTGCAATGTTTGCTTATAATTGAAATCTTTGGAACAATAGGTAGAGTATAGCTGTAGGAAATAAAAGGAGTACTCTTATATTGGAAGTACGATGGTATGTTCGCTCAAAAATATTTTGGTGCAAGATATTTTATTATTGCTGATGTTGATGGCATCAATCCCCTTCTTGAAAACTTCGACTTTCATGGAAAGTTGAGTCCATGATGTATCATGGCTATCCGTTCGAACTTAAAAGTCGAATTTTCTTTCAATAACTTTATGGAGCCTCGACGCTAGTTTCCACAGGTCTTCCGGAACATGTTTTGTTTAAGTGGTTTGCAGACTTTGTAATGCAGCCCTGGAAAGTGAATACAACATCGTCCTGACATGGTGAACATCTAATGATCCTTTAAAGTAATGGCAACGCTTGGTTAGAGGGCGTCGAAGATGTTGTAGTAAATTGAGCCAGATCAATATTTTCAGATTCAATTTAAGTTTAAAGAGGTATTAAAGTCCTCCTTTAATTACAGCTAATGTTTTTATAGCAATCTTTAAAGTCGTTCGGGATATTTTTCATTAAATCAGTAGCAATCAAACCGGTCTTAACTGAACCCAGTTACATATGTAAATAGCCTAAATATAGATCTAAGTTTCGTTTCAGAAAATCATTTCTGTGATATCCAGTTCTGATTTAATGGAACTAGGAACAAGACCCCAGTTCCGAGTTGTAGATACACGATTCCTCCTGCCATTCCCAATTGTTACGCGGTAAAGACCACATTTTAAGGTGTATTATAACACCAAATATAACTACATGATATAATAGTTGAATTGAAGCTATGACTACACCAGCCTCCACAAAGGAATTTGGTTATTGCGAACCATGTCCTACAAAGTTCAGTTTAGGTACTAGTCTACAGCAAATAGACTATCTAATATATATATATATTCCAAGTACCGTTATTGGACGTAACAAGATTCCAGAGTCTATTACCTTCCGTACTTCGTATGTATTAAAGCACTAGTTATATCTAACCTTTCATTTAAGCAAAAAGACTGGAAGCTTGATAAATGTCTAGCTGTTTTTGAAGATGAATAACCATTTATGTCATTATCTTCAAAAAACGGTTGATTTACACACGAGGTCATGAAGTACCGTTACAACTCCTACATAGTCTAACGTCATATAGTGAGCTAACAAAGCATACTCTTCGGTCATTGTTGCTTATCATCTGCCGACGGGAGCGACATACGTAAATGATCGTACCACGGGCTGCAATCATTTATCACTGTGTTTACACGTTAGATGTATTGTTTTGCTGTATACTGTCAATTGAAATTTACATGAAATAAAAACATGTATGTTTTAATAGCCTACGGTAAAATTCTATAGCCTGGCTCTGATCGATATTGATGTCGCTGGTTTACCTTCTGTGTAGAATACTGGCTGGGTTATGCCAGGCTTGTATCGATTCCCAGGTATCCACCTTGGTTTATAAATTACTCATTTGCCTTCAGATCTATAACTCGATCCCCGCTCTGGGCAAGGCACAATATATATATCTATAACGGCCCGCCGTTAATGATGATGTTGCTAAGAGCTACAGCTACAGAGGTAAAACCGGAAGTGGATTCAGCGTGACAGAGTTACAGGTATTTATGTGTTATTTTATACTTATTCTTGCTTCTGCTATATGACTATTATTTGATAGTCTATAACATTTGTTAGAATCATTTATCTTGAACTCCTTAAAGCTTTTTAAACAAATAATAGGATACTTGATCCTTGTTCGTACCAATGTTGGCTTTCTTTATGTCTGTTGAGCGCCATTGTCGATCAATGAATGCAGACGGTACAGTAGTCGTTTTGAAAACATGGCCTATTAGCCGAATATAAGCTGTCAGTGCTGTGGTATTCGAAGAATCAAGGTTTGTTTATTTATCCGATGGAAATGTTCACTGTTGTTTATTGTTCAATGTTCAATGCTTATTTTTGCTGTTAGGGTTGATTTACATATTTCTGAAAGATAATTTATCAATTTACCTACAGTTGTGGATGCTTTTTATTTTTCACGAAAGATTTCATTTTTTTCTCCTAAAGTACAATGTGATTCTTTAATTACTTTATTCAGGCCATGAAAGGGTTTATCGTTATAGTTGCTGTAGTGTACAGTGATGGAGATTTGAAAAGGAGGAATATAAGTCTTGGTATCAAGTGATTATTATACCCTCATTATTCAGCGATAGAAAAGGATATTCTGTCAGTAGAAGGGTTATTTGTAATAACAAAAATATGTTCTGTCAGTAGACGGGTTGCCTGTATAATACAGTTATACAGCGACAGAAAACGATATTATGTAAGTAAAAGAATTATCATCATAATAACACTATATAGCGAGAAATAAAACGACATTCTGTCAAAAAAAGGATAAGATGTTATAATATAGCTATACAGCGACAAAAAAGGAATTTTGTCAGTAAAAGAATGATCAGTGTTATAACACTATATAGCGATAAACAAAAGTATATTCTGTCAAAAGGATGATGATCTGTTATGATATAGCTAAATAGTGACAAAAAAGGATGTTCTGTCAGTAAAAGAATAATCAGTATTATAACACTATATAGCGATAAACAAAAGTATATTCTGTCAAAATCTGTTATGATATAGCTAAATATCGGCAAAAATGATATTCGTCAGTAGAATGACGATCTGTTATGATATAGCTAAATAGTGACAAAAAAATATTCGTCAGTAAAAAGATTATCTGTGCTATAAACTTACAAAACAAAATCTGTTATGATACGACTATGATGCTACAAAACATTTTGTTCTGAATATATGTTTTCATTGAAATAGAAAAATATGGTGTTGAAGCATTCTATATAGATCCAATTATTGCCATATTATATCATTCAATAGGACTCTGCTCTTTATGCCTTCTGTATTCTCGCTGAAACATTATCAACCAACACCAGTACTATCAGAGTACTGTAATGTCATCAAAGAACCAACGATTGATCAGTGTTCTTGTCTAAATGTTCAGCTAATAATACATATAACTACATGATCTTAATGTGACTGAACTAGACATCTGAAAAATAAGAAACATTATCATATAACAAAGTAACTGTGGGCGATATCATGAGAATCGATCCTAGTCCGTTCATGAATTATTTGTAATGATACATTAAACCACTAAAATGAGTGAAATATTGATCGGGATATTGATAGTTGTCATTGTCCGTATGTAACGCCAGCTCCCTCATTGTTTTAGCTCAGTGTACAACACGTGTCACCTTACCACAGACAGTGGTTTTATTTCCATAATGCACTTTGTGTGGTAGTGATCTATCAACGCTGTTTAATTAATTCGCACTCACTAGCTGTTGTGATTTAGTCAAATCCACTACTCGTTTCTATCACTTTACACTGACAGACATGGTATTGGGGGCTGACAATGGCCTTCCAGGGACAGTACGGAGTAGGGCTGCTGACTCTGGCCTTCCAGGGACAGTACGGAGTAGGGCTGCCGACTCTGGCCTTCCAGGGACAGTACGGAGAACGGCCGGCCTGGCAAACACAGCCACCATTCTGAGGACCAGCATTACAACATTGATCGTCGTATTGCTGCAGTGTTGTGGTGTTGTTGAAGGTAAGACCACGTTTATATATTACATCTACCTGACGTGCGGTGTATGGGATTTATAAAAAAAATAAACTATTGTTTTTATATCAGTTGCTTTATATCAGTGGGTTATTTCGGTGCAGGTTTACTGGCTGAATTAAGTGGCCTCTGTACTTGACGAGTAGTTAAATGTTAGACTTTCCGAAGTAAAAGTAGAACCGGAGATGAGATATATATATTATCATTCTGTTTTCAATGCGTGAAAAAATTCTAATATAGAAAGACAAAACATGATGCACACGTGGCATTTTAACTTACATGTTATGTTCTTCGATGTAACCAGGTGGTAATCGACTGGTTGCCCTGGACAACCACACTTGTCAGTTCTTAGTCTATGACATCAGTATCCAGACATCATACTCGGTATCCTGGGATGGACGAGTTCTTCCTAAAAACTGTCGCCTTGGTTTCCGGGTACCAAACATCAATTACTACCAAATCTGTGTCTCGGCCGCCAAGTATGACGTCAGAGATTGTGGCTTCAACATGCAGTACTTTCATGGACTTTCAACACAACCGAACAGAGTAAGTCGTGTAATTAAGGATGGTTTAAAATATTAATCAATTATTACTGTGTAGGTATTGATTCATTAAGTTCAAATGAAACATCGATAACTATTCTAGGAATTGACAGTCTTACTGGGACGAATGCATACCATATTGTTGGAAAATGCCGTTAACTGAGATTAACTTCAATTATGTTTAGTAATATAAATTAATTAATAGTTGTTCTATTATTACTTTGGTAACATATTTTTTATAACAACACATTCACAACAATCAACTCTTCCTGTTCGTCCTACAAAGAACTACACGTACATATACTAAAGCATAAACGATAATATGAGATTATTTGTGAGAGAAGATAGTTAGCAAGACGAATGCTAAGAAATGTAGGACGGGGACCCGGGGCCCGGAAACAGAATATTAAGATTAATGTATGTCTTGGATAATAGCTGTCTTGGAGCATACTTTGTGAGAAAAACAAAACAAAACAAAACAAAAGCTAGAATGAAATGTTTGAATTCCTGGTTGGCTATATCTACTTTGAATGTCCAACGGACTGTTGACATTCAATTGGGAACAAACTGTGCCCCTCTCTTGGCTTACTTTTAGTTTTGTTCTCATACGAAGCTGAATTTGTCGAGGGGCTACATCAGCTTCTTTCCTCGATCTTACTTACACCATGACCACGCGGGCAGCTTACTACTAAGCTGTATGATAAATGTAATGATTTCGATTTTACGATCTCGAAGTTTCCATTTCTTGAAAGTGACACTCACTTTGAGGTCATGACATTTACTTGGATCTGACCTACAATTACGGATGTCATCGATGGAGCTGAAAATGCTAACTCTTATGGAACACCAGGTCTCATTCTCTTGTAGTTTTACAAGAGTTTTCGCGTCAATATTTCCTTGTTCATATCTTTTCCCTAGCTTAATCGATTTTGAGTTAGGATTATGGTTTTATAGAGTTTTAGTATTCTCTGATCTATTTTCTTTGCATTGCATAAATTTACAATTTTATCCATGCAATACGGTTAACATATAAATTCTAAGGAGTTTGTAGTTGCTGCCTTATCATGCGCTGACTACTAGCCCTATACCACCTAGCTAATACCAGCTAATATGTATTTTGTTCTGTTGGTAGTGGGACCGTGCTTCGAACGATATCTTTTTAGTATTTTCTCACTTAAATGCTACCACACAGATACTGTTACATCCATCCATACCATTTTACACTTCTACTTGGTTTTTTGGGTTGTTTGTGCCAGGAGTAAAAACACATTTCTGTTAATATTACATCTTCTAATACTAAACCATGTAATAGTATGCTAATATATTTTTTTCAGAACTACACATGTTCAACGCCACCAGTCCGATACTGTGTCAACTCCACCCGCTATTTCAACCTCCACTTCACGGCAAAGCATACGTCAGTGTCTCATGTCACCATCGATATCATAGCCAAGGCCAGGCAAAAACAAAGTACGTTTTACTTATATCAAAAATTATAGCCAAGACCAGGCCAAAACAAAGTATGTTTTACTTTTATACATCACAAATCACAGTCAAATAGCGGTAACTTACTTCATAAATTATAGCCAAATACTTGCCTCACAAATAATAGACAAATAATAGTTAGTTATATCACAATGCATAGCCCCGGTCATGCAAAAAACACCTATACTCTTTTCACATGCTCTCGTATATTCTAAATAGGCAAAATCAAAAACGTTTGAGCGTTTTCATAAATGAGGGTCAGCCACATGCTATTATTTGAAATGTTGACATATAAAAAGCAGGTCTCAAGGTTAATATGATTTTTTAAATGCTATTCTCAAAGACATTACTCATTACCAAAGTACATTTAAACAGTGACCAAGCGATCAGCAAAATACGATTCACAACTCGTCAATTATGAAGTAAAACCTATGTGGAGCTGAGTGAATTAAGACTGTGTTTTTCTAGCTTAAATATTCTGTTAAAGAAAATGATAAATTTCAATTATTTAGGTCAAAGGTCCAGCTCAATGATGGAAGTTCTTGTGGGCGGTCTAGCTAGTATCCTGTTTGTCGGATTCTCCTGTTTCGTGTTCGGTGCTCGAAGCAAAAACCCTTGTCTGTGCTTACGGAAACTATTCGGTAAGGTGGATGCATGTCGTCCATGTGTTACCCGCATGGAGTCAAGTGGGTGTGTTCCTCCCCAACCGGAAGCTCCGTCATCCAACAGAATACCACGTGGGGAATGTTGCTCTCATTCGGCTTGCTGTATTCTTCTTGGTTGTGCAATAACTGGAAACGTCGAACGAACGCAAGGGCAGACTGCAGGCACCACAAATGGCCGTACAGATCATCTCCCAGACCAGTCAGATCAGGACCAGCCACCGCGTAAGTAAACATGTCAACACAGTTTCATTAACAAATAGCCATTTTGGCTTGCATTATGTATCTATACAGAAGGTTGCGAAAAGCAATGTTCGGTCTTCTTAAGTTTCAAACATATAAAATAATATGAATTATTGATTCCTGTAATAGCACATTAGAATATATTGGTAGACAAAATAATGCACATCAAACACAAGCAAGATTAGAGCAACTATACCTTTATCGTAAGGGAGAGGTTGTTGAGCGATAATGACATTCCTGAAACTAGTATTTTTTCGTATGCCTGAGACAACGTTGGAGTTGTGACCCATTGACATGATAGATATAGATAGTAACACTACATTCAGACAACGTTGGAGTTGTGATCCATTAACATGATAGATATTAACTCTACATTCAGACAACGTTGGAGTTGTGATCCATTAACATTATAGATAGTAACTCTACATTCAGACAACGTTGGAGTTGTGATCCATTAACATGATAGATAGTAACCCTACATTCAGACAACGTTGGAGTTGTGACCCATTGACATGATAGATAGTAACTTTACATTCAGACAACGTTGGAGTTGTGACCCATTGACATGATAGATAGTAACTCTAAACTACGCTAGCGCTGACTTCTTGTTGACATACACCGTACACACCTCTGTGGAGACAAACTTCAAACTGTTTAAATGGCGATTAAATTGTTTCGGGGTATCAGTGAAATATGTAAGAGAATGGGTGTGGTTCAATGTCTATCTGAGTATACCTCTAAACAAACCTATATAATAAACATATCCCGGCTATTGATATCCCATCCTATCCTGTTCGTGCGATGATATGATCATGACTATATTTCTAGCTATAATATATCTATGTCTACCAGTTAGATGAAATTTGTGACAAAATTAGGTTTTTCTCGATATGAGGGAAATATCATACCTGATTCAGCAGACGGTAAATGAAATATTCAGCATTGTCAAGTATTTTGGTAAGCCACTGTCTGCATAAGGTGGTGGCGGTTTGTGAACGTGGCTGTTGTGTTGGCGGGTAGTTTTGTGTAAGGCGTGCATGTTTGGGGGTTGGAAGTTATCGGGGGAGTTATGTGGCTGGGATATTGTTTGATCGGGGGAGTGTGTGATCGAGGGAATTGTGGGATCGAGGGAATTGTGTGATCGGGGGAATTGTGTGATCGAGGGAATTGTGTGATCGGGGGAATTGTGTGATCGGGGGAATTGTGTGATCGGGGGAGTGTGTGATCGAGGGAATTGTGTGATCGAGGGAATTGTGTGATCGAGGGAATTGTGTGATCGAGGGAATTGTGTGATCGAGGGAATTGTGTGATCGAGGGAATGGTGTGATCGGGGGAATTGTGTGATCGAGGGAATTGTGTGATCGAGGGAATTATGTGATCGGGGGAATTGTGTGATCGAGGGAATTGTGTGATCGGGGAGTGTGCGATCGAGGTAATTGTGTGATAGGGAGAATTGTGTGGATGGGGAGAATTGTGTGGATGGGGAGAATTGTATGGATGGGGAGAATTGTGTGGATGGGGTGTTGTGTAATCGAGAGAGTTGTATGGATACGGTGTTTGGGTGATGTACAGGACTCCGTCGGGTAGGGGAGTTTAGTTAGTAATTGATCGTTGTGTTTTGTTTTTTTTTGTCATTTTTAGCAGCTTAGTTCATTTAAGGCTTGTTTGCTTATGAGTAGTTTTAGCGCACGTGTGTTTATGTCTGCTGGAATCGATATTTTGATGTATCTCTTCTTACGAATTACCCTAAATTCTGAGCTACATTGTACATAGCCACTGACACACTCAGCACTTCAGCATAGAGGTTGGGGAGGTTTATGGATGGGATTATTATAATTTCTTTTTCCCCGCACAGTTGTTATTTTTGTGGTTTTACGAGAGTCTCCATGTAAATCTTGCTTTTGTTTCTATTTTGAGTTCGGATTATGGTTTTGTTGACGCTTTGAAATTTTCTGATTTATTTTATTTTTTTTTAAGCTTTGTCATATGAAATTCAAATGTATTTTTTCTTCTTAATACTATACAATTATAGCCTTTTGAGTTCGGTCGATACATGGTTTTATCGACCGGAGAAAAAATATTGACCGAGGTTTTCTCAGGTCGATAAAACCATGTATCGACCGAAATCAAAAAGCAATAATAGTTTTATGATAAATTTATATTTTTTATTTGACTACAAAAGAAAGATTTTTTCAACGACATTGTATCAAATCCTCAAACAATATTATAACAATACAATATTAAGTACTTCCTGAACAATATAACAGCTGTTGATGTTTTCCGTTTGATATTGTTAGACTCCACGCCGTTGACTATAGCATCTTTTGGATTATTTGTAAGAACGGCGAACCTACCGTCTGCCATTACTGTTTTTGTTGTCAAGCAGTGCCAAGGTCTTCTTGGCGTTAGGTCATATTTCTATTTTAAGAAACACCCAGTCAACCAGCTTTTGTAACCAACTTTTTTTGCACGACTGGTCAATATGACGTTTTATCGGGAATCACGTGGCGCTATCTTAGTCAATCTGAAAGCGTAAAAAACATCAATGTATAATAATAGTATATTAAATGCGACTGACAAGAATACGCACATATATGGTACATATGTAAAGGGCGATATTAAGAATAAATATTTTATTTTGTTATATTTCAGCCTATAACTCTCTAGCAACAGACGGGAGGAGTGACCCATCCGAAATTATCCAACCACCACCAATATGGATTCAGATGTCCCCGCCCCCTTACGAAGCACCGCCCCCTGCCTACGAGGATATTATTAAGTGATAATAAACACCTTTGTTATAAGTGTTTCGAAGTAAGCATGGACCTTGCACATATTGTTAGCATGGTTACCGAGCTCTGATCACCAGATTTCATATTAAAACCAACAAGTACTCATTTACATAAAAATGTATATTAATGACATCAATATGAACAACTGATCAAACCTTAATTAAACCAAAGATTCTTAATGAACCAGGCTTGTTAGAAACCAGCAATGAGTGACAAGACTGAAATTTGGGGGACGACTCGGCATTTTAATAGCAATTAATGAATTAGACGTCTCGGTATGATCAATGTGAGAGAGTAAGTAGCTTGTATAATTTTACACCGGGCGAAATGTATCGCCAAAGTACATGTCGAGATTGCACATGCACGGTGTCAATAATGTAGTACAGACATTGCATTATCCATTACGTTTGTTTTATATGTTGATATCCATACCGCTCTTTCGTTGCTTTATATAAACCGTGGTCTTCAAAGTAAACGTAGCTTACATTTAGACAAGGAACGCAACCAAGTGTCTGCATAATTGGCAACAATTGTGTTGTCTATAATTTACTTAATAATGCGTAACCATTTTTGTTTTCAAAAATGTTTTCATCGTATAATACAATGACAATGAAGTTGAAAGTTGATTAACTTTAACCAAAAGCAATATTTCGTTCATGTTTTTATATGATCTTTTATCTTTTTATGGTTTTTTAAACACAACCCAAGCAATTACTCTTTTTATATTCATAGCATTGTCTGTTTTGATTGATATTAACCTATGACAGCTAGTAGATTAGATAAGATCGTCACAATTACATTTTGTTTGTGTATACGGTCTATAAACCGTATAGCATTTGGTTGATTGGGCTGCAGGGTTACAGTGTGAAATGTGATGTAAACCTGAGTTCTGTCGAAAACCTAACTTTTAGAATAAAAGAAACTTAATTTTGTTGAAATAGCAGAAAACAATTGGTTTGAACGATATCATTAATTTGGTAGTAAATACATACACTTATTTGTCAATGCCAAAAAGTAAAAGTACAAGAGAATAAGACCAGGTGTTCCGGAAGAGTGCTTCATCGACGACACCCGCCATGTAAATCTTTGTCACATCCAAGTAAACATCAATTTCTCAAAATGAGAACCGAATATCACTGTCAATCAAAACAAGTAAACACACTAATAGGCATGCTCAAAAACGTCCATTTTAATATCACTTAAAGATACAGAATATTTCTCAATGAGACAAAGATGGCGACCATAAAACTTGCCCATAGTTCTGATCAACCTGCATCTATCGAATCCTTGTATTATTAGTTTGTTTGTCAGCAGTCGACATCGATCACGAAAATCCCGATATTTAGAGCAAGCCCTAGAATATCGAATCAACTGCGACATGTAAACACCATAGGTTGGAGAAGCAGGGATGATACTATCAAGAAATGGAAAGTTAACGATCGGAAAATTGAAATAATCACGTTTATCGTATAGCTTAGTAGTAAGCTGTCCATGTTGGTCGTAGTTTAAGTAGAGATCGAGGTAAGCAGCTGATGTAGAAGAGTCTGTGGTGTCCTTTATTTCAAGTTCAGAAGTGTATATACGATCGACGTGGTCAGCAAACTTCTTGTTGTTTATAGAAAAAACATCGTCGATAGATCTAAAAGTGAAATTAAAAAAGATTTGGCAAGGTTTTTGTTACCTGTCCTGATTAGCTCTTCTACAAATTCAGTCTCGCATGGAAGCAAAAACAAGTCAGCTAAGAGAGTGGCACAGTTTGTTCCCATGGGAATGCCAACAGTCTGCTGGAAAATCTTTCCTCCGAACTCAACACAAACATTGTCGACCAGGAATTCAATCATACTTACTATATCTTCTTCAGCATATTTCCTCTTAGCTTTTGTCGTGTTTTTCACAAAGTATGATCCATGATATTTTGTTCGTTTTAGAACTAAAAAGGAGACTTGTAATTGGAGAAAAAGTCAGTAGTTGGTTGTAAAGGCAGTGTTTACTGTAAAAGTGGAATTGTTCGCGGTGTGAAAATTTTCGCTTACTTTACTGGCTTTAAATCTCCGTGAATATATCCACACGCGAAAATATTTAATGGCACTGAAACTCTACAGTGGTTAATAGTGTTATAGGTAAACAGTGCGAAAATTTCCACACTGCCGGTTGACTGAGCGAAAAATTCCACACGCGAATATATTGGTTTTTACAGTATACTACTTACACCACCTGCTGAGGTTGGACATAAACTCTATCATATATATGACTTAAGTCTATAAATGATTAAGTTTATTGCTTGTTTACAAGGTTTAATACCAAAACGTACCTTTTGTTGATAAATGTTGCTGATGGTTTGTTTATTGTAGATCTGTTTATGTTTACATATTGATATTATGATTTTAATAAAGTTATTTTTTGTAAGGCGTTATTTCGTTGATTATATATGTTGTGGTTACTCCAGTAAAATGTTTCAATTTCCTTCAAAGTAATTTTTATATCTCCATTAATATTCGACAATCGTACAGTTAAGTTGTTTTATTCCTTTACTTTCGTTTCTGGTTTAACGTACAGTACATTTAGTTAAGATAATGGAATTCTCGCCACCTTTGACCTTACTTGCTTCACACGTGAGCCCAGGAAGGACGAACAGCTGTATGGAGTGTTGTAATTAATTCGTATATTTAGAAACACGTATGTGTCAAACATTAATCTTGAATCTGACGTCATTCAAACAATTACTACGCCGTCCTTCGAAAAAAACAAACCTTTCTTTTTCGTAAAAAAAATCCTTTCAACCTTATACGTCTATCATAAGAGGTCTTATGATTGAATATACGTAACAGTAGCCCATTACGTAAATACATAAACGGTGTCACGCTCCGGTGATTGTTAGGCGTCAGACAAATGCTTTTCGTAACGGCTATGTAGACGACATCTTGTGGTATAAGGTTCATTGCAATTCAGTATAGTGGGTGTAAGTGTCTAGTATAACACCTTATAAGTTAAGTTTATTACCAGAACAGGATAATTTATCCTCTACTCTGGTCTCAAAACATACAATATATATATACATGATATTCCATATAATAAATATAGTATGTACATATCAATTAATATTTGTTTAGTTAAAGTTCCGTAATCTTACTAGTAAAACAGTTCATATTGATATATCAGCTCTATAATTATATATAGACTGTGAACGGTTCATATAATGCTAAAACATGACACAATATGTAGCCTATGCATATCACGAACAGCTACTCGTTAAACTATAGCATAAACCTTATATCTATATCTATACTATGATAAAATACACAAAAAAAACGAGACCTTAAACAAATTTTGATAATGAAAAACTTATGACGAATCTTAAAAATAATAAAAAAAAACCATATACACATAGTATTATTAAAAAGTAATCTGCTAAGACATATCATACAAAGCTTAACAATGAAAACTATATCACATAAAAAGCTTCTCCCTCACGACATTATACAAATCTTAATGAAAAATAGATCTCAAATAGTCACTCGCTAATAGTAAGACCTAATTTGAAAATTAACAATGATTCAAATACTGTATGTGAAAAAGTCACAAGCTTCGAAAACATATCATAAAAGTAACCCACTTAGACATCGTACAGATCTTCACAATGAAAACGAGTATCATAAAATGTCATTTCCTAAGAACATAAATCGAATCTTAACGGTGGCAATAATGTTACCAAGCCATCCGCTAAGACAGTATACGAAGCTTAACGGTGAAAAAAATATCTCAAATAGTCAACGCTAAAGCATTGTTTACGTCTTAACTATGAAAAAATTATCACAAAAAGTCAACATTTAATTTAAGGCATTATACAAAACTCAACAATGATAAATATATTTCAGATGGTCACTCGCTAAGACATCATGTCTATCCAAAAAAAAAAAAGTTTTCAAGTAATCCGCTGAAGAATTTAGCACAAAACATCTATCCTAGGACATTTTGACAGAACCATTGATTTTTTTGGTAAATTTGTTCTTATTTGCTTAAGGATCTTCTCTTGTGAAAAGTCGAAATTTTCTGACAACTAACTTTTATTCTTATATGCATTTTTGAAAAAGGGAGTTCATTGCATAGCAGAAAAAGCAAAAAGAAATATACGGTAGTGAGCTCGTTTTTGTGGTATGCTCGGTCAAAGATACCAAAATGAGCAAAACATGTGAATTATGTGGAAAATGCTGTTTTGGCCAATTGCAGGACAATTTCATTCAATATCTTCCAGATTTGTGATCAGATATGTATGAATGTTTGCAGAATTGACAAAAACTGTATTTTCTTATTAATAACGGAAGAATAAAGTCTTTAAATTATTTTTTTAGCTCAAAAAATAAATATTACTTACCCCTACCCCTTATTTTTGAATGAGAAAATACTCCATTTTTCCTCAGTTTTTGCAGATTTGATGCTTTATAAAAAAAATCCTAGCGACTAACTTTTTCAGATATTTGGCAGAACAAAAGTAAATGGGTTTCTCATTATAAAGCAGTCTTATAAAAACTGGGGGGTAGCGTGCTTGTTTTTTTTTTTTCCATTATCAAATGTGTTATTTTTCATTATTCTTGAGTCAAAAATTAAAATCGCTTCATTTACACAAAATTTCTTTAAAAAATAACCAAAATGTAAAGCAATATCTTTTTTGCATAATAGTTGCTTTATAATGAATATAAAGAAGTTGTACAGCAAAAATGAACTTGCTGTATTGAAAAATGGCGACACACTGCCGCTTTAAATGATCAATCAAGCACAAAAATCTCGAAATTTTGGCCATTTCTGAAGGGGAAGAAATACACAGATATACTAATTTTCAAAATGGCCGCCATAATGGTCATTTTTTAAAATTCATCTAAAAAACGTTCTAAAAATAACAAACATCTAATTTTTTGCTACATTTTTGAGATGCATATTTCCTATCGAAATTGATTATAAATTGTGAGATGTTACAAAAATATCTCAAGTGAGATCAAAACGAGATTTGAACGTTCAAGTCTCGTTTATGTCTTACTTAAAGATTTTATGTTATATTGAAGAAAGTATGATCAATTTTAATAGCATATATGCATCTGAAAAGTTTGTCAAAAATATAAGTGTCTGTTGCTTGTAGAACTTTTTTTACGTGAATTTTAGAAAATTTCTAATTTGGCGGCCATTTTGAATATGCGTATTTCTGTCTATTTTATGCACTTTCCGAATGGGCAAAATTTTACCATTTTGATGCTAGATTGATCTCTTAAATATATCAGTGTTTAGCCATTTTTAATTATAGGAAGCTAATTTTTGCTATACAACTTTATAATGTTCAACGTTATAGAAATATTATGCTACAAAGTAGATAATTATACAATTTTGGGTTTTTTTCATATATTTAGTGTAACTGAAGCAGTTATTATCTTTAAACCCGAAACTGTGATAAATAACACAAATAATAAAGGGACAAAAAAATTAAGCACACTAACCCCCCATTTTTATGATGGTTTTAGAAAGAGAAACCCATTTTCTTTTCATACCCAAAATATTAAAAAAAAGTTTGATATCAGAACTTTTTTTATTAAGCGTTAAATCTGCAAAAATTGGGGGGGGAAATGAGGATTTTCTCGTTAAAAAATAAGGGGTAGGGGTAACTCAAATTGCTTTCCTGTGTCAAAGTATTAAGTTAGAGAAATTTTACTTGCATAAGTTAAAAGAAAACAATATTTTGTCATTTCTGCAAAAATTCATACATTTCGAATTACAAATGCGGAAGATATTGTACGC
Source organism: Mimachlamys varia (assembly GCA_947623455.1). NCBI lineage: Eukaryota > Metazoa > Mollusca > Bivalvia > Pectinida > Pectinidae > Mimachlamys > Mimachlamys varia. The sequence continues at coordinate 7,656,710 of OX392534.1, forward strand.
AAATGCCCCGCAATTGGTCGAAACTACAAAATTGACTTAAAATCCCTTATTGTGTCATATTGGTATCTTTGACCGACCATAGCACAAAAACGAGCACACGGACATATCATTATTTTCGCATTTTCTGTCATGCCTTGATCTCCATTATCCAAAAATGGATATTAGAAAAAAAGTTTGATACAGGAAAATTTTGACTTCTCAGAGGTGTACATCCTTAAGAAGTATTTAACTATTTTAAGAGTGACAAATTCGTTATCTCTGGATTAAGAGGGGTCTACGCTCTCATATACCCCAGGCCTGTTAGTGTTAAAGACCACTCGCCTTCGGCTCGGAGTCAATGGGCCCGTGGAGCCCTCCTTACCCAGGGATAGATAATACAGAGATCAACAGTGAAAAAATATCTCAAGCAGTCACTCGACATCATACGGACATAAACCATGAAAAAAGCATTTCACAAAAAAATCAATCCCTAACCTAATCTATTAAAGTAAAAGACATTTAAGGAATCTTAACAATGAAAAAGTATGTCATATGATGCCACTTAATACAGACAAGTCCCTCACTAAGACGAATCTTAACACTAAATAAAAGTATATTAAAAAAACAACGCATCTGCTAACACATAATTCGGACCTAGACATGGACAGTAATTATATTAAAGTATCGCCTTTCATTTAGATATTAATGAAATATTAATAAAAATAACATACTGCGTTGATATATTGTAACTCACTATTTTGGAACATATTTTGTGAAAACAAAACCTAAGATGAAATAATACTGAGAGAGATATAGTGTGCGAATGATTGAATTCCTGGTTGACAATAATTTACTATATTTGTTGAGCTTGGAGGAAAACTTATCCAGCAGCATGTAAGCATCCCTCTCTATGTTGGAAACTGTGTCCCACTCTTAGCTTACGTTTTTGTTTTCATACGAGGCTGAATTTGTCGAGTAACATTTCTGACAGCTAGGAAATACAAATCTTGCAAAACCTTGTGATTTTTCTTTCAGGTGCATTGTATATCGACGACTTCCATTGTCTGGTCGTGAAATTTCCTTTTCTTGGTAGTAACATCCCTTCTTCTCCAACTTATGGTATTTACATGTAGCAGTTGAGTCGTAAGTCTAGGTCTTGCTCTGAATATCAAGATGACCGTGCTAAATGTACGAATTCGAGAGATGCAGGTTATTGAAGACTAAGACAAGTTTTATGGTCGCCTCAGTATCATTATGGTCAGTTCTGTATCCTTGTGTAATAGTGTGACGAGTCACGGGTTTTTCTTTGATAAGCATTAGAAAAGCATTGAGTTACGTTAACAGTTTCTTTATATGCACATATATTCAGACAAAATAAATTATACTACACAGCTCACATATGCATGTTGTCCTCGAACGTTCATACCAACTTACACAATTACTGTTTAAGTTCACCTAACTCTATATCATACCGCCCACTCAGGCAACACAACCAGGTATATTTCGCAATTGATCTGTTGAAATCTTACGTTCAATCTGTCGACATTATTATTGCTACAGTTATCAAACATTTCTTCCGTTTACGTTTCACCCCCTACCTTAAAACAATTACACAATCTCAGACCCTCAGTCCAGCCTCTCTCTGATACATCCTGTTAACTCTGAAACTCGATCCTATCCAATTTATCCTACTCACTGATTCTCTGTCCACAATCTTTCACAATGTAACGGTTGACCTTTTTGAATATATGTACATTAGTATATGGTACCTACTTGTTGTGATTGACAATGGGTGGTTAAGTTCTCTTTTTGGGGTTATGACATTTACTTGGATGTTACCTATATTTCAACATGTGCTTTTGGACATACATTTTTTTTTCATTAAAAACTTTAGTAACAGACAAATGTACAGTTTTCCATGAAATTAGAATGCTTTATTTAAAAGTCCATAATATAATTAACCCATGTAAAGTAGCATTATAGGTTTTAATAAGGCTCGATCTCCATATACGTTGATATTTTGCACTTTTAACTTAAGCATTTCTTGAAAAAATCACATTCATAGCCACAAGCACTTGTGAGATTTTCATGGCGAGTGTCGTTGATGAAGAAGAAGAAGAAGAAGAAGAAGAAGCTTACTCTTCCGGAACATCTGGTCTGATTCTCTTTTTCTCGATTTTGGGTTCGGATTACGGTTTTGTTGACACTTCGATATTCTTTGATTTTAGTCTCTCTAATTAAATAAGATAACTCGATTTTTCTTCGTTATAATACTTTGGATGTTCCCTAAAAATTGAATCATTGGGGTCTGGTAAAAAAAATCTTTATCAACAAAGAGAAACAGCTAGTATAGAGTCACTCTCCAAGAAAACACGAATCATATATATAGATTATGCTGACAGATAAATTCCACACATAGAAAACCACTATATGAACCTTATGCTTTAAGTAATGACAGGAAAAATCGAATAAGCCACTCAACAAAATATATAGCTCAAATCCTAACTCCGATACCTAAGCTTGCAGTCCTGAACCACGTTAAACTTGATAACAATTCTATGTACTCAGCTAAATGTAGGTCATTGATCAATACCCAAATTAAACATGGCCCGACCTCTGCGTGTGTTTTTGAGCACACGTGTGATAAAAAGTCAATTTAGAACCAGGAACATGTCTACCTACTCAACAATGCCATTCGACTATGGATACTGTAAATAGGGCTTGAACTGAGATTATTGCGCAATATATTCGGAGTTTTACATATATTAGTCAGGTACGTATGACTAATATTTCTATATGTGTACCTTAATTAACACTTAACGCCTGTATAAACTAAACAGTGGAACGTCTTATATAATTAGCTTTCTGTAATTCAACTGAGACGGTGCTTTCTAGGTAAGTTTTACCAGAAGCTTTATATACAGGTATACACGGCTGTGTCAAAATATAGGCCGGAAGCTTAAGCTGTATAGCTTAAAACATATATATATACATATATAATTATGTGTGTGTGTGTTGGGATGGGTGGTTGATCAGTCGACACGAAGCTAAGGTAAGTGCTTTACGTATACGTTATCTTCCACTTGTTTGGGTCGTTTAAATTTACTGGCTGTGATTGTCATTTACGTATACACTAGCTAAATACGTGAAGTTGTTTCACTTGTCTGGTGTCCTGCAGGGTGTTGGTGCCTGAGAATTTGTTTCTCTTACGATTTAGTTTTGGACCTGAGGATTTTGGCCCAGTTAAAATTATATTTGGAGGCCGGGGTGGGGGTAGTTCTATTAAACCTATAAAATGTTTATCAGAGACATGTATGGTATTCTAATATAAACAGAACGTCTCCATATTAATAAATAATCTGTTGTCAAAGCTTTACATTTTTCAAATTATTGTATACAGGGGAGCGCTATGTTTACTGCACGAGTGGTCGCACCTCGTTAGAAATTAGTGATTATAATCAAATGAAACTATAGTCTCTTCAGGTGTCTAACGAGGATTGTTGCTGTTTTCTCGAAATTATATATTTGAATTGTCTAAAACTGAAGTTAAATCCAAAATGATAAAAAATCGTCTAGACAGAGCAGAGACGTATATTTAGGCCAAAGGGACCTGAGAATTTGTTACAGCTAGTTTTAACCTAAAATATAGTGTTTAGAGTAATTTAACACATTTTTTGGGGGGGGAGGGTGGGGGGGGGGGGGGAGGTTAAGATCAATTTTCGATAAAAATGCCCCCTCAATGGTCATAAATTTATGACCATTGAGGGGGCATTTTTATCGAAAATTGATCTTAACCCCCACATGTGTAAAATTACTCTAAACACCCTATTTTAGGTCCAAAATTAGCTGTAACAAATTTTCAGGTCCCTGTGATAGGCCTACGTGTATAAAGCCTCGTCTCTTGTACATGTTCTTACTTTAAAATGAAAATCGCAAATCGTTAGTGATCATTATATCTGTCACAAGTTCACTTAATTTCAAGTTTGTTTTAAAATGTTTTTGCTGATATTAAACGTCAAATAAGTTGATAAACAAGAAAGATAAAATAACAATATCATAATCCGGATTTCGAGTGCCGTTTTCCGGATCACGTCCTTATTACTCATTTCAAAATGGCCGACGTGTAACAAACTAAGATGTTTTGCAGGTAAGAAAAACAGCTGCAAGTCTATTCAATGGGGAGGCTTATAATTACCATACATTTTACTTTTTAATCATTGTAGATATCAGCTGATAATGATTTATACAGTGGCAATATTTTGATGTTATTCTAGTCGTAGAAAAAGAAAACAGTTTCTCTTTCGAGTCCTGACCCCTTCTTTTATCATACACCCTCCATAAAAAATGGAGGGTGTATGATAAAAGAAGGGCTTTTGCAAGTCACAGCTGGTGTACGTCACGAAATTTTGGCCTTAACTTTTGTTTACGCTAGATTTGTCTATGATTTATAACCTATTGCCATACTATCGTGACGTGCCTCTACTGTGGCGCATGTACAGGGTACGTACTGATTATATTAACTAGCATATATGGCAATGCTGCTTAGTCGACGTAATACTATTTAAAAAATCGTCTCGTCGTGTAGAGCTATAACATTCTTATAACATTATATATCCATTATGATCAACTATAATTGAATTAATCACTACACGACATTTAAAATCCACACACGGACTTCACGTATTGTAAGACCGCAAAGTTAAAAGGTATATGTTGTGCTTGTTCTTCTTCATTGCATTGTAAATCCTTGAGATTTATTCAGTTTTTTTTATAAGTTATTGTCATTCAAAGTTTCAAATACAGTGATGCAAGTATACATTTTAAGGTTTTTATATCAAGTTCAGCTACAAAAGATGTAATTTATTGTACAAATTATACAAAGGTTAAACAGTAGGCATAGCCTATATTGCTTGCATTGTTAAACAACTAAATAATGACACTTACAGCAACATATAGACATCTACATACAGCAACAAAAATCTTTATCAATAAATATTGATTGATTTATTTGTATATGTTGTACTATTTACAATTTAAAATGTAATATGAATGTGGCCCCTATACATTGTATGTAAAGGTATTAATGCATGATAGGACTTCAGGTAGACTTGGAGTGGACCTGGAGTGTATTCCAAGTTCATCTGGAGTCCAAACTGAGTGCAAACCAAGTTTACCTGAGTCCAAACGGAGTGCACTCCAAGTCCAAACGGAGTGCACTTTGTGTAACCTTTACCTTTAGTCTACATTCAACTGTACATTATTGCAGCTACCTAGTGAAGAGCTACACTGTACCAAGTGTGTCCAAATGAATGACCTTGACCTACATGCACTTTCAAGGTCACATGGATCAGATGTCTTACAAACTACAAAAAACTTCTATGAACCAAACGGCACTTGGTACTGTACTGTAGTGATATTGGGCCTATGGGTGTACCATGCTAGGATGAAGGCTACTATATATATGTTTGTTCAGATGAATGACCTTGACCCACATTCAAGGTCACAGCTAGGGGTCAAATGTGCTGAAAACTTCAAAGCCTTCTTCACAATAACCAAAAGGCCAAGGGTACTGATATTTTTGCCTGTGGCATACTGGGATGAATGGCTATAAATTTATTGAAATAATTGACCTTGACCTTATGTCAAGGTCACAGGAAGTGATTGTGTTCAAAATCTTCCATTGACTTCTCAATTGCCAAAAGGTTTTTTTTAATCAGACCAAAGTTAAACCTAGTATTGTGTTAAAAAATGTTAATTCCTCATATATAAGTGTTGCAATTTGAGTTATTTAATGGTGTCTGTTGTATCCTTTACAGACCGTGTCTACCCAGGAGAAATAACTGACAAAGGGGAACAGACGTCAGAATGGAAACAGTTAACTGCATCAGCCTTTTTGTCCTTGTGATTTTACAAGTGGCTGCTGCAGGTAAGGATACAATATTTGCATCATATTAATTACTGTTAATAACATTAATATTCAATTTAAATAAACTTATTCATCAAGATTTGTAATTTTCCTGGACAATAATAGAGAAATCGTCATCGGGTAAAGTTTTGTCCCACCTCCTGAAGTTGGATACAAATATGCAACTGTACATTGTCACATAAATTATAACATATTTTTATTCAAAGTAACATTTTTTGATAAGTGCACATGTTTGCTGGACATGTATGATCAATATTCAAGCCGATATAATTATCATCAAGAGGTTGAAGGCAGAAATAATTCAATGTTTAGATCTGGGTACAAATATGGATTTAAGAAATTTTCTTATAACTCAAAAAATTTAGAACAGGTCAAATATCATTCTTCTCCCCCTTTCCCCAACCAAAAATAAAAGAAGATAAACATGAAAAAAATAATCAAGTTGAGGAGGTACTGGTAGAAGAAGTCTCTTTAGGGTAAATTATTATTAGATGTAGATTGTTTATTTTATTTTGGCTATTATTATCTAGCTCTAACCTAATGCATTTTTCAGCAATTGTAAAATTGGAGAAGAAAAAAAGAAGAAAATTAGGAAAACCATATCTTTTTGTATATATGTATTGATATTCCCATTAGATGCCTTTCTGTAAGTTTCATCTTTTTCTGTATCAAAGTAAATGGGTGGATTGGTCGAGTGGTTAACAATCCGGCCTCCCATGCAGGCGGCTGGGGTTTGATCCCCGTAACCGTCATACGCATGGAATATAATCAGAGAAAGTGTTGTCTCCTGCCCACACAACTCCAACATTCCAGGTCGAGTATAAAATGGTCTAGGGTGGGTGTTGCAGTATCTGTGCTGTAGCATTCAAGTGAGGTGGCACTCTAAAAGATGCCATTGGAAACATGGTCCCACTACAAACAGAACACAATTCATCTCCAGCACACACATACATACACACACATAGTGAGATATTAGCCAAGTGATATAGAACAAGTAGTTAGCGCCTGATGAGGCAGCTCCTGTGAGCTCCTCAGAATTGTATATGATAGAACTGTATGTGTTAATTGTATTGATTGTATGAGAATTGTATATATATGTACTGTAAAGTGTTTTAGAGTGGCTTATGCTAGCTAGATAGAGTGCTATATCAAATGTTGTATATTATTATACCCCCCCGCAACGAAGTTAGGGGGGGTATACTGGAATCAGCTTGTCTGTCTGTCCGTCTGTCTGTCCGTCTGTCTGTCCGTCCGTCTGTCCGTCTGTCCGTAGAAAAATGTTGTCCGGACAACTCCTCCTAAACTACTGGATCGATTTCAATAAAACTTGGCAGTATTGTTGGGGACCATGTGTAGATGTGCATGCAGGGTTTCGTTAGTCAAAATTTTGGTTGCCATGGTAACCAGGTCACTATACACAGGTTTCCATAATAAAATGTTGTCCGGACAACTCCTCCTAAACTACTCGATCGATTTCAATAAAACTTGGCAGTATTGTTGGGGACCATGTGTAGATGTGCATGCAGGGTTTTGTTTGTCAAAATTTTGGTTGCCATGGTAACCAGGTCACTATACACAGGTTTCCATAATAAAATGTTGTCCGGACAACTCCTCCTAAACTACTGGATCGATTTCAATAAAACTTGGCAGTATTGTTGGGGACCATGTGTAGATGTGCATGCAGAGTTTCGTTTGTCAAAATTTTGGTTACCATGGTAACCAGGTCACTATACACAGGTTTCCGTAATAACGTGTTGTCCGGACAGCTTCCTATAAACCACTGGATCGAGTTTAATGAAACTTGGCAGTATTGTTGGGGACCATGTGTAGATGTGCATGCAGAGTTTTGTTTGTCAAAATTTTGGTTGCCATGGTAACTAGGTCACTATACACAGGTTTCCATTATAATGTGTTGTCCGGACAACTCCTCCTAAACTACTGGATCAATTTCAGTGAAACTTGGCAGTATTGTTGGGGACCATGTATAGATTTGCATACAGGGTTTTGTTTGTCAAAATTTTGGTTGCCATGGTAACCAGGTCACTATACACAGGTTTCCATAATAAAATGTTGTCCGGACAACTCCTCCTAAACTACTGGATCGATTTCAATAAAACTTGGCAGTATTGTTGGGGACCATGTGTAGATGTGCATGCAGAGTTTCGTTTGTCAAAATTTTGGTTGCCATGGTAACCAGGTCACTATACACAGGTTTCCGTAATAACGTGTTGTCCGGACAACTTCCTATAAACCACTGGATCGAGTTTAATGAAACTTGGCAGTATTGTTGGGGACCATGTGTAGATGTGCATGCAGAGTTTTGTTTGTCAAAATTTTGGTTGCCATGGTAACCAGGTCACTATACACAGGTTTCCATTATAATGTGTTGTCCGGACAACTCCTCCTAAACTACTGGATCAATTTCAGTGAAACTTGTCAGTATTGTTGGGGACCATGTATAGATTTGCATACAGGGTTTCGTTTGTCAAAATTTTGGTTGCCATGGTAATGAGGTGACTATACACAGGTTTCCGTAATAACATGATGTCTGGACAACTTCTTCTAAACTACTGGGTCATTTTCAATGAAACTTCGCAGTAAGTAATGTTGAGGATTACTATACACAGGTTAAAATTTGTTCGTTCGGCTTTTAAAATTCTGCTGACTGTTGACATTATATAATGCATGTTATATATAACTTGTACTACATCATGTTTTTTTCAAAAACATGTCAGACACCTCTAATAAGAGGTAGCGGGGGGGTATTAGTCAGCCATCGGCTTACAGTTCTAGTTATTTATTATAAATTAACAATATCTTATAACCAAACATATAATGAAAACAAATCAGCAAGCAGAGATTAATCATAACTGTTGTCAAAAAATTTTTGAAAAAAGCTGAATGAGTTTCAAAAACATTTCTGAAAGAAACTGTGATGCATGGGGAGATACAGTGATGTATGTATTTAAGGTTTTGGTCGACTTTAAGTTTACATGTATGTGGTAGTTGAAATGCAGTAACTGTGTTTCAGATGTACGCACTGCAAATATGGATGGATATGATAACTGTGGGTACCAGTACACGTTACTGTCAGGAGATTACGGAACCACCTTAGTACACTGGTCCGGCCAACAAGTGGACAACGGATGTGAGCTCACATTTAAAATAGGTAGCAGCATTGACAAGGCATGTGTAACAACATTGACACATGTCATGCCAGACTGTCGGGCGAAAATCAGGTTTTACCAAGGATATGACACCAGTTACAAGGTTTGTTTTTTTTTTACCTGTTTAGATGAAAGCATTAAACCTATTGATACCATGCCTCCTGTGTAAGAATTACTACTTCATCATTGATATATGTTTCTATAGTCCTATCTTGATCATATCTTGTAGGGTTGCCAACGATAAACCAATTAACTGTTCATAACATCAACAACCAAATATTAATTTCAGTAACCCATTTATTGCAAATTTTATAAAAGTTTATATCAATACATGTTTTTGTGTCTAATTCGTCAATTTTGTTCAACAGTTCCGCTTAGGTTATCTCCCTTATATTGTCATATAAATAGGTCACGATGATTAAGCCGATAATCTACCTGTGAATTAGCTGAAAAGTTGAAAACTAATCAGAAGACACCTTTCAGTTGTTTTGATAACTCAAACTGACCCATCGGGCATATCCTGAGAGTACATGTGTTCTGTTTTCATTTTGTCTTTGTGATATTGCCTGATGCTCGAGCATTGCTTATACATTTACATAACTTGCTCACTCAGCTGTAACTGTATATAACTGTAGATCTAGATTCTTATATATTTCTGAATAACATGTATTTGTTTATCAAATTACACCTGGTGCTTTATCGAAGCCATTCTGACATTTTCCTTCAACGCTACAGAAGGCTAGTTAAAATGTAACAGGGAAATGAGCTTCCGTTCAAAATAGTTTTTGTTCTGAATTTGATTATTGATCAAAGTTGGAGCACATGATTTGGAAGATGGTCAATGTACATATGTACATAATAAAGTAATTCATTGAAACAAGTTCGTAACTGATGTACCTAAAACCTCTCTGTATATCACTATCCCACATACATGTACCTATGTATTGTAACCTACATTTTTTTGTATCTGCCATTTTGGATCTGCTAACTTAATTTTGCATACCTTGCACCTTATGTTTTTATAACTTTGGACATTTGGATCCCTAACAATTCATAATACCTGACATCTTAACAACGTTAGCAAACAATTCCTACTAATTCAACTTTAAAATTTAGAAACCTGTCCCATCTGATCAAATTGTGAACATTTCTCTGTTTGAGCCCTAAAATCCTTAAGTACCACAGCATGACCCCTTTGTCTTTCCAATCTACTATTTCTGCTACAATATACCGGTATGTTACCCAAGGCATTCCTGACAAACAGTGTATGTGACTGTAGCAGTTCCTAATAAACAATTTGAGACCCTAAACATTCCTCCGTGCTACAAAGTTAACTTAATATATATATATACTAACACTTCCTGGTGTTTACAAACATACACATACATGAAACATATGCATCTCTTGTTTCTCTACAACCTTTTTATCCCAGACCTACATGTCATGTCTAGAAATATAAACTTCAAGGAGAATAAAGAAAACCTGCCATTTTGGAGAGTTATGTGTATTCTGGTTTCACCCTTACATCAGCTTGCTGGTAAACTCTTAAGTAATGCTACATTTGAAATTAAAAACCAAGGTACTGACAACAGGGCCACTGAATGTCATGTATATGACCCGAAGCAGTAGAATATTTACGGTGAAGTTGTGTTGGTGACCACAAACATTGTCCCCTACCCAATCACCGTGCATGACTGTAAACTGTGCCTTTTATACGTTTGTTCGTACATCTACTTGAGTATGCACAGACACACACATTTCTGTTATTATAAATCCATTCAGTATTGTACATTCATCTGTGTGTTTTTTTATTCAGACAATGGATTGTTATTCTGGCAAAGTGGAGTTTTGCACTGACGACGAAAGCAAAATAACAGTGAGGTTTCACAACATGGACACCATCACGGCTTCAAACGTTACATTCAAGGTGTATGGAGTAAGCGAGGATGATGATGATGATGATGATACTAGTAAGTTACAGCTATAGAGACTTAATGGCAAGTAAGTTACAGACACTTTATGGCAAAAGGGGCCGCAGTGGCTCAGTGGTTAAGGTGTCCCGACATTCCACCACTAGCCTCCACCTCTGGGTTGCGAGAAACCCACGTGGGGCAGTTGCCAGGTAATGACTGTAGGTCGGTGATTTTTCCTCTACCTCCAACACCTTACACATCCTTAAATGACCCTGGCTGTTAATTATAGGACATAATCTAAATGAACCAAACCAGACTTCATGGCAATAACAAGAATATCTTTTCTGGGACCTCAGAGCAATATCAAGGATATCTTTGTTTATATCACGATCATTTAAAAAGTGACTATCAAATGTCTCATGATGTTTATTTAGCAAGGTTCCCATTTAACATAGTGAAAGTTTCAGTTTGTAGCATTTAAACTACCTTCTGTGATAAGATTAAGAAACGCCTTCAACACTTCGGACACATTCCTTTTCCCTCAAGGTCAATGAAGCAGTTGCTGTGTGATTTATCTTTGGTATCCTGTTTATATAGCCATATTCTAAAGATCTTTTACATGGTAAAATTGTTTTCACTAAACCCTTGTCATTGGTATGTTGTATTATATAATAGCCATATTCAAAAGGTCTTTTACATGATGAAATTGTTTTCACTTAAACCCTTGCCATTGGTATGTTGTATATAATAGCCATATTTAAAAGGTCTTTCACATGGTGAAATTGTTTTCACTCAAACACTTCGAAACCAACAACTCCTGTACATTTCAAGGGGACAACATGTACAACTTGCATGCATTTTGAGTCAACATTACAAGTGATATTGCCTCATCGCTACAAAGTGAAAGTAAGACTAAAGTGTTGCTTTTCCGGTGATGATGATGTTAACATGAAGTTTTTCTGTTTTAAGTGAGTTTCATTTAACGTATATAAATGCGAGAAAAACCGGACTTGATATTTGTTGGCTTGTTTGGGTTATCACCTACATATGTACATTACTAGCCATTAAGACTTATATCTCCATGCCAACAAATACTCTTTATTTACATAGGCAATATGATGATGTTTAAACCCTACCTGGAAACATACAGCTATGGACATATTAATTGTGTACCCTACAAAATCTCGATAAAAAGGATTTGCCATTACAGACCGTACATAGTTGCCTAATAACAGAGCTATATTATTGTATCTAGAAATTTCATCTTATATGTCTTTATATAATCAATTTATCTCTAAAGTAAGGAAATAAATGTTACAGAATTAATATTGTCTGAAATATAACTGCAAAAGTCATGTATAGTCAACATTAAAAAAGCAGTATTAGAACAACATACTTTGAAAAAGCAGCTGAAAACATTAAAAATCTGGAATCTTTTCAGTTACCTGAAACATTATACAAAACCTGTATTGTAAACTTTGAAATATCCGCCAAATGGTTTGTTTGCTATTCTGAATCATTTTCTGTTTGCTTTTGTACAGACTACACTTATCTGATACAGCCTATACTTTGTTTGCTATTCTGAATTGTTTTCTGTTTGCTTTGGTACAGACTACACTTATCTGATACAGCCTATAGTTTGTTTGCTATTCTGAATTGTTTTCTGTTTGCTTTGGTACAGACTACACTTATCTGATACAGCCTATAGTTTGTTTGCTATTCTGAATTGTTTTCTGTTTGCTTTGGTACAGAATACACTTATCTGATACAGCCTATAGTTTGTTTGCTATTCTAAATTGTTTTCTGTTTGCTTTGGTACAGACTACACTTATCTGATACAGCCTATAGTTTGTTTGCTATTTTGAATTGTTTTCTGTTTGCTTTGGTACAGACTACACTTATCTGATACAGCCTATAGCGACGGCAGCAGGGGTGGTATTGGTTCTTATTGGCACTGTGATTGGTTGGTGCGTCTTCCTGAAAATCTCCAGGAAAAAGGAACGTCAACGTAAAGATATATTGGCGGCTAATCCGCCAAAAAGTTGGGCTCAACAGGCACAGGAGCAGCAGGCCCAAGGCTACACCTACAACACACAACAGAACGCTATGTACCCTGTCGTGCCGCCGCCCACTGGCGCTCCAAACCCAGCTTACCCTGGGGCTCCAAACACAGCTTACCCTGGCGCTCCAAACCCAGCTTACCCTAGCGCTCCAAACCCAGCTTACCCTGTCGGGCCAAACCCAGCATACGGGAAGTCCTAACAGGTGCAGGACAACATGTGGTAAGTATAATGTCATGTTTAAATCATATTTGAAATTCTAGATCTGTGAAATCGTACATATATATACCTTGCAACAGCTATGTGTTGTGCTATTTGTTTTTTCATTTCTGAACATTGATATTTTCAACAAACACTGTTAATTAAAGCAAATGGTGCGTTTAACTGATCTCATCATACTTCACTACTAACTATATATGTTACATAGCTTCATTAAGTCATCTTACACCTGCTATTTATTACATGACTTTGTTAAGTCCATAATACGCCTGCTATATATTATATGGTTTCTTAAAATCCTATTTTGTCTGCTAAATGACACATGCTTCATTAAGACTTACTACTCCTGCTATAGGCCTTGTTAAGTACAGTAGTAACACACATACTATATGTAACATGACTTTGTTAAGTCGTACTTCACCTGCTATATGTAACATGACTTTGTTTAGTTGTACTACACCTGTTATATGTTACATGACTTTGTTAAGTTGTACTACACCTGTTATATGTTACATGACTTTGTTAAGTTGTACTACACCTGTTATATGTTACATAACTTTGTTTAGTCGTACAACACCTGCTATATGTTACATGACTTTGTTAAGTTGTACTACACCTGTTATATATTACATGACTTTGTTAAGTCGTACTACACCTGCTATATGTTACATGGCTTTGTTAAGTCATACTACCCCAGCTATATATCATATGGCTTTGTTAAGTCATACTTCACCAGCTATATGTTATATGCCTTTGTTAAGTTGTACTACACCTGTTATATGTTACACGGCTTAGTTAAGTCGTACTACACCAGTTATATGTTACATGACTTTGTTAAGTCGTACTACACCTGCTATATGTCACATGACTTTGTTAAGTCGTTCTTCACCTGCTATATGTTACATGGCTTTGTTAAGTCGTACTACCCCAGCTATATGTTACATGGCTTTGTTAAGTTGTACTACACCAGCTATATGTTACATGTCTTTGTTTAGTTGTACTACACCAGCTAAATTTTACATGACTTTGTTAAGTCGTACTACACATGCTATATATTACATGGCTTTGTTAAGTCGTACTACACCTGTTATATGTTACATGGCTTTGTTAAGTCATACTACACCTGCTATATGTTACATGACTTTGTTAAGTCGTACTACACCAGCTATATGTAACATGACTTTGTTAAGTCGTACTACACCTGTTATATGTTACATGTCTTTGTTTAGTTGTACTACACCAGCTATATGTTACATGGCTTTGTTAAGTCGTACTGCACCTGTTATATGTTACATGGCTTTGTTAAGTCGTACTACACCAGCTATATGTAACATGACTTTGTTAAGTCGTACTACACCTGTTATATGTTACATGTCTTTGTTTAGTTGTACTACACCAGCTATATGTTACATGACTTTGTTAAGTCGTACTACACCTGTTTTATGTTACATGGCTTTGTTAAGTCATACTACACCTGTTATATGTTACATGGCTTTGTTAAGTCATACTACACCTGTTATATGTTACATGGCTTTGTTAAGTCGTACTACACCAGCTATATGTTACATGGCTTTGTTAAGTCATACTACACCTGTTATATGTTACATGGCTTTGTTAAGTCATACTACACCTGCTTTATGTTACATGCCTTTGTTTACTTTGTGCTGAAGTTGACCAAGTCATGTAACAAATTATTTTAATGAGGTTGCATACAATTTACTCTTTATAAACGTATACCATTGTGTTTGCTTTATTTCAGGCCAAATTTTGATTTTGCACCCTTCTCATTCTGGTTTGGTGCAAATAAGTGTAATGACACAAGATCTGTATGTGCCCTACTTATGTTGGCTCCTGTTTTACAGGTTAGGTGTTGGAGAGGCAGATCCTTGTTCCTCCCGTCTGACATTGCTTCCTAGGCAACCCATGTCAATCTAAAGACATCTCGTTCAATAATACAGAACTCACTGTACCTCGCATATTGTACCTAGCTTTATAAACTGTTTTGATTACCTGTAGCGTATACTCAGCTGTGATATGTCTAGGTTTAATCCTGACTATAGCTGTGTGGATCGTATTGCGGAGATATCACCAGTGGATGTTAGGACTGATAGGACTGGTGAGTGTATACTATCACACTGAAAACAGGTATTAAAGTTAAAGATTCAATGAGACCCAGATGCATCGCTTGGCATTAGATTCTGATATTATATTATAATTATATCGTGCTGATTCCATTGTATATTTACATATCCCTTTGGTTGAGCTCAGGGAGGATTTTTCATTTTTAAATAATTCAATTTTTTATTAAAACATTCACTTGCTTAAAGTTTCAATCTTTATGTGATTTGCTATTGGTTGTGATGCTGCTTATATATAGATATCTTAAGTAATATGGTCAGTAGGATAATATATAAGTACTAGATTCTTAGTATAAGACTAGAGAAGTAATTGAACAAAAGTGTAGACAGAGGCATTAGTTAAGTGTCAGAAATATAATGCTAAAGACTTATTGTTATTTCAAGTAAAACAGAAAACAGTTATGGATTATGGAAAGCTTGATTTTATAGTTAGACATATACACAGTAATTAAAGATATGTGCAAACAATTAAAATAATATTTGTATCAATACGAATATTAGGGAAAAAAACGTGTCTCAAATTACTTGAATGGTTATTATTTTTTTGTCCCGTATGCAACAGAGTCCATGAAGCAAGACATATGTGTTATTTTTCTTGTGGCGGCGTCAGCTCCTGTGTTCAACTGCAAATTGTTAAACTGCAAAAGTGCATACATGTAAGCTAATGACGAAAAAGGGAATATAGTAATATCTATATGTAAACATCCAAATACACATTTCAGATTCCATAGTGTCACCTGTTATGTTGATTGGATATTGTTTTGTGCCGTGTTAAATGTTTTCTGTTTAGCTCTACATCAAACTTAATTTCTCTCTTTGTTCATGTACTGCTCTCTATATGATCCCCTCATCATACTTACGCAACTTTATCATACCAAAGTTAGTTATATATAATTATTTTATTTAAATTTGGAATCACAATATATGGTTTCATTAAATTTAGGGTTATTTTCCAACAGTTATCTTTTCCCAAATTTCGGGGAAATTTGTTCAAATGCTGGAGTATTTAATAGTGTTTTTAAATTAAAAGAAAATTTTGAGAAGTATAGCTATTGATAATTGGTTTTTAAAGACTGATTGATTATCAATACTTTGCAGGACAAGTCTTTTTGTATGAAAATTAATCTACAGCCCCATTTTGCTATCTGAAATGTTCCAAAACTGTTGTTTATGATGCATGCGAATGAAACACATTATTGTTTGAATAATCAATAGCTCCAGCATGAAAAAATCGCTCTTCATAAAACAATTTCCAGAAGTTTACATGTTTGGCATAAAATTCATTTCAAAATTCCCAAGGACCATATCGTAAATAAAGGTCATATTTGACTTGAAGAATATCACTGTGGAAAATAAGTCTACATAGAACTTGATTTCTGATCTATAGCAATTGTTTGTGTGTATTAGAACATTAATATAATAAATGAAATATATTTGTTATCATTTGGAAAAGCGCGTAAGCACATATCAATAGTATTTGTTTTTATCCAAGACTTTTTGTTTATAATAAAATGATTTTATTGTCTTTTCTGGTATACAATCAGTTATTCATGTATATATTGACATAGTTGCTAAGTTTTATCATGTTATCACATACTTTCCATTGAAAGTAATAAAATATATTTTAATTATTTCATCGTTTTGTTTTGTAATATTGCACATGTACAGCTAGGTCATGTTAAAGTTATAAAAAAGAGAAAACATCTCAGTCTAGCGACAGACCTCTGACGAACTAGTGATGTTACATATGTGTTCAAGTGTTAATCACGTCCTCGAAGTGAGAACGAGTGTTGCGAAAAAAGGCACACAAACGACAATAACTGAGTTTCTTCTTGCCCTGAAACAAGACTTAGATTTCTGGTATAGATATTGTGTCTGGAGCCAGAAAAGGAAACCCAGACTCATTCTCGATATCAAGTTGTTTCAATTTCATCAAATTTTATTTCATACGAAAAATGATTGAACATGCTAGCCTATATTAGTTCTTTCTTTTTTGTATCATTGACAATATACATACATGTACATATAAAGCTGAACAAAATATATTTAACATGAGAACGGTTGTGTTTCACTAACAGCCTACCGGCCATCTTTAGGCGATATATATACAAATGTATGTATATATATAATGTATCCGGGGGTAACACTCTCTACATCCCTGGATTCATCCTTGATATCCAGGGTTTACGCTCTTTACACCCCTGGAATCTTCTTCGATATCCAGGGTTTACGATCTAATCACCCCTGGAATCATCCTTGATATCCAGGGTTTACGCTCTATAACCTGGAATCATCCTTGATATCCAGGATTTACGCTCTTTACACCCCTGGAATCATCCTTGATATCCAGTGGTTACGCTCACATTTTCTCTCTACATCACTGGAATATGTCTACACCCCTGGAATATGTTAGGGCAAAACTGAAGGCTCCATGCGTGCCACATTGTTGATGAGAAAAAATCAGAGAATACCAAATCGTCAACAAAACCATAATCCGAACCCATAAGCGATTAAACCAGAGGTAAAATAGGAACAAATGAAAGATCTAAGACCAGGGGTTCCGGAAGAGTAAGGGTCTTCTGCTTCATCGACGACACTTGCCATGTAAATCTTTTTCACATCCAAGTAAAGATCAAGTCCTCGAAATGAGAACCGAGTATCATTGTCAATCACAACAAGTAAACACACTAATGAGCATCTTCATATCACTGAAAGATACAAAATGTTTCTCATTGAGACAAAGATGGCGATCATAAAATGACATCAAAGATTCTCGTGATCACATAAAGGTAAAAAGTGACAAGGTTTAAATCATTTGTGGCTCAATTGTAGTCTTCAAGGGCAGGTATCAGCCAATCAATTGGTCAAGTTTTTACATGGTCATGGCATAATCCAAGGGTGTAGATAGCGTAGGCGAGAGTAACCCCTGGACACGAAGATGGCCCGGACTATGATGAGCATAGTAATAAAGGATCAGCTTTCATAACATACATGGAGATTTCAGCAACAAATCTAATGAGCACAGATATTCATAACATACATGGAAATTTCAGCAACAAATATAATGAGCACAGCTATTCATAACATACATGGAGATTTGTATCCCACCCCTCGATCGACAAGGTCAATATTTGTTTTGCACTTGAAAGCAAAACTGAAGGACCTTGTGTGCTTTTTAAAAGCCTTAAGTTTACTCTATTGCAAATCAAAAAGGTTTTCAATAAAGTCAGCCACGCTTGTTTTCATACGAGGCTGAATTTGTCGAGTAACATATCTGACAGCTAGGAAATCAAAGTCTTGCAAAACCTTGTGATTTTTCTTCCAGGTACATTGTATATCGACGATTTCCATTGTATGGTCGTGAAATTTCCTTTTCTTGATAGTAACATCCCTTCTTCTCCAACCTATGGTGTTTATATGTCGCAGTTGATTCTGTATCCTTGTGTAATATTGTGACGAGCCACGAGTTTTCTTTGATAATCATTAGAAAAGCATTGAGTTACATTTACAGTTTATTTACATACACATATATGAGTCATTATCAGAAAAGTACCAAATCGCTGTCCGTAACTTTGTCGTTTATTTCTGTGAATTCTACATAGAATAAAGTAAATGTTTTGCTAATACACCAACAATTACTGATCTAGTAGTCACATTTTAAAAGACATAGACATGAAATTGTGCCAATTTTTTTTTTAACAATAATATTAGCTTTTCACCCAAAAATGGGTGTGTCCGATGGTAAATCCTCAATATTCAAGCTCATTTAAAAACATTTTAATGGGGCATTATACAAAATATGGGGATAGTTTTATTGATAATTAGCAATTAAATTGATGATATACAATGATATACGCATGCGCAGCCAAGTGCACTCGATCCGATTGGTTTCAAAAATATACACGTGTAGTCTCGCACTGTCCAAGACATACACACACCTGAGCACCCCACATATAGGTCATGCGTCACTTACACCTTATTTCTGTCAACGTACAAGGTCTCAGAAATAAACAGAAAAGAAACAGGACATATCAGTGGCTTAATGCACAAAAAGCAGACATAATACTTTTACAAGAAACACATTACACAAATGAACTAGAACCATACATTCAAACAGAATGGAATAGTCTTTTTGTACACAATCACGGTACTAGTAACAGCAGAGGTGTTTCAATATGTATCAAGAAAACAACTCCTTGTAACATTTTAAGTACATTTACACTAGATCAAGGAAGGTTTACATTAGTAAATATAGAGTTATACGACACTGTCTACAGTATAGGTAACGTATACGCGCCGAATGACGCGTCACAGAGAAACGCATTTTTAAAAAAAATAAAAGCATGTTTAGACAAAGAGGCCACTGGAATTCTTATTCTCGGTGGTGACTTTAATGACAGTTTAAAACAAATTGACAGAAAATCACGAGGTGCAGTAAAAAAACCAGTTAACGGTTTAAATGCACTAATAAAAAGCAACAAATTAATAGATGTCTGGCGCGAAAAGCATCCAAACCATATACAGTATACTTGGCGACGAAATATATATAGTGAAGCGAGTCGTATAGATATGTGGCTAACGGACAAAGCGGTACTTGGGTTAACAAACACATGTGATATAAGACCAGCACAGATTAAAAGTACTTCACACCAAGCCATTTCACTTAAACTAAACATAAACACAATTAACAAAGGCCCTGGTTTTTGGAAACTGAATAACAGCATTCTGTCAAATACAAATTACACGGATGAAATTAAAAACATAATCAAACAAAACATACAAAACTGCAGATTAAAACAGTTAAATGCTCGTGCAACTTGGGACACTTGCAAATTAAAATAAAAGAATTTTCAGTATCATTTTGTAAAACAATGGTAAATAAAACAAAACACAGGATCAATGAAATAGAAAAGAAACTACAAAACATGAAAATTAAAATAGATATTACTGAAAGCTTATCGGTTGAAGATGAAAATGAAATTCGAAGTCTAGAAAAAGAAATAGAATCGTATTATGAAAAAGAAGCAAGAGGAGCACAGGTTAGATCGAGAATTAAATGGGTTGAGAAAGGTGAAAAAAAACACGAAATATTTCACTGGTCTAGAAAAATCGAGACAAATTAGAAAATGCATTACACAAATAAAAGATAACGAAGGAGTGATACAAAAAACACAAGAGGGAATTCTCCGAGCCACGAAACAATTCTACGACACGTTATACACAACAACGGAACCAGTCACGGAAAAGTTAACAAATTATATAACCAACACTCCTGTAGATAAAGTACTAACAGAAGATCAGAAACAGAAATGTGGTGGTAAAATCACAATACAAGAATGTAAATCGGCTTTAGATAATATGAAGCTAAACAAAAGTCCTGGACTAGATGGTTTAAGTGTAGAATTTTATAGATTTTTTTGGGTAGAAGTAGGTGATTTGCTTGTTAATGCTCTTAATGAAAGTTACGAGTTCGAAGAGATGTGCTCTTCACAGAAACAAGGAGTTTTGTCACTTATATTTAAAAAAGGCGACCCGTTATTGTTAGGAAACTGGCGACCCATAACGATTTTGAATGTAGACTATAAAATCGTTGCTAAGGTATTGGCCCAAAGGCTGAAATCGGTTCTCCCATATATAATACACACCGACCAATCAGGCTACATCAGAAGTAGATACATCGGGTTTAACGTAAGACAGATACAGGACATTATAGATTATACTGAGGAAATTAAACTAAATGGTGCTATTTTATTCTTAGATTTCTCCAAAGCGTTTGATTCACTGGAATGGCCTTTTATGTTTGAATCATTAAAAAAATTTGGTTTTGATCAGTCATTTATTAGGTGGGTTAAAACACTTTATAAAAATATAACAGCATTCGTAGCAAATAATGGATGGTTGTCGGGTAGAATTAAAATATCTCGGGGAATTAGGCAGGGGTGCCCATTATCTGCTTTGTTGTTTGTAATTGCAGTTGAAATAATGGCAATACGAATTAGAAAAGACAAAAACATGACTGGTATCCCAATTCGACTAAAATCAGGAGTCAGATATAAAATAATCAGCCAATTCGCAGACGACACATGTTTATTTTTAAAATCAAAATACGAAATTAAGTTGGCGCTTAATCTGATTGATCAATACGGTAAGTATTCAGGTCTGAGACTTAACAAAGAAAAAACTGAGGGATGTTGGCTAGGAAAGTTGAAAAACCATACAGAAACAGTAGACGGTGTGAACCTGTCACCTAAACCAGTGAAGGCTTTAGGTATCTATTTTGGCCATAACAAAAAAGAATGTGAATCTCTCAATTGGGAAAAAACTCTCGATGAAATTACTAAAACACTAACACAGTGGAGAAAAAGAAAGCTAACAATACTTGGTAGAGTGTTAATCGTGAAAACCTTAATAATACCTAAGATTGTTTTCAAAGCAGCAAGTTTAACTACACCAGATGAAATAAAGAAATTGTCGAATAAGATAATATTCAAATTCATTTGGAATGAAGGAAGTGAAAAAATAAAGAGAACCGACCTTTATAGGACAATACAACAAGGGGGGTTAAACATGACTGATATAGAGACTTTAATAGATTGTTTGAACATAAAGTGGGTAAAAAGGTTGTTAAACTCCGAAGAAGCGGCTTGGAAATGTATACCAACCCTTTATTACGAAAAGTTTGGTGGTAAGTTTTTACTGTTCAATATGAACACTGACAATGTAGCTTCTTTGAGCAGTGTAAAACTACTTCCCAGATTCTACAAAGACATCCTGGTATCATGGCTAAAAACGCGCCAATCTGAAAATAGTTCCCCGACAGATTTTTACATGATAAGACAACAACTTTTATGGGGGAATCGTTTTATCAAATACAAAGGTAAATGTCTTGTTTATGTGAACTGGATTAAAAGTGGAATAATTACCGTTGAAGACATTCTTGGTCCAGATATGCGAATTTCGCAAAACAAAATCTTAGACAAATTGGCGTCAAAATCAAATTGGATTTCCGAACTTAGCAGGCTGAAAATAGCCATTCCAGAGAGGTGGGTTAAAACACTTCAATCCAAACAATCCTTAAAATCGGTGATAAATAAGACAGAAAAACAGTATGTATACACAAAAACACATAAAAAGATAACGCTAGATCAGACAACAAACAAAGTACTATACAACCTATTACTTGAATTACTTGTCCGACATGATTTTTATAAGATAACTGTTGCTAGCCTGATAAATATGTTGTTAGTCAGACATTTTTTTTTTTAGGCTGACATATCTTTTATAGTCTGGCATAATAGTTGATTGTCTGAAATGTCTGTTTGTTATTCTGACCTAAAATGTTATTAGTCTGGCATTAATGTGGTTATACTGACATAACTGTTGTCACTCTGATATAAGTATTGTTAGTCTGATAAAACTGTTGTTAGTCTGAAATAAATAATTGTCTGAAATAACTGTTGTCAGTCTGACATAACCGTTGTTAATGTGACACAAGTGTCTGATATAAACAAAAGCGTGTTTGATATAATTGTTTGTCTGATATTACTATTATCAGTCTGAACCTACTGTGGTTAGTTTGAAAGACATTTTGTTTGTCTGAAATAACTTTGTTTTGTCTAGATTGTTGCTGTTAGTCAAAAATAAAATATGTGTATACATGTAAGTACACAGTGTATGTATGTGCGGGCGGGTGGTTAAGGTGTGTGTGTTTTTGAGTGAGGGTGTATTTTGTGTGGGTGTGGAACTTGTGTGTACGCGCATGTGTGAAGTCGCACGTACATGCGTGCGTCTTAAGAGTGCGTGCGTGTTAGCGTTAGAGTATGATATGTGTGTATGTAGGTATGAAAAAGCAAATTGAATAATAAAAAAAAAAAAGTAATGTTTGATGAATGATGAATGACAGCCCTCTTGTATGGGGACAAATAATTGTAAGGCTTGCTGATCCCAGAGCCCCAACTCTGGCAGCAAGCCAATAACTAAATGTAAACTGGAAAATAAACAAATTGCCGAAAAAAAAAAAAAAAAAAATCTAAAAAAAAAAAAAAAAAATTAAATTGATGAATAAGTACTTTTAGGCAAAAAGAAAATATTTTAAAGTTTTTTCAAGAAAATGTTTACCCGTCCCATAAGTTTTTGTCCTTGGTGTTACCATGAGTATTTTGGTTCAATAGAGAAACTTTAAATCAACTGAGTACAATCATCTATGATGAATTCATTGCATATCTATCCCCTGTTCATTTTCACATGGCATTTGGAAGTTGAAAGCAGGACGGTTTTTAATTTGAAGCAATCGAAATCAAGTCTCACCAACTGTGTATTTCAAATTGTCCATGGTGTTACCACATTATTTTACAGTTATACCATTTATTCAATAAAAAGATTTATAGTATTTAAAAGAGGTTGCAAGGTAGTTTAAATACAGCTATCATGCTTTGCACAATTACCAATGGTTATAATTTTAATCTATAAACATATCTAAAATTTCTGTGGTGTTACTGTCTGTGGTGTTACCGGTCAAACAGGTAACACCCCAGACGAATATTTGGTAACACTACAGACATTATATGATACTCGTTTATTAATCAATTTTATCAGAAAAAAAACCCAGAAAAAATGATTACTTGTTTTCTTTGACATATGAGTAGTATACATGTTATTTCTCTTAACGTACAGGGTTTAAGAGATCAAAGAAAACGATTTCGATTATATGAATGGATGAAACAACAAATATTTCAAATAGCTTTTTTACAAGAAACGCACTTTACAGATGATATTAAAAATGATGTGGAATACGAGGTTGCTAATTTCGCAAGTACATTTTATAGCTTTGGAAAATCTAATAGTAGAGGAGTGTGCATTTTTATAAATAATAACACAGATATTAAAGTAGTGTCGACTAAACAAGATACTGACGGACGCTTATTGATTGTTAATATTGAACTAGCTGACAACTTTTATACGCTAGTCAATAT
Organism: Mimachlamys varia; assembly: GCA_947623455.1. Lineage (NCBI taxonomy): Eukaryota > Metazoa > Mollusca > Bivalvia > Pectinida > Pectinidae > Mimachlamys > Mimachlamys varia. The sequence goes on from OX392534.1 coordinate 7,681,084, forward strand.
ATATGCTCCGAATGATCAGAAATTGAGAAATATATTTTTCAAAAATGTAAAAAAAATGGTAGATGAGCACGCTCAAGGCACTATTATTGCTGGGGTGATTGTAATGAAGTTCTTGAGCAAGCAGATAGAATTTCAAGAAACAATAAGCAAAAACCTTTAAGGAAAACGTATGGTTTTAGTCAGTTTATAAAATTTAATAAGCTAATTGATGTCTGGAGAGTAAAAAATAAATATAAAAGACAATTTACATGGAGGCGGAACAGGTGAGGCTAGTCGAATATATATGTTTCTGATCTCGGAGAATCTCGGAAATATTGACTCAAGTGATATTCGCCCGGTGCAAATAGAATTTACTGATCATTTAGCGATCTCAATTAAAATAAATTATGGCTCAAATACCAAGGGCAGAGGAATATGGAAAATAAATAACAGTTTATTGGAAGAAGTTGAATATCAATCCATGGTAAGAAATGTAATCCGGGAACTAAAAAAAGAGCAGGCTGCTATGGAACTAGGAAAGTCTCAGTTTTGGGATTACTGCAAAGTAATTATTAAGAATAGGACGATAGATTACTGTAAAAACAGAAGTAGAAATAATTCAGGAAATATATTGAGGATGGAGTAAAATAAAATAAGAGAATACCGAAGCGTCAACATAATCATAATCCAAACTTAAAATCGAATAAACCAGGGGCAAAATTGAACAAAGGAAAGATTTACATGGATACCCCTGCAAAAGTACAAGAGAATAAGACCAGGTGTTCCGGAAGAGTAAGCGTCTTCTTCTTCATCGACGACACCCGCCATGTAAATCTTTGTCACATCCAAGCAAACATCAAGTTCTCAAAATGAGAACCGAGTATCATTGTCAATCACAACAAGTAAACACACTAATGAGCATACTCAAAAACGTCCATCTTAATATCACTTAAAGATACAGAATATTTCTCAATGAGACAAAGATGGCGACCATAAAACTTGCCCATAGTACTGATCAACCTGCATCTCTCGAATCCTTGTGTTGTTAGTTTGTTTGTCAGCAGTCGACATCGATCACGAAAATCCCGATATTTAGAGCACGCCCTGGAATACCGAATCAACTGCGACATGTAAACACCATAGGTTGGAGAAGCAGGGATGTTACTATCAAGAAATGGAAAGTTAACGATCGGAAAATTGAAATCATCACGTTTATCGTATAGCTTAGTAGTAAACTGTCCATGTTGGTCGTCGTTTAAGTAGAGATCGAGGTAAGCAGCTGATGTAGAAGAGTCTGTTGTGTCCTTTATTTCAAGTTCAGAAGGGTATATACGATCGACGTGGTCAGCAAACTTCTTGTTGTTTATAGACAACACATCGTCGATATATCTGAAAGTGCAATTAAAAGATTTGGCAAGGTTTTTGTTACCTGTCCTGATTAGCTCCTCCACATGGAGGAAAGGTTAGCTGAATTAGAGACAGAAAATGATCGGAAGCCCCAGGAAACTTTAAAAGCAAAAATAACTGATTTGGAAAAAAAATTAGAATCTCTGTATGATGAAAAAGCCCGAGGCGCTCAGGTAAGATCAAGGGTAGCATGGGTTGAAAAGGGAGAAAGGAATACGAAATACTTTTTGGGTATTGAAAGACAGAGGCAAGCAAAAAAGACCATCACAAGTATTAAGAAAGACAACAATAATATCACCAACGATCCTGAAGAAATACTGAAAGAAATTGAATGTTTTTATTCAAAAATAGCAGTAGCTACATTGATAAAAGAGAGATAACTCCGTATATCGATAACTGTGACGTTCAGTATACCTTATCAGCGGACGAAAAACTTTCATGTGAAGGTGAGTTGAAAATGGAGGAGTGTGAAGCAGCAGTTAAAATGTTTAAGTCAAACAAAAGTCCAGGTAGTGATGGTCTATCTGGTGAGTTTTATAAAACATTCTGGAATGATATATCGCATATTGTGCTAGGATCTCTTAATGACGGATACTTGAAAGGTGAGTTAAGTGATACAAAGAAACTTGGAGTCGTAACCCTTATTTATATGAAGAATGATCCGCTACTGTTACAGAATTGGAGACCAATTACCTTGCTAAATTTAGATTACAAAATTGCGGCATATGTTTAATCTACACGACTTAAACCATTGATGCAAAAAATGGTAAGTACAGATCAAAATGGATATATAAAAAATAGATTCATCGGGTATAATATAAGACAAATTCAGGACGTTCAATATAGACTCTTGTTTACTCTTTTTAGATTTTACCAAAGCATTTGATACAATTGAATGGGATTTCATATTTGGTTGCTTGAACAAATTTGGTTTTGGTGTTTCATTCATCAAATGGGTTAAGGTGTTATATACCAACACCAAAGGCTGTGTGAAAAACAATAACTGGTTGACCGGAAGTTACGTCGTGTCACGTGGTATCCGACAAGGGTGTCCTCTATCATGTTTAATCTTTGTTTTAGCTACTGAAGTACTTGCCCAAAGAATACGAACAGATGTCCATATAAGGGGTATAAGAGTTAGAAATAGGGATATGAAAATCGCCCAACTAGCGGACGACACCACTTTATTTATTAGGTATAAGGATATCAGAAGAGCGTTATTAATTGTTGAAGAGTTTGGCTAAGTGTCGGGTCTGCAATTAAATAAATCCAAGACCGAAGGTTTGTATTTAGGGTGTAACAAAAATAACATGTTTATGGGTATTACCTGGGTGAAGCAAGTAAAGTCGTTGGGAATATACTTCGGAACTAATTCAAAAGTAAGTTATCGTCGATACTTGTTATTTTATCTGCCCAATTAAGATTGGGCAGATAAATAACAAGTATCGACGATCTAATAAAAAATTGGAAGAAAAGAAAACTGACCAGTATAGGAAAATCTGTGGTTGTTCAGTCTGTAATAATACCCCAGATAACATACAGCTTGAAAGGAAACTATATCGTTTTATTTGGAATAATGGGCCAGAACGTGTTAAACGTAGTATCATGATAAGTGAAAAATGGGAAGGCGGTCTTTTTATCCGGGATGTCGAATCTCATATAGATGTTCTAAACATTTCCTGGATACAAAGGTTAGTATCTCCTGAAGACGCCTGTTGGAAGGTGATCCCAAATTTTTATTTGGAAAACCTCGGTGGCGCCAGTTAACTGTTTTTAATGTCTCCTGGACGTACACGTGATCTTCCAAAAAAAATGTACCTCAATTTTACATGAATGTCTTACAATCGTGGTTGAAACTTAGAAACGATGATACACCGCTTGGTGAATATAACTATAAGGACATTCGTCGGGAGATTATTTGGGGAAATAAATATATCAAAATAAACGGCAAATCTTTAATTTTCAAGAACTGGATTGAATCTAGGTTAATCTTTGTCAACGATATAGTTGATAATGATGGTGGTTTAGCTGAAATTAAAATTTACCAACAGTTGAAAGAAAAGAGAGACTGGATAAGTCGGGTAAGTCAGGTAAAGAAAGCAATACCAGAAGAATGGAAAGACAAGATCAAGGGAGATAATGCACGGGCAAATGTACACACTTGCACGGATCTATTAGTGTTTGATCAAGGAGTAGGATTTAAAATTGAAAATGTAAACAATAAGTTTCTTTACTCGGCATTAGTGCGAAAAAAGAAATCGATGTCTTACTGCAGAGAGCTATGGGAAAGTCTGCTTGAATTAGAAAGTAGTGGTTTGATTTATTGTGGATTATTTGAATTCAATAATAGTACTATAATTGAGAACGAGGAAAAAATGTTCAAATGGAAATTATTCCATAATATTCTTCCAAATGGAGTCTTACTTAAAAGATGGAATATTATTGATAATGATAAATGTTGTATATGTAAAGTAAAGGATGATTATACGCACTACTTTATTGAATGTCAATGCGTAGATTCATTGTGGAATTTAATTGACTTTTTTTTATTGAAATATCATGTTAACATTCATTTAAGAAATATGCATAGCATTGTGGTAGGATATAAGATTGTTGATATTAAGTACAAAGAATTAAACATTCTGATGTCTCTGATTGGTTTTACGATATACAAACATTACCACATTTCAAATAGAAAGGTTGAAAATTGTTCAATTGTGCATTTATTTAAGAAGTACCTTGAGAGAAAATTACTTCTTCACAGATATACAGATATAAGATTGTTAAAACACATGGCAATGTATTTGAACAAGTGAAAAAACAAAAAAACAAAAATGATTAAGAGAAGAAATTGAAAATAGTGCAATGATGATCAAACTGATGGTTCATGGTTGTACGTATTAACTAAAATAATATGTACCGGTTCTATGTAATAAGTTCAATATAAATACACGAAATATCCATGTGATATATAGAGGATATTCAATGGTTTGCCGTTTAATATCGAATATATTTCACGAGTATGGCAGATTTTTTTATATTTTCACGAGTGCGTAGCACGAGTGAAAATATAAAAAAAATCTGCCATACAAGTGAAATATATTTGATATTAAACGGCAAACCATTGAATTTTCTTTTTATTACATTTCGAAAGAGGACTAAGATACTTTCATTATTTTTTTCTTGGTCTACTTGCCTACTGCAAAGGAGCTAAGTCTACTGAACTGTAATCCGTCGAAATCACAACCGATCGGGTCCAGTACACAGCTGATTGGGATAAGCTGATCGGAAAAGTTGAACCATTCTCATCTTTCAATTCATTTCATATTTAATCCTGCAGCAGTTCCTATCAATATGTACTATTGATGCCATTTCTTCAAGACCATCTTTCCCCAAGAGACAAGTTCTAGCAGACGACAAAAATGGCGAGCCTCCAAGATCTGATCAAGGGGAACAACTCATACAAAAGTTTCGGTGTTACGTGAAAAAAATGACCCGGTTGAAAACTACCCACCGTTGAAAGCTACGGCGGGTCACTTTTCACGGGACGAATTACGGAAAAATCGAATGGGGTCATTTTTCTACAGATGGCCGTGTTATATTTATACTGTTAAATAACGACCCCGGGTAACTTTTGCAACGTAGAATATTGACTCCGGTCGTATTTTATACGCGGGTCGCTTTTTCACGTTACACTGAAAAAGCCTTATATTTTCACTGCAAAATCTTATATTTTCACGGCAAAATCTTATATTTTCACTGCAAAATCTTATATTTTCACTGCTCATCACTGCAGTGAAAATATAAGTTTTATCAGTTTGATAATTTTCTATATTTCACTGGCAAAAATGTAATAAATATATATACATATGTGGGTGGATGCGTGTGTGAGAAACAGAGAGAGCGGATGTACAAATGCGTTTGTGCGCGCGTGTATTTGTGGGTGTGTGTATGTGAATGTATGTGTGTGTGTAGAGGGGGTGACGGTAAGGGGGGGGGGTGACGGTAAGCGCTGTGGAGTGTGAGGGGTGGGGTGACGGTAAACGGTGTGTGGGGGGAGACGGTAAGCGGTGGGGTGTATGAGGTGGTGTGTGTGGGGTGGGGTGAAGGTAAGAGTTGTGGTGTGAGGGGTTGGGGTGACGGTAAACGGTGTGTGTGTGGGGGGGGGGGGGGGGGAGGGGGGACGGTAAGTGTTGTGATGTGTAGGGGTGTGGGGGTGGAGTGATGGTAAGCGTTGTGGTGTGTGTGTGTGGACGGGGTTGGGGGGGGGGGGTGAATGTGTGAGGAAGTGTGTGTGTGTGTGTGTGAGTGTATGTGGATGTTTGTATGTGGTGTAATGTGATTAAGTGTGTGAAGTGTTCAACTTTCTTTTAAAATAAAATGATAAAATATCAAAATGATAAATGTCAATATCAGAATATTTAACAGCCTATATCTGAGCACTAAAAAAAAAAGAAAAAAAAAGCATTATGATTTGAAAAGGTTAAATTCCAAAACAATGATTATTGTTCATTTCTAATCAAAGAAAACTCTTAAATTCAGATTCTATACTCTTTAATCAAGATTCTCTAAAAACAGTAACACCAAAGACAATTATAGTAACACTACAGACTTAGATAAGTAAAACCAGAGTCAAATCTTTGCAACACAAACAAAAGCTTACTTATAATACAGACAATAAAATATATTATTAGTAAGATGAATTCTAAAGCTATGACATTAGCTAATGACATTAGCTAACAGTTCTCAAAATGGAATATGTCATTGTGAGAGAAGAGGGCTTTGAATTGGTAACACCAAGGACATGAATATTGGCGATACCATTATAGTAACACCACAGACAATGGAATAGAAAAAAATCATAAATAATATCTAAGATAATGGGCAGATTCATATTATAAGATTCATAAAACAGAGAAATTATTGTATAATGTTATTTGTACAACATAGTAAGCACTAGGACTAGTGGGACAGTTATTAAAGCATGTATTCTCTCTGTGAGCAATGGCAAAGACATTACTAGTAACACCAAAGACAATTCGATGACAAGAGAAGATGCATAATATGAATTTCCATCATAAACAACCAATTTATATTTTAGTTAATGAATTAAATTGTTTGTTTAGGACACATTACTATATAATTATATGCATATTGATGAAATATAATTCAATTACAATATGCACTAGATGATGACAATGGTAACACCACAGACATTCAATGCTGGTATTATCCAGCACAACATTTCAGGTGATCAAGAATGGCCCTCTCTTCAACTTGGAAACAAAGACAATGTGTGTCAATAGTGAAATTGACTAAAATACATGTATTATGATATTTAAAATGGTAACACAATGGACAAAATGTCTGTGGTGTTACAGTTGTCTTTGGTGTTTATCAAATGTCCATGGTGTTACCATCACAAAAATCAACTCATATTAAATTGAATAAAAGTGAAAAGAAACAATTAGCATTCCAGTAATTATCTGTAGCATTTTATTTTTGCAAATTAATATTTACAGTCTACACTGATATTCACTCGATAACCATTGTACTGCAAACTATTGTTATTTCCCAATAACTATACTTAAGAACGTGCAAAATTTCTATGACGTCGACAACAATACATGAGGGCGGAGCTATGCAAATTATCCCGTTCGAATCACAATTGTATGAAGTCATCAGCAATTGACATGGGGGGAGTAGCTACCGCTTATGCAAATTTCATGCTGTTACATTTATTGAACTGTTTTCACGTTTGTAAGTTTTGAAATGAAATAATGTCTGCAGATGGGGCTAAATTGAACAGAAAAATTATGAACCATTTACAGGAAAATACTGTAAATATAAGAATTAACTTTTGATTTTGTTTAGTTTATGAGATCATAAATCCAATGGAGCAGTCGGTAAATTTAACGTAAACGCTTACCTCGTGCTCCATTGGATTTATGATCTCATAAACTAAACAAAATCAAAGGTTAATCCTTAAATAACTGTTTTCATGAATCTTTAGTTCTAACTTTATTTAAAAGAAATAATGCACATCCCTTGAGTGCAAAAGTACAGGGGTCGGGACATATTCCAATAAATATCTACCAATGGTATTTAAATGCGGTATATGTTATAAAAAATCATTATGTTATAACTTTATAAATTAAATAAATCAATTAGCAAAGAACTGGCATGTTTTATCCCAACAAAAACAACAAATTCAATTATGGTAACACCACAGAGATTCTAACTTACCTGTGATCGTTAGCGTTACCATAGTAGTCAACAGGTAAAAATTAAAATGGACAAACAATGATTTTTGTAACCTGCAATGTATCCCCTTTTACTTAAACCATAAAAGTTGTCACTTTAAGAAAGTTGTTTTTCTGGTTTTTTCATATTTGAATCTTGAGCTTTTCTGATAATGACTCATATACAGACACGATACATTATATTACACAGCTCACATTGATGCATGTTGTCCTCGAACGTTCATACCAACTTACACAATTACTGTTTAAGTTCACCTAACTCTATATCATACCGCCCACTCAGGCAACACAACCAGGTATTTCGCAATTGATCTGTCGAAATCTCACGTTTAATCTGTCGACATTATTATTGCTACATTTATCAACCATTTCTTCCATTTACGTTTCACCCCTCACCATTAAACAATTAAACACTCTCAGACCCTCTGTCCAGCCTCTCTCTGATTTATCCTGTGAGCTCTCACACTCGATCCTATTCAATTTATCATTATCACTGATTCTCTGTCCACAATCTTTTACAATGTAACGGTTGACATTTTTAATCATGATGTACATTAGTATACGGTACCTACTTGTTGTGATTGAAAATGGTGGTTAAGTTCTCTTTTTGAGGACATGACATTAATTTTGATGTTACCTAGATTTCAACAGGTGCTTGTGGACATACATTTTGTTTTTCATTAAACACTGTAGGTAACAGACGAATGTACAGTTTTCCATGATATTAGAATGCTTTAGAATGGTTCGGATTACGGTTTTGTGGACACTTCGATATTATTTGATTTTAGTCTCTCTAATTTAATAAGATAATTCAATTTTTCTTCGTTATAATACTTGGGATGTTCCCTAAACATTGACGCATTGGGGTCTGGTATAAAAAAAACTTTATCAAGAAAGAGAAACAGCTAGAGTCGCTCTCCAAGAAAACACGAATCATATATATATATATATAGATTATGCTGTCAGATAAATTCCACACATAGAAAACCACTATATGAACCTTATGCTTTAATACTGACAGAAAAAAATCCAATAAGCCACTCAACAAAATATATAGCTCAAATCCTAACTCCAATACCTTGTAGTCCTGAACCACGTTAAACTTGAAAACTATTCTATGTACTCAGCTAAATGTAGGTCATTGATCATGATCGATACCAAAATTAAACATGGCTCGACATCTGCGCGTGTGTTTCTGAGCACACGTGTGATAAAAAGCCAATTTAGAACCAGGAACATGTCTACCTACTCAACAACGCCATTCAATTACGGATACTGTAAATAGGGCTTGAATTGAGATTATTGCGCAATCTATTTGGAGTTATACATATATTAGTCAGGTACGTATGACTAATATTTCTATATTTGTACCTTAATTAAATGGGACTCTGTTCCGTTTACTTCAATGTGTTTATTAAGCAATGAACACAGTCTGCAAAACATAAAGTTGATCTAAATTATACAATGCTAATATACTAACTACCAACATACAATCCTCTATCTCCCCCCAAGTCTTTGTTACACACGGATAATAGAGTCAGTTAGTCCTGAAAACAAAGACTAATATAAAAGATGAAAATCACAAAGAAATGTCCGACTATTTGTCCAACGATAAACCAAATAAACACTGAATCACGATTAAACAGTACTGAACAATTTGGTACTTCAGGAATGTTCCAGTTGAGAAAACAAAGAACAAAAACAAGTCATTCGGACATGTCGTAATCCGAGTGCCAAGCTGGCCTCTTTGTGATTCGACCAGATATCCGGTTTGGAGATGGAATTACTGCCTCTGGCGCAGGTGTCGAGGTTGGAGAAGCAGTAGCTGGCGATGTGATGGTTTTGTCCATTGCAGGAGGATCCGTTGCAGGAGGATCAAACTCGAGTGGACGTCGACTGGAGGTATCCGGGATGCCAGATGGTGTCGAAGGTTGAGCAGTTGGCAATGAACAAGGTGTACTTTGTATGGGTAATTGAGGACCTGTGTCCTTGCAGTGCGGTTTAGGTTCCTTATTGACATTGACATCTTGGGATGTATTAGAAGGAACTATCGCGAATCGTGAAGGCACATTGTCATTATCAATGGTCAAGCGTGCTTGTGGCGCAATGACGGGAACATATTGCCTCAGGAATTTCCTATTACGCAAAGTAACACGGCCCGATCCGTCAATGCGTACCACATATTGGTCAAACTGACGTACTTCGGTAACAACTCCAGTCTTGTCCCACTTTAAGGGATGAGGACCAACTTGATTTTGAATGCGGACATGATCCCCGACTGCGAGAGGTGGCAGTCGTTTGGTGTGTTCAGACCAACGTTCACTATCTCGCATGTGACGATTTCGCAGGGCCTCCTCGCGAGCTGCTAGAGTTTCCAGTCACGTATTGTGAGGAATATACCGACCAGGTGGTATAGGGATGAAGTCTCGTATGGGACGGCCGAACACGCACATGGCAGGAGATAATTTTGTGTCTCTGTCAGGGGTGTTTCGATACTGCAGAACAGCGCGTTGGAATGCGTCCGTGTTCAGGTCACCATGAGGGCTGGTGTTGCCAATGATCAGACGCTTTACCGTCTTGACTCCCACTTCAGCACGGCAGTTGCTATGTGGGAAAGCCACAGATGACAGTCTATGGTGAACTCCCCAGTTCCTAAGAAATTGGCGTGTAGCTAAGGAAGTGAACTCAGGTCCACCATCTGACGCTAGTTCATTAGGGATGCCGAAAGTAACAAATGTTCTTCTGAGACAATCTATTAAACCACTGGAGCCATCAGATGCTTTCTCCACTATCGGCCAGTTCGAATAACGATCCACTACCACGAGGTAATTGTGCCCCATGTAATGGAAGAAATCTGCGCATACACATTGGAATGGGTAGTCAGGAGTGGATAATGGCATCGGAGGTGCACTCGGGTTAGATGGGGCAATGCGGTTGCAGTGGTTGCAAGATGCGCGCAAGGAGACAATAGCAGGCGTGATACCTGGCCAAAAGATTGAGGAGTCAGCTCTTGACGTCATTAAGGTAACTCCTTGATGCGCGTTTTAGGCATACCAGCCTCTATTAAATCAACTAACGCCTGCATGTTGTTATCGCTTGTAGTAGCGGTTCTCACGCGCTCCCAGGTTACAGATCGTAGATCGATTGCGTCGAGAGTTGAGGAGGCTGATGCTATGACATGCTCTTCAACAAATGCTAGCCCGGATGATGGTGTACGGAGAGCATTCATTAGACTGGAATGGGTGATGTTGGCAGAAGAATAGCTCATTGCTGCAATATCGTCCTCTAACACAGGCTTCTCTGGTTCACCAATAGGGTGGCGGGATATACAATCAGCAGCACGATGCCGTATGCCAGGCACATGAAGCATTTGGAACCTGTATCGTAGTGTTTTCTCCTTGAGGTCGCGAAGTCTGTTGTTTGGAATATCCTCCAGAGATCTATCACCAAATAACATCAATAAAGGTTTGTGATCAACGGCTATGATCAATTTCTGGCATCCCAAGACGAAGTGGCGGGCTTTATCCAGGGCATCTGCTACTGCCAGGGCCTCTCCCTCAACCGGAGCATAACGCGCCTCTGCTGCATGTGTGAACCGGCTACCGACAAGTGTAACTCTCCAACCATCACGGCAGCATAGGGGGCTGCCATTGGCACAGTCACAGTGTTTCTGTAATAGCCAAAAACCTATGCCAGTCTTTGACCAATCTGTCGCGAGACAAGTTGGCTTACTTGGGTCGAAAATCTGTACGCCATGTTCAATCTCATTGGCAATAACAACTTTGGATTCTTCGAAGAGTCTTTGAAGTTCTTCGGTCCACTGAAATGGTTGGTCAGATTTGAGTAGCTGACGGAAGGGATGCATTTTCTCGGCCATACTGAAGGCATAAGACACTTGATTGACCAATCCAAACCATGAGCGCACATCTGTGATGTTCCTGGGTGTTGGAAAGTCAAGAATGGCGCGTAAATATTTCTGTGATAGCCGCACACTATCGCTGGTTATTTCAAATCCAGCAAATTCTACCGTGTCTGCCGCGAATATGAATTTTGCATGGTTCAGTGTAATACCGTTACGTCCACAGATGTCAAGCCACTGAACTGCCTGAAAGAAGCTTCCTTCAATGCTGTCGGACCACAATAAAACATCGTCGACACATTTAGTTTTGTTAGGGATGTCTGAGGCAAGCTCGTCGTAGCGTCTTGTGTAACCGTCACCAGATGCGATGTAGCCTTGAGGTGCAGTTTTGTAACGGTATCTTCCCCAAGGAGTGATGAATGTTGTTAAGTGCCTGTCCTCTTCGCAGATTGGCACACTGTGATAGCCGTTCCATGCATCAAATAGTGTATTCTTTTTGTCTGGTGGAATAGAGCGTGCTTGGTGGAATGGTGATTGGGTGTGATGAGTCTCGCGAGTGGCGTGCACATTTAATGGTTGAAAGTCAACAGTGCGCCGCGGTGTACCATTCTTTTTCGCACAAACAACCATTCTATGGCACCAAGTAACAGGCTCACCAACTGGAACAGGCTCAATTACTCCCAATCTGACATCCTGGTCTAGTCCAGCCTTCACTGCTTCCTGCCAATGGATTGGAACAGGTACGGGTGTGTGGTGGGCAACAGGTTTCGCGTTAGGGTCAACCATGAGCTTCATTGGAGGTCCTTTCATTAGTGGTAAAGTCTGATGTTCACATGTGTTGAATGTGCTAGACTTATAATAGTCAAGAAGGTAGTCCCTTAAACGATCAATGTTTTCTGTCGTGGCAGGGAAAGGCAGTTTTTTGGGTGGCGTGGGTGGCTGTTGGCGAGTAGGGCAATCACATGCTATGTCTTGCTGATCAAGTAATGAGGACATAGCATCTATGCTAGCTGAATGGGATTGGGCTCCGATGATTGGGAATAAATCTGGGATGATGCCAAAGGCAGCACACGCTTCACGACTGAGGAATAGCTTGTCCGATGAGCTTGTTATATATGTCATCTGCCTGGTCTCTTTGACGTTACCTGCCTTGTCTTTCCCGATTAAACGGAGGATCGTCGCCCCAAGAATTTTAATACCACCATTTGTAGCTGTGTGCATTTGCATGGTTACGGGCATAAGTTCAGATTCTCGTAGGCCAAGGCGGCGAATTACTTTCAAACCAGCAAGACAACTCTGACATCCTGTGTCTACCATTGCTTGCAGTGAAATTGTCCCGGTATCTCGCGTCAATGTGAAGCCTAAGGCAGCGTAGTCCTCTACAGTAACTTTAGCAGTTACGTTCACAAATGGTTGAGGCTTAGAGCGTTGCTTAATCCATGAGTAGATATAGTGGTAAATGCAAATTGAACGTTCGATGCCGGAATCACTAAGGGTGCAGTGTTGACCTTCTAGAGGATTATGGGCAGAGCACAGTGCATCGAATACAGAACTACCAGATAGGGTGTCGCGGTCGGTCACTTTGGGTTTGTCCTTGCTTCTACATACCGCCTCAAAATGATGTTCGCGACGACAATGACCACATGTGTGTCCATATGCTGTACACTCTGTTTTACCCATGCGGGCTGGATCAGATCTGCCATGCCCTTTTTTTCCACAATATGTACATGACTCGGTTTTGTTGGAGGTGTCCTTGGAAGGCGGTTTGTCAGACTTGCCTTTGCGGTACGAGCTACTGGCAGCCTCGACCGGATGAGAGTCTGACAGTCTAGAGGCTGAGCGCTTACCGGCTTCTTTTGTTTCGACAAATTGGAATACCTCTTCAAGGCTCATATCCTGATTTTTGTGTCCTAGAAGGTCAAGCTGTATTTCTGGATCAGCAATGCCTCGTGTAAGTACATCACGCATAATGGAGTCTGTGTAATTGACGTCGATTGAACATCCTGGACATGCAATAATAAACTTACATATGCCTGCCTGTCCTTTAAGTCTGGCACCGTAACTCCGAACCGTTTCATCACGATCCTGTCGCATGTTATGCAGTGTTACCCTGGCAACCGCATAGTGTTCTCCTCGCATACTGCAAGTTTTTTTTTATTGCAGCCATGACTTCGTCCACATTTTTGTTAGCTAGACTTCCACCAGCTGTGCGTGTGAGGTCTTTACGTAGTGGCTCATCACAGTATTCTAGAAGTTGGACGACTTTGTCACGTCCAGTGATTTTTGTTGCACTCACATAGTCCGACCAGCGAGAATGAAAATATGCCCATTCCTGCGGCGGTGATAGTGGGTCGCTTAACTCTCTCGACCTTGGCGGCAGCCTGCTCTGGTTTAGGTATATGTGCAGCGGAATGAGCCGTGATGAGTGCCGCAACGATAGCGGCATCCAGGTCAGCCGTGGCATAGTCGCAGTCCGTGATAGGGCAAGCTACAGCTGGCATTATGGTGATGTGATCATGTGGCGATGATGGAATTCAGGAATCCTCGACTGTGTTCATAAATGGGACTCTGTTTCGTTTACTTCAATGTGTTTATTAAGCAATGAACACAGTCTGCAAAACATAAAGTAGGTCTAAATTATACAATGCTAATATACTAACTACCAACATACAATCCTCTATTAATTAACACTTATACGCCTGTATAAACTAAACAGTGGAACGTCTTATATAATTAGCTTTCTTTAATTCAACTGAAACGGTGCTTTCTAGGTAAGTTTTACCAGAAGCTGTTTATAAAGGTATACACGGCTGTGTCAAAATATAAGCCGGAAGCTTAAGCTGTATACCTTAAAACATATATATATATATGTGTGTGTGTGTGTGTTGGGATGGGTGGTTGATCAGTCGACACGAAGCTAAGGTAAGTGCTTTACGTATACGTTATCTTACACTTGTTTGGGTCGTTTTAATTTACTGGCTGTGATTGTCATCCACGTATATACTAGCTAAATACGTGAAGGTGTTTCACTTGTCTGGTGTCCTGCAGGGTGTTGGTGCCTGAGAATTTGTTTCTCTTACGATTTAGTTTTGAACCTGAGGATTTTGGCCCAGTTAAAATTATAGCCGGGGTGGGGGTAGTTCTGTTAAACCTATAAAATGTTTATCAGAGACATGTATGGTATTGTAATATAAACTGTACGTCTCCATGTTAATAAATAATATGTTGTAAAAGCTTTACATTTTTCAAATTATTGTATATAGGGGAGCGCTAGGTTTACTGCACGAGTGGTCGCACCTCGTTAAAAATTAGTAATTATAATTAAATGAAACTATAGTCTCTTCAGGTGTCTAACAAGGATATCGATTGTTTCTGTTTTCTCGAAATGATATATGTGTCTAAAACTGAAGTTAAATTAAAAATGATGAAAAATCGATTAAGCCAAAGCAGAGGCGTATATATAGGCCTGCGTGTATAAAGCCTTGTCTCTTGCACAGGGCCTTAGAGTTTGTTACAGCTAGCTATAGATAGTTTTGGACCTAAAATAGGGTGTTTAGAGTAATTTTACACATTTGGGGTTAAGATCAATTTTCGATAAAAATGCCCCCTCAATGGTCATAATAGCTTTTGCTTTTATGACCATTGAGGGGGTATTTTTATCGAAAATCTGACCCCCCCCCCCCCAAAATGTGGAAAATTAATCTAAATTTTAGGTCCAAAACTAGCTGCATGTCACCGTTAACAAATTCTCAGGTCCCTGTACATGTGGTCTCTTAATTTCTCTTTCTCTTGTACATGTTCTTACTTTAAAATGAAAATCGCAAATAGTTAGTGATCATTATATCTGTCACAAGTTCACTTAATTTAAAGTTTGATTTAAAATGATTTTGTTGATATTAGACGTCGGATAAGTTGATCATAAACAAGAAAGATAAGATAACAATATCATAATCCGGATTTCGAGTGCCGTTTTCCGGGTCACGTCCTTATTACTCATTTCAAAATGGCCGACGTGTAAACAAACTAAGATGTTTTACAGGTAAGAAAAGCAGCTGCAAGTCTATCCAATAGGGATGCTTACTAGAGCTGGGTACCACAAAATTAAAAGTACCACGGTATTTAGGCAAATACCGCGGTACGTACCACGGTATACCACCTTGATTGAATGTTTGATCTAGCTAAAGGTCTCTGGCTGTTTTTGAAGCCAATCAGCAACAGGCTATAGGCCTGTCATAAGTTTCTTTTTGTTTTATCCTCTAATATTGTTTGAGTGAAGCTACATGTATGTCTGTCCTGGCTTGTTGATCAACAAACTTATAGGAAATTATAATTAAATCATATTTGAATTCCAATCGATCTACATGTATGTAAAAAATATTTAATTGATAAGTTAAATGAAAGTCCCCAAAAAACCTGTACAGGACTAATGTACCAAGGTACAGTTGAGTGTAAGCTAACCTTTACACCCTAGTGCACTAGGAGTGCACTACGTTAAACTAGTAGTGCACTACGTTAAACTAGTAGTGCGCTACATTTAAACTACAGGTAAACTAGTAGTGCACTACGTCCAGTCAGGTGTGACCACAAAAACCCCCATACATGTAATGGGAGTGTCCATATATCTGTGTCCTTACCTGTACAGATGTAATATGATTTACCTGTGCTCTTATAATTATGTTATACTATATATTGAAGTTGTCTTTGAAAGTCATTAGTATGTTACTCACATGAGTACAAGAATGAAAAATTCTGAGTTTATGCCAGATAATATTCATCATAATAACTTATGTTTCAAATTAATTCACTGCATATCAAAACTTTAAAAATAATAATTAAAATATACTAAATTATAATTCTTTTTTAAAGAAGTATCAATGATTTTTTTTTATTTAAATATTTCATTCTACAATTAAATTGAAAGGTATGTGTTAAAATAAAAAATGGTATAATACATGTATTATGTTGAAATTAGCAATTTAAGTTAATCCTACTAACTATTTAAAAATGTATACAAAAAAATAAACTAAACAACAGATTGTAGTATAATAAAAATCAGATATAAGAAGGACAGATTTTGTACTTGTATAGTAGTTTCAATCACAAATTACTTTAATATTTGACATGAAGAGGCTAGCTTGGCAAAAATGTAATCCAATTGAATGTAATGCAATGTTATCATCATTAATCATATAGGATCATCATTAAACAATTAACAGGGCCCAGGGCCCTCAGGCCTTTAATCAGACTTGGCCAGTGATGGCTGTGGGGGAGTTGGAGGTAGAAATTCACACCTGGCTAATTATAACTACAGCCAGCTTAGGGATGACCCCTATACTGACCTCTGTGAGGATGTGGCCCGGTAGGTCAGGTACGTATATATATGCCTGGAGGGTAAATGATTCTACCTGAAGATCTATAGCTGTCCTTTTTAGTTAGTTCAATATACTTGATTATAAATTGGTAAATAAATATAAAAAAATCTGGTCATATTACATATTAAATGAAATATGAGACATCAAAATTGTAACAGTTGTGACAGTAATTATCATGATTTCATAATTTGTAGTTTTGAAAAGAAAGAAAGAAAGAAGGTTGTTTCAGAAAGATAACTACTGTACATGAGATTCAAATATATATATTCAAGTTATAAATATTAACTAATGATAAGGCCAGTTTCTAAGTTCGAGCAGACGACACAGGTGAAGTACAGGTAAGAATCACAGGTAGATGGGACTGCCCATTTACCTGTAGGGGTATTTGACCGATATGGGGTTCAGGGTGTAGTGCACTACTAGTTTACCTGTAGTTTAAATGTAGTGCACTACTAGTTTAAATGTAGTGCACTACTAGTGCACTAGGTGTAAAGGTTAGCTTACACTCAACTGTACGTACCATCACAACTTTATACCACGGTATACCGGTAAAACCGCCCAGCCTTAATGCTTACCATACATTTTACTTTTTAATCATTGTAAATATCAGCTGATAATGATTTATACAGCGGCAATATTTTGATGCTATTCTAGTCGTAGAAAAAAAACACCAGTTTTTGTCTCGAGTCCTGACCGCAGACAAAAAGCCCATGCAAGCCACAGGCACAAAGTACAGCTGGGGTACGTCACGATAGTTTGGCTTAAACCTTTGTTTACGCTAGATTTGTCTATGATTTATAACCTATAATACATACGATGTAGTATAGTATTGCCATACTATCGTGACTTGCCTCTACTGCGGCACAGGGTACGTACTGATTAAATTGCATATGCTGCCTAGTCGACGTAATATATAAAAAAAAACGTCTCGTCGTGTAGAGTTATAACGTTAACATTCTTATAATATTATGTATCCATTGTAGAGGTATTAATGCCTGAAAGGACTTCAGGTAGACTTGGAGTGGACCTGGAGTGCACTCCAAGTTCATCTGGAGTCCAAACAGAGTGCACACCAAGTTTACCTGAGTCCAAACGGAGTGCTCTCCAAGTCCAAATGGAGTGCACTTTGTGAAACCTTTAGTCTACATTCAACTGTACGTTATCACAGCTACCTAGTGAAGAGGTACACTGTACCAGGTGTGTCCAAATGAATGGCCTTGACCTTCATGTACTTTCAAGGTCACATGGATCAGATGTCTTACAAACTACAAACAGCACTTCGTACCATACTGTAGTGATATTGGGCCTATGGGTGTACCATGCTAGGATGTAGGCTACTATATATGTTTGTTCAGATGAATGACCTTGACCCACATTCAAGGTCACAGCTAGGGGTCAAATGTGCTGAAAACTTCAAAGCCTTCTTCACAATAACCAAAAGGCCAAGGGTACTGATATATTGCCTGCAGCATACTGGGATGAAGGGCTATTAAGTTTATTGAAATAATTGACCTTGACCTAATGTCAAGGTCACAGGAGATGATTGTGTTCAAAATCTTCCATTGACTTCTTCTCAATTGCCAAAAGGTTTTTTTAATCTGACTATAATGTTAAACCTGGTACATTGTATTAATAAGTCAGCAGTTTATTACTGCTCATTGCCTGACAGAGTATAGAAATTACCAATTGCAAGCTATATTTAATTTCATGACTCCTAAAAACAGATTTACATACTGACACTGTATATAATTGAATTATCATAAACTTTGGTATTGAAAATGTTCAGCAGTCAATCAATAATTTATGATTATAATGTATAAGTGTCTTGGAAACATGCTTTATTGAACAAAGTGACTCTAGTATTGTGTTAAAAAATGGTAATTCCTCATATATAAGTGTTGCAATATGAGTTATTTTATGGTGTCTGTTGACAGTGATCAATTTATAATTTATTTCCATGGGTCCTTTTTGTAAATATTGCAGAAAACTATGGGTCCCACAATGTTAAATTGAAGTATTTCCATAATTTCTACGAGTTCTTTCATAGTTGTATGAGTACTGGACCCGGGACTCGCACGTACATTTGTAGATTGATCACTGAACACTGTTGTATCCTTTACAGACCGTGTCTACCCAGGAGAAATAACTGACAAAGGGGAACAGACGTCAGAATGGAAACAGTTAACTGCATCAGCCTTTTTGTCCTTGTGATCTTACAAGTGGCTACTGCAGGTAAGGATACAATGCTTGCACCATATTAATTATGTTAATAACATTATAATATTCAATTAAAATAAACTTATTCATCAAGATTTGTAATTTTCCTGGACAATAATAGAGAAATCGTCATCGGGTAAAGTTTTGTCCCACCTCCTGAAGTTGGATGCAAATATGCAAATGTACATTGTCACATAAATTATAACATAATATATTTTTATTCAAAGTTACATTTTTTTGATAAGTGCACATGTTTGCTGGACATGTATGATCAATATTCAAGCCGATATAATTATCATCAAGAGGTTGAAGGCAGAAATAATTCAATGTTTAGATCTGCGTACAAATATGGATTTAAGAAATTTTCTTATAACTCAAAAAATTAAGAACAGGTCAAATATAATTGCTTCTCCCCCTTTCCCCAACCATAAATAAAGATAAACATGAAAAAAATAATCAAGTTGAGGAGGTACTGGTAGAAAAAGTCTCTTTAAGGTAAATTAGATATAGATTGTTGATTTTATTTTGGCTATTATTATCTAGCTCTAACCTATTGCATTTTTCAGCAATTGTAAAATTGGAGAAGAAAAAAAGAAGAAAATTAGGAAAACCATATCTTTTTGTATATATGTATTGATATTCCCATTAGATGCTTTTCTGTAAGTTTTCATCTTTTTCTGTATCAAAGTAAATGGGCGGATTGGTCGAGTGGTTAACAATCCGGCCTCCCATGTAGGCGGCTGGGGTTTGATCCCCGTAATCGTCATACGCATGGAATATTCGGAGAAAGTGTTGTCTCCCGCCCACACAACTCCAACATTCCAGATGGAGTATAAAATGGTCTGGGGTGGGTGTTGCAGTATCTGTGCTGTAGCATTCAAGTGAGGTGGCACTCTAAAAGATGCCGTTGGAAACATGGTCCCACTACAGACAAAACACAATTCATCTCCAGCACACACATACATACACACACACACACATACACACACATAGTGAGATATTAGCCTGGTGGTAAAGGACAAGTAGTTAGCGCCTGATAAGGCAGCTCCTGTGAGCTCCTCAGAATTATATATGATAGAACTGTATGTGTTAATTGTATTGATTGTATGACAATTGTATATATATATGTACTGTAAAGTGTTTTAGAGTGGGTTTTGCAAACATGTAATGAAAACAAATCAGCAAGCAGAGATTAATGAATACTGTTGTCAATTAATTTTTGAAAAAGCCGAACGAGTTTCAAAAATATTTCTGAAAAGAAACCGTGATGCATGGAAAGATACAGTGATGTATGTGTTTAAGGTTTTGATCGACTTTAAGTTTACACGTATTTGGTAGTTGAAATGCAGTAACTGTGTTTCAGACGTACGCACTGCCATTATGGATGGATTTGATACCTGTGGGAACTACTACACATTACTGTCAGGTGGTTTCGGAACCACCTTAGTACATTGGTACGGCAAACGTGTGGACTCCGGATGTTACCTCACATTTAAAATAGATAGCAGCATTGACAAGGCATGTGTAACAACCTTGACACATGTCATGCCAGACTGTCGGCCGAAAATCAGGTTTTACCAAGGATATGACACTGATTACAAGGTTTGTTTTTTTTTTTTACCTGTTTAGATGAAAGCATTAAACCTATTGATACCATATGCCTCCTGTGTAAGAATTACTATATAGCTACTACATCATTGATAAATGTTTCTATAGTCCTATCTTGATCATATCTTGTAGGGTTGCCAACGATAAACCAATTAACCGTTCATAACATCAACAACCGAATATTAATTCCAGTAACCCGTTAATCGCAAATTTTATAAAAGTTTATATCAATTTATGTTTTTGTGTCTAATTCGTCAATTTTGTTTGACAGTTCCGCTTAGGTTATCTCCCTTACATTGTCATATAAATAAGTCACGATGATTAAGCCGATAATCTACCTGTGAATTAGCTGAAAAGTTGAAAACTAATCAGGAGACACCTTTCAGTTGTTTTGATAACTCAAACTGACCCATCGGGCGAATCCTGAGAGTACATGTGTTCTGTTTTCATTTTGCCTTTGTGATATTGCCTGATGCTCGAACATTGCGTATACATTTACATAACTTGCTCACTCAGCTGTAACTGTATATAACTGTAGAGCTAGATTCTTATATATTTCTGAATATCATGTATTTGTTTATCACATTACACATGGTGCTTTTTGAAGCCATTCTGACATTTTCCTTCAACGCTATAGAAGGCTAGTTACAATGTAACAGTGAAATGAGCTTCAGTTCAAAATAGTTTTTGTTCTGAATTTGATTATTGATCAAAGTTGGAGCACATGGTTTGGAAGAGGGTCAATGTACATATGTACATAATAAAGTAATTCATTGAAACAAGTTTGTAACTCATTTACTTAAAACCTCTCTGTATATCACTATCCCACATACATGTACCTATGTATTGTGACCTACAATTTTTTGTATCTGCCATTTTGGATCTGCTACCTTAATTATGCATACCTTGCACCTTATGTTTTTATAACTTTGGACATTTGGATCCCTAACAATTCATAATACCTGACATCTTAACAACGTTAGCAAACAATTCCTACTAATTCAACTTTAAAATTTAGAATCCTGTCCCATCTGATCCAATTGTGAACATTTCTCTATTTGAGCCCTAAAATACTTAAGTACCACAGCTTGACCCCTTTGTCTTTCCAATCTACTATTTCTGCTACAATATACCGGTATGTTACCCTAGGCATTCCTGATAAACAGTGTATGTGACTGTAGCAGTTCCTAATAAACAATTTGAGACCCTAAACATTCCTCCGTGCTACAAAGTTAACTTAATATATATATATACTAACACTTCCTGGTATTTACAAAATAAACATACATGATACATATGCATCTCTTGTTTCTCTACAACCTTTTTATCCCAGACCTACATGTCATGTCTAGAAATATGAACTTCAAGGAGAATTGAGAAAACCTGCCATTTTGGAGATTTATGTGTATTCTGGATTCAGCTTGCTGGTAAACTGTTAAGTAACACCACATTGGAAATTAAAAACCAAGGTACTGACAACAGGGCCACTGAATGTCATGTATATGACCCGAAGCAGTAGAATAATTATGGTGAAGTTGTGTTGGTGACCACAAACATTGTCCCCTACCCCATCACCGTGCATGACTATAAACTATGCCTTTTATACGTTTGTTCGTACATCTACTTGAGTATGCACAGACACACATTTCTGTTATTTTAAATCCATTCAGTATTGTACATTTATCTGTGTGTTTTTTATTCAGACAATGGATTGTTATTCTGGCAAAGTGGAGTTTTGCACTGACAGTGAAAGCAAAATAACAGTGAGGTTTTACAACATGGACACCACCACGGCTTCAAACGTTACATTCAAGGTGTATGGAGTAAGCGAGGATGATGATGATACTAGTAAGTTACAGCTAGAAACTTAATGGCGAGTTAGTTTCAGAAACTTTATTGCAAACGGGGCTGCAGTGGCTCAGTGGTTAAGGTGTCCCGACATTCCACCACTAGCCTCTACCTCTGGGTCAGTGAAGCCCATGTTGGGCAGTTAATGAAATTGTTTCCACTTTAAACACTCCTGTACATTTCAAGGAGACAGCAGCTCGCATGCATTTTGAGTCAACATTCCATGTGATATTGTGTTATAGCCACGAAGTGGAAGTAAGACTAAAGTGTTGCTTTTCCGGTGATGATGATGTTAACATGAAGTTTTTCTGTTTTAAGTGAGTTTCATATAAAGTATATAACTGCAAGAAAAACCGGACTTGATATTTGTTGGCTTGTTTAAGTGTTATCACCTACATGAATAGCCATCGAGACATATATCTCAACCAAACTTGAACCATTAACACATCTTAGGCACTACATCACAACACATGCATGAAATGCTGGATTCAGTATTCTTTTCATGGTCCAATGTCTTTGCCAGCTTCTCCATCAACATCAACTTTTATCATTTAAGTTATTTTCTCCGAGTCGTGCAAGTTATTTTCTCCTAAGCTATTGATGCTTGACATGTGTACCGATGTCAAAGCAAAGAACAGGAAAGACATATCATTCTAAATGGTTTGATTAATTAAATAACGTATTTGATGCAATGTGGTGGATACAGAATCTAAAAGCATTATACTGATATTGTTTGCAAATGGTTTTACTACTGGTGTATAATTCAAAGTTTTCTGTACAAATTATTCTAAAACTGAAAGTGACAGAGAGAGAGAGAGAGAGAAGGAGGGGGGGGGCGGACCACGAACATGTACATGACTTGAAAAGTATATTTGAAGTTGGCACCTTTATACATGTAGCTAGAAGCCGTTGAAATTAAGGAGTCTGGACGGTTATAATTATAGCAATATTGAATAACGTTAAAGTAAAAGCAGGCATTCATATGCAATTATTTCTTATATCACAACTCTACCAATCATTATTTGTCTTGTACTCATTGTGACTAGCTAAATGCCAACCAATACTCTTTATTTACATAGACAATATGGTGATGTTAACCCTACCTAGAAACATATAGCTATGGACATGTCAATTGTGTACCCTACAAAATCTCGATAAAAATGATTAGCCATTACAGACCGTACATAGTTGCCTAATAACAGAGGTAAATGTATATTATTGTATCTAGAAATTTCATCTTATGTCTTGATATAATCAATTTATCTCCAAAGTAAGAAAATAAATGTTACAGAATTATGTCTAAAATCTAACTGCTAAAGCCATGTATAGTCAGAATAAAAAAGCAGTATTAGAACAACATGATATTTTGAAATAGTAGCTAAAAACAATAAAAATCTGGAATTTTGTCAGTAACCTGAAACATTATACAAAACATTGTATTGTAAACTTTGAAATATCCAACAAAACTAAATCATTTTCTGTTTGCTTTGGTACAGACTACACTTATCTGATACAGCCTATACTTTGTTTGCTATTCTGAATTGTTTTCTGTTTGCTTTGGTACAGACTACACTTATCTGATACAGCCTATACTTTGTTTGCTATTCTGAATTGCTTTCTGTTTGCTTTGGTACAGACTACACTTATCTGATACAGCCTATAGTTTGTTTGCTATTCTGAATTGTTTTCTGTTTGCTTTGGTACAGACTACACTTATCTGATACAGCCTATAGTTTGTTTGCTATTCTAAATTGTTTTCTGTTTGCTTTGGTACAGACTACACTTATCTGATACAGCCTATACTTTGTTTGCTATTCTGAATTGCTTTCTGTTTGCTTTGGTACAGACTACACTTATCTGATACAGCCTATAGTTTGTTTGCTATTCTGAATTGTTTTCTGTTTGCTTTGGTACAGACTACCTTTATCTGATACAGCCTATAGCCACTGCAGTAGGGGTGGTATTGGTTCTTATTGGCATTGTGATTGGTTGGTGCGTCTTCCTGAAAATCTCCAGGAGAAAGGAACGTCAACGTAAAGATATGTTAGCGGCTAATCCGCCACAAAGCTGGGCTCAACAGGCACAGGAGCAGCAGGCCCAAGGCTACATCTACAACACACAGCAGAACGCTATGTACCCTGTCGTGCCGCCACCCACTGGCGCTCCAAACTCAGCTTACCCTGGTGCTCCAAACCCAGCTTACCCTGGGGCTCCAAACCCAGCTTACCCTGGGGCTCCAAACCCAGCTTACCCTGGCGGGCCAAACCCAGCTTACGGGAAGTCCTAACAGGTGCAGGACAATATGTGGTAAGTATAATGTCATGTTTAAATCATTTTGAAATTCTAGACCTGTGGAATCGTACATATATATACTTGCAATAGCTTTGTGTTGTGCTATATAGCTATTTGTTATTTCATTTCTGAACATGGATATTTTCAACAAACACTGTTAATTCAAGCAAATGATGCGTTTAACTGATCTCATCATACTGCACTACTAACTATATATGTTACATAGCTTCCTTAAGTCATATTACACCTGCTATATGTTACATGACTTTGTTAAGTCCATAATACGCCTGCTATATATTATATGGCTTTGTTAAATCCTACTTTGTCTGCTATATGACACATGCTTCATTAAGACATACCACTCCTGCTATAGGTTTTGTTAAGTACAATTACTGTAGTAACACACCTGCTATATGTTACATGGCTTTGTTAAGTCGTACTACACCTGTTATATGTTACATGGCTTTGTTAAAGTCTTACTACACCTGCTATATGTTACATGGCTTTGTTAAAGTCTTACTACACCTGCTATATGTTACATGACTTTGTTAAGTTGTACTACACCTGGTATATGCTACATGGCTTTGTTAAGTCGTACTACACCTGCTATATATTACATGACTTTGTTAAGTCGTACTACACCTGCTATATGTTCCATGACTTTGTTAAGTCATACTACACCTGTTATATGTTACATGGCTTTGTTAAGTCATACTACACCTGCTATATGTTACATGACTTTGTTAAGTCATACTACACCTGTTATATGTTACATGGCTTTGTTAAGTCATACTACACCTGTTATATGTTACATGGCTTTGTTAAGTCATACTACACCTGTTATATGTTACATGGCTTTGTTAAGTCGTACTACACCTGCTATATGTTACATGGCTTTGTTAAGTCATACTACACCTGTTATATGTTACATGGCTTTGTTAAGTCGTACTACACCTGTTATATGTTACATGGCTTTGTTAAGTCGTACTACACCTGCTGTATATAAAATGACTTTGTTTATTCGTACTACACCAGCTATATGTAACATGACTTTGTTAAGTCGTACTACACCTGTTATATGTTAAATGACTTTG
The DNA here is from genome assembly GCA_947623455.1 of Mimachlamys varia. Lineage (NCBI taxonomy): Eukaryota > Metazoa > Mollusca > Bivalvia > Pectinida > Pectinidae > Mimachlamys > Mimachlamys varia. Next base: position 7,707,023 of record OX392534.1, read on the forward strand.
TTTAGTTGTACTACACCTGTTATATGTTAAATGACTTTGTTATGTTGTACTACACCTGCTATATGTTACATGGCTTTGTTAAGTCTTACTACACCTGCTATAGATAAAATGACTTTGTTAATTCGTACTACACCTGTTATATGTTAAATGACTTTGTTAAGTCGTACTACACCTGTTATATGTTAAATGACTTTGTTAAGTTGTACTACACCTGTTATATGTTAAATGACTTTGTTAATTCGTACTACACCTGCTATATGTTACATGACTTTGTAAAGTTGTACTACACTTGCTTTATGTAACATAACTTTGTTACGTTGTACTTCACCTGCTATATGTTACATGGCTTTGTTAAGTCGTACTACACCAGCTATATGTTACATGACTTTGTTAAGTTGTACTACACCTGTTATATGTTACATGGCTTTGTTAAGTTGTACTACACTTGCTTTATGTAACATAACTTTGTTACGTTGTACTTCACCTGCTATATGTTACATGGCTTTGTTAAGTCGTACTACACCAGCTATATGTTACATGACTTTGTTAAGTTGTACTACACCTGTTATATGTTACATGGCTTTGTTAAGTTGTACTACACCAGCTATATGTTACATGTCTTTGTTAAGTTGTACTACACCTGCTATATGTTACATGTCTTTGTTAAGTTGTACTACACCAGCTATATGTAACATTACTTTGTTAAGTCATACTACAACTGCTATATGTTACATGGCTTTGTTAAGTCGTACTACACCAACTATATATTAAATGGCTCTGTTAAGTCGTACTACACCAGCTATATGTTACATGGCTTTGTTAAGTCGTACTACACCAGCTATATGTTACATGTCTTTGTTAAGTTGTACTACACCTGCTATATGTTACATGGCTTTGTTAAGTCGTACTACACCAGCTATATGTTACATGTCTTTGTTAAGTTGTACTACACCTACTATATGTTACATGGCTTTGTTAAGTCGTACTACACCTGCTATATGTTACATGGCTTTGTTAAGTCGTACTACACCTGTTATATGTTACATGGCTTTGTTAAGTCTTACTACACCTGCTTTATGTTACATGGCTTTGTTAAGTCGTACTACACCAGCTATATGTTACATGTCTTTGTTAAGTTGTACTACACCTGCTATATGTTACATGGCTTTGTTAAGTCGTACTACACCTGTTATATGTTACATGGCTTTGTTAAGTCGTACTACACCTGCTATATGTTACATGGCTTTGTTAAGTCGTACTACACCTGCTATATGTTACATGGCTTTGTTAAGTCGTACTACACCTGCTATATGTTACATGACTTTGTTAAGTCATACTACACCTGTTATATGTTACATGGCTTTGTTAAGTCGTACTACACCTGCTATATGTTACATGGCTTTGTTAAGTCTTACTACACCTGCTATATGTTACATGGCTTTGTTAAGTCGTACTACACCTGTTATTTGTTACATGGCTTTGTTAAGTCGTACTACACCTGTTATATGTTAAATGGCTTTGTTAAGTCTTACTACACCTGCTATATGTTACATGGCTTTGTTAAGTCGTACTACACCTGTTATTTGTTACATGGCTTTGTTAAGTCGTACTACACCTGTTATATGTTAAATGGCTTTGTTAAGTCGTACTACACCGGCTATGTGTTACATGGCTTTGTTAAGTCGTACTACACCTGCTATATGTTAAATGGCTTTGTTAAGTCGTACTACACCTGCTATATGTTACATGGCTTAGTTAAGTCGTACTACACCAGCAATATGTTACATGGCTTTGTTAAGTCTTACTACACCTGCTATATGTTACATGGCTTTGTTAAAGTCGTACTACACCTGTTATATGTTAAATGGCTTTGTTAAGTCGTACTACACCTGCTATATGTTACATGACTTTGTTAAGTCGTACTACACCTGCTATATGTTACATGACTTTGGTAAGTCATACTACACCTGTTATATGTTACATGACTTTGTTAAGTCATACTACACCTGTTATATGTTACATGGCTTTGTAAAGTCATACTACACCTGTTATATGTTACATGGCTTTGTAAAGTCATACTACACCTGTTATATGTTACATGGCTTTGTAAAGTCATACTACACCTGTTATATGTTACATGGCTTTGTAAAGTCATACTACACCTGTTATATGTTACATGGCTTTGTTAAGTCGTACTACACCTGCTATATGTTACATGACTTTGTTAAGTCATACTACACCTGTTATATGTTACATGACTTTGTTAAGTCGTACTACACCTGTTATATGTTACATGGCTTTGTTAAGTCGTACTACACCTGTTATATGTTACATGACTTTGTTAAGTCGTACTACACCTGCTATATGTTACATGGCTTTGTTAAGTCATACTACACCTGTTATATGTTACATGACTTTGTTAAGTCGTACTACACCTGCTATATGTTACATGGCTTTGTTAAGTTGTACTACACCTGTTATATGTTAACGTTACATGGCTTTGTTAAGTCGCACTTCACCTGCTATATATTACATGGCTTTGTTTACTTTGTGCTGAAGTTGACCAAGTCATGTAACAAATTATTTTAATGAGGTTGCATACAATTTACTCTTTTCAAACGTATACCATTGTGTTTGCTTTATTTCAGGCCAATTTGGGATTTTGCATCCTTCTCATTCTGGTTTGGTGCAAATAAGTGTAATGACACAAGATCTGTATGTGCCCTACTTATGTTGGCTCTTGTTTTACAGGCTAGGTGTTGGAGAGGCAGATCCTTGTTCCTCCCGTCTGACATTGCTTCCTAGGCAACCCATGTCAATCTAAAGACATCTCGTTCAATAATGCAGAACTCACTGTTCCTCGCATATTGTACATAGTTTTATAAACTGTTTAAATTACATGTAGCGTATAATCAGCTGTGATATGTCAAGGTTTAATCCAGACTATAGCTGTGTGGATCATATTGCGGAGATATCACCAGTGGTTGTTAGGACTGATAGGACCGGTGAGTGTATATTATCACACTGAAAACAGGTATTAAAGTTAAAGATTCAATGAGACCCAGATGCATCGCTTGGCATTAGATTCTGATATTATATTATAATTATATCGTGCTGATTCCATTGTATATTTACATATCCCTTTGGTTGAGCTCAGGGAGGAATTTTCATTTTTAAATAATTCTATTTTTTATTAAAACATTCACTTGCTTAAAGTTTCAATCTTTATGTGATTTGCTATTGGTTGTGATGCTGCTTATATATCTATCTTAAGTAATATGGTCAGTAGGATAATATATTAGTACTAGATTCTGAGTATAAGACTAGAGAAGTAATTTAACAAAAGTGTAGACAGAGGCATTAGTTAAGTGTCAGAAGTATAATGCTAAAGACTTATTGTTATTTCAAGTAAAACAGAAAACAGTTATGGATTATGGAAAGCTTGATTTTATAGTTAGACATATACTTTAGTACATAGTAATTAAAGATATGTGCAAACAATTAAAATAATATTTGTATCAATACGAATATTAGGGAAAAAAACGTGTCTCAAATTACTTGAATGGTTATGATTTTTTTTGTCCCGTATGCAACAGAGTCCATGAAGCAAGACATATGTGTTATTTTTCTTGTGGCGGCGTCAGCTCCTGTGTTCAACTGCAAATTGTTAAACTGCAAAAGTGCATACATGTAAGCTAATGAAGAAATAGGGAATATAGTAATATCTATATGTAAACATCCAAATACACATTTCAGATTCCATAGTGTCACCTGTTATGTTGATTGGATATTGCTTTGTGCCATATTAAATGTTTTCTGTTTAGCTCTACATCAAGCTTAATTTCTCTTTGTTCATGTACTGCTCTCTATATGAATGATCCCCTCATACCTACGCAACTTTATCATACCAAAGTTAGTTATCTATAATTATTTTATTTAAATTTGGAATCATAGTATATGGTTTCTTCAAATTTAGGGGTATTTTCCAATTATTATCTTTCCCAAATTTCGGGGAAATGTGTTCAAATGGTAGAGTATTTAATAGTGTTTTTTTTTTTAAATTAAAAGAAAATTAGTTTTAGAAATTTTGAGAAGTATAGCTATTGATAATTGGTTTTTAACGACTGATTGATTATCGATACTTTGCAGGGCATGTCTGATTCTATGAAAATTAAAATACAGCCCCATTTTGCTATCTAAAATGTTCAAAATTATCTATAGCCCCAGCCTGAAAATAATTGCTCTTCATAAAACAATTTCCAGAAGTTTACACGTTTGGCATAAAATTCATTTCAAAATTCCCAAGGACCATATCTTAAATAAAAGTCATATTTGACTTGAAGAATATCACTGTGGGAAATAAGTCTACATAGAACTAGATTTCTGATCAATAGCAATTGTTTGTGTGTATTAGACATTAATATAATAAATGAAATATATTTGTTATCATTTGGAAAAGCGCGTATCAATAGTATTTGTTTTTACCCAAGACTTATAATTTTTACTTATAATAAAATGATTTTTATTGTCTTTCCTTGTATACAATCAGTTATTCGTGTATCTATTGACATAATTGCTTAGTTTTAACATGTTATTCCATACTTTCCATTGAAAGTAATAAAATATATTTTAATTATTTCATCGTTTTGTTTTGTAATATTGCACATGTACAGCTAGATCATGTTAAAGTTATAAAAAAGAGAAAACATCTCAAGACTAGCTACAGACCTCCTACGAACTAGTGATGTTGCATATGTGTTCAAGTGTTAATCACGTCCTCGAAGTGAGAACGAGTGTTGCGAAAAAAGGCACACAAACGAGAATAACCTGAGTTTCCTTTTGCCCTGAAATTAGATTTCTAGTATAGATATTGTGTCTGGAGCCAGAAAAGGAAACCCTGACTCATTCTCGATATCCAGTTGTTTCAATTTCATCAAATTTTATTTCATACGAAAAAGGATTGAACATGCTAGCCTTTACAAGTTCTGTCTTTTTTGTAACATTGAGTATATACATACATATAAAGTTGAAAAAAATATATTTAACATGATAACGGTTGTGTTTCGCTAACTGCCTACCGGCGATATATATATATATATCTATATATATAGTGTATCCGTAGGTAACGATCTCTACACCCCTGGAATCATCCTTGATATCCAGGGGTTACGCTCTATTCACCCCTGAAATCATCCTTGATATCCAGAGGTTACGCTCTATACACCCCTGGAAACATCCTTGATATCCAGGGGTTACGCTCTATTCACCCCTGGAATCATCCTTGATATCCAGGCGTTACGCTCTATACACCCCTGGAAACATCCTTGATATCCAGGGGTTACGCTCTATTCACCCCTGGAATCATCCTTGATATCCAGGCGTTATGCTCTATACACCCCTGGAAACATCCTTGATATCCAGGGGTTACGCTCTATTCACCCCTGGAATCATCCTTGATTTCCAGGGGTTACGCTCTATACATCCCTGGAATCATCCTTGATATCCAGGGGTTACGCTCTATTCGCCCCTGGAATCATCCTTGATATCCAGGGGTTACGCTCTATACACCCCTGGAAACATCCTTGATATCCAGGGGTTACGCTCTATACACCCTGGAATCATCCTTGATATCCAGGCGTTACGCTCTATACACTCCTGGAAACATCCTTGATATCCAGGGGTTACGCTCTATACACCCCTGGAAACATCCTTGATATCCAGGGGTTACGCTCTATACACCCTGGAATCATCCTTGATATCCAGGCGTTACGCTCTATACACTCCTGGAAACATCCTTGATATCCAGGCGTTACGCTCTATACACTCCTGGAAACATCCTTGATATCTAGGGTTAACGCTCTATACACTCCTGGAAACATCCTTGATATCTAGGGTTAACGCTCTATACACCCCTGGAATCATCCTTGATATCCAGGGGTTACGCTCACATTTTCTCTCTACATCACTGGAATATGTCTACACCCTTGGGATATGCAAGGGCAAACTGAAGGCTCCATGCGTGCCACCTTGTTGATGAGAATTTTTTTAGAGAATACCAAAGCGTCAATAAAACCATAATCCTAACCCATAATCGATTAAACCAGAGGCAAAATAGGAACAAAAGAAAGATCTACATGGAGACTCTCGTAAAAACATAAGAGAATAATACCAGGTGTTCCGCAAGGGTAAGGGTCTTTTGCTCATCGACGACACCCGCCTTTGTCACATCAAAGTAAACGTCTCAAAACGAAAACCAAGTATCATAGTCAATCACAACAAGTAAACACACTAATGAGCATCTTCATATCAATGAAATATACAGAATATTTCTCATTGAGACAAAGATGGCGACCATAAAATGACTTCAAAGAATCTTGTGATCACATAACGGTAAAAAGTGACAAGGTTTAAGTCATTTGCGGCTCATTTGTAGTCTTCAAGGGAGGTATCAGCCAAGCAATTGATCAGGTTTTACATGGTCATGGCAGAATCCAAGGGTGTAGAGAACGTAGGTGAGCGTAACCCCTAGACACGAAGATGGCCCGGACTATGATGAGCATAGTAATAAAGGATCAGCTTTCACAGCATACATGGAGATTTCAGCAACAAATGTAATGAGCACAGCTATTCATAATATACATGGAGATTTCAGCAATAAATATAATGAGCACAGCTATTCATAACAAACATGGATATTTCAGCAAAAAATCTAATGAACACAGATATTCATAACATACATTGAGATTTCAGCAACAAATATAATGAGCACAGCTACTCATAACATACATGGATATTTTATCAACAAATCTAATGAGCACAGCTATTCATCACATACATGGATATTTCAGCAACAAATCTAACGAGCACAGCTATTCATAACATACATGGAGATTTCAGCAACAAATCTAACGAGCACAGCTATTCATAACATACATGGATATTTCAGCAACAAATCTAATGAGCACAGCTATTCATAACATACATGGAGATTTCAGTAACAAATATAATGAGCAAAGCTATTCATTACATACATTGATATTTCAGCAACAAATCTAATGAGCATAGCTATTCATAACATACATGGAGATTTCAGTAACAAATATAGTGTGCACAGCTACTCATAACATACATGAATATTTTATCAACAAATCTAATGAGCATAACTATTCATAACATATATGGAGATTTCAGCAACAAATCTAATGGACACAGCTATTCATAACATACATGGAGATTTCAGCAACAAATCTAATGAGCACAGCTATTTATAACATACATGGAGATTTCAGCAAAAAATATACTGAGCAAAGCTATTCATAACATACATTGAGATTTCAGCAACAAATCTAATGAACACAGCTATTCATAACATACAAGGAGATTTCATCAACAAATCTAATGAGCACAGCTATTCATAACATACATGGAGATTTCGGGAACAAATCTAATGAGCAGATATTCATAACATACATGGATATTTCGGGAACAAATCTAATGAGCACAGATATTCATAACATACATGGAGATTTCGGGATCAAATTTAATGAGCACAGATATTCATAACACACATGGAGATTACAAACATCAGCCTTCATAGCATTCATAGAGATTACAACAAAGAATATAATGAGAATACCTCAAATTTCCTCTGACCCTGATACCAAAATAATAGAATTTCGTTATTTTGATAGATCTCTGGTGCAGACGAGGAGATTGCAACGACAATACTACCTGTCCATAGTCTTCATGAACTTGAATATTTCGAAACCCGAGGTTTATAAGATTGTTTACCAACAATCATCATCTATATCACATTAATCCTGATATTAAGAGAAAAAGGATATGGAATATTTATTACAGTGAGAATAATAAACGAAATACTGTAGACTGGGAAATAAGGCAATGTCACACTGACTGAGAGATGAGGATATTTAATTTCAAGTCGCCCATCCCACCCCTCGATCGACATAGTGTCAATATTTGTTTTGCACTTGAAAGCAACAATGAAGGGCCTTGTGTGCTTTTTAAAAGCCTAAGGTTTACTCTATTGCAAATCATAAAGGTTTTCAATAAAGTCAGCCACGCATAAATAAAAAAACCTAGATGAGATACAAACTTATTTCCCATTTAAATGTTCAACCATAGCACGGACTAGTTTGTAAATATCCAAAATACACGTTAGATATTCAAATATTCAAATTTGTCCTTCAAGATACATGGACATCACTTCCAAGCTGAGTGTATCAAGACCAAACATATCGTTTAGATATCGATTAAACAAGAGTAAAAAAAGAAACAAAGGAAAGATTTACATGGAGACGCTTGTAAAAGTACAAGAGAATAAGACCAGGTGTTCCGGAGGAGTAAGCGTCTTCTGCTTTATCGGCAACACCCGCCATGTAAATCCTGGTTACATCTAAGTAAACATTAATCCTCAAAATGAGAATCGAGTCACCAATGTCAATCAGAACAAGTAAAGAAAACCAATAAGAAAACTCAAAAACGTCCATCTTTATATCACACAAAGATACAGAATATTTCTCGATGAGATCAAGATAGCCACCATAAAACTTCGCCATAGTCTGCATCAACATGCATCTCTCGAATCCCTGAACAGTAAGTTAAATTTTGCAAATTATATTTTCAGTCTAACAATATGTATATAGCATTAACAGTACATTGTACATCAGAATGTGTATTAACGAGAATGGCGTTTTTGTTATAGACTGGCGTGTTTGTTAGTTTTATTTAACTAACTATTTACTCTTGATATTTTCGATGCTAACGCTCTCAACCCATATAGGTCGTACTGTTCACTGCCTCGCCGGAATTCTAGTTAAGACGTCAGGTGATGACTATTTGTTTATATTTGATATAAGAAAGCTGGCAGACTCGCTTTCAATCGCACTATAAATAGATTTTTTGTAAACATATTGTAAATCTACTTGGCAATAACGAGAATGGAGAAGGAACTTACAAACTACTTAGGTCTTCCATATCATTCTTGTATCTGGAAGGTAAGGTCTTCATATCTGGAACACTAAGTCCCTTTTATATTGTAAATAAAAAATGTCTCCAAAATAAGAGATTTTGCGAACCTTTGTATTCGGAATTGAAATCTATCACCAATACAGGATATACGGGAAATACCACTGGATCTACTTCTTCCTAAATCTCACAAACATTTTGAAGATTTGTAATTTTGTTTTACAAATACAAGAATTCTTTTTAACATAGCGTAAACATTATTTCGGTAAAGCGATTTCTGAGATAAAAAATAAGTATTATTTAAAATACAACACATGCAATTAAATATAGGCCAACGTGGATGTATAAATGAGATATATACAATACACTACAGTTATATACGATAGGGTGGTGTTATTATAAAATATACGAGATCCTAGAAGGGTCAAGTCACGACAAAATGTCGGTTAAAAGGAATAATTTTATGTCAAATAAACGCTATTGACCCTTATAGTCTTCAGTAACAATACATTAACAGATTATGGTCTAAAACAATAGATGCTATACATGTCACAGGATAGGTGGTTGGGCCAGTCTTTACCGACCTAGCTCTCTGACCCCAGGTTATGAAAAAAAGTAGAGAGAATACCAAAAAAGTCAACAAAACCATTATCCGAACTCAAAATCGATTACGCTAGAGGCAAAATATAACAAAGGAAAGATTTAAACGGTACCCCTGTAAAAGTACAAGAGAATAAGACCAGGTGTTCCAGAAGAGTAAGCGTCTTCTGCTTCATGGATGACACCAGCCATGTAAATCTTGGTCACATCTAAGTAAACATCAATCCCCAAAATGAGAACCGAGTCATCATCACAAGTAAGCACACTTATAAGCAAACTCAAAAACGTCCATCTTCATATCACACAAAGATACAGAATATTTCTCGATGAGATCAAGATGGCGACCATAAAACGTGGCCATAGTCTGCATCAACCTGCTTCTCTCGAATCCTGTGTCGTTATTTTGTTCGTCAGCAGCTGACATCTATCACAAAAATATAGAAATACAGAGCAAGTCCTAGAATAACGAATAAACAGCGACATGAAAACAGCAACGGATTGGAGACGCAGGGATATTACTATCAAGAAGGGGAAAGTTCACGATAAAAAAATTACAAATAAAGCATGAGAAAAACCCCAAAACATATACTCCAGTTGGGTAGATGACCAGTTTCAGAATATTAAAAGTAGAAAAGCTTACGGATACAAATAAAATGAAGCCAGGATCAGATAGGAAAGTTGAACCTAACACACACATGTGCTGCACCTTTTAAAATTAGAAATATATACAATATGCCAAAAAATGAACAAAACTGCATCATACAGCTGTTTCGTAAGTCATTTAACATATATATGGTATTTGGTATATGTACTGTATCTTTCTGAAATTATATAAAACTTGGTTTCGAATATAAGATCTCTTAAAACATCCGGTGCAGAGGCATTAAGCAAATTGTTAGCTATTTCTCATTTAAATGTCTTACTGGAGTTACTAAGTAAAATCATTTTCTATAAAATGTAGGGCTTTCTCCTGGGCTTCGTCCATTTTCCTAGTATCGCTTTGCTTTTACTGTAAAAATGCCATGATAGCGGTCAAAATTCTAAATTGGATACTGTAAAGGATTTGAAAATAGGGCACATATAAATCATTTTGTTTTCTGACCGGTTTTGCTGACGTCTTTCTTATTTTTCTCTCTCTCTCTCTAACATTTTGTAATGACAATCCTCGGACGATGACTTGATTTTCTCATAGCATATATAGGTACATAGAAGATAATTTCTCTGTTGCATTGACTTCTCAGGACTTATTCTAGTTACCAATTTGATGGAATATGGTAAAACACTTACAAAAGTAAAACCGATTATTTGAGAAAACGAAATTTAGTTCTAACAGTAAATTCCCACTTTTCTATTTCTAGCATAATCTATATGTCTTCTAAGGACGAAACAGCTGTATAGTGAATAGCAATTCGTTTTTTATTATGATTAATTACTAAATTCTATATATGCAATTGCATGTGTGTGTCTTATGTCCTGTAATATTCTTGCAAACACCACACAAATTTCTTGAATGATACGCCCTAGTTGCTGCTGATTGTAATGGCAAATTTTAAGATAGGTGTAGAAGTAATAGGTTATAGCAATAGCAACCAGGAATTCATTTACCGAGTATGGGGTTAATTGGACTCGGAACAAACATCAGGTCGACAGACATTTTTGGTGTACACAAGAGAACAGTATGGTGGTGAGAGAGCCGACAAGGGTAGCTAGGCCAGGAAGGAGCCGGTTTTGGCCAAAAGAAGGAACATGTCTTGGATGCCAAGGAGAGTGGCCATGCTAAAGAGATATCTAGGTTTCATACTACGGCGGCGTAATAGGGCCACTATAAAATTTAATTTATCTTGTACGTACAACTTATCACCTTGTACGTACAACTTATCACCTTGTACGTACAACTTATCACCTTGTACGTACAACTTATCACCTTGTACGTACAACTTATCACCTTGTACGTACAACTTATCACCTTGTACGTACAACTTATCACCTTGTACGTACAACTTATTATCTTTTACGTACAACTTATCACCTTGTACGTACAACTTATCACCTTGTACGTACAACTTACTACGTAAACATCAACATTTAAGACATAGACTGGTTTGAGATGCAATGCAATGTTTAAAAATCCGTATTATTGTACGTTGCTGTTATCACCTGTCCATGTGGCTAAGATTGAGGACCATGAATGTGTTTACGGCTACTGTATCACAAAGTACGAGAGGAGTACCACATGTACAATAGCTTTAAACACATACGTAAATATCTGAATGAAAATACCAGAGGTGTACCGTATGTTCACCGGTCACGTTCACATGTTATTGTTGTTACTTGGCGAACAGCAGAGTGACGGGAGGACCAGTGATATACGTAAATTACAATACCGTCGTACCTGTGTCTAAATATATCTTGGGATGTGCTGATTATTAATCAACGGTAAGTGTAAACAATGCTTAAACAATGCATAGGTGTGCGATAGATAATGTAAGTTTAGTAGTAATTACGTACAGGTACATGAAGCTATAGGTTCACCATGACTAAGTGAATCTCAAAATACAATATATGTAAGCATTAGTTATACTGGAATGTGTATATGTGTAGGTAAAATGTAAGCCTTTATCTACAAATACTGTTTAAAACACTATCCCCTTCACAAGGACAGACCCGTGCTTTGTATATATCTAGCTATGGACAGAGGTAGAATACATTAGTGTCAATATACAGACCAGTTAACTATAAATAGTTTAAATTTATAAAAGAAATATATAATCAGACTACTGAAGTCACGGATTAATGCCTTTTGTATATAATACTACAGAAAAAATACAGTCGATGATAAAGGTATATACAGTACACGGATATCGTACTATGGGCATTGTTATCCTAGTCGATTAGTCCTATTTTGTTGTGAAATATTGATTTCATTACACCTAGGTATTGTTGATTGCCATCGTGTGGTTTAATTAACGTACCTTCTCGGTCGCTATGGCTACAAATAGCCTGGCATTAATGAATGTGAAGATCATATATATATAGAATATTATAATAAAGAAAGTATAAAATGTTTAGTCGTCTTTTGTATAAGCGAAGTAATATATACATCAGATTAATATATTGTAGCCACAGTAAAAGCCACTTATGTTTAAGTGTACACATGTTTCGTTTCAATTATATTTATTTATTGATTGAATAAATCATCATATACATTGTATAAGCTCTCTATGTCATAATATAATTTATTAAACATATATGAACATTATTTCTTAATTCATCTCTTGACACTTTGGCAATATATTTCACGAATATTTAAAATAACAGATTAATGTGCACATACACTCTATGGTGATTTATCAATGCAATCTTAGCTTGGATATTTCATTTTAATTTTTAGCCTGCAATTTCCTGGCCGAGTCGATTGGTCGGGCATGCGGGTGTGTCGATGATGAGGAGGAACAAGTTCCGGTCAAGGATAGGAAGTGTGTGCTAGCAGGTATATCAGTCTTAAAAAAGTCACTGTTTTATATGTATGCGTATGCATCAACCATTCTAACGAGATAAACTGAGGTCGTGACCAGGATTACGTAATGTTAAACGTAGACCTACGTGTATGGTGCTTCATAATCTAAAGCATCGATATTTAGCATAACCGATCCGGTCTTACATCGTGAGTTGTCAAGTTAGAGGTCAAAATGATTATGAGGTAAATGATTTAAAAGTTTGCTTTTTCAAACAGGAAAAAAAACCCCATTTTTTTCAATTTTACCCAGCATTTTGGTCACCAATCAAAACCATTTTTGATTTCAGTGGCACCAACTAATGATGACTTTGTTAAGCAGCCACTTCCCTCCGACCAGGAGATAGAGAACAGGAAAGGGGGACACTACCAGGGATGAGCGTAGGACAATACTGGAGATGGAGAACCGAAAAGGGGGACACTACCAGGGATGAGCGTAGGGCAATACCATGGATGAGCGTAGTGATGACTCCAACAGTCACAAAGTTCCTACCATAAATTTAGATTTGGCGCCATTAATCCTTTCTCTTAAGTTGCGTCATATGTTTTGTACAATTTCAAAACCGATTCCTACACGTTTAAATATTAAGGTAATAAAGCGATATTAACATTAGAAACGAACTTTATCGGAGCAGCTTATCTTTTCGTCAGTTTATAAGTATTGTATATTTTAGATATAATATTTGATTGCTAGTTTGTGGCAAAATACCAATTCACGTACATAATTTAAGAAAATGTAGATGTCGCATCTTAAACATAATACATTGAAGTTACGCCTTACGAAATCATTCCTACAGTTAAGATTGGGGAGATATTGCACTGGCAACTATTTTTTTTACCACCAAGAAAAAAATACCTCTAAGAAAAATCATGATTAAAACTACAAAAGCTTCCATAACATCGAACAACCGGATTACCTAAACAGTTGTCAAACTTTACAAAATGTATTAATCAGAAAAGATACTATTATTTTTTCTGTAGCTGTAGATAAGATAATAATAGTAGCAATTATACTCCCTATCTTTTAAGAGTTTTCATATCTGTCTGTATGACGTCACTGTCCGAAACATGTCACATGCATGACACCGGGTCAGTATCTGAAGGTCGACATTAATGTGATACTCCTGTAAATCATGGGCGAGTATGTGTTTTATTATTGTTATCGTTTATTTAAATATGTGTGCTTCTGTTAACGTGTGCAATGTCATACAGGCGGGCTGTTTATACATAACACATTCTTTCATTTATCGTAGTTCTCAGGTTGTTTTTTTCATTTTCAAGTGCAATTTGAAATGTTTCAGCTTCAAACTCAATACGGAATGTTTTAATAAAAGAATCAGAAGTGACATTTTTATATATGTACACTTGAAACATGATGGTTTTACACGCTTAAAGTTTTGCTTCAAAAACATTAAGGTTTTTGTTTTACCCAGAACACAATAAAACTGTAAAATAATAATAAAATGGAAGATAAAAATACAATTGATCACCATTATCAAAATGATAAGTTGTTATTGTATACATCTTATAAAACAAGGGTCATTTTATCATATTTCATCAATTCATTTCATGCTTCAATATTCTCAAACATAATTGAGCTACTAAAAATAGTGTTTACAAATTTATATATTCAGTAATCAAAAGAACTATTTTGTTAAGATATTTTTTGTGATATTCTATTTCATCATTTACTAATAAACATGTTTTAAACAGAAATAACTCGTCGTTATTTGCTGGTTTGAATATCCATCGAAATAGGTTAATTGTTTTTTAATCATTAGTGAAGAAGTAATTGAAGTAAAGTGGTCGTTGAAACATTTTACATGGCATCAAGTGAAGAAGATATTTCCATTTACAGTTCTGCACGAGTTGTCTCCCATTTTATGTTTTTAGTCTATGTATTGGCTATTTTGAAAATTTCCAACATTTTTAACATCATACATGAATGCACAACATTTCGTTTTCTAATAAAATGTATAATAGAACACCATGTTTTTTGACTGGATGAAATCCGAAAGAACCCGTGCAGTTGTATATCTATAGCAGTTGTATAAGGATAAACAGGTCAATTTCACAATATGTATGTGTACGTGAATTAAGATTGTGTTTCGCTGGTTTCGAAAACTATTCACCCGTAAAAAGGTAATTAACGCCCTGCACGATGACTCATTCACCCATGAAGTTTAATTTCCAACCTTTGACCTGAAAGAGTTCACAGTCATGTGTCTTCAGATGAGTTAAGCATGCTTACGACCTATAACCAGTTGAGTATATACATGTACTACAAAAAATGTAGGCTTACTATACTAGCATCACTGAAGAGTCCTAGGAGGACGAAACAGCTGTATGATGCAGTTTAATTCATTTTTATCGACACACTGTATCTATTACTAAATTTAAAAGGACAGCATATACATTGTATGTGTGTTACGTCATCATACATGTATGATAGTAACATATTGCACTGTAATGAGAGAAAAAAACTCCATGCATAACTGATACTTATTTCGAATCCATGTATACCACAAACGTTGGAAGAGACTG
This sequence comes from Mimachlamys varia, assembly GCA_947623455.1. Taxonomy (NCBI): domain Eukaryota; kingdom Metazoa; phylum Mollusca; class Bivalvia; order Pectinida; family Pectinidae; genus Mimachlamys; species Mimachlamys varia. Next base: position 7,722,669 of record OX392534.1, read on the forward strand.
TCGAGTGTTGTATAAAGAAATGAAAATATACCATGATCAGAACCCAAACAAGGGGTGAAATTTGAACAAAGGAAAGATTTACATGGAGATCTTGAAAAAAACGAGAATGATACCAGGTGTTCCAGAAGAGTAAGCGTCTTCTGCTGCAATGACGACACCTGCAATGTAAAACTAGGTCATAACTACATTTGTATGTAAATGTTACGTCCTCAAAGTGAGAATTTATATAATTTAAATTATCTAATCTATGGCGCTGACACTACAGCTGTTTGACTTTCTGAGTCTAATCTATGGCGCTGACACTACAGCTGTTTGACTTTCTGAGTCTAATCTATGGCGCTGACACTACAGCTGTTTGACTTTCTGAGTCTAATCTATGGCGCTGACACTACAGCTGTTTGACTTTCTGAGTCTAATCTATGGCGCTGACACTACAGCTGTTTGACTTTCTGAGTCTAATCTATGGCGCTGACACTACAGCTGTTTGACTTTCTGAGTCTAATCTATGGCGCTGACACTACAGCTGTTTGACTTTCTGAGTCTAATCTATGGCGCTGACACTACAGCTGTTTGACTTTCTGAGTCTAATCTATGGCGCTGACACTACAGCTGTTTGACTTTCTGAGTCTAATCTATGGCGCTGACACTACAGCTGTTTGACTTTCTGAGTCTAATCTATGGCGCTGACACTACAGCTGTTTGACTTTCTGAGTCTAATCTATGGCGCTGACACTACAGCTGTTTGACTTTCTGAGTCTAATCTATGGCGCTGACACTACAGCTGTTTGACTTTCTGAGTCTAATCTATGGCGCTGACACTACAGCTGTTTGACTTTCTGAGTCTAATCTATGGCGCTGACACTACAGCTGTTTGACTTTCTGAGTCTAATCTATGGCGCTGACACTACAGCTGTTTGACTTTCTGAGTCTAATCTATGGCGCTGACACTACAGCTGTTTGACTTTCTGAGTCTAATCTATGGCGCTGACACTACAGCTGTTTGACTTTCTGAGTCTAATCTATGGCGCTGACACTACAGCTGTTTGACTTTCTGAGTCTAATCTATGGCGCTGACACTACAGCTGTTTGACTTTCTGAGTCTAATCTATGGCGCTGACACTACAGCTGTTTGACTTTCTGAGTCTAATCTATGGCGCTGACACTACAGCTGTTTGACTTTCTGAGTCTAATCTATGGCGCTGACACTACAGCTGTTTGACTTTCTGAGTCTAATCTATGGCGCTGACACTACAGCTGTTTGACTTTCTGAGTCTAATCTATGGCGCTGACACTACAGCTGTTTGACTTTCTGAGTCTAATCTATGGCGCTGACACTACAGCTGTTTGACTTTCTGAGTCTAATCTATGGCGCTGACACTACAGCTGTTTGACTTTCTGAGTCTAATCTATGGCGCTGACACTACAGCTGTTTGACTTTCTGAGTCTAATCTATGGCGCTGACACTACAGCTGTTTGACTTTCTGAGTCTAATCTATGGCGCTGACACTACAGCTGTTTGACTTTCTGAGTCTAATCTATGGCGCCGACACTACAGCTGTTTGACTTTCTGAGTCTAATCTATGGCGCTGACACTACAGCTGTTTGACTTTCTGAGTCTAATCTATGGCGCTGACACTACAGCTGTTTGACTTTCTGAGTCTAATCTATGGCGCTGACACTACAGCTGTTTGACTTTCTGAGTCTAATCTATGGCGCCGACACTACAGCTGTTTGACTTTCTGAGTCTAATCTATGGCGCTGACACTACAGCTGTTTGACTTTCTGAGTCTAATCTATGGCGCTGACACTACAGCTGTTTGACTTTCTGAGTCTAATCTATGGCGCTGACACTACAGCTGTTTGACTTTCTAAGTGTCAACAGACCTCTATTACTATTAGGGAAGAGATGGGATTACTTTGAGCCAATTATGCCAATAACGTAGGAATTTAATAATATTAACTTTTGTTATTTGATTAACATGTTTGGTTTTTTCTCGCACATGTCACATCTTGAACAATAAGCGGGAGTCATCTGTATTATAAAAGCATTTGCCTTTTAGTTAAGTTTATCTTATTGTTTTTATCACGTTTAAACAGAGACTCAATTACATGACTGGTATATTGAAAAGCACAACTGATAAAATATAACTGTGTTACAAATAGCAATGTAACTCGGAGACGTCTACTGTAATTAATGACCTAATAAGCTGACAAGGCGAGCTATATCTTACATGGCACCAACAGGAATACACCAATACAAGCCTGTGTTGAAAAATATTGAATTTCATTTTCATTTTAACTTAAAACACAAAACAGAAACTAGAGATCATACTACAGTGAACAGATTCAAAACAACCGTAATTCCGAAATTGTATAAGCCTCTGTGAATTGGAAACCACTGCAGCTTACGTCTACTTTCCAATTGTTCATTTGAAACAGTCAAATCTGTTCAAATTAAATATAATGTAAGTGAACACTTTGACTTTTCGATTGTTAACTTTCCTCTCTGTGAAGTACACATATCATGGTTGTTACGTAAGTCAAGAAATAGTAAAAGTATGTAGATTTTCCATATAACTTTGTTGACTTATCTACTTTGTAGCCAGTATTTACAATGTTTCAAGCATGACTAGCACTTATTCACTGTTCACCAGACCGATATCATTGTTGCCATTATTATGGCAGTTGTATGTGGAACAGGAACTACTTCGACTGCTGACAAACAAACAAACAACACAAGGATTAGAGAGATGCAGGTTGATCAGAACTATGGGCAAGTGTTATGGTCGCCATCTTTGTCTCATTGAGAACTATTCGGTATCTTTAAGTGATATGAAGATGTACGTTTTTTAGTATGCTCATTAGTGTGTTTACTTGTTGTGATTGTTAATGATACTCAAGTTTTCGTTTTGAGAACTTAATGTTTACTTGTATGTGACAAAGATTTACATGGTAGGTGTCGTCGATGAAGCAGAAGACGCTTACTCTTCCGGAACACCTGGTCTTATGCTCTTGTGCTTTTACGAGAGTATCCGTGTGAATCTTTTCTTTGTTCCTATTTTGCCTCTGGTTTAATCGATTTTGAGTTCGGATTATGGCTTTGTTGACGCTTTGGTATTCTCTGATTTTTTTTCTTATTAGAAAATGAAAATAAATCAGAAATATCGAAGCGTCAACACAACCATAATCCGAACTCAAACTCGATATATCCTTATTTCTATCAGTGCACTTTAGATTAAAGTCGTTTGTCAATTTTTCTCGGTGTGTTGTATATGTTTAATACATGTTACAAAAAGGACGTATGTATCAATATAAATGCTTTATATCAATCTTGAGCCTCTAATTACAGCGTCTGTAATTTTTATCAACGTACCTTATCTGTTATCGATATCAATTCGCTGTATCTGTTATCTATACAGTGTACTGTATCTGTAATTAAAATCTGCGTGGTTTATATGTTATTTCTACCAACGAACTGCATCTTTTGATTATAACAACATGCTGTTTTTGTCATTTAGATATATTTGCTTTATCTGTAATCATATATACTGGTGGATCTAGCGGTACATATAGTGCAGCATGCAATTGTAATTAATATGTTTGGACCATTAGTCTATAATTTACAACGGTCATCTGTTAAAATATATATCAACTTGACTTTCTATAAATATGTAACACTATTGAACCTATTGTCTTATGGAATACATATAGGTGTATTATTTTTTAACGTTATTTATTTCTAACGTTGTTCGTATATTTCACATAATATCTGAACTAAATATCTTATATACGCATTGATTCAATGAGCAACACTGTATAACATACTTTCGTTTTAAGCCTTTGTAGACTTCTGTTATATACTTATAACGTATGTGTAACGCCGACTTACCTACAACACATAGTGATACTGAACCCTGGACGGTAATGAGAATCACAGATTATCTTACTTAAAAGAGGTTGTGGGGAAACACACCACAGAAAAAACTATTTCCCTGTCCCTTTCATTTGAATCGTTGCCAAAATACAAAGAACCTGATATGTAAAGATACGTTCTATCCATGACCGGGACTGATCTGCAATTCGAAATAAGCGATGCATGTTAGAACTTTAAAGTTAAAACTTTAACATATACATTCGGAGTACTGCAGTAGGGTGTAAGTGTTTCCTGAACAGTTCACGGAATGTTTTGATACCAGCTCACTCCCACCAAAGTAAAGCCGGAACCAGCTGAGGAGGAAGTTCCGGGCGTATCCCTATTGGTATCAACAAAGGACATTAACTGGACCTCGGTATTATAGTAGGCGTGCATCATCACGTATCATAATTACACTCGGACTCCGTACGTATCATAATTACACTCGGACTCCGTACGTATCATAATTACACTCGGACTCCGTACATATCATACTTACACTGACTCCGTACGTATCATATTTACACTCGGACTCCGTACATATCATACTTACACTGACTCCGTACGTATCATATTTACACTCTGACTTTGTTTACTGACCATGGAAAGTACGACCATTAGGTGCCAAAAATGGGTCCTTGCCAAAAAGATGACAGGGACTGCCACATTGTCCCACTTCCGATTAGAAGAGGAGGATGTTGTGACGGATTTACAGGATGGAGGTAGGTATTCCTGTAAATTACAGTTTTGAAGATTCATTAGCCTCTCCAGTTTGATTAGAAATAACTTAACTATTAACCTGCCATTTACATGATTTTAGTAAAGATGGAAACCACTTTAATTGAGTTCTGTAACGTTTCAATTACCTTTTCCACGCAGTCAATGTATAATATATCGATGTGTTGTGAAGATCGGGATACAGAGCAATAATGATCTAAACCAAAATATGCTTCACATTAATCGTATATGATAATATTGAACAATACAACGATTCCACAGAATTGAAATACATCATAAATATGAAAATGTTGCAGTGTTGAAAGAAGATTAAAATCTACATGCTTGAAATAATCCACATTCTACACACTAAATAAGCACCGTACACGCAAAACTTGTCACCTGATGATTGCTATATTAGTCAAAATGGAGTTTTGTTCTTAAACTTTTTCATTTATTTAATATTAATTTTGTTATGGTGATTTTCTATGTAAATATAAATAATATTCTGGCAGACACGCAGTTTTAGTCGCAGTTCTGTTTTCACAGTAAGATATTACTTACACAGCTGCATCATCACCTGTATTTAAAAAGTAATTAACGTTAATAATATTTTTAAAACAATATTCTGTTTGTAATGTAAATTATTCCTTTGAGTTATCATAAAAAGATAACACATCACAGTGAAAGTTAGAATATCTTAGCCGTGAATTACATGTAATGTTGTATGCATGCCAAGGGCATGTTGTGTTATATCTCGGCTGGAAATAGACCGTAAATCGTTATCTCGTAGGCTTTGGTTTTACTTTAACGTTATATGACAAAGCTGATAGATTCATACTCTGTATTCTACAGTGTTGCAAGGCATAGAATAAAAACTAACATAAAGTGTCTGGCCCATATTAACTGCGAAAAATAACGGATTTGTATTCTCTCTCGAGATGCAGATATAGATAACTTTTTTCATTTGATAGTTTGGATGCTAAACATCTGATATCAGAGATGAAAACAGCCAATTGTAAAATCCACATTTAAAGGGGTTTTAATGGGGAAATTTAAAGAATTAACATTACAGTAAAAGTATCAAAAAGGAAGAATTTCTCCTTTTGGGGAGGATTTTCATCACGGTGATATGTCGATCCACGAGCAGAATTATTTTTTTTAATGTTGAACCTCATATTTTTGTAATATTTTCCGAACAAATATTGCATTGCAACTCTGTCTATCATTCATGCCATACATCATAAAACACTGTAAGCTGTATATTGTGAGCTGGCTTGTGAGTTTGTGTACAGGACTGTTTAACAGTAAAATACAGACATCGTTGAGTAATGTGTACAAAATGATAAACAATAAATATGAAAACGATCCTTCGATTTATCTAGAAAATATTGATTACTTGGGCTGTACTGTTATGGATATATAAAAAAAACATGTACAGTATGCAAAATACTTACAAAGCGAATTTGTTCACAATGTACAATTAGGTACCTTATCGACAAAAGAGAAACCCCTTACCTAATTTCTTATATACGAAGAAAAGATATAGAGTATTTGGAAAACGTAGGAATATAGAAAGCTAATTATTATGAACAGTTATGATATTCAGTATCATGAAATTCCCTAATATTTTGATAAATACTCAACATGTTATGGCACTTTATCGTACTATACTTTACCTGCAATAATACATCATCTTGGTCTCTGGCTGACTATATTCTCACCTAATCTACACCCAACACCTAACCTGTTGAGACGACATCCTGTAATTTCACATGTTTTAATGTAATGGGAAGTTTATAATGCTCCACGATACCCGATGAATTGCCATGAATTGTAATAAAAAAGTAACAAAAAATTCATTCTGTAGTGATTGTGATATTAACATAACATTGGATACACTTCAAAATCGTCATAAAACGACAACAAAACAGAATCCTTACTCAAAACCTAATCAAGTAGGGAGGAAAGAAATATTAACGTGGAAAAGTATAAGAGAATAAGACCAGGTGGTACGGAAGGGTAAGCATTATCTGCTTCTGCTTAAACGCATAATTATCAATATATATATGGCCAACTGGTCTTTGTTAGTAATGAAACAAAGCTTATCTGATTCGAGGTATCATTTATATGCTTAAAATACCAAGGACGAATTGTACATTGAATACAGGAGTTCGCTCTGCCCAATGTAACTTATTTTTCAACGTTCAAATTTGAACTTAAGCCACAAAAAGTTTCTTAATTTAAACAAAAAACCTTGTAAATCAGTTAATGAATTAAAAATAAAAAAAATGTAGTATGCATCAAAAACACAACATATGCTTGGAACATATGCTTCATCAACAAGTTGGCGCACACAGAGCCTCCAGTTTTGCCATCACATATCCCAGAGGTGTAGAGAGCGTATGTGAACGTAACTCCTGGATGTCGAGGATGGTAATGTGTATGATATATATACTTGAGTGTTGTTGAGCTTCAATCCATAACGTGTGCAACTCTTCAGATGACGTATCTTATATGTTTTAGATAAAACATGATTTTTGATCTCATAGTTAAAACAGTTCACAACATGAAACAACTAAGTTGGCTAATAACCATATATTTTACTCATTATTAATATGATAATGTAGTTCCAAATGCCATTCAGTGTTGTTCTTCGGATTTTGGTTTTGTTGACGCTTTGGTATTCTCTGATTTTTTATTCAGTAGACTGGAGAATAAATGTATATACTTTGATGAATCGTAACATTTCAAAAACATTTCCATAGACTTTAACCCATTTTCAAAAGTGGTTTAAATAACGTTAATCATTTTGTATACAGGTACATATGTTTCTAACATTGTAGAAGTGCTTTGCGAGGCCGTGTATATCAGCGTGGATCCGTATATGAGGTATGTTGAAATAGGTTGTAAAGGTCTACATTTTCTGTGGAATTATTTGCGATTTTTGTGTGTGAGATACAACCTTTAAAACAGTTACACGCGAATATCTATCTTGATGTTATATTTCTATCAGAACCACTGCCAGTGCAAAAAAGCGAACTTTCTCTTTCTCGACAATAACATCCTATGTTGTTTACATGTCACTGTGAAATCATTATTCCAAGGCTTGCTCTAAATACCGATACTTTCGTGATAAATGTCGATTGTTGACGAACTAACTTACGGTGCAGGAATCTGGAAGATGCAGGTTGATGTGGTCGCCGTCTTTGACTTATTGAGAGATATTCTGTATCCTTGTATGATATGGAGATGGGCGCTTTGTTATGTGTTGTGAGTGAGGATGATGCCTTAGTTTGTGACTAAGATTTACATGAGGGTGTCGTCGATGAAGCAAAGGACGATTATTCTCCCAGAACACTTTGTCTTACGTTTCTGTACTTTTTCAATGGTCTCCTTTCTCGTACTTTGCCCCTAGTTTATTAGATTTTGATTTCGGATTCGGTTTTGTTGACGCTTTAGTATTCTCCTTTTTGTTTTGTACAGTATTTAATCGCGTTAGTGTTGTTTACACCAAAACTCCCAATATATGTTCCCGGTAATATTCAAAACGCTTTTACTTATTTAAATATCAACAATAAAAGCTTACTGAGCGTTATGTCCCTGGTTCTCTATACTGCTGTGTTTCTCCGTTACAGACCGTATGCCGAACGCTCTCTATCAGAAGGTTCTATGATGATGGCGGAACAGATAGCAAGGTAATGGCTTCTGTAACATAAGTACCCACTGCATCAAGCAACAAATTCACAAAAAATAGTCATAATATCATTTGTTTATATCTTGTCGTCTGTATCTCCAATTCAGTATCACAAAGGGTTAATGCCAACACAGTGGTATACCAACTAGAAACTTGTTTTCCGATCCCAAATTATGAAGCATGTATGTATACTTGAATGAATAATGAAACGAAGTTGAACGAAGTGGATCAGCCAAACCCAGCCCTTTGTTTGACGTTGGACGTCTTTAAAACTATCGTTTGAGACACCGGTGTAGTGTTTTGAGATATTACTTGGATAAGGCAACCGTTTCGATCACATTTTTATTCAATGTTTCAGCGAAGAAATAAATAATGACAGTGCAGCACTAGACAAAACTTACACACAACCTTACATATTCACACATGTTATGATACAGGTAAACTATCAATCACTTGACAGGTGATGATATACATTTCAGCAGAGACTATACACCCTATCGGTATGTATAAAATACGAAGTGATTACAAAGTGTGTGCTATTTCAGTCTCTCTATATTAAAATTTAGTTTTTTCTTCTGTTCGTCCGTTTACAACTTGTCAGGGCAATATCTTCTAAATGTATGAAATATTCATTACGCATTTTCTGATGACCAAAACGATGTACCATGATACAATCTCAGATCCGTGTGTTTAACTCGAATCCAAGCATAATTTATGTAGGGTTCATGTGAGTATGTTGCGAAGCATTTTTAATTTCGCACCTTTAGGGTCTTTGTGGTAACAAGTCCAATCAGTGAGATTTTTTTTCAATAATTTCAAATATTATAACCCCACTTACCATACATATTCCAGGTACATGTATATGTATAGTGTCTGTATCATTTTAAACCACAGTGAGAGTTGCATGCGCCACGCACAGATCCCTACATTAAACCTAAAGGCCTATATAAATATACATGGGACATACCTAAGTTTTACCTCATTGTATATTATTTCACATTTTCTGTAAGAACTGACATCCTCTAGTAACTTTTGAATTTTCATGGCCCATTGCATGCGTATTGCTATTTCAAATACTTAAAGGCCCAATATACGTAACTTCAGGTATTTTTTCTTGATCCTGAAAAATTCTGAAAAAAATCCAGTTGATAACCATGCAAAAATAAGCCTAAAAGAAGTCAACTTGAGCGGTTACTAACAAGAAACTCTTGACAAAAAATTCCAAAGAATTGAAAATAAATTAGGTGTGGCCCACTTCAACAACAAGCTGAAGTTATAGAAGATAGTTTAAATTGAACGCGTGTTTAAAAATACCACGCGTGTTTACCAATACCGAGTTTCAACTGTTGCTGTATCGGTAACCGCGTAAGAATTCATCTTGAATATTGCTGATATCAGTTAATCTATCTAAACTTAACTAAATCTATGAATATAAAAAGTTATTAGGCTTGATTTTCGCTTCAAGTTTTGCCGAAAGTTGCGTATATTGGGCCTTTAAAACATTCATCATAATTTGTGCAAAATAGCACGACTGTATCATATTTTCCATCTTATTGTTTAGAGTTCTTCAAAGTAAAAATCCACGCTTCCCAGAAAGGTCATTGGTGTTGGCGAATGTTGGATGGCGGACAGTCACCAGGGTAACCGATATGACGTCACTTCGACAACTTCCGGTCATGGGAGATCTTCCCGTTTCTAATGCACTTGGCATGCTCGGACTTACAGGGTATGCTCGTTATGTTTGCTTCTGTTGATATCATTAATCTAATTTAATTGCATGAAATCATAGCATTTACAGATATCTGCAATGGTCGAATTTCAATAACTGATTTTTTTTATATAAAATCTAAAAAGATCGGACAATTCCAGTGTTTGCCTTGTATCAGCCCTCTCCCGGCCAGAATTACAAACACACAAAAAGATGCCATGATGAGAGGGAAGTAACTCCCGCAGACAATAAGACATGCATGCTTATGTAGTATATACATGTATACACTGGTTTAGAAACCGTTTAAAGGCCCAATATACGTAACTTCAGGGAAATTTTCGTGATTCTGAAAAATTCTGAAAAAAATCCAGCTGATAACCATGCAATAATATGCCTAAAAAGAAGTAAACCTGAGCGGTAACTAACAAGAAACTCTTGACAAAAAAATCCAAAGAACTGAAAATAATTCAGGTGGGGCCCACTTCAACAACAAACCGAAGGTAGAAGACGGTTCGAAATGGACGCGTGTTTACAAACAGCGTGTTTCAACTGCTGCTGTACCGGTAACCGCGTAAGAATTCATCTTGAATAATGCTGATATCATTTAGTCTTAACTAAATCTATAAATATAACAAGTTATTAGGCTTGATTTTCGCTTCAAGTTTTGCCGAAAGTTACGTATATTGGGCCTTTAACAAAATGAATTAAATGAACCTGTAAATTACACTATACTATCACCCAACATATGTAATATTTGTAATGTTTTGCAGTCTGACAGCCTATTACGGTATAACTGAAGTATGTAAGCCTAAGACAGAAGATGTTGTTGTCGTCACGTCGGCAGGAGGAGCAGTCGGTAGTGTGGCCGCTCAGATAGCGAAGGCAGCGGTAGTTTTTTTTTCAATTTAATTTTTTTAATCATATTATTTTAAAATGTCATTTAATATAATTCTGAACTTCTAAAGCAAGGCTAACAGAAGCTTTAAATGACCGAACGATCATCATGTAACAAGTACAGTTTTGTACAAATATGAAAGTCATAGCTACTCTTTGTCACAGACAAAAATAATTCGGTCATGACTCGGTCTACAATTCATTAGACATGGAACAGGAAAGAAAAGCTGAAAAATGTCATGCTGAAAGGGAATTTCATTACCAGAAAGGATCAACTAGTTAACTAAAGAGAAGAAGTTTAAGTTATTTATAACTTTCTAAAATGTAAACGACTATGGAGGGATTATCTTTATATGCTCTGAACTAATGCTCACCTTAAGAATGCCATCTAATCTAAGGGCTGCAAAGTGATTGGAATTTGTGGCAGTGAAGACAAATGCCGCTGGATAACGGAGGAGCTAGGAATAGATGTCGCTATTAATTATAAAACTGATAACGTCAATGGAAGACTGCAGAAGACTGCTCCTACGGGGGTGAACTGTTTCTTCGATAACGTAAGCTTCCCTTATTTACACATTCCGGTATGGTGTTTGTAAGCGCAATGACAAAGCAAGATTGGTCTTAGGCGTCGTCATCTTTGTATGTGTACGTCGCCTTAAAACAGCGTCTACACAAACAAAAAGATAATAATTGCACACTCTACATGTACATATTTTATCAAAAGAGTTTTATTTCTGATAGTGAATAACCAATAGTCGTTTTAAATGTACCTGATGTATATTGATGATTTGTTTAAAAGATTTTTTATGATCGATGTATGTTTTATCATCAATCTTCCAGTATTATTTATTGGTGCTCGTCACAGTTTCAGTTATTACTTAATGTTGTAGGTGGGCGGTGACCTGGTCAGTGCTGTGATATGTCACATGTCATACTTAACGTTGTAGGTGGGCGGTGACCTGGCCGGTGCTGTGATATGTCACATGTCATTCTTAACGTTGTAGGTGGGCGGTGACCTGGCCAGTGCTGTGATATACCACATGTCATACTTAACGTTGTAGGTGGGCGGTGACCTGGCCAGTGATGTGATATGCCATACTTAACGTTGTAGGTGGGCGGTGACCTGGCCAGTGATGTGATATACCACATGTCATACTTAACGTTGTAGGTGGGCGGTGACCTGGCCAGTGCTGTGATATACCACATGCCATACTTAACGTTGTAGGTGGGCGGTGACCTGGCCAGTGCTGTGATATGTCACATGTCATACTTAACGTTGTAGGTGGGCGGTGACCTGGCCAGTGATGTGATATGCCATACTTAACGTTGTAGGTGGGCGGTGACCTGGCCGGTGCTGTGATATGTCACATGTCATACTTAACGTTGTAGGTGGGCGGTGACCTGGCCGGTGACCTGGCCGGTGCTGTGATATGTCACATGCCATACTTAACGTTGTAGGTGGGCGGTGACCTGGCCAGTGCTGTGATATGTCACATGTCATACTTAACGTTGTAGGTGGGCGGTGACCTGGCCAGTGCTGTGATATGTCACATGACTCTAGGTGGGCGTGCTGCCTTGTGTGGGGCTATATCATTATATAGTGATGACATACATCATCCTTCTCAAGGTCAGTAACAACCTCCTCCTCGAGATCAGTAACACCATCCTTTTCAAGGTCAGTGTATTCACCTTCCTCTTCAAGGTCAGTAACACCATCCTCCTCGAGGTCAGTAACACCATCCTATTCAAGGTCAGTATATTCACCATCCTCTTCAAGGTCAGTATATTCGCCATCCTCTTCAAGGTCAGTATATTCACCACCCTTCTCAAGGTCAGTAACACCATCCTTCTCAAGGTCAGTAACACCATTCTCCTCGAGGTCACTATATTCACCTTCCTTCTCGAGGTCAGTATATTCACCTTCCTTCCGAGGTCAGTATATTCACCTTCCTTCTCGAGGTCAGTATATTCACCTTCCTTCTCGAGTTCAGTATATTCACCTTCCTTCTCGAGTTCAGTATATTCACCCTCCTTCTCAAGTTCAGTATATTCACCTTCCTTCTCGAGTTCAGTATATTGACCTTCCTTCTCGAGGTCAGTTTATTCACCTTCCTTCTCGAGTTCAGTATATTCACCTTCCTTCTCGAGTTCAGTATATTCACCTTCCTTCTCAAGTTCAGTATATTCACCTTCCTTCTCGAGGTCAGTTTATTCACCTTCCTTCTCGAGTTCAGTATATTCACCTTCCTTCTCGAGTTCAGTATATTCACCTTCCTTCTCGAGTTCAGTATATTCACCTTCCTTCTCGAGTTCAGTATATTCACCTTCCTTCTCAGGGTCAGTAGGCCCCTACTGTAGGATATATCTTTGCTAAATGATATCCGTTTTAGCGTAGATGATGCATTTACATGTAAGTGAAATCTGATTTGAGAGATTCTATTCTGTCTATAATAGGATACATGTATGACTTTTTGCATCACATATAAGCGTCATTATCACTTACATGATCTACACGTACAGTATCTTTCCTTTCTCAAAAGTTTGAATATCAACGTATGCTAAGGTTCATTTTTTCGCGTCGAAGACTAATGAATTTTCTTTTCATCTAATGGGCGATTTACGAATGGTTTTCATACTTTGCTAGTTTTCTTTATTATTTGGTATTATACAGGACTGTCTATATACCGAGCGATAGTTGCCAAACAGCTGACTGTACAAGGTTTCAACGTCATCAACTGGTTCAGCAGCTGGGACATAGCATACCGGGCTCTCTTTGATCTAGTTCAAGAGGTAACAACCGAAAACATATTTATGTGTAAATACGCATGAAGACTTGACTATAAAAATGTTTTGGGTTAATTTTCTTGAATCATGGTATATACATATGCATGTATGGTTGATCATATGCGAAAAAGATCTAATAATCCAGTCTGTTTTTTTCATTAGAACATTAGAGTGTTGAAAATGTTCACGGGGAATACTGCAACGAAAACCTTATCTGTGTTATATGAAAAGTAAACTAATTATACGTGTATATTCCAATATGTAACATCGTGAAAATATGTATTACATACCAGTTTAATGTTGCTTAACATTTTCCTTCCTTTACAGGGAAAACTTCGAAGTAAGGAATTAACATATAATGGATTTGACAAATTACCTGAAGCTTTTCTGAAACTGTTCCAGGGAGGTAACCTAGGTAAAATAGTTGTCAAAATCCAGGACTGACACAAGTGCGGTGGAAAAATAGCTATACCTGTGTAAGAACGGTGTGCATACGAACTTAGCGTGGAGATATTTTTCATGATTTGAGAGTTCAAGTACAAGTACCGCACACAGATCACATTTAGCTCGTGAAAAAAGTAGTGTGTTCAAATGTTTGTTGAACACTCTACAAGGAACATACATTTTAACAACTCGGCTCAACTGGAGAAATTGTAGACAGGACATTTGAAGCATACATGATCATTTATGTGAAATGAAGATGTAATATTGTGAAAGTATTTCACTTTTGTCGGTGAAACTAATTTTCTTCAGTTATACTTAGAGTATAAACTTTAAATGGAGCGAGAATGAAGTTCATTAAAATAAATCTACCATAAAAATGTTAATCAACACCTTTCGGGTTCCGCTTGTTGTAGTAGACCGGGAGCGGTCTACGATTCACCACTCGGACAACTGGTTCATGTGTTTTAACAATACATTTAGACAACAGAGTACACGTATTACAGATTTCTATATCACGTTACGCATCAATAACATGTAAAGCAAGTGACATTGTTATCTCTATACCTTCACAATTAAGCGGATAATCGAAAATCGTAATGAATGCAACATCTCTAAGAGAGACTTTATTTATTTCGTTGGAGTTTGATGGAACACAACTCTTTTTGACACAACAATTAGGCGGCGAGACTGGATATACATGTACAGAGTACCCATTTGTATAAAACCCAAAACCTTTTCTTCGTGTATACTTTAAAAGAACATAAATTATAAAATTATATATATATAATATTTGTCATACTTCGGACAAAAATACAGATCCCTCAATGCCGAGCACGTGGTAATTATCTGGATCTATTTAAAAACAATTAGAACGTATACTCGTTTTGTTTTACAGGCGATCAATAAAAACCTCTTTAAATATAAGAAATATTTACTTTTATAAAGTTGGTCAACTGTTATGTTTGTGTCAACATCACTTGATTGGTTTCATGATTTATGTTCATAACTATTTTTCTTAATTTCTTTTTCGAGGGCAATCTTTGTTGAGATTTCACGACACTTCGCACCGATAGTATACATCCACGTCTATTAACTCTGTGGACATGCATGGGGCGGGTTAGTCTTTTTATAGATACACATGTACAGTAGGTACGAAATAATACACAATAAATAACAACTAAATACGAAATTAATACACAGAAGGTACGCATTAATTTGTTACGTATATAGAGTAATAAGATAATAAAGCTGCATAGATAGACTGTGTTAAGCTTAAAATTTGCAATATTTTAGCTGCTGATATACGAGTATATAGGTTAAATTAAATGGATGTAATTTGTAATTCGGTATCTTTGTAAAAATTAAACGAAAAATAAAAATTAAAAAAATATGTTCCGATGCCGGGAATTGAACCCGGGCCGTCTGGGTGAAAACCAGAAATCCTAACCACTAGACCACATCGGAGCTTGGTAGATGCCTCGCAAAGTTTGTATTTGAATGCGTATTGCAAGCGTCGTGATTGTTCGGTGGTTTCCGCTCTCGGTTGATTCCGTTTTACCTGTGTAGTCTTGCTAAAGTTATTAAATTACGAGCCGTTTCACTGCATAAAACTGTTCATATATGCGATAATGATTGTAAATAAAAATCAATACTGGTAATTTTGCTTCATGTTATGCTTCAGAGGATCAAATTATTGGAATAACATTGATGTATTTCAATGCCTTCGTATCATTGCATTTGATTTATTTTGTTTTTTTTCCTTTTTGCATCTTATTCACAGATGATAAATTATAGCTCAAATATTGTTATCAGGTGTGTAGTCATCGTCGGAAACCCGCGGTACGATAGAGAAGTCGGGAAGTGTACCGTGGGCATCCGATGATGGTGTTAGTGAGATTATACTAAAGGTATGATCAAATGTGACATCGGCCAGACTCCAAGCATGAAATTAGATTAGATCGTTACCTTATTCTAAATGTACCATAAAATTATTAGATCCCAGTATACGGATTAAATCCACAAAGACTTCCCGATAATGGCGTGTCTTTATTTCACACGATCGCGTCCATAACGGTGAAATTTTATCAAACGTTTATTGGTAATAAAATTCTATTGTCAATCTCTCCATCGGCAGTAAGGAAACGCTGTCCGTACAAAGGATTGGTAATTAATATGGAATACCTGTGTCATTTTTTTACTAGTTTTGTACATGCGCATTCGAATTCCTGTGCCAGTTACCCGTGCACCCTTAACAGAGCGCCGGTGTATTAAAGCTGTGCATTATCGTGGTGTACCGGACTGTTGGTACGGTATGGTCATCACCTGTCCCGTCTAGTTCCGGCTAGAGGTACCGGTACCACCCAGGTGTTGTTATAGACGCGTGTACGTCACACGGGCCATGTGATACAGACGGACACTGACCAGTACACTTTTAGCATGGATGACTCTATGGTAAGTATTTAAAAGTAACATGTATACAGACGGATGGTGGTTTGAGTGTTGTGTTTGGGTTAGGGGAAACAGAGCATGACGGGGCTAACGTTTTAAATACGGCGTGATCATTTCTATGTGGGATAAAATTTATAATATAGTTTCAAATTCATACATAAAACCAGTAATCGACGAAAAATATTAGCTTGGTGTAGATGACATACATACATTTGTACATGTATTCATTTATGTAAGTTTGATATACATGTATATAGGGAAGCAATAGACAATAGTTACACAATTCGATTGTTTAGGAATGATTGCACATAAAGACTGAGTATTGATAATTCAGGGAACAGCTGTTAAGACACTAATATAAAATCGGTACAACCACATGTCATTTTGTTAACCACACACCAGTCTGTGGGTATTTTATATTCACACACGAGGTCAATGTTCGGAGGGGAGGGGTAACACATGGTTTGTGTGTGAAACAAGTCGGGTGGAACCGATCTACACATAATACATAAACACCCATATGTGTATGGACGCTTTCAGCAGTATACTCTTCATCCATGACCTGATCACGTTCTCGATATTTGAAAGTTCTCTGTATATTATATAAATAGGCATGTAAGCAAACAGCACCGATTTTGTATTATAATTCCCGGCTTTGAGTTATTTTGAGCGCTTGATTTGAACGGTTTATCTGTTTATTGAACGCATTTGTAAACAATGAACGGTTTTTGTGTATTGCGTAAGCACACGTGACAGTATTGACGTTTTGTTGATAATCGGGTTATTTTGGTATTGTGTAAAACACGTGTTTACATTCTTCGGTATTGTGTGAATACGTGTGTTTACGTTTTCGGTATTGTGTAGCATCGTGTTTTAACGTTTAGTTACCTTGGAAACACGTTCGATAATGTTTTGGGTATATTTGATCACGCGTGTTAACGTTTTTCGATATTGAATAAGTAATTTAACGATAACGGCATTATGTGAAATTGTTATCTACAATATTCCTTGTGATAATGTTGCCGGTAAAAGTGATACAAGAATTATAAATGCCTGATAAGTGTGCATTGGTGTTAAGGAGTATGATCGGTATGATGATATCGAATCATTTCGCCGGTCATCTATTCCTGACGTCACCATCACAAATTGTCCTGACGTCACGACGCCCGAGTCCCCCAAGGAATTCCTCAACTCTGTAGACAAGGGTATCTACGTCATCAAAACTCCAGGCACAAATTATGACCATAAGAATCGTTTGACACCTGACCCTGATGCTGTGTCAAAGGTAAGTCATCACTGTTATTGACCATATAACAAAAGTAAGCTGGAAATCCCGTTTTAACTTCGTCATGTACAATGTACCAATGTCAAGTTATATTCTACTTTAAAGGAATTTTATGGCGGACTCTGAATGGTCAAAGGCGATGGATCTTATATAAATATATGTGTGTGTCCCTTACCCCTAAACTTTACGGAGGTGCGGAATGTAAACACGATTATAGAAGAAAATTTGAGGATCAGGGCGTTTCTTAAAGTTTTACATCCATTCCTTACACTGTTGTCTCGAGCATGTTCAGTACAGACTGAAGCTGGGCTACTTTTAGATTGGGAACACTTTAGTTACTTCTCTTTGGATACGTTGGTGACTGATATAGATATTCTTCAAAACGCGGAAAGTCGTGAAAGACTTGTTGGTCTCCGAAACCAGAAAAAAAACACGTTTATAAGCTAGATATGTTTAACAACTATATACAATTTACAGAGTTAAGATATATGAACAATTTATAAAGATGAATTTGGACTTTCAAATATTCAGTTATGAGACGCCGAGATTACATATACCTTTTTCTGATTTACTTATATTATACGATTATCAAAACCTGACAGTGCCGTGACAGAACTAAACCATGTACGGTATTTGTCGCCTTCAGGCCACTACGAGGTCCGAGAGTAAAACAGAGAAGACAAAAAGTCGGGCGACGATCGCCGGAAGTGACCATACCCAGGTGTACGGAGAGGATGAAAACGAAGAGCGGGGAAACTGGACGGGGCGCTTTGACTTCCTGCTGTCCATGCTGGGGTACTCGGTAGGGCTCGGCAATATCTGGCGCTTCCCCTACCTCTGCTACAAAAATGGTGGCGGCGCCTTTCTCATCCCCTACATCATCATGCTTCTTGTGGTGGGGATTCCCCTGTTCTATTTAGAGACCTGTATCGGCCAGTTCTCCAGTTGTGGACCACTGACGTGCTGGGGATTTGCGCCCCTCTTTCAAGGTAATGAATTCAATCTTAAAGAAAAAGCGTTATAAAAATTAATCGCGGGTGATATTAGAATTTGAATAAACATGGCTTTGGCTAAGTGCATTTTAAACATTCAAATTGTCTTCCCATTATAATTTTACAAACATTTGGACGATATTTTTTAAAAACAATTTCATACTTCCGGTTGCAGGACTTGGCGTTGCTATGGTGATAATTTCTGGAATTGTGACGCTTTATTACAACATGATCGTGTCTTGGTCTATTCTTTACTTCTTCGCCTCATTTACAAGTTCTCTCCCTTGGAGCAGCTGCAATAATCCATGGAACACTAAAGGTAGGCTACTAAAACAGGAATGCCAATTTCTTTTAAATCTTAGATCGGTCGACCTCATTGTAGTTGGAAATCAACATGAGTTTATTTTGTCTAAAGGTAAACGGAATAATTTCTGCTCATAGATTGCAGTCTCAAGTTACCAAGAACGAACTGTACCGTATCCGAAGGAATTAAGTACAACAACGGTACGTGCTATAATGGGGAGAAGTTTGTGGGGCTGTGGAACACGACCCACTTTACCAACGTTACAGGTCGTCACAGGATCACACCCTCAGAGGAGTACTGGAAGTAAGTATGACGTCACAGCGGCGTAACTATTGCAAAAAAACATCGTACAGCAATTTTAAAATGACAGAAATTTAAGATGGCAGCAATACGATCATGTACTGCTACGAGTGACATATATTACTGTAGCAACTCTTATAACGTCACGCGCCGTAAGTCAAGAAGTTTAAAAAAATGTGCGTTTTCTCTTTATTGCAGTAACTACGTGCTAGGAATCAGTTCCGGTATTGACGACATGGGGCCTCCCAGGTGGCAGCTGACAATGTCCCTATTCGGGGCCTGGTTTCTGTGTTTCCTCTGTCTGATCAAAGGCATCAAAACCACGGGAAAGGTACACTGAATTTGGAAACTTCGGAACGACTGCACCGTACGGTCGAGAGATGGATATATGTCCCATGTACCTCAGTGAAATAGTTGAGGACGTCATGTTAGTTGATCCGTTATATGCCACCGGATGTAAAAAATTAATGCGATGAAAAGAAATAAACAATGACAGCATTGATACATATCCAGAACAGTCTATTTGATACCTAGATTGCTGATAGATCTGAAAAGTGATATCAACAAAAATCATCACTGACTAATTAAGGAACTATTCTCAAAAATTAATAGTCACTGTTGATATGGAGTCTGACATTCTAATAAAAACCAATTTCTTTTTCATCGCGTCCTTGCACTGAGAATAACAGCCAGTGTCTTATTGTGTGTGTGTGTTTTTTTTTTACATTTTCTTCTGCTTTTTATTCCGATACGTTTTGAAGTTGCTAAAGAAGAAGTGACGACATTTGACATTTATATAACTTTGATATAAGATAAGTAACTTGAGGTATTTTCAGTTGTTGTTCTGGGCCAAAAATGTGCGATTGTTAGACACGAATCAGCCAACAATTCCTACGACCGAAGCCTGATATGGAATGGTAAATGGAACATAACACGCAGTGCATAAATATCCAATGACCCACATTTAAGATAGATTTTGTTATATTAAATGTTTATTGTATATTTGATACATGTTTATCATGCCTCACCTCCCCCACAGGTTGTCTACTTCACCGCCATCTTCCCTTACGTCGTCCTTATCATCCTGTTCATCAAAGGAGTGACCCTCCCGAACGCCTCCGAGGGCATATATTTCTACATCATACCCACGTTCGACAAACTCCTCGATGCCAAGGTATACGACAGTAACATTACCTGTCATATTTAGTTTTTTAAACGTCTTTAGACATATGTATATATGTTTCTTGTCCTTGCAGTTAGGGCTAAAGAGAATTGTATTTGCTGCCTCAATTGCATGATCGTATGAGGCGACTAAAACATCATTTCTCCTTCCAAATGTCTCCCTAGACACGGCCTCATGTTGGCCTTTAGTTGAGCGTTCGCCCCTGACAGAAAGGCTATGGGTTATGTCTCCAGGCCGAGACATACAAGGGTCTCTAACAATGGTAGCTACTACTCCCTGCTTGACGCGCAGCATTATGGGAGGGGCACGACTGGTTCACCCATTGTCAGTATAACGTGACCTAACGGATGGAGTGTTCTGCTGGGGACCTTCGCCAGTATACCTCAGTGTGGTACATGTACATGTAGCACTTTAAGTTGACAAAAGATCTGACAAAGGGACTTGCACGAATATAACGCATCCTTCCAAATACACACGCACTCAACACACGCACCCACATTGCATATACACCGGGAGGCCACCCATCATTAAATTATCCTGACTGTTAATATGATACAACAGCAATCAAACCAAACCAAACCGAGTTGTATATCATTATGTTTGTTGGCCTTGTTTGTGAGCGCAAAAATATAACATAAAAGATGACGTAACACACACATGTGCTGCACCTTTTAAATTTAGTAATAGATACAACATGCCGACAAAATGAATTAAACTGCACCATACAGCTGTTTCGTCCTCCTAGGACTCTTCAGTTATGCTAGGGGCCAAAAGGTGGGAATCCAAATTTCTAAACTAATGTAGAAGCAGAAGGGTCAGATGCGTAAAACCCCTTTAATTTATGAATTTAGAAGTAAAATTAAATTAGTTAAAGTAAGATCCCAAAATCGTGATGCTTCTTTTATTATGATGACGTCATCGACAGATTGAATACTTAATAATATCAATATTCACCCGGAGAAATATTGATTTCTACCTGTAAAGTAATAATTTAGATATTTTAAGGTACCTTAATACGTGGACGTTTGTGTCTTAGGTTTGGCGAGACGGTGCTGTACAGGTATTTTACTCGCTAGGACCCGGATGGGGAGGACTGATCGCTCTCTCCAGTTACAACAGATTCCATAACAACATACTGGGGTGAGACTGTAATTATCTCCAGCTAAATCTGTATATATCTACACTAAATTGACATATCGTCTCTAAAAGTTGTAACCAAAGCAAAACACAAAGAATTTTTGCACGTGGATTCTCTCAAGGCCAAAATTGAAAGTGGAGAGCCAACCATGCGTAATAATGTGTCATTTTGTTGTGTTAAACGTAAATAAGTGAGTGAAATGTTATTTATATTAGTGTTTATGACGCAATAAAACATTTTTTTTTGTCAATTTGGAGATAATGCAATATCTCATCGCCAAATTTGACAAAAATACGTTTTATTCATAAATGACATTCTTGCTTGAGCAAAACTTCATATCTATAGTTTAAAACATACTTTCACAGATTTCATTCCTTACATTTCGAAGTTCTGAAATTATACACAATGACTATTTTAACAGTTATTTCACAACGTGTTTGCTGTTATAGAGACGCCATCATCGTGTCGCTGGGAGACGGGTTGACCAGTATTTTTGGCGGGTTTGTTGTTTTCTCTTACCTTGGCTATATGGCTGGACAGCTGGGTGTAGGAGTCAAGGACGTGGCAAGAAGTGGTATGTACAGTCATTTTGTGCAAAGTTAAAATGATAATTATCATCTTTGGCCCTCAATTTCGTAATTTCTCGAAAGCCAATAATTTCCAGTGTACATTATTTGTGGATAACGCGTACCCGCATACACGGAGTTCAAACACGTGTAATTAGTTGCTCTGTGGATTTGTTGATGAAGTCTTTTTAAAATTTGTGATTTCGCAGTATCCATTCGGTTAAAACTACCAATGTTCAAACCTTATAATTAATACATTAGTAAATCCTGGAAGGAACTATTTACAAATGTATAGATGAGAAATAATATTGTTTAGTCTTTATTCTGCAATAACATTACATCGTAACATGTATATTTCAACAATTTACAGTTACATACATTGTATCTAGAAAGTCTAATATCATGTCTTCAACCTGTCAAAAATACTCTACAACATTGATTCTGTAGTATTTACTTATCCACTTCCGGTGTATGTAGGTGCAGGACTGGCGTTCGTGGTGTACCCGGAAGCAGTTAACAACTTACCTCCCCCTACTCTTTGGTCACTCCTCTTCTTCTTCATGCTGATAACCCTAGGACTGGACAGTGAGGTGAGAACTACTTTATCACTTCTTCTATTTACTTATTACTCTTTATCGCTCTAAAGTCAATCTGTGTCTCGTACTATTTCTCTACTTCAGTACTTTCCTTTTAAAATGACGTAGTTTGGAGAAAGTGCGTATTTTAAAGATTTGAAAAATTTAAATCTATACTAAAACACAGTCGTTCTCTACATGGTTCCAGACTGGTATTATACTACTTATCACTGCAGTCTTGATTATATGTGATATTTATCCATAGTTTGCGATGTTGGAGACGGTGCTGACTGGTTTAACGGACTATTTCCCATCACTTCGACCAAAGAAGTCGTATGTAATTCTGGCTGTGTGTATCTTCTGCTTCCTGTTGGGCCTGCCTATAACTACCTCGGTACGTACTGGATTGTATTCCTTTCATATAATACTGATTGAGAGGGATGTGAAAGATATTTGTTACGGTCAGAAAAAACCGGGTAAAAACAATAAAATTTCAAAAAACTTTCTATGAAATATAATTATCTTCCTTTTTTAGTTTTGCTATTTTAAAGTAATGATTTCAGTCTACCCTATTATATTGTGAATTGAAAGTATTACAGCATCGCTTGAAAAATCTCAATCGCGAATATCTATGTGTTTAGTACATCAACATATGATAGTGTTAGTACTTGACAGCCAGGCTGCTCTACTCTGCCCTGGGGTACTGTAATAATTGAGTATTGAATTATCTCCCCTGTCCATTGACATTGTGATCGTTAATACCAGGTACTGAATTATCTCCCTTGTCCACTAACACCGTGATCGTTAATACCAGGTACTGAATGATCTCCCTTGTCCATTAACACTGTGATCGTGAATACCAGGTTCTGAATTATTTACCTTGTCCATTGACACTGTGATCGTTAATACCGGGTACTGAATTATCTCCCTTGTCCATTGACACTGTGATCGTGAATACATGTTACTGAATTATCTCCCTTGTCCATTGACACTGTAATCGTTAATACCAGGTACTGAATTATCTCCCTTGTCCATTGACACTGTGATCGTGAATACATGTTACTGAATTATCTCCCTTGTCCATTGACACTGTAATCGTTAATACCAGGTACTGAATTATCTCCCTTGTCCATTGACAATGTGATCGTTAATACCAGGTACTGAATTATCTCCCTTGTCCATTGACACTGTGATCGTTAAAACCGTGTAATTATCTTCTCTACCCGATGACACTGTCATTTGTTTACCCTTGGTACTGAATATATCTCCCGTATCTGGTAACATTGTGATCTGTTTCAACTAATACTGAATTATATCCCCTAACCGGTGTTGATATTGGGTACTGAATGTTCACATCTATCCTTGATTTATGATGTGCTAATACAAGTATATGTATATATAAAAATAAATAAGAGAATACCGAAGCGTTAACATTATCATAATCCAAACTCAAAATCGATTAAACCAGGGGCAAAATATGAACACAGAAAAGATTCACATTGAGACCCTTGCAAAAGTACAAGAGAATAAGACCAGGTGTTCCGGAAGAGTTAGCATCTTCTGCTTCCTCGACGACACCCGTCATGTAAAACTTTGTCACATCCAAGTAAACATCAAGTCTCAAAATGAGAACCGAGTATCATTGTCAATCACAACAAGTAAACACACTAATGAGCATACTCAAAAACGTCCGTCTTCATATCACTGAAAGATACAGAATATTTCTCAATGAGACAAAGATGGCGACCATAAAACTTGTCCATAGTTCTGATCAGCCTGCATCTCTCGAATCCTTGTGTTGTTAGTTTGTGTGTCAGCAGTCGACATCGATCACGAAAATCTCGATATTCAGAGCAAGCCCTTGAATACCGAATCAACTGCGACATGTAAACACCATAGGTTGGAGAAGCAGGGATGTTACTATCAAGAAATGGAAAGTTAACGATCGGAAAATTGAAATCATCACGTTTATCGTATAGCTTAGTAGTAAGCTGTCCATGTTGGTCGTAGTTTAAGTAGGGATCGATGTAAGCAGCTGATGTAGAAGAGTCTGTTGTGTCCTTTATTTCAAGTTCAGAAGGGTATATATACGACCGACGTGGTCAGCAAACTTCTTGTTGTTTATAGACAACACATCGTCGATATATCTAAAAGTGAAATTAAAAGATTTGGCAAGGTTTTTGTTACCTGTCCTGATTAGCTCCTCCACAAGTTCAGCCTCGTATGAAAACAAAAACAAGTCAGCTAAGAGTGGGACACAGTTTACCCTGCAGGTAGGTTTAAGAATTGTTCCCGCTGCCATGATTGCATGATTTGCATGAGGCGACTTAATATGGAATCTTAACTTTATCTCTACGGGTTTTCTTCTTCCTAATGTCACTTATGGAATTTAGTTGAACGTCCGCTCCAGTGACAAAGGCTATGGGTTCTTTTACCTGTTAAAGACATACCAGAGTCTCAAAAACGGCATTGTATAACAGAGGAAAATCTCGTGCTCCCGAATCAGAATGGCCGTTTCTCATGGCACACTGTAAGATCATATCAATTTGGTATATTCTGTTGGCAGCTGATGTCAATGTCCGGACGGACTTATTGTCCATTATGTTTTTTGGTAGGCAATGCCGCCGCCATGTTGGTTCGTATTGTATAGCTATAAATGGGATATCCCAGTCGGATGTAGCAACAGATGAATGATTTGATTTTCCGCCAGTCTTAGCCCAAGGGACACAAACGTCAGAAAAAAACGGTAGTTGTCCGTATAGTGTGACCGGTACGTTATTATCTCCCCTTTTCATGTTAACTCTGGGTATTGACTTATCTCTCCTACTCGGTACACTTAGTACTTAGCTCACCTAACCGGTTACCCAGGTCTGAAGTATCTCCCTTACACGGTAACACTTCTATCCGTTATCACTTGGTACTTGATTAAGCTCATGTATCCGGTTAAACATTGATCCAAAAGGGATGATTTTTGGATTTGTAAGTATAGAGTTAACTCCCCATGGACACTTGATTCCCCTTCTCTGTGATATGTAACTACTTATAGGACAACTCAATTTCGGGTAATGTCTAAGAACCTTTCCTTAAGGGTCATCTTCTTTGTGTATAGTTTTCATGCTGAGAGCGATGATGATGACGATGACAGATGAATTAGACAGCCATCCTTTGTATAGCTGTGCATCTTAGTCTACCTTGAAAATATAACAACATGCACGCGCCATGACTTGGCGCCAAACATGTATAACCATTGCCTCGGTAGCGCAGTAGGTAGCGCGTCAGTCTCATAATCATAAGCACAGAGCGATCTGAAGGTCATGAGTTCGATCCTCACCTGGGGCATTTTTTTTTTATCAAACTCTGAGTTTAATGTAAGGATTAAGGTGTGGAAGAAGCAATATATGGGAATATTTAAGTTATACATGAGGTTTATTATACGTCGTAGAAAGAGGTCCTAACGTGTAAGCATATGTTTGAATTTTTCCAATAAATGTCAGAATGAATTAATGCTACCAATCCAAACATTAAAAAAGTCCTTTAATGGAGACAGAACAGTTTTGTTGAAATAACAACCAGAAATGGAAATTTTGACGAAGCATAGTCAGGATTAATGTTAATGTGTCCGTGACTATCTTTATCGATGAAGAAAGATAATTTAACTATACATGAACATTTACAAATTGATTCCTTTGTTTAAATGTGCTGAATCATCATTTTAACGATGTAAATAGCAATATTGAAAGTAAAATAATAGAAATGTATCATGATTCTTTCGTAATTGAGCTGATATATATTTGATAGTATGTCTTGGTCCAGAATTATCTCCCCTATCCGATAATACTGATCTATAAAAACTGTGCATTGTTGAACTCCCCTTCTCTTTGACACAGCGGGTACTGAATTATCTTCCCTATCTAGAGACACTGTCATCCATTTACACCGATTACTTTATTATCTCCCTTCTCCGTTGGCATAGTAATCTGTAAACATTAGGTGCTGACCTATCTCCCCTACCCGGTAACAATATCACCCTTTAACTCTGGTACTTCATTTAGCTCCTCTACAACAGGTAATGAATTATATCCCCATGCCTGCAGATACTGTAATATATTTAAAACGGACACTTCATTATCTCCCCTTTTAATTGGCATAGTGATCTTTTAACACTGGGTATTGTAGTATCTCCCTTACTCGGTAACACTTTTCATGTACCCGGTAAAACATTGGTCCAAAAGGGATGATGTTTGGATTTGTAAGTATAGAGTTAACTCCCCATGGACACTTGTTTCCCCTTCTCTGTGATATGTAACTACTTATATGACAACTCAATTTCGGGTATTGTCTAAGAACTTTTCCTTAAGGGTCAACTTCTTTGTGTATAGTTTCCATGCTGAGAGCGATGATGATGACGATGGCAGATGAATTAGACAGCCATCCTTTGTATAGATGTGCACCTTAGTCTACCTTGAAAATATAACAACATGCACGCGCCATGACTTGGCGCCAAACATGTATAACCATTGCCTCGGTAGCGCAGTAGGTAGCGCGTCAGTCTCATAATCACAAGCACAGAGCGATCTGAAGGTCGTGAGTTCGATCCTCACCCGGGGCATTTATTTTTATCAAACTCTGAGTTTAATGTAAGGAAAGAAGGTGTGGAAAAAGCAACATATGGGAATATTTAAGTTATACCCGATGGTTTATTATACGTCGTAGAAAGAGGTCCTAACGTGAAAGCATATGTTTGAATTTTTCCAATAAATGTCAGAATGAATTAATGCTACCAATCCAAACATTAAAAAAGTCCTTTAATGGAGACAGTTTTGTTGAAATTACAACCAGAAATGGAAATTTTGACGAAGCATAGTCAGGATTAATGTTGATGTGTCCGTGACTATCTTTATCGATGAAGAAAGATAATTTAACTATACATGAACATTTACAAATTGATTCCTTTGTTTAAATGTGCTGAATCATCATTTTAACGATGTAAATAGCAATATTGAAAGTAAAATAATAGAAATGTATCATGATTCTTTTGTGATTGAGCTGATATATCTTTGATAGTATGTCTTGGTCCAGAATTATCTCCCCTATCCGATAACACTGATCTATAAAAACTGTGCATTGTTGAACTCCCCTTCTCTTTGACACAGCGGGTACTGAATTATCTTCCCTATCTAGAGACACTGTCATCCATTTACACCGATTACTTTATTATCTCCCTTCTTCGTTGGCATAGTAATCTGTGAACATTAGGTGCTGACCTATCTCCCCTACCCGATGACAATATCACCCTTTAACTCTGGTACTTCATTTAGCTCCTCTACAACAGGTAATGAATTATCTCCCCATGCCTGCAGATACTGTAATATATTTAAAACGGACACTTCATTACCTCCCCTTTTCGTTGGCATAGTGATCTGTTAACACTGGGTACTGTAGTATCTCCCTTACTCGGTAACACTTTGATCCGTTATCACTTGGTACTTGATTAAGATCATGTACCCGGTAAAACATTGATCCAAAAGGGATGATTTTTGGATTTGTAAGTATAGAGTTAACTCCCCATGGACACTTGATTCCCCTTCTCTGTGATATGTAACTACTTATATGACAACTCAATTTCGGGTAATGTCTAAGAACCTTTCCTTAAGGGTCATCTTCTTTGTGTATAGTTTTCATGCTGAGAGCGATGATGATGACGATGACAGATGAATTAGACAGCCATCCTTTGTATAGCTGTGCATCTTAGTCTACCTTGAAAATATAACAACATGCACGCGCCATGACTTGGCGCCAAACATGTATAACCATTGCCTCGGTAGCGCAGTAGGTAGCGCGTCAGTCTCATAATCATAAGCACAGAGCGATCTGAAGGTCATGAGTTCGATCCTCACCTGGGGCATTTTTTTTTTATCAAACTCTGAGTTTAATGTAAGGATTAAGGTGTGGAAGAAGCAATATATGGGAATATTTAAGTTATACATGAGGTTTATTATACGTCGTAGAAAGAGGTCCTAACGTGTAAGCATATGTTTGAATTTTTCCAATAAATGTCAGAATGAATTAATGCTACCAATCCAAACATTAAAAAAGTCCTTTAATGGAGACAGAACAGTTTTGTTGAAATAACAACCAGAAATGGAAATTTTGACGAAGCATAGTCAGGATTAATGTTAATGTGTCCGTGACTATCTTTATCGATGAAGAAAGATAATTTAACTATACATGAACATTTACAAATTGATTCCTTTGTTTAAATGTGCTGAATCATCATTTTAACGATGTAAATAGCAATATTGAAAGTAAAATAATAGAAATGTATCATGATTCTTTCGTAATTGAGCTGATATATATTTGATAGTATGTCTTGGTCCAGAATTATCTCCCCTATCCGATAATACTGATCTATAAAAACGGTGCATTGTTGAACTCCCCTTCTCTTTGACACAGCGGGTACTGAATTATCTTCCCTATCTAGAGACACTGTCATCCATTTACACAGAGTACTTTGTTATCTCCCTTCTCCGTTGGCATAGTAATCTGTAAACATTAGGTGCTGACCTATCTCCCCTACCCGGTAACAATATCACCCTTTAACTCTGGTACTTCATTTAGCTCCTCTACAACAGGTAATGAATTATATCCCCATGCCTGCAGATACTGTAATATATTTAAAACGGACACTTCATTATCTCCCCTTTTAATTGGCATAGTGATCTTTTAACACTGGGTATTGTAGTATCTCCCTTACTCGGTAACACTTTTCATGTACCCGGTAAAACATTGGTCCAAAAGGGATGATGTTTGGATTTGTAAGTATAGAGTTAACTCCCCATGGACACTTGATTCCCCTTCTCTGTGATATGTAACTACTTATATGACAACTCAATTTCGGGTATTGTCTAAGAACTTTTCCTTAAGGGTCAACTTCTTTGTGTATAGTTTCCATGCTGAGAGCGATGATGATGACGATGGCAGATGAATTAGACAGCCATCCTTTGTATAGATGTGCACCTTAGTCTACCTTGAAAATATAACAACATGCACGCGCCATGACTTGGCGCCAAACATGTATAACCATTGCCTCGGTAGCGCAGTAGGTAGCGCGTCAGTCTCATAATCACAAGCACAGAGCGATCTGAAGGTCGTGAGTTCGATCCTCACCCGGGGCATTTATTTTTATCAAACTCTGAGTTTAATGTAAGGAAAGAAGGTGTGGAAAAAGCAATATATGGGAATATTTAAGTTATACCCGATGGTTTATTATACGTCGTAGAAAGAGGTCCTAACGTGAAAGCATATGTTTGAATTTTTCCAATAAATGTCAGAATGAATTAATGCTACCAATCCAAACATTAAAAAAGTCCTTTAATGGAGACAGAACAGTTTTGTTGAAATAACAACCAGAAATGGAAATTTTGACGAAGCATAGTCAGGATTAATGTTGATGTGTCCGTGACTATCTTTATCGATGAAGAAAGATAATTTAACTATACATGAACATTTACAAATTGATTCCTTTGTTTAAATGTGTTGAATCATCATTTTAACGATGTAAATAGCAATATTGAAAGTAAAATAATAGAAATGTATCATGATTCTTTTTTAATTGAGCTGATATATCTTTGATAGTATGTCTTGGTCCAGAATTATCTCCCCTATCCGATAACATTGATCTATAAAAACTGTGCATTGTTGAACTCCCCTTCTCTTTGACACAGCGGGTACTGAATTATCTTCCCTATCTAGAGACACTGTCATCCATTTACACCGATTACTTTATTATCTCCCTTCTCCGTTGGCATAGTAATCTGTAAACGTTAGGTGCTGACCTATCTCCCCTACCCGATGACAATATCACCCTTTAACTCTGGTACTTCATTTAGCTCCTCTACAACAGGTAATGAATTATCTCCCCATGCCTGCAGATACTGTAATATATGTAAAACGGACACTTCATTACCTCCCCTTTTAATTGGCATAGTGATCTGTTAACACTGGGTATTGTAGTATCTCCCTTACTCGGTAACACTTTTATCCCTTATCACTTGGTACTTGATTAAGCTCATGTACCCGGTAAAACATTGATCCAAAAGGGATGATTTTTGGATTTGTAAGTATAGAGTTAACTCCCCATGGACACTTGATTCCCCTTCTCTGTGATATGTAACTACTTATAGGACAATTCAATTTCGGGTAATGTCTAAGAACCTTTCCTTAAGGGTCATCTTCTTTGTGTATAGTTTTCATGCTGAGAGCGATGATGATGACGATGACAGATGAATTAGACAGCCATCCTTTGTATAGATGTGCACCTTAGTCTACCTTGAAAATATAACAACATGCACGCGCCATGACTTGGCGCCAAACATGTATAACCATTGCCTCGGTAGCGCAGTAGGTAGCGCGTCAGTCTCATAATCACAAGCACAGAGCGATCTGAAGGTCGTGAGTTCGATCCTCACCCGGGGCATTTATTTTTATCAAACTCTGAGTTTAATGTAAGGAAAGAAGGTGTGGAAAAAGCAATATATGGGAATATTTAAGATATACCCGATGGTTTATTATACGTCGTAGAAAGAGGTCCTAACGTGAAAGCATATGTTTGAATTTTTCCAATAAATGTCAGAATGAATTAATGCTACCAATCCAAACATTAAAAAGTCCTTTAATGGAGACAGAACAGTTTTGTTGAAATAACAACCAGAAATGGAAATTTTGACGAAGCATAGTTCAGGATTAATGTTGATGTGTCCGTGACTATCTTTATCGATGAAGAAAGATAATTTAACTATACATGAACATTTACAAACTGATTCCTTTGTTTAAATGTGTTGAATCATCATTTTAACGATGTAAATAGCAATATTGAAAGTAAAATAATAGAAATGTATCATGATTCTTTTGTGATTGAGCTGATATATCTTTGATAGTATGTCTTGGTCCAGAATTATCTCCCCTATCCGATAACACTGATCTATAAAAACTGTGCATTGTTGAACTCCCATTCTCTTTGACACAGCGGGTACTGAATTATCTTCCCTATCTAGAGACACTGTCATCCATTTACACCGGTTACTTTATTATCTCCCTTCTTCGTTGGCATAGTAATCTGTGAACATTAGGTGCTGACCTATCTCCCCTACCCGATGACAATATCACCCTTTAACTCTGGTACTTCATTTAGCTCCTCTACAACTGGTAATGAATTATCTCCCCATGCCTGCAGATACTGTAATATATTTAAAACGGACACTTCATTACCTCCCCTTTTAATTGGCATAGTGATCTGTTAACACTGGGTATTGTAGTATCTCCCTTACTCGGTAACACTTTTATCCCTTATCACTTGGTACTTGATTAAGCTCATGTACCCGGTAAAACATTGATCCAAAAGGGATGATTTTTGGATTTGTAAGTATAGAGTTAACTCCCCATGGACACTTGATTCCCCTTCTCTGTGATATGTAACTACTTATAGGACAACTCAATTTCGGGTAATGTCTAAGAACCTTTCCTTAAGGGTCATCTTCTTTGTGTATAGTTTTCATGCTGAGAGCGATGATGATGACGATGACAGATGAATTAGACAGCCATCCTTTGTATAGATGTGCACCTTAGTCTACCTTGAAAATATAACAACATGCACGCGCCATGACTTGGCGCCAAACATGTATAACCATTGCCTCGGTAGCGTCAGTCTCATAATCACAAGCACAGAGCGATCTGAAGGTCGTGAGTTCGATCCTCACCCGGGGCATTTATTTTTATCAAACTCTGAGTTTAATGTAAGGAAAGAAGGTGTGGAAAAAGCAATATATGGGAATATTTAAGATATACCCGATGGTTTATTATACGTCGTAGAAAGAGGTCCTAACGTGAAAGCATATGTTTGAATTTTTCCAATAAATGTCAGAATGAATTAATGCTACCAATCCAAACATTAAAAAGTCCTTTAATGGAGACAGAACAGTTTTGTTGAAATAACAACCAGAAATGGAAATTTTGACGAAGCATAGTTCAGGATTAATGTTGATGTGTCCGTGACTATCTTTATCGATGAAGAAAGATAATTTAACTATACAAGAACATTTACAAACTGATTCCTTTGTTTAAATGTGTTGAATCATCATTTTAACGATGTAAATAAATTAGGTTTAGGATTAGGTGCTGACCTATCTCCCCTACCCGATGACAATATCACCCTTTAACTCTGGTACTTCATTTAGCTCCTCTACAACAGGTAATGAATTATCTCCCCATGCCTGCAGATACTGTAATATATTTAAAACGGACACTTCATTACCTCCCCTTTTAATTGGCATAGTGATCTGTTAACACTGGGTATTGTAGTATCTCCCTTACTCGGTAACACTTTTATCCCTTATCACTTGGTACTTGATTAAGCTCATGTACCCGGTAAAACATTGATCCAAAAGGGATGATTTTTGGATTTGTAAGTATAGAGTTAACTCCCCATGGACACTTGATTCCCCTTCTCTGTGATATGTAACTACTTATAGGACAACTCAATTTCGGGTAATGTCTAAGAACCTTTCCTTAAGGGTCATCTTCTTTGTGTATAGTTTTCATGCTGAGAGCGATGATGATGACGATGACAGATGAATTAGACAGCCATCCTTTGTATAGATGTGCACCTGAGTCTACCTTGAAAATATAACAACATGCACGCGCCATGACTTGGCGCCAAACATGTATAACCATTGCCTCGGTAGCGCAGTAGGTAGCGCGTCAGTCTCATAATCACAAGCACAGAGCGATCTGAAGGTCGTGAGTTCGATCCTCACCCGGGGCATTTATTTTTATCAAACTCTGAGTTTAATGTAAGGAAAGAAGGTATGGAAAAAGCAATATATGGGAATATTTAAGTTATACCCGATGGTTTATTATACGTCGTAGAAAGAGGTCCTAACGTGAAAGCATATGTTTGAATTTTTCCAATAAATGTCAGAATGAATTAATGCTACCAATCCAAACATTAAAAAGTCCTTTAATGGAGACAACAGTTTTGTTGAAATAACAACCAGAAATGGAAATTTTGACGAAGCATAGTTCAGGATTAATGTTGATGTGTCCGTGACTATCTTTATCGATGAAGAAAGATAATTTAACTATACAAGAACATTTACAAACTGATTCCTTTGTTTAAATGTGTTGAATCATCATTTTAACGATGTAAATAGCAATATTGAAAGTAAAATAATAGAAATGTATCATGGTCCTTTTTTTAATTGAGCTGATATATCTTTGATAGTATGTCTTGGTCCAGAATTATCTCCCCTATCCGATAACATTGATCTATAAAAACTGTGCATTGTTGAACTCCCCTTCTCTTTGACACAGCGGGTACTGAATTATCTTCCCTATCTAGAGACACTGTCATCCATTTACACCGATTACTTTATTATCTCCCTTCTCCGTTGGCATAGTAATCTGTAAACATTAGGTGCTGACCTATCTCCCCTACCCGGTGACAATATCACCCTTTAACTCTGGTACTTCATTTAGCTCCTCTACAACAGGTAATGAATTATCTCCCCATGCCTGCAGATACTGTAATATATTTAAAACGGACACTTCATTACCTCCCCTTTTCGTTGGCATAGTGATCTGTTAACACTGGGTACTGTAGTATCTCCCTTACTCGGTAACACTTTGATCCGTTATCACTTGGTACTTGATTAAGCTCATGTACCCGGTAAAACATTGGTCCAAAAGGGATGATGTTTGGATTTGTAAGTATAGAGTTAACTCCCCATGGACACTTGATTCCCCTTCTCTGTGATATGTAACTACTTATATGACAACTCAATTTCGGGTATTGTCTAAGAACCTTTCCTTAAGGTTCAACTTCTTTGTGTATAGTTTTCATGCTGAGAGCGATGATGATGACGATGGCAGATGAATTAGACAGCCATCCTTTGTATAGATGTGCACCTGAGTCTACCTTGAAAATATAACAACATGCACGCGCCATGACTTGGCGCCAAACATGTATAACCATTGCCTCGGTAGCGCAGTAGGTAGCGCGTCAGTCTCATAATCACAAGCACAGAGCGGTCTGAAGGTCGTGAGTTCGATCCTCACCCGGGGCATTTATTTTTATCAAACTCTGAGTTTAATGTAAGGAAAGAAGGTGTGGAAAAAGCAATATATGGGAATATTTAAGTTATACCCGATGGTTTATTATACGTCGTAGAAAGAGGTCCTAACGTGAAAGCATATGTTTGAATTTTTCCAATAAATGTCAGAATGAATTAATGCTACCAATCCAAACATTAAAAAAGTCCTTTAATGGAGACAGAACAGTTTTGTTGAAATAACAACCAGAAATGGAAATTTTGACGAAGCATAGTTCAGGATTAATGTTGATGTGTCCGTGACTATCTTTATCGATGAAGAAAGATAATTTAACTATACATGAACATTTACAAACTGATTCCTTTGTTTAAATGTGTTGAATCATCATTTTAACGATGTAAATAGCAATATTGAAAGTAAAATAATAGAAATGTATCATGGTCCTTTTTTTAATTGAGCTGATATATCTTTGATAGTATGTCTTGGTCCAGAATTATCTCCCCTATCCGATAACATTGATCTATAAAAACTGTGCATTGTTGAACTCCCCTTCTCTTTGACACAGCGGGTACTGAATTATCTTCCCTATCTAGAGACACTGTCATCCATTTACACCGATTACTTTATTATCTCCCTTCTCCGTTGGCATAGTAATCTGTAAACATTAGGTGCTGACCTATCTCCCCTACCCGGTGACAATATCACCCTTTAACTCTGGTACTTCATTTAGCTCCTCTACAACAGGTAATGAATTATCTCCCCATGCCTGCAGATACTGTAATATATTTAAAACGGACACTTCATTACCTCCCCTTTTCGTTGGCATAGTGATCTGTTAACACTGGGTACTGTAGTATCTCCCTTACTCGGTAACACTTTGATCCGTTATCACTTGGTACTTGATTAAGCTCATGTACCCGGTAAAACATTGGTCCAAAAGGGATGATGTTTGGATTTGTAAGTATAGAGTTAACTCCCCATGGACACTTGATTCCCCTTCTCTGTGATATGTAACTACTTATATGACAACTCAATTTCGGGTATTGTCTAAGAACCTTTCCTTAAGGTTCAACTTCTTTGTGTATAGTTTTCATGCTGAGAGCGATGATGATGACGATGGCAGATGAATTAGACAGCCATCCTTTGTATAGATGTGCACCTTAGTCTACCTTGAAAATATAACAACATGCACGCGCCATGACTTGGCGCCAAACATGTATAACCATTGCCTCGGTAGCGCAGTAGGTAGCGCGTCAGTCTCATAATCACAAGCACAGAGCGGTCTGAAGGTCGTGAGTTCGATCCTCACCCGGGGCATTTATTTTTATCAAACTCTGAGTTTAATGTAAGGAAAGAAGGTGTGGAAAAAGCAATATATGGGAATATTTAAGTTATACCCGATGGTTTATTATACGTCGTAGAAAGAGGTCCTAACGTGAAAGCATATGTTTGAATTTTTCCAATAAATGTCAGAATGAATTAATGCTACCAATCCAAACATTAAAAAAGTCCTTTAATGGAGACAGAACAGTTTTGTTGAAATAACAACCAGAAATGGAAATTTTGACGAAGCATAGTTCAGGATTAATGTTGATGTGTCCGTGACTATCTTTATCGATGAAGAAAGATAATTTAACTATACATGAACATTTACAAACTGATTCCTTTGTTTAAATGTGTTGAATCATCATTTTAACGATGTAAATAGCAATATTGAAAGTAAAATAATAGAAATGTATCATGGTCCTTTTTTTAATTGAGCTGATATATCTTTGATAGTATGTCTTGGTCCAGAATTATCTCCCCTATCCGATAACATTGATCTATAAAAACTGTGCATTGTTGAACTCCCCTTCTCTTTGACACAGCGGGTACTGAATTATCTTCCCTATCTAGAGACACTGTCATCCATTTACACCGATTACTTTATTATCTCCCTTCTCCGTTGGCATAGTAATCTGTAAACATTAGGTGCTGACCTATCTCCCCTACCCGGTGACAATATCACCCTTTAACTCTGGTACTTCATTTAGCTCCTCTACAACAGGTAATGAATTATCTCCCCATGCCTGCAGATACTGTAATATATTTAAAACGGACACTTCATTACCTCCCCTTTTCGTTGGCATAGTGATCTGTTAACACTGGGTACTGTAGTATCTCCCTTACTCGGTAACACTTTGATCCGTTATCACTTGGTACTTGATTAAGCTCATGTACCCGGTAAAACATTGGTCCAAAAGGGATGATGTTTGGATTTGTAAGTATAGAGTTAACTCCCCATGGACACTTGATTCCCCTTCTCTGTGATATGTAACTACTTATATGACAACTCAATTTCGGGTATTGTCTAAGAACCTTTCCTTAAGGTTCAACTTCTTTGTGTATAGTTTTCATGCTGAGAGCGATGATGATGACGATGGCAGATGAATTAGACAGCCATCCTTTGTATAGATGTGCACCTTAGTCTACCTTGAAAATATAACAACATGCACGCGCCATGACTTGGCGCCAAACATGTATAACCATTGCCTCGGTAGCGCAGTAGGTAGCGCGTCAGTCTCATAATCACAAGCACAGAGCGGTCT
The DNA here is from genome assembly GCA_947623455.1 of Mimachlamys varia. Lineage (NCBI taxonomy): Eukaryota > Metazoa > Mollusca > Bivalvia > Pectinida > Pectinidae > Mimachlamys > Mimachlamys varia. Next base: position 7,760,310 of record OX392534.1, read on the forward strand.
GAAGGTCGTGAGTTCGGTCCTCACCCGGGGCATTTATTTTTATCAAACTCTGAGTTTAATGTAAGGAAAGAAGGTGTGGAAAAAGCAATATATGGGAATATTTAAGTTATACCCGATGGTTTATTATACGTCGTAGAAAGAGGTCCTAACGTGAAAGCATATGTTTGAATTTTTCCAATAAATGTCAGAATGAATTAATGCTACCAATCCAAACATTAAAAAAGTCCTTTAATGGAGACAGAACAGTTTTGTTGAAATAACAACCAGAAATGGAAATTTTGACGAAGCATAGTTCAGGATTAATGTTGATGTGTCCGTGACTATCTTTATCGATGAAGAAAGATAATTTAACTATACATGAACATTTACAAACTGATTCCTTTGTTTAAATGTGTTGAATCATCATTTTAACGATGTAAATAGCAATATTGAAAGTAAAATAATAGAAATGTATCATGGTCCTTTTTTTAATTGAGCTGATATATCTTTGATAGTATGTCTTGGTCCAGAATTATCTCCCCTATCCGATAACATTGATCTATAAAAACTGTGCATTGTTGAACTCCCCTTCTCTTTGACACAGCGGGTACTGAATTATCTTCCCTATCTAGAGACACTGTCATCCATTTACACCGATTACTTTATTATCTCCCTTCTCCGTTGGCATAGTAATCTGTAAACATTAGGTGCTGACCTATCTCCCCTACCCGGTGACAATATCACCCTTTAACTCTGGTACTTCATTTAGCTCCTCTACAACAGGTAATGAATTATCTCCCCATGCCTGCAGATACTGTAATATATTTAAAACGGACACTTCATTACCTCCCCTTTTCGTTGGCATAGTGATCTGTTAACACTGGGTACTGTAGTATCTCCCTTACTCGGTAACACTTTGATCCGTTATCACTTGGTACTTGATTAAGCTCATGTACCCGGTAAAACATTGGTCCAAAAGGGATGATGTTTGGATTTGTAAGTATAGAGTTAACTCCCCATGGACACTTGATTCCCCTTCTCTGTGATATGTAACTACTTATATGACAACTCAATTTCGGGTATTGTCTAAGAACCTTTCCTTAAGGTTCAACTTCTTTGTGTATAGTTTTCATGCTGAGAGCGATGATGATGACGATGGCAGATGAATTAGACAGCCATCCTTTGTATAGATGTGCACCTTAGTCTACCTTGAAAATATAACAACATGCACGCGCCATGACTTGGCGCCAAACATGTATAACCATTGCCTCGGTAGCGCAGTAGGTAGCGCGTCAGTCTCATAATCACAAGCACAGAGCGATCTGAAGGTCGTGAGTTCGATCCTCACCCGGGGCATTTATTTTTTATCAAACTCTGAGTTTAATGTAAGGAATGAGGTGTGGAAAAAGCAATACAAACTTGTATATGGGAATATTTAAGTTATACCCGATGGTTTATTATACGTCGTAGAAAGAGGTCCTAACGTGAAAGCATATGTTTGAATTTTTCCAATAAATGTCAGAATGAATTAATGCTACCAATCCAAACATTAATTAAAAAAGTCCTTTAATGGAGACAGTTTTGTTGAAATTACAACCAGAAATGGAAATTTTGACGAAGCATAGTTCAGGATTAATGTTGATGTGTCCGTGACTATCTTTTTCGATGAAGAAAGATAATTTAACTATACATGAACATTTACAAATTGATTCCTTTGTTTAAATGTGTTGAATCATCATTTTAACGATGTAAATAGCAATATTGAAAGTAAAATAATAGAAATGTATCATGATCCTTTTTTTTAATTGAGCTGATATATCTTTGATAGTATGTCTTGGTCCAGAATTATCTCCCCTATCCGATAACATTGATCTATAAAAACTGTGCATTGTTGAACTCCCCTTCTCTTTGACACAGCGGGTACTGAATTATCTTCCCTATCTAGAGACACTGTCATCCATTTACACCGATTACTTTATTATCTCCCTTCTCCGTTGGCATAGTAATCTGTAAACATTAGGTGCTGACCTATCTCCCCTACCCGATGACAATATCACCCTTTAACTCTGGTACTTCATTTAGCTCCTCTACAACAGGTAATGAATTATCTCCCCATGCCTGCAGATACTGTAATATATGTAAAACGGACACTTCATTACCTCCCCTTTTAATTGGCATAGTGATCTGTTAACACTGGGTATTGTAGTATCTCCCTTACTCGGTAACACTTTTATCCCTTATCACTTGGTACTTGATTAAGCTCATGTACCCGGTAAAACATTGATCCAAAAGGGATGATTTTTGGATTTGTAAGTATAGAGTTAACTCCCCATGGACACTTGATTCCCCTTCTCTGTGATATGTAACTACTTATAGGACAACTCAATTTCGGGTAATGTCTAAGAACCTTTCCTTAAGGGTCATCTTCTTTGTGTATAGTTTTCATGCTGAGAGCGATGATGATGACGATGACAGATGAATTAGACAGCCATCCTTTGTATAGATGTGCACCTGAGTCTACCTTGAAAATATAACAACATGCACGCGCCATGACTTGGCGCCAAACATGTATAACCATTGCCTCGGTAGCGCAGTAGGTAGCGCGTCAGTCTCATAATCACAAGCACAGAGCGATCTGAAGGTCGTGAGTTCGATCCTCACCCGGGGCATTTATTTTTATCAAACTCTGAGTTTAATGTAAGGAAAGAAGGTGTGGAAAAAGCAATATATGGGAATATTTAAGTTATACCCGATGGTTTATTATACGTCGTAGAAAGAGGTCCTAACGTGAAAGCATATGTTTGAATTTTTCCAATAAATGTCAGAATGAATTAATGCTACCAATCCAAACATTAAAAAAGTCCTTTAATGGAGACAGAACAGTTTTGTTGAAATAACAACCAGAAATGGAAATTTTGACGAAGCATAGTTCAGGATTAATGTTGATGTGTCCGTGACTATCTTTATCGATGAAGAAAGATAATTTAACTATACATGAACATTTACAAACTGATTCCTTTGTTTAAATGTGTTGAATCATCATTTTAACGATGTAAATAGCAATATTGAAAGTAAAATAATAGAAATGTATCATGGTCCTTTTTTTAATTGAGCTGATATATCTTTGATAGTATGTCTTGGTCCAGAATTATCTCCCCTATCCGATAACATTGATCTATAAAAACTGTGCATTGTTGAACTCCCCTTCTCTTTGACACAGCGGGTACTGAATTATCTTCCCTATCTAGAGACACTGTCATCCATTTACACCGATTACTTTATTATCTCCCTTCTCCGTTGGCATAGTAATCTGTAAACATTAGGTGCTGACCTATCTCCCCTACCCGGTGACAATATCACCCTTTAACTCTGGTACTTCATTTAGCTCCTCTACAACAGGTAATGGATTATCTCCCCATGCCTGCAGATACTGTAATATATTTAAAACGGACACTTCATTACCTCCCCTTTTCGTTGGCATAGTGATCTGTTAACACTGGGTACTGTAGTATCTCCCTTACTCGGTAACACTTTGATCCGTTATCACTTGGTACTTGATTAAGCTCATGTACCCGGTAAAACATTGGTCCAAAAGGGATGATGTTTGGATTTGTAAGTATAGAGTTAACTCCCCATGGACACTTGATTCCCCTTCTCTGTGATATGTAACTACTTATATGACAACTCAATTTCGGGTATTGTCTAAGAACCTTTCCTTAAGGTTCAACTTCTTTGTGTATAGTTTTCATGCTGAGAGCGATGATGATGACGATGGCAGATGAATTAGACAGCCATCCTTTGTATAGATGTGCACCTTAGTCTACCTTGAAAATATAACAACATGCACGCGCCATGACTTGGCGCCAAACATGTATAACCATTGCCTCGGTAGCGCAGTAGGTAGCGCGTCAGTCTCATAATCACAAGCACAGAGCGATCTGAAGGTCGTGAGTTCGATCCTCACCCGGGGCATTTATTTTTATCAAACTCTGAGTTTAATGTAAGGAATGAGGTGTGGAAAAAGCAATACAAACTTGTATATGGGAATATTTAAGTTATACCCGATGGTTTATTATACGTCGTAGAAAGAGGTCCTAACGTGAAAGCATATGTTTGAATTTTTCCAATAAATGTCAGAATGAATTAATGCTACCAATCCAAACATTAAAAAAGTCCTTTAATGGAGACAGTTTTGTTGAAATTACAACCAGAAATGGAAATTTTGACGAAGCATAGTTCAGGATTAATGTTGATGTGTCCGTGACTATCTTTATCGATGAAGAAAGATAATTTAACTATACATGAACATTTACAAATTGATTCCTTTGTTTAAATGTGTTGAATCATCATTTTAACGATGTAAATAGCAATATTGAAAGTAAAATAATAGAAATGTATCATGATTCTTTTTTAATTGAGCTGATATATCTTTGATAGTATGTCTTGGTCCAGAATTATCTCCCCTATCCGATAACACTGATCTATAAAAACTGTGCATTGTTGAACTCCCCTTCTCTTTGACACAGCGGGTACTGAATTATCTTCCCTATCTAGAGACACTGTCATCCATTTACACCGATTACTTTATTATCTCCCTTCTCCGTTGGCATAGTAATCTGTGAACATTAGGTGCTGACCTATCTCCCCTACCCGGTGACAATATCACCCTTTAACTCTGGTACTTCATTTAGCTCCTCTACAACAGGTAATGAATTATCTCCCCATGCCTGCAGATACTGTAATATATTTAAAACGGACACTTCATTACCTCCCCTTTTAATTGGCATAGTGATCTGTTAACACTGGGTATTGTAGTATCTCCCTTACTCGGTAACACTTTTATCCCTTATCACTTGGTACTTGATTAAGCTCATGTACCCGGTAAAACATTGATCCAAAAGGGATGATTTTTGGATTTGTAAGTATAGAGTTAACTCCCCATGGACACTTGATTCCCCTTCTCTGTGATATGTAACTACTTATAGGACAACTCAATTTCGGGTAATGTCTAAGAACCTTTCCTTAAGGGTCATCTTCTTTGTGTATAGTTTTCATGCTGAGAGCGATGATGATGACGATGACAGATGAATTAGACAGCCATCCTTTGTATAGATGTGCACCTGAGTCTACCTTGAAAATATAACAACATGCACGCGCCATGACTTGGCGCCAAACATGTATAACCATTGCCTCGGTAGCGCAGTAGGTAGCGCGTCAGTCTCATAATCACAAGCACAGAGCGATCTGAAGGTCGTGAGTTCGATCCTCACCCGGGGCATTTATTTTTATCAAACTCTGAGTTTAATGTAAGGAAAGAAGGTGTGGAAAAAGCAATATATGGGAATATTTAAGTTATACCCGATGGTTTATTATACGTCGTAGAAAGAGGTCCTAACGTGAAAGCATATGTTTGAATTTTTCCAATAAATGTCAGAATGAATTAATGCTACCAATCCAAACATTAAAAAAGTCCTTTAATGGAGACAGTTTTGTTGAAATAACAACCAGAAATGGAAATTTTGACGAAGCATAGTTCAGGATTAATGTTGATGTGTCCGTGACTATCTTTATCGATGAAGAAAGATAATTTAACTATACATGAACATTTACAAACTGATTCCTTTGTTTAAATGTGTTGAATCGTCATTTTAACGATGTAAATAGCAATATTGAAAGTAAAATAATAGAAATGTATCATGGTCCTTTTTTTAATTGAGCTGATATATCTTTGATAGTATGTCTTGGTCCAGAATTATCTCCCCTATCCGATAACATTGATCTATAAAAACTGTGCATTGTTGAACTCCCCTTCTCTTTGACACAGCGGGTACTGAATTATCTTCCCTATCTAGAGACACTGTCATCCATTTACACCGATTACTTTATTATCTCCCTTCTCCGTTGGCATAGTAATCTGTAAACATTAGGTGCTGACCTATCTCCCCTACCCGGTGACAATATCACCCTTTAACTCTGGTACTTCATTTAGCTCCTCTACAACAGGTAATGAATTATCTCCCCATGCCTGCAGATACTGTAATATATTTAAAACGGACACTTCATTACCTCCCCTTTTCGTTGGCATAGTGATCTGTTAACACTGGGTACTGTAGTATCTCCCTTACTCGGTAACACTTTGATCCGTTATCACTTGGTACTTGATTAAGCTCATGTACCCGGTAAAACATTGGTCCAAAAGGGATGATGTTTGGATTTGTAAGTATAGAGTTAACTCCCCATGGACACTTGATTCCCCTTCTCTGTGATATGTAACTACTTATATGACAACTCCATTTCGGGTAATGTCTAAGAACCTTTCCTTAAGGTTCAACTTCTTTGTGTATAGTTTTCATGCTGAGAGCGATGATGATGACGATGGCAGGTGAATTAGACAGCCATCCTTTGTATAGATGTGCACCTTAGTCTACCTTGAAAATATAACAACATGCACGCGCCATGACTTGGCGCCAAACATGTATAACCATTGCCTCGGTAGCGCAGTAGGTAGCGCGTCAGTCTCATAATCACAAGCACAGAGCGATCTGAAGGTCGTGAGTTCGATCCTCACCCGGGGCATTTATTTTTATCAAACTCTGAGTTTAATGTAAGGAATGAGGTGTGGAAAAAGCAATACAAACTTGTATATGGGAATATTTAAGTTATACCCGATGGTTTATTATACGTCGTAGAAAGAGGTCCTAACGTGAAAGCATATGTTTGAATTTTTCCAATAAATGTCAGAATGAATTAATGCTACCAATCCAAACATTAAAAAAGTCCTTTAATGGAGACAGTTTTGTTGAAATTACAACCAGAAATGGAAATTTTGACGAAGCATAGTTCAGGATTAATGTTGATGTGTCCGTGACTATCTTTATCGATGAAGAAAGATAATTTAACTATACATGAACATCTACAAATTGATTCCTTTGTTTAAATGTGTTGAATCATCATTTTAACGATGTAAATAGCAATATTGAAAGTAAAATAATAGAAATGTATCATGATTCTTTTGTAATTGAGCTGATATATCTTTGATAGTATGTCTTGGTCCAGAATTATCTCCCCTATCCGATAACACTGATCTATAAAAACTGTGCATTGTTGAACTCCCCTTCTCTTTGACACAGCGGGTACTGAATTATCTTCCCTATCTAGAGACACTGTCATCCATTTACACCGATTACTTTATTATCTCCCTTCTCCGTTGGCATAGTAATCTGTGAACATTAGGTGCTGACCTATCTCCCCTACCCGGTGACAATATCACCCTTTAACTCTGGTACTTCATTTAGCTCCTCTACAACAGGTAATGAATTATCTCCCCATGCCTGCAGATACTGTAATATATGTAAAACGGACACTTCATTACCTCCCCTTTTAATTGGCATAGTGATCTGTTAACACTGGGTATTGTAGTATCTCCCTTACTCGGTAACACTTTTATCCCTTATCACTTGGTACTTGATTAAGCTCATGTACCCGGTAAAACATTGATCCAAAAGGGATGATTTTTGGATTTGTAAGTATAGAGTTAACTCCCCATGGACACTTGATTCCCCTTCTCTGTGATATGTAACTACTTATAGGACAACTCAATTTCGGGTAATGTCTAAGAACCTTTCCTTAAGGGTCATCTTCTTTGTGTATAGTTTTCATGCTGAGAGCGATGATGATGACGATGGCAGATGAATTAGACAGCCATCCTTTGTATAGATGTGCACCTTAGTCTACCTTGAAAATATAACAACATGCACGCGCCATGACTTGGCGCCAAACATGTATAACCATTGCCTCGGTAGCGCAGTAGGTAGCGCGTCAGTCTCATAATCACAAGCACAGAGCGATCTGAAGGTCGTGAGTTCGATCCTCACCCGGGGCATTTATTTTTATCAAACTCTGAGTTTAATGTAAGGAAAGAAGGTGTGGAAAAAGCAATATATGGGAATATTTAAGTTATACCCGATGGTTTATTATACGTCGTAGAAAGAGGTCCTAACGTGAAAGCATATGTTTGAATTTTTCCAATAAATGTCAGAATGAATTAATGCTACCAATCCAAACATTAAAAAAGTCCTCTAATGGAGACAGAACAGTTTTGTTGAAATAACAACCAGAAATGGAAATTTTGACGAAGCATAGTTCAGGATTAATGTTGATGTGTCCGTGACTATCTTTATCGATGAAGAAAGATAATTTAACTATACATGAACATTTACAAATTGATTCCTTTGTTTAAATGTGTTGAATCATCATTTTAACGATGTAAATAGCAATATTGAAAGTAAAATAATAGAAATGTATCATGATTCTTTTGTAATTGAGCTGATATATCTTTGATAGTATGTCTTGGTCCAGAATTATCTCCCCTATCCGATAACACTGATCTATAAAAACTGTGCATTGTTGAACTCCCCTTCTCTTTGACACAGCGGGTACTGAATTATCTTCCCTATCTAGAGACACTGTCATCCATTTACACCGATTACTTTATTATCTCCCTTCTCCGTTGGCATAGTAATCTGTGAACATTAGGTGCTGACCTATCTCCCCTACCCGGTGACAATATCACCCTTTAACTCTGGTACTTCATTTAGCTCCTCTACAACAGGTAATGAATTATCTCCCCATGCCTGCAGATACTGTAATATATGTAAAACGGACACTTCATTACCTCCCCTTTTAATTGGCATAGTGATCTGTTAACACTGGGTATTGTAGTATCTCCCTTACTCGGTAACACTTTTATCCCTTATCACTTGGTACTTGATTAAGCTCATGTACCCGGTAAAACATTGATCCAAAAGGGATGATTTTTGGATTTGTAAGTATAGAGTTAACTCCCCATGGACACTTGATTCCCCTTCTCTGTGATATGTAACTACTTATAGGACAACTCAATTTCGGGTAATGTCTAAGAACCTTTCCTTAAGGGTCATCTTCTTTGTGTATAGTTTTCATGCTGAGAGCGATGATGATGACGATGGCAGATGAATTAGACAGCCATCCTTTGTATAGATGTTTACCTTAGTCTACCTTGAAAATATAACAACATGCACGCGCCATGACTTGGCGCCAAACATGTATAACCATTGCCTCGGTAGCGCAGTAGGTAGCGCGTCAGTCTCATAATCACAAGCACAGAGCGATCTGAAGGTCGTGAGTTCGATCCTCACCCGGGGCATTTATTTTTATCAAACTCTGAGTTTAATGTAAGGAAAGAAGGTGTGGAAAAAGCAATATATGGGAATATTTAAGTTATACCCGATGGTTTATTATACGTCGTAGAAGGAGGTCCTAACGTGAAAGCATATGTTTGAATTTTTCCAATAAATGTCAGAATGAATTAATGCTACCAATCCAAACATTAAAAAAGTCCTTTAATGGAGACAGAACAGTTTTGTTGAAATAACAACCAGAAATGGAAATTTTGACGAAGCATAGTTCAGGATTAATGTTGATGTGTCCGTGACTATCTTTTTCGATGAAGAAAGATAATTTAACTATACATGAACATTTACAAATTGATTCCTTTGTTTAAATGTGTTGAATCATCATTTTAACGATGTAAATAGCAATATTGAAAGTAAAATAATAGAAATGTATCATGATCCTTTTTTTTAATTGAGCTGATATATCTTTGATAGTATGTCTTGGTCCAGAATTATCTCCCCTATCCGATAACACTGATCTATAAAAACTGTGCATTGTTGAACTCCCCTTCTCTTTGACACAGCGGGTACTGAATTATCTTCCCTATCTAGAGACACTGTTATCCATTTACACAGAGTACTTTATTATCTCCCTTCTCCGTTGGCATGCTAATCTGTGAACATTAGGTGCTGACCTATCTCCCCTACCCGGTGACAATATCACCCTTTAACTCTGGTACTTCATTTAGCTCCTCTACAACAGGTAATGAATTATCTCCCCATGCCTGCAGATACTGTAATATATTTAAAACGGACACTTCATTACCTCCCCCTTTTCGTTGGCATAGTGATCTGTTAACACTGGGTACTGTAGTATCTCCCTTACTCGGTAACACTTTGATCCGTTATCACTTGGTACTTGATTAAGCTCATGTACCCGGTAAAACATTGGTCCAAAAGGGATGATTTTTGGATTTGTAAGTATAGAGTTAAGTCCCAATGGACACTTGATTCCCCTTCTCTGTGATATGTAACTACTTATATGACAACTCAATTTCGAGTATTGTCTAAGAACCTTTCCTTAAGGGTCATCTTCTTTGTGTATAGTTTTCAGTCTGAGAGCGATGATGATGACGATGACAGATGAATTAGACAGCCATCCTTTGTATAGATGTGCACCTTAGTCTACCTTGAAAATATAACAACATGCACGCGCCATGACTTGGCGCCAAACGTGTATAACCATTGCCTTGGTAGCGCAGTAGGTAGCGCGTCAGTCTCATAATCACAAGCACAGAGCGATCTGAAGGTCGTGAGTTCGATCCTCACCCGGGGCATTTATTTTTTATTAAACTCTGACTTTAATGTAAGGAATGAGGTGTGGAAAAAGCAATATATGGGAATATTTAAGTTATACCCGAGGGTTTATTATACGTCGTAGAAAGAGGTCCTAACGTGAAAGCATATGTTTGAATTTTTCCAATAAATGTCAGAATGAATTAATGCTACCAAACCAAACATTAAAAAAGTCCTTTAATGGAGACAGAACAGTTTTGTTGAAATAACAACCAGAAATGGAAATTTTGACGAAGCATAGTTCAGGATTAATGTTGATGTGTCCGTGACTATCTTTATCGATGAAGAAAGATAATTTAACTATACATGAACATTTACAAACTGATTCCTTTGTTTAAATGTGTTTAATCATCATTTTAACGATGTAAATAGCAATATTGAAAGTAAAATAATAGAAATGTATCATGGTCCTTTTTTTAATTGAGCTGATATATCTTTGATAGTATGTCTTGGTCCAGAATTATCTCCCCTATCCGATAACATTGATCTATAAAAACTGTGCATTGTTGAACTCCCCTTCTCTTTGCCACAGCGGGTACTGAATTATCTTCCCTATCTAGAGACACTGTCATCCATTTACACCGATTACTTTATTATCTCCCTTCTTCGTTGGCATAGTAATCTGTAAACATTAGGTGCTGACCTATCTCCCCTACCCGGTGACAATATCACCCTTTAACTCTGGTACTTCATTTAGCTCCTCTACAACAGGTAATGAATTATCTCCCCATGCCTGCAGATACTGTAATATATTTAAAACGGACACTTCATTACCTCCCCTTTTCGTTGGCATAGTGATCTGTTAACACTGGGTACTGTAGTATCTCCCTTACTCGGTAACACTTTGATCCGTTATCACTTGGTACTTGATTAAGCTCATGTACCCGGTAAAACATTGGTCCAAAAGGGATGATGTTTGGATTTGTAAGTATAGAGTTAACTCCCCATGGACACTTGATTCCCCTTCTCTGTGATATGTAACTACTTATATGACAACTCAATTTCGGGTATTGTCTAAGAACCTTTCCTTAAGGTTCAACTTCTTTGTGTATAGTTTTCATGCTGAGAGCGATGATGATGACGATGGCAGATGAATTAGACAGCCATCATTTGTATAGATATAAAGTCCTTTAATGGAGACAGTTTTGTTGAAATAACAACCAGAAATGGAAATTTTGACGAAGCATAGTTCAGGATTAATGTTGATGTGTCCGTGACTATCTTTATCGATGAAGAAAGATAATTTAACTATACATGAACATTTACAAATTGATTCCTTTGTTTAAATGTGTTGAATCATCATTTTAACGATGTAAATAGCAATATTGAAAGTAAAATAATAGAAATGTATCATAATCCTTTTTTTTAATTGAGCTGATATATCTTTGATAGTATGTCTTGGTCCAGAATTATCTCCCCTATCCGATAACACTGATCTATAAAAACTGTGCATTGTTGAACTCCCCTTCTCTTTGACACAGCGGGTACTGAATTATCTTCCCTATCTAGAGACACTGTTATCCATTTACACAGAGTACTTTATTATCTCCCTTCTCCGTTGGCATGCTAATCTGTGAACATTAGGTGCTGACCTATCTCCCCTACCCGGTGACAATATCACCCTTTAACTCTGGTACTTCATTTAGCTCCTCTACAACAGGTAATGAATTATCTCCCCATGCCTGCAGATACTGTAATATATTTAAAACGGACACTTCATTACCTCCCCTTTTCGTTGGCATAGTGATCTGTTAACACTGGGTACTGTAGTATCTCCCTTACTCGGTAACACTTTGATCCGTTATCACTTGGTACTTGATTAAGCTCATGTACCCGGTAAAACATTGGTCCAAAAGGGATGATGTTTGGATTTGTAAGTATAGAGTTAAGTCCCAATGGACACTTGATTCCCCTTCTCTGTGATATGTAACTACTTATATGACAACTCAATTTCGGGTATTGTCTAAGAACCTTTCCTTAAGGGTCATCTTCTTTGTGTATAGTTTTCAGTCTGAGAGCGATGATGATGACGATGACAGATGAATTAGACAGCCATCCTTTGTATAGATGTGCACCTTAGTCTACCTTGAAAATATAACAACATGCACGCGCCATGACTTGGCGCCAAACGTGTATAACCATTGCCTCGGTAGCGCAGTAGGTAGCGCGTCAGTCTCATAATCACAAGCACAGAGCGATCTGAAGGTCGTGAGTTCGATCCTCACCCGGGGCATTTATTTTTTTATTAAACTCTGACTTTAATGTAAGGAATGAGGTGTGGAAAAAGCAATATATGGGAATATTTAAGTTATACCCGAGGGTTTATTATACGTCGTAGAAAGAGGTCCTAACGTGAAAGCATATGTTTGAATTTTTCCAATAAATGTCAGAATGAATTAATGCTACCAAACCAAACATTAAAAAAGTCCTTTAATGGAGACAGAACAGTTTTGTTGAAATAACAACCAGAAATGGAAATTTTGACGAAGCATAGTTCAGGATTAATGTTGATGTGTCCGTGACTATCTTTATCGATGAAGAAAGATAATTTAACTATACATGAACATTTACAAACTGATTCCTTTGTTTAAATGTGTTTAATCATCATTTTAACGATGTAAATAGCAATATTGAAAGTAAAATAATAGAAATGTATCATGGTCCTTTTTTTAATTGAGCTGATATATCTTTGATAGTATGTCTTGGTCCAGAATTATCTCCCCTATCCGATAACATTGATCTATAAAAACTGTGCATTGTTGAACTCCCCTTCTCTTTGACACAGCGGGTACTGAATTATCTTCCCTATCTAGAGACACTGTCATCCATTTACACCGATTACTTTATTATCTCCCTTCTCCGTTGGCATAGTAATCTGTAAACATTAGGTGCTGACCTATCTCCCCTACCCGGTGACAATATCACCCTTTAACTCTGGTACTTCATTTAGCTCCTCTACAACAGGTAATGAATTATCTCCCCATGCCTGCAGATACTGTAATATATTTAAAACGGACACTTCATTACCTCCCCTTTTCGTTGGCATAGTGATCTGTTAACACTGGGTACTGTAGTATCTCCCTTACTCGGTAACACTTTGATCCGTTATCACTTGGTACTTGATTAAGCTCATGTACCCGGTAAAACATTGGTCCAAAAGGGATGATGTTTGGATTTGTAAGTATAGAGTTAACTCCCCATGGACACTTGATTCCCCTTCTCTGTGATATGTAACTACTTATATGACAACTCAATTTCGGGTATTGTCTAAGAACCTTTCCTTAAGGTTCAACTTCTTTGTGTATAGTTTTCATGCTGAGAGCGATGATGATGACGATGGCAGATGAATTAGACAGCCATCCTTTGTATAGATATAAAGTCCTTTAATGGAGACAGTTTTGTTGAAATAACAACCAGAAATGGAAATTTTGACGAAGCATAGTTCAGGATTAATGTTGATGTGTCCGTGACTATCTTTATCGATGAAGAAAGATAATTTAACTATACATGAACATTTACAAATTGATTCCTTTGTTTAAATGTGTTGAATCATCATTTTAACGATGTAAATAGCAATATTGAAAGTAAAATAATAGAAATGTATCATGATCCTTTTTTTTAATTGAGCTGATATATCTTTGATAGTATGTCTTGGTCCAGAATTATCTCCCCTATCCGATAACACTGATCTATAAAAACTGTGCATTGTTGAACTCCCCTTCTCTTTGACACAGCGGGTACTGAATTATCTTCCCTATCTAGAGACACTGTTATCCATTTACACAGAGTACTTTATTATCTCCCTTCTCCGTTGGCATGCTAATCTGTGAACATTAGGTGCTGACCTATCTCCCCTACCCGGTGACAATATCACCCTTTAACTCTGGTACTTCATTTAGCTCCTCTACAACAGGTAATGAATTATCTCCCCATGCCTGCAGATACTGTAATATATTTAAAACGGACACTTCATTACCTCCCCTTTTCGTTGGCATAGTGATCTGTTAACACTGGGTACTGTAGTATCTCCCTTACTCGGTAACACTTTGATCCGTTATCACTTGGTACTTGATTAAGCTCATGTACCCGGTAAAACATTGGTCCAAAAGGGATGATGTTTGGATTTGTAAGTATAGAGTTAAGTCCCAATGGACACTTGATTCCCCTTCTCTGTGATATGTAACTACTTATATGACAACTCAATTTCGGGTATTGTCTAAGAACCTTTCCTTAAGGGTCATCTTCTTTGTGTATAGTTTTCAGTCTGAGAGCGATGATGATGACGATGACAGATGAATTAGACAGCCATCCTTTGTATAGATGTGCACCTTAGTCTACCTTGAAAATATAACAACATGCACGCGCCATGACTTGGCGCCAAACGTGTATAACCATTGCCTCGGTAGCGCAGTAGGTAGCGCGTCAGTCTCATAATCACAAGCACAGAGCGATCTGAAGGTCGTGAGTTCGATCCTCACCCGGGGCATTTATTTTTTATTAAACTCTGACTTTAATGTAAGGAATGAGGTGTGGAAAAAGCAATATATGGGAATATTTAAGTTATACACGAGGGTTTATTATACGTCGTAGAAAGAGGTCCTAACGTGAAAGCATATGTTTGAATTTTTCCAATAAATGCCAGAATGAATTAATGCTACCAACCTAAAGACTAAAAAATCCTTTAATTGAAACAGAATAGTTTTGTTGAAAACAACAACCAAAACTGGAAATTTTGAAGAAGCATAGTTCAGGATTAATGTTGATGTGTCCGTGACTATCTTTATCGATGAAGAAAGATAATTTAACTATACATGAAAATGTACAAATTGATTCCTTTGTTTAAATGTGCTGAGTCATCATTTTAACGATGTAAATAGCATTATTGAAAGTAAAATAATAGAAATTAATCATGATTCTTTTGTAATTGAGCTGATATATCTTACATAATATATCTTGGGCCTGAATTATCTCCTCCAAACAAAGGAATATTTTTTGACGATTATGTAATTGTTTATATCATGCAGTTATAAAATGTATGCATTTTACATTGATGATGTGCAACATGTTAGAAATCTAAAAGTATTTTTTTTAAATACCTGCTGTAGGGTGGAATGTACTGGCTGCAGCTTCTTGACCATTACGTGGGGTCATGGTCACTGCTGGTCATTGGCCTGACTGAGGTCATGGTCATCAACTTCATTTACGGTAAGTTGAGTTTAATCTCGATTCACGGTAAGTGACAGAAAGTGCAGTCGTGTATTGTCTGATAATTGTATCGGTTGGGAAACCTCGTCTAAAGAATTTGCAAGGTTCATAGCTGATCATTGTATGATTTGAGAAACCTCGTCTAAAGAATTGTCAAGGTTCACGACTGATAATTGGATCGGTTGGAAGACTCCGTCTAAAGAATTAGCAGGGTTCACGACTGATAATTGTATCGGTTCGGAAACCCCGTCTGAAGAATTGTCAAGATGCACAGCTAATAATTGTTTCGATTGGGAACCCCGTCTAAAGAATTATCAAGGTACGCGACTGAATATTGTATCGGTTGGGAAACCCCGTCTGAGAATTGTCAGGGTGCACGACTGATAATTATTATTTTGGTTTGGAAACCCCGTCTCAAGAATAAATTCAAAAATATATCGTGCCATTTATTAACGTTATAATAAATAAGATAATATTTATATTGGACATGTTTGCTACCAACAATTACTTTGATAGCAAATATCTGATTATATTATAAGTGTTACAAATCTCTTTTTGCCATATCAAAGATAATTTATATTAATATTTAAGGGAAAAATCGTGGTTTCTTTTATCATGATCAATCTTTATCACTACCTTTTGACTTTGTTTTGTTATGATGTCGTATCTCTTATTCTACATCGCACGTCACTTTGAAAATTGCAATGCCGCCATGTTGGCTCTGTAACTACGCTTGTCATTTTGACGTTATTGGTACATCGCATGATAAATATCAAGGAAGACTTTTGGATAACTTCCATATTCTGTTTGGTTAACTATCTGCCATCCTGTGTGTTGAGGTCTGTTGAAACAGTAGCATGACTTTAAGAGTTTAGCCCCTTCTCGTCGTAAATAATCTTACGTTAATTGTTGTCGTATGGTAACAAAAATGCCAAGGTTTGCTACAGGTGATGTAGATTCTGTTTTCATTGAGCAATGATGTTTTAATTTTGTTTTCTTTTTTTTATGATGTTCATGTGATGTACTTAATCTGTTTTCTTATGGTGTTGTACAACGGCTCGGACCCTATACCTCCCCAGATAACCTCCCCAGATAACACTATAAAACATTACCCTCGTGAAAGGGTCAAAAATAATAATAGTGTACATATGTAGACGTTGTATTAAGTTCTCCCTCAATATATGACTTGAATATTTTTACTGAATATCTTGAGACGATCAATGAAAATATACAGAAGGGAGAAGCATATTTTCTCCTGCTCTCACTGTCAAAATATCTGAGATGCCGAAAGGCCTGGAGACATATTTGGTTGGTAGCTTCCTTGGAAGGAGCTAAACAAAGTTAATAAATGAAAATGACCTTGACCTTCTTGAACCAGCCGTCAGTATCCCTATATAACACGTTGTTAATGTTACCTTTACAGGTATAAACCGGTTCTTCAGTGACATAGAGGTCATGCAGGGTTACCGGCCATCAATATGGTGGAAGATTTGTTGGCTGGGTATCAGTCCGGCCGGAATGGTGGTAAGTTATCCTGGTCGTCCCACTGTTTTTGTTAAATTTGCAGTGCCAGTGTGCTCTAACCATTTACGTAATATGAAATTGTACTACGTGTATGCTGTGCATGCATTTGTCTTTATATGCGGAACAAATAGTATTTTAAAATCTCAACAAAATCCTCCTATATATGTTCCTATATCTCTCCACAGATTTTTTTGTCATCCTGCTGTTATGTTTACTTCCCCAGTTTATCCTGGTGTTCTCGTTTGTGGATTACTCCCCCATTACGTACGACGCCTACGTGTACCCAGCGTGGGCAGAGGCACTAGGCTGGCTCCTTTCCCTGTCTTCCATAATCTTCATCCCGATTGTCATGATCTACAAAATTTCAAAGGAGGACGACGAGAAGGGTTTTATTGATGTAAGTACTCCTCCTAAAATCACATACAAGTATGTCACGTGATGTAATGACATGTGACGTCATGTTATGTAATGGCATGTTATGTGATATCATATTTAACTTTTAATCTTCCATAGATACTATTTTAACCATTTTAATTTCACGATTTAAAGTTAAATATGCCAAGACACTGATCTGTAGAAAAAATGAAATTAACGTTATTCTTGTATTATACCTAAATATTCTAACATCCTTATAGAAAGTGAAGCTGCTCCTAGCGCCGTCACGTGGCTGGGGTCCTGCATTGGTCAAACACCGAGAGCTGGTGCACTATGTAGATGGCTTTGTGGTGGATCCCGAGAAAGAGAGACAAGAATTATCATATATAAACTACGGATACAACACCTCTGTTTCCAATCTACACGTAAACGTAGGTATACAAACTATTTAAACAATTTATAAGAAAACGTAGGTTTACTTACACTACTTGCACGATGCTTTCCGAGTGCTAAAATTCATAAATTTATCCCAAGGGTTGAGATTTCTGTCTTCATTGTTCAGGGATGGTTTGTATTTTCCCCACACTTTCACAACTTTCCAAGCTTCCTAGTGAAAGCATCTCGCTATCACTGTGCGACACAATTGGTGGCGTTACTCTAGACTTGTAAGGAGGGAGATCAAGGCATGGTTAACTTTTCCCTGGCAAAGAGGTAATGACTTGATTCACTGGATATACAAGTACAGCTTATTTTAAGAAAGTGTGGGAAACAAATAATAAACTACCCGTGTATAAGGTAGAGCTTAGTTCTCGGGATACATTTTTTGAAGTTTAGCACTAAAATTCATAAAAGGTTATCCTCCGGTTGCGATATCTCAGTCTACACTTGTACGACAGACGTAAACCATGAGTCGTTCATATTAATCATAACGTCAATAGTTACACGTGTGTATGTTGTCTGTTTCAGACCGCGAGCAGCGCGACCCCCAGCGAGGCATCGTTGGACCCGTCGGTGGACACACGGCGTACGTATTTGTCCCGGAGTTTATCACACGTGTCTTATGAAACAACTATATGACGTGTGGATACGTGACTGACGGAATAACCAATGGATCATTATATGACGTGTGACAACGAACTTCGTCACACAACTTCCTGTCGTTACTGTCTGTTGTGATGTATCTATGAACAACAAATTCATGCGATGGCATTTCTCACCAGACGACCAAAAGAAATGCAGTGTCATTGTTATCTCCCTTAGTAACTATGTATGACGTGATCACACAAATGTTATTGAAGCCAATCAACGTGCCATATTGACGGGTTATTACTCAGTAGCTATTTGATCAGTACAGCATATGATTTGATGTTTACATACAGTTAGTCGACAACATACCAATAAACAGCAGGTCAATTTACTCCAAGCTTCTGGTGGTCAGGCTGGTGAAGGCGTAACCCAAAAGGTTGGAATTAGAGTGACTGTTGTTATTTGTTATCGTGCAATTAGTTTGTGTTGTATTGAAAATAATAATCAAGTGACATTATGCGGACACAATTTGTGCAATGTTTGTTTTTCCAAGTTTTCTATTTAAAAATGTACATTGTATTAGCTATAAAGTCGTATTTCTTATATGTGTAGTACACAACAAGAACTCGATGTCTTGTTCCTGAAGATATTTCCAGTGATTGTATCCATGGTGTAACAAAGAGTTGGAAAAGTGTTCTGTGCGAAATCCTGAAGCTATCATAACATTGACGAGTCATCAATTAACACTAATGTCATATCTACATATTAACGAAGGAAGTAGATTGTATCAATTTATTGACATTTAGGTGAAATTATGCAAATCGTGGTTGACGCAAAGGATTTCTTTTAATGAACCACGAGTGGGTTTTTGTCAAATTCATTGGAAGCATTACCTGGTGATGAGGATTCGTAGTTTAACAATAACAATGAACACTATTATTTGGCCGTATTAGATAAAGTTGTTTATTTTCTTACCTTGAATAAACATGATCAGATGAATTACAACCAAAGTGGATCAAAGCATTATCAAGAAGTCGGAATTCAAAATTGTACAAGACAAGAGACTGAGGGGTGGGGTCATAATAGAGTCATGTATTTAAAATCATTAAAAAATGTCGGCGTCATTTCCTGACAAAGCTTCATCTCCATTTGGTTAGCCAATGGTATAAATCCATCATCTATCATCCCATTATGGATGCATTTTTTTTATCAAAAATTATCTTGGCCCTCCATAATTGTAGAATTATTCGAATTAGGTCCAAAACTGAATAGAAGAAACAATTGCTCAGGTACGTGTGTAATAAACGTGTCGCCAGAACGGGTCCCTCCACTGGAAACTTATAATCCGTGATATTGTTTTGTTATAAATACCTAGGTCAGTGATACAAGCCTGGCGTGTAACTTATAACGTGTCTGTATTATCAGGAGAAAGCATACGGAATCAGTATAATGCTTGGATCCAAGATTTTTGATAAATATATTTGTACCAACATATGCTGGATTGTTTTATTGGTAAGAATATGAAATAAATTACCGTTTTATACAACTGGCTTCTTTTCATCAAGTGACATTTAATACTGTACACGCATTTCGTGTGTGGATTTATTGGTAAGAATATCAAATAAATTATCTTTTGTACGACTCTCTGGTTTTTTATCCATTTAAATACACATCTTTCGTTTGTTGATTTCATTTCCTGCTTATTTGCGAGGCATGCAAAGTTATGTCATGATGTGAGAGACCACATGGTTATGACTAGTTTGTGTATCTGTGGAACACATTTACATGGCCTGTGAGGGTATGGTATGGTATGGTTTGATTTCTGTTACATCCTATTAACATCCAGGGTCATTTAACGACGACCTTCTGGTGTGTGCGATATGGATGCGTGTGTATTTGGGAGGCAGCGGTATGTTCGTGTAAGATTTGATTTGTAGATTTAAAACGCTACCCTACTGAAGTATACTGCCGAAAGCCTCCAGCAGAACACCCCATCCGGTCACATTATACTGACAACGGGTGAACCAGTCGTTCACTCCCATAATGCTGAGCGTCAAGCTGGTAGTAGCAACTACAATAGTTAGAGACCCTTGGCTTTTTGACAGCATCCACAGCATTCCTCATAGGAGCGTGCACTCATCTAAATATCAAGAGTAAGGTAGTGTTAAGGGAGACATTAGGAAGGAGAACATTGCTTAGAACGAATGCAAAAGATAAGATCCTAAATTTACTTACTACTTACAACTGGGGCAGCAGGTACAATTCTCGCGCCCCACCTGCAAGACAAATCTTAATAAGCATTGCAATACACGACGTCTTATTAATAGCTTGAATAGATTTGATTATTGAAGGACGTGCCAGTATTTAGTCGTGAAGAAAAGCCGGAGTTCCCGGAGCAAAACTACCGACATACGGCCAATATTTGGCGACTGCCACACATATGCATTAAACCCGCAATTCAGGGTTGGGAGGCCTAGTGTAGCAGAATGTCTGAAACATATGTACCTTAACAATTTGGCCACACGAAACTTAGAAGAATCTCGCTCAGCAGAAATCTGACGGTCATATTGGAGAACAGCCATCGGCTGCTATTTTGTATTACTGGTAAATGAATTTAGTGCAAAAAGGGTTTAGGAAAACAATGTTGTATGTATGTTGTATAATATATGTAACGTAAGGTGGGCCACCTCTTTTGTTCAACTGTAGCATCAATTTAGAATTTATTTTCATGGGTCTTTTTTTGTACATATTGCCGAAAACTATGGGTCCCACAATGTTAAATTGAAGCATTTCTAGAATTTCTATGAGTCCTTTCATAATTTGTTTAATACTGATTACTTGATAATTTTATTAACACAATAAAAAGCCCAGGGAGGTTTCAAGGGGTACAAACGAGAAGATTGATATGTTTTGTTAGGGTTTTTAGGAACAAGAAATAGTCTTAATGTACTGTCTGCTTCGAATGGGGTGTAATTTTGAACCCTGGTTATTTTTAAAATTGCATTTCTTGGAATAATTCATTAAAAGTGCTCAGTAAAATTTTCATTTCGAAAAATTTTATTTCATGAAAAAAAGACCGAGCAACAAGAATAGCCTATATAAATTCGCTCTGAAAGTTGAGACAACTTTAGATATAAGTATAAATATTTCATTTGTATGTAATTGATACTTCCTTTATTGTTTGATAAAAAAAAAACCCCATAAAACCTGCATTAATAAAAAAGCGTCAACAAAACCGTAATCCGAACTCAAAATCGATTCAATTAGAGGCATGTTAGGAACAAAGGAATGATTTACATGGAAACCATCGTAAAAGTACAATAGTAAAAGACCAGGTGTTCCAGAAGACTACGCGTCTTCGGTTTTATGTAAATATTGGTCTCTTCGAAGTAAGCATCAATCCTCAAAATGAGAACCGAGTCATCATTGTCAACCAAACAGGTAAAACTTATAAGCAAAGTCAATAACGTCCATCTTCATATCACACAAAGATACAGAATATTTTTCGATTAGATCATTATGGCGACCACAAAGCTTGCCCATAGTCTTCATCAACCTGCATCTCTCGAATCCCTGTGCTGTAAGTTTGTTTGTCATCAATTGACATCTATCACGAAAATTTCGTTATTCAGAGCAAGCCATAGAATAACGAAACAACCGCTATGTAAAACACCATAGGATGGAGAAGCAGGGATGTTACTATCAAGAAAGGGAACATTCACGATCGGAAAAAAACGAATTTGAATAACACTTGAACAGTTCATAAAGCAGAATGAAAATCTGGTATGATAATAATGTCAAGAACATAATATGTAAGACTGTTGTGAGCGGAAGTTTCGTAAATTGAATGCTGTTACACAACCTCACTTTCATCCAGTTTTAACGAGATTGGCGATGCTACGTTTGGGCTATATAGAGGTTTCGGTAAATGCCTTTGACTGAGAGAGCAAAAAATAGTTCTTTTATTTTCGCGACCGATGGATTGTTCCGTTATACCAGCATGCCATTTGGGATTGAAACCGTTCATGTAACGTTTCAACAAATGGTTCATTCCCTTACGGAGGGTTTGGACGCTTTGAAGCATACTTTGATGATCATACACATATATATTTAAGCGTGTTTTAGCATTTCAAACCCCAACCTGACAAGATAAATAGAGGATATCCTAACAGTGTCTTCAGTAATACCAAATATTTTTCACGAGTTAGGCTAATATTTTGATATTTTTCACGTGTGCGATATTTCCACACGAGTGAAATATGTTTGGTTTTACTGAAGATACTGTTAGATATTCTGTTTATTACATTTTTGTATGAAAATCTACAGTGGCAGCTTCTGATTTTCCCAAACGTCGTTTGTAAGCAGAGTTCTGATTGGTCAAATCATATTTCTCACTAGTGAAAAATATCACTTTTATAGAATGAAATATTTTCGATATTTCACTGGTAAAAATGTAATAAAATGATTTGTCCATGTTACAGAGTAACTTTTAATTACGTAGACCATCAAGTAGTCCAAAGACGAGTTAACCCCTTTCATGGCTGAAGTGAAAGCTATTGTTAAGTTTTTGAAAGGTACTGTTTTTGACAATGATACTCGGTTCTCATTTTGAGAACTTGATGTTTACTTGGATGTGACAAAGATTTACATAGCGGGTATCGTCGATGAAGCAGAAGACGCTTACTCTTCCGGAACACCTGGTCTTATTCTCTTGTACTTCGATTCTGAGTTTGGATTATGAATTTGTTAACGCTTCGGTATTCTCCTATTTAGTTCCCCATTCCTACAAACAAAAAAGTGTTATGGTAAGATTTTATTGAAACTTTTGTCATTTTTCCCCACAGTTATAAATATATATTAGATCTACATGGTCAAAGAAGTAATATCAACGGTTGTTTTCCAAATAACAGAAACCATATTAGATCTACATGTACAAATCTTCATCGCAAAGTCGTAATTATACAAGATTGATTGGACAGTGGGCTGTAAAAAGTTTTCAGTATGATTAAATCAATTTTGATCTGTAGTCCTTGTCTCTCTGTGTGAACTTTTCAAAACAATTGAATCACACTGGGAATTAGGGCTCTTTTGCTACTGTAACAGGAGGATAATTGTAGATAGATCTATATTTTAGTTTTGAAAGAAACTTCATATATGCTAACAAAACTATTCTATCACTGAGAAGATACTGTTTTGCATTGTTGTCAGCTTAACAACATTATCATAGCCTTATATTCCTCCAATTCTTGTGTTTACTGATCACAATCATGTCACTTTTTTCATAAAATGTCCAACAACTATCAGAGACTGATAAGGTAATGTTGGTTGTTGAGGGTAGCGGCAAAGTTATTGTTTTGCCTAGAGTAGGCTAAATATTTTGTTCGCTAAAAAAGAACTACATTTTAGTCGCTTTTATTTTTGGCTTTTAATGTCATTGTCATGCTTCATTTTGTTATAATCATCTATTGTTTTCATTGTATCTAAGTTTTTATTGGGATTCGAACATTTTTAAGGGGATGAGGGTATTACTATGAATCATATGTTGAAGACTTTTCTAGAAATTCTGTAAACGAATGGTAAGATTTTACAAAAATGTTGTGTTTTGTTGTGCATTTTATCCAAAGTTTTCGGGATTTTTTTAATACTTAAAAAACATCTCTAACCTGTGTTTGTCTTTGCCAGCACAGCTTATTATCAGGAACCCTTTAGTTTACTCACTGTTCTATAGGTAGGGCGTACGAATGGTATCTGCTGCCCCATTGTATAATCGTAAGAGGCGACTAAATTGGATGTGACATAACACACACATATGCTGCACATTTTAAATTTAGTAATAGACACAGTATGCCGAAAAAATGCATTAAACTGCATCATACACCGCTTTCGTCCTCCTAGGACCCTTCAGTGATGCTAGGGGCCAAAAGGTGGGAAAATAAACGAATGTAGAAGCAGAAGGGTCAGATGCGTAAAACCTCTTTAATTTATGAATTTAGAAGTAAAATTAAACTAGTTCTGTATAATTTCAAATCGTGTACTACGAAAATGAGTATATTATGTACCGTACCGTGTATCTTCTTCCTAACTGCATTTTTTTCATACTGGCTTCCTTGACACTGCCTCACTTTTGACCAAGTAATCTGTTCAGATATGATACATGTAGCAGTTTCACCAAGTACAATGTATGATGTGTAATATTTACAAATCTGATGGTTTGTCCAATGAATGTCTACCTAACCGATTTTAAATGTATTTATAGACTTTGACCCTGAACAGCCTCAAGGAGGCTGGCCTGTATACAGGTGTAGTTATATATATATAAACTGTAAATACCTGCAGACATACATGAATGTATTTACCTTTGTTTAGGGATAATATGCCCCTGTGAGGGAGTCAGCGGATCCCTATGGGGGAGTCTGTGGATCCCTGTGGGGAGGGGGGGGGTCCATATCCGAGACAGTATACTAGCGATGTACTAACACTGATAATATGTACCTAATTGAGTATACAAGGTGATCCGCTTTCATCTTTACAACCACCCGCCACCCTCTCCGTTTGACTGGTAATTTGCCCTCGTTAACGAATTAGAGCTAGGTTCAAACTTAACATTTCAGTGCTGACTATGAACGCAGAGTAGCTGTGTTGATATTCCCGAACATTTGATGGTGGGTTGTAGTGTTTATCTAACTTCTGTTGGTTTTTTATCAAAATGTGTTAACACCTTCACTTAAGAGATATATTTACATGATAACCAGCCTTCACAAGTTTGGGTATTTTTTCTCCCACCATCACGTCGATTTTACCATACGAAGGAAACATTATAGCTTGTTTTCCTTTGAAATGCATTAGTTCGGTTTCCGTGACATCACAATGAAAGTTGACGGCACAAAGCCTGGATACTTGGTGGTTTATGAAAATTATTATTTGAATATGACAAATCAAGGTCATTTGACATCCTCATCCCAAATAATGAAGTCCCTTGCTTGATCACCATCAGCGACATTTGTAAGAATACATAGGGTCTGGATTATACAGAAAAAACCATTTGAATATAGGGATATTTATACATTCCCTCGTGTTGCTAACAAATCAAATCCGATTTGCGTGTTTCAAGGATTAACTATACCTTGAAATTCCAGGTTATCAACGACAACCGTAATTTGAAATTTTAAATAACCAATGGTCAAAGATGTTTGAGCTATAAAGATTTGTGCGACATTTCATTGGTCAACCTTGCGTGATGACGACTGTTAACTCGAACTAAGCTGTAAACGACTGGGGCCCGGATGTCACCCTTTAGGGAATAACAAAGACGTCATAAGCAGGGTTAATCAACGAATCGACAGGAAGCAGAAAGGACCGTGTTACATGACGTTGGTACCCATAGGGATGTATTGCTGTTCAGAACTTGAAACGACCTGCGCAGAACTAATCCTCTCCCTCCCCCGAGGATACGCCCCCCCCCCCCCCCCCCCCGACGGCCTATTTCGTCAGATTCTGTTGATAATAGGATATTACGTGGGATCCTCATTTTACCTTATTACGAAGCCCCTCCATTATATTACACCCCTCCTCCCTTCCCAAACATGACACTAATTGTGTCGGTTAGCTGACAGTAATGTACAGTATCTTCTATCGTCATCATCATCAGTTTAGTCAAGTCAAAACAAACTTATATACACAAACAAAATGCTAAATCGCTGATAACGTAAATTACAGGTTTCACATGACTCGATCCGATACAAGGCGTTCAACTTGTTTACGTTTTCTTGAATTACATAGAATTACATGTACATAGAATGCCAAATATTTAAACTTAGAGGTTCATCAGATTTAAAAATGTCATTGAAGACGAATTACTGCACATTCAATTCCGTACTAACATTGAAACACCCAATAACGTCATGTTTTATACTTGTTATAATGGAGTGGTGAAAATAGTACCATAATTCCCACGTAATTATACGGACACAAACAGTGTATAATGGGACACTACAGTTGAGTGTAAGCTAACCTTTACACCTAGTGCACTAGTAGTGCACTACGTTTAAACTAGTAGTGCACTACATTTAAACTACAGGTAAACTAGTAGTGCACTACACCCTGAACCCCATATAGGTCAAATACCCCTACAGGTAAATGGGCAGTCCCATCCATCTACCTGTGATTTTTACCTGTACCTCACCTTTGTTGTCTGCTAGTACTTTGAAGCTGGCCTTATCATTAGTTAATATTTATAACTTTAATGTATATATATGCATCTTATGTAGTTATTTTTCTCAAACAACCTTTTTTCTTTCATTTCAAAACTAGAAATTGTGAAATCATGATAATTACTCTTACAATTTTCCCCAAAAATTTCTTGCATACATCATATAAATAAAATAGAAAATTAATATTTATCTAGCAGTTTTGATGTCTTATATTTCTTTTAATTTATACACACTATTAACGTTTTTTTTTTATTAATTTACCAATTTACAATCAAGTATATTGAAAAATTGAAGGAATATCTATTGATTATTATTTGTTTAGAAGTATATTTTTAAATATTGTAAAAATTAATTGCAAAAAAAAAATCAAATAAATATTCTTTTATTACTTAATTAAATTAGATATATTTTTATAAAATACATTCATGCCTCAGATCTATATATTTATGAACACGCTATAGAGTTTTGATAATCTTTATTTTTAACTTTCTATATTAAGATCCGTATGTATATATATCACATACAACAGTGTTAATATAAATATAAGAATTTGAAGTTGAAAAAAGTAATACAACAATAAATTAAAATTTATTCAGATTGTTCAGTATGGGACAGATGTTTTGATTTGACCCTCAGGCCTCAGGCAATTACCTGACCAGTCCCAACCTTGTCTAGGAACACCTGCTGACATAAGCCTGTCAGTGACATAACTGAGGTGTGAATTTCTCATCTGACTATCACTGGTCAAATTTGAAACCAATTTGATTAATAATACTTAGGGCTAAACTGGATATGACCAGGATCATAAATATGATAATACATATGTTAACCTTTACTCGGGTTTATCAAGTTTATCTGAAATTGAAAATCTAGATTTTTACACATTTCTCTTTAAAGGCCCAATATACGTAACTTTCGGCAAAACTTGATGTGAAAATCAAGCCTAATAACTTATTATTTTTATAAATTTAGTTGAGATTAACTGATATCAGCAATATCCATGATGACTTCTTACGCTGTAACCGGTACGGCAGAAGTTGAAACTCGGTATTTGTAAACACGCGACCATTTTGACCGTCTTCTACCTGCGGTTTGTTATTGAAGTGGGCCCCACCTGAATTATTTTCAATTTTCTGTCAGGAGTTTCTTGTAAGTTACCGCTGATGTTTACTACGTTTTAGGCTTATTTTTGCATGGTTATTAGCTGGATTTTTTTTCAGAATTTTTCAGATTGACGAAAAATTACCTGAAGTTACGTATATTGGGCCTTTAAATAGTGGATATTTTGAGAACTTTAATCCATTTTTATGTTTCATTCAAAACATTTAATTTTACAATAATAAATTGATAGTACATAAAATAGCATTGAAATTAATAATAATTAAGAATATATACTCTCTGGCTCAGTCGCTTCATTATAGTTTGATAATAAATAACTAACATTCATTATACTTAATTTTATTCTAATTATCAGTATAAAAGTATTTTAAAATATTCCGATATTTAGGCCTAAATATTGAAGGCAATTACAGGTTGTATTAAATATGACTTGAAGGTTTATGAATGTATGTAATAATGATTTTAAAAAAAGCAAGGTCAGTTTATTGGAATCATTTTGATTAATTCTATATTGTAAGACTAAGTATACAACAAATAAATAATATGCAGTTATATTAACCTAACTTAGAACAAAGTTAAGCCTATGCCAGTCACATTTATTGTACTTTTAAATCAACCTAATGACTTATATAAAATCTAACTAAAAGGGACAAATATAGATCTTCAGGCAGAATCCTTTACCCTCCAGCAGAGACGTATATAACATATATGGCTTTATACGTCTCTGCCTCCAGGCATAATAACATACATGTACCTGACCTGCCTGGGCCACATCCTCAGGTACAGAGGTCAAGATAGGGGACACCCCTAGGCTGTCTGTAGTTAGCCAGGTGTGAATTTCTCACCTCCCTCTCCCCCACAGCCATCACTGACCAAGTCTGATTAAAGGCCTGAGGGCCCTACCCTGTTAATTGATTAATGCTGATAACATTGATTACAGTTAATTGGATTACATGTAGATGTATGTTGGTATTTTGATATAAAGAAGGAAATGGCTTTAAATGTTCTGGTGAAAGTAATCGTTTCTTATATTAGTACTTGATATTTATATAACCTTTCATTTGTATGCATTGTACCTGAGTGTATAGTGAAACAGAATACTAATACTGGTACATGTAGGTAGTACTGCCAGAGACTTATAAAACCTTGTACGTCTCTGATATTGCACAGCTAGCTTCTTAATGTCAAATATTAAAGTAATTTGTTATTGAAACAACTATACTAAGTACAAAATATGTTCTTCTAATATCTATTTTTTTTTATATTACAATCTGTTGTTTACTTTATTTTCTGTATATATTTTTAGTAGGATTAACTTAATAATTTCAACATAAAACATGTGTTGTACCATTTTTTATTTGAACACATACCTTTCAATTTAATTGTAGAATGCAAAAATTTAAATAGAAAAGAATAATTGTAACTTCTTTAAAAAGAAGTATAAGTTAGTATATTTAAATTATTATTTTATTTAAAATTTTGACATGCAGTGAATTAATTTATTTAAGTTATTATGATAAATATCTTCTGGTATAAACTCAGAATTGTTCATTCTTGTACTTATATGAGGTTCAAGTACTGACAAACTAATGACTTCAATAGTATAACATAAAAGTACAGGTAAATCATATTACATCTGTACAGGTAAGGACAAAGGTAGGTATGGACCCTCCCATTACCTGTAGGGGTTTTTGTGGTCACACCTGGCTGGACGTAGTGCACTACTAGTTTACCTGTAGTTTAAATGTAGTGCACTACTAGTTTAAACGTAGTGCACTCCTAGTGCACTAGGGTGTAAAGGTTAGCTTACACTCAACTGTAGCTAGCATATATGTAAACAGAACGACACTAAGTTAGTTTTTTATAGTGCACAGACGATATTTAACCTTTGTCCGTCTCAGAACTTAAATGGTTAACATTTTCCAATGGGGCCCGTCTCCGCCGGACATCGCGGCGCTGATGTCAAGTGACGTAACTCCTGGCTCCTGTGGGATCGCGCATTCCCCCTTGGCACAGTCGACCCCTACGCACCAATTAGTGGGAAGGCAGGGGTCATATAACTCAGTATTTTTAATATGGAGCGCTGAGTGCCTTTAATTGCTTGTAGGCTACCACTTACGACGGTAGCACTGTAACCATGGTGATAGGGGAAGGAATTCCCCCCGAACGCGATAAAAGTTTTTGTC
The DNA here is from genome assembly GCA_947623455.1 of Mimachlamys varia. Lineage (NCBI taxonomy): Eukaryota > Metazoa > Mollusca > Bivalvia > Pectinida > Pectinidae > Mimachlamys > Mimachlamys varia. The sequence goes on from OX392534.1 coordinate 7,790,442, forward strand.
CGCTAGAGGGCATCATAGATTGTTAGTAGTGAGTGTGAGTTTGGGATGATACATATATTAATGGAGGATAGACCGGAAATCCAAGTCAGACTGGAACTATAGACGATAAAATGGGGACTGCCAAACATGATTTAAATAACAGAGAAAATGGCCGACCAATTACTCTGTGATATCGATGATTCCCGGATTGGCACACGAATCATCAGACGTTTACAAATCAGCGGGATATCTAAAGTAATTTATAAATTTTCTCTCTTTTAACATATGTATATAACTGGTATTGAAATCGTGCATGTCGGCTATAATTCCGTGTTCGCTGGAGCGTCCATTAGCTGGGATCCGGAGTCTGTACGTACACCTGTGTATGTATACTATAACCATCTTATTGTGCCACATCAACCTGCGCTCTGGTGTACTGCGTGCATGGGATGAGGAAGTGAGTGAGTCGTCTATGTTGTGTGTGTAGGGAATGGAATAGCAGTACCCGAAACTACGTGAGTATTTATATAATATTGGAAACGTCTACAGTATTCGAAACTATGTGAGTATTTATGTAATATCGGATACGTCTATGTTGTGTGTGTAGGGAATGGAATAGCAGTACCCGAAACTACGTGAGTATTTATATAATATTGGAAACGTCTACAGTACTCGAAACTACGTGAGTATTTATATAATATCGGATACGTCTACAGTACTCGAAACTACGTGAGTATTTATATAATATCGGATACGTCTATGTTGTGTGTGTAGTGAATGGAATAGCAGTACCCGAAACTACGTGAGTATTTATATAATATTGGAAACGTCTACAGTATTCGAAACTATGTGAGTATTTATGTAATATCGGATACGTCTATGTTGTGTGTGTAGTGAATGGAATAGCAGTACTCGAAACTACGTGAGTATTTATATAATATTGGAAACGTCTACAGTACTCGAAACTACGTGAGTATTTATATAATATCGGATACGTCTATGTTGTGTGTGTAGTGAATGGAATAGCAGTACTCGAAACTACGTGAGTATTTATATAATATTGGAAACGTCTACAGTACTCGAAACTACGTGAGTATTTATATAATATCGGATACGTCTATGTTGTGTGTGTAGTAAATGGAATAACTGTACTCGAAACTACGTGAGTATTTATATATCAGATACATCGATTAGAGACAACCTCGGGATGTACGTACGTAAAAGTGTAGTAGTGAAAACAGCACTTACCGAAAACAGTCAGTATATCGTACGTATCTTGGTACCATTACTGAAAACAACTGAAACATTACTGAAAGTCTTGAGTCCGGTACTGCGAGTATGACTAGTATAGACAGGTCCCGTCACTCTCTGGAATCTGTAATAAAACTGTAAACAGAGGCATATGTTATGATTTGGTCAATTGGATATGAAAAGTTAGGAAAATACACTAGAAGGATATACTTTGACAATTCGTTACAAAATTTAAAGGCTGGTGGACATTTCAGTGCACTAAGTACATCTAGGCGAGACATCGTGAGTTCATGCATGTTCATTTGTACATCCATTATGACGGTACATGTATATATAACATACCTGTACCACAAACAGCGTAAGTATACATTATGAGGTTATTAATTGTAAATACCCTAGACACTGTAAGAATATAAAGTGTGATGTAGAATCATGAAGTACCAGCTCTCGAGACAATGTCCCACTTATAATTAACAGTGTATACAATATGAACAGCCGGGGACATAGTACTTACCGCAGACATATAACATTTGTCATTGTATATCTTTGTGCCAAAATATGTGCTTAGTGTTCTTGTACATACAATATATGTATGAGACGTGTAATCTTTCCTTTGTTCATATTTTGCCTAGTTCAATCGATTTCGAGTTCGGATTATGGTTTTGTTGACGCTTTGGTATTCTCTGATGTTTTTATAAACACTTATCAGTATTGTTTCTATTTAAAATGAAACCATGTAATTCATTAATTAGGCTTACGGGCGACATTTGCTCTAATATTTCTATAATTCCATCAGGCATATTATAATTCATATACTTATAACAAACGGTTAATAATAAATATTTGTCAGTGCCATTAGACAAAAGTACAGACAGTTCACTATTTGCATTTGTCTTTATGGATCAACAGTTCACTATTTGCATTTGTCTTTATGGACAAACAGTTCACTATTCACATTTGTCTTTATGGACAAACAGTTCACTATTCACATTTGTCTTTATGGACAACAGTTCACTTTTCACGTTTGTCTTCATTGACCACCAACAGTTCACTATTTGCATTTGTCTTTATGGACCAACTTTTCACTATTCACGTTTGTCTTTATGGACCAACAGTTCACTATTTGCATTTGTCTTTATGGACCAACAGTTCACTATTTGCATTTGTCTTTATGAACCAACAGTTCACTATTCACACTTGTCTTTATGGACCAACATTTCACTATTCACATTTGTCTTTATGGACAAACCGTTCACTTTTCACGTTTGTCTTTATGGACCAACAGTTCACTTTTCACATTTGTCTTTATTGACCACCAACAGTTCACTATTCACACTTGTCTTTATGGACAAACAGTTAACTATTCACAATTGTCTTTATGGACAAACAGTTCACTATTCACATTGGTTTTTATCAAAAAGACCAATGAACCAACAGTTCACTGCGCTGTTGTCTTTGTCCAACAGACAATGGGACGAAACGTTCACTAAACGCAATTGCTCTTGGCCATCTGACAAATGGACAAAAACGTCACCAAACATAATTGCTTAGGTTAACAAAAATGTTGGTTAATGGTTGTTGATACAATTGTCTGTATCCAAAAGAAAAACGGACAAAAAATTCATTAAACGCAACAGAAAAGTAGGCCAATAGGTTAATGGACTTTATCAATCAGAGAAATGGACAAACAGTTTACTGAACACAATTGATTGTGCCCAATGGAGCAGGAACAATTCAACCAAGTATCATGCCTCTAATTCCAAGCCCAAGGTTCATGCTCAGTTTTAACTTTTCGAAATAGTTTTTAATTCGTTGTTAAGTGAAAATCGTAAGTAGTGTGTTATTTTACTTTCGGTAGTTCTCGGGATTCCAGCCTGGGACGGTATGGCATACATGTAGTTGTCTCGTCGGATGCTTTTCGTATTGCCAGTTCGTAACCTCACTATTTATTCGATTCGTTGTCATCAATTAATCACCAATTTCAGGAAATAAATTCTAATGGATCACTAAGAGTTATGTTTTTGGTGCTAAGTTAATAAATAGTTTAATATTAAAATGATTGAATCTGCCACTGTCCAACAGAACGTTTACATTAACCAATAATCAACATTAAATACCCCTACCGGTGAGAAGTTTGATTAAGTTTGAATAATAATACGTATCTTTAATTTGTTATTTTGACAAAAATCAAACCTCAAAGACAATGATCATAGTATAAATCTATCTTGCTAAGTTGTATAGTCTTCTTTGGCGAACACAGTACCGCTACGCTGTGTCTTGCCCCGTCCCCTTCCTCGTCTAACAGCTGGCGACCCGGGGGTATCTAAGGTCATTTTGTCTGGCGCAGTATCTTTATATCTGGTCTTGCCCGTCCCCTTCCCTGACTAACAGCTGGCGACCCGGGGGTATCTAAGGTCATTTTGTCTGGAGCAGTACCTATACATGTATATCTGGTCTTGCCCCTTCCCCTTCCCTGACTAACAGCTGGCGACCCGGGGGTATGGCCATTTTGTTTGGCGCAGTACCTACATGTACATCTGGTCTTGCCCCGTCCCCCTCCAACAGCTGGCGACCCGGGGGTATGGCCATTTTGTCTGGCTCCGTTTCTTTATATCTGGTCTGAAGGAGGCCTGTTGGATGCGCCCTCAGGTAGACGCGTTACGACAGAGGGGAGACGGTAATCACAAACTGTTACAGCCTTATAAACACTAATTACTCCCAGACTAACTGAGTTACGGGGAATGCGCTCCAATCTCCTCCACACTTTGAACCCCAATCTGGGACGTGAGACAACCCGGATCAGTTTCCAGTTGATGTTTAGATCCCCCACCATTACTGGGGAATGTCCACATCTGTTTCACTTTCAAATTATTTTCAAACAATGTTGTTTACATAATGTTTAAACAGCCGCAGAGCACAGGAGCGTCATTATGAAGATGTATATACTCCGTGACAGGCTGTATGTAGGCCCCCCCACCACAACAAACGTTAATGATCGGCCCGTGTCTTGTTTAACTCCATTCTTCTCCAGATATTGTGAAATGCCTTGAGTCAGACATGTCTATTTTTGTTTAGCGTGTATTGGAGATAGTTCGTGTATTATTCGTGTGGAATATCGTCATATAACATATTTTTTTAAAACTGTGTTACAACTATCATCCGCGCATACATCGTACGACCGAAAATCGTCCGCGCATTTATATCACGTCCGAAATTCATCGTAAACCCGAATATCGTTCGCGCATACCTCCTAAACGATGCGTATGCCATTTCGTTATTAATACACAGGTACTGAACATAAACATTAAGCCTAATAGTCATACTTAACATAATTTAGAAACCTGTGCATTTTAATAGCACGTTATGCAACTGATGAAGTGCCGGTCTCGCGAGAGTTCAATTATAACAGGATGCAACATATTTGATAAAATGTCGGTCTCGCGAGAGTTCATCAGTTCATCCCATCGCAGGGCTTTGCTCCCGTTTGACCCGGTGCTATATTAATTATACATGATTATATTAACGATAGTCTGCCTCACTGACACAGAAGGCGTCAGTTAACACTAGCGAACTTTGTCGCACGCGCGCCGCTTAAAGTGAGATGAAGTGGAAGGGTTTTAATTGCTATTTCGGGTATCAATTACTTATATACGCACATGCAGCATGTCAGACTCATAGTCTGTATTAAAACTGACGGGTTTACACATGTGTGTTTAAATCTACAAGCACACGTTCGTGCGCGTGCTTTTCTAAATATACTTTTAGCACTCTATCAGCACGTGGAACACATCCTATTTAATTTAATGGCCACACCTACCACGTGGAGCAGGGTAAGTAAATGGGGCAGGTACACTGTACATGTGTATTTCGTTTACACATTAACCGTTGGCGCAGTCCTATATACCCTAAATTATAAAGCCTGCATGAAATCAACATGAACCTGTTTCTGTAATGATGTTTTCTCTGTTGTGATGTAGCTTAATTCTAATGAGAAGTAAAGTGATAATAATTGTACTGGAATCTCGATATCAAAGACAAGGATGCCCAAACAATTATAATTCATTAGCAGTCAGACTCAGATAATTATCTAAGTGGCAATAACATTAAGTACTGCTTGGCTTCTTGAGGTCAGCGAAAATGTAAGGCTCCACCACACGATTTGTATCTGGTATTATACTGTGTGGCAGCTATCAGTGTCTGACACTAGATGCCAAAGTTTGATGACGTTGGCCTTAATTTGGTTTTACTAGTATTAGAATACCTCTTCCAATGGCAATGATATAAACGGGTCCAAGGAATTAGCTAGAAAAAGTTTGATTTCGATTCAAACGCATCGAATTAGAACGGCCAAAATGCATGTACAGTTTGTAGAATGAAAGCGTATACGGGCCTCTTCTGCCTTTTGGTATTGGAGGATGAGAAGATGGGCATGTTTTATTGATTTTTAACGAGAAGCACACAACTAGGATACTGGAATGTATCGTTAGCATTTCTCACAACAGGTGCAGCCATGAAGATCTCCATGACAGAGTCGTGTCGTACTGACGAGAACAGACGAGACTAGACGAGACTTGCCATATCATTAACAGTCCCGTTGCCAGCTATGATCTATCAAGGTAAGAAAACATTGCGGGGAAGTTTGACTAAACACGTGATCATTACGTAATGGATCACGTTCAAGTAAACGATCATCAGGCGACTTAATTGTGCATATCTAATGACGGAAACAGGAACGGAAAGGCAAAAGTATCCAATAAAACTGAAATTTCGGGTCTGGAATGACCATCAAAACATGTTTGAAGCATTCACACTTCAATATCTCGCTGCTCAATCATGATATCTTCACTTGGAGACATGGTCAAATAGCAGTTAGGAAACACTTAACATTATTTACATGCAGCTAAGCAGTGACATATCTTACACGCTACTTACCAGATATACTTTGTGACATGTATTAAAAACAATACGTATAAGATCAATGTTTTCATAGGTTCTTCTTGTTCAAGACAACATGCTTAACAGTGTTATTTTATGCTGTTAGAAGTTAGCTGAACGCTTCATAATTTTCTATTTTCCCATTATTCTGTATAATCTTGAATTGCATTTGGTAGGCTTTGACACATAAGGGGTTACCAAGAGCTAACTGATATATGCACTCACCCTCGGTATGAACATGGATTACAAACCAGGATGGTAGAAGTTTTTGAATATCCTCATTAGTGTGCCATGTGGTTATGTTGTCTATACTCCTCAGTTCTCACTTTGAGGACATGGCATTCCCTTAGATGTGACCTAGATTTGCGTGGCGGATGTCGTCCACGAGACGGAAGACGCTTACCCTTCCTGAACACTTGATCTTATTTCCTTGTGCGTCTTCAAGGTTTTTCAAATGCATTTGTCCTTCGTTCATATGCCCCTAGTTTAATCGATTTTGAGTTCGGATAACGGTTTTGTTTACGCTTTAGCATTCTCTACTTTTCCCTGCTTTAATAGCAATAAGTACATGTATCGAAAGAAATGCACATTATGATAACATCTTAGATAATTAAGTCTACGGAGGGAAAGTCGGATTCCATCGTTCCCCTTTCAATTCCTGCCGTTTTCTTTTGATCATTTCGTTAATATAATCATACATTTTGTAGTATAATGTAATGATATTGATGAATACTTGACTTGTATGAACATTCTCGTACATTGACAAGAATGCGCTACGCTATGACTGTTTGATGTGTTTGTAATGCTAAACTACTTTGTACCTTGTAGATATATGAGTGACCATGACAACACAAGTCCAGGGTTTGATGCTGCAGTGGCCAGTGATAGCTGTTTCCTTACTTTGGTGGAGCTCCCTCCCAGCTACATACGGGTTACAACAAATGTGTACGTACCTAATCCGCCGGGTAGCGTTGGCTGACAGATATTTAATGATGATGTCATTGTCCCGTTACTCGGTTTGTGTATATATTATTATAGACTGAGCACGCGCTATCATACCTACACGTGTATAACTTGTAATATCACTAGTAATGAAGAGATGATTAGACCGACATTCCTGTTCTGAAGTCGTCCCGACCCTGACACATCAGTATCCATTGACTCCCCATTGTCCTCCCTGAACCCTCTACACATTGAACCTGTTAAGACCGTTCCCTTACCCTAACTGTCAGACTCATTCTTAGTCCAAATTACAGTGAGATTCCTTGTAATTGTCAGTGATATTTCAGCTTTATAAACATATAAAGCGTTTTGGTTAGTTTTCCAAAAACAAATCAGTTCTAAACTTCATATGAATGCCAACAGCTAATGAAGCTTCCAAAAACAGATGTCAAAAATTCTAAGGGACTGTAATGAGGAAAAGTAATGTTTGCTTTCTGGCTAGTCAGTATCACCTTGTTTGATATATGTTGTTCATTTGATTAACAGAAATATGCTGGTGATATTTTCTACAATGGGAAGTATATGTAGTCATTGTAAAATGATACCGTACTTTGGGTTATTTTTGGCGTCGCCAAAATTCGTCGTTTTATGCTCAAAATAAGGTGGTTAACTATTGGTGCGCCACATTTTGGCGTTTAAATCATGTGTGTTAAATTTTGGCGTTGTAATGTAATTATGTAATTGATGTTTGTTTATAACATTACGTAAGGCTACATATCAATTTCAAGATAATGATCCTTACGAAATTAAAGCGTCCCAGTAACCATGATGCAGCTATAATATGGAAGTTGCGAAGTTATAGAACAATGAATAATAATAAAAAAACCGTGAATTGATGACACATTGACATGAAAACATACCTTTATTGACGCATTTTTATCGAGAAAGAATATTCCAGCACGATGACAGTTCGCGGAAGTTAGAAATGGGTACATGTATGTAGTAAAGAATGAGACAATAATAGACATGGCAGTATAATCCCATCCTGACCTTATACATGTACCGTTAGGAATAGTACGGGAGATACATAGCATATTGTACCTAGAAATATCGTCCCCCATACTGAACTTATACATGTACCGTTAGGAATAGTACGGGAGATACATAGCATATTGTACCCAGAAATATCGTCCCCCATACTGAACTTATACATGTACTGTTAGGAACAGTACGGAAGATACATGTACATAGCATATTGTACCCAGAAATATCGTCCCCCATACTGAACTTATACATGTACCGTTAGGAACAGTACGGAAGATACATAGCATATTGTACCCAGAAATATCGTCCCCCATACTGAACTTATAGATGTACCGTTAGGAACAGTACGGAAGATACATAGCATATTGTACCCAGAAATATCGTCCCCATACTGAACTTATACATGTACCGTTAGGAACAGTACGGAAGATACATAGCATATTGTACCCAGAAATATCGTCCCCCATACTGAACTTATACATGTACCGTTAGGAACAGTACGGAAGATACATAGCATATTGTACCCAGAAATATCGTCTCCCATACTGAACTTATACATGTACCGTTAGGAATAGTACGGGAGATACATAGCATATTGTACCCAGAAATATCGTCCCCCATACTGAACTTATACCGTTAGAAACGATTACGGAAATACAGTAATGTCCGAGCTAAAGGCAGGGCAACAGTTTCGGAAGATAGATAACAACATACTTTATCAAGATAATAATTCCCTTATTTTACGCGTTTATCAAATTATGTAACGTATCTTATAACACCTACATCTTGATTGTCGTATTATAGAAAGAAACTAGTGATAGTCAGCATCTCAGTTTCGGTCAGGTACGTCTGGACTCCTCCAACTACACGTGCCTGATATCCCAGAGGACAACCTCGGGCTTAATCTGTACCTGGTTCAACTGTTTGAACTGCATGATATACAAATATACCAATTGCTTTGGTTCGAAGTAGTACTAATCACCGAGATTTACGAGCGCACACAGTTCCAGACTAGGACGCTTCCTGCTGTGGGGCAGAGTCGTACTAACCACTAAATCTACACGGAATCACACCATTGACATCTGTAGTTGGTTCTGTAAACCTACATGTAAATATAAGCCGAAGTGAACCTAAGTGCTTGGTGGCTTATCTGCATCACGTTGTTTTCCTAGCTGTATGTTGTTACTGTAGACATGGACAAATATTTCTGTACGTTCCCTGGGATGCTGGCATTGTTTTTATATCAATAGTTTGTACATATATACGTGATGGATCGACAATGACATAGGTAAGGGAGGTAACTTGTGTTGGCATAAATATAAGTCTTTGCCAAAGCAATTACAACTGGAACAATGCAAATCACCTCGTCCCAATTTAAACCAGTATGTGTGAACGATATGTAATACATCAAATCCTTATACTGACTCATAATTCATAAACACTGACTCGTCCCAATGTTTTTAAACATTAAACACTGACTCGTCCCAGTGTTTTGATTCAATAAATACTGACTCGTCCCAATGTTTTGATTCAGAAACGCTGAGTTTTGATACATTAAACACTGAATCGTCCAAATGTTTTGATTAATTAAACACTGACTCGTCCCAATGTTTTGATTCAGAAACACTGAGTTTTAATACATTAAACACTGACTCGTCCCAATGTTTTGATTCAGAAACGCTGACCCGTCCCAATGTTTTGATTAAAAAAAACACTGAGTTTTGATACATTAAACACTGACTCGTCCCAATGTTTTGATTCAGAAACGCTGACTCGTCCCAATGTTTGGATTCATTAAACACTGAAGTAATCAGCCACATTACTACGAATCATATATATATATATTGTGTTGTAGTGAACACCAACTCGTCCCAGTCCTGTAACCAGCCACATTACTACGAATTTGACAGCGTCTACAATGTAACCTCCAACACAGCCGTGACCGGAAGTAAGTGCGAAGTGACATTCACCAAGTCCACGTGGAGTGAAACCATGTGGGAACAACGCTGCAGTCTGTGCGTGAAGATAAACACATTCACCATTCACAGTTGTCACTTCAAAATGATCTACCACGACGGTCTGGCCGACGTCAAACCGAAGGTTAGTATGTACTGTTTGACTGGTTGACGTCAAACCAAAAGTAACTATTAGCTGTTTGATTGGCTGACGTTGAGGTCAAGGGTTAGTAAGAGATGTTTGATTGGCTGACGTTGAGATCAAGGGTTAGTATGAGATGTTTGATTGGCAGTCGTAAAACCGAAAGTAAGTCTGAGGTATTGGATTGGCTTGCGTCAATCCGAAGGTAGATATGAGATGTTTGATTGGCCATCGTAAAACGGAAGTTGGTATTGGATGTTTGATTGACCATCGTAAAACGGAAGTTGGTATTGGATGTTTGATTGACCATCGTAAAACGGAAGTTGGTATTGGATGTTTGATTGGCCATCGTAAAACGGAAGTTGGTATTGGATGTTTGATTGGCCATCGTAAAACGGAAGTTGGTATTGGATGTTTGATTGGCCATCGTTAAACGGAAGCTGGTATTGGATGTTTGATTGATAATCGTAAAACGGAAGTTGGTATTGGATGTATGATTGACCATCGTAAAACGGAAGTTGGTATTGGATGTTTGATTGGCCATCGTAAAACGGAAGTTGGTATTGGATGTTTGATTGGCCGTCGTAAAATCGAAGGAAAATATGAAGAATGAACTGTTGACTGACTGACGTAAAACCCAGAGTTTGCATGCATTGTTTGATTTCGTGATGTCAAACTACGGGCTAGAATGAACTGTTTGGTTGGGTAAACTGAAATAAATAGTATTTTGAATATTATCATGGCTATCTTCAAGACTGATGTAGTTGCTACTTGATGTGCGGTTGTTTAGATATTAGAGTACATGCTGGAGGCGATTCTCGGGCGTGAGACATATGGTGAGTAGTCTAATAAAATTAATGCCATGTGACACTTACATGGAAGCTAAGATGATACCATATTGGTTAAATACTGGTGTCAGACAAAGGTGTCTGTAAGTTGAACATATATATTGTATGTAGACATTGTTTAATTGTAGATGTTTGACTGCCACACATTCCCGCCATTATTGTGGTGTTCCAGTAACAACGACCTCAAACTCGTCTTCAAGGAACTGAAGAAGTACAAGGGCGATAAATACACCATTGACCTACAGGTTAAACCCTACTGTTCCAAAAACAGCACGACAGGTGAGTTAGTATACGTCGTGACGACTTCAGCAAGAATACAATCATGTACACTTACGTTGTTGATAAAACAAGTCATTGTTTTAAAAACAATTTATTGGTTAGTCAGTCTGACAAACTACCCGCCCGTCTGCGGACGACCCGATACTTACACTTCCCCACAATTCTATTAATCGGTCTCTTATATCTAAAGAGGCTTCCTTTCTACCGATAAGGAATATACGACAACCACTGGAAACAATAACACATCACATCCAATATCGCACGCACCGACCGCCGCGTTTTGGATAGTACACCGACCTTCGGTTGGACAGTTAACTGGACCATCCACCGTTTTCCTTATACAATGCATATACATGTATCACAAATCAATATACAGATATATATATATGTACGTATATCTGGGTCGAAGATGTTACAAAAAGTTTGGAAAGTTCCTAATCACTTGACCCCATGCTCCTTTCATCTAAAGCCCCCATCACACTTAGACAAAGACCACGAAGACCACACTGCGTCCTTAAAATTTCGAGAAACGCAGCGGGGTCGTGGCAAAAATGGAGAATTTTGCAGTTGTCACGTTCATATTACGCCCTCATTACGTCCTTGCTGGGTTCTTACTACGTCCTACACGTTTCCACTAAGACCTTATCTCGCGTATGTTCGCGCGTGCACCACGCTCTGTGTGTTCTTAATACGCTCTTACTACGTCCAAAAAGATCTATCTACGCGTGCATTACGTAATTACTACGTTCTCTCTGCGTTTGCCCGTTCCCTATAAATACAACTTGACTTGTTTCTTTTTTCCATTCCCCTGCAATATTCACAATATGCCGCCGAGAATATGAGGCATCCTCAGGAAGTTCAAGAACGAATGTTGGTCTTCTACTCTTAACTCCGTCATTAGTCGATCATAATGGCCAAATTGTAGTCTTCTTTCAACAGAAAGCCAAGGACGAACACAAAAAAGCCTAGGTTGTCTTTTATTCCTTCTTCGCCTTCTTCGCAGCATCAAAAGTGCGGCCTGTGCATCAATACAAACCTGTTGTCCTTGAATCAGAGCAAGATGCATAAGAAGTTCTTGATAACTTGTTACCATCTTCTTTTGTAGTTTGAACGAAAGTGATAATGAATTAAACTTGAATTGAGTATTTATACAGCCGATCCTCTGGACGTGGTTTTGACGTGGTGGTAACCTGTGACAGACGTGTCGTAAACTTAATGAGCACCGTAAGAACGTACTGGAAACCTAACGTGGATTATACAAGCGTAGAGAGGTCGCAATAAGAACTACATTGACGTAGCAAGAACGCACTGATAACGCATAGAGAACGTTATACAATCCTTTCCATCAGCGCTACGCTTCCACTGCGTCAATGAAGTTCTCATTGGGTTTTGGTTACGTCATTACCACGTCAATACCGCTGGTACTGCGTCCCTGTTACGTTCTTACTACGTCCTGATTGGACCACGTCCTCGCTACGCTTTTTTTGAACATGCTCAAAGTTTGTTCACGTCCTCCAGGTCCATGAAGACCATAACACGTCCTAATCGGTTTCTATTGAGTCTTTACTACGTTGTACAAGTTCTTTCTGCGTTCGCATTGCGTTCTTCAATTTTTTCCAGGACGTGGTTGGACGTAGTGGAAACGTGACCTAGTGTGATGGTGGTATAACCGGAAATGTGCTCTTCAGTCCAACATGGCGTGCGCGTTGTAGTCCTTCGATTCTCTGTCGGTTTGTTGAAGTGTCTGCATGACTATAAGGCCCCCAATAACCCGAACCCTGTATGGTTCTAGTTGTCAGTTGTCATGGTAGCCATGTTCGTGTGATTAGTCGTCTTCTTTTGCTCCCGTCTTGGTGACGTCCTTAGCCCTGTCTGTCTTCATTGCTTACTCCTTGATGTTGAAGCGGACTAAACGTGGTATGGCTATGGTGTAATATGGCTACTTCACAGAGGACTCCCTCCTCTTTTTGGGGGACAGGATTTCTTTGGGAGACAGGATTTGTCTAAACATGGCCCCTTATCGGCCATCGTCAGAGCTTCATAACGTTTGTGTGTTTTAGATCAGATTGACCGGAATCCATATATTTTTCCCGCAAATGTCAAGTTGATCTTTGTTTTGTATAAAGGTTGAAGAAACGAGTTAAAGTTATAGCATTTTAAACCAACCTGCTTCTATATCTATGAACCAACAATTAACAGGCAAAATTGTTCGGGTTTTCCCCTCTGTGAACTTCTCTTAAAATTATTGTTGCTGATCATATCTTATATATTCTTTTGCAAGGGTGATTTTTTTTTTACCTTAGAACTGACGTTCGATATGCATTGCCCAAATACACACAGAGCAGGACACTGTTACATGTAAAACACCACCTACATTTCTTGCATCAAAAGTCACATTTCTGGTTGAGGTACGAAAAAAAACACTTAGTACCTTTGAAAAGATGTATAATTTGTATTTTACAAACCTTCTTAAAGCATGTCAAATGTAACCTTCTTCCACAGAAATAATCTTCATTTCCTCCAAAAACATGTAAAATTTCCATGTTGCCAAGTTTTGGTCAGTTATGCATATCCTGCTACTTTCTGCATAACAATGAGTTTGATGTCACCTCACGCGCTTGCCTTTCATTGTCATTGGAAGCCTATATTTAGAAGAAGTCCTTCATACAATGACAACAAAATGCCAGCGCGTGAGGTGACGTCAGATTTCTATGTAAAAGGTGGTAGGATAGGATTTTTATGAAAAATTGATCTAAACCCCCAAGAGGATAAACGCCTTAATTTTGGTCCAAAACTAGCTGTAACAAATTCTCAGGTCCCTGTGGTTTGGCAGACATAATTCTTTACGGGGAATTCCATCCATTGTTTATATTTTTCACCTTCAAATTACTCCAGATGTTAATTAATATTTTTGGTTATCTACAGGAAATAGGAAACCTACGCCTTCCCCGCCGGGTAAGACGTACGAGGAGAAGGTCCGGGAGGAGGAGAAGCGGAGGAGGGACACAGTGATCATCGCTGGCTCCCTTATCTCCACTGTCTCTATAATGTTTGTACTGTGCTACCTCACTTACTCGTGCTGGAAACGGAGAAACCCGCGACCGGGCACGTCATCCCCACCCCCGGGCACCTCCAGTAGGGGGTCAAGCTCCACCCGGTCAAATCATAACAAACCCCCAGGTAAGTAGGTTACCGTCCCGTCGTCCCCACCCCCGGACACCTCCAGTAGGGGATCAAGCTCCACCCGGTCAAACCATAACAAACCCCCAGGTAAGTAGTTTACCGTCACGTCGTCCCCACCCCTAGGCACCTCAAGTAGGGAGTCAAGCTCCACCCGGCCAACCATAACAAGCCCACAGGTAAGTATTTTACCGTCATGTCCTTTCCAGTCAGGGGTAATTTCCCCATAAGAACAGACATTTGAATTGTAACCTACATGTATATGATCACCTTGTTATCGGAATTACCCATTTAGATAGGTCAATCACCATGGCAATTATTTGCTAAACATGTACATGTATGTAACAAATAATGACTGATATTTCATAGTGGTTATAATTACCTTGCTGTTGGATATAAATGCATAATATTCTATATTAAATGGTTATGAATTCCACGTTACCCACCAGTTCACCTTCACGTGGCTTCCAGACCAGTATGTTACCATTACACTATACAAGCGGAATAACTCTAATAATGTGGGTTTTTTTCCAAAATCAGGAGTGATAGCCAACACGAGGATTCCGATGGACCGTTACCATAGTGACAATAACCCCCGGGACGGTCAGAACCAGCCCTGGTACACAATGCACCCTATGACCCTGCCGTCGTCAGAGTTACACAGCCATGGTTACACGCCCTCTCACGACCAATGGCTCGACTCAAGGTAGATAACTCAAGGACAAAGATAGAACTACATGTACAGTAACTAAGTTTAACTTTTAAAAATAAATAAAAGCAAACATTTTCTCCTGAGATTGGTAAGATATTACTTAACCGGAA
Organism: Mimachlamys varia; assembly: GCA_947623455.1. Lineage (NCBI taxonomy): Eukaryota > Metazoa > Mollusca > Bivalvia > Pectinida > Pectinidae > Mimachlamys > Mimachlamys varia. The sequence goes on from OX392534.1 coordinate 7,805,819, forward strand.
AGAGAATAGGGTGTTTCCAACGGGGATCGAACCACTAAGCTAAGGAGGAATTCTCTTTAGCTCGAAGCTAGACGGCGACCTAAATCATATATACAACTAAAATCTCTACACAACTCAATCCTTTTTAAATGTGTTCGCCCCTGAACACCACAACCCAGGTTCTAACTCCACTGTCACCACAGGGAGGGCCATGGACACTATTTGTAACATGGAAGAGAATAGTGTGCTTCCATCGGGGATCAAACCCTCATCTCCAGGTTCCTAATCGGACGCTCTAGATACCACTTAGCTAAATGGAAATTCCCTCTAGCTGGAAGCTCGACGGTAACCGATAAATCATATGTCCAATAAACTCTGCCACAATTGTTATTTGGCACCACATGTTTATCAATTTGTATGTATATACATAAGGTTAAACTCTCAAAATGTTCAATGTATCCTTTCTTCTATCGTCAATGAGTAACATTAAAATTTGTCTGTTTTAGATACACAAAGTTACCTGAACTGAATCCGAAGCCATTGGAAATGAAGGGTTATACGTATGTCCCGCCCCATCCACATCGACTGTCACCCACAAAGGAAGTAGTATTCCACGAGGATCTGCCACGCCCACATAGACATGATATGCACTCATATGATGCGGATGTGGAATTACCCCATATGGCAGGCCCTTCGCCACTCCCTCCCCCTCTGCCCCCGAGACCGAATCTTCCGCAGTATCAGTCAAAACAGTACTTCATATAAATAAGCCGAGTTATAATTATCTCCCTTTGTGAGTTTCTCGTGTGAGCATTGTGCATAGTACATATGTGCTGAAATAAAAACAAAACAACAAAGGACCAGATTATGTCGAATACCTCTGAAGACCTTTCGTAACAACACGAAATGTCTTACATATTTGGTAAGCCACAGGGATATGAGAACTTGTGCACAGTTACATTTTGACCGCCGTTCTCAGGTTCCTGTGTTATGCAATATGTAAAAATGCATACAGATGGTTCTGTACCGTTTTAGGTCAAAGAGATAAGATGTACATATTGTGAAAGGAAATTAATATGATAATGTATAATAATTACGTGACGTGTCGAAGTGTGATGTGTAATATTTTTTATTTTGATGGATATGTGTTGATTTCATAAAAAAAACCTTATTTATTTATATATGAAATGTCATTTTTTTCTCCCTAGGGCTACCAACGTAAAACTTCTTGAAGACTTATTAGAAATAAGTGTTTCATCAATTATCGTCAAACCGTATTTATGAAATAATATTTATTAATTAATTCCTGATTTTTAAAGGTTTTTATATTAGTTATTTATTTACACTTTCCAAGCATTTTTTCAGTTTCCATACACATGGCTTTATATATGGGAATAATGTGTCACGGATTATTTGAAGGTTTGGCGTTAGGATTATTGCGTTTCATAGTTCAAGATGAGATAAGTTTGACGGCAAGGTTAACGTGTCAAACACAATATAATTTACTTTTTGAATTTAGGATTGTGGTGTCACATTGTAATAAAGGTATGGCGGTCACAGTTAACTAGGTATGGCGGTCACAGTTAACTAGGTATGGCGGTCACAGTTAACTAGGTATGGCGGTCACAGTTAACTAGGTATGGCGGTCACAGTTAACTAGGTATGGCGGTCACAGTTAACTAGGTATGGCGTAAAGATTTATTAAGAACTGTGCTACATTTTGTATATTTATGACAATATATGTGGTACCAGTCAGAATGGGTAGTGATATGTCCACCTTATAGTGTTATATAAATGATACCACACGTGTTGTGGGGTTTGTTGACGTAATTCACCTTAATGATAAAATAATTGGTGAGACGTCGGTTTGTATCGTGCATAATAATATATAGGACCAGTATTGAAAGCGTGCTGAGTGAAAAGATTGTACACGTGCAGTGAATAAGTTCTTTTGTGTAAATTGTACAGTTTGCTAAATAGAAAATAATTAATGAATTTATCAGATCTATGTTTATAAGATGATTTATGTCTACACATCTGCCGATCAGTATATATCATTGTTTGTCCGGGTGTCCGTCCTCTTTTGTGTACTATATCGTTACCATCCTCACCAAATCAGATCGTTTCCTTCAGTATTAGCGAGGACCCTGTCTACCAATAAACCAGAGTTGTTTCCCTTGTTTAGGCATTACATTCAACGTGTGGAACGTATATCGATGCATAATCGGACTTGGCGAAACTACTAGACGAAATGAAATAAGTTTGTCATAAAAACGTTTAAAGGGAGCACACTCCGTGAAGATAATAGCTTTCTCTATTTGATCCAGTCTACACACCGAGTCGACTGTTTAACGTCACATAACCAGAGTTGTTTCCCTTGTTTACATAACTAGAGTTTCCTCTGCTGTAGCAAGGACGTTTTTATCACATATACTGATGTCAAACATTTACGTCATCACTTAATATAGTACGTAGTTAGTACATGTTGTTTAAATGTCTTCCGCATCAAATTCATCACGAATGCCGGGACTCGTATATATTCATTAAACTGTTCTCATGCTCAAGCATGGATTCTGTGCTCAGACTAATTTTGTTATTGCTCATTTATATGATGTCGAACGATCAAAAAGTTAAAAAGTAAACATTAAAAACAGTATCTCGCTTTACAAGCTTTTTTGTAAGACTCTTCAACTGCTTTACGAACATTTGACAAAATAAGATTTATTATTATTGTATAACATGGACAAGAAATCATGCCTGAACACAAAATCCGTGCTTGCGCATCAGAACGTTTTCCTGAATACGGTCCCAAGTGTCAACTAGTAACTTTTATAAGACGAGCCAATTAAAAGTGCCTTAGATATTTATCAGTCATATTGTGCCAAATGTTTTCAACATTCATCCGGATTTCAAAGTATCTCCAATATTTATTTACCATGGATACCAAACATATTTTACATTTATCAGGTGCGCCAAGTGTCTTAGCATTAGTTAGACATACTTAGTGTCTTAGCATCAGTTAGACATACAACGTGTCTAAATATCAGTCAGACATACAAAGTGTCTTAACATTTACCATTAAAACGTCTTCAACATTCAACAAACAAGGCAAATGTCTTTAACATTCATCAATCGTATAATGTGACTTCAAATGACTTGGTTATTTACCCAGGTTGACATTTGACTGTGACAACAAGTGCCTTCTTAGTCATAATATCATTCACATTGAGTGGTATTGTCGGCAAACGTCAGGCGTCAAAAGCATCTCCAACGGACGTCATGGTCTGTTTGTAAGGAACCATTCTAATGTTCAAGTATAACTGACAAACGTCAGGCGTCACATGAACATTCAACGGACGCCATGGTCTGTGTGTAAGGAACCATTCTAATGTTCAAGTATAACTGACAAACGTCAGGCGTCACAAGAACATTCAACGGACGCCATGGTCTGTGTGTAAGGAACCATTCTAATGTTCAAGTATAACTTACAAACGTCAGGCGTCACAAGAACATTCAACGGACGTCATGGTCTGTGTGTAAGGAACCATCTAATGTTCAAGTATAACTGACAAACGTCAGGCGTCACAAGAACATTCAACGGACGTCATGGTCTGTGTGTAAGGAACCATTCTAATGTTCAAGTATAACTGACAAACGTTAGGCGTCACAAGAACATCCAACGGACGCCATGTTCTGTGTGTATGGAACCATTCTAATGTTCAAGTATACATGTCTATTCCTCAAAACCAGCTCTTATTTGTAAGTTGGTAAAGGCATTTGTCAATCAGAATATAAAATGAGCCCTCAAGAAGGATTTGAATCAGTTCTGATTTGCTGTACATGTATCTTTAACTAAATTCGTCAAGTGAAGTCACCTGTTTTCGAAAGCTTTTTTCTACTAAATGCCTTCAAATAAATGTGAAAAAGAGATGTGAAATTTCGATAATATACCACCTTAGCAAATAAATGGATTTCAACTTGAACATAGAATTAGAGCATGAGCATTACAACGGTTTTATGAATGCAGGCACGTGTATTACACGTCCACGTGATCTGATCATGTGTCAGGGTTTGTTTATCAGTACAGGACTATCCCCTCAGTACCCATTTCTGTTGTTTGGGAAACTAGGGACGCTATAGTAATGCTCAGTTCGTGTAAAAACTATAAATAGTCCTCGTGATTCAGTGCGCATGTCATCGAGGTACAGTTGAGTGTAAGCTAACCTTTACACCCTAGTGCACTAGGAGTGCACTACGTTTAAACTAGTAGTGCACTACATTTAAACTACAGGTAAACTAGTAGTGCACTACGTCCAGCCAGGTGTGACCACAAAAACCCCTACAGGTAATGGGAGGGTCCATACCTACCTGTGTCCTTACCTGTACAGATGTAATATGATTTACCTGTACTTTTATGTTATACTATTGAAGTCATTAGTTTGTCAGTATACTTCCTCATATAAGTACAAGAATGAACAATTCTGAGTTTATGCCAGAAGATATTTATCATAATAACTTAAATAAATTAATTCACTGCATGTCAAAATTTTAAATAAAATAATAATTTAAATATACTAACTTATAATTCTTTTTAAATAAGTAACAATGATTCTTTTCTATTCAAATATTTGTATTCTACAATTAAATTGAAGGTATGTGCTTAAATAAAAAAATGGTATAACACATGTTTTATGTTGAAATAAGTTAATCCTACTAAAAATATATACAGAAAATAAAGTAAACAACAGATTGTACAATAAAAAAATAGATATTAGAAGAACATAATTTGTACTTAGAATAGTTGTTTCAATAACAAATTACTTTAATATTTGACATTAAAGAGCTAGCTGTGCAATATCAGAGACGTACAAGGTTATATAAGTTTCTGGCAGCACTACCTACATGTACCAGTATTGGTATTCTGTTTCACTATACACTCAGGTACAATGCATACAAATGAAAAGTTATATAAACATCAAGTACTAATATAAGAAAAGATTACTTTCACCAGAACATTTAAAGCCATTTCCTTCTTCATATCAAAATACTAACATACATCTACATGTACAGTTGTAATCCAATTGACTATAATCAATGTTATCATCATTAATCAATTAACAGGCTAGGGCCCTCAGGCCTTTAATCAGACTGGGCCAGTGATGGCTGTGGGGGAGAGGGAGGTGAGAAATTCACACCTGGCTAACTACAGACAGCCTAGGGGTGTCCCCTATCATGACCTCTGTACGTGAGGATGTGTACATGTACGTTATTATGCCTGGAGGGTAAAGGATTCTACCTGAAGATCTATATTTGTCCCTTTTAGTTAGATTTTATATAAGTCATTAGGTTGATTTAAAAGTACAATAAATGTGACTGGCATAGGCTTAACTTTGTTCTAAATTAGGTTAATATAACTGCAAATTATTTATTTGTTGTATACTTAGTCTTACAATATAGAGTTAATTAAAATGATTCCATTAAACTGACCTTGCTTTTTGTAAAATCATTATTACATATATGCATAAACATTCAAGTCATATTTCATACAACCTGTATTTGCCTTTAATATTTAGGCCTAAATATTGGCAATGTATCATTTTAAAATACTTGTATACTGATAATTGGAATAAAATTAAGTATTATGAATGTTAGTATTTTATTATCAAACTATAATGAAGCGACTGAGCCAGAGAGTATATATTCTTAATCATAATTAATTTCAATGTTATTTTATGTACTATCAATTTATTATTGTATTATTAAATGTTTTGAATGAAACAAAAAAATGGATTAAAGTTCTCAAAATATCCACTATTTAAAGGGAAATGTGTAAATATCTAGATATATATTCTCAAAGATTTTTTAATTTCAGATAAACTTGATAACCTGAGTAAAAGTTAACATATGTATTATCATATTTATGATCCTGGTCATATCCAGCTTAGCCCTTTATTAATCAAATTGGTTTCAAATTTGACCAGTGATAGTCAGATGAGAAATTCACACCTCAATTATGTTACTGACAGGCTTATGTCAGCAGGTGTTCCTAGACAAGGTTGAGACAGGTCAGGTGATTGCCTGAGGCCTGAGGGTCAAATCAAAACATCTGTCCCATACTGAACAATCTGAATAGATTTTAATTTATTGTTGTATTACTTTTTTTCAACTTCAAATTCTTTATTATAATTAATCTATTTATATTAACACTGTTGTATGTGGTGATATATATACATACAGATCTTAATATAGCAAACAATTAAAAATAAAGATTATCAAAACTCTATAGCGCGTTCATAAATATATAGATCTGAGGCATGAATGTATTTTATAAAAATATATATCTAATTTAATTAAGTAATAAAAGAATATTTATTTGTTATTTTCGCAATTAGTTTTTACAATATTTAAAAATATACTTCTAAACAAATAATAATCAATAGATATTCCTTCAATTTTTCAATATACTTGATTGTAAATTGGTACATTAATAAAAAAAATAACGTTAATAGTGTATATTAAAAGAAATATAAGACATCAAAACTGCTAGATAAATATTAATTTTCTATTTTATTTATATGATGTATGCAAGAAATTTTTGGGGAAAATTGTAAGAGTAATTATCATGATTTCACAATTTCTAGTTTTGAAATGAAAGAAAAAAGGTTGTTTGAGAAAAATAACTACATAAGATGCATATATATACATTAAAGTTATATATATAACTAATGACAAGGCCAGCTTCAAAGCACTAGCAGACGACAAAGGTGAGGTACAGGTAAAAATCACAGGTAGATGGATGGGACTGCCCATTTACCTGTAGGGGTATTTGACCTATATGGGGTTCAGGGTGTAGTGCACTACTAGTTTACCTGTAGTTTAAATGTAGTGCACTACTAGTTTAAACGTAGTGCACTACTAGTGCACTAGGTGTAAAGGTTAGCTTACACTCAACTGTATCCATTGTCTGTATTAAGATGTACATCAATGTTGTGATTTGGGAAGAGAAATATTCCAATTACTTGTATTTTGTGAATAAAATAATTTTGTGATTTTTCGTCGTGAGTTTCTTCAGTAATTATATTGAAAAGGATCATGTATTGTCATGTACTGTTTTAATGATGAATGCCAGTTGTACACGATCACTGAACAACAAATATCTCACTTAACGAACCTGATGTACGGAGACTACTACATTGTGCCTAAATTAATATCAATTTGGAAACTTTAACTCGGGTTTAAACTTTAAAATGCATTGTTACATGTATGATGAATGCATCAATTTATACAGGTATTTAAAATTCATTTAAATGGAGCACTGATGAAATCAAATGTGATTTTTAAAAAAATTCAAGAGATAAATATTCATTCGTGAAAATGCACGAATTATATTGGATTTTTACATTTTTTGGAACTTCTCAGAAATGTCAGCATCCTGAGTGAATAAGAGAAAGTATCTCCACGCTTTGATATGAACAATATAATTAGGGTCACAAATCAAAAACAAGAAGTACATGTAGCTATTTCTTTAAGATATTTTCTATGAGACATGGTATTGTTTGTTTGTGTGTGTTTTTTTTTTACTAAAACAAAGCAATTATTTCATATCGCATTACTTCATTGATGTTGAAATGCGATCACATTTATAATTGCCGAGTTTTATCTTCCTCGGTTGCGACTTGCTCTAATGAAGGTCGTTGATTTTGCTAAAATACAAACGCTTTTGAGTAGAAATACCAATCATATCAGTCATGTTTAGGCGTATTGTCACCAAGCCTTCGGCGTGGTTTTTAAGCAAGATAGGGCTATAAAGTCGGTACAATGTATCAGGTCCGCGTTATCACAAGATGGCAGGTACACCAGCATACCAACTCCGGTATGATACACACATACACACAAGACATGGGGACACATCCTTTAATAAATGACTTACGGATAGTGGAAACAGTGTTTTCAGACGTTTTCTTAATAATTCTAATAAACAATTAATCACATATATGTATTTTATATCATTGGAGAAGTTATTAAATTATTTATACAATCAACTCATAATAATAATTGTAAAGTTATTCTTAATTACAATAGAAAATGGCGGACGATTTTAGATTTTGATCTATTTTCACATTTTCTTACAAAAGAACTGACAATACTTCTCTTACTGATAGACAATAAGGTCATCTACAAAAAAACGTGCCTTAGGTTGTTCATATATGCTCTAGAATTCAAGTAATTGCAATTTTATGGTCTCAGTGTGGGTTTCCATACCAAACGGTTTTTTTTTCATTAGAATACATGTTGTAGCTAAATCTCTCAGAAAGTGAGTCACTGTATTTGTTGGCTGGGTCATTCCAACAAATCGGTTTATAAATGCCTAAATAATGGATGTTTGAAGTGGACAACTTGTTGAATTACTGAAAGTGCCGTTAAGTTCATTGGCTATGTGAGAGACCTATAAATTATGTAGTCAATTACTCCCAGGCCATCATTTGGAGTCGGAGTTCGGTTGGCTGAGTTTGTCTGACGGTGACCGTGAAGGTAGTACGTGATCTCTATCAACCACTGATTGTCCAATCACGGACAATAACCTCTTTCCCTGACAATAGAGTCAGCATGTTGATATAAATACGCAAGGGTAACATGGTACCACTCGGTTACTTTTATACTAGTTGGCATTTCAGTTCTAAGAGTATCTTTGTACCGGAAGTACGCGTGGTCTCCTTTCAGAACATTGTCGGGACATCTCGCTCTACATACACTTTGGTGCATAAATTACCTTTCGTTTAATGTATATCCCTTTCGGATAGTTCACAGTCACCGAAACACAACCCTCACTTAAGATTACTCCAGAGAAATGAAACACGGAATCCATGAAATATAATCCCAACGAATTTGTTTCCGAAAGTTAACCACGAAATTGAACCCCAACGAAAATAAATGCTTTTACAGTATTCTAACTTATTTCATCAACAAAGATGGCGTCCGCGTACAAGACGACGTACGTCAACTTATACTATTGCATATACTCATTCTATGTTACTCCACTGCCCCGGTCTCTAAATGGAGTTCTCATAGTTCACCACAGTTGAGGATTATTTGTCAGTGGTGGTATACTTACATATAGATGATGGATTGAATTCCCCACGCTGGTAAGTCTGCGGCTTCCGTGTTAATCTTCACTCAAATACGTTTGTTAAGTACGCCCTGTATAGAATTTCTTATTACTAAAAATACCGTATATCGGATTTTAAGCGTTCATGTATGCTAAATTCTGCTTCCTGTGTACAAAATCAGAAGTTGCATATTTAGAAAAAAAACGAGTATTGAAACTATTTTTTTTATAAAAATCACCTTCCAGTGGTTACAACAAATGTTTATTACGGTAACTTGTACAGTAGCCAAAGGATTGGTATAACGCAGCCATATCGTTGTACGGTCAACATAGTTTTAAAAAACAGATTCCATAGGTCGATGAATCCATTTGTAACTATGTTTAAGATGGTCATATAAATTCCCAACCATTTTGCACCTAATGGCTTCGTCATCGTCGGGAAACATCGCCATGGATCCATTCTGTTTGCGTTTACTGATCTTGATAGCATATCACTAATACAGCGAAAATTAGACGCCCGCCAAAAATGTATATACGGCAAGTATAGATGTTCATTATATTTTTATACCAGTGAAATATCGAAAAATTTTCATTCACTAAATTTTCATTATTGAAAAAATTGGATATATTTATATCCAATTTATATTTATATCCAATTTTGGATATTTTTCACTAGGCCGAGTGAAAAATATCACTTTTTCTCTAATTTGACCAATCAAAACACTGCTTACAAACGACAGTTGAGAAAATTAAAAGCTGCCCCGTAAATTTTCTACAAAAATGTAATAAAGAAAATATATAACAGTATGTTCAGTACTATTACAATAAATACTGTTAGATATCCTCTATACACATACATTTGTATACAAATCCCAAACAGTTTTCGAATACAATATCGAGTGACATTGTATTGTATGATGTATTGTATGTTTGGATACACTTACATGTATGTATTGTATGTACAATGTATGATATATTGTAATGGAGGAAATGCATGATATACGTACTATATGTCACCTTGTTATAAGATATTGCACTGTATAACACTGTATTAAGGAAACATTTTTGTATGTTAATACTTATACAATGTACAATGGTTACAATACACTGCTCTGTATTCTATTCAGTACATACACAACGGGACACGCTATATAAAAGGATACTTTATATTTCAGCGTACATACATTCAACACAAAAGGAAATAAAAATATCAAAAGCTCGTGTTTACGTTTCAGCCACTTGAAGGAATGATTTATATGTTTCGATGCGAAAGGTAAATTAAAAATCTTCCACCAGGAAACATGGTACAGAGTCCTGTTTGTGATAGATGGTATCTATCGAGGTTACACACAGCACGTCATTATAAAACTGATAGTTAGCTGACATTGCTCAAAAATCCTACTTTAACAGAAATCTATATTTATATTTGTACGTGCATCGCTGTCGATATGTTTCTGAGGTGCACGTGTTGTCAGTCACCGCTGACATCACAGATTGTATGTATCTAATGCGGTATTAAATATGATATCTCTGTAATATTTGACATATAATATACACCTGTGTTACATGCTAGACCATGCACGGACGCTCTAACAGATAAACAACGCTATTTATAGCTCAGATCTAGCGTGCATTCAAAACAAGTGTTATCATACTGTGATCATTTCAAATCTTCAAAAAAAAGATGAGTGCCTTCACGAGATGTGGAAATTGGCAGCAGTACATTGGTTCCCAGTGGGGCGGAGTCTCTTCCTATCAGCTTTACATCTGTACAGGCCGAGGAACAACTGACACTGTTAGTACACATGTAGATCTACAGTCACTATCAGTACACATGTAGATCTAGTCACTGTTAGTACACATGTAGATCTACCGTCACTGTTAGTACACATGTAGATCTAGTTCTGGGCTTTTTAAGCGTAATAAATGGAAGCAATACTAGGGAATTTCACCTTTTATGTGATTCGTTCCTCTGGAATGTTAATTTATTCGTCAATTAGCTAATGACACTATGTTGTTTTGTTTCTTTTTTTCAAATTCAGTGAATGATCAGTATAAATGAATGCAACCAAGAATATGTTATCTGTCGACTTCATTGCTTTCTTCTAATTATACTAAACTATTCGCCTATTGTATCCATTCCTAATTGCAATAGTACGATTACAAATTAAAACGTACATGTATATAACCGACATGTACTGACAACAAGATAATGTGTTTATCATTACCACCACGTTATCACCGGAAGTACGTACCGTCTAATTAACATATCACCGGAAGTATGTACCGTCTAATTAACGACGTGCAGGTGCGCGTGCCCATCTACATAGGGAATGCCGCTAATTTAAATATAAACACGTGTATGTGTACATTTGTACTTGTACGGCCCGGAAATGTTAAATGTACATTCAAGTCTCTTCATTCCAGCGTTTCTCGTTTTAAATATTTAGTTTATTTATGATATTTAATTCAGTGCAGTCCTGTAATAACACATTACCCGACTATCCTACTTGTTAAACTATCAGGAAATATACATCTCAGGAATAAAACGAAATAGATTTATTTTAATGCCAACCGAATGAGCGAACATCCAACAGTAATCCCTAGAATATTAAAAACGTTTCCGATAACTATTTCTGTATGATTTCGGGCCGTGCGAGCGGGGGCTATATATACATGCGAAACACCTATATACGTTGTCAATGACTCATAATATACGTGTAGCTACATCCCCGCAGCATACCCCCTCCCTTATCTTCACAGTCCCCGGGGGGTACACACTCAGGTCTATACAGTTTTAAGATTTGATATTTTGTCTTTGATTAAAACCTAAGTATAAATACGAGCGCTTTAAGTCGGGTTCCCAGGGAGTAGCATATTACCCCGACCCCTTGAATCAGATATAACTTGAGTAAACAGTGACGGGAGGTCGACTAACATGTAAACACGGCTACTGTGGCTGGGCTACTGAAGCTGGGATACTGAAGCTGAGATACTTGTGTAATACCATCCTCCGCTCATTCCGGCCTTATCTCCAATAGTGTGAACGGAAATGTAACCGTCGCTGTTTACAGTCGAGCCCAGAGTTGTGAGGCAGTGGTCGAGCTCTACGGACTGGTGTGGAAGGCTGGTGTCCATTTCGACTTGTTTACAAATGTCCAGCCACATATAGAGGACACTGTGTGACGTCCTAGTGGCGGGAAAGTGTGTATGTGCGGATATCTTTATTTCGATTTCGATGTGATATACATGAAGTGTTAACTCTATGGACTGGACTACACTCTGTGCTGATAAGGCGGGCACCTGTTTGGGATTATCTCTGAATTAATTTCTCGGACGATTTACACAGTTACAACATGGATAGAAAACCACCACGGCCACGGACTCTGGCGCTCACACCCCCGTCTGGCAAAAAACAAATAAAGGTTTCCCGCCAGAGAAAGACTGCTTCATGGGTGTCCAAGAACGAAAAGCAACACGACCTTCGTTATCTAGCAAACGACATCAAAAGTATCATCCAGGGAATTTCATTCGAAAAGTCCACCGAGCCGAGCGCCGGGGCTACGGACAATGGCTTTATGCGGCGCGCGGCATACATAGGCGTCCGACGGAGTACTTCTTCTGACGATAATCGAAGGTTGTCGTCGCGGCGCAGTGACGTTGTGTCGTCGTTCTATCGCGAACGACAAGAGCGCGATCATCTCACGCGCGAATCAATGCACATTGCTCGAAGAGCAGCTTTACAGGACGTATATAATGAGGAGCGCGGCGAACTGGCTAAGAGTTCGAATCTCAAGCGGATTTCGTGTCCTTGGGACATGTATTACGATACGGAGCGGGATGACTGCCGCTCGCTACAGATGATGGCCAAAGAACTTCGCCATGTACAAGATGTGCGCGAAAAGGAGGTGCGCGACTTGCTGGCGCTAAACACAAAGCTACAGGACGACCTGTTTGAATCTGACCAGGAGATATGTGTACTCCAAGAGTCGAATGCCGGGTTGGAGGGACGCCTGACCGACATGCTTCAGGTGTACGAACGAATCAAAGGCAACCTCAAACGCTGCCTCGCAAAGGTCAAGGACCTGGAGAAACTCGGCAAACTCTCGGGTAACTACAGCGACGACGAAATCATTCTAAGGTACGTTCGTCATCATCCGGGTTCATATGACCTCATTGAAGCCATATCATATAGCTATGATGGTGACAGTTCTAGTGATTCGTATTCTTGCCAATGCAACATTATTGTCACGTGTTAATTCTCGTTAGATAAAATGGGTGGGGTATTACTCCGCAAGGGGGGGGCCGACATCTCCATGACAACGCAATGAAATGGGAAATGAGCAAAATGATAGTACATGCTCGTCTCCCTTTTATATAGATATAGATAGCAGAGAGTTAATGTGAATCTTGCCAACAAATATATAAAACTTTACTTAGCTTTTTTGTAACCAGGCTAAAATAAAAACATCGTCCGTATAGTTACGATATAATTTTATACTACAATGTATATATTTTATGAAGAAACCCCGACTTAGTAGTTGAGGAGTACTTTGAGGTTTATGCGTCCATCTCGTTTGTAATTTACTATATTGTTGGCCTGGACAATTAAAAAGTTTCCCGTGACATTTTAAATTACGCTATTGTTGGTCGTCACAATTGTGGTTTTTCACTTAATGTTCGTGACAATGTTTCTATGTTATTGGTAGTAACAGTCGAATTGACTTTATCGTGTGTCGTAAGTTAAATTATTCACATGTTTCCAAGTAGTGACAAACGACTTGATATATTGTGGGTCGTGACAATTATATGTACGTTATTGTGGGTCATGACAATATATAGAGGATATTCAATGGTTTGCCGTTCAATATCAAATATATTTCACGAGTATGGCAGATTTTTTTTTATATTTTCACTTGTGCGTAGCACTAGTGAAAATTTTAAAATAAATCAGCCATACAAGGTCTATATTTCACAGGCAAAATGTAATAAAATTGACTCTATTTTGGGTCGCAAGAGTGATAAAGTAATTTACTCTGGATGGCCATGGCAATTTAATCAATTCCTTTGGTGTTGGGTATTGGGTCATATTATTTTCGTTTACTCTATTGTTGGCCGTGGCAATTTACATGTTTAACTCTTTTGAAGGTCGTGACAAGATACTGACTATTTTGTTAGTCGTGACAATGTTTTTTTTCTATTGTTGCCCATTACTTAGAAATATATTCCATTGTTGGCACATGTGGTGATAATGTAATGTACTGTATTATTGATAGTGATATTGTAATGTACTATATTACTGGTAGTAATTGAAATATACCATACGTTAGGTCATAATTTACGCAGTTGTTGTCCTGACAATGTCACTCACTGTATTGTTGGTTGTAACAACGTAATAATAACAAGGTTGCATTTTTACACAGAAATGGCAAGGGGGGAGATAAATCGGAAGTGTCCAGTGTATCATCGGGTTTCAACACACTCTCTGAGTCTGAAAACGTATCTCTCGGACCTGGATACGAAGGTAGGTACATGTATGTCTATATAGGAAGCTATGCGGTATTGCTGAGGTCTGGTAACGGACAAAAATATAACTACCCTTATAGCTAGACTGAATCCTGGATGCGCACATAATAAATTTAGAAATTTTGGATTCCTACCTTTTGGCCCCTAGCATCACTGAAGAGTCCTAGGAGGACGAAACAGCCGTAAGATGCAGTTTAATTCACTTTTTCGGCATACTGTATCTATTACTAAATTTAAGAGGTGCAGCACATGTATGTGTTACGTCATCAATAAGCATAATTATACCGATAGCCAGACCGTCGTGATGGATCCTGAATACGGATAGAAGTATTACTACACATATAGCTAGACTGTATCACTGGGACCTGGACACGGATAAAAGTAAAACTACACCTATAGCTAGACTGTGTCACTGGGACCTGGATACGAACAAAAATATAACTACACTTATAGCTAGACTGTGTCACTGGGACCTGGATACGGACACAAATATGACTACACCTATAGCCAGACTGTGTCACTGGGGCCTGGATACGGACACAAGTATAACTACACCTATAGCCAGACTGTGTCACTGGGGCCTGGATACGGACAAAAGTATGACTATACCTATATCTAGACTGTGTCACTGGGACCTGGATACGGAAAAAGTATGACTACACCTATAGCTAGACTGTGTGTCACTGGGATCTGGATACGAACAAAAATATAACTACACCTATAGCCAGACTGTGTCACTGGGACCTGGATACGGACAAAAATATAACTACATCTATAGCCAGACTGTGTCACTGGGGCCTGGATACGGACAAAAGTATGACTATACCTATATCTAGACTGTGTCACTGGGACCTGGATACGGACAAAAGTATGACTTCGCCTATAGCTAGACTGTGTCACTGGGGCCTGGATACGAACAAAAGTATAACGACATCTATAGTTAGAATGTGTCACAGGGGCCTGGATACGGACAAAAGTATGACAACACCTATAGTTAGACGTGTGTCACTGGGGCCTGGATACGGACAAAAGTATGACTATACCTATAGCTAGACTATATCACTGGGACCTGGATACGGACAAAAGTATGACTATACCTATAGTTAGACTGTGTCACTGGGGCCTGGATACGGACAAAAGTATAACTACACCTATAGCTAGACTATATCACTGGGACCTGGATACGGACAAAAGTATGACTATACCTATAGTTAGACTGTGTCACTGGGGCCTGGATACGGATAAAAGTATAACTATACCTATAGCTAGACTATATCACTGGGACCTGGATACGGACAAAAGTATGACTATACCTATAGTTAGACTGTGTCCCTGGGGCCTGGATATATACGGACAAAAGTATGACTATACATGTAGTTAGACTGTATCACTGGGGCCTGGATACGGATAAAAGTAAAACTATACCTAAAGCTAGACTATATCACTGGGACCTGGATACGGACAAAAGTATGACTATACCTATAGTTAGACTGTATCACTGGGGCCTGGATACGGATAAAAGTATGACTATACCTGCAGTTAGACTGTGTCACCGGGGCCTGGATACGGACAAAAGTATAACTACACCTATAGCCAGACTGTGTCACTGGGGCCTGGATACGGACAAAAGTATAACAACACCTATAGCTAGACTGTGTCACTGGGACCTGGATACGGACAAAAGTATGACTATAAATGTATAGTTAGACTGTGTCACTGGGGCCTGGATACGGACAAAAGTATGACTATAAATGTATAGTTAGACTGTGTCACTGGGGCCTGGATACGGATAAAAGTATAACTATACCTATAGCTAGACTATATCACTGGGACCTGGATACGGACAAAAGTATGACTATACCTATAGTTAGACTGTATCACTGGGGCCTGGATACGGATAAAAGTATGACTATACCTGCAGTTAGACTGTGTCACCGGGGCCTGGATACGGACAAAAGTATGACTATACCTACAGTTAGACTGTGTCACTGGGACCTGGATACAGACAAAAGTATGACTATACCTATAGTTAGACTGTGTCACTGGGACCTGGATACGGACAAAAGTATGACTATACCTATAGTTAGACCGTGTCACTGGGCCCTGGATACGGACAAAAGTATGACTATACCTATAGCCAGACGTGTGTCACTGGGGCCTGGATACGGACAAAAGTATGACTATACCTATAGCCAGACTGTGTCACTGGGGCCTGGATACGGATAAAAGTATGACTATACCTATAGTTAAACTGTATCACTGGGGCCTAGATACGGCCAAATCTATTACTATAACTATAGCCAGACTGTGTCACTGGGACCTGGATACGGACAAAAGTATGACTACACCTATAGCTAGACTGTGTCACTGGGGCCTGGATACGGACAAAAGTATAACTACACCTATAGTTAGACTGTATCACTGGGGCCTGGATACGGACAAAAGTATGACTATAACTATAGCTAGATTGTCACTGGGGTCTGGATACGGACAAAAGTATGACTATAACTATAGTTAGTCTGTGTCACTGGGGCCTGGATACGGACAAAAGTATGACTATAAATTTATAGTTAGACGGTGTCACTGGGACCTGGATACGGACAAAAGTATGACTATACCTATAGTTAGACTGTGTCACTGGGGCCTGGATACGGACACAAATATGACTACACCTATAGCCAGACTGTGTCACTGGGGCCTGGATACGGACACAAGTATAACTACACCTATAGCCAGACTGTGTCACTGGGGCCTGGATACGGACAAAAGTATGACTATACCTATATAGAGACTGTGTCACTGGGACCTGGATACGGAAAAAGTATGACTACACCTATAGCTAGACTGTGTGTCACTGGGACCTGGATACGAACAAAAATATAACTACACCTATAGCCAGACTGTGTCACTGGGACCTGGATACGGACAAAAATATAACTACATCTATAGCCAGACTGTGTCACTGGGGCCTGGATACGGACAAAAGTATGACTATACCTATATCTAGACTGTGTCACTGGGACCTGGATACGGACAAAAGTATGACTTCACCTATAGCTAGACTGTGTCACTGGGACCTGGATACGAACAAAAGTATAACGACATTTATAGTTAGAATGTGTCACAGGGGCCTGGATACGGACAAAAGTATGACTATAAATTTATAGTTAGACGGTGTCACCGGGGCCTGGATACGGACAAAAGTATGACAACACCTATAGTTAGACGTGTGTCACTGGGGCCTGGATACGGACAAAAGTATGACAACACCTATAGCTAGACTATATCACTGGGACCTGGATACGGACAAAAGTATGACTATACCTATAGTTAGACTGTGTCCCTGGGGCCTGGATATATACGGACAAAAGTATGACTATACATGTAGTTAGACTGTATCACTGGGGCCTGGATACGGATAAAAGTAAAACTATACCTAAAGCTAGACTATATCACTGGGGCCTAGATACGGAAAAAACTATGACTATAACTATAGCCAGACTGTGTCACTGGGGCCTGGATACGGACAAAAGTATAACTACACCTATAGTTAGACTGTGTCACTGGGGCCTGGATACGGACAAAAGTATAACAACACCTATAGCTAGACTGTGTCACTTGGACCTGGATACGGACAAAAGTATGACAACACCTATAGCTAGATTGTCACTGGGACCTGGATACGGACAAAAGTATAACTACACCTATAGCCAAACTGTGTCACTGGGGCCTGGATACGGACAAAAGAATAACTACACCTATAGTTAGACTGTATCACTGGGGCCTGGATACGGACAAAAGTATAACAACACCTATAGCTAGACTGTGTCACTGGGACCTGGATACGGACAAAAGTATGACTATAAATGTATAGTTAGACTGTGTCACTGGGGCCTGGATACGGACAAAAGTATAACAACACCTATAGTTAGACTGTATCACTGGGGCCTGGATACGGACAAAAGTATGACAACACCTATAGCTAGACTGTGTCACTGGGACCTGGATACGGACAAAAGTATGACTATAAATGTATAGTTAGACTGTGTCACTGGGGCCTGGATACGGACAAAAGTATGACTATACATGTATAGTTAGACTGTGTCACTGGGGCCTGGATACGGATAAAAGTATAACTATACCTATAGCTAGACTATATCACTGGGACCTGGATACGGACAAAAGTATGACTATACCTATAGTTAGACTGTATCACTGGGGCCTGGATACGGATAAAAGTATGACTATACCTGCAGTTAGACTGTGTCACCGGGGCCTGGATACGGACAAAAGTATGACTATACCTACAGTTAGACTGTGTCACTGGGACCTGGATACAGACAAAAGTATGACTATACCTATAGTTAGACTGTGTCACTGGGACCTGGATACGGACAAAAGTATGACTATACCTATAGTTAGACCGTGTCACTGGGCCCTGGATACGGACAAAAGTATGACTATACCTATAGCCAGACGTGTGTCACTGGGGCCTGGATACGGACAAAAGTATGACTATACCTATAGTTCGATTGTGTCACTGGGACCTGGATACGGACAAAAGTATGACTACACCTATAGCTAGACTGTATCACTGGGGCCTGGATACGGACAAAAGTATAACTACACCTATAGTTAGACTGTATCACTGGGGCCTGGATACGGACAAAAGTATGAGTATAACTATAGCTAGATTGTCACTGGGGCCTGGATACGGACAAAAGTATGACTATAACTATAGTTAGTCTGTGTTACTGGGGCCTGGATACGGACAAAAGTATGACTATAAATTTATTGTTAGACGGTGTCACTGGGACCTGGATACGGACAAAAGTATGACTATACCTATAGTTAGACTGTGTCACTGGGGCCTGGATACGGACAAAAGTATGACAACACCTATAGCTAGATTGTCACTGGGGCCTGGATACGGACAAACGTATGACTATACCTATAGCCAGACTGTGTCACTGGGACCTGGATACGGACAGAAGTATGACTATACCTATAGCCAGACTGTGTCACTGGGGCTTGATACGGACAAAAGTATGACTATAACTATAGTTAGACTGTGTCACTGGGGCATAGATACGATTATAAATATAGATATAACTACATCTATAGTTAGACTGTGTCCCTGAGGCCTGGTTACGGATAAAAGTATAATTAGTTAAATTGTGTCACTGGGGCATGGATAAGATTATAAAAGTAAATATAACTACTCCTATATTAAAATTTTACAGGTAATCTGTATCACGTGGATCAGAAATGCTTGTCACCAGAATGTATGTTTCGGCACGATCTTTCTCCCGGGTTAGAAATCGGGCCGGGGTGAGAAATCGTGTCGTAGCAATTGTGTATGACTTGAACCTGGATACGAACGTTAGTTAATCAGTTATAAAACTGAATCCCTTGGTCTAGGATACGGGCTATAGTATCTCTACTGTATCCCCGGTGGGCGGTACACTCAGACGTATAATGACAGCGTACTTGTGGAGACTTTTTTTGTTCATTTTCAATCAAATATCGCTGAAATCTGCAGAATTTATTTCCCTTTTTATCATGTGTGTGGCATATGTATGTCTTTTTTTGACTTTCGGCAATACTTATCTGTTGAAGGGAGCCACATCCTGGCATCAACATATGTTTTGTATCTCCTTGACATGTCTTACGTATAACGTTGTTCCAAAAAAAAACTTGTTCACATAGTCTGATATGTTTTGGCGTAATGATTTAAATGATCAGTAAAATCATTAACTAGTTCGTGTATCTGTTTGGGTGTAAATGTCCAATGAGTTTCGTTTAGGTGTGAGTGGACATGTGGAGTATATAAATATGAATACATGTCCACTGAATTTTGTCAAAGTGTGGATGGACATGTGTAGTATAGTCTGTTTCTTATAACTATGTATACATGTCCACTGAACGTTGTCTAAGTGTGGATGGACATGTGTAGTATAGTCTGTTTCTTATAACTATGTATACATGTCCACTGAATTTTGTCTAAGTGTGGATGGACATGTGTAGTATAGTCTGTTTCTTATAACTATGTATAAAGTCCACTGTGTTTTTTCTAAGTGTGGGTGGACATGATGTGTAGTATAGTCTGTTACCTATACACTGTAACTATGTATACATGTCCATTGAGTTTCGTCTAGGTGTGAATGGACATGTGTAGTATAGTCTGTTTCTTATAAATATGCGGGATCGAATTGACAATGTACGGTACAATAACTTGTTTTAAATGTTACAACATCTTAATCTGTGTCTAAGACAGCCCCGTTTTTGTTTTCCTTTGACTTAATTAGTTTAAAGTATTCAATTTCATCTCAATTTGAACAGCATCCATTCAGGGACTCAAAGTAACATGGCCTCTCCACGTCTAGCTACGTTTCCACTTTCAACAAGTAGTTTGTGCTGATAAAATAAAACCCCAAAAGCATGTTTTAATGTTTAAATGATATATAATATGGAGCGTTAAATGGAATATAAACCCAAATGTTATCTAATGACAAAATTATATATTTTAAATCTTAAGGTCTCTCGGTCCGTTGATTATCGTTCTTGGCAAAAACATGGCCGCTTTGACGGATATAGAATTTAATACCTATCGTGGGTAAGAAATTCACCGTACATACGCCGATGATCATGCAATTTGCAATCCGGCAAAGACACAAGCGTCTGCTTGAATCCATGTAAACGCTAGAAGGTTAAGTTGATTGCGTAATTATCGACTATATCAACCTGATCTTATGTAAACGTGTTGTGTAAACTATACAGTATGGTATAGGGGAGGTAATCAGTAACTCCAATGTATTTGAGTTATTCCCATTTATCAGAAATCTGTTTATGTTAAACATATATTTTGGAGTGAATACAATAACGTGGAACTAGTAACAGCCTTTTGTGTTTTTATCTACAACGATGTCATGATTTGATTTTCATAAGCGAGTTCCCCACTCGCCCTCATTCATCTATATAAGCCTAAGCTTAGTAATGTTATCACCAAGACAACTAGTCTAAACCTATATGTCCGCTTCAATTCTTTACAACTGCATCATTAAAATAAACACATTGCTTTATATTTATTCGATATCTAATGCAACATGTTCTGATGATATCACTATTCAATTAATGTCATAAATGCTAGTTATAAACTATTTTCTGTGTAATCTGATACCAGGCGAGTGGATACATTCAAATCAGGCTAAAGCAATCGATAAACCTAGTATCTCACTACTTTCAACGCATTATGTGATATGGGAAAATCTATACCTCCTACAATTAAGTCCAGTTGCAGTGAAAGGGGAGGCAATTGGAATTAAAAGAAACAATAATTCTGATTATTTTCCCCAAATTTTAAGTGAAATAATGTTTTTTGGTTCAATTTCCTCATGCTTTGTTAAATAAGGATTGTTTCTTCATAACATAACTTTAAAAAATAAGTTTTTCATCCACACAATGTTTTGATATTTGAAAAAGTTGATGAAAAACATACATATAATTGTTTGTTTTGTTGAATAAAAGTTATACGAAACGTAAAATATTTGCCTTCTTTTCTGTTTTATATGTATATATAAAGTTAGCATTGTAATACATCAAAAAGAAATATGTTAGTTGTTGATTTCGCTCTTCCTGGAGTTTTCCCTGAAAATATCAGTTTTTCACCCCAAAAAGATTTCTGCAGTTTTTCGGCCAATTACAACAAAAAGACTTGTTCTTTATACACTATTAAACATTTGAGTGAAATTTCATGAAATTCCTATGGATATTGACAAAGGAACCGAGTGACCTTAAAGGGACTATATGGATAAAAAACACTGTTCAAAAATATACTAAAAAGTCTTTAATACCACTTATTCAAAGCGACAGCCAGCATATCTAAAAATACGTAAAGTTTTTATTTTTAAATTTATGTATTAGTAACGACCCGTTGCTAATACAAAAATTAGCTGACGTCACGCACGCACTGTCGTGAATAAAAATAACGTGGTGAAGCCATGCGAAGCGAGTTTCGTTGTAAGACCATAAACGAGGCAATCCAGTGGGGAAACACTGAATGTATGGGCTTGTGGTTAAATATAGCTGGCATAGAGTATCATGCTGTTTTCTCATATATATCAATCTAATATAGACTATCGATATGAAGAAATTAAAACGTTTTTATTTTAAGGTACTTTGTTACATCCCGAAGTTAAACTTAAAAGGTAGATAAATATGCACTTGCCCATCCAATAAATTATTAATATCTCGTTTTGGCCTCTCCTAGCTACACTGCTCGCCTGAAAAGGCGATAACTGTCTATATAAGCACTGAATCTAGCTTATTTAAAGTTAGAATAATATTATTCATTAACAAGATGTGCGTAAGAAAAGAAACAAGATGTAAAATATGTAAGAAAGGGAAAACTATGGGTAGATCCTGTCACACGTGTCTTTGTTTGCAAACACCTCGGTTTTCATTTCTTTGCTGCGACGGGGCGGGACATAATTTACCGTGACAGACCATGTGACCAATTCGACCAAACAGCAGCTGAGAAACTGAAACTCGAAATTTCTCGTATAAAGTGTAAAAAGGTTTTATCGAATTATGTTGGGTGAGACGCATACAATTATTTAATTTCAGTTTGCTAGGAAACAGAAAAACCAATATGACAATTTTTGACTTTTAACGCTGTAACTTATGTTGCTAGGTGACGGGGAGGGATCAATCTGCGCGGATATCAGTCGGCAGCTAGATGACGCAATCAACGGGACAGCGCCCCTCCCGGGATTACCAGTGGCAAATATATCGGGGAAACAGACGGACCGTCCCTCTGTCCCCTCGATCACACCTCGCTCAGCCACGCCCAGTGATGACCTCAAACAGATTTCAGCAGATAAACAGTTCATAGGCAGACTCCAGGCTGACGTGAACTCCCTTTCTGAAGTCAACTCTGAGCAATCTAAGGTAGATAACTCATATAATGTTGGTTGGTTGGTTAATTGTTTGTACGTCCTATTAACAGCTATGATCTTTTAAGGGCGATCTTCCGGTGTATGCGATGTTTGTGTGTGTGTGTTAAGAGCGGGTGTATTTGGGAGGTTGCGGTATGTTCGTATACGTCTTCTTGCCATAGTCCGGATCTTTTGCGGATTTTTAAAAAGTGCTATCACACTGAAGTATACTGCCGAAGGCCCCCAGCAGAACACCCCACCCAGTCACATTATTCTGACAAAGGGCGAACAAGTCGTTCTACTCCCATAATGCTGAGCGTCAAACCGGTAGTAGTAACTACCATTGATAGGGGACTCTGGTATATCTCGGTCTGGGGACAGAACCCATAGCCTTCCTCACAGGGAGTAGTAACTACCATTGTTAGAGACTCTGGTATATCTCGGTCTGGGGACAGAACCCATAGCCTTCCTCACAGGGAATAGTAACTACCATTGTTAAAGACTCTGGTATATCTCGGTCTGGGGACAGAACCAATAGCCTTCCTCACAGGGAGTAGTAACTGCCATTGTTAGAGACTCTGGTATATCTCGGTCTGGGGACAGAACCAAAAGCCTTCCTCACAGGGGCGAACGCTAAAATAAAGGCAAAAAGTAAGGTAGTGTCAAGGGAGACATTAGGAAGTAGAAATTGGAAAGAATCGAAAAGATACGATCTCAAGTTTAGTCGCCTTCTACGATCATGCAATGAGGGCAGCAGGTACAATCGTAAGCCCTACCGGTAGTGCTGTTCGGTAAATGACAGGGGTAACATATGTATGGTTAAGTGAAGTATCGTGCAAATTTTCTTCAAAGAGATGGTTATCAAAATTTTTTTGGGTTCCGATTCCAAAAGAAAGGCTAGAATCATGCAGTTTGAAAAAAAACCCTTATAAACAGTAAACATAGGCATAATATGCCCCAAGCACTTGAACATTTGAATGGTCCCCGTGATTCATTAGAGGTACATGAACATGTTAAGGTTAGCATCAGAAGGAGAAGGATATTTAAGTGACATTTTAAGAAAACGAAAATGCGTGTTGCGTGTTTGCAATTTAAGTTGGTTCAGATTACCCTTATATTGTCAGATAACCTGTTGATATTATAGATATATAACGATTCTTGTATACACTTTTTACATTCTTAACAATGACAAAATGAGACAACTCTTACGTATACATGTCAAATTGCGATCAATCGGGAAAGAGTTGTGTCCCTTATTTAAATGAAGCTTTTGAAAACAAATCCGACGCTTAAAGTTACCATTCTTTCATACATTACCATACATGACTTTGTGTGTATGATGTTAATACACTTGTACTTTTGTTCGTGAAACTCATACATAAATACAAGTAAAAATCCATTAATGGTGTTTCTCTGTCTAGGAAATAGAGAGGTTGCGATGCGATCTGATGACTTGCCGAAAACACATGATGACGTCACAGTTCCAGTTAGAGGCCGTGGAGATAGAGTGCGGACGATTGTTATCGATGGAAGACCAGTTGATTTCTGTCATCACTCTGCTAAAGCGTGCTAGGGAACAGGTATGTTGTCTTATTAAGGGCATGCACGTGTGTTGTGTGAGAATCAATCTGATTAAAATCATACCTTGATCTACGCTCCGTTCCGTAAACTTCTCTCTACTGCGTCAAGATCAGAGGACATTCCATAGAGGGTCACGTTCAGATGACCTTTTGCATTAGCCAATCAAATTACTACTTTCAGAATCTGAAATGTGGATTTTTGAGGGGACAAAGCTTGCATAATGGCATATGTACGTTAAGTCATTTCGCCACCAAAATGTTCATGTGAAAACATGTGACGAAATAACTTGCTGCAAGATGACAAGTCATTGGAAAATTAGTTTAGTGTTATAAGTAGAGAGGCGACAAAGGTAATCTGAACGGTACAGGAAGAGTTGTGACGGTAGAGAAATGTTTGTGACATAGAGGAAGAGTTGTGACGAAAGAAGAATGTTTGTGACGGTAGAGGAAGGTTTGTAACGGTAAAGGAACTATATACGTTTGATTGCATCATAAAATCGGGAAATATGTTTGTGAGAACTTTATGTCGAATCGTTTCCTTTTTATACGGTTTTTTGTATTTCGTTGACAGCACGTGCATCGCCAGTTGTTAGGGGACATCATGATGGGAGCTATAGCGGCGGCAGTGGCCCTGGAGGACGACGCATCCCCCGGTACGTACGGAAACCGCATTTATTCGTTATAACTTATATTATCACTGGATCTGAAACAGAGTTTCAATGGTAACATTAACTGCGTTTTAGGCTTCTTCCTCGTTAGAAATAGGAGCAAAGCTCTCCGGATCTAATGTACCTTACAAATATAAGACATCATCTGAGACCAAAAACGGGCATAAGGTGCCAAATGTTTTTATAAAGACAGAAATGAACGATCACAAATTCTGAACCAGGCGGCAATAAAAGTGAGTAATTATTGTACATTTCGCAATGATCTCAATATGGTTGTCCCTTTTAATTCCAGGATTGTGCGCCGAGTCGTTCCTACGAGAGCTGCAAGAACAACTCTCTCTTCATCCCGTCCTCATGACTGTGGATCTCCTAGAGGGCGCTGTCGCGTCACGCATCACCCTCTCCAATGTAGAGAAAGTCTCGCGACAGAACAAGAGTTTGTTGGAGGATTTGAAGTTCATCGATGATGAAGACTGTGGACAGCTGAGCGACAATGATTCTTTTCATAGCCTCGGCAAACACCTTAACGATCATGACGATAAAGCGCATAATGATTCTGAGTGATTCAGTGCCAGCTGCCATGATGATGACGTCACATTATATACCTCAGTTACAATGGCAGTCTATATATCACAAGTTGATGAACTACAAAATCTTAAATGTTCATTCCCTTTTATACGTTATCTCGAGCTTTCTACCTCTGTAAGAACGAGTGTTTATTTATAAGTTGTGTAGTACATGTAATTGTTTCTTTTTCAAATCTAGATAGCTTAAAAGCTGGGGTAGTCTATTCTGTATATTATTTAAAAACTCGAGTGATTATTCAAATGCACCTTTTATTGTTTTTATAGGTATTTGTTATTTACAAGCCGTGTAGATTGCTTTATAAGTTATATAGTGTAGTTTACCTCGGTACTGTTTGACTAAGCTTCGTAACTTATGAATTTTCGTAACTTTTGCGCAAGTCAGATTTGCGAATTACTAAGCGTTTCACAAAAACATCGTAACTTACGAACGTTCGTAAGTTACGCAAAAAAATTTACAATTTAACTTAACGCCATCTCCACTCTGACGTAGGTTACGATAAAAAATGGCGGCCTGCCTTTTTGTTGAATATCATGCGAGGAAGGCGATGAGACAGGACACAAATCTTTGACGTCCTTGACGATATTGACACTTTTACCAGGTATAGGATGAATAGGGCGAGTATTGTCGAGTTGGCAGACGAGTTGGGGCCACTGATTGAGCCCTAGACTTCTAGGTCTCATTCAATTCCTTCACATCTGCAGGTTCTTGTAGCATTAAGGTATTTTGCAAAGGGAGGCTTCTTATCTGAGATTGGAGACAACCACGGAATCAGCCGGTCCTCTGTTAGCCTCATCGTGACTTCTGTACAATACCTGTCTGTGATACTAAATGCATGTCTGATACTACATTGTAAATCATAGTATTTCGACACGTACAATAACTATGTTTATGAATATCATATGTACCTAAATCTGTATGTCAGAAAGAAAGTATAAAACTGTTTAATCACATGCACTAGCCTCGTCTGTCAAACAAATGTGTTTGACCGACGAGTCTAGTGCCTGTGATCTAAATAACTACAAAAGTTACGAACGCCTTTGTGAAATGGACTTAAGAAATTCGTAAGTTATGCGTAACTCTTTCGTAAATATTTACGAACGTTCGTAAGTTACGAAGCTTAGTGAAACGGTACCCTGCAACGGGAATTATTTATTATTCTGTGATTGACAGACTGTACATTTCACTTATCAATGATGATAACACAGACAACAAACAATTTACAAACAAAATGTTAATTAAGAAAAGAAAAGCTACTTTACCTAAATGGAAATACAAAATACAATAAACAAAACATTGGTTATATATATATATACTCCAAACCAAATATTACGTAATTAGTAAATACCGTATGTATGTAACAAAATTGCTGGCAGGAGACCACAAGATCATGAAACAATCATAAGTCTAAATTCGTCTGAAATTTGACTTAACCAATCAGGATTAACGTTACAAAAAGTAACGTCATACGTGATTGGCTAAGTACAAACTTCAGCCTAAGATTGTTTCATGATCTCGGGGCCTGTTATACCTTACATACCAACATTATCCTATATCCTGGACACCGGGTGTATAAACTTATACTCAAACTAGTCTTTATATACCCGAAGACCAGATATATTACATAATATTTACCTATCTTAGCCTATGATATATACGAATATACCTGCAAACAAAGTGTAACGAAATAGAATGGGATGTATCAAAGAATAATATCTGAATTATTTTATCTTATTTACGTGTACAAAATTGTAGTACTTAAAAACATATACACATAATATTGTAATGTCTTAGGACTATTTTATGTACACATAATGTTTGGTGAAATATACGTGTTAAATCTTATTTTCATTACTTTTATCACATCTTTATTTTGAGTACAATCTTATTTTACACTTACTTTATTTGCAACAGGATATTTACGTTTTGTAAATTTCAACATTGTTTTTGGAACAGTTGTATTCTGAGTGTAACATTATTTTGAGTGCAATATTAATTTTAGTACAATTTGACAGTTTTGTTGACGGAATATATATACAAATGATATACCACAATATTTTCAAATATTTATATCATATTTATACATTGAAATTGTATGTAACAGCTGTACATTTTAGAACTTTCTTTATCAATGTACAATATACAAATGTACGTGTATATTATTTATTATTAACCATATAAACACAACAGTTTATGGAATTTACCTGTTCTGTTACCTGGAATCTAAACCTGTTCTTAACTGTCTTATGACCACTGTAACACAGTTTACTGTATATTGTAGTATTAACATAATCCCAATTAAATAGATGTGAATTTACTTAGTATTTCGACAAGAGGGTTCCATATTTTTTCATTCCGTAATATGTATCGACCAATTATACCAAATCGTGCGTGTTTGCGATTCTCATCGCACAAATGAACGCACGATCTTTAGCACCAAGTTGTGTGAACCAATGGCAAAAGATGTATTAACGGTGTGTGCACGACGTATACACGATGTACAAACGCAGTTTTTGGTGCGTTGTGCGTTACCACAGCTGTAATGCAATGGACACATTTAACGATATATACATGTATTTATCGTACACGCAAGAAAATAAAATTAAGTCTTCCTGTGCAGAAGTCGATATTTTCAAAATGGTCACATGTATTTGAACTAATCCTGGAAGTTGGGATGAGAGAAGAATACTCTTTCGTGATCGAAGGTGTACGGAAAGAAATTTCTATCCTCGAGATTTTCATATTTAGCAATATGAAAATACACCTAGGTTTTGCTAAATATGAATATCCTGATGATGGAATTTCACTATCGTATACCCCTGATAATGAGAAAGGCTCAAAATACTATATGTACAAAGAGGCTTTAAGATGTTGGTCACATACGTGTTTTATGTTATGTAAACATGCACACGTGAAAAATACATGTACTACATTTAAATCATAAAGACTCTTTAAGCATGTTGCAGATGAAAAATGTGTGATAATTGCAGGAACCTCAGTGTATTTTATTTATTTGTGTACACAACTCTGTACCTCGTTAGGGTTACACATTAAACCTGTACCAGACAACAACTGGTGTTTGTTGTACATGTAACGTGCACCATAGAGTATGTTCGTTGCCAACTGCAGGCATACTACCGTATACGCAGTAAAATGGGGTACAATCCTAATGTGTCCACATGAGATGGAGACATTTATTTTTACATTTATTTCATTTGTTATAATGTGATGACTGCCATTATTTTAGATAAATGGTTGTGTATTTGAAAATTTTAGTCAAGCCACACTAACAGCATCGACTCAGCACTCACATATTTGACTCCCTATAGTCATACACTATGCATCATATTAAAATTACCCAATGCCATATACAATTTGTATTTACTGGGTGCTGGGTAAAAAGGTGATCCTATTGATGGGCTATCAATACACTTGTACGGTGAATGTTGAGTTCTCTAGGCACTTCTGTGAAATATAAATATGCCAAACTATATTCTTTCGTCAATGTAAAATAGTTATAACATTTGAGCTTTACAATCCATGATCATTTGGCATTGGCCATTAAAACACATGCAAAACGCCATGGAAAGCATTGTTTGGAGATTGATAGAGTTGATCACAAAGTGCAGGAGACAGTGTCTTGTTATTACAAGCTGTAATAGTCAACCTTCAATGATTAACAACTCCATAGGAGTCCATTTGTGGAATAACATAGGAATAATGTCATGTATCTGGTATTTTCAAAATATGTGAATCAGCTAAGGCAGTATAATACAGCAATTATAATTGGCAGCATGGTCTTGTCTTTTAAGATTTTACACACGAAGAGGAATCTGTATCATCAGAGTGTATGGTTGGTGTTTTCTGTTTTCCTGTCTGCCTCACTTTACCGTAACTTTCTTCTCTGTGATGAATGGGTACACTCAGACAGACTATAAGTAAAACAGAAATATTGCAAAGTTCATGTTTCTCTTACATGTTGATATACATTCAAAATATTAATAGATATAAATTTAACCAGTAGGCCTATAAGGGGCCAATATAATTTACTTTCTAAATAAAGTATTACGTTTACATTGTAGATATCAAATTAATAACTTCCCCAAGCAATGCACTCTCTATAACGAAAAAACTGGATGTCGTCATATAATTTCAACATGAACGTTTTCGTATTTGATTAATATTTTTCAATCAATCATGTAGCTTCCTTATACTGCTTATGTAGTGCACCAAAACCCATTCAATATGACATTCAGAGATCACTCAAAATTCTGAACAATTTAGCACCGCATTAACCAAATCGAATACACTTAACGCAGTTCCTGGGGAAAAAACACCGACCAAAGGCCAGTACCTTGCGACTGCCCCTAAAAAACGTATCTGTTAGGTCACGCGACCAAGAGGTAGAAGGCTTGTGGTAGTAAAATGTCAGACATCTTAACTTTTCTAGTTGAAAAGAACATTTACAATCTGGAGATAGGACACAATCTGCAATCAATGTACAAAAGCTGTGACGAAGACTAGTATGTTTTTCTCACAACCAGTTTCCATTATAAGAGACATTTATCTATTTGCGAATGAAAGCAAAGGTAATGATTAAAAGAAGCATCTGCTTACTTTGACCAGTGTTCTATGGCTAAAATATTATTTATATTGTGTTCAATTTCCGTTCTGTTATCCGCTGAATATGCAGGAGAAGTATCGTTAATTCAGACACCAATGTTTACAAATATACCATTAATAAGTACCAAGAAATGAAATCATCCTAGATCAGCACCTTATTAGAACACTAGCCTTTATATAACTTTTATATGGTTACGTTTCCCCTCCAATTTATTCTATTTCATTCACTTATACATGTAGTACTATTTTCCCAATTATAACCTTACCTTTAAGCGCTTTAGCCGTCAAACTTTTAAGCAAACCATAATATCAAACTCTATCAAAGGCGTTTGATAAATGTAAAATGCCAAACATGCTTACTTTTTATTTTCATATACTACAAACATGATTATAATGCTGCAAGCTTGAATGTGTTTCTGTAATCACTGGGAAAATAACTGATTTAGAAATCTGACAAATTACTGTCTCGGACAGGCAAAAGGACGGGTTTATGTCTACATGTAAATCTTTCCTTTGTTCATATTTTGCCGCTGGTTTAATCGATTTTGAGTTTGGATTGTGATTTTGTTAACGCTTCGGTATTCTCTTATTTATTTTTATGCAAGTCAAACGATCAGTATCCTGGTGTGAGAAGTACGATCGAGTTATACGTGTAGTCAAGTGATACCAATATTGTATTTGACACTTGCCACATTATCTTAGATGGTCCAAGTATAAGAGAGAAAATTATTACATCTTTATAATTCTAAAACAGATTGTTACATGCAAACCTTGCATAACAATATCAGGTCAACTGGTTCAGACCTTTATGCTGTCACATTTTGAACAAAATGGAGGCTCGTCCGGGATACCAATGATTGTCTGTAATTGTTCGATGTGATTTGATAGAGGATCAAATCACTTTTAGGAGGGGGGTGTTGCGTTGAGACGCGACCTATAGCATTATCAGGTAATTTCAAACAAGGTTAACTGGTTCGGACTTTTTGGCCTGGTGGTAACGTCCTGGCTCCATACCTAGAGGTCTCGGGTTCGCGCTCCGCACGTCTCACTAGTTTCATTACTGCTTCTTGTAAAATATTGTTCATTTCCCAGGTCGGAATGTTTGTATTAAAAGTAGCCCAAGTCTGGGTGTATGCATGTACGAAATGCACTAATTTTCACAATGTAAATTTCTTAAATATAATTACAGCCCCTGGTTCCCGATTAAACGTTGCGTGGTGACGGATCTGTTTGATTTTTATGCTTACGTTGGTTCTATATCATGCCGTCACGTTTCGTAAGAAGATTTATTGGATATAAACCCACATCAAGGATTTCTCTCCGCTCTTTACGGATACGTATTCGGATTCGCGCTTAATCTCTATTAGTAGGCACTGTGTTAACATATCTGTGACTTATTTGTTACTGATATATATTTACATTTGCTCCTCATCCTTCGATTTGTTTGAAATACAAAGACTATACAGCAAAATAAAAATAAGGAAAGACTTTTGGCACGTAACTGTAAGTGATTATTATTAGATCCCACGAGAAATTGTGTTCTTGTGTAGGTATACTACAGCCTAACCAAAAGCATATATTATTGAAAGCTCGCACACACAGGGGCCCAGAAGGGAAAGTTGTTAACCTGAAAACACGCATGCTCCGAGGGGTCAAAATGGTCAGAGATGTTTGTAAACATTTGTCTCATTTGCAGGAGTTGGACGATAAAGGATTTCTTTCTTATTAATTGAAAAACGCAGGGAAAACATCACGTTTTGCCAAAATATCGGTATGAATACAATGTAGTTCACTAGGTTTACCAATCTACAATTTCATAAAATATTTGGTAATATTATAAAAAAGTAAACAAACTTCGCTTAATTGCCCCTTTAAATACATATGCATACATACATTTTTGTTGATATATACACCAGCCTACATTAGCCGTTTAAAATAAAGATTGCGGTCAATTTTCGATTTGCCAAAACACGTCTTTTGCACAATTTCTTGAATTTCATTATCCTTTCATATTGTACACTTGTATCATCAACTTCACTGGGGTGAGAGGTATGTATATACATATATGGGGAATACGAATTTTCCTTTTTGTCCGTTACACTTTATTAGAATTTTTTGCGATAGGCGATGGAAAGAAATGGCATTTATAAATAAAAACCTACACTGTCTTTCAATATAATATGAAACAAAGTAAGTCTACGTTGAATGGTTGTTTTTGATATTTCCACACCATACTCATTCAACAACCAGAAATACACTGTTTTGACTTATATTTAGCATGTATCAGCTGTGAGAAAATGGTATATACATAAGGATTGTACCTCATTTTGACTGCGTATACGGTAGTATGCCCGCAGTTGGCAACGAACATATTCTATGGTGCGCGTTAGCGCTCCATAGTGAATATGTTCGTTGCCAACTGCGGGCATACTACCGTATACGCAGTCAAAATGAGGTAGAATCCTTATATTTACACCATTATTAATTTTCAAGTGCAATACGAAGAAAAAAACATTCGAAGCGGGTTGCTAAGATGGTAACTACGATGGCCGTGGTTTCTAAGATAATATAGTCCCATTGGATTTCATCAATATATTGGTAGATTTAGAAAATACACTGTGAACAACACTATATTTCTTCATAACATCGTAGGTAAATTTATTATTAAATAATATTTCTATTTAGTCGAATTTATTTCTTTATTTATAACGGTCGTTATGTACACGCATTGACAGAGTGACCTGGTTGTTACGCGGTCCGACGTCAGACGTTACAACTGCAGGGCGCCGCCATGTTTGCGTTACCGTCAAATAATTTCGAATGCGCATCATTAGGAATCAGAAGTTTGCTAGAAACTATTTATTGTTTAATCAAAAGAAATTGATTCCAGATATGTTCCATGTTTCAAAATCTTGTAGGAACCAAACAATGGCCGACAGCGAATACTTATTTTTTCTGAAGCGTGAACGACGCCATATTTGAACAAATATCAATCCGCCGAGCCTTTTTTTCACTGCGTATACGGTAATATATTCGCAGTCAGAGTTTACTTAGCACAAGAAGGGAGAGGTGTAAATATATGTACATGAACCTTAACCCCTATTGCGGGCAAAAATCAACGTTACTTGATCAGTTGTTGGTATGTACACTTGTACAATCATGGCTAGCGATGGACCTTGCTTTAGACATGCAGTTTGCCAAGGTGTTTGTTATTTTTAGCAAATATGCGAAAAAATGCATGTCACAGGGCGGGCGGGAAAGTCAGCTCATATATCTTAACCGGGTATATGTTGCACGAAACAACTATGTCGTTATACTCTTAAGTGTCGGTATCACACCATTGGGAAATTTGTTGGCTGGAAATGGCTCTACCATAGCTGTATTTAGCTACTATATATAACACAATGTATGCAGCAATACTAAAGCAGTATCAATTTTTAAGAATATGAGATAGCAGTGACTAGCGATCCTCCTGATAACGTAAGAGGCCATTCCCCGACAGCCTGACGACCGACTGTTAGATAAAAGTAAACGTCGGTCGGCCACAGGGACACGTTACAATAGTAATGTATGTACAGTGTATAAAATATATGGGGGGTCGATATAAACATAACACAAGGGCCGAAGCTCCGAATCTGGAATTTCAAGGGCGCCAATTTCAAATATAAATTAACAACACTTACTTTCAGGTTATTGTTTTCACACAAACAATTCTTAATTGTCCATCTGTTCTCATACTCTCCATTTTTAAGCACTTTGTCGAAAGTGTTTAATGTTCCCTCCAAAAAAGTAATACTTTCGACCGGATGTTGCGCAACACTGTGTCAGGTCCGCACTGATTTATAAGTACAATCACGTATCACTGCATTTATAATATAAAATTCTACTTATAAATGTCTCTCCTAATCATGAAATATGTTTGGTCATTTTCAGTTCGCGCATAAAGCAATAAACTAACGATTACCCACCAAGACACATATTTGTTTCAAATATTCCGCCAAAACATTATTCAGTGCGGAGATGAGTCTTTATGTGTATATCGGGAGTTTTCTTACCTTTGGTTGCTATTGTCCACTGCCTTCCGAAAGGTGTTGCGCAACATCCGGTCGATAGCATTACTTTTTTGGAGGGAACATTAAAAACTTTCGACAAAGTGCTTAAAAATGGAGAGTATGAGAACAGATGGACAATTAAGAATTGTTTGTGTGAAAACAATAACTTATCACGAAACGATAGCAGCTATTCCCATGAAAAAAGACTGAAAGTAAGTGTTGTTAATTTATATTTGAAATTGGATCCCTTGAAATTCCAGATTCGGAGCTTCGTCCCTTGTGTTATGTTTATATCGACCCCCGTATATTTTATACTTACATTACTATTGTAACGTGTCCCTGTGGTCCGGCCAAGGACGTCGTGTACACCATACACGAATTAGATAGGCCTTGTGTTGACTCAACAAGAAAACGTGTACGGAGTATTACCGGGATCGTTTCGTCCTAGGTGGACCGGTTACCTTGATCTTGGTGTCTATTTCTGCAAAAGGGCCATGCATATAGGTCATTTGCTGAAATTTGTTTTCGAACCCTCGACAGAACAATCTATAGATAAAGAGAGGTAACTGCGGCAGACCTAGTGTGTAAGTAAGGCAGGCAGGTGTATCGAGAGATTACAACTATCGGACCGGTGAGTACGTAAGGTCAAACGACCGTACCACGTACTGTCCACACAGTTACTAAAGCGGATCAAGTACAGCCATGCCCACTAAAGGTAAGTCCACTGCTACACCATTAACTAGAAACCTAGGAGTATTCCTAAGCATGCACCAACTGTATCGATCGGCATGCGCCACGTTTCACCGATATTTTGTTGTGTGTGTGTGCGCATGAATATGATTTGGGAAGTAGAACAGCACCATGCAAAACGACAGTCGTAGCTCCGAGTGAAATACAACGGCATGAAAACATGAGCCTGGATATATGCGATACACTGGCCAGATTTTTACGTGTTGCCCATGTACATGTGTCGCATTGACAGTGAAAGCTGTGATGTTGACACAGGATTAATCGCTGTAGGCGGGGTGTTTGTACATACAAAATGTAGCTGTAGGTAGCTCTAGATCTGGCGAGGTCGGCAATGAGGACAGTGGATATGTAAGCTACGTTGCAGGTTTCTAAATAGACCGGTAATTTGTCCTCAGATGTGTAATCTAAGTTGCAGGGTTCTAAATAGGCCGGTAATTTGTCCTCAGATGTGTAATCTAAGTTGCAGGGTTCTAAATAAGCCGGTAATTTGTCCACAGATGTGTAATCTAAGTTGCAGGGTTCTAAATAGGCCGGTAATTTGTCCATAGATGTGTAATCAAAGTTGCAGGGTTCTAAAAAGGCCGATAATTTGTCCTCATATGTGTAATCTAAGTTGCAGGGTTATAAAAAGGCCGATAATTTGTCCTCATATGTGTAATCTAAGTTGCAGGGTTCTAAATAGGCCGGTAGTTATTTGACGACACGGTTTGATAACCATCTTCCATGTGATCGGTTTTAGTTTTCCACACGGATACACACAGAATCCTTTAACGGTTCGTTAATCCTGTCACAACAACAACATTACTAGTTATGTACAGAGTACTTAACGCATTTACATGTGCTACATACATGTATATACTTGGCGTTTAAATTGCCGGATTTCCTTGTTGGAGTTACTTCCCTTATGTCATAACAATATTCTGTCGGAAGGTTTGACAGAGCGGTTGGCGGCTGGCGAGTCTCTGGTGGTGGCGGAAGGATACCTGTATGAGTTTGAGCGTCGAGGTTATCTCAAGGCCGGGGCATTTGTACCGGAAGTGGTCCTAGAACATCCGGAACAACTACGTCTACTCTCAGAAGAATTCGTCCACGCTGGCAGTGACACCGTAGTGGCCTATACGGTAGATAATATATACTTATTATAGCACTTACAGTCGTCATTAAGCATTGCCAATGGTTCTAATAATGAGTTTTATTTAAATAAACTTAGGGCAAAAATGACATCATATTGGCTTGATCATCCCCGGTCCGCTTTGTTCTTAACGTTCTTAATTGCAAGATTGTAAGAGGCGACTAAATCGAAGATCTATTCTAAACATTTTATTTCTTCCTATTGTCTCCCTGTCACTACGTCACTTTTGGCCTTTAGTTGAGCGGTCGCCCCTGTGAGGACGGCTTCATGTTCTGTCTCCTGACCGAGAAATATCATAGTCTGTAACAATGGTAGTTATACAGAATGTAGCTCCCTGCTCGACGCTCAGCATTATGGGAGTGGAGTGACTGGTTCACCCGTTGTCAGTATAATGTGACCGGGTGGGGTTTCTGTTAGGGGCCTTCGGCAGTATACTTCAGTGTGGTAGCACTTTAAATCAACAAAAGATTTGGACTATCACAAGGAGGCTTCTACACGACCATACCGCAGTCTCCCAAAATACACACGTAGTCCACAAACACATCGCATACACCAGGAGGCCGTCCTTGAATGACCCTAGCTACTAATAACTAAATAGCACGTAAAACCAATAAAACCAGACCAAATCGTTACTTAATATAAATTGAGATACATGTACAATGTACATATATATGCATTACGGTTCTCACAACTACACTACATTGTATACTTCGATTTATATAACGCACGTGACGTCAGCGTTGGAGTACGTTTTCTTTTAAACCAGTTAAAAAAAAAATATGATTGATCGTCTTATTCTGTTCAGCTTTTTTCTTTTTTTAGATAGGTCTAACGTCAAGACAATGGTCTTGTAAGCCAGGATATAATCAGTGTGTAAATAGTATTCCACTTGCAGTTCATACTTGTATGAAGCCATGAAGATTGGAATAATCCAAAAAAATTTTTTCCAATTTTGGCATATATTTTCTGGTTTTTTTTTCATTGCCATCAAACGTGATTACGGAATGCTAGTATATATGTTTTTGTAACACTGA
Source organism: Mimachlamys varia (assembly GCA_947623455.1). Classification (NCBI taxonomy): domain Eukaryota; kingdom Metazoa; phylum Mollusca; class Bivalvia; order Pectinida; family Pectinidae; genus Mimachlamys; species Mimachlamys varia. The sequence goes on from OX392534.1 coordinate 7,843,790, forward strand.
TTTCACAAAATCGACATTTTTCGATGTGTATATGTAAATTCTAATGACTATGAACTTGAAGCGACCCTCCCGTGTTTTGTGTCAACAAGAACGTCTTTAAACAAATGTTGTTTTCGGAAATAAATTGTAATGATCTTAAACGCCCTTAAAGAACAAATATAACACGTATGATAAAGTCAGATCTGCTATACTCTTTAAACAGTACTACGGTCACCGAGAGAAGCTGCGTGCGATAGGCCGGGAGGATGACCTCGAGAAATTACAGAGGACGGCCCTACAAATCGCCCGGGAGGTGGCGGACAAAACAGGGACTATGATGGCAGGAGACATCTGCAATACAACGGTGTACAACAAAGATGACCCAGAGACACACCGTGAGGTCACGGCCATGTTCAAAGTACGTCATTTCCGGTTAACGATATTTTCTTAATTTTGGTTATGTTGCGGTATAATGTGAATTTTAAAAGAAAGGTTTTCAGTCAAGTTAACTTAGAAATATGTTTGATTCGGTTTTTTTTGTCTGTTTGGTTTGTAACAAAGTAATTTAAACAATATGAGTTCTCAAAAAAAGTTGTATTCTTTTGTTTACTTTATGTTCACATTTAAAAAACGCAATGATTTTTATAAAAACCTTTAATTAATGGTTAAAATATTCATCGAAGGGTAGACAGTTAATCCTCAGTGGATCTATACAACATACAACATGTGTTTCCCTATATATAGGAACAGGTAGAATGGGCGATGGAGTACAACGTGGATTACATCATTGGAGAAACGTTTAACGACTTTGGAGAAGCTCTCCTCGCCCTGGAGGCCATCAAGACATACGGCAAAGGTACTAGACAAGGAACGGTTTTAGACAGGTATTCTAGATAATCCAAGGGCAGCATGATATATAGCTGAAAGGTAGGTTAGTCATGGAGCAGACGATGAGTAAACTAAATCAAGATATCCGACAATTTGAATATGCTTGGAAATCGATTAAACCAGGGGCAAAATAGCAACAAAGGAAAAATTTACATGGAGACCCTTGTAAAAGTACAAGAGAATAAGACCAGTTGTTCCGGAATAATAAACGACAAATGCGATCAAAGGTAGGAATGACAAAAATTAAGGACATGCATCCCTGCTCACACTTCTTTTCGTTACCATTTTGTCTTATCTTCATTAAATTGTCCCTAACACGTTACATTTACCTCCAGGTGTACCCCTGTCATCACCTTTACATTTATCCCCAGGGGTACCCGCTGTCATCACCTTTACATTTACCTCCAGGGGTACCCCTGTCATCACCTTTCCATTTATCCCCAGGGGTACCCGCTGTCATCACCTTTACATTTATCCCCAGGGGTACCCGCTGTCATCACCTTTAAATTTATCCCCAGGGGTACCCACTGTCATCACCTTTACATTTACCTCCAGGTGTACCCCTGTCATCACCTTTACATTTATCCCCAGGGGTACCCGCTGTCATCACCTTTACATTTACCTCCAGGTATACCCCTGTCATCACCTTTACATTTATCCCCAGGTGTACCCCTGTCATCACCTTTACATTTATCCCCAGGGGTACCCGCTGACATCACCTTTACATTTACCTCCAGGTGTACCCCTGTCATCACCTTTACATTTACCTCCAGGTGTACCCCTGTCATCACCTTTACATTTATCCCCAGGTGTACCCCTGTCATGACCTTTACATTTATCCCCAGGGGTACCCGCTGACATCACCTTTACATTTACCTCCAGGTGTACCCCTGTCATCACCTTTACATTTATCCCCAGGGGTACCCGCTGTCATCACCTTTACATTTATCCCCAGGGGTACCCGCTGTCATCACCTTTATATTTATCCCTTAGGGGTACCCGCTGTCATCACCTTTACATTTATCCACAGGGGTACCCACTGTCATCACCTTTATATTTATCCCTTAGGGGTACCCGCTGTCATCACCTTTATATTTATCCCCAGGGGTACCCGCTGTCATCACCTTTACATTTACCTCCAGGTGTACCCCCTGTCATCACCTTTACATTTATCCCCAGGGGTACCAGCTGTCATCACCTTTGCCCCGTCCAGTGCCTATCGTACATTTGATGGTTACCTCTATGGAGACGCGTGCCGGAAGTTGGAAGAGGCTGGCGCAGCCGTAGTTGGTGTCAATTGTAACAGAGGACCAAAGAGCATGCTCCCAATCGTTCGTGACATCATCAAATGCTGCAAAGTAAGTACAGTTATAGAGTGATAATGGTGTTAGACAATATTATTTGTGGAACAGGCGGGAGAGGTAGAGGTATACAATAGTATTGGTTGAACAGGCGGGAGAGGTAGAGTTATGCAAGAGTATTGGTTGAACAGGCGTGAGAGGTAGAGGTATACAAGAGTATTGGATGAACAGGCGGGAGAGGTAGAGGTATACAAGAGTATTGGTTGAACAGGAGTGAGAGGTAGAGGTATACAAGAGTATTGGTTGAACAGGCGGGAGAGGTAGAGGTATACAAGAGTATTGGTTGAACAGGCGGGAGAGGTAGAGGTATACAATAGTATTGGTTGAACAGGCGGGAGAGGTAGGGTTATGCAAGAGTATTGGTTGAACAGGCGTGAGAGGTAGAGGTATACAAGAGTATTGGTTAAACAGGCGGGAGAGGTAGAGTTATGCAAGAGTATTGGTTGAACAGGCGTGAGAGGTAGAGGTATACAAGGGTATTGGTTGAACAGGCGGGACAGGTAGAGATATACAATATTATAGATGGATCAGGCGGGAGAGGTAGAGTTAAACAATAGTATTGTTTGAACAGGCGGGAGAGGTAGAGGTATACAAGAGTATTGGTTGAACAGGCGGGAGAGGTAGAGGTATACAATATTATAGATGGATCAGGCGGGAGAGATAGAGTTATACAATAGTATTGGTTGAACAGGCGGGAGAGGTAGGGGTATACAAGAGTATTGGTTGAACAGGCGGGAGAGATAGAGTTATACAATAGTATTGGTTGAACAGGCGGGAGAGGTAGAGGTATACAAGAGTATTGGTTGAACAGGCGGGAGAGGTAGAGGTATACAATATTATAGATGGATCAGGCGGGAGAGGTAGAGTTAAACAATATTATTGGTTGAACAGGCGGGAGAGGTAGAGGTATACAAGTCGTTCTATAATGGGAAGACAAATAAGTGTTAATCATGTAACACAAAGGTGGGTTTTCAATTCTACTGAGAAGGGATAGTCAAACGGTTCCACATGACATTTAGTGGAGCGATAGGCAGATTATGTAACTAAACACAGCGGACTCGATGTCATATACATATATTTACATTTGCTCTGCAATTTTCCATTGACACAATGCTAAGAGGCAGTTGCTGTCATACGCCTATAACACCCAGTGCCTCAGACTATAACAGCAGTTGGTATTGTGACGTCATCAATCTCTATTGTGACGTCATGAATTTCATTGTTGTCTTCACTTGATTTGCTGATCAAAATCGGTCCGAAGAAACTAAATAAAGCATAATAATTCTATCAAAATGTAAATATAAGTAATGAACATTTTAGCAAATATTGTTACAGTCCTATAACACACATTGCTATTGCTGACAAACTTACATAAAGCCCTACCGGGCTTTATTTAGTTTGTCATCAATAGCAATGTGTGTTATAGGACTGTAACAACAATTGCTAAAACATTCATTGCTTAAGTAACAAAACATAAAAATAACAGAATACATGTACCAAAGAGTCAACAAAGCCATAATCGATAAAACTAGTGGCAAAATAGAAACAAAGGAAAGATTTCTATGGAAGAGTAAGCGTCTTCTGTTTCATAGACGACACCCGCCATGTAAATCTTGGTCACATCCAAATAAGCACCAATCCTCAAAATGAGAATCGAGTCATCATAGTCAATCACAACAAGTAAACACACTTATAAGCAAACTCAAAAACGTCCATCTTCATATCACACAAAGATACAGAATATTTTTGGATGAGATCGAGATGGCGAAATGAACAATGACATAAGTCAAGAATTAAAAGCAACCTCAAATGATGTGTAACAAAGGTACAAAACAACGCGACATTGAACAATACATGTAAACAAAGGAACAAAGCATTTTTTCCATAGTTTTTAGATAAACATTTTACGAAAAAATCCTCATCTAATGAAGGTGAAAGGGGGAATGGATAACGTAACACGTAAGGCAACCATAATCTCCCTTAAACAAGTCCTGCCTTATCACAGTCAGCGTGTATGTAATAGAACGGCACGCTGTAATGTTCTTAGTTAATTTCATGCTGTTTGAGATGCCATCAACACCATTTGGATACTAATCTTTGTCTCGATATAAAAATTGTTTCAAAGTAACATAACCTCCCGTCTGTAGAATTAACATCACCCACAGTTGTCTATAGTGAAGTAAGTTTTAACCTGGCGGCGCTTCTCCTTTGTAAACAGGAGTTATTATCTTACAGTGCAATAATCGCTGTCGGCGTTTACCCCTGAGATTGGTATCCGAGTGTTTGTCAAGAAGTAGTTGGAAATAAGACCAGGGAGACCAGCTGATCTTCCAGACAGCTGGCCATGACATCTCTTAGACATGGCGAGGTCGGCATCCGCCTCGTGCTGGGGAGCTTCTCGCCGGTCACGGTCTTCTGAACGCTTATTTAAAAAATCTGTGTACATCCCGGAACTGAATCTCTAACGAGGAAGGGCGTTTCCCCTCTGTACATTCCCGGTTAGAATGGAGTTGTCTTCCCATGATAAATGCCTAGTCATATTTCAGTAAATGAAAAGCACGTGTCTCCTGTTTAAAGTGATAAAGTATTTCTGTGAACTTTGAATGTTTCCCTAAGGTTTTTAAGAGGCTAAAGCTCAACTTTTGGTAGAACCAATGCTATTTTCCTATTTCTATGTAGCATCGGGGGCTGTTTGCAATCGGCTTCACTGGTATTACCGCTGTAGACTAAGTCTATTACAATTACACATTTGTCATTAATTATTTCATCTGCATCAAAGATCCGGGGCCCTGTTTCTCGTTTCGTCTGTGAGATTGCCGGCGCGTGGTGCGAATAATTTACTCCTGTCTCACTTAATTCTGTTACACATACCGCTAACTGTGTGTAAATCAAACCTTTAATGAACTGGAATCAAAACATCTATCACGTTGGGTGTGACTTCTGATGAGATTTGTTGAGCTCTCTGCCGAACAGTCGGGCTTCCCGCCGATTGTCCCTACATGTGTGTTCTATTATGCTTCTTGTATTTTTATGAACTTGTATTATCTCGGAAAAAGATATTTTATCTCATTTAGATTACATATCCATGTGTACCGTAGTTGTAAATAACTGTTTATTATGCAAGGCAAACAAAACGTGTTCTCCTGTTCCATCTGTCTTGGTTTGTTTACTGTTAAGCTTCTATCGTTGTAGATCAGTAGTAACGATACTTTTGAGGATTTTATAAAAAAAAAAGTAATTTTACCTACATCCATACTTTAATACAATTATCAATTCCATGCCAATAATCGCGAAGGGTTTCCATTCGCAATTAACTCCCATAGAAAATAAATCCCATACGAAATAAACGGTGATTAACAGTAATTTGATAGCCGGAAGCGGAAACACAACCATTGTTTTAAAGCTAATACATTTTACGTACACTGTTATATTGATAATTAGAGGTGAAGTTTAACTTTTTCGCGAATTGGGGATGATATGAAAATGTACATGTTTGTATTCTGAGTTATCTAAACAAATATTAAAACAGTTTGTCATTGGAGTCGACCTATTTCAGAGTGCAAATGTTTGTTTCAGGGACCGGTGGCCTGTTTGCCGATCCCATACAGGACGACGGACGAACAGCCTACGATGCACTCCTTGAAAGACGCTGACACAGGCGAGTTTAATAACATATAGTCAATATTACATCAAAGTTTCTATGATTTCAAAATGTTCCCTGTTATGCAGTTCCACCTATGCAGTTCCACCACTATAAACACGATAAAATGCTGCTCGCCTTTCACTTCCGGTACAGCTCCACCTCTATAAACACGACAAAAGGTTGCTCGCCTTTCACTTCCGGTACAGCTTCACGTCTATACAGACGATAAAAAGTTGCTCGCCTGTCACTTCCAAAACAGCTCCAGCTTTATAATCACGATAAAATGTTGCTCGCCTTTCACTTCCGATAAAGCTTCACCTCTATAAGCATGATACAATGTTGCTCGCCTTTCACTTCCGGTACAACTCGACTTCTATTAACATGATACAAGGATGCTCGCCTTTTACTTCCGGTGTTTTCCATACAAATTTGTTATAGTAGAGGGAACCACTGTTCTTATATATGTGGTTACTTGTCCCACAGGTAAGATGGCCTTTCCCGAGGACCTTCCCGCCTGGCTCTGCAGCCGGACCCAGATCACGGCGTTTGCTAGCGAGGCCAAGGAGATTGGTGTCCGATACATCGGTCTCTGTTGCGGGAACGCCTCCTATTACACTCGTATCCTGGCGGAGGTGTACGGGCGCACGCCCCCGGCATCCAAGTACTCACCCGATATGTCTCAACACTTCGTGTACGGAGACGAAAAGTTCGCCAAGAAGTATTTCTCGGACGGACTGAAGGCTAAGCTGGCAACCAATGAATAGACAATGTGCAATTTATCACCAAAGTTTTCGCTTCCGCAATGTATATAGCTATCGCGATATGTTGCAATTTCTTTACGGAATGGACATCGCTTTTTCAGATTGTCTGCCCCAGATGTATTTTCCGATTGAGTTTTACTGTAGATACATTTTTTTCATAAATACATTTGTCGCCTTGCATATATATATATGCTTTCATCTTTATTTCATTACATTGGCATTCATTTGTTATGACAATATGCATATGACAATGTATACAATGGTTAAAACATAACTGTTGAAAGTGTGAGGCTATAAAAGACCAGCAATAATTGGTAAAGAAATGCCACATGTAAATATAAAAATGTAATAAAAACATAACTGTGATTATTTGACGGTGTTATTACTGCTTGGGTTGTAACTAGTCTCCAATTATTGACCTATGAATAAGTATAGTGAGTCTAAGAGAGCACGGTGCAGTCACCCTCGGTGTTGAGGTTGGAGTGTGTGTGTGTGTGTGTGTTCACAGGGACCTGAGAATTTGTTACAGGTAGTTTTGGACCTAAAATAGGGTGTTTAGCGTAATTTTACACATTTGGGGGGTTAAGATCAATTTCCGATAAAAAAATGCCCCCTCAGTAGTCATAAAAGCTTTTATGACTACTGAGGGGGCATTTTTATCGAGCTTTTATGACTACTGAGGGGGCATTTTTATCGAAAATTGATCTTAACCCCCCAAATGTGTAAAATTACGCTAAACACCCTATTTTAGGTCCAAAACTAGCTGTAACAAATTCTCAGGTCCCTGTGTGGGGGGTGGGGGTCGAATATTGGTTTCCTGTAAAAAAACATTACAAGAGAACAGAAAATAGAGCCAAATTATTCTAAACCCAAGTAGCGAAATTGAGTTTTGTACCCAATATAATTAAACCCTATGAATAGAATTGGGTGTTGTACTCCCACAAAGAAGCATATACTGGAAAACTTATTTATTGTAAGGATTAGCATCTCCCATGAACTTAAAAGTTTAAGCTGTAATAATAATTTTTATTTTAACTTTTTCCGTTACTTTTTACTATATATATCATTCAGCGCTGTAACCGCAGACCTGGAGATGCTAGACGGAAGGTGTTTGGATCATATTACACTTCCTTAACATTCAATTAGGCCCGAGGAAAAGCACGTGCACATGTAATGTGTACAAATGTTCGTGTCTATCGGTTTTGACTACTGATGATATCAATCCTCCCCAGGATGACGTAAACTTGACCTACTTACCGGATGTTGCAGTCTCACTTCCGGTGCTAGCTTATGTCACTCACAGAGCCAGGCGAGCTAATGACGCCTTTGTGCAGTGTCTGTCGTCAACTTTCCTTGACCGATTATTGGTCTTGAACGACTGTCGGAATTGTGCCTATTTTGTATGAATCACCGTTGGACAAACATAATAAATTGATGTCTTAAGGTATAACCCTGCTTGCGAAAGGGCTGGTTACAAATAGGAAACGTGCTTCATACATTTAAAATAAAGATCTAATTTGATATATATCATCACTGGGTGAAAGGTGCTCGCTGCTTTAAAAAGAGGAAATACTGACATTGGCAGATAAAGATTGGACAGGGATTATATATAGGATAAATGTGACATATAATTAGTTTGTGACTTCTTCACGTTTCTAGATCACGCCTAGATGATAGATATATGTCTACTTCATCGTGGGGCTTGTAAAAATAAAGATCCGAATAACGATATACAATGTAATATAATCCTGAACCTTGCTATCTTTGTCCTTTGTTCCAAAATCATTCAGTTTTACCGATTTTCTTTTTCGCCTGATTTTAATTTAAACAAAAAATCTTTCAAATATCTAAGTCCTTGTCCTTACCATTGGTTGTTTGAATATTTAGGGCTAATAAAAGATCTTGCGTGACGGCCATCAGTGGAAATATTACAACGTATTGGCTTTCAGATAACAAAGGAACAGTTGATGGACACAGCCCCTTTAGGACTTTTGTTGAATCCCGACTAATAAGTGGTTAAAATTCAGCTAACGACGTGCACATATACCCAACTTTAAAGCCGACCGATGCCATTTCGGCTCCAGCTTCCATGATTCGCAATCAAAATATCTGATAGAATTGACAATACATTGACAGGCACTGCATGGTTTATTTACAAAGTTTCAACGTCATTGTAGGCCATTTTGATTCATACTTTACTTTATTAAGGCAAGGGAACTCGTTATTCACTACAATTAACTTCCAATCAGCTCTGTTTATGTATTATTGTTACAATATTTACAAACGAATTTGATTATGGTTGAAGACCTGTGACTGAATCAGCATACAGTACCAGCAATACTAGTGATGTGTGGATCATTTCACCGTCAGCTGGTGTTTTACACGGGGCTATTGATGATGCTACATCAAGTAATTACCACGTGTTACGTATACAGGGTTGCCCAATAGGGTTACTGGTATACATCATATACTGCCTGAACCCTCACTACTGCAACAGCAATCCATCAATTTATATTAATGCATCCGAGAATGTTTTATTTAAAGGCAAAATCATCATTGGCTGTAATAATGGAACTGTACTAGTGATTTATTAACTATATTGGGGTCTATACTAGAACTGCATAATAACGTTTTGATGGTATGGTCTAAACAAGAAAAACTGTTTACACTGGGAACTGTGTAATAGTTATTGTTAATATTGGGGACTGTGCTGAAGCTATTGTTTATATTGGGGTGGCAGTTTAAGTATTGCTTGTTTGTGCTTTATATAAGGATTGTACGTCATTTTGACTGCGTATAATGTAGTATGCCCGCAGTTGGCAACGAACATATTCTATGGTGCGCGTTACTACCGTATACGCAGACAAAATGAGGTAGATTCCTTATATTTACACCCTTATTAATTTTCAAGTGCTATACGAAGAAAAAACCATTCGAAGCGGGTTGCTAAGATGGTAACTACGATGGCCGTGGTTGCTAAGATAATATAGTCCCATTGGATTTCATCAATATATTGGTAGATTTAGAAAATACACTGTGAACAACACTATTTTTCTTCATAACATCATATGTAAATTTGGTATTAAATAATATTTCTAGCAAGTCCAATTTATTTCTTTATTTATAACGGTCGTTATGCACACGCATTGACACAGTGATCTGGTTGTGACGCGGTCCGACGTCAGACGTCACAACTGCAGGGCGCCGCCATGTTTGCGTTACCGTCAAATGATTTCGAATGCGCATCATTTGGAATCAAAAGTTGTCTAGAAACTATTTATTGTTCAATTAAAAGAAATAGATTCCATATAAGTTCCATGTTTCAAAATCATGTAAGAACCAAACATTGGCCGACAGCGAATACTTATTTTTCTGAAGCGGTGCAAGCGTGAACGACGCCATATTTGAACAAATATCAATCCGCCGAGCCTTTTTCAACTGGGTATACGGTAATATATTCGCAGTCAAAGTTTACTAAGCACAAGAAGGGAGAGGTGTAAATATACTTAAATTATGTTATTATTAATATTGAGGTATTACCATAATACATGTTAGTTATAGGTCTATACTAGAATAATTATATCAAACTTTAAAAAATATTTCATTTATATTTACAAACGTATTAATATTACAGAGACCATTTAAGGGCATGGTGTGAATGAAATTAAAGTGAGTCAATTTTGATACGAAAATTGCCCACTCTGTCGCTATAGCTTCTCTGCGGACTTGTGGGATTTGTGGGAACTGTGGCCGTTTATTTACCGTGTTTACATGGTCTGTCGCCACTAAACATGTAAACACTTCGGGTTCCAATTATCAACAAAGTAAAACATACAAGTAGACAATTTTCGTACATTTATTGCATTAATTTCCATATCGTATAACCACTACAGGGCCAGCCACGGAGCAGACGAGCCGAGCCGAAGGTGCTTTACACAGGGAAATACACAGACCGAGGCTCTTTAATTACGTATACCTACTATTTACAATTACGTACAAATGTAAGCTATTTAATACTTTAGACACTTACACATACTTACAGTTGATTCCCTCATCACATGGGATTAGGGGGGCGTACACCGCAGACAGGCTGGGTGACTGGCAACGGAACAGGAAGTATACGCTCTAACCGATAACAACTTATAGCTGATGTACGTCAACAGCAGAACATCAAAACCCCTCTTATAACGTGATGTTGTTTACACATTTAGTTAATATAGGTGTTTCATTTCTAGCGTAAGCTGTATCTGATCAGAAAAAGCCAATTTATTCATTATCAAATACCCAAGAATTAAGAAAGAGTCACTGGTGATGGCCGACGTCAAGTTATCAATGCGGACCCAATCAATTTCTACTTCTGCTCAAACGCACACTGAAAATGTTCATTTGAGCGCATTATCAAAAGGATAGAAAACTTAAGTAAAATCATTGAAAACAGATGTGGTTTAACAACTGCACATCCATGTGGCAGCTCCAATCTTGAAGCTGCTGAAGCATCCCTATAAATATGTGCACTATGTACAAGGTGTTGTGATCACTGACGGTGAAGGGGCTATAATGATCTCCAACATAACAAAATAATTATAGAAAAATTATAAAAAGTTATAAAAAATGATGACACCGTACAATATATATACAAGAATTTATATACACAGAACAAAAATTTCAAGTGACGCAAAAGTGACGTCATCGAAATTCAGGGATATATATCTACAACAAATAAACAACTTCTGTTACACAATATAGTTTGGTAATAACAACATTAAATACATTTAATAATGAAATGATGATACATGTACATAAAAATACTCAACGTTTACAACATATATTTGTTGTATAGAGAGGAAAACATCAAACTGAAGTTCTATACAGGCCTACTACTACGACAGATTTTGAATGGCAGAACCATTTAAGAAAGGTCTTGAAGAGGTTGGGATGCAGACACACTCATGGAATTCACCACTTATTAAACTGCTAAGAACAACATGCAAACTCAAATTTGTCCGTCAAGAAATACATATACTGTATATATATATATATACGTGTGTGTATCGGAATTTTTAACCAAACGCCCCGCTGTTCTGCACTGCCTTGCAGTCAGATTCGTGTATGTACGTATTGAATTATTCCATCAGACGGATTGTCGGGATCTGCCTCTTGGCTGTGTATGTTACTTACAACAGATAGAGCCATACACTACATATCATCCAATTAAATCCTAAAACATTCTTTATTTTGTACAAGTATATACGTAAGGAATTTTGAAAGATCATGTAAAAATAATGATCGCTTACAAAACAAGTTTAAATATGATTATACTTAAAGAATATCCACACGGAAATGCCTCTTACAACGTTACAAGGTCAAATGCAACAAGGAAAGCACAATTTTTCATATTTAAATCCTTTGACGGAAGTAAGTATGCACTTATATATTATTATGGAAGAATATCTACTGCGGTAAAAATTACAGACGGAAAGTATATACAGTAAAATCTACAGACGGAAGTTACATCTTCTTTAAGACGCAAGCTCAAACAGAAGATAATCTGCTACAGAAACCACTTACAAACGGAAGTCACATATACAGTCACTGATAGTCACACACAGTGCAGTAATATTGGCAACCGGAAGTGACATCTGCAGTGACATTCGATACCGGAAGTCACATCCACTACATTTAGATTTACATGCGTTAGGTAGAGGAATGTAATAAGGAAATACAACACGGAAGCGTGCTTGGGTATACCGCAGGGCAGCTCTAAGTGCGCTGGCAAAACAAGCAATTCTATGATTTCTACAATGCACACTAGAAAAGACTTTTATCTGAGGTAGCAATTAATTGATTAATTTATCGATTTATCTTAACCTTTTTACTTTGTGAGTATTTCTATTTAATTTTGGATATTGTTCAAATCATTATTCAGATAACTTACTTGAAGATGTTCACAGTTGCAACATTTGCCTTTAGAAAGCACATCGCTTGTTGTAACGTTTCTGTATGTGTGGGACATTGAAACCAGTGGCTACCTATGTGGTGTGCTAGTTGTTGTGTGGGCACTGAAATTACACCGTTACGTTGTTGTCATAGACTGAAACTGTATGTCGCTGTCTGTGGGGGTATATTTGTAGCACTATTATGGCAACTAATATCATCAAACACATAATACTCTAGAAAGGACGACATAATATGCAATGCTTTCGCTACATTCAGGTTATACACGCAAATCATCCGTGTATGAATCACTGCCATAACAATTACATTTGTACTATTGTACTACATTGTATTCGACATTATTAAAAAGACGCTCTCTGTACGTTCATCCATTCACATGTAAAACATTTTCATTAACGATGACTTTATGACTGGTGAAATAAATAAATAACACATTCACAGAAATAATATAAATATACCACGATATAACACGGTATAATTAACATAGTCACCAAATATTGCCGTTTTGTCGATGATACCTGTTCTCGCGAGATGTGTTAATCAGTATCAAGCGAAGATGTGTTGTACATATTGTACGTCAAATGACAACCTTGAGTGGATACACCGATTCTACATAGAATGGGTGTAGTGTTCATCACACTGCAATTGTTAAATGTGTAGTACGTCATAAGATATAGTATTCCAAGTTCCAATTAGATGTGTACTACGTAACACCATTTTGACTACGGCGATTGGAGTGCATGACGTCCTCCCACTTTCGTAAGAAATGCACGTGTATCGTTAACTCGTACCTATCACACAGAAATTCCTTGTGCTTTGTGTAGTACGTCATACGTCAAATATGTAGCTTTGTAGCAGGACAGTGTTATGAGCACGTGGAGAACACCCTTGTGTTTCGGGACGTGAAAGTTGTGACATTAATAAGGCAAACACAACCGTACGCCAAGGAGGTATATCCTGATCAATAAGGCATGGTAACATGTAAACATTGCTGTAACATTATTGTGAAACTGAAGCAATAGAACGTAAAATACATTGTAGTTCGATCTTTGATAACCTGATTTATAACTTGTCTATTGCTATTTTATCGAACTTTTACGATCTGTTGGGAGTTCCATTTGTCAACAAAACACTCTTTCGAAGTACCCTAGGCACACACTGTAGTGTTAAATCTAGCAATTTCCATGGTTCCTTTATCACCCGTAGATGTCTCCATGGGCAGCTGCTTCTCCGTCATTGACAACAAAGGAGCATGTCCGACGACTGCCACTGAATCACTTCACATATACCTTACTACATCACGATAACTGGAACAATAACACGAGAGTGGCTCCGAATGTCGTTAGAAGGCTGACCGAATGGAGGCTAGCGCCATTACCATCCGGGTTTCCACTATCCTGGAAGCCAGTTGGCGCGTCACTCTGAACGGAGTTAACCTCCGGGTCCAAAGGCATGTCTAGATCAGTATCGCCTGGACACTCTGGAAAAAAGGAGATTTAAACATTCGGTAAAGTAATTCGACATACACATAACAAATATTGTTTACCTTTGAACAAAGAGACCGTCGTGTTTAGCTGTTCCTGACTAAGTACTAAATGCCCGGTAAAGATACGTTGCAGTATGGGACAGATTGACGTTATCGAGTTAAAAGTAAAGAGTACAGTCGGGATGTTTCGATGCTTCTGGTGTACATGTTCCTTAGAATAGTAAAGGTAACAAGAAATCAAAACTTAATACCAATTAATATTCCATTACCAGACCAGGGTACCCTATGATTTTATATGTACGGAGAGCATGGAGAACTTTAAGGTAAAAATAGTATCATCTAGTATGAGTCTACTACCACCCTAGGGTGTATATGCTAGGAAAGTGTGTGGAACTGAAGCATGGATAAGGCAAAAGTTACATATAGGCTAATAGCATTGGGAACTTTGAGATAAATACGGTATATCTACTTTAAGGTAAATGCCTTATCTATAACGTATGTGTAAGATACGGTACCAGCCAATATCTGCGCAAGTTTTATGGCCAATTCTAAACACATATACGTGGTTGATGTATAGAAAACATTTCAATTAATGGGATCTCGCGTGTAGAGCTATATCAGTTTGTAACGTAACCTATAACTCGGCAATACTTACATCGATAATGATATATAGAAACACATTGAGAACAAATCTGGATGTTATCATACTCTGACATAAAATTCGATGAACTCCTATTTTTTTCTGGGGGAGATGTTCGTCTGGAACATTAAATAAACTGTCCTATCTCGCTCATCTATTCAGCCCCGTTTCCTGGCCTATCGATTACAGCGTTTTCCCATGCATGTTTTACTCCACTAAAGTGATATCAAAACAAAGTGTGACATTTGTTCTTCCTTCGACCTTTACCTAAAATATGACCAAGACGGGTAGCCTACTACTAAGCTGTATGATAAAGGTGACGATTTCGATTTTCCGATCGTGAACTTTCCCTTTCTTGATACATGTAGTAACATTCATGCTTCATGCTGTTCCGACCTTTGGTCAATGTCGCAGTAAACTCGTGTTTCTACGACTTGCTCTAGTCATCTAGATTTTCGTGATAGATGTCGGCTGCTGACGAACAAATTTGCAGCACAGGGTTTCAAGATATGAAGGTTGATCAAAACTACGAGCAAGTTTGGTCGCCATCTTGGTCTCAATGAAAGATATCATGAATCCTTGTATGCAAGGGGCGTGGACATTTTCTAATCTGCTCATTATTATGCCGACTTGTTATGATAGACATTGATACATAAGCTCTCACTTTGAAGGCATGGCATATACTTGTATGCGACATAGATTTACATGTCGGGTGTCGTACATGAAGCAGAAGACGTTTACTCATTTGGAACACCTGATCTTATTCTTTCCTTTATTCATTTTTTGCCCTTATTTTATTCGATTGTTGACGCTTCGGTATTCTCTTATATTTCTAATTCACAAATTGGTCAAGGGTGATCATTGACCTTTAAACCTTTACCTCACGCACTCGCCCACGATCGGAACTACTATATAATAAAATGATATCAAGCTAAACAGATACTTCACGTTTGTTGTTGAAAAGGCGTATATTTTTATTCCCGGACTTGGTCAGTCATGTGATTACATGCTTTTCACACCCAATCGAGGAATCGAACCCCGACCGCAGTGGTGAAAGTCGAATGTACGTTATCCATTTCGGCACCTGCCCCCTGTACTTAAATACACGCGACTGTGTGGATGACTGGCGTGTTACTTGTTTATAATTATTAATTTAGAAATTTAGAAATTTTGGATTCCCACCTTTTGGCCCCTAGCATCACTGAGTCCTAGGGGGGCAAAACAGTTGTATGGTGCAGTTTAATTTTTTTTCGGCATACTGTATCTATTACTAAATTTAAAAGGTGCAGCATATGTGTGTTTCGTCATCATTATTAAGTATTTGTTTTTGCATGAGACAACGTTTATGCAACACATACATTGGAACTGAGGTAAAAAATAGTATTGTCGACTTTTATTTGTTTTAGAACCACATATATTCCTGATTAATCTACCGAATCAAACGTTGTCTTTGAGCGCAAGCAATAACTCAGGAATGTGTTTCTTTGAGGAAAAGAAGGAACCAATCAATGGTAGCACACTACAGAACCTACAGAATGTTTCCCACGGGCTGTTCTACAAATGTACTAATTGGTGTATACATTCTTTTAATGTTTCGTCAAGCAAGTAAACACTACTAAAATGATTGCATTGTATTGTTGTTGATAAGAACGTAAATATATAAACAAAGACTGAAAAGTACATTGTTTACTCGTATGATCGCAGTGAGCATAATTTTTAACAGACATAATATAAATATGGCTGAAATCAATTTTATCAAACATATACTGCTGATTTTAGTCAGAATTGAATATGAATGTACTTTTGATCATAAAATAGCATACCAATACAAACCAATATAAACAATAGCATTACGAATATGTCTACAATGTTAGTAAAAAGTTCAGTCACAATATGAAAAAGATAAGATAATATTTTTCACCAGTAATAACTCATATTACAGTATCACTTTATCACCTTATTGTATACGTACTTTTAATAGTCAAAGCCTTTACGAACTTGGCACCAGTTTTTTCGTAGGAGTAGCCAAACTTAATCAAGCAATCGTCTTGCTCATCTGCGAACTGACATATATACTCCGATTCGTGTTCTGAAATAACAAACAGGTATAGCCTTAATAATGAAAACTACAATATTTTTCTTTAAGAATAACAGTTTTTGTTCCTTGTTCACGATCGACAAATGTGGGCAATTTTGCGGAATCGTATGTCGCTTTACAAAAATGAAAGTATTGAAGACAAAGAATAGTGCAAGAAGTGTAAAAGATCGTCTTCGCCTAAATGTGGCTCACTTCTTGTGTAAACATAATACTGCTAACAAGTAGATACATACCAATAACTTTTAAAACTCAGTATCAAAGATTGAAATAAAACCACTGGTGAATTAATTGTCTTCCTACCTTTTAACTGTTCCACGGAGTGTATTCGAAGGTTAGAGCAGACGTGATCGTTGGCACATTCGGCAGCGGACAGGGGACCCGTTTGGAACACACGGCACTGCACACACTGCTTCAGGTCACGGCACCCACTCTTCTAAAACAGAAACGTAACAGATTTTCAAATCTCAAACACGGCGACACCCCTTTAAACAAACCTAGTACACATTATTCTTAAAAAAAGGAAATGTAACATTTTTTCAAAAACCAAACTTTTCCAATCTCAAACCAGCACAATTTCTTCTTAAAATATATGCGACATGTTTGCGAATGCAAGAACAAGGTAACAGAATACGGCAGAATGAAATGTAAGAGCAGAAAAACATCCATGTGACCAAAAACGTGAATATCTGAAATAGATTTTCGAGAGGGTACAATTTATTATAACGGATAACATTAGGGAACGAACAAGAAATGGCAAATAAGCGCAAATAGCGATCAAAGGGATTAGCTGTGGCGAATGAATTCAGAACTGGAACGGAGTATACAGATTAACACTTGTATCTGCCTCTTGAGTAGTTTGCTAACTATTGACACAATTAAGAATTATGCCAGTTAGTAACAAATATTATTATGTCCCCCAAACGAAGTGGGGGGACATATTGTTTTTGCTCGGTTTCTTATTATTATTATTATTATTATTATTCTTGTTGTAGCTATTTTTGTACCCGATCAGAAAGAAACAGTCATAGTCGTAGATCAATAAATCTGCAATCTTAGATCACAAAACACATTTGAAAAATGTCTGTTACAGAGTGGAAAAAATCTAAATTGTTGTCCCTAGTGAACAACCTATTGACGGGAAGATAAAAGAAGTAATATGGATACTCTGGTACAGGTATGAATGGAGATGAGGGGGCTCAAGCAGATCTATACATAATATAATTGAATTATCGATTTGATAGTCATTCCGTACATGTCGATTGCAGAGCCATCTTGTGAATATTTCTTTGAAATTTCCAGTTGGTGTATAAAAACATCAGTAAAAAAAGTGCAGGAATAAATCCCTTTTTCAAGTCCAGTTTTCAGATTGAATAACCGTGTTTGTGTTTTATCGTTTTATAGTTGTTATTTATAAAAAAAACAACACATCTATGAATTCCATCGGGATGACGTCAGATATTGAGTGATGACGTCACACGTCTTGGCACCCTCCGCTGCATACACTTGCACAAGTCCTATATTTTAGAAATAACCACAAAACATGAACATCAACCTAAATGTAAATATAAAGATTCAATCCTGTTCTTTGGAGGTTTGTTGGGTATAAACCTGCAATTCACATCAAATATGTCTCTAGAACCATTGAACATATAAAAGTAAAAAAAACAGGATTCAATCCTTAAGTATACTTACCGCTGGGTCTTCCTCACAGGTCGGTCCCCTGTACATACTGTTCTGGTCACACTGACAGTAACCACACACACACGACCCCTGGTTGTTACAAAGGCTCTGTCGGACGAGAATCAGTAAATACAGCCCGACATACAACACATCATCTTTATATGTCTATATACTTCATGTACAAAGTCGTAAATTGGCTCATACTATTTAGGATGACCTGTATGAAATGCTATTACCATAATTGAATTTATTTACTATTTTGATAACCTTGAAAAATACAATACATTTCAAATACGTTTTCCATTCACATTGACATGTACAAGAATACTTTTAGCATCTAACTTGTATATTTACTTTTCAAATATCCAACTTTTAATACTGTTTCCATATTTTATCATGGTCGTACGCAACAAAGTACAATATCATTCCCCGGTATGCGTTATTCTGTGCGCAGAACGAAAGAACATAAAAAACCCAATTTACCAGCGGAGCGGGGCACGTGCTCACACATGATTTCTAATTACAAAACACGTGTTTAATAGAAAAACTATCAAAAGCGTCATCAAACACACGAAACAAAAGTCGTACTGCGCATGCGCACATGCACGCTGCGTGATTCAGTTCTACCTGTACTATTACGTCACGCCTATCAACACGTGTAATTGGTTAGACTACACAGAGATCAGAATGTTCTCGGAATGTGTAATTTAGATAAAAAGGCTAGATGTTTCCCCCAATAACCTCTACATGTACTTGTGTCATCCTGATGGTGGGAAGGCAATTACAACAGACCACGCCCCTCCCGTCATCAACCCCCTGCCTATGACGTAATAGTGCCTTACCCCGTCGGACGCCACACACCCGTCAGTCATGAGACTACAGCCACAGGCCTCTCCCGTGTAGTCAGAGCCACACTGACACTCCCCACAGCTACATATCCCCCGGACGTCGCCTACAACAAAACAAGTGTCTGTATAACCATGGCAACAGTGAACAACTTCATTTTACAATCAATGAAAACACTTCACAACTCAAAAATGTTTTATGAAACGTATTACACACAGATAATAAATGAATCCTGACCAGACATCGTTCGGGTCTTTTGCTACTTTTGAACATTTTTATGATAATGGTAGCCATTGGCATCATGGTCTTGGTCCTAATCAAACGTTTCTGCCACCATCTTATCAAAGAGATTTGAACGTATAATATGCACAAAAACATTTCTAAGAAACGCTATTTGAAAGGAACTGTTACATACCATCATGTAAAAGACATATTTTACCATTAAACATGCGAGAGAACGATAGGGATATGTTTTAAGGACAGTAAACCAATGATAGCGGAAACATGCTTTACGTAATAGCTAAAATACAGTTAATTACTCGTTGTTTGTTCTCATTGAACATTAAAGAAGGACTTTCATTGGAGAAAGATATAAACAACTCGCAGCTGTTTATTTTTGTGTTTGATGCAAGACAATTACTGGCCTAGAGGTAAATACCATAACTACAAGCACATGTAATGGAGGTAAAGTATAATACATTCAAACACAATCTATGCTTGAAAAATAACACAGCTGACCATCAGTTTTAGGTGTGACTGAGGATGAGAGAACATAGGTTTTCAAGAACAAATTGATCGAACAGACTGCTGTTTAACGAACGTGATGTGGGATTAACCCAATTAATTTGTGAAAATGTAATGATAAATGGAATTGAAAAAATATACAGCTGATTTCAGAATAATCCAACATGTATTTGCACACAATGATCCAGACTTCGAGATAAAGTTAATCCAAACAAGTGTTCTGATACATAACGAAGTACTTTTACAAACTGCTTCAGGTGATGGTGTAAGCAACGCTAGGGGTACATTTTTAGTGGAGAAGAGAGATTCGAACAGACGCCTTAACCTGTTGTTACCAATTGTATGCTCTAAAAGGCATTTAATTTGGGAGTCCCCTGCAGATAACATATTTACTATCTGTCCTCTCATTTGGTAATCATAAGGCGACCAAAATAAAACTGATGACGTCAGAATTATTCAAATTAAGGCATATTTGATTGACATTTGAGGATCACACTATTTTTGTTAAGTCAATTTCGGTACGTGTTAGGGTAAGTCGGGACATCGACGTTATACTGCCGTAAATGCCGCAACATTACATCTCAACTGATCTAAAATACATACCTCCACACATCTTCCCCATGTAGAAAGGACAGCTGTAGTCGTCGCATTGGCAATACTCGCCACTGTACTTGTCCGGTAGTCTCTGTAGGTAAAATAAACCAGGTGTGGTCAGTAAACGGTCTGAAAGTTGTCACTTACCTATCAGGTACAGGTCATTTACAAGTTAGTTATCATTGTACAAAGACTGGTTCACAAGTTGTAAATAATGCGACCGAGCGAAGTTCTTCATTGAGAGAGCACTATCTAGTCAGCATCAGATTGTAATTATTATTAGAACACACGTACACCAACATACCAGGTTTCTGGCCAACATACCTAAGTACATAGAGGCACGTCCTGGTATGACCTTAGCTGTTTACAAGGACTTTAAACAAAATAAACCCAAACAAAAACAAGTTAAAACCAAACACTTTATAGTCATTGGGCACTTAACGATTATTTTCTTATACTTTTCATGACACTACAGACTCTTCTACATCACACGTTTACCACGATCCTTACTTACAATATGACCAACAAGAACAGCCTCTTACTAAGTTAATGATAAAAGTGACAAATTGATTTTCCCATTTTGAATTTTTTCTTGCTTGATAGTTAAATCCATAATTTTCCAGCCTATGTTGTTAACATGTCACAGCTGATTCGTTATTTTAGGATTTGTTCTAGATATATAAATTTTCATGACAGATGTCTGCTGCTGACGAAACAGCACAAGGGGTTGAGTTATGAAAGTGGATGATAAGAGGGAAGAAGTTTTATGGTCGTCGTCATAACACTTTTAAATAAGTGTCTATCATTGTGTGATATGAAGGTAGACGTTGTTGAACGTGCTCCTTACTTTTTCATGCTGCGATTATTGTCAATACCCCATTTCTCATTATGAGGATGTAGTATTTGCTTAAATGTGACAAGATTAGCCTATTTTTACTTTTTTAAAATCATGTTTGACAATGACATTGTAGTAACTGTTGTTTTCGTTTTATTATAAACACAACATGTGAACTGCTCAGTTCGCTTTTTCAACGTGTAGGGTGATATCAATAGTAACAACAGGTAGGGTGATAATTATCAATAGTAACAACGGGTAGGGTGATATCAATAGTAACAACGGGTAGGGTGATATCAATAGTAACAACAGGAAGGGTGATATCAATAGTAACAACGTGTAGGGTGATATCAATAGTAACAACGGGTAGGGTGATATAAATAGTTACAACAGGTAGGGTGATATCAATAGTAACAACGGGTAGGGTGATATCAATATTAACAACAGGAAGGGTGATATCAATAGTAACAACGTGTAGGGTGATATCAATAGTAACAACAGGTAGGGTGATATCAATAGTAACAACAGGTAGGGTGATATCAATAGTAACAACGGGTAGGGTGATATCAATAGTAACAACAGGTAGGGTGATATAAAAAGTAACAACAGGTAGGGTGATATCAATAGAAACAACGGGTAGGGTGATATCAATAGTAACAACAGGCAGGGTGATATCAATAGTAACAACAGGTAGGGTGATATCAATAGTAACAACGGGTAGGGTGATATCAATAGTAACAGCAGGTAGGGTGATATCAATAGTAACAACGGGTAGGGTGATATCAACAGTACAGCGGGTAGGGTGATATCAATAGTAACAGCAGGTAGGGTGATATCAATAGTAACAGCAGATAGGGTGATATAAATAGTAACAATAGGTAGGGTGATATCAATAGTAACAGCAGGTAGGGTGATATCAATAGTAACAACGGGTCGGGTGAAATCAATAGTAACAACGGGTAGGGTGATATCAATAGTAACAACAGGCAAGGTGATATCAATAGTAACAACGGGTAGGGTGATATCAATAGTAACAGCAGATAGAGTAATATCAATAGTAACAACGAGTAGGGTGATATCAATAGTAACAACGGGTAGGGTGATATCAATAGTAACAACGGGTCGGGTGAAATCAATAGTAACAACGGGTAAGGTGATATCAATAGTAACAACGGGTAGGGTGATATCAATAGTAACAACGGGTAGGGTGATATCAATAGTAACAACAGGAAGGTGATAATTATCAATAGTAACAACGGGTAGGGTGATATCAATAGTAACAACGGGTAGGGTGATATCAATAGTAACAACGGGAAGGGTGATATCAATAGTAAAAACAGGCAGGGTGATATCAATAGTAACAACAGGTAGGGTGATATCAATAGTAACAACAGGTAGGGTGATATAAATAGTAACAACAGGTAAGGTGATATCAATAGTAACAACGGGTAGGGTGATATCAATAGTAACAACAGGTAGGGTGATATAAATAGTAACAACAGGTAGGGTGATATAAATAGTAACAACAGGTAGGGTGATATAAATAGTAACAACGGGTAGGGTGATATAAATAGTAACAACAGGTAGGGTGATATCAATAGTAACAACGGGTAGGGTGATATCAATAGTAACAACAGGCAGGGTGATATCAATAGTAACAACAGGTAGGGTGATATCAATAGTAACAACGGGAAGGGTGATATCAATAGTAACAACAGGTAAGGTGATATCAATAGTAACAAATGGTAGGGTGATATCAATAGTAACAACGTGTAGGGTGATATCAATAGTAACAACGGGTAGGGTGATATCAATAGTAACAACGGGTAGGGTGATATCAATAGTGACAACGGGTAGGGTGATATCAATAGTACAGCGGGTAGGGTGATATCAATAGTAACAGCAGGTAGGGTGATATCAATAGTAACAACGGGTAGGGTGATATCAATAGTAACAACGGGTAGGGTGATATCAATAGTAACAACGGGTAGGGTGAAATCAATAGTAACAACGGGTAGGGTGATATCAATAGTAACAACAGGCAAGGTGATATCAATAGTAACAAAGGGTAGGGTGATATCAATAGTAACAATGGGTAGGGTGATATCAATACTAACAGCAGATAAAGTAATATCAATAGTAACAACGGGTAGGGTGATATCAATAGTAACAACGGGTAGGGTGATATCAATAGTAACAGCAGATAAGGTAATATCAATATTAACAACGGGTAGGGTGATATCAATAGTAACAACGGGTAGGGTGATATCAATAGTAACAACAGGAAGGGTGATAATTATCAATAGTAACAACGGGTAGGGTGATATCAATAGTAACAACGGGTAGGGTGATATCAATAGTAAAAACAGGCAGGGTGATATCAATAGTAACAACAGGTAGGGTGATATCAATAGTAACCACGTGTCCATATGAGGTAAGTATAACGTGACTAGTGAGACAACAAGTTTAAACATAAACCGATGAAGCAAGAACACATAGTTCTTTTGGCTTATTTAGGGGAATGGGGAGCCATTCGGAAAAAGTGTAAAGTATTTGGGACATTTGCCGAAATTTATATTGGAAGTTAAATTGTCTGTAACAGAAATTGATTCGTTTACGACATAATAATTATAATAATAATTTTTTTTATATTGGTTAGTTTCAATTTTTGTAATTAATTATTTGTATATACAATAAACGACATGTGACATTTACGTCAGAACGCGAGTTGAGAGAGCCTTGCACGTGTGAACTACATTTGTATATGTACGTGTATTATTTATTTCCACTCTTTCAACGTAGTAACGACTGCATTACTATGTAACATACGAGCTCACACAGACCATAACTGGGAAACAATAAAACGCAATACTTGACATTTTACATAAAACAACATGTCTAACGAGACAGTGTTTCACTAAATTAGACAGAGCCATGATTGAATAACCATGATCACTTCAAGTGAGGATGTTTGTACAAATATACTAGGTAACACAAATCATAATTTTAAAACAAGAAAGCGCAATGCATGACAGTTAACATATATCTTCTAAATAAAAATGTCTAAATGACATCTTAATACCTCGAAACCCGACATGGTTCTCGGTGTGGCGGAATGTGACGGAATGTAACGGAACGACACGAAATGTCACGGAATCACGACCCAGAAAAGAATGCCAAGGGCCCAAGGGATTCTGCCTGTATATAGACATCTGGGGTATGGTGTCCTGACCCCAGGGGACCACAGTACACAACATGGTGCCGGGAATATCTAGCAGTTTGGGTAAGTTACCGCCGTCAGCAATATTACAATCCGTTAAATTGTCTCTCCCGGCCCGGTAGACAATCAGACTCACAGAATAAAGGTCATAAAATGTAGCACTGCAGGAAAAAAGGTTCCGAAAACACCCATTAGTATTAATAATATAGAAGTTATCGGCGTTGATGGATGAATTAGTACATTTGATGTGCATGTTTCTGTGCTTGTGAGATCGTGGATGAATTGTCTCGAGGAACGATTTACAGTCTCCCGGGCTGCCTTCACACTTTATAATACTGTATCAATTAATATAAACAATAATATATACATTGTAACGATTGTAAGCAATAGGAACCTAACCTATTAGGAAACTCAATCATGTACTCACATAAGAGGCCAGTTTTTATGATACGCTAACACGCCATTCTACTCGGTATAAGTATGGCAGTGATTTTATTTTTTTAAGATTATGTTGTCTTCGAGAGCCATTACTTCAACCTTGTATAATCTATTATTATTTTATTGTAATGGGTCTCCTGCAGGTTTGGAATCCCGACTTAACATTGTGAAAGTCGTATCGTCAGCATTATATTCCACTCCGACATGCCACACATAACCAGGAACCATGGCCTCCCGATTCCAAAAAAATAGAGAATTATTCAAGAATAAAGCAGGAGATATGTCGATCAAATGTTACCGTAGATCGCACCTAACCTGGGTTCGTCATAACAACGGAACAGCTGCCGACATTCCGAGTCTTTGATGTCACGTGACAGACATATAGACAGACGTCCACCAATGCCCTCGGGTTACTTATATTTTACTTGATTTAATTGAAAGTGCTCATGTTTCAACTTTCCGTGGAACGTAAACTGCCGTGCCAACATCAGAAAATTGTAATTTGTGTATTTCTGACAGGAATGGGCTTGTATTGCATGTTTAAACAGCAAAATCGTCAGGGCAAAACTCGCTTCCGTTTCTAATGAAGAAAACTGCTTACAAGTAGCTGTGGAAAGTTACAAGGTCGTGTGTTTGATATTTCCCATCGTATAACTACTTTGATGAAGTGTTGAATAAGGTTTAAACAGAAAGCTGTCCAACGTAATTATTTCGTGTATTCATGATTGACTTAATACAGCTGACTTGAATAGCACGGAGTACATAATTCACGTGCTCGTTTTCCATAGTCTATACGATTGGCTTATGCTCATAAATAAAATAAACTGAATACTGAAGCGTCAATAAAACATTATCCAAGCTAAAAGTCGATTTAACTTGGGCAAAATATGAAAAAAAAAGAATAGTTGCATTGAGTCCTTTGTAAAAGTACAAGAGAATAAGGCCAGGTGTTCCGGAAGGGAAAGCGTCTTCTGTTTCATTGGCGACATCCGCCATGGAAATATTGGTCACATCCAAGTAAACATTAAGTTGTCGAAAAGAGAACCGAGTCATCATTCTCAATCACAAAAAGTAAACACATTAATGAGCATACTCTAAAACGCCAATCTCCAAATCACCTAAAAATACTAATTTTTCTCAACGAGACAAAGATGGTGAACATTTAACTTGAAAATGATCATTAACTATGTTTATAAACTCGCATGGTCGATGTGCAGATGTCCATAAAAATCAGAGTATACCCAAGCGTGAACAAAACCAAATCCGGAAGAGTAGCCGTCTTCTGTTTCATCGACGACACCCATGTAATTTTAAATACCTTCATGATGAAGGTGCAATCTATACACCAATAGTTAAGTATTGTTTTCATTTCTTTTTCAGAGAGACAATTTCAAAAATGCATTTTTTGGTAAACAAAACCAAACATATACATGTAATTATTATATGCGTTTTACGATAACAAACATTACAGAAAGCGGAAAGAATATTGGCAAAATGACAGATTAATTATATACACCATCATTATCAATTGATTACTTATTATTTTTATCTCGAAACTTGAAATTTTTAAAGTAAAGTTATTAAAGCACATAACAGTGGGTTAAGTTTTTGTTGTTCGTTATTCGAAGTTCGGCACAGAGGTAATGGTTGTTCGAATGATTTTGGACATCTGTTGATAGCAGAGTGGAACCACTACGCATGCTTCCACTTTTTTACTTACCGACCGACGTCGGTCACACTGACAGGCACCACCCACACATCTGCCACGCCCAGAGCACACCTTTTCCACCGACCTGTAAAGACGAAAAAAAGTTCTAATAAAATAATTGTCTTTTTAGTCGTTTTGACATCGACCAGATTGACGAAGACATTCCTTATAGTTATACATTGTATGTGCAAATAACTTAACTGGTTGAAGAAGTGCACCATCATTCTGATTTGACGACGGTCCTCGTTTTGCGATATTGACTTGGCCAGCTAGACTTGTTTAATCAACTTTATTTATTTGACAACAATTTGAAACATGTTATCCAACTTACATTAATTACTCCTGTTGGCTCGAAAGTAAGTGCGCGGGAGATTTATTGAATAAAAACACCGAAGAACCGGAGAAAACTAACGTGGCCGGGCAGGTGACCCCACTCCTTTTCACGTCCGGTCAGGGAATCGAACCCTGGCCGCCTTGGTAAAAGGCAAGTGCGCTATCTACTGCACCACCAGATCACCCGACCCAATTTTTTTCTCTATCATACTTAAATATGTCGCATATTCTTGAAGTTAACGGTAATTTTACTAAAAATTATGGTTCGCTCTCGAGTCTAGAAATATGTTTAAGGCTGTTATTAGTCCATGACTGTGCAAAAAGAAGCAGCAAATTAAAACTGACCGCGAGAACGTTTGTGGTTTGTATATATCCGTATATCAAAACATGTATTTGCCTATTTGTAAGTCAGTTCCTTGTATTGACTTAATATTAGTTTATGAAAAGTTTATTGATGGATTTTACAATATTCAATTTGATATTGGTTTGAGTGCGCGTGTATTTGGGAGGCTGCCGTATATTCGTGTAAGCCTCCTTGCGATAGTCTGGATATTTTGCCGATTTAAAGTGCTACCACACTGAAGTATACTGTCGAAGGCCCCAAGAAGAACACCCCACCCGGTCATATTGTACTGACAACGGTTGAAACAGTCGTTCTAATCACAGGGACCTGGGAATTTGTTACAGCTGGTTTTGGACCTAAAATAGGGTGTAACAAGCTTTTTTTCGTACCTCAACTAGAAATGTGATTTTGATGCAAGAAAGGTAGTTTGGGTCGATTTTTCGACCTGGAAAGCTTTCCACCCTTTAGCTTTTATGACTATTGAGGGGGCATTTATATCGAAAATTGCACTGTCAAGATTCTGCCAGTAGTAATTTGATTGGCTAATGCGAAAAGTCATCGGGACAAGACCCTCTATTGGATTATCTCAGATAACCTTTCTCACAGGGGCGAACGCTCAACAAAAGGTCAAAAGTGAGGTCGTGTCAATGGAGGCATTAGGAAGGAGAAAGTTGTTTCGAAAGAAGATCCAAAATTTAGTCGCCTCTTACGATCATGCAATGGAGGCAGCAGGTAAAACACTTACGCCATACCTGTGAGGCAGACACAAAAGTGTTAATAACATCGAAGTCTAGACTTTTTGAATACATATATGACCTTCAGTGTTTAACATATCCTTATATTTAACTTAGAAAATAGCAATTGTACAATTTGTCTGGGGTTGGCGTGAATAGTAGTATCAATGATGATCACTAACCACTGTATCGACTCTAGACTTATATAGCATTATATGTACAATGTTTAACGTTAAAGGCTCAATATACGTAACTTTCGGCAAAACTTGAAGCGAAAATCGAGCCTAATAACTTATTATATTTATAGATTTAGTTAAGATTAACTGATATCAGCAATATTCAAGATGAATTATTTCGAGGTTACCAGTACAGCAGCATTTGAAACACGCTATTTGTAAACACGCGTCCATTTCGAACCGTCTTCTACCTTCGGTTTGTTGTTGAAGTGGGCACCACCTGAATTATTTTCAATTCTTTGGATTTTTTTGTCAAGAGTTTCTTGTTAGTTACCGCTCAGGTTGACTTCGTTTTAGGCTTATTTTTGCATGGTTATCAACTGGATTTTTTTTCAGAATTTTTCAGAATCACGTAAATTTCCCTGAAGTTACGTATATTGGGCCTTTAAGGTTTGTGGTGAATATATATGAAATAAGTTTCCTGGGATATTTTGTTACACGTTTAAGGACCGAATGGAGAGAGACAAAGTAAGCGCTATATTGTAATATTCAGTTTCGTTGTTTTGGTATTTTTCAAATGGCTGTTGAGGTTTTGAATTAAATTGCAGAAATTTAATTAGTAACATATCAGAAATTTGTGTTGTGAATTTGATTTCTTGCGGTTTTTTTTCAAAATCTTAAATTGCACAAGAGCCACATTTTATAAAGTTAAACATATAATTTCAAGATATTTGTAACTTATGTTTTGTATACACTTACACCAGGTACTGTAATGACAGCATAGGCTATCACACGTGCTCACAACATATCGAACAGTACCTTAAGTGGGTGTATTACCGAAATGAATGACACATTTCTGACCATGTGTTTAAAGGCTTGCGAGATAAACTGTTTTAATAACATGTGTTGGTATGGATGTGTTTGAAACAGCAATTCACAGACATTGTAGTCATGGTTTGTCAGTTGATATCTCGAACACATGCATGTGTATATTCTAACCTCACCACATGCGCTGTAAATTGCATTTGAAGAATTTAAAGCTAAAGATTTTTTTTCTTCATGTAAACCAGGAGCTAAGCACTAGATATGATTTAGACAAGCAGCTGGCCGCGTGTGTATTGGGCCGGCGGGGTCGAGTCGAGAAAGATTGCTTTTGTGAATTGCCCATTTCATGTTTCTGCAATGGCTGCACTTTCTGGCAGGAAGTGAATAAATTTTAAGAATAAAAAACAGTAAAAAGTAAACGATAAGGAAAATGTCAGGCCCTGCTTAGTAACATTTAACATAAACATTTCACTACAAAAACAATCTCCTTTAGCCTTTTATTTCATCACAGCGGGCATTTCAAGGCTGAGGGAAGCACGTGGCATTATGCGCCATTTGTCAAGTGTACCACGTGGTACGGAACGTGAAACTGAGCAGATCTCGCGCTGGTTAGGTCATCGAGAAGTGAATTAATTCTAATTTCTGAGACATAAATATCCTTTTTAAGAACTTCACTTAAAAGTGAGCTAATATCAACATATGTTTTCGTCTTGAGATTTGGCCATGACTACTCTGCCTTTTCTTTCGACTCGGAATACTCCGACAAGGACGCGGACCACCGTGCAAACCATATGCCTTCAGTATGGTACATCGTTATCTGTTCTGTACGGCATAACTAGGGTGGCCAAACGGTTGTGTGTCAGTGAATAAAAATGGCTTCTGAAATATATATTTGTTTTTTTGATAGCCAGTGTTCATACCATAAGTTTGTTCAACACGTTCCAGGCAGTAAATCAGTAAGACTAGTACCGTAATACATTTTATCTTATCACTAGGGTTTGTCGGCGGCCACTTGTTATTGGTTGTATAGTACTGGGCGTAAAGTAGCGTATAATATATTTCTATTATGATAGCAATTATGAAAAAAATACGTTACTTATCTAATATTGCTTCTTCCAACCAAGTACTTACTGGAAAGGATCGATACAGGACAGCTCTAGGGATGGGTCGAGTTGACTACAGTCGTACCCGCTGTACCCAGGGAAGCAGGCACACAGGCCTTTTACTAATTCGCCCTGATTAGAACATTGTTGTGACCGCCGGCGCTATAACAGAAAGAAAATCAGCAATGATCTTATAATTACACGACTATTCACAAATAACTTAATCGCAAGTATTCTGACTCTAAAAGCAACAGTTGCGTGTATGATAATTTTGTGATTATAACATGGACACAAAATCTATCAACACTAGCACTTCATTGTCTTGTACAGCATCAACACATAGCTATATGGTAACAGGTTATATCTACATATGTAACAACATCTAGTTACATTGCAACATATTCTACAAAAATAATAGCACAACGCTACAGTGTAGCAATTTCTAGAATATTGATTTAAAGCTACTTTGTACAGTGTAACGATTTCCAGAACCGTTATATAAAGTTAAATTGTAACGATTTCTAGACTATTAATGTAAAGCTACATTGTAGTGTAACGATTTCTAGACTATTGATTTAAAGCTACTTTGTACAGTGTAACGATTTCCAGAACCGTTATATAAAGCTACATTGTAACGATTTCTAGACTATTATTATAAAGCTACATTGTAGTGTAACGATTTCTAGACTATTGATTTAAAGCTACTTTGTACAGTGTAACGATTTCTAGAACCTTTTATATAAAGTTAAATTGTAACGATTTCTAGACTATTAATGTAAAGCTACATTGAAGCGATTTAGAGCATATTACATAATATAATGCTATTTGAAGGGATTTCTAGAATATCAGTAAAAAGCTACATTGAAGCGATTTCTAGAACATTAATACTTGTAAAAAGCTACATTATAGCGATGAATAAAAGAACAATATTACAAAGCTACATTGTAATGTAATTGGTAAATTATAAAGTCTTTACAACCGTAGTATGGTGCATGCCCTACTAATGCATAACTTACTGCATTTAGTTTAGAATAACAGCCCAAATCTAAATTGAAAACACGTTTTATCCAGTATCAAATTTTAATTATGTTTATTAAAATACAATTTTGGCTGTATGCACTTCAATGAGACCGCCGAAAACATAATACACCCTCCCAATCTATTACACACGAGATTGATCTATCAGGGTTTTACACTTCAAAAATGATAATACGTCGCTTATCTTTAATCCTATCCAGTCTTAGGTATGGGTATATATCAGCGGTAACCAACTGTAACACTTCTGATTCATCAAAAACACCACCATAATCTTAATGTTTTCTGAAAATAAAAATGAACTCATAATCTTGGACACATTCCAGATAATAAGCGGTGATGGCGAGAATGTCTCGGTCGGAGTGACTACATCCTAACGGGCTAGTTCTGGTCGGGCTATAGTTCTTGTCGGGCTATATTCCTGGACGGGCTATAGTCCTGGTCGGGCTGTAGTCCTGGTCGGGTAATGTGGATAATTTGGGGAGCTAGTACGATAACGGATTTATAGGGTAACGAATAATAGGACTATTTTATGATCCGATATTGGTATGGGGTAGAATTAACACTAATCTGGTAGAGAAATCGTTTGTGGAATTAAAAGAAAGTCAATAAACAGGAGAATGTTGTTGCTGGATAAAACAGATTTGAAAATACATTCTCCAGTTACATAAATATCAATAAGACAATATAATAATAAAAAACAATACCAATAAAACGTGCCCGAAAGTTATGTTGACTGGGAAAAGCCTTGACATTTACTAGTATCTACGCCCACTATGATCATACATCGTCGTGTGTCGGCTCTATTAGGAACATATAATCATGGTGGACGTTTTGTTGGTCTACCAGATGACATTTGATTTGTGCGGGGGAACAATTGTACATTTGTAGATCGGCCCACTGTGTTTGGGAATAAGCTTACCAATTACAGAATACCTAATGGCTTCATTTCATCAGAAGAAGTACGAACATGTTCGAACCGGAAGTGATCGGGCTTTTGTTATATATCACGTGTATTTGTACAATGATAATACTTACGCCAATATTTTGACACTTGTAACCTACAACAAGAAAAAACATCATTAGTTACCATCGGTAATGTGTGATAATGGACAGATGGCGGTAAGGAACAGCAAACATACAAGTTGGGGGTATACATGTACGTCTACCGCAGTATCAGGGATATGGGTGGGGAGCTTAGAAACATGTTTCCGCGGGGTTGAGAAGTTAGATACGAGGTTATGGGGAGGGGGAGAGTTCAGGAGCGGGTAACCCCAG
Source organism: Mimachlamys varia (assembly GCA_947623455.1). NCBI lineage: Eukaryota > Metazoa > Mollusca > Bivalvia > Pectinida > Pectinidae > Mimachlamys > Mimachlamys varia. The sequence continues at coordinate 7,876,493 of OX392534.1, forward strand.
GTGGTTACGGAAGAAAATGCGCGTTACTTGTTTTCTTTTTGGATGCGGTCACCTTCCCATACGACTGGCAGGTGAATGTTTATACGTTTGGTAATCTCCCCGAATACCTGCTCGGTATTCAGGATCCCCCATTACACGTGGAAAAACAAATATGTCAGACACCGAGACGTTGCAGTGTTAGATCCAAGATTTGACGGAATCAGAACCCGAGAGGTCTCCGAACGGTGGAGGGGTATGTTTTAATCCCAGTGAAAATACACATATCTCCTCAATTACCTTTCAATATATATATCTTCCTGTGTGTGATGAGCAGGGATTATTACCACCATACGATGTGTTTATGTTTGTACGCCCAATACCTGTACATCACAGTCTGACGTAATGCCAGTCGACAACACAACACAGATGTACGCCAGCAAACATATCTCACCGCACAAACGAGCAATCCATGGCATGTTTTCATTCTCTATCTCGCCTATAAAACGTTTTGTAATCAACATTTACAACACACCAAAGGATCAGGACTGCGTTACCAAGGTGATTTACATAACAAATAACTACAATATGTATACTATTACATCTGGAATATAACATGATTATCTTAGAATCAGTTCAAGTTCACAGGTAGTACAGGTCACGTGGTTTCCTTACCTGACAATAAAGCACAGCAAGTGACGAACATCGCCTCAAACGTCACACCGTCCAGCCTCATCCTCACGTGCAGTCAGTTCCCGTTCACTATTGATCTGTAAAGTAAAACAAACTTTGTAAAGAATAAATTACATAGCATTAAAAACATATTGACATTATCCGTACAAAATTTAATACGACATCCTATCTATTCCGGGTAAATTATCCGGGTGATACCACTTACCATCGCATTTATTCACGTGCTCGGTCACGCGAGATTGGGATCGAGGACAGCAAACAAATTAAAATCCTTATTTCTCGTCAGATGTCCATTAGATAGAAGTGACTCATCAGGATTCATTACCGATGTTATTAATTACGATAAAAACACATAACAGTACATAAGCGATGCCTGACCGGGAGCAATTTACGACACTGACCGTGCTAGTAGCGCGTGACCAAAACGTATATACCCTGATTCCTTTGATGTTTAGTGAGGTGTGCACGTGTAAGGTGGACTGTATCGATTGGCCAGACCTGCTTTATGATCCCTGACCAAAACGCCTTCGGTAATGACATATGGTGATACAAGATCTTCGTAAGGTTATGTTCATTCTCTGTATATTAATGTGTGTCCCACACGCCTTGGTAATCAAACAGGGACGAGAGGACTGGTACTGGAAACTCACGCCTTGGTAATCAAACAGGGACGACCGGACTGGTACTGGAAACTCACGCCTTGGTAATCAAACAGGGACGAGAGACTGGTACTGGAAACTCACGACATGGTAATCAAACAGGGACGAGAGGACTGGTACTGGAAACTCACGGCATGGTAATCAAACAGGGACGAGAGGACTGGTACTGGAAACTCACGGCATGGTAATCAAACAGGGACGAGAGACCGGTACTGGAAACTCACGGCATGGTAATCAAACAGGGACGAGAGGACTGGTACTGGAAACTCAGAACATGGTAATCAAACAGGGACGAAAGGACTGGTACTGGAAACTCAGAACATGGTAATCAAACAGGGACGAGAGGACTGGTACTGGAAACTCACGGCATGGTAATCAAACAGGGACGACAAGACTGGTACTGGAAACTCACGGCATGGTAATCAAACAGGGACGAGAGGACTGGTACTGGAAACTCACGGCATGTTAACCAAACAGGGACGAGAGGACTGGTACTGGAAACTCGCGGCATGGTAATCAAACAGGGACGAGAGGACTGGTACTGGAAACTCACGGCATGGTAATCAAACAGGGACGAGAGGACTGGTACTGGAAACTCACGGCATGGTAATCAAACAGGGACGAGAGGACTGGTACTGGAAACTCACGGCATGGTAATCAAACAGGGACGAGAGGACTGGTACTGGAAACTCACGGCATGGTAACCAAACAGGGACGAGAGGACTGGTACTGGAAACTCACGGCATGGTAATCAAACAGGGACGAGAGGACTGGTACTGGAAACTCACGGCATGGTAATCAAACAGGGACGAGAGGACTGGTACTGGAAACTCACGGCATGGTAATCAAACAGGGACGAGAGGACTGGTACTGGAAACTCACGGCATGGTAATCAAACAGGGACGACCGGAGTGGTACTGGAAACTCACGACATGGTAATCAAACAGGGACGAGAGGACTGGTACTGGAAACTGACGCCTTGGTAATCAAACAGGGACGAGAGGACTGGTACTGGAAACTCACGGCATGGTAATCAAACAGGGACGAGAGACTGGTACTGGAAACTCACGCCTTGGTAATCAAACAGGGACGAAAGGACTGGTACTTGAATCTCAGAACATGGTAATCAAACGGGGACGACCGGAGTGTTACTGAAAACTCACGGCATGGTAATCAAACGGGGACGAGAGGACTGGTACTGGAAACTCACGGCATGGTAATCAAACAGGGACGAGAGGACTGGTACTGGAAACTCACGGCATGGTAACCAAACAGGGACGAGAGGACTGGTACTGGAAACTCACGGCATGGTAATCAAACAGGGACGAGAGGACTGGTACTGGAAACTCACTGCATGGTAATCAAACAGGGACGAGAGGACTGGTACTGGAAACTCACGGCATGGTAATCAAACAGGGACGAGAGGACTGGTACTGGAAACTCACGGCATGGTAATCAAACAGGGACGAGAGGACTGGTACTGGAAACTCACGGCATGGTAATCAAACAGGGACGAGAGGACTGGTACTGGAAACTCACGGCATGGTAATCAAACAGGGACGAGAGGACTGGTACTGGAAACTCACGCCTGGGTAATCAAACAGGGACGAGAGGACTGGTACTGGAAACTCACGGCATGGTAATCAAACAGGGACGAGAGACTGGTACTGGAAACTCACGGCTTGGTAATTAAACAGGGACAATAGGACTGGTACTGAAAACTAACAAAACACACATTGGTTATATTCTCTTTAACTGGACACCAAATGAACACACTTACAATATATACCGGTACCGTCTGCTGCCAGAACCTCACGAAATCATTGCCTGTTTCCAAGATACCATTGCGGACACTACAAATTTGGACCTCACACGCCAATGATGTACATCCTCACACCTAGGTTTATGATAAAGGCTGGTATTTGTTTAAATGATCTTGAAGCACAGTTCCGTACCAATTGCACCCAACCACCGCGAACATTGGGTTGACCAATTAAAAGACCTGGTCCGAATACTTGTATGGAACTGTAGTCTTTGACTGAGCTACGATACTTCCGAAACAATTACAGAACGCCGTAGTTATAGCCCTACACTTATTTAAAACAGATCACCGGGAATGGAGCATGACAGGAGCACTTCATCAGTATGTGGAGATTTAAGTGATCGTCAAGGACATGACCCCTTGACCTTTTGGGGACGTGGTCGACTGACCTTTTCACACCGGTGTTGGATATGTTCCCTGTTCATTCCGTTCACGTTACATTTCCGAGAATTCAGTATTTACCAATGTAATTATACCGAACAAAGCACTCCACACACGGCTGGACGCGCTGACCGGCTCGTCATTAATGCATGTGGTTTCTATTTTATTGAACGGAGTCCGATTCTGTATGTAGCGAGTGGGTATATGGCTCATTCATAAATGCTGATGTTTAGATTAGAAATTATTTTCCATTAATTCTAAATTTCGCACATGTGAGAGGAAAATAATGACCGTTTCCTGTACCCATGGGTATTCATTTATGAGTGTAGCCTAGTCTCTCCATGACACATCTGCCGTTATATGCAGAACCACTATAAACATTACTGATATCCATGCACTGTGATAATACCATACCGTATTTATATATTAACCATAAACTGATCATAACCAGGTACACCGACGGTCAGCACTTACCAGATATAATGAAAGTTTAAGATAATAAGATATACCGAGGGCCAAACTCACCAGATATAATAAAAGTTCAAGATAAGAAGATATACAATGTACCGAGGGTCAAACTCACCAATATAATGAAAGCTATAAATAACCAGATATCTCAATAGACATTATAAACTCGCCAGATATGATGGAAGATATACCGAGGGTTAAAGTATACACTCATAAAATATTATGAAAGTTACAGATAACAAGATATACCGAGGGCCATATTCGCCAAAAATTATGATAAACAATGATAAGTCGATAAGTCGAAGCTAAGGCCAACCTTTATCTATTGTGAATGAGAATTTAGGAGCAAACTGAACAAGCTACAAAATGTATGTGCAGGACACAATCACAAAACACGGTACAAACGCCTATAGTATTCTACATGGTATACAATGCTTCTTTAGTTAGCTACGTTGTATAATTTCCTGTTACTATACCACGTGTCGTCATACACATATAAACTATCACCTGTTACTAAATACACGTAGAGAATCACATGACAAAACAATCCTGAAGATCGCCACCAGGTACTATGTACGTCATTATATACAACAGTTAAACACCACGTGATACCAAACAACTTTAAACATTACATCTGATCCGTCTCCTTCCATTGTAAAACACTGTGAAGGCAAATGTTGTTATGAGACTGTGGCATTTGCCATTGAAAAAATTATAAAACAATGGAATTTGTGACGACACAACAGCGATTGACACCACGTGGTACCATACACCCGGGGAACCCCATGTGGTACATGTATCGTACACCTGTATAACAGGACATGGTACCATACACCAGTGATAAAATACTTGATACTTAAATCTCGTAGATCACCACGTGGTACAGAACCATACATGTACATAAAATGTACATATACAACGTCACGAGTCACCATGCATCTATAAATCATGACTCGGTACCATACACCTGTAGAGCACCACATGGTACAGAACCATACATGTACATATACAATGTCACGAGGCACCATACACCTATAAAACATGACTTGGTACCTTACACCTGTTGTTCAGTACATGGTACAGAACCATACATGTACACCAGTAAACATACACCTGAAGATCCTCACGTGCCACCGTACACCTGTAAGACACCACGTGGTTATAAGTAACACCTTAGGTGTCATACTGCCTACACTCCAGAACTATCTTTTACTGTTTAAGAAATTAGTAGATTCCGGTAAAATATTTAGCTGTTGATAAGTCAATTTGTACAAAGCAATTCGCCAGCATACAGTAGCGGTAGGACGAACGGAGTTTTGGGAGGCGACCAATCTAGGCGAGAAGATTACACAGACGGCACCGCCATTGCCAGGAGAAATTTGTCAAAAGATGGCGAGAAGGATATTAACATAGTTAACGTAACTGAGCTCCTGACGGGGCTAATAGTGAGAAACATGTCAGAATAAGCCATCTGTCTGGTAGAGATTGACGGACCGGGCTAGCACTTCTGACGGGTGTGGCGGATACCCAGACATTTACAGGGGGCAACCGTAGTAAGGATACATGTACTTATATCTGAGGGGGCAGAGATTGTGACCTGGAGGGTGTAAGTACTCTCGGACGGTTCCGTATGTACCAATGTTAAAACAATACCGTACGTTGACGTGCAGTAGTTCCCCAGTCCGTCCACTGTTACACAAATTCTTATCTATAAATGTTACGATGAATTACTTGAGAACACGAGTTATAGACACCATAAAATGTTACAGCAATGTTATCAGGGCTTGAAAGGCTATGAAGAAGATTGGTTTCTATTTAACATAAAGATGGAGTAAGGTCGACACCCTGGCGTACAAATTACCGTGATTGATTTACCGCCAGTGTATCAGCGAGTACAGCGCCGTCTGGAGGAGCCATCTAGAGCTTCTGGTCGTGTTACTTTCTTTTAAACCTTAACAGACCTTTTCTCTGGTCCACTAAACATTTTATTACATGTGTAATATGTTTTATTATATTTCGATAAAATCCATCAACTGTAACAGCAGTATCTCACATAGAACAAGTTTATTTAATGAAAAAATGCATACCTCATCTATTATAAAATGATACAACGCAAACACGGTTATTCAATCTGAAAACTGAAACAAACCACAGGATGTAAACAGTTTGGAAAAGGGACTTATTCCTGCACTATTTTACTGATGTATATATACACCAACTGGAAAGGTCATCGAAAAATAGCTTTTTAAACTCTTTGGTAGGTATATTGAGTCCAAATTCAGCAGAGATGTAAATACAATATATATATATACTATGCTTTTGTCTAAACGTGGTGTACACTTATAAGTTATTACCACATAAGTGGCAAAGTGTTCGATAATTTGAAGTTGACATTCCGTCACGTACTTTGTGTTCCACTCGAACCAAATGTCAACCATCATGTTGTCAACACTCCTACAGAAACAATTAGGTACAGACAATTAGGACCTGGCGCTGGTGTTTCTCTCTAGTACCAATATATTAGACGCTATTCCAGTACGTTTGGCTACAGGTGGTGCCACCTAACGGCATGATTAGGGCCCTCGTCATCCAATGTGGCGATAAGCGATACAAGTTCTTTCTAATGTCGTCGTTACTCCCCATTCTTTACCGCGCCCAAAACTACAATGATGGATGTGACGATTCGCGGGATCAAAGACATCGCGCGGGAACTTTTATGCTATATTAGAGAGTTCCACTAACAAACCGGATGACTGTTTTTATTGTGTCCCAAATACCAATACACAGTTTAGCTCAACGTTTCATCTGCTGGTGTTGCTCAGATTGCGCTAACACATGGTGAACCCACATATACTGTCTGTTTAGGTCTTCAAAGTTGTGCGGAACAAGATTGTGACTTTGTGAGAGAGAAACATTGGACAAAGTAGACATACACACAGTAATTGGCCGCCATTGTATCGTTGTCCCTATCCATCAGTTTTCATTGATCGTCCATTTGGCACAGAATAAAACCAAACATCTCATATATTCTCAGAATAGGCACGCTGTTTTACCTTAATCTATCAACTATGCTTTCCCTTCTCTCTAATCAACCGTAGTATTAGCCAATTTAGCCTTAACTAAGTAGCTGCCTCGGTGACCTTCACTTTCTGAACCCTATGAACGTAGTGCATACTGCGTCGACCTAGACATGCCGATTTTACACTGACCTTTACCTTTTTCTCATGCTGACCTCCATCTTCTGCTCATAAAACGACCTTGAATTTTCAATATAGTTGATCTTGGCTTTTATGCTAGAATAAATTCTCCCTTTCGAATGAAGGGAGCCATATTGTATTATTACAAATTTGCCAGTTCTTCTTCTTATTTTTATCTGGTCCATAACTTTCAAAGGCCCAATATACGTAACTTCAGGAAATTTTTCGAGATTCTGAAAAATTAGGAAAAACATCCTGTCGATAACCATGAAAAAATAAGTCTAAAACGAAGTAAACCTGAGCGGTAACTAACAAGAAATACTTGACAGAAAAATCCAAAGAATTGAAAATAATTCAGGTGTAGCCTACTTCAACAACAAGCCGATGTTAGAAGACATTTCGAAATGGACACGTGTTTACAAATACCGAGTTTCAACTGCTGCTGTATCTGTAACCGCGTAAGAATTCATCTTGAATATTACTGATATCAGTTAATATATCCATATAATTAGTTATTAGGCTTGATTTTTGCTTCAAGTTGTGCCGAAAGTTACGTATATTGGGCCTTTATGCCATGACAATATCTTGTCAAAATGTGCAGTTTACTAGCATCTCCTAACGTTATGTCACTGTGACCTTCACCCAAAGGTCAACAGTCAAAGATGTCCGATTGTTTCAAAGATTCAATGGTGTACGCCAATGTGATGCTAACTAACGGTCCATCCTTAAGTCTTATTTTATACATCCAAGATTAACTAAACTTCAAGATGATCAGGTCAAATGTCAAGGTCAAAGTTTTATATTTTTAACTGATTTAACATTGTTTTATTACATTTCTAAGCAGAAGTGGTCAGAATACAGCAAGGTTTCAATTAACCAAACCTCAATATCATCGGAACAAGGCCAAGGTAAGACTTTACATTTTTTTTTCTTCGTTAAGCAGAGAAAACAAAGTGGGGTCGTTCCTGATATGTCAGTGTTTTAAGTTTACTGAAACGTGGTTTACAGTATCATGGCATTGAAAACGATTTAAACATAATTTCCGATCAAGAGATCAGTTTTGAGGACCTTTGTAATGATCTTTAAAGCAATTATACCATGTTCATGTAAAACATATATCTTATACATTATTGCAACTGAGCAGGAGGCAGTTCATTTAATAATCCTGTTAAAGTCACTGTCAAGTGCCAAGATATTCGGATGAAACTAAAATTTGTGGAGTATTTTAAAGAAAATCTTATCCATACCACAACATTCGAACCATTAAACAAACGTTTGTCTAATTACGTCTAGAATTTACAAGCACGGAAAGGTGTTTTTCAAGCCAGACGCATTTTTTATGTTCAATTAATTATTGAGACCAAATTAATTTGCAGAAGACCTTCTGTTGACAATTGTGTCGGAGAGAGTCATGATCGGTAGTAGCGCCATTTGTGTACGATTGACACGTATACACATGATAGGCATGTAGAAAATAGTAACTTTTTCAGAATCAATACATGTATAATCAAAGGGTTCACACAAAGAAACCGGATCATAAAGACGGAATCATCTATCAAACATCAAGCATTTGTCAACCCCGAGATAAAGACGAGAGAGAAGCCAGAATGAGATACATTGTTGACCTTTCTAAAGGGATATCCGTCCTCGAGGGTGTTCGTATTTTGGTAGCTACAAATGTATTACTTTGTTCTGCCACAGATTTTTACATATTTAAGAACAAACTATCCCTTCTAGACTTAGGTTGTCAGATGCGAGACGTTCTATAGGATTGTGTGACACCTTTCACTTTTCGGTGTTCTCTACACAGAAGTTCGGAACGCATTAAACATGTTTTTTCAACCATTTGACTTGAGTACAAACAAATGATTCTGAAATGGAAGAAACGGTCAGTTGGTACTGTGAAATGTTTTATTTATTTTTGTTGTTTTTTTTGCTAAAATTACCTTTCCCTTCTTCGTCTTTCTCAGCCTTAGTCACGTCATTGACAATCTGATTGAGCGCATTATGACAGATATATAGGCGTGATTCACAAGTTAAAGTCGACTTAAACTACACATGCGCTGAAGTATGCACTTCAATATGTACATCCGGTTCTCGTCGAAGTACTAAGGAGCCACTTCACCTGCTGTCCCTCCACTGAAACACTGGAGCGATTGTAGAGAACAACGTTATAGATGGTGAAACGTTTCAAGCCTTATTTCCGTCCGTTTTCCCCTTGACTGATGCCTGTGTCAGAGGCAATATCGTCTGTAATGAGTTATATAGACAAGTAGTTAGCTCCTATATCTCCGCTACAGCCGTCTGTTTCATTTACAATTGTCAGAAAAAAAAACGACGGAACTGGAGCATTTGTTGCAGGATGTGCACATCCGCAGATGTTGTTAAAGTGAATGAGTTTGTCTTCACATAACCCGGTAGGACTTACAGCCACTGTAGCGAAACTGGCATAGAACTTTAACAATATTCGAAGGAGTTCATTTAATTTTCGGGGTTAGCGCTAGCTCAGTTCCTGTGTGATTAATTCTCCATCTATCTCACTCGTTCCTCTGTCGCTCTGAGATCACACAGCTTCGTCAGAAGCAGCAGGCACGCTAAATTAAAATAAATGGCGTTTGAATTAAATAGTGAAAATCTCTGGCAAAATTATTATTACCCAAATTCCTTACTCGTGAAGAGATGATAAAGAGGTTTTCAACAGATTTCCAGATGACGGTTATGGATGTTTCAGTATGGGTGTGTGACGTCACAGTTGCAGGTTTCGATGAAGATAAAGCCTGTTCTCGCTGCTCACCGCTGTGAACCCAGGATACAAAGGGTTTCGTAATCAGTGAGACCAACTCTCCAGAAAACGTGGAGCCACTGCTCCCGCTAATGAGAAAGAAAACACAAGAGTGCGCATACCTTCACAATATGACAGCCATTTTTGTTTTGTGGATACTGTCTGTCTGAGCTCCCATAAATTGTTGTGTATCAAACTTGAAGGTGTTAAAGGGGTGTGGGAGGATTGGAACGAGGGGGCAACATACTGCACCGAACAGCGTGATGGTCCGGAAAACGGTATACGGTTCTGGGTCTTTTATTATATCCTGTGGTCAATTTTAATTGTGCTATAGACTGGAAAGCTCTTCCTCTTTCATTTTTCATCTTTCATCGAGGCCGATATAGTAGATTTATATTAGATATAAATGTCATGGCCACATTATCAAGCATCGAGTTCCTCACAGTATCATGGTACAGCAAGATTAGTAGGGGGTTGTGTGGGTTACTTATACAAAGAAGTCGAAACAGATAAAACATGAACCGCATTTGACACTAATTCCAGTAGATACTTATCAGTTCCGTATCTATAGAGGCCATCGATGAGGTCGTACAAGAAACAGCGCCCATGACCATAGGAGGACAGGGAGGAGTAACCAGGGTTACATGTACAGATTTGAGAACGAAAACATACCATGAAGTTCAAGGTCATTTCTGAAGCTATTGGTAAAGAATAACACATGTCTTTTAATTAAGTGATATCAAAACAAAAACTCAAGTACTAGAATTAACAACCAAGACATTGTTATCCGTATCAATTGGTTTCGTCAGAGCAATATTTCCCCGGGGTCTATTTTCGTGGGAAACACACACTGTACATGTTTCTCTGTATGCAATGTTCAGTGAAGTCATGAAGGGTTTTGAGCAAATGTGCTTCGATCTTCTGGTCGATATACATAAATATTTTCAAAATTGAGAATGAAATTCAGTGCATGCGGTATTTTCTTTTTATTACAATGGCTAAGAAATAACAGTTGGGTATATGAACTTTAAGCTTCCTGTACGAAGACGATTTAAATCGGCTGTTTGTACGGGACAGGGTAATTGTCGGACCAGAAAGAAATGGACGCGTGGTTGCAAGACTTTAAAGGAGATACTAAATGTCGATGTTTAGAATAAAAAGAGGTACCAAAATATTTAGAAAATGATGAACTGATGTCCGGTCGGACTGTGCAGAATAAAGGACTTTAGTTTCGGTAAGGGATAGGGTAATGACCGGACTGCCCATTAATGCAAACGTACATACCGGACTATTCATTCAGCCGAGGTGTGTAGACTTCAGTAAAAATCGGGAGGGGGAAGAGTAATGTCCGGACTGCCCTGTCCATTAATGGGAACGTACTGTACATACCGGACTAGGTGTGTAGACTTCAGTACAGATCGGGAGGGGTTGAGTAATGTCCGGACTGTTCGTTAGGAGGTGTTGACGCTGCTGTCGCCGAATCTGATATTGGTCTGTACGCCCGATCAATATTTGATACGGACATGGTTGGCAGGACCAGCAGTGTGCTGTTTACGTACAGCAGTTGTTCACATTATAGTCTTTGTTCATAGTTACTCCGCAGTATTATTGGCCAATCAATTTGCGATTTTGGGGGATACGCATCATTTGTGACACCTGTCCCTGTCTAGTCTGTCTGACGGGTCGCGGGCAGAGTGTTACCTATCAAACGCTTTACCCACTACATGTACCTCATTATACAATCAGCTTCTACCATGAAGGTGCGAACTTCCTGTTTTTACAAATATGATTTTGAAACATAACAGACGTGATGGGGATGGTTAATCATTAATAAATATATCGTTTGGTGTCGATACGGAAACAGACCCAGAAAACATGGGTGTAGCAGCGTCGTCAGATGTGCACGAGCCGGAAAATAGAGCACATCTTGTTAACAGGCGCGTGCGCAATGTGTGTAATTTGACTTTCGGGTCATGCACTACATACTTACATTCAATCAGAGGGGTTATTATTTCTACGTTACATTAGGCATCAGATGTACAGAACAACAAGGAGACCTAAGTGGTTGTTAGCCTCGCCAATGTATATATGTGATTGACAATCAATGGCAAATACGTTAAGTGCTGGCCTGGGGTTGGAGGGGCAGAGTTTGCAAGCGGCGCTAATTAGCGTGTAGTAATTATACATATTCGCATATCTTGCGGAATTCTGTGGTACAGTGGCGGTACCTGACCGTGACTTGTAACAGCAATCATACATGTCCACACGTGCCCGAACGATGCTGTACCGTTATACTAGTCATACCAAAATTACTGGTGCTTAGTTTTATAAACAAATACAGCTCGTTCACCCCGTATACAAACATTTGTCAGAATGTGGTAACTACTTATTCTGTTAGCTGGTCTATCTGTCATCAAGTAGAGTAGTAATTTGGCAGCGTGACGAACATGGACACAAGTAGCAACATATTGTACAAATCTGAAGGAATGGCGACTTTACCACAATGTCCGCCCTGCACATCCATTCCCGTAATTTCGCCCTTTTCACCAAACCGCTTACATTTTTATACCCTTTTATCCTGAACGTCGTATTCCGTTTTTTGTTATATTAATACTGTTATGTATAAAACATATTATAAAAGCACCTACAGCCCCGCAGTCACACGGCTCTGATAAAGAAACAGTTAATCTCGTTTATTGTTGATACGGAAGCAGATCCAGAAAGCATGGGGCATCAAAAATCCACTTATCATTTACATACGTACGTGTAACATTTCATATTTTACCTTATCGTACCAAGCGAACTGTGCGCGTATCTAGATTAAATGTTGTTATAGAAACCATGTTTAAATGTTATCATGATTCATGAGAACATTCGTCCTTTGATAAAATTTTGATTCGTCTAGAAAATGTTAAGTTCGACAAGGTATATGAGGGTTTTTTTTTTGTAAAATAAGGAGATACACCACCAAAGCACTTTCCTCCCTCCAGCCCAGGAGAGTGCACTTTGATAGCGTTCATCAGAAGCCCGAAATACCGTGTATATAAAAAAAAAGATGATAAAAAAATACCTGCACATAAATGACGAGATAAATTATGCACGTAGAAACAACACAGCGTTATTTTGTTTGAGTAAAAGTTCATGTATTGCTTTCAGCTACCAAAAAGGATTTTTTCCTGTAAAATCTGACATCATTCAAATGATATGAAATGATTGTATTTAACATCCACAGCGTGCGTACAGACTGTTCTGACTGAATTTTAATTGAGGCATGTGTTACTGGTATCAAACGCCGCGGATGTTTCATCCACGTATGATAGTGTAACGAGGGACAAAACAGCCCCACTGTACCTATATTGACCGTGACAAAAGCCAATTACCGGCCTTTTTATACAGAAACTCCCAGAAAAAGGAACATCAGAGGACCCGATCGTCAGTGAAATAGTTCCTGAATGACGCAGCGTGTGGCTTGTTAGAACACCAAAGATAGGGCCTTCATTAACATAAGGATGTGTTTTTACAAAATTAATATTAAAAAGGTTTTTTTTTCAAAATATTGATACATAAATAAACAAAGTTCTGAATAATGTTGAAAATAAACATGAGAAGTGTGGTTAAACCTACCTGTAAATAAGATAAATCCTGTGTCAAAAACCACAGTCTGCCGTAGACACTTATAAAGTCCGTGAAGTATCGTACAGACACCTAAGACACAAACAATTCCATGAATAGACGCGTTATTCCCGTGGAAACACTTCAAGTTCTTCAAACACAATAGCCCGTGTTAGGACACATACAATTCCAGGTAAAAGGCACTTAAACCTGACTTAGACACAATACCCAGTTGTAGACACTATCATCTCACGGAGATACGACACGAAGGTGTAGACGCTATAACCTAACGAAGACGCGTTATTCAGGTGTAGACACTATATTCTGACGTACTCAGGTGAAGACACTATAGGGTATGACGTACACAGGTATATACACAATTGACTGACGTAGACACGTTTCCCAGATGAAGACACAATAAGTCTAGGACCTGGTTTCCGTGGGAACACCAGGTATTTTCAAGGCTTTCTGATACATGTAAACCAGTCAGGCTTAGCTTCCCTACTCCAACTTTCCTAACCAATCACGAGCCGCGTCGCACTTGAGTTGTGGCACGCGCAAGCAGACTATACGTTGGCGTATAGTAAATGCCGCCGCCTCGCTGCAATTCTCTCTCGATCACTAATTACTAGACTTGAAAAAAAGCAGACATCACCGATTGATTGATCAGTAGTCATGTTTATGAAGATTACATAATTTCGCATACATTTATGTATGTACGTATGTGAATGGTGCGGATTGGGAGTTTATCAATACCGTACGATGTCTGACATATAGAAATGTCCTGTTGGGGACGCTACAGCCAAACAGGGACCACAGATAGCACATCTCTTTCAAAGGGAGTCCTTAATGAATCTGTACTCGGCCCTATAGCTTGTGTTGTGTGTTACATCAAATGTACAACATATTTGCACTAAAAGCAACACATATGGTGATCATAGCCAATATGTAAAGACTTTCGAGATAGGAAGAAGTTATATAGCACCAACCGATTCGTGTAACGAGCTAAGAACTTATCACGGGGATATGTGTCCGTGATTACTCAATTCGAAATCGCTACCCTCCGCTGTACACCTTTCAAAATAATTAAACAGACTCTTGTGCACACAAGTTCTAACTCTTTATTGATATCAACATAAGATATATAGTAACAGAAAACATAGGCATAACACTTATACATTTGACTTTTCCATTAAATATTACAAAGCAGTTATTATCTTTACATTAGTGATCGACAATAGAACAAAATTATGCTTTTGTCATTGATTGATAATAAAACAATCCCTGATAAATACAGTTGCTAGCTGAGTTCGCTACGTACATTAACCATAAGTTACAATGATAAAACATTTGCATGGTCTTACCTTTCAAAAGAATTGACTCTTGTGCACGCAAGTTCAAACTGAAGCAGAAGTCAAGTCAAGCATTCCATCTGATTGACATATTTGGAGAAGACAAATGGTTGGCCAATGGTCTTCTTATTACCGAGACCCGGTTTTACCGATTTGGTTCCATGATGGGAGCAGCTACATACGTCATGTGCAGCGTCCGAAATCAAGAATGCGGTCAGCTTCACCTTGGTCCAGCGTGATCGCCTATGGGTCACCGTCAGGGTGACCTCCTACGGGTCAAGTATATATTGTTGTTTTTAAATAGCTGTGTCTATATTTATTTCGGCCAGCCGACCTTGTATTGGTTTGTAGGTCTCATTGTGGCCTAGTGTTGACCCAATACCACTGAAAACTAAAACTTAATTATGAATGTTATATACTTACTGACACATACGTATACAAGTAACAGAGGTGTTTACCTGATGGAACCTGTAATAAGAACAAATATTAAGACACAAAATGATAAGATGTCGCTCCCTATGATGATAAACCCTAACTTCCCTAGAGTAATAAAAATGTTCCTAGGATACTAAACAAATAGTACAATGAATATCATTAGGATAATAGCCCATAGTTCTGTATAAAGATCATAAACATTAACCTATAGTTAATATTAGGATGATTTACCTTTAGTTCCTATACGGATGATAGACATATAGTTCGTATAAGGATGGTAAACCTACAGTTCATATAAGGATGGTAACCCTATTGTTCCCATAATGATGATTAACCTACAGCTCCGTATATATAGGGATGATACACATACACTTACATACAATCATAATAAACCTATATACCCTTAAATGTTAACACAGCTATACTTCCTTATGATACTAAACCTATTGCGTGTTTTACAGAGTGATTTTTATAGCAATAATGTGAAAAGTCGCAACATGTTAGAGTCGACCTCGTGGTAGGTGATTAAAAGGCGGTGCTTCTGTTTCTAGTTAATGTTCGCCTTGTTGCAGGTTACATGGGCCTTTGTGAGTGTTCACCTTGTTACAGGTGTCTTTGTGAGTGTTGACCTTGTTACAGGTGTCTTTGTGAGTGTTGACCTTGTTACCGGTGTCTTTGTGAGTGGTCACCTTGTTACCGGTGTCTTTGTGAGTGTTCACCTTGTTACAGGTGTCTTTTTGAGTATTCACCTTGTTACAGGTGTCTTTGTGAGTGTTTACCTTGTTACAGGTGTCTTTGTGAGTGTTCACCTTGTTGTAGGTGTCTTTGGGAGTGTTCACCTTGTTACAGGTGTCTTTGTGAGTGTTCACCTTGTTACAGGTGTCTTTGTGAGTGTTCACCTTGTTACAGGTGTCTTTGTGAGTGTTCACCTTGTTACATGTGTCTTTGTGAGTGTTCACCTTGTTTAAGGTGTCTTTGTGAGTGTTCACCTTGTTGTAGGTGTCTTTGTGAGTGTTCACCTTGTTACAGGTGCCTTTGTGAGTGTTAAGCTTGTTACAGGTGTCTTTGTGAGTGTTCACCATGTTACAGGTGCCTTTGTGAGTGTTTACCTTGTTACAGGTGTCTTTGTGAGTGTTCACCTTGTTACAGGTGTCTTTGTGAGTGTTCACCTTGTTTTAGGTGTCTTTGTGAGTGTTCACCTTGTTACAGGTGCCTTTGTGAGTGTTTACCTTGTTACAGGTGTCTTTGTGAGTGTTCACCTTGTTACAGGTGTCTTTGTGAGTGTTCACCTTGTTACAGGTGTCTTTGTGAGTGTTCACCTTGTTGCATGCGTCTTTGTGAGTGTTCACCTTGTTACAGGTGCCTTTGTGAGAGTTCACCTTGTTTCATGTGCCTTTGTGAGTGTTCACCTTGTTACAGGTTCTTTGTGAGTGTTCACCTTGTTACAGGTGTCTTTGTGAGTGTTCACCTTGTTATATGTGTCTTTGTGAGTGTTCACCTTGTTACATGTGTCTTTGTGAGTGTTCACCTTGTTACAGGTGTCTTTGTGTGTGTTCACCTTGTTACAGGTGTCTTTGTGAGTGTTCACCTTGTTACAGGTGTCTTTGTGAGTGTTCACCTTGTTGCAGGTTTCTTTGTGAGTATTCACCTTGTTGCAAGTGTCTTTGTGTGTGTTCATGTTGTTACAAGTGTCTGTGTGAGTGTTCACCTTGTTACAGGTTCTTTGTGAGTGTTCATCTTGTTACAGGTGTCTTTGTGAGTGTTCTCCTTGTTACATGTGTCTTTGTGAGTGTTCACCTTGTTGTAGGTGTCTTTGTGAGTGTTCACCTTGTTACAGGTGTCTTTGTGAGTGTTCACCGTGTTACAGGTGTCTTAGTGAGTGTTCTCCTTGTTGTAGGTGTCTTTGTGAGTGTTCACCTTGTTACAGGGTCTTTGTGAGTGTTCACCGTGTTACAGGTGTCTTTGTGAGTGTTCACCTTGTTGTAGGTGTCTTTGTGAGTGTTCACCTTGTTACAGGTTTCTTTGTGAGTGTTCACCTTGTTACAGGTGTCTTTGTGAGTGTTCACCTTGTTACAGGTGTCTTTGTCAGTGTTCACCTTGTTACAGGTGTCTTTGTCAGTGTTCACCTTGTTACAGGTGCCTTTGTGAGTGGTCACCTTGTTGCATGTGCTTTTGAAAAGATGACTATTAATTTGACAGCGGATCTAAAAGAAGGTGGTATTGTGAGAGAATACCATTACCTTGCATGAAGCACCTTATTGCTTCGTAACTCTTGAGAGACATGACTTTTTTGGCGGGGACTTCATGAGAGTTGACCTTGTGACCTTGTGATTGTAAGCTTTATCCAAATATAAGTCACTGAGATGAAAGCACTCCAAACGCTCGTCCCTTCAGAAAGAACGCCCCTGGTGTGTTGTTGATTAGCTGGAGGTATACTTAGATCTATTTAAGTAATAACCAATGTGTCATTTCAACCCATATTTTAAACTTTCCTATATAAAAACATATGTCCTACTTGTAATGGTGTAGGAATGTACCTCCTGGACGAGGCGGTCAGTATAGAGTGTACTAACAGTGTCAGGGACACTTGACATCTAATAGATGTCGGCACAAAAGTCGGAGAGTGGGACGCGATTCTTAGTCATCGTCATCAAACAAAGACAGTTTTGATGTTACGTGACAGTACGGGCGGAGCACACATACTCTGATACTTAATACATAGTGGTGTGTTTGTTGGTAATGCTGAATATAGTCGTGTGATTGTTTACCGAATGTGCATCCAGGACGACCAAAACGTGGTCAGTTATTAAACCCTTGAACATAGACTACTTTGAAATAACAGTAAAGAACAAAGACGGGGCTAAGACAGTCTTGTAGACTTTTTTTTACTTTATTTCGATTTGTCCACACAATACTATTGTTTTACCAAACAAATGAGGCTAAAAGGCTAAAAGCGTGAACGTTAAGATGGTTCAATGCCAAAACGACGTGCATGTTAAGGTTATCTTTAAATTTAAATATCATTGAACACAATTCTTTTCTACTTTAAATGACCGTTACTGACTTCAAATCACACGAGATGTGAGAACTGACTCAGCTTGTTTCCCGCACATATTCATATTCCGGAACCATGACTTGCCCTGTCCACCGTAAAACGGTAACATACCAAGCTACAACGTCGCTGCCGTTCATACAGATCCCACATCCTGCGAACACCGCCATGTTTATATCGAGCTACCTTTAATGAAGCAGAGAGATAAAAGTGACTCTAATTGACCTCGATCTGGGTTTAACCAACAACACGTTAGACAAGCGCTCAATTTAAAGTCGATATTTTCTGTAAATAACACAGCAGTATCTATTTACAGGAAGGATGAATCCTTTGTAGTGACAAACTAAAGTCTAAACCACAATTTCATAGTTACATTGAAAAATAAGCATGGGTGTACCTAAGGTAAAAAATAACAGACTAAATCACTTTTTATTTTTGATAACATCTTTTAACAAGCGAAGTTGCCACCCCCCCCCCCCCCCTCCCCACTCTTGTCCAACCCCCTCCCAAAAACCAAATTCAACAGTGTCAGGCAAGTTCACAAAGGTACCCCGTTAGTCAAGTCCATTATAATTTTAACAGTCAGTAATGCCAAAGTATCTATACTCTCACATTAAAATGAGTTAACCTGTGCCCTGTTAAAGTGACATAGAAAACATGGGACCAGATCAGATTCTTTCAATTCAAATAACCGAGATACCATGCCAATACCTTGCAAATTCTCATTAACCTGAAACAAGTCGGACATGATCGTGTTATCCCAGGATCTCCAACAATTTTTCACATACTGTTTTTAGAGTTGAAGTATGCATGGTAAACAGTGCACTGAACATCCCCGACTCTACAAGTCTTGTTGGCCCAGCAACTGCTGGCTGATGACAAGATAGCTCACCTTGTTTGGAATGTCCCTTCCTGCCACTTTAAAGGGCTAGAGAAGGGGGAACATGTTCTCTACCCATGTCAGGTCTATAAAACAAGTCGGTATGATCGGGGAGGGAGATATACCTACCGTCACCCCGGGCGATAAGGGGCTGGGAATCCAATCCCACGTGTTCCCGAACAGCCAGCACGCGCACCAGACAGGTGCCCTCTGCCGCGATCACCCCGACCCTGATGGTAAAAAAAAACTTAACGATCGCGGTGAGTGGAACACTTGTGGTTTCCGAAAGAAATTAAGTAGTTTTATCCTATCATCGTCCTTCCTGATCCAAACAGTTTCCTGGGCATTGGTTCGGTTGTTAATGTTTCTAAATTTGTATTCGCAAAGAGATTAGACATTCCTTTAAAATTGCAGAACATAGCAGAAAGGTTGTATCTAATCTAGTGCTGGTTAATATGATAATCCTAGGCATGTTATAATGGTTCCGGGGAGTTTGCAGTGTATGCAGTTCCTAAAGGTATTTGATTCATCAGTAAACCTTACAGATTTCACCGTTCTGTTACGTGTTTTCGTTGATTTTGTCAAAAGGCTATACAATATGTGTTAAGTCCAACCCACACACACTCACAATAAAACACCCATCTGCACCTTCAAAATCCCACCAACTCGTTCATAACAAATCTCACTCCCTCACTTCTGCTAAACCCCACTCACTCACATCCACTTTACCTCACCTACTCACATCTACTAAACCCCTCTCTCACATCTACTAGACCCCACCCCCTCACATCCACTAAACCTCAACCCCACAATCTACTAAACCACTCCCTCACATCTACAAAACCCGACGTCTTCACTTCTACTAACCCCAACCCTCACATCTACCAACCACACCCCCTCACATATACTAACCCCACACCTCACCTCTACTAAACCCCACCCCCTAACATCTACTAAACCCCACCCCCTAACATCTACTAACCCCGAACCTCACATCTACTAAACCCCACCCCTCACATCTACTACCCCCCTCACATCTACTAACTCCAACCATTCACATCTACTAGACCACCCCCTCACATCTACTTAACCCCACCCCCTTAACATCTTCTAATCCCCATCCCTCACGTCTACTAAACCCAACCACTCAATCTACTTACCCACCCACTCTTATCTACTAAACCCCAACCCCTCATATCTACTACATGTAACCCCAACCACGCACATATACTGACCCACACCCTCACATGTACTTAGTCCCACCCACTCACATCTGCAAAACCCCAACCACTCAAATTTATCAAACCCAACCCAGTTACATGTAGACCTTCCAACGCACTCAAACCCATCAAATCATCATCCACCCAAATCTTCCAAATCCCAGTCACTCACACTTAGGGTTGTCGGGGCCAGAAGTACCAAATCCCATTAACTCACAACTACCAACCCCTCCTCCCATTTAAATCTACCAACCCCTCCCATTCCTGTTCACACTTCAGACAAAATGTACAATAATTTAGGGTAATGGTGGATGTTTATGAAAACAACATACTTGACCTTCAGCAGCAAGTACACATACAAACAAATCCTCGCCATTCTTGTTATTATCGGTTCTTTAACGGAGTAATATGACGTTAGTGAACACCCTAGAACATGTTATAAAGTACATTGATGTGTACTTATTTCATTAAAGATACATATATACGATGTACTGATGATGCATATTGTAAAAAATCTGCTTTTTGAAAATAGATAAGATAAATACTAGTAAACAGCCATTACAGATAAAAGGGATATAAAAGAGCGATGCTAACCTCAGATTCATGTAACAGTGAGAAGTTGTAAAACTTTATTATACCGACAATATATAATCTATAATTAGCTGTGTGTTATTACAAAAGGAATAGTTGTCTTAATGATAGCTTATGAGGTGATGTATCTATACGTCTACTGCGGTGAAGAGATTATGTTTAAAAAAGTTGGGCATGGATCAATTCCCGGTTACATTTAGCTCAGAATAAGTGTAAGAAATGATGATGGTTTTCGAAAGTTTACAAATGCTTAACACGTTAAAATGATTCCAAACCTTATTGACGCTAAATTCATTTAATTGTGGTCTCTGTTTATATCAATAACATTGCATTTTGTAATGTTTTCTTCGTTTTTCTATGCTATTCCATTCTCACTATAAAAGTATGAGACATGGGAAGCGAAATATCTTCGGAAATCAAGTGTGTTTCGCCACAGACGGAAATAAAAGTAGCTACATACATGTACACAGACAGGACGTACTGCTGAACAGCCATGCATTAAGTGTACCCGGAAATGATAGTCGCCACATACTATTGGAAACGCATGCAAGAAGTCCTGCTGAACAACCATGCATTAAGTGTACCCGGAAATGATAGTCGCCACATACTATTGGAAACGCATGCAAGAAGTCCTGCTGAACAACCATGCATTAAGTGTACCCGGAAATGATAGTCGCCACATACTATTGGAAACGCATGCAAGAAGTCCTGCTGAACAACCATGCATTAAGTGTACCCGCGTTATAATTGCAACATGGTTGTATGAAGTAGTACACTGTACCATTGTTATTTTCACATGTTGTTCTCTATCATCAGTTTCCTTATTCCGATTTTTAAAAGTTCTGTTCAGTGAAATGTAGCCAAGAATATTGAATGTATTATTTATTTTATCCTAATAATACATAGAGTGTATTTTAGTTCTTAGTTTTTTAGGAAAAACAAACACTTTACCATCATATTTTAACAAAATCAATTTTCAATACTCACTTTATAATTTTTCTAATTTTTTAATGTAGGTAAGGGGCGGTCAATATTGTGAAGAAAACGAAATGTAAACTGTATGTCCGTGATGGACAGCTACAACCACGAACAGATGGATGACTTTTTGTGCAGATTCTAAAAAGCTCTGTGGACAAAGGAAGGAAATCGTTATTCAAAGAAGTCATTTTTATCGAGAAGGGACGGTCCGCAAAACCATTTTGAGAAAAAGAAACATTTTGACAATGTAAACCATCCCGTTTTCAACAGTTAAAAATATTCGGATCGATGTCAACATTGTGATATTGACCATTTGACGTCATAAATGGTTCAATAGTAATCTTGTTACGTACATCATCGCTATTAATTGTTCATGCAATTGTTTGTTATTTTTTTATTGTAGGAAAATAAAGATCAAGTACTTAATACATATTTTGGTTCAAACATATCTTTGCTCATACACATCTGGGCATTTTAGAGAGAGTCAGGTAATAAATCATTTGTTTCACTGGTACTGTCTGAGAAACAGTCAAATTATTGCCCCCTTGGTACATGTACCTATAGAATTGTTGTCCTCGGCCTTGGGCAACAGTACCTTAGGTCTTCACTTCAATGATTTGACTGCTTCCCAGTGCCTTTGAAACAACTGTTAACCATCCTGATCAGAGCAAGTTGAAATATGTGTAATCTAAGCGAGACAACTCTAATAAAACCTCCAAGTCCTGTATCGATTACTAACCACATAGTTCAGGGGAATATGTAACAGCCCTTATCGCAGGTCCGACATACTGATCCCATTATAGATATGATACACTGTTACCTTATATAGGTCTAACGTACTAGTCTCACGATAAGATACGTCAAAGGCCACAGCTACACCTGATAAATAATGGGGTGATATTATAATATATGGTAATATGGTAAATCAAGTTGAGCGACCGATGTGGTCAATAAATTAATAACTATTAAAACATATCACATCGACGATGTATACCTGTATGTGAAATTTGGAGGCCTTGAGATGTGCAGGTTGATGAAGACTATTGAAAAACCTTGATCACCCTCGTGATTATATTGGAAATGTTGAGAGAAGCAGGTTGATGAAGGTTATGGGCAAGTTTTATGGTCGCCATCTTAATCTCATCGAGACATATTCTGTATCTTTGTGTATTGTTTATTAGTGTGCTTACTTGTTGTGATTGACAATGATGACTCGGTTATCATTTTGAGGATTGATGTTTACTTGGATGTGACCAAGATTTACATGATTTACGGGTGTCGTCGATGAAGCAGAAGACGCTTACTCTTCCGGAACATCTGGTCTTATTTCTTGTACTTTTACGAGGGCCTCCGTGTAAATGTTTTCCTTTGTTCCTATTTTGCCTCTAGTTTAATTGATTTTGAGTTTGGGTTATGGTTTTGTTGACGTTTTGGTATTCTCTTATTTAATTTTGTGTGCGATATGAAGATCGATGTTTTCTTTTAATAAACGTGTTTGTCTTGTTTAATTGCTATTACCACCTTTACATGGAGAAAGTGGTTTTTTTTTTTTGTGTTTGACAAAGATTTACGTGGCTGGTATCGTTGATGAAGCAAACGCTAGACGGTTATAACTGTCTGAACACGTGGTCCTTTCCTACTGGTGCTTTATTGAAAGATCTCTGAGTAAATTAGGGAACAATGGTACGCGTGTACTGTTGAATGGATTTCGGATTTGGCAACATACATTGTACAATGTATATGGTTTGAAAACAAAACAATTAAAGCGCTACTTTTTTTCTTTCGTTGTTGAGGATGTATTTAAAAAAAAAAGTCAAATATTCTAGTTCATCATACAGTATATTCATATTTGAAAATAAATAGCCTCATTAAATGTGAAAATAAGTCGTTTTATTGTATGTGAAAGTTGATGGTTTCATTATATTTGAAAGTATTTAGTTTTATTATATTTGAAAGGAAGAAGCTCTATCGTATGTAACAGAACATGTAACTAGGTCAATTACATGTTTTTGTCATATACTTCATAATCTATGAAAGTAACTAGGTCTATTATTTATGAAAGTAACTAGATCTTATATTTGTAAAAGTAACTAGATTTATTATTTGTGAAAGTAAGAAGATTTATTAAATGTTTGTGTAAGTAAATGGTGTTGTATATGAGTGTGGATGGGTTAGTTTTTGTAAAAGGGAATGGCTTTATACAATGTCAATAAGTGAATTTAATTCGATTCATTATTTGTGAAAATAAATCGCATACTTATATATATACCACATGTTTATATCTACACAACATATATACACACCATATGTACACGGGTGTATCTCTGAACGCCAACATTTTTAATTTGCCTACAGGGTAGTTTGTTGTGATAGGGATTATAGTCTTTTTCCTTAAAGTAGTCTCAGTTCCAACAGGCAAATTTACCTGTAAAAGTTACCTGTTGGTACTCCCTCAGGCACAACTATTACAAAAAATTCATCATAAAATTATCTTCATGATACTTTTTTTAATCAGTAATATTTAATTGTGTAATAAATAATGTAAATATTATAAGATTTGTAATTATCAATTAAAATAAAATGCTTAAGATACTTTCTAGAAAAAAAACAACTTTTTAACTCACCATAGAATTATTTTATGACTTTAATTCTTAATTTTAAAAGATACTGTTGCAAAAATATAAATATGATATTTTTGTATATGATAGGTGATTATAACCTGCTACGTTTTGGTGAATGATTTCTATTGGTTCTAAATGTAAATAAATATCAAAATTACATTTCATTTCAATTTTAGTACATTTTTGCTTGGATATGTATGACTTATTTAATACCAACTTACTTAATAATTAAATACCCCTAGAAAGTGAGGTTTATTTAATCAAAGGTATTGTTTTCATTACCTCATTACAAGCTTATTGTAACCATTCAATTCATCCATTACTTTAAACCTTACAGTTTATCAGTACAAGATACAGTACATATATCTATAGTGCAAAATACAAATCGATACATGTACAACACAATACAGTTGGAACACACACAGACCACATAGGACAATAAATTCCCCTAAATTCGAAAGATCCCTGTTATTTCTGGTTTTCTGGCCTATACATTGTTGTTGAAAAATATCTGTCATTCTATTCAGAACAATGATTATAATGCTTTACCTCCATTCTCTGTATTTTCTGTTTGCTACACATATTCCAAACCTATCGTATTCTAAACAATTTGATTGTTATATCATCTGTCCACTCAGGGCCCTTTTCAACCAATTCATTGTAACATGTACATTATTGTAGTTATCTGAATTTTTAACTTTAAGCAAATATTTGAAAATGATGATTGATCTTGATGTTTGGCATACTTTTCTTAACCCCTAAATTCTCTAACAAAATTTAGAAGCATTTTTTTCAATATTACACACTTTATGAAACCCCCATACTTCAGATTCATAATCTAAAATGCTACAGTACTTACAAAAGTGTCAAAAAAACTAAGTTGGGTTTTGAGATTGAAATATTTACTTTTACAAACATTTGTAATTGCAAATATAGCTTTGCGACCTTATTCAGCTATTTTCTCTTGTGTTCTCCAGAATTTTCCAATATATATCATCAGAATTCCTAGATAACAATTTAGGACTAATTACTTCATTTAATAATTTTCTATATTTCTCTTTATTTCATCGATATATGGTTATCTCTGGATTGTATATTTTATGTACAATTAAGTGCTGATAACACATTTCATATATTTTTTTTATTTCTTTACATGTATATATGTATCATTGTATTTAAGAAGAAATCAAATTGTACAATTTAATGCATATGTAATTGTGTAGTGCTGACTGTCCATAGTTAAATCTCAGGTAAGGTTAGTTCACAGGTAAATCACAGGTAAGGTGAAAAGGGCAGTTTATATGAAACAGTATATAATTGACTTCCCATTATTTCCAAAAACAACACCTACCTATTGTTGTTGGCGTTCGGAGAACACACCATGTACACAACATCCATTGTATGTACACAGCATATGTACACAACATCCATTGTATGTACACAACATATGAACGTTTCAGAAAGAAATCACAAGAACAAATGGATATTCACTTTCTATTGTTCTTTATTTTTACCATAAAAGTTCATCCTCCTTACTCTCTCTTACGTCTCATATATTTCTCTCCCATCCCCCCTCTCTCTCCTCACCCTCTTTCTTTCCCTCCTTCCCTCCTTTTCTATCCCACCCCTCCTCTCTCTCACCCTCTATTCTCTCTCCCACACTCCATCTCTCTCCCATCCCTCCTCTTTCTTTCTTCCTTTCCGTTTTTACGACACACATCCTCTTGTTTTATAAAATATTGCATAAAAGGGACTAACAAGATAAATCACAGGTATAGAGTTAAAATGTAATAATTTTTTTTTGTAAGTAACAGGTAAAATATAGACCGTCTAGTAACGTGTATGTAGTCACTGGTACATTTTATACATACAGACACAGTCTATGTGTATTATGTTGTCATTGATCCCGTATATGTCAAAAGATACTCAACAGAAACAGACATTTTCAGTATGACAATGTGTCGTTGTTTTTATATAAAGATTATTTTACACAACCAATATTTGTTTTTAAGTGACGTTTCGATGAAACCTGATGAAGATGACAGGGTACATAAAGTACTAGCCATCAAAACGTCACAAAAACATTTATTGTTTGTGTAAAATAATCTTTATATAAATTATACTTTTCAATCTGAAGAAAATCTTAACAAATAATAGAGTGTAGTGATTTAAAACATTATGCAGAAAACAGTTACAGTAAATGACCAACAGTATACCTATATTCTGTATTCATTGCTCAGTCACTCATAGAAAATAAAAAATAAACCTGGTCAACGGTAACTCGCAATGATGTACAAATAATGTAAAACATAAACTTGTAGACAATGGTGACAACCTGTATATATCAGCATAGAAAATAAAAATACATATATTGTATACAAGATCTTGTCTCCATGTAAATATACGCAATATCTAAATAAAATTTGACTATCTGCAGTGCCAAGAAAGACAACTCTGCGATGGATTAAGTCAAGCCAGCGGTCACAGGTTGCGTACAATTACCTATGTTCTGGTGAAGGAATTCGTACAACAAATACAGCGTATGGCTCATAGAGATCTCGGAAGGATGCATACAGCTGTTTTAGATTGTAAATTGTTTGAGGCCTAGCAACCCTCAAAAACAGCTATTGGTTAATATAGTGGATTGTATGTCCAGCGCACAGGCACTGTGGCCAGGAGAAAAACCATCTATATATAGAAATATGAATAGTTTGAAAAATATAAAAACAAAAGTTTCAATTTTTCAAATGCTGTTATTAATTTTCTACTCCCCTAATAAAAATAATTGCAAAATTTCAAGCGCTTAAATAAAGGGATAAGAAAATTCATACATTTAACACAAAAAGAAAATTTGAAACTTTTGGTTTTATATTTTTTTTCTAATTATTTATACTTCGCTAAGTTATCTATACATAGATAGGTATTCTCCTGGCCACAAAGGCCTGTGGTCCAGCGCTAGCGATCCTTTTCATTTATACAGCTGTAGCTATATTAATCTTAGCACAGGCCAAGCCACTGGAGATTCTTGTCACATACATCTAGACGCAGTAGTCGTCAGACATAGGATTCTAACGACACGCCTGTTCTCTCAGAGACCTCCGTGGCGGTGTAACTCTGGCTGTCACTGAAGTCCTTGTTACGGGCGGTAAAGTACGGCGACAGAGCCGGTTCTGACGCCTGAAAACAGTAAAAACGCCCAGTTGTCAGTAACAGATTCATCTTCAGTTCAAGGTAACTCATATTGTACTTCTGTAGGCTTAGCCTGTTGTCATATACTATACATGTGGTATTATACTTCTTCTCTTATACCTGTATATTATCATGTGTTATATTAATAAGGAAATAGTTTGAAATGAGAAAATGTGTGTTGAAATGATAGAAATTTTAATCATTAGGCAAAACAAACCATAGCGTTTCCTAAAACAGGCAGGCAGGCAGGCAGGCAGGTAATACGTTTCATATTAAACATTAACGAGGTGTTGTTTATATCAGCGAACTTTGCTTCTTTAAAAACG
Organism: Mimachlamys varia; assembly: GCA_947623455.1. Lineage (NCBI taxonomy): Eukaryota > Metazoa > Mollusca > Bivalvia > Pectinida > Pectinidae > Mimachlamys > Mimachlamys varia. The sequence continues at coordinate 7,904,727 of OX392534.1, forward strand.
TCCTAAACAATTAAGATGGAGTTGACATGAATCATAAACTATATATAGTAGACAGCTAACAGTGAAACATCATCACGGTCTAAGAGTTATGTCGACTTACCCACAGTGTACTCTGTGATTTTGTTTTGTCCGAGGCAAAAGCGTTGTTGACGTAGGTTGCGAGTTCCTCCCAGGGGTCGAGTACCCATCCCTCCACATACGTCACCAGTTTACGGTGCTTGACCAGGGCGGGGCCCCACTCTCGGGTCGGGGTCAGCAACAGCTTCAGTTTCTACGGTGTAAAAGGACAAATCAACATCGTTTTAAACTGTCCACTGAAAATATACGCTTACTCTTTAGAAGATGGAATGTCAGTTTGTCTAAATGTGGCAATATAAATGTTTATAATCTCAATTTAAGGAAAGTTCCCTAAGAAATCTCCATAACTTATGCAATCCTTTTCTGTCGATATTTTTAGGTTAAAATTTAATTAAAATTGATTAATTCGGGGACAGGTTTTGGTGGTGGAGGAGACCGGAAATGGTGTTATTTAATATCTATAATATATAATGTAAACATACAAACCTCCAGTAGGCTGTCCTCGTCGTCCTCTTTGGAGATCTTGTAAAGCATGGTAATAGGGATAGCTAAGACAGAGAGGAACGCCATGATCCAGCCCAGCGCGTCCGCCCATCCTGGGTACTTATAATCTCCATACTCTGACGGAGTGTAGTCAACAAACGTAAAGATGAATAAAGCCTGGAAAGTAAAAGATTTTTCTATTAACACTAGCTCATTTAGTTCAGCTCTACAAGTTGTAATGATATCAATATCAGCAGATTAATTGATATAATGCTGGACGTTGTCGATTCATCCATCTTGGTTGATTGCTGTTCCTCTAAACAAACCGGAAGCAGTGACTTATAGATTGTCACTCCAAGGTGATGAGAGATGCTGGTTGATGGAGACCTTAGACAAGTTTAATAAATGCCGTCGTTTTCCAAATTGTGAACAATCTATTTTCTTTTGGGAGATGGATGTGTCATCAGTGTATGTTGTTGTTTTGTTTTCACTGCCCCGGTTCTCTCTATGAGGACCTGATATTACTTTGATTTGACCAAGATCAAAACGACATGTTTCGTCGATATAGTAGAAGACATTTTCCCTTCAGGAACACCTGGTCGTGTAATGATCTAGTCCTGTTCATGTGGAAAACTACATGTGTAAAATAAAGCCATTTTACTGAAGATGTATTTGTCCTCATTATTTTATTTCCCCTCAAAATAAAGGAAAGTGAAACTGATAATTCAACAACGCAAGAGAGGGAGTAATAAGAAGTTAAAAATACTTACTACCAAAGTTAACGGACTGATGACCCACCAACATATCTTCCACCACATCACCATCTTAAAGCCTAGCATTGTCTCTATATCTTTCAGGAACCGATTTACACCTGTAATGTAACAAAGGTTTTTAGTGAAACAGTACCATATCACCTTATAACATATAACTGGATAGTTGTGATATATCCATACGCCTGTCATATAACAAAGGTTTTCAGTGAAACAGTACCATATCACATTATAACATATAACTGGATAGTTGTGATATGTCCATACGCCTGTAATATAACAAAGGTTTTCAATGAAACGGTATCACCCCTTAGTCTCAAAATCTTTGTTGTGATCACAACTCGACAAGACATGATTTTTTTTATTAATGATTTAGAGTAATCGTGCTACGTTGGGTTATAAGTAGCATATGCTGAAAAACTTATCAATCTATAAAAGTTGAAAAACTGGCAAAAAAATTCAACTGATAACTAATTAATACAGTGAATACTAATAAGACAGATAAAATAGTTCTCAAATCCTATAATATGCGTCATTCCGTATACATACATAGGCCACACTTACCGTATACGTAGGCCACACATATATTCTCAAATAGGCCGATGATGAGGAGGGTCCAGCCCCCCACATAGTTATCCATCAACTGGAGCAGGTACATCCCACCCTACAAAGACAGACAGCTACTATACATTATCCGGTACATGTCATGTAAACACGGCAATTTAAGATTTACCCACGAACGATATACAAATAGCATGTGGTGTACAAATGTACACAGCGTGGTATATGATGTAAAAATTCATTCCAAAGTGATCAATTATGTACCAAATTATCATACGTGATATGTCAAATGTAAACATGTAACAACGGGTAACATAGACTTTGTAAAATATCAACAACTGTTCATGGACATGTTAGAGAGAGATGACTAATTATTAGAAAGATTTATTTTATATCTTTATCCATAACAACAGTCTAAAAGCTGACGTAACACACACACACATATGCTGCATCTTTTGAATTGAGTAATAGACACAGTATGCCGAGAAAAGAATTAATGAAACTGTATCATACAGATAAGAAAAACATATTTTTGTTTATGTCCTCCAAAGTAACATACACCACCATACAAAATAACTACAGCCATGTTGATTTGGTCAGAATACTTACCGGAGCGGTCAAAGGTAGGCCGAGGAAGAAGAAAAATAAACAGATACAGAAGATGACTAAAGTTTTCTTTGGTCTCAAATGTGGAAACTGGTCGAGAACTCCGGTCAAGACGGTCTCCAACATGGCAAACTGAAAAAAGACAAGGTTTTATGCAAATAACATCATCTACAACCTGCTCTAGATAATGTAAGAACGATCTATACCTTGATACATGTATACTCTGTAACTGTGTAAATATATTTGAATCTCTAATGCACATGCATGGTTTCCAAAATAAGGGACGGGAAATAAAATGCTCGTTACAAACTATTTCATGGTCTGAAAAATGTCTGAAAAGCTTATACAGGAGACTTTGCAAAGATATCCACTCCATCGAGTATAGCGACCTACTGGTTAAATGGAAACGTTTCGGGTTGTCGAGTCAGGAAAATGTACCACCATGTTGTCAGCAGACATTAACACTACTGATGTGTCAGTAACACTTACCTGACTGTCGAGTCCTAGTGTGATGAGCATGAAGAAGAAGAGGATGGACCAGAGAGGAGGGGGTGGAAGGTTGGTCACCGCCTCGGGGTACACCACGAAAGCCAGACCTGCACCTGTAAGTATGTATTAATTATGTTAACATTATAAAACATCTATGATTCAAAACAACTGAGTGTTAGAACAGCTTCTACAATTTGACAGATTTGATATGATGTAGATATTATTTAGACTGTACAGAACAGCAGATAATCGAGCATGTGTTGAGACAAAAAGAACTCTACTCACCGTCCTTAGCAACGTCCTTCACCTCCACGTTTAACTTGTTCGCCATGAATCCCAGGTACGAGAATATGACAAACCCAGCAAAGATACAGGTGAGTGTATCTCCAATACTGACGATCACCGAGTCCCTACAGGTAAGTAAGGAGCAAAGAGTTAGATATGTGAAAGTATGGTCACTCCTATAACGATTAACTTGCACACCCTTATACAAACAATTGTTATATGAATTATACCACACCTTACAACAAATACAACAAAATGTGGCTGTATTGTGCCGTTAACTTACTTGAGGATGTTGTTATGGAAACGATTGTAGCTGGACAACGTGACCAGTCCTCCACCAGCAATGGACATGGAGAAAAAGATCTGGACAGCCGCATCCTTCCATACCTGTAGGTGTGGTGGACATGTGTTTATTAAGATGCAGCATAACATCGATTTCACTATTGAAATCCAATACATAACACTAGAACAAGTGTAGGTTTGCCACAAATCTTCTGCAATTAAGGATTATCAACCAATGACAATCAGGTAATGATTATTTTGTTTCACAAGTTAATCACAAAGACGAAACTACTGGTGAGCTTTACAGTAGATACAATCGTGACTATTGTTTACATTTGTATATTTAAGTTCAAAGATGATTCTCAAATGTGTTTGATAGCGGATGTATGACTTTCTCATTTCAACCCCGAGTTTGTGACGTAGCCCTATTAGACCTTGATGCCATGGACTTACCCTGGCGTCCAGCAGCCTCCCCCACTCCGGGACGATATAGTAGTACACACCCTTTCCCGCTCCATCCAGGGTGATACCGCGGAAAAACAAGATGAAGAGGACGACGTAAGGGAAAATCGCTGTGAAGTACACCACCTGTCGGGAAACGTAAACAACAATGACAACAAGATTCAACTCCTGTAGGAACAAGAAATTCAACGACGTACACATATAGAGAGCCCTTAGAATTTGTGGCGTTTACAACATGCAGGGACTACGTGCGTCATAGTTTATTTTTTATTTACCTCTCAATTACCTAGGTACACTTTGTATTGACATGTTTTGTGTCATTGTTAACTATTTCAAGGTGCATCTCCCCTCGACGGCATGCTTGTGTACTTTTGTTGACAAGGAGACAGAAGTACTAAACATTCCTGTTAACTATGGGATGTACAATGTACTTACATCGTCTGTTGTCTCAGATCTGGGTACTTACCTTCCCTGTGGTCTTGATACCTTTGATGAGGCAGAGAAAACAAACGAACCAGGCGAGGAGTAAACAAAGAACCAACTCCCAACGTGGTTGTCCGAAGTCTTCCAGGCCGTGACTCAGACCTAGGGCCCTGTTACTGTAACATCAGTAAAGTGATGACGGTATTATTTATTGTTTTGTCACATTAAAAAGCACTTTAACAGCAGTAAACGTGATAAACACACCATGATAGTGAAATGACGCTTTGTTTCTTGGGGGAAATAATATTACACATAGTTGATTATTCTGATCAGTCATGCATGTGCTCAGTTAAACTTCAAATGATACACTATAGCAACATAAACTATGATCAAGTGCTCACGTTACTATAGTGATCAAATCAGTACCAAGGTATCCGTAATGTTACTGCTCATAGACATTAAGGAGTTGGCATATTGAAATGAAAGTATCTTACTTGAAGTATTCTTCCGCCGGTGATATCCTCTTCCGGCCTGTTGCATTGGTGAACAATTTGTCATTCCACAGTCCCTTGAACACACCACTAACAAAACAAGTCCCGTTCAGGAACTTCTCCCCAACTTCACACTTCACCAATGGAAGTTTGAGACTGCAATCTGGTGATAAAACCAATGCGTTAGCATCAAAAGCCTTACTTAAAATAATCATAGGCAAACATTAAGAATTTCAGATGGATAGAAAGTCGTATAATAAAACAATTCTATTTGTCTTTGTATTTTCATAGCTTTGTTTTACGCCCCGTCGTGATCTTTTTATTGATGGTTTTTATTTTATAACATTGTGCTTATTTGTACCGCTCATATACGTCCCGTCTTCATTTCTGGTTACTAGACTTCTAGATGAAGGTATTGAGCATTTAGTGTAAACAACATGTTGTCGGTATTATGTGACCGTTGGAACACTGTGTTTGGTGTCTTTGGTGAGATAAAACAATTAAAACCTTAATTGACAATAACCGTTCCCGGGTTGTTAAAAAAACAAACCAAATAAAATGACTGTCATACTCTGTTTTATTTACCTTTGCCGTTCCAGAAGATGTGCTGTTCAAGTATTTGTGATATTTACATAATGCTGTTTCAGTAGTTGTGATATCCACATTTGGTATTCCAATATTTGTGATATTTACCTTTGCTATTCTTATATTTGTGATATAAACATTTGCTGTTCCAGTATTTGTGATATTTACCTTTGCTTTTCCAATATTTGTGATATTTACCTTTCACTGTTCCAGTATTTGTGATATTAACATTTGCTGTTCAGGTATTTGTGATATTTACCTTTGCTTTTCCAATATTTGTGATATTTACCTTTCACTGTTCCAGTATTTGTGATATTAACATTTGTTGTTCAGGTATTTGTGATATTTACCTTTGCTTTTCCAATATTTGTGATATTTACCTTTCACTGTTCCAGTATTTGTGATATTAACATTTGTTGTTCAGGTATTTGTGATATTTACCTTTGCTTTTCCAATATTTGTGATATTTACCTTTGCTTTTCCAATATTTGTGATATTTACCTTTCACTGTTCCAGTATTTGTGATATTTACCTTTCACTGTTCCAGTATTTGTGATATTTACCTTTCACTGTTCCAGTATTTGTGATATTTACCTTTCACTGTTCCAGTATTTGTGATATTTACTTTTGCTGTTTCAGGTTTTGTGATATTTACATTTGCTGTTCCATGTTTTGTGATATTTACCTTTGCTGTTCCATGTTTTGTGATATTTACCTTTGCTGTTCCATGTTTTGTGATATTTACCTTTGCTGTTCCAAGTATTGTGATATTGTACCTTTGCTGTTCCAAGTTTTGTGATATTTACTTTTGCTGTTTCAGGTTTTGTGATATTTACTTTTGCTGTTTCAGGTTTTGTGATATTTACATTTGCTGTTCCATGTTTTTGTGATATTTACATTTGCTGTTCCATGTTTTTGTGATATTTACCTTTGCTGTTCCATGTTTTTGTGATATTTACTTTTGCTGTTTCAGGTTTTGTGATATTTACATTTGCTGTTCCAAGTATTGTGATATTGTACCTTTGCTGTTCCAAGTTTTGTGATATTTGCTTTTGCTGTTTCAGGTTTTGTGATATTTACATTTGCTGTTCCATGTTTTTGTGATATTTACATTTGCTGTTCCATGATTTTGTGATATTTACCTTTTAATGTTACGGCTATTGTAATGTTTACCTCTACCTTCCAGTATTTGTGATATTCACATTTGCTAAACAGATATTTGTGATATTTACCTTTGCTGTTCCAGTAATTGTTACAGCCCTGCCACGGAAGATCGCTGGTGAACGAAGCGAACATGTAAAAGTAGGCCCAGGCTAGGATCATGTTGTAGTACATGGAGGTCCCGGCCGACACAATCACCATGGCGATACCCACACCTACAAGGTCAAGGTTACAGCTGTATATCAATCAACAGTTGGATACTTTGGTAGTGGTAACGTTGCTATGCTACATGTACAATATGTGGGAACGTAATCCCATTAACATTACTATTTTATTTTGTGTTTGCATTTATTAAGCAGTTCTGAAAGAGTTTTGTTTTGTGAATCATTTTAGCTCTTTCCGTTTCACAATCGCTATACAATTTGGCTATTATTCATACCAACAAGTATCTAGCAAATCGCACTGTGGAATATTGTAACCGATTGGTAACCATTTATTGGTAGTTACATAGCAACGGAAATTTCAATCAGGATCAAATTATTGGAAACTTATCAATTCTTTTGCAATCAGATTAAAACCAGCCCTGTATCCCATTCTATGTAGTAAGTTCAGTACGGAGTTGATTTCAAGTCTGGTTGTATCATTAAATCGTATACAGCAGTACTTAAATTGTGTCCGATTTTTATACGTGGTAATAAAATATAACTTTAAAATCAAACCTTTGAAAAGCGGTGCAAACTTCCAGCACGTCATGGGGCCACTGCTACAGAACTGACCTAGACAGGCCTCCATGAAGAAGAGAGGGACGCCGATGATGATCATCATGATGATGAATGGAATGAGAAAAGCCCCGCCTCCGTTCCGGTAACATAGATACGGGAAGCGCCAAACGTTACCGAGACCCACAGCGTACCCCAACAGGGACAACAGGAAGTCGAACCGACCCGACCAGTTCCCGCGCTCCTCGTTCTCGTCAACACCAAATATCTGCTTCCGGCTGTCCGTCGTCTCCTCCGTCATCATCGTACCCTGCAAAATGACCTCGAATTTAACGTGCAATTATGTTTTGATTTTGAGTTTTATTATTGCATCTGACAAAGAATTAAGGACATTTTTGTAGGACTGATCTGATTCGTACCCATTTATTCTCGTATAATGTATCGCCGTCAGCGGGGTGGGATTTACACATTTCTTTTTCAGTTTGAGGATAGATTTCCTGAGTTTTGCTGACGATAGTGTTTTCATCACAACCATGTTTTATTTAGCCTGGCTAGGGTAACCTGAAGTACTTTTTTTTCTTAAATATTGTGTAAACCTGGCCCCGGTTTTAAAATCTCCATAGGAAGGCATTACAGAATTGAAGAAAAGTTCCTTAACTAAAGATTTTCCCCTTCAATTCTGTAATGCTTTCCTAAGGAGATGATTAAGTTATGGAGTTTCCTTAAGTTAAGGAACGTTGATGAAACCGGGGCCTGAAAGACGTACATTGTATATACCTACCCTAGATGGGGTCCGAGAGTGGCCTCGTTTTGGTCTGTACACGCCAGGGTTCATGGAAGTTTTGATGTTCCTTGGGTTGATTCTGGAGTCGACCGAGGTGGACTCCGAGTCTGCGTCATTTAACATGTCCTATATATAATCAACAGAGATGACGATGGTGATAAAGAGTATTAAAAGTGTTTTGATTCTTTCCGTATTAACTGATTTTCTTAGAACAGCAAACTGTCATCCTTAACTGATACATCAAATATTCGTCAGGACTACTTAGTTCTAGCGCTTAAGTAAGAAATATAACAATACCTTACGTACGTCACACTATGAAGCTCTTTACGTGGACAGTGCAGAATTACATTATGTTATATATATTCAAAATAAAACGTAATACAATTTTTGTTTGTCGATATTCAGAGGATATTTCATGTAATATCTGAGGGATTATTTAGTACCCTTCTATACCAGGCATCGTTTGAGTAATTGCATTAATATACACATGTATATGCTCATACTTACATTGGAAACACTATTCTTTCGCCGACCCGGAAGTATCGCGGGATTATCGAAACCGACCAGGTCCGGGAGTTTGGACATCGTCGATGGGGGTTGACCATTACTGACTGGTGGTCTGACGTCATCTTCTTCTGACCAATGGTCATGCTAGATATGAATGCAATGGCATATATAAGGAAAGTGTCTTCTCATTTATGAAAGTGTGGTACATGGTGTGTTATTTGTTCTTATTTGGAGAATGACGTGAAATGAATAACAGCTTAGAGGAGAACGAGACTAGAGTTAAACATGTAGTACAGGGCTATAACCTAAAGTGGAAGAAAGGAACTTGAAGAACTGGACTGAATATGGTACTGGGCTTGAAATTATGGTACTGGACTGAATATGGTACTGGGCTTGAAATTATGGTACTGGACTGAATATGGTACTGGGCTGGAAATTATGGTACTGGACTGAATATGGTACTGGGCTGGAAATTATGGTACTGGACTGAATATGGTACTGGGCTGGAAATTATGGTACTGGACTGAATATGGTACTGGGCTGGAAATTATGGTACTGGACTGAATATGGTACTGGGCTGGAAATTATGGTACTGGACTGAATATGGTACTGGGCTGGAAATTATGGTACTGGACTGAATATGGTACTGGACTGGAAATTATGGTACTGGACTGAATATGGTACTGGGCTGGAAATTATGGCACTGGACTGAATATGGTACTGGACTGGAAATTATGGTACTGGACTGAATATGGTACTGGGCTGGAAATTATGGTACATCTCGAGTATTTTGCTAACATTTACAGTACGTGGTTTGTACAGAACAAGACGGTATATGGTACTGGGCTAGAAGAACTTGAATGCATAGTACTTAGCTGGAACTTATGGAATACTGGGCTGGAACTTATGATTCATGGCTATTACTTATTAAAGTGCTAGAACCGCTAGTACTTGACTAGTTTTTATAGTATAGTGATCTTGATTGTACTGGGCTAGAGCTTACCGTGTATGGTTATAAAATACTGAACCAGTATCAACAGTATATTGCTAGTACTTGGTTAGTATCTATATTACAGTGCAAGGCTAGTACTTACAGTGCAAAGCTAGTACTTACAGCACATGGCTAGTACTTACAGTACAAGGCTAGTACTAACAAAACAGAGTAAGACAACAGAGCAAAACGCATAAAACAGAGCTTGGTAAAAGGCAAGTCCTTATTCTATATGACTAATATAAGGAAGTACGATTTATCATTCAAAACAGAGAATAAGAAGTGTTGTACGTCTCTGTTTAAACTGATATAGAATCAACCCTATAACGTACTCCGCCACGATTGTGCAGCGTGATAACGATAATAATTAAAAACATTGCAAAAATGATTGTCAGCCAGAAAACTTAAATAGATGTCGTCAAACAGGTAAAGTGTGAATGCTGTGCCGGGTGATATTGGAGGTACAATGTACATATATATGGTGTAATATACTTGTACGTGTGTAGAATATTTGTCAGATTTCCAGTAAAATGTAATGTATTTATAGCTTGACCATAAAGTCATTGATAGTTCTAGATCTGTTGTCAAACCATTTATCGTCGCAAGTGTGACATAAAATAAACTATAAAAGAATGGTTCCCTCGTACGTCAATATACATACAGTAGACTGTATGGAATGATACTCGAGTTACTCACTCTTTTCAGGTAAATCACGGTAAATTTGTATAAAACAAACCCATTTTGATATTCCGTGTCCAAATACAAGTCTGCTTTATTACTATTACAATAAATGTACAAGAAAATTTTAAACCAGAGACGTACATGTACATTTGTATACGTCTCTGTGTGAATCCAGGTATCGAACAGTTTATACAGTGACATCATGTCATGTCAATTTACAGTGTTATACGTATAAAGTATACGTCTCTAGGTGAACCCAATTATCGAAAAGCGTCTACGTATATACAGTGACATCATGACATGACGATATCAAGGTGCCGTAAGCGTATACATGTACGTATATACATGTACCTACATAAATAGCATCGTCTAGATCTGAGGGTGGATATATACACTGAACATATGTAACGCAGCAGTCGTGTTAACCAGAGTAGTACACGGTATTTATGTACAATATACTTACCCGTCCCTCCTCGTCGGACATGACGTTAAGTCGACCTCAGATGACCTTTGTCGTGTTGTACAGGACTGACCTGATGATGTTATTATGCCATGTTTGACCGTCTAACTGTCTGCCTGGTGGTACTTCCGGTACGGGTAGGCGTGGGTATATTTAAAACTAACCTAGCTAATGTCGTATTCACCCAGGTGTGACGAGGACAAAGCTTAACCTCTGTAGGTAGATCACCTCGAGCTCTAAGGACAAACACACAATGGCAGGTGTGTGGACATCTTACCGTGTTTGTGTGTTCATTCACACAGAAACAAACAGCCGGGGAAAATCTCCTTTCACGTTTGAGTAAAATTGAAAATAAACACACGTAAAGGTAATTATAAATACATGTGCGAACTACATGTATGTTATGCGTCATATTACATGGTGAAGGTCAACTCATTTCATGTACCTGTATCTGAAAATTACATATGTGTACGGCTTTATACGTCCCCAGTCTACTGAGGGTTGGGAACTGAATTAGAAGGTTTCCTTCTATCTCGTGTTCTGTTGCTTTATTTGGCATTGCATTTTATTGCTTCTCGGTCATGTATAAGTATCGCTACGTCCGGTAACGTTGAAAATGACCCCCTTTAAGGAATAAGAGTCAGCTTTAAACGTTGAATATGGAACCGATATGACTCGTCCGAATTTACATAATTTTATCATATAATTTCTTACAAATAATAAACGAATAATTATAACGAGATAATATATATATGGTTTTGAGAAATATTGATCAAATAACTGCTTCTAGGGTCTGTTCTCTACGAATTGTCCGTTACAAGTTGGCCATTCAACACAAACTTGCCAGACCTAATCCGCTTGACTTCAAACCCTACAAACTCTCGTTTCTTTTAACTCTACCTTTACGTCAGCCTTCCTGATTTTCTGTGAGACCTAACAGGTATTAGAATTAAGGCCTGAGACCGTCACACATCGGTGCGCGAACACAAAATATGTGTAAGTATGGTGTATTCCCCGAACGCATCCATGTTTAAGACAATAGGTAGAACATCAAAGAGAGGGTCATCATATCTACCTGAGGTATTTCACCTGTAAATCTACATGTGCTATTTACCTGAGACATATCACCTAAATAGGCCTAAGTTACTACTGAAACTAATGAAACTTCATGAAAGAAAGCTAAGACAACAATATTAAATTCAATATTTAATACTTAGATAGCATCAAATTCTGTGGTAATACATAACCGAAAACTGTAATAATCCTGCTCAGTCCATGGTTAAGTTATATCAGTGTTCGGATAATCACAGTGTTCAAAATGATGTTCTGTATCATATCTGATCTACATACATGTAGTATCGGAGACTGATTGATTTTGAGAGTTGTACGTCCTCGCGTGGCCTTACAACCTTTCGTTGGACGAGAAAAGATAGCAAAGTCAAAAGTAAGTAGCAGGATAGAGAATATTGGAGTAGAAACAAGGGAATAATATCGGAGACGTGTATGTCACGGAGTGTGTGTGCTCTGAAGCGTCAGGGTTTCTTTAAAGACGTTCATAAGTTTCGATTTTGGCCTTGCTCTATGTCTGTTTTTTATAAGACAGTCCCTGATGTTTACAATGGGCTGAATTGTTACCATGTAACTGACTTTCCAAAGTTTAATATTTAAATCTGTTTACACGCTCTAATTACTCGGCGTTAGATAGGGTATCACTTTTTATACAAAACATTGCACACTGTAATTGTGAAGTGATGGAGAGAGACTACCAATGTGATATTATCTTTTACTTTGTAACAGCGATCTTATCATCAGGCAGCGTATGCAGTAGATATGGTGGCTTATATATGACATTTCTTCTTTTCGCTGTGATGCCCTCGAAATAATCCCAAGCGAAAAAACGTAAAGACGAAAACTCATCAAAGCGAAATAAAGAAATAACGCCAAAACGCCAAAACTAAATAACAAAAAGGCGAAAACCCGTCAAAGCGAAATAACTCAAAACTGAAGTGAAAATAACGCCAAAGTGTAGAAATAAGATGGTGTCTTTTCTCCCTTCTTTTGGCGTTATTTCGTTTATCGCATTGGCGGGTTTTCTTCTTTTCGATTTGGCAGGTTTTTGTTATTAAGGTTTGGCGTTTTCGCATTATTTCGTAATTTCGCTTTGGCGGGCTTTCGTCTCTTCGTTATTTTGTTTTTTTTCGCTTGGTGTTATTTCGCAGGCGTCAAAGCGAAAAGACGAAATATCATATATAAGCCGACATAAGTAGACAGAAACAGCAGATTCCTATTCTCTAGATGGTGTGGTGATTGATGTACATTGTATTTAGTTTACATTTAACATCAACCTCGGGGTAAATAGTGATGTACATTGTATTTAGTTTACATTTAACATCAACCTCGGGGTAAATATTGATGTACATTGTATCTAGTTTACATTTAACATCAACCTCGGGGTAAATATTGATGTACATTGTATTTAGTTTACATTTAACATCAACCTCGGGGTAAATATTGATCTACATTGTATTTAGTTTACATTTAACATCAACCTCGGGGTAAATATTGATGTACATTGTATTTAGTTTACATTTAACATCAACCTCGGGGTAAATATTGATGTACATTGTATTTAGTTTACATTTAACATCAACCTCGGGGTAAATATTGATGTACATTGTATCTAGTTTACATTTAACATCAACCTCGGGGTAAATATTGATGTACATTGTATCTAGTTTACATTTAACATCAACCTCGGGGTAAATATTGATGTACATTGTATCTAGTTTACATTTAACATCAACCTCGGGGTAAATAGTGATGTACATTGTATCTAGTTTACATTTAACATCAACTTCGGGGTAAATATTGATGTACATTGTATTTAGTTTACATTTAACATCAACTTCGGGGTAAATATTGATGTACATTGTATTTAGTAAACATTTAACATCAAACTCGGGGTAAATATTGATGTACATTGTATTTAGTTAACATTTAACATCAAACTCGGGGTAAATATTGATGTACATTGTAGTTAGTAAACATTTAACATCAAACTCGGGGTACATATTGATGTACATTGTATCTAGTTTACATTTAACATCAACTTCGGGGTAAATATTGATGTACATTGTATTTCGTAAACATTTATCATCAACCTCGGGGTAAATATTGATGTACATTGTATTTAATAACATTTAACATCAACCTCGGGGTAAATATTGATGTACATTGTATCTAGTTTACATTTAACATCAACCTCGGGGTAAATATTAATGTACATTGTATCAAGTTTACATTTCACGTCAACCTCGGGGTAAATATGGATGCACATTGTATCTAGTTTACATTTAACATCAACCTCGGGGTAAATAGTGATGTGCATTGTATCTAGTTTACATTTAACATCAACCTCGGGGTAAATAGTGATGTACATTGTATTTAGTAAACATTTAACATCAACCTCGGGGTAAATATGGATGTACATTGTATCTAGTTTACATTTAACATCAACCTCGGGGTAAATATGGATGTACATTGTATCTAGTTTACATTTAACATCAACCTCGGGGTAAATATTGTGTATAATGTACATTGTATTTAGTTTACATTTAACATCAACCTCGGGGTAAATATTGTGTATGATGTACATTGTATTTAGTTTACATTTAACATCAACCTCGGGGTAAATATTGTTGTACATTGTATTTAGAAAACATTTAACATCAACCTCGGGGTAAATAGTGATGTACATTGTATCTAGTTTACATTTAACATCAACCTCGGGGTAAATATTGATGTACATTGTATCTAGTTTACATTTAACATCAACCTCGGGGTTAATATGGATGTACATTGTATCTAGTTTACATTTAACATCAACCTCGGGGTAAATATTGTGTATGATGTACATTGTATTTAGTTTACATTTAACATCAACCTCGGGGTAAATAGTGATGTACATTGTATCTAGTTTACATTTAACATCAACCTCGGGGTAAATATTGATGTACATTGTATCTAGTTTACATTTAACATCAACCTCGGGGTCAATTTTGATGTACATTGTATCTAGTTTACATTTAACATCAACCTCGGGGTAAATATTGTGTATGATGTACATTGTATCTAGTTTACATTTAACATCAACCTCGGGGTAAACGTTGACGGGATGTCTCTTCCAATATTCTGCAATATGGTTGCAAGATATCTGTTTAACTTATTTTCTTTTTAAAAAAAAAGCAAAAATAAGTTAATGAATGAATAAATACTTGTTTTAATTAACTCCTTGATTGATTGATTGTAGATATAATACGAAGTGTGATAATTTGCGATTAGTTGTTTTATAGAAATCATGATTTCATTTACATAATTTTGTCATATAAGTTCTTACCAATATAAACGAATAATTATAACGAGATAATTTATATATAGTTTTGAGAAATAATGATCAATTTCATAGACAAGATCTTAGGATTGATTTACTTTGCCTGCGTCCATTATTCACTTTATTTCATTTAAACAAATTGCATTAATTTTGATGTCACCATGTAACGGATTAAATAACAGCTGTGGCTACATACATGTACATATGTAAGGTATACTATTATTGTTCAAATCGATAATATGAATAGATTGAAATGAAAGACTAAGATATATATCAAGATCAATGTGCAAGGCAATGGCATAAGGGAAATAACTCAAACTGCTTGTCAAACTGAATTTTGCTCCTCGAGTTTTAAGGTCACTCGGTCCCTTTGTCAATATCCATGGGAGTTTCATGAAATTTCACTCAAATGTTTACTAGTGTATAAAGAACAAGTCTTTGTGTTGTTACTTGCCGAAAAACTGCAGAAATCTTTTTTGGGTGAAAAACTGATATTTTCAGGGAAAACACCAGAAAGATCGAAATCAACAACTAACATATTTCTTTTTGATGTATTACATTGCTAACGTTATATATACATATAACACTGAAAAGAAGGCAAACATTCAACGTTTCGTGTACCTTTTATTCAACAAAACAAACACATATATGCATGTTTTTCATCATCATTTTCAAATATCCAAAAATTGTGTGGATGAAAAACTGATTTTTTAAAATCATGTTATGAAGAAATATTCCTTATTTAACAATGAATAAAAAATTGAACCAAAAACCATTATTTAACTTAAAATTTGGGGAAAATAATCAGACTTATTGGTTTTTTTAGTTTAGTTGCCTCCCCTTTCACTGCAACTGGACTTCATTGTAGGAGGTATAGATTTTCCCATATCACATAAAATCCACTTCTAAAGTATATAAAAATAGATTGATAAAACCACGTGTATCGAAAATGCATTATAAGAACATTTCAGCTAACTCTAATTTGAACAACCCCGATACTTACAAAAAATGATTATCAAGCCAATACCGATTGAAAGTCTAAACCACAGACCTTCCTCAAAAGCTCACGCAACACTTCTACCCGACACTGATGAATGTGTCACTTTCGGTTCGTCCGCTTCTCCTCCGTTGTTTATAACATTACTTTTCGAATAAGGCAAATGTGCAGTATATAAGTGTGGTAAAGAGCAACACTTGACTCATTGTTCACTCATTAAATCACAATATACTTGTCTCACCAGAAAGTGTCCGCCTGTCGACGATCTTGTTGCTGGATAATGTTTACATTGAATTGCGATCCGATCAAATCATTCCAGTCTTTCGAAAGGATATCCATTTGATGCGTTGAAAGTAGTGAGATATTAGGTTTATCGATTGCTTTAGCCTGATTTGCATGTTTAAACTGGCCTGGTTTCCGATTACATAGAAAAAAGCTTATAACTAGTATTTATGGCATTTATTCAATAGTGATATCATCAGAGCATGTTGCATTAAATATAAAATTGATATTAACCAATGTGTTTGTTTAATGATGCATTTGTAAAGAACTGAAGCGGACATATAGGCTATTTTGGCGCTACATTTGTAATGTATGAGTGAGGGTGAGTGGGGAACTCGCTTATCAAACTCACATCATGACATCGTTGTAGATAAAAACACAAACGCATGTTACTAGTTCAAAGTCCTTGTACTCGCTCCCAAATATATTTTTACAGAAAGAGATTTCTGATAAATGGGAATAACTCAAATACATTGAAGTTACTTATTATCTCCCCTATACCATACAGTCTAGTTTACACAACACGTTAACATAGGATCAGGTTGATATAGTCGATAAATACTCAACCCACTTAACCTTCTAGCTTTTACATAGATTCTATCGTCTTTGCCGGATTGCAAAGTGCATGCTCATCGGCGTATATAAGGTGAATCTCTTACCCACTTAGGTATCAATTTTTTTTGTCCGTCAAAGCGGCCATGTTTTTGCCAAGAACGATAATCAACGGACCGAGAGACCTTAAGATGACCAGAGCGGCTACCAGATAGATGATATAACGTTTTTGTATTACAGATATTACGAGTATCAATTTTCACATACGATTTCGCATATTTGACAAACAATAATTACTTATAATTAGTAGAAGTATTATTATTAACGAGTTAAATTGGCTGAGGATCAACGATGTACGGCTGAAGGCATTCATTATTCTTCTTTAAACTTTGAAAATTATGTAGTATACAGAATAAAATGTATAGCGAGCTTTTAACCTCTAACCTTAACCTATCTGGTGATTCAGATGTGTTGGAACCTCCTGCAAGAGTGGCCAGGAGAATAACCATACTAATTAATAAAATCAGAAACGAAATCAATGTAATTTATCAAGATTCACGTAAGCAAATTGAAGATGTCGAGAAGCAGGAACCGAAGTCACCGTGAGAAAGGACATGGAACTGAACGTCGAATCATCTCCAGATTAAAAAAATATGGCGAGTCGGTACGACAAGGAGAGTTAAATGGTGTCGCAAGTACTAATTCTTACATTCTTACGATTCTTACATGACCGAAACTCAAGATTCAAAACAAACATGTGCATCATCTGTGGAAGGGATCAAAAGCAACGCGTCAAGATGAGGAAAAAATCGATAAGAGTGAGTCTCAAGGAACAAGCAAACCAAAGTTTACTTTCGATGATCGCGCAAGTATTCTTTGGAAACACCCCACCGCTTTAACGTGACAAAGTTCCTCAGTCGAGAAGTATGCAACGACATGGCTCGGAAACACAAACGAACGATATACCAGAGACTCACACGAACGCGCCTATCAATTCGAACTCCGCATCAATGTCAGGCGGAGCGGAAAACAATGGCAATAAGGTTCGCGGAGAGAAAGGGAAAGTCGTTACTACGTCACGGTGACATCAGGCGCTATCCCTGTACAAACACCCCCACCTTCCGATGTGAAAAATCTGAAAACACACATGTACTAAGTTAACTAATTTGATAAGTACAACTTTACACAGTAATAAACTTTCGTATCGAGTCTTTGTAAGATATGGAATTACATCATTTGATAGTATATCGCATGATACATTGTGGCGTATGTTATGGAAATCGGCTGTAAGAGTGCCGTTATTCGATGTTATAAAATTGATGTACGAAATTGTTAAGTCATGCGCAAACTGTCATAGTAGATTATTTTCAATATGGCACGGTGGTCTAGTGGTAGGACACCGGGCTCGTGATCGAAGGGTTGCAAGTCCGAGTCCCGGTCACGACACTTCATTGTGTTGTATCCTTGAGCAAGATACTTTACTCTGCTTGTTCCAGTCTATTCAGCTGTAAATGTTCATGACTACGTGGTTGAGTAGTACTAGAAATTGTAGAATGCTAGCTGTGAGCGCCGAAATGTCAGTACCGGTTGTATTTCCCTAGGGAACTGAGAACGAGTCGGCTGGTTGCTAAGGCCCTTTTATCACAGATAATAAGTTGTGAACCGCTTTGAGGCGGCCATTAAGGTCGTGATAAAGCGGTATAAATTAAGAACCTCGAATTATTATCATTAAAAGTATGTACAACTTACGAGTCTGCTTATTCCAAGGGGAATCTTTATCTACTATTATGTTTTCTTTACTTATTTGTCAACGACATGAAATCCGAATGGTCTAAAATCCAGAAAATGCTGAATCTATTAATCATTGATTTTGGATGGTGGAATTCGTTTGTTGATGCAGACAAAGCAAATTAAGTTGTTTTTAGAAAAAATATACTTTTTGTTTCAAAACAAGCAGTGGACGTTTGATGGTACAGCTGAAAAATTTGGTCGATTGATTTCAATATTTTGGTTTGGTTTTGAATTATAAAAATAAAATTACTATTAAAAAAATGCAAAATGTAAGATTTTTGTTTAATACCTCACAGACGGATATTTTGTGTATCACATAGACTGAGGTTGGTTGTGTCACGTAGACGGAATAAGAGGAGAAAGAGAAAATGTAGCGGTCAAACCGGGGTGCGAGCCCAGACCTTCCGAACTCAAGACGACCACTCTACCACTGAGCTACCTGGTCGTCGATGATTGATCCAGTCCAGTTCCGCTACATTCCTCCCCCCTCCCCCCCCCTAAGTTCGGATATCCCCTTGTTAAGCGTACTTCCTATGCGCTTTCGACAAGGGTTGACAAGCTCGCCAATTTTGTAACAGGAGAAAAAGAAAATGTAGCGGCCAGACCGGAGTTCGAATCCCGGACCTTTCAAACTCTATACGAACACTGAGCTATCTGGTCGCCGATGGTCGATCCAGATCTGTTTCGCTACAGTAATATGCTGTTTACTATGGAAATATGTCGTCTGTTTCAATAGATAGAATGCTGTTAAATTAAAACAAGTATTGGTATTTCCGATTTCAAGACCACATAACCCTTTATGTAAACATGGAAATCAGTTAAGTATATGTACTGAGTGACCCAGAGGTCATCACGTGCATGCTTACAGGTAGATCCGTTAAAATTGGGTCAACTAAATATGCAATACAGTCAAAGAGAACATTGAGCTTCTGTTATTTATGTCCATGTGTGTACTCAAAAGTATATGTATATAAAAATACAGAATAAGCCGACGTCAACGCCAGTATATGTCCGCCCTACCGCGTAGTACAGCCGGACATGGCTCGTAGATAGTGTGGTCCGGTATGGGGCTTTGGGAACAACAGGTGCGCTATTTCCCAAGCTGCAAGTCCCATTTAACTGACTAACAGTACTGCAAGTCTATAACAAACCTAGCCATGAAGATTCTTGCTGTTTTAGCTCTCCTAACCGTCGTCCTGGTAAGTCCTGTCACCTTTATTCAACAGCGAGTTTTCTGCTAGCAGCAATAGATTATGTGTAGTTATTTGAACAACGAACTCTCAATTACACCACAACCCTCTTTGAAATTCAGTTTGCTACAGGGTATGGATGGCCCTTACATTGTAAAACACGGGCAGTCAATATAGGTTGTCATTTCATTTATATGCCAACAATATTTACCTATCCAATCCCAATTCATTTTGCGACAGAAGAGACAACTGTAGGTAGTCTGGTATCTCTACATAAACTTGCCCCGTCGATTTTAAAACTATGTCTATGGACGTCGTATTCATACTTTATTTTATGTTTTTGACAATTAGTTTATGTTTTAAATAAAAAACCTAATGTTGATAATATGTTGTCAAGCTTGTGCATGTTCTTATTTTGATATATGTTTAAGCAAAGAATGTTTCATGACAGTTTCTTTGTAATAATGTTGTGTGTATGTTTCCGGAATATTCCCGAATTCAATTTGAATTTTTCTTTACACCAAGATGTCTGGCTAAAGGCTAAGCTACATGTATACTATATATGTTTATCACAGCACTGGACTTGAGATAATGAAGTAACTTGAGAGTGATACTGGTCTTAATGCGTTGCTTTTGGTTAAGTACATCCACTTTGTCACGTATGGCGTATGTCTGTCCTTATGTGTTTCAGTTAGTGGACGGTCAGACGGAACAGGTGTGTCACACCCAGTCGGATTGTGGAGATTGGGAGTGTTGTGTAGCTGATGCGGACAAACGATCGGCCAATCACAAACGGTTTATTTTCGCACATACATCCGGGGTCTGCCGCGCAAAGCGGTACCAGGGCCTCACTTGTCATGTTTTTCTACAGCAGGTCGGCGGGATATACAACGATTATTGTCCCTGTGACGAAGGACTGACGTGCGAGGGAACCACGATTCTCGCTAACGGACACCACACCAACCCCAAATGTATCCCTTCGGACGAGGCGCACAGCACCCCAGTACCGTGAAAGCTTTGACTTAAAGTGAATGAGAAATCATAATAACTGTTAATGTTATATAAAATAAACATGATCGGTCTAACAAATGTTCATGTTGTCCATGTACCACCGTTCCTTCGAAAGTCATATGCCATTGTTATTTTTCTTGTGGGAAATGATGGGTGTCTATAAAGCCCAATTATTGTACCTATGTTAATATGGATTTTTTAAGGATGTCCTTATGTATTACAAGTGCAAAAATTGAGTAGGCACACTGAAATGTATTCGGTGGAATCAAACGAGGTATGGTTTACTGCAAATAGTATAGGCTGTTTTCAAAGCTTTTAACTGCGTTTCATAGCTCAAGCTAAAAGTTTCGATGAGAGGAGAAATCAATGTTTGTGTTTTTTTTTTTTTTTTACAATATTGCCAATTGTAGATATTCACGAACAACTGGCTATGTAAAACCCAAAAAACAATAGTTAAAATGTGAAAAGGATGTTACATGTTATCAATGGAAAACAAAATGTTAACGAACATTATGGAGATAAATTGAACAATTATATTACAATGTAAGTGATCATAAATGGATTGCACATAAACGTTCAAATTAAACGATTCAGAGATGATGCATTATCAAATATGAAACGGATTTGTTTGACATCTGCGCTTTCAAACATGACTGTTTGACTGTGAACGGTTGAGCAAATGCATGACAATTCCTTATTTAAAATGCGACTGGAATCAACTTAACGGTTTAAGAAAATTGACTGTCACTTTCTGGTAAATTGTCGACCTATTTCCATGAAAGTAATTTAATCTATAAAATAACGGATCGACGTGTTTGAAATAATATATTTTCAATTTTGTATATGATAATATAAACATTTAAATATATATTTTTATAAAAATCAATCTGAATTCTTGCAAGGTTAGTCGACAGATCACCAGCTCGTCGAGCTTTATCATAATATAAATTATATATGTTTTTTTTCCTATTGGCGGAAATAAACGTTTGTGTGTTGTATTTTGCGACCTCTCTGATGCATTTGATGAGGCATGGTATACTGGACTGCTATTTAAACTTTACCAGTATGCTATTGCTGATAACATAGTTCCTGTTTCTAAAGAAAAACATAATTAGAGAATACCGAAGCGTCAACCACACCATATTCCGATTTCAAAATTGATTAAACTGGAGGTAAAATACGAAAAAAGGAAAGATTCACACAGGGACCCATGTAAAAGTACAAGAGAATAAGACCAGGTGTTCCGGAAGCTTAAGTGTATTCTGCTTCACCAACGACACCGGTACCCGCCATGTAAATCTTGGTCACATCAAGTCCTCGAAATGAGAACCGAGTCATCATAGTGGATCACAGCAAGTAATCATACTAATGAGCATACTCAAAAACATCGTCATATCACACCAAGATACAGAGTACTTCTCAATAAGACAAAAATGGCGACCATAAAACTTTCCCATAGTTCTGATCAACCTGCATCTCTCGAATCTCTGTGTTATTAGTTTGTTTGTCAGCATTCGAAATCGATCACGAAAATCAGGATATTTAGAGCAAGCCCTTGAACAACGAATCAACTGCGATACGTAAACACCATAGGTTGGAGAAGCAGGGGTGTTACTATCAAGAAATAGAAAGTTTACTTTCGGAAAATTGAAATCATCACGCTCGTATGAAAACAATAGCCAGTCAGCTGAGAGTGGGGCAAAGTTTGTTCCCATTAAAACGCTAACAGTCTGCTGGAACATCTTACCTCCCAACTCAACAAAACTATTGTCAATTATCTGACTTATTGTGAACAATCTGTTATCTATTGAAATCATGCGTCTTCTCCTAAATAAGTATCTGTGGGTGTACCACAGGGATCTGTTCGTGATCCTCTATTGTTTTTATTATACGTTAAATTCTTTGTTGATCCCATGGAAACATTTACCCCGCTCTTTGCCGATGATTCTTATCTTCAAGATTCTTCTGCAGACTTAAAACATAGAACAACGGTATGCAATGCTTACACGACAGGTCGAGTTATTAAAACAGCTTCGTCAGACAGTAAGTTAGCATAAAATGGTATCAAAATACATAATTTATAATGCTAGCTTTTTGAAGCCGTACGCTGAAATATCGGATTTTTGTTACTGATTGAATAGCTATTTTTTAGATTTGATTTATTTTGATTTTCCTCTGTCAAGAGGTGGTTTATGGAAAAATAGTAAGCTTTGGACCAACAATTATGCGATATAGACGCAGCAGCGATCCAAGGTCTGCTCCAATGCCTATACGGAATAATACTTTTGAATAGTTAAAGCCTTGAAAAGTTTGATTGAAAAATGAGGCCAAGAAATAAGGAAGAATTGTTCCATCTGATGTTAAACAGGGATAGTCATGTCCGTTTCAGATTTAGGAATTTTGAATTTTTCTAAGATACGACTGAAGGTTTCTCTAAGTACTAGTAGTAGTCGATTAAGAGCAAATTAGAAAATCATCAACAATAAGTATCCTTCAGTGGTCAGCTTAAGACATTTTACTGTAAGATTATTTAATAAATTTACCACTTTAAATGATACCAATTTAGCGAATCCTGGAAAGAGGTAATGGCGATTCAAATACCAGGAAAAGATGCAGCCAGTCTGAACCAGTATCGTCGTATCTCTCTTACTATTCGTCTATACAACACTCTTGAGAGAAGAATGAACTAACGAAAGATAATGATATATTTAACAGGAGATTTTGAGCTAAGACAATTACATATCTAGCAAGAGATTATTAGCTGGAAGAAGCGCTGTTTTTTAAACTGAATTCTTAAACCTTTGGTAAATGTTTGGATGCTAAGGTGAAAAATGTAAACAGACTCAATTATTGATTTTTAGAATTGTATATTCCTGATCATTGTAATTTTTTCTTTTGAACTTTGATTGTTATTATGTACGATGAGAAGGACCATGCACATGTACAATAGTACTTGTTTCCTAATCATCAGAATAGAAATACATTTTGTAATTTGTGTATATCACTTGTCATGAATAAATATGGTATAAACTAAAGCTGAAAGATTTTTTTCTTAAGACTGATAGTCTCCAATCACTGTTCCACGAGCGATAACTCCTGTATGTACTGTTTGTTTACTTATAAAAAATAAAATATTAATATGAATAATGTTTATTATTAAAATTTTATAATAAATAATATTAATAAATCCAGGTTCTTATACAGCCTTAAAGGCCATCTCAAAGCGGTTCACTAATTCTTACCAACAGAACGTACATTTAATGTTTTCTGTGAGGTACAGGTCTTCAGCTTATTTTTGTGTCTAAAACGAAATTGGTGAATAGTATGAAATAAAATGCCATTATGTCTCAAACCCAGAGATATGTAAAAACATCAAAAGAATTAAAACTCATTTGTTTTTAATGTTTTTTCCAAAGCAATGTTAAATGCGTTCTGCTAAAAATATAACCAACCAAAAACTTCAAACTTTACACGAAGATTCTCTACAATATTTAATGTTTTTTTCCAAAGCAGTGTTAAATGGGTTCTGCTAAAAGCAAAACACCAAATTTGAAACTTTATACGAAGATTCTGTACAACATTTACTGTTTTCTTAGCAATCTTTGAACCCAGAATACAATATACCTGATAACTTATTGTGTAGTATGTATATTTTTATTATATGTTTTTGTACAAATAATTGCCTGTTAGAGCACGCCCTCATCTTATTGAGAGAAACCTTGCTCGGCCATGTCAAGTGAAACGATATCAACATTTTCATTAAATCAAATACAATGTACCTAACCTAAACATCAACATACTTAGATAACATTGTACCTAAGATTATCGAACCCAAACTGTGCACAGCCTACCTGTGTCCACGTTTATCAGGCAGTATGTTGACCACGTGACTCTATTTCACACAATCTTATCACTGACCTATATATTTTATCAATTTGGCCAAGGTTTAAGGTTCGCTGATACAATATTTGGATACATTCTCAAAAATCTTACCCGTCGTTTTTATTTGAAGATTTCATAATATGAACAATAAAAAATTGAAACAACTACTTTATGTATTTTACATTTTACCAGCGGTAATTTTCGTTCAATACCATCATTGCAAATGACACATATTTATGATGGATAGAATACAACGTACAAGGAACCTTTTCAGACAGTCTGATAAGGTTCCTTGTACAGTGTAGACTTGCTTTAGTCCCGACAACAGGAAGCGCTAATTAACTACAAATAAAGATGACATGGTATAAGGCGACATTTTACCAATTGAAAGTGTGTGTTTGGCGCTCATAGCTTGACAATGTAGAGTTATACAAAACGTGTAAGCATGGGAAATGAAATTTGTCACATTTTCTATACAACATTGAAAGATGCAAACATAAAGCTATTACACCCCATATTAATAGAGAAAATATTTCCTATTGCTAAAATATTCAGATGCTGAAGCGTGTACCCGTCTACAGGCTACTTGTCGAAAACTCGTTTTATCAGCACAACGTCGAGGCAAGATAGATACTAATAATTCCTATATGCAGCCCCCTTATAGTCCAGCATATTACGGGATACCACTGGACGTATGACGGCTAGATAACTCGCCTCTCATCAAGACATTTGGGGCTCGACTCTTCGTTCGGAAGTGAAAATACATATTAAATGTATATTCGTAATACGATATTGTTTTCATTATACATATATGTCATAATTGCTTCAAATACATTTACCGAATATCGGTATTTGAAGCAATAGAAAAATCTAATGTCTTTTCACTTATGTTCATGGGTCCGTTTCGAAGAGACATACAAATCTGTTTCTGACATCTTTTTGAAAAATTGTTTGAACTATCAGAGGCTCACGTGAACAGTTTATATACACACAAACTTGCGTATTTTACATAAACTAGTTTTTAATCTTCTCTGTGCAAACTTAGTTATCTTCATTTATCTTACATACTAGTAAATAGAAGCAACAAATCGCTGATGCAGTACAACAAAGTAAGGATAAGATAATTAGGATTTGGTTTACTGCTCATCAAGATTGATCGTAACAAGCTTCGTATGACATAAAACTGCTCATGTGTTGTTACTTAACCATTTATTTATTTGAAAACATTAAATTATCGGGGACCTACTGATACCAGTGTATGTGTACGTGTTGTATGGGTCAGTGTTAACACGATAAAAGACTCGTGCCCCGGTGTGGACACAGTCGCCATACATCAGACCCTTGTGTTATCAACCCTCAACCAAGCCCTGGACACAACTGGCTCGTGTCAGCCATACCGAGTCTCCCGCTGTCCTGAGAGGTAAGTTTCATTCAATTTCTACCCGAAATTCATCAGTCGAATAATGTTAGATTCCACCCCATTTCGACTCCAACAATCTTTTAACTCCCGTTTTCTATCACTGTAATGTATCCAGCGGTCGGCCACAAATGATGTTTTCTACCCGGTCTCCACAACTAAATAAGATAGAATCTTGCTCAAACAGGGTTGGATTCCGTGTGTTTAAATCTCTGACTTGATTGCTTCAACGAGGGATAGAGAATCAGTCTTGTTTTGACTCCTGTTACAGCAAAGTAAGATTGTGTTTGTAGCCGCTGTTCCTACCAGGTAAAACTACAGTTAAGACAGAACATAAAGTCCCATCTGTCTATCTCAATGACTAATACAACTGTAAATAATTATATATCAATGCATTTCATGGCACTGTCTCAACACTTTATCCAGTTTTATCCAAATATCTCAAACGATCAATATAAGAAAACAGTTTATAATTATAATTTATAATTAGCAGAAAAGTGCATGGTTACAAAAAAAGTAAACACGAAGCTATATTTAGTTCTGTGTCATTAAAGCGAAGTGCAAATAAGAACAGCTCATCTGTTTCTCTTCCAGAAGAAAAGCCCCACTGTAAATAACAAAAACCTGTCTGCGTTCTATCAATCCATGATTTGTGTTAAGACGCCATATCACACGATATCCTTGTAAAAAATATGTTCTGCAATTCAATGTTTAGATCTTTAAAATGATGTCATCAGTCCAAGCGGTACTATCAACCATCTTGGTAGTGATCTCCCTTTCCACTGCCGTTTCCGGTGAGAAGAGATACGTATTCACTGTCACTCAACCGAATGGATTCAAAGTCTCAATCAATGGTATCACGGTAAGTAAAACAAATAAATATGTAAATGAAGCACTGCTACATGTAATTAACCACTGTGTAGGTATGTCATAGATGTTTCGGTACTCAAGAGCCTGTCCTGACTATTAAAACCTCCATGATTAAAATGGTCTCCTGAAGAACACTCTCTCAAGACATGGGCTAGAGGAGGCAGGTTGATGAAGACTATTGGATCTGTGAAGGGAAAAAACAAATACTTCTCCTGTTATTTGCTCTTCAATATTATTTAATATGTCCAAAAAAATGCCCTGTGTCTTTGTTATCAAGATCCGAGGAAGTGATATTAATGGATTGAACTAATATTAACATGACGGGCGACATCGATAAATCAATATATATGCTTTTACTTCCTGAACGCCTGATCTCCATTTGAATCATTCCTTTGCTAATATTTAACCCCCTTTTTATCGACTTTGAGTTAGCGCTCTAGTTTTGTTGACATTTTAGTAACATCCTGTTATGTTTCATTCAAGTCCATAAGTCGAAATATAATCTGTGGTCGGTAAATGTTAACGTTTTTCATGAATATTAGAATTAGAAACATCCAATAATAGACTCTGAATACCGCACACGCTGCTTACTTCGATGAAAGACTATATGGTATTGGGATGTAGATCCAGTAGATTTACGTCCATATAATTTAAAGATTATGGGTTGGAATGTCGGTTTGACCTTTATATTTCCTCTTCTCATAAACATCACAAATAAGGAGAGCAATTTAACAACAGAGGTGTAAGCAGAGTTAGGGATGTGACAGAATATCAGCCCGAAACTGACATAATCCGATTGTGTTTAATAAAACGTGCTTTATTTCTTTTATCGCACCTTTAAGTTCGAAATAACCTAATTAACTTTGCTGAAAACATCCGCGATCTCGTTGGCGGCCTTAGACTATACATATAAACGCTTCCGCGTAACAAAGTCCTATATTCTTTCACGGAGAATTATATATTTCTTCTACAACACAAATATGTGACAGCATCAAAATATTACATGTAACGGCTAAACAGAACATTCATAATGCAGTTGTCAATTTCAAGCAGCTAACGCTTGGATTAAAATATCAATTCGTGAAAAGTCCGCGAAATGTCATTTAAAAGTGTAACACAGATAGGACGAGACAGAAAAAATACAAATGAAAAAAAACCAGAGAATACTAAAACGTTAACAAAACCATAATCCTAAGTCAAAATTTATCAAATTAGAGGCAAAATATGAACAAAGAATATATTTACATGGAGACCCTCGTAAAAGTACAAACGCATAAGACCAGGTTTTCCGGAAGAGTAAGTGTTTTCTGCTTTATCGACGACACCCGCCATGTAAATCTTGGTCAACAATTTCATATTCATTGCATGTTTTTATCTTCAAAATCATTAACATATTGTTTCTTTATCAGATTAAAAAGAGAAAACAATCATCACCTCAGCACATACTATAAACATTTAAATTGATGTACGTAAACTGTAGCAAATCTGCTATACCATAAACAGTGTTTCTTTATAATATTTTAGTGCCTCTTATCTTAGTATTTGTTTTTTTTATAAGATCATGCGAGCACAGCGAGAGGATTATTACGTCACTTACCTACCGATGTTTTGTTATACTAACGATAATTAATGTTGAAACTTTTCTTCGCAAAATGTTTCAGATTTTTCAGCATGCAACCACGAACCCAATGATATACGTGGGCGAAGGACATACAGATTTCCTTGGTGGACTGGGAAATTTCCATATTGAGAACGTGATACAAGACCGAATTCCTCTTCGTGACTTTCAAAATATCAACACCACCGATAAAGACTTCGTTCTGCTGAAGTACGGTGATCATAGTGAGTTTATGGTAAGATTTAGTTCATCTCCGTATCATAGCATTCCACATGTATAAAACAGCGATTTAGCAAACTACCAAATAACTGTGTAGGAACATTGCAAAACAATTTAGGATGTATACGTTAATGTTTTAGTACAGTGCTACCTGGAAGGCATCATCAGAAGTTGTATTATGTTTAGACTTTATTTCTGTATGATAGCAGTCTTTTGTAATGGTGTTTATACTTTGTTTCCGTATGATAGCAGTCATTCGTAATGGTGTTTAGACTTTGTTTCCGTTTGATAGCAGTCTTTCGTAATGGTGTTAAGACTTTGTTCCGTATGATAACAGTCTTTCGTAATGGTTGTTTAGACTTTGTTTTCGTATGATAGCAGTCTTTCGTAAGGTGTTTAGACTTTGTTTCCGTATGATAGCAGTCTTTCGTAATGGTGTTTAGACTTTGTTTCCGTATGATAGCAGTCTTTCGTAATGGTTGTTTAGACTTTGTTTCCGTATGATAGCAGTCTTTCGTAATGGTGTTTAGACTTTGTTTCCGTATGATAGCAGTCTTTCGTCATGGTTGTTTTAGCGACACATTCATGTTTAAAGCGAGATCAAAAATAAATACATACCAACGTAAATGTAGTTTTTAGCATCCTTAAATCGACATTATCAAAACAAGAAAAATGAATAAGGCAATGGGTAAGAACAACAAGATTACAGGAATTTTATATTTTTCAAACTTCTCTATAGGAAAACTGCTACATGTATATGAAAGCCACTTGCTCAACTCTTCTTCCACTTGTGCCCTGACACTCTGTTTCAGTGTAATGTGACGTTCGAGTCTACCCCTGCCAATGACCTAGTGGTGTCTATGGCAAACGTAGGGAGAACCGAATACCAATATCTGTGGCTGAGGGTAGTTGCGGATCCACAAGAGATGGTTTTTGGCGGTGGGGAGCAGTTCTCACATTTTAACCTCCGAGAGAGGACATACACTCCTCCAGAGGTCGTCACAGTCCTGCGCGCGGACGACCTCAAATACCCTATCTGGACCAGGGAACAGGGTAGGTCATCAATTCAAATTCAAACCGGTATTAACAATTCGTGTGACATATGCAAACTTACACTACGTTTTAACAAATATAAATAAAGCATAAGATTATACTGGATGCAAACCAACTGTCCTCTGTTATGACTGATTACAGTGTTGGTACATAGTTGACAAAATGGTAATGCGATTTTCAGCATCTGAGACAACATGCTCTAGTTTTATTTTTACATACATATACCCAATGATCGACTTCTGCTTAGAATATGATCTGAAGCAGTCAATTTGAACTTTTGATATGAACTGAACTGAAAAGCCGAATGTCGTCACATCATTCAGAGGGGATTACACATACACTGTATGACGTTACAATTTTGTAGGTGTTGGCAGGGATAAGAGTAACCTGGTGACGTACTACGCAGACTTAAAGACAGGAGGAGGAGGTGCCTTTCACACGACCTATTACCCACAGCCGTCCTACGTGAGCACCCGTCGTTACTACCTCCACTACTCCGACCCTAACTATATGGTCCTCGACTTCAGCTCCCCCTCCTACCACGAGATCTTCATCAAAGGCAGTGTGGGCAAATTCTACTTCAAGGCAGCACCATCCATGCTCCAGCTAGTGCAGTCCCTGTCCAGTTTCCAGGGCCGCATGCCCGCCCTGCCTGACTGGGTGACGTCAGGAATTACTATAGGGGTTCAGGGAGGCACTGATACGGTAAGAACTGTTTGGTCAGTAAAGTCTATTACAGTTGTGGTATCGCACAACGCACCAAAAACTGCGTGCGTGCATCGTGCATACATCGTGCACACATCGTTCGCCCATGGTGCGCACAACCGGGCGATCTAAAGATCGTGCGTTTATGTGTGCGATTAAATCGCACACACGCACGATTTGGTACAATTGGTCGATACATATTACGGAATGAATACATATGGAACCCTCTTGTCCAAAAACTATTTAAATTCGCATCATATTTATTGGGATTATGTCAATTTAACAATATATAGTAAACAGTATTACAGTGATCATACGAGAGACAGCCAAGTGCAGGTCAAGCTACCAGGTATCAGAATATGTAAATAACATGCCGGAGTTTTACCCGTCCCGTGTGCGGCGATACGCTACGACAGCCATTACCGAGCGACCGTTATGAAAACAAACTGGACTCTTATAATCAGTTATTTGAAAAACCCTCCCCTCCCCCAACACCTTACCTGTGTTTTCACACCTAGGCGAGTGTTGTAAGTGCCCCGGGCCAGATATATCTACATATATTTGCCATGTACAGGTACAGTTTATAACTTGGTAAAACTGGCAATATTTACTTGAATGAGAACTTGTCAATATGAGTTGAAAGTTTACATACATGTGTCTATTTGGTTTGTTTCTAAAACTACAGAAAGACTATTATTACTTTTTAGAAATATATAGATAGAACTATCAGCTAATGTAAATAGTTAAAATATAGAAATATGTTTAAAACAACTAGCACGAAACGAAACCGTATATATTGTTAAACCATTTCTAAATTTACATCAACCACGATTGTCATCGCACAATGTTAGTCTATCGTGCGCCCACATGTGCGTTAGAAATAATCGCCCAGGATCGCATCGTTCGCACATCGTGCATACACCGTTCGCCCATCGTGCGCCCACCGCACATCGTGTAACGTTGTGCGATCCCACAACTGTAATTCCTCTTCATTTTAACTGATAAGAAATATAGATTTCGTCGGTCATTAACTGATAAATAATTACTGAGAGATTACAGATTTTAACACGTCTATCCAACATTAATTTCAGATGTTTATAACCCCGATGATATTATTTAAGCATCTGCGGAATGAACCATCAACATTCTTTAAATTAAGGAATTCCTTAACTTGAACAAATCCACAGAAGACCTTACAGAGGTTAAGGAGGAAAACTTATTTGTACACTGTACATACATACTCTCATTCTTATCAATTTTGGCAGGTTGAGTAAAGCATCAACGAGAGGAAATTGTTAAAACAAGTGGTCCCATGTACTTATATTGTCGTGTCACGTTGTTAAATACTTCTGTACATTTATAATTAATCTTACTGCAGTAACTGTTAAAGAGTTACACGTAAAACATACCTGATTACCTCCCTTGTATGGCGGACTTTCCATGACTGAATCTCAGAAAGCACGAATGATACATTGGAAGTTTTTTTTAAAGATGTTATTCTTTGTTCTTTTGTCTGTCTTAAAGAATACGTTAAAAACAAGAACATTTACGTTCCTCTAAACAAATTTTATTTTAACTTTGAGCCATAGCTATTTGTAAGCATAACAGTATTTTTATTGGTCGAGGAATAAATCATTTGACATCCCCATCAATAAAAGGTGTATTGGTAGTATCTGTATAAATATAATGTGATTTATTACCTCTACCGAACAGGGATCAAACCCTGCATATTGTCATTTATTAACATAAGACGCGCACGATCTTGATATATGTGCCTTTTTTTCTACTTTTATACATTTGTACATATAACTAACTTGATTCATCGATGTATTTTGTGAAACCAGCTACATTTTATGTTAGTTGAATAACATTTTGTAGAATTCCATTTTTCTTGATTTTCGAGGAGCAGTCGCAAAAGTATTTAACCTTAGGTCGGTGATTTTTCTCCGGGGACTCCCGGCTTTCCTCTAGGCCCAGAGCTTGCCACATCCTTTATTGAACATACATGTAAATAGGATGTAAAACGCAAGCAACAGAAAACTTACCTGTAAGGGTACTGACCGTACAAAGTGGTCCTTATGTTGACATTAAACAATGTGCTCAAATATGACACCCTGGATAATTTGATAACTTGCTTCTAATTGTAAATGCTGATAATTTGCAGTCTAATTGTAGATGCTGGCTAGACTAAAGACGGTCCAGGACGCTGGTATTCAGGTGAATGGACTCTGGATCCAGGATTGGTCTGGAGATATTCATACTTCATTCGGAAAGAGAGTCTTCTGGAACTGGAAACTCAACACAACTCTTTACGACAGTACGTACATTTATCCGTAATCAATACTTTATCGATGAAGCAGAAGACGCTTACTCTTCCGGAACACCTGGTCTTTTATTCTCTTGTACTTTTACAAGAGTCTCAAATGTAAATCTTTCCTTTGTTTCATATTTTGCCCCTAGTTTTGTTAACGCTTCGATATTCTCTTATTTCCCTATGAACAGACTGCATAAAAAATCCTTTCCGAAAACGTAATGTTTTATGGTTGTTTACATCAGAATGGAACGAGACCATTGCCGATCTACAGGGGAAAGGCATCCGGGTTCTTGCCTATGTTAACCCGAACCTCAACCGAGAAGGGGACCTATTCAAAGAGGCAGACAGTAAAGGATACTTCATCAAAGATCCCAGGACAGGGAAGACCCTCCTCACCAACTTCGGGGAGTTCTTCTGTGGCTCTATTGATTTTACCTTCCCCGAAGCCTTTGCTTGGTACAAAGGTAAGTTTCTTAATTATCAGGAGAGTTGCCCATAATTTTTCTTCGTGAACACTGTTTGATACAATGATACCAGTGCACATGTGCACTGCGGAGCTTACTTATCTTTAATTCATTTATAATTGCCACCCAATTAAAACCCCGGGCGCTAATTAACATCCAGGTCAACAAGAATGAAACCTATAAGCTGTATAACTTTTTTTCATAATAACAGTAAAATGGATAAAGTTAAGATCATTAATAAATGATTAACCGAAACATGATCTTATATTGCCAAATATAGATTACCGCTCCGAAACGAGCAATGTTCATTTAAAGAATTGTTCGGTAATAGATCTAAGTGGACCGCTGCTTTACAACGGTAATTCTCATTGCGTTGCAATGTGTTCTAATTTTGAAGACAAAGTTTCGAGGGTAAATAAAACCTCAATGACAAAAGGAATAGCTACAAGTATAAAGAAACAGTATCTAAACTATTTTACTAAAGAGGAACTGTATGGGCATAATGACTGTTGCCCGATCCCTTTACAATGGTATACATGTGAACTTTCGTTGTTCAGTTTTTCCCTCTAATTTTATCGGGGTATGATTTTGTTGACGATTTGTTATTCTCTGATTGTTTTTTCAAAGAGGCAATTGCACCAACACACCCTTTTTACGACACTAGCATGCATGTTCAACACACAACGATACATCTCCTTATTATAAGTAGCCTGGGCTGTTAATAGTTCGTAAAACAAAAACTGAATCCAGGCCACGCATAAGTCTTGTTGGACATCCCCGTTGTTTTTCCTTAATGGCAATGGGCATTTGGCAGTTATTGTTAACATGAAGTGGGTCGTCTGTTTTTCCTATAATTCATTACCATACTCAGCAATGTTCGGGTGTCTGTTGGTTTCCCTAAGATTTATTCGTGTATAAGCATTGAAACAATACATGTGTATTCATTCCCTGCTTCTAAAAGTTGTCTCTTTGTGTTCAAACTAAACGTTCTAATGATACATACACACATGATACAACGTTAACAACTGCTGTTCAGGAATCTTGAATGCCATTTTGGAATTTTTAAACTACTAGTCGCCAACCAAATGGTAGCATTATGTTTTCGGTTACAGAGACAATCCTAAAGCAGAACATGATCAACATTGGCCTTGGAGGATGGATGGCGGATTTCGGGGAATATCTGCCTACTAGGGCCCAGTTCCATAACGGTGGGTCTGGCGAAACCCTTCACAACATGTGGCCGATCTACTGGGCCCGGATGAATAGGGCTGCCGTACAGGAATCTGGAAAGGAAGGCGAAGTCGTCTTCTTTATGAGGGCGGGGTACTCTGGTAAGGATACGCTGCTCAATGATATCAAGCAGTCAGGACGGGGATAAAGAAAAAGAGACAACCCCTGTACTTTTTCTAAAACATATCAGATAGAAAATATAGCTGGTGTTTCGATTAATGCGATTCCACAATCGTATAAGACATCATAACTCCTATATGTAGGTAGCCTTGTACGAAGCAGATGCTTAGTGTGTTTTTCATGCCAGAGGTCAAGCTTATGTACTCGAGAAATATATACAGATGTACTTTATTTGATAAAAGACAACAGATTAACTCCCCAAACAAATCAGCCCATCCTATAAAATAAGTAAAGCTCTGTATACAAATCGGATCAGTACCCAAAAGTACCCAGTACTTCTTAATCAATAAATGTATCAACATATCAGTTTTAACAATAATGCAGTCTTAATATAAATAGCCATGTCTTATTTTGTCCATATATGATTAGTTTTTAAGTATAAAAAATGCTCGTACGACGACAATGCATTCTGTTTTGAATTATAAAAGCAAATTTGCCCGATAAAATGTTCATGTCAGTTCAAAAGTTCACCAAAATGTTAATAATATTCATTTGAAGTGCAAGACACTGCAAAACTTGAAGTCGTCGCAAATTCGCAAAATGATTGCTGACGTCAGGATGTTCTAGAAATATCCCACATGGACCCCAAATGATTTTCTTTGGATACAACCTTATAGGACCACAATTCATTTCCAAATAATGTATAAAATGATGGTTTGGTAATCCAATTTGAATCCAATTCAGCATAGTGATGGCGATCAAATGTTATGAGCTGTACAACAGATTAGGCTTTTTCAGCAATATGCTGGTAGGTCAGCAATGCACCTACGCGGAGGGCAAGCGCCATGGAGCAGCTTCCGTTGTCAATCGTCTGTCCGTTACCTGTACGTTTTAAAGGTCACTAGTCTTGAACCTCTAGGCGGGTTTTAATTTATTTTGGAGCGTCCTTGGACCAAGGGGACTAATTTGTTTTTGAAATGTTTGGTACCCCCTATTTCTTGGGACAAAGAGCTGGGTCCGAATAGGGAAAATAAAAGTTAACCATTATAATCCTTCTTTTGCAATAGGTGTTATGAAATTCAATAAAAATGCATAGAGTAACCTGAAGCCAAAGGCATTTGAATCATTGGCGGGATTTTGTATAATGTAAATGGTGGTCGTTGTCCCACTTGGAGCAGAGTGGTGAAGCTGACTGGGGGGAAATGGAGGTAAAATCTTCTGGGTTCACAAGGGTTTTTCTAATAGTTTAAGGTTCAAATCTTTAAATAAGTTTTTCTGTGCCATGGAGGGTTTTTTCCATTTGTTTTGAGAATAGTTATCCATGGTTACGTTATAATACAGGCCAGGGATACAGACCCTCGGGGTCTCTTGTCTCTTGTTTAGGAGAAGAAGAAGAGTTTTCAAAATGTAGATATTTAAGCTATAATGTCAATTAAGTTATCACGAATAAAGATGCTTCTTTTAAGTCATATGTATTGCAGTATATACACCTTTATACACGTCCATCAAGACTGGAAGTTTCATGCTATCACGTTGGAATATGGGCGCGCTTGGTGTCCGCTTAATATATTCAATGATTTTTGACAGATTTCATTCTCACTTCATAGGACGGATCGTTACCGTCACAGATCGGACATGTTTGATATCCACTTACCTAACAGTAGCTTTAGGAGTAACAATGTCCACTCGATATCTCGTGTAGTTTTCTATGTACGTACATCTGTATCGTTACCTTCACAGCTCGGACATGTTTGATATCTACTTATCTGACAGTATTTTTAGGAGTTACAATGTCCACTCGATATCTCGTGTAGTTCTCTATGTACATCTGTATTAACTTCAAACTTCATAAAAAAGTTTACATCACTATTTACTGTACAGTTATCAAACCTTATTGAACGGAATTGGGGTCCTTCTTGCAATTGCTGGAACAGTGTCCGTCTGATATAGTATTTACTTTACAGGAAGGTTCATGTCATGATAGCTAGGACAAGTTCAATAACCACTATTGTCCATCCATAATTAATGTACAACTACATACTGACGATTGCTTATCCATTTTATGACGGACGTGTTATTTTCCATTTTCATGTTACCTTTTTTAAATCGTATGTTGTACATTCTTCAGCGTAGGAACTTTCCGTCTGGCAATGTAATACATATCTCATCACGAGAGGTAACGAGAACATGCTTTTTCGGACAGGGTTAGAACGAGATTCCATTACCTGACAGGTGGAATGGAGGTGAGAAAAACATCTATGATTGACGATAAATAGATCGGGAGGGGTTTGTGGTTAACCCAGATAATAATGATGGACGGTAACCGTGTTACAGGAAAGCATTTAAAGGAAGCCCCGACATGTGTTTTTACTTATAATTACCAAGCTTTGAAGACGATACGTTTTTTATTGTACATGAACTATTTGAACATTTTAAATGGCTTTGAAGGTATCTCCAACTTGACGACGTTGATGTGGGCGGGAGACCAGAATGTGAACTTTGACCTCGCGGATGGTCTACCCTCCACTGTCGTGGCTGCTCTGTCTGCGGGTGTTTCGGGGATAGGAATGACCCACTTTGACATTGGGGGATACACAACGTTTGCCAGCATGGGATTGAAACGCACGACAGAATTACTCATCCGATCTTGCGAAATGGCCGTTTTTACACCGTACATGCGCACGCACGAAGGTAAGTTAGGTAAAAGTCATGTTAATCATGTCCCGTCATTTCTCTGTCTGTCATCGTGCGAAAGTTCACTGTATGGCAATATCAAAATAAGGTAAACCCTTGGAATAATACTCCTAGATCACACACAACACATTAGTGATTTTATAGCCGTAATAATAAAATTCATTTTGTTTTCTAGGTAACCAGCCTGACGCAAACGTACAGGTGTACTCAAATGCATACATTCTGCAGCACTTTGCTCGTCTATCGAAAGCGCACAGCCTTCTAGCCAACTACACAAGAGCTGCCGTGGCGGAGTACGTTATAAATGGAACGCCAGTTCAGCGTCCAATGTTCTTTTCCGACAGCTCGGCTCCCAGTCTTCAAGCAAAGTACCAATACATGTACGGTCCCGATCTTGTGGTCGCCCCAATAGTAACACAGGGAGCCATTACAGGGGATATTTACCTTCCTCAGGGGACCTGGTTAAACATATGGGAGGGAGGCGAATACGCTGGGGTCAGTACATTAAGAAACTACTCGGCACCCCTTGGGAAGCCATTAGTGTTCTATAACAACGAGTCTCCCTATAAAAGTATATTTGAAACAATAAGGAAATTACCGGCTCCGCCCAAACCGCCAATAACTCCTCCCACTACAAAACCACCCGTAGGGCCTTGTATCAGCAAGGCAGCTGCTTCTGGTCAGGGAATCTGGTGGGGTGTTGTTATAATGCTCTTTATAAGCCAATACATTGTAGATACTGTATAGACTTTATAGAAGTGAATTTAAGCTCTAAGTGAAAAAGTGTAACCTAATTTAGGGTATATGTATTACAATGCCAGTACATTGTAGATAGTTTATAGACTTTAAAGAAGTGAATTTAAACTCTGAGTGGAAATATGTAACCTACAAATGTAATTTAGGGTATATGTATTACACCCAATTAGCATCTTTGCACCCCTGGAATATATTGTAACGAATTTGATGGTTTTTGTTGGACTCGTTGGACCATTTTGATGTAAATCAAAAGACTTTCATAGCAGCATCACGATACAAGTACGTACCCGACTTTGAAATATCTGTGTTCCCTTCCAAAACATTTGTCAATCTTGAGATAAGTTATATTTGTTTTACATTGAACAAGTCAGATATGTTAATGCTTACATGTGACTTTGCTATGCTGTGCATTGTTTCCTAGGATGCAGAAAAAGGAAACAAGAAAAAAAAACCCAAAACATGGATTTCGTAAACATGTTTACCCTAATCGATAAACAGAGAGCATTTCTTGGAATCACGATCAAAGTTGATGATGCTATTGGTTCAGAAAAATCGTGATAGTAGTACTACGTTGAACGTGGTGTCAAAGTCACATTAATAACTGGAGGTTTTATGCAATCGTTAGAAAGCCCTACTTAAATGTTAAGGAACGCTTATCAACTCCCTCAAAATTTCTAATTTCTACCGCTCTTGGTCATGCTGTCACTTCTTCTTGCTGTGATGATCGTTGCTCGGATACATTCGTTTTGAGGGATTAGATAAGCGATTCTAGACTAATTAATCGGACTTTCTGACGATTGTTTAAAACCTCGAGTTATCAATATGACTTTGACACTAAACGCACATGTTTTCACTTTTCCCGTTAGTTCCAAGCACGCGCCCTCGAAGATTACTTTAATGACTTAGATAGCTGGTCAAACATCATCATTTGAAAGGCAGTAGACGTAACACAATCCAATAGCAGAAGTTTATATTCAATCGCAGTAGACCTTCATTTATCGAATCGCAGTAGACGTTACTCCATCCAATCGCAGTAGACGTTACTCCATCCAATCGCAGTAGACGTTACTCCATCCAATCGCAGTAGACGTTACTCCATCAAATCGTAGTAGACGTTACTCATCCAATCGTAGTAGACGTTGCTCCATCCTATCGCAGTGGATTTAACCCCATTCAATCGCAGTATATCTTACTTAATTCAATCGCAATGGACGTAACTACATCAATCGCAGTAAACATACTTCTTTCAAATCGCAGTAGACGTAGCTTCATCCTATAGCAGTAGACGTAGATTAATTCAATCACTACCGCCGTAAGTCCGTCCAGTCGCAGCAGACGTAAGTCGATCTAATCACAGTAGGCATTCACTCGTTCCAGTTGCAATTTTATGTGTTCTTCACTGAGTTTTGTCTGTTATCATTTTCATCTGATACATGTTCCGTTATTGATATATAAAACATTTTTATTTTTCCTGAATTTTCCTGCTCACTGATTAGTAAGAATTGTATCATCAATAAAACGTATATTGACTTGAGAGAAGCAAAAAGGTTGGATAAGAAAATGTTATTAATAGACTCGAAGGGAATTCCCGCCTTATTATCAAGTGAATGCTTAAATAGTGCTTCAGAGTCCATCAGAGTCGGGTACTCTGTAGACATAGTTACGAGGCGACGGTTTTTTTTTTTGACAAAATGGACTTCGTCCTCAGTCGATTTTTTTTCTTATGTCGATATAACCATGTATCGACCTCATCAAAATGCTATAATTGTATGTTGTTATAATTTGTATACTTCAAGCACTGATACTAATTTCAATAAAAAATGCGTAGTTCCAAAACAATTTTTTTATATCTTTGTTGTAATATTACCACAGCGCATGATGTATCATTCCTTCTTGAAATGAAATGTTACACAACTTCGAAATAAGAAAAACTGACGAGAATTCAGATAGATATGGTTTATTTGTAAGTTACATGAGTGTTGATTGTAGACAAGGTGATGCTTTTGAGTAGAGGTTTGATCATTGAAAAGGTGATGAGAACAATGCCTGGAGAGCCTCCAAACACATGTAATGTTAGGTGAGTACATCGAAGGTATTGGGGGTACTTTCCGGCAGCTACACACTGTCCACTGTATCTGAAAGAGGGAAAAACTCAATACTCTTATGTGTTTTCGGTACAAAATTAGATGTCTTTTTTGTAAGATTGGCAAGGAGATTGTAAGTTTAGTTGGTGGGCAAGAAATTATGTGAAATATTTCGCGTCACCAAGATACGTACCAGATAAGAAGAGAGCGAGCGATGGGAGGCAACTCGCACACACTACGCACTTCAGAGCAGACAAGTAGATTGTTGGATCCTTATCATACAATCTGACATTTCCGTTACAACATCAATGCATTTAAAGTCACCATTTTGTTCAATGCCACCTTTTATACATACGAGCGTACATACATGTACCGATAGAGGTTAGCCTTATTCAAATGTAACAATAATCAAACCATACGCTTCAGTTGAAATTATCTTAGCCACGAAGCCTGACTTATACAATAAAATCGTCTTAGTAAACCGGAAATGGAAAGTGAAATGTGTGGAGATGTTTAAAAAATCCCATTGATGGCATTACAAATGGAAAATTGATCAATATTGGAAGTGTTCTTTCCTTGAACATAAAATAATATAAACAAAAGAATTCGCATTTTACCACTTCCTTAATGTTCTTAGGCTTTACATGAAGGCAAGAGTAAATTAACCGAGGTTGTTTGGTTTTTCGGATACGACTTAAGAACTCGTTCAACTCAATCAGCCATCATTAAGTATTTCATTCGAGTAAAATCTTCACTAATATTTGCCTCAGAGTAAATCAAAATGGTAAAAGTTGCCATACTTTATACCAAAATATTGTCCAGATATATTCCCAAAACTATAAAGAACCTTACCTGTCCAGATATATTCCCAACACTATAAAGAACCTTACCTGCGGCCGACACGATGGGAGCTGAGGTTTGGCCTGGCTGGAGGCTAGGATCAGGGTGTGTCTGGGGCCCTTTGACACACACCCCTCGCAGGTATTGCATGTACCATGGGGGCCGTCCGTCATAGAAACCCCCGGGGGTAAGACACTTCAGACCATAGCCACACCTTCAACAGTGAAATTGAATTGACTTGTTCACCTGTCAGTCCTTTTGTAACGATATATACATATCTGTAACGCAATCGACAGTAATGCCTAGAGAATATCTAACAGTGTTTTCAGTATAAAATATTTCACGATAGGGGCCAATATTCTGATATTATTTATAAATGCGCATAGTATGCATAGTAAACTTATACAGCGGCTCCTAGTCCCTATTCAATTTGGAACTTTTCAACACACCGATGGTTATCTAAAGAAAATTGGACTGTATAGGTCGTTGGCGAACAGATAGCAGAAACGTTTGACAGTCCGTCTAAAGTTCCAAAGGTTTCGGGTTCAAAGCCCAATTTAACCGTGCATTTTCCTCTCCTGCTACGATTGGTTTTATCTATATAGCTGTCTTCAGAGTCTAGGCGTCTCGATCATGAAACAGACTTTTAAATTTATCTTAAGTTTTTAAGGTCACGTAAAGTATCTTCATACGCGATTAGCTAAGCTAAGCTAAGCCTTGGATTTTTTCATGATTTTTGGGCCTGATTTTAACTTTCAACGATTCCAACAAAACACAGTTTACAAAGGATGCGTTCAGTTATAGGCTGGAATAGAGGTTTTCTATGACATGTGGATACAACAGAACAATGTAAACAAGAATTGATGTATCGTTTTAAACTAGGATAATTAAGCACAGTACCTGGGAGCGAAAGACTCGCATAGCTGACCCTCGAGTCTGACACACGTGGGGCAACATCCACACGGGATTTTGTCCAGCTCGCAACTCTCCGGGGGATCACCACACGTGATGTTGTAGCAGGGAGAGCAAGGTAGCACTGGTTCCTCTCCCAAAGCTTCCATCGCTGTCATCAATACCATCAGCACCACGCACGCGCACCCTACAACCCTCATTGATCCCATTGTTACCACACCTGCTTGTGAATCGGTTTCACGAATACGTATAATTTTCACCGTGAATCCAAAAAATATAAAATAAATTCACAATGCGACAGGATAACTGATACTGGTGTCTAACGTAT
The DNA here is from genome assembly GCA_947623455.1 of Mimachlamys varia. NCBI lineage: Eukaryota > Metazoa > Mollusca > Bivalvia > Pectinida > Pectinidae > Mimachlamys > Mimachlamys varia. The sequence goes on from OX392534.1 coordinate 7,947,264, forward strand.
AGTCCTCGGAGAAATGCCACTGTTTTCGCCGCTCGCCGGTGGCGTTTTATTGTGAGAATGACGTCACATAACAGGGCGCGTTGATGTTGTCAGGGGTTATCACTTAGCTGTGTGGGAATGGCGCGACTGACTGACTGTTGGTATCTTTGACCCAAAGACTGATCGGTGAGCAATACACTGAACATTGAATTACTAGTAAGTTTGGGTGATGTTGCAAACCCACGTTTCATAAAATTACAACTGTTTAACGCCAGAAAATTACAAAATCGACGTTTATTTTCAACTTCGTCACCGATCATTCGATATTATCAGAATCCCAATATGCACCTCGGGTTTTTAACCAAGATGTTAAAATAAACCCATCAGATCTGAAGTTGCTTCAAAACATAGTTTTAAAAGTTAAAAGGAAAAAAATGTCGACCTTACTTCGATGGGAGCAAGCACCTTTCTTATCTACCAGACAATCGACATGTGAACAGTCTGATGTTCTGTAGGTAGTCTAGCTACAGCCAAAACATAGGCGTTCTGTCAGTACATAAAATCGGTCACAACTGTAGGTGTTATTATTTTTAGACAATAGCCGTTGTTTAATCGCAGCTGTTGTAGGTTTCTGTTGGTTCATCTTAGTAGGAATTGTTGTTGTTCTGTATAATTCATTAGTTATTTTATGAATTACTTTTTATCTAACTCAACATCGATTTAACTAGGGGCAAAATATGAAAAAGATGGCATGGAGACTCTTGTAAAAGTACAAGATAATAGTATCATGTGCTCCCGAAATTTAAGCGTTTTCTGTTTTATCGACAACACTCGTCGTGTAAATCTTGGCCACATCCAAGTAAACATTAAGTCCCGCAAGTGAGAACCGAGTCATCATTCTCCATCACAACAGGTAAGTACACTAATGAGCATACACATAATACAAAGATACAAATTATTCCTTAATGAGCCAAATATTGCGACAATAAAACTTTATCATACATGTACTTGCAAGTCCCAATCAATCTGAATCTCTCGAGTCCCTATGTAGTAAGTTTGTTTGTCAGCAGTTGACAACGATCACGAAAGGTTTCTATATATTAAGAGCAAGTCTTATAATAACGAATCAACTACGACATGTAAACGCCATTGTTTGGGTAGCAGGGATGCTACGATCTAAAACTGGCAAGTTCACGATCGGAAAATAGTAATTGTCACGTTTATAGGTAGCTTAGTAGTTAAAGTAGAGCTTGAGGTAAGCAGCTGATGTAGAAGAGTCTGTTGTGTCCTTCTTTTCAAGTTCAGAAGGGTATATACGATCAACGTGGTCAGCAATCTTCTTGTTTATAGACAATTTGAAAGATTGAAATAGTGAAGCATGTTAGATGGTATTCATCTGTCAAAAAAACGGTTAATTTGTATATAGATTTACCTTTGTTATCAAAAAGGCCTAGTTCTTTTTGCAAGAAAAAAATGTTATAGCGTTTGCAAAATTTATCAAGTTGTTAGAAGCTTTGTCTGCAGATACAACCTAATACTTATCATGTAGATCGTTGAGTGCCAAGTGCTTTTTTAAGCAGATACCTTTACGAGTACTAAGAATTGATTTAAATCGACCAACATAACACCATCAGGAGAGTTACGAAATGGCTAAATGTGTATTTTGTGATCGACTTGTCAATGTTTTCGAGTCAATCGTTGTATTTTGGTCCGAAGATCAGTTTTATGTACAATGTACCTGCATTGACCCGTGTTTGTTAAAGCGTTCCCATGGAATTATTGTGTTGTCGTGGTAACTTTCTAGTAGTTGATTTTAGTAACTAACATATTTCGAGAGTAAAGTGTAATACTTCTACACAGAGTTCGGGTTGAAACGTCTGTAAGTATCTTCATAATCACGTACATACTGTGATTTTGTTTTATCAAATCATTACTGAAACAGGAAATTAGGTTTTAACAAAAGTTGAATAATATTAAAACTAAAATGTAGATATCGAGTTTTGCATTGAAATGCTTTTGAACAGAACCAAATATTTATAAGTATCAAAAATAAGAATACTTCTTTTTGTTAAAGAATCTGACTCGAATTACAAATATGTATATCCTTTGTCATTACTTCACTCAATTTACGTAAATCTTTTTGTTTACCTGTTTGTACCTTTGTCAAAACATTTATTTGTGTGTATACGCAAAGTCAAAGGTCATTGTTGCTAACAATAGAAAGGAAATAAAGATCTAGATATCATGGTCTACTTTCACACATAAAACATTTAAGTATCGACTCTCTGTCGTTCCTAGTCTAATTTCTTATCCAATCTATGCGTTCTTCCCAACTCTATTGTGTACACTACATATATTTATGAGCACATTACATGCTATAACAAGGCTGTTAAATTTAATGTTATGGGTCACACTATTGTACATTTATTGCTACTTACAGATTTTCTTTTTTAATTAGGGGCCGTTGTGGCCGAGTGGTTTTTTAATTTGGGGCCATTGTTGGTAGTGTGTTCCAAAATTCTACAACTAACCATTCATCTCTGGGTTTCGAGTTCGAAACCCGCGTGGGGCAGTTGCCAGGTACTGACCATAGGTCGGTGGTTTTCTCCGGATACTCCGGTTTTCCTCCACCTCCAACACTTGACACGTTTTGAAATGATCCTGGCTGTACATAGGACGTAAAACAAAAGTAAACCAACATTAATTGCTATTATAAATTTTAAAATTGGGAACAGTACGGTCTGTTTGACCTGTAAAAGGACGTCAACACCACCAGGGACAGTGACATTTATATCGGGGCTCAGATCCGTCAGAATGGATAACTCAAATCTGTCAAATAGTGACGCTGTTCGGATTTGGGGATGTGTAAATAGCGTAGGCGTAAATGTGGGTGTGGTAAGGTCCTCAAATGTCGAAGTTTAAACACAACAGTGGGTCTATAAGTAGAAACAAATTTAAAACAAAAGCTTAGTTTCTTAAAATCACACCCAAAAGACAACAGAGATAAATACCATGTTACCTTTAAGCAAACAAAAATATATTATGCGCTTTTACGTGATTTCAATATCTCGCAATGAAACCACAGCTATCATTGTCTTTTCGCCCAGCTTAACATTATAATCTTTTGTCGGGGTTATTTCAAAACAAAGAAAAGACACCTAGCGTGTTATGAAAACAAATTCCCTGGGTGAAGTAACAACTTTTATCATGTGGCCCTTTTAACTAACGATTTGTTGCTCCGTTAAACATCAGTTTATTATGATATTTGTTATGTTGATAATCTAAAATATATGCTAGTAATTGTTTTAAATGGATCCCCTCAAATTCCAGTTTTTATTACATATACCGTATATTTATATTCTATATTGCATTTGCTTATATGCTACTTTTGAACCAAATTGTATTCATAGGCATGTATTCTACCTGTCCTGCAGGTAGGGCGTTATAATAGTAGCTGTTGCCCCCGTTGTATGATTGTAAGAGGCGACTAAATTTGGGATCTTATCTTTTCCATTCGTTCTTAAGGATGACGTGACACACGCATATGCTGCACCTCTTAAATTTAGTAATTGATACAGTATGCCGAAAAAAAGGATTAAACTGCATTAGACAGCTGTTTCGTCCTCCTAGGACTCTTCAGTAATGCTAGGGGCCAAAAGGTAGGAATCCAAAATTTATAAACGAATGTAAAAGCAGAAGGGTCAGGTGCGTAAAACCCTTTTAATTCATGAATTTAGAAGTAAAATTAAACTAGTTCTGTATAATTTAAAATCGTGTACTACGAAAATGTGTGTATTATGTACCGTGCCACTACTCAATTGAGATTCTACTACCTAATGTTTCCTTAAAAAACAACTTCACTTTTGGCCTTTAGTTGAGTGTTCGCCCTTGTGGGGAAGGCTATGGGTTCTGTCTTCTGGCCGAGACATACCAGAGTATTTAATCATAGTAGTTACTACTCCCAGCTTGACGGTCAGCACTGTGGGAGTGGAGCGACTGGTTCACCCTTTGTAAGTATAGTGTGACCGGATGGAATGTTCTACTGAGGCTTTCGGCAATATATTTCAGTGTGGTAGCACTTTAAAAACGGCAAAAGATCTGGACTATCACAAAAGAAGATTTAAACGAACATACCGCGACTTTCAAAATACACACGCACTCATCACATGCATCCACATCCACATCGCATACACCGGGAGGTCATCCTTAAATGATACTGGCTGTTAATAAAACAATCAAACCAAACTGTAAACTACAATTTATAACTAGTAAGGTCAATGTACGAATAGATAGTTGATAAGGTCATTGTATGAATAGAATGAATACAGGAGCTGTGTCATGTTTAACAAATTAATATCAATGCGCAATAAATTATTTTTTCAATCGACTGTTAATGTACTTGATCTTGGTTGCGTCAGTGATATGGTATAAGCGGTAAAGTTGAACGCGTCTGTACTTCTGTTAAAACGGGTAAATGGATGTAAATATAAGCATTGAACTGTTACCAAATGATACTATACAGTCGTTATTAATAAAAGGTGATACACTGTAGATAAATAGTCCTGTCGCTCGATATTTTACGTATCTGACACCAAAATTGTATTCATATCGTCTGTATACTACGTACAAAAGACAACCTTACTGATGGAAGTGAACAAAATGTGACCGGCTTTGTCATCAGCTACGTAGTCATCTTGTGTTTGGTCAATTAACTGTCACTTTCATAGAAAATACCTGTCATTTATCTGCATATAAATGCGCAATGAGTCTTGATGAAGACGTTTCACATTTCACTTAAAATGAAAGTTACACACATAAAAATGTTCATTGCCCTGATCGAAAGACGGAAAACCTCAGCTCAATGTATACGATTCTATAACGTCCCGAGTCGGTGTGAATTTCACATCTGCTTCGTCAAACCACACTCTTGCCTCGCAGCAGTATTAATATGTTGGTACATGTACATATGTAAATAATACTACATGTACAAACAGGATCAAGGCAGCGAAACAATTTTCTTTCTTGGGTGTTATTTAAGATTTAAGTAAGATGTAAACAGATGTTTTCATTGTCGATAGATCTAGAGAAGTACCTTGAGTATTAGTCAATAACTGATCATTATCAGGTACATAATTATGTACATACCTGTGATCGGTTTTAATTGCCACACCTGTAAAATTACCTGTACGTTTGAACTAATCAATATAATATGGCATTTAAATAGAATAATATTATTATTATCGGATGTACAGTCTAATATAGAGGTAATGGACCCAATGACAGTTACCGACCTATAAGGAACCCACACAAGCAGTTCAATATCTTAAATGAAGTCTTTGTCACTTTAAGTGGTATGACTTAAATATTGATAGATCTTTGTGTCCATTTCTCCAGTACAAACATACATGGCGATATTCGGGGATAGTTCGGCAAGTCATACATACAATGCCCTTAACGTGGATTTATCTGTAAACATATTGATACGGTTAATGATCTATATGAAAAAATATATATGTACAGTTGTATCAGCTTTCCGGAAGTAGAGGTGGGCGTTTCCCTGCGGTCGCGAGATCGTTACCCCCAGGGTCAATTCTATTTTAACTTCCCGATTTTTCTCCTAAGGTGTGCAGCATACAATAAAACATTAAAGGTAAATGGCAATTGATTATCACTTTTTTCAAATACGACAAGGCCTGTTACTTATACATTATACTGATGTTAGGTAGAGTTATTTGATTAAAGATGAGTGGTTTAAAGTATTTTCGAGGTGTAAAATGAACGTCTACACGAAATATTAGTAATACTCTTTAAATGTATTAAAATTTCAAATTATCAAATTATTAAGAATTGGCAGTTTCGAACCAACGTTTTACCGTGTCATGGTTTCTTTATTTAATGTGTTTGGTTGCTATTTTAGGATTTTTCGCATTCTTGAGTTGAACGAACTGACAGGAATATGATATGAACATTTAATTTCGTCAACATTTATTTTCGTCAGTTTTCAATAAACAAAATTTAATTGTGTGAGAAACAGGATCCACTTCACGCTCTGGTGGTGTCACGGTCGATATGTGGTTGGCCTATATACGAGCTTTAATCCGGAATACTTGGGAAATCGCCATAATGATCCGTGCACTCAACATTCCCCAACGAGTACAAAACATTTGACTGTTTTCAATGAAGGCGACTTCCAATTTTAGAATCTGTTATATAGAGCGGTATTTGATAAACAGTTGAGTTGTATAATCGGATGTAGTGATTACTAGTCAGTATTGGTAATGGGGATTACGAGCTACACCTAAATCACAACATCGAGCCGACCAGGGGCTCAGGAGACCAACACTCAATCACCGTTTAATGTACTTAAAGAAACAAATACCATTATTTGGTCAGTGTGTATTCAAAGTATATTATATTGGCACTGAGGTGTTTACAACTTGTAGACCCGAGCAGGTCACTGCTTCCGGATACTGGCATATACTGTTATACCATGACAGGGATGAGGGTAGCTCTAAACCTGGCATTGTCTGCTGGCTTGTAGGGTTCAGAGGATCAGTCTGTCCGAGTTATCAGCTGAGAGGAGGAGAGTGGTCCGTGGATCCGTGGATCTGATTTGAGAGGAGGAGAGCAGTGGATGGATCCTTAACTTATACATGGAACTACAGTAACTGCAGTTGTTATCAGGTTAGTATACATGTACAGTAACTATACATTATAATGGAGTTCGAATAAATATTACATTAACTCTAAACTCTAACCGAGTTGGAATACTAACTACAGTAACTATACACATACTTACAATTATGTTGAATACAAATTATTATTAACTATAAATTATAACCGAGTCAGAATACTAACTACAGTAACTATAAACTTCAAAGTAGTTACAATTATGAAGAATACATATTACACTTTTATAAAGTTTGGATAAATATTACATTAACTATAAACTCTAGCTGAGTTAGAATACTAACTACCGTAACTATAAACTTTAACGTAGTTACAATTATGAAGAAAACATATTACACTTTAAGGAAGTTTGAATAAATATTGCATTTACTATAAACTTTAACCGATTTATTAAACATATGACGGTAACTATAGACTCTAACGGAGTAAGCACACCTATTACGGTAAGTATAAACTCCATCGGAGTTGGAATACTAATTGCACCTTACTGATTACAGTAACTGAAAACCATTTTGAGCCAGGATAATGTTTACGTCAACTTTAATCACTAACCAAGTGTGGATTTGTAATTCTAATTACAGCATACTGTATCCATAACGAAACATTCTAAATCAAGTCTGGGTGTTAATTACAACAAGAACCAAGCACAATTATTTTACTGATAAAAGTAACTTTTAAATTATAACCTTGTAAGTAAATAGATTACAAGAACCCAATAGTTATAACCAAAATAATAAAGCTATTATAATGAATAAAATAATCTTCAATATATAAACAAGTTATAGTAAAATAATTTCAATTATCCTGACGTTATAACCTTGTGAATATACCAAATGCATTTGTACATTAATTTTATATTTGTATGTATACCCTTTTACTAAGTAGTACATTAGTAACAATATTTCTATGTATATTATTTATCAAAGTAAGTATATTTGTAACATTCATTCTATGTATGTTCTTTAACTAAGTATTAAAATAGTAACATCAATTATATGTATCTTCATTAACTAAATATAAAATTAGTAACATCGATTTTATGTGTATTCTTAATATAGGCAAGTAAATTAGTAACATTAATCTTATGTTTATTCTTTAACTAAGTGTTAGATAAGAAGCATCATTTTTTATGTATATTATTTTACTAGGTAGCTAAATAGTAACATTAATTATATGCTTATTCTTTAAATATTACTTGAACTAGTAACGTTAATTGTATGTATATTCTTTAACTTAGTATTAAATAGGTAACACTAATTATATGTATAGTATTTAACTAATTGCACCAGACACTGTATATTCAATGTATATTCTCTAACTTCGTTAGTTAATTAGTAAAATTCAATTTATTTCTATTCTTTAACTTAGTAAGTAAATAAGTAACATAAGTATATGTTTATTCTTAACTAAAAAATAGATAAGTAACATTAATCATATGTAACTTATTCACGTTAATGTCTAACCTAGAACAATGTACTACCCTGTATATTGATAAGATATATATGAGTTTTTTTATTCATGTGCAAAAACGTCGAGCTGCCGTAGCGACCTTATGCATACATGTGCCATTGACTAGTTTCTATAATCAACAAGCCATCCGTATAAATTCTGACAATTGTCACACTTCGTTTTGTACATTCGACTGACACGGTTTTGACATTTAGTTCTTCTGTAAAATACTAGTAAGTCAGTCAATAATATAAACAAATTGTTTGTTGTTGTTGTTGTTGTTGTAAGTTTTCCTTCTAAATGCTATCTACTCGTGATTACCTATATGCTTTTTGTTACACGCTAACAACAGCGTCTTGATATGGTAATTATATGGCAACTCATTTAAACACTGTGTACTTCATCCAAGTTTTTCTCAATAATGCGTTTCACGAGTATATGCTGAGTCATTTCTCTCCCCCCTCCCGAAAGTAAAATACCTACTGTATCAAGAAAATTGAAAAGCTAAGAAAACTGGCCAAAGTAATAACGACAGTGCCTACAAAAAACCTTTGTCATCTGCCCTTTACTTAAGACAGAAACATGGCAATTTACATCTAACAATGTTAAACAGATTTAAAGGTAGATCATCGCAATGAAATTAAATACATGTATCAAATACACTGTTGTTGGTAACCGACTGCCAATGTGGGAAGTCAAGTGAATTAAAACTAATTCTGAATACTGAATAGGTTCATACCAGCTCGAATATTTAAGAAAATGAAAGGCTAATTGTTTTGGGTATGACTTATCGTGTCTTGTTTACCTAAAGAAAATCCCGAGAACCGTAATAAAGAATAAATCCGAAAATATTGTTTAAAAAAATCAACTGTTGTATATGTACCATGCTTTTACCTGAAAATTTCATCCACGAAAACTCGCCCCAAAAGATCGCTTACATATTTCGTCCACACAAAATCGCCCCAAAACTGTTTAAAAAATAAATACAAAAGTAAATTAGACGAGAACTTCATATAAAATAAAACATATAATAATGTTATTTTGGTGCAGAACCATTGTGAACAATGCGATAAAACAGGTCTCTTTAGGGGTCAAGTTCAGGATGTAGGCATCGAGCCAGCTTCCTACATGGGACTCACACATGAGTCGCCTCAAATGATCAGAAGTTGGAAAATACACATACACATACACGTTTATTGATAATGCTAATGTTTTAGATGTAATGTAAGGTAAGTGACGTGTACCATTTTGGTGTGGACCTGAGGTGTAGAAGACCTGTGTCCTGTTCAGGTCATGTGATAAACTAGATATTACATATATAATCTGTATATATGTACATACTAGGGTGTCACACAGATAATCGGTCTAGCTGGTAATCCCCGTAATCCCTATTACCCACACGGTTACCAGTGTGTGACGTGAGAATGAAGGAGCCTGTTAGATTTAATGCGTTTATAGGGGATTATCGTTGATCTGTGTAGGTACATTGTAGGTATGCCAAGTTACACTGTAACAGTCACAATGAATCAGGAGCAATTTATATTATTGCTACATGTATGGCTCCTACCAAATTACACTTTTATTGTATGATATATATTTTCGTAGTTTATAGCCGTCACACTGTTCTTACAGATGTTATAATTGAAGAAGAGTTTGTTAAATTAAATGTTCTGTGTCAGAATCACATTCTCCGGCAGCACTATACGTCCCCATATCAAAGTAGGCTTCCCCTTTATAAGCCACCTGATTACGTCGTTTAGCGTCCTTACTTGTCCTCATCCAAACCACGTACGTGGTCAGTTACACCTTCCAGAGCAACATGTTCGTTAATTGAAGTCATCACTAGAACCAAATGGTTCAGCAGCTGTTGTTCCCCCTCAAACCAACTTACAATGTACAATACAATGTACCTAATAATTAAGAACCTCGTGGTTTTGCAATACGAATTCTTAGAAGAACCACGTGGTTTGGCAGTACAATTTCTAATGAAATTGATTAAAACCATGATTATGTTCATTAGTATGCTTACTTGTTGTGATTGGCAATGACTCAGTTCTCATGTCGAGGACTTGATGTTTTCTGTATGTGACCAAGATTTACATGGCGGATGTCGTCGATGAAGCAGAAGACGCGTACTCTTCCGGAACACCTGGTCTTATTCTCTTGTACTTTTACAGGGGTCTCCATGTAATTCTTTTATTTGTTGATATTTTCCCCTTAGTTTAATTGATTTTGAGTTCGGATTATGTATTTAGATGTAGGCATGTTGAGATAGCATGACAACCACTCTTGGTACTGTATATTTAACCTGTCGAGGGTGTGGCTGAAGACAAGCGTCTTTTGTATGCTATCATGGCATAACCACTAATCAATAATCAAATCATTTCACCTAAAGATGATTTATGGTTCCGGGTCTTTACTTTTTCATAGTTTACCCCTGGTTTATTGATTTCGAGTTCGGATGATGGTTTTGTTGAAGCTCCGGTATTCTCTAAGTTTCTTTATACCGGTTACTGTGAAGGCCATGTACGTACACGTCTGTATCTTATTTTCAAAAGTGTGAGAATGATTAATGGTATCGTATTTATTGATATATACATTGTATATATGTAACGTGGTAAACGGCCGTGTCGGATCATATAGCCGTACAATAGGGTTATAGGTACACAGTAACCCAGATCTATAGCCACTCGGCAGCCGACGGACATGAACCAATAATAAACGATTAAATTATATTAACCTTTTAACAGAAAGTGTCAATTAGCGGGTAAACCGTTTGGGTTATAATAAAAGTACGTGTATTAGTCCTTTTTATAAACATTTCTTAAGAAGAAAACCGATCTTTCTATTTCTGCAAGGCGTCGATTTTCTTTTTTGAAGAATAATGTCTCCAATCTATAAGAGAACAAAACCAAATGTCTTCTGGCAGCGACTGTAACCAGATATATGTACTCAGTATACGTATTAGTCAGTATCACACTGGCATGAGTGTGTAAAGTTCGCGACGCGATGGTCTATGTACTGGAAAGTATAAATGGAGATCACTAGCGGGTATGTAATATGTCAGTTGACCAACTAAATACATCTATAAACTGTGACTGATATTTGATGATGATTGGATATGCAGTTTAAGTCATCTTTTGCATTTTGTGACAGAAAAACATGAACATTTGTATCTGATGCTGAGAAAGTACGAAGTTGATCTACATTCAGTATTATAGTTTTTTCCTGCAAGAATATGGCGTAAGAATTATACCTGCTGCCCCGTTGCATAACCGTGAGAGGCGACTACATTTGGCATCTTCTATTTTCTCTGCTGTCTCAAAAACTGTCCTCCTATTGTTTCCCTTTACCATGCCTTGCTGTAAATAGGGCGTCAAACAAAATAAACCAAACCAAACCAAGCTGCCTCGCTTTTGTCCTGTAGATGGGCGTTCGCACTTGTAAATCTGAAGTCTATACAACGTTTAGTTGTGGGCTCTTGTTTAAATGCGAACATAACGGGTTACACGTCAGCAACTGGTTCACATGTTAATACAATGCAACCGGATGTGAGGTAATGATGGGTGCCTTCGGTATGGTATTTCAGTAAGATAGCACTATGAAGGAGTCATCAAATCCGCGCTATTACCTGGAGGCAGGTATACCAACATACAATGTACCCTGTGTCCGGCTTACATACACCAACACACCCTGTGCCCGGCTTACATACACCAACATACCATGTGTCCGGCTTACATACCCAACATACCTTGTGTCCGCCTTACATACACCAACATACCATGTGTCCGGCTTACATACACCAACATACCATGCGTCCGCCTTACATACACCAACATACCTGGTATCCGCCTTACCTACACCAACATACCTTGTGTCCGGCTTACATACACCAACATACCCTGTGTCCGGCTTACATATACAAACATACCCTGTGTCCGCCTTACATACACCAACATACCCTGTGTCCGCCTTACATACACAACATACCCTGTGTCCGGCTTACATACACCTACATACCCTGTGTCCGGCTTACATACACCAACATACCCTGTGTCCGGCTTACATACACCAACATACCCTGTGTCCGCCTTACATACACCAACATACCTTGTGTCCACCTTACATACACCAACATACCCTGTGCCCGGCTTACATACACCAACATACCCTGTGCCCGGCTTACCTACACCAACATACCCTGTGCCCGGTTTACATACACCAACATACCCTGTGTCCAGCTAACCTACACCAACATACCCTGTGTCCGGCTTACATACACCAACATACCCTGTGTCCGGCTTACATACACCAACATACCTTGTGTCCGGCTTACATACACCAACATACCCTGTGCCCGGCTTACATACCCCAACATACCCTGTCCCCGGCTTACATACACCAACATACCCTGTGTCCGGCTTACATACACCAACATACCATGTGTCCGGCTTACATACACCAACATACCCTGTGTCCGGCTTACATATACAAACATACCCTGTGTCCGCCTTACATACACCAACATACCCTGTGTCCGCCTTACATACACAACATACCCTGTGTCCGGCTTACATACACCTACATACCCTGTGTCCGGCTAACATACACCAACATACCCTGTGTCCGGCTTACATACACCAACATACCCTGTGTCCGCCTTACATACACCAACATACCTTGTGTCCACCTTACATACACCAACATACCTTGTGTCCACCTTACATACACCAACATACCTTGTGTCCGCCTTACATACACCAACATACCCTGTGCCCGGCTTACATACACCAACATACCCTGTGCCCGGTTTACATACACCAACATACCCTGTGTCCGGCTAACCTACACCAACATACCCTGTGCCCGGCTTACATACACCAACATACCCTGTGTCCGGCTGACATACACCAACATACCTTGTGTCTGGCTTACATACACCAACATACCCTGTGCCCGGCTTATATACACCAACATACCCTGTCCCCGGCTTACATACACCAACATACCCTGTGTCCGGCTTACATACACCAACATACCATGTGTCCGGCTTACATACACCAACATACCATGTGTCCGGCTTACATTCACCAACATACCTTGTGTCCGCATTACATACACCAACATACCTTGTGTCCGGCTTACATACACCAACATACCCTGTGCCCGGCTTACATACAACAACATACCATGTGTCCGGCTTACATACACCAACATACCTTGTGTCCGGCTTACATACACCAACATACCCTGTGCCCGGCTTACAAACACCGACATACCTTGTGTCTGGCTTACATACACCAACATACCCTGTGTCCGGCTTACATACACCAACATACCATGTGTCCGGCTTACATACACCAACATACCATGCGTCCGCCTTACATACACCAACATACCTGGTATCCGCCTTACATACACCAACATACCATGTGTCCGGCTTACATACACCAACATACCCTGTGTCCGGCTTACATATACAAACATACCCTGTGTCCGCCTTACATACACCAACATACCCTGTGTCCGCCTTACATACACAACATACCCTGTGTCCGGCTTACATACACCAACATACCCTGTGTCCGGCTTACATACACCAACATACCCTGTGTTCGGCTTACATACACCAACATACCCTGTGTCCGCCTTACATACACCAACATACCTTGTGTCCGCCTTACATACACCAACATACCTTGTGTCCGCCTAACATACGCCAACATACCTTGTGTCCGCCTTACATACACCAACATACCTTGTGTCAGCCTTACATACACCAACATACCATGCGTCCGGCTTACATACACCAACATACCATGCGTCCGCCTTACATACACCAACATACCTGGTATCCGCCTTACATACACAAACATACCTTGTGTCCGGCTTACATACACCAAAATACCATGTGCCCGGCTTACATACACCAACATACCTTGTGTCCGGCTTACAAACACCAACATACCTTGTGTCCGGCTTACATACACGTACACACTTTCATAACCGACACAGAAGCAAGTCCTTTAATGGCTGTAGCTGTTAAACGAGCGCTAAACAGATAAATCTTAACTATTACCGGTTAAAAACACTATTTTGAGCATATTAACATTCATACTCTAATTATGAATGAAATATATAGCCTGTTGAGCTGGACATAACTAATAAAAGCGTCACTTGTTGAAATGAGAGTTAACTCGTTGTTCTCATATAAATGTAATCTTGTATAGCTTAAAAAATTCATGTTGGTCATTTCTATTGATAATTCACTTGAAAAGCCATTGAGTACAAAATTCAGCATTGAATTCCTATCTCTTACGTTCATTTTAAAGGATTGAACTTCCGTTCGCATTAAACTCACTGACTTTGTGTGGAAAACTTATCTCGTAACATAAATGTTTATATGTCTTCTTTCACACCTACACGACCATATGTTTGTGGGGGACTACCCACACCGTTATATCATGTTATTGATGGGGATTTAATAGTGGTACACGATTTGACGTAAGTCGTTAAGACAGAATTTAAATTTACAACGCTTTACCGATACGTATCACGGATAGGTTCAAATATTTCAATAATTTCCTAAAAGCTATCGTAATATAAAATTCACGGCGACGCAACATGTTTTAGATACAATATGATAATCATCAGAAGTGCCCGGGCATGTAGGTACGTGATTAAAGACATTACCTCACAGGTGTGTGACGTCACACTGTGTGACCACCGCAAAGTTATCCACGTCACCGGAAGTGCGTCACAGATCAAGGTGATTGATAGATTAGGCAGGAATTTTTCACTCAATTTTCGGGTATCAATAAAATATATTAGTTGTTTCATCAGATATATATTACCGGATGTGCTGCGCTTGTTAAATAATAAAAGAACGAAAAGGTTATTTCCATACTAGTGGCTAATCAGAAAACATGAAGCATTCCATTTTCAGCTAACAAACCAATGGATGTGCTGTAAGTATGTTAACCAAACACAAATAAGTATAGCACTTGTATTGTATTATTTATATATATCAGATAGTACTTCACACAAGTAGTATACAATTGAATACTTCTTAGGGACAAGAAATAATAAGAAATGTTGTATTTGTCTTTTTCCAGAATGCCGCAAGTACACAACCGGAAGTTGGCGTTGATGGCCGACAATAGTGCCTTCAATAAGAATTCTCGGTTTATGGAGGCTAATCGTATGACTGAGGGGAGCAAGAGGCGGATTCGAGCGTTCAATTATGTGGAAACCAAACTTACGGGAATCAAACTCAGGTTCTTCAATCGCCACGCAGAAATTGACTTAAGGCGCCGGGAGCGCGAGCGTCAAGTGATTATGGATAACTTAAAACGTACCCTGGCCTACAAGCTCGTGGTGGCGAAACATAGTTTGACGCACGCGGTCGACTACCAAAAGGCGCTTGATGACGATTACTCAGGCGCAGCGCTCCGAAATGACGTCAAACACATGGTCAAGTACATGGAGCCTGCGAACGTGCGCGAGAGGAAGGCCAAAGCTCTGATCAGTGAAAACCGCCAACGATACAACAGAATCATACAACGAAACAAGAACTCGTTGGATCTCATTTGTCCTCCGAAACGTACGTCTAGATATTTGTTTGATGAAGATGCACTTGAAAAGGACGAGGACAATGATGAAAAAGGTTCGAGAGCCCCGTCTACAGTGGAGCAGAGTCGTGCTGGTAACATTTTCAATCAACGCTTGCCTTTGAAACCACTACTCCCGCCTAAAAAGCAAGCCATCACACGCTCATTCCTTTTGGAGAATGCCCAGAAGTCTATGGACGTTATGGACAGTAACCCGTCCCCTACCAAAGCACCGTACGACCTCCCTCCTGTTCAGCTTCACAAGAGGTTACCTCCGGCGATAGCCGTCCAGGCATGAGTGAGGGGTGCGGTCGTACTAACTGTACTTACCTAGAAAGTATTTGACGTACATTTTGTGTATGACGTCGGCGTGTAGGCAACACCATACATTGATTTGATTTAAGTAAGCAACATGTATTTCCGTTCCAAATGTCATCGGAAACAAATTGTGTCTATTAGCTGTTTAAAATGATAGATTCTTGCCTCATTTTCGCATGTTTCGTTTGCCGAGGCGTGAGTTATGTCATTGACGGAGGTAAAGCTTTATAACTACAGTAAACCTGTTGTTGTGTAAACATTAAATGGATCTGATTGGCTGGACCAGCACAGAATGTCGGACAAGACGGGTTCTTCTTTATGTATTACGACGTGTTACCTTGCTCATCCACAGGGAGGATCTCGGTTGGGCCGAATACGGTTTGGTACAAAAATATGCGTGTGTCCTGTGTTCACAAAAACACATACTGTATATGTATATATCAATAAAGTGATGATTTGGTTGTGATTGGTGTAAGTAAGCCACAGAGACAGACAATATGTGGTATACAGTACCAGCTATGACAGCTATATCTCTGCGCATGGGATCACTGAGCAACACAGATACACGCACCAGTGCGCATGCGCGTGCAGCATGTGCTATCACGTGTGTTATTTGAGCAACCATATAACTCCTAATTAATTATTTGTGTTCACAGTGTAATGCTGAAGTAGTTACAGTAATTCGTGTAAAGTACATAGTTGATATTCACGTTTTTTTGTTTGAGTCGCTATGCGCGAGTCACTGTTCTGTGAGTTGATCTGAGTGAATCAATCTATGTGAGTCAATCTATGTACTTTGTGCGAGTCACTGTATAAATCACTCTGATTCAGTTGAGTTGGTCTGTATTAGTCTTTATGTGTCAGCCACTTTGCATAAATTGATCATGAGTCGGTCTGTGCGAGTTACATATGTACTCTGTGTAAGGATGGCTGTGTGAGTTACTCTGTGTAAGTATGGTTGTGTGAGTTACTCTGTGTAAGTTTTGCTGTGTGAGTTACTCTGTGTAAGTATGGTTGTGTGAGTTACTCTGTGTAAGTATGGTGGTGTGAGTTACTCTGCGTCAGTTGATCATGAGTCGGTCTGTGTGAATCACTATTCTCCGGTCTGTGTGAGTCATTCTGTGAGAGTCTGTGTTGAGTCGGTTTGTGTGAGTCACTGTAGGAATATACACAAGAGGAGGTTTATTTTCTTTTCTTTTGTTTTTGTCGATATAGAAACGGTTTATATCTTTATAAAAGTATTTAAAGCTTTGTTGTATGGTATTTAATGTTTTTAAAACATGTTCTTGTTCTGAAATTTACATTTAATATTTCTATAAAACTGATATATACGATTGTCTGTGTTACGCTTCCAAACTTGGTGGGTTCTTTCCTCATCGGTTCCAACATATCCCAATACTAAGTGTGGCAACCGTTCGGGTCAGACTCACATATGTGCAATGCACCAGAAAATTCAACTGATCACGTGACAAATATTAAATCCTGTATGTATTTGTATATAAATGAGTTTCCATCGAGAGGTTTCACATAACTTTTAATTTCGTAGTCAATCCATGCAAGTCTGATTGTTTTCCTTTTTGGCAAGTTAACAACTTATATATTGATCTCTATTCGTCAAAACATATTTGTTAAAGATATATGGTGACAGTATAGTTAAAGGAGTTAAAAATTCTCAGTCGTGATATTTCGGGAAGTATATTATCTGCGGGTGTTTTCTTTTACAATGCCATATAGTGCAGTATTACTACGCCCTGTCATTACCATTTGTCGCTGGTATTCTTCAGACGTTATATAGAATGTATGATGAATCATATACAGCAGTTTTAAGTTTTGTTGAACTAATGTTTGTTCAAAGGGCCATAACCGCTACATCCTTATATTTCATGTACTCTAACTCTAAGCTTTGTGAGACTTGGTATGATAACTTCTTTACGGGTAAATCATATTTATTTTTAGATGACTTAACATATTAAACATCTAAATAGGCAAATTATGTTTAATTTTAAAACAGAAAAAAAACAAACTATGGCACAAATATAGTCATGTAATATACCAAAATGTTTTTGATTACATGAACTTGCTGAATATATTTAATAATAAGCTTTATCTACCTGGTTTTATTCTCTTGTATTTTAACGAGGGTCGCCATGTAAATCTTTCCTTTGTTCCTATTTTGCCTCTAGTTTAATCGACTTTGAGTTCAGTTCGGAGTATGGCTTTGTTGACGCTTTGGTATTCTCTGATTTATTATACCAGTGGGCAATTGCCTCTGGTGGGGGACAGTTTTGTCCCCGAGGGCACTCTTCACTCAGTAGCTTTATTCAAGCATGGAAAGAGATACAAACTACAATAACATACTGGCTGAGTCGGCCCCGAGTCTAAAAAGGAGACCCTTAGTGGATTCAAAGGGTACCTATCTAATAATAGATTATTAAGTACCCCACGGATAATCCTTAATACTAGAATTATGTGCAGAGCTCGGATAGCAGGTATTTTTATAAAAATAAATCTGACTCTTGTTCGTGTCCAACCATACAAGGTCAGTCTTACTGATTTGTTTGGCGTTTCTGATAATTTTCAAATATGGAACAAACAATTTGTAAGACTTGCGGTATACTGATTACCGACAAGAGATACCAAACTTCCCTCACTCAAAAAATAAAGAATAAAAAACTCTACTAAAAGTTTTGAAAACTTGACTTGTTAGACATCCAATGTTGTGTATAGTATTGGATGTTCTCTGTTTGGTTTGATTTATATTGGTGAAACAAAAGGACAGTTACGACGAAGAATCAATGTATATATCAGCATTTCAATATCCCTAACATTTCAATTCTTTCTATGACTGTCCGTATTGTGGAAAAAATATCACACTACAAATAATCCCACACTCAGCACTCCGTACCGTAGATAACGTGAGGAACACCATATAAGACTTCTTGGTACTGCTTTGCCATATGGGTGCAATGATCGTATAGATTCGATGGGTTTGTCCAGTCCTGGACGCAGTCAAACTAGTGTAATGTCTTTTATTTACCCTTCAAAGGAGACGATTCCATAGCCATGGACATCGGCACAACAGTCCAAAAGAATGCAGTGTAAAATTTGAAGACCTAGCCTTTTGGTCATTTTAAAGGGAACAATGAGTGTTCATCATGTTCGTATCACGCCATACTCGGACTGCATTTTGATATATTACATGACTTTATTTGTTCCATACTTTGTTTTTCCTGTTTTAAGATACACCATAATTTGCCTATTTAGATGACCCTTACAGAAAGTATAATCAAACTTTATATTAAGCATTTGTTGTTACTGAAATGTGATCGTCGACTAATAAACTACACGCTGGATTTTTTACGGTATATGATAGATCAAACATAAAATAAACAGTCCATTATACATGTAACACAAGGTATTGAATTAGCCTGGAAATACACACATATTGCTGAATTCACAGCAGCGATCCTGGCAATAGAAAGGGAGTACATACATAAATACAATACTGTATGTTTAAAATATATTAACGGCATAACGTTCATTTATTATAAGTCTGGTATAAGTACATGTATGTGCATTTGAAATCACTCAAAATGTATTAAGATTTCATCGTGCTGGTTATTATACGGGAGGTAACTCGTGACTTGTTCATGGTTTATAACGACGCATCTATAAATCATACACTGGTTGTGATGGACGAGTCAAGATATGATGAATCGTGTAGGCCTAGACAGAACGGTGAACAATTTGAGATATAGAGGTTACACAACTAGCGGTTGTTGAATATGGAATTTATTTCACTACAGTTGATTACTTTTTAAACGTAACCAAAGCTTTCAAATAATGGTTTATAAAATGTATGTCTGCCACAATACCCACCCGCAGTCCATTGTGTAAACGTGCTGACTGTTGAAAATATATGGTATATACCACTAGTTGTATATGACCTTCCGGCCTTTTGATTGGTTGAGAAGTTAAACTTTGACCGGAAATCACGTGGTTCAATGCCACGTGCGGATTGCTTGACGTCGATTGTCGACGACATCACAACTTGGCGGTAATATATACGAGATGATGTGATTTCGCACAAAACCGCGATTCACTCCAGAAAACAACAATGTTACTGCCGACTTAATATAACTGTGGTAGAAACAGGACACACAACTTATGGTAATTGGATATTGAATTTATTTCACTCTCGTTTATTATTTTTTAAAAGTTACAAAATACACTCGCTTAAGCTCGTGTCTTTTGTAACTCTTGAAAATTAATTTACTCGAGTGAAATAAATTCCATACCCAACAACCACTTGTTGTGTAACCTCTATTTATCCAACAGTCAGCACGTTTATACAATGGTCTGAGAGTGGAATAACACAGGGTATTGTTGTAGAAATATATCTACCCGTCACGGCTTATATCTGAACACTTACATTGTAATTGAATTTGTAACAGCTTTTGTAACAGTGTAATAAAAAAACCTTAAAATCATGAGTTAAATGACACAGTGAATTCCACAACGACCCCTAGCAGTTCTTCAAATTCATGATATAAATCCACCATTCATAAGACACGGTGCTATGATTATGAACAAACGTACATGTATATACATGTATATAATTCATAACCAGAAAATTAATCTCGATATATAACATTTAAATCGCTGTGACGTTTCAGTATTATAAACGATGTGTAATCCAGACGTCATATATTTTGTAGATATCACCAACGATTCCAGAAAAGCAGATTTTCTGACACTTAAGCGACACATGACGACCCACAAAGACCAGACAAAATGTAACCACTGAAATTGCAGGATGCGATGTAAATGAGTCATGGGTGCATCATTGGTAAAATTATCACTACCATTCCGTAAATCATTCTTACTCTTATTTCTTAGAAAAATGACGATACTCGCATTGAAAGAAGAATATAACTAGATATAATTGCACATTTCAAAACCGGTTTCAGATAGATACTGCCCAAGTAAATTGCACTGCAACATACAGCTGTTCGTCGGAGATGCTACTATATAGGGTCAATGGAGTCAACTGACAGAGTATAAACAACCATGTATAATGAAAGATGAATCTAAAACAAACATTCATTATATCTTTACCAGAGTAAAATGTGGTGATATTGCATGGGGCAACATAACTTTAGGCCAAGTCAGATGCTTGAAAAAGGTTATTCATGGTCAGTACCCCCCTTACCTAAACAACAGTATATCTCCTCGCCTCATAATATGTCTAGTACGTATAATCACAACCCACAGGAAGAGGTAACAATTTCAGTTCTTTCATGTCTTGCTAGAAATATGGAATAAATCAAAGCATTTAGTGCAGTTAATTTCTTGTTTGAATTTGTTTATTTATCAACACCCCCAGATGGCGATCTGTACGTCCAATAGTCCTTAAGGTATCTCGGGTCGTTGATTATCGTTCTTGGCTAAAATGGCCGCTTTGACGGATATCAAATTTGGTGCTTAATCATGGGTAAGAAATTCACCGTACATCAAGTAGAACTCTCAAAGTAAAGGAGATGCGTAAGGTCGTGTAAACACCGATGGTTATGTAGTAAGCAATCCGGCAAAGGCACAAGCGTCTGACAGAATCTATGTAAAGGCTAGAAGGTTTAGTGGTTTAAGAATTTATCGACTGTATCAACCTGATCGTATGTTAATGTAGACACCTGGACAAACTTTATGAATTGTTTACGTCCGCTTCACTTCTCAACAACTGCATCGTTACACAAACATATTGTTTCACACTTACACTACACATTTGCCTTCAGTTATTCAGTGCAGATGAGAACCGGACGAGCCGAAAGTGTTATGTACCGTCATGTGTTGTGTACATTGTATATACTAGGACAATCGAGAGTTGTAGTAGTTAATGGTCAAAGGGGAAATAACTCTTTTGTTAATTTTCACTCACTTGGTGGGAACTCTTTTGTAATAAAGTACGGAATAGCTTTTCATCCAATTGGAATTTTGGAAATTTGGAAATGTTGATGAAAAACATGCCTGTATGGGTTTGTTTTGTTGAATAAAAGATATACGAAATGTTAAATGTTTGCTCTCTTTTCTGTTATATAGGGATTGAACGGCGTTGTTTAATTTTCATGCCGGTATGAATGAAAAGCGGTTACATTCATATTGTATGAGCCCGCTAGGGCTTCATGGTCAATATGAATGTAACCGATTTGCATTCATACCCGCATAAAAATTAAGATAACGCCGTCCAAATTATATATTTACATTTTTGTACAATTGAACAATTGTTTGATTCAATTTCTTATTTCTTGAACAACTTGATAATTAATTGCGTTGTTATTGCGCCGTTCTTTAAACGAAAAAGGCGGAACAGCCATAATTTTAGTAAAACTGGCGCCAAAAATTCACCGGCGTCATTTGAGCATTTGACGCCGGGGCGTTCTCAATGTTATCCGAAGCAAAGCCGTAATACTGGTATTGAACAAGACTAATATATTACGTCATAAGTATTCCACGTGAATGGATGTAGGGCATATTCATACTGCTGTATGCGTAATAGTCTAATGATTGTTGTTTTCAGTTGGTATATTCATATAGAAAAGGAACAATCAGAATGTAAATATATTTTTATAAACAGGTGTATAATGTTAGTATCGCAAAAAATAAAAAAGAAATATTTTATTTGTTTAGTTCGCTATTTCTGGTGTTTTTACTCAAAACGTCAGTTTTTCACCCATTAAAGATTTTTGTAGTTTTTCGGCCAATTGCAACAAAAATGCTTGGTCTTTATACAGTACTGAACATTTGAGTGAAAGTTCGTGAAATTTCCATTGATATTGACAAAGGGGCGGAGTGACCTTAAACATCTACTCGCTCTATGATCTGACCCTCAATAATATCGGTATTGCAGAAGTAGACACGGCCAAATCCATCATGCACGACTGATAATAAATTAGAGGTCTTTAAATACTCATCAAAAACTTAGTTGATAGGACTATTTGTTAGTGTAATCTGTCAACTGCAACTACTAAACATGTCCTCCCCCATTGTCCTAACTACCAGCAGCTTAAAGTTTTAGTCGCCTGCCTCCCAACTATAATGACTATCTGAATCTTTTTATTCAAACATATTTTATTGATCATGACAATCAAAGGGATGAGGCACACGTTCTCACAACTTACTAGGCCCTCTCCAAACAGTGTGATATACAATAAGACATCACTTGATGACAACATTTAGATATACAATCATTAATAGTCAGATATTAAATACAATAAAGAGTGGAAAGAAAAGAAAAAACAGGGAAAAGGGAAGCAAGGAGAAACCCAAAATGGGAAATGTGCACTTGCAGAGATTATCCACTAATTGTTTTCAAACATTTTAATTGATTTAATTAAAGTTAAAACTGAATTTATAATATTAATATTTGAGTTGAATGATATCCTCGTCACCCCATAGCATAGTATCAAGATGAGGGACTTGTTGAATACCAAAATGTTCAAGAGCATTAGATGATCTTATACGCAGCTTTTCGAATTGTTCACAGATAAAACAAAATAATCGTATGCATCTTCATCACCATCATTATAATTGCAAAAAGGTGAAACGCAAATGCCTACTCAAAAATATAGTTTTTTCAGACCACTACAGTTGTGTTTTATCCGTGCTAAAAGGACTGAAAGATATAGATTTCCAACAGCCAGATATGTTGGTAAAACGTGTAGCACTGGTTACACTTTCATATTAAACACAGGTAAAGATTGAATACTTTTTATAGAATTATCACGTTCATTCAACAAGTTTACCGAAGAGGGGATAGACCCTTTTTAAATATATCTAATCTGCAAATTGGCATTTCGTAATTGTCAGGGTTACGGAGACTGGTGACGGCCATTCGTTGTTGAGGAAAGTAAACGATGAAGATAGTCTGGAACTAATCTGTTGTGAACGTTGTAGAAAGTAGAAAGTTTATATTTTTCTCTCCTAGATTTTAAGGGTACCCATCCAGATTCTAGGTAAAGTGCCTCACAAGATGCTATAGACGACAGACCTGTTACAACCCTGGCGGCTTCTAACTGTTCCTTCTCCAAGGCATTTGACAATTCATCAGAAAAACCATCCCAAATACACGAGGCATATTCTAGAGTTGGTCTTATGAAAGATGTACATATAGTATTTAATGTTTCTTTACTTATTTTAAATTTCAATTGTTTTTAGGTTTCAAGGTTTGTGTGAAGCTTTTACGTCATGTAGTACAGCATTATCCGTTCAGTTCAATGAAGGTTTGTAGTTCAAAACTTCATCAGACAGTCTAAAACGTTTCTAAAAATATAAATCGTCTTTATTTCAGAAATCATATTTATTGTCGCAATACTTCTTTATTTTTGTCATTTATTGTTCTCTTGAGTCAGTTAAGAATTGTATATGCAGATAATGTTTTTATTTTTACCATATACAGTAAATATAAATATATATAGAAATCATATACAGTTCCATTTATAACATAAAATATTCATAGCAGTGGTTGTTCCTTTCTTGCAGCTTTGACGCCCATCCCGATGCCACTCCGAATTTCCATTCCCAATCCCTGCATCCTTTCCCTTTTATCCCTGTACATGTTATTTATACCTTGTATATAATGCATGTATCGTTTGTTAATATTGGTCCATAGTTTATATCGACACTAGGAGACGGATAAATATAAGTACGTGAACTTGTTTTTATATCCATTAGTTTGTATTATTTTAGAACGTCTTCGAACTCTCGTTATGAGAGCTTTCTTTTCCAAGAAAGGCGGACGATGAAACAAAAATATGGTAGTGAGCTATCTTGGATTTTACTTTGTACATGTAAAAAGCACAACAGATAAGATGAAATGAAATGAAGAATCTAGAGTACGAATGATTGAATTACAGTTTAAAACTATTTTTGTTGAGTGTTGAGGAAATATTTTCGAGCAGACTGTTGACATTCCAATGGGAACAAACTACGCCCCACTCTTAGCTGACTTGGGTTTTTCATTCATTATTTTGTCCCTAGTTTAATCGATTTTGAGTCGGATTATGGTTTTATTGACGCTTCGGTATTTTCTGATTTTTTGTAGATGCTACTGATTTTACCTCAATATTTTAACTAAAGTTTAAAGTAAGACACACACGGGTGATAGTTGCGCAATTTGCTCAATGACAAATGTTATGTAACCCAGACGGTTGCTTCCAAATACTATTCTAAAATGTGCCATTGTTCAAATAGTGATAGTCTTCGTTTCTGTTATGTCACCATTACTATACGGCCACAGATCATTTATACAGCGTATTGAATGCTGTAAGCAGTTAAACAACATTATTTCTGATATTATTCAGCCATACGAGATATACATGGATATGTTACTGTCACGACATGGCGAGCTTTGGTTTAATATAAAACATCAGTAAGCGCCTATACCGCCTATAGGACGAGCAATAAAACCCTCTCACGGCCCATTACACTTCACTTATTGCATAACTCATATCGTCCTTTTTATCGGACATTTAATCAAACCGTTCTCGTTACACCTGTTAGAAATGGCCGCACGCCGGGGATCATTCCTGTATTACTAAATCAATGGAAAACTAACGCACAATAGTGAAGAAATACACAATTGATTTCTAATAAGTTTTATTAACGAGTTGTTGTATACGTGTATATACATAAATGTAAGTATACCTGTGCGTCTCTACAGTTATAGTACAACGAGATGGTCCCCCGGGGTGTTATCTACCTGTAAAATACCTATTAAAACCTGTCTGTGTATACCAGCAAATGTACACCCTTCATTTTGTTAATTCAACAAGTGAATTAAACCTCTTATAAATAACATCACGCCCGAATTGGCACTAACACTGAGCCTTGTGATCCGGTATCGTCGCTTGCAATCACAGTCACAATTCTGACAAAAGATCATTTTCCCCGTATCATTAATCAATATACTAATATACAGAGTACACAATAACCCAGACAGTAATGTGTTAGCACGGGAAAGGGGTTGACAACGTTTACCCGTGTTAGGCTGGTTAGAGAGGGACCAGGTAGATCGGATATGCACACGCGGTCTTTGAAAGGCGCATTAGCCCACTATTCTGACCAAGGATCAGTGAGTCTATAGCCGCGGAACAATGCCGGGAATTAAACAGACTTTGTGAGGTCTAAGTTACGGAAAGTAAATCCACTTTGTTGTGCTAGCCTACCCTTGTGTAGAGCAGTGTATGGTTACCAGTGACAGATAAATTCCACCTGCTGCCTCGTGTGTCTTAGTGAAACGGACCTGCCCCGGAATCTGTTTGGAATGAAATATGTTTTTTGATATGTGATAACTGGTTGTTGGAGTGACGTATCATTCCGGTTCAATACTCAGAAACACTGCCCTAACAACCATGTAAGTTGTGACGCACGTCGTTACCTGATAACTGTGAGATAGAAAATCTGTCAACATGAATTTCGGCAGTGATAACGGGATGAGTAAGAGGCGGAAAGTGTTTTACGACGACTACACGGGCGGGTTCTACACCGAGTCCCGGATGGAGAACCTCAAACGAAAGTGTGATTATCGGGGCAAGATGGCGGAAGTCATCAACCGTTCGGAAAGTTCCCGACTTAATGTTGCTCTAAAGACTGTCAACACAGCAAAACATTTGTTCGAAATGAAATCAGAACGTGAAACAACATTTTATCGGGACTGTCTGAAGGACCATCTAGCCTACAAACACGTGCTAGAAGGGATTTCTAAAGAACGGGACAATGATCTATCCTGGGATGGAAAATATGGCAAATACGGGAAAGGAGTAAATCGTACAGATCTAGAGCCACAGATAAATGATCAGTTGGTGGAAATGGCACCCGATGTAAAACGGAAACGGCAGGCAGAATTACTATTATCACAAAGAAAAAAACCCGAGGTGTTCGATAGAAACATGAAAACTCACGATCTCCTAGGACTTATTAAGAATAAGAGAACTAAATCAAGTAGTCCAGTTCGACGGAAGACCGGAGTGCCAGGTACAGGATCCGGAAGGAGGACACCGAAGTTGATCCTACCCCCAATCACAGTGACTCTGAGCCGAGAGTCCACGGCAGACAAGGTGAATGTGAGAAATCTTGAGTCCACCAACAAGCGTTCTAAAACGACTATCGCTGACACATCGGGGCTACCAACAGTGTTTGTCACTCAGTTCGAACCCACATGACGACACCATATGTTTAGGTTAAAAATTTGACTATACCGGAAGTGACGACAAACTTATACTGGAGAGTGTTTTCTAATTTGAACATTCGTACGGGCGAACCTCGATCTAGTCTAATCGGAGGGGTTGAGGGGTGAACGCTTGCTGGGGAGAACCCCTTCTAGCTGTATGTGAGATTTACAGTACTCGTCTGTGATATAATGTGTGTTCCTTATGTGTCTATGTTTGTATATGGAATTAATGTTGTTGAGCTACATGTATACAATGCATAATTGGTATAGAGTTGCATGAAAGGTTTGTTGTTTTTCGAGAATGGCTACCACTGATACCAAAGTAAGTGTATACATCCTGTCTGTATTGGTTAAAGAAAGATTCTCGCTGATTATGGGTCATATTTAAAATGGCTTTTTGTTTTTCTAAAACCTAGGATAATCTGTAATTTCCCAACATTACCGCCAGTAAATCAGAACTATCAGTGCCAGGCAGATTCTGGTCATATATGGAACTCCCCAAATTTGACTTCCCATTCTTTTTGTGCCACTCCATTATCGGAAAAGGATATTTAGTTGTTTTGTATGTACACATATATGTATTGAATGTAGATGTCGAGTTAAAATACATAAGACAACCGCTGGATTTGTTATTAAGACCCGAACAATACCATGCAAGGAACCTATGTGCCGTCAACGTGGAAAGGAAAAGTAATGACATTGCTTCATGGTAACCAATCTTCACTAGCTGTAATGTCTGTTCAAAGCTTAAAACATCAAACATTATCCCAAATATTAAAAAAAGAAACAAAAAACAATCAGCAGGGATCTATCTCCAAACCAGTTGTGATGTTGTCAACTAAACCATTGAACTTTTGAGATATTTGCCTGTAATATCGTTTGTGGAAGGAATGTTGAAAAATCACACAATTATGACTTCCGGTTCGCTGTTGGCCATCACGTGACCTCTGGTACCGGAAGATTTGACAATCCTAGTCCAACCTTAAATCTTTGTTCATGTAATAGACCTCAGAATTCTACAAGGCAATGTATTTATTATATGATTTTGAGTTATACATAAAATATGTTTTTAAAAACTCATGATTGAAAATTCTGTTTATGCTTTCAAAGTAACAACTATCTTCATTATAGTACTGTGGTGTTATGTGTACAACATGGTAAGTACGAGTTGCTTTAGTTCTAAAGAAGAAGATCAATGCATAATTTGGTAAGACTAAACTGGCCACTGGTTTGAGTCAGACTAGGAACATCCTCAATAACCAGGGGTTACGCTCACCTACGCTCTATACAGCCCTGGGGTATATCATTGTAAAGCTGAAGGCACAGATCTAGAGAAAGCAGTTTATTTGGTCTCAGGTAAAATAGAAAACCAGACCAATCGCTAGCAGCTAGGCTGATACCTGTCTTCATATTTCCTCATTAACAAGGTGACAAATACAGAGCTTTCACTTTTGCTATGTTATATCCATAGTGTGTAGAGAGCGAAGGTAAGCGTAACTCATGGTTGGTGTAATTTGTGGTTTAAATATGGATAGAAACATAATTATTGGGGTAAACGGTAGTTTTACATATGTAGTAAGAGTAAGACTGTGTTTAGAAGTTTAAACGGTGGTATTAGTTAGAATTAATAGGACTGCATTTGGTTAGGTTAAACAATATGAGGACTTGTTTGGAACGATAGTACTTGGGTATTGGACTGGACTAATGATGTCCGGAAGTGGACTACCATTCCGACATTAACGATACAGCACAACACACTTTTGTCTTCTCATTTTCATCGAATTCCTGTAACGTCCACGGTCGCTATATTCATGGATGACATCGATCTCAATTTGGAAACAATGTCGGCTATTTGTGGTCAAACCAAACATTTACTTAACAGACAAGCAGGCTAATTAGTACCTAATGGTTTCATATCCTGTACGTTGTACATATATCGATACACATACCTAAACAGTATAATTAATGCCGGTTTGATATTCGACTCCGTTGGGGGAGGTCAGGAGTTCATGGACATTGCCTGCTTACGTTCATTTCTACCTTAGGAACTGTCATTTTTTTATGTTTTGTAAACTGTTGACTCGAACTCTCTACTGCTTTACGTTAAACCAACATATGATCCGGTAAAGCTAAGTCAACAAATCAGTATTGTATTCTAGATTGTGATGATCAATGTCTGGGTGAGTACCTGGCTATTGCGTTATATCAAGTGTATTAAACTGAGGGAAGAGGAAGTCGGTATCCGGTTTGAACTCAATATCCAGCTTGTACATGTAGAGAGCAAAGATTGCAAAATGATTGGGACATGCGTGACTTTCTGGATTGTGGGTGTTTCGAGGACATGGGGTCCTGTTGAACAAAAATAATACTGAGTATATGATTCCCCCTTCGTTTCACACTTTAGAGTCTATATCATGACATTGATAAATATCTTGTAATATAACTAAGATAAATTACAGGTTTAGAATCATGTGACATTGTGTCAACTTTGTACGTATATACCCATGTAATTTGTAATTGCTATATACCCTGTATTTGGGATAAGTACAGAGTTCGGGGTTCTGTATCTTTGTCTGGAGTCTGTATCAGGGTATTGGTCTATATCTTGTTAGTAGAGCGAGACAACAGGATTTGGGTTCTGTATCTTTGTCTGGAGTCTGTATGAGGGTATTGGTCTATATCTTGTTAGTAGAGCAAGACCATAGGATTTGGGTTTTGTATCGTTGTCTTGAGTCTGTATCAGGGTATTGGTCTATATCTGGTTAGTAGAGCAAGACAACAGGATCCGGGTTTTGTATCGTTGTCTTGAGTCTGTATCAGGGTATTGGTCTATATCTTGTTAGTAGAGCGAGACAACAGGATTTGGGTTCTTTATCTTTGGCTGGAGTCTGCATCAGGGCATTGATCCACATCTCTTCAACTGATCGAAATTACAGGGTTTTGGGTCATGTATGTATCTGGAGTCTATATCAGGGTACATATACATATCTGGTCCTTAATATCAAGCTGTATGTCCTATAGATACAGAGGTTGTAAGACTGGTAACATCTATCACCCTTGTGTGATGTAGGCTGAGAAATCTCAACATGAGGGTAAGGTTTAGATTTCCCTGTCTACATTATACAGGGGTGATTGACCATTTGTCTCCTACACTTATCTAACGTAAAATAAGTTGTAATGTGAACTCAGTGTGTCGCCCAATCATCAATGACATATGCAATGTGTGACGATGTTGGTGACGTTACTCTGGTTACACTGCAAAAAGTGATGACGTGATAGTGACGTTTTAGAATAAAAGCGCGTGTAAGCTACATAGCTACCCCGGTAGAAGTCATATTTATCTTTTCCTAGCAAAATGGGAATAAACCAATAAAGTCTGGGAGAAGTCCGTGGTCTTGTGTGACGTCTGTAAATGACAGACATATTAAACAAACACATTGTTTAATTAGTTTTTTTCTCACATCTACTTCCTAACTGAAATATTGCGTATCTATTCTAACGATGACGACAAAAGGGACAAAACCACTTCGAGATATAGAAATAACCCGACAATTAAGCTGTCTCGTAAGCCACAGGACGGATGGCGAGCTGTAAAATGCGTTTTTCTCCTGTCGAACCCAGGGTCTGTATTGCTGGTGGGAAAAATTCTTCACAAACATTTATATGTATATAATGTACCTTGGTACGTATAATTATCACTCGTCACTCACTCTACAGTAACAATGCGTTCCTGTTATACAGAGTTAAACCTGTTTATGATAAACGATTCTATATCACCTGAGAATGTCAGCAAGAAAAAGCGAGATTATGTCTCAACTATTTCATTTTATAAATACGCTTTGTCATTTTGTAATGGGTAGTTTTAATGGAAATCGCTTGAGGTAGATTATGTAACAGAAGAATGTGCTTCGTCATTTAAATAAGGCATTAGGTAACGTAGTACATGTGTGCTTATAAAATGGATTATCAGCATCCTTTCATTGGCGATGAATGTATATGGTTGGCCAATCAAATATCACGTACACAAGGGAATCCATTAAGTTGAGCTTTCCGTCTGTCTGGACTTACTGTTAGGACCACCGAATATTGGCCTTTGGAATACATACAGGGCGTTCCCAAACCATGTCCCGACTTTTAGACATTACAAAAAAAATATTTATAATGACAACAATGACATACATTAGATTAAAAAGTACTATCATACAATTTTGTTGGTGTGCTTGCTATTTTCAATAAAAAAATATATCAGTATTGCCACATTATTGCAAAATTCCAAAATGTCATAAATGATTGACCAATCATGCAGCATGAAACGTCACGTTCAAGATGTCCTGTTGTGTAAATCACAAGCTTCAGCCTGTCTCTAAAGTTTCTGGCAACATTTTTGCAAGTGTCAATTGAAATTTTCCTATTTCTCTCAAAATCGGATAAAAGTCAAGATGGTTACATTTTTTTCTCGGTGACTTATTCTCCATTATCGACTATTTTCCATTTGCAAAATAAAGTTTCACCACATCAATGTGCATGTATACAGCCGTTTTGTCTTCCATCCTGAGAAAAAACCAGTTAATTATCTAAATTTGGTATGTCGACAGTGACATCATAAAAGCAATAATGACATCACCATTATTTATTGTCTAGGTGGAAACAAATTATGAATACCTATTCTCCTAAATGTAAAGACAGTTTGAAATTTTCTTGTCAAGGGGAACAGATATGGCAGTAAAAAGAGGGGGACATGTTTTTAACACCCCGTAGGACTTTGGAAACCATGAGAGAACAATGTTTACATCAATGGCATCTCTTGATACTGGCCTGAGTATAAAGTAGGGATATACCGGAATATTTCACCTGATCCCTCTCCCCAACAAACAGCCCAAAAACTTATCCCAAGGAACATGTAACAATGTATCTAACTCGAGTTTCCCCTGGCCCTAACCCCAGACCAGATATGTTGGCGGGGGCAGAGGAAACTCGGGCTAATGTTTTCAGGGTATTACTTTTGATTTCGACATTGACAAATGAAGCATTAGACAAACGAGTTAATGACGAGTTAATGGCGGGTGTCGTCGATGAAGCAGAAGACGCTTACTCTTCCGGAACACCTGGTCTTATTCTCTTGTACTTTTACAAGAGTCTTCATGTAAATCTTTCCTTTGTTCATATTTTGCTCCTGGTTTAATCGATTTTGAGTTTGGATTATGATTTTGTTAACGCTTCGGTATTCTCTTATTTATTGCCAACTAGTTAATTAGTTTCTTTATATCATTTGTGGAATGAAATGATAGCTAATTGTCATATAACAAGACATGTGTTTTCAATTTACATTAATAAGTGAGGGTATTTTTAGATATCGTGACTGACACCGTCTGGACCCAAAATTAATTATTGATGAGTACTGAATGGTTAATATACACTTGAGTGACTTGGGTAAAGATTGTGTGTAGGACGTATAAGGAAACTTCACGCACGAATGAAGTTTGTACTAATTACCGATAGTGAAGTATTAATTATACATCTATTCCTCGTCCCATGTATTACTTGGTCGGGACGTACCCGTTATTCCTATGTGGGTCAAAAGTACTGGGGATTTGTGTGTCGTTAAATTGCATGTTTATCATATCTATACCTGAAGCACAGTATAGTTCTTTTCTATTCATTCAATTGATGACAACCTACACCATAAGAAGATTTATTTAAGGAATAATACACATATTACAAATGTCTTTTCTAATATGGCATTCTTCGATACAGGAAAAACTGATTAAAATATTAGACTACTTTTTTGACATCTTGAGCTTGAAATATTTTTTTTTCACAAGTATATTTAATATTTATATTGTTTCGAGTGTTGAAACGCTGAACACGTGGTTTATTCTATAATCGTTATGAAAGATATCCTCACATCCTCATTGTCATTGTAGCTACTGTACATGAACGTGATTTACAGAATCTTTGATCGAAACGATGGTATATTTATGTCCCCTGTTCATTATTCAACAATGCTAGCTATGTCTAAGATCAGATGCAGTATGCTAAATCTTGTTTATACGAGGTTTGACATATAAATCGAGCCGGAGATTTTCCTAACGATAGAATGGAAAAAAATAAATCAGAGAATACCAAAGAGTCAACAAATAAGACACCCGCCATGTAAATCTTTGTCACATCCAAGTAAACATCAAGTCCTCAAAATGAAAACCGTGTCATCACTGTCAATCACAACAAATATAAGCACACTTATTTAATGAGCACACTAATGAGCATACTCAAAAACGTCGATCTCCATATCACACAAACATGATAATAAATCATGACATTTATTGAGGTGATTATGTTTGTTATGAACCTGAAATTGATTGAGACGAAATCGAGGTTTATAAAAACAAATCACATAAAAGAAATGGAGATGGAGTTGTGCGGGGAGAGAGCTTCATTTGGTAGAGGACCCCGTGACGTTACAATCATAGCGACGTCTTAAAGTGATTATTTTACCTGATATTTAAGTATATTTAGTAACAACATAACCAATCAATATAATAAATTGCCAACCCCCATATTATGGTCATGTTTCAACCAATGAGGGCAATGAGAAAATAATAGTATCTATATTATTATACTTGCATCTGGATGATACACCTTCATGGATATGTTCAAGATTTGCATGACGGGTGTCGTCGATGAAGCAGAAGACGCTTACTCTTCCGGAACACTTGGTCTTATTCTCTTAAACATTTACGAGAGCCTCCTTGTGAATTCTCCTTTGATCATATTTTGCCTCTAGTTTAATCGAATTTGAGTTCGGGTTATGGTTTTGTTGACGCTTTGGTATTCTCTGATTTTTTATGCATCACTAAAGCTACCTTTGACTGTTACATACAGTTTTGCAATGTTAATTTGTCAGGGTAGATATATCGATAGTCTACTTATGAACGCTACATATTTTAGGTACTATACATTTGTTATATGTGTCATTGTGAACTACATGTATACTATGAACATACAGGTATGTACAGTACATTGTACACTTTGAAAATCCTTTATATAAAGAAAAATCAATGGAGGAGTACCTCTGTCAAGCAAACGATATCCTAGCAGTAAAACAACTGTCGATTATATTTATGTCC
This sequence comes from Mimachlamys varia, assembly GCA_947623455.1. Classification (NCBI taxonomy): domain Eukaryota; kingdom Metazoa; phylum Mollusca; class Bivalvia; order Pectinida; family Pectinidae; genus Mimachlamys; species Mimachlamys varia. The sequence goes on from OX392534.1 coordinate 7,981,661, forward strand.
TCGCCGACTTAGATAACAATTATTGACTTATGACGTCACTGATATTTATCCCTCTTAGCGACAGATTAACGATAGATTTACAGTATCGTCCCTCTACTCAAGGTATCTATAAAACACCTCAATTGTTTCGTTGTCGGGACATTTAACTAAATTGACGTTATTTTATGTACCTGTCTGGAGATCAATATTTTGTTATTAATTGGTGAAAAGTTGTATTGATTCTGGTCATCGATTTGGGCCGTGTGTGTGTATTGTATCCCTGTCGTGGTGTGTACGTAGGGTATTAGGGGGCTAAGCCGACTGACCCCTCGTGTAGGCCGAGCTTACTCAATATGTTTATTAAGGACTAGGTACAGCCATATTGGTTGTTACCTGGATGAAAATGGTAATATTGAAATTTTAATGTTTTCTTCCAATACATGGCATAAGCTTTATCCCATTATGTTAAATATTGATATAAAATGCAGTTTAGCCCCCAAAATTAAAAAAATCTGTACTTAGGAAAAAAATATTCAGTAAATAATATCCAGATGGGAGTGCGCAAATATTTTTCATATAGTTATTTGAAACTTCTCAAAAAAATAATACAAAGCTACTGCAATGTTCATAGAATGATAACCCAGTGTTAAAATTTTGATATAAGTCTGTAAATCAGAGTATCGGGGAGAAATACACAGGTACCCCCTCTAAAAAATGTCGTCCATTGCATGCTGTTTTCAGTTCAGGTAAAAGTAGTTACCTGTATCTCGTGGGGGCAATATAGGGGCATTATTTTATATTAAATAGGTCATCTGTCATGTAAATGTAAGTTTCGTGTCAAATAAATGTATAAAATAAAAATAATAACACCAACATAACGTAATTTACATTTACGATACGGTTACCTGATTACTAATTAAGTTTGAGAAATGTATTTTGATACCAATGTGCCTCAACTGCCACACATGTTTACGATGGCAACAATTTACGCTAGCGATGTTTGACAGGTGCGAAGCCGAGAACGAATCGGTATAATCAGTGAGTTAATACTGTCCGATCCACGCGGAAGTGTATTACATATACGAATTCCATCAGAATTTTTACAACACAAATTAAACTTTGTTGACAATTCTTTCAAAATCATTAAATTACCTAAAAAAACACTGCCGGAAGTGCCGAAGGACATCTTTTCACGTGCTATACATTCGCCCAAAAATGTAAAACTGGCAATCGCTAAAAACAATTTATCGTGATAGGAATCGGCAGTTTTTGCTTTGTGACGATATACCAAGTAACATTAACCTTTACTGCATGCTTGAATCCAATTAAATTGTTAATTTTGTCGATGTTTCACCATGCCTCTAAGTCAGGCGTATGAATATCTAAAAAAGTAAATAGCGCAAAATGGAGGACAGGGTAGTATATTTCGCTACATGCAACGGGAAGATGTTTGATTTAAGAGATCTGACACAATGTCATAACTCGTCATACCGCAGACGGTAAGATTTTTGTTTTGGCTATGCGGCTTGCCACATAAATTTGTCGATCGGCGATGGAAATTTAAAAAATTTGATCCAGATGTGAGCGGTGTTCAGAATGTACATAAATTGCCATTCATGTGACGAGTACATTCACTTATTCTGCGGTTTTCTATTGAAAGAGAGATTTATTCAAAAATCGAAGGCTCGTCTATCATTCTGTGTATATTAAAGTAACAAAAAATGATATTCATTGTTTTTATTTTCTTTCGCAGTATTCTGCAAACGTGCACGCGTTTTTTGACATATAACACAAAATATCAGAAAAACCACCAAACGTACCAAAATATGGTTGAAATTATCGATTCTCCATCACAAAATGTACTTTGTAGTCTATTTTGGTCATGTATTTTGCAGTATTTAATAAAATAACAAGTTTTGGTAAAAACACCTGCGCCATATTGAATTGTCCTGTACCTAGTCCTTAACAAATGTATGGGAGTGAGAAGGACACTTGTGTACCTGTATGGTAAATAATTTAATACGTTCGTGAACAAACATGTGTTTAAATTTCTAAATAATACCAATACACCTCTATAAGATGAAGTGCTACGCTGGGAATTTCACAAATACACACTTATTATATTTATGAATTTCTCTATCCACAAGTGTATCCTGTGATTGGTTGGCCGACATAATTGTGGTGTGTAGTCCTTTACAAGGACTAAATCGACTGTCTCAACTAACGAGCATTTATAAATAATGCTGTTATAAAGGAAGACAACAACGAAACATGCACTGTCAAAATATTTGTATTTGCAAGGAATGATGCATTGTATACGGAGACATAAATGATGACTCGGCAAAAATAAAAAAGGATGTAATTTCCTTTTCTCTTTTGTGTTGGGTCTCCTAACAATTATACATATATATTTGTAAACATATTGTAAAAAAACTTGTGTTTAACACTTTTAAACAAGGATGTTTTTTGGCTGTGTCCCCTTATCGTGTTAAATTCAAAGATGGTGAGATCATTTAGCAGTGCAATTTCATCTTTAAAACAAATTCCTGTTGATTATCGAAACAGTGTTATATAAGGTAACGTTTATATTCGCATTGTCTCTTTATCGAATCGGGAAGACACAGAAACAAGCAAGTCGTAATGACATTGAGGACGAATACCACGTCATGTCAATATACCCGTTCTATAACGATCTGATATCCAGATGTAAGGACATTGAGGACGAATACCACATCATGTAAATATACCCGTTCTATAACGATCTGATATCCAGATGTAATGACATTGAGGACGAATACCACGTCATGTCAATATACCCGTTCTATAACGATCTGATATCCAGATGTAAGGACATTGAGGACGAATACCACATCATGTAAATATACCCGTTCTATAACGATCTGATATCCAGATGTAATGACATTGGGGACGAATACCACATCATGTAAATATACCCGTTCTATAACGATCTGATATCCAGATGTAATGACATTGAGGACGAATACCACGTCATGTAAATATACCCGTTCTATAACGATCTGATATCCAGATGTAAGGACATTGAGGACGAATACCACGTCATGTAAATATACCCGTTCTATAACGATCTGATATCCAGATGTAATGACATTGAGGACGAATACCACGTCATGTCAATATACCCGTTCTATAACGATCTGATATCCAGATATTCAATTGTGTAAAGCTCTATTATTAAAAGGTAAATAAGATAAATTACTATCGTCTGTAAATACAAAAGAGGAAAATTTTACATCATGCAAGCATATTAAGATCTAATTATGTAGTAGATAATTAATTGCTGTAGTAATGCACTGACCATGTTGAAACCTTGTTGTAATTAAGATGGAGATAAGCTGTATGTATAAACTGTACAAGTATCATTTTACGATCAATTAACAATCACGGAATGCCTTTTCACTTCCTGTTTGTGTTCGAAACAAACTTCCCCAGTCAGATCATGCATATCCTGCGAAGGCAAATATAAACTGTGTCGAAGAGAAGTTAAATATATCTATTTTTATTTTTCTTAAATTAACTAAAAATAAAAATGTATTATTCTAACAATTTTACTATGAGCTAGGATTGTAGTTACATTGTAACATCGATCTCCTCAATGATGGAAATATTCTGGAACGCCAGCTTTCTCCGAACTTTATTTTTCGTCGTGTGTATTAAAACAGCCTCTAATTTCCAATCATAACAAATTGTAACGTGTTTTCATAAGGAATTATATTAAATCGTGTAAATTGTTATCTGTATTTTTATACTTTATATATTAGTGATTAAGAATATTTAATAACTACTCGGCTATAGGACTTAAGTGGCCCACAACCTCTGACCACAAAATCATGCTAAGCTTTAAATCCGATATTTAAAAAAAAAAAAGAACATGTACAATGGCCGAATTAAGAAATCACTTTGAAATAATCGTGACCACGCGCAAAACTGAGGCTGTTGTTACGTGTGATTCATTTCACAGCGGCTTTTGGGTGTATTTCTTCCACATGGGGCCTTTGGGGTTATATTTTTTCCTTCCAGGTAGCGCGTAAGAAAAGTACTTGCTGTCCTCATTGCATGGTCATAAGAGGCGACAAAGTTTGGGATCTTATCTTTTCCGTTCCTTCTAAACAACTTCCTCCTTCCTAACGTCTCCATAGACACTACCTCACTTCTGACCTTTAGTTGAGGGGTGCTGTCCTCTGGCGGGACATACCAAAGTCTTAAACGATGGTATCTACCTCTTCCTGCTTGACGCTCAGCATGAAGAGAGTGGAACGACTGGTTCGCCCGTTGTCAGTATAATGTAACCAAGTGGGTTGTTCTGCTGAGACCTTCGGCAGTATACTTCAGTGCGGTAGCACTTAAAATCGGCAAAAAATCTGGACTATCGCAAGGAGGCTTACACGAACATACCACGGCCTCTCAAAAACACATGCATTTAACTCAAACATCCACGTAACATACACGGGAAGGATGTCCTTAAACTAACCTAGCTGTTAATAGGACGTAAAACCCTCAAACCAAACCAAACCACACGGGCCCAAGAATGTGTTAGAAGTATTCGGACCTTAATCCAGGTGTCATTGCACATTTTAGGGGTCCGGAATAATTCTCGGTAAAATAGAATGACAGTTGGGGTTTTCAATGTGTCTGAAATAGTTCTAACCCTCATAACGTTTAAGCCAAATGAGTAGAAATAACGGTAGTTTACACGGGTCTTTGTAGATATATATTTGTACAAATAGGATACGAATTGCTCACAATGACGTACACATGTTATAAATCTGTAAGACATTCTGAGATACCTGAGAATCGATATATAATACCAAGAGTACGTGTCTCCTTGACTTGTATACTTTACCTATACTCACAGATCATACGTAATTTACAACGTAACGACAATACAATTGGTTACGTTATACACCTATCGTCCACTCAGGGAAATTAGATATAGTGTGGAGTGAATAGGGACCGTTTAGTGTCAGTGGTGAAACATATTGGATTTAAATGCAGGTAAAGTACTCGAAATCCATGTTGGAAAAGTGCCACTTCAGTTGCTTTCAGGGTTTTAAATGCGGTATAGCAGAGGATCTTAATGAAATATTCATTCTTCTGAACAAGAGATTAACTCAGTCAGCCCGTAGGAAACATTTCAGGCAATATCTGAAGTGTGGTTCATCCTAAAAATATTACATATTACAACAATTATGAAACAAGTTAACCAACTTATATTCATAACTCTTGTTGACAACCCGGATGTTAGCGCGTGAGGGATCTCATTGCGGTAGGAAACCTGAGTACCCGGAGAAAAATAGATAAGAGAATGCCGAAGCGTTAACAAAACCATAATCTAAACTCAAAATCGATTAAACCAGGGGCAAAATATGAACAAAGGAAAGATTTACATGAAGACTCTTGTAAAAGAACAAGAGAATAAGACCAGGTGTTCCGGAAGAGTAAACGTCTTCTGCTTTAGCGACGACACTTGCCATGTCTATTCACGTCCGATCGGGGTATTGAACCCCGGTGGTTCATTGATACGGTATATGATATGACTGCTATATAACACTTCATGAAATACATCCCTCGATTTATATAATATAACGAATTTATAACTTGTATATTATACGGCTGTTTGTTTTTAAAGATGTTAAAGTAAACAATGCGAAATATAACAGTTTCCTAGATTATTACAGTATGCAATAAAAGTCAAGTCAATTTTTAGTTTTCGATTACAATAGGTGGGTGTTATGCAACTCTCAGAGTATCAAATAATCATTAGAACTGTTGAATAACACTTTGTTTATACCATACGTGGAATAAACTCTAAACGCACTTTGATTGACTGACATGATGAACTTTGACCGGAACAACGTCACTTGCTGATTGCTTACGACGTCATCGATTGTTGACGTCGTCACCACTTGGCGGGAATATATACGAGATGATACGTTTTGTTCATATCATAGTCCGCGGTTCTCTCCATTTGTTTCCGACTGAGATTGTTGTAGAAACATGTAACATGACTCGTGATTATTCGATATGGAATTTATTTCACTCTCGTTAATTATTTTTTTAAAGTTACAAAAGGCACTCGCTAAAGCTCGTGTCTTTTGTAACTTAAAAAAAAACCCATTCAACTTGAGTGAAATTAACTCCATATTCAACAACCACTCGTTGCGTAACCTTTAAAATACATATATAGAAGGAGCCTGATAAGACAGAAAGGCCCAGCGGCAAAGTCTCAAGGAAGCATGAAGTTGGTTCCTAGTTCCTAGTTCCGTGTTCCGTTTAATAAACGGAACTAGGAACCAGACCCTAGTTCCGTTTAACATAAACGGAACTGGGAACCAGACCCGAGTTCCGTTTAACATAAACGGAACTGGGAACCAGACCCGAGTTCCGTTTAATCTTAAACGGAACTTGGAACCAGACCCGAGTTCCGTTTAACCTTAAACGGAACTGGGACGTTTAACAGTTGATCTAACAAAACAGATACGTTCGATGATCATAAATTTCATACTTAAACCAAACACAGGAATCGAACCCAGACCCTTTCAGACAAACAATAAGACTTAGAAAAGCATTCTTAAATGAATTTCTGTTATACGGATCTCACATCCAAACTCCAGTTACGTTTAACGTTATACGGAACTGGGAACCAGACCCGAGTTCCGTTTAATAAAAACGAATACAGTTTGTTTTAAGCACCATGATCATATTTATACATGAATCAAACAACACAGAAATTGAACCTAGACCCCCACCAGACAAACAATAAGACTAAAACAGCATTCGTAAATGAATTTCTGTTATACAAAACTCACATCCAAACTCCAGTTACGTTTAACATTAAACGGAACTGGGAACCAGACCCGAGTTCCGTTTAACATAAACGTACTAGAATAGGGTTTGTTTGCCAGTTAATCTAGAAAAACATATACGTGCGATGATCATATATATACCTATACCAAACACAGGAATCGAACCCAGAGCCGTTCAGACGGTGTTTTACAGTCTAGCCAACTTTTAGGATTTTAAGTGAGAAACAGGTAGGAAAAAAAGTGGGCCAAAGTGGAATAGGTGTTCTTTACTGAAACAACACAGGTACTTTATATCACAACACTGACAGCTTAGGTAGACACAGGTAAACTGACTTTTCGGAGGATAAATAAAACAATTATAATATTGAAATTTTAATTTTAATTCTATTTATTTTACAAAAAAAAAAATATCAAAATGTACAAATAGTAATGAGATATTTATCACATAAATGTATACATCCATGCGTATAATTACTACTGGTAATTATAAGAATTAATGTATATCTATATGAATATTTTGATAGGAGCTGCAAGGTTAGGGAGTCCAGTGGTCGGCCCCGAACAACATATTATCTTCAAACAAGAGAGAAACATCAGACATTGTATTATATAAAATAGGAAGGGTGGTGGGAAATGAAATATTTCGAAAATGAATCAAGCTTTGGTATACACAATGAATATATTATATGATGTATATGTCTATACCCAAACACCTATGTATATAAAACCCAGAGAAAAAGGATTGTCATAGGTCCAGATAGTTCCCGGTATATCAAATATTAAGACACACATGATTCCGTGGTATATTTCTTTGGTTTCCATATGTAACAGGAAAGGAAAACTGCACGGCTATAGACCGGGATTGGAACCCGGGACCTTCCGAACTCTAGACAGTAGCAAAAAATGAGAAGTCTCTGTCCACTCACAGTACTTCAACAGTCAAAAGAAATCTTTCACTTTTCAGGTTTCTGTCCATTCTCCTTCGGAGATCTATTGCCTGCTGTGAAGCTGGCAGTTTTGGAATAGTCTTCATTCTGTGATAATACAGAAAGGTTTGACCTTCTACAGCAATATATGACTGATATAGCCCCGCAACGAAGTACAATGTACCTACTAATCCTCCTAAACTATTGAGAGGATTTCAACAAAACTTGGTGGCAATAATCCTTATACATTGTAGATGTACGTAATCTATATGACGGTAAAAAAATGATTGGATATAAGTTAGCCGTTCAGACAAACAATAAAATTAAAACAGCATTCTTAAATGAGTTTCGGTTATACGGATCTCACATCCCAACTCCAGCAACGTGAAACGGAACTGGGAACCAGACCCGAGTTCCGTTTAACATAAACTATACGGGTTGTCTCCCCTGTCTATATCTAGCAAAACATATAAGATAGATGCTTAAATTTATACTGAATCAAACACATAATCGAAACCACAACATTAAAAAAAGACAATAAGACGTTTATAGTCTTGGTAAATGAATTTTTCTTAAACGGAATTGACATCCAAATTCCAGTTACATTTTACCATAAACGGAACTAGGAATCAGAACCCAGTTCCGTTTAACATGAACGTATATAGTTTGATTTCACTGTCTTTCTCACAAAACAAAGAAGTACGATGGTCATATTAATACTCGTACCTAAAACAAAACACAGAAATTGAGCGCAGAGCTTTTCAAACGAATAACAAGATGTTTACATCCTTTGACGTTACCCCTGAGGGAGCGCTTGAAGTTGACTATAGTTTATGTAGGAAAGTGACACTTTTTGGTATATTGGATATAATTCATACTTTATTTGAATTCTATCCTGGATATGTCAGTTCAGTATTGGAAAAAGTTTGGCATGTATTGCATGGCCCGTACATGTCCGGATTTCCATCTTTACTGGCACCCACCATCGCCCATTGGGTAGCGTGGCCAATCCGCCTCTCATATCAGCCTATTCGGCATTTTCTGGGGTAACTCCAGACCCGCGATACTTGGGGTTTGGTCTCTCCCTGAACTAAGATTTTTGCTTCGTGGACAGTCACTATTGATCTCCGAATCTACGAGTACTGGCTACTTAGCTAACACTCGCGGCAAGTTGCTTGACGAAAGGAAATTATTCAGCAGTTCTTAACTCAATATATGGCTACCTGTTTGTGTGGAAGAATGTTTATTCCTTTGACTACAAAGATGGTTGAATGAACTGTTACATTTTTCGAGGTATGTAGGGAAAAATACTAAAAAGAAAAAAATTAACGTGACTGTCGCGCTAGAAAGGCGGCTAGAAAATGACCCGTGTACACCGATACACTTACACATACCGCACGTGCTACCTGTACCTATACCGCCAATCCGATTGGTTGAGAACACTCGGTAACGTCCGTATCGAACCGATAAGACAAATTATTCCCGCTATTCTCCGAACCGCGGGAATATATTATACATTGTACCTTAATCTATGGTCTGGTTCCCATGTCTCTTTAAGGAACAACTGGAGTTTGCATGACAGTTCTGTCAAAAAAAATCCTTGAAAAAGTCCTGGGTTGTCTTATTTATTTGTCTTAAGATATTATGGGTTCGATTTCTGTACTGCATTGCGTTTGCAACTTGGATAGGGATAACCAAAGAATGTGTTCATCATAAACGGAACTAGAGTCGGGTTCCAAGTTTCCTTTAAGATTAACGTAACTGCAGTTTAGATGTCAGTTCCGTTTCAAAGAAAGTCATTTAAAGAGGCTATGTACAGTGTGTGAATGGTTGTATGTTGGATTCCTACGCTTGATTGGAATTTACATATGATGGCCATACTTAATTCGTTTTGGGAGGTAGACAGGGAAAAGTAACCGTATACGTTTAGCTTAAACTGAACTGGGGTTTGTTTCCTAGTTCCGTTTCACGAAAAAAGTAACTGGAGTTTGGATGTCAGTTCCGTCTGATGAAAGCTGTAATAGTGTCTGAAAGGCTATGGTTTCGAATCATGTGAATAAATTATGGTCATCGCACTTCTATGTTTTGCTATATTTACAGGGTAAATAAACCGTATACATTTAGCTTAAACGGAACTGGGGTCTGATTCCTAGGCCCGTTTACAGTAAAACATAACGGGAGTTTGAAGGTCAGATCCGTATAACGGAAATTCTTTTATGAAGACTGCAACAGTCGTATTGTTTGTTTAAAAGACATCGTTTAAGATTCAACGGAACTCGGGTCTGGTTCCCAGTTCCGTTTAAGGTTAAACGGAACTGGAGTTTGGATGTGAGTTCCGTATAACAGAAATTCATTTAAGAATGCTTTTCTAAGTCTTATTGTTTGTCTGAAAGGGTCTGGGTTCGATTCCTGTGTTTGGTTTAAGTATGAAATATATGATCATCGAACGTATCTGTTTTGTTAGATAAACTGTTAAACGTCCGGAACTCGGGTCTGGTTCCCAGTTCCGTTTAAGGTTAAACGGAACTGGAGTTTGGATGTGAGTTCCGTATAACAGAAATTCATTTAAGAATGCTTTTCTAAGTCTTATTGTTTGTCTGAAAGGGTCTGGGTTCGATTCCTGTGTTTGGTTTAAGTATGAAATATATGATCATCGTACGTATATGTTTTGCTAGATCAACTGTTAAACGTCCCAGTTCCGTTTAAGGTTAAACGGAACTCGGGTCTGGTTCCCAGTTCCGTTTAAGATTAAACGGAACTCGGGTCTGGTTCCCAGTTCCGTTTAAGGTTAAACGGAACTGGAGTTTGGATGTGAGTTCCGTATAACAGAAATTCATTTAAGAATGCTTTTCTAAGTCGTATTGTTTGTCTGAAAGGGTCTGGGTTCGATTCCTGTGTTTGGTTTAAGTATGAAATATATGATCATCGTACGTATATGTTTTGCTAGATCAACTGTTAAACGTCCCAGTTCCGTTTAAGGTTAAACGGAACTCGGGTCTGGTTCCCAGTTCCGTTTAAGATTAAACGGAACTCGGGTCTGGTTCCCAGTTCCGTTTAAGGTTAAACGGAACTGGAGTTTGGATGTGAGTTCCGTATAACAGAAATTCATTTAAGAATGCTTTTCTAAGTCTTATTGTTTGTCTGAAAGGGTCTGGGTTCGATTCCTGTGTTTGGTTTAAGTAAGAAATATATGATCATCAAACGTATATGTTTTGTTAGATCAACTGTTAAACGTCCCAGTTCCGTTTAAGGTTAAACGGAACTCTGGTCTGGTTCCCAGTTCCGTATAACGTTAAACGTAACTGGAGTTTGGATATCAGATCGGTACAACAGAAATTCCTTAATGGAGATTGTAATAGTCTTATTGGTTGCTTTGGAAGGCTCTGGGTTCGATTCACAAGTTCGATTTACACATAAAGATGATCATCGTACATATGTTTTGCTAGATTGATAGGAAAAAACATATCGTATACGTTTTCGTTAAACGGAACTCGGGTCTGGTTCCCAGTTCCGTTTAAGGTTAAACGTAACTGGGGTTGGGATGTGAGTTCCGTATAACAGAACTTCATTTAAGAATGCTGTTTTAGTATTATTGTTTGTCTGAAAGGCTCTGGGTTCGATTCCTGTGTTGTTTGATTCATGTATAAATACTATCATTGTGTTTTTAAAAAACCGTACATGTCTACTTAAACGGAACTCGGGGCTGGTTCCCAGTTCCGTATAACGTTAAACGTAACTGGAGTTTGGATATCAGATCGGTACAACAGAAATTCCTTAATGGAGATTGTAATAGTCTTATTGGTTGCTTTGGAAGGCTCTGGGTTCGATTCACAAGTTCGATTTACACATAAAGATGACCATCGTACATATGTTTTGCTAGATTGATAGGAAAAACATATCGTATACGTTTTCGTTAAACGGAACTCGGGTCTGGTTCCCAGTTCCGTTTAAGGTTAAACGGAACTGGAGTTTGGATGTGAGTTCCGTATAACAGAAATTCATTTAAGAATGCTGTTATAGTATTATTGTTTGTCTGAAAGGCTCTGGGTTCGATTCCTGTGTTGTTTGATTCATGTATAAATACTATCATTGTGTTTTAAAAAACTGTACATGTCTACTTAAACGAAACTATGGTCTGGTTCCCAGTTCCGTTTAAGATTAAACGGAACTCGGGTCTGGTTCCCAGTTCCGTTTAAGGTTAAACGGAACTGGAGTTTGGATGTGAGTTCCGTATAACAGAAATTCATTTAAGAATGCTTTTCTAAGTCTTGTTGTTTGTCTGAAAGGGTCTGGGTTCGATTCCTGTGTTTGGTTTAAGTATGAAATATATGATCATCGAACGTATCTGTTTTGTTAGATCAACTGTTAAACGTCCCAGTTCCGTTTAAGGTTAAACGGAACTCGGGTCTGGTTCCCAGTTCCGTTTAAGATTAAACGGAACTCGGGTCTGGTTCCCAGTTCCGTTTATGTTAAACGGAACTCGGGTCTGGTTCCCAGTTCCGTTTATGTTAAACGGAACTCGGGTCTGGTTCCCAGTTCCGTTTATGTTAAACGGAACTAGGGTCTGGTTCCTAGTTCCGTTTATTAAACGGAACACGGAACTAGGAACTAGGAACCAACTTCATGCTTCCAAGTCTCAATTTAAAAAAAAAATTCCTTTAATATCATTATGTTTATGTATATAGAAACATGTATATTAGTTTATGGTTTGATTACTGGCCCAGGATGACATCAAATAACGTAGATTCACAACTGTACATATCTGATTTAACACAATTCAACTGTGAGTTTATTCCCGAAAACTTCACGCAAAAAATAAATACTAGACTATGGGTTGGTCTACAATAAACATTGTACCTCGTCAGGGCCGACTTTGTAAATCGTGTTTCTAGGAGATTGGCAAAATTTAACATTATCAATTTGTAAACGCGAACTAGCTTGTCGAAACACTGTTTGGAACTTAAAGTGGTATTGTTGTATAACAAGAGGGTATTACATCAGTGAAAACGATTATTGGATTTACTATCATTATTAAAATCCTATATGGCAAGGGCATAATGAACGGTTTTAGTTATCACATACATGTAACATTAATAATTAGAAAACTAATATAAACAAAGTATATGTTATTAATTCACCCTTAAAAGATCAAAACCAAAGTACTCCAAGTATTCACATAGTTCATGTTATCGTTGTTCATCACAAAGTAGTTCAAGATTAACTTTGAATTAAAGAATAGTTATAAATCTAATGAAAATAAAATGACTACATATAAATACACAATTAAGATTCCTTTAATAAAAAATTCAGTCAACAAATTTCACAATTGTGTGGTGGTAGCAATGATTTTGAGCAGTCGGATCGCCTTTATGTTCCATCACACGTATGTAACTCATATAACAGTACCATATCTACAACGTAGTGATAATGGGTATGTAATACGATAAATCTTGTGTAATCTAAAAACCCCACAGCATGAGTTATCCATTTCAGACAATAAACCATTTTCGGGAATAAATGCATATTCCTACAATCTTTGGGCGTAGAAAGGGAGTTAACTCGTAAAATCTTACACGTTCGAAACTGATAATTGAAAGTTGATGTGTATAAATAAAATACCATACAAAAATGCTATGTATAAATCTCTGGATCATATGTGTGATACTTGTCGATAAATATTCTACTTCTTTCTGTGACGCCATACTACGATCTACAAACATTTATAAACTTTTATCATACACCTGTCGAATATTTGTTTTATCACGTGCTTAGATTAATTCCACGGTTATATAAATAAACACGGACTCAGTCATGTGACGGCAGATAAAGATGGCGACTGTTTATAAACATGTGCTAACTCTGTTGGTCCTAGTGAGTGGATGTGTGGGCGGGGCTCGCTACACCCCGGACTGGGAATCCCTGGACACGCGGCCCCTCCCCTTGTGGTATGATGGTCTCAAAGTGGGGGTGTTTATCCACTGGGGTGTGTTTTCCGTGCCGGCGTTCCGGTCCGAGTGGTTTTGGTGGGACTGGCAGGGCGCTAAGTATAACGACTGTATCGAGTTTATGGAGGCCAACTACCCGCCCGGCTTCACCTACCCAGACTTCGGGCCCAAGTTCACTGCATCACGCTTCGACGCTGACAAATGGGCGGAACTCCTTGACAAGTCGGGGGCTGGGTAAGTTTAACTGGGTCAAGCAGGAACAAAGTGAAAGTAGATGTTGTTCAGTAATTTGCATATAGTTTTGCTTTAGCCTTGGAGGCGCCAAAGGGGTAAATTATTGATTCGTATTAGAATTTACATGTAAGGTAAGGGCCAGAGAAAAGGGGAAAATGTCATTGCAAGTTTTTTTTTTCTGATTTCATTCACAAAAGGGAATATCATTGCTTTATCAATGATTTGTACTAGGATCAAGTAAAAAGTTTAGTGTGTACCACAATGACACCACGGCACTTCAGTGATTCAGTGATACACACCATTCTCATTTTTTCCTTGGCGTGTGAGGCACCAAAGAATGAGTGAAATATAATCGAACTACTGAATAAGGAATTAATGTTAGACATATTCTATTATTAAATTTTTGTGGCAAAAATCTACACCGGAACGCAAAACGACACATCAAGTTGACAATACTTGGTGTAAATACTTTTGACATTAGCAAGTTTAGAAAACTGTATATGACAAAATATAGTCCTCTCTGTAAATATTTCAATAAAGTAAAGCTCGTCACTAATTTCGTTTGATGACTTGTTTTTATGAATAGTGTATTTTACTCTATATTTTAGATAAATAAGTCATATTACTGTAATAAAGTAATATATTTTTTAAAAAAGTCCCGTTGTCAACTCAAATCACTACGCATTGTTGATAACCACCGAATCTTAAATGGTGGAGAGCGATAGAAATGCGGAGTTGTTCTGTCACAACATATCTAGATGATAAAATATCAGTAGGGGGCTACCACGTATGTGAGTTACACTTTATCACTATCACTGTCAGAGATAACCCTAGTTCGATTATCTTTTAAAGGCCCAATATACGTAACTTTCGGCAAAACTTGAAGCGAAAATCAAGCCTAATAACTTATTATATTTATAGACTTAGTTAAGACTAGCTGATATCAGCAATATTCAAGATGAATTCTTACGCTGTTACCGGTTCAGCAGTAATTGAAACTCGGTATTTGTAAACACGCGTCCATTTTGAACCGTCTCCTACCTTCGGTTTGTTGTTGAAGTGGGCCCCACCTGAACATTTTTCAGTTCTTTGGATTTTTATTTCAAGAGTTTCTTGTTAGTTACCGCTCAGGTTTACTTCGTTTAAGGCTTATTTTTGCATGGTTATTAACTGGATTTTTTGTCAGAATTTTTCTGAATCACGAAAAAATTCCTGAAGTTACGTATATTGGGCCTTTAAATATTTTTTTTGTTAATCGCTAAGCCTAACTTGTGACTTGGGGAGACTGTGTACACTCCGGGTTGCGTTTGACTCAAGATTCCTCTGATCAAACAGATAAAAATAAGGAACTAGGTTCCTACAGAACTTATTTTTAAAGACTATTATAACCTTTGACAATTTCGAGCTTTCGGAAAGAACATCCTCGAAAATAGGAGTTCAATATTGTATTCTTACATTCTATTAAGGTATTAAGGTAGGTTGGACCTAGATAAGAAAAGAAAAACAGTTTGTCGTATTGAATTTAAAGCACTGTTGGAAATAGTAACAGCCTCTGGCGTATAAAGTGTTGGCTAGGCGGATTGTTAAAAAAAGGGGGAAATCCAGCTGAACCATAATTTAGATAAGCAATCATTAACTGCTACTCTCTTTAATAAAAACAAGCTTGTCTACTGAGCAGAGTTAGCTAAATATTAGATATGAAAATAATAGTGTTCAACACAAATATCGAGTGTGAACAATACTTTTTTGAATAGTTTTAATTTAGGTTAAACATTCTAAAATGAATTAATTCATAGAAAAGGAGACTTCTTTTGTACATAATAACAATCAATACTGTTTATATGAATTGAAACTAATTTATATAACGTTTGAGTCGAAATATATGCATTGTTTTTAATAATATGCTATAAACAATGGAACTCTCCGCATGACATTTATTGTTACATGTACGATTTGTCACCATCGACCCCGATCACTAACACTTACCTGCTTACTTACCTGTTTGATAACCTGTATATTTCATATTTCTATATAAGGTACGTGGTACTGACCAGCAAGCATCACGAGGGCTACACCATGTGGCCCTCCGCACATTCCTGGAACTGGAACGCCATGG
Organism: Mimachlamys varia; assembly: GCA_947623455.1. NCBI lineage: Eukaryota > Metazoa > Mollusca > Bivalvia > Pectinida > Pectinidae > Mimachlamys > Mimachlamys varia. The sequence continues at coordinate 7,997,706 of OX392534.1, forward strand.
ACGTCGGGCCACACCGGGACCTTGTCGGTATCTATATATTCCATATATTAAACTTAACATTCGTTGATGTACGCATGGCTTACGTTAGAAAAAGAGTCGATAGGCAAAATGAAACTAAACCAAACCGTTTTTGAGTTATATGTACTCCACGTCACGAGTTTTCTAACTATCAGTTAATGTGGAAATCGTATGCTAGCTGACTAAACTTGCCGAAAAAGAACCAGAATTTTATACTTCTTATTACGATTTTTCAAGACATGGATAGCAATTAAACGATTTCCATCAATCGCACCTGTTTCTTTCTTCCCATTCAGGTGAGCTAGCCACGGCTGTTAGAAACAAGACGGCCATGTTTTTTGGCCTATACCATTCCCTGTTTGAGTGGTTCAACCCACTGTATCTTGGAGACAAAGCAAACAAGTTCCAGACCCAGAACTTTGTCCGGGTATGTATTCCTCTATCGTCGGAAACCCACGGTACACTTCTCTGACGCTCGCATACTGTGGGCTAGAATAGATGTAAATCCTCGTTTCCCCGAATAGAGGATTATTCGGAGATTTCGACCAATCAGAATGGTAATTTCTCGTGACACTCTGTTAGATCATTTTACTTTGGCCACGACCAGTAAATATCTGTAGACATGACGCCGATGTCAATCTCCGTATGTAATGTAAGACCTTATATTCTAACACAATCGACACAATTATAACACAACCGACAGGTTTTGTTGACAGTCGGTGCTACAAATTAAACGGGATACCCCGACTGATTGTCCTGGCTCGATGTAATCCTGGATGGAAGTATCGATATGATTGGCTACTATGTTAGTTTCCGACGATGGTATTCCTCATCAGACTCACTACTTTGTCAGGGTATATGTATTTCTCAATAGACAAGGAACTTTGTTAGGACATGTGTTCCTCACTAGTCCCTGTACTTTGTCAAGGTTCCGGTACATTGAATGTGTTCTTCACTAGTCCCAGAACTCTGTCAGGGTATGTTATCATCACTAGTCCCAGAACTCTGTCAGGGTATGTTATCATCACTAGTTCTAGAACTTTGTCAAGGTATATTATCATCACTAGACACAGAACTCTGTCAGAGTATGTTATCATCACTAGTCCCAGAACTCTGTCAGGGTATGTTATCATCACTAGTCCCAGAACTCTGTCAGGGTATGTTATCATCACTAGTCCCAGAACTCTGTCAGGGTATGTTATCACCACTAGACACAGAACTCTGTCAGAGTATGTTATCATCACTAGACACAGAACTCTGTCAGGGTATGTTATCATCACTAGTCCCAGAACTCTGTCAGGGTATGTTATCATCACTAGTTCTAGAACTTTGTCAAGGTATATTATCATCACTAGACACAGAACTCTGTCAGGGTATGTTATCATCACTAGTTCTAGAACTTTGTCAGGGTATGTTATCATCACTAGTCCCAGAACTTTGTCAGGGTATATTATCATCACTAGTTCTAGAACTTTGTCAAGGTATATTATCATCACTAGACACAGAACTCTGTCAGAGTATGTTATCATCACTAGTTCTAGAACTTTGTCAGGGTATGTTATCATCACTAGTCCCAGAACTTTGTCAGGGTATATTATCATCACTAGTTCTAGAACTTTGTCAAGGTATATTATCATCACTAGACACAGAACTTTGTCAGGGTATGTGTTCCTCACTAGTCCCAGAACTTTGTCAGGGTATTTTAACATCACTAGTCCCAGAACTTTGTCAGGGTATGTTATCCTCACTAGTCCCAGAACTCTGTCAGGGTATGTTATCCTCACTAGTCCCAGAACTCTGTCAGAGTATGTTATCCTCACTAGTCCCAGAACTTTGTCAGAGTATGTTATCATCACTAGTCCCAGAACATTGTCAGAGTATGTTATCAGCACTAGTCCCAGAACTCTGTCAGAGTATGTTATCATCACTAGTCCCAGAACTCTGTCAGAGTATGTTATCCTCACTAGTCCCAGAACTTTGTCAGAGTATGATACCCCACCTGACCCAAAACGTTATAATTAAAAACAAATCTTAACGTGAAAACTTAAGTCAATGTTTAATCGTTGTATTTAAAAAAAAAACCATTTATTTAAGCTTTGAATTGTTAGCAGATGTAGTATATAGTCGATATTAATACAATTTGTCGGTAAATTTTACCCTTTTCCCGTGTGTGTTCCTTAACTGGAAGAGCCTGATTTAAATCAATGTCATCTGAGCTAATGACTCAAAGCCATTATACATGTTATCTGAGGCGGAGTGCAAATCGTTGACGTAACGTAGTCCAACATGATGCCAGAAATGACGTCATAATAGCCTGATTTAAATCAGTGTCACCAAAGCGATTGATTCAAAGTCATTATAAATGTTATTTGAGGCGTCTTGCAAAGCTTTGATATATCGTAGTCCAACATGGCGTCAAAAATAACGTCGTATGATGCGGATTGTAAACTGTAGTATACAGTGTGGTATACTACAAATTGGTTTAGTAATGATATATTGGCGAAGGCAACACAGAATGTAAATAATACTTTTTTCTTGAATTTGTATTTGATTTCATTTGGCTGACACTCAGGAGAAGACCCTCCCTGAGCTGTACGAGATTGTGAACAGGTACAAACCCGACATCATTTGGTCGGACGGAGACTGGGAGGCTCCCGACACCTACTGGAACTCCACACAGTTCCTGGCCTGGCTCTATAACGACAGGTACGATATCTCGGTCAATTCTAATGTAATGTGAACCATTTATTTATGGGGACTGGGAGGCTCCCGACTTCTACTGGAACTCCACACAGTTCCTGGCCTGGCTCTATAATGACAGGTACGGTATCTCGGTCAATTCTAATGTAATGTGAACCATTTATTTATGGGGACTGGGAGGCTCCCGACACCTACTGGAACTCCACACAGTTCCTGGCCTGGCTCTATAACGACAGGTACGGTATCTCGGTCAATTCTAATGTAATGTGAACCAGTTATTTATGGGGACTGTGAGACTCCCGACTCTTACTGGAACTCCACACAGTTCCTAGGCTGGCTCTATAACGACAGGTACGATATCTCGGTCAATTATAATGTAATGTGAACCATTTATTTATGGGGACTGGGAGACTTCCGACTTCTACTGGAACTCCACACAGTTCCTGGCCTGGCTCTATAACGACAGGTACGGTATCTCGGTCAATTCTAATGTAATGTGAACCATTTATTTATGGGGACTGGGAGACTCCCGACACCTACTGGAACTCCACACAGTTCCTGGCCTGGCTCTATAACGACAGGTACGGTATCTCGGTCAATTCTAATGTAATGTGAACCATTTATTTATGGGGTCTGGGAGGCTCCCGACACCTACTTGAACTCCACACAGTTCCTAGGCTGGCTCTATAACGACAGGTACGGTATCTCGGTCAATTCTAATGTAATGTGAACCATTTATTTATGGGGTCTGGGAGGCTCCCGACACCTACTTGAACTCCACACAGTTCCTAGGCTGGCTCTATAACGACAGGTACGGTATCTCGGTCAATTCTAATGTAATGTGAACCATTTATTTATGGGGACTGGGAGACTCCCGACTCTTACTGGAACTCCACACAGTTCCTAGCCTGGCTCTATAACGACAGGTACGGAATCTCGGTCAATTCTAATGTAATGTGAACCATTTATTTATGGGGACTTGGAGGTTCCGACTCCTCCTGGAACTCCACACAGTTCCTGGCCTGGCTCTATAATGACAGGTACGGTATCTCGGTCAATTCTAATGTAATGTGAACCATTTATTTATGGGGACTGGGAGGCTCCCGACTTCTACTGGAACTCCACACAGTTCCTGGCCTGGTTCTATAACGACAGGTACGATATCTCGGTCAATTCTAATGTAATGTGAACCATTTATTTATGGGGACTGGGAGGCGCCCGACTTCTACTGGAACTCCACACAGTTCCTGGCCTGGCTCTTTAACGACAGGTATTGCCCTCTCCGTGAACTCCCGGTAATAATCATAAATATAAGTCTTTTCAAAAACCTGATCGTAGAGTAAATCATTGTCATAAGACATCATATCCTTCCATCATGCATCTCATTTCTCCTTTCTATTCTTATATTCGCTTTCGTTTCGGTACTTAAAGTTAATTAAAAAATGTTTACTTTTCCGGAACACTTTGTCTTATTCTATTGCATTTTGACGAGGGTCTCGATATACAAAAAGCATATCTTCCCTTTGTTCATATTTTGCCTCTATAGTTTAATCCATTTTGAGTTCGGATTATGGTTTTATTGATGCTTTGATATTTTCTGATGTTTTTTGTACTATGTTAAAATGTACACTTCAAAATAATTGTTTGTTTGTATCAATCTAAACACATCCTATCAATGATTTTTCGTTTGTTATTGTTGTTGAATTAAACTAGCTATTACCCAACTTATCTTTTATAATACGACCGCAAATCTAGATTTATAATTTTGTACATGCAATTCCTTGTGTTTTTAACCAACCAGAGAGCAAACATTACACATATCATGACTAGCTGGTAACCCCAACCTCTATATGCTTAATATGTTAAGCTGAATTGCCGAAATTCAATGTTTGGCTTGAAAACGTGCCGATAGCAGATCAAGTATATCCAGCAATATACAAGATATTGTATTTCAGCCCTGTGAAGGACAATGTACTGACTAATGACCGATGGGGAAGTGGAGATATGTGTAAACATGGAGGGTATTTCACCTGTTCGGACAGGTACAATCCAGGTATGTACCATTCCTTTCATTCTGATTCATAAAAGTTAAATGTAACCTAACTATATATATTTTCTTTTGTCGATGAATTGAAATATTTGTGTAAAATATATAAGCACTTCTAAGAGACGTACGGTTTCGTTCCTATTGAAAATATCATAGATAAATATAACATGATAAAGAACACGAAGAAAATAACTGTACTTGTGTGTCGAACATTATGAGGAAAGGATATCTTAAGGGAGATTCGTATATACTAGATATTTCTCGGCGGTCTTGTTAAATTACAACCTTTCCACGTAGATTTGGCATAAGTTGCGTCTATTTATGCATTTGATGTTCGTCAAATTAGTAATGGATACACTAATTCTCTTAACTTTTCTGATCTTGTGAAAAAATATTCATGCCACGGTTTCATTCATTCAAATAGTTTTGTACAATGACTTTGCACTCCTTTGAGATCGTCGATGATAGGCACTGCTGGTTTACGTTAACCACACGAGGTTTACCATAATCTGAATGATATTTTTAATTGATACAATCACATACACTTACACCAGTGTTCATTTGAAATTATCCAGTGTTTGAAGACCATGCAATCTGTCGGATTATAGAGCTAGTACATCTCCCTATCTGAATTTAGAGATTTAGGACAGTTTCGTTTCTTCAGAAGCCTCGATACGGGGCTTCATTGTTTAGGCCCTAACTTAGCATCACTGACAAGTTCTGGAAGGACAAAAGAGCTTTTTGGTGCAGTATCGTTCATTATTTGGCCGACTGTAGCTTATTCTAAATTTAAAAGGTGCTCTTTGCTTGCGTGTCTTTTGGAAAAAATTCTTTTATTTTAATATATTTGAACCACATGTATTCTGTGTTCATCTGGTAAGTTTTAAAAATTAATACTTTTCGTTATATTGTCTGATGTTCTTGTTCCAGACAAACCGGATTGCAATATCATTAATTATATGATTAAAGTTAAAATTGCAGATGATTTGTCAAATTGAAACAAGAACGAATAGTACACATATTTGTTTTAATTAATAGGTGTTCTCCAGAAACATAAGTGGGAGAACGCCATGACACTAGACCGGAAGTCGTGGGGATACCGGAGAGATATGGACCTGTCGGACGTGCTCACAACACAGGAACTCGTCGCCACACTATTTGAGACTGTTAGGTACGGTTTCGGTTAAACCTTTGTTCTGACCACACTTTTTAAACATGGGCTAAAAAGTTAAACTGTCTTCTATTTGAACGTTATCAAAGAAAGATAACTCTGAGTCGCTTAACGACTCTGTCTTCTCTATACCAACATCAGAAAACAACAAACACTCAATATAGTAATAATAATATACAACATTTATATAGCGCTCTATATAATTTGTAAAATTACTCTAAAGCGCTTCACAACATGTAGATAATGCTTTGATACTTACACTGCATAAATAAAGAAGTTATTACAATCTAAGCTAATGTGATAATAAAAAAAATGCATATAAATACGAACTACATCTACTGTAGATAAACAAATGTCAGTATATATATGTCGTCTAAGTTGGTACCCTAATATGCAAACGTGAAAAGGTACGTCTTCAGATGTTTCTTGAATTTAGCCAGAGTATTTGTTGCTCGGATAGCGGATTGTAAGCTATTCCACAACGTGGTCGAAACTTTCCCAAAACACCGGTTTCCATAGCTCACAGTACGAGATTTTGGGACACACAACAATGATTCTGTCTCCGACCTTAGTGATCGTGACGGCTGATACAAGGTAACTAGCTCCCTTATGTACTGGGGAGCTGTTCCATCCAGTGCCTTGTATGTGTATACCAAGATTTTGTATTGTGACCTGTATTGTACAGGTAACCAGTGCAATGAATACAGAACAGGAGTGATGTGCTCTCTCTTTCTAACGCGAGAAACGAGACGTGCTGCCGTGTTCTGGACCTTCTGTATGTTTGCCTGACTAGTCTGTCGCGTGCAGCAGTAGGAGTTTATTAAAAATGAAAACCACCAGGATATAACATGTAAAATCTAAATTCAACTTTACACCATCACGTACAATCACCTGTACGTATGCGTACACACTTAACATAACCATGTGCAATCTACTGTACACCTTTCAACAATCACATATAAACTACCATACGAATTATCGTCATTTAATCCACCATATTCCCTTAAACAATTGCACTGGCATCTGTTCTCATATTTTCTCAAACCATCCCATCCGTATTATCAGCAGTTATCGAAACAACAGTTCTCTGAAAGGACACCTAGCGAGCCACCCAACCTGAAAACCCTATACGGGACTACAGGATATTGTCCTGTGCTTGATATTAAGATTTGACACTTTAACCTCAAGACTATAACAATAAGATGGCGAAGTTTAGATAACTAATTATTTGATAAAATAAACGTGAATATATTGAATGTATCTGTCTCAGAATGACACATCATAAAGATGTCATTCATGCTAGAATATGTATTCGGGAAACCATATGAAATACTGAAATTAATATAAATTATAAATGTAATAAGAATAAACCTTTGCACAAGGGTTTTCCCTGCCGATACGTATAACCTTAAGGTACATGTATCCTCAGTTCAAGTATCTTTGATTAATGTGAAAGGGGAAAACTAATAACTGTTATGTCTACATGTAGAAGGAATTCAGTTTTCGTGTCCGTTTAACATGAAACCCTTTGAATCAAACTTGTTAAGCATTTTTTTCCGACTTAGCAGTTATTTAGTTTTCCTGTTTGACCTAGCGTCGTTCGTTTTTCAAAGACACAGGGAAGAATCCAGCTATTCAAAAGAACTCCATAACAGTTTGACAAAATACAAGAATATTGCCGAGAGAGGTACACGGTAATTATAATATTATGGTACCAGCATTAAATATTTTTATTTCATTTTGTACATAAAAATTACATCGAAAAGGAAGTTGAATTGCTTTCTTTTGTACACTTCGTAAATATGCAACACAATGCATCGTAGCTGTAATATTAGCCATAACTACAAAGAATAAATCCAACATAAGATTTTCAAGAAAAAATATTTCAATGATAAAACATAACAGTATATGATACATATTCATAGTTTAGCATGGAAGCATATGCTGTAACAGAAGATAAGTGATTTATTTGTATGACATGTTGATTTGAAAATATATTGCAATACATTTCCCCTTACCTCTTAATATCACATGTTACAAATCATGCATTCAGAATTTGATAATTTCAAACAAATCGAAGACGAGAAATAAATTTAATTAAAATAAACCTAGCCAGTCCCTTCCCATTTCACATTTGGATAACTGTCGACTGCTAACAATAATGTGCAACATAGTGTTTCCAACTGCGTAGACTGATGAAGTCTATACAAAAAAGTGATATGATGGTCTTTGTATTGTGATTAGGCTCATTAGATCTACAGGGTGTTGTGGTTCTGTTGTCACTGCCCATGTTCCCGACACGAGGAAACGTTGTTATCTAGATCTTCAGGGATTTGTGGTTCTGTTGTCACTGTCTATGTTCCCGACACGAAGCCGTGTTGTTACCTAGATCTAGAGTGTGTTGTGGTCCTGTTGTCACTGCCCATGTTCCCGACACGAAGACGTGTAACCTAGATCTAGAGGGTGTTTTAGTTCTGTTGTCACTGTCCATGTTCCCGACACGAAGCCGTGTTGTTACCTAGATCTAGAGTGTGTTGTGGTCCTGTTGTCACTGCCCATGTTCCCGACACGAAGACGTGTAACCTAGATCTAGAGTGTGTTGTGGTTCTGTTGTCACTGTCCATGTTCCCGACACGAAGCCGTGTTGTTACCTAGATCTAGAGTGTGTTGTGGTTCTGTTGTCACTGTCCATGTTCCCGACACGAAGCCGTGTTGTTACCTAGATCTAGAGTGTGTTGTGGTTCTGTTGTCACTGTCCATGTTCCCGACACGAAGCCGTGTTGTTACCTAGATTAGACCCCGGTTTTCACACCAGATATCGTGAATGATGAAACAGAAATCGATGAACCCTTGAAGAACACTTGGTCTTCTTTTCCAAGTCCCATTTCATTTGTTGATAATATATGCTATTCATATCGAATTTGATCTCAAAATACAATGAAAACGTCAAAACGGCTGATATTTGTCGAGTTTTATTTTGTACGATACACACAAATGTAAGTTATATTGTTAAACAATTAATGTTGTTTGAAAAGAAACAATGTGTAATGATGTGGCTGCATACTTTTCATATTCTTTTTTAACACCTTCCTTCCCCATTTCTATCAAGTCTATTTTGATTCGGTCCTTGTGGATTCTTAAACTCCCCTATTGTTTGGAAGTGGTTGATGAAAACACGTTACATATACGTATGATGTTGTGTTTTTGTAACTAATTGTGATTGTGAAGATATGCTTACATATATTTACATCTCTCCCTTCTTGAACTTAGTAAAGTCTGACTGCGAATAAATTAGCGTATACGCAATGAAAAAGGCCCGGCGGATTAATATTTGTTCAAATATGGCGTCGTTCACGCTTCAGAACAATAACTATTCGCTGATGGTCATCGTTTGGTTCCTGTAAGATTTTGAAACATGGAACATATATGGAATATATTCCGTCTGATTATACAATAAACTGTTTCTGGCAAACTTTTGATTCCAATGATGCACATGTGTGAGCGTTGCATATTTCTTCTAGTTGTTCATCTTTTTATCGTTTAAAATGTACAAGTAATACGATTTGTATTGATGACAGTTTCACTAGCCTGATGTTGTTTTGTAGTTGCGGTGGTAACTTGTTAGTAAACATTGGACCCACGTCTGACGGGACCATCCCCCCTGTGTTCGAGGAGCGACAGTAGTTAACATGTTTCACTAGCCTGATGTTGTTTTGTAGTTGCGGTGGTAACTTGTTAGTAAACATTGGACCCACGTCTGACGGGACCATCCCCCCTGTGTTCGAGGAGCGACAGTAGTAAACATGTTTCACTAGCCTGATGTTGTTTTGTAGTTGCGGTGGTAACTTGTTAGTAAACATTGGACCCACGTCTGACGGGACCATCCCCCCTGTGTTCGAGGAGCGACAGTAGTTAACATGTTTCACTAGCCTGATATTGTTTTGTAGTTGCGGTGGTAACTTGTTAGTAAACATTGGACCCACGTCTGACGGGACCATCCCCCCTGTGTTCGAGGAGCGACAGTAGTTAACATGTTTCACTAGCCTGATGTTGTTTTGTAGTTGCGGTGGTAACTTGTTAGTAAACATTGGACCCACGTCTGACGGGACCATCCCCCCTGTGTTCGAGGAGCGACTCCTACAGATGGGACATTGGCTTAGAGTCAACAATGCTGCTATATACGACAGTAAACCTTGGCACTTCCAGAATGATACCCACACCCCGGGGGTCTGGTAAGTTACGACTTAGATTACATTGTAGGATGACACCCACACCCGGGGGTCAGGTAAGTGACGACTAAGTGTACATTATAGAATGGCAACCACATCCCCGGGGTCTGGTAAGTTACCTTCGTCTAGTGGGTCAGGTAGGTAGCGAAAACGCGTACATTGTAGGATGACACCCACACCTGGGGGTCTTGTAAGTGACGAATAAGTGTACATTGTAACAACAGTGATGACTTAATGCTGATAGACATAAGTAATTTTATATAAAACCGTATTGTTATTGTTTACATACTACTCGAGAGAAACAGGTTGAGGGAGACCATGGGCAAGTTTTATGGTCGCCATCTGGGTCTCATTGAGAAATATTATACATCCTTGCATTTTGTGAAGATGGACGTTTTTGAATATGCTTATTAGTATGTCTGCTTGTTGAAATTGAGAAGTATGCCTTAGTTCTCACTTTTAGGCCATGCCATTTACTTGGATTTGACCTAGATTTACATGGCGGGTGTCGTCGATGACACAGAAGACGCTTACTCTTTCGGGACATTTCGTATTATTCGCTTGTACTTTTACAATGGTATCCATGTATCTATTTCATTTGTTCATATTTTACCTCTAGTGTAATCGATTTTGAGTTTGGATTATGATCTTGCTGACGTTTTGGTAATCTCTCATTTAACAGGTACACGGCCGTGAAGATCAGCATGGTGACCATTGTTTACGCTTTCACGCAGAAGCTACCGGAATCAGGATACCTGTATCTCGGAGCCCCTATCCCCGGGGATCCTTCTTTCTGTCAGGTTACTCTCCAGGGCACAGTGGACAAATTCCCCTGGACCACCGGGCCCCAGGGTGGTATGAACATCACAGTGTCTAACGTCACAAACGCCGCGCCCTTTTCCTGGGGCTGGGTCTTCTCTCTGTACGGATTGAAAAACCAGTAATGGAACAATATAACAGTGCGTTGAAAACAAACAATGTTCTTGTCACTTGTCTAAAACCAATGTCTTTATTGTTTCTACGTAATCCTCGAATCAATGATATAACGTCTGCCGTCAGTGTTGTGTCCGTCTGCCTGCCGTTAATGTGTTGTCCGTCCGTCCGTCTGCCTGCCGTTAATGTGTTGTCCGTCCGTCCGTCTGTCTGCTGTCAGTGTAATGTCCGTCGGACAGTTCCACACGACTTCAATGTGAAAATCAAAACAAATGCAAAGAGGGAAAACTAAACATTTACAAAAGTGAGCTATCTTCACTCAATTCAAGTTCGAAATTCAGGAAGATTTTTCATTGGTTTTAGTTGGATTGCATTTCTAATCATTTACTGTTGAAGTAGAACACTACCTTGTTACTGTATCTTCACAGTGATTTGCCTACCTCAGCGTTTCCCTGATAGCATGTCAATCTTTTACGGTTAATTGAATCCCGGGATATTCAACGAGTTAAAAGGAAATTATGTTGAAATGTTAAATGTGCCGGAAATATTGTCATATCCAACGGCTAACGTAATCCCGGAATATTTAATGAATTAAAGGAAAGGTTTGTTAATATTTCAAATGTGTTTGAAATAAAGCATTAATCAACTCCAATATGTTTCAACGACTATGAAAAGATACATAAACTATACCTTTGCAAGATCAAATCTGATTGACGAAATTCATCCATATCTGCCTGTATGCTGCTTCTTCCAAATACAAAAGAATCTGCTCCGCCATTCTCATATTTATGAAGTTGAACATATGAGTTATTTGTAACTTGTATTTGTAGCCAATACATTAAAGAAATGGCATGGTATTTGGTATGATAACACGGTTTACCATGTATGTTACATAAATTACCTCAACATATTAGTGCTGGTGATCGGAGAAATCTAATAAATATATTGTTGTTATGAAGCGTTGTACAGGAATCAGTCTATTGGTATATTACCGCAGTCCTTCTTACTCAAATAGTAACAAAGTTGACAAAACCTTAGTTTCTGTATCTACTATAGTTGGGATTTTATCCGAAATAAAAATAGTCGGTATCTTTGACAAATGAATGTCCCCAAAACAAAGACAAATGCTAGAACTTCTGAACCGATTTGAATGAAATTGGCAGGCTCAATCAATGGCAAAAGATCTATAAAGAGTTTGAAACATTCTCAATATTGCTATGGTCCGGCTGGACACATAGTAACTGGTAATCTGAATATTATTCCAAACATAAAGCTTCGGGAGCTTTTCATGAAAGGTCCCAAGTTTCGAAAGAATCCATCCATCATCTGGAATGTGAATTTCAAGATTCTTATGGACTCGGTTGAAGATTACGCTAGACAATGGACTAAACGTGAACATGCTTAACTTATTTCACTTTCAGGGCGGGTGAAGTCTATTAGGTCCTCTATTCAGAAAAGAATCAACAATTTGAGTCACAAAAAGAAGACTAATCACAAGTCGCTAAAAGCATCTAACAACTTGATCATTGTCTGCAAACGCTATTACATTTATTGCATGCAAAAATAACTAGGCCTGCTTGATAACCTAGATAACCTTACTGACACATTGACCGGTTTTTCGAAATATGAAATACTGTCTAACCACGCTGACCTACCTCGTCTTTATTGGATACCAAAACCACACAAGGATCCTTAAAAAGCAACGTTTTATCGCTGGCTCTGCTAATTGCTCGACCAAGCTTCTTACAACCATTCTTAGTACCATACAATCAGGGCTTCAGTCTTATTATGATACTTTATACTCCAGTAGTGGAATTAATGGGATGTGGATTTTGAAAAGCTCGAAAGATCTTTCGATCAATCCTAAACACTCCCTCCTTAAAAATGTCTTTTCGGTCAAAACATTTGATTTTTCAACCCTGTACACTTCCATACCTCATACAAAATTGAAGGAACGTCTTCGATTTCTTGTTATGAGAGCCTTCTTCTCATAGAAAGGTGGACAACGATACCAATATATGGTAGTGAGCTATCTTGGAACACACTTTGTGAAAAACACGACAAACGAAGAAATATACTGAAGAAGATATAGTCAGAATGATTGAATTCCTGGTCGATAATATTTTTGCTGAGTTGCATTTGTTTTCATACGAGGCTGAATTTGTGGAAGAGCTAATCAGGACAGGTAACAAAACCTTGCCAAATCTTTTGATTCCACTTTCAGATATATCGACGATGTGTTGTCTATAAACAACCAGAGGTTTGCTGACCTTGTCGATGGTATATAAACCTTATGAACTTATAAATGGCACACCAGACACTTCTACATCATCTGCTTACCTCGATATCTACTTAAACTACGACCAACATTGAAGCTTACTACTAAGCTATCCGATAAACGTGATGATTTCAATTTTTTGAACGTGAACCATCTATTTCTTGATATTAACATCCCTGCTTCTCCAAACTATGGTGTTTACATGTCGTAGATGTTTTAATATTTTAGAGCTTGCTCTTAATTTCGTGATCGATGCCGACTGCTGACAACCAAACTAACAACACAAGGATTCGAGAGATGCAGGTTGATCAGAATTATGGGCATGTTTTATGATCGCCAACTTTGTCTCATTGAGAACTATTCTGTATCTTTAAGTGATATGAAGATGGACGTTTTTGAGTATGCTCATTAATGTGTTTACTTGTTGTGATTGACAATGATACTCGGTTCTCATTTTGATAACTTGATGTTCACTTGGATGTGACAAAGACATGGCGGGTGTTGTCGAAGAAGCAGAAGACGCTTACTCTTCCGAAACACCTGGTCTTATTCTCTTGTACTTTTACAAGGGTTTTCATGTAAATCTGTCATTTGTTCATATTTTGCCCCTGGTTTAATCGGGATAATGACTTTGTTAACGCTTCGGTATCATCTAATTTATTTTGATTGCACAATGTATAACCAGAAAGTGACAGTGTTTACTATGAAAATTGTTATACTGGACCAACCACCGGGCTAATGAGCAGGGTCTCCAAATACATCAAAATAAGCGGAATTTTATAATTTTTTTCAGATTAGCTGAAATCAAATTAATACTCCTCATACATGAAAGGGTCTTACAGCCGTAGCATCCATTTCCTGGCGTGACAGGGGCCTTCATTGAGGTGCAACTAATCAAAATGTAGCTGTTGCTCGATTTCGATCAGGATTAGTTTTGTCGCAATATCCATCAAAGTCGGCACGTTGATATTGCCACTTTCTGTGCCCTTCGTATAGATGGGATGTTCGTAAATGTGAGTTTTGAATTTTCCGCCTGTCACTGAGCCACACGATATATTTAGGAATATAATATTAATCTGGAACACTGATGCAGGTGACCAGTTATAAGTGGTCGCCATTCATAGTGCGAGTCCAAGAGGCATTCATGTGCTTGTAATACTGAATTCATTCAACTTGTTAAATAATTTCATCATTTAGCAAACCTTTCCAAGGTAATTACATTTTTGTAGGTGTTGTAGGTCAGTCATATCTTTTACACAAGTGCAAGTTGTAACCTTGATCATATACGTGTGCTACATCGTTTTATTGAATGGAAATATTGCACAGAAAAGCCTGTACTATGTAATGAACAAAATTGGTATACATTTACATAATCAAGACTTGGTTTTGAATTACGAGGCCGTGGAATTCCAGGCAACTAAAAATAGAAATTAATTTGGGATCCCTACCAGCTTAATAGGGAGCATGGAAATTCCTTGAACTATTATCATACTTTGAATCGGTTTTTACGCCGGATCAGGTTTTAGCTGTGTATATTATGACAGGAGCGATATGTCTAAGGCACATATATTGCAGTACACGTGATGCGCCCCTCACAAATCAATCACTGGAATTATTTTCCAATGAACATGACAATTGTTGCAATACAATTTGAACTTTTTACGTCTTTTACATCGTATTACCCATGTAAGAAACATGATTAATATAAACACCATAGTAAATCACAGAATGACTCCCTAATCATACATACAAATGGCAGTAAGCATCGCTAAACTATATATAGTTATATGTGGCTCATTTCCATCGTACGTAACACAGACAAGCTTACAACGTTTAAACGCGACCCATAACATATCACTGAAAGAACACAAAATATTAAAGTTTAAAAGCCACCGTTATCAAAACTACAAATTAACACACGTTACTATTAAAGATGTATCGCCCCTTCATGAATATTCTGTCCATTACACACAGATGTTTATACGAATCAATGTACGAGTACTTTACTCAAACGACAAAGTCTTACATCACACTATTGGAGTGAAGAAGTTGTGTTATAAATACTTTAATGTTAGATAACAAACTTTCAACGACTGGGAAGAATATTATTCTTCAGAACACTTGAGTTTAATATTCTAATGGATAACATATCATTTTTTGTGTCGACCATTTGTAGCGGACAGTAGAAGTGTTTATCCAAGAAAGATTATTTTACAGTAACTAAACCCTTTTTATCGTATCGCCTGTATTTATATCACATCGGGATCCCTTACCACTCCAATCTATAAGTATCACTCTAACGTCCTGGGGATCCCTGGTGGTTATTTATAGAAAATTGGGGATTGACATTTCGCTTATATAGCCAAAATTGCGCAACACATGTAGTACTTATTCAGAGTCTCCCATCCTTAACACTCGCCCACTCTTCTCCGAGAAATACATGTTATGACGACTGCCTAGCTAAAGGTAAGTCTTGCCTGTAAGAATAATGGATGCTGTTGAAATGATCGTCTTAGTGAACGTAATATGTAGTAAACAGTGTATCTCCTTGCATGTACACGTGTATAATGCATGCTTTGTGGTTTTATCTGGTTTGAGCGTTTGTGTAACAATCGGAGAGAATGTCGAGAGAACAAAGATACAAGGAAATAGGAAATAAGATAACAAACCTGTGCGCAGTAGGAAACTATGATTAGTTTGGTATTTTATCCTCTTAAAAGATAGCACCAAGGAAACGTTCCTATAAGACAGGGTAGTAGGTATATTCTTTCTTACTCTGTTAAAGGTTACGCTGTATAACACAGTGGTTGTCGTGGCATACCGACGTCAAAACTTGCAATGTGTACATATGTGTGTACGTGAGGGAGGGATGGGGGTCACTGACACCCACCATTCACGTAAACTACGTAACTCGTACACGTATTGCTTCAGGTCAACGTAGGATGAATTGGTATGTAAATTATAGACAATGTTTTATGGCGTGAGTAGTATAGATTAACAGACCTCTTAATGAATCATTTATCAATGCTAAGTCTTATTAATATTTTAAACAGAATGTTTAAGTCTTTTGTGGTAATAGTAAAATATTACCAGACTGTAATCAGAAGTCCATGTAAGTCTTATCAATATTTTAAATAGAATATTTAAGACTTTTGTGGTAATGGTAAATGCTTATCAGGATTGTAATCACAAGTCCATGATTTATCCACATATTGCCCCACACTTCTGTGACGTGTCTGACCTCTCACTGACAGGAAGTCATTTGTATGTGAGCTGTTGTGTCAGGTTGTCTACTTCACCACATTAAAAACTGACACATAATCCCACCGAAAATGATCGCACATTATGATATGATTGTATGATCGGACAACATCACTTTTGCACTATTGTGTTCGCGTTGTTATTGCAAATTACATCGTGCATACGATCCAACAACTGTATATCGCAACGTAACATACTGAAAACACATTTACTCTTTTACGGTACAACAATACATAGGCGGCGCAAGGTGCTTTGTTAATTCATTTTTCGCAATAACGAAAAGATTTAAGAGTTAACCACTCTATATGTTACTTCTCTTGTACATGTATACAATTCATTTGATCAGTTTTCTTCGTTGAGAAATGTATCTGCTCGTACATACGGTGCGTAAATGTGCATACCAAAGTTCAAATGCCATTAAATCGTGGTATGACGCAAAATTCATGGCATTTCGATGATACTTTGAATTGATAATGAATGTGAAAGACTTGCTACACGTTTTGTTTTATAATTGAACATCTAATGCTGGTATCTGGGCAATTTATAAAAAAACAAACCCGATATTATTCAATTAATACTACCATAACCTGAGTTTTATAATGTGTAATTTAATATACTGAAGGGGCATATTCACAAAAAAACACGATGAGGTATTCATACAAAGAAATACAAAACAAAAATAAAAAAAAAAACTATGAAAAGTTATACGTATTCACTATAGGGCCTATATAGTTAGGTTTATGTCAAGGGAAATGAGTTCAAAATAAGAGAAAGAAAGCCTGTCGTGAATTTGTAATGATGATAAATACACATGAAACAAAGACACGAAATATCGTATTGCCATAAATTGTTTATCTGTTAGGGCTGATCAAATAACAAGTTATCGTCTTGGGGATTTCTGATCTAATAATAGTTAATGGTCTTGGGGATTTCTGATCTAATAATAGTTAATGGTCTTGGGGATTTCTGATCAAATAATGGTAAATCGTCTCAGGTATTTCTGATCTAATAATAGTTGATCGTCTTAGGGATTCCTGATGTAATCATGGTTAATCGCCTTTGGAATTTCTGTCTAATAATAGTAAATCGACTTAGGGATATCTGATCTAATAAAAGTTAATCATCCTGGGGATTTCTGATCTAATAAAAGTTAATCGTCTTTTTGGGGATTCCTGATATAAACAATCAGAAGATACCGAAGCGTAAAGAAAACCATTATCCGAACTCAAAATCGATTTAACTAGGGGCAAAATATGAGCAAATGGAAGATTTACATGATTACCCTTATAAAAGTACAAGTTTAGAGAATAAGACCAGATGTTCCGAAGAGTAAGCGTCTTCTGCTTTACCGACGGCACCTCCATGTAAATCAAACTAAAGAGCATACTCAAAAACGTCCATCTTTATACACAACGATACAAAATATTTCTCAATGAGATCAAGACGGCGACCATAACACTGGATCATAGTTCTCGTCAATCTGCATTTCTCGAATCTCAGTGTAGTAAGTTTGTATAATAAATGATCTTTCTTTTTTGTTGTGTGTGTCAGCGCGTTATGTTGATACATTTGTATAAAAATCAGTTTACACACCAGTAAACAACAAAAAAGACAAATTATTTCTTATATTTACATTTTGACACTTTTACATTGATTTACGCAACTAACAAAAGTAACAATCGTCATTTTTGTGTGTGTCAGCGCGTTATGTTGAAATATCTGTATACACACCAGTAAACAACAAAAGAAACACTCTTCATTTATCATCTTTGGAAATTCCTGACCTTATTTAATATTACGTAATCATCTTGGGAATTTCCGATTTCTCCTTCAAACTTTCGTATAAATAAATCTTTGTAATCTTTATGATTGAGATCCTGAAAGATAAATATAGAATACAAACTATTGCTTAAACAAGCATAAATTCAGGGAGGAGCTCCCACGGAGAAACTGTCATCAATATTTGTAGATTGGACAGGATTGGACGATATTACAAATATGCAAATTTCCCTGTTAAGATTTTATGCTAGAGGAATTATATTATGAATTTATTTATGCAATTTAAATGTAAATCTCTTTATGTTTGCAAGCTGACTTAGCACACACACAGTGCCGCACCTTTTGAATGTATTAATATATGCATGAACACTGTGCTGAACAATGAATTGCCCTGCACCATAGAGCTATATCGTCCCTCTAGGACTCGTCAGTGATGATAGGGGTCAAAAGGTGGACAATTACGTTTTTCTTAACTAATGTAGAAACAGAAGTGTCAGGTGCGTAAAACCCCTTTCATTCATGAATTTAGGAAAAAAAGAGTACTTTACAATTCCAAATCGTGTACTTTGAAAGTGTTATATTATGAGCCATGCCACAACTCAAATTATATAACTGTGACTATCAAGGCTCAAGCAAACCTCGGGGATTTAAAAATCAACTAGTAGAATCTACCAGATTTATCTTGAAAGATAACGTAATACACACACATGTGCTGCAACTTTTAAATTTAGTAATAACAACAGTATGCCTAAAAATAAATAACACTGCATCATACAGCTCTTTCGTCCTCCTAGAAGTCATCAGTGACGCTAGGGGCAAAAAGGAGGGAATCGAAACTTGTAATAGAAAGTCTCGAACGTTTATGTGACACATATGTTTTGCTATCCTGTTTGGTTTCTTGGAAGACAAAACGAAAGTAAAATAGCAGGTCAATTTGTTGCTGTATGTTCCATGTGTTGTAACCTCACAGCCAGTGCTTTGATTGGGGTCCTTGTTTTTCGTGGAAACTGCCTAAATATCAGTGTAGTATGAATCGTAATGCGAATTATGCAAAAACAAAACAAAAGTATAAGTGTAAGCAGCTCATTCCGGTCATCGTAGGATGGATACGTTTGGTATTGTATTCATCAAACATATCATGTCCATGTCTTCTACTATTGGTATAAAACATGTAAATATCAAGATGTACAATCATATTATGTTTTACATAAAGATATACAATAAGCCTAACTTAACGTAGTGATTCATTATCCGTGTCACCTGCTTTCATATAATATAATATAATATAATATAAACTTGAGTATATTGGATTTTCTTGGAATGAAGTGAATAACTTGTGTTAACAAGCGCACGGAAAATTCTAGAAATTGCCGTTCTTCTGGTGGATTTTTTGTTCCCCGAGGTTGGCTGGAGCCTCCATAGCCACATTTCATCTCATTTTCTCAGTGTCACGGTACATTATATACACATTTTCGTAGTACACGATTTGAAATTAAACATAACTAGTTCAAAGTTACTTCTAAATTCATACATTAAAGGTGTTTTACGCATCTGATCCTTCTGCTTCTACATTAGTTTAGAAATTTTAGATTTCAATCCTTTGGGCCCTAGCATCACTGACGAGTCCAAGAAGGACGAAACAGCTGTATGATGCAGTTTAATGAATTTGTTCGGCATACTGTATCTATTACTAAATTTAAAAGGTGCAGCATGTGTGTGCTTCGTCATCTTTCTTCCTTGGAGATTTACTGCCAACAAAAGTTGGAGAATATGAGGAGGGATAATTATTTAGACTGGGTGTCTGAGAATCAATATTAAAGCCAAATTAGAGTGGTGAACCGAGTGTTAGAGCTATCAGCATAAATCAGAGAGTGGCTGGGGAGAGTCTGATATTGATCATTTGTTTTAAGATAGGGGGTGAAAATTAAATTGTGTTTAATGATTTTAAAAATGAAGCAATTATAGTATTGACAGCTTGAACGTGATATTTCGGGAGACAATGCAATTAAGATCTACCAGATGTGTTGCATGAGAGGACTGAATGATAAATTAAGGTGTTATTGTGTCTGGAGGAGAGTCTTGATGCGAACGCTGGAGAGACAACTTGTCAGTTGTGTAGCATAAGTTGGTGTGTGCGTACATATTGTGTACAGTATATGTAAATAAACTGTAACTAGAACACTGTGCATTTACTTATAATTGTAAAGGACAAACTGGTGGCTCCGTCACAAAGTAAAATTATGTTGTCAATGGCCTAGCTAAAGGTAAGTCTCGCTGGTACATTTACGCTGTGTGCAATGTTATGTAGTAAGGAGTGATCAAACGCTTCAGGAATATCTCGTCATTTAGATTGTAATTTGTACTCAAATCTCGTTTCGTTTGAGTCTTTTAAAATATGAGCTGTGTTAGCTTTGTTTCATCAAACTTGTAAATCATAGATTACCATCCTCGCAGTAAAAACGAAAGTGGAGAATAAGTCTGGGCGGTCAGTGACACTCTATCAATTAATCTGTCCCTTTAGTATCTACATGTATTAAAGAGGTTACTGAGAAATAGTAATGTACTTCGTATACTATAGGTCTTGGACATTACTTGCTTTATACTACCTGGATTGAAATAGATATTTTCTTCCTCGAACCGGCAAAGGTTGTATGTTAGGTTTCGACGATTTACACATGCAGGGAACACCTAAATAATAATAATCTTATATGTCTACAGGGCTAGCCATGAATATTTATTTTGATCCCTTTAAATCAAATAAATGATGTATCTCATAAAAGAAATCCATTCAGCGTAAATGTTAATCTGAGACAAACACTATTTAAAGTCGTGTGCAGAATGGTTTAAATCTCCATGTAAAACGGGGTTTATTTCACCAACAGAAATTCTAAATTTGAAATTGTATACACATTGTGATATTTACACGTTTATGTGCCGTATTATAAAAGCCGTCTAAAGACGCATTGTTCATTAACATATCAGCTGGTAATAGATATCTGTGAACCTTTCATTGGTTAGGACTTTGACCTCCGACCCTCTCCTGCCTACGTTTACATAACTTTTTTTGTTCCTATTTTGCCTCCAGTTTAATCGATTTCGAGTTCGAATTATGGTTTTGTTGACGCTTTGGTATTCTCTGAATATTTCCTCTTGTCATGTTAGGGATTCCCGCCGTATTCTATTCATAACCACATTTCGCTCATATTCCAAAACACTAAAATTATTACAATAGCCCGCCTAAATTATTTGAGATTAAAAGCTTCTGTTAAGTCAAACCAAACATAATGTTTACAAAAAACCTTGTTAAGGTAGCATGTGGATTGTCTTGTGATCGACTCTTTTATTTCATGTATATGGCGATTCACATTCAAATCACTGACATGAAAAGGGGTAACTAGTTAGGGTGACCAGGTTGGCATATCGAACTCTAAATTAATGCCGTTAAATTTATCGTCAGTTATGTCTCATTAATTTCTTCAAGTATATGTGACAGATATTTTTAATTTGATTGAATTTTAAATGTTGGCTCAACGTCCTTGTCACGGTTATATAACGTCTTCCTCTGTTAATGAGGCATGTTGTATAATCATTTATGTACCTGCAATGTATTGTTTTAACGCTCCATGAAATGAAAACGGCAAAGCTAACCAAAATTGTCTGGTCATGATTAATTTACTAGTCATTCACTGACACGCCTGACCTCCCATAGGAAAGTACTGTACCTATTGTTATATGACAGCTGTTGTGATAGGTTGTTTACTTTAAGCATCTTGACCAATAAGAGCGGGTATGTTTTATATACATTGTATACACCGTTTTGATACACATATGGCCTCATCACTTCACACACTGGAGGGGGTGGGGTCGTAGAACATCACATACTCGAAGTTGTACTATAAGACGTGACCCTGCGTACATAACGTCAATACTGCACATAGCCAACACTATATTTGGCATCTAATTTTTTTATTTATTGTTTCGTTGTATTTGGAATATTGATGTATAAGTTCGTGTTAACCTCCTTTCGATACTGCGGGACTGGTACCGATCTTAAAATGATTCCACACTGATGTATACTGCCATAAGTCTCCAGCAGAATATCCTATCCGGTCATCGTATACTGATAACAAGTGATCCGGTCGTTCCACTCCCATATTGCCGAGCTCAAAGTAAGGAGTAGTAAGTATAAACAGTTTTTGCGATCCTGGGGTGTGTCGGCCCAAAGAAGATCTCGTAGCCTTCATCACAAGGGCACTTCAGCACCATCACCATAAAATTCGATACCAACAATCCATCGGCTTCATTTGTTAACACCTTACATATCATTTCCCTACAAATATATTAGTATTACGTCTTTCAGAATGTATTGTCAATATGAATGCAATCTGGGTGCATGATAATAGACTGACGTCATGAATATTTATGTGGCATCCAGATTACATTTGTATTAACATATACACTCTGACAAACGTTCAATGCTTTTATTTACATTTCAAATATTTTGCAATTCATAATCATGCCAGTTTTCCAATAGATAAAGGTGTTTGCTCTTGCATTTTAACATACCGGAAGAATTGTTTTTGAAAATCACAAGCACCTAAATGACTGACGTTAAGCTATAATGCATGTTATTTGAGGCGACTTTAAAGCGTTGTCGAAAAGTAGGTCAACATTGCATCAAAATGACGTCATTGTATTGAACGATGATCTTTACTGTATGTATACTTCTGTAAATACTGTCCAAATTAACAGCATGCAAAATGCAAATATACATTAGCCGAGTCTTAATTGGTGAGTCCGCTTTTCTTGTACGTTGTAATTGAATACTCACGCAAATATAAGTAACTTCATTAACTTGTTTCTCCTCAATGTCAAATGATCCGTGGTTTTTTGAGATTATTTTCTTGATTTGATAGTATTTGATCGTCCTTTGGACTACTGATTTCAATTCTTGTAAACTGAATTTAATCATCTCAGAGAACTCTGAAGGCTTGATATAGAATTCAGGATCTTTCATAATGTACATAAAAGAAAAACTACATCTGTATAAGGTATAACTCCAAAACCATCTGAAACCATTTCGTCCTTTGTCGACACATATTTAAAATGACAGCCATTTGTAGCTAATCGGGGGTTTCCTGATAAGTCCCACTTAGAAATAAAACCTTGAGATATCAGAAACGCAGAAACATAATTCATGAGATAAGGTATTGCTTACATAGATTTGAAGGTAAAATAGCTGTAGGACTTATTACAGAGCTTGGTTACTGGGTAAATTGCGGTCTTACAAATGTAAGCTTATTATAACCTGCAAAATCTTTTTATTTTACTTTCAGATACATCGATATATAAACGTGAACTTCCCATTTTCTTGAAAACAGGGGTAACATCCCTGCTTCTTCAACTTATAGTGTTTACATGTCGCAGTTGATTCGATATTATATATTCGATATATTAATTTAATCACGATATTCTAAATATCGTGATTTTTGTGATCGATGTCGACTGCTAACAAACAAACCAACAACACAGGGATTCGAGAGAGGCAGGTTGATCAGAACTATGGGCAAGTTTTATGGTCGCCATCTTTGTCTCATTGAAAACTATTTTGTTTCTTTGTGTGCGATATGAAGGTGGACGTTTTTGAGTATGCTCATAAGTATGCTAATTGTTGAGTGGTCTTATTCGTTTGTAATTTTAGAAACTCCATGAAAAACTTACATCTGTTCATATTTTGCCTCTAGTTTGATAGATTATGAGTTCGGTTTATGGTTTTTTCTTGACGCTTTGTTATTCTGTGATTTTTTTCTTCTGTTAAACATATTAAAAACTTTTGTTGTTTGTATTCTTTTCATCTAATCTTTCGTTCGTCCACATAAGAAGACTCATACCATTTTAGAATAGAGTTGACACATTTCTTCTCCCAAGAACCTGCTCGTTCGTCTCACTTTGTTTGTTCAGTTTCCACTTATTAATCTAATGGAATGCTTAGAGCTTACGTTAATAATGTTGCCAGAATGGTTCACAATTTTACAAGTGACTCAATGTACAACAAAGAATGCTTTAGGTTGTGTGTAGGATTTTTTAAAACATAACTTTTACAGGGAATGTTTGAAATTTTACAAACATTGTGATATTGACAAGATGTTTAAACCGCATTATACAATACACCTAAAATCACAACATATCAGTAGAGTTTGTCTGATAAGGACGTTTAAAAATCGCGTAAGTTGTTAATAAGTACTTGCCTCACGCAAACGTATCTAATCTTACATTCCCCAACCATTGTCGAAAAGTCATTCCCTATATGGTTGACCTTTCACCTCTTCCCTTACCTTTTTATAAATAAAACCTTACCAGGTTAAATGTGTTGTCGGTAACCAACCGCTCACGACGGTTAGGACCGTGTTGCGTGAGCGTCAGGACCATGGTTTACCGACGATTATTTTTGGGGGATCCCTTGATCCTAAATATAGACATATGGGAATTCACATTTCATTTATGCATAAATAACCTGGCTATACTGCCGAATCTCAGACTCACATTACTATCCGACGTGGCTACATGTAGGTAAGTCTGATTGACACATAATTTACACAAATATACAGATTTCGATGTAGATATTTGAGTAGATAGCATCTGTTCAAATTATCATCACACCCAAGCGTAGTGTATATATAAGCTTAGATAGTATGTTACTGTTACCTGTCTGATTCCCGAGGACACCTGCAAGTGTTTGGTGATTCATAATCAAACCATTGACACGCAGGTGTTGTGGAGTGTCAATAACTCCAGAGGAGAATACTACTAAGAATGAAAGGTCGACTACGAAAGGTTTAAGCAAAACAAAACCTACTATTTTTATGGTGATACAGACAAAAACAGAACTGTTATATTATATGTTGATCTTTTCATATTGTCGATTAATTCAGCTTTGGAAACAAATGAATATTTCCCTTTTCACATTTATGTAATAACTTAATATGAGTGACCAAATCTATATGTATACGCAAACATAAATTTCTAAAGAAACAAAAGCTGTGACTTATCGAATAATTATTTAAACATTGTGTATCATTTCTTGACAAAACCAAGTCATCTTATTGTCAAACCTATTACGTATTTATGCATCAAAATATTTGATGTACAAGTATTAATGTTAGTTAAAATGAAACTCATCTACTCGTGATATTTCTTTATAAAGTACAACTATCAAATGCTTGTCAAAACTTGTTCACTTGGCCTCCTTATATTTCTGTAATACACGCAACATGTCTCTGTAATCCTTACTTTGACACAAAAGACATGGCCCAAGTTTAAATGTTTTTGTATACTATTATGTACATGTACATGCAATTGGTCTATAATAGTCTCAGAGCTGTAGCCGAAATCATTGCTTATTTCAATAATTCGGCAAAAGTTTAAAATATATAGTTAGTACTGATTCAGAATTACTATAGCCTTACATATATAACCCAAAACGGAAGTGGTAACGTAAGTTGTGCAGGTCTGTGCATGTGTAGCATGCAAGACAAACACCATGACCTGAAATATCCCGGTATACTTGAACCCGTGGACTTGTGAGCGTCGCTTGAACAGGATGTAGTACTTAATGTTTTCGCAAGTTGATACAACCTAATCCTAATATTAAATAACTGCTGGGCTGACACTCTGCTTCGGCCTTAATCACTGTAACTCTTCAATTATGTAAGTAATACAGTGAATGGTGAGATTATTGTTTTTTTTAGATATGTTGTTATTTTTGCCAAACTATAATTGCGATCACATATTTTAGTTAAATTCATTATTTAACAAAGATAAATATTCAAATGATCTCTTTTCATAATCTATTAATATTTGGAATGAAAAAAATAAAATAGATTTTCGTAATAAGAGAAATATACATTATGATAATGATTGTTAAATTGTATGTAAACAACAAGGTATAGTAGGGCGATGATTAACATCACGCTACATCCTGGTCTGGTATATAATACATGTATACACCGACGTGTATTAAATAGCCTGCAAGAAAACGCGACGTAGGCATGAACGTGGATAAATATAGGTACATATTTATAGTTGTCAACAACAGATATTGTATTTACACCTGTTAAATATAACGTAATTGTCGACCTGTGGAGGGGGTTAAAATTACAAAGTAGTTAATTGCGTCTTATATTCTGCAACCTATACCATTCACCATTTGTATGAAGGTTCGAGACCTACGTAGAAAAGCTGTCCTATGTTGGGTTTTTTTCTCCTGGAATTCCGATTTTCCTCCACAGCCAAACTTGACACGTCCTTTAATAACCCTAGCTGTTAGTATGATGTAAGACACTAACACGCTTAACTATGTTGTTTGCTTATAGTAGCTACTTAAGTATAAGATATGTGTGAAGAATGAGTATTCGTCGGCAGTCTGAATATATTAAAGAAACAATATTCTTTTTTAATTAAAAAGATGCTTCTACCTATTATTATCTTTATGTTACAGAACAAAAGAATGGCTGACCCTGACAGTGATTT
Source organism: Mimachlamys varia (assembly GCA_947623455.1). Taxonomy (NCBI): domain Eukaryota; kingdom Metazoa; phylum Mollusca; class Bivalvia; order Pectinida; family Pectinidae; genus Mimachlamys; species Mimachlamys varia. The sequence continues at coordinate 8,024,651 of OX392534.1, forward strand.
GACTACATCTGTGAGTCAGTGCAAATGTCAACAAGTTGACGTTTATAAACTCAGACGCTACTATAACAGTGACGAAAGGTTGATCGGCACGTTTTGTACTACGTGTAACACAGAGAATCTTATAAAGGAATATGTAGTGAGCGACATTGACGATGTGAATACAGTGGATAGTTGTGAAATGCAAGAAATGCTACCAAGGTCCCTTCCAAGCCTTACAGAAATCAGTGCATTCCAAGTGCGAAGTTCAAAAACAAAAGTTGACTTGAAGAATTTCGCGGACATACTTAAGCCAGGCGACCAAATAACCTGGCACAGACAGTACATTATCTGGCACCACGCCATTGTGTCAGAAATTATTGCTGAAACGAACGAGCTAATGTTGATTCACTGGAACAAGGAGGACGGTCGCATCAAAATCATCCGTAGCCGTTACAATGTGGATCCTAACGAAAATGTACTGTATAACAAGATGTACCGTATTGACTACCCAGAAGAAATTACAAAAGCAAATGACCAAGAACTGGTGTTGGCGAGAGCTCGGTCCAGAATCGGTGATACGGGGTATTTCCCCTTCACTGACGACTGCGAGACGTTTGCAACTTATTGCAAAACGGGAGTTGAAAAATCGCACCAGTTTGCTTGGTTTAAAGCAAAATGTAAAGAGATCGTCGGACAAAACATCATTCTAACTGCAAAGTCAGTCACCAAAGGTGCATGCAGAATTGTACAAAATTCAGTTTCTGTCGGAAAACAAGCCCTACCAAGTGTAATGCAAGATACAACAATGGCGGCTGGGAAAATTGTTTCAGCAGAAGGAATCGAACATGCTATGAAAGGAAGCAATCTCGTGGGAGCTGGAATTGTGATAGTACTAGAAACAGGGTTTGTGATCTGGGATTTGCACAAGGCGTACAAAGAAAGAAAAAACGGAAATGCATCAAGAAATGACTTCGTCGAAACTGCAATCCAACGGTTGGTAGAGGGTGTGTTGAGTGCTGGGATGTCTATTCTATGCTCTGTTGGTCCGGAACTCATCGGGATCGCCATAGGATCACCACTGGGGCCGGTGGGTATCATTATCGGTGGAATCGTAGGAGGGATCGTAGGTGGAGTAGTGGGGAAAATGGTTGGCACTGCCCTCGGAAGTTTGCTCGGTAAAGCTATTTCCGCCACATTCAAAGCTGATGATAGAGCGGTGAGCAGTATCACCGACCTGAAGCGGGGTGATCACATAGTAGTATATAGCTGGGTACTACATCCGCGCTGTCACGCTATCGTCGTGGATCACAACGGGGTCGACAGAATCTACGTGATCCGTAACAGTTATAAGAGTGGTGTCGTAGAGGAAACCATACCGTTCTCAACACCACTGTTCAAGGTTGAGTACCAACAAGGAACCTGTAAAGACCCGGAGAAAGTCGTGGAAATGGCTATGTCGAAAAAAGAGGAAAATCGGTATAGCCTGGCTTTCTACAACTGTAAAACTTTTGCGAGGCAGTGCAAGTCCAGGTTATATGTAGAACCAGAAGAAGAGCCCTGGCAACTGATAAACCATGATGACATACCCGAGGAGGCACTGCAGCGGCCTTGTGGCACGGAAAACAGCAGTCTCCAATGAGTCAAATAAATTATAAACATAGAATGAACTCGAGTGGTGTACCGTCATTCGAATGCATAATGCATAATATATTTAGGGCAAACGTAGTTGGAGATTTTGTTCCATTGACATTAATATTGTTTTCTTTGTCTTCATTGATTGATTTAAATCAACGGCACAGTGATTTAAATGTATCTGATTACATATATTGAGGTTTCATTGCAATCATTACATTATGAAATCATATATTGTTTATGTCCATATCTTGAAATAATGCCCATTGTACATTTGTATATAATATTATATTCAAAGATAATGTGATCTGTTTCAAATTTTCTAGATTTATAGAATTTAAATGTACATTGATGTTACCATTTTGTAGACATTTAATAGTAAATATGTTTTTCTAACTTGGACATATGTCTCTGTATTCCTTGATATACATTGTGAAAATGCTGAACGTTGCCTTGATCTGGCCTTAATAAAGATGTCTCGACGTTCTTATTTACTGCTTTATCTCAAGCTTAATCTTAGGTCGTCTAACAGCGGTTCATATATTAAAACCGTTGGCTATAGGGGATGTAACCAGCCACTATATTTCCTTATTTCTGAAGAGCACAGTCGGTTCTGCCATTTCAGCACTCGTAGCAACAATTCAACAATTCAAGTAATGCTAAATCGCATTCTCTTTACAGTTTATAAGACAAAAATAGGTGATTAAAGTATTCTGCTTAAAGATACAATAAAAAATGCAATACCGCGACGCTCCACGAACACACAATACTGCGATCCCGGCGTCTTACTACTAGGCTACATTGCCTCAATAGCAAAGATACATCTAGACCTGTACTAAATTAAGCATGTAAAATAAGTAGGAAAATACTAGCAATTACAAGATCATACAAGTACCAGCGTGATACAGAACTAGTTTCTAAGAACGAATTCGAACGGTCCGTTGATGGTTTAATCTTTATGATAACAATGCTCCATATGAAAAGATAGACAACTTTTCATAATTATTCGGTGATGCGTGAGCGAACACGTATATAAACTGAGTACAATAGTATATGTGTATAACACATACACAACTTGTTCACTTGTTGGTTACAAGAATCATCAAATAATTGCATTGTAAACAATATCAGAAAAAATGCCACATATCAAAAGCAAGGTAAACATTGAGAATTATTTTTGAACTATTATATAAGTTATGCAATTTTCAATTTCATCTTGAAGCAAATTAATGTCTAATCAAGAAGGTCAAATTTCCATGAATACATAAAATAACAATTTAATAAATAATGGGCTATAGTGACCACCTTTATGCTAACGTTGTTATATTGTTTTCGACATAATTTAGAACTACCAGTTATGTGTCATCAGTAGTCATGGTAACGCCATTGTTCCCTTGGTTCAGGTTTATATTGTATTCTAGAAGTGTGATTTCATACACAATTGTGGACTTCTTGGTGTGTGTCAATTTAACGAATTTAACATGTAGCATCTGGACAGTAACCAAGTAAATAGTATACATATTAGCTAAGTAGGACACAAAAAAGATTCATATTAGCAAATCTTTTGACAATCGGTAGTATAATAACAGTAACATATTTTATGCATCCACGGTTATATAGTTGAATATGACCCTACATCAACAGATACATGTATACAAATACACTGTATCAGTTGTAAATGAAAGACATAAAATACATATTATAATATTAATTAAACCAATATGCAAAACATATATGAGATTTGAAGTGACACTTCTGAGTACTGTATCAATATATATAAGCCGAGACGCTACACACATTCAAATATGTATCTCGGATCCCCTATCCCCGGGGACCCTTCTTTCTGTCCGGTTACTCTCCAGGGCACAGTGGACAAATTCCCCTGGACCACCGGGCCCCAGGGTGGTATGAACATCACAGTGTCTAACGTCACAAACGCCGCGCCCTTCTCCTGAGGCTGGGTCTTCTCTCTGTACGGACTGAAAAACCAGTAATGGAACAATATTGACAGGGCACTGAAAATAAACAATGTTCTTGTCTCGTGTCTAAAACCAATGCCTTTATTTTTTCTACGTAAACCTTGAATCAATGATATAACGCTCGTCTGTCTGTCGTTAGTGTTTCGTCCGTCTGGCGTCAGTGTTAACGTTGTGTCCGTCTGTCTGCCGTTAATGTGTTGTCCGTCTGTCTGCTGTCAGTGTACTGTCTGTCGGACAGTTCGACACGACTTCAGTGAGAAAATCAAAACAAATGAAAACAGGAAAAACTAAACATGTACAAAGGTGAGCTATCTTCACTCAATTCAAGTTCGAAATTCAGGAAGATTTTTAATTGGTATTAGTGGGATTGCATTTTTATTCATTTACTATTGAATTAGAACACTACCTTGTTACTTTATCTTCAGTGATAAGCCTACCTCAGCGTTTCCCAATCTTTGTACGGTTAATTGAATCCCGGGATATTCAACGAGTTAAAAAGAAAATCATGTTCAAATGTTAAATGTCCCGGAAATATAGTCTTATCCAACTACAATATCTTTTTACGAATATTTAATAAATTAAAGGGAAGGTATGTTAATATTTCAAATGTCTTGAAATATAGCATTAATGAACTCCAATATGCTTAAACTACTGTGAAAAGATACATAAACTTTGCTAAACCTTGCAAGATAAGAATCTGCTCAGCCATTCTCATATTTATGAATAATTTGAGTTATTTATTACTTGTATTTGAAGCCAATACATTAAAGAATTGGCATTGTATTTGATATGATAAACACGGTTTCCATGGATGTCCCATACATTACCTCAACATATTAGTGCTGGTGAAATCTAATTAACATAAAGATGTTATGAAGCGTTGTACAGGAATCGGTCTATCGGTACATTATCATAGTCCTTCTTACTCAAATGGTGACAAAGCTGACAAAATCTTAAATTCTGAAAATACTATAGTTCAGATTTATTTCCGAAATAGAAATAGTCGGTTTCTTTGAAAAATGAAAGCCCCTAAAACTGCCATCTCTTTTTGAGACTTGATCGTCCTCCTGTGAGCTTACTCAGAGTTTTTCTGTGGCATAGAAACTTACTCATACCATGTGTAGGTCACCTTAAACGAAGTCTGAAGTGATCTATTCTAACAGCCCTTTGTCATCTGTCGTCCATTTGTAAACAATTTCATTTTCGACTCTTCTCTAGAACTCCCGAACCGATTTGAATGAAATTGGCAGGCTCAATTAATGGCAAAAGATCTATAAAGATTGTGAAACACTCTAGGGGAATGTGGGATGGGGCCTAAATGGGTCAAATTGGCTACAATACCAACAATCTCCCTCAGATACAGATATGCTGGAATCAAATCCTTTTTATAGGTGAAATAATGTCAAGGTTCTATTACGAAATCGGGAATGTTAAGCCCCCTCCCCTAGCTCCGGAATTGGGTGGCAATTACAGTAGATTTTAAAGGAAAGTGACACTTTTGTGTATACTTTATCTTCTTGTGGAAATAATTCGAAACTTTGTTGATTCAGTTATTCTATACCTATTGCACAAAAGCTTTTCAGATACAAGCAAACATTGCAACAATCGAATATAGATGACCTTAGAATCACTCCTCCTTCAGCATGTTCGTGTTCTTCATCTCAATATTGCTATGATCCAGTTGGACACATAGTAACTGGTAATCTGAATATTATCCCAACGCATGGATGTTAATGCTGCTCCTCATCCTGTCGCTCATTAGTTTATTAAAAAAAGATACATTGTTGCAAGTTATACATTCCGATGACGTCACAATGTTTACAGTAACCCGCGGGTAGGTTTGCACTGGCTGACATGTAGACATATTATGTTGATTTTTAAACGTTTGCGATTACTTTGTTATGCTTAAATTGATGAGATAATATAGTATAATATCGAACAATACCAGATATGAATTTAGTTTTATGAAATGCAATAATTTTCGCGGTAGCCATCAACTTTCATTCTGTCGCTCCAGCCGTGATCGGCTGTCGTAGCAATGATAGGCCTAAAGATCATATTGCACCGTACAATATAAACCTGTATGAAAACGTACCAACTTATAAAATATGCTAAGACGTACAACAAGATTTGCTTCATCCATGAAAACTATTTACATACGCTTAGTTACATAAATAACGGTCAATCAGGACGTGATTATATGTAACTTTTTATTTTCTGTTTCCAAGGAGTATAGATCTATAAACACAGGAGAGATCTAAAATTGAGAGCAGCATTAACACACATACGGTAAAATAGGCCAGCGCACCCTTTTCCGCTATATATAGGAAATTGCAATTAAAAAAATGAACGGTGATGTGTTGGAGCAGTTTAAAAAATCCGGGGATAGCGTGAAACTAGAAGTTTATTAGGTGACTTACATGTATTTGTCATAATCGGGAAACGGGTTGACTATTTCATGTTTTTTTGCTGATCTGAAGCGAGTTAAAACTGCTCCAACAATTGGTCGTGATTTATTTTTGATTATTTACAAATGTAAGTCGTAATCGGGTTGTTCAATATACGGGAAAAGGGTAAGCTGGGAGATTTTTATGAGTCGTGTTAATGCTGCCCCATTTCGAGGTCACGTGACTTGTTTACAGGAACAGTAACTGCGTTATGCAACCAAAACGGGTCTTTAGCATCCAAGTTTCACGACAAGATGCGTTTAAGGACTAAAATTGGTAGTTTAACCGGGGAAATATTAGTTTATTATAAAATGACCAAATTTCTTCAATTTTATTTTTGATGTACAGCATTAACACCCATGCAAAACATAAAGCTCCGGGAGCTTTTCGCGAAAGGTTCTAAGTATCGAGAGAATCTATTTATCAACTGGAATGTGAATTTCAAGATTCTTATTGACTCGGTGGAAGATTTCGCCAGACATATCGTGAACATGCTTATTATGACACTGTATTCTCCAGAAATGGAATGAATGGGATGTGGATTTTGAAAAGCTCGAAAGATCTTTTGATCAATCTTGAACACCCACTCCTTAAAAATGTCTTTTCGGTCAAAACATTTGATTTTTCCACCCTGTACACTACCATACCTCATACAAAATTGAAGGAACGTCTTCGATCTCTTGTAATGAGAGCTTTCTTTTCCAAGAAGGCGGACGACGATATAAATGTATGGTAGTGAGCTATCTTGGAGCATACGTTGTGAAAAACACGACAACCGCTTTTTTATCAAGAGGAAATATACCGAAAAAGATATAGTAAGGATGATTAAATTCCTGGTCGACAAAAATATTTGTTAAGTTCGGAGGAAAGATTTTCCAGCAGACTGTTGGCATTCCCATGGGAACAAACTGTGCTCCACTCATAGCTGACTTGTTTTTGTTTTCATACGAGGCTGAATTTATGGAAGAGCTGATCAGGATCAGGACCATGTCGATCGTACATTTTATATACCCTTTTAAACTTGAAATAAATGACACAACAGACTCTTCTACATCAGCTGCTTACCTCGATCTCTACTTGAACTACGACCAACATAGACAGCTTACTAATAAGCTACATTTGTATACGATAAAAGTGATGATTTCTATTTTCCTATCTTGAACTTTCCATTTCTTGATACTAACATCCCTGCTTCTCCATCCTATGGTGTTTACATGTCGCAGTTGATTAGATATCCTAGAACTTGCTCTAAATATCGGGATTTTCGTGATCGATGTCAACTGCTGACAAACTAACAACACAAGGATTCGAGAGATGCAGGTTGATCAGAACTATAGGCAAGTTTTATGGTCACCAGCTTTGTCTCATTGAGAAATATTCTGTATCTTTAAGTGATATGAAGATGGACGTTTTTGAGTATGCTCTTTAATGTGTTTACTTGTTGTGATTGACAATGATTCCCGGTTCTCATTTTGATGTTTACTTGGATGTGACAAAGATTTACATGGCGGATGTCATCGATGAAGCAGAAGACGCTTACTCTTCTGGAACACCTGGTTTTATTATCTTGTACTTTTACAAGCGTCTCCAGGTAAATCTGTCCTTTGTTCATAGTTTGCCCCCGGTTTTATCGATTTTGAGTCGGTATTTTCTGATTTATTTTGATATTATAACCAGAAAGTGACAGTGTTTACTATGAAAATTGTTACACTGGACCAACCACCGGGCTAATGAGCAGGGTCTCCAAATACGTCAAAATAAGCGAAATTCAGTTTTTTTCAGATATCGAATTAATACTCCTCATACATGATCTTACAGCCGTAGCATCCATTTCCTGGCGTGACAGGGGCCTTCATTTAGGTGCAACTAATCAAAATGTAGCTGTTGCTCGATTTCGATCAGGATTAGTTTTGTCGCAGTACTCATTTAAGTCCGTTCGTTGATATTGCCACTTTCTGTACCCTTGGTATGGATGGGATGTTAGGGAATATGAGCTTTGAAGTTTCCGCCTGTCACTGAGCCACACTTTATATTAAGGAATCTAACATTAAATTGGAACACTGATGAAGGTGACCGGTTACAAGTGGTCGCCATTGATGGTGCGAGTCCAAGAGGCATTCATGGGCTTGTGATACTGAATTTATTCAACTTGTTTAATAATTTCATTATTTCACAAACCTTTCCCTGGTAATTACATTTTTGTAGGTGTTGTAGGTCAGTCATATCTTTAACACAAGTGTAAGTTGTAACCTTGATCACATACGTGTGCTACATCGTTTTATTGAATGGAAATAATGCACAGAGAAGCCTGTACTATGTAATCAACAAAATTGGTATACATTTACATAATCAATACTTGGTTTTGAATTACGAGGCCGTGGAATTCCAGACAACTAAAAATAGAAATTAATTTGGGATCCCCACCAGCTTAATGGAGAGTATGGAAATTCCGTAAACTATTGTTACACTCTGAATCGGTTTTTACGCCGGGTCAGGTTTTAGCTGTGTACATTATAACAGGAGCCATATGTCTAACGTTCGTATATTACAGTACACGTGATGCGCCCCTCACAAATCAATAACTGGAATTATTTTCCAATGAACATGACAATTGTTGCAATACAATTTGAACTTTTTACGTCTTTTACATTGTATTACCCATCTAGGAAACATGATTAATATAAACACCATAGTGAATCACAGAATCACTCCCTAATCATACATACATATGGAAGTAAGCATCGCTAAACTTTATATAGTTATATGTGGCTCATATCGTACGTAACACTGACAAACAATCAACGTTTGAACGCGAACCATAACGTATCACTGAAAGACTCTCTCCAGAACACAAAATATTAAAGTTTAAAAGCCACCGTTATCAAAAAGAAATACCACTGTTTTTACAACAGATGTTTATACGAATCAATGTACGAGTATTTTACACAAATGACAAAGTTTTTCATGTACATCACACGATTGGAGTGAAGAAGTTGTCTTATAAATACTTTAATGTTAGATAACAAACTTTCCATGATTGGGAAGAATATTATTCTTCAGAACATTTGAGCTTAATTTTCAAATGGGTGAAATATCCATTTTTTTGTTGTCGACCATTTGTAGCGGACAGTAGAAGTGTTTATCCAAGAAAATTATTCTACAGTAACTAAACCCTTATCATCGTATCGCATGTATTTTTATCACAATAAATATAGAACATTGTAATCATGGGGATCCCGTATCACTCCAATCTATAAATATCACTCTAACGTCCTGGAAATCTCTGGTGGCTATATATAGTTTGGGGATTTACATTTTGCTTTTAAAAATCAATATTGCACAATACATGTAGCACTTCTTCAGAGTCTCCCATCCTTAACACTCGTCCACTCTTCTCCGAGAAATACATGTTATGACGACTGCTGAGCTAAAGGTAAGTCTTGCCTGAATGAATAATGGATGCTGTTGAAGTGATCGTCTTAGTGAACATAATATGTGGTAAACTGTGCATCTCTTGCCTGTACACGTGTGTAATGCATGCTTTTTTTGTTGTTTTATCTGGTTTGAGCGTTTTCGTAACAATCGGGGAGAATTTCGAGGGAACAAAGATACAAGAAAAGCGGAAATAGGATAAGAAACCTATGTGCATTAGGAAACTAAGGTACGTTTTGGCCTCTTTATAAGACGGCACCAAGGAAACGTTCCTATACGACAGGGTAGTAGGTATATTCCTTCTTACTCTGTTAAAGGTTACGCTGTATAACACAGTGGTTGTCCTGGCATACCGACGTCAAAACTTGCAATGTGTATATATGTATGTACGTGAGGGAGGGATGGGGGTCACTGACACCCACCATTCACGTAAACTACGTAACTCGTACACGCATTGTTTCAGGTCAACGTAGGATGAATTAATTAAATATTTTAAAGAGGCATCACGGTAAAACTATATCTTTTATGCTTATTTAGAATTATTGCATATATGAATTAAACGTATTATCGTGTGGAAAATCAATGGGTGATTTATGCTGAAATATGTTCTCAAACACATTAATTAATTATTAGAAAAGGGGAATCACTATTTATTGATCAACGATTTGGACATGTTAATTTTATGCGTCACATATGATAACGCATGCGCATTACAAGCTACATCGGTAAACAAAAAAATGGCTGCCAGCGTGACCTACATGTAACTACCAAGCGAAAGGTTGCCGAATGCATGTAATGGTCAAAACATAACGCAAGGATTAATTTACGGAAGCATAATGGGGGATGGGAAGTATTCAAGGGAGAAACTAACTGTCCCACTGTTTGCATGTTACAGTTTTCTTCTGTCTACCAGCGCGGCCGCGAGTACAAACAACTTTTATGTGGTTTTGGGGCCTCCCAGGGGATAACTCTTTCATTCCTCTGTTACATGAAATGCGTATGTAAAACTTAAAGCTTGTTTTGTAATGATCCCTGTATACAATACCAGATAAAACGAAACGAGGAGGGGGGGGGGGTCTTTTGTTTACGTTGTAAAAAGCCGATCTAGGTGCGACTAAGGTGAGAGTGTATATGGCTTCAATTTGGACAAACTGATTATATTTATGTCATCATGCGCGGAAAAATTGCTTTTTATACCTAATCTATAACAAACGGAAGGTACAAATATTATCGGGTTGGGATCCCGGTATTGAATTTGATACGAATCAAAATATATGCATAACCGAAGTCATTTATTAAAATGAAAATCCATACACATGTATGTCCCATGCCTGGAGTTGTGTTGAAAATGTCAACGAACCATTTAAAATGAATTTACAAAAAGAAAAAAAAAGTAAAATGAAAACGGAGCTATCATACTATATTGAAATGGATTAAGTATTGGACTATCATATAAGTATCTCGACAAGTTCCAAATTTGATATACATGAATTCTACATGTTTAGTTTGTGGTGCGTCATATGAGTGTACGGACTTCTGTGATTTATAATTGTAAGTGTTAACATATGCTGACGCTGAAAGTTGGATAGATTTTAGAAGAATATATAAATAGTCTGAAAACAAAATCTTCAAGACATTGAGTGGTAAAAAAAATTGGCATCATTTCATTTTTGTACTTTTCAATGCATGCACACCTTTTATAAAACCATTCTAAATGAGGATTCGTGAATCTAACTTTTTACAGAAATTATAAGGTTTGCCCTATGGTTGTCATCGTCGGAAACCCATATGACACTGCATTTAGACGTAAGAGTGCAGTGTCATATGGGTTTCTGACGATGCATGGTTGTATATTTCCCGTACCCATTTGTACCGGTCTCAGTCATGTACTGGTGTCGATAAATGATGCAGAGCTGCCGACATGTATTTCTCCATATAAATATCGTGTGTAATTATCGTCTGATTATTAATTTGAATGTGATTCAATAAATGTATACACAGACTTTGTCTCCGTTTCATCATCGGACGTATATATATTACGCGTCCCCTCTTGGGCCCCTTCGTCAAATTGGCCGAGAACGCTGTCACTTGACGCGTGATCATCGGTATTTTTATCGGGCTTTCCCGAGGAATGCAATTTTGCAAGTAGCTACATTTGTAATAAAGACATTTTGAGTGGACTTTGAATATTGGAATTACAGGAAAATGTAAATGGAAGTGCAGACAGCATATACATTCAAGAACTTCACTGTAGGTTTTCCCGGGATGCCCCTTTAAACAGGATGTTTAAGCCTTTTGTGGTAATGGTAAAATCTTACCAGACTGTAATCAGAAGTCCATGTAAGTCTTATTTATATTTTGAGCAGAATATTTAAGGCTTTTGTGGTAATGGTAAAAGATTACCAGACTGTCATCAGAAGTCCATGATGTATCCACTTAACACCCAACACTTCTGTGGCGTGTCTCGCCTCTCACTGACAGGAAGTCATTTGTATGTGAGCTGTTGTGGTAGATTGTCCTCTTCACCACATTAGAAACTGACACATAATCCCACCGAAAATGATCGCACATTATGATATGATTGTATAATCGGACAACATCACTTTTGCACTGTAGACACTCTCTTACATCACACTATTAGAGTGAAGAAATTATTGTGTTATAACTATTTTTAATGTTAGATAACAAACCTTATTTACCTGTATTGCGCAACCTTTCAACGAATGGGAAGAATATGATTCTTCAGAACACTTGAGCTTAATTTTCAAATGGGTGAAATATCAATTTTTTTGTTGTCGACCATTTGTAGCGGACAGTAGAAGTGTTATCCAAGAAAATTATTCTACAGTTACTAAAACCTTATTATCGTATCGCCTGAATTTATATCACAATAAATATAGAACTGTGTAATCATGGGGATCCCTTATCACTCCAATCTATAAATATCACTCTAACGTCCTGGAAATCCCTGGTGGCTATATATAGTTTGGGGATTTACATTTCGCTTTTATAAATCAATATTGCACAATACATGTAGCACTTCTTCAGAGTCTCTCATCCTTAACACTCGTCCACTCTTCTCCGAGAAATACATGTTATGACGACTGCTGAGCTAAAGGTAAGTCTTGCCTGAATGAATAATGGATGCTGTTGAAGTGATCGTCTTAGTGAACATAATATGTGGTAAACTGTGCATCTCTTGCCTGTACACGTGTGTAATGCATGCTTTTTTTGTTGTTTTATCTGGTTTGAGCGTTTTCGTAACAATCGGGGAGAATTTCGAGGGAACAAAGATACAAGAAAAGCGGAAATAGGATAAGAAACCTATGTGCATTAGGAAACTAAGGTACGTTTTGGCCTCTTTATAAGACGGCACCAAGGAAACGTTCCTATACGACAGGGTAGTAGGTATATTCCTTCTTACTCTGTTAAAGGTTACGCTGTATAACACAGTGGTTGTCCTGGCATACCGACGTCAAAACTTGCAATGTGTATATATGTATGTACGTGAGGGAGGGATGGGGGTCACTGACACCCACCATTCACGTAAACTACGTAACTCGTACACGCATTGTTTCAGGTCAACGTAGGATGAATTAATTAAATATTTTAAAGAGGCATCACGGTAAAACTATATCTTTTATGCTTATTTAGAATTATTGCATATATGAATTAAACGTATTATCGTGTGGAAAATCAATGGGTGATTTATGCTGAAATATGTTCTCAAACACATTAATTAATTATTAGAAAAGGGGAATCACTATTTATTGATCAACGATTTGGACATGTTAATTTTATGCGTCACATATGATAACGCATGCGCATTACAAGCTACATCGGTAAACAAAAAAATGGCTGCCAGCGTGACCTACATGTAACTACCAAGCGAAAGGTTGCCGAATGCATGTAATGGTCAAAACATAACGCAGGGATTAATTTACGGAAGCATAATGGGGGATGGGAAGTATTCAAGGGAGAAACTAACTGTCCCACTGTTTGCATGTTACAGTTTTCTTCTGTCTAACAGCGCGGCCGCGAGTACAAACAACTTTTATGTGGTTTTGGGGCCTCCCAGGGGATAACTCTTTCATTCCTCTGTTACATGAAATGCGTATGTAAAACTTAAAGCTTGTTTTGTAATGATCCCTGTATACAATACCAGATAAAACGAAACGAGGAGGGGGGGGGGGTCTTTTGTTTACGTTGTAAAAAGCCGATCTAGGTGCGACTAAGGTGAGAGTGTATATGGCTTCAATTTGGACAAACTGATTATATTTATGTCATCATGCGCGGAAAAATTGCTTTTTATACCTAATCTATAACAAACGGAAGGTACAAATATTATCGGGTTGGGATCCCGGTATTGAATTTGATACGAATCAAAATATATGCATAACCGAAGTCATTTATTAAAATGAAAATCCATACACATGTATGTCCCATGCCTGGAGTTGTGTTGAAAATGTCAACGAACCATTTAAAATGAATTTACAAAAAGAAAAAAAAAGTAAAATGAAAACGGAGCTATCATACTATATTGAAATGGATTAAGTATTGGACAATCATATAAGTATCTCGACAAGTTCCAAATTTGATATACATGAATTCTACATGTTTAGTTTGTTGTGCGTCATACATTGTATGAGTGTACGGACTTCTGTGATTTATAATTGTAAGTGTTAACATATGCTGACGCTGAAAGTTGGATAGATTTTAGAAGAATATATAAATAGTCTGAAAACAAAATCTTCAAGACATTGAGTGGTAAAAAAAATTGGCATCATTTCATTTTTGTACTTTTCAATGCATGCACACCTTTTATAAAACCATTCTAAATGAGGATTCGTGAATCTAACTTTTTACAGAAATTATAAGGTTTGCCCTATGGTTGTCATCGTCGGAAACCCATATGACAATGCATTTAGACGTAAGAGTGCAGTGTCATATGGGTTTCTGACGATGCATGGTTGTATATTTCCCGTACCCATTTGTACCGGTCTCAGTCATGTACTGGTGTCGATAAATGATGCAGAGCTGCCGACATGTATTTCTCCATATAAATATCGTGTGTAATTATCGTCTGATTATTAATTTGAATGTGATTCAATAAATGTATACACAGACTTTGTCTCCGTTTCATCATCGGACGTATATACATTACGCGTCCCCTCTTGGGCCCCTTCGTCAAAATGGCCGAGAACGCTGTCACTTGACGCGTGATCATCGGTATTTTTATCGGGCTTTCCCGAGGAATGCAATTTTGCAAGTAGCTACATTTGTAATAAAGACATTTTGAGTGGACTTTGAATATTGGAATTACAGGAAAATGTTAATGGAAGTGCAGACAGCATATACATTCAAGAACTTCACTGTAGGTTTTCCCGGGATGCCCCTTTAAACAGAATGTGTAAGCCTTTTGTGGTAATAGTAAAACTTACCAGACTGTAATCAGAGGTCCATGATGTATCCTCTTAACACCCCACACTTCAGTGACGTGTCTGGCCTCTAACGAAGAGGAAGTCATTTATATGTTGTGGCAGGTTATCTACTTCACCACATTAGAAACTGACACATAATCCCACCGAAAATGATCGCAAATTATGATATGATTGTATGATCGGACAACATCACTTTTGCACTGTTGACACTCTCTTACATCACACTATTGGAGTGAAGAAATTGTTGTGTTATTTTTAATGTTAGATAACAAACCTTATCTACATGTATTGCCCAACCTTTCAACGAACGGGAAGAATATGATTCTTCAGAACACTTGCTAGAGAGACAGACCTTTTCATATACAAGATAAAACGTAACGGGGAGGGGGGTCTTTTGTTTACGTTGACAAAGTCTCACATGTACATCACACAATTGGAGTGAAGAAGTTGTATTATAAATACGTTAATGTTAGATAACAAACTTTCCATGATTGGGAAGAATATTATTCTTCAGAACACTTGAGCTAAATTTTCAAATGGGTGAAATATCCATTTTTTTGTTGTCGACCATTTGTAGCGGACAGTAGAAGTGTTTATCCAAGAAAATTATTCTACAGTAACTAAACCCTTATCGTCGTATCGCATGTATTTTTATCACAATAAATATAGAACTGTGTAATCATGGGGATCCTTTATCACTCCAATCTATAAATATCACTCTAACGTCCTGGAAATCTCTGGTGGCTATATATATTTTGGGGATTTACATTTCGCTTTTATAAATCAATATTGCACAATATTAACACTCGTCCACTCTTCTCCGAGAAACACATGTTGTGACGAGTGCCGAGATAAAGGTAAGTCTTGCCTGAATGAATAATGGATGCTGTCGTCTGATCGTCTTAGTGAACATAATATGTGGTAAACTGTGCATCTCTTGCCTGTACACGTGTGTAATGCATGCTTTATTGTAATTGTATCTGGATTGAGCGTTTTCGTAACAATCGGGGAGAATTTCGAGGGAACAAAGATACAAGGTAAAAGGAAATAGGATAAGAAACCAATGTGCAGTAGGAAACTAAGGTACGTTTTGGCCTCTTTATAAGAAGGCACCAAGGAAACGTTTCTATACGACAGGGTAGTAGGTATATTCCTTCTTACTCTGTTAAAGGTTACGCTGTATGACACAGTGGTTGTCCTGGCATACCGACGTCAAAACTTGCAATGTGTATATATGTGTGTACGTGAGGGAGGGATGGGGGTCACTGACACCCACCATTGCAACTCGTACACGCATTGCTTCAGGTCAACGTAGGATGAATTGGTATGTAAATTGTAGACAATGTTTTATGGCGTGAGTGGTATAGATTAACAGACCTCTTAATGAATCATTGATCAATGCTAAGTCTTATTAATATTTTAAACAGACTGTTTAAGCCTTTGTGGTAATAGTAAAATATTACCAGACTGTAATCAGAAGTCAATGTAAGACTTATTATTATTTTAAACAGAATATTTAAGACTTTTGTGGTAATGGTAAATACTTATCCAGATTGTAATCAGAAGTCCATGGTTTATCGACATATCGCCCCACACTACTGTGCCTGGCCTCTCACTGACAGGAAGTCATTTGTATGTGAGCTGCTGTGTCAGGTTGTCTAATTCACCACATTAGAAACTGACACATAATCCTACCGAAAATGATCGCACATTATGATCTGCGCCCAGGGAGTCAAAAGGTATCAGCGACAATTCGTGCTATGCTGTGGAGGTTTTGATTGACAGAAAACGAAGTGCGTGCACCAGCCGAGTATATTGTCCGGTAACCTAACTGTTATTGTCGCAGCGTGAGCCTCAATCCCAAGCGTAATCTTACCAATAAACACATATTTTGTGTATCAAAAGCGTGAATATATATAATACCTGACTGATTTTTTGCAGCAATGCCGCGTTATCAGTAACTCGAAACCACCTAGGCCAAGTTTCTGTTTTAATAGGCATATCTCTGCTGACCCTTTTGCTGTAGCGTAAGTGGGGGTAAGCATATGACATATATAATGGCAATGAACACTTTCGAAAGTTGCTAATTACAACATTATTGATTTGTAAACAATCGGTGGTCATTTGTGCCATTATTTTCCATATTGATTTAAAATGAATTATTGTATTCAGTCCACTGTAATATTTGCATTCCATTTTGAAAATTTCAAAATGAAATCGTTACTGAATAAAAACATTTCAAAACCAGCAGTTTTACATTTCACGTTGTCTGGTGGTATAAGTTAATGATACACGCAGTACTATTTTAAGAATACACAAGTTACAGTACATATATGTTACTCTGTTGCTATAATTGATAAAAATATTAAGGTATATTTACAATGTACTTTGAATCTTAAAGCTTTTAGCACGCCCAGGATTGCTTTCCTTTTTAAAAGGAGAGCAACTTGTTTTGTATGATCGGGCAACATCACTTTTGCACTATTGTGTTCGCGTTGTTATTGCGAATTACATCGTGCATACGATCCAACAACTGTATATCGCAACGTAACATACTGAAAACACATTTACTCTTTTACGGTACAACAATACATAGGCGGCGCAAGGTGCTTTGTTAATTCATTTTACTGCAATAACGAAATGATTCAAGAGTTATCTACTCTATATGTTACTTCTCTTGTACATGTATACAATTCATTTGATCATTTTTTCAACGTTGAGAAGAAATGTATCTACTCGTAAATACGATACGTAAATGTGCTTACCCAAGTTCAAATTTCCATTAAATCGTGGCACTATGCAAAATTCATGGCATTTCGATGATACTTTAAATGGATACTGAATGGGAAAGACTTGTTACATGTTTTGATTTATAATTAAGCATCTAAAGCTGGTATCTGGGGAATTTATATAAAAAGAACTGATATTATTCAATTAATACAACCATAACCTGAGTTTTGTAATGTGTATTTTAATATACTGAAGTGGCACATTCACAAAAAACACGATGAGGTATTCATACAACGAAATACAAAACAAAAATAAATAAGAACCAGCTATGAAATTGTGACAAAGCGGAAAGTTATGCGTATTAACTATAAGGCCTATATACAGCTTTAGTTAGGTTTATGTCAAGGGAAAGGGGTTCAAAATTAGAGAAAGAAAGCCTGTCGTGAATTTTTAATGATGATAAATACACATGAAACAAAGACACGAAATATCGTATTGCCATAAGTTGTTTATCCGTTAGGGCTGACCTAATAATAAGTAATCGTCTTGGGGATTTCTGATCAAATAGTATTTAATCGTCTTGAGGATTTCTGATCAAATAGTATTTAATCGTCTTGAGGATTTCTGATCAAATAGTATTTAATCGTCTTGAGGATTTCTGATCAAATAACAGTTAATCGTCTTGGGAATTTCTGATCTTATAATAGTAAATCGTCTTTGGCATTTCTGATCTAATAATAGTTAATAATCTTGGGGATTTCTGATCTAATAAAAGTTAATCGTCTTGGTGATTTATGATCTAAAAACATCAGAAAATACCGAAGCGTAAACAAAACCATTTTCCGAACTCAAAATCGATTAAACTAGGGGGAAAATATAAACAAATAAAAGATTAACATGGATACCCTTATAAAAGTACAAATTTAGATAATAAGACCAGATGTTCCGAGGAGTAAGCGTCTTCTGCTTTACCAATGACACCTCCATGTAAATCAAACTAAAGAGCATACTCAAAACCGTTCATCTTTATACACAACGATACAAAATATTTCTCAATGAGATAAAGACGGCGACCATAAAACTGGATCATAGTTCTCGTCAATCTGCATTTCTTGAATCTCAGTTTAGTAAGTTTGTTTAATAAATTATCTTTCTTATTTTTTGTGTGTGTCAGTGCGATATGTTGAAGTATCTGTATAAAAATCAGTTTACACACCAGTAAACAACAAAAAAGACAAATGATTACTTATATTTACATTTTGACACTTTAACATTTATTTACGCAACTGATAAAAGTAACAATCTTCATTTATTGGACGTTATACGCACTGACGGGACAGCCGACCACTGATGGAATACTAAAACAGCTGATTCATATTTGATGGGAAAGGTTGTCAACTTAAGAAGTAAACAGAATATAGTCCACAATAACATTGTTTGTTACCGTTAGAAGTTGAAGCTATTTTATTTTTCATTATGATATTGCTTCATTTGCTCAATAAAGTTTTTAAAAAAGTTCATCAAATGTTTAAATTAATGCGCATTCACACTAATAGCGCAAATGTCAGTGGTCAGGCTTGTATTCCTACGCGCTGGATTAACGTTTACCGAATTGTAAACGTAAAAATAGTTGGTACACATGTAGTTCCATATGGGGAATACACACCAGACATGTACATATTTGCCAGAAGCTTGTGTAAAGATCTAATAACAGTTTGATCAACGTGGGATTTCTAGTGTTTAATAACAGTTTATTGCTTTGCCATTCCTGATATAATAACAATTGATCATCTTGGGTCATTCTGATCTAAAAATGATTTATCATATTTGGAAATTCCTGACCTTATCTAATAATACGTAATCATCTTGGGAATTTCCGATTTCTCCTTTCAAACCTTCGTATCAATACATTTTTGTAATCTTTATAATTGAGATCCTGAAAGCTAAATATAGAATACAAACGCTTGCTCAAACAAGCATAAATTCAGGGAGGAAATCCCACGGAGAAACTGTCATAACTGGGCAGGATTGGTCGATATTGCAAATACGCAAATTTCCCTGTTAAGATTTTATGTTTGAGGAATTCTATTATAAATTAATTTATGCAATGCAAATGTAAATCTCTTTATGTTTTCAAGCTGACTTACTACACACATACACACATACACACACACACACACACACACAGTGCCGCACCTTTTGAATGTATTAATATATGCATGAACACTGTGCTGAACAAGAAATTACCCTGCACCATAGAGCTATATCGCCCTTCTACGACTCGTCAGTGAAGATAGGGGTCAAAAGGTGGAAAATTACATTTTTCTTAACTAATGTAGAGGCAGAGGTGTCAGGTGCGTAAAACCCCTTTAATTTATGAATTTAGGAAAAAATGAGTACTTAAAAATTACAAATCGTGTACTTTGAAAGTGTTATGTTATGAACCATGCCACAACTCAAATTATAAAACCGTGACTATCAAGCCTTCAGCAAACCTCGGGGATTTAAAAATCAACCAGCAGAATCTACCAGATTTATCTAGAAAGATAATGTAATCCTGTTTGATTTCTTGGAAGACAAAACGAAAGTAAAATAACAGGTCATTTTGTTGCTGTATGTTCCATGTGTTGTAACCTCACAGCCAGTGCTTTGATTGGGGGTCCTTGTTTTTTGTGCAAACAGCCTAAATATCAGTGTAGTATGAATCGTAATGCGAATTATGCAAAAACAAAAAACAAAAGTATAAGCTGGGTGCATTAATCGTTTAAGCAACGCATTCAGGTTATCGTGATGGATACGTTTGACATTGTATTCATCAAACAGATGTCTAAACGAAAGGGATTGTTAATGTCCATGTCTTCTACTATTGGTATAAAACATTTAAATATCAAGATGTACAATCATATTATGTTTTACATAAAGATCATCGTCGGATACCCACGGTTGATCTCGCTTCGCTAACTCACTCATCACCTGTGGGCAAACTCGCCGAGAAATCCTCGTAAAATATGGAAATTCGTATATTAGAACGGACCAATCAGAAAAATCCTATATGTAATTCGGAATCCTTCCAGTTTGAAGACCCTTTTCGTGGTACACCATACACAACAATGGCTGCGCCCATGAGAAAGCGTGTAAACGGCGAGTAGAAGACGTGTTCACAACGATGGCGGCGTCAATTAAGTCTTGTGAATTTTGTTTAAAAATCATACGAGACAAGTCTTACAGGTCGTTGACTTCAAAAACAAGTCAAGAGCAATATCATCTAAGTTATGCTTCCGTATAGATTATATAACGCTAATTCTGATTGGTTTAAAATCCCATCGCGAAACTGCACTGGAACCAATCAAATGTTTCGTACATATTAATTACCTACGAGGATTTCTCAGCGAGTTTGCCCACGGGTGATGAGTGAGTTAGCGAAGCGAGATCAACCGTGGGTATCCGACGATGCATAAAGATATACAATAAGCCTAACTTAGCGTAGTGATTCATTATCCGTGTCACCTGCTTTCATATAATATAAACTTGAGTATATTGGATTGTGTTGGATTGAAGTGAATAACTTGTGTAAACAAGCCCACGGAAAATTCTAGAAATTGCCGTTCATTTGGTGGATGTTTGCTGGAGCCTCCATGGCCACATTTGATCTCATCTTCGTAGTGGCACGGTACATAATATACACATTTTCGTAGTACACGATTTGAAATTATACAAAACTAGTTTAAAGTTACTTCCAAATTCATACATTACAGGGGTTTTACACATCTGACCTTTCTGCTTCTACATTAGTTTAGACATTTTCGATTCTTATCTTTTGGCCCCTAGCATCACTGACGAGTCCAAGAAGGACGAAACAGCTGTATAAATAAATTTGAAAAATAAATAAATATACAATATTTGATATAGCGCCCTATCTAGCTTACACAAGCCACTCTAAAGCGCTTTACATTACATAGATATACAATTCTTATACAATCAATACAATTAAGACATGCAGTTCTATCATATACAAATGCTATCATATACAATTCGCAGGAGTTTGCAGAAGCTGCCTTATCAGGCGCTAACTACTTGCCCTATTCCACCTGGCTAATATCTCCATATGTGTGTGTATGTATGCGTGTGTGCTGGAGATGAATTGTGTTCTCTTTGTAGTGGGACCGTGTTTCCAACGGCATCTTTTATAGTGCCACCTCACCTGAATGCTACATTACAGATACTGCAACACCCATCCCAGACCATTTTACACTCCACCTGGGTTGTTGGAGTTGTGTGGGCAGGAGAAAAACACTTTCGCCTGCATGGATGGCCGGTGTGTTAAACACTCGACCAATCCGCCCATAAATGTATGATGTAGTTTAATTCATTTTTTCGGCGTAGTGTATCTATTACTAAATTTAAAAGGTGTAGCATGTGTGTGCTACGTCATCTTTCTTCCGTGGAGATTTACTGTCAACAAAAGTTGCAGAATATGAGGAGCGACACTTATTTAGATTGGGACCGAGTTGCTTGGGAGAGTCTGAGATTTATAATTTGTTTTAAGATAGGGAGTGAAATTTAAATGGTGTTTAATGATTTTAAAAATGCAGCAATTATAATATTGACAGTTTGAACGTGATATTTCGGGAGACATGTAAATTAAGATCTATCAGATATATTGCATGAGAGGACTGCATGATAAAGTAAGGTGTTATTGTGTCTGGAGTAGAGTAGAGTCTTGGTGCGAACGCTGGTGAGACAACTTGTCAGTTGTGTAGCATAAGTTGGTGTGTGCGTACATTATGTATGTATGTATGTATATAAACTGTAACTAGAACACTGTGTATTTACTTATAATTGTAAAGGACAAACTGGTGGCTCCGTCACAAAGTAAATTTCTGTTGACGATGGCCTAGCTAAAGGTAAATCTCGCTGGTACAGTACATTGACGCTGTGTGCAATGGTATGTAGTAAGGAGTGATCAAATGTTTCAGGTATAAGTTGTGTGCAGAATGGTTTAAATCTCCATGTAAAACGGGGTATATTTCACCAACAGGGATTCTAAATTGGAAATTGTATACACATTGTGATATTTACACGTTTATATGCCGTATTATAAAAGCCGTCTAAAGACGCATTGCTCATTAACATATCAGCTGGTAATAGGTATCTGTGAACCTTTCATTGATTAGGACTTTGACCTCCGACCCTTCCCTGCCTACGTTTTACATAACTTCTTTTGTTCGTTTCAAAATATTTTATTTAATCAATATATTTCTTTTGTTCCTATTTTGCCTTTAGTTTAATCGATTTTGAGTTCGGATTATGGTTTTGTTGACGCTTTGGTATTCTCTGAATTTTTTTCTTGTCATGTAAGGGATTCCCGTATTCTATTTATAGCCACATTTCGCTCATATTCTAAAACACTAAAATCATGACAATAGCCTGCTAACATCATTTGAGATTTACAGCTTCTGTTAAGTTCGTCAAACTAAACATAATGTTTACAAAAAAACCTTGTTAAGGTATCATGTGGATTGTCTTGTGATCGACTCTTTTATTTCATGTATACGGCGATTCACATTCAAATCACTGACATGAAAAGGGGTAACTAGTTAGAGTGACCAAGTTGGCATATCGAACTCTAAATGAATGCCGTTAAATTTATCGTCAGTTATGTCTCCGAATTTCTTTTCTACAAGTAAAGTATATGTGACAGACATTATTATTTTGTTGGTTTTTTTGTTGGCTCAACGTCCTTGTCACGGTTATATAATGTCTTGCTCTGTTAATGAGGCATGTTGTCTAATCATTTATGTGCCTGCAATGTATTGTTTTAACGCTCCATACAATGAAAACGGCAAAGCTAACCAAAATTGTCTGGTCATGATTAATTTACTAGTTATTCATAAGTCATTCAGCTGACACGCCTGGCCTTCCATAGGAGATTACCTCTTGTTATATGACAGCTGTTGTGATAGGTTGTTTACTTTAAGCATCTTGACCAATAGGAGCGGGCATGTTTTATATACATTGTCTACACCGTTTTTGATACACATATTGCCTCATCACTTCACATACTGGTAGGGGTAGGGGGTTCGTAAAACATCACATACTCGAAGTTGTACTATAAGACGTGACCCTGCGTACATAGCATCAATATCACACATAGCCAACATTAAACTACGACCAACAAGGACAGATTTCTTCTAAGCTATACGATAAACGTGATGATTTCAATTTTCCGATCGTAACTTTCCATTTCTTGATAGTAACATCCCTGCTATTCAAACCTATGGTGTCTACATGTCGCAGTTGATTCGATATTCTAGGGCTTGCTCTAAATATCGTGATGTTCGTGATCGATGTCGACTGCTGACAAACAATTCAACAACACAGGGTTTGGAGACAGACATGTTGATCAGAACTATGGGCAAATTTTATGGTCGCCATCTTTGTCTCATTGAAAACTATTTTGTATCTTTGTGTGTGATATGAAGATGACCATGGTTTACCGACGATTATTTTTGGGGGATCCCTTGATCCTAAATAAGACCTATGGGAATTCACATTTCATTTATGTAAAAATAGCCTGGCTATACTGCCGAATCTTTGACTCTCATTTCTATCCGACGTGGCTACATTATGATGACAGCCTACTTGTAGGTAAGTCTGATGGACACACAATTTACACAAATATACAGATTTCGATGTAGAATTTGAGTAGATGTCATCTGTTCAAATTATCATCATACCCAAGCGTAGTATATTTATAAACTTAGATAGTATGTTACTGTTACTTGTCTGATTCCCGAGGACACCGGCAAGTGTTTGGTGATTCATAATCAAACCATTGACACGCGGGTGTTGTGGAGTGTCAATAACTCCAGAGGAGAATACTACTAAGAATGAAAGGTCGACTACGAAAGGGTTAAGCAAAACAAAACCTACAGACAAAAACAGAAATGTTCTATTATATGTTGAACTTGCCGTATTGTCGACAGTCTGAATACATTTAAGAAACAATATTCTTTTTAATTTAAAAGATACTTCTACCTACATATCAACTTACATTTTCTTTAACCCTTTTTATGTTACAGAACTTGAGAATGGCTGAACCTGACAGGGATTTGACTACATATGTGAGTCAGTGCAAATGTCAACAAGTTGATGTATATAAACTCAGACGCTACTATAACAGTGACGAAAGGTTGATCGGCACGTTTTGTACTACGTGTAACACAGAGAATCTTATAAAGGAATATGTAGTGAGCGACATTGACGATGGGAATACAATGGATGGTGGTGAAATGCAAGAAATGCTACCAAGGTCCCTTCCAAGCCTTACAGAAATCAGTGCATTCCAAGTGCGAAGTTCAAAAACAGAAGTTGACTTGAAGCATTTCGCGGACATACTTAAGCCAGGCGACCAAATAACTTGGCACAGACAGTACATTATCTGGCACCACGCCATTGTGTCAGAAATTATTGCTGAAACGAACGAGCTAATGTTGATTCACTCGAACACGGAGGACGGTCGCATCAAAATCATCCGTAGCCGTTACAGTGTGGATCCTAACAAAGTATGTGGACTGTACAACAAAATGTACCGTATTGACTACCCAGAAGAAATTACAAAAGCAAATGACCAAGAACTGGTGTTGGCGAGAGCTCGGTCCAGAATCGGTGATACGGGGTATTGGCCCTTCACTAACGACTGCGAGACGTTTGCAACTTATTGCAAAACGGGAGTTGAAAAATCGCACCAGTTTGCTTGGTTTAAAGCAAAATGTAAAGAGATCGTCGGACAAAACATCATTCTAACTGCAAAGTCAGTCACCAACGGTGCATGCAGAATTGTACAAACAACAGTTTCTGCCGGAAAACAAGCCCTACCAAGTGTAATGCAAGATACAACAATGGCGGCTGGGAAAATCGTTTCAGCAGAAGGAATCGAACATGCTATGAAAGGAAGCAATCTCGTGGGAGCTGGAATTGTGATAGTACTAGAAACAGGGTTTGTGATCTGGGATTTGCACAAGGCGTACAAAGAAAGAAAAAACGGAAATGCATCAAGAAATGACTTCGTCGAAACTGCAATCCAACGGTTGGTAGAGGGCTTGTTGTGTGCTGGGATGTCTATTCTATGCTCTGTTGGTCCGGAACTCATCGGGATCGCCATAGGATCACCACTGGGGCCCGTGGGTATCATTATCGGTGGAATCGTAGGAGGGATCGTAGGTGGAGTAGTGGGGAAAATGGTTGGCACTGCCCTCGGAAGTTTGCTCGGTAAAGCTATTTCCGCCACATTCAAAGTTGATGATAGAGCGGTGAGCAGTATCACCGACCTGAAGCGGGGTGATCACATAGTAGTATATAGCTGGGTACTACATCCGCGCTGTCACGCTATCGTCGTGGATCACAACGGGGTCGACAGAATCAACGTGATCCGTAACAGTTATAAGAGAGGTGTCGAGGAGAAAACCATACCGTTCTCAACACCACTGTTCAAGGTTGAGTACCAACAAGGAACCTGTAAAGACCCGGAGAAAGTCGTGGATATGGCTAAGTCGAAAATAGGGGAAAATCGGTATAGCCTGGCTTTCTACAACTGTAAAACTTTTGCGAGGCAGTGCAAGTCCAGCTTATATGTAGAACCAGAAGAAGAGCCCTGGCAACTGATAAACCATGATGACATACCCAACATACCTGAGGAGGAACTGCAGCAGCCTTGTTGCCCGGAAAACAGCAGTCTCCAATGAGTCAAATGAGTTGTAAACACAGAATGAACTCGAGTGTTGTACCGTCATTCGATTGCATAATGTATCATATATTTAGGCGTGTTGTACCGGCAAACACAGTATTTGTATTTATGTTAATATTCAAAGTTTATGTGATAATGACGTCTATTTCAATTTTTATTTGTTTTGTAGTATATAAATGTACATTGATGTTACTATTTAGTAGACGTTTAATAATAAATGTATTGTTCTAACTTAGACATATATCTCTGTATTCCTTCATATGCATTGTGAACATGCTGAACGTTGATCTGGTCGTAATAAAGATGGTTAACTGCTTATTAACTGCTTTCTCACAAACTTAATCTTAGGTCGTCTATCAACGGTTCACATACAAGGGGTGTTCCAAAAATAATGTCACTTGCATCGGTGCTCATATAGCTGAAGTGCTTTTGTTCATTTTAATTTGCTCTGCCCTTCAAAATACTCTCCGCCAGCCAGAACACACCTTTTTAGCCGGTCAATCCATTTCTGGAAGCATTTTTCATACTCTTCAATGGGTACACCCATCAGACACTGATAAACAGCAGATCCAAGGGCATTTCTCGAGTTGTATCTCCTTCCAGATAAATGATATTTAAGTTTTTGAAAGAGAAAATAGCCGCAGGGGCCAAGTCTGGCGAATACGGAGAGTGCGGAAGGACGGTAACCTTCTCTGACTCCAAAAAGTGAGTCACAATACGTGCCTTGTGAGCGGGTGCATTATCATGCAAAAGTCGGACATACTTAAGTCCTGTTTTGGGGCGGCTATTTTTGTAGTAGTTCTTCAACTTTCTCAGAACAACGTTTTTATAGAACTTGCCTGTGACCGTTCTGCCTTTTGGCACCGAGATTTCAATAGCTGGACCCCTATTAGTGAAAAAAATAGTATACAAAACTTTCTTCCGTTTTCTACCGTTCGTATTCGTTTGGCAATACTTGGGCGTCTGGCATTTTTAGTGGCTCATATTCGGTTGGCAACCTTCCGCTTTGGTTCAAAATAATACACCCAGGTCTCATCACCAGTGACCACTTTATCAAAAGCCTTTTTACGATATTATGGGTACATTTAGAGAAGGTTTTTTTTGCCATTGTTACATGCGTCTTCTTTTGCTCATCCGTTAACAAATGGGGTATCCATCTTGCATTTATCTTTCTAACTTTTAGGTGTTTCTTCAAAATTGCATGAACTCTTGCTAACGACAAGTTTGTCATTCGAGCCAATTGTCCTACGGTGAATCGAGCATCAGTTTGGAGGATATTTCGGATTTTTTCTATGTTACCTTTGGTCGTAGTTGTTGCAGGACGACCTGGGTGAGCAGCATCTTTCAGTTGCTGCTGCCCAGTACTAAATTTACCTACCCACCTACAAACAGTGCTGTGAGACATTTGGCCCTCCCCATAAATGTCACACACCTCGCGGTGAATATCTACAGCCTTTATGCCGAGTAATGACCTACCTTTTATATAGGCCCTAATTTCAAGAACATTTTCACCTCGTTTTCCTGTCATTTTGTATCTAGTCTTAACGAATAGGCTATGAAACGATGTACACTGTACCGAGGCCAGTGAACGTGTGGACGAGATATTTACCTGTGTCACGAGCCAGTGATCACTCAATCGACACGAGGTGGTTTTGTGCATAAATTGCACGATTTCCGCGAAATAAAGCACAGATTACATTATTTATTGAACACCCCTCGTATTGTAACCCTTGGTTATAGGGCATTTATAACCAGCTACTATACTTCCTAATATCTGAGGGGCAGTGTCGGTACTACCATTTCGGCACTCGTAGCTATCATTCAACAATTCTAGCACTGCTAAATGGCATGCCCATTTACAGTTTAGAAGACGCAAACTAGGTAGATACAATACAATACCGCGACAGTTCTCGAAACACAATACCTCTGCCGCGATTCCGGCGTCTTACCACTATGTTACTTTGCATCAATAGAAAAGAGACATCTAGATCTGGACTAAAGTTTGCATTTAAAATAAGTATAAAAACACTAGCAATAACAAGATCACACAGTGTACAAGTAACAGCGTGATACTGAACTAGTTTCTAAGATCGAATTCGAACGTGTTGAATAGAATGGTTCAATGTTTTTTGTGACAATGATCCATATACAAAGATGGACAACTCTTCCAAATTATTCAGTGGTGCGTGTGCGAACACGCGTATAAACTGAACATAAAAGCATATGTGTATGAAATGTACACAACTTATTCATGATAGTACACTTATTTAGGTGATTACAAGAGTTATCAATTGCAAACGTTTACCATTACTCTATCACCACATTACACTATATTAAAAAATATCTGAAAAATGCCACATTCTAAAATCATACTTATTAAACATTTTTTCTTGAACTATTCTATGGGTTATAAAATTCCCAATTTTATCTAAAAGCAATTTAATCTCTAATCAAGAGGGTATACATATTGTAAGTTCCAAGAATAAAAAAAACAATGACAATTTTATCGAATTGTTTACAGTGACCACCTTTATACATGTAATTATGTTGTGATATTGTGTTTGACAGCATTTAGAATCCCCATTTATGTATCATCAGTAGTCATGGTAACGTCATTGTTCCCATGGTTCTGGTTTATTCTGTGTCCTAGAAGTGTGATGTTCATACACAATTCTGGACTTCTTGGAGTTTGTTAGAGACACCGATCTAAACATGTAGCATTTGGACAATGAACAGTATACATATAAGATGAGTATGACACAACAGAGATTCATTTTAGCAAACATTTCGACTGTTACATATGTAGTACTATTATGATAGTGACACAGTTTATGTATCCATGGTTACATAGTTTGACATGGCCGTACATAAAAATATACATGTATACATATTTTAATTGTATATGAAAGACAATTAATACATATAAGAATATGAATTAAATCAAAATACAAATTAGATTTGAGATTTAAAGCGACTCTTCTAAATATCTATATTTATAAGCCAGACGCTACAAGCATTCAAACTTTTCTTTCAATAGAGCAGAGTATTTATGCTAAAATGAAAATTTAAAAAGTAATGTATTTATTTTTAGGTTTTACGTACCCATGTAAAATATTTATTTACTTTTAGGTTTTACTTTCCCGTGAAAAATATGTAATTATTTATTTTTCGGTTTTACGTCCTCTTGCAAAATATTTATTTATTAATTGATATGTTTTACGTTCTTCTGTTAAATATTTTTTTATTTAGTTTAAGGTTTTACGTTCCCGTGTAAAATTTTTATTTATTTATTTCTAGATTCTGCATAGCCGTGTAGAATATTTATTTTGAGATTTTACGCGCCCGTGAAGAAAATGTATTCACTTATTTTAAAGTTTTTCTTAATAGTGTCAAATATTTTTTTTTAATTTCTTTTGAGGTTCTTCGTACCAATGTTCAATATCTAAGCCAACACAACTATACATGAAAGCTTATTAATATTCAATCGGTATTCATTTTAACTTTTTAAGACGCAATATAAGGGCAAAAATATCGCATAAACTCTAGCTGCCTTTTTAAGAGATTCATTAATTCAAGACCTATTACTAACCTCAATAGTGACTACAAAACAATGCATAATTTAGGAAAAGTCTACATTGAATTGCTTTGACAGGTATAACATTAAAAACAAACTTATATGGGCATATCCTTCTCTGACCACAAATCTTTTTCGAAATTTCATTATTTACACTTCAAATAGTTAGTTCAAGCATTGGAAAAATAAAACTTGTTGGAAATGACTGACTTGTATTTTCTTAATTGGTAACCCTTACATAGGTAAACATAGTACACGAAACATTTTGAGGATCCCCGTGAAAAATTATGTAAGGCAGAACTATTGTCTATAAAAATAAAATATTTACTGTTAATGTCATCATTGGAAGATTCTGAAATACATGCAATTAAGCAGAACTCCCACCATCACTTAGGTGTATTTGACATATGTCAAAAACACGCTTTACAAGGTAACGAAATTTCATTTTGTCAACAGGATACTGGCCTCGGCATGTGAAAAGCTGACAAGCATATTCGAGGAAGACGTCAAATCGACGAATATCTAGTACCACTGAGTACAAGTGTACTAGACCTAGAGGGGACAATGTCAGATGAAAATTTAATGAGTTAGAATAATAAACAGAAATGATATTTATGATCATGGACTTAAAATACCAAAGAAAACCTAAGCGTCAACAACACCATATTCCAAACTCAAAATTGATAAAGTAGGGGAATAGTAAAAAGAGAGTACAATGTAATCCATGCACTTGAACTAGGGTGTTTGTTTGATCTTGCAACCTGAGTTTAAAGCTCAAAATAAGTTTTTACGAAGTGCATATCAAAATTGTTCTAAAACGCATGTTAGGTTTACATATTGCTTTAATATCATTGCATATTCCAATTATAAATCTTTCATAATATATATAAATGATAAAGTAACACAAACACATGCTGCATGTTTTAAATTTACAAATAGATACAGTCACCGAAAAACCTACTTAAACTTCACCATACAGCTGTTTCGACGTGCAGGAAAAGAACATAAGTCGTAAGCTTTTTCCAGAAAACCTGGTTTTATTCATTTGTAGTTTATTCAAACGTCCACGTTTGAATAACACAGGGACATAAGTCGTCCCTGTGTTTCTTATATCTCGTCTCTAGATCGATTTTGAGTTCGGATTATGGTTTTGTTAACGCTTCAGAAATCTCTTATTTTCAAACGAACCTTATGTAGGCATCGAACAACACTCAAAATTCAACAATTACACGTAGTAATGATAAGGACATTTTAAAATTATGTTATGCACAGAAAGTAAACGAAAATTGACTTCACCGAGCGATACATCACTAAAAATTGCATATCACAACAGAGAAAACAATAATCACTTAATTAATAACATGTAATGAGAAAATAATAAACTAAGCAACAGTTCCTCTGGGGCGCCTGAAAATAGATATAGTTGTTTCGCCTAGCTTGCTGCCCTTTGCTTTTGATTGTTTTCGTTCGGAAGTAGCCCTCCAGTTGGGAAACCGGAAACACGTTTCACAGTTACGTTACGTCACCCTCGGCCTTCATAGGCTATTTACGGAAGATGCAATATGTTGCACTGCATCATACAGCTGTTTCGTTCTTCTTGGACTCGGCGGGATGCTTGGGCCCTAAAGATTGGAATCAAAATGTTCAAAACTACTGTAAGAGCAGAATGGAAAGGTATATAAAACTAATTAAAAAATGACTTCAGAAAAAAAGTTACTACGATATAATTCAGATACTACGAAAATGTGTTATTATTGAACCCTGCCATGACCACTACTCGAATAAGATAAATGTGGTCATCAAGCAAAATCGGGGACAAACAAACCATCCAGCAGTTTCTACCGCCTTGTATCTTGAAAGAAGTCCCTAACACACACTCACGCATGCTGCATCTTTTTTTTATAATAGATACAATATACTATTGAATAATTGGTGTTTAGATAAATTAGAGAATACCAGCTAGAGCGTCAACAAAACTTTAATCCGAACTCAAAGTCGATTAAACTATTGGCAAAATAGGAACAAAGGAAATATTTACACGGATACCCTTTTAAAGGTACAAGAGAATGCGACCAGGGGTAAGAGTAAGAGTTTTCTGATTCGAAATTTTAATATCTAGCATATTGAGAGTTTACAATAGATAAATAGACACAACAGATATTCATTAAGAAAATCTGTCCATTGTCGGTAGTATAATGATAATAAAACACTTTATTTATCCACAGTTACATATTTGGCATTGACCCTATATCAACATATACATGTATACAAATAACACCGATAATAATATAAATACGATACATAAAAGACCTATACGCAGATTAGAATATGAATTAATCTTATATGCAATACATATCTGACGTAAATTTTATTTAGACATGGTACATTTGAAAGAACTCTTGTGAGTATTAATATGATCAGACACGCTACAATCATCCTGAAATTTCATTTTGCATGCAATAAAGCAAACCATGTGAACAGAAATGAACCATTTAGGTTTTTGATTGGTTTTACATCCCCTGTGTAAAATTATTTAAGCGACAACTTGTCTCCAAGACACCTAATAAATCTTCTATTTACAGCCATTGTTTAACTTGTTGAGAGATGACGTAACACACAAATATGCTGAACCTTTTTATATTTATTAATATATATAGTATGCCGAAAACTTTAATTAAACTGCATCATACAGCTGTTTTGTCGTCCTAGGACTGCTAAAGACCAAAAGATTGGAATCGAAATTTTCTAAACTTATGTAGAAGCAGAAGGGTCAGGTGCGTAAAAACCCTTAATTTATGAATTTAAAATAAGAATTAAATATTATGGGGCAAGGATATCTCAAAAACTTTGAGCTGCAAATGTACCCTTTTAGAGATTTCATGAATTCAACACCTATTAAAAGCTTAAAAATCTCCACTACAGAAATAGATCAAATATTGGAAATATTTCCTTGGGTAGTTCAAGAGGTATAACATTGAATTAAATCTATTGGTTGTATCTTTCAAATAGTTAGGTCTAGCATGCGTAATATAAAAATTGCTTGAAACGTATGACTTGTGTTTCTAAAACATCTTTCTCATGGGTAACATATTGCATGAAATATTTGGATGATCCCAGTGTAACATTATATAAGCCAGAACTAGAGCCACTGTCCATGAAAATGAATTTATATTGACTGTTAATGTCCTCATTGTAGTAAATTTGAATCAATTAATCAGAACTCACATCAACCCCAAGGTGCCTTTGGCATGTGTCAATAACACGCTTCACGAGGTCACGAAATTTCATTCTATAACCAGGACAATGACATTGGTACGTGAAAAGCTGTCATACCAATTCGAGGACGACGCCAAGTAAACTATTGTCTAGTAACACTTAGTACTGGGCCGAGATTGGACAGTGTCGACTATTCTAGAGTCACCAAATCCTACCACTCATGATAAATCTCGAAACAGAAATCAAACTAACGATTTTGGCGTATTTATCCCTGAAAGATGACGTTACTCACACATATTCAAATTTAGGAATAGATACAGAATGCCGGAACAAATAAATAATCTGCACCATACTGCTGTTTTGTTCTCTTAGGACTCTTTAGTGACGATAAGGACCAAAAAGTGAGAATCCAAAGTGTCTAAACTAATGTAGAAGCAGAACAGTTAGGTGCGTAAAAAACCTTTGTTATTGTTGAATTCAGAAGTTATATTAAACTAGTTCTGTATAATTTCAAATCGCGTACTACGAAAATATGTATATTATGTACCACGCCAATAGTTAGTCAGTATGAATATTAAAGAGAAATGATTTATAGGACCATGAACTTTAAAAAAAATAACAATATCGAAACAATAACAACACCATAATCCAAACTCGAAATCGATGAACATAGAAAAAGAATGAATATCTGAGGTTCAAGAAAACATTAGAAGTCGTTTGTACCATAAAGCCTTTCCCTATAAAGACTGACTCTTGAAATACCTTAGGCTAAGGAACGTTTATGAACATATGGTCTGAGACCTCAAAAAGAAACAACGAATTGAGTGCTTTGGATGATAATCTAGGATGTTTTCTGCCTGTTGAACGTGTTATATAAAAGTTATGTAACAGTCTTTGATTACTTTAATAATATATATATTTAATTGAAATCATTTCTTCACCTTTTTAACGTCACTGGTAACTTTGATATATAAAGAGCTTTTCCAGTATTTGTTCCGTTATGCATGGCAATGTCATGTTACCTATAAACGTCACTTCTGACAATCTACTTTGAGTGTACTAGCTATACTTTCATGAGATATATGGCCTTTTTGTACATGTAGGTCATAAAAGGGGTACATTGGGAACGGAACAGACATTTAACTAAGAGGGAGAACTTGGTTCGCCTAATAACCACTTTTTCATACCACAAAAAAATTGATGTACAAATGAAAGCACATTCTATATTCAAATGATGTCAAAACGTCATCAAACCTCTTTTTAACTTCACCCAGGTAACCATTTTATTTTTCATAGATGGTCAATATTACTTTTAGCGAGAATCACGTGACACCATCTAAGCCAATCACAAAGCATGAAAAATATCATTTCATAATAATCTGGTTTTTATGATTGTTAATCCATCTTTTTTATTGTTTCCAAAAAGTAATATTTGATTATTTTTTATGCATTATTATGTACAATTTACGAATTAAAGTTTCGAACTCTTAGTCTTATTAAGTGATTATCTGTATCCCCGTGATGATAGGAAATTCTCACATTGAGGCCATGGTATTTACTTAGATTTGATCACCTAGAATTGATTGACCAGTGTCGGGGAGGGTCTTTTTCGTTGAAACAGACATACAAATTTCCTGCAAAAAACGGACGGATAGTGGATCTGGTCTCCGTACAGACCGAGATTGACGTAAAACGAAATCCCCTTCTCCATTGATGAGAGTTGAATCTTACGGCGAAGATTGATCAGAAACTAATCCTATTTTCAAAATACTTACCTCGCTGTTTAACTATTCAACTGCCATCGACACAAAGTGATATAGGAATTAAATTTAATGTTCGTAAGTTAGACATGGCAATTTTGAAATATTGAAATATTGCCAATTTATTCCTTTACGAAGGGGCTCCAATAACGAAGCTGAAAAAAATATCGCTTTATAACCCAAACCTGCAGTCGCATATACTAACTGCATACTGTTCACAAACACTGCTCTCATGTCTGATTAATTCAAGTGTTCCTATCTTTCATCATGTCGTAGACAGTAATCGCTGGATACGTGGCGCCATTTATCTGAGTAATCATAATGTTTTGACTTCAAAGACCTACACATCGCCCTCATGAATAAAACATCATAACAAACTAAAAGCAACACATATCTTTCATTCTCTCAAATCAACAGCATTTGTCATTTGTCGCACTTTAGGAATGGGCTGGTAATGGTATGTACAGGAATTTGTTAATCCTTCGCATACTTATCACAGATACATGTATGCCAGACCAATTCAGACAACGGTAGTTCACGAGGAAGCAAATGATCCTTCTCGAGTTTCTATATGCTCATCAGACTTAATATTGTATTCAAGATTAATCGTTCTTATCGAATGAGTTGATATCCATCCCGACCTTGACCAGCTCCCATGTTATTTATACAGTATCCATATTGTGAAGCATCGCCAACAAGTCTTACGCAATATTCGATTGGTTGTCTAGTGAACAGGGCACTAAATGTGGGCTTATTAGCTTAGCTATAATTGTTTTTTGAAATATTAATATCATACACAGAAAACAACAGTAAGGAAAGGTTGAAATGTGCATATAAGTCTTGACTCTTGTCATAGTTCAAAATTTATCAATGGCAAACCATTGGTTGATCAAAGCATTTGGTATAGGCCTTACCCAAAAGTGTTGTTATTCCCCTTGCTAGACCACAATGGTGGATAAAAGATGGTTTCTGGAAGTGTTTTGTTATGATTTGGCGCCATGTGACAATCGGGTGACGTAATTTCCTTTATGATGCCATACATGTACTTACATGGCGCCAATTTGTTTCAAAAACACTTCCCAGTGAAGCTTTGATAGGGGAAACAAGGGAGATAATTACACTTTTGAGAAAGGTCAATTCTGATTTATATATCTATTAAAATTCTAAAACAAATACTCTAAATAGACCCTCCCCTATCGGCGTGACTTAAATTTATTTGACTTGGGAATGAGGGGATGTCCATGAGTGTATCTGGACTCTACGAACGTTATGTAGGGAACTATGGGGATAATTGGTTCTAATATGAAAAACATAGTTCTGATTATCCGGCACAGCATACATGATGCGGCCTTAATAAAGTTAAATTAAAACATGAACAGAAGTTAAAAAACTTAAAATCAAATTTGATTTCGAAGGATAAATGATGGATTTCTACAATGTCTTTGTTCTGACAAGCGGGGAGTTCCGCTCAATTGAACTGTCTCCCATCCCACAGTTATCCGGAAACTTATCAGACGATACACAAATCTAAATTTCAAATATTAAAAACTAATTTAATTAAAACAAACTAGTCAAACCTCGTTATCTCGAAGGTGATACTTGTAGGACATAGGAAAACTGAATTAAACGAGTTCGCGAAAACGAGGTTTCACTGTACATTGTAACTGGTACAGTATACTATCTAAATAGTTAAAATTGGTGTCCATGTTACTTATACGTGCATTATTATGTTCTTGATCCGCATGTTCATTTATTTCTGATGGTATGGCAATGTTCTATATATGTGTGTCACCTCTGCCACAATTCCATCCCCGTTTCATACATTAAACAAAACCACAAGTTGTAAATTATACTCATAACCATCGGAGATAAACCTAGGTTTGTAGAACTTCAACTATTGATGTAGTACAAGATTCCTTCGTAGTAGATGATTTTGAATTATACAGAACAAGTTTAACTTTACTTCTAAATTCATAAATTTAAGGCTTTGACGCACCTGAACCTTCTACTTCTACATTAGTTTAGAAATTTCGGTCGCCCACCTGTTGGCCCCTATCACTGAAGGAGGACAAAAACAGCTGTATGGTGCAGTTTAATTCCCTTTTTCGGCATACTGTATCTATTACCTTTAAAAGATGCAACATGGGTGTGTTACGTCATCTTTAACAGGTCGAATCGTTTTTATACAACTTGACTGTAAATTAATGTCGATACTTTCATTTAGCTGCATGAATCGCCACTTAGAATAACTTGGCCCCTATTCATGAACCCATTGTTATGCTCGAGCATGGATCAAGCCTAATATCTTATTTCAGCAATATATTATTTGAAAAATAGTAGTTTGTCAAGGGTTTGGCAAAACAATACAAGTTTTAATGTTTGTAGTTTTTTTATTGAAAATGTGATTCAGTCAGATACATGTACATGAGAGTTGTCTTGTGCAAAAAATCCATGCTTGAGCATGAGAATGGTTTCATGAGAACGGACCCTGGTCTGAATTGATTTCCCCATTGATGCTTTTTGACATAAGTGAGTATGTGTCTTTGTATGTGTTATTTTTAACTAATAACTTGTTTTCCCGGTGACATGACATTTCAATATGTCTAGACATAGTTGAAAGGGCATAGATGTATTGATAAGACGTCGTACGAAAGAAAAATGTTAGACTATCCATCAACTAAGCACATAACCTGGAGGAATGAACGGAAAGATGTTTTTTCCAGACGAGTCTTGTACAAACAGTTTCGTTGTTTTTATCCTCTGTAATGCCAGATGGCTGTAAGATATCAATGGGCGAGTTTGACATACGTTGTTTTTATCTGCTGTAATGCCCGATGGTTGTAAGATATCAATGGGCGAGTTTGACATACGTTGTTTTTATCTGCTGTAATGCCCGATGGTTGTAAGATATCAATGGGCGAGTTTGACATACGTTGTTTTTATCTGCTGTAATGCCCGATGGTTGTAAGATATTAATGGGCGAGTTTGACATACGTTGTTTTTATCTGCTGTAATGCCCGATGGTTGTACGATATCAATGGGCGAGTTTGACATACGTTGTTTTTATCTGCTGTAATGCCCGATGGTTGTAAGATATCATTGGGCGAGTTTGACATACGTTGTCAGATTAAGTGGACGATTGGTCTCTACAAGGGCTGTACACTTATCGCTATTTCGTCACTTCTTGATACATGTTTTTCCTTCACCAACTTAATTTGATGTATTTAATCTGTTCCAATTTCTGTCTAGGAAAAGATATGTACATGTACCGTATCCTTTTTATTAATCAAGTGTATCGTTTGATTCTGTATTTCCTTCCAATTCTCATGTGGCGTGTATGAAAAGGGAGATACAAAACGTTTCTTTTGCAAAAACAAATACCGCAGCATAAACAAAACCATGACTCTAACTCAAAATCGATCTAACTAGAGAAAATATTAACAGAGGAATGATTTACAAGGAGACCCTTTAGCAAGTACAAGATAATAAGGCCATTTATTCCGGAAAGTCTGCTGCGTCATCCCTGTAAATCTTGGATCTCGGCAAAGTAAATGGCACATCTTCAAAATGAAAACTTGTTTTTCTGTATAATCCTCTGTATATAGAAGGACAGGAAGTACACTGTTGATATTTATGATGATCATTCGTGATCACAACGAGTACATTTATGTAGACACGTCAGTAAACATATTGAAAAACGTCCATCTTCACCGAACATTTCTCAATAAGACAAACATGGCGACCATCAACCTTGCATCAAGTCTTCATCAATCATTGTTACATCAATTTATGTCTGAAATCTGAAATGATTAAACATTGTCAATGTAAATAAAACTAAAGAGTGTTATAAAATAGCTTACGTACATGGTAATAAAATGAAAAGAATAGCAAATCAGAGGTCTATACGACCATCCTGGAATTCAGATGAATATGAAAAAAATATCAATACTTACAAAATGTATATAGTCAGAGTCCTAGGCACAATATTTGAAAATAAAATAAAATAAATCAGATAAATAACAGACTGTATAGATTAATTTTGTAAGGGGCTTATTTCTTCCAAAAATACACTGAAGTAATATCTACAGATTACCTCATATTCCGAGATCATGTTTCTGAAAGATCTACATTGTCTATCACGAATAAGCAGATTACCGATGTACTCAGAGTTTGTGTCGTTTTTAATGATCGAATGTGGAAAAAATGCCAGGACGAGAATAGTGAACCAATCCAATAGTTTTTCTCAACTAAATATCATGTTCTTTATTATAGTTTTACATGAAGTCAGTCTATTCCACAATGAACCTCGTTTCAAGTTTCGTATTTCGACAGTATTTATTTGTTATAAAATGAAAGAAGCTTACACACAGGAGCTGCCCGAGTATTAACATAGAACACAACTGTGTTTTGCAATTGCATTGATGCTAAAATGTTCTACAAACGTTAATCTTTCAAATACCGGGTATTGCCATGTCAATTATTTTGATAAAAAATCAGATTGCAATGAATCATGATAAATGATGAATGGCATATTAAAAGTTGGATTACGATCAGTACATATTTTAAAACTCTCTTTAATCATTTATTTTGTTTGGACAATATTTTACGCTCAATCAGAAATATATAAAATGAACTTGTCATCACAGAAATGATAACTTGATCGTCGATAATATTCATTAGTTTTAAAATATGCTATCTTTCTACACAATAAATGTGTCGCAACCTTTCAAGATCGACCACTCCGTTCGATCGTCAAGCTATGACTGAGCGATCGACTGTGTGGCACAAACAACTGGAAAAAGGGACCAGTCTGTAAGAGTTTGACAAAGGGGCAAGTCGGTCATAGATTGACAAGGGGACCAGTCTGTAAGAGTTTGACAAAGGGGCAAGTCGGTCATAGCTTGACAAAGGGACTAGTCTGTCATAGATTGACAAGGGGACCAGTCTGTCATATATTGACAAGGGGACCAGTCTGTCATAGATTGACAAGGTAACCAGTCGGTCATAGATTGACAAGGGAACCAGTCGGTCATAGATTGACAAGGGGACCAGTCTGTTAGAGTTTGACAAAGGGGCAAGTCGGTCATAGCTTGACAAAGCGATAAGTCGGTCATACATGTACATGTAGATTGACAAATGGACCAGTCTGTCATAGCTGGACAAAGGGGACCAGTAGGTCATAGCTTGACAAAGGGGCCAGTTGGTCATAGCTTGACAAAGGGACCAGACTGTCAAAGTTTGACAAAAGGACCAGTCTGTTATAGCTCGACAAAGGGGCCAGACTGTCATAGGTTGACAAAGGGACCAGACTGTCAAACCCCAAAAAGATACCAGTCGCTTTAGATTGACAAGTTGAACAAGTTGGTTATAGCCAGGCAAAGTAACAAGCCGGTAAGAGTTAAACAACAAAGTAACCGACCAGTAAGAGTTAAACAACAAAGTAAACAGCCGGTAAGAGTTAAACAAGCCGGTCTTTAAACGTCTCGATACGTTTGTGTAAACAAATAATAAACAAATTTGATATCGTGTTTGATTAAATTTATACGAGTTCTTCCCCTTTACCTAATACAAGTAAGGCATATCCCGTGAATACGAGGCAACCGACCAATTGCAATTTCAAAGAACAGCAATCCAAAAGTAAGTATAATTACAGGGTTGTATTATGGAGGCAGTTGATATGAC
Source organism: Mimachlamys varia (assembly GCA_947623455.1). NCBI lineage: Eukaryota > Metazoa > Mollusca > Bivalvia > Pectinida > Pectinidae > Mimachlamys > Mimachlamys varia. Next base: position 8,065,269 of record OX392534.1, read on the forward strand.
AGGTGAATTTTCTCCAAAAATGATGGAAATAATACGCCAAGTATATTGCGTAGACGAGTAAATAAATTAAACAAACTGAAACGATTGGTGCGCTTCCCGTTGATAGGAGGATCATTTGCCTGTGGCTGATAATTGGGCTTATCGTTGACATACATGTGGGTGTTGTTGAGTGAAATCGATTGTGGCTAGGTCGGTCAGGGCCATATGAGGGGAATACCACCTGTGTTAAATCACCTCGGTTAGTCTTCTGTGACATGTCAAACGTAGAGTTGTGCAGCAATCATGGTTCGCTCTAGTAGTGATGTAGATAACGCGCTTGCCTTCCACCAAGACGATTGCAGTTCGATTTCCCGATAAGATATGAAAAGGTACAGGCCCCCCTACCCTTGCGTGTCGGTACATTGTCATCCATCAATAATCTTGACATTCTACTGCAGATGACAAGTTCATGGCTTGATAAACCTTAAATGAAATCAATATTGTTCATATTGCATGTGTAATGCTACATTGCTATTGCAGACAAGCAATCGAGTAGAAAGATAATATCATCGGCAATCAATTAGCACAAGATCAATTTCTGCTAAATTTGACTTAAATTATTTTTTCTCGCCTACTCATATCTTTAAATAGTAATAAAATATGCTTGTGTTCTTTTCTTTTTGACAAAATACTTTTGATTATTAGAAAATGGCTTTAGTATGCTTCCTTTAATAGTTAATAAATATTGTAATACCGGTCATAATTGTTCCAAATTGCAGTTGATGTGTAGCAGTTTCATTCCATTTATGACTTGCGGTATTAATTACATAATCGAATAATTGAAGTTAAGTACAAGCTCCTTGCAGTGTTAAATATCCCCCTATCCGAAAAATAGAGACGCTTTGCCTGCGCCTTAATATACTAACACTTATATAGTCTGTGATCATATCATAACACGGCAATATATACGTACCAGACATGTAAGTCATAATGCCGGACAGGTCAAAGGTGGTAATACAACCTCTATCGATATATTTAGTACTTAAGACGATAGCGACCAAAATTACTGCTCATATTCAAAACGTCATTGTAAATGCAGAACACAACTGTATATGGTCTTTACGCCAAACAGCGGATGTTACTTCCTGCTCCACTACTTGCTAACTTCATACAGGAAATTGGATATAGTCACGAGAATAATTTCCGATTCGTTCTCTCTTAATGGAATGGATTTAACGTTTTTAATTATGGGTTTCAATGCATTTTATATAAGAAAGGCAATGTCTCTGTAGTGATTTACTGATGAACCATACTTGTAGGTATTGACCTGCTTTTCTATAAACACAATGCAATGATATATCAGCATTGTAATCTTTTTGAATACCGGTTAGCGAGAAAGACGATGATTTACATGTACCTCGTCTATATTGGATAGGTAAACTACACAAAAAGCATTTTAAATGTTTTATCGCTAGTTTTCCTAATTGCTTAACTAAGTTTTTATCAATCAGAGATTCAATCTTATAGTTAGACTGTAGACTCAAGTAGTGGCCTTACCGGATGTGGATTTTGAAAAACTGGGAAGTTCTTCTGATCAATCTTTAGTAGCTTTTCCTCAGAAATGATTCGTCTATAAAAACTTTTGATTTCATTATCAAACCATAACTAAACTAGAATAATGCCTTCGGTCTCTCATTATGAGATGGTTCTTTTTATCGACGAAAAGTGGACGACAATACAAATATATAGTTGTCAGCTATCGTGGAACATGCTTTGTGAAAAACATACAGCAAAAGCTAACATGAAAGATTGAATTCTTTGTTGACGATATTTTTGTTCGGTTTGCGAAAGAAACGAGTTTTAAACAAATTGTTGGCATTCCTTTAAAAACAAAATGTGGCCCGCTTGGTTTACTTGTTTTTGTTTTCGAACATGTCTTGGGAACTAATCAAGTCAGGTACATCTTTCAATTTCAAGTATCATGACGATGAGTTGGTTTTGAATAAAATCAAATTGCTGAATTAGTCGATCATATATTTTCTTCGTGATTAATGTCGTTTGCTGACAATCAAACTTAGTCTATACCGCAAACTTGTTACCATTGAAAAAGAGTTTGTATCCTATTATTATGAAAGTGGAGGTTTTTGAATGTACTCATTAATATGCCGACATGTAAATTAGAAAATGCGTCAGTTCTAAATTTTATGACGAGGTTTTTACTTGGATGCTATCTGAATTTACATATCGGGTGTCGGCGATGGCGCAAGGGAGTCCTAGTCTTCAGGAGCAAGTGGTCGTTTTTTCCTGTATTTTTTCAAAGGCTCCCGTATAAATATTTCCAGACAATTGATCTTTGATAACACGAGAATGTAAAGGCCTACATGAGTTAGATGTTTATCCTACACACACATTGTCGATTTGTTTGAAACAAAAAGTATTAAAATGCAAACTGTGCGAGAAAAAAAGACTACAGCAATTAAATACCTAACAAAACATTAGAGAATATCAAAAGGGTCACCAAAACCACAATCTGAACTCAAAATCGATTAAACTAGCACCATGATATGAACAAAAGGGAAATGTTTTCATGGAGACCCATACAAATATACAAGAGAATAAATCCTGATGCTCCGAAAGAGTAAGCGTCTTCTGATTCATCCACGACACCAGCCATGAAATCTAGGCAAAATCAAAGTAAATGATATGACCCAAAATGGGAACTGAGGCATTAGTTTTAATCACAATAAGCAGACATACAACATTGAACTAATGTGCTTATTTAAAAAGTTCATCTTCATATCAAACATATGTACAAGGATTTAGAATTTTTATCAATGAAACCTAGGTAAGCTGCAAAGCTATATGTGTATAAAAAGTTGAATGGGTGTTACCCGGGAAGTGGGTTATGCTTGTAAGGAAACTATTCCCAAGGCCTCAACCCTGTAAATATGCTCAGAAGATTTATTGTTATGAAAGATTTGTTACCCGGAAATAACTATAGAAATGTCCCCCTGTGAAATGTAAATAAAAAATTGGAATAAACAAACCCAACTGTATATTTATATAATAGTGTTCGCTGAAATGTTTTCGTTTTAGATACTTATGATAAATATTCTTTAGTAATGGTTGTACAGCGACCATATACGGGTCATTTTTAAATAACAAAGGTTAATGGAGTGAACCACGTGATCAAGTCTTCATGTGATCAAAGCACGTCAACACGAGATCTGAGTTACGAATTGGTTCAACTAGCGGAAGTAGGTAGACATCTTTGTACGGTTTAATGGCGATGGCGGTTTTTTGATACGTAATCAATAATAATTGAGTATAGTCTGTTCTTTGCCTCGTTTTAACCATACTTGTATTTATATTGTCAAGTCTACAAAACTTTTAATGGACAAATATTAATGTACGGCTTAATGGCGATGACTGTTTTCTAATACGTCATCAATTATAATTGAGTATTGGCAATCACTAGTCTGTTCTTTGCCCCGGCCTCGTTTTAACCATACTTACATTTCCATTGTCAAGTCTACAGTACTTATAATGAACATATTATAATGTACTGTAGACTATTCAACAGAAACGTTCACATTTAACATGGATTCACGTATTGATGACTATATTTATTTATTTTTCTTTAAGCAAATCACGTTTACACGAGATTTCATATACAAACTAAAGACACACACCTTTCTGTTTGAGGAAATGGGTGTAATGTAATGTCACTCTAATGTCTATGCCTTCGTCATTTTCCAAACTAAATTGTTTTACGTATGTAAGTACAACATGGAGACGAAGATAAAACTAAAAAGGGAAGTTGTGAAAACTAAATTGAGAATTGATGCCACATCGACATTCACAAAAATGAATTTTGGAAATAGAGCATTCAAGATGGGAAAAAAATCAAAATGAAATAACTGAACATAATGCATCCCCCCTTTTTGCAATAATGTTGCCCATTAGTGATAAAACCTGTTGAAAGGAGAAATCACCATGCTTTGTATTCACCTAACGTCCACGGTATCTTTCTATCATTAACAACAGAATGATATGGTGGAAAAGGTCGTCGCAATTAAGCCGTACATGGGTGATCATCTACTGCCGCCAGGAATACTTTATCGTACCTGGCATCTCGTGCAAACGAGCTTTGATTGAAGAAAGACTCAATTATTTAGTAAAGCCATCAAACATTGTCACTATTTTCTACTCAGTAATCATAGGGAATTTGAAACAAATTGTGTCGGCGATGGCGGACTTAACATGCTTCAAAGACATACAAATATAACGAGTAATGCGAACAATTTATCGGTTAGAGAAATTAGATGCTGCTTTATCCTCCAGTTCTTCGGTTTCGAAGAGAATGTCAACAATCAAGGGTATTCATTTAAATAAACCCTGCATTTAACTGAAGCCTTTTAATGTTTTCTAAATATATAACAGACGTACAATATATGTTGGTCACATCATTTAAACATTGACCGCCATCTTTTTTTATCGAAATAACCTGTAAAGAAACAATGTACAATGCATAAGTACTGCAACAATGTGGACAACACACGCCTTAAATCTAAGGTTAACTTAACAACTTCCATAATACCACTTATTACTTGGTTGGTATTTGTCTCCAGGGAAACACCAACAGAAGCCTTTTATTTTTTACCGTTACGTGACAGCGATATTCTTTTGATGTAAATGAAGGATCAAACTAATCTTCTTGTGTCATAAACTTGGTGGTGGACACTAATCTTCCAATGCTTGCTATGACAACATACTATGATTACAGAGAGCATTACAATTGGCAATACTCCTAGATATCGATGACTGGTAGCTAAGGAATCTGTCTTTTATATTTACTTGAGGTTAACTTGATAATTCTTTGTGATAACAGTAACTACTTTTGTACGTATTGCCCGGTAACGATATTTTACTGTGTACTTTCATATCGTGTGGTACATGTATACGCATACCATGTTTGTACATGTAGCCACATACTATTTATGTACTAACTTATTACACGGTGCACATTTGCCTTAATTTGTGAGATCAAATACTCTAAAGTAATGATGTTGAAAGAGTGTATAGTATACATACTAATTTCAGGATCAGGCAGATGTCAATTTAGGTCCAGTGTACTGTATCTTAACTGCTTATTCGTTGTGCGTCAGTGATTCATTACGGGCAGAATTGTAAAGATAAGCTTGTAGCCGTTAAAAGGTCAATGGCATCGTAATGAACAGAATAATGAAACCGAAATGATTTATTTTGGTTGATCGTTGATGAACATGACATGTCTTTGTTGATACACGTTTTGTAGTTCAAACACAGATGTGTCTTCGGTACATGTGTACTTAAACATGTCTTTCCCCTTCTACATATTTAAGCGTATATGAGTTTGTTTTGAACACAAACAGAAATTGAAAACTCAATTTGCGAGCTTTCCTAAACGTCTGTTTCCTTTGTCAAGCAAAGGGTACAATAGCCGAAGGTCGGTGCTCTGACCGCTGAAATCTGCTGTCAAAAACGTAGCGCGACATTTCGTCCAAATGCACTCTAATACTACAGGTTTACAGAGGGACTATGTCGCGCTACGTTTTTGACAGTGGGAATTTTCGGGTTAGAGGCTTTATGCTTTTGATAAATCAATTTGACCGTGACTAGACGGAGTTATACGTACAGTTGTGGGATCGCACAACGTTACACGATGTGCGGTGGGCGAACGATGCGATCATGGGCGATTATTTCTAACGCACATGTGGGCGCACGATAAACTAACATAGTGCGATGACAATCGTGGTTGATGTAAATTTAAAAAGGGTTTAACAATATATACGGTTCCGCGCTACATATTTCTGTATTTTAACTATTTACATTAGCTGATAATTCTATCTATATATTACTGAAAATTAGTAATAGTCTTTCTGTAGTTTTTGAAACAAAACAAATACACACATGTATACTTTCAACACATATTGACACATTCTCATTCAGTTTTTACCAAGTTTCACACTGCACCTGTACATGGACAATCTATGTAGATGCCTCTGGCCCGGGGCACTTACAACACTCGCCTAGTTGTGAAAACACAGGTAAAGTGGTGGGGAGGGGAGGGGGTTTTCAATTAACTAATCCAGTTTGTTTTCATAACGGTCGCTTGGTAATGGCTGTCGTAGTCCACACACAGGACAGGTAAAACTCTGGCATGTTATTTACCTATTATATTACCTGGTAGCTAAACCCGCACTTGGCTGTCTCATGGTCACTGTAATACTTCTTACTGTATGTTGTTAAATTGACATAATCCCAACAAAAAATGAAGCGAATTTAAATAGTTTTTGGACAAGAGGGTTCCATATGTTTTTCATTCCGTAATATGTATCGACCAATTGTACCAAATTGTGCGTGTGTGCGATTCTAATCGCACACATAAACGCACGATCTTTAGATCGCCCAGTTGTGCGCACCATGGGCGAACGATGTGTGCACGATGTATGCACGATGCACGCACGCAGTTTTTAGTGCGTTGTGCGATACCACAATGGTATGTTATTCATGTAGTGTATAACGCTAAAATGAGGATGTTCTGTAAACTGGGCCTAAAAGGAGCGAGTCCATTGCTTGCTGACTTAGACGCTTCTGACATACATATCTACTAGATCTTTAATATCACCAGCAGCCACCGTATCAGAAATATCCACAGCCCGTTGAAGCTGTAGGATTTATCATTCCGGTCCTAATTTCATATTATAACTCAACGCCGATGACGTCAAAATGTTTTTATTTGTACCCACCTTATGCTCTAAAAATCAATAGTAGACTTTATTTCATCAAATATTTAAACTTTACGTAAAGATTATGAAATTTATCATAATCAACGTTTTATATATAGCTTCTGATTTAATCAGACCAGGTATACGCCTCTTATATTTACCGATGGATACGTCTGTAGAAGTAGTATCAGATATGACTGTATGCATTGATATCGATCTTGTTACAATGATCACTAAACGGAACTCTCTTTGCAACCTTTGTAACAAAGTAAACAGCTTGATAACGGGTTTATCTTCCAAATCAACAAACTACACAATGCGAGGAGAGGGGGTAGGAATCAGTTTGGACGGGATTTGTCTGTATGTCACAACAACAGTGAGTCACACAACAGCGATTGCCTAGGACGACAACACCGAAACGAAAATGAAGGTGAGGAAGGATAAAGAGGTTTTCCATGTATAGTAACACGACACTATAGACAGAAGTTAAAGTTTGGAATTCTCAATTTCTTTAAAGAAGAAATCATGGAAGTTCCGATTCCGGAGGAGACCATACATTAGTTCGCCTCCAATGTTAACAAGCAGTTGATACAGCTAACTTATTTTCTGAACCTCCGAGGTTAATACTGGCCTGAATACTGTGTATACAGGCAAGGCGAGCACCAGTATTGGATACCAAGATTTTTAAGAACCTGGGGAAACATTGTCGTCCTGTTCAACATACCTCGAAGATCAGAAAAGACAAAACCCCCGTTTTAGTTCGCTTAAAAAGTTATAAAATTGAAAATATTTATTCGGTCACTTAATACAAGCAAATAAAGCTTAGGAAAGAAATTCCCTTTTCCTTAGTAAGTATTGATATTAGGCATATATTTTAAGAGAGATATATCGATTATTGATTACCTGCTTCCTTAACACACAGAATTCACAATATTCGGTACATTATACTTTCTACAATGTCTAATTAGTGAGAAATAATTCTAATTGGTCTGTCTTATAGATTGCTGGTCAAAATATCAGTCTCTGAACAAGTCGCGTTTATAGTTTGTTTTATTTTTCATAACTGACAATATTGTCTCTCTCTCTCATTTTAAATCGATAACTGTTATTAAAGTTCAAAAATACGGGATATTACATATTGAATGTAAAGACTGTATATTAGCTTATCGATCGTACCATTGTATGCTATCATACTGAATTCACGTTAACAAGTTCACACTTATTCTGCTTGGCATTTACTTGACACACAGTATAAGCAAATTAGGTGTAAAAAGGAGTTTGTTCTTTCAGAAAATACAAAGGCTAACCTAATATCACACAGACAATGTATCAATACAAGTGATGGCATGCACTCACACGTGGGCGAGAGGTAAAAGGAATTCGTGCGTTAAAGTGGTATATATATAGCCAATGTACCACAACAATTCTCCCAACGGCACCCAATTACAAACATCTATAGTTGCATGGTGAAGACTTTTCTGAAAGGTCTCGGTATTCTTTTTTCATGACTTTGTACTATTTATGGGCGATAGACATTTTCTCCATCATATAATAGAAAAAAAAAACTTTTTTTTTCAATTTAAGGTATATTTTCCTTTCTTAAGCAAAATATCTTGATACGAGTTTTTTGTATCAAATAAGATTATCAAAAATATAAGTGTGATCATTTGAAAATAAAATCAGAGAATACCGAAATGTTAACTACAGAATCATCTACACGGAAAAATTGCAAGTGAATAAGATAATAAGATCACGTGATCCGGAAAATTAAGAGTCGTTGGCTTCACCGACGGTACCGGCGTTGTATGCTTAAGTCACATACAAGTAAATGTCACTACCTGAAAGTGAGAATTTAAGCATCATTCTCAATCCCAATAAGTAGGTATAATCATATTAAAAACGTGATCCTTCATATTATACTATAATTGTAAGAGGATACAGGATATAAGTTAAAGGTATACCCGATTCACAGGTTTCTTGTAAATTGAAATACATTGTAAGCTGTAAATAAGAATAAATCAACGTTTCCGGATATACACTGAACTAGTGCGCTTCACGATTTGCCATGAGCTATGCATCAGAGTATAGCTACATGCACAATATAGGAATTAATATCAATAATTCATCATTTGAATGTTGTCCTGACATATTTTGATTGATCATTACCACTTTTTGTATTGCATGATATAATGCAGTTTATTTTTGTCTGCCTACGCTCTTTATATTCCTAGTAGCTGTTTAACACACCACGGAGATGATCGGTTTTCTTTTAGTATACCTTTCTAAGGTTTGTTATAGCATTTAGCTGGAGGATCCTTGATTCTGCTTACTACACAAATCGTCCTTTGAAAATTCCCTTCGTGGTACAAAGTTCGTTGGTATCCAATACCAACAAATTATAAACACATGTATCATTAAAATTCACTGTTTAAGGCATTTCATTTTGCGGTTTTTGAGATTACGGTTTCGGTAATGCTCGTTTTTTTCTGAATTTGTTTTTAAAAGCCAGCATTATAATCTAAAATGTTTAAAACACAGCGAAAATGTTATGTTATAGTGTATTTGTTAAAATAAATTAAATGAAAATTAACTTAAAGTTGTTAACTTAACGTTTATAACGGTTGTTTATCCCCCTTACTCTTGTCGCTACAACTCATGTCTGTAAAAGAGCCATGCTGTATTATTTTGTTTTGCTAAAGTATCACTTATTAGACAAAATGATGTATTTTGTGAAACAATGAACTGTTTTCTAGGTTTAGGACACCTAGGCTAGGGATCATGGAAATCTGAATCGGAATAATTGTATAGGTACAAAAGTAAATTGCCGTCATTATTTAATTATCAGGAATGCCAGCTATTTGTGTGGTTATTCTCTTAAGTTTCATCTCTTAAGTCAAATACTTATAGTTCATAATTAATAATTTTATGTTTGCTTATGTCGCAAAATAAGAAACCTTTGTTCAAAACACAATATTATACAGTAAATTCACCTGAGGCAACTTTAACCTATCGGAAGTGTTAATGTCAAGTTTCGCGCCAAACAAAACGGTTTGCGATGTCATCACTTTTTATATTATCTGATTCTGTCTGAAAAAAAGTCATTGGGGATAAAGCAAAATCGCAGTAAGTGTTTATATCTTATTATCATTTATATTGTTTAAGAATATGTAATGCATGTATAAGTAAATATGTGATATCAATTATAAACGAACTCATTTACTTGAATAATATCCACATACATTCGGTATTCTCTTATTTATTATCAACAAACACCTATTTTCAAAGAGAAAGGCTTCCCCTGTTTGGTTTAGATTAAGAGTTCAAAATCGATCATTTATGCTGTACCGACCGGTTTTGAAAATAGAATTGAAACAATTTTTGGTTTTCGAAATAATGCAATTGATATGCATTACTTCATATCTAGATAGGATGCACTGATTGTTTACGTTACTTAATCCCTGATCTAATATCTTTTCTGTACAATAATCAACACGACGCAATAACTATGTTAATTTCAATGTCGTTCTTGTGACTTCGTTACTCGCGGTCAAAGTGAAAGTCGTTATTTAATGACGTTATTACAGAACATTTATCTGCGTAGTACGCAATTTCACAACCAAAACATTGTGGGAAACAAATTAATCTCATTCCTTAATGCATGACCGTATCCTGGAGGTAATGAGTGTCTGTTCAGCCAGCGTAAGGTTGGGTTTTACTGCGTCAGTGTGACAGACACAGCATTAACACGAATCATCATATTACAATTTCCTTGTCAATTTGGATCTTAATTTATTGAAATCTGCTTACAACGAGTAAACAGTTCTGCTATTAACGCTTTCGGGCATACTGTGGGTGATCAGATCCAAGATATGGGAACTTACTTATAGCGATTGTGGATTTAGTGAAAGTCTATGATCTATGATTTTCTAATTTTATAAAACATTTTTTTTCAAAGTAAAAGATTCCTTTTTAAGATTAATAACAAAAGTGACAAAAAGTATGTTTCAAACTGCTAATTATAGTTCATTGAATGTCACCAACAAACATATACACGTGATCAAACCTTGGTTCATTTGGCCTCTTGATAACTATGGAGTGAACATGTGTAACATTTACTAGCAGTACATTTGTACATGAACATGTGCACACGTCGCTTAAGGTGGCAAATAAAACTTTTATTTTGTTAGAGTACGGGATAACTCAGTTTAATCTGGGTTATCTCTAGCTTCAGTGAATCGTATGGCTACGTATGTCAACGAACACAAAATGAAACATTACAAGGGGTAGGACAAGGTTTACTTTTACTGAAATTTATTGGTTCTAACTTATTATCAAATGCATATAACACTTGATACTAATTTATCACAATATATAAATGTGACACAATGTACATAATATTATATTGAAATGCCCATATGGTTAGTCTCTTAATCATACATGTACCTCGTTCAGAAATATGGGGAAGTGTTGCGCTCAGAGCGGAGGTTACAATGCTTGTCTACTAACATAACATGGTTTAAATGTTGGTCCATGTTATTCGCCGGAAGTTGAACAACTTCCTAATGATGAAGAAGATTTTATGTTTTTGGTTAATTTCTACGGTTATCGGTCGCGATTTGAGTGCGACAAGCGTAAACAGATTTGGGCGGAGGAATATCATTAACAACAACATGATGTACAACAAAACTAAAATATATACATCGTCATTAACTTTTCAGAAGTTTTAAAAACCTGATCTTTTTATGACGGACTATTTCTTACGCGGTTTGCCTTTGTAAGATAAATATTTCCGGTTTACGACGACATCTGGCGGGGGAAGACGTTCTATTTTCGAGAAATACGTTTCCAAGTGCTGGGAAATGGGGGAAATTGGTTTTCAAGTTTTCTTGAGTCGTTCTCAACTTCTTCTTACTTTGTCAGCCATAATAATAAGTTACCGGTAGGTGGTATAAAGCATATCGATGACAATGATGTTTGTTTATTGATGCGAGCAGCGGTTGATGCGTGGGATGTATGGAGGAAGATGTCTGGAACAGGGTTGAGAAGGTAGACTATTATTCTAAGCTCCCTTGGGACATCATATCAACATGAGTATACACTAATCATTAAGATACACAATTCGATCTCCTCCGCCAGTAATCTTGTCACCAGGAGCGGAAAAAAAGTTACCCAGCAGTAATGCAAGCTCCCGTTTCTCAATTACAGTAATACGATGTGTAGTGTCTTCATCCGCCTGGTTTATAACAGCTTTATTGACCAGTGATTGGGCAAGCTGACCTGATTAATGTTGGAGGGTCGGATACTAAGTAAGTTTTAGGGAAACAAACTGGTATATGTGACGTCATAGCATCGTATTAATACAATGCTATTAACCCTTACCGTAGTTAACTTATCTATATTTACCCTTACCGTAGTTAACCTATCTATATTTACCCTTACCGTAGTTAACCTATCTATGTTAACCCTTACCGTAGTTAACCTATTTATATTTACCCTTACCGTAGTTAACCTATTTATATTTACCCTTATTGTAGTTAACCTATCTATATTAACCCTTACCGTAGTTAACCTATCTATATTTACCCTTACCGTAGTTAACCTATTTATATTTACCCTTACCGTAGTTAACCTATCTATATTTACCCTTACCGTAGTTAACTTATCTATATTTACCCTTACCGTAGTTAACCTATCTATATTTACCCTAACCGTAGTTAACTTATCTATATTTACCCTAACCGTAGTTAACCTATCTATATTTACCCTTACCGTAGTTAACCTATCTATATTTACCCTTACCGTAGTTAACCTATCTATATTTACCCTTACCGTAGTTAACTTATCTATATTTACCCTAACCGTAGTTAACTTATCTATATTTACCCTAACCGTAGTTAACTTATTTATATTTACCCTTACCGTAGTTAACCTATCTATATTTACCCTTACCGTAGTTAACTTATCTATATTTACCCTTACCGTAGTTAACCTATCTATATTTACCCTTACCGTAGTTAACCTATCTATATTTACTTTTACCGTAGTTAACTTATCTATATTTACCCTTACCGTAGTTAACTTATCTATATTTACCCTTACCGTAGTTAACCTATCTATATTTACCCTTATTGTAGTTAACCTATCAATATTTACCCTTACCGTAGTTAACCTATCTATATTTACCCTTACCGTAGTTTACCTATCTATATTTACCCTTACCGTAGTTAACCTATCTATATTTACCCTTACCGTAGTTAACCTATCTATATGTACCCTTACCGTAGTTTACCTATCTATATTTACCCTTACCGTAGTTAACCTATCTATATTTACCCTTACCGTAGTTAACTTATCTATATTTACCCTTACCGTAGTTAACTTATCTATATTTACCCTTACCGTAGTTAACCTATCTATATTTTCCCTTTACCGTAGTTAACCTATTTACATGTACCTTTTCATCTATTTATATTTAAGCTTATCGTAGTTAACCTAATTATAGTTACCCTTAACGTAGTTAGCCTTTTTATATTTACCCTTACTGTAGTAAACTATTTATATTTACCCTTACCGTAGTTAATCTATTATTATTGACCCTTACTGTAGTTAACCTAATTATAGTTACCCTTACCATAGTTTATTTTTTATATGTACCCTTACCGTAGTTAACCTATTCAAATATACAAAGACTGTATCACATCGATATCCACATATAGGATCAATTATTAAGAAACTGCTGGCGAATTAAGTAGAGTTTCCGGACAATTTGTTTTTATTCTGTAAACGACGTCCGGAGTCTGACCGACTGACCTACACGCTGGCTGGACAGGCACCACTAACAGGATTAGGGGAACCAAAAACCGCCATTTCGTCGGCAATCAATCTTGTGTACACGCTTCTCGTGTAATCTGCATCACAAATTGAGGCGGATGTCACTCACAGTGTTAATCCGTCTGCTATATACTGTACATCATTCAATCAGAGAAGAGCTATGGCCAGAGAGAAGTGTTCTTGTAATTTTTTGTGCAATGAACCCTTTGATAGTTGTAAATGGTATGTGCTGCTTTAATATGTGATATTATGTTATGATGATTTGCTGGTTTGTCCATATTGAATCTGACTTACCACACATATGCTGCAAATTTTAAATTAAGTTATAAATACAGTCTGCCAAAAAATGAATTAAACTGCTGAATATGAATTTTTGAAGTTGCGTAATTAATATTATCTTATTCTGAATCAGTTATCAAACGAAGTCTTCGAGCTTGTAAGGCTTTGTCGTTTTCATTTGATTGTTTAGATAAATGTTCATAGGTGCAATCAGCCGTCACTAGGTTCCATGCCGACTTACTTTACTTTTAAGTAGTTGGATCCATTAACCGGGATGCCATTGATTTGTTTTTGTGTTTTGTTTATTTCAACATCTATGGTGTTTCGAGTTTGTAACTTATTTGTTTTACACTTTCGAGTGATTCTTTATTGTAGCTCCTCTTGCTGATTTTAACAATCGCCCTTCAAATCGATATATTTGGCACCAAGAGGCGAGATGTGTGTTTCACTAGTGAAATTCTGAGGAGGAATGTTAGATAATTGACAAATAATTATAGGGTTTTATGTCTAGATAGGAAGGTGTATGATATAGCCAGACAGGACTACATTTGACAAGACAGAGATTCCTCACTTAAGTGGATGTTTGGTGTGGGACAAAGTTCACACTATGTCTACTCAGTGTGTACAATGTTAACAATGCATAAGGGGTGTTGATATTTATCAATCTATGGAGAATTTTGCCAAGTACTAAAAAAATCAGAGAATACCAAAGCGTCAACAAAACCATAATCCGAACTCAAAATTGATTAAACTAGGGGCAAAATAGGAACAAAGGAAAGATTCACATGGAGACTCTCGTAAAAGCACAAGAGAATAAGATCAGGTGTTCCGGAAGAGTAAGCGTCTTCTACTTCATTGACGACACCCGCCATGTAAATCTTGGTCACATCCAAGTAAGCATCAATCCTCAAAATGAGAACCGAGTCATCATTGTCATCACAACAATTAAACAAACTAACAAGCAAACTCAAAAACGTCCATCTCCATATCACACAAAGATACAAAATATTTCTCGATGATATCAAGATGGCGACCATAAAACTTGCCCATGGTCTTCATCAACCTGCATTTCTCGAATCCCTGTGCCGTAAGTTTGTTCGTCAGCACCCTTGGTATCCGGATGGACATCCTATTATAATGACTTCATAGACATGATATCTTCAATTTTATCAAGCTTTTATGTTTTGTTTTTTGTCTTGTTCTAATAGATGCAAGATACTTTTAACCGAATACAATAATGCTATGCATTCGTATTATCGACCAGTTAATGGTGATAAGACGTGAACATTACAAATATGTTGCTTCAATATGAAATACGTAATAGGATGTTCTCTGTATTCAGGTTATCGTTATACATATATGTACATGGCATCACCAAGAGATTTAGCGATAATGACGATATCAACATTAATTAACATGAGGATATATCATAACACGAGGTATTTATATTTCTTGTATCCATCAAATTTGCCACCTGTTCTACAATTCAACGCTATTTTAGTCTGCATTAATTGCCTTCATAATTGTCGTAACATTCGACTAAAGGCATTTTTATCATCGACATGATGATTATACATTGGTCGATATATTCGGCTTAAAATCGCTTACTCCTCAACATTTATATTTGTGTATTAGCCTTGAAGCTGGCATCAACTTGTGCGTTCGTTCTGCTGTTGTATGTTTTCCCACTGAATGTCAAGTTTTGATAGTACCCATTTATGATTAGTGTGCCCTCATCTAGCTCCATTAATATCTGAAGAATAAGAGTCATTCGCATAGTTTCTCTCTTCAATGATATATTCTTTGTACGGCCACCAAAAATTAACAAGGATACAGAAGCAGTTGAAATGTGATTAATATCACCACCAAAGAAATCATATTTTTATTTGAAATGATGTAGAACTAAATTTACTTCAAGGAGAAAATGCAATGGTTCTCAATCGAGGCAAAATGTCATGATAAAGGGGTCACGGTAACATGAAGTATGCGCGAAAGACATATGTTTTTAGTGGTCAATGACAGGAAGCCTCCGATGCGAGGTATGCATGCTGATTCTGTAATCGGGGGGCTATATTCGTAGTACACGATTTGAAAATATACAAAACAAGTTTTATTTTACTTCTAAATTCATAATGAAAAGTGTTTCACGCAACTGACCCTTCAGGTCCTACATTAGTTTAGAAATTTTGGCTGCCAACCTTTTGCCCCTAGCATCACTGAAGAGTCCTAGAAGGACGAAACAGCTGTATGATGCAGTTTAATTCATTTTTTTCGGCATACTGTACATGTATCTACTACTAAATTAAAAAGGTGCAATATATGTGTATGTTACGTCCTTTCTATCGTTTTTAAATTTTCAAATAATGCTTAATTTTAATGTTCTGATACAAACTAGCAGACCGGAAGAACCTATATGTGGTCAACACGTATCAACATCGGATTGTTTGCTAATACTGCAGTAATGCACTACGGACCCCTAAAGAATATCATTGTTAAGGAAAAGTTGACACCAAATACAAGAAAGTCAGCGTGGTTGTTAATTTTAATAGTTCTAACCTGATTTTGAGAACTGGATGTTTACTTGGATGTGACAAAGATTTACATGGCGGGTGTCGTCAATGAAGCAGAAGACGCTTACTCTTCCGGAACACCTGGTCCTATTCTCTTGTACCTTTACAAGAGTCTCCGTGTAAATCTTTCTTTTGTTCATATTTTGCTCTTATTTATTGTAGTAAATGCTATCCCTAATCTCTCTAACAACGGAGGGACATGTATGACGTGTCCAGTCTGATAGGTTACAACGACTACATATACTTTACCGCTGATAGTTGAAAGGGTCCCAATCCGACTACTGATCTACAACACTAACCAGCTTCAGGCAACCGACTGACATGATCGTGCAGCGATACAATGTCTGTTCTTTCCGAAGGGGATTAAATGTGAAATAGATTGCGTAATTTATTTGGTTTCCTCAGCTGTCTCCCGCGCAGCTGAGTCCGAGTTTAACTTAATTTTGGTGTTACAGGATGGTTCTTTGCTACAAAGATTCTGTCAAATAGATCTAGATGAGAAGTGAAATCAATCGATACCTCACTTGAGTGTATTTTTATACGTAGTTATTTAAGTCTAGCCTCGTAAATGTACTACAACAACTGTCAATGAACGACAAAAACAACCGCAATGCAACAATTCTTTTGCACATACAAATGTTCCCAATGTACAATTTATCTAAAACTGTATTGTCTTATAACTGTTTTTCGTCAGCTCCTAACCTAACTCAGCATTTTCAAGAGTCCGACATCACCGAAGTATTCAAGGTTTCCCAAAGAGTGACATTTACACGAATTGATATGACTTGTGTAAAATATATGAATGCCCAAATGCGTTTATTTGGCAGTGATGTTGTTTACCGACAGTTATCATTGTAACTCAAGTTTTGTTTTCCATTCAAATAGAATCATATGTAAAAGCAAAGCTAAGAAGTGCTTACAAACCAAATATGAAAGCACAAACGATCAATCAGAGCGTTGCTGTACTTGAATAAAGATTAAACTGAATTGCAATAGCGATGTCGCACTGAATTGGGTCCTTTTATACTATTGCCAAAAAAGTTTATGTCCTGCAAGACTTAACTTTTTGTAATTTCTTTTCTGAAAAGATCAACATACTTTTCTTATTGTTTTATTTTTTAATTTTGGTTACAATGAAGCAATGAACTATAAGAAAAAAATGTAGCACTTTAAGACTATTATAAAGGATGAAACCGCTGAAAGGTGCAAAGTAATTCAGGTTAAGCATGCTGTATTGGTTAATGTGCAAATCTCGTGCACATGTATGTTTTAAATTAATCATTCTAGATACATGTCCAATGTATAAGAGATGACGTAATACACACATATACTGCACCTTTAAAATTTATTAAGAGAAACAGTATGCCGAAAAAAATGAATTAAACTGCATCATACAGCTGTTTCGTCCTCCTACAACTTAGGACTTTTCAGTGATGCTAAGGGCCAAAACGTGGGAATCCAAAATTTCTAAATTATTGTAGAAGCAGAAGGGTCAGGTGTGTAAAACCCCTTTAAATTATTAATTTAAAAGTAAATTTAAACTTTTTCGGTATAATTTCAAATCATGTACTGCGAAAATGTGTAAATCATGTACCGTGCCACTACTCAAATAAGATTAACTGTGGCTATGGAGGCTTCAGAAAACCTCAGGGACTAAAACTACCAACAGCAGAGTCTGCCATCCCCCTTTCATTAAAGACGACGTAAAGGTGATATACTGTGCTGGTGGCAGTTTTAGTCCCCGAGGTTTGCCGTGACTGATCGTATTTATCTCTTATGAATAGTTGTACGATTCGTAATATAAAAAAGTAAGCAGTTTGAAATTAAACTGTACTTGACAAATTTAAACAATCTAAAACCTTATTATTCACATTTACTTACAATATGACCAACAAGAATAGCGTAATACCATTAAAGTTTTACGATAAACGTGACGATTTTGAATTTCCTATTGTGAAGTTTCCTTTTCTTGATCATAACATCCCTCCTTATCCAATTTCCATTGTGTTTTACATTTCGCAATTCATTTGTTATTAAAAGGCTTACCAAAGGTCTTTTGTTTCCTTTGTTCTTGTAATCCGAATTCAATATTTGTGGACGCTTTGGTAATTTCCGTTTTTTAACATGAGGACAAAAAAAACCAAGGAAATATTTCTTAGGTCGATATAAATGAAACAAAAAAGAGAAAACCTTGGATATGATTGCAAACGTTTTAGATCTATTGGAGGATAAAGTAAATACATGTATATAAGTATGAATATACACATACGATAATTTGTTTTGTTCTGATCAAGGTTAATAATGAGATGCGCTAAGAATAAGCATAAAAATTGGTTTCCATGTTTTGAAATCTGCATGGACTCGAGGTCCCTTTGTATTTAATGCTTTGCAATTGATTTTGAGAGTAGCATGTTCAGATATTAAACAAAATGCTCAAGGATTCGGCGCAATGCTAGTCCCACCTCGATGATGAATAACACCACCTGATCAGTAATTAGTCACCTACAACAATACCTTTTTTGCTGTCGTTGGGGTATTTGACCACACAGTGTTGTCACCACAATGTGACGGTTTTAATATTTGTTCACGATGTGTTGTGAAAACCGCCACTCTCGGCGTATGGTATCTAACCTTTCAAGGCAACTCGACACCGCATTAGCGTCCATTTCTGTAATGTACAGATGTACATATAAAAACGGTGCGACGGGAATATTTATCTAGATTAAAATGCTACCAAACCATTATTGCATTTCAGTAGCGTAGTGTAAATTAAAGCGACACCTAGGATATAGTACTACATATGCGTGGGAATTGTATGTCAACACCAGCTATTGATACTTTTACTTGTAAATGTGTGATCACATTAAGAAAACAACCATTGCGATACAAAGATATAAAACATCAGAGAATACCGAAGCGTCAACAAAACAACAATACGAACTCAAAATCATACAATGGAGGGGCAAAATATGAACCGGTAAACGTAGAAGAGAGTAAGACAAGGTGTTCCGGAAACTTAGCTTTTCTGCTCCATGGACGACACCCGTGTAAATATTAGTTATATCCATGTGAACATCAATTCCTCAGAGTGAAAGCCGAGTCATCTTTCTCAATCAATACCGCCTAACGCGATATTTACTTACAATATGACCAACAAGAATAGCGTAATAACATTAAAGTTTTACGATAAACGTGACGATTTTGAATTTCCTATTGTAAAGTTTCCTTTTCTTGGTCATAACATCCCTCCTTATCCAATTTCCATTGTGTTTTACATTTCGCAATTCATTTGTTATTAAAAGGCTTACCAAAGGTCTTTCGTTTCCTTTGTTCTTGTAATACGAATTCAATATTTGTTGACGCTTTGGTAATTTCCGTTTTTTAATATGAGGACAAAAAAAAACAAGGAAATATTTCTAAGGTCGCTATAAATGAAACAAAAAAGAGAAAACCTTGGATATGATTGCAAACGTTTTAGATCTATTGGAGGATAAAGTAAATACATGTATATAAGTATGAATATACACATACGATAATTTGTTTTGTTCTGATCAAGGTTAATAATGAGATGCGCTAAGAATAAGCATAAAAATTGGTTTCCATGTTTTGAAATCTGCATGGACTCGAGGTCCCTTTGTATGTAATGCTTTGCAATTGTTTTTGAGAGTATTATTTTCAGGTATCAAACAAAATGCTCAAGGATTCGGCGCAATACCAGTCCCACCTCGATGATGAATAAGACCATCTGATCAGTAATTAGTCACCTACAACAATACCTTTTTTGCGCCGTTGGGGTATTTGACCACACAGTGCTGTCACCACAATGTGACGGTTTTAATATTTGTTCACGATGTGTTGTGAAAACCGCCACTCTCGGCGTATGGTATCTAACCTTTCAAGGCAACTCGACACCGCATTAGCGTCCATTTCTGTAATGTACAGATGTACATATAGAAACGGTGCGACGGGAATATTTATCTAGATTAAAATGCTACCAAACCAATATTGCATTTCAGTAGCGTAGTGTAAATTAAAGCGACACCTAGGGTATAGTACTACATGTGCGTGGGAATTGTATGTCAACACCAGCTATCGATACTTTTACTTGTAAATGTGTGATCACATTAAGAAAAAAAACATTCCGATACAAAGATATAAAACATCAGAGAATACCGAAGCGTCAACAAAACAACAATACGAACTCAAAATCATAGAATGGAGGGGCAAAATATGAACCGGTAAACGTAGAAGAGAGTAAGACAAGGTGTTCCGGAAACTTAGCTTTTCTGCTCCATGGACGACACCTGTGTAAATATTAGTTATATCCATGTGAACATCAATTCCTCAGAGTGAAAACCGAGTCACCTTTCTCAATCAATACCGCCTAACGCGATATTTACTTACAATATGACCAACAAGAATAGCGTAATACCATTAAAGTTTTACGATAAACGTGACGATTTTGAATTTCCTATTGTGAAGTTTCCTTTTCTTGATCATAACATCCCTCCTTATCCAATTTCCATTGTGTTTTACATTTCGCAATTCATTTATTATTAAAAGGCTTACCAGAAGTCTTTCGTTTCCTTTGTTCATTTAATCCGAATTCAATATTTGTTGACGCTTTGGTAATTTCCGTTTTTTAATATGAGGACAAAAAAACCAAGGAAATATTTCTAAGGTCGATATAAATGAAACAAAAATGAGAAAACCTTGGATATGATTGCAAACGTTTTAGATCTATTGGAGGATAAAGTAAATGCATGTATATAAGTATGAATATACACATACGATAATTTGTTTTGTTCTGATCAAGGTTAATAATGAGATGCGCTAAGAATAAGCATAAAAATTGGTTTCCATGTTTTGAAATCTGCATGGACTCGAGGTCCCTTTGTATGTAATGCTTTACAATTGTTTTTGAGAGTATCATTTTCAGGTATCAAACAAAATGCTCAAGGATTCGGCGCAATACCAGTCCCACCTCGATGATGAATAAGACCACCTGATCAGTAATTAGTCACCTACAACAATACTTTTTTTGCGCCGTTGGGGTATTTGACCACACAGTGCTGTCACCACAATGTGACGGTTTTAATATTTGTTCACGATGTGTTGTGAAAACCGCCACTCTGAGCGTATGATATCTAACCTTTCAAGGCAACTCGACACAGCATTAGCGTTCCGATACAAAGATATAAAACATCAGAGAATACCGAAGCGTCAACAAAACCACAATACGAACTCAAAATCATGGAATGGAGGGGCAAAATATGAACCGGTAAACGTAGAAGAGAGTAAGACAAGGTGTTCCGGAAAATTAGCTCTTCTGCTCCATGGACGAAACCCGTGTAAATATTAGTTATATCCATGTAAACATCAATTCCTCAAAGTGAAAACCGAGTCATCTTTCTCAATCAAAACAAGTAAGCGTACTAAGGAACATATTAAAAAACGGTCCATTCTTAATCACAAAGTAGTACACTATGAGCATATTCAAAATCGACCACCTTCATATCACACAAGGATACAAAATAATTTTCAATGAGACAAAAATGGTGACCATAAAACATGTTCATATCCCTCATCAACCTGTATCTATTGAATCCATATTTAGTAATTTTATTCGCAAGCAACATATGTATTTCGATAATCTTGATATTCAGAACAAACTCCAAAATAATGGGTGGACTTTGACATGTACACGCCAGAGGTTGAAGAAGCAGGGAGGTTACTATCAAGAAAGAAAACTTTCAAGATTGGAAAATTAAAATTGGCACGCTTATCTTATACACTGGACGATGGTATGACGCATATGACGCGCATGGAATGCAGACTGTTTATGTGCACAAGTTGGCGGTTATTTTCATTCCCACTGGTGAAACGTAATGTCGCTGGATTTGTTTTAACAAAAAGAGTGCACATGTTCTGTGCAAAATTAAAGATACCTATAAAATGCATTTGTTGTTACTTATATATCTGACATGTAAATGTACCGTGCGCTAGTGGGCTCTGGAATGATAAAAGTGTATGTCTCATTTAAGCATTGAATTGCATTCTGTTTCGAGTTATAGACGATATGAACGCCCACAGCATTACAGGAAAATAGCATGAACCGCGCTAGTTTAATGACTTTATTTTCATTTCCACTTCTAACGTTACACAAAAAAATAATTTCGACTATAAAATAAAACAAATTGTAGCTCCAAGAAACAACGGCATGTTGAATTGGCAGAATAGCACTTAGCGCGTGCTCGTTTTCGATAGATGGAATGGTTTCATGTGCTTTCTCCTGGAACGATGACTTTGAAATACAGTCCGTGTATATTGTAAACGCTAAAATCGATGAAAAAGTTATAGTTTTTTTTTGTTAAAGAAAG
Organism: Mimachlamys varia; assembly: GCA_947623455.1. Taxonomy (NCBI): domain Eukaryota; kingdom Metazoa; phylum Mollusca; class Bivalvia; order Pectinida; family Pectinidae; genus Mimachlamys; species Mimachlamys varia. Next base: position 8,088,078 of record OX392534.1, read on the forward strand.
TTCAAAACCATTGGAGAGATTTGGCTTTCATTGGATAAACTCTGCTTGGTTTCATAATCATATAAACGTTTCAACAAATTTATTGCTTTTTTTGTGGAGCCCCTTAAAATTCAATACGACCTCCCGACAGAATGTCTTTATAAACTCTCATAAGTAGCTAGGTTATCAAAATGGCACGGGAATGAATATCCTAATCTTATAGAGGTCAAATAAAGTAATAACTGCCATTGTTATCACATGCTATCGTTTGGAAAAATAACCACCACCCACATTATTTAAGGATTAACTTGAATCTATTTTTTATGTCATGGAGTTATAACACAAAAAATACGTTTGTTTGTGTTATAACCCCATAGCAAAAAAAAGATGTTAGTTAATCCTTTTAATCTTTATAATGTAATATATACCTGCCAAAATTCAATTAATGATATACGGAATATATATCTTTTCTCTAACCATTTTTTACGCTGCTGCATCAGCCAATCAAAAGCGAAGTTATTAACGGCGACGTCATTTTTTTGTTACGTTATTGGCTTATAACATAATTTTAAGCCAATGGAAATGCTTGTTTCAAACAAGAATAAATCATTTGCTACGCGGTTTCATAAGGTTTGCAAACAACATTTTTTCATACCCAAATGAAAGTAAAACAATTGTCATCAGTGCTAAAATGAAAATATTAAATAAAAACGAAAAATAAAAATTTTGTCTCTGGACTACTTTATTTCTGTTGCCTAGTGGTGAATGAAGCCAGCTATTGGCTGTTCCTCGTGTGTACATACATGACGATAGGTGTGCAACAATGTAACTAAAGGGAAGCACCGTGTCACATGGTCAGCTTAAATTAAATGCGAATGGCGGGAAATTCAAAAAAAAAGTTAACGTAAATATAAGGATTGGTTGTTTATTTAGTTGCTTGCATCGGCTGATGAAGTCCAGTGGACCTCGTACAAATAGTTCGCAGTTCACTTCATTTGCGCGAGGTTCACTTGCATTCATCAGCCGATGCAAGCAACAAAATATCATTCAATCTTTGAATATAATTTTCTAATCTAAGCTTTTTGACAACATGAACATCTGTAGATCTCTTTTCGTATCGACAACACATCTGTGATTTAATAACAGTCTTGAATCAGGACTGCCAGGGTTCATTTGGTTGAACCGAGGCCAAAAGACATTATTCACCTTCCAGACAACATGACTATTTCCGCTTAAATGTCTTTCTGGCTAATGAGAGTTATTGATATTTTTTCACATACAGAGACACTATTTCATACTAAAGACCGATAACGTAGAATATAAACTTTCATTGTAGATAAATTGATTGATTTATTTCATACTATAAATGTCTTATGTTTAATGTATTATGTATAATAAAGGCACATTTTCATCTTACATTTATTTTTGCAACGCGGTCATCTATTCTAAGTCAACATGTATATGCTTTACAAAGACGGTGATAATACACAGAAATCCATGAAAGTACAACAAAAGGGCAAGAAACATATTGGTTGAGCGATTTTATTTTAACGTGTTTACCTCCTCGACTTACTTACCCAATGTCAGAGATCGTTATTCATATATTTATTATTATATACCAAAAACACTTACAGAAAAAAGAAAACTTATCTTTCACTTTGAATTATAAGATCCTCCTTATCATCAATTGTGTACAAGTAACGTGACGCTGGCAGAACTGTATCTTCCCTTTTCTAAACAACAAATAATATATTGCTGAGACTCGTGCGTTATCGTGTTGCAAAAGAAAAGGATCTCAGAAACAGGAAATGCATCTGCATCAACTGTGCTGCTACGAATCTGGGAAACAAGTCGATATAGCCTGCTTTATCACATCGCTTTCCTCTGTGCTTGACTATATATCTACGGAAGACGAATTCGACTGGACGAAAGCACGTTAACATTGCGTACGAAAGATAAAGATGTGTATTTTTCTTGTTTCTTTCAGTATTAGGCAGGAAAGCAATATAATTCTGCTATAAAGATAAAACTTCTGGATTATTTTACTGGCTTGAAGTAGTCTTAATTGTCGTTAAATGATATAAAGAAAATGTTGCATTGCAGTAAATGATAACACAACGGTAAGACTTACAGGTTTTCAAAGACTTTTAATATTAACATTGACATCAAAACACTATAAGGGAGTTGAATATGTTTTCCTATAATTGTTTTTAAAAGGACAATGAAAAATTGTCCCAACCCCAGATTTTAACTGTTAACTCTTTATTTAAGTGATATCGTGTCTCGTATATTTACACTTTTAGGAAACGTTTGTTTGTTTTTGTTATTAGTTTCCTTATCCAGTGGGTCGTAGCCCTGCACTATACAGAATGAAGTTTAAGTTGTTGCACTTCCGCAACATCTGTCCCTATTTTTCGTGACTTTTTTAGGCTCTTCACGAAACTCTTCTGTTGTCATACATTGTTTCACATTTTCATATCAATAACGAACGGCTGAGCATGATGCAGCTTCTAACATTACTGCAATGTCAAGCAACGAGGGTTTTTTTATGTAAAGTCCTAAGTATTGACAGACTTATGCTATCATCTGGCATGAAACTCTGAAGATTATAAGACTCTTTCATATGCGTGTATGTAGGATAGGGATATTCCACCCGAGGGGTCACAAAATGTGGTGAAACCCGAGGCTTGCCGAGGGCTTTACCACATTTTGTGATCCCGAGGGTGGAATATCCCTATCCTACATGCACACATAATGAAAGAGTCTTTTTCTCTCATATCAACTTACCCGAATAAGCTCAAAAACCATGAAAATATGTTTAAACAGGTTACCATTTTGAAATTTCAACTTTTTCCTTGAGCTTTTTTGACGAAAACGAATTAGACAGCGAGTTTAAGCATACCCTATATTTGCAAACGAAGTTTGCACAGAAAAATTAATCTCCTCTTCCATGTTGTTTATGGTTAAAAATTTGTGAAAGGTTTTCTCTTTCCGGCATCAGAGTTTACCGTATTCGTGACGTCACGTAATTGTTGAGCCATTGTGACGTCACGTCGGGTGAAATGCTATGTAAGATAGATTTTTCTTACATAGCTTTCTTACATGGGCAAACTCTATCCAACATGGCGAGATATGAGAGAAATTGATGAATTATGTGTGAGATTAAACCAGACAGGTCTACTAGGCATGTTGGATTGATTTTACTTTAACACTTGGTTATTAACATAAAAGGTAAACTGGACCAAAGGTATAGTTGCTGGAATTACAAGACAGTAAATCTTGACCGCGAAAGCTTGCTCCATAACCAAAACCTCCCAAGTTTTAAGCCTTAAATGTCCCCCTCTTCTGTTCGACACTGTACACTTCCAAACTTCACTTTGCTCTGAAAAAAAACACAATAATTTACTTGTAATTAAAATGAAAGGTGGTTATATAGTTGCAAATTTAGCCAAGTTAGAATAGTGAGGATGGAAAGATGAGAATTTTTGAATCCCTTGTTTGAAACATCTTGATAGCTTGGGGGAATATTTCCCAGTACTATCTGCAGGACACACATTATCCCTTTACTGACCATTTTGATTTTATTGCCATATTTATTTCAATCTTTTTATGAACTAATACGGACATATACATGTTACAAACACCTAGCCCTTCGATTTCATATTTAACTATTTCGAAGATTTGCGGTCTTTTTGTTCTGACCACATCGATGTTGGAAGTCGAGAAAGCAGCTGATGCATTTACTTTTACTTTACCGATTTGTAATCACTACCAAATGTCGTGATGTGTGAACGTGACATCGCTCTGATTGACAGAGACATACTTAACGGATGTGACTGATGAAATATAGGACTCTGGCCTCCTGGTTGCATTATTTTAGCAATTAGAATTTGGATCTTTCCTTTTTTCGTATCATCGATTTTGAGTTTGTATTATGGTTTTGTTTACGCTTCGTTATTCTCTATTTTTATCAAGGGTCACATTGCAAATATGTCCTTTTATGCTGTTTCTTTATAATGCTACATATTTATGTAATATCAAGATTTATTACTTAGCACATCAGTACCATAATTATATTTTTATTATCGTTTTCTATGTTAAAAAAACATTTCTTATGTTTTCTTGCGAATCGGCACGGAACCGGGAGCAGGATAGTGGTCACATGATTCGATAAAAATCACGTGATTTCTCGTTTAAAAATAGAACGGGAGCGCAAATGTCAGGTAGCCGCGATAAACAAATATTGGCTGACGAAAACAGAGTCACAAGCTAAAGACTAGACAAGAAAGAAGCTAAACGAGACTATTGAAAGATCGAAACAGATGCATCTGACAAACAAAAAGAAATACGACACTATCAAAGAAGACGAAGAGCATGGTTTGACGGACGAAGTGTGGTTGAGTTAACAGTGCTTTCGAAAAACAAAAACGTACAGCTGATACTTGTACGAAAATACATTCTTCATTCACGTACACTGTAAGATTACGTTCGGTAAAGCTTGTTAAAACATAATTAAAACATAATCTTACATAATAATAATAATTAGCTCGTGTTTGGACCAATTTCTAAATGTAATACATTTTCTGAAGGCAAATATTATTCTAAGAAAGAAAATCAAGGTCTCAGTTGTGTCAATTAACCGGAAAGTACCTTAAAACCGCATTTTTTGCTAAATTTGGTGCTCGTCTGCTCAATTTCGCCGCCGCCATTCGACTAATTATAGGAATCTCAACATGGTACGACATGAAACATATTCTATAATTTTTTTAACCTTAATAGTTTAGATAATCAAACAATAACATATTTATGTAATGTCAAGATTTATTACTTAGCACATCAGTACCATAATTATATTGTTATCATCGTTTTCTATGTTAAAATAACATTTCTTATGTTTTCTTGCGAATCGGCACGGAACCGGGAGCAGGATAATTACGTGATTTCTCGTATAAAAATAGAACGGGAAGCGCAAATGTCAGGTAGCCGCGATAACCAAATATCTGCTGAGGAAAACAGAGTCACAAGCTAAGACTAGACAAGAAAGAAGCTAAACGAGACTATTGAAAGATCGAAACAGATGCATCTGACAAACAAAAAGAAATACGACACTATCAAAGAAGACGAAGAGCATGGTTTGACGGACGAAGTGTGGTTGAGTTGAGAGTGCATTCGGAAAACAAAAACGTACAGCTTATACTTGTACGAAAATACATTCTTCATTCACGTACACTGCAAGATTACGTTCGGTCAAGCTTGTATACAATTAAATTCGTAATGATAGTTTGGGAAGCTTTAGAAAACAAATCAAAGAATACCAAATGTCAACAAAACCATAATCCGAACTCAAAATCGATTAAACTAGAGGCTTAAAATGAACAAAGGAAATATTTACATGGCGACCCTCGAAAGAGTACAAGATAATAAGACCAGGCGTTCCGGAAGAGCAAGCGGATTATGCTTCATCGGCAACATCCGCCATGTAAATCTTGGTTTCATCCAAGTAAACATCATGTCCTCAAAATGAGAACCGAGTCATCAATACAAACGAGACAGGTCAAAATCCGCTTCATTTTTAGTTATTCCAAAACTTCATCCTAGAAGCTCCCTGTAAAAAATGTTCAGTATTTAAATGTTGAGTTTTTAGTTCTTTTGCAGGCAGGGAAAAAGGTTTGTTGTATAAGTTGGCACAAATACGCACCATGCCGTTGAGCCTTGCCATATCAAGTGCTGCATGTAACTGCATAAATACCAATGAAATTAACTAAAAAATACTAACAATTGTAAGGTAATAAGACAAAGGTAGTTAAACTCACCGCTTCTGTATCTCTTGATTCAAATCATGAAACATATACGACAATGCTGATAAACACTCATCACACGACATTGCAGAAATGTAGATGTAGTCACGATAATTGAAGAGAGAGAGCGAGACTCATTCATCATTTTTCTGTGACACTGGCGCAGATATCTCGTCCCCGGGCGAGATTTCTAACCACTGTAGATGATGACAAGACCTCAATTTGTGATTGAGTGCATACTATGGTTCGATTGCTGACGTCGGGTAGATTATGTCGAGAAATATATAGAGAGTCTTAATTGCAAAGAGAGATCACGTACTTCTTGCATTCCTTGTAAAATCATTGATATTCGTGTCAGCTTAAAAGAAGAATTGTAGCCTCGTGAAATAAAATGTTACATTAAAAGTTCTTCAACTGCGGCCACTGCTTTATCTAGATCGAAATTCGCACTAGCTAATAATTGATAGATTGTTTTTTGTATGCGTGTTATCCATTTGAGTAGTTCAGACATTAATCAAATGCACATCGGTATTATCGGTTACCCAATGACACAATTGGCTCTATATGTCTTTTCGGAGGTTAGGTAACAGCAGAGGAACTTAGGAGACACCTAGAAGAAAAATAAAATAAATGACAAAAATATCTTGAATAAGCATATTGATCATTGCTGAAGCAATACATGTCCCCTATCGGCCACCGCAAGCTGTATTGTTACAATTATTCATTAAACAAATTACATGGACTTGACCTAGATATCCTCATGATGTATCTGTTTACCCAGTTCAATATGTGCACACGTTGCAGATATTATGAATGAAGACTGAATTAAGTCCAAAGGCCTAACTCTGTTAAAAATCATTCAACCGTACCAAAATCATAACTTGACGTAGATATCCCAATGACGTATCTCTATACCAAAGGAAAGGTGCCAATTTTGGCCTTCTGGTGGCTTTCATCGGTGAGTTTAATTTTTTGTATATCAACCCCTATTGGTGGTCATGAAATGACATGAAACTTAGGTCAGATCGGAGCGCTTTACAAGGTATGTTCATAATTTTGATGCATTGTGAAATTCTATACAACTTCAAACTGATCCTAAAATATGTCCATGGTTGAAAAGTAGGTCACAGTGACCTAGTTTTTAAATATGCTTAATATTTGAAAAATAAACCTTCATTTGAGCTAAAATACGTATATACAAGAACAAAACAATTATCATATAACACGTTTTAATTAAATAAGTACGCATTTATTATAAAAAAAAAAATGAAAAAGTTGGTGATGGATGTTAGGTCAGGCCAGGGAGAATTTTTTTGACATTCTTAAGTTCACTTACTCAGTTATACTAGTATGAAATTATCTACTCTGTGGTATTAAACAACTGAAATGCATATACAAATATATTATGCAAACAATAAAGTTTTGAAATGAAGTCGTGCATATGTTACACTTGTATAGTACTGTGTGAGTTTGTAGCCAATATTATTAGGATGTACTGCTTTCCCTTGACTCATACCATCAAAAATCATTTTGTTAGTGGTCTTTAACCTGCAAAATAGACAATTCTGAACTAGACCAACACAGTTGTTCGACTTTTAAATATCAAAAGAGTAAACTCCCCCTCCCCCGAATCGCCTACTTTTTTCAGTTTTTCGTTATAATTGGATAGTTTTTCATTAAAACAAGTTATATGATAATTGTATTGTTCTTGTTCATATTTGAGTTTAAAAGAAGTTAGATTTTTAAATAATAAGCAAACTAATAAGAAAAAGGTCACTGTGACCTACTTTTCGACCATGGACACTTGCATCACAATGCATCAAAATTATGAAGAAAGATAAAAACAATATCAGGTGATTTTATCAAAATGGGCCCTATTATGAATTTGACCTCCTACTTTGACCCCCACATAACTCGTTAAGCGTTCCAACCTGACCTTAATTCCATGGCATGTCATGACCACCTAACCCATAGGTGTTGATATACAAAAAATAAAATTATCGGAGATAGCCAACAGGAGGCTCAAATTGGCACCCCTCCTCTCAGTTCAATATGTGCAGATATTGCACAGATAATGCACAGAAACCCCAAAGTTGTGACTGACATACAGACAGACGGTAGGGGACTTATAAACAAAACATAAAAAACTAAACAAAAGATCAAATAAAGGACGAATGAATACCAACATCGTGAAGGTAGGCCTTACCAAAAACCTAAAAGAGGTTTAAATAGGAACCGAGCTGTTCCAAAAAAGGGAACCTAGAGGATATCACAAAGCGTACAGATAATGGCAACAACAGATACCAAAAATAGAAAAAGAAAAAGAAAACGGGAGAATCCAAGAGTAACAGAAAGAAAATGGTTGAAGCAAGCTAAAAATGTAATTGGAAAAGGTAAAAAAGACCGAAACCGAAGGTTATATGAAAAATAATCGAAACATAAACTGATGTGGAAGAAACAAAAAGGCGATTACAGGGAATGGGAAAAAAACGAAAAGAAAACAATGCTAGAGAAAACAATATGTCCTACATGAAAAAAAGGTAACAGAAGACACCTTTGTTATAATGTAAACAAAGTAAATGAGAGCGATTGGAACTGGGTTAGTATGTCATCTCAGTAATGGAAAATGAAGTCAGGTATACAAATAGAGATGAATACATATTAACCTGCTTAATCTATATAATGCTAATAAGCCTGGCAGATTACTGAGTTTATGATATTTTGCGTTGCTTTTTATTTACATCTTTTTGAATATTATTGCCTTTGTCTCTTATAATTGGGGCTTACTAATAACCTTTTTATTTTAATTTTGGAGGGGGGGGGGGGGGCGGGGAGGGTGTACATAAATGAAAAAAAAATCAATGCAGCGTAAACAAAACCAATTAGAGAATACCGAAGCGTCAAATACAACTTAATCCGAAATAGAAAAAAAAACAGAATGAATGACATGGAGACCCTGTGAGATTGAGGCCACGTTTTCTGAAAGAAAACTCGTCCTCTGCTTCATCGGCGTCACATCTAAGTCAACATCAACGGAGCATTTATACAGTTGAATCTGCAATATAGTTAACTCATGGCATTTTGGTGTTTGAAACTTCTTGGAAGCACAGCTTATGTGTATGGATGATGCAGAAGACTACGGTCTCACACATAACACCCCACTTTTGGCTTGCTGTCATTGCGCGCGAGGCCTGTAAGTGTCGGGGTAATGTCAAAGGTGTACAGTACATATACGACATACCATCGATCTGTAGAAACGCAGATGGGTGAAAGGTCATTGTTACACCATCTTTTGACAGTTTACAGTTTTATTGTAAATCATTCTCAAATGTATAAAACAATTGATTCAAATTAGATGCGGCATGACAAAATCTGTAAATATCAATTTGACATGAAATTACATTAGTCTAGAGATATTTGTCAACTTACACTGACTTGACATAATCAGTAGCTTACTAGAGGCATACGATTTTCAGGGAAGACTACCAGAATACTTGACATATATGAATCATTTCAGTCATATATCATCGCTTCGCAATAAATATCGACACATTTATTTCTTATATGGCATGGGTTATACTTGGACTTAGCATTAAAGTACAATTGATCTATATATAGATATGTACAAGTGTTTCGATTCATGTAATATTATGTTGTGAATTCAGTCCATCGACATATAATTGGTACTCGCATATTTTGTAAAAACAAATTACTGAAGCTACAACAAAAACTAGAGTCCGAACTCTAAATCAATTAAAATAATATTAACAAAGGAAAGTGTTACACGAAGACCCTTAAACTACAAAACAATAGGTCAGGTTTTCTGGAAAGTACGACTCCTCTGCTCAATAACGACAGCCTTCATGCCAATCTAGGTAATAACAAGGTCAATGTCACCAGGCATGGGTTCAATTACATGGCAATGTAATTAGTTAAATTACACTTTACTTTGTGAAAATGGCATTTTCATTACCATTACCATTACACAAATGTGAAATGTAATTAATTAAATCACTATTACTTTGCCAATGTAATTAATTAAATAACACATTACAGTTGTGTTAAATATTTCATTTTATTCTACAGACTAAACTGGTAACATACCTTACATAATACTGCAATGCAGCATACGTTTTTCCTGAAATGTGATATTAATATTATTTTGTAATTCATAATTCTTCAAAACAACAGCACAGGCCATACTAAAGGTATGTACCTGTATACCCTTTGACACTCATCTGTGATTCTAAGTCTTCTTGGCCAGGTAGATAAGTCTAGTCCCTTATCATTAGCCACTATTGTAGTCACTAATTAATATCCTAATTGTGTGATTTTTACCTACCTTACCAAGTAGATCAATTATATTTGATGTGTACACAATGGAATTGGTTTCACTTGTCACAAACAGGTACAGTTTATAATCTATGGACAAAAGCTTATTTCAGGACTTGAATATTTGAAGTATAGTTGTAAATCTTCTTTAGAAACATACATGTAAAATAAAAGTTAATCTTTAACTTTTTATTTACTTTATTTTATGTGCATGAGGAGATAGACATGCAGGCATAATACATGTTAAAACTTATCATGAATAATTAAGTAAATTTATTTCACCTGATTTATAATTGTCCTTTACAACAACTGTATGAGTACTTTTAAATCCACTATGGCCTTCTTCAAAATCAGGTGAAATATATATATGTTATCGAAATGTAATTGGAAAGTAATTGCGCATTACAGGGATTTTGTAAAGTAATGAAATACTTTACCATTACATGTAATTCAATTTGCCTTAAATTACACATTACATTCAATTACTTGAAAAAGTGTAATTCTTTGCAATGCATTACCATTACATTTTCAATTACCCCATGCCTGAATGTCACGTTCTCCAAACTGAAATATTTACAAACATAACAACATGGCATATATTTACCAATGAGTATATTCAAAGAATGACCAAATACATATCATAAAAATATACAGGATATTTATCAATGAGACCATGATGGCGGCCAAACCAAGAAACTGCCAATAGTCTCGAACAATTTGGATCTCCCAAATCCCTTTGCACTCAAATGATATTAAGTACAGAAATAAATTCATTTAAAGTATGCATTTACATATAAGTATTTCATGTCAATAACTCGAGAATGAGTTTAAGCTCAATAAAGCTTTATGACGTCTCTTACGTACAGTCAGAGCACGGTTTACGGTTCACATATGAACAATAAACTTGTTTTTTGTATAAATTTTCGAAAACAGCATCGTATGTGACACATAAAGAAAGAAGTGAACCAAATCAGCCTTTAAGTCAAAAAGATTAAGAGAAATGAACAAAGAATATATAGGTAGAAGAAATGCTGCTGTATAGTTTAGCTAATGAAAATCAAACCACCAGCAAACATGTGTATGTCAGGCTAGAGCCAGACTTTGAATGGTATAAAAATTATTAACCAATTTGTGAGCTAAAACGTCAGAGTTGGGATGTTTTCTGTAATTTTCCATCGACAGCTTGGAAACAAAGAGGATTGGTGTGCCAACTTTCCCAGTATGGTGTAAACGACATGCCGTGCTGTCGCAACCAAAGCATCTAAGTACATGTAGTTGTTAGGAAGGCTAGGGCTGATATATCAGGGTCTTTATGCCTAAGTGTATTCTACTGTGATTAATGTCCCCTCCAATATCACTAGGTCTTGGTTTGACCATTGTGTACTGGTTAATTCCATCTTACTATAAGACCATATCCTCAATGATCCAGAATTCTTATGGAAAACATGTTTTTATTCATAGCTAGAACCAAGCAATGAATGGGGAAACTGTCGGAATATAGTCTGGAATCAAGAACGTTAACGAGTACACTGACCACCACTGACCCCTTCTATCAAACAAGAACCTTGCTGGTTCTCATATCTAAGAATAAGTACCTTCTCAACCACATGCTGTTTTAGTCTTACACAGGACAACTCGGCGCATGTAATGAAATAGATAATAGTTTTTAAATGTGTTGATCGTTTTGTTTTGAACGCTTTCATCAGTTTCCAGGATTATTTGTTTGACCAGAGGTTCGCTTTAGAATCACACAGGAATTGGCTTATTTGTGAAAATACAGTTAGATTGATGTTTTATTTGCCTGAGATATTGGCTTCCTACTGAGTTCGATTTTAGAATTGACATGGGATTAGTTGATTGTTTCGAGTTTTGCGTTATCTTTGGCATTATCGTTTTTATTGTTTTAAGTTTCATTTCAGATATTGCGTGGGATTATTTGTTTGTTAGGAGTTTTATTCAAAGGGACAATTCACTGACGACTTTTATTTCTCTTGTTTTATTTGTAGAATTGTTCGATATTTTCCATGTAACAATACATAACGAAACAGAGTAACAAGAGACAATGATTCGTTGGAATCCTTAATTTGTTATAACGTTACTCTTTGTTATACCCTTTTATCATACGTTTTAGTAGTAGGTGTGGGTATGAGCATGAGCATGTGTAGGTATGAGCATCTAGTTTTCAAATGACTGTTTTCCAAGAGAATAAGTAAAAAACCTTTTTTCTATAGAATGTTTTTGGAAAAAAGTACAAACATTTATTCAGAATAAAAACCTTTTTACAAACGACATCTGGCTCAATCATCCTAATAAAAAAACCAAAGCGTCACAAAACAATATCTGACCTCAAAATTGATGAAACTAAAGACAAAATATGAACAAAGGAAATATTTAAATGGCTACCCTCGTAAAAGTACACGGCAATAAGACCAGGTGTTCCGGAAGAGTAAGCGTTTTTCTACTTCATCGACGACACCCGCCCTATAAATCTTCGTCACATTCACGTTAACACCAAGTCTTCAAAATGAGAACCGAGTCACCATTTTTATCAATCACAACAAGAGAGCACACTCAAAAACGTTTATCTTCATCTTTACACAAAGATACAGGATATTTCTCAATGAGACCAAGATGGCGATCATAAAACTTGCCCATAGTTTTACATTACCCTGCACCTCTCAAATCCCTGTGCCATCAGTTTGTTCGTCAGCACCTGACCTCTAATACGACAATCTCGATATTCGGAGCAAGACCCCTAGAATAACAAATCACCTGCGACATGTAAACGCCATAAGATGGAAAAGCAGGGGTGTTACTATCAAAGGAAAGTTCACGATAGGAAAATAGAAATCGTCACTTTTATCATACAGCTTAGAATAAAGCTGCCAGTGTTATAGTTTGAGTAAAGATCGAGGTAGGAAGCCGATGTAGGAGAGTCTGTGGTATCCTTTATCTCAGTAGGATATATACAATCGACTAGGTCAGCAAACTTCTTGTTCATAGATAACACATCGTCGACACATGTATACCTGAAAGTGAAATTGAAAGGTTTGGCAAGATTTTTGTTACCCGTCCTGATACGCTTTCGACAAATTCAGCCTCGCATGAAAACAAAAAAGCAAGTTGGCCAAAAGTGGGACACAGTAAGTTCCCATTGGAATGCCAACAGTCTGTTTGAACATCTTTCCTCCGAATTCATATAGATATTGCCAACTAGGATTTCAATCATTCGTACTATATATCTTCCTAAATATATATTATCCTAGCTTTTGTTGTGTTATTCACAAATTATGCTCCAAGATAGCTCGCAACCATATCTTTGTATCGCCGTCCACCTGTCTTCGAAAAGAAAGCTTTCATAATAAGAGACCAAAGACGTTCTATCAGTTCGGTATGTGGTATGGTAGTGTACAGGGTGGAAAAATCAGATGCTTTTATATTAATAGAAGAAACATTTTTGATAAGAGTGGTACTCAAGATTGATCTGAAAATCTTTTGAGTTTTTCAAAATCCACATCCCGTTAATGCCACTCCTTGAGTATACAGTGTCACAATAGGACGGAAGCCCTGATTTAACGGTACTAAGAATGGTAGTAAGAAGTTTGATAATTGCTTGGTTGAGCAATGAGACAAGTCAGCGATAAAACGTTGCTTATAAGGATCCTTTTTTAATGCAGGTATCCAATGTAGACGAGGTTGGTCAGCGTCTTTATCATTATCGGGTACCTTGAAAGATTTTAATTCCGATGTATGGTTAGAAAGTATTCCATCTTTCGAAAAACCGATCAATGCGTAAATAGGGTTAACTTGGTTATCAAGCAGGCCCAGTTCTCTTTGCAAACAATTAATGTAATATTGTAATTATCGACCTGTGTTTAGTTTTCATTTTGTATCGCAAACTACTTATTCTTTTCTGAAAGAAGAACCTGATAGATTTCACCCAATCCAATTCAGCATCTTCACGTTTAGCCCATGGCCTGGAGTATTCGTCCACCGAGTCCACAAGAATCTTGAAATTCATATTCCATTTGATGGATGGAGTCTTTAATTGAGTACTTTATTTAACGTTGAAATTATTAAAGGGACATTCAATGTAGGTTTTCAGTATCTAATCGATCATTTTGTTGAATTAGTCTGTAAAGCCGTTGCGTGGGATTAATTGGTTGATGTAAAAAAAATAATCAGAGAATACCAAAGCGTCAACAAAACCATAATCCGAACTCAAAATCGATTAAACTAGGGGCAAAATAGGAACAAAGGAAAGATTAACATGGAGACTCTCGTAAAAGCACAAGAGAATAGACCAGGTGTTCCGGAAGAGTAAGCGTTTTCTGCTTCATCGACGACACCAGCCATGTAAATATCGGTCACATCCAAGTAAGCATCAATCCTCAAAATGAAAACCGAGTCATCATTCTCACTGTAAACAAGTAAACACACTAACAAGCAAACTCAAAAACGTCTATCTTCATATCACACAAAGATACCGAAAGTTTCTCGATGATATCAAGATGGCGACCATAAAACATGCCCATAGTCTTCATCAACCTGCATTTCTCGAATGCCTGTGCCGTAAGTTTGTTCGTCAGCAGTCGACATCTATCTCGAAAATCGCGATATTCAGAGCAAGCCCTAGAATAACGAATCAACTGCGACATGTTAACACCATAGGATGGAGAAGCAGGGATGTTACTACCAAGAAAGGGAAAGTTCACGATAGGAAAATCGAAATCGTCACGTTTATCATACAGCTTAGTAGTAAGTTACCCGTGTTGGTCATAGTTTAAGTAAAGATCGAGGTAAGAAGCTGATGTAGGAGAGTCTGTTGTGTCTTTAATCTCAAGTTCAGTAGGGTATATACGATCGACTAGGTCTGCAAACTTCGTGTTGTTTATAGACAACACATCGTCGATATACCTGAAAGTGAAATTGATAGATTTGGCAAGCTTTTTGTTACCCGTCCTGATAAGCCCCTCGACAAATTCAGCCTCGTAAGAAAACAGAAACAAGTCAGCCAAAAGTGGTGCACAGTTATTGCCCATTGGAATGCCCATTGGAATGTACGTTGGTGATTGTTTTATTTTATTCACGATTTGTACTTTGATAAATTCATTGTTCTGAGTTTTATTTTCAACTTTGCCTTAGATTACATTATGGTTCGGGCTTATTTGCACTAGACTAGATTTGTGATTTATTTTGATGTTTGATCAAGATTCTTCCTTAAATTGATTTACATTTTTTTTACATTCTACGCGGGAAGTCCAAAATATGTGGTTTTCAAAAGCGATAACATGCTAGCGCACTCCTTCTAGTCATTACCCTGCCATTGTGATTATGAGTATGCGAAAAAACAGTTTTGGTTATCAGAAAGGACGATTTGTTTTATTTCTGACATTTGGCAATACTTATTTCAACATACACTCTCAATGGAATCATGAGTTTCACATCTGTTTCAGCAATAAAACATCTTTGAAGCTTGGATATCTGTTATGATGAAAGATAACGGAATAATATTTTATAGACCCAATAACAAAATCCTTACTGTATTTCTAACTCTCAATAGTATGTTGATTAGCACGGCTTAGCTGACTGAAAAATTATTAACCACGAGTGTATATTGTAAATTGTTAAAATGATGTATAAAAATAAATTAAAAAATACCGAAGCATCAACAAAACCATAATCCGAACTCACAATCAATTTAACCTTGGGCAAAACATTAGCAACAAAAACATCACGGGTCTGTTTATTTGTAAACGTACAAGAGAATAAGACCAGGTAGAGTAAGCGTCTAAAGAAAGAAAATGAGAACAATAATAACTAGGTATGGCACTAAAAAACAAACATGGAAAGTGATGAAAGATTAACATAATTCATATATGCATACATTTCTTAAGATGCTAAATATATAAAATGATAATACGCCTTGTAGATTACTAAGCATACTTTGTTGTTGGTTTTTATTTACATTACTTTGAATGTAATTGCTTTTGTTTACATAGTTTGATTTAATTAATAACAATTTGATTTCTCGGAAAAGAACAACGGAACGTTAATTGGTACAGTTAAACCTGAAAAAATAGCTTAAGATGGGTTTTTAATGTCGGGTATTTCTTGAAAGAAGAACTCAAATGTTTTGATGACGCAGAAGACTCCGATATTACGTACAGTTAACTTAACAAGTGTGCCAAACGTACACTGAGAGCGTATATTATGTTTTGCTGAAGAATATACATTGTATGTGAAACAATGAGAAAAAAATGAAGCGAAATTTGGAAAACTTTTTGCTTCAATTGAAGTCAAACTTGTTCAGAGAAATGGGACAAGGGACGTATATCCAAACCAAATGCTGTTCTAGTTTATCTATAGCAAATCAAACAAAGAGCAAACATAAGTAATGTCTAATTATGTCAGGACCGAGACATTGAATGGTATAAAAGTTCCTAACCCTTTGGTGAACTAATTAGTGTCGGAGGTGAGGTGTGTTCTGTAATGTTCTATTGACAGCTTAGAAACAAAATGCTTGGTGTGCGACCTTTTCCATTATGGTATAAGCGACATGCTGCCGCAATTAAAGCATCTCAGTAGTTGTTATGGAGACTAGGTCTGTCATATCACGGTCTCATTGTCTAGGTGTTATCTCTTGTGATAAGTGCCTCCCTCCAATATCACTGGTTTGCCGCAACAA
Organism: Mimachlamys varia; assembly: GCA_947623455.1. Taxonomy (NCBI): domain Eukaryota; kingdom Metazoa; phylum Mollusca; class Bivalvia; order Pectinida; family Pectinidae; genus Mimachlamys; species Mimachlamys varia. The sequence goes on from OX392534.1 coordinate 8,104,875, forward strand.
ACCCAAGACCATGTTTTGAATGACCCAAGCTAGTGAATGAAAACATGTTGTTATTCATTGCTAGAATCAAGTAATTCATGGAGAAATTGTCAGAATATAATCTGATATTAAGAAAATTAACGAGTATACTAACCACCACTGACCAAACGTGATCTTGGTTGGTTCTCCATATCTAAGTTGGTGTACCGTCTCTAAAGCATGTTGTTTGTGTTTTACCCAGGACAAATTGACGCATGTAATGAAATAAGAGTAGACTCTTTCATGACCAGAGATGTAAGATAGGGAAATTCACCTGGGGGTAAAACACGAGGCTTTGGTGAGTTTGTCTAGGGTTTATTTCCCTATCTTACATCTCTGTTCATGAAAAAATATATTTTCTCTTTTTTTTTCAACTAACTTAATCAGATTAAAAACGATGACGATACGTTTTGCCTGGCTACCAATTTTAAAATTTCAATTTTTTCCTTGAGCTTATTGACGAAAACAATTCAGACAGCGAGATTAAATATATCCAATATTTGCAAACGTAACCACTATCCAACATGGCAATATATATGAGAGAACATAATTTCTACAATGTAAATGTGTTGGTGAGTATTGTTTACAGTCTCATTGGGAAATATTCTGTATCTTTGTTTGATATTAAATATGGTCATTTTTTAGAATGCTTATTAGTGTGCTTACTTCTTGGGACTGACAATGATAACTCGGATCTCATTTTGAGGACATGATGTTTACTTGGATGTGACCAAGATTTACATGGCGGGTGTCGTCAATGTAGCAGAAGCCGCTTACTCTTCCGAAACCCCTGGTCTTATTCCCTGGTACTTTTACGAGGGTGTCCATGAAAATCTTGGCTTTGTTCCTTTTTTGCCTCTAGTTTAAGTTTGAGTTCGGATTATGATTTTGTTGACTCTTTTGTATTCTCAGATTTTTTTATCTCAAGTAATAGAATGAATATAATCTTACACTTGTGTTAATGTAATAGTGAATTTATCGAATCCATGTATTTATTGCATATGAAATTAATATGAAATTAACAATCTCGTTTCATACATTCAATTTTGCATGAACACTCGTGTAAGATCCAATATATGACGAGTTCATACTGTTGCGGCCATATGCATTACATGTATGAAATATATATTTTATTATATTGGAAGTTGCGTTTATACCTTTGTGAAGTGAATATTATGACTTGACATAAATATTATAGGACCATTGGTTATAATGAATTAGTTGAAATCTATTAGTTTTATTTCAAAGGGAACTAAATGTCCTTAATTGAAAGGAAATCACCTTGACAGCATTCGACAGGCTAATCTAAATGTGAACTGAATACTCATGTACACGACGTTAATTAGCTGACCTTAGTATATACCTGCTATCCTGTATATGGAAACAATATCGTATTAGTAGGGAAGGTCTTGACAGGAAGAGTTCGCGGTAAAGTCAACAACACGAACTCTACAGATCAATGTATCATTGTGAATTTTTTCTCGTAGATAAAATATCATATTGCCTGCTTGACTGCTTTTCCGCCGAATGCTGTCTAGATGTTCCTCGTTTCAATCAAAGGTATTTAGTTCAAATTAAAATAAAACTAAATTTTTTAGCAAATTCGTTATTATTCATGGTCCTATTGTATGTCTCATAGTATGCACATGACCTCTAAGGAAATAACCGAAACAACTATTCAAATCCAGAAAGGAAAGTGCGCTAGCCCTATGTTTCAATAATTTTCATAATGTTTAGATATTGAAAAAAATGCAAGTTAATATAATGTCCATAGTGTATTATGAACTGTGTATAGGATTGTATAAAAAACACGTACGATAGTAACGCCTTTACAACTAACAGATACAGACGAGCTAAATGATAAAATAAACTGCAACATACCACTGTTTCATCCTTATATGACTCGTCAGTGATGCTAAACGGTGGCATTAAACGTGATTCCCAAGAGGCGGCTGAGGAAACAAAGTAGGCGAAAGAAATATATAAATACAGATAGGGAGATACATTAGCCCTATGATTCAATAGGTTTCGTAAATTTCAAATATTCAGTTAGTGATGCTAAGGCCTGAAAAGAGAAGATAGGGAAATTCCACTACTTGGCAAAACTCTTGGCAAAGCCTCGGGGTTTACAAAATTTGAAAATTCCTCGAGTGGAATTTCAATTTCTTTCACCCCTACCCATAGAAGAGACCTACAATAACATTGGTAAATAGCAATTAGGTGATACGGTACGGGGTTTTGTTAAAGAATACAAATCAGAGAATACCAAAGCGTCAACAAAACCATAATCCGAACTCAAAATCGATTTACCAAAAGGCAAAATATGAACAAAGGACAGATTTACATGGAGACCCTCGTAAAAGTGTAGGAAATGAGAATATGACCAGGTGTTCCGGATGAGTAAGAGTCTTCTGCTTCATCGACGATACTCGCCATGTAAACCTTGGTCTTAACCAAGTAGGCATCAATCCTCAAAATAAGAACCGAGTCATCATTGTCAATGCCGAGAAGTAAGCACACTTACGTTATATGGATTATTTTGTTACATAGCCCCAATGCATTGTCCATGATATCGACCTGATAATATTCTGCCATACTCGTAAAAGTTGATGTATTTAAAGAACAACTTTTAAATACAATCTAAAAAGTTTTGAACAAATCACACCTTAACTCAAAATATATGATTCTATCTTATTAAGGCCATAACTCATAATATATATATATATCTATCTTATTAAGGCTCAAAAGAGACATTTAAATGTACTCGAGGTTCAACAAGTTTCCTAAAACATGCAATAGCCACCCTAAATGTCATCTCCCTTATTAGTTATATCCAAAGATCTTCATCAAAATCAGAGTATATCTGTGTTATTAAAAAATTGAACTTTATTTAAGCTATTAAAATGGTATATAGCAAGGTCATCGAGGTCAATAATAAAGCTTATTTCTTCATCAAATTAGCTCACCGAACTTATAATATGCTCTCTCTTCAGCGAACTAACGGAATACTATGAAATGACATACGCTGTACCCTCGACCTATCGCCACCCGAATCTACCGCCACCCTCACATACCGCCACTTAAACTTCTAGAACGGATTTCCCTCCTATATTATTCCCTCATTAAGTTCGCCACCATCGCATACCGCAATCCGTCACACCCTTTAGAATACAAACGTCCCGAATCGCTATATATTTCCCCCGGCGATAACGCCATATTGTTCTGTTTTTGGAGATCAAGGAACTTTTTAGTGTTCCAGTTGGAATGGCATGCGGCAAAAACAGATCAATAACTATTTTCAGATTTAAATTTGTGCCAATGTAGATCTATATGACGATATAATACTAAGCTTGTTTTTAAAGAAATGTTGGAAATGCAATCGATTATGCAATTTAATTCATGGTTATAATTTTCATAATTTATCGCCACCCTCGTTATACCGCCACAATTGCTATGGACGAAAGTTGGCGGTATAACGAGAGTACACTGTATTATTTAAAGTTAATTTATATACTTAAGTCATACAGAGCATGATTTCTCTTAAACTGGGCGTGGAGAGGCATACCTGCGTAAAACAGTAGATTAAGGTAGCTAGGGTAATGTACAATCATAGTAAAACTTCTTAAAAACAGTATTGATTTCATTAATGCATATCAGCTTCACATACAGTATTTTTTCTTAATCGTTTATGTTGTTTTACAGATGCTAGCCATGCTATAAACAGTGTAGTACATTTTAGTTATATATATAATAACTTTTTTTTATTTTCACAACAGTTATGAAACAAGTAATCCAACTTATAATAATCACTCTTGTTGGCCCAGATGTTAGCGCCCGAGGGGTCTTATTGTGGGAGGAAACCGGAGTACTCGGAGAAAACCCACATGGTCGGGCAGGTGAGTTCATACATTTTCACGTCCGGTCAGGATATCGACCCCGGCCGCCATGGTGAAAGGCAAGTGCGCTATCCACTGCACCACCCGACCACCCATTTTTAGTTGAAATAATAAAAACATGTCTAGCTCTTTGATAACGTCACATTATGTTATCAAATGACATTTAATATTGGGTTCGTTTACCAATCAAGGTTATTTAGCCTTTGTTTTCCTATTTATAATCTGTTTAAATATATTGTCATTTGATTTTATTATGACTCTAGGAGTTTAACATGATTACGTACAATGTATATGATTGTTTAAGGTCGGTATTCCTCCCGATTACTATAAAAACGGAAATAAAGCTCTGCATAACTTGAGTATTCATTGTATAACTATTCTTTAAATTAAACGCCATTTCTCAAAAATCAGAAACGTCACAAAAGAGATAGACATGTTAATTTGTAATTTGTTTTATACCCAATGAACAATTTTAATAAATTCTAATCACATTAATAAGTTCCGGTTTTAATAAAGGTCTATGAAAAAGACTAGTTTCAGGCCCCTGCTCTTTGTAGTGGAGAAGGGTGGTGTTGAAACTAAAGGTTATTATAATGTATAAAGAAACACAAGCGACCCCTCGTGAGACAAATACATACACAATATATACTTCTGGGGCGTGACCAGAATTGTATGTATTTATATGTATAGGGGAAAACCTATTTCATATGGTAGTGTAGGTTCTAGGCTTCAAACAAAAATTGGGTTTTTGTTCGAAGTCCCTATAGATTTGTCCCAGCATGCCCTAAAGGTTTCCCATTGGGCGAGAAAACATACTGGTCATATAAAGCAATTTTATTAGAAATTTTGGCAATATGTTTTTTAAAAGTGGTATTTTGGGCTTGGAAACACATTAATAACCATGGAAGGTCGATATGGGGTCTATATTCAGTGATTTAAATGTCAATCGAAGGAATTGAACCATGTTTCCGCACATTGTTCACTCCGGTACACATATTGTTACCCCGATACCAGTACTTTGGACACTCATAAATTCCGTGCACTGCGATATGGGGGCCGCGATGGCCGAGTGCTAAAGGTGTTCCGATATTCTACCACTAGCCCTCCACCTTTGGGTTGTGAGTTCGAATCCCACTTAGGACAGTTGCCAGGTTCTGACTGTAAGTCAGTAGTTTTTCTCTAGGTACTCTACATGTAGCTTTCCTCCACCACCAAAACCTGGCACGTCCTTACAAGTGTAAATGGCCATGGCTGTTAGTAGGATGTAAAACAAAATAAACCAAACCAAACTACCCAGTGATTAAAATGTCAAACGAAGGAATCGAACCATATTTCCGCACATTTACTCATCAATTAAATAGAATAAATAAAGATATTGAAATGTAATAGTGTGTGTTAATTCATCATAATAAAACGCAGGTCAAGTTTTGATTTGGAGACGATCCCCTTAAACATTCAACAGTTAGGCTGATTTAAGTTGAGAATTTTAATTATATAGGGCATGACCCAAACTGGAACCTTGTCGTACTCCAGTACACTTTTACACTTTTTAACTCACATTAGAACTGACTGTAATGATAGTCTAGTCACCCTATGTTTAACCCCAAAGAAATTGCAACAGAAACGATTTATGCTGGAAACATTGCATTATGTCATCATATACTACATATACAAAATCGACAAAAATCGACACGGGGGAAATATGAAAAAAATCCTATGTGAAATTTGTTGTTTTACGATGTAACGTTGTTGGCGCCTATGGGCCGCCGTAGATATAATACACAGTAAAGAACGACAACTACGTAAGACCGATGATGTAAACAAATGCAGACGACAGTAGTCATCGTAGTCATTGTGACGACGGTAAGTTAAAACAATACTCATTAATGATTTTCTGTGAATCAGAAATGATTATAAAAGCAAATTGTAAAATGTGAATGCCCCTTTTGGCGTTAGTCCGATAAATTTAACAAATAAGCCACCGTGTTACATTACGGCATCCTAGTCGACGATTCTAAGCAAAACTGTGGTTTATTTCACCTGTTTTGACAAAACCTGAATGTAGAATGATTTATATGAAGCTATAAGATCATATTGTATGAAGATTACATCAGGAAACCGTTTCTAGAATCTAAAAATTGAGGAATTAGTAACCCGAGGCTTCGCTGAAATGTAAATGTATGGAAGCCCTTAGATGACAATATTGCAAATATTTGTAATATTGCGTAATGGATTTGCAATTTATTTCTTCGGTCTGATTTCACTATTTTCTTTCTTTATATGCGTTTTTTTTATCCTTTTCAAACACTTTTGTTTGTATTTGTTTATACTTTTTATTGATTTAATCTTTCATTTTCAATTTATGGCATTTTCTATGTTAAACGGACACCCGGAAATAACCTGAGAGACTGGTAAGTTATATCAATATTCTACATGTATTTTCGTATCAATAATAATATGAACATGAATAATTTTGTTTTAACATTTCTGGTTTATTTAGTTATGCATGTATTTTATTTGTATTTTGATTTTATTTTACAATGTTTCATTAAATAATAATTAATTTCAAGAATTTTTGATTTTTTCCATAAATAGGGATTTTCTAGTCTGTAAGTTCGATATTTGTTAAAAAAAAAATTCACTCTTTTTTTTTTGTTCATTGCAGATAGTAATGGATGCCTGCATCTTTTGCTCAAAACCATTTGACGATAGCGAACCATTCTCTCAACTTCGACTGAAAGGGGGTGAAAGTATCAATCAAGTGAGCAGGCAGAGAGGCGACGGCATCGTAACATCTCCAGGTGAAAGAGTTCATCAAGGTTGCCGGCGTGATTACGTCAATCCAAGAAGCGTAAGACAAGTAACTGAGACAGACTGTTTGACCCCAAAAAGAACTCGTTCGACTGCTCCTGATTTCATTTTAAAAGAAAATTGCATTTTCTGTGGAAACTCTGCCAAGTTGAAATTAAAGAAGAGAGGTCATGATGTGTTTCCTGTCAGAACTACAGAATTCAAGGACAAATTGGAGGCAGTTTGTAAGGCGAGACATGATACATGGTCAGATGAAGTTCTGAGAAGGCTCCACGTAGCTCCTTCTGATCTACATGCCGCATATGCTTTGTATCATCAACAGTGCAGCGTTAACTTCAGGACCGGAAAGAATCTGCCACTTTGCCACGCCCAAGATAATATACCTAAGAAAAATACCCCGGGTCGACCAAAGAAAACGACTTCTGAAGAAGCATTTTTGAAGATAGTTGGACTTATTGAGGAAAGGCGGGATGAACAAATCACTATCAGTCACTTAGTTGCAGAAATGGAAAAGATTTGTGGAAATGAGGCATACAGTTCTGTTCACATGAAAACGAGGATCAAAGACCATTTTGGAAGTTCCATTGTCATAACTGAACTTGAAAGAAAAGCCAATGTTGTCACACTCTCCAACAATGTATCAACGATTCTGCAGGACTTCTACAAACGACTTAAGGCTGAGAATGCAAATGAAGAAAAAAGGCAAGTTATCCTGACTGCTGTGAAATTGATAAGAGCAGACATTAAGGCAATGGATTCTTGCTTCAAAGACTTATATCCATCATCTGAGTATATCTCCTCTCGCCAGCAAAACAATGATTATTTACCAGATTCACTACAGCTGTTTTTGAAGGAAATGTTTAGCCCTACTGAATCTACAATCAAGATATGCTCTATTGGACAGTCTATTGTACAGGCATGTAGACCTAAGTCGCTGATAGCCCCACTCAAAATTGGTCTAGGTGTGCAAATGCACCATCATTTTGGATCGAAATTTCTCGTCGACACTCTTAATACTCTTGGATTTTGCTCATCATACAAGGAAATTCAGAAGTATGAACTGAACGCTGCGGCAGCCCATGGTAGAAACAGCACAGCGATTGATGTGGGATCTTTCATTCAATACGTTGCCGATAACGTCGACCACAACGTAAGAACTCTAGATGGCCATGGAACTTTCCATGGAATGGGTATGATTGCCGCGGTCACTCCTGAAGTTCGTAGACTAAAACAGGTACCACGCGGAAGTCCAACTGTCCAAGAAGTAGCTGAATTTGGCAAGGGTCAATATCAAATACTACAGAGATAATGACAACCGTCTATCAGAACTGAAGTTTGAAATTCTTCAGGACAAAACGAACAACGACGAGACATGGAAAATAGATTTGCTGTCGCGATCATCTTGGCCATCACTGTTTCAAAAGCCTAGTTGGCCAGCGATAATGCACAAGGTATTAGACGCTGCCTATCCTGGTAAGTCGTCTATAGTATTCCTCCCCATGATCGATCTCAATCCAAGCGATATGACATGTGTTTTTTCGACTCTGCATTTTGTCTGAAACGAGGCAACACGAAACGGATTTACACCCATGCTAACATTTGACCAACCGCTCTATTGGAAGGCGATCACTATCATACAGAATGAACATGTGGACAGTCCGCTGAAGAAAATGGTGCTAAAGTTAGGAGGATTTCATACCGAAATGAGCTTTGTCGGAAGCATTGGTCAAATAATGACAGGATCTGGACTTTCTGAGTTATTGGAAACCGTGTATGCACCAACAGCTGTGTCACACATGATGACAGGAAAGGCTATTGCAAGGGCAGTTCGAGGACATTTCCTTGTAGATACGGCACTGACTGCCGTTATCTTGCACGAGTTGTATGACATACCAAAACCAGAATCAACAGATGAACAGGAAGTCGTAGATAGTCTATCAGATGAAACCATTCAGAATGATGTCCGTGAATCAGCCAAACTGTTGGATTCATTGCTGGATGGAAAGTCGTCGATTGAAAAGGTGTTTGAAAGTAAAGAGTTAGATAGTCTTGTTCAATGCGAGTCTTGCCGCTCCGCTTCGGATAACATGGAGAATGCTCTCTCGGGCTTCTTGCAATACGGATGTAATCGCTTTTCATTCATACCGGCATGACAATTACAAAACATCGTTCAATCTTTATATGTGTGCATATATCATAACATCAATCTCCAAACAAGAGTTGTTATTTTTACTAGTTTGGTATTTATAAATAATATAAAAGTACATTTGACATGATATGACTTGACATGGACAGATTCTGCTGACGGGTGTTGGTAATTCATTACCAAACATATTCAACAAGTACAGCAACCCACACCATTTGTCGGACTAATAATTGACAGGAAAGGTGATATTCAAACGGTGGGAAATAGACCATAGCACATCTGGATTAAACATGTTACTGACATGTCCGTTTAATTTCGTCGTAAATTCCACTTGACTTTTCGAACTCGAGCCCTCCCTCACCTCATGGACGCATTCTTCTTAATAATAAATTAGGGTCTAGAAACATAGTTAACACAATAACGCAAATAACAAATAACAAAGTTAACACTTTCATTTCTCGTATTGCATGTTTTTCCGCATAAGTAAAGTTGGTGTACTGCAATATTTGGATAAATACTAATTGGGGGTCTATTGTTTATTTGCGTTTAGCATAATTTACTATCATGAAATAAATATGTACCAAAACGTCGTGGATAGTAAAAAAGGGGTTTTTGTATCGAAAGTTGTACCTATTATGTCTATAACAAAAATGCTGGTTGATCGTTACGATAAAAATATATATACTTAATTATTTATTGCAATTCACCCATTTAAGTTGGTTTGCCAACCTCTCATTCATACCTTACACTATCTTATTGAAAATATGTGCTTATGTATTGTCTACATCATATTTGATTGTGTTTACAACATTAAGTTTCATAACGTTTTAGTAAAACTTAATAATATTTCAACAGTACTTGCATATCACCTGACAAAAGTCCGCGTTTCTGTCTCGCCGTACTAATTAATATAAAACAATTAATGATATGTATCTCTCGCGATCTCCGCACACACGTAATGTTTTGTGATTAACATCATGGCGTCAGGTAGCGTATGATGTCGGTAGATATTAATCAGAGTCTGACCTCCCTATCACCCCGTTTTATATTACAACTGTTCCCGTTTTTGTCCAGTTTACATATGTCGCGTCACACCTGGTACCAACCCTAAGCTTCACAAAGGAATTGTTCATCTGAATCAAATTGTAAGGTTACCGATGCATTGTTTCTATATAGTCGGTTAAAAGTGTACCTCCTGTTAATGTTTAAATCGATTCCTCAATATCACGGTAACATTAAGATGTCGTCTTGGTGCCATTTTGAAAATAAGTCAAATATGTTTAACGATTTATCAGCAGCTACCACACTTCGATTGACCGTTATGACGTCATTAGCAACAAAAGAGCAAGACAATACCATGGTCGAGTTCTTCATCATGTCCGATATATGGTTCGTTACTGTGATGTTAAAAGAATGTGTGACCTCACTGCGACCTTAATTTGACGTCACACGTTAAAACATTGTCTACCCTTTCTAGGGTTATTATTGACTTGTGATAGTTAACAATGGTGTGCATGTCATAATACATGACGGCCTAATGTCATCTCATTATACAGTCCAATCCGTGTGTTAGAGGCTACATGTATAAGGGAGAGAATGCTAAAACTTAATGCATTTACGTTTCGTCAAGTTTCACTTTGTAGTTATATGTATGTACATATGAATTGACAAAATCAAAATATACCCTCCCTACGTAAAAACCCTTTTTACTAGACAGTGCGATATCGTCAAGGTTTTAATTTTCCTATCGTGATTCTCCCCTTTCATGAAATTAAATTCCTTTAACACAGGCCTACATTTTTTTATATTAAAAGTTTTGTATAATTTAGGGACTTGATATATCGGCGATGTGATGTTTATAAACAACAAAACTTTTGCTGACCACGCCGATCGTATATACCCTTCTGAACTTGAAATGAGGGACACACGAACTCTTCTTCATCAGCTGCTTTCCTTGTTCTCTACTTAAACTATAATACACATGTACAGCTTACTTCTAAGCTATAGGATAAACGTGACGATTTCAATTTTCTGATCGTGAAGTTTCCCTTTCTTGATAGTAACATCGCTGTTTCTCCAACCTATGGTATTACATGCCGCAGTTGATTTGCTATTCTAGGGCTTGTTTGATTTTCGCGATCGATGTCAACTGCTGACAAACACACTTATCATACGGGGATTCGAGAGATAATAGTTGGTGAGAACTTTGAGCAGGTTTTATGGTCGTCATCTTTGTCTCATTGAGAAATATATTTGGATTTATGGGCAGCATAAAGTAATTTATACCATCTTTTTATTTTGAAAATTAAAATTTTATTTCCGGATTGGTTTTGCAGTTGTCGGTGTTAGTATTTAGTATACCCACAGTAATACTGTAGTCACATGACTCCTTTGTTTGGAGCGATCAGCCAGCAATCCCGTGACACTTGTTTTGATTCTGCAAGCAGACTTTTCTCAAGCCTTTTAAAAAGTTTTTTATCCCTCCTCCTCCCCAAATCTTCCGCCTGTGTAAATTTATGACAGTATTGTGCAATAGAATGTTTATTGTTATTTGATACAATATAATGTATGTTTAATATGTATACATTAATAAGTTTATGGATGGTTTCTGTGTAGGTTATAAATCAGAAGTTATATGTATTAATGGCGTTTATGATGATGATTTAACAAAACCTTTTTTGCTTATGTAAAAACAAGTTTCATTTATTGTCAATAACGGAATTATGTTATCATTTTCAGTGGCATTTGAATACATGCTCTTTTTCGACTTAAACGTTTTCCTTAGCAAATAACATAGCAGAGTTTTTTCACGTGTGTTAGAATTAGTTTACTAGGTATATAACGTACTATAAACAACGATGATATGATTATACATGCGTGATATGAAGATGGACGTTTTTAAGTATGATTATTAGTGTGATTACTTTGGTTTGAGAATGATGACTCTGATTTCATTTTGATAACTTGACGTTTACTTGATTGTTACGAAAATTTGCATGGCGGTTGTCGTCGATGAAGCAAGCCACGCATACTTTGAGTTCGGATTATGGATTTGTTGACACTTCAGTATTTTCTAATTTAGTGGCTGATAGATTATGACAAATGTGAAAGATAACCAGGTTGTTTGTGTCCTATAATGCGTGTCAAGACACAGTCTGTGTTGTGCAGACGCAGGTCTAGGTTGATTGCTCCATACAATGCTAAGGTTTAGGATTTTCCATTTTGTTAATATAATTGCACACACGATATTAAAATTAATTTGCGTTTTCCGTGTGTTATGTTTTTGTGCGTTTAACTTGTTTGATGTTCTCAACATTTCTTATACTCAGGATGTTTTGTTGTTGAAGACGTTATTTATATACAAGAAAGTTTGCTTTAACTGTATTATCCCATACAGCTTTTATAGTACCGCGTAGTTATCTACACGTGCAATCGCGGTATTATAGAAATTATCAAAGACAAAATAGGAGTAACGTCTCTCTTGTGTTTCTTTCATGAAAGCCCTTATAATGGGATATGACTATGATAAGATTATAAACTGCCATGGCCGGATTTATATTTGCACTCCCATGGTAACCTCTTGACGTATATAGACAATACAACAGCTTGAATACAGTGTATCTCTCCCTAAGAGACAAACGTTGCATTATCTATGTCATTAATAGAGCATAACTAAGTCAACTTTTCTTTGTTAAGTTCGTGCTTGACAAATGCCAGGATTGACAGAAATGAGGACTGCTAATATGTATACAGATACGGTATCGATAGCATGACTGTTTATGATCGATGGTTGCGTGTAAATGTTTCGCGTGCTAGTTTCGTGTTGTTTTTTTCACGTGTCTTTTATGCTCACACCCTTCTCATTCCTTGTTCAACATTAATTTTCATTCGCCATTAAGTTACATGTACATTGTGGTAATGTTCTAGATTTACACATGGTACATATCTTTAATATTTAGAAGATCGACAACGTTATTGATCAGCTAACTAAACAACACAATGCTAGAAAAAGTCCTGTCAAAACGAAGACCGGACATATCCAAACATACGGTGTACACTCTATGCATGGGCTGGCATGATAATCACCATCATAACCTGTTCTAGATCTACGGTGATCAGCTTATTAATACATATTTCCAGAATTGTCCCTCATTAACTTGATAAAAACAGCTAGAGTTATACAGCATTATAGAATTGTATCACTTGTATCACTAAAGGCTTGTTCAAACAGCTGTTTTTGTTCGGTTATAGCTTTGTTCAGTTCTTCAAGTATTGTTTCACTGTATTTTAATATATGCATTAATATTCTAATTTACTCTGTTTTCTAGCTGACAGTGTATAGAAACTGGAAGTTCTGCTGTCATATCAGCGTTCAGCTGCTCAACGTACAAGAGGGTACACTTTATCACCTGTAAAAAATATTCATCGTTGTTTGTCTGTTGAAGTATCAATTCCAGTTTGATAGACACATTTTTGATTAAATTTGCGAAGGCAAATTTCGCGCTCATTGTTATCTCGAGCTACATTATATCAGACGGTTCCTGTACAGCCTTTACAGCTCGATTTGCTGTGACCGATAAAACCATCACCATGCTCATTAGTGTGTTTACTTGATATGATGACAATGATGCCTCGGTTCTCATTTTGAGGATTGATGCTTGCTTGGATGTGATCAAGATTTACATGGCGGGTGTCGTCGATGAAGCAGAAGACGCTCACTTTTCCGGAACACCTGGTCTTATTATCTTGTGCTTTTACGGGGGTTCCATGTAAATCTTTCCTTTGATCTTATTTCCCCTAATCGAACCTAATCGAATATGAGTTCGGATTATGGTTTTGTTGACGCTTTGGTATTCTCTATTTTTTCCAACAAGGCTTGTTGCAATTTTGCAATCGTTAAATTAAGGAAAACGTGTTGATAATGAACATTAAGACATATTATAAACAAGTCTATAATGTTGTAATACTCTAGCTATTTGTATCAAGTTTATGTTTATGGAGGACAATTCCGGAAATATTTTAGCTGATCACCGTATATCTAGAAATGGTTATGATGGTGAACTGGTGCTTCTGTTGCAGGATACCAGCACCGCTACACTTAATGTACAATCGATCACGACCGTTATCCTTATTTTATAAATATTTTGTATTTATATTTGCTTTTGGCAAAACAATGACGGATTCAAGGGAGAAAAGGAAAGATTCGTACAAAACAAAATCGAACGGAAGACGAAATAACCTGGGCACAGACACCGATTTGTCATAGAGGTCAAACAAATGAAATTACTTGAACCAGTTTAATCTTGTGTCAGTCTGATGTTGGGATATTCTTCATCATTTTCAACGACCTTCATTCCCGCAGGTTGTGTCGGGGACTAAAAGTAGTCTGCTGTATGACATAATGAAGAATTGTGTTTGCAATGTCAAACAAAAGAGGTCAAGCTCACAAGCTGCTTTTCAACCTTTATTTTGCTAGATATACATTATTCATTGTTTGTGATCCTTGTTTACGTTACATGGTATAAAGTTGACGTTTTTAAATATGTCCTTAAGTACACCATTGTGTCATGTTTGTAAATACCTCAACTCTCACATTAAGGACGTGACATAGATAAGAATGACAGGTGGCGTCGATGAAGCAGAAGACGCTTACGTTGGTGGATTACCTTGTCTTATTCTCTTGTACTTGTCCAAATGTCTCTGTTTAAATATTTCCTTTGTTCTCTGAGTTTCATCAACTATCAAGTATACTTCCTTTATTGGTTGAATAGGTGTTTATCCATTTCACATGTCTAGACAATTCATTTATGATTTAAGAAATGCCTATTAAACATTTGCATTTCTGTTTTATCGGTCACAGCAAATCGAGCTGTAAAGGCTATACATGAACCGTCTGATTTAATCAAGTTGAAGCTGTGTGCATGTTAACTCAAGATAACAATGAGCGCGACATTTGCCTTCGCAAATTTAATCAAAAATGTGTTTATCTGGAAGAAGTCGCCAAAGTGCAATCAAAAAGCAAACTAGAATTGACACTTTAACAGACAAACAACGATGAATATTTTTTTTAACAAGTAATAAAAAGTAATAAAAAATATGACAGCAGACCTTCAAGTTTCTATAAAGCTGGAAAACAGAGCAAAAAATAATTCAATATATGAACTAAAATACAGTAAAACAATACTTGAAGAAATGAACAAAGCTATAACCGAACAAAAACGGCTGTTTGAACAAGCCTTCAGTGATACAAGAATTATTCGTATGATAGGATAACTGTTAGCGCCCTCGACCTTAACCTAAATTATGACTAATCGGATAGCGTCTTACTAAGCTGTCAATAACACAATGCGTTGATTGATGGCTTGGAATATTGTCTTCTGTGATGCACGTTCTATTGTTTGGTCGTTATCATGATCTCATGGAGAAAAATGTATTTGAAGATCGATATATTTTAGCATGTTTTTTCTTATGATGTCCCTAATTTATTGATTTGATACATTGTATGAAGTCATTATATTCCTCGGAATCAATTTCAATTTAAACGGTGTATGTTGTTGGTTGGTCAAACCGGCAAAGAATGTTTCACCAGTCCCGTTTAAGTGTTTTCCTTTGTGTACATCTTAACCTGGTTTTGTGGATTCTTTAGTTCGTATTACGGTTTTGTTCACGCGCCAAACTGTGACCTCGAGGACTATAGGTTAACATCTAAAGTGTGACCTCGGGTAATATAGGTCAACAGTCAAAGTGTGACCTTGGGGACTATAGGTCAACAGCCAAACAGTGACTTCAATGAATATAAGTCCACAGTCAAATTATGATCTCGGAGAACAAAGGTCACCAGCCAAGCTGCAACTTCGGGGACTAAAGGGCATGCAGTTTACGAACATAAGATAACCTACCTTTGGTAAAGCGCCTCGCCGATATTAATGAACATGTGCTACATACAACTTGTAAGCCCGACGCACTGCGTCAAATTCCAAGAACCAATTTTCTGATTTACTGCGGTATAAACTTGTATTCAAAAATTTAGTAAAATGTCTTTAAGATGTTTAAACATACATCTATAACACTAAAAATATCATACAGCACATGCAGTAGAAGAACTGTTCGCCCGAGATATATGCTTCGATTGTTTTAAATTGCGTAATTATCGATGTTTCGCTTACACTTTGAGCTAAAGGCGCAATATTCTATATTCTGAAGCTCCTACCATAAAGGATATGAATTTGTTCATATTGATACGGTATTGAGTGTTTCCGTTAGGATTACGTCATACATCTTCCGACATTTGACTATCCTGCAGATACAACTTATTTAATCGTGTTTCTAGCAAGCGAACGCTGGTTGTTTGATTATTTTTTTAACCTGAACTAGTTTCGAAATATAATTATGTTGTTATTTGCAGCAGGGTTCTCAGTAATCAACAACTCCTTTGCTATAGTTGATATAAGGGTTTATTAGAAGGCCTACAATATACAATAAAGTAGACATGAACACTAGACAAAGACATAGACAAAGTGAATTACGATTGAACAAATACAGATCGACACTATACATTTAAAATAGTCTTACCAGGGATGATGGTAGTCTTGACGATGAATAGACAAATGTATGGCGATGATATAGCTATCGATGATATGTAGCTAGATGCTCTGTCCAGAATGATATTGGGGAATGGACGTGTAGGGTATTATCAGGTGTTTAGGGTGCGCACACATACCTACTCACTCTATCTACCAATCAGATCAGCTCTCACGCATTCCTTGCATACCGATGGATGACGCAGTATGACAGCGCGAGAACTTACCTGTTGGGATTATGTCACCCTGTTCCGTGTATACCATGAGTTTGTACTCACAGAGTGTATCTGTACTTATGTACCAATATATCTATATATAGCATGGGCTACATATTCCCCCTCCCTGATAAGATGTCTCCTGGCATCTCAACTAACCCCACATATATTGAAAATACACAATGATATATGAGATACTGTAGTTGACCCGGTAATTGTTCTAGAACCAATTACTCAAGACTATAGGCAACAACTTATTGTTATGTTGAAGTTTACCCCTAAGCCTTAATATAGCCAGTGCGCTTATGTATCACCATGGATTTACATACGATTATATGTACAGCGCTCGCATAATACTAAATTCATCTTCACAGATGAGTTTCTTATAATACAGGGATAATATGGACACATATACTAGGAACCAATTTCTGCACCTTTTCAGGTATAGGTTCATGCTGATGATAATCACTAGTCATGCGGTTGGGCCAGTCCCTACCAGCACTATAGTAATCTACAGACATGAGAATATAACACAGATGAAACGGTTCTACAGGTAAAAATCATACAAATTACTAAAATGCGGATGTAACAATAACAATAATCAACAAGAACAAGCAAATTATAAAAAAAACTATCATACCCATCAGGACTAATCTGGAGGTTGGGCCAGTCCCTACCATCCAGAGCCACAAGCCCTGTAGGTACAGTACATGTATTACAATTAAAGTAAACTAATGATGATTAATAAAAACAATATACTAATGTACTAATATCACAGAATTCTGACAAAAATGGATGATCTGACCATATCTTGTTTACTTCAGATCTAGATTTCGGGAGGAACACTGCAGGGGAAATACCCACTGACCATAACGATCCGGAGGTTTTCTAGGTCGTGCTGACCTTCGAGGTTCTATACTCTCCAAACTATCAAGGTCATGGTTTCCGGTGGTCTCAGCACTGCCATGCTGGCTAGGTACTGTCTCCTCATGCAAATTACTTGTCAGAATGGTTAAATCTGTCAAACCTGAACTCTGACCGAACTCATTTTCCGTCATTACTGATACGTGATCGGAATGGTCCAGTTCAGGCATTTGTATGGGAGGAGGTCTTTGTCGCCTCTGCAGTTTCCTGGGATGCGTTGGTCTCACAATGGAGGCATCAGACTCAGAATCAGAGTCAGACTCCGAGTCTGATAATGCTGGATCAGGCTCTCTCCTAGGAATAGGAGCCGACTTCACAGGCCGAACCTCACGATTTGGCAAGTCAGGGGGAACTTCCATCGGAATGGAATTAAAGGGAAGCAACATGTTACGGTGCAATGTACGGTTACGACCTTTGCCCGATTCATACTTCACCTCATATACAGGAATTTCACTGTTGGGGATGTTTATCACCAAACAGGGTTCCCGTTCCCACCTAACAGTCAGTTTGTGTTTGCCCTTGAGACCTACATTCCTTATCAAAACACGGTCTCCAATTTCCAGCTTAGAGTTCCTTACTGATCGGTCATACCGATTTTTGTTTTGTGCGGACCTCTTAGTAGCCTCATTATGTGCGGTTTTATAGGCATGCTCCATCCTAGTCCGCAGTTTGCCAACATAGGAGGTATGGTCCACCGCACCCTGTTGACCAGGGTCAGTACCCAAGAACGCATCCACTGACAACCGAGGATGCCTACCAAACATAAGATAATGGGGAGAGTACCCCGTGGCATCACTCTTGGTTGCGTTGTAGGCCTGGACGAGTGGAGCTATATACGATTTCCAATCAGACTTTTTAGCCTCATCTAGAGTGGCTAACATCCTGAGAAGGGTTTGGTTAAACCTTTCTACTGACCCATTTCCCATTGGATGGTAGGGAGTAGTTCTGGATTTTTTCACACTGGCCAGTTTACAAAGTTCTTTGATAACTTTGCTTTCAAAGTTTCGGCCCTGATCGCTATGTAGCCTCTCTGGAAAGCTATAGTGAACTATAAAGTTCTCATATAAGGCTTTCGCAGTTGTCCGTGCCGTTTGGTTACGACAGGGTATTGCTTGGGCATACCTGGTGAAGTGATCGGTGATAACCAAAATATCCTCTATTCCACCCTTGCACCTATCAGCTGTGAGAAAGTCTATACAGACCAACTCCATAGGGTGACTGGAAGTAATGGGAATCAGCTCAGCTACAGGCTTAGCTGGTGATTTTCTACGTATACAACGCCCACAAGTCTCAACTTTCTGGTTCACATCATTCTCGAGGCCTGACCAGTGTCATCATGCACACCCTTAAGGGCGAGGGAGTGATATTGTTTTGGCAGCACCAACTGTTTAACCGTTTGGCCGTCTAGAGAAGCGGTTCGATATAATATACCGTCTTGTAAACATAGTTTGTTCCAAGTACGAAACATCTTCTGGACGTATACCGTTTCCTCCCTTAGCCTTCTCCCCCTGGGAAGAAAACCGGTTCTCAACAGGTCAATAACCCGTGCAATGTCTTGGTCCTGCTGTTGCTGTACCGTCCAATCCACTGAAGCAAAGGAATCGACTGAATCCATGTTCCCATCGGCCAAATGAGACATGGATCCTCCCGACACACAATCCACCAGTGGAGCGACAGTAACTGCAGACTGACATACAGCCTTAACAACCTCAGTACCAACCGACATGCGTGAGAGGACATCCGCATCGGTATTAAGTTTCCCAGGGCGATACGACAGGGTGAAGTTATAGTTTGCAAGAGCGGCAACCCATCTATGCCCAGTGGCATCGAGTTTCGCCTTACCCAGTACATAAGTAAGCGGGTTGTTATCAGTGACGACTTTGAAGGTGTTACCATAGAGGTAATCATGGTATTTGTCAGTCACGGCCCACTTTAGAGCCAAAAACTCCAACTTATGAGCTGGGTAATTTCTCTCACTAGGTCTTAAACCACGACTGGCATATGCGATTACCCTTTCCGCTCCATCCTGTTCCTGATATAGGACTGCGCCAAGGCCAAGGCCGCTAGCGTCTGTGTGCAGGATGAAGGGCTTAGTATAATCAGCATAGGCAAGAACTGGGGGACTCATCAGCTTCTCTTTCAAGGTGTCAAAGGCGGTTTGTTGAGGCTCCCCCCAAATCCATACTGCCTTTTCCTTGACCTTAGATTTAGATTGAGACTTTGCATTCTTACTCTTTTTGGTAAGGTCATGACCTTGTAAAAGTTTATTTAGTGGTTGGGCGATGGAGGAAAAATCCTTTATGAAGCGCCTATAATAACCACTAAAACCAAGCCATTGACGAAGCTCCTTTACATTCTTTGGTTGTGGCCAATCCTTTACTACGGATAGCTTCTCTGGGTCAGTCGCTATGCCTGTTTCAGACACGACATGCCCGAGATACGTCACAGAACTTTTGAATAGTTCGCACTTTGATGGTTTAAGTTTCAGGCCATGTTGTACTAGTCTGGAAAAAACAGACTCTAACCTTGTGAGGTGTTCGTCAAAAGTCCTGGAAAAATATAAGAATGTCATCGAGAAAGATGAGGCATTCTCGGAGATGCATATCGCCCATGCACTTCTCTATCATGCGCTGAAAGGTAGCTGGAGCACATGTGAGGCCGAAACCCATTCTAATAGTTTCGTAAAACCCCAGGTTCCCCACAGAGAAAGCGGTTTTATGGCGATCTTCCTCGGCGACCTCTATCT
This sequence comes from Mimachlamys varia, assembly GCA_947623455.1. Taxonomy (NCBI): domain Eukaryota; kingdom Metazoa; phylum Mollusca; class Bivalvia; order Pectinida; family Pectinidae; genus Mimachlamys; species Mimachlamys varia. Next base: position 8,125,211 of record OX392534.1, read on the forward strand.
GCCAGTAACCCGCTCGAAGATCTAGCTTCGAGAAATAGCAACTGCCAATTAGAGTATCTATAGTGTCGTCGAAACGAGGAAGCATATACGCATCTTTCCTGGTTCGCGAGTTAAGCATCCGATAGTCGATGCAGAATCTTAATGAACCATCCTTCTTTCGAACCAGCACAACATTCGAAGAAAAAGGACTGTTAGATTCTTTAATAACACCCGCTTCAAGCATTTCCTTTATGTGCTGACGGACTTCTTCATACATTGCAGGAGGTATTTTCCTGTAAGGCTGTTTAAATGGCCTTTCATCGAGTAACTCGATTTTATGTTGTATGAGGTCCGTGCATCCAAGATCGAATGGATCGGTGGAAAATGCCTGTTTCCAGTTTCCTAATACTTGACGTACCCTATACAGTTGTTCTTCACTAAGGTTCTCAGTGTTTAAGTTAATACCAAGGTCTTCAGGTACAGACTTTGATTCTGTTGTACTGGGCAACTTAGAAGCTAAGTTGTCAACAACCCTTACTTGATTTACAGAACAAACTAATGATCTGGGTTGTATATAAATGGTTTTAGCCGTAAGGTTACAAATTTTTACAGGAACTTTAACACTAACTACATTATTGTTTACTTTGAGAACCCGTGGACAAACTGTATACCTCAGGTCAGAGCGGTCAGATCGGTTTTCTGTGATAATATTAGAGGTATCGGGGTCGAGTCCTCTGACCATGCCGTTGATCACTGTGGATTGGTAGGGTTGAACCTTAAGTGGTTTCCTGTTCATAGACTTGACGTCATATGTACAAGATATGCTATCCACAGCAACCTTCCACTCGGGAGGTAAAAAAAAACTGTGTGAGTCTATGGAGTCTTTAACTAGTCTGATCACATTGGTACCCATAAGACATGGGCACGACTCATTGTAATCGGTGTCCGGTACTACGAGTACTAAAACACTAAAGACTCTGTCTGTCAGGAATGGCAACTGGACATCACATTCTATGAACCCTTTAATTTGAAGGGCTGAGCCATTGGCTACAGTAACATCAAGCCCAAGTTTAGACACATCATGAAGCTCAGGTTTGCTTGGTAGGCACCTATAAAATGATTCTGATATGGTAGAGACCATGGAACCACTGTCTATCAAGCTTTTAACCTGAACACCATCAATCCAAACTTTACCTTCATTTGAAACTCCTAAAAGTCTGTCCAAAATATCGGCTTGGCCTGTTGAAGGTACACCGGCCTCTGCTTGGCCTACCGCAGAGACCGTTACTCTTTTGGGCCGTCAGTTGACTTGGTTTTGTTGTGGTTGGGCTTACCCCTGTGGTTACCTCGACCACGACCACGACCTTGACCTCGATTGTGACCTTGACCTTGAAAGGATTTGGGCTGGCTAGACTTAGAGTCCAGTTTCTCCAAAATCTTCTCAAATTTGTCCTCAATCTGAGAGGTTAACCTAGTCTCTAGAGCCTTGAGTTTCCCATCAAACTCCTTTGATACATCCGATAATGATGTAGCCTGCTGCTGATCTACCTCTGCAGTTACATTTTGGCTCTGAGCTTTCTTTCTCTTTGTAGAGTCCTGGCCCTTCTGAGTTGTACTCGAGCACAGGTCAAGCTCTTTCTCTACAATTCTTATGTCTCGTAGAAGTGTATCAAACGAGGTAATATTGTCATACTTATGACGTGTTTGACTTTTTAAATTGTCACTATATAGTGAAGTCCAGAACTTATGCCTTAATAAGTCATTCCTGGAGGCTTTGTCTACAGACCCATTATCTATGGCCGTCTGTAATAGAGACTCAAGTCTACAACCAAATACAGTTGCAGACTCCTCAGGCTTTTGTGCCGAGTTAAAGAACTCTTGCATGATCATGCCATGCGTGGCGACCTCCCCGAACAACGAGTCGAGTCGGTACAATATTTGCCGAGGTGTTGCTGTACTCCCCAGTGAAATGAGCGATTGCTTCGCAACCCCACGAAGCGAACGGCGTATGGCCTGCACAAGTGTGCTATCAGTGATGTCCGAATCCAGTAGTAAGCAACGGAATTTCGTAACGCCAATCAGTATAGGCGACATCATTTTTGAAGGACTCACCTGAGAACTGAGGCACCTTGGGGATGTTTTGTGATTTAAGATTAGGGAACTCATATAAAGAAGTGTTCCCCTCAATCACTGAGCTAGTCCTAGGCCTGCGAGCCTGGGTACCCTCATCAAGGGCAACAATAGCGTACTTCCCCAGGGCATTGAGCGATTTAATTAAATCTGCCTCAGATAAGGCCCCCATTTTTACCTCTGGCTGGTCTACTACTTCAGGTTGTTCTACTGGTTCCTCCTTACCTGCCATAGTTATTTAAAGAAATGGCACTATATAAACAGGACAACCATATGCACAATCTTCAAAATTTTTTCCAAGCAACCGTTTCATCCAACACCTCGCTAAGAGTGGGGTGGGATGAATACCGTCCTTAAACAAAGTAAAACAGACAGACGGCGTGCGCTTGGCCCTGGTATACTTGAGTAGATCCAAGTTAAAGCGAATTGAGCTAACCCCAGCAGCTTGGTTTACCTCCTGTAGGTAACCATTCAGGATGCTTATCCTGTTTACTAGAGTTTCATCTTCTGTTTCGAATACCTCTGGGCTCTTGTGACCCTTGTATTGATTCCAAAGTTTGATACTGTATGGAGGTATTTCTAGAAATGTCACCGATACAGAAGGGTATTTTGACAGAAAACTGTTGATCTTATCAACATGGACCTTCACATAATCCCTACATTCAGCATCAGATTTCTGTGCTAAGGTGATATAACCAAATTTGGACTTGTTTGTGAGGTCACATGTGCCTAACCAAATGTATAAATGTACTTGGTTATAGGTTCTGACAACCTGATCAATGTTCTTAACTAACCAGTGGCAACCAAACTTGAAATCACCACCTGGTTGACATTGAAACTTCACTGTGAAGTTATACTTTGATAATAAATCTGTGTGCCTCCTTAGATACACACCTTTGCTGCTGCTCAATAGTAATGGGGTTTTAACTAAATTTGGGGGTGCGCTCATGGGCCTATCCAAAAATTTCTCGATTCTATTGGTATTAGACATAGAAAAGGTATTGGTATCTCATACAACTTACCTATATGAATATATAGAATGAATGAACGCAAGCGCAAAATGAAGATGAAAAATGAGCTTACCTTACATCCTTGTGCAACATAATATTCAGGGTCAGGGAGTGAAGGGAAAACCTAAGGTGCTTCTATTAGATTAAGGACCATGCCATGTTTGGTGATGATGATGATGATGATGATGATGATTCCCTGGTAAGACGAAGAAAAATAATTAAATATCAACTACAAACATTCTGGTGACTGTTTAACTTAGAATTGAATTAACTTAAATATGAATATCACAGTGTTGTATGAATTTTACATTTATGACTAGAAAACAAATATTGTTTGAACAGAACTGCAAAGTTACATAAATTTCAAAACATTAGACAATTTACAGATGAATGAAAATAGAATGAATCACGATAACAGTTCAAATATTTTTAACAATGTTCAACACAGCCTTCGGAATCCCGTCAGTCTACACAGCACACGGAACATTCACAAAAAGAAAAATACAACAAAAAGTCACAGTCTATCAAAAGTTACAGGAACAATATTAATGAGTTCAGAGAAACACTCAAGGCCGACACGATCTCATCGCTGATCAGCTCTTCAGGACATCAGGTCCACCATAACCAAATATCGCAGTAATATCGTCCGGAAACCAGCCGGTCCGGAAATGCGAAACAGCTGTTATTAGCTGGTAACACTACCTCCCGGAAAAATCCGCCATGATCTCCTCAGACCCTCAGACAATATATGTCGCTATCCCTGGCCCTCAAACCACGTTGGGCGCCATTTGCAGCAGGGTTCTCAGTAATCAACAACTCCTTTGCTATAGTTGATATAAGGGTTTATTAGAAGGCCTACAATATACAATAAAGTAGACATGAACACTAGACAAAGACATAGACAAAGTGAATTACGATTGAACAAATACAGATCGACACTATACATTTAAAATAGTCTTACCAGGGATGATGGTAGTCTTGACGATGAATAGACAAATGTATGGCGATGATATAGCTATCGATGATATGTAGCTAGATGCTCTGTCCAGAATGATATTGGGGAATGGACGTGTAGGGTATTATCAGGTGTTTAGGGTGCGCACACATACCTACTCACTCTATCTACCAATCAGATCAGCTCTCACGCATTCCTTGCATACCGATGGATGACGCAGTATGACAGCGCGAGAACTTACCTGTTGGGATTATGTCACCCTGTTCCGTGTATACCATGAGTTTGTACTCACAGAGTGTATCTGTACTTATGTACCAATATATCTATATATAGCATGGGCTACATGTTGTTGTTTTATTTTTCCTATTGTTTAAGTGTTCATGTACAGTACATGTATGTAATAGAAGACATTGGCAAATGCATGGCTGGTATTTGTAAAGTAACATGTAACATGCTCAGAAATAAATTGATCCATGGCGGCCCTGGCAGTACACTTTTAGAGCCTGGCCGAACTATCAAAATGTTAGAGAAACTGCACTTGTTCAATAAACAGTTTTGGTTCTTGGCATCCATTTGATATTGAGCCCTTTACAAAATATCACCATGTTACAGTGTATATTGTTTTGTTTTTTTTTCAAGTCAGAAAAGATCAACAAAATTATATTCCGAACCGATCATGCTAGGGGCAAAATATGACCAAATGAAAAAAAATCATACTGATATACTTGAACGGGTACAAAAGAATAAGACAAGATGTAAACTATTATTGGTGATGTATTATTTGTACCTGTAAATTATGCTTTCCTCATGCCTTACATGTAGGGTGTAATTATTACCGCCTAATTACATGATCCGTTAGAGGCGATTAAATAAATTTCCTCTTCTTTCTTAACACGATTTTCCTTTGCTTATGTCTCCATTGAAAGCGCTTTACTTTGGGCCTTTTGTTAAGCATTGACCCCTATATAGAAGACATTGGTTCTGTCCCCTGTCGGATTACAATTGGTAAGTTTGATTTCCGTTCTGAACTCTCAGCATTAAATGGTATGGAAACGAACTTGTTTACCTGTTGTCAGTTTAAATTACCTGTCGAGATCCGTTCGCAATGGCATTTCAGTGAGATTGGACTACAAAGTCGAAATTTGGTCCTAGCTAGCACAGGAAGGCAGGTTTACCTCGAAACAGAATTGTATTTGTCAAGGAAAACAAAATCACAGTTGAATACACAAGGGACAAAATATGGACAAAGGAAAGATTCAAACGGATACCCTTAAAAAGGTAAAGGACATAAAACTTGGTTTTCGAGATTGAAGTAAAATTATCATCGCCTCAAAGTTAGAAATGAGGCATCATTCTCCATCACAAAAAGTAGACATACCAATGATCATATTCATAAACTTCCAATATCATACCATACAGGGTGCAGAATATTTCTCAATGAGACCAATGAGTTACAATGTACATGTACCTGTAAGTTGCGTATGACAGGAAATATCAGTCATACGAGGGGTGTTCCAAAAATAATGGCACTTGCATCGGTGCTCATATAGCGGAAGTACTTTTGTTCATTTTAATTTGCTCTGCCCTTCAAAATACTCTGCACCAGCCAGAACACACCTGTTTAGCCGCTCAATCCATTTTTGGAAGCATTTGTCATACTCTTCAATGGGTACACCTATCAGACACTGATAAACAGCAGATCCAAGGGCATTTCTCGAATTGTATCTCCTTCCAGATAAATGATATTTAAGTTTTGGAAAGAGAAAATAGTCGCAGGGGGTCAAGTCTGGCGAATACGGAGGGTGCGGAAGGACGGTAACCTTCTCTGACTCCAAAAAGTCAGTCACAATACGTGCCTTGTGAGCGGGTGCATTATCATGAAAAAGTCGGACATACTTAAGTCCTGTTTTGGGGCGGCGACTTTTGTAGTAGTTCTTCAACTTTCTCAGAACAACGTTTTTATATAACTTGCCTGTGACCGTTCTGCCTTTTGCCACCGGGATTTGAATAGCTGGACCCTTATTAGTGAAAAAAATAGCATACAAAACCTTCTTTACCGTTCGTATTCGTTTGGCAATACTTGGGCGTCTGGCATTTTTAGTGGCCCATATTCGGTTGGCAACCTTCCGCTTTGGTTCAAAATAATACACACAGGTCTCATCACCAGTGACTATATTATCAAAAGCCTTTTTACTATATTTTGGGTACATTTTGTGAAGTTTTTTTGCCATTGTTACACGCGTCTTCTTTTGCTCATCCGTTTCCAAATGGGGTATCCATCTTGCATTTATCTTTCTAACTTTTAGGTGTTTCTTCAAAATTGCATGAACTCTTGCTAACGACAAGTTTGTCATTCGAGCAAATTGTCTTACGGTGAATCGAGCATCAAATTGGAGGATATTTCGGATTTTTTTCTACGTTACCTTTGGTCGTAGTTGTTGCAGGACGACCTGGGTGAGCCGCATCTTTCAGTTGCTGCTGCAAAGCACTAAATTTACCTATCCACCTACAAACAGTCCTGTGAGACATTTGGCCCTCCCCATAAATGTCACACACCTCGCAGTGAATATCTACAGCCTTTATGCCGAGTAATGACCTACCTTTTATATACATGTAGGCCCTAATTTCAAGAACATTTTCACCTTGTCTTCCTGTGATTTTGTGTCTAGTCTAACGAATAGGCTATGAAACGATGTACACTGTACCGAGGCCAGTGAACGTGTGGACGAGATATTTACCTGTGTCACGAGCCAGGGATCACTCACTCGACACGAGATGGTTTTGTGCATAAATTGCACGATTTCCGCGAAATAAAGCACAGATGACATTAATTATGGAACACCCCTCGTAGATGGTATGCCATGGAAGAGGGCCAACTATACGATCAATAACAAGTTTAGATCCACCACAACTAAACATTGTAAACGTCAGTGAAACTGTAGGCGGCCTTCATTCAATTTGGATGTAACGGCTGACCTTTCATAGCACTATGAACGTTTAAAAAATGACATTCAATCCTTATTTGAGCCCTTCACTCTAAACCAGAAAGTACAACCCAAAGGGTAACATTTTATGTGGCTTCCATCCGAACCTTACAATTACTTTAAAAGCACATATATTCAAAGAAAATGTAGTTGCAAGTAAACCAAACATTGAAGCAACAACAACCAAAATATAACTAAACATCTTAGCTACATATAGCTTTTATAGGATTTTGGCCAAGACTTCTCATAATTTCATATTTCAATCTCATTTGATGCAACAATACGTGCAGTGACAGATACCTCGTCTCCATCGGCGTTGTGAACATGAACTAGCAAGATGACGCCCCATTTATACATTGTATCAGCCTTGTAAATATGACAATGATGACTCGGTTCTCATTTTGGGGATTGATGCTTACTTGGGTGTGACAACGATTTTTATCGCGGGTGTCGTCGATGAAGAATAAGACGCTTACTCTTCCGGAACACCTGGTCTTATTTTCTTGTGCTTTTACGAAAGTATCCATGTAAATATTTCCTTTGTTCCTATTTTGCCTCTAGTTTAATCGATTTTTAGTTTGGATTATGATTTTGTTGACGCTTTTGTATTCTCTGATTTTTTTCGACTGGAATTATAGGTCACGTGATGTATGACGTCATTGAGGCACAACCTATCCGATGCCTGTCCCTATTCTGACACGCTTATTATATATTTATGTTTTATCTGCAAGTGTAAGTATGGACTTCTAACAAAGTTTCTTGATGTAAGTAATAACAGCAACAAATGGGTGTTGTGTGGTTAAAATTATCAATCGTCATTAATGATCTTATCAGAAAAAAACAAACTGATCTAATTCTAATTCCGGTTATTGCATTCAATTCTAATCGTTCGTGACGTAACTCCAAGTTGAGAGACAGTGATACAATTTACACATCTGAATTAACAGCTATATAAATTACCTGTGGTCTTTCCTATCATACTTTAATACCTAAACTTATCATGATCCTGTTTGTGAAAACTGTATGAAAAATAAGATTTAAACTCGTTCAATAATTTGAATCCTAGTTGAAATAAATATCACTAAATAAAGTGAGCCTGACACAATTTATTTATTTAACGTGATTGAATTTCACGTATACATGTACTTATGATTCTGTTTCTGTTTTTTTATAATTCCAAGAATATGAAGCAGTATTTCCCTGCGCTAGGATTTAGAGATGACTTAACACACATATGTTGCACCTTATAGATTTAGTAATAGATACAATATGCCGAAAAAAATGAATTTAGAGTTATTATTTCGAACTGCAATTACAATTTAGTGACAAGGAGATGTTGTAAAAGCGTATGCAATATTCATAGGTTAATCAATGTAATGGACTGACGTGTTAATGAATTAAGTAACAAGTAAAGAAGTCGGGGAGGACCTTTCTTCACATACCGATTTTAGTCCACTTTTTAGCAATATTTCAATTTAACACAAATAATTCAGACTGTCATGTTTTCACATCTATTTGTGACAGTGTCTGCTTCATTCAAACTTGGCAGGAATTGTTTGTTTACGTGCACAGTCCGGAAAAATTGAATGAAAGTTTTTGAATTTCATGTGTACGAGCTGTACTACTACCAGGGACTTGTTCATTGTATGTTATAGAGTGGATAGAGTGGTGGGGGGGGGGGGGGCACTTAAAACATAACATCCCCGTGACTTTATTAACTTTATTATCTCCACAAATCAAACTGTTGGTGTCATGATAGATTAAACATCAGAAGTACTAATTCATTGTTCAGCGTTAAGAGTTTGTATTAGCAAATCACATGATTTTAAAATCACCAAGATCATCGTATATTACCGGACACTATATATGCAATCAAAGAAGATTTGATGTTTGCTTTACGGTTACGTAAACTGAGTAAATATCATTGACCTACATGTAATAAAACGAGTTAAGTTTAAAACTGTTAGTAAAGCACAACGTTGACAAAAAGACACATGTTTTGAAAACGATACAATAAACCAGCAAATTTTACATCTCGTGGATACAGTTTGGAACACATATTCATTCATGATTCATCACTGTATGCTGTTTTTATTCAATTCCAGCTTAAACAACGTCTATAAAATCGTTTGAAAATAATGCAATTTCAAGAAAATGACGGGTGATTTTGCCTCCGTCAGGTCCATGTACATGTAATATACTCGCGATCGCTATGCGTTCCTGTTGCTACTGTATTCAAATGTTATTTATAAAACCAATATGTAACGTGTCTCTTAAGATCATATAGTCCTATCACAGACTTTTTTCTAATTCCGTGGTTCTATGTAGAAGTATTATTGCTAACACGAGGCGGTTGTGTACAGCGTATATTTGCACATACAGCCTCACCAGCATCACGATATCTTTAATTGGAATTTCCTATTTCCTTTCTTCATTTTATGATTACAAATGATATTTTTGTCTAGATATTTTATTCGGTTATTAAATGGATAAGACAACAAGCAAGATTGACATACATGTCGAATTCAATAGGCAGTTTTCTACTAAACTATCTTCGTCAATGTACAACTCAGGTTACCTGAGTCAATTAGTTGTGCTTCAATGACGTCAATCTACCACGTGACCGGTCAGCTAATTATTTCTCGCCAATCGGGAGCGATCAAACTTAACTGTAAATATCTGCAAGTTTCATCACTTTTTATAAGATTTGCCAAATTCGTGACCAAAATTCTTTAAATACCGCATTAGAATCGATATTACGGATTCACAATACGGCCGCCTAATGAGTCAAACTGACGAGACCCCCAACACCTTCGGGACAAGCATTCCATTCACGGGATCAGCAGCCAATCAGTAACCGCTTTTGATGCTGACTTTATAATAGCACTCACATCTAAATAGTCAAATGGAAAGTTAGATTTTAAAATCACAATATGTAATCACGTTTTGAGCATAAATTACGCTAATTGCTTAGCTGTCTCGTAATTAACGAACCAACAATCAACTTCTTTTGCTTGTTGGTGTAGGCTGTTGTTCGAGATAGTGGACTACAATAACTGTATGTGGTAGTCTAACTTCTCCAGCTTGGTCTATCATTATCTAGAACATGATGACGGAGTCGTTGATCTATAATTACACTGTCACCCCAAAGGCTGGAACGTAAAACCTCCACAAAGACACAATATCAGCGCAAAGATTTAGGTGTATCACTCATCACAAAGATCATTAGTACAATGGCTTGGGTTGTCTTCGGAGGGATAATGTGCTCGCTTACTTCAAAGGACGTTAAAAAACACAATATTGTTTCCTCCCTTGCAGTCGTCTCGGCTGCCAACCCCAGATTGCGTCCACGTTAACAAGCTATATGGAACAGAGTGGTTCAATAGAGTCGATCCATACGTAGACCAAACAGGATAGTAAACGGCGTTATTTCTTATAAATACAAGCAAACTCTAGTTCATGTACATTTATTGCTAAGACATGTTTATTTCTCATTTGCTGGTTTATTATATCGTTTTCAAAACTTGTGTCTTTTTGGCAACGTTAAGCTTCACAGTTTTAAATTTTAATTCGTTGTATTACATATAGGTCAATGATATTTACTCAGTTTACGTAACCGTAAAGGACAGAGTATGCAGAGATTTCCAAATATTTTTGTCTTTGTTTCACGGATACAGTGAAGACATACAATCATATTCTTTGACAAAGTTATCGCCATGTGGATTTAAATTATTCATTTTGGAAGACTTCGTATTTCTGGGTATGATTATTTTTTAATCACAATGAGTTCGACTCTATAGGTAGGTCGTTATTGAAAGGTGATATTTGAACACGTAGCTTAGATAGGTTCTGACACATGAAATAACTTGTTGATTAATCTTTAAATGTTTAGCAAATAAGTCCAATATAGCCAAACTTGCTAGATACTACTGAAATGTTTTCTGTACTTTTGTCCTCTGCATCGACATATAAAAAATATCTAATCAACGATTCTTAACGTCGTTTTCGAGTAATTATCTAAACACTTTGGTATTTTAATTGAAAGTGATATTGCTATCGTACCGATTATCCGTAATTATATATTTTTTCAGAGTCTATATGGATGAACCAGCAGTAATTTGCCTAAATGTTGTTTGTACCGGAAGCTAATTAAACTTAATGAGATTCCATATTGTTTTAAACGTATTATTTTACTTTGATACGTCGAAACGTATCTAGGTTTCATTACAACCACTAATTAAGGCAATTTTGTAAATACTATCTTTACGACCAACATGGACAGCTTACTACTAAGCTATACGATAAACGTGATGGCTTCAATTTTCCGATCTAAATATCGGAATTTTCGTGATCGATGTCGACTTCTGACAAACAAACTAACAACACAAGGATTCGAGAGATGCAGGTTGATCAGAACTATTAGCAAGTTTTATGGTCGCCATCTTTGTCTCATTGAGAAATATTCTGTTTCTTTAAGTATTATGAAGATGGACGTTTTTGAGTATGCTCATTGGTGTGTTAACTTCTGGTGATTGACAATGACATGCGGTATTTATGTTTACTTAAATGTGACAAAGATTTACATGGCGGTTGTCGTCGTTGAAGCAGAAGACGCTAACTCTTCCGGAATACCTTGTATTATTATCTTGTATTTTACGAGGGTCCCCATGTAAATCTTTTCTTTGTTCATATTTTGCCCCTGGTTTAAACGATTTTGAGTTTGGATTATGATTTTGTTAACGTTTCGGTATTCTCTTATTTATCTCTACGCAATAGATGAGTGTTGTTCAAAGCTCAGGCTATCATATATGTATACTCATTATAACTGCTGAATACCATTATGTTTATAACACACTTGGAATAAACCTTAAAAGCATTTTGATTGGCTGACATGTTGGACTTTGACCGCAACAACGTCACTTGCGGATTGTTGACGTCGTCATATACTTGCGAGAACATACGATCGATATGTTAACGCCCATATTTTCCGCTGTTAATTGACATTTGATTGAATGAATTACTGCTTTTTCGGATGAAATTGTGGTAGAAACAGGTCCCACGACTCGTGATTGTTAGAGATAAGGGCCCTTTTTACTCTGGTTTGTTAATTTTCAAAAGCTACGGAAACACTCGCTAAAGCTCGTATCCTTTGTAACTCTCGGAAATTAACTAACTCGATTAAAATAAATACATAAAATAGCCACTCGTTGTGTAACCTCTATTTACACGTGAGTATCTTACAGATGTGTTTAATGACAAAGGAGAGTTTCTGCATAATTATACATTGTGGTACAGTACTATAATTGTGTTTTACTTTTGTACAGACCATAAACAACTCTACCGAGGTTGTACAGATCTTACAAAAGTTATATGCATATCTGGTATACATGTGAGTGATAATTATTGTTAATTTATTCTACTTTAAATGAGTACTTACGTTTACTACTGTACACTGTACTGTACGTGACGTAACACACACATATATTGCACCTGTTCAATTTATTAATAGACACAGTATGCCGAAAAAAATGAATTAAACTGCATCATACACTTTTTTTAGTCCTCAAGGACTCTTCGATGATGATAGGGGCCAAAAGGTGGAAATCTAAAATGTCTAAACTAATGTAGACGCAGGAGGGTGATGTGCGTAAAACCGCTTTAATTATGAATTAGAAGAAATCATTTTAACTAGTTATGCACAATTTCAAATCGCGTACTACGGAAATGTGTATATTATGTACCGTGCCACTTCTCACTAGATCGAACACAGATATATAACACTCTACATGGACAGTACGATACACAACATCATTATGTGTATTGGGAATAGTTTATATATTATGAGGTATACACAAATTAGCTAATGATTGTAATGTACTTTTCTGTGATACTCTGACCTAGCGGCGAACATTAACTGTATTCACCTATGTCCGAAATACCCTAACACGACCAATTAACTTGTCATATCAAACAATTATATTGTTATGATTTTGTCACATTTTAACACTTCCATAGGGCGATGTTTGATTGATTAACCAATTACGTCTGTACGTTCATGCCGCATTAACAGTGAATTGTGATTTCCCCGGTAATCTCAGTGATATCTTTACATTATATGAATACCAACCGAAACAAGAAGTGTCATCCGTAGGATAACTAGTACATATGTACCCCACAGATGCTGATAGTTTATTATCATTTATTGACGGTCAACTTACATAAATCTATATAGAAAGGAAATGTTCAGAATCGATTTTTTTTATTTAGGGATTCCGAAAAGTTAAAAAAAACTCATAATCCAAACTCAAAATCGATTAAACTAATCAAAATATGATCAAAGGAAATATTTACATGGAAGAATAAGACCAGGTTTTTCGGAAAAGTAAGCGTCTTCTGCTTCATCGACGACAACCGCCATGCAAATCTTTGTAACATCCAAGCAAACACCAAGTCCTCAAAATGAGAATCGTAATCGTTACGATTTTCGTATAGATTAGTAGTGAGGTGTCCATGTTAGTTAAAGTTGAATTAATGATTAAAGTAGGAAAATGATATTGAAAGCTTCGTTGCTTGTTTGTTTTGTGCCCTAAGTTTAAAATTGTCAAAAGGGTAAATGCATCCCGTTAAGTCAGCAAACGTCTTATTATTTATAAACAACACGTTATCGATATACCTGAAAGTGAATTGAAAGATTGCAAAGGTTCTTGTTACCTGTCCTTATAAGTCTATAATGTAAAATTCAGTCTCGTTTGAAAACAAAAACAGGTCAAGTGCAGAACACAGTTTGTTCCGATAGTGCCAATAATTTGCTAGAAAAATCTTTCCTACGAAGAAATCAATCAGGACTTCAATCACTCGTTATATGTCTCCCTCGTTATATTTTGCATAAGGTTGTTTTTTACAAGTATGATCCAGGAAAGCTCACAACCATATAATCGTCCACCTTTCTCAGCACTTGGCATGTGGCATAATGTATGGTAGTGTACAGGTTGAGAAAATCAAATGTTTTGATAGACGAAACAATTTTGAGAAGGGGTGCTCAAGACTGATCAGAAGATCCTTTCAGTTCTTTTAAAATCCATATCTCGTAAATGCCACTCCTGGAGTATCAAGTGTCGGAACAACACATCCAGCAAGACAATCTTAAACAATTTGCATTATGCTGATATTAGTGTTCAAGAAAATTCGGATATTTAATTTTTATCAATTTTCTTCAGTTCACAGAACAAGAAATGTTTTACTTTGATATAAGTTTATGATTAATTATATCGAAACATATAATTTGCTATCCTAGAGCTTAGAGCTGAACTGTTGATACATTGTTTTTAAGTGAAGCCGATCTTATCATTACTTGAAGGACTTCGCATGGCCCGGAAAATGTTGACATCGTTTTGGGTGTCAAGGTGATTGCTAGGCTATTTTGGAATTCAGCATCAATTATCCGTGTTAGTGTGATGACCATGCATACATGTATATATGACAAACGCTAATTATATCTACATGTACATGCTATTTAATCTATTTTAACTTATGCTGATTTAATGTAATGTAATGATTCCAAGATTGTAGACCACGAGCAGTTTCAGGTTTTTATAGCCAATATTTACGTTTAGACAAAGCAAGTGTTAAACTGTTGATGTTTTGAAAACGTAAGAAACTCTCATTAAAAATAGACCACACTTTAGTATTTTAATGGTAAGATAGGGAACGTTCATCTGAGCGTGATCAACCTTTTAACATTTGTCGTTTTGTTTGTATTTGTTGTTAAAAGGGTTTAAACTGTGGTTAATAAGCTGTTCTGTAGTTTATGTCGCTCTGCCAAGACGTCGCATTGCGTGCCTAGTTTGAATTTAACAAGTATTTGGATTTTATGATTACTGTTTGGTGCAGCATTCCTTGCGTGGAGCGATCAGTGTTTGCATGTGTCTTTTGATACATAGACGTGTCAGTGTATATTATCGTCCTGTGCTAAAGTCTGCTGGGACGAATATTTTTATAGCTCTTTGCTGAAGTGCCGTTTTTCTATATTGCGTGTTTGGCAAGTTGGGTATTTTATTTTATTTATTATCTCTTACAGATCTTGATTTTTTTATAGATCATGATGACTTTTTCTCTTGTCTTCCTTTTTTCTATTTTGTTCATATTGGTCTCAGGTTTAGGTCATCAATTTTGTTTAAATAATGATATTGTACGCATGCAATTTTGTGTTTGGTAAATTGACTTGCAGATTGGGTTCCAGTAAAACACTAGAAGTACATGTAATTAACAGTGTTTGCATTTAATGGAAACCGTTTATGAATTTGTTTAGTTTAAATGCGATATCTGGTACAATTCCAACATTATAATTTTGTTTGAACGTTAGGTAATACGAGCATCGTTAAATTAGGATCGTAACCACACAATGCAGCAACTAAACATGAGAGAAACAACTTTTTGTTTTTTAATTTCTGTAAACATCTGAAATGGAATACCACATTGAATAAGCAATTATCTGCATTGAGTTGAACGTAATGTAACTAAATCTTTTTAATCACAATGTTTCTTCACTGGTTTGAAAATGTTATATTTTCTAACATCTATTTTTTGAAAAATCATAAATGCAAAGTTCATTTCATTTCAACAAGTTATTTTGACAGAAGATGTTACAAGTCAATGTTGATAAAATAACAGGCAAAGCCTATATTAATTCTCTACACTAGATGGCAAAAGTAAACTTATAATATTAATTCAGATTTGATTTGATAATTAGGGAAAGTAATGAAATGAAAAGCTAGTACACCACAGGGTAAAGGGAGGTAATCCTTTAAAGAGGAAGGGGAGGTAAGTCATGAAATACACTCTCACACTTCATACACACTTGACACACCATGCACATTACATTATAAAATTTTGTTATAATATTACAAGATTATCAACAGTAATTGACAGAGTTGCCCATATATTCAATATTGCATTGGTCATCAGTCATGCTTAACGATTATTCATATACGTTTCTTAAAGAAGACAATAAAATTGAGTAAAAACGTATTTGATACAGTTTTTAATACATCTTGGCTTCCTAAGTCATATATGAATTAAAGCTATGAGATTTTTCAATAAGGTAAGCTTCTGTTTGTAAACCCTTCACAAGCAGGACAGCCTTGGAGTAGCACATTTATATTTATATGATTATAATTAGCGTGGCTATTAAGAGAAAAACATAATGTGATTCTTTGGTAATCATACAAGGGACATTCCAGAAAGTAATGAGACACTGTTTCATATTCAGCTGAATAGTTACAAGCAGGACTATTAGTTAAATTATCACAATTTAAATCAAAATCAAAATTACTACATGAGTTTCTCAGTTGACAAAGGATTCCTCCACAGAAATAATTTCTTTATTGAGATAGTTTTTCAGTGCAGCAGGAGAGGGAGAGTTGAGAAGATCAGTACTAGCAGTGTTAATTGTGCGATACATATAGGGAAAGAAGATGTCAAAGTAATTATTAATTCTACATAATGGTGGATTAAAAAGCCTTGTTTGTCTAAGAGGGTAGGAGGTGTCATCTGGATTGTTTGTAAAGGGCTCTAAAATGTCTTGTAAGTATTGCGGTGCCTGACCATGCATAATTTTGTACATCATTACCGGTATATGTTTGTGGTAAAGATAGTGTTTTCCAACCCCGTTTATTGTAAAGATTTTTATGTGATGTGACAGTAGACTCGCCAGGCATAAAACCAGACTGATGCTTGGTGATTATATTATTTTCAATTATGAAGTTATAGAGATATTTAAAAATGATTTTTTTTCCATTATTTTACTAAAACATGAAGTTATAGAAATCGGTCTGTAATTCAACACATCATTAGATGATCAATTTCCCTTGTAAATAGCATTAGTATTTGCTTGTTCCAACTTGTTTTATTGAATAGGAGCATGAGTGTTAATTTAAGAGAGGCATGAAGATTTTTTACAATTTTTGGAACAACACCATCAGGGCCTGGAGGTTTACTAGTGTTGAGGGTACTGATTTGGTCAGAAACATCTTGTTCAGTAACATGAATATTTGTTAGTGAGTAGGGGTGTTGGGTTGCACTTTCGGAGGTAATTCAAGGTCATGTGATGATGTAGATATATTAGTGAAGTGCTTGTTAAGAAGTTCTGTCTTGTCAATTGGACGATGAATAAATTGCTTGTTACATTGAAGAGGTGGAAAAGTACTGGTTTTATTCGTACAAGATCAGCGGTAGACATTGGCTATACAAGCAGTGTAATACCAAACAACTACATACCTTTATTACAACGACTAACAATTAATCCAAGCACATATTTGGGAAAATGGAAAAAATGTAGTATACCAAAGCCATACTGCGAAAATAAGCTGGCTGTCAAAGTGCCAAGATACGCTATATCTTGTGATAGAAGGTCGACGTGTTTGTGCTCTTCAGTATGGCGGGTTGGTGCTTGATGAACTTACCCGTTTTTAATCCACTTTAACAGATAGTGTATCATGTCATCGAGAAATAAAAAAAAACGTTATCCTCTCAAAACAACGTCTTTGCTATCAGCAAAAGCCTTCGCTTTCATCCTTGAGGAAATGTATTGTTTTTATACCCAAGATGAATATATTTTTATATTTGAAAGACATCACATAGCCCACTATTTTGTTTTTAGTTTTAGAAAATCAATCCATCAGATAAACCGCTTTATAATAAGGGTTTTTTATCGCAGAAAAATATGGTTTCGTGCGTGGATTTTGCACAATCTTTTATTGACACTTCTGTGAAGCATAATTGATTATATCTATCATTGAGTCATCAATGAAAACAAAACGTAAAATGAAGTGTATGATGACTGTCATTCTACCCCATTACAACAAACGAAGCACTCTCTTGAATAATTAGAAAATCCTGAACTTTACACATTGTGAGAAACCATAACATGTAATAACACATGCCCTGTCCAAAACAATGAACGAATAACGTTAAGCAGCTTGTATGAAGCACGCCAAATTCGACACAGACTCAGGCAGAGTAAAGTACAAATATAGATCACCATCACAGATCGTGACTTCCCTGACCGACGCAAAAGGACGCCTCATTATTTACGTCATAAAATCGAATTCACTGTTATGATTTTAATCTAAAGCAAATACGTGTCTAATTTATTATGTAATGTTAACTTGGTGCCAAACATTTACGTTAAATCAAATTCACGATTAAATTTTTATTTCTAAGCGCCATTATGTGTCTATTTTACGTATGCACGATTTACTTGACAATGAGATAACATGATTTGAGCAAAGGTCTGAAAAAAATAATTACAAAAGTGCATATGTAAGAAAACGACACATTTAAATGTATAGCTTGCAAAGTACTTTGCTATACCGATACCTCCTTTTTACACGAATCATGAAGATATCAAAATAAGTTCTCAGATAATACACAATCTACAACAACTCCTGTTAAAGTACCTTGTGATGTTATTCTGTGTAAATGACACAGGTGAGAAGCATGTTACTGAGCACAAATGTATATATTGTAGAACATGGACACCCTCCCTAAGCACCCCATTCTCAATCTCCACTTCCACTCCTTGTTAGGAGTCGGTTGGGTCTAAATAAGCAGTTCAAGGAAATCGCTTTTTTTCTGACGAATCCGAGATTAGTTGGAAATCGCTTTGTGTCGATCTGCAAATTGCGAGGAAGTCAATATGCTACAACGCATTTGATGTAAACAAATAAAGATTTTTTTTGATACTGTACTTGCTATATTCCATAGATGTAAGATTGTTCAACTATTACAATGCAACAGTTATTCACTATAAGAATCGAAGCATTTATGAGAAGTGTGCGCAATGTTTATTTTCATAATTCAATAGGTAAAACAGCTTTGTTTGACTTGTGTAAAATTTCTTTTTATTATATTTTTACTTTTCAAATGTACAAAAAGTGACCCGCCATCAAAAAACTACCCGGGGTCATTATTATACTAGGCCATCTGTAGAAAAATTACCCCATTTGATAATTCTTTAATTCGTCTCATGAAAAAAATGATGATGGCTAGTTTTCCACCCGGGCCATTTTTTACGTTACACTGGAGCTGCTGAATTAGTTGTTCCCTTTGATCGAATCGAACTCGCCCATTGCCCTGGCATCGGAGGCTCGGCATTATTGTCGACTGCTAGAACTTTTCTATTGGGGACAAATGATCTTGAAGAAATGGCATCAGCAGTAGATATTGATGATATACTGCTGCAGGATTTAAAAAGTAATGAATTGGAAGATGAGAATGATTCTACTTTCCCGATCAACTTATCCCTATCAGCTGTGTACCCCATCGCATTGGTTTTGATTTCGGCGGATTAGGCCTCGCTACTTTTCAGTAAGCAAGTAAAGGAAACAAAATAATAACAGTATTTTAAGGCCTCTTTCGAAATGTAATAAAAAGAAAATTTAATGGTTTGCCGTTTTAATTTAAAATATATGTCACGAGTATTGCAGATTTTTTTTACTATTTCAAATTTATTTTCAAATCTGCAATACTCGTGAAATATATTTGACATTACACGGAAAAACATTGAAGATCCTCTTTTTATTTTATGTGTTGTCCATCGCTGGGGTATTCTAAATGGGCTGTCGACTGAAGAAGTTTGTTACATTAATTAAGTGTACCTAAGCGATAAACTAAAGAATATGTTCATGCTTTGATATATTGAATATATTTTTTTAGGCGAGCTTGCAGTTCTTAAACAACGTTTGTTACACTTTATTATAGTGTTTTAGTATTGCGCATGATAAAAGTTTTTTTGAAAATGTTCAACCTCTCAAATTACTACGATTCTATTTCCAAAGCAAATAAAAGAAATGCACTTATATTTGAATACTTGTGTGTTTTTTCCGAAATTAAAAATTCGGTTTTAAAAGGTAACTTGAGTTCAATTATTTTACCATAATTTTATGATTTATGTTGCCGACAGAAAATAAATTCAATAATTTGTAAGATACGAGGGGGTCATAATTGCTAGAAAAGAACAAAAATTCAAAAAATAATACCCGATGGATGAACAAAACTGCAATCAAAATTAAATCTCGATTGGTATAAGGGCAAGCTATGACCAGACGAAGGGCTACACGATTACTTTTAAAAAAAGTGTGTAAGGAGTAAGATCAGGTGTTCCGGAAGGGACAACGTTTTCCGATTTATCGATGACATCAGCAGTTTAAGTAAATGTCACGTCTTTAAGTGGGAACTGAGGTATTTTGTTTTACGACATAACTATACGGCATACTAATGAGCATATTCATAGACGTCCACCTTCCTATCACACATGAATGCATACAATTTTGTTCATTGAGATCATGATGGCGACAATTCAGTTTGCCTATAGCCTCCATCAATGTACATTCTTCGAATTGTTGTATTGTCAGCAGCCTACATTTATCACAAAAACTGCGATAATTAGAGTAAGCTGAGGATAACAAATCAGCTGCGCCATGTAACAAAATAGGTTGGGGAAGCAGGAAAAACAAAGTGAAGATCGAAAAAATTGAAATCGTCCTGTTTATCGTACAACGGGCAGACCTGCGGCACAGGGATTCGGAAGAGGCGTGTTGGTGAGAAGTGTGGGCAAGTTTTATGGTAGTTATCTTGGTCTTAAGGAGTAATATTCAGTGTCATTTTACGGTAAATTGTTTTTTGGACATGCTCGTTAGTACGTATACCTGTATACAAGAATATAGCCGTTTGTTGTGATTTTGCTTAGTGCATCGGTTCACACTTTTGGGGCGTATAATTTGCTTATATGTGGCGTGAATTTGCATAGTGGGACTCATCAATGTATCAGAGTGTTCTTACTCTTTCGGAACACCTGGTCTGATTTTCTTGTACTCCTTGCACATACTTCCTTTCAATGTTGCCTCTTGTTGGATTGGCTTTGAGTTCAAATCATGTTTTATTAACGCTTAGGTATTCTCTACTTTTTTTTTGCGGTATCGACTGCACTGGGTTATAAGGAGAGCAAAGGATATGAAGGACAATATTGTCAGCCTATTTTCAGGAAAAGCTATGTTCTTTAAAACATTAAAAAGTGGACACTAACATGTGATCTTCAATAGATAATTTGAGGTATAAAATAAATGTAGCTTATTTCAAGTAAGTACGGGAGCTCAAAGAAACCTTATTCAGAGTTGTAAAAGCATTTAGAATCGAAATTCAAGAAATGTGCGGAAACATTGCGTTTCTCAGCATCACAGAAGAATGCGTGGTTAAGCAATAAAAGGAAAAATATCAGCTTTGATATATGTTTAATGAATACCAATAAACTGTGCAGTGTTCCAATAGGTGGGTGTATTACAAAGTCTGTAAAAGAAGAGAGGTGGTGCATGCAGAAACTAAAAAATAACTAATAAACAAACTCAGAGAATACCAAAGCGTTAACAAAAC
The DNA here is from genome assembly GCA_947623455.1 of Mimachlamys varia. Taxonomy (NCBI): domain Eukaryota; kingdom Metazoa; phylum Mollusca; class Bivalvia; order Pectinida; family Pectinidae; genus Mimachlamys; species Mimachlamys varia. The sequence continues at coordinate 8,146,696 of OX392534.1, forward strand.
AATAATCCGAATTCAAAATCGATTAAACTAGAGTCAAAATTGGAACAAAAGAAATATTTACATGAAAACCTTCGTAAAAGTACAAGATAATAAAACCAGGTGTTCTGAAAGAGTAAGCGTCTTCTGCTTCATCGACGACACCCGCCATATAAATCTTGGTCACATCCAAGTAAGTATCAATCCTCTAAATGAGAACCGAGTCATCATTGTCAATCACAACAAGTAAGAACACAAAGAAGTAAACTCAAAAACCTCCATCTTCATATCACACAAAGATACAGAATATTTCTCGATGAGATCAATATGGCGACCATAACATTGCTCGTAATCTTCATCAACCTGTATCTCTCGAATCCTTGTGCCGTAAGTTTATTCGTCAGCAGTTGATATCTATCACGAAATTATCGATATTCAAAGCAAGCCCTATACTAACGAATCAACTGCGACATGTACACACCATAGTTTGAGAAGCAAGTATGTTACTATCAAGAAAGGGAAAGTTCTCGATCGGAAAATCGAAATCGTCACGTTTATCATACAGCTTATTAGAGAGATGCCCGTGCTAGTCATATTTTAAGTAATGATCGAGGTAAGAAGCTGATGTAGAAGAGTCTGTTGTGTCTTTAATCTAAATTTCATTAGAATATATACGATCAACTACAAATGTAGGTCAGCAAACTTCTTGTTGTTTTTAGACAAATGATAAGGCCAGGCTCTGTATTATTTAGCACGATGAAACATTGGTTTTGTGCTGAAACAAACTTTTTAGTATAACTTACGTCACTTAAAAGGGTCGAAATGAAAAGGAAATCACCTTGAAACGGAATAGGGTTTGCAAGGTTTAAGCATGTACAATGTGTTATAATAAATGTGTTATGCTGTATGAAGGAATAGACGTCATCTTCTTGACTGTCATTAAAGATTGAAGGCGAATGCGTCCCTGCAGGAAGGGGGCATGATCTTGCGGGACGATTAAGCTTAGGATGTTTGTTTTTCTTCTTTTTAACAGCTCCTTTTTCAAAATGATTTCCTTGATATTGCCTCACTTCGGTCTTAAGTTGAGTTGCCATCCCTATGAGAACGGCTTTTGGTTCTGTCTCCTGTTAGAGACATACCAGAGTCTCAAAACATTGGTCTCCCAGCTTACCTTTCAGCATAATGAGATTGGAACAACTGGTTCACACGTTGTCAGTATAATGTGACCGGTTTGGGTGTACTGCTGGGTAGAAAGGCCATCTGTGTCCTGAATGTCAAAGTCAGGCCCGTATGAACCCTCTAACTTAATGCAACACATCGTCGATATGGTTTTTTATCGCGCTTTTTGGTAGATCTTCATCATATTATTCTTCTACCTTTAAAGCTGTCTCCCCTCAAAAAGATTCTTCATGGGTATATTATCCAGCGTATCTATTGACATCTTGTATATAATGACAAAATGCAGGCATAGACACGAAGTTGACCCCAACAATGAATAAACCGGAATGGACCTTGCAACCAACAAAACAAAAACATGTGGTCCGGATTTATTATGACTGAACCACCGTGAGAAAAAATCAACATTGTGGTATCTACAGATAATATGATGATGGAAATTCCTAAAACAATAAACTGCTAAAATGTAACTTTGGCAGTCGCCGTTTATTTCATTTGCTACGCATGTACCTGTGGTTAATAGTGTTACTATATGCCATTTTGCTTTATAACTTGTTTGTAAAGAAAAACGTAAGTTAACCTAAATGCATACATTTTATCAAGCAAAATTACAATTATTTTAATGTTATTTTCTTATTCATAAAAAAGACAGCTACGAACGAAACAATCTTGATTCTGATACTGAGTAACATGTATCTGAATAATGTTACAAGGAATTATATATATGATACTCAGATAAGGTCCAAGTTAGATGCCAAGGTGATTACTGATGATCAAGTATCGTGTCGATAGCGATACCCTACAAAAAGTTAATTGATAGGTTTATGTCCTTTATAGGTCTTTAGAGGATTACAGGACGGTCACCAGGAAAAGATAACAAAATGTTATCAAAAACTACAGAGTGAATGTGCTGCAAAGAAATAATGACAAACATGTAGATATTGAAACGGTGCACTTAAATGAGAATTCTGAAGATAACGGGATACACTGACGGTATGGCAAGGATATTAGGATCTTATGTAACACCGGTGCACGGTCCGAGTTCGCAAGGTTATTTGAGCTCTATTGTTGATGTGAGTATCACATCTATCGTTTATGTGTCACTACAGTATAATATCCGAGAATGAACCATAATTTAACACGGATATTCCCTATTCTACCGTTTAAGTGTCACTACACTATAATATCAGAGAATGAACCAGAATTTAACACGGATATTTCCTATTCTACCGTTTATGTGTCACTACAGTATAATTTCAGAGAATGAACCATAATTTAACACGGATATTCCCTATTCTACCGTTTATGTGTCACTACAGTATAATTTCAGAGAATGAACCATAATTTAGCACGGATATTTCCTATTTTACCGTTTACGTGGAACAAGAGTATAACACCAAAAATTGAACCAGAATTAGACAAGGATATTCCCTGTTCTGTCGTTTATATTGGGCTGCAGTATAGCATCAGAATGAACCATAATGTAACTATCAGCCAGAGGTTAGCACATATTGATATAATGATCACCTGTGCGTCTCAGATAGAAAATGGTTTATGACTCGTAGACGACATGTACACTCACGTTAGACTGTCCCGTGGCGGGAGTGAAGATCGATTGTGCACTGTCGACCTTAAAAAGATTTACCTCCCCCAGAGACGTACTTCTGACGCCTCTTGCATCTTTCGAGACTTACAATACACCCAGTCTGTGCCACAGTCCAATGTCTCGTGCTCCGTAATTAATTCCCTTCTTTAATAACGCGTTCGTCTGCCATAAGTTTCAAAAGAACTTCCGTTTTGGGACAAAAGCGTTGGTGTTTATGTGTAGATGAATCGTCCCGACACATCAGCTGTATCTATTTAACGTCTATCAAACGATGTTTAACATAGACAATAGACTTATCGCTTAGTTAAACCTTCCACGACACCGTTCATACCAGAAGGCTTCGTTACGAAACCTTAACACAGCTTCAATCGTCGCCTACATTGTCAGAGCGGTATTATAGTACCTGATTAGAGACACATATCTTTATTACATCACATTTTAGTCTCAATAATGACGCCAGATGAAATACAGATTACGTAGGCAAAATCCTTGGCAATCATTTGCAGCAAGTCTTGGTCTGGTATGAACATCTATTTTGCACAATGATAAGAACTGAACTATCTATGTTGGTCGCTATTGTATACCGGTCTCCTCTACAGAGATTAACAGACTTCAATAAGCGTAAATATGGAATACAATTTAAATTATGATTTTGCAATTCCTCGTATCACTTCGCAAGATTAAATAACATGCTCGCCGAATGGTTACTATAATCTGTTTATGCTTCATAAATTCGAAATCCTACGTCAGTTTAAAAAAATGCTCTCTAAAACTGATAATTCTAACATTCAGATAATCACTCTCGCTTCATAAAATAAAAAACAGTTACACAACCTAAGCGAATTCCAACCGCGATATATGTAATAACAAGTTTGTTCAAACTTGAATTAACACCTTCATTTCATTGCAAGTTTAATCAGCCTTACCTCTGATGACAATTCAATAACCTGTTCCTTTTCATGCAAAATCCAATACCACATTCTCGTTTAGTTACAAATCCAAAGCCCCATCTGTGTTGTAATGGGGACGCCACAAACAATTGGTCTAATTACAAAATCAATAACCCAGCATTACCAGTAGATAACATCTACACATCTTCTTAGTCCACAGACAGGCCCTCATATGCACAAGCAAAAAATATTTAGCCCATAGACCATTTTTTAATGTACCAGCAAAAACAATCTTAGCCCATTGACTAATACTCAAATGTACCAGCAAAAATAATATTAGCCCATTGACTAATACTCAAATGTACCAATGTAAACAATGTATAGTAAGCCCATAGAGAAATCCCAAATTTACCAGCAAAAACAATGTTAGCCCATAGACAAACCCTCAAATATTGGGTGGTCGGGTGGTGCAGTGGATAGCGCACTTGCCTTTCACCAAGGCGGCCGGGGTTCGATTCCCCGATCGGACGTGAAAAGGTACGGGGTCACCTGCCCGACCACGTGGGTTTTCTCCGGGTACTCCGGTTTCCTCCCACAATAAGACCCCTCGCGCGCTAACATCCGGGCCAACAAGAGTGATTAATATAAGTTGTATAGCTTGTTTCATAATTGTTGTAAAATAAATAAAATTTATATTATACAAACCCTCAAATATAATAGTAAATCAATGTAAGCCCTTGGGAAAACCCTAGAATGTACCAGAAAAAAGCAATTTTAGACAGAGGACAAACTCTCAAATGCATCAGTTAAGACACTGTTAGCGAATAGACAAACCCTCAAATATACCAGTAAGACAAGGTAAGCTTATAGACTAACCCTCAAATGCATCAGTAAAGACAATGTAAGCCCATAGAGAAATCCCACATGTACCAGCAAAAACAATGTTAGAAAATGGGTAAACCCTGAAATGTACCAGCAAAAACAATGTTAGAAAATGGGTAAACCCTGAAATGTACCAGCAAAAACAATGTTAGACCATGGGAAACCCTGAAATGTACTAGCAAACAATGTTAGCCCAAAGACAAGTCCCAGATGTACCAGCCAAACGATGCAATAGCTAGTAAACTATTGTATGGTTTAAATTGAAATCTTTTCGTAACAGCAAGATAGTCGGGAATCGGTCAGAACTGGATGTCAATTTGACTAAACATAAAATGTCGGAATATGTTCCGATAAACGACTGCCGACTTCAGGATGGGAAACCGATAGCGAGATGAGGATAGATCAGCGCGAATGTTATTTAACAAACTATGTTTGATTAGTTTCTGTTTTGCAGTCTATTTACAGCTATGGTCATTTGAGGGCATGCTATGTTTTAGGTTTAGAGGAAAACCGGACTTCAAGCGACTTACGATCAGTACCTGGAGATTGTCCAATGTAGGCCGTGAGCCGCGACCCAGAGGAGAACAGCTAGTGGAAGAATTGTTTTGTTGACACTTCGGTATCCTCTGATTTTTGTTTTTAGTTTTGTGATTTAGAAACATACATGTACCATTATTTTCTAAACATCAATTTTTTTTCACTTCGAATTTCTAGTGATTATTTGATATTTTGTTATTGAAATGAAGAGAATACTGCGAAGAGTGAAATAAACGATGAAAATCGATTAAACTAAGAGCAAAATATGAACAAATGAAAGATTTACATGGAGATCCTCGTAAAATGCAAGAGAATAAGTGCAAAACACCGTACAAGGGAATAAGACCAATAAACCGTACAAGGGAATACGATCAATAAATCGTATGAAAGAATACGACCAATAAAACATACAAGGGAGTACAACCAATAAAACATACAAGGGAATATGGCCAATAAAACATACAAGGGAAGACGACCAATAAAACGTACAAGGAAATACGACCAATAAACCGTACAAGGGAATAAGACCAATAAACCGTACAAGGGAATACGACTAATAAACAATACAAGGCAATACGACCAATAAACCGTACAAGGGAATACGACCAATAAACCGTACTGGGGGATACGACCAATAAACTATACAAGGTAATAAGACTAATAAACCGTACAAGGGAATACGACCAATAAAACGTGCAAGGAATATGACCAATACACCGTACAAGATAATACGACCAATAAACCGTACACGGGAATACGACCAATAAACTGTACAAGGGAATACGACCAATAAACCATACAAGGGAATACGACCAATAAACCGTACAGGGGAATACGACCAATAAACCGTACATGGGAATACGACCATTTCACCGTACAAGGGAATACGACCAATAAACCGTACATGGGAATACGACCAATAAACCGTACGGTAGAATACGACCAATAAACCGTACAGGGGAATACGACCATTTAACCGTGTAAGGTAATACGACCAATAAACCGTACAGGGGACTACGACCAATAAAACGTACAAGGGAATAAGACCAATAAACTGTACAAGGGAATACGACCAATAAACTGTATAAGGGAATAAGACCAATAAACCGTACAAGGGAATACGACCAATAAACCGTACAATGGAATACGACAAATTAAACATACAAGGGAATACGACCAATAAACCGTACACGGGAAAACGACCAATAAAACATACAAGGGAATACGACGAATAAACCGTAAAAGGGAATAAGACCAATAAACCGTAAAAGGGAATAAGACCAATAAACCGTACAAGGGAATACGACCAATAACACATACAAGGTAATATGACCAATAGACCGTAAAAGGGAATACGACCAATACACCGTACAAGGGGATACGACCAATAAACCGTACAAGGGAATACGACCAATAAACCATACATTGTACAAGGGAATACGACCAATAAAACGTACAAGGGAATACGACCAATAAACCGTAAAAGGGGATAAGACCAATAAAACGTACAGGGGAATACGATCAATAAAACGTACAGGGAAATATGACCAATAAACCGTACAGGGGAATACGACCAATAAACCGTACAGGGGAATACGTCCATTTCACCGTACAAGGGAATACGACCAATAAACCGTACACGGGAATACGACCAATAAACCGTACAAGGGAATACGACCAATAAACCGTACAGGGGAATACGACCAATAAACCGTACAGGGGACTACGACCAATAAACCGTACAGGGGAATACGTCCATTTCACCGTACAAGGGAAATACGATCAATAAACCGTACAGGGGAATACGACCAATAAACTGTATAAGGGAATAAGACCAATAAACCGTACAAGGGAATACGACCAATAAACCGTACAGGGGACTACGACCAATAAAACGTACAAGGGAATACGACCAATAAACCGTACAAGGGAATACGACCAATAAACTGTACAAGGGAATACGACCAATAAACTGTATAAGGGAATAAGACCAATAAACCGTACAAGGGAATACGACCAATAAACTGTATAAGGGAATAAGACAAATAAACCGTTCAATGGAATACGACCAATAAACTGTACAAGGGAATACGACCAATAAACTTTACAAGGGAATAAAACCAATAAACCATAGGATGTATAGTTTGTAATTTTTTTACCGGGATATTGAACTATTAATGAATTATTCATTTATAAAATATTCTGTAAATAATTCATCCAGTTGTCTCAATTATTCATTAATCGAAAATTCAAATACATTCTGTATTTATTTGTATAGTTTTAAGTTTTCTGAATAAATTATTTATATTATATTGTAATTTATTTTCATTCGTGTATCTAAGGTGACTGGCATTCTGCTACCACTAGCACTTCACCTCTTAGTTGTAATTCAGAGGCATTCGTTAAAAACTGTAATACAAAAAACCTTTTATCGAGTATATATTGTATACCTTATAGTCCAAGTTGTCATTTTAGTACATGTTACTTCATAAGGATTTATCTTATCGGTGAACGCGGTCGTTTACCACACAATGATATATAATAAGATTTCATTCGTGAAAAGAAATCTGCCATACTCATGAAACATATTTGATATTAAACGGCAAACCATAAGTTTGTTTTATTACATTTCGAATGATGCCTTAAAGGGGCACCCCGGGGAAGTCTACAATGAAGTTCTTGAATGTACATGCTGTCTGCACTACCAGATACATTTTCCAGTTATTTCAACATTCAAAGTCCACTCAAAATGTGTTTATTAGCCACTTGAAAAATTGCATTCCTCGGGAAAGCCCGATAAAAATAGCGCTGATCACGCGTCAATCAGGTGACTATTTTGTCGCAAGTCGACGAGGGGCCCAAAGGGAGGGGACGCGTAATGTATAGGTCAGATGATGAACCAGAGACAAAATCCGTGTATACATTTTTTGAATCATATTCACATTAATAATCAGACGTTAATTATACACGATATTCATATGAAGAAATGTGTGCCGACATGTATGCATCATTTATCGACATCAGTACCTGACTGAAACCGATGCAAATGGGTACAGGGTACAACCATGCATCGCCAGACTGCACTCTTACATTGAACGTTTAACAGTGTCATGTGGGTTTCCGACGATGACAACCATAGGGCAAACCTTAATTTCTGTAAAAAGTTATCTTCACGGATCCTCATTGAGAACCATTTCACAAAAGGTGTGAATGCATTTTAAAGTACAAAAATACCATGAAATGATTCCGATTTTTTTATACAACTCGATGTCTTGAAGATTTTTTTTCAGACTATCTATATATTCATCTAAAATCTATCCACCTTTCAGCGTCAACATACTTTAACACTTAAAATTATGTATCAGGGAAGTCCGTGCACTCATATGACGTACCACGCACTTAACATGTAGAACACATGTATAATATATATCCAATGTCCAATACTTAATCCATTTGTATATGTTATGATAGCTCCGTTTTCATTTTACTTTTTTTATGTAAATTTAAATGTTCGTTAACATTTTCAACACAACTACAGACATGGGACATACATATATATGATTTTTTTTTATTAATTAATGACTTCACTTATATATTTCATATATTTTGATTCATATCAAATTCAATACCGGGGTCAAAACCCGATACTATTTGTACAATCCGTATTTTATAGATAAGGTATGACAAGCATTTTTTATCCGCACAGGATGACATAAATTTATTCATTTTGTCCAAATTGAAAATGTATGTAATTTTTACATTAAACTCAAACGCACCTATACAGCGTTTTACAACGTAACCCCTCCAATACGATACCTTGCTAAATCTTTCAATTTCACTTTCAGGAATATCGACGATGTGTTGTCTATAAGGACAAGAAGTTTGCTGACCTAGTCGAGCAGTGGCCGAGTGGTTAAGGTGTCCCGACATTCTACCACTATCCCTCCACCTCTGAGTTGCAAGGTACTGACCGTAGGTCGATGGTTTTTCTCCGGGTATTCCAGCTTTCCTCAACCTATAAAACCTGACACGTCGTTAAATTGCCCTGGCTCTTAATACGATGTAAACCATACAAGCAAAACCAAGTTTTCAAGATGTGAAAAATCAATTTCTTGGCAATAGCGTTCGTGTTTCAGTACTCTTCTCTTCTTTGAAGGTCGACCATCAAATATTACAAGAACTTTTTGTGTGAAAATCCTGGTCGCCTCGTTGTTGATTAATCACAACAAAGGAAACTCAAGAAGATGGCAGATTCATCTTTATACCATATCTCAGAACTGGTATTTCACAATTTCATTAATTTCCTTTCTTTGATATCCTAAACATCAACCACTAATGTGTTTCCCGCATCGACGAGTTTAATTAAAAGATGATCGATAGTTAACGACAATACATTGGTATAGAATTATGCTACAATGTAATGGTACAGATGTCCAAGTCTCCAAACAGTCAATAAGTTAAGAGATGAAGCCGTCTGCGGATCTGTTACTGTCAGCTGTTGTTAGACTGAAGCAGAACCGGTGATATGAAACTCCATATTTACGGCTTCCGTTGACATAATCATACAAATGAGTTCTGACTGGCATTTCGTTTTTTTTTTATGCTGTCTAAGGGTACCCTTGTCATCAAACGTGTCTAACAAATAGCAACAAGCTTCGTATTAATGGTAAAAATTGGCATTGTTGCAGATGTTGTTAAAATGTACACTCCCTTATCAAACAGGTTTAACCAAAAATAATATCCAGCAAAAAACTAAAATATACACTAAATACAAAGCTGCAAGGTTTAGCGGAATTTTCTCTTTAACACTATCGACTTTATCTGTAGGTTTACTAATCTTTAAATACTATTTAAACAAATCTGTCGAATTACAAAAACGAAAACATAATTATATACTCTATAAAAGAAATTAAAGATAATTTTCTAACTGGAGATAATTATGTTGAGTTAGATTGTATCTATACGAAACATATGCCAACGTTGTTGTCACGCTTCAATAATATGAATACGTGAACACAAAGTAAGCGTATCCTTGAACATTACCACAATGGGAACATTTAAATTCAACATAAAGTAAGCTTATCTGTAACATTACCTCAATGGGAACATTTAAATTCAGCATAAAGTAAGCGTATCCTTAACATTACCACAATGGGAACATTTAAATTCAACATAAAGTTAGGGTATCCTTAAACATTACCACAATGGGAACATTTAAATTCAACATAAAGTAAGCGTATCCTTAACATTACCACAATGGGAACATTTAAATTCAACATAAAGTAAGCGTATCCTTAACATTACCGCAATGGGAACATTTAAATTCAACATAAAGTACGCGTATCCTTAAACATTACCACAATGGGAACATTTAAATTCAACATAAAGTAAGCGTATCCTTAAACATTACCACAATGGGAACATTTGAATTCAACATAAAGTAAGCGTATCCTTAAACGTTACCACAATGGGAACATTTAAATTCAGCATAAAGTAAGCGTATCCTTAAACGTCACCACAATGGGAACATTTAAATTCAGCATAAAGTAAGCTTATCTGTATCATTACCACAATGGGAACATTTAAATTCAGCATAAAGTAAGCGTATCCTTAAACGTTACCACAATGGGAACATTTAAATTCAACATAAAGTAAGCGTATCCTTAAACGTTACCACAATGGGAACATTTAAATTCAACATAAAGTAAGCGTATCCTTAAACGTTACCACAATGGGAACATTTAAATTCAGCATAAAGTAAGCTTATCTGTTACATTACCACAATGGGAACATTTAAATTCAACATAAAATAAGCGTATCCTTAAACATTACCACAATGGGAACATTTAAATTCAACATAAAGTAAGCTTATCCTTAAACATTTCCACAATGGGAACATTTAAATTCAACATAAAGTAAGCGTTTCCTTAAACATTACCACAATGGGAACATTTAAATTCAGCATAAAGTAAGCGTATCCTTAAACGTTACCACAATGGGAACATTTAAATTCAACATAAAGTAAGTGTATCCTTAAACGTTACCACAATGGGAACATTTAAATTCAACATAAAGTAAGCGTATCCTTAAACGTTACCACAATGGGAACATTTAAATTCAACATAAAGTAAGCTTATCTGTAACATTACCTCAATGGGAACATTTAAATTCAGCATAAAGTAAGCGTATCCTTAAACGTTACCACAATGGGAACATTTAAATTCAACATAAAGTAAGCGTATCCTTAAACGTCACCACAATGGGAACATTTAAATTCAACATAAAGTAATGGTATCCTAAAACATTACCGCAATAGGAACATTTAAATTCAGCATAAAGTAAGCTTATCTGTAACAGTACCACAATGGGAACATATAAATTCAGCATAAAGTAAGCGTATCCTTAAACAAAACCACAATTGGAACATTTTAATTCAGCATAAAGTAAGCGTATCCTAAAACATTACCACAATAGGAACATTTAAATTTAGCATAAAGTAAGCTTATCCTTAAACATTACAGATTCGAGATGTCGCCATCTTGATCTCAATGAGAAATATTCTATATCTTTGTGTGATATTAAGATTCACGTTTTTGACTTATTAGTGTGTTGTAATGACAATGATGACAAGGTTCTAATTTTGAGAATAGATGTTTATTTGGATGTGACCAAGATTTACATGGCGGGTGTGGTCGATGAAGCAGAATACGCTTACTCTTCCCGAACACCTGGTCTTATTATCTTGTACTTTTACGAAGGTCTCCATTTATATGGTGACGCTTTGGTACTCTCGGATTATTTTCTGTATGTCATTTCATCACTTATACATTGTATGTGATTCATGTCTTCGTATGTTAGGTCGACAGTAACGATCAACTAACTAATCACATATTTGCCGACGAGGGTTTCTTCTCTCTACCCTCGCTGTAAACTAATAGCCAGCATGGTGTTCCCATCAAATAGAAATATCACTCTTCCTAACATCCCCGTATTCATCCTTTTTATCTGGCTAAGATACCTTGTGTTAGATCAATAAAACAGCCTGGAAGTACATTCGGATGTAGGTACGTCTTTCCGGGATTTGTAACCATTTTTGGCTACAGTGTAATTCATATCAGTCGCTCTGATTATTATATCTGTTTTTAGGACATCCAGCCTAGAGTTCAGTGACCTAAAGCCGTAGCATGACGTCAGCTGATCGTCCACTGCTTCAGCTGACGACCATACTTTTTAAAGGAAGCGTGACGTCGACCGATCGCCCATTGTTTCTGTAATGCTTAGGTCACTCATTCACGGATTCGACGCCGGATTAGCTACGGATGCGATCCGGCATAATTCGTGGCAATCTGTATTGGTCCATAGCTTTGCGTATTGTAGCCATAGTAATACGTAGTAGTATATGTATATGTACTTGTAAATCCGTGATAAGTTTTGAAAATTTGACCACGGGTAAAACAACCGTAGTTTATCCCTACTGAACCGTATAAGAACGTACTGATCCGTTTTAGTCCATATTAATCCTACTTGATACTATTACTAGTCACTCCACGTAATTGCAAACGATACGATACGGTTTGTTACGAATTTGTCACGGAACGGCACGATCTCATTACGTTGCATCACGGATCGATCCGTAGCGGGTTCGTACTATTCCGTGTCTGACTGTTCTTATTCGTGCTAACCCTTACTTAAACCGAGGCAAACCGCTGTTTATTTGCAGTGCACATGCCCGGAAACGTGTTGTTCCGTATAAAACCGTGTCATTTCCATATTAAACTGTGTTGCACCGTAATCATGCGTATCACTCATGTCGCCAAATGCCCCCTTTTTCACATTATCCTTGGAAGATACGTTTATACCCGTAGTCATACCGTTGTGCATCTGTTTCGGTTTACGAAATTTTGCATTTCTGGAGTCATCCGTGATATTTAATCTGAGGTGGAACCGGCGAGGTGATCCGTGAATGTGTGGACTTGGCGGTATCGTGACGTTGGCCGACGGTAAGGGTATAAACAATAATTGGCTGTATGACGTATTGTATCACTTGACAATGGAGAATTAATGTCTTTGAAATCTACATACTTGTGTAGCAATGTACTCAAAATATGAAAAACAGAAAAACAAAACCACTCCTCTGGTAGACCTGGAGATATTTACTTGCATATTTTTATCTTCTTGAACAGTTGAAAACTGTGTCCCGGTCTATAAAATCATTTGGTTGATGTATATCCCTTTAGATAATTTTAATTTTTTGGTACAAAGTTAAGAGATGATTTTTTTCTTATTTAGCCTTAAAACTTAATCGCATATGAACAGCTTTAAGACTGATTTGGAATGCAAAGTTTTATTTTTCCATGTTTTGATATGTTTTCCGTCTGTTCCGACTGCCGTTTTTAATATAGTGCCGACAGTTTAGTTTGCTTAGTAATGATTATTGGTCTCGTTAGGTATTAAAAGCGTCTTTCCTTGTCAAACAGGTAACCATCATATACTTCCATGAATCCCATATATATCGTTACAGTTTTACCTGCTTAGAATCACAACCACATACCAAAAGTTTGTTATGTACGCATTGATCTTTGTCCTGTATACACTTAACAAGCAAAACACATGCAAAATGCGACACTCCCAGGTGTGTGTTCAACAATGTGAAAAAAAACACCCCAGAGAATACCAAAACGCCAACAAAACCACGATCCGAGCTCAAAATAGATTCAACTACCGACAAAATATGAACAAAGGAAAGATGTACATGAAGACCTTCGTAAAAATACAAGATAATAAGACCAAGTGTTCCGGAAGAGTAAGCGTCTTCTGCTTTATCGACGATAGCTGCAATATTTGAACCTGGAAAAAGATTGAAGGAGTATGGCTTTTACAGTGGGTGCATTGCTCGTTAAATATATCCAATAGGTAAATATGAGCGCTTATAAGTAGTATGTTTGTTTCTTTTAGAGCCGTTTGCCGATGTGTTTTTTTTTTTTGTGGAGTGGGGGGGGGGGGTCGATTGTACGTTACAGTGTTGACTTGGTCGTTATTATTTCCAATTTTCTTAGATAAATGATTGCTCTGTTTTATGTAATCCATTCATTTGAGAACTCATTTGTAACCAAAGTACTTATTCTCAAAATGGTAAAAAAAAAAATAAACAGAAAAATTCCGTTGCGTCAACAAAACCATAATTCGAACTCAAAATAGACTAAATCATGTATGAGATATGGACAAATGAAAGATTATCACAGGATAGTCTTGGAAAGTATGAGAGAATATGACCAGGTGTTCCGAAAGAGTAAGCGACACCTGCTTCATCAACGTCAACCGACATGTACATCGAGATCATATCAAAGTACATAAGAGAATACCGAAGCGTTAACATAATTATAATCCAAATTCAAAATCATGTCAAAGTAAATTTTCGAATATCCTTAATTTCCTTTCTTTGATCGTACCATCCCTACTTCTCCAACATACGGTGTGAACATGTAGCAATAAAAGCTGTATTTAGTAGCGTTGATGCAATATCACGTGACATCCGTAATAGACGTCGACTGTTGACAAGTTAACAACACTGGTGACAAGCTAACAAGTGAACGTTCCTAAAGATGTAGCCAGATAAAGCACATGGACAGATTGTATGGCGCGATAATGATCTCCTTGGGAAATACAATATTGCTTTGTTTGATATGTTTTAATTATGTGTGACTTATGGCTTTGTTGTCACTTCGCGAGCTCTTGACATAAGGATATGGCATTAACTGGATTTGACTTCGATATATATTGCAGATAACACCTGCTTTTTTGTTTGCCTTTTAAAGTTGTCGTTTGCTCGTATCTTTATAGTTTTATTGATTTGCTTAGTGTGAAGAATTGTTTCGTTGACAATGACATTTTGATATTTTAACAGTCCATTGTATATACAAACAATGTTGTCACTATATCACTAAAGCATTAACATATCGAATTGATTATAAAATATATACACGTTAATAATAAACCTTCACCGACTTTCGAAATGTTGAAATTCTAAAAACAAATCTATAATAAGATATTAAAGAATTATATGATTTATAGAGACGCACACGTATTCAATTTCCCGTACAATAATTGTATAATGTTGTTATGTTGTTGTATAAAGATATATGTCTGTGTTTTCAGAGTTTAAGTCAGTAAATCTATATAAGGTTATGTCTGCCTCTATTGAAATTGTTCATCTTTGCATATGCAAACAGTTACATGGCTTTTGTATAATGCTAGTGAGCCACCTTACAGTGGATCCTATGGAACGTAATACTTTGATGATGCATAAGCACTGAATATAGAGGGCCATGTTGGCTGTGTGGTTAATGTGTCTAGACATTCTTCAACCAGTCCTCCACCTCTTGGTTGCGAGTTCGAAACCTACATGGGGCATTTGCAAAATACTGACCGTAGGTCGGTGGTTTTTATCCGCGTCCTCAAATGACCATGGCTGTTAATAGGACATTATATCTAAATTAACAAAACCAAAAACGCTGAATCTTATTCATATAACACCTCTCCAAGCTTGGCTGGTGATCAAATCGATTAATTCATTCCAACCTTAAATGCCGATCTGAATTTTATCTTTTTCTTCAAGATATTTGATTTCTAAAAATAGCGTGTGTTGCGAAAGGACCTTGGGTGTTTATGACAATACAATAGATCCGCTAACGCGGCAGCTTAAAGAAATTACTATCTCCGCCCTTTATCCGATTTCTCACTCTGATCTAAAATAATCACCTCACAAATCTACCGTTATAGGCATCTATTCCTTAAATAGCAGCACATTTTGTCTGATATAAAAGGCTTTACGTCTGTCACTCTCAACTTCAGATCTGTCTTATTTGTGTTAACGGTGAGGACCTGATTCTCTATAACCTGTAAGCGTGATTTACGTGAAATAGACTCTGTTATCAGATAGAACGGCCCATCAAACCATAAAACGGTATTATAGCAGAAGGAGGCATACCCTCATATTGCCACACACTCATTAACTCCAAAGAAACAAAGTCAAGGTCACGCTGTGATGATCAAGTCATTTCTACCCTTTTCGAGTATTAGACAGTAAATACTTGAACTCTGTTCAACAAAACAAACAGATTGCTTAACCTTTACATACATACGAGGGGTGTTACATAAATAATGTCATCTGTGCTTTATTTCGCGGAAATCGTGCAATTTATGCACAAAACCACCTCGTGTCGATTGAGTGATCACTGGCTCGTGATACAGTTAAATATCTCGTTCACGCGTTCACTAGCCTCGGTACAGTGTACATCGTTGCATAGCCTATTCGTTAGACTAGACACAAAATCACAGGAAAACGAGGTGAAAATGTTCTTGAAATTAGGGCCTATATAAAAGGTAGGTCATTAATCGGCATAAAGGCTGTAGAAATTCACCGCGAGGTGTGTGACATTTATGGGGAAGGCCAAATGTCTCACAGGACTGTTTGTAGGTGGGTAGGTAAATTTAGTGCTTTGCAGCAGCAACTGTAAGGTGCTGCTCACCCAGGTCGTCCTGCAACAACTACGACCGAAGGTAACATAGAAAAAATCCGAAATATCCTCCAAACTGATGATCGTTTCACCGTAAGACAATTGGCTCGAATGACAAACTTGTCGTTAGCAAGAGTTCATGCAATTTTGAAGAAACACCTAAAAGTTAGAAAGATAAATGTAAGATGGATACCCCATTTGTTAAGGACTAGGTACAGGACAATTCAATATGGCGCGGGTGTTTTTACCAAAACTTGTTATTTTATTAAATACTGCAAAATACAAGACCAAAATAGACTACAAAGTACATTTTGTGATGGAGAATCGATAATTTCAACCATATTTTGGTACGTTTGGTGGTTTTTCTGATATTTTGTGTTATATGTCAAAAAACGCGTGCACGTTTGCAGAATACTGCGAAAGAAAATAAAAACAATGAATATCATTTTTTGTTACTTTAATATACACAGAATGATAGACGAGCCTTCGATTTTTGAATAAATCTCTCTTTCAATTGAAAACCGAAGAATAAGAGAATGTACTCGTCACATGAATGGCAATTTATGTACATTCTGAACACCGCTCACATCTGGATCAAATTTTTAAAATTTCCATCGCCGATCGACAAATTTATGCGGCACGCCGCATAGCCAAAACAAAAAACTTACCGTCTGCGGTATGACGAGTTATGACATTGTGTCAGATCTTTTAAATCAAACATCTTCCCGTTGCATGTAGCGAAATATACTACCCTGTCCTCCATTTTGCACTATTTACTTTTTTAGATATTCATACGCCTGACTTAGAGGCATGGTGAAACATCGACAAAATTAACAATTCAATTGGATTCAAGCATGCAGTAAAGGTAAATGTTACTTGGTATATCATCACAAAGCAAAAACTGCCCATTCCTATCACGATAAATTGTTTTTAGCGATTGCCAGTTTTACATTTTTGGGCGAATGTATAGCACGTGAAAAGATGTCCTTCGGCACTTCCGGCAGTGATTTTTTAGGTAATTTAATGATTTTGAAAGAATTGTCAACAAAGTTTAATTTGTGTTGTAAAAATTCTGATGGAATTCGTATATATAATACACTTCCGCGTGGATCGGACAGTATTAACTCACTGATTATACCGATTCGTTCTCGGCTTCGCACCTGTCAAACATCGCTAGCGTAAATTGTTGCCATCGTAAACATGTGTGGCAGTTGAGGCACATTGGTATCAAAATACATTTCTCAAACTTAATTAGTAATTAGGTAACCGTATCGTAAATGTAAATTACGTTATGTTGGTGTTATTATTTTTATTTTATACATTTATTTGACACGAAACTTACATTTACATGACAAATGACCTATTGAATATAAAATAATGCCCCTATATTGCCCCCACGAGATACAGGTAACTACTTTTACCTGAACTGAAAACAGCATGCAATTGACGACATTTTTTAGAGGGGGTACCTGTGTATTTCTCCCCGATACTCTGATTTACAGACTAATATCAAAATTTTAACACTGGGTTATCATTCTATGAACATTGCAGTAGCTTTGTATTATTTTTTTGAGAAGTTTCAAATAACTATATGAAAAACATTTGCGCACTCCCATCTGGATATTATTTACTGAATATTTTTTTCCTAAGTACAGATTTTTTTAATTTTGGGGGCTAAACTGCATTTTATTTCAATATTTAACATAATGGGATAAAGCTTATGCCATGTATTGGAAGAAAACATTAAAATTTCAATATTACCATTTTCATCCAGGTAACAACCAATATGGCTGTACCTAGTCCTTAACGGATGAGCAAAAGAAGACGCGTGTAACAATGGCAAAAACACTTCCAAAATGCATCCAAAATATAGCAAAAAGGCTTTTGATAATATAGTCACTGGTGATGAGACCTGGGTGTATTATTTTGAACCAAAGCTGAAGGTTGCCAACCGAATATGGGCCACTAAAAATGCCAGACGCCCAAGTATTGCCAAACGAATACGAACGGTAAAGAAGGTTTTGTATGCTATCTTTTTCTCTAATAAGGGTCCAGCTATTAAAATCCCGGTGCCAAAAGGCAGAACGGTCACAGGCAAGTTCTATAAAAACGTTGTTCTGAGATAGTTGAAGAACTACTACAAAAGTCGCCGCCCCAAAACAGGACTTAAGTATGTCCGACTTTTGCATGATAATGCACCCGCTCACAAGGCACGTGTTGTGACTGACTTTTTGGAGTCAAAGTTGTTTATGATGTATACCGACGACGGCGACAGATGCTGTCAATTTGTCGTTGCACTGTACGTTTTGTAAGAGCATGTGGACATGCAAGATCACAAAAATATAACAAAAGAGGTATGGTTTTAGTGCTACAACCTTGGTTTTGGCCGCTTATGTAATCATATTCTGAGATATATGAAAATAATTGCTTTATCACATTTTTCTAATTTGTTTTAATATGCCTGATTATTGTTAAACTTGTATATGTCTTTCATTTCCTCATCTACATAACCTTCGGTTCATGGATTCTCATGTGGTTTGCAAAAATCATAAACGTTAGTTAATATCGGGATATAAAGAATGTATCATTAAGAAACGACTTTGTATTCCCATCAGTCGATATGACTTGTTTCAAAATGGTGTATCACATAAGAATAGCAGTTTGTAATTAAAAGCAAACAAACGAAACAAGAAAACATTTTCAATTTGATATTTTCTGCATCAGGCAAAACAATAGTATTGCTTTTAACTTTTTTTTCATAACTCAAATTAACGTTTAAATTATATGACAACATATTACCAAGAGGTATATCGTGCAGCCGATGTCTGATGTGGTCAGTTTATTTGTTTGGAAAGCCCGCGCCAAATAGCGATATGTAAATATAGCACGAAGTTATAGCGCTCCCTGGCGCAACCACATATATGTGTGTTGTAAACAAATTGACACGAGCTCGAGTTTGATTTCACACGTACTTCTTTCAAGGTATGTAAGATTCACGAATACGCTGCCAACAATTATGATATATATGCTTATTATTAGATACCACTAGAAATTGTGTTGGTATTCTTCAAATTAACCAAAAACATATATTACTGAAATATTGCACACACAGAGGCCCTCTGAAGGGAAATGTGAAACTGAACTCGCTTTTTATCATGCAACGAAAACACAAATCGTTGCGAATTTCAAAAGATGTCGCGGAGAAATTGCTATTAATTCAGGAATTCATAATATACATGGAATGTAATGCGATAAGTAAAAAAAAAATACCAGTGTCAACAAAACCAAAATCCGAACACAAAATCGATTAAACTATAGGCAAAATAGGAACAAAGAATATATTTACATGGAGACTCTCGTAAAAGCACATCAGAATAAGATCAGATGTTCCGAAAAAGTAAGCGGCTTCTGCTTCATCGACGACAACCACCATGTAAATCTTGATAACAGCGAAGTTGGCATCAATCCTAAAAATGAGAACCGAGTCATCATTGTCATCACAACAAATCAGATAACTTTTGTTTTGCAAAAGAAAGCAACTTTATACTATTTATACCTTTAACCTTTTTATGTGTCAGTATAAATATCCCGGCACCATTATTTGTCAACTGTTAAAGAAAATAGTGATAGTAATATCCCCTCGCACGTGCTTTTATAGACTCCGACACAGAGGGGAGCTAAAGAAAAATACGCAAACAACTTTTCTTCAGTTGAAATCTACATTAATTTATCTTAAAATTAACTTTCATATCACATGGGGTTTTTTTCACTTGATTTTTTTGTAGTTATTTTTTACGTGCTAATTTCTTCAGGTAGATTTCTTTTTTATAATCATGATGCATTATCTATTTACTTATAATTGACGTGAAACAATCACATTGAGTTCACGTGAAATAACCCTTTTGGAAACTTGTAAAGAACGAAGAAAATAACATAAGTTGTGCTACATTCTGTATGCCAGATCTTTGATTTTATCGCGGTACGACGTTCAATCAAAATGCCGATAAGTTGCTGTATGTATGTACAACAGAAGAAAGTATATTTATCTTAATCTTAAAGGAACAATGGTTTATGATGAGGAACAAACGGCACCCTTTGTCAGTTAATCTACGGTTTCCTCGGCATGGGGTTAGGATATCAGAGATACCACAGAGCAGGGCCCTACTGTCATCTCAACAACCATACGACGTTCTTCACAAACTTCAGACATGTCTGTCTATAATATTGAGATGACTACTAACACATCCACAGTTTATGATATCGCAGCAATAGTATTTACCTCCTTAACCCATGTTAACAGAATTAGCGATGGAAGGCCCTACAGAATATATATCACTGCTATGTTTATCTTTTCGACGGGTTTGGCAACAACCGTTAGCTAATTGTCCATACTGATAATAACCTCTCTGGTTTTTATCAGACTTATCATCTTGGCATTTAGCCAGATACCGATGTCTGCTAGACAGACGTTCACACCCCTTGATCTAGCGTCCGAGCTGTCGACTGATTTGATAATCATGGCCATTATATA
Organism: Mimachlamys varia; assembly: GCA_947623455.1. Classification (NCBI taxonomy): domain Eukaryota; kingdom Metazoa; phylum Mollusca; class Bivalvia; order Pectinida; family Pectinidae; genus Mimachlamys; species Mimachlamys varia. Next base: position 8,167,810 of record OX392534.1, read on the forward strand.
ACTGTCTACAGAGAAAATTTCTGTGTTGTTAAGACTGACCTAAAGGCACTGCAAAACCATCAATTTTTGCATTGATGGTTTACCGCCCAATTTAATATGGCTTAATGAAGCACAGTTTCTGATCCGAATAATATAAACACTTGTAAAATATGTCATGGAGAGTTCCAACGTGCGACACAGAAGTCTACACTTAATATTCAAGATAACCCGTGTTTTCACGGACAGAACATATCCGCCATCATCTTATTAGTGTTAAGAGTTCATATGACTGAACTATTTCCTTCTTTCAGAATACAACAAAATTGAATAATTCATGTCGTTCGGCAATAAACAGTACATAAATGTGCTGTGCTGAGGATTCTTATACAATCTATAGCATACAAACGATCCTAGATCAACTCCATATAGCATTAGGTTACCATACATTTACATATAATGTTATGTCTGTGTTGATAAAAATACTGACATGGAGACAGAAGCTTGAGAAACATACACGTAACAGACGCTACAAAATGATTTTTGTACCTACATAGGAAAATATGTTTCTTTTTTACGTGTGATACAAGCTTATAGAGACTAATCCTTTGTACGTGTAAGTCTCTCCCCTGTTAGGGATTGTGTGGCCAGTTGTTATACATATAGGTCAAAGGTGGATTGATCTCTCCGCCAACCTAGTGTGGTTTCTCGGTAAAGTACAAACACCATAGATCAGGCCAAAAATGAATAAAAGTACGTAATATATTTAAAGATTGAATTAATGTTATCGATGCTTTAATTCATAGTTCAATAAATACATTTATCAGCATCATAACAATGTTAACGATTAAATAGATGTGAAGCACGTGCGTATTAAACCGAAATTGGATTATATTGTCGTCGCCCGATGTTACTGGTGATATATAGTGTAGCTTGGCTGATGTCTCCGATCGTTTAGCTAGTTTATCGACAACGCCCCATCAGTTACACGCCACTAGTGAGATGATATATGTGTTTGAGATAATACTTACTGCTTTGAATATACATAAACACTAATTTGATAGAACCCATAAGTGAATTAAGTTTTCCTTCACTTACTTTACAACCATTGCAACTGTCATATGTGACATTTTTTCAGCCTTACCTTGGTAGGTCTCTTAAAACAATTTTGACTGTATTTTCAAAACACATTTCACGAACAAAGATCATTGCTATACCTGCCTACAGGGCCTGTTAAACATCTTCATATTTTCAGTTGTGATTGACAAACCAATTAAACCAAGTATGCGTACAAAATGAAAAACGGCTCTCAACAGGAAAACTGAAAGTAATAAATAACCTGTCAAAGGTATGAGCACAGAAGCTGTTGAAATGTACTTTTGTGAAAATTTATGATTCACATGCTTGCAATAAGTTTTACACGTACTTCGTTTATACCATTTCTTTTAAGCAGATCACGATGTAGAACACGTGTAAGATGGAGAGATTTCATCGTTAAAACAATATATCGGGAGAGAGAGAGAAGAAGCTTCGGGAAAACATTAACCTGCGAATAGAACTTCTATTTCCCTTACTTATAAACACTGGTTTGCTTTTTCACCCCAGACGTTTGCTTACCCTTCAGGAACGTCTGGTATTATTAGCCAAGGGTCTCTGTGTAAACCTTTTTTTATATGTTTACCCCTTGTTTAGTCGATTGTGTGTTCGGACTATGGTTCTATTGTCCCTTCGGTATTCTCTATTTTCTTCTTCCTAAACCGGGGTCACCTGTTGTGTGTATGTATAATTGAGTCACACCCAATCATGTGTGCTTCAATTACTATTGTAGTATAAGTAAAATATAGACGAAAAACGATTTTGAGTTTGGATGATGGGTCTGTTGTCTCTTCGCTATTCTCTATTTTTTTCTTTTTGTACTGGGGTCGCCAGGTGCCTGTATTTAGGAATGAGTTATACCCAGTAATCAATAATGTGTGCTCCTATTTGATTGTTTTATAAACATTTGTACCATTTTTAATAACTGATATTTTGTATATCAAAAGACTTAATGACATTGTTTTGGTTTTAAACATCATTTGATAAAAACGTATTAGTCTTGTCACAAATAAGTTTAAGTATTCGTCTGTTATCCTTTAATTCACAATTAACCCCGATCTATTTTATTTTACAAGCAAAATTATCCTTATCTGTCCATGCTTATTAAATCATGCATCTTTATTGTATCATAATGTCCCTACGTTAATACAGGTAATAATTCAAATTTGATATACTGATTATCTTTTATGATACTGTATAGTAAAACCCATAGTCATAGGGGGTTTCTTCAATGTCTACAAAACCCTAAACGTTCGTTAAATGTTCTATCCTACGCTGGAATCAAAGACATTAAAGAGATAAATAAAAAGGAAAAGAGAACATAAGAGATTGTTTCATTCAGCACATTTTTATGACCTGTTCAAGGGCATGAACCTTCGGAAAACAACTGTAAAATAAGTGTCGTAATAGTCATCCAGCTACCAGAAAAAGATTATGATGGAAACCATTTAAAACACAGTCGTCATCGCACCAAATCACTTCTGTAATCAGTTTTACTGTTACCTTCAACGCAAAGGATAGGTTTATCCTCTTTAGGATTGTATCCAGAAACGTTTTACTGAGGTTTTAAATGCAATACAAGCGAATCGTTATTTTGACAAATGTCTTTACTTCAACGACTATTTAGAAAAAGCGTTTTTATTTGCCAAGCCCTTGACTAGTCTTTAAATTTCTCATTATGTGAAATTACCCGTATTGATTATATTGATGAACAACAAGAACATTTCTGACTCGATCGTAAATTCACTCGATAACTTAACAATCCGGGCACTGGGTTCTTCTACATTACGTCAGCAGTGTGGCAGCATATGCCAGTCCTAAACTTACCATGGGACTTACATGGATACAGCTATTTTTCACTGTCGTAGATGAACATGCTCCTAAACGAACTACGGCTTAAAATAGCAAAACAACCAGAATCGACGGATAGATGAGGCTATTCTTGACAATATGAGAACTAGGGATGAACTAAGGTGACAAGGCACAATACCAAATGCAAAATCACCGGGATGCCTGTATGTTTCGAAGAGCAAAATCAGATTATTACGAAACGGCTATTGACACCAATCTTGACAATCTCAAAAAACTATTGAAGCCTATGCATGAACTAAGTCAAAAACAAAGGCTTGCAAATTCTGAATATGTTTACGATTAGCGATGGAAATTTGTTTGAAAAAGGTAAAATGGCAAACTAGTTTAATGGTTATTTCGATGAAATTGCTATATGTGATAAACCGAGTTTGCCACATATTTTTCAAATTCAAAGTTTTTTAAAGGTTTGGACAAGCAAAAAAGCTTCTGGTTTGGAAGATGTTGGTGCTAAGCTGTTAAAAAGGATTAATGCTTAAGTAGCACAGTCACTTATCTATGTTATATATCTTAGTATCCAGTCTGGTAAATTTCCAACACAGTGGTAGAGGGCAATATTTACGCTCCCCCAACCCCCGATAAAATTGGTAGTACTGCTCATTTTACCATCTACAGGTACAGGCCAAAGAAGATATGCTTTTCCTTATGAGTCACATGGATTTTTAATTAAGTGTTTGAAAGGTTTGGATGAGCAAAAAGCTACTAGTTTGGATGATGTTCGTGCGAACACCTGGTCTTTCTTTTGATCCTATTTTGTTTCTAGTTTAATCGATTTTGAGATCAGATTATGATTTTGTTGACGCTTAGGTATTCTCTTAATTTTTTTTTAATGTCAAGAGGACTGTCTTTTTTTTTATTCCAGACACTTTCTCATTGACAGTACAATTGAGGGGAATGCTTTACCTTAACAAACAGACGATTTCATCATTTTAATACAAAAATCTACTAAACTTACTGTAAATTAATGTCTTAGATTTTAGTCCATATCCATCAACATCAAAATGTTGTTGTTATTTTGTTTTGTGTGGGGGGAGGGTGGTGTGTGGGTGTGTACGTGTGTTTGTTTAAATGGAATAAAGCAATATTTTAGATTATAACATTCATAGCTGATGAAAATTATTTGCATGAACGTTAATGCATTCTTTGATATTCTTTACTAAGACAACTGTGATATAACTTTATATGTCGATAGCATAAACTATATATGTTGCTTTTAATTATTATTCAATTTAACAAAAGCAAGATAATCTAATCCTCAAAATGAGAACCGACTCATCATTGTCAATCACAACAAGTAAGCACACTAATGAACATACATGTACTTAAAAAAACACCCATCTTCATATCACATATAGATAAAGAATATTTCTCAATGAGACCAAGATGGCGACCATAAAACTTGGCCATAGTCTTCATCAACCTGTATCTCTCAAATACCTGTGCCGTAAATTTGCTCATCAGCAGCTGAAATATTTCACAAAAAAATCTCGATATTCAGTGCAAGCCCTAGAATAACGAATCAGCTGCCACATGTAAACACCTAATGATGGAGATCACGATCGGAAAATCGTCATTTTTATCATTTAACTCAGTAATAAACTGCCCGTGTTGGTCATAGTGATGGTAAAAAATGAATTTATCCTCAATAAATAAAGTTTATTATTAAGCCTAAGAAGTGCGACGGTTTAAAAGGATGTTTTAGTCGTGAAGTTTCCCTTTGCTGATTTAACATCCCTGCTTCCCAAGCTAATGGTTGTTACATGTGGCAGTTTACTCGGTATTCAGGAGATTGTTCCCAATACTACGACTGCGTGATATACAATGTTCATTGTATTGACCATAAATACATTTCATTAAAATCATCTAATTGGGTAAAATATTTATTTTTCTTTTGTAATACTATACGAATAGTGATGTTAGAGTATGCATGTTTCGTAGCGTTTGTTATTTATTCATACACGATAAAAATAATAAAGAGGCTCATTTGTCTGCTTAGCGATTTGGCTTTGGAGCCGAATAAAATATGGTTTCTGATAAAACTATCTATATATCGCATCTTTTTCGAAATGATTTATTTTTAAATAGAAACATTAAATGGAGTGTTGCTCTTTATAGTTACTGAAACAATTTCGGATAACGCTAGCACGATTCACCATTATTTTTAAATCGATTTGTGCAATAAAATCCTCGCTATTTGTCGTTATGCTGACGGTTTCAGGACTGACAATGATACAGGGTTAATGTCGCGAGGAATGGCATCGGTATTAATGGAATGGTTCACAAATTAATGCAGTATTAAAATGGTTATAATTGAAATGTGGATAGAACCAATTGCTATGCCTTTTTGGATATTGAATATTTCGTGAAGCATTCCTTATTTCCATTTATTTAATAGCATGTAACACAAAGTAATGAACCGGTCAGTATTATACAATAAACGTTGGGCAATTGATATGCCATTGATAAAAATGTAATGGACGATAGAGCCATTTTGCCATACAGTCTGGCACTTAGACCGTGGGAAATCGACAATTCACTAGGAACATGTAGTATCCCACAAGCTTTTTAAATCAAAAAATTCATTCCCGTTTCTAAAGCCAAGAGTTTCAAACAAAATTAATTTGATGGGATTAAACATACTTCACTAAATGATGATATCAATAACATATAATGACTAATTCTTTACAAGTAATTTTAAAATATGAAGACTGATCGATCCGAAAGAAAGGTCAAATTCACTGAGGAAGAAAATGGGGTATTTGTTTGTTAGTGACGATGACATCGTTGCCATCATCCTTAATTACCTCATTAAAAAGAAGCAATAGTGCTCTTGTGTATATTTCCAACCACACGGACCGACGTTCTACACAGCAGCCTCAAACCTATAGGTTTGGGATCTGGGGATGAATAGCATACCTACATATTAATGTACCGTTAAACCTATTTATTCGGGACATTTGGGTTTTTTGTGCCCTCTACTTGGGACACAGATGAAACAACTATTTGGATTCAACATTGTCTTTACAACTCATTGTTGTTTTTGTTCCTAACGCCTTGTTCTACAATACATTCCTCAAAGCCTAAATAGTATACGTTCGCTCAGATAAGGACACACATTGTTTTTTGTTCCCAGGTAAAGACATCCTAAAAACGTTAGCTGATGTTCACTGCTTAACCTGTAGCATTAATTGATGGTAGTGAAAACAACTAGTTCCTCCGTTTTATGTATAATATGACCAGGAGGAATATGCGTGTTTTAGAAAAGTATTTCAGTGAGATGACACTATGAATTTTGTACCAGATACACGCTATCACAAGTTGCAAATACACAGACATATCCCCCCACCGACACCCATGGATGTAGACGCTTCCTAAAATTACCTTAGGGCGTGTAGCAAAATAAAACAACAGAAGGTATAGGGTCTCAGATTACATCATATTTAGGTTAATGGATTTCAAAATGTTCTATTACCCAACAAGGATGTTTTACAAATTCGTGTATTAATAGCTTTAACATTTGACGTTGCAGTCTGTAAGCCAACAACTTTTCATATCGATGTAAACGTTTTGATGCTGGCCGCAGTAAACTACAGGTTTTGGTTGTTTCTTGTAATGCCCTTTACACACAAACAAATCTTCAATAACTTATCTTCGCTTTTGGCACTTCAAATTAAAGTGCCAAATTAATGTGTTTACAATGAAATACTCGTCTATCGGAAATCCGGCGTTTTGATTTATTAAGACTATATTGGGAGATTGAAAATCTCTGTCACAGTTGTGTTGTGGTAACGCAACAAGCAATGTGTGCGTGCATCGTGCATACATCGTTCGCCATTGATGCACACACCTAGGCGATCTGACGATCGGCCGTTCATTTGCGCGATTCCCATCGCACACACGCAAGATTTGATAAGATTGGTCCCAGGTAACAGAACAGATAAATATCAAATCGGATTTAATTACCTGCCTTGTGTCAAGCGATCCACGACGACAGGTCTAATTCGAGTTACCAAGTGACCGTTATGAAAACAACTGGACGCTTATAAGTTATTTGTAACCCTTACTGTACCTGTGTTTTCACACCTAGTCGAGTGTTGTAAGTGTCCCAGGCCAGAGACGTATGCATATGGTCTATGTACAGGTATAGCTCGGTACAAACTGGCAATGCAAACTGAATGAAAACGTGTCAATATGTGTTGAACGTTTGCATGTGGCTACTGTACTATTTTTGTTTACAAAAAACTACAAAATGACCATACATAGTTCTAAGAAAGATATAGCTAGACATATCAGCAAACATACGTCGCTCAACTAATAGAAATATGCTTTAAAAATGGCACGAAACCGTTTGTATTGTTAAGCCATTTCTCAATTTTCACCGACCACACCCATGGGCAATAGAAATGATCACCCAGGATCGCATCGTTATCACACCTTGCGTAACTGTACTTATATTGAATGTTTGATTTTGTTAGTACATATATGTACATCAAAACTAGGCTTCCGCCAATCACGAATGAGCAAAGCTATATATGTTTATTTCGTATTACACCTTCAGACACGAACATGTCAACCAAGCTTGTGACATCATTATCTTAATTAGCTCCAAGTTAGTGACGCAAAACATACCATGTACGTACACTATGCACGTATTACAAACTGCCATAAAGTGCTCGTAATTATGTCCGTCGATATGGAAATACACGAAACAGTTGATGACATTTTCTTTTGTGGCTTTATAATGGAAGCAGTAGTTCACTAAAGGTCGTTAACCTACCATACGATGTTCATCGATACAGTATCGCCAATACGGCATGGGAGCTTGTGTAAATCACTGTTACGGTTACGTACATGTCATCAACTGATGTCATTTATCTGTGCTAGCTGCTTATCGAATTAAGCTCTCCACTTGCGTAAGTCATTAAACAGCATGCACTATAACATGTCCCGTAATAATAGAAACTGAGGTACGGAGTATAATGTCTCTGAGGGGTATTGCATGGTCACTTCGTCCACATTTCGTTGGCCAGCGTTATAATTTGAAAACTCCAATTTCACAAATCCTTTCACGTTTTCAGTTAATTTAGTTACATGAATAAAGTGTTTCTGCAGTTCTGATGCCTGGCAAAAATGTCAACGTTTTAGCAACAAAGTATTTTTATTTCAATTTATGAATTAAACACTTTAAATAATTCAGCAGTTTTATATACTCCTTGGCCATAAAACTCAAAGTGTCTGTAAAATAGAGTTCTTACATTATAATATTACCAACAAATGTTTGCCAACTGTTTTTGAAATACCCCTTAATGGCAGTGGGATGATATGAAGAGCCAAGTATCCCATCCGAAGGTAATGCAATCATCACATATAATTAAACTCATCGCTCATGCAAGCTGTCTTCATCCTGTAATATGTAGTCGCAAACCTAAGAGCTCACTGTGCGCCAACTTGTGAATGACACTAAAAGTAAGTTTGATCCTGCGATACAAAGAAGAAGAATTGTGTGGTCGCGTAACGGTTTTAAAGTTTGTTTTCCTGCTATGTAATCTTAACATACATAATTTTGCACTTTATAATATACACACTTCCGTAGTACACGAGTTGAAATAATGCAGTACTTATTGGGTTTTCCCCCCTAATTTCATAGATTAAACAGGTTTTGAGCACCTGAACCTTCCGCTTCAATGTTAGTTTAAAGAATTGATTCCAATCTATTGGCCCCAAGAATCAATGACGAGTCGTTGGAGGACAAGACATCTGTATGCTGCAGTTAACTTCATTTTTTCAGCATATTGTATATTTTACTAAATTTAAAGGCCCAATATACGTAACTTTGGTCAAAACTTGATGCGAAAATCAAGCTTAATAATTTATTATTTTTATAGATTTAGTTAAGATTAACTGATATCAGCAATATTCAAGATGACTTCTTACGCGTTTATCGGTACGGCAGCAGTTGAAACTCGGTATTTGTCAACACGCGACCATTTCGAACCATGTTCCACCTTCGGTTTGTTATTGAAGTGGGCCCCACCTGAATTATTTTTAATTCTTTGGATTTTTCTATCAGGAGTTTCTCGTTAGTTACCGCTCAGGTTTACTTCGTTTTAGGCTTATTTTTGCATGGTTATCAACTGGAATTTTTTTCAGAATTTTTCAGATTAACGAAAATTTTCCTGAAGTTACGTATATTGGGCCTTTAAAGAGTGCATCATGTTGCTTGTTACGTCATCCTTCAAAGTACAGGTACAATCAATCTGTCGGGTTTCTATAAACAATCAACCATAGCTGTCATCATCTCTGGAATATGTAATATCAAACGCAAGGCTCACTGTGCACCTGCTTGTGAATATCACTTAAAGACTAGTTGATAAAAAGCCGGGTTTCTCTGCAGTGTAAACTTTAAAGTGCAGGTACAATCAATTGGTAGGTTTCTCCCAATTTAAAACCACCAAATAGCCAGCCACTCCCTTCAGTTTTTCAAATAGAGTGTTACCCAGGGCGTAGCACTGTGGCTTCTGTTGTTAATGTTTTACTAAATGATTTTATCGTCTTACACCAAACCTTGCTATACCTGAAGACAAAACACAACGAGAGAAAACCGAATCGTCAACAGGATCTTAATCCATACTTAAAATTGATAAAACTAGCGACAAGATATAAATAAAAGAAAGATTTACATGGTGACATTTGAAAAAGTACAAGATAAAAAGATCGGAACGGTAAGCATATTTCACTGCATCGACGAAACCCGCCATGTAAATCTAGGTCACATCCAAACAAATGTGCATCCTCAAAGTGAGAGCTAAAAGTTTATGCGATCATAGCAGATATAACAAATAAAATGATACAAAAAAAACATCCCAGTGAGATCAACACGGCAAACAGAAACGTATCCATAGTCTTCGTCAGTCTGCATATCTCCAATCCATGTGCCATGTTTGTGATAGTCTGAGCTGATATACATATAAATCACGAAAATCTCGACATTTTTCATCTGTCTTGTAAGTATTATATTGTAAGTAAACATCGAGGAATGCAGTTGATGTAGAAGATTGTACAGTCGACTTGGTCAACAAACTTCTTGTAATTTGTAAACAATACATCGTCGATATGTATATGAAAGACTAATCTAAGGATTTGGCAAGGGTTTTTTTGTTACCTGTCCTGATAAGCTCCTCAATTTATCCAGCTAAGAGTAGGGTACAGTTTGATCCATAAATGGTTGCTGGAAAGTTTATGCGAAAAAAACGTTTGCATAACATGAGCATGTTTTTTATAAGAGAATGGGGATCAAAAGGCTAACGCCACTTCTCATGCCAAAATATTTACACCAAAGACAAATGAACACTAAGATGACGAAAGATGGTGGCACAATAACATTTTAGATGAGAGATGCTATACATGTCATTGTCACCATTAGGACATTATCCTCTAGCTACTACCACGCATAACTAGATTCTAGTAAATAAATTGAGTGGAAAAAAAGATAAGTTTGTCTAAAAATATTGACTCGTAACTAACATAGAAATTTGTGATCCACTTATGTATAAGCTGGGAGTGCGCATGCGCGAATATGGCGGACGAAAACATTTTCACGCACCGACCAAATTGAAGAAAATTGAAGATTGTGCACATTTACGGATTCGGAACTTCATCGACTTTGGCAAGATACATCCAAAAATCACTATAACTAATTTGATATATTACATTTAGGCCTAGCTCTCAAAATCTCAACAAAAATGGCTTTCTAAATTCAGGTAAGGCTGGTCCCTTTGTCCCAATATACCACTTTGTAAACGCGAGCTCTACGATCACCAAATAGGTCTTCAAGTAATCCTTCATTCACCGATGTCATAAACAAAGCTAAATAAATTCTTGGATAAAGACCGTGAACCAGTGACAGGCTCACCAAAACTTAAGCCCTGTATCCTCTTGGACAGCAAAGGTAACTACCTGAGACGCCATGTTTCCCACCCGATAGAAACCGAGATAGCGTGGTTTTGTAAAGGCGGTTTGACGGTAGAACAGAGCAAACTTTGGATCCAACGCAACATCACAAAAAAAAATCATCACTTTCGGAAATATTTGGCTCTATGTTTGGCTTGGCACCTGCAATCTGACGACCAAAAACAAGAAATACATCTCTCTGCCACACGATATTGAATACGAAACAAATTCCATCATCAAAAACTACAAAGATATTGCAGACATCATCAGTAAACACCCAGGATCAAGAGTAACATTCTTGGAAATACCAATATACAGCATTGTTGCCTGGAATTCTGCAAAAGGTCACAAACAACCAGACACCTTCAAAGATCAGGACAGTGAACTAGCCACACGCATCTACCACCCCAACGGCCTGATAAGGACATTAAACAAAGGAAACCACGCACACTCTCCAGAATTCTCCTCAGACCTGAGTATTAACCCGAAACATAAGAAAAAAGGGAAACCCACTACTGAAAAAAGACATAACTTCAAGCTATATGTAGACGGCATCCATCCCTCATCAGTCCTATGCAAGTACTGGCTGAAAAAGATCTCGGAGCAAATCCGCAAAGACTGCTGGAAAGACTAAATGGTAAGTGCTAGCCCAAAATAGTAGGTTGGTGTGGGTATATCCACGCTTCTACTTCCAGGTCATAGGGGTGCAGAGGAATCTGGGTAACCTGTGTGGGTTTTTCCACGCTAATCTCCCTGTGCACTTTGTATCACCATGGCACAAATCACACTAGGCCTACTCTTTATTCTTGTCCTAGCCAACAACGTACTTAACACCAAAGACCACCAAGACAACCAAACTCAACAACTCGACCAAATAATTTTCAAATTTCGACGATGTTACCCACTACACTGCGAGAAAAAAAATACACGACAACTCGTTATTATTCCTGATAATAATGCTATCTGGAGATGTAGAGTTGAACCCAGGACCAAGAACAGCCCAGGCAAGCACATACCCATGTGGCATGTGTGAAGAACCAGTAACCTGGAACTGCAAAGGGATATGTTGTGACAACTGTGACTTCTGGCATAACAACTCCTGTGTTGAACTCTGCTCCCAAGATTACAGACTACTGGAAATGTCAAATGTACAGTGGCTATGCTGCAAATGTGACAACATAAACTGCAGCACCTTCACATTCCGGAGCTATGAATTTGGAACATCCAACTACTACCACCCAATAGAAGACGAAAACATCACACTCGAATCACTACCATCAGTAGTTAGCCCCCTAAAAACAAGTAGCCCAGGTCATGATACCAGCAGGACAAGGAGGAGACACACATCTTCGAACTCCACCAGACCCTCTAATCGAAAAAGTACCACCTCCAGTAGAGCGGAACCATTCCAACCCCCACCAAAACAAAACATCAGAATCATGACTGTAAACTGCAGAAGCGTACTCGATAAAAAATCAGAACTAGCAGCAGTAATTGAGTACACCCAGCCCGACATTGTATGTGGCACCGAATCTTGGCTGAAAGGCATCCAACCAAACACCAATCCTAAGCAAGATCAAATCAAATCCAGTGAAGTCTTCCCGGATAACTACAACTCCTATAGAAACGACAGAGGAACGCTCGGAGGAGGGGTTTTCACGCTGGTAAATAAAAACCTAATATCAACTGAATGCCCTGAATTAACAACAGACTGTGAAATACTCTGGACAAAATTAAAAATTGAAAACCAAAAACAGATGATGATCGGAACATACTATATGCCTCATAGGAATAAAAAAGACATGGATGAACTAGAAACATCTCTCCAAAAACTAAACGCAACAGGAAATGGTAACAAACATACCATATTGGCAGGAGATTTCAACTCTCCAAACATAGATTGGGGATCAGAACAGACAACACCAACTACAGTAGACAAAGAAGTCCACCAATCCCTTCTGGATATAACAAACAAAAACAATCTACAACAAATCCATGACAAACCAACAAGAGAAAACAATCTACTGGACCTGGTATTTACGAACAACCCATCATTAGTAAAATTATCAGTTAACATACCAGGAATTTCGGACCATGACATCATAATCACCGACATTGATACTAAGCCACAAAGAATTAAAGAAAAACCAAGGAAGGTGTACAAGTACAAAAAAGCAAAATGGGAAAACATCAGCACAGGCATCAAAAAGCTAGAACAGAACATCAAGACAAAATATGACCTAGGAAAACCGGTCGAAGAATTATGGGAAACATTCAGGGATGGACTCAAAAACACAATGGACAAGAACATCCCAACAAAATTACACCGAGCAAATAGAGGGCTACCGTGGCTAAACACCGGAATAAAGAGAATGCTAAAAAAGAAAGCCAGACTGTACAAACAGGCAAAGTCTACAGGAAACTGGTCTAATTACAAACACCATCAAAAGGAATGCAAACGACAGATCAGAAAAGCAGAATGGACATTCATAAATTCATTAATCAACAAAGGGCTTGAAGAAAACAACACAAAACCATTTTGGAAGTATATCAAATCGAAACGCCAGGATAACATTGGGGTGTCACTGCTAAAAAATCAAGGACAACTCTATAGTGACGGGAAAAAAAAGGCCAACATCTTGCTAGAACAATTCAGATCAGTCTTCACAAAACATTCGGACAAGGGAACAGAACCCCCAAAAACTAGTATCAATATAGAAGAAGACATTGGGCAAATTGAAATCACTGAAGAGGGACTAAAAAGTTACTAAAAAGTATTGATACTACTAAATCATCTGGACCGGACAACATCCCAAACCATATACTAAAGAACTGTGCAGAAGAAATAGCCCCCTGCCTCAAACATGTTTACCAAAGATCACTGGACACGGGAGAGTTACCATCTGATTGGGTCAATGCCAATGTATCGGCTATCTACAAGAAAGGGGACCGTCACCTAGCTGAAAATTACAGACCAGTATCCCTCACATCCGTGAGCTGTAAAATTTTGGAACATATCATATGCCGACACGTGATGAACCATCTAGAAAGACATACAATCCTGACCAACCTAAATCACGGCTTTAGATCTGGCTATTCTTGTGAAACGCAGCTCATCGTGACACTCCATGATCTTCTGACATCATTTGACAAAAAGAAACAAATTGATATGGCAATTTTAGACTTTTCCAAAGCTTTCGATACCGTGCCGCACAAAGAACTACTACAGAAACTCCATCAATATGGAATCAGAAACAACATCCGCAATGGATTACAGCATTCCTAACAAAGCGGAAAATGAAAGTCGTGCTAGGGGGAGAGCACTCTAAAGAAACAAACGTCAAATCCGGTGTCCCCCAAGGGACAGTTCTAGGACCACTGCTGTTCCTTTGTCATATAAATGACCTTCCAGACTGTGTGAAGTCCCGGGTGAGGCTATTCGCGGACGACTGTCTCTTATACAGAACCATCAGCAAAGAAGCCGACCATCATATACTACAGCAAGACCTTAAAGAACTGGAAAATTGAGCAGAGAAATGGGGTATGCGTTTCAATCCAACAAAATGCTATGTAATGAGTATCAGAAGCAAATCGACCCGCTTCTATGAACTAGGAAACACCATACTCAAATCAGTTACCTCAAACCCCTACCTAGGAATTACCATCCAGGACGACCTTAAATGGGGAACGCATATCGCAAACACAACCAAAAAAGCCAGATCAACACTAGGATTTCTCAAAAGAAATCTAAGATACTGCCCAAGAGAATGCAAACGAACAGCATACATTTCACTCGTCCGATCAATCCTGGACTATGGCTCAATTGTATGGGACCCCCACACCAAGCTGAACATTGACAAGCTAGAAAGAATACAGAAACAACCCGCTCGCTTTATCACTGGAAACTACAAAGACCGGGAACAAGGAACCATCACACGAATGTTAAGGGACCTAAAACTGAACCAACTGCAAATTCGTAGGAAACATCAGAGGCTGCTGTTTATGTACAAAGTGGTTGAGGGACTAATACCGGCCCCCCCCCCCCAAAAAAAATTATCTTGTTCAAAATAAACCTAAAAGAAACATTCGACCTAGAACATTAGAAAACTATGAGCACAAAAACGTTGTAAACAAACTATCAACCAACAATACTAGGTCCTTTAAAGTCACACTGGGACATTCGGAACAATACCAAAATTCATTCTTCCCAAAGACAATTCAGGATTGGAACCACCTAGGGGAAGAACTAGTGCGCGCAGAAAGTGTCAAGGGATTTAAGACCCGTCTGGACACTTCCCACTGGGATTGAGACCACCAGTGCCACTCACCCGTCACACTCGACGCCAGAAATTGGTTACTAGTGACGTAAAGATACAGATACAGATATCACAATCGCTAAAAACACCGACTTAAGTGCACTGACAGCTTCAACCGTTAATATGGCTGCTGCTTATAATTGTTCTTTATGGTAAACATTAATTTATTAATGCGTTATCAATAATTCGTATCATTATCCACATGTTATTATGTCAATGATATTATTTATTAATAATTCATGTTACGCCAAGATATGTATATACCCGTTGTGGTTGATGGGGAGTGGGCCGCGACGCATGTTGTTTACATTGTCGCTTGACAGGAAGGAAGTTACGGGCGTAATCAGAGCGGTGCATTCTGGGATGATATATGACGCGGCGATATACTAAGCGTCAGCGAATCAGCGTGGAGTTTATATTGCCAACACACCAATCACATTCGGGAATCGTATTTCATTGATGCTTTCTTTGTTTTAGCGAGTGTGGCGGCCTTCAAGCTTGTATTAGCGAAGGGCAAGGCCACGCTCGCTTTGTTTACAAATTTTCCCACCCGCCCACCCCATTTTTTTGTTAGATGTGACTTTTTACATTAAATTTTTATGTAGATTAGTTAATCAATTATGACATATGATTTAGGGTGTCAGAGTATGGCTATAATATATAATATTTCACTACCTTTAAACACAATTTAGTTTATTGTTTCATATATAAAAACTCGTTTGTCGTATATAATATTCGTATACTAGCTCTTGTGTAATCAGTATGCATCAGTATGTATATTATGTAACATTGATAGTACATGTAATCTTATTGCGGTATTTGATACGATAATACTATAATAAATAGCCGTTAATTGATATTCACCCAAACCAGTTGTCATTGTTGTTCTTTATGCTAACAAGTATTTGAAAGCGTGTAAAGTATCTTTTAGTTGTGCTAATGTTGGGCGAGGCTGCTGAATGCAATAGGATGGTTAATTGGTTAATAACATGCAGCAACACAAGGACCAAATGATATTACTTACATTGATATCAGATCGCCACCAAATCCTAGTCATGAGCTACTCTGGCGTTTGAAAGGTATATGTTCATGTAGCTTTGAGATGCTTTTCATAGATTCGCTCAATGTTTATATTAATTGATTGGGTTTGTAAAGCCCTAACGCGAAATCAGCAATTAGCTTTGAATTTAATTTTAATATCGAAAAGTTATCAGTATTTGTTTTAAATGAATAGAATATATCTTTTGAATTCCCTTAATACTTTACAAGGTCACATATACAGATATATCATGTGATACAAAATATTTCTAGTAAAATTGTTCATGTAAAACGATGAATAGCGTATCCTTCTATGGTAGTTTAGAAAATGTCGATTCTCACCTTTTGGCCCCCTCAAGAGTCCTAGAAGAACGAAGCAGCTGTATGATACAGTGTAATTAAGTTTTTTGACATACGATATTTATTTCTAACTCTAAAAGGGGCAGCACATGTGTGTGTTAAGCTCATCTTTCACTATCCAGGAAACAACATTATATTTATCTTTTTGTGCAACATCTCAAAGACAACATTTCCGTTATCACGGGCACGCATTCCCACGGTCACGCTGATAAAAGTAAGATATTGAATTAGTTGACATTGGAATTCAGCAGTCTCTGCCCTAATTCTGAACAATAAATCGTTTTGTAAAACAGTCACATTTGATAGCGTGCTTGTCGTTACGCAGGCGAAATCGAATGCGACACGTGATCACATCTTTCATATAATACCGCTATTGATATATTTAATCATTCACATTACGCTTGTTGTGTTTCAACCACATAACTCTTTCCTTACAGTTCGCTAGTCGATTTATAAAGTGGTGATTTGGATGTCTAAATGCCATGAATTAGATTAAACTAGGATCGGGGTTCCCTTTAAAGTACACACGAGGTCGATTTTAGGGATTCTTTGTCTGATTTGTGATAGTTGTCCCTCCCATACGGAACCATTGGTATTAGCCATTAAACAAGATTTACCATTATCCATACACGGGCTTCGTCTGGCGAATACTGACCTCACTAACCTTCAGTTATCATGAGACTTACACAACGCTATGTCACGCGGTGTAGTGGTCGAAACGTCACGCGATGTAACGGTGAAAGCGTCAAGCGGGCAGCAGTCGAAACAGCAAGCGGGGTAGCGGTCCAAACTTCACGTGGTGTAACAGTGGAAGCGTCAAGCGGGGTAGCGGTCGAAACGTCACGTGGTTTAACGATGGAAGCGTCAAGCGGGGTAGCGGTCGAAACTGCACGCGGGGTCGCGGTCAAAACGTCACGCAGTTAAGCGGTCGAAACGTCATGTGGTGTAGCGGTCGAAACGTCAGGCAATTCAGCGGTCGAAATGTCATGTGGTGAAGCGGTCTAAACGTCCCGCGGTGTAGCGATCGAAACGTCACGCGGTAGAGCGGTCAAAAGGCACGCAGTTTAGCGGTCGAAATTTCACTCGGTGTAACGGTCGTAACTTCAAGCAGTTTAGCGGTCGAACCGTCACGCAGTGAAGCTGTCTAAACGTCCCGCGGTGTAGCGATCGAAACATCTCGCAATAGAGCGGTCAAAAATCACGCAGTGCAGCGGTCGAAACGCCTAGCGGTGTAGTGGCCAGAACGTCACCAATGTAGCTGTCGAAACACAGGTCATTCAACCATGTCCGTTATTTGCAAACTATCATCCCCTTTATTTCGCGGTAACGCACACTTTCCCTATCTGAAATATTGAAGGCACACTGTGCAATATGTATATCGTAGATTAAACGAGAAGGCTTGTTTTTTGTACACCAAAAGACATTTTCGGTTACATAACTGCATAGCCTCAAAGATATCTTCAAAAGACAATATTTACATTTTCACTTCACTCCGCCTCAATGAAACTAGTAAACTCTGGTTGCTTCATTTCCCGATGAAACAAGTGGGGCACGCGCTTTTTCGTTCCTGACGAAGTAAAACATTTGTTTATAGTGTATCGTTCTAGACGAACTGTGTGCAATAATGTACGGGTGTATTACACACGTAAAACAGCTGTTTTACATGACAATGGGTTATGCCAGTATCATATCACACATAACTTTAATAATACTTGATATGACAAAATTCTGACACTTCCGAAAGCATTAAATCAAGATATGTTCATTGTTGGTCCTGAATTCCGCATTGATTCCCTCGATGATCGTGCGTTTAATGCAAATATGGGATCATCTGCCCGTCGGCAAATTTCGCGTTTTATTGTTTATGTCCAATACTAAAATAAAATGTTTGAGATTGGTCACAGAAATCCGTTCTCTTTTAAGAAGTTACAAATGTTTTTTTCTATTATTCGACAAATGTAACATGTTCACGAAACTGATAAGCTACCTAGATCTACGTTAGGGCCTAACCTAGCTTGCTCATAAGGGCCCGAGAATTTGTTACACTTAACTAACAGCGTAGTTTTTGGACCTAAATCACGGTGTCTAGAACACATTTATACTTCCGAGGAGTTTTGATTAGAGTGGCATATTTATCAGAAACTGATCTTAACCTCCAAAAGTGTAAACATGCTCTAAAAACCTCAGTTTAAGTCCAAAAGCAGATGTAACAAATTCTCAGGCACCTGTGATCTTGTCAGTAACTGTAAGTTACCGTGTGCTTACCTTTAAAGCTAAATATATAGTTTTCGGTTAATGTCCCAAATTAAAAAATCGTCAAATCACTAATCCAGTTGATTACCTGTCACCAATACCATTCATCATACCTTCATCAATAAGCTATGCATGCCTAAACCCACTTACTGTTATGAGACGTTTTCAATATGCTTAGGCCTAACCGAAATCTGACTTCCGACAACTTTATTCGACTCGCTTCAACTGTGACCAAATCACAACGTCGTTTATTTACTGCTGCGCGATGCAAACTGCTCTAAAAACACTCTAGTAATTAATTTCATACTGGAAAGGTATTTCAATCAATTCTTAATGAAAATAAAAGTTTGAGAGGTATGATTACAGCACATATAAAAGCCAAAAAATAAAAATATTGTCTCTGGACTATATTTTTTCTGTTGCCTAGTGATGAATGAAGCTAGCTATCAGCTGTTCCGCGTATGTACATACATGCCGATAAGTGTGCAACAATGTAACAAAAGTAAAGCACCGTGTGACACCGGCAGCTTAGAGTACATGCGAATGGCGGGTAATTTAATGGCGGGTAATGTGCAAATGGTACATGAACTGCTTCGCAGTTCACTTCATTTGCGGGAGGTTCACTTGACTTCATCAGCCGATGCAAACAACAAAATAGACATTCAATCCTTAAATATTTTTTACCCAACACCAATCAAATAGATATTTGTCTTCCATTTTGCTATTACATGTTCCAGGAGCTCAAATGGTAAAAGCAACTGTAAGCCCTAGAGTATCGAGGATGATGCAAAACTCCTTACCACCTACAACACGTACGACTACTAAACACCTCTCCCCGATAGTACTAGTCTGATATGTGTACTGTCGTGTTATTCCCTCCCACAGAAACTGTCAACTTTTTTTGTGATATTTAACTGTCTGACATTTTGCTAAAAACTAATTATCAACAACTGGATCGCGGGTTTGAGGATAACGTTGGGCAGTGCTAAGTATTGGCTGCAGGTCGGTTGTTTTTTCCCCGGGTGCCTTTCTCTACCTCCGAACCCAGAGCATTTTTAAATCGCCATTGCTGATTATGGGACGTAAAATACACACAACCATACATGTGCTTGTATATAACTAGGTTCATGTACGAAGCTTACTTAGGATGAAGTACGTTTCATGGTTCATTCTCTGTGTTTCTGGGGATCCATTATGTTGTTACACGCTTTAATAAGAAATGGCCTGGTAATAATATCCTCTTACACATATGTATCTGATACAATATCTATTGATGAGTGGTATTGGAACGCGGTGAATTATATTAATGAAGTATTGCCATGCTAGTCCTTTCAAAGGCTGAACACCATTTACCATAGATCATATACAAACCTCAAGCAATATTTATAAAGCCAGACCAGTACGTAATGAACTCTATGTGTTAATAAGATATTCTGTTTCCGTTCTCTAACACGATTATATCGTAGTTTAGGTGAAAGATTGCCGTCTAGTGACGATATGTAGGTTGTGTTTACTTGATGCTTAGTTTGCCGCTTTTCGGAAAAAGTAATGCTCTAATCTCAATTATCAATTATCGGGAGTTTCGTGATAGATGTTACATATCGTAGCTGCTGACGAACAAACGTTAGACACAGGGATTCGAGTATTACTACCACACATAACTAGATTTTAGTGTATGAATTAAGTGTTGACGCTTCGGTATTCTCTGATACATCAGTGTTCCTTTTGGACAGACATCTCGGACTACCGAATTGGTAATCGCATAACTGAACCACAACATTGTACAGCACTTTAAAACAGAACTGGAACATTGTTATTCCGAGCAGGTATTAGTAACCGATCAGATAATTTGTACAACAAAGTCGCCACTATGTATAACCGAGCACGTACTTAGTACCATCGAGTATGTACATGATATACAGTGTAACAGATCCAGGACTTTCAAACAGGTACGTTGTACAACCGAACAGATATTTATCAACCGGGAAGGTACTTTGTGTAAAAAGCTGGTATTTTGCTCAATCGAGGTGGTACACTGTACAACGAGCCGGTACTTTGTACAACCGAGTACGTCCATTGTTCAACCGAGTACAATCGACTCAGTATTTTGTACAGCCAAGTAGGTAATTTGTACAATTGAGTAGAAACTTTATGTGAACTAGTCGGTGTAGCTTTTGTTTGTAGGTTATTGGATTGAAAAGAACTTCTGAATAAACGACTGATTGTGCAAATTTTTTTTTGCACAATTTTTACTTGTACATCATTAAAGTTAATAAAAATGCATATATGAACTGCTTTAAGGAAAACATTACATATAAGATACATCTTGTTTCCAAAAAAAAAAAAAAAAATAAATGAAATTCAACGTTCGGTATAATCTCATAAATGCAGTATTAAGTTTTATTGGAAAGGAAAAAAAAGAGTGGAAAGTGGGGAAATGGAAGAGGTAAACACGATGTTAGAGTTGGCAGTGTTATATCCATACGCCAAGTAATACAGAAGTCTGGGGGAGGCCGACCAGATAAAGGCGATGATAGTGGTGTTTTGGATCACGAGATTAGTCGATTGTTTCTGAGTATCGTTATTCACGAGCTCTGCATTTCCAAACGGCAGTATTTCAGTTAAAAGTGGGAATGACTAAGGAATGGATATTTCAATTAATGCATGATGCTCCAAGCTTTTGCAATCATATGACATAGGTACCAGAACTGGGATCTCTTAGGAAACACAAATTCCAATCAGTTATTTATAACGCATGGTTAACACCATTAAATTTCAAATATCACAGTTTTTTGGGGGGCTTTAAAGGCAAAATCTTATACAGATCTGTAACCCTACAAGTCGTTTAGACGTCGGAATCAAGCCATAGAAGTGACCTTAACCAACATGAGAAGCACCAAGAACTCTTAAGCTGTGTTGTTTGTAATGAAAGAAAAATATCAGTCAAGGTAAACGATTTTTTTTTAAATCCTTCTACAATCTGAAAATAAATTGCTGTATTGTTCAAGAAAAGCATAACTCCTGCAACAACAGCAACATCCTTTTGTAAACACAACAGTATATAACGTGTAAAATGACGAAGCCTTTTTTGAAAGTGTTTAAAATGTCTTCTACCTTCATTGGCAATACTTGAATTCGTGGATTTTATCTTCCTAATTTAAGTTTGGATAATGTGCTTCAACTTTCTTGTTCTTTATTTTTCAAATAAAAAAGCTTTAGGAAATCAATGCGAATATTCAAAATATGTTCCTTCATATCACTGTCAAGGATAAAAATGTATCTCAATGAGACCAAAATGGCAACCATAAAACGTTCTCAATGGTCTTTACCAGCCTGCATCTCCCGAATCCCTGTGCCATAAAATTGTTCATCAGCTGCCGACTTTTATCACGAAAATAAAAGGTATCTGGTGTAAGCCCTAAAATAATTAACGCATTAACTTTAACATGTATCAACACCAAAGATTAGAGAAGCAGGAATTTGTTACCATCAAGAAATGAATCGTTCACAGTCGGGAAAACATTATCGTCGCATTTATCGTACAGCTCAGAAGAAAGCTGCAAATGTTAGTCATATTTTTAGAGTCTGTTGTAACATAATCAATGTCAACACATACTAAGATACATGTAAAATTAAACGCAGATCATACAAATGATAATTTATATCTACAGTACCTTTACTTTTCGTTTGGAACATATGGTCTTCTTCCCTTTTTGATTTTTTTCAAGGGTGTCTGTATAAATCTTAACTTTGTTCATGCATATTTTGCCCATAGTTTAATCGGGTTTGAGTTCAGATCAAGAGTTTGATGGCGCTTCAGTATTCTTCGATTTCTTTTCAATGAAAGTTGTTATTGTCGCCATCATAATCTCAAGCTAAAGTAAACTAGCTGATGGTAAGATATGAATCATCAGCGATATCATGTTCAGCACTGTATATTCTTGTTTCGTCGTGTCTGCCGAGGAAACTGTTATAAAACGTGACATTGTCTGATTTTGACCTAGATATACTAGGGTTTAATGCAGTAACGGTTCACCTTCCCTGAATATTTGGAAGCATTATCCTTTTACTATTTCATATGTCCCTTCCTCTGTTCAGAAATAGATTTAGTTATATCAATTTCAAATTCGAAGTGTGAATCTGTTGACTTTTTAGTCTTCTTTTGATGTTTTCGCACTGAGACAGAAACCTATGAATACTATAACCGTCGACGAGTTTGACATATAGGGCATTCACAATCGACAAGAATAGCAAAAACAGATATCAAGAAGACACCAAACCATATAGAAAGGTTTCACTGACGGACTCTATACATAGGGTCAAGTCCAGAGATTCCCAAAGGGTCACGGTTTCTTTGCCTCATGTCAAATCCGGGAAATGTTCAGTTATAAATATAGCGAGAGACACATTGATATAGTGTTTTGATGCGGTTATTCTATATTACATCGTACATATGACAATCGACCACCATAGTGTATTGGGAAATGTCACAGCGAAATCATCTTGCATTCTTTTGTAAAATGTCCTAGATCACGAAATAGGACACCTTAATATTAAACCCAAATCATAGGAAAATGTGAACCACGTGACTACTATATATGATCCAATGTTTTTCAGGAATTCGGGTTGTGGATAAAAAAAAATCAGATAATACCAAATCGTCAACAAAACCATAATCCGATTAAATCTGATGCAAAATATGAACAATTGCAAGATTAACATGGGAACCCTTGTAAAAGTACAAGATAATCAGATCAGGTGTTCTGGAAGAGTGAGCGTCTTCTGCTTCATCGACGACACCCCCTGTAAATCTAAATATATTCCAAGTACAATGTAAATGTTAGGGCCTCAAAATGAGAACCGAGTCACAGCTGTTAATCACAACAAGCAGGAATACTTATGAGCATATTCAAAATCGTCCATCTTCATATCATGCAAGGATGTAGAATATTTCTCAATCAAACCAAAATGGCGACTATTAAACGTTCCCATAGTCTTCATTAACTTGCATGTCTCGAATATCTGTCCCGAATGTTTGTTCATCAGCATCAGCTGACATCTATCACACAAATTTTGATATTCAGAGCAAGCCCTTAAATAACGAATCAGCTGCGACATGTACATATAAACACCATAGGCTGGAGGATAAAACATTTGTCTATAATTAAAACAAATGTAATTTAGATTAATAGTGTATGACCTCGGATTGGCCACACAACCACCTAATTATCGTCCTAGTCAAAATCTGTTGCTACGAGTGCTCCTCGGTGAAACATCTCCTAAGGTCCTATGATATAATGTGCCATTCATTTCTTCTAAGGTTTGAGAGTGGCTTGTGATGTGCAGCAGTGTTAAACGCAACGCTTTCAACACAATTAAGATGGGCATAGTTATTTGTTCGTCCCCAATTTGAGGATTCCTGGCCACATTTCTGTTAAAAGGGTTTTAACACGGCAATGCAGCCTTTCAGGCCTGTGGCACTTCTGGGTCATCCCGACCATCAGTACTTTTAACTTGAAGATCATTTCTTGAAGAGTGGGAAAAGTAAAACTCAGTTATTCGCCGATATTGATTACTCTCATTTGGAACAATCCCAACTAATTGTTAATTAGAATCAAATTAACAAGGCAAAAATGTTTTACAGGGATGGCCTAGAATTTACCTATTTATAGGTATATGGACATCATTGCGGTATTTATGTTACGTTATTTCCGAATCGCAATGCCTTTGAAATGTAATCATGTGTAATTTACTTCTGGAATTTGAAACTTCAAGCGCTGTATAACATGTGCGTTTAACAACTCGAAGGAATCTGGTGAGTTAATTATAGTACAGCAAGATACAGTTGTACATAAGTGAGATGATTTGTAAGATATTAGAATTTGGCATTGATTGATCTGGCTTCTTACAAATTGTTTAGGTGCATATATATGTACTTACGAACATATGTTGATGTATTTCTGAAATATTAGTTTTATAGATGAATGTACCCACGTGCAAAGGCGCCCTCAGGCAAAGGTCACATATGTAAGTAACATAAAGTAAAATTTAACCCTCCTATGGATTAAGTCAAACTAATTACAGAAAGATCACAAACACCACGTGTTCCAACATTAACATCTTGTTTTCATACTATAGAGACTATAAAAACTACATGTATGTGAACAGAAATTATGTCAGCGAGTAACCCATTCCTCTTGTTATGTACCTATGATGAATGTTGTTGTGATTGAAAATGAGGACTTGGTGATAACTTTTCTTGAATTTGACCAAGATTTACATGACGGATGTCGTCGATGAAGCAGAAGGCACTCTTCACCTGGTTCCATGCTCTTGTACTTTTACAAGAATCGCCATGTAAATTTTTCTTTTTTTTCATATTTTGCCCCTATTTTAATCAATTTAGATTTCGGATTATGGTTTCGTTGACGCTTTGTTATTTTCTTTTTTTCAAATAGAGTACAGATAGTGATGTTATCAGCTTCCAATAAAACTTACTTGGCAAAGTGGCATTTATATTTGAGTATATTTGAGTTTTATTCAATGTAGAATTATCATGAATTAATCTAGTCTTAATACGAAACTGGACTTTAAATTATTCATCTCGATATAGATTATATTTTTTACATTAAAAAAATTGAAATCAATTCTGTAGATGTTATCATCAATAACATGAATAACAAAGTTATACTGTGGTGATGGAAGTTACTCTATGCAACCCTTGTGATTGTATTAATATTTTAATAGTTTTGCCTATTCTCCCAATGCAGGACATTTCATGTCTATTGTATACCCCAAAAAATCGTTATAAACAAAACGTGATAGCGTCATTATTACACCGCTATGTTTGGCATGTGATCAAACTTTGGATTGGGTGACGCAGCTTGCGCACTGGTGTGTTTTTGTGCAAAGCATTCTATCTTTTGGGTGATTAATACAAAATTATTGATAGTGCACTTCCTGCATAAACCATTTCGGAGATTTATGTAAAGTACATATTTTTTTGTGGTAATTCCTTGAATATACTCGTAAGCAATGCTATTAGAACATGTTACATCATTTAAATCAAACTGTCAAACCCTGCAATCTGCTGCCGAGTATCATCACCAAAGAAGTCGATAATAAGATCTAAGACCTACTGTATTTACAGAATGGGATGTCAAAGCCTGAAATGTGTTGGATATTTTAATGATAACCTAAAGCTAGGAAGAATTATAAGTGCTGCATCATCTGTGAGTATAAAAACCTTTAAACTCGTTATTCTCTGACTAAACACTGCAAAGGGATCAATATGATTGTATAGCATTACTGACTGCTGAACAATTTACCATCAGCCACCGAATCGTTATACATTGGATAATAATGTTAAAGACAATACCAGAATCATGTATATCTGAATTATTTCAAAATAATTGTCATGGTTTAAAAGATCTAATGAGGAATGGAAAGATGTTTGTTTCTTTAGGAATAAATGATACAAATTTTACTTTATGCAAAGTATATTTTATTTGATAGAAATAAAAAAAGGAGGGATATTTATCTATCGTTCGAGATGATAAGTACAAATGCAGAAAACGGAAAGTATCTACAAAACCATCATATGGTCATAGAGACAAGTGCAGATTTCAACAGATAGTAAGATAATAACACTAGAAGTGTGCATTATAAAAACCTAGTAAGTCAAATTCAAATAATGTCTCTTAGTGAGAACCGTGAAAATTATATTGAAACCCAAAACAGCACCTATTTACATTCATATAGCATATGGATACACTATATTTGTACACAATGTTCAGGCATTAAGATTTTAGCATTGAATACACAAAACGTCATTGCTTTTTATATGTGTACAAATGTTATGATTTCCGTAATTTAAGATCAGATGAACAGATCAGTCGCTGTAATTATTTTGTTTACAGCTACCAAGGACGAAAACGTCCGGGCGCTTAAATGGAATATGACAATTAATTTTACTGTTGACGTGAGGAAGAATAAACAGTCTCTCAGCCTCTGGTATCTCCTTTATACGATGTCTACCTATCAGGTGACAACCATTATCAGGTACACGAGAGCATCCAAACTGTAATGATCATCTATACTTAATCATTAACTGTAATTAACCTCTTCAACGGAGACCGAGATTAAGTCTCGCTTGTCAACCCCTGGATACCTATGTCATGTGATACGCCGCTGGTAGATGAATATCGCCTCTGGCAGGGATTCAGAAAACGTTAATGGAGCTAATTATTGTGGCACATGCACTTGTTATTGAGGCAATGCTTTCCCCGGGTCGCGTTTTTGTATACCACAAGACATCAGAGAATATCGAAGCATCACTAAAACCATAATCCGAACTCAAAATCGAATAAACTAGGGGCAAAATAAAAATAAAAAAGCCAAAGAGAAAACCTTTATGAATTACACTTTCTCTTTCTATCTCTAGGATCATGTAATATCTTACGATATCTAGGGTATGGCAGCCTTAATTAGGTTTTGTTTCATGATCTAACTTCGCTGCTCGTCAAGATATTTATCATCATTTTACTGCTCTGTACATGGCATACACTTTATACTGTCGCTGGTCTGTACATGGCATACACTTTATACTGTCGCTGGTCTGTACATGGCATACACTTTATACTGTCGCTGGTCTGTACATGGCATACACTTTATACTGTCGCTGGTCTGTACATGGCATACACTTTATACTGTCGCTGGTCTGTACATGGCATACACTTTATACTGTCGCTGGTCTGTACATGGCATACACTTTATACTGTCGCTGCTCTGTACATGGCATACACTTTATACTGTCGCTGGTCTGTACATGGCATACACTTTATACTGTCGCTGGTCTGTACATGACATACACTTTATACTGTCGCTGGTCTGTACATGGCATACACTTTATACTGTCGCTGCTCTGTACATGGCATACACTTTATACTGTCGCTGGTCTGTACATGGCATACACTTTATACTGTCGCTGGTCTGTACATGGTATACACTTTATACTGTCGCTGGTCTGTACATGGCATACACTTTATACTGTCGCTGGTCTTTTCAATTTTGCTCGATACCGTAACAATCTACAAAACAAAACAATCGTAATTGATCAAACTCAGTTAATCGTGATTGTGTGTTCCTGGTTTTGTATATTTCACTGTATAACTGTAACGATCGCATGTAAACATTATATATGATGTAACGTATTGTGTTGTATTTGTTTATATTAACTATAGTATGTGTAACACGTGGGTGCGACGCTCAGGTAAGGAACGGAAGTGCACTTGCCAGGGGTGAGGATTCGTCACACAGGCATCATACGCTAGTCGTATACATCGCTTCAGGACCTGTCTCACGCTGTTAGGCCAGCCACAGGAGGATGTTAAGGTGACATCTACGGAAGGGTCAAAGTGCCAGAACAGACGATTATCGAATGGACTGGAAAAAGCGACCAACTCAATGATTTCCAGAGCAAGAAATCCCCAAATAAGATTGCAACAATAACTGAGGGCAACAAAGCAGAGGACAAGGAGCAACATTCCAGAATTGGTAAGAAGAAAAATGTCAATAAGAAAAAGAAAGGTACAGAAGATCAGATGAGCAGTGTGAAGGATAATCTCAGACTTAGTGCTTCATGTAATGTGCGGATTCAAGGTTCACCAGAGATGCCATCATGGTTTTCATGCCCCCACAGGAGGGTGTTAAGGTGACATCTACGGAAGGGTCAAGGTGCCAGAACAGACGGTTATCGAATGGACCGGAGCAAGCGACCAACTCATCATTGTGGTGACTATCAGTAACAGTTAGTCACCTGTTGGCTATTGGATGCTCGTACTAAGCTAGTACGAACCGATTTTACTAGTGGGTAAGCGTTAGAAACACTGTGTGTGATAATCTGTATCATCCTGTATGATGTTTTTAGGAAGTGAACTGTGCTGAGGTGCTGTGTGAGTGTCTGTTTACCTGGTCGTAGAGAACAGATGTGCTCCTGTCAACCAGACGTTGGCAAATGGAACATTGTGTCTTTGTGGGAGAATTTGCCATATAGAGATCGTGATCCTGATGAACCTTGTTTTCTTGATTAGAGGGTGTATGAGTTGAGAGTGGGTGTTATTGTGTTAGTGACTATTAGTTAATTTGTATTAAATAAATTGATTATATCTTCATTATCTTTTTGTGTGTCTTTATCTCCAACTACCATAAGCCTACGTTACAATATCCTTTCTCTCCTAATACGAAGTCGGCGTTTTTCTGTAATATGATATGCTCGTTTTTTTTCAAACCCCCAGCGGCGCGAATCGCCGCGAGGTTTAAATATGTAAACACTTTGTGCACTTCCGGTGCTACCCATGCGTGAAAGCCTTCAGGGATATCAAGGCTGCTTACGGTCAACAAAAATATAATGTATGCCGCCACGGTATTCATATTTAGAACATTATACTAGTGAATGTCATGAATTCCACGTTTGAAAAAAACCTCCTGGATGCAATGGAACTGTATAAACTATTCTAACTCCGCTTTTCAGCCTGACTGCAACAACCCGTAAAAATGGCGCCTTGGTTGTCAAGCGTGCACGTCATTTAAACCTGCCGTCACAAATTACGCTACAAACTCCCGCGCTTTTCTGATGACGGCATGATGGATTTAGACATTTTGGATTCCTACCTTTTGGCCCCTAGCATCACTGAAGAGTCCTAAAAGGACGAAACAGCTGTATGATGCAGTTTAATTCATTTTTTCGGCATTCTGTATCTATTACTAAATCTAAGAGTTGCAGCATATGTGTGTGTTAAGTAATCTTTACTTGAGGAGAGTCTAAAAGAAGGAATACTGTAATATTATATTGGTTCCTTAAATTCTATCAATTGTTGTCACCCGCTGTGTATGACAAAAGGGTCGATACATATCTGGGGGGGGGGGGGTAATTATTTTTCATTTTATATAAAATATTACCAGTTTCGAAATATAATGAAACATTTCTTGCATACGAAGGCAGTCCTGTTATACAAATGTAACTCGAGCCACCTCTCTTTTTGCTTTATTTTTTTTATTTAAAACAGTACAACCTTCCAATAATTCCCCGGCATATTAAAAAAACAGGTATTTTCAAAAGTGATTCCCTTTTCAACATTTATTTATGTTTTCGTAAATTTTTTCATGAGTTTGTATCCAGCAGCTTTGCTGCAATTTTCTTGTTTTTGTTCTTTTTCGTTTTTAGCGGTTCAAACTAAAAAATGATATTATGCCAAGATACTGGATGTTATTATTTAATTTTTAATTTCTTTCAAAATAATTTATGCGTTTTTCGTTTTGGTTAACAGGATATGCATGACCCTAAGGATTAAAACCCTCCCGTTACCTCCCAGGTGTGTTAACAAAATACCGTATATTGAAGTTTAATTTGTGAAACCATGATAGTTTTACTAAAATAA
Organism: Mimachlamys varia; assembly: GCA_947623455.1. Taxonomy (NCBI): domain Eukaryota; kingdom Metazoa; phylum Mollusca; class Bivalvia; order Pectinida; family Pectinidae; genus Mimachlamys; species Mimachlamys varia. The sequence goes on from OX392534.1 coordinate 8,198,105, forward strand.
ATCCGAACTGTATTTATTTGCACGTTACTTTTAAGCATCGTGATTTTATTATGTTTTCATTCTTTCAAATCTTGTAATGTGTTGTCGATACTAAATCCCGATAGTTTGTTATCAAGCATATATATCACATTAAGTGAAGTTATAAAGTGCATTTGTATTTTAGATAAATAAAAACAGATACGTATACATATCTCAGTCTATTGTTAACGATATCCAATGTATTGGTGTTCGGATTGATTACATTGTCTTCGTCTAAATCTTTCCGTTGTTCATATTTTTTTTTACCACTGTCTAATCGATGAGTTCGGATTATGATTTTTGTATACGCCATGGTCTCAAGGTCCATCGACAAGGAGTAGGCGCCGTGTCTTTATCAATTGTGCGTGCTTTTTTATCGTTGAGAAGAATTGAACTGAAGCAAGCTGTAAAGATTACGTCAAACAAAATTTTCATAACAATGGGCTCATGTTCTCGTAATACTTTTGTCGGATTTACACAACAAAAATTGTTTTTGAGACACCGGAGATTGATTTCGATGTTGCACTCGTCATCCTGTAGACACGTGTTTTGATATAAAAGAAATTAGACGTAATCGTCACGGAACTAGTGCTATCATCGCTGTTCTTAAAAGCTATCTTCATAACGCCATACTACCTCGCCCGTAAACGTTATTAGGACACTCCGGCCCTGTACTGCCTTTTATTCCGGACTTCGTTGGCAAGTTATACTGATTCAATAGAAGGATGAGTGTATCGATTGATTTTTCTCTGATTACATATAATAGCGTTTATGATAGCCCGTCCCTAATGGCCGACGAAGGGAGGGTAATATCCTTACAATGACGGGTCGTTAAAAGGCGTTCAACAAAAACAAGTTTTCTCCTCATCTCAGGAACAGCTCACAGCTCAACAAAGAAACGGGACTGTCATTCGCAGGAACAACGTAGAGTTCCTTTTGGTGCACAATTGTTTTGCGTCAGTAACCAAATTACATACATTATAAGTACGTATCCCTAATGGTATATGTAAGGTCTGAGCGAGATTCTATGATCGGGTCTTTCTTTATAGGATATTCAACATTTCAATATTTATAAGTTGTAACGCAATACTTTTGAACATATTACCCGGTTATTCATATTCATATTTTAACGAAAACTCTCTTGAATTAATAGCTGACAACAACAACGTCGCAGCATCCCAACCTACTGATTAATGAAACTGAGCGGATTGGTATAATTAATTAAGTTACCGAAATTCTTGGTACATTTTTTCTTAGCATGCACTCGAAGCAAGCACCTTTTTCATTTTTCAGGTCGGTTAGACGTTGTCAGTTGTATTAGGTGTTTGAAATATTATTATGCATTTATTTAAAAATGTTTCATGTTTTTATTTTTAGAGAAAAGATATCATAATTCAAAACAAAATGTGTATTTCAAGGGAAAATGATGATAGTTTGATAAAAGAATCCAACATCAATAACGTTCAAACGAGACATTTGTTTTGGCTGAAATCTATACCACATTGCACATTATTACTCTAAGTTTAAAAAGGAAAAGAATTGCCACTTGTTTTTTTGTATCCTATGAATTAACGGTTGTAATGAGATTGATGTGTAACATAATATTGTTGAAATGACATAAAACTTAAAAATTCGATTTTTATGTACATGTGAAAATTCTACGGACAAATGGCCTCCGAGCTTAAGTAAATGTGAATACTCGGAAACTGTTGTTCACCAATCGCAATCGATAGCATAGTTTGGTTTTGTTTTTAAATGTTTATTTGGGGAAATTCGGTTTCATTGCTGACGACGAGAAAGGCTAAAAAATATCTGCGGCAAAATTCGCCGGTATACACCAAGTGTTTTAAATAGTGTACATATATATCAATGGACTTTTGCTGAGGTCAATATTGTGTTATACCAACCTGGAAGAATCAAATATTGACCGAGGATGTCACAAATGCAATATTGACTCGGTGTTTCTAAATATAGAAACATCAGGTTGATATCACAAAATATGGACCTCCATGTGACCATACTTTAGCCAATGAGAATTGAGGAAAGTCAGACCACATCTTACATATATATATAATTTTCAAATGTCCAAAACAAAAGACCAGTAAGCATTATTTGACCACATTACACATTTTGTATATGTACATGTTGTAATACCGAGATGACGCCAATAAGTCTATTTCCATGAGTAACTAGGTACATCTTCGGGCTATGTTCCCTATTTTGACGCACGGATAATGGCGGTTTTGGCATTCTCAGCGTCTAGTATCACGACGTTTTAAACCATTAAGTGACATAAAGATTTACGCACTTCTTTTATCTGTTAACTAATTGTATTAGAACTAATGTAGAAGAAGTTGATACAAAAGCATCCGACTTTATATCTCTAATTTATTTTTGCAAAAACTCCGAAAATGGCATTCACTATATTATAAAGAGCTTTGAAATATATTCTTTTTTGTATATATTTTTTCTGTTTAACAGTCAGAAACGAACATAAGAGAAACTGGGTAATACAACATAATTATTTTCACGGTCACAAACCCTTTCCCATTATAAGGGGGTTTAACGATGAGTATCAGGAATTGAAAGTTTTCCAAAGAACTAGTAATGGCAGCTCTGATCTAAAACTAGAACGTGACTTGAATATGTTTATGGCATTTTAATGAGAATATATGCCAATAGCAAATTGGTTTTTGCGTCTACGGTATAAACGGAAGCAACTTAACTTTAACTTTACAAAATTATGAAATTCAAAGTTGCAGCATGCGTGTGTGTTACGTCATCTTTCAGGATAGAATGTGATGGACCAGAAGGTGGATTTTTCTTAGTCCCCGAGGTTATCTGGAGTCTCCATAGCCACAGTTATCCTATTTGAGTAGTGACATTGTTCATGATATATACACTTTCCAAGTTCGCGAATTGAAAATGACAGTTCTATTCATTTTTTTTAAATTTATATATTAAAAAAGTTTTTACGCGCCTGACTTTTAGAAGGGCGGAACAGTTGTATGGTGCAGTTGACTTCATTTTATGGAATACTGTATCTATTACTAAATTTAAAAGTTGCAGCATGTGTGTGTTACATCATCTTTATACAAAATTGCGTCACATTACACCACACTGAAAAACAGCTTTAATTAAATATTTGAACCATCCTCAGGAATGAATCCGATTGCTATGGTATTATTAACTAGTTGTCTTTGTAAACTCGAATTTTATTTACAAATTTCTGAAGATTCATCTATATATGCAAAGAACATTGAGATTATTGGTTTGCAAGTTATTGTTTTTTTTTTCTTAATGTCTAGACAACTTAATATGAATTAACTTTAACGAGGCTACTTGTGGAAGAACTAATCAGACCAGGTAACAAAAACCTGTAAAAAATCTTTTGATTTCACTTTCTGACATATATCTCGACAATTGTGTTGTCTACATGTATATATTACAAGATTTTTGCTAACCGCTTTGATTGTATATACCCTACTGATCTTGAAAAAGGACAAAACAGACATCAACTATGACCAACATGGACATCTTTCCCTTTCTTGATACATGTAGTGACATTCCTGCTTCTCCAACCTATGGTGTTTATATGGCGCAGTTGATTCGTTAGTATAGGGCTTGCTCTAAATATTTTTTTATTATTGTATTATTAGATGTCGGGCTGTTGACAGACTCAATACACAGGGAGTCGTGAGATGCAGGTTGATTAGGATTATCAGCAAATATGGTCACCATCATTGGTCTCGTTGAGAATATTTTTTTATCTTTGTGTGATATGAAAATGGACGTTTTTCAATATGCTATTTATATGCGCAGTTTTTACTTTGAGGACCTTATGTTTACTTGGATGTGAACAAGATTTACATGGCGGGTGTTATCGATAGACCAGAAGATGCTTACTCTACCGAAACATCTGGTCTTATTCTCTTGTTGTTTTACACAGGTCTTCGTTTAAATCTTTCCCTTGTACATGGCCTAGTTAAATTTTTAATTCGAATTATGTTTTTTGTTGCGGCTTCGTTTTTTCTGGGTTTTTTTATGTATAATTTGACAGGTTGACGGCTTTACAGTACAGATAGTTTTTTAAGCATATAAACAACCCAAGTATCAGACTTTAATCACAGTTTTTTTGCAGACATGTTTCACTATTATAATCAGTTTGTTTATCTATTTATTTGTGTTGTTTCACTTTTGCCTTTTTTGCACACTTGTAATAATTCATATATTCTTATTGTTGCTTTCTTTTGTTTTGATATTGCTTTTGTAATTACTGTGTTCGGCTGCGATCTTATTGATTTCGTTACATAACACTCGAATTTCTCTCTCTTTTTCTTTAATTTGATTATACATGTATGTTAATTTTATGTCACTGTTGTTCTCATGTTATAGCTACGTATACGATAATATACAAGGTAGCCAACTAGATAATTAAGTGAACATATTGTGTAGTTTACACACGTGGTTCTGATAGTCCATTGAGCGACATGTCAGAATCAAGTATGTAAACATAGAAATCTAATACAACGGAAATACCATTGCAGTTCTGCAGGAATAAATCTTTCCGTGTGGTACATAATTCCGTTACTACAGTTACCATAATCGTATCTAACTTTTAATTGTTACATAAACAGGTCGATTTATAAGACATATTGTTAGAGATAACGAACGAAGTATCCTATCACTACTCCTGGTGTTTGGAAACTTGTGTATACAGATGACGTAAAACACACGAATGCTGCAACTTTTAAATTAGTAATACAATATGCCGAAAAATGAATTGAACTCCATCATAAATCTGTTACTCCTCCTAGGACTCTTCAGTGATGCTAGGGGCCAAAAGGTGGAATCCAAAATGTCTAAACTAATGTAGAAGCAGAAGGGTCAAGTGCGTAAATCCCCTTTAATTTATGAATTTAGAAGTAAAATTAACGTAGTTCTGTATAATTTCAAATCGTGTACTACGACAATGCGTATATTATGTACCGTCCCACTACTCGAATGAGATTAATTGTGGCTACAAAGACTCCAGCAAACCTCGGGGACTAAAAAATCCACCTGCAGAGTCTGCCACCCCCTATCATTAACGATGATATAACGCACACATATGATGCACCTTTTTAATTTAGTAATAGATACAGTATGCAGAAAAATATAAGATTGGTCTAGAAAAGATCTGTTTCCTTCACAGAATATATATAAACATGACAAGCGGAATAGAAGGATTAGATATTGAAACAGACTCATTTCAATTTTTACGCTAAAGAACTTTTCGCGTTATTTGGCGAAGAGATATATTTGAGATTTTAAGTCTTCCATACAGCACCAGCTCTTATTCTCTTGTATTTTAACGTGGGTCTCCATGTAAATCTGTCCTTTGTTTATATTTTGTCTATAGTGTTTAATAGATTTTGAATGATGGCTTTGTTGACGATTTGGTATTCTACATAATAACGATACATGTAACTAATGAAATGGAAATCCAATATTCTCAAAGAAAACTAATTAGTTAAGTTTCGTAAGATTATTTTATTTTATTTTTAACTTGTACTTTTACGTGGGTCTCCATGTAAATCTGTCCTTTCTTTATATTTTGTCTCTAGTTAAATAGATTTTGAATTATGGCTTTGTAGACGCTTTGGTATTCTACATAATAACGATACATGTAACTAATGAAATGGAAATCCAATATTCTCAAAGAAAACTAATTAGTAAAGTTTCGTAAGATTATTTTATTTTATTTTATCTTGTACTTTTACGTGGGTCTCCATGTAAATATGTCCTTTCTATATATTTTGTATCTAGTTAAATAGATTTTGAGTTCGAATTAAGGTTTTGTAGACGCTGTGGTATTATACATAATAACGATACATGTAACTATTGAAATGGAAATCAAATATTCTCAAATAACACTTATTAGTTAAGTTTCGAAAGATTATTTTATTTTATTTTATCTTGTACTTTTACGTCGGTCTCCGTGTAAATCTTTCCCTTGTTTGTATTTTGTTTAATAGATTTTGAGTTCGAATTGTGGTTTTGCTGACGCTTTGGTATTCTACATAATAACGATACATGTAACTATTAAAATGAAATTTCAATATTCTTAAATAAAACTAATTAATCAAGTTTCTTAAAAAAAATGTATGTATCTGAAACGAGAATCACTGTAAACAATATGTGTCATATGGCCGAGATAAAACACACTGCAACTCTACGTTGTGAACCAGATGGCGCCAAAACGATAATATAAAAATATTTGTGTTTGACTTACATCCTGCCAGCAACAACAATATATTAATTTCACTCTGAAGAAAGAACGTAATCCCTGCTGGATTGGTCTGGGCCGTCACATTGCATTAATTTGCGCCTCTCCGTAATGTAATGTCTAACGGTAGGTATTGGACCTCTCAAGGTCAGGGGGTGTATAATAAGTGACGGGGGCATCCTCCTGGTATCGATATGTACTGATTTGTGAGGGCATCCTCGTGGTTCCCTGGTATACTGGCTACGGCTGCTATACTCCCCGTCGGACGGGAACAGCTCTCAGCTCATCCAACTGTTGCCTAACTATCTGAGCGGACAGGTTTTATCAGCTGGGAGGATAAAAGTCACAGTAAGATCATATCTATCAGCTTACGTTACAGCAATCTGTAATCGAAGGTAGACGGATTTAACAGGATGTTAGAGTGTGTGTTGGACAGTGTGGAACAGTTAACCTATTGTTAAACGACCCTAACAATTATATATCACGAATTCTTTTACAAACTAAGTATCACACAATCAAGCTATTGTGTAGTGTAAACAAGTTCTTAAGAAAAGTCAAGGATACGACCCGTGTGTCATTCACGTCAAGGTTCGGAAATCAGTAGAATGACTGGCAACGTAACAGGCAATGCAATATTGATGCAACTCAAGGACGACGAGAGGTGTCGTACTTGATCGAAGTCTCCTGTGTGCTGTCACAGTTACTGATATCTGTAAATGGTTTGGAGTATGTGCTGGCACAGTGTGCGTACAATGTTGTATGACGACAGTTGCGGTGACCAGAGTTAACGAGGGCGTATCCTCTGTGACAAGGAGACAGCTCCTGCGTTAGTGCTTGGTTCAGGAACTGGGATTTATTCTACAGTATGTACACTGGAGACTAAACATAGCGGACACACATACAGGTAAGATAACTCAGCAAGCATTATTTGTAACATTACGTTTAACATACGTTAGACTTTTAACTTTGTAAGTAATATATCAATGTTATTTGTAATGTTTTAGTAACTTTATACAGTCATTTCTAACGTTTTAAGTAATTTATCAATGTTATTTGTAACGTTTTAAGTAATATAAAAATGTTATTTGTAACGTTTAAATAACATTATACAGTCGTTTCTAACGCTTAAAGTATTATAACAATTTTGTTTATAACATTTTCAGTAACATTATACAGTCGTTTCCAACGTTTTAAGTTATTTAACAATGCTATTTGTAACGCTTATGTAACATTATACAGTCGTTTTAAGTAATATAATAATGTTGTTTGTAGCGTTTTAAGTAACATTATACAGTCGTTTTAAAGTTTTAAGTAATATAACAATGTTATTTGTAACGCGTAAGTAAAATTATGCAGTCGTTTCTAACGTTTTAAGTAATTTAAAAATGTAATTTGTAACGCTTAAGTAACATTATGCAGTCGTTTCTAACGTTTTAAGTAATTTACCAATGTTGTTTGTAACGTTTAAAGTAACATGTCAATGTTGTCTCTTACATCTGAAGTAACGTTATATAATGTATGACTGTGTTGTTCCAACGCTTTGAGTTACATTACAATGTTGTTGCCCACATTTAAAAATGACAATGCTGTTTCTTACATGTAAAATAGCTTTACACTGTTGTTTGTATCGTTTTGAGTGACATTGCAATGTTGCTCTAACGTTTTTGAGTAACATAACGATCTTCTTTGGTTGTAAACTACATCAAATGATAATCAAAGCATCATTTTGAGCAATATCAATGTGTCCAAGCTGAAGACAAATTTCGTTTTTCAAGCAGACATATTTCTGACATAAGGTAGCGCTATACATTGTAGCAACATCAATAAGTTGGTAAATAAATGATAACGGGAGTAATAATACATATATACCAGCTATATTTCAAAAGTAGGTTTCTTCAGGCTCACTCTATAAATCGATTATTATTCAAACCGACGTTAAAGTTAGTCAGTAGTATCCTGGTAGATATGTATATCTCATTTCATATCAATTCTCGATCGATATTTTGAATTTTTAAATGTATGTTATTTTGCTTTTTTATTTTTGAATTGTCATAATAATGCTATATTTTCAGCATGTTTAGCTTAACCAATGATGCATTTGTATTTGGAAAGTTTTAGAAAATCTTGCACAATAATGCCGCGTACTTACATTATAATAACCCATCGTGGAAAAGGTCTTAAAATCTTAGATGGCACGTTGGAATCATATAGTAGGTACATATTGATTTTTTTTTGTATATTCATATCATTTTATTTATCTACTTTGAATATGCCTCTTTACCAGATAGTCTGTAACCACAAACCATATAGATCAACTATCCCCGCATAAACATGTGTCATTTCACTTTAGGTTACGACGTTTAAAATAAATGAATGATCCGTGTTAAATGTGAAAATATTCGGGTTTGGTTTTTGTCCTCTCATTCTGTTCTTATCCCCCCTCCCTGTATATTAACCCTGCCGCGACTTTTTCTGTGTAACTTAACATCATATCGAAAATACTATTGCAGCGAAAGAAGAAAGGTTCATCCTTCGTCTCTGATACCACTAACATGCGATACTTTACATAGGTCATGGTGGTATTCTGTGGGATGGATACTCCATCTTATTACAAGGTCTGGACTTCAACAAAATAGTCCTATACTTTGATAAAATAATTACGTTTATTCGTTATCATAACCCGTTTTATTGCTATGTTTTGGGGAATCTTTTTGATATACCCACTAATGGTATTTATCGGGAATGAAGATTGCCCAGTATGCCCTAGATCATTGATAACGTACATTGGCTTGGACTTGAAACATTCTAATAAGTACCACATGTGAATGTGGGGTAAACAGATGTATTTTTTCCGAAACAACTTGTTTTGCCTCTTGGTTGCTGTTTTTGATTTTATAGAGATTGTTCATAGCGGTCTTTTTATCTCTCTCGTTTTTAAAATAGATTTCAGTTTGACAATTTGTATATTGGGTCCCTGCTTTAAGTGTTCTTTTCCCTTTAGGTCCTACAATTTTCCTTTTTGTACCGATCTGAACAGTACTTTCGTAAAGAACTGTATACGTATATTGTGTATCTATTTATAGCTGCACGGCGTTTTGTTTATAGGCATTGGCATAGCGTGTAGGTAATACTTCATTCGTAAATAAATATCTATAATCAAGATTTACGTACCGTTATATACAACCTCACGCAATAATAAATACTGCGAATGTTAAGGTATTCGGAACAGAAATCATTCTCCCACTAAGCAATGATGCGTGATGTGTGTATTTTGAGACGAGAACTAATGCGCGTGTAGCGTCAGGTATTTACATGTCGGATACATTAAAGAACGGTTAATGCGACAGCGTTCACAGTGTATAACAGGTATCACTAGGATACCTGGTGCCAATGTACGCGCGTCGACACAAAGCATTTATATGCGAACATTAATTTGATACAATGATGCATAACAATATAAGAGCTGAATAAACGTCAGCACAGAAAAGTACCATGAACCATCAGACAATGATGATGACTAAATTAAGACTCTTAGTTAAGTAACCGTTTTCTTCATATACAATTTATGTTATGTTTGATGCTATGATGTATATCATCAAACTGTACGAATTATATTAGGCCCTCACTAATATCAGTCCTAGTAAACAAGCCGACCAATCAAAGCAGACTTTTGTAATTGTTTCTACTTTAAATAGGTGTTAGAGACACCATATGAAATTAGTTCTACATGCTTAATTTATTACACATGTAAATATACATATTCTTTTTCATCCAAAAAGCTTATTGAAAAAAGTTGTTGTTTCCTAAATGGTAGCCAGTCTAAACAAATTTGCATGGTTTTGAGCTTATTAGGGAAGTTAGGAGGAGATAAAACTACTCTTTATTGGCCAAAAGATATAAGATAGATTTACTCCATCCCAGCGGTTTTCAAATTTGTTAAAAACCGCGAAAGACAAACCCTTGGCTAAGACTAGAACGTTACCAAATTCGAAAAGAAAACTTCGGGTGGAATTTCCCTATCTTACAAATCTGGCCCCATGATAATAAAAGGGTGTTATAATTCTATATCGTTGTAATAAACAGTTTGTTAACTAATGACGTTACGATATACCCGTATTGTTTTGATAACTACGTCAAAAATATCAGAGATACCAAAGCGTCAACAAAACCATGATCCGAACTAAAAAACTATTAAACTAGAGTAACATTGAGACCCTTGTACAAGTACAACAGAATAGGAACAGATGTGACGGAATAGTAAGCATCTTCTGCTCCTGCTGTTAGTTTAAGGAAAAGCAATATAAATAAGTGACGTTTTATACAAGACAATATATTTCGTCCAAAGTAAATGTTGAAAAATAAACTGAATTTAACATAAGATACATATCTGTCTGACCAAGTTGTAGCTTGGTCTGAGTGTGTTACCTCAGTATCATAAGACATGGTAGATTATCATCAGGTATGCTGTTATGAGTTTTAATTGTCATCTTATAATGTGGCAGTGATGAATAATGTATAATCTGCTCGGCGTAGGATAATGTCACATTTACCGTAAATAAATACTCCAGCTAGTAATCAATACTTAACTTTGTCGCGACAGTATACTGTACATTTAAATCGTTAAACAAACTTTCTTTGTACAAGCCCTGCTCACAGTGTATCTCAGGATTTGATATATTGTATGTTAACAGTTAAAAGCATTTAATATTTTTAGTATGAAACATTTTAACAAATCGATTCTATGCAAAACTCATTTTAAAAAATGATATATATTATCAGACTTCAGTAAACTGTTGACAAGTTTGCGTTAAAGTCTACACCCTGGCGCGACAGTGTTTAAGTTGAAGTTTGAATTAGTTTAGAATAAAATCTACATTCTAGAGCGACAGTTTTCATTTCGAGGTCAAAGTTTGTATACAATTTGACATTTTTTAACATACAGCAGCTCCCAAATACACGGGCACCCAACACAGACACTCACACGAACATAAAGCAGCCTCCCAAATACACGGGCACCCAACACGAACATACAGCAGCCTCCTAAATGCACGGGCACCCAACACGAGCATACAGCAGCCTCCAAAATACACGGGTACCCAACACGAGCATACAGCAGCCTCCCAAATACACGGGCATCCAACACAGGCACTCGCACGAACATACAGCAGCCTCCCCAATACACGGGCACCCAACACAAACATACAGCAGCCTCCAAAATACACGGGCACCCAACACAGGCACTCACACGAACATACAGCAGCCTCCCAAATACACGGGCACCCAACACGAACATACAGCAGCCTCCCAAATACACGGGCACCCAACACGAACATACAGCAGCCTCTAAATACACGGGCACCCAACACAGGCACTCACACGAACATACAGCAGCCTCTCAAATACACGGGCACTCACACAAACATACAGCAGCATGTCCAATACACGGGCACCCAACACGAACATACAGCAGCCTCCCAAATACACGGGCACCCAACACAAACATACAGCAGCCTCCCAATTACACGGGCACACAACACAGGCACTCACACGAACATACAGCAGCTTCCCAAGTACACGGGCACCCAACACAGGCACTCACACGAACATACAGCAGCTCCCAAATACACGGGCACCCAACACAAACACTCACACGAACATACAGCGGCCTCCCAAATACACGGGTACCCAACACGAACATACAGCAGCCTCCCAAATACACGGGCACCCAACACAGGCACTCACACGAACATACAGCAGCCTCCCAAATACACGGGCACCCAACATGAACATACAGCAGCTTCCCAAATACACGGGCACCCAACACAGGCACTCACACGAACATACAGCAGCCTCCCAAATACACGGGTACCCAACACGAACATACAGCAGCCTCCCAAATACACGGGCACCCAACACAGGCACTCACACGAACATACAGCAGCCTCCCAAATACACGGGTACCCAACACGAACATACAGCAGCCTCCCAAATAAACGGGCACCCAACACAGGCACTCACACGAACATACAGCAGCCTCCCAAATACACGGGTACCCAACACGAACATACAGCAGCCTCCCAAATACACGGGCACCCAACACAGGCACTCACACGAATATACAGCAGCCTCCCAAATATACGGGCACCCAACACGAACATACAGCAACCTCCCAAATACACGGGCACCCAACACGAACATACAGCAGCCTCCCAAATACACGGGCACCCAACACAGGCACTCACACGAACATACAGCAGCCTCCCAAATACACGGGCACCCAACACGAACATACAGCAGCCTCCCAAATACACGGGCACCCAACACGAGCATACAGCAGCCTCCCAAATACACGGGCACCCAACACGAACATACAGCAGCCTCCCAAATACACGGGCACCCAACACGAACATACAGCAGCCTCCCAAATACACGGGCACCCAACACAGGCACTCACACGAACATACAGCGGCCTCCCAAATACACGGGCACCCAACACGAACATACAGCAGCCTCCCAAATACACGGGCACCCAACACGAACATACAGCAGCCTCCCAAATACACGGGCACCCAACACGAACATACAGCAGCCTCCCAAATACACGGGCACCCAACACAGGCACTCACACGAACATACAGCAGCCTCCCAAATACACGGGCACCCAACACAGACACTCTCATTGCATGTACTGGGAGGCCGTCCATAAATTACCTATCCATACTGCATCTTACTCAATAGCTACATCACAAGACATCAGTCTGTAACACGTTTAAACTGCAGCTCTATGATTGATTTCTCTGCAGTAATTCTAAACTTAAAAAGCAACAACAACAGCTTAAAAATCTGTTTTGACATAACAACTAACACGGTCTAGGCAGGTCGTGTCCCGTGTAATCTTGTTTGTCGGTCGGTGTCAGCTGTCGCACTGTCTGGGTGCCGCAAACAGCCAATCTTACTCCTAACATAATAACTAACAAACCAGAAACCAGAATATCTCTGTAAATGTTGATAGTCAGTGTACAATTACAACTGTATACAAATAACAAGGTGTTTTATACTTATTTAATTCTTACCTCAGACTTCCCTTCTAATTGGGGCAGTTGTGTTGCTTGACATCTAGTTTATTAAAAAGCACGATGGTTTTGTATTTTTATTTTATTTTTTCATTTTCTTGCTGACATTACTGTTCTATACAAAACAGGCAGACGGTTTATTACCAAAACAATTCTAATTAACTTCTAAACCAATTAGAAAAAGATATGGAGAACTACAGGCTATGCCTACCTTTATTGTATCTCACAGATGCAGATACGTAAATACATCCATGATCAAGTTCTGTGTAAATAAGCTTCACTGGCGGTGATGCCCCTGCTGGAGATAGGAACACTTAACTTTGTGCAATAATTCAGGCAGATGAGAGGTGTTTAAACTTTAGGAGATTGGTACACCTAGCTTTGTAAAACAATTCGGTCAGTGATGCTATAATAAATTAGTGATTGTAGCGAAGTGCTGTTTTGAACCATAACCCTTGTTTTTATCTTTGCTTGATCGTATAGATGTATTTACTGTCGGAGATAGCTACCAGAGAGAACGAAGCTTTCTAACAAGCCGATCTATCGACGTGTGCTTGTATAAATAGACATATGTTGATTGCGTTTGAGAGCTACTGTGAGTTGCCGTGTAAACATATATTTGTATTCAATCAAAATAACAAGAAAAGTAGTCTTAAGACTTTTATTAAAGAAATTATAAAGTTGGAACCCACTCACCCGTCACAGATCTGTGCTATACACTTGATTCTACCCTCCTCGGGATTGTCATTTAGGCTAGTTTATACAGCATTCTGGATCACTATTGCATCAATTCGATACTTAATTAGCTCCGAGTTTGTGTTACACGCTGTGTCCCGCTGCAGAACGTCAATATGTCCTAATGGGGTTCCACAAAAACGAGATGCCGATCCTACAGCGTTGATATGAAGCAACAAATGTTTATTTGTGACTCCAATTGCAAAAAAGAAACCATCTTATATTGAAGTGGTTATTTGGAAGGGCACGGTAGAGTATCAAATATTGCTATTGTTATGCAGATGTGACGAACGAACATGTATGCAATATCGTAGGGTTATACAGAGGTGACGCTGATGATGATTTACTAGTAAGTGTATGTTATATTATAGTGGTTATGCCGAAATAGAATAAGACGTAATGTAGAAATCAGGCGGTTGTTTATAGATACACACAGAGTATAAATGAAATATTTTAGTGGCTAGATGGCCTTTTAGCACTCTGTGCTCACTCTAGCTACTAGCATTTTCGATATGAACGAAATGAAATGCTTATTTGCTTAAAGAAAATAAATGCATTTAGCTACTTTTGCTAATGGAATTTGTGTTGAATAAACAATTTTCATTAACATTGATTCCCTATAAATTGCATAATGAGAATTGATCCAATTCAATGAATGATATGTTAAATACATCAGAACCTATATTCATATTAACATTTAAATTTTTACTGTACTAAAATGAAATTCTTGTTTGCTAATATAGAAAAGTGGTCTTTAGTGACTTTTGCTAAAATATTTTTCAGACTAGAGTGCGCAGAGGCACTATACACCATACCAGATCCATACAAATCAAACAATGGTAAAGCCTACTGACGTTATATAGAGGTGAAAGGGTTTATGATCCCCATATCGCTGCCCTAAACTTTAAAAGACACAGCGATGTTCTTTATTTCTGACATGATAATTTTTTTGTAAATGGTTTCTGAAAAAAATATCATACTTTGACGAACTTCAGAAGAAAATATAATCAAAATTGGTGTTCTTTGTAAAGCTTCAGCCGGGTTGGGCCCTTAATTAAAGACTGAAATATAATCGCTTTAAAAGTTTATGTTACATTCTTGGTCGAATGTTACTACAGTTATATCAAAACAAAAAACCCAACAGCAATAGACCTTGCTGCATATTCATGAAATCGTTATCATGCTCAAATATGGGTTTGGTGCTCAAGCTAGATTTCTTGTTCCATTTATAACCCAGGTACCCTCAACAGTAACATCTGCTATTATAGTTGTCATATATAAGTAATTGTTTTTTTTTATATCTGTTAAGAGTTCGAATATCATAAGTGTCTTGTCATACATTAATTAACGTTGTTCCTTTATTAAAACCCTTAATACGACTACGGGAAAGTGTGTGACCTAATTACCTTCCCTATCATATTGCAGCGCATATTATTTTAACACTTATTCTTACTCAATATCAATAACCTATGTGTCAACAATCATCAGGCAAAGTTCTTTCGATGGTAAACGGTAAAATTTTACAGAGTTGAAAATTGCTTTGATGTTTTCTGAAACTTTGATAAGTCATTGTGTCTCCAGAATAAATTTCGGTAAATTGTATGTTGCATTGTGGCGTCATAATTAGGAAATGTCGAGACCATCAGACGTCAACATCGACCGTATGTTCTGCTCAAATGGACAAAACTCCTCCGAGTTGAAAGCCTCTGCATGATGATCATTCTTGTAGTGCTATTCTTCACGTCAGGAAAGATGTTATAAATAGCTTTCTGGGTAAAGTGTAAATTTTCATAACGTTAAAACTATAAGGAATCTTGGGGAATGGTTTTATCTGTGAGTAAATATGTTCACTGTAGGGACTGTAATAGTTAAGAAAGGAAAAGGGGGTGTTCTGATCATGAAATATCATAGCGCACTTCCTCATTGTCATATGTTAAAGCATTACACACAACACTGCTGAAGAAACTGCTGACAACTTACGTCATACACATCTCAATTATTAGATAAAACGATCTTAAGTTATAATAGTCAAATGTTGTAGAACAAATTCCTTTTTCCGAAAATCTCAAAATGAAGGGCAGGTGACATTTTCATTAAGGTGAAAAAAAAGAGCTCACCAACGTTAAGCAATATATCTCATACGAACGGCATACAGGAGAACTGTGGGGCTGTTGTCCACACGTGAACAATACTACAGGAGAGATGTTGGGCTGTTGTCCTCACGTGAACGGTACTACAGGAGTGATGTTGGGCTGTTGTCCTCACGTGAACGGTACAACAGGAGAGATGTTGGGCTGTTGTCCCCACGTGAACGGTACTACAGGAGAGATGTTTCGCTGTTGTCCTCACGTAAACGATACTACAGGAGAGATGTTGGGCTGTTGTCCTCACGTAAACGATACTACAGGAGAGATGTTGGGCTGTTGTCCTCACGTGAACGGTACTACAGGAGAGATGTTGGGATGTTGTCTTCACGTAAACGATACTACAGGAGAGATGTTGGGCTGTTGTCCCCACGTGAACGGTACTACAGGAGAGATGTTTGGCTGTTGTCCTGACGTGAACGGTACTACAGGAGAGATGTTGGGCTGTTGTCCTCACGTAAACGATACTACAGGAGAGATGTTGGGCTGTTGTCCTCACGTGAACGGTACTACAGGAGAGATGTTTCGCTGTTGTCCTCACGTAAACAATACTACAGGAGAGATGTTGGGTTATTGTCTTCACGTAAACGGTACTACAAGAGAGATGTTGGGCTGTTGTCCACATGTGAACGGAAGTACAGGAGAGATGTTGGGCTGTTGTCCACACGTGAACGGTACTACATGAGAGATGTTGAGCTGTTGTCCACACGTGAACGGTACTACAGGAGAGCTGTTGGGCTGTTGTCCACACGTGAACGGTACTACAGGAGAGATGTTGGGTTATTGTCCACACATGAACAGTACTATAGAAGAGATGTTGGGCTGTTGTCCTCACGTGAACGGTACTATAGAAGAGATGTTGGGATGTTGTCCACAAGTGAACGATACTACAGGAGAGATGTTGGGATGTTGTCCACACGTGAACGGTACTACAGGAGTGATGTTGGGCTGTTGTCCACACGTGAACGGTACTACAGGAGAGATGTTGGACTGTTGTCCACACGTGAACGGTACTACAGGAGAGATGTTGGACTGTTGTCCACACGTGAACGGTACTACAGGAGAGATGTTGGACTGTTGTCCACACGTGAACGATACTTCAGGAGAGATGTTGGGCTGTTGTCCACACGTGAACGGTACTACAGGAGAGATGTTGGACTGTTGTCCACACGTGAACGGTACTACAGGAGAGATGTTGGGCTGTTGTCCACACGTGATCGGTACTACAGGAGAGATGTTGGGCTGTTGTCCACACGTGAACGGTACTACAGGAAAAATGTTGGACTGTTGTCCTCACGTGAACGGTACTACAGGAGAGATGTTGGGCTGTTGTCCTCACGTGAACGGTACTACAAGAGAGATGTTGAACTGTTATCCTCACATTAACGGTACTACAGGAGAGATGTTGGGCTGTTGTCCTCACGTAAACGGTACTACAGGAGATATGTTGGGAGGTTGTCCACACGTGAACGGTTCTACAGGAGAGACGTTGGACAGCTGTCCTCACGTGAACGGTACTACTGGAGAGATGTTGGGATGTTGTCTTCACGTGAACGGTTCTACAGGAGAGATGTTTGGCTGTTGTCTTCACGTGAACGGTACTACAGGAGAGATGTTGGGCTGTTGTCTTCACGTGAACGGTACTATAGGAGAGATGTTGGGCTGTTGTCCTCAAGTGAACGGTTCTACAGGAGAGATGTTGGGCTGTTGTCCTCACGTGAACGGTACTACATGAGAGATGTTGGGATGTTGTCCACACGTGAACGGGACTACAGGAGAAATGTTGGGATGTTGTCATCCCTTGAACGGTTCTACAGGAGAAATGTTGGGATGTTGTCCTCACGTGAACGGTACTACAGGAGAGATGTTGGGATGTTGTCTTCACGTGAACGGTACTACAGGAGAAATGTTGGGATGTTGTCTTCACGTGAACGGTACTATAGGAGAAATGTTGGGATGTTGTCCTCACGTGAACGGTACTACATGAGAGATGTTGGGATGTTGTCTTCACGTGAACGGTACTACAGGAGAAATGTTGGGATGTTGTCCTCACGTGAACGGTACTACAGGAGAGATGTTGGGATGTTGTCTTCACGTGAACGGTACTACAGAAGAGATATTGGGATGTTGTCTTCACGTAAACGTTTCTACAGGAGAAACGTTGGGCTTTTTCCGCACATTAACGCTATTACAGGAGATGTGTTAGGCTGTTTTCCTTGCATAAACGGCATACATGAGAGGTGTTGGATCGTTTTCTTTATTTGTATGCTACTGCTGGAAAGGTGTTGGTTGTTTTCTCACATGAACGGTACTATATGTGTTTGGCTGCTGAGCTGTGACGTCGATGGTTTACATGCAGCTGTGACAGAGGCTACAGCTAACTATCATCAGTGCTATTTTAATCATAAACACCGGTTTTTAATGAAAGTCCCCACCTCTGTTGATATATCCCTAAAGATGGTTAGTACATCATGATGCTGTTTAAAACGATGTATCCGGATATGTCGGTAAGGATGACGCCCGCGTGATCTTGTTTGAGCAGTGTATGACGACATTTCCCGTCTGATGTTTTATTGGTTTGGTAACAACCATCTACAGTACGTCAACGGGTTAGAACTCATAATTATGATCAATGCAATTAAAATATTTATATCTATCAATTACACGTAACATGTTTACAGATGTAGTGAGTACGTAGATATATCTGGCTTACAGTAGGCCCACAGGTAATTAATCTGCCATTGTATTCCGGCGTCATTGATCTAAGTTTAAAAACGTGCGAAAGACATTAACATATGTTTTGATCATAAATCATCGTAGACCTTCGTTTAAACATAGACCAATTAGTGTGCATATGATAGAGATACCTTTCATTTGTGTTGCTTAGGGAGTGTATTCGTATATTGTATAGATTAATTTCGTATGATACGTTAGAATGAAGTTAGAAGGGGTTAAGCAAGGTAATAATTCCGGAAATGCAAGATGACGTAGATACAGTATGCCGAAACATGGATTATACTGCATCATACAGCTGTTTCGTCCCTCTAGGACTAGTCAGTACATCTTTGGGGCTCAAGGTCGGAATAGAACACCACATTATCGTTATAATACTATACAGACACGGATATCACCCAATCGCAACATCTTGGTGAACATTTTCTGTTATATTTGCGATTTTGCCGAGATTACCGGAAATTTTCCCCGAGATGTCGCCATTTTGACTTCATGATCTCGTGACACCGTCGTCACAAAAACATGTCTATTAGCTCTTGACATTATCTATCGTCTAACATTGCATTGCTGATAAGGCATTCGCTCTATTCTATTCACTGGTAAATAGCAAGATTGGTATCAGAATGCATTGTAAACGAATGAAACATGCCTTTATTATAAAAATCTTCCGCCGTACATGGTTTCAGTGCGTTTTCTCGGGAACTATTAGTTGAAATCCAATGAAACGTCACTGAGTATTGGGTTGGATGCCTAAAAGTTCCAGACAATATTTTGGACAATACCATATCTAAAATGGCTGACATACACTAGCCTCAGATTGAAAGAAGGCGCCCGAGCGAAGCTTTTCATTGGTAACACAAGCGTGCGTAAACTAGAGTTGTTTCCCCTTGTTACACATTGCAAAACAGTTTTGTTGACGCTTTGGTATTCTCCATGTGTGGCCCTGATAGGTTTGGCCCAATATGTTCGTCCTATACAGCACATGAAGAATTGCCATTTTTGGGGAAAATCTGACGTTGCGTGTGTAATGACGTCATACAAAGTAAGTCGATTCGTATCCGTTGGTGGGATTTGTTTTGAAATCTGATCTTCAAACAGTTAAATTTAAATTATTTTTTTCTAAAAAGAACAGATAAGATGACAATTTAGTAGGACTCGCCTCGGTGTGGTTGTAATTCATTGGCCTGCTGACTTGGGGAGAATATTCTCAATTAATACCACAGATCGACCAAAGCTACGCTTTGTTAAGGTTTGATTTTCATTTTAACTCTACGAACAAAACCGTTTGACAAGGTGACTGCTTCATACTGGATGTGATTGATCACAATTTCCCTCAACTTTGGTATGCATGTGTGCTATGACTCTACAAATAACATCGTACCTTTGTTTCGCGATTTAACAAAATTGCAAACATTTCCTGGCCAATATTTAGATTTGGGTTGGAGGACTACTGTAAAGCCCCCACCCTTGTCATAATTAGCACTTGTTATCATGATTATTATTATCATTATAACAAGCTTTACCGAACATAATCTTACAATGTACGAGAATGAAGAACGTATACGTGTCAGCTGTACGTTTTTGTTTTCTGAAAGCACTGTCAACTCTGTTTTCGTCAGTCAATATTTGTTTAATGCGGCTACCTGACATTTGCGCTTCCAGTTCCGTGCCGATTTGCAAGAAAACATAAGAAATGTTTTTTTAACATAGAAAACGATAATAAAAATATAACTATGGTACTGATGTGCTAAAAAATAAATCTTGATATTAAATAAATATAGTATTGCTTGATAATCTAAACTGTTAAGGTTAAAAAAAATATAGAAAATGTTTCATGTCGTACCATGTTGAGATTCCTATAATTAGTCGAATGGCGGCGACGAAATTGAGAAGACAAGTACCAAATTTAGCGAAAAATGCCGTTTTAAGGTACTTTCCGGTTAATTGACACAAATGAAACATTGATTTTCCTTCTTAGAATAAGATTTGCCTTCAGAAAATGTCTTTCATTTAGAAATTGGTCGAAAAACGAGCTAATTATTATTATTATGTAAGATTATGTTTTAGTTATGTTTTAACAAGCTTCACCGAACATAATCTTACAGTGTACATGAATGAAGAACGTCAGCCAATATTTGTTTATCGCGGCAACCTGACATTTGCGCTCTTGGTTCTATTTTTTAACGAACAATCACGTGATTTTTTTTCGAATCATGTGACCACTATTCTGCTCCCGGTTCCGTGCCAATTCGCAAGAAAACATAAAAAAAGGATTTTTAACATAGAAAACGATAATAGAAATATAACTATGGTACTGATGTGTTAAGCAATAAATCTTGATATAAAATAAATATGTTATTGTTTGATAATCTAAACTGTTAAAGGTTAAACCAATTGTAGAAAATATTTCATGTCGTACCCTGTTGAGATAATTGGTCGAATGGCGGTGACGAAATTGAGCAGACGAGCACCAAATTTAGCGGAAATGCCGTTTTAAGGTACTCTCCGGTTAATTGACATAACTGAGACCTTGATTTTCCGTCTTAGAATAAGATTTGCCTTCAAAAAATGTATTTCATTTAGAAATTGGTCCAAACACGAGCTGATTATTATTATTATGTAAGATTATGTTTTAATTATCGTAAATACCACTCATAATTATTAATATGCAAGATTATGTTTTAATTATCGTAAGTACCACAGACATAATGATTATTACGTAAGATTATGTTTAAATTATCGTAAATACTATAGACTTTTCTTCTTTGATCTCTTACCTCGATCTATACTTACATCAAGGATAACAGAGCCGGCTTACTACTATGCTAACTGTGCTGTAAGTGGGATTTTTCCTTTCTCAAACAACATCTCTGCTTCCCCAACCTGTATTGGTTTTAATGAGGAGACCATTACAATCTGCTGCACGCGTCCGTATTGTCACTGAAATATAATTCTATTATTAAAGTGTCATTAAATGCTAGTGAATATTCAAGGATCTTTAACGATAACACTTGTGGTATAAAGTAACGAAACGTTTACATAAAAAGAACAATACCGTCTATAATTGTTTCATCTCTAGCGGAGCTGACAGTCGGTAAACCGATACGGTGATATTTAATATCGATATTTAGCCTGCCTCTGCGTCTTTGCACAAACTGAAAATTGTTCCAGCAATCGTCTGGTACCTTTGAATTGATCTGGATGCAAATATATCTTGGCATTACGAAATTAACTTCGCCATCTTGGTCTCATTGAGAGATTGACAATGATGACTCAGTTCTCATTTTGAGGACTTGATGTTTACTTGGATGTGACAAAGAGTTGCATGGCGGGTGTCATCAATGAAGCATAAGACGTTTACTCTTCTGGAACACCTGGTCTTATTATCTTGTACTTTTACAAGGGTCTCCATGTAAATCTGCGTTCATATTTTGCCCCTGGTTTAATCTATTTTGAGTTCGGATTATGTTTTGTTAACGCTTCGGTATTCTATTATTTTGAATTGAATATTCTTTTGATTATATTAATGCTTTGAATTAAACATTTGTTCCTGCATACACGAGTGTTCAAATACCATGCCTATATTAATCATGTTTTACCAATTATAGTAGTAACAAAACCATAATCTGAATTTGATTACACTCAAAATATTAACAAAGGTTAAATTAACATGGAGAGCCTTGTAAAAGTGCAAAAGAATAAGACCAGGTGTTCATGAAGAGTAAACGTGTTCTGCTTCATCGACGACACCCAAATGTAAACCATGGTCACTTTCAAGTAAACGCCAAGTCCTCAAACATGGCTGTATGTCTAAAAATGAGTAATAGGCACTTTGAAAATCATAGACGGTGATATGTAACCAAGATATAACCATTCGTGTCTTTATGTGTTTTTTCTTTTATATATAAACACAACAAAGACCATGTTATCAAATTACATGATTTGATCGTGATCTTCTCGGTATATATGTATTGATAAAAGTACTGTATTTAATAAAATGGAGATATTTTCATTAACAATTTGGCAACAAGAAGGTCGTATCTGCATTGGCAATTATTAAATAACTAGAGACTGGTGTACTGTAGCCAATCTTTGGGACGTGACTTGTGGTTAGTACGAGGAAGGTGGTATATGTACTAGTGTTTTAGTAAATCAGAAATATTAGTTTTGACAACAAACGAAAAATCGGTAATCCAAAAGTCCACAAAAAGTACATATCATTAGATATAACTAATTGAACACGCCCAATATCAAACTACATGTACTTTTCCTCTTTTCCTGAGGTAAATATTATCTAACTCCAAAAACACAAACAATATCAAACAACATGTACGTTTTTCTTTTCCTGGGGTAAATATTATCTAACTCCAAAATCACGACCAATATCAAACTACATGTATTTCACGTTGTACGTCTTTTCCTGAGGTAAATATTATCTAAAACCAGGAAACCGTCAATGAAAATGATTATCCTGTCTAAACTTCTGTTATAAATGCCCACTGATTCATCTCGTTAATTCGTGAGTGTTGAAGAGTACTTTCTTAATCAAGTTACTTATGTAAGGTTTCAACGTTTAGCTTCGCTAGTTATTCCATCGCATTAATGATGATTTTGCTTTTAGCAATATGTTTCGACTGAGATATGTTTCGTTGGAATTAACTTCTGACACAAGAACTGTATTAAAAGAAAATTTTAAATCACATGCCAGTAAATAAAATGAGAAAAGCTTGATCTATAATACACTTTGTGTATGGTAAATCTTAATTGATCACAATGAACATCGACATACTCGAGTGACCACAAACAATAAGCAACGATATGTATTGGGTGACCATAAACAATGCAAACGATATGTTTGGG
This sequence comes from Mimachlamys varia, assembly GCA_947623455.1. NCBI lineage: Eukaryota > Metazoa > Mollusca > Bivalvia > Pectinida > Pectinidae > Mimachlamys > Mimachlamys varia. Next base: position 8,221,936 of record OX392534.1, read on the forward strand.
TGAGCAAATAAGTGGATGACCACAAACAATTGGCAACGATACATGAACATGTGTGAGCATTAACAATGAACAGCGATACATTTCAGTGACCACAAACAATTAGCCACGATACGGGTAGGTAACCACAAACAATGGGAAAAGCATAAGAATCACTAGGCTAGGGACTTATAATTTGGTTGATATTATGAAAAGTAAAGGTTATTCTACAGACAGATATAAGAACACTTGCATCTTTTAAAATGAATATCGAAATGTCTACTTATTTCAACAGTTTCGTCTGAATCGTGTTAGGAAGCTATATTTGTACTTGCCCCAGAGAGATTGCATGTACCTCGACATCGTTTATTCGCACCTACGTAACCATTGTTTGTTTCTGGTAGAGTGTCATTTGGCAGTGTGCTTCCTACTGATTGTTACAAGCAGTTTTAGCCATGAAGCAGGCTCCAGTCTGTGGACGGGACCGTAAATTACCATCACATCACTTCTGTTTACATTATTACAGCTGAACAGACATTCCGTTGTGGTGTTTTCCTGTCGGAAATCGCTCTAGGTCTTTCTACCAGTAGGAAATTAGATAAAGATACAGACGCGACACAATTTGGAAGGGTCGTACGTTGAGTGCTGATTGTCCTACATTCTATTTTCTACTTTACGTAAAAACCCTCAGGTCAAAATTTTGCGGGTTTCAGTATATTGACAACGGCTTATATGTCGCCAGTCGGCCCTTTTAAGGTTTGGTATGACAAAAGTTGACGGTTTGTCTATAACTAAAACATAACATTTACGTACTTTTACTATCTAATTACGCGGTAAATACGGTCATAAATCCTGTGTACAGTACATTTAAGTACTCCTACAGTTGGCATACTTCTAGTTGAGACTATTTCACGGCGATTTATTTTCGCGAATTTTAATATCCCGCGAATATACACGAAAAAAAATCGCACGCGAAAATATGTTGGTTTACAGTAATTTCTCATAAACTATGTAATACAGAGAGGATCTTACACGAGTGTCGATGTAATATGGAATTTATTGAACGAGTTCAATGATTTAATATGTCTCGAGCCTTTATGCGAGTGACATGTTATATAATTTAACGAGTCAATCATATGATGTCATAAAGATGTCTTTTTTATGACGTCACAATAGTGTTATTACACGTGGGTAATACAATATTTATGACATGGCCGTATGCCATGACTGAACGGGTCAGTTATGTGATAAACTAGTTTCACGAATTAATGTAGATTGAAAGTGAAATATCCACCTCCCCTTTTTGTTTACTGCACGTCTTTTTCTCACAAATAAAGTACACAATATGTCCTTATATAAAAACTACTGTTCTTATATTTAGTAAATAAGTACACTGCGCAATACGTTGCACGCTATCAGTACACTATGTTAAGCCAGATACGGCCTATGCGCCTCCGGGGCCAGATTACTGTTAGGTTTGTTTCACAGTATCCAAATAAAAGACCCCAAACCTAAGCTACACTCGTATAATATTAGGGAAATATAAGAAAGTTAAGGTGAAGAGTGTAACGGACTGTTGTAATTGAAAATCACACTTCATCAAAAATAACAATTTCCTGTGAACATATAGCCGATGTAAGTTCCTTCGCGAAGACAGGTTAATTATGACGGTTATGATCCACGACTGATTTTCTAACAGATGTTGTTTGCAAGTAATCCCAATAGTTGTACCAAAACGGACAAAGTTATATAAAAAATAAGAGAATACCAAAGCGTGAACAAAAATATTTTCCGAACCCAAAATCGATTAAACTAGAGGCAAAATTCGAAAAAAGGAAAGATCCTAATGGAAACCTTTGGTACAAGTACAATAGAATAAAACCAGGTGTTCTGGATGAGTAAGCGTATTTTGTTTCATCGAAGACACCCAATATATAAAACTTGGCAACATCCAAGTAAACATCAAGTCCTCAAAATGAAAACCGAGTATCACAACAAGTAAGCATTGTAATAAGCATACTCAAAAACGTCTATCTTCTTATCACACAAAGATAAGGTATTCCTTTTTACCTATGTCATATCAAGGACAAAAACTCAACAAGAGCATACCAAAGTCTCGACAAACCCATAAATTGAACTTAGAATTAATAGAACAAGGGCAAGAATAAGAATGATCTACATTGAAAACTCTGAAAGCTTCAGGAAAACTTAGACTCGATGTTCTTCTTCATCGATGATACCGCCATTTAATTCTAGGTTAAATCTAAGTGATACAACATCGATATTCATGGCACATAAAGATATAGCATGTTCTCTTGATAGTCGGCTGGCTAGCAGAATAAGTATCCATAGTCTTCATAAAAGATGAACGTACACATGTGACTGCGCCAATAAAATGGTGTAATAGATACAGTAAACAGCAAAACCATTTGTCCAAGGACCTTTCTGTGACGCAAAAATCAAAACAGTTAAAAATCTAAATTTACTGTTGGAAGGTACGTATGTTTGTTCAATAGAAGTCGGCATTTATCAATGCAACGATGATACCTGTGGCATACTTTAATATCAAATCATAAGAGAAGTTGAAATGTTACTATCAAGGAAAGGGAAGTTTACAATTTGAAAACAGAAATTGTTCATTTCATCGTACGGCTAAGTAGCAATCTGCTTCTGTTTTGCATGTCGCAAATACATAAGTAGGAAGGGTTTGCAGTGTTTTGTGTTTAGTAATCATATCAGTTACATGTACAATAAACGGTGAAAAACTCGAATTACTTTTCGTTTTGATTGACCTCAGCCATTGTTATATTAATATTACTTTGATTCACGCCCATCGCTGTATGTTTATGTACTATCGATTAATACTTCACTTACACCAATTGTCGAGGATTCTGTCGCCTATTACAACACTAATAGGAACCATTTTCTCATTCAATGTTGAAGTCGACGCCATTGAACGATCTGGCACTTTTATAAAGTACACAGGATTTCGAAAAGGCAAAGCAATTAATTCTAGAAAAGAGCCTCATTATGATATTGACTTCCATTCTTTAACTTAAGCTTCACTTGCAGCTGGAAGGGTGAACGTAACACACATGCTCCTGGTTGTGCCGTACTTTTTGAATTTAGTAATACAATGTAGATACATAAGGCCGTAAAATGAATTTCACCGCATCATACAGCTGTGTCATCCTTCTGACGAACCAACGTACGGCACAGGAATTCGAGAAATGCAGGTTGATGAAGACTATGGGCAAGTTTTATGGTCGTCATCTTGATCCCTTCGAGAAATATTCTGAATCTTTGTGTGATATGAAAATGGACGTTGTTGAGTTTGCTTGTTAGTGGGTTTACTTGTTGTGATGGCAATGATGACTCGGTTCTCATTTTGTGGATCGATGCTTACTTAGATGAGACCAAGATTTACATGGCGGGTGTCGTCGATGAAGCAGACGACGCTTACTCTTCCGGAACACCTGGTCGTATTTTTTTGTGCTTTTACGAGAGTCTCCTTCTTTTTTGCCCCTTGTTTACTCGATTTTGAGTTCGGATTGTGGTTTTGTTGACACTTTGGTATTCTCTGATATTTTTTTCTTGGACTCGTCAGTGATGCTAGGGGCCTAAAGGTGGAAATCGGGTTTTTTTAAGCTTCTGTAGTAGCAGAAAGGGCAGGTACAAAAGATCCCATAAATTTATGGATGAAAAAAAATATTGGGGAGTACTGTTTAACTTTAAACCGTGTTCTAGGAAAGTGCTATATCGTGAACATATACTACTCAAATGAGAACAGTGGCCATCAAGGCTCCAACAAACCTCGGAGACTAAGAATCAACCAACCGAGCCCACATTCTGACATGACTAGCATGACTCTTAATAACTGTTTATCATACGCTGTGACCAATAGGTGTTTTTTTCAAGTGACGTTTTTTATTGCACTGCAATTCTGCATATTTAAAACGCTTAATTGCTTGTTTACTATTGTATTGTTTTGAAGTTACATATGCAGGTACAAACAACAACAAGGATTCGAGAGATGCAGGTTGATCAGAACTATGGGCAACTTTTTTGGTCGCCATCTTTGTCTCATTGAGAAATATTCTGTATCTTTAGGTGATATGAAAATGGACGTTTTATACTCATTAGTATGTTTACTTGTTATGATTGACAATGATACTCGGTTTTCATTTTGAGAACAGGATGTTTACTTAGATGTGACAACGATGTACATGACGGGTGTCGTCGATGAAGCAGGAGACGCTTACTAATCCGGAACACCTGGTCTTATTCTCTTGTACTTTTATAGGGGTTTCCATGTAAATCTTTCCTTTGTTTAGACTTTGCCCCTGGTTTAATCGATTTTGAGTTCAGATTATGTTTTTGTTAACGCTTCGGTATTCTCTAATTAATTATTTACATAGCGTACCACAGATGAGATATAATTGGCCATAAAGTGCTGCGAATGGTTTTCGTTGTTTGGCTTTCTGCATCAACGTCTTAAATTTTTAAACTTGTGTTTTCTTCTTTTTACATATGATTATTTATCAGGTAATTAAATATTGCACAATGAATGCAACGTGTATGTGGATTTTTTTTGTTCCGTTGTTTTCTTTTTGAGCTGTCAGAACATTACATATAGTTTGTTAAAAGGCTTCATTGAGCTATTATTAAAACAAATGACGTGTGAATGTTTTATGGATTTGACTGAAACGTATTGGTGTCCAATTTACAGCCCGTATTATTATGGTGGTTTGTCATTTCTGGCTATAACCTGTCGTACGTTAATTGGACGTACCACGCACGGGCAGGAAGCCAGTGCCATATTTAAATTGACGTTTATTATAAGTGGGAAAACATTGCAAAAAACGACTTGTTAACGGAAGTTTGAAAACATTGTATTCCATATTTTGAAAAGCCAATGCTATGACAAAGATTTACGTCCCGACCCGTCTGTACCCTGCCTATCGACACATTTCCAGCATCATCTTGTCTACTGCAAAAAGTTCGACACTACTTTTTACCTCCGTACTACCTAATATCATTCAGCCTACATTAAGTGCATTCAAACCTCGAAACCTCTTCATTCTTACCTCTGCGCTTTTTATTTTTGTTTTGTTTTATGTTTCAAAGCACTCGTTGGCTACACTTTCATGTCTGACGCTGCCCCTTTTCTTCCAAACCACAAACATAACTGGGCAGTTTAGTTTAAGTAATTGATACAGCATGCCGAAAAAATGAATCAAACTGCACCATACAGCTGTTTCGTCTTCCTAGGACTCTTCAGTGATGCTAGGGGCCAAAAGGTGGGAATCCAAAATGTCTAAAGTAATGTAGAAGCAGAAGGGTCAGGTGCGTAAAACCCTTTAAACTTATGAATTTAGAAGTAAAATTAAGCTATTCTGTATAATTGCAAATCGTGTACTACGAAAATGTGTAAATAGACTTAGTATTTCTTTTTAAATATGTCAATAGTCCATTTAATTGCTTATATCAACTCAAGCAAATGTGTGTTTAGTCCTGGTCGTTATCTTACTGCAAGATAAGTCAAATAATCGTTTGGAAAACACAGTGTTTTAACAGAATGTGATTTTAACCTGATTGGCTTTGCACTAGAATGGGATACGTTCTCTCGTTCAAGGTATGGTTAATGAATATTTGTTATCACTAGTTCAATTTCTTTTACTCAGGTGTGTTTTTTAATTTTTGTTACATAGATACTAGACTGATATTTCATAATGTGTGTTGTATTGTTGTTATATATTCTGTAAGCAGACAATTGGGTTTGTTTTATTTAATACAAATAAATGTTAAATTAAATAATTAAACACCTTATTAAACGTTTAAATTTTAACAAACTGCCAATTTTTAAACAAATGAAGCTTTCGGTGCTTAGGTTTATTGAATAGTATGACAGAAATAAAAAAAATAATACGACCGGGGTTCAATTTCCCGATTGGACATGAACAGACATCAGATCACTTGCCCGACCACGTTGGTTTTGTCCGACCACGTTGGTTTTGTCCGACCACGTTGGTTTTGTCCGACCACGTTGGTTTTGTCCGACCACGTTGGTTTTGTCCGGATACGACGCTTTTCTCTAACATCACGACTGCCTTGGTTTTAAGGTATGGGGCCGCGATATTGATAAATATAAACTATTATAGCATTTTTCATAATTGTTGAAAAAAGCAAGATTTATATTGAAACGTTAGGGCTGTATCACTGATGTATTTTACTAGGAAGAGGTAAGGCTACTAGTATTTCCACTTTAGCAAGACCATGTGGTATTTCTCCAAAATAGTAAACGGCGATGTGTCTCGGTTATTATATTTTAGGTTCTGGTGCTGGAAGAGTAAACACATTGTCAGTGTCCATAGACTTTGCATAACATTGTTAAATAAAGTTTAAATCGAGATATGCGCGTCCTGTGCTGTGGCAATTATTGTTACATTGATTTATAAGATGTGTCGTTGCCGTGGAGATCAATGCGTCAGTGGTTAAGTTTGCGCCGTTACTTGATTTTTCCTGCAGACGTTTTCACGATATCCACTTCAGGGATATTTCTAACGTCACTCAGATCGTCATTGAGAGACCTAGAGCAGATACAGGCTTGTCGTACATAGCTTTAAACACTAACACACGGGATGTCTGGGTGTCTTTTAAAATGAAAATTTATGGCGACTTGAGCATGGACGTTCAATCAGTGTTCAATTGTACATGTAAAGTAGGATTACTTCGTCAAAGTATGATACTTCACCGTGTTGGTAGGTGAACTTAAAACGAAATAAAGAATAACGGGACAAATTTCCCTCGTATTACAGTACGGGTTCATGTAGATACATATCATAATAATATGTAGTTATAAAATAAAACTTGTACATTTATATACATATCATACTAATATGTAGTTATATAATAAAACTTGTACATTTATATACATATCATAATAATATGTAGTTATATAATAAAACTTGTACATTGTATACATATCATAATAATATGTAGTTACACAATAAAACTTATACATTTCGGTTTAATCGGCTTATTCGTAGTAGCGTCATTCGCTGATTAAAATTTAAATTTTCCCCTCGTTACGTTGTTTATCATTATATACGTGCCTTTGAATATAAATGCTAAAATAATTCACTTTTTAACTAAGTCTATATTACGACAATTTTGTGATGAATGAAAAAAACTGGTCTAAGAGAAAATAACCTGAACAAATCGTAAAAGTCGAAACGTCTATTACGTCATCATTAAAAAATAGACGTTACAATGTTCAAAAGGATCCTGTCATAGTACATCAACACATTGCACATTGCAAGTTATGATATTTACTTAAATTATCATCCAAGTTTTGACCCACTGATATATGTCTCCGTCGTGTTGCCATTTCATAAAATACAAATTGTCTCGCCAGAGGATGGGCCACAAGTAATCCATTTCTCAAACTGATTATTTAAAAAAATCGTTTTAAGTGAAAGTTTTTCGTACCATTTTCGGGATTGCTCCATCAGCCTGGTCTTCCCGAAAAACATGAAATTAAGGTTTTTTAAGACGATTTTCTGATTGTGAAATTTCCTTTTCTTGAAAGTAACAACCCTGTTCCTCCAGCCTATGTACATGTCGCAATCGATTCATTATTCTAGAGCTTGCTCTAAATATCGAGATTTTCGCGATACATGTCGACTACTGACGAACAAATTTACAACACAGGGATTCGAAAGATGCATGTTGATAAGAATTATGAACAAGTATTATAGTCGCCATCTTGATCTCATAGGGAAATATTTTGTATCCTGGTGTAATATGAAGAAGGACGTTTTTGAATATGCGCATTTGTGTGCTCACTTGTTGTGATTGAGAATGATGAATGGGTTCTCACTTCGTGGACTTGACGTTTACTTGGATATGACCAAGATTTACATGGCGGATGCCGTCGTCTTATTATCTAGTACTTTTACACAATTTTAATTTGTCCTTAGTTCATATTTTGCCCCTTGTTTAATCGACTTTGAGTTCGGTTTATGGTTCTGTTGACGCGTCGGTATTCTCTGATCTTTCCCATGGTGCAACACTTATTATAACTTTATGGATTCTATCGTGTAAGTGTGAACCTCTCCTGGTCTTCGCATCTTTGGTTGTCTTAATTTATTGGTGCTAAATACATATATGCATACTAAAGCTATGGTAGGTATTACATTAAAAATAGGTTTCACATAAAATTTGCACGTTGATTGGGCTGTTAAGCTACCTTTCACACGCGAACTGCAATCAATTTGTAGATCGGTTGAATTGATGATTATATCGGTTGAAACAAAAAACTAAAATTTGAACCTTTAACGATACATCACGAACAGGACATAATCCTTCTATAAACAGACCTTTATGGGAATCCCCAGCCATAACAGGAAGGACAACAGTAGCCTTGGCTGTTTAAACAGTAATTGTTCCGAATGCAGCATTACTCTGATTTTATACCCTCTATAAACGGTTTCATTACACCAAATAGGATATCCGAATAGGCTGCAGAAATAAGCGATTAGAGGTTTGCAAATAAATACCGTATTTATGTGCAGGAAGCAGGGAAGACAAACTAATTTATTCCGCACTAAGGCGATACCTTCACTCACTCTTTCCGTCCTCTTGCACTCAAGCCATTCACGTGTTAACCCACTCTCTGTTATTCTCTCGTCAGATTTAAACGGTACACAAAACAACAAACTCACCCAACACATACATATATAAGTGCAAGATGCTACACGGTAGACAAACCAAAAACATCCCTATATTTATATATAGGTCAAGGTTACATGGTACACACACCAACAACTCCACACATATATAGGTCAAAATTGCATAGTACAGAAACTAAAAACAACTTTAGATATATATATAGGTCAGGGTTACACCCTACCCAAACAAGCAACCTCACTCCACACATAAAAAGGTCAAGGTTACACGGTACAGAAACTAAAAACAACTCTTCATATATAAATAGCTCAAGGTTACTGTACACAAACCAACAAACTCACTCCGCACTTATACAGGTCAAGAATATCAGTACACAAACCAACAAACGCACTCCTCACATTTATATGTCAAGGTTACTGGTTAACAAACCAACAAACTCCATCCGCACATATACAGGTCAAGAATACCATTACACAAACCAGTAAACGTACTCCCCACATATATATGTCAAGGTTACTGGATCACAAAACCAACACACTCAGTCCACAAATATATGGGTCAAGTTTACACGGTACAGAAACTAAAAACAACTCTTCATATATAAATAGCTCAAGGTTACTGTACACAAACCAACAAACTCACTCCGCACTTATACAGGTCAAGAATATCAGTACACAAACCAACAAACGCACTCCTCACATTTATATGTCAAGGTTACTGGTTAACAAACCAACAAACTCCATCCGCACATATACAGGTCAAGAATACCATTACACAAACCAGTAAACGTACTCCCCACATATATATGTCAAGGTTACTGGATCACAAAACCAACACACTCAGTCCACAAATATATGGGTCAAGTTTACACGGCACAGAAACCAACAAACAATATGTTTAGGCCATATTTAACGGTAGACGAAGCCAAACCTAGCCGGACTTTACATTTCTAACATACCAGCAGCCGACTATCTGTACGGCTTCCTTCCTAATCTGTCATTGTGTATTCAAGTGAGGATAAGCTGTTATGATATATAGCAGGGCTCAAACTGGATTTGGATTGACAGGAGCGCGTACCGAGGTACCCAGAGGGAACCGTCTCCTAACTGATAGCGCCCTCTGTGTTTCTGCCATCACACAGGAGTATATGTTGGTGAATCCGCTGACGGGCGCGTCTCCAGCCGTCGAGTAATGTACAAAGATAAAACCAGGGCAGTTTGTTTCATAGCTAAACTCATTATGTATAATAATACGATTACGTATATCGTTTTAACAGACTATTAGGTAAAAACAATATGCATTCAGTATAAGACGAGTAACACACACATGCTGCACCTTTTAGATTTAATAATAGATACAGTATGCAGAAAAATTGAATTAAACTGCATCATACAGTTATTTTGTAATTGATTGTTAAACACTCTCGAATGCGTTTTGCTGTTGATGTTTTATTATTTTGATTTAAGGTTGTGATATTGTCATTTCAAATGGACGTGGTATTTTCTTTACAGACAACTAATAATAACAGTCACATTATAGATGAAAAAAATCAATTACAGATAAACAATTTAATTGAATATAAAAAACTGAATTACGAATTAACAGTAATCAATAAACAATTCAATTGCAGGAAAACAGTTCAATTAGCATTATCAATTAAGCTACATATAGACATTTCAAGTATTCAAAAAAGTTAAAATTGATATTATTCTTTCTTTTTTAAAATTATTTATGCTTCTTTCAAATTATTTAGTTCTGACCGAACAGCCTACAACTGATGGAAAAACATATAATGTTTCGGCGAGAAAATTTGCCAACTACACGAAGCAAAAAGAACATGGTCGACAATATTGTTATTGTATTTCGTAAGAAAAAAATATTTCATTTTTCTTTCTCATTTTACTTCCATTTGTTTGGTGAAGTTTATCAAAATCAATTTTATTAAATGTTAGAATTAAAAGTAAATATTTGACAGTAGCGCAGCTGCTACAGGTGTATGATTTGTATTCCTACATTATCAATTAAAAGTTCAATATCTGTTAATCTGCACTATTCACAGAGCACTGGCTGGTACAATTACATGTACATATATGTACATGTACCTGTTTAGCTGACAAGTGATAGTCGAAGGAAGGTTAAAAGTCAGCACAGATAAATACATCCGTAAAATTCATTTCCGCGATCATCTCGTTTTTTCAGAGACATCAGCTGTGATTTATTTCCTTCAACAGTCAATATTTATTTCAGAAATCTTAATATCAGAATAAGGCTTTATACCAACATGTCAACACCGTACATTGGAAAAATATTGTGTTACAATGTCAAGTCATGAAATGAAAATATTAACAAAATAGGCTTATCCTTCTGCAAAAACAGAGTGATGCAGAAGGGTTTACGATGTCTAAAATACATGATCAGGATGTCAAAATGAGTCTTAGATTGTAAATTTGACCATATTGAGTAACTTTTGGATTGTTCAAAGATGACGAAACGCACTAATATGCTCTACCTTTCATTTATTTATAGATACAGTTAAGCGAGAAAATGAGTTCAACTGCACCATACGGTTGTTTCGTCCACCTATGGCTTTCTTCATTGATTTTAGGGTAAAACAAAATCAGAGAATATCGAAGCGTTAACAAAATCATAATCCGAACCCAAAATCGGTTAAACCAGGGGCAAAATATAAACAAAGGAAAGATTTACATGGAGACCCTTGTAAATGTACAAGAGAATAAAACCAGGTGTTCCGGAAGAGTAAGTGTCCTCTGCTTCATCGACGACACTTACCATGTAAATCTTTGTCACATCCAAGTAAACATCAAGTTCTCAAAACGAGAACCGAGTATCCTTGTCAATCACACCAAGTAAACACACCAATCGGCAGACTCAAAAATGTCTATATTCATATCACTTTAAGATACACAATATTTCTCAATGAGATAAAGAAGGGACAAAAGGACCTTTTCAAACTCTTCAAAATACCCTTTCACCTATAGTTCTACGTCTGGAGTGCAATTGTATGCAGTGTCTAATCACGACTGTATCCATTGTTTATTGACAATGATATAGTTGAGCAATCGGTACATTAAGGGCTGTCGACGATTTTACCTGTAAAAGTGTGGACAACGATACCAACAAGGTAGTCGTATAAAGCTGGCTACAGCCATAAAGCGTATCACTACGACCCATTAAATCAGGCGCACGAAAATCTATAAATCAGTATAATATGTCAATATCACAAACGTGACAGCCGATAAAAATCATGACCGCCGACATGTAAATTGTTTCCTCCAATATCTTGTGGTGACTGGCAACATCAGTTATAAATGCCAATGTTTCGAGCAGAATAGCCGATGTTTTAATAGCGACTACAGATGGTTCAGATTGGTTTTATTTCGTTTTACGTTCTATCAGCAGTTAAGAACGGTTAAGGGCCACATCTCGGTATATGCTATGAGGTTGTATGTGTTAAGTACGTGTGTGATCATGCGCTGTAGTATATTCGTGTAATCCTCTTTGTGATAGACCTGAACTGATGCCGACTTATTAGTGCTACCACACTGAAGTATAGTATTGAAGGCCCCCAGCAGAACACCCCGCCCGGTCACATTATACAAGTGAACCAGTCGTTCTACTCCCATAATGCTGAGCGTCAAGAAGTGAGTAGCAACTAACCGTTTTGATACTCTGGTAAGTTTCGGCCAGGGACACAACCCAAAGGCTACCTCACAGGGACAAACACTCGAAGTAAAGGCCAAGAATGAGGTAGTGTCAAAGAGACATTGGGAAAGTTGTATAGAAAGAGAAATATACCAAATATAGTCGCCTCTTACAAATCTTGCATTGGGGGCAGCAGGCACAATTCGTACGCCCAACCTACAGGGAATTATTATCTTTCTATTGCATATCGTAACAGGGACCAGTAATAGGATGTAAAATACAAGAGGAGATGGGGGTGATACTGGGAATATTCAATATAAGTGTATATCAGTTACTAGGTGCGTGTTGTCTAATGTCCCTCTACTCGCTCTACATAGAAAACAGGACATTACCACAGTTTTCATCTCCGTTACGTAGGAAGTGATCAGACTTAAGTACCACCTTATAACCGCCGACTTACCAATGATAATACAACCATCTCGGGAGTTTGTCAGGGACGACACGGACACGCTTTTATTTTCGTCAAAGTTACAACTCTTATATCATGTCAGATCGATTTCATAGTTTGTTTTAAAAATTAAGCGGGTAAACAAGTCGATGAGTGTATCATGGCCGGAAATAGGGTCGATATTTATCATCTTTTCCTCACAATTTAATTTTGTAATATACATTTTTTAAATGTATTTTCTAAAAGCATACGCTCATCAATCTCATTCGTAACTACTACGTTGCGTGTTTCACCCACACTGCCATAGAGTTGTACTCGCCTATTAAAGCACCAATTATACCCATAGTCTATGTACCTAACCTACAGCTTACTGAACATACTGGGCCCTGTAGGTCATTTTACTTTTGATGCTAATTACAAGACGCCTGACGTTCACGAAATCGCGTGTTAAGAAGAAATCATATAAATACATCCGTGAGACGAATGGTTTTGTTAATTATGTCCTCCATAGACATATGCCGGTTCTCATCGTTATTATGGGATGTGATACATGGACTAACTACTGAAGCGGGACATGTCGACTACACCTGTATGTCGCCCTGTCGAGTATACCGTTATTACGGAGCGTGATACATGGACTAACTGCTGAAGCGGAACATGCTGACACTACTGTACTCGCTTACGTCATTTACTTCCTCATACCTACAAGCACTGCAAAGAGTACTGAAAAGGGGTATTAAACAACTAGAAAATGAGGAATTGATTGACTCGTACAAGAAAGTTTTACGCAAAAACAACAAAAGTTTACTATCGCATTATCGAATTTTGCAATCGGCAAAATCTGTTTATCATAAATATTTCTTGCTACAAGTTAATTATGTAGACTACACACCAGAAGAGTCCGTGTTGAGATATCGAAACATTTAAAATAAAAATCAAACAGTTCTTTTTTTTAAATCCCTGTCACATATGATAAGATCATACATGAAACAATCTTTATTATTTCATACTTATTGAACATTTATACACAATGTAAGACTGTTGTTAAAGGGAGGCGCTAACATCTTAGTTATACCTGGAAGAAGATGGATCATCAATGATGTTGCCTGATCAGTAGAAAAAAAATATTTTGGACTAAAGGGCAACCGAACTTTTTTCTCCAAAATGTGTAGCAGACTTACTCGAACCTATGACGTGTTCGCCTTGAAAAATAACGCTATCTATTATTTTGGGAATGTTAGTGATTAAATAGTTAAAAATAATGTATTCAGCATTACAAGCACATTCTCGTGTAATGCCAGTTTGAATATGTCATGCTAGGTGATTATCTAACACACTCTTACTCCTGTGTATGTTTCAAAGGTTATCCTAAAACACGCACTTTGAATCGTTTGTACCTTCAAGCTATTACACTGAGCTGCTAAACTATAAATTTTCCTGACAAGGCATCTAGACATAGATGTAGCACTTAAAATTCGGTTTTAATGTTACCCTGTGTGAACACTGCAGTACATACTGGTTTAACTAGAGTGCAGAAAAAATTAGATATACCCCCATCCATCAAACGCAGCGACTACTCTCCGATAACTCTTCGTTTTATTTTGTGGGAAAGGAAAGCGCTCCCAGATGGGGAAAATACCTATATATTTACATTGGTAAAACATTTTGTGTGCATTGCGTCCATACCATATGATAGAGTTACACTAAAACTGACAGCCCAGTCTGCTTCCGAATATACATTTTTTACCTTTAAAAGAAAGTTCATTGACTTTTTTGTAGAAAAACCAAAAGTCATTTTAACTTTTTAACTATTAATCTTGCATATTATGTTTGTGGGCGTTTTGAATATGAAAACTAGTAAGCATTCATGTTGTGATTGAGAATGATGTTCATTTTCTCACTTCGACATTTCGGTATTCCCTGATTTATTTTGAAAACGGGGCATTAATTTGAATGTGACCTAGTTTTGCAAGGCGGTTGTCGACAATGAAGCAGAAGACGCTTGCTCTTCCGGAACACCTGGTCTTGTTCTCTTATACTTTTGCAGGGGCCTCCATCTGAATCTTTTCTTTATGTTGATATTTTGCCACTTTAATTGATTTTGAGTTCGAACTATGGTTTTGTTAACGCTTCGGTATTCTCTTATTTTTTTGCAGACGAAGTTAATTTAGAGAGAAAACAATATTATTAAATAATTAGAGCTTTAACGTTTTTAACTCAAACATTAAGTTGTGCCGTGTACTTATGACAGACCGGATGTGCAACTGCTCAATTACTTAAATGGATTTTAAATGCGCTCCATATCTCCTTTATAGAACATACTCCCATGTTGTGTAGGGTATTGAGTGAGCTCGCTAGGTATGATTTATGGTGGTGAAACAAAAGGAGAATTACGGAACCTAATAAATGGTCATCACTGTGCGCTAAGTAAAGGAAATCAATGTTTATATCAGCACTTCAACCTGCCCGGCCTCACCATTCTGTCTATGTCTGTCTGTATTTGCGGGTACATGTATCACACTACCAATAACCCCACACTTACTACCCAATACTGTAGACAGTGCTAGGCAATATGGATGCAATTTTCGAATTAATTCGATGGAAAGTTCGGGATACAGTGATAAAAACGTGCTGTCTTTGTTCACTCACACAGAAAAGGACAAGTAATCGTAGTGATAAACGTAGTACTGGTCGGTACAGCAGGCCAATCAAATACATTCGTCTCTCTGCAGTTTAAATACGGATGTTACTTAAACTGTTGGATTTGATAAGCATTATTGATAGTTCGTACTTTATTTCAGAACAAAATCCTATCAAAAAAAGTATCAAAAGACTAGAATACAAGTTTTTTTGTATTTCTACAATCTGGTTAAAATACAGATCCTCACTATTACTATCGTGTGTAGGATCTGACAGCGACCAGTAGAAGGTTATGTGCAGATGACGTTTGTATTCACGAATAAAATCGCTGCTTACCATATTCTGAAAGTGAAAAGCTAATTTCGATTTGTTTCTACACTAAATCCGAATGACCGTATACAAAAATGGCGGCGCCCAGCTCAGCGGTCTCTACGCCAAGGCGTGTGCTCTTCTTAGACATAATCTGTTTGACTTGTTGTTTTTTCTTTTGTCTGAAAAGAAATCACAAGTGACTGTAAATAAATTATCACAAAATTTACTAATTAAATTGTTATATAACGCCCTGAATGATTTTCTCTTCTTTGCTTCGATCCGCCGCGATTTTTGTTCGTCCACCAAACACCATTTACAAGGTGCATTTTGATTGGCTGTTCATTTCCTAGATACGGAAATAATTAAGGTCATCTGCACATGACCTTCTACTGGTCGCTGTCAGATCCTACACACGATAGTAAGAGTGAGGATCTGTATTTTAATCAGATTGGTATTTCTACATTGTCTTTCAGATTGTTTATATTATCAATATGAATGCTATTTGAGCGAAAGATAAATGTTTAACCTTTGTGAACACGAATAAACCTATAGCCCAGCTTGACTCGTAGTAGCTGATGATTTAGATAATGGACATGGCGTAAACACATGAAAGCATTTCATGAATGGTTCAGCGAAACGAAGGTTTCCAACTATCATCAAGGGGATATATATCTTTAAATGTCTAGATATTACATTGTATGATGGGTGGTTCTAATGAAGACTCAGGCGGTCTGTGATTATGATATCATACTCAATAAGATAACTACCCAGAGAAGATTAAATCAAGCAAGCCCGTGATTAAAACAAAACAAAAAAGATGATATGGAAAACGAGTACTTCACACCAATCGGTATTTCCTAACCCCATGTCTAATCTTCAGTGAACTATCTCCCAGATTGCATGATAACTATTTAGTTTACAAACAACATCGCATCTCATGCTCGTAAAACAAGCAAGGCTTGCTTCATAACCAAGAAACCTTAAATTAATACGGCTTCACCATTAATCTTATTAGATTAAATACCAGTTAATGATAAGGATACGTAGTTGTCTTCTTTTAGATTCCGAAACATCACAAGAATCCATAAACAATGTTTTATCGTTGACTCTGCTATCTTTTAACGGCCTCTTGCTACTACACTTAGTTCCATTAAATCAAGATAAAGACATATTGCCTTTATATAAACAAGGTGTTGAATGTAGATTTTGGTTAATGCAAAAGATCCTAAACAACCTTGTGCTTCGTTTCCATAAAATGATTGTGATATCAAAAGATTTTAGTATAAACTTTCAGACCTTGTATCCACATAGGTGGGTAGCTACACTCAGTAGCATTTTCGAATCCCAGGAACACATGTGTTAAAACAAATTAGCAAATTGTTGAGATGGTAGAGGCAAAAATGAACTAAAAGATACTGTATTTAAGCACGTTAACCAGGAAGGCTCATTGTTCAAAAATACCCTCCTGATATGACCCGAGTATTTGGAACCATGAGAATAGTATACCGTTTTTATTAACAGCTATTAACTCGAATATATTTCCTTTAAAAATCTTGGAGATTTAGGCTTTTCTCAAGTATTTATTTCCATCCTTAAAAGTAACGACTGTCATTTTATTATAAAAATTTGAATATGACTAGTGTGCATCAAAGTTATAATAACACTGATTATTAATTTATTTGTCTAGAAGGATGACGTAACACAAACATATACTGCAACATTTAACTTACAATGTCAGTCCCCTAAAGAGACAACCGTCGCACTGGCAGCGAAACAAAAAGGAATGAATACGAGCATATCGAAACATTTTCACTCGTAAAACAGGATGAAATCATAGTTTCATATTAAAAAGCATCATTACAATCATTAAACAAAGGCATCAAACTGCATTTCCAAAACTTCTGATTGCCCTTTTCATATTCATCGGCATCTCTTTCAGAGGCCATTGTCAACGAAATGTCAGATTAACCGTTTGTTCGTATCGGATACAAAAACATTATAGGGTCTGATTAGTTAATCCGAGTCTTAGAATGACCAAATACGATTGATTAAATTACTCCTTATGGCTTTTAAGGAATCGGGTTAAATTTTTTTTTTAAGTTGTTGCCTCTAATATGTGCCATTAAAAACTAAAGGATTGCATTCTTTCACTTATAATTGGTGCAAAATGAACAGCGATAGAAAGATATGGATATAAACTATTTTTTAATGTAATCAGAGGGGGAAAACAGAAGGCGAAGTGAAATAAATAGTGGGAAAAATAACAAGAATCATTATGTTCCTAGTTGATTGCATTGATATGGTTTAAGCCAATCGAATACTATAAATATTCCCAGGGAAATAAACGATGGCTCTTTTCTAAAAACAAAATATTTTCATATACGATCGTATATACCCTTCAGAGCTTCAGTCATTCTAAAAACTTTTCTATTTCAGCTTCTTCCTTCTTTTAATTCATACCAAAAACTTAACAACATTGAAGAGCTTCTTCCCAGCTGTTTGATAAGTGGAAACAGTTTAACTTTCTGATAACATTGCTTTTTCTCTTTTAAAAGGCTTCAATTACTGACGAGCAAACTAGCATTGATTTAAATATGCAGAATGATTTAATTCATATGTAAGGGATTTTTTATCGCTCTCGTGATTTCAATAAAAACTATTCAATGGTTTAATGTGAACGAAGAAGTTCGTCCCCTTGTTGTCTTCTAATAAGTACCCCATTTCTTACTATGATGATGTGCCTTTGCCTTATTTGAACAAGATTTAAAAGACGAGTTACAATGGAACGGTATACACTTAACAACCTACCAATCAGGAGTCTGTCTTCGATTTTCCTTTGTTCATAACTTGTCTATTTAACAATTTGAGATTAAGCTTTAATCCTTATTTTATTGACTCATTATTTATTAACTTATTCGAATATTGATATTCAATTACAAGATAGATAGAGGTTACACAACGAGTGTTGTTGGATATGATATTTATTTCACAAGAGTTAGTTTATTTTCAAAATTACAAATGACACTAGTTTTAGCAAGTGTCTTTTTTAACTTTTACAAATTAACTAAATCGGGTGAAATAAATACAATATCCAACAATCACGAGTCTTGTGGCCTTTTTCTTCAACAATCATCAAGTGACGTTTTTCCAGTCAGTTCACCATGCATGTCAGGCATTAAAAGTGCGTTTAGAGTTTATTCCACGTGTGGTATGAACAGAATGTTTTCCAACAGTTGTACTGCTTATTGGATACCCCGAGAGTTGCGTAACACTCACCTATGTTTATTTCTGCTGCAATCTCTAGCAAATATAAAATCTATATAGTATGTACAACTATATATTATCAGTTCGTGTGAAACATCAAAGCACAACTGATTGAGTTCCCTCTTATCATCCTGACAACGCTATTATAACTTCACGTTATTTATCAAAGAGTCTTACTGGTGATAATGTCAATTACGAAAGGCACCAAAATTAACATGAACGGGAAATAAAAACAGATATTAAGGAAGTGGTTAATTTATTGTTTGGCGTGAGTACGCGTCGGTTCCTCTGATATATAGAAACTTGTTTGTTGATGGTTATCACTGCGCGGTAAGCAGCCTCTGGATCTTTACCTGCCTACGGTTTTATTACAGGATGCTACTCAAGCATATTAACACTGCTGATTCTTATTAAAACGTGTAGGTGTAAAATGGCCAACGTGAATTGTTGGGCGAAAATAAGTAAACAAATTGTGTTACAAACCATTACCACAAATAATACGCATTGGAAAGATTTAAACATAACAGCATATTTTGTATTAGTTATATAAATAGCTAACATTCAAATACGCAAACATTTGTCAAAGATTGCCAATTCTATTTTTACGAACAAGTATAAATGCCGACTTCTTTATGAGTCAGTCCTGCCAGTATAGTTGAAACCGATAATAACTCTAATTAATTTATTTTACTTTAATTACTTTTAATGCATTGTAAGATAAAATTCACTATGAATCCGAAAAAAACAACCCAGAAAACGTCCTTTTGAATTTGTTTTTGTAATTGGTGAAATCGTTACAAAGTAAACATTTAAATGCGCCTCGTCGCCATTTTGTTTATTAACGACTTGACAGTGCTTCAACAATGCTATATTATCCTGATAGTGAACTTTATTCCAACTTAAAATGGTTTTATAGAACTGCTGTTCAGCATTGTGATTGTGTAACAGCGCATGTTACTGTAACTATGAGTTATATAAAAAAAAAAAAACGTCAGAGAATACCAACGTGTCAGCAAAACCATAATCTGAACTCAAAATCCATTAAACTAGATGCAAAATATGTGAGAATAATATATATAGAGACCCTCGTAAAGTGCAAGAGAATAAGCACAGGGGGTCCGGAAGAGTAAGCGTCTTCTGCCTCATCGATGACACCCGCCATCTAAAGGTGGTTGTTTACGTTTTTTAGCTGTATCGATTACTAATTTCTAGCTGCCAAACGTTCGTCTCTCTTTGTAAACTGTAGTAAACATAAACACGAAAATCCGTCTGACGTGTATATGTGTTTGTTAATGTTTGTCCTAGCCTGTTTTAAACACACAATCGATTTGTCTAACTTTTGTAGATCAGAGTTCGGCTTTGGCTGTGAACACGTCCGAGTAATCTCTGTCACATTTATATGTTTGTTTCACGCCACTAGTTTAGCATTGCTGTACACCCAGCAGCTGTCGTTGATAATCACAAAGAAGATATATTGGCAATACACGAAATGACCTCCGGCTAAATTGATAGGAGGATCACAACTCGGAAATTAGAAGTAAACACATGTTTATACAATCGTGTGATCGGCAAACGTCCATAATATGAGGAGGAGGTTATGGATGGTCTTCTTTTCTGGTATATTATTAACTCAATTATTGATAATTATGAACATCGAATAACACACTTCGTAATTTACTAATTTATATAATGTTGCTTTTACTGGGTTGTTACTTTGGTATTTTTATATTAGATTATTTTCAAGGATGTTGTTAGCGAAGATGGCGCCACATAACTGGTCACGAATGAAGTTTAGATCTTCAGTGCAGGAAGGTCGAACTGGGTACAAGGGCTAACCCCGGTATTACGTATAATGCTAATACGTACAGATAGGAGAATGGATGCAACTTATGTTGTCAACATTTCGGTCTTCTAGAATATTTTAAACGTGGCATTTCGTCTTTAAATTGCTTTTAAAACATAATATGTTCACTAGTACCTGTAAACAGAAACAGTTGATTTGTGATCTCAACGTAAAAAGATAGGTCATACAGATGAAGCTAATACTGAAGATCTTCATCCCTGCTTCTCCAACATATGGTGTAAACATGTCGCAGTCTATTCGTAATTCTAGGATTTGCTCCAGATACCGAGATTTCCGTGATATATTTGAACTGCTGACTAACAAACCTACGACACATGGATTCAGTAGATACAGGTTGATAACGAATATGAGCAAGTATTATGGTCGCCATCTTGGTATCATTGAAAAATATTATGTATCCGTGTCTGATATAAAGATGTGTGCTTTTGGATATGCTCATTAGTATGCCTTCTTGTTTGGATTGAGATGCTGCCTAATTCACAATTTAAGGCTTTGACATTTACTTGGATATGACCTAGATGGACATGTCGGGCTTGTCGGAATACTTGGTTAAATTCTCTCGTTCTTTATATAGTGTTATAAAGTGTAATAGAGAAAACTAAATTGTGGGCACATGAGTAATACTACAATATTGGAAATGTCTTGATTAAATAACATTTGTTTAACAAAGTCAATTAACATGCCAAAGACAGTATATAGTTATAAGGATAATGTGCCTATCTCGTTATGGCGTCTTAGTTGTGTCGTTTTAACTTGATGTTTACTTGGATGTGACAAAGATTTACATGGCAACGGAGGTCGTCGACGAAGCAGAAGACTTCGTTTTGTTAACGCTTTGGTATTCTCCAATTTATTTTAACAACTTGCGTCATCTCGTCGTTTACGAGTCACGTTATCTTGTTAGTCGGCTTTATGAACATTTTACTTTCGTTAAGATGGTATAAAATAAAACGTGTTTAGAGAAGGTTGATATCTGACGTGATTCATTTGACATGCTTACAATCTGCAAAAAAAATTATATTATATGATCACGTTATTACAGTTTACAGGAAGTAAAATTTATTTAATTTCACATAAAATATTTTGAATACGTTTTAGGACCTCCTGGGAAAACTTACATCAAAGTAATATCGATAATCGAACTCGTATATCTCTTGGTCAAAATTATACTTGTAGCAAACACAAAAACCGATCGGTCACGAATACTGGTAACCTTGAAATGTTAGCTTCAAAGATGTTTTTATTCTCTGTGTTGTAATAATCGCCTTAAGGCCAGTATAGTGACGCACAAGATACATGCCGACATACTAAATCAGCTAACCTTACTATTAATACTGGAATTGGAACATAATGTCTTCATCAACAACGATGTGTGTCTTCCTTAGTTACTGTGATGTGTTGTACATCATGCACACGTAAAGGGCTAGGGAGTGTCTGTTTTACCTCAAGTGTCGTTTCCTAGGTAATGTCTGTTTTACCTCGGGTATCGTTTGCTAGGGAGTGTCTGTTTTACCTCGGGTATCGTTTGCTAGGGAGTGTCTGTTTTACCTCAAGTGTCGTTTCCTAGGGAATGTCTGTTTTACCTCGGGTATCGTTTTCTAGGGAGTGTCTGTTTTACCTCGGGTATCGTTTTCTAGGGAGTGTCTGTTTTACCTCGGGTATCGTTTGCTAGGGAGTATCTGTTTTACCTCGGGTATCGATTGCTAGGGAGTATCTGTTTTACCTCGGTTATCGTTTGCTAGGGAGTGTCTGTTTTACCTCGGGTATCGATTGCTAGGGAGTATCTGTTTTACCTCGGTTATCCTTTGTTAGGGAGTGTCTGTTTTACCTCGGGTATCGTTTGCTAGGGAGTGTCTGTTTTACCTCGGGTATCGTTTTCTAGGGAGTGTCTGTTTTACCTCGGGTATCGTTTTCTAGGGAGTATCTGTTTTACCTCGGGTATCGTTTGCTAGGGAGTGTCTGTTTTACCTCGGGTATCGATTGCTAGGGAGTATCTGTTTTACCTCGGTTATCCTTTGCTAGGGAGTGTCTGTTTTACCTCGGGTATCGTTTGCTAGGGAGTGTCTGTTTTACCTCGGGTATCGTTTTCTAGGGAGTGTCTGTTTTACCTCGGGTATCGTTTGCTAGGGAGTGTCGGTTTTACCTCGGGTATCGTTTGCTAGGGAGTGTCTGTTTTACCTCGGGTATCGTTTTCTAGGGAGTGTCTGTTTTACCTCGGTTATCCTTTGCTAGGGAGTGTCTGTTTTACCTCGGGTATCGTTTGCTAGGGAGTGTCTGTTTTACCTCGGGTATCGTTTTCTAGGGAGTGTCTGTTTTACCTCGGGTATCGTTTGCTAGGGAGTGTCTGTTTTACCTCGGTTATCCTTTGTTAGGGAGTGTCTGTTTTACCTCGGTTATCGTTAGCTAGGGAGTGTCTGTTTTACCTCGGGTATCGTTTGCTAGGGAGTGTCGGTTTTACCTCGGTTATCGTTTGCTAGGGAGTGTCTGTTTTACCTCGGGAGTGTCTGTTTTACCTCGGTTATCGTTTGCTAGGGAGTGTCGGTTTTACCTCGGGTATCGTTTGCTAGGGAGTGTCGGTTTTACCTCGGTTATCGTTTGCTAGGGAGTGTCTGTTTTACCTCGGGAGTGTCTGTTTTACCTCGGTTATCGTTTGCTAGGGAGTGTCGGTTTTACCTCGGTTATCGTTTGCTAGGGAGTGTCTGTTTTACCTCGGTTATCGTTTGCTAGGGAGTATCTGTTTTACCTCGGGTATCGATTGCTAGGGAGTATCTGTTTTACCTCGGGTATCGATTGCTAGGGAGTATCTGTTTTACCTCGGGTATCGATTGCTAGGGAGTATCTGTTTTACCTCGGTTATCGTTTGCTAGGGAGTGTCTGTTTTACCTCGGTTATCCTTTGTTAGGGAGTGTCTGTTTTACCTCGGGTATCGTTTGCTAGGGAGTGTCTGTTTTACCTCGGGTATCGTTTTCTAGGGAGTGTCTGTTTTACCTCGGGTATCGTTTTCTAGGGAGTATCTGTTTTACCTCGGGTATCGTTTGCTAGGGAGTGTCGGTTTTACCTCGGGTATCGTTTGCTAGGGAGTGTCTGTTTTACCTCGGGTATCGTTTTCTAGGGAGTGTCTGTTTTACCTCGGTTATCCTTTGCTAGGGAGTGTCGGTTTTACCTCGGGTATCGTTTGCTAGGGAGTGTCTGTTTTACCTCGGGTATCGTTTTCTAGGGAGTGTCTGTTTTACCTCGGGTATCGTTTGCTAGGGAGTGTCTGTTTTACCTCGGTTATCCTTTGTTAGGGAGTGTCTGTTTTACCTCGGTTATCGTTAGCTAGGGAGTGTCTGTTTTACCTCGGTTATCGTTTGCTAGGGAGTGTCGGTTTTACCTCGGTTATCGTTTGCTAGGGAGTGTCTGTTTTACCTCGGGAGTGTCTGTTTTACCTCGGTTATCGTTTGCTAGGGAGTGTCGGTTTTACCTCGGGTATCGTTTGCTAGGGATTGTCGGTTTTACCTCGGTTATCGTTTGCTAGGGAGTGTCTGTTTTACCTCGGGAGTGTCTGTTTTACCTCGGTTATCGTTTGCTAGGGAGTGTCGGTTTTACCTCGGTTATCGTTTGCTAGGGAGTGTCTGTTTTACCTCGGTTATCGTTTGCTAGGGAGTATCTGTTTTACCTCGGGTATCGATTGCTAGGGAGTATCTGTTTTACCTCGGGTATCGATTGCTAGGGAGTATCTGTTTTACCTCGGGTATCGATTGCTAGGGAGTATCTGTTTTACCTCGGTTATCGTTTGCTAGGGAGTGTCTGTTTTACCTCGGGTATCGATTGCAAGGGAGTATCTGTTTTACCTCGGTTATCCTTTGTTAGGGAGTGTCTGTTTTACCTCGGGTATCGTTTGCTAGGGAGTGTCTGTTTTACCTCGGGTATCGTTTGCTAGGGAGTGTCTGTTTTACCTCAAGTGTCGTTTCCTAGGGAATGTCTGTTTTACCTCGGGTATCGTTTTCTAGGGAGTGTCTGTTTTACCTCGGGTATCGTTTTCTAGGGAGTGTCTGTTTTACCTCGGGTATCGTTTGCTAGGGAGTATCTGTTTTACCTCGGGTATCGATTGCTAGGGAGTATCTGTTTTACCTCGGTTATCGTTTGCTAGGGAGTGTCTGTTTTACCTCGGGTATCGATTGCTAGGGAGTATCTGTTTTACCTCGGTTATCCTTTGTTAGGGAGTGTCTGTTTTACCTCGGGTATCGTTTGCTAGGGAGTGTCTGTTTTACCTCGGGTATCGTTTTCTAGGGAGTGTCTGTTTTACCTCGGGTATCGTTTTCTAGGGAGTATCTGTTTTACCTCGGGTATCGTTTGCTAGGGAGTGTCGGTTTTACCTCGGGTATCGTTTGCTAGGGAGTGTCTGTTTTACCTCGGGTATCGTTTTCTAGGGAGTGTCTGTTTTACCTCGGTTATCCTTTGCTAGGGAGTGTCTGTTTTACCTCGGGTATCGTTTGCTAGGGAGTGTCTGTTTTACCTCGGGTATCGTTTTCTAGGGAGTGTCTGTTTTACCTCGGGTATCGTTTGCTAGGGAGTGTCTGTTTTACCTCGGTTATCCTTTGTTAGGGAGTGTCTGTTTTACCTCGGTTATCGTTAGCTAGGGAGTGTCTGTTTTACCTCGGGTATCGTTTGCTAGGGAGTGTCGGTTTTACCTCGGTTATCGTTTGCTAGGGAGTGTCTGTTTTACCTCGGGAGTGTCTGTTTTACCTCGGTTATCGTTTGCTAGGGAGTGTCGGTTTTACCTCGGGTATCGTTTGCTAGGGAGTGTCGGTTTTACCTCGGTTATCGTTTGCTAGGGAGTGTCTGTTTTACCTCGGGAGTGTCTGTTTTACCTCGGTTATCGTTTGCTAGGGAGTGTCGGTTTTACCTCGGTTATCGTTTGCTAGGGAGTGTCTGTTTTACCTCGGTTATCGTTTGCTAGGGAGTATCTGTTTTACCTCGGGTATCGATTGCTAGGGAGTATCTGTTTTACCTCGGGTATCGATTGCTAGGGAGTATCTGTTTTACCTCGGGTATCGATTGCTAGGGAGTATCTGTTTTACTTCGGTTATCGTTTGCTAGGGAGTGTCTGTTTTACCTCGGTTATCCTTTGTTAGGGAGTGTCTGTTTTACCTCGGGTATCGTTTGCTAGGGAGTGTCTGTTTTACCTCGGGTATCGTTTTCTAGGGAGTGTCTGTTTTACCTCGGGTATCGTTTTCTAGGGAGTATCTGTTTTACCTCGGGTATCGTTTGCTAGGGAGTGTCGGTTTTACCTCGGGTATCGTTTGCTAGGGAGTGTCTGTTTTACCTCGGGTATCGTTTTCTAGGGAGTGTCTGTTTTACCTCGGTTATCGTTTGCTAGGGAGTGTCGGTTTTACCTCGGGTATCGTTTGCTAGGGAGTGTCTGTTTTACCTCGGGTATCGTTTTCTAGGGAGTGTCTGTTTTACCTCGGGTATCGTTTGCTAGGGAGTGTCTGTTTTACCTCGGTTATCCTTTGTTAGGGAGTGTCTGTTTTACCTCGGTTATCGTTAGCTAGGGAGTGTCTGTTTTACCTCGGGTATCGTTTGCTAGGGAGTGTCGGTTTTACCTCGGTTATCGTTTGCTAGGGAGTGTCTGTTTTACCTCGGGAGTGTCTGTTTTACCTCGGTTATCGTTTGCTAGGGAGTGTCGGTTTTACCTCGGGTATCGTTTGCTAGGGAGTGTCGGTTTTACCTCGGTTATCGTTTGCTAGGGAGTGTCTGTTTTACCTCGGGAGTGTCTGTTTTACCTCGGTTATCGTTTGCTAGGGAGTGTCGGTTTTACCTCGGTTATCGTTTGCTAGGGAGTGTCTGTTTTACCTCGGTTATCGTTTGCTAGGGAGTATCTGTTTTACCTCGGGTATCGATTGCTAGGGAGTATCTGTTTTACCTCGGGTATCGATTGCTAGGGAGTATCTGTTTTACCTCGGGTATCGATTGCTAGGGAGTATCTGTTTTACCTCGGTTATCGTTTGCTAGGGAGTGTCTGTTTTACCTCGGGTATCGATTGCAAGGGAGTATCTGTTTTACCTCGGTTATCCTTTGTTAGGGAGTGTCTGTTTTACCTCGGGTATCGTTTGCTAGGGAGTGTCTGTTTTACCTCGCGTGTCGATTGCTAGGGAGTATCTGTTTTACCTCGGTTATCCTTTGTTAGGGAGTGTCTGTTTTACCTCGGTTATCGTTTGCTAGGGAGTGTCGGTTTTACCTCGGTTATCGTTTGCTAGGGAGTATCTGTTTTACCTCGGTTATCGTTTGCTAGGGAGTGTCTGTTTTAACTCGGTTATCGTTTGCTAGGGAGTATCTGTTTTACCTCGGTTATCCTTTGTTAGGGAGTGTCTGTTTTACATCGGGTATCGATTGCTAGGGAGTATCTGTTTTACCTCGGTTATCCTTTGTTAGGGAGTGTCTGTTTTACCTCGGTTATCCTTTGCTTGGGAGTGTCTGTTTTGCCTCGGTTATCGTTTGCTAGGGAGTATCTGTTTTACCTCGGTTATCGTTTGCTAGGGAGTGTCTGTTTTAACTCGGTTATCGTTTGCTAGGGAGTATCTGTTTTACCTCGGGTATCGTTTGCTAGAGAGTGTCTGTTTAACCTCGGGTATTGTTTGCTAGGGATTGTCTGTTTTACCTCGGGTATCGTTTGCTTGGGAGTGTCTGTTTTACTTCGGGTATCGTTTGCTAGGGAGTATCTGTTTTACCTCGGGTATCGTTAGCTAGGGAGTGTCTGTTGTACCTCGGGAATGATCTGATACAAGTTTGTTAGCACCTCGGTTTCTGTTGTCATATTTACTTACCTTAAATTTGGGTCTACTATCATTTTGAGGGTTGTCTTTTATTTTAACAGAAGTATTTTGTATTTCTGAAGTATATTATGGCGTGTATTATAATATATACTGTATTATGACGATTACAGTATATAGAACGGTCAAAGCAGAACGACAATTATTGTATTACATCAATAAGTTGTCAACGGTAAGAATCTTAAAATATGCATTTTTATAGAATACTGCAAATAGATATGGTGTTGCATTCAAACTGCAATGGAACAAGAGTATTAGTGGACCCCTTCGGATGTGTTATGCAATTATTTAACAGAGCAACATGACAATAATACAAGTAGATTCGACTGATAAAAACTGTATCTTCTCTCACAGGAAGAAAGGTTTACTTCTTAGCTTTCAGTGGAAGTAATGTGTATTCCAAATTACTCAATAACACGGACAGGTTGAAAAAAACCTTTTGATAATTGCATTGTAATTTGATTGGGGCGATATGTTAGAAGACGGGTCATATATCATCAATTTAGTGCAAACTATTAATTTATGTATGCACTTTGAACAATCTCCGTCAATTATCTCTTTGTCGTGATATAGGACTAAAGCAAACAATCACGTGGCAGTGTCCGACTCCTTATCAATAATTTAAAGGAATTAGGTGTTTTTCCGGTAAATTATTCTCGAATATTTATTAGTTTATGCCTTTTCAGGTCGATATCGCTCAGACCAGGATTCCCTGTTGTTAGGAGGGATCAAGTTCAGGACTTAGACGGACAACGTTGCATACAATTTCACAGTAACGTGACCAAACCTGTGTATAACCAGGGTCATATGATGGGAAAGATCTGTCGTGGAAGCACTAATTAGGAAAATAACAAGTAATATTTGTGTACAAACCTGAAAATGGCATGTCATTCATCAGTGTGCATCGCGTTGATATATCTTTATTAATGAGACATGGATTGATAACGTTTCTAAGACCATGGATAAACAATGCTACAAAAACCCGCATGATGATAAACATCGGACGAGTCAGTACGCATACAAAAATCCCAAATATTCATAATCAGGGAAAAAGTTCCCTTCAAATCATATAAAAACCTGTTGTTGATAAACAGGAAAGGGACCACTATTGATTAACAGGAAACTGTCTAAAATCTAACTACCTGTATATGACAAAAGCAATCAAATACCCCCCCCCCCCCCCAAAAAAAACAACAAAAACAACAAAACAACTACAACAATAACAAAAAAACAAAAACAAAAAACTCCAATACCAATGTACTCATTAACCGTAAACTGATAAACAGGTAAAGGTCCGTTGCTCAAATACTTAAACAAATAAGATATGTCGATAAACCGAAAACTAAATCTTGTCTTTGCACAAAACATTATGGTGGTCAAAAAGTGCAACAAATGCCACTATCGCCCTTCACTATGGACATTAAACATAAGGGGGGAGCACCTGCCCGACCTTTTTGATTTTTTCTGGGTACGTCGGTTTCTTTCACAAGTAAGACACCAAGCGCGCCAATATCCTGGCCAATAAGAATGATTAATATATATATAGACTTATTTAACAAAGAACCCTGCCTCCAGACAATACCCAAACAGTACAATGTCAATGATGAACATGATACTTAAACAACTTGGACCATAGGGATAACAATTAAAATGTATAATTGATATACATCCAACATAAACAAAAAACGGAAACATGTCAAAGAAAATATATCTATTTCATCATTTTGTAAAGTAATTATTTACCTATTCAAAACATTTTGGTGCCAAATGACTATCGACAGAAAAATCAAAGTATGATAAAGTGCCAGTCGACCAGCAAGGACTCATTAGATACATCTGATCCAATGATACGTCACATGGAAGGTCGTACTGTATAGAGAATGACGAATAAGTTGCTGTCAACACAGACTCTTAATTGAATATAACTGATATTGGTCTCCATAGAAAAGTGTTGAGGGATTGACTGCCATGCTGATGTACGACCAGACAGTTGAGAGATATAAAGCTGTTGTTCGGTAATAGAACTGATTGGGCTCATGGCCTTGTTACAGTAAAGATAACGTTGCTGGTCATTCGATGGTTATAAAACGCTTCGATATAGACTGGTGATGATGGCGTTCATGGCAATATGAATGGCTGCACACAGGAGTGAAGGTGAGATTAGTTTTAGGACGATGTGAACTGTCCTTCCAGTGTTTTTACTTAGCAGGATTGTACTGACTGCTTGATTGAAAGGTAGTATTGAAGATCATTGATAAAGAACATTGCATAGATTTACACAGAGGATATAATGGGTACACATCTGTAAGCAATATTGTTACATTATGTAGTAAATTTCACAGATCTCCAGTGTTTATGTGTTGTGGCTATGAAGTGTTTATGCTTAATGAATACATTTTAGAATTGAAAATTCTTGTGTTTGTGAGCTGCAATGCAATTAAGCTAATATAATGACCAGCTGTATACTTACTTAGTTCATATTAAAACAATGTCACTAATAAACATATGTGTTCAATAACATAGTAATTTGAGATCATAAAAAATACTTTGGCCGATTTCCTGTTAAATGCAGACGGGGCAAATTTGAATATGGTTCGGTCGAATGCTTCTTTGATGTTTATCTTAAAATTGATAACTGATAAAAAAAAACTCTAATTGGATTGCATAGCTTGTTCAAAATGCCCCGCAGTCCTGATAGAAATTTTACCTTGGCCGAATTTCCTTTAAATACAAACAGAGTAAAGTAGGAATATGGTTCGATTTCAATGTTTTTAAATTAAATATGCAATAGCTGTCTAATTGAATTGAGAAGCTCGTTCAAAATGCCCAACAGTCGTGTTGTCAAGAAAAACACCAACAGGGCTATTGCAAGTATCAAACGAATATGCCACTTTCCCACGCCATTGTTCAGGAACATTTTTGTTTTTATTCTTTAAAAAAAAATCAATTAAAAGGGTTTATAAATTATTTGTATCAAAGCATAAACCAATATTGGAAAACTACCAAGTATCGAGTAATCATACACAGCATTTATTGAAAAACAACAATACTCCATACTCCCCATTATCAATAAGGTTATTATGACTGACCTTTTGTTCTGCTGTCTTGTGATATTTCTTGCTAGTGTTAACTCGAAATCAAAAATAGCTATTCAAATTTGGAGGCATTTCTCAATTAAACGTACATGTGTATTATTTTTCTGTCACGTATACATGATTTTTAATTCAAAATTGAAGCGAACTATCTGCATGCAGTCAATAATGACACTGAAAAGTTTGAATGAACAATTATTTCTATCATTTCTAGCCATTACCGAGGTAATTTTATACTTCTCTCTTTAAGATGTCACGATAGCATTGTTTCTCAAGTGGATCAAACCAGAGAAGATTAGGAAGCTACCTAACATTAAGTTTGACGTGATACCGATGTGGTCAGGATACCATGTTGCCGATTGCTGCATATTACACAATATTTGCTGTTGACTATCGTATTATTATTTCATCACTATTGTCTGCACTAAACTAATATATAAAACAATGGAGGGAAATCGAAAACAATTATACCGTTAATATTTCCTTTGTTTTGCAAATAATCCAATCTGTAAAAAGGGATGCTTTCACCCTGTCTTTATTTCGCTCTCTCATGAAGAGATTTGAATTGTCCTGTCTTGTAATTCACATTCTGAAACTTGAGTCATCATCGTACATGTAATATGAGACATAAGTCTATGTTTAGAAAAATATTCGCGCTGTCTTAGAT
This sequence comes from Mimachlamys varia, assembly GCA_947623455.1. NCBI lineage: Eukaryota > Metazoa > Mollusca > Bivalvia > Pectinida > Pectinidae > Mimachlamys > Mimachlamys varia. Next base: position 8,253,368 of record OX392534.1, read on the forward strand.
TCGCCCTTCCATTGTTAAGTAAAAACGAGGACGATTTTTCCAGTTTTACAGTATGTCTTTTATTTCTCCATTTTCAAACGCCTGATTTTCACTTGTGTGTCTCTAAAGTTACATATACATTTACTTAAATATTTCTGAATACCCTAAGGTGAGACATGAAGGTTATGTATACAATGTTGCCCGTCTACATATAAACCAAGCTAGGACGTTTATCCTCGATTGATATACTACATTGTGTCTATATACAACGTAAGTAATTATTTTTTGTGATATTTTTCTTGTACAGCTATACACACAGTGAACTTGCAAATTAAAAGCAATTCAACAAACAGTTTAGAACTGGCATCACCGCCATTGAACAGCTAGCTTATTGTATCGTGAACTAGATAGTTGATCTTGGATGGACTCCTGTGTAAATAGACCGGTTTTGTAGCAACAGCTGAGTTTTTTTCTCTCGATGGATAAAACAGGTTAATGTTTATACGTCGAAGTGTTACCGTCGATGAGCTGTGACTTCCTGGTTTAATTCCAGAACATTTGTTTATGTTCCTCGGAGGAGGCGAGCGTCTGTTTGGAATTCCCTATCTTATTCTTCGGTTTGATGTTGGCAGTACATGGTATTATGATGGAGAGACTTAATTGTATAGGACTAAAAATATAACTTTAGTCACATCGCCTATTACAAAAATTGTAGTTATCAAAGCTGTCTAGCCGTCTGAAATATCCATAACAAATCATGTCAGAATACAACAGATGTGCTGGTATCAGTACACGACAGATCAGGAGCCATTTATCGTGAGTTTTTCACAGATTTTATTTCTTATCGAAGTTGTTTTCAGAGAATGTTGAACGTTGACGATGAAAATTTATTTCTATGTGACTAAGATGTACAGCCGGGTGAAGAAGTAGACGCTTACTCTTATGGAACACCTGGTCTTATGTTTTATAATTTATTTTTCTAGGGTCGCTGTGTATGTTTTCCTTAATTCATAGTTTGCCCTTTCCTTTGAGTTCGAATCTTTACTTTGTTGATGCGTCGGTATCCTCTAATGACCCTATGCAAGAAGCAGCCTGAAAACCATTATCAGAATTGAAAATCGAGTAACCTGGCACACAACAAGATCAAAGGAAATGTTTACAGGGAGTTGAAATGAAATATCAGAGAATTAGACCAGGTAATCTGGAAGGGTAATCATCTCATCTTTCCTTGGCGACACCCACCATGTTTTATGAAGACATAAGTGTAATGCCTTTGAATAGCCTTACATCTTGATAGCTAATGTACAATTCCAATTCAATTATCCTTCAATGACTGTTAATATACGATTTCTTATTCTTAAAATTGTGGGTTGTGAATGTGAATTATTCCTTAATGAATTCAACTGTTTAGAAACAGCGGTTGTCGTCGATGAAGTAGAAGACGCTTACTCCTCCGGAACACATGTTCTTATTATCTTGTAATAATACGATGGTCTTCATATAAAATTTTCCTTTGTTCCTATTTTGCCTCTAGTTTAATCGATTTGCAGTTCGGATTATAGCTTTGCTGACACTTTGGTATTCTCTGATATTTTCTTATATACCTCATAGTCACAGTAACATGTGCTGTTACGCAATCACAATGCTGAACAGCAGTTTTATAAACCAACAAAGCTCACTATCAGAATAATATAGCATTGTTGTAGTTTTGTTACCTGTATCTGTGTGACTTAAAATTGAGTGTCATCCTTAAATACCATTGTTATTGGCAATATCAAAACAGCTCACGTGAGAATATTGATGTTTTTTCTGTTTGAATACCAATGATATATATATACACAATATCATACACCCAACAACATCACAAACCTTATAACGCTGTTTTAACCGAAAACCTCACATATTATACACCTTACAACAACACAAGCCCAATAATCCTGGTTTAACTGAAAACCTCACGTACATGTATCATACATCTAACAACAACACAAACCTGATAGCGCTGCTTTAACCGAAAACTTCGCAAATCATACACCTAACGTCAACAAAAACCCGATAACGCTGCTTTAACCGAAAACCTCACATATCGTACACCTACCAACAACACAATCCCGATAGCGCTGCTTTAACCGAATACTCACATAGCATACACCTATCAACAACACAAATCTGATAACGCTGCTTTAACCGAAAATCTGTACGAACTCGAGTTTTGATTGGTCAGTTCTATATTTTCATGCTGTTATTACTAAATGTATTTAATGTTCTTTCCCTCCTGTTTCGCAGATCAATAAAGGCTACAAATCCCCCAGTTTTATTTTTGGATTCTTTAAGAAACAATGCCATGTCATTGAAAGATAGATGCTTTCAAACCCAAACGACCATTTGCTGTGAGTATTGCGGCCAGTCAACGCGTCAATTATAAAACTACTTTTTCTGCTTGGAGGACACGTAATCAAAGATTTCTTTTATTTGAAATGCGTTCAAATGGTTAAGGATATTAATATGCATAAAAATATCAGTCAAGTAGTATAATAGCAGAACATGGAACATTAAAAAGTCAGATTTTAAGAGGTTTGTATCGTGTACCTGAAATCATCTGTCATAATTTTGTTTGTAACATGAAACTGTTTCAAACCTGGAGACCATTAATAAATCAATATATATTGCCTTTCAAGCCAACATGACCGTTCTGCTAGAATTGACCAAGGACAAATGAGTGCATCGCGTTTAAAACGTATAATTCTACATCAAGTAATCACGTAATTTGGAAATTCATTGAATGAAGTGTTAGAACATCTCATAGCAAGGTTATATATAAAATATAAGTAATCTATTAGTTATCAGGTCTGGTTTCTCTGAACCGACGGGGATTTAAGATTTTGGGAAGAGTCACCTGGTATGAAAAGGAAAATTCTTAAGTCGGTAATCTATGGAGATAAACACAGATATAAATGAAATTCATTGAGTAATTAAGGCCGTAGGTATATATGAATTTGATGTCGTGTTCCTTGAGGAGGTCCTTTCATAACGCTAGACAAGAATGGCTGTATAGAATTGCTGAGCCTGTTGACCATTAATCTAGATTTTTGGTTTTTGTTTGGTAATATTTGTTCAATGTTGAGGGACTTACTCAGCGACATCCATCTTAACACTTCGATACATACTAAAATCCTACATTCATACTGGAGATGGCATTTGAATACTCATAGAATCTTCACATTTTGAGACGAACGACAACCAAAACCTCATGTACTAAAGGAGAAATAAGATCCAATTATTCCAATCAGTGTTTCCATTAAGATAATTATAGTTTGCTCAAGCCATTTTAAAAAGAAGTCAATATTGGGGTTTTAATCTGACCCAGAAAGCAGCCCTCGCTGTCAATGGTCCGTGAATTTCATTCCAAGTGAACTTTGCAGATGAGGATGGTGATCGACAACAAGCAAATGAATCCAGTTTCAGGTCCGTTATATTTGCATGTGAAATCGAATTGCAATTACTGTTTGTCTTGTGAGCAGCCGCATTATTTGACACACTTGGGAAATTAACGATGCAAATAAAACTACCTTAATTTACTCGGTAATTTCAGATCAAATCGAAGATATGCTTTCCGGTATGAAATGGCTCGATTTTTCCCATGCGTATATTTCTATATTGAAGACATATTAATTGTCCCCACTACTTGTTAAATTGTCACTTCTTGTACTTGGAAATTATAGCCTCGATTTTCACTTTGGGGGCTTGATATCTATTTGGATAAGACCTTGATTTATATGGCGAGTGCCGTCGATGAAGCCGAAGACGCTCAATCTTCTGGAACACCTGGTCTTATTCTCTTGTTTCTTTCCAAGGTTATCTGTCATTATTTCTTTTGTCCATACTTTGTCCCTGTTTCGATCGCTTTCGAGTTCGGACCACGGTTTTGTTTTTTGGCAGTTATTTATCATTTTGGGGGTTAGTTTTGTGATTCTATTTCTGGATTTTGTTTACAAAAGACAAACATAGATTGACTCTGCTTCAAAATCAGTGTAGGGTTTTCGTTTCCATTTTCTCCTTTTGATGGTGTCAGTATACAAAGCCTGCACCCGTTAATCCATTGTTTTGAAATGTTTGCAAATGAAAACATATACGTAACATTTTATTTTACTATTGTTGAATGTATGTATCCTTACAAATAGTGTATATAACGCCAGTATGTGTTTTTAAACAATCCGCGCGTCTGTATGGTGCGTATATGACTTAACTTAAGCGAATACAAGATAAAATATTGTACAGACCCGTTTTGTGATCTGCCGAAATGCTTGAATACAATAATAATTGGTTCACAAAAATGAATAATTAAAGGATCCATTTTCAAATCTTTGAAAATCATCAACTGTGAGTGTGTACTAAGCGGTATTTACTGTGGTGTGGGAAGCAATGACGGTATCCTCCTTGTATATAACTTAAGTGGTAAGCGATTTGAAGTTCAGTTCTAAGTCGACTTCGCTGGCAGGAATTGGTTTCTCGTTCATGTGTCGGTCCAAGGTTACTGAACGAGTACCGTCGTCCCTGTTGATTCAAGTTAATCAAAACATGTGCAAATTCGGTTCAGATCAATCATGTATGAGTGGCTGGTGAGAAACGATAGGAGTGAAGACATCAATGGGGAAATCAAACAATACACTCTAGAGATATGTAGAAAGCTTCAATTTTTAATCGCTTTTGCAATCGCTGGTCGAAATTGAATTTAGATAATTTAATTTTAGTTGCTTAGATTGTTAATTAACCATTTTCTAGTTTTCCGGAAATGTTCATAAAGGATATCTCAGAAAGGATATTTCCTACAGCTAATTATATCTATGATGAAATGTTAATCATATCCTGACTCAGAACAAAATTGTTTGTAAAGATATGCTCTTTTGATAACACTTACATGAGATAATAATGATAATCCCTTAGTTTCTTTGCGAATTAAGTAGCAGAATCAATGCACTTTGAAAATCTGCGTAGTAGTATTTCTGTAAAATGTCGCGGGTTGATAACGGAAAGAGTATAGAAGATAAGACATGTATATCAGAGTACAATTATCAATTAACGCTAGAGAGACTAATTAACACACAAGTATAGGTAAAAGTGTTATTATAGACATTAACAATAGATTTGTATACCGATGTAGACCATGTTGAAAGATGTAAAATAAAACATCTGTCAGTTGATTTGTTCTTACAGACAGGATTGTTATACTAATGTAGGTTGAGGTATTACTTGACGCGTCAGTGCATGGTAATTGAATTTGGATAGTAATTGCTGTTGTCATTGATGTAATGAATCCCAATTGATTTTACTGCCAAACAGTTCCGGGCGTTTTTAAGAATCAGGATAAACATGTGTAGTACCACGTAGCTGCTATTATATTTAAGATAAGAAATATTCATTTCAAAATGTAATTTACAACATCAACATCAGTTTTCAATGTCAAATCACTTGTTCAAAACTGAAAGTCACCAAATTAGGAAAGTTGAATGATGTAAATGTAATAGTGGAAGCAGCATTACCATGGCCTAGAAAATGACGCCACCGGGTAACCATGGAAACAGCGGTAACCAGGGTTCACACTCATTTTCATCAGACAGCATGCCTATAACAATAATTGTGTTATATTTGATAACAAAATTGGCACGTGTTTTAGAAAAAAAAACACTTATCTTGTATTGGTTAATTTATCATCAATCATTAATACACCTTTGTCTTCCGAATTCATATACAAAAATAAAAAAAAATAATACCATGTGTTCACGAAGTGTAAGCGTCTTCTGCTTCATCGACGACACCCACCATGTAGATCAGGTTCCTTATTCAATGTCACATCATTAAGCAACCTCCATATAAGATACTTCAAGCGCCATGACTTGCTTTGCGCACATTTGAGATCTAATTTTCTAGGGATGACGGAGTAAAAGTGTTGGCTTCACACCTCACCGTGCGTGTGTGTGGGGGTGGGGTGGGGTGGGGGGGGGGAGGTCATACATCCGTCACTTCTGTCACTGAACTCTTTTCTTTACCTGTCACTTTTATAATTTATCTTATCCACGATAGGCGTTTTTCCCTGGTGGCATCTGCTCCTACTAAAAGTGTTTTTGTCAAACCACACCTTCTTTTTAAGACCATATGGTGTATCAATTCTGAACACTTTGGGGTCGTATCACTTGAAATCGGTCGGAGGGGTTCAATCTCCCCAAACTCGTAAAATCACTAGAAACAGCTCTTAATACTTTGCAACTTTTCTTGAATTCTGTATCTTTAGCCATGTCCGTGTCCATCGTTTACGAACCTGACCCTTCTGCTTTTACTTACGTAGTAATTTTTGAATCCCAACTTTTGGTCCCTAGCATCATTAACGAGTCCAAGAAGGACGAAACAGTTCTATGATGCAGATTAATTCATATTTTCTCGTACTGTATCTAATAATAAAAATAGCATCTTTCTCGAATGTATCTATTCAGACCGTATCACAATTCTTGAAGAGCTGGAAACGTGTGATGTCTTTCACGTTTTAAAATCGTCAGAAATTCTCGTCATCTGCCATTTTAAAACCACATGGAAGAACGACACCTCAAACGGAATATGACAGGGGCTCACCACGGGAGCACGCACTCCAGTAGAAAACAACGTTTTATTTCTCTAGGGCATGCGATGTTTTTTCTGACAAAAATGAGATATACTAACATCACTGAATACCATGTTTTCTATGTTTGATAGGAACCCGTAAAAATCCCCATCTATTTCATTGATTTTATATGAAACAACGTGTCTCTATATTTGTTAATCGTTTTGTATTTATCTAACCGCCTTGCTACATGTAATTTCAAAACAGCGATAACATTTGAATTTAATGAGCTGCTTTTGCATTTGATATTGTCCTTGTGTCAAGCTGATTATTGAGGCCTCCTGTATGTCTGCCAGTCTCGTAAGAATATCGTTTCTATTCACCGACTTTGATAAAAGCTTTTTGATTTTCAATAAGTTACATATACTTTTGGGACTATTCTGCCAACAGTTAATTGCCTTTCATCTATATTCTGATGCCACTTTAGCAATGCTTTTCTACCAATCCTCTCCCTTACTCACTCTTCACTTTACGAGTAATATTAATAAGGTTGTTGACAAAATCCTATATTACAGACAGTTTTTTAAATAAGACAGCTCTTCACCACTTGTTCAAATGAATAAATGGGTCTTCTTAATGTTGAACTTGTAACCTAGCTGTTGATTGTTTGGTCTCATTGTTATCGATACACACTATTTACAAAAGTATAGGGAAAATAGGTTTATCACACACGTTTTTAGGTGCAAAACATGAACATATTCTTTTTGACACCGCTGTTACAAATTCAATGATGGCAAATATTAATTTCCTTATATTTTCAAGGATTAACCAATTAGTAATACAACTGTCTCAGTTTGGAGTCATGCGACATTGCTGTGTCTAGTTCTGGTCTTCTTTAAAGTTATTGCTAAACAGCTCGATCTCAACAGATCACCGGAACAAGATAATTCGTGTGCAAAGAGAAAGAATACAGAAGCGTCAACAAGCTGATATTACAATGCCAAAGAGTATCGATGCGTCAACAAAACCATAATCCGAACTCGAAATCGATTAAACTAGGGACAAATATGAACAAAGGAAAGTTTTAAGCGGAGACTCTTGAAAAGTACAGTGTACAAGAAAATAAGACCAAATGTTCTGAAAGACTTAGCGTCTTCTGTTCTATAAACGATACCCGCCATGCAAATCTAGGTCACACTAAAATTACGGAACCCCTTGTCTGACCCAAATATTGACATTATGAACTATGCTTCAAGTTGCATGAACGTGGAGGACAATTTAAAGATGGAACAAAAATGTTATCGTATCATAACATATATTAATAGTGTTAAATTGCAATTGATGAACACAACAATGACTGAAAGATTCTAAACCCACATACAATGTATGTGGATTAAAATGAGTATAGTTCATGTTTACTTGGATGTGACCAAGATTTACATGGCGGGTGTCGTCGATGAAGCAGAAGATGCTTACTCATCCGGAACAGCTGGTCGTATTCTCTTGTACTTTTTCATATTTATCCCTACTTTAATCGTCTTTTATAGTTAGGATTATAACTCTGTTGACGCTTGGGTATTCTCAATATTGTCCTTATAATAAATTAGAAGGGATATATTAACTCTAAACTCTCTTGCAGAACCACAGCTTTGATACAGTAAACAATAATATCTAATGTGAGCTTGCTATACAACCCATCAACATACCGTAGCCTTATCAACATCTAACCGAGGAAAAACAACCAAACCTAATAGGAAATGCAGTCTTTATTTGATTTTGTAAGAAATTGTGACAGATGTGTCGAGCTAGTATATAATGTATCTTGTTTATTCGTCAGCGGCTGTCACATTGAGCTTACATCGGCTTTCATACTTTACAGGGGCTACAAGTAATAAAATATTCGATACTGGAGGAAGTAATAAATGCAAGGAATATAATATTATTGTTGCTATTACTAATATCCTTTTTTTTAATTTTTTTTTATCTTTTTTTTTTATTTTACATAAAATATGCATTTGACGCAGGTTTGATTATATACGGTCGTTTCCAATTATTCGCCATTGCGATTGAAATGCGGACACATTCGTGCACGGTGACTCAATATACTTAAGAAAAAGCATTTTAACAGCTGTTTGAAATGTTAACGAAGTCAACGGTGCACACTGCTTACATGTAAATCTCTCGTAAGAGATGTGACGATAACATAGCCGTATCTAAAGACATTTGAAAGTTAATTAACTCGTTAATTTGTTATTTAGAATTTGTAGTCGTATATGATTCAACACACACTCGATTGCTAGCATTTTGTTCTGTTTTAATCGTTATTTATTTGTCAAGAAAGTTACAACTTTTAAGCGTTGCTGTACTTAACAGTTTGACTGTATGAAAACATACCATCGCTGGTGTAACGGGAACGGAAATTTCCATTTTAAAGTAACGTCAATAAAACTTGATTATTCATTTTTTGTAATGTTACTGTCATTGCTGCCTAGAATTGTTTTACTGTTACTCTTTTGAAACGCATTGCCTAGCAACATTTTTACCAAGTTGAAAAGTGTGTTTTAAGTTGTAAAAATCTGATTTTGAATTGTATCATATTGTTTAATGCCAGTACGTTAATGACTCAGGGAGAAATTTATTAATGCTACCAAAACGGTAATGTGCTGGAGCAAAGTGGCATTATGAGATGAGTGAAAACCTGTCGAGACTTCGAACGCATCAACATCATAAAACATCGTTATGATTTACCATACTATGCCTGATTTACGTAACATGTGAAATATATTATACTTTGTGACCAAAAATGACAACGTTAAAAACTAATAACGTAAATCTTATGCATAATATTGCAAATAAATATCGAATTAGAACGTCTTTCTATCACACTGTCAACATTTTGTGAATATTGCCTGAAAGTGAATGTCAGCTTTGCAGTGTATTTCACACCTTATCTGTCCATGATTTAATGGAAACGTTTCCAACCAGTTACCATAGCTATGAAAACATTTGAATATATTGATCAGGACAAACAGTAAAGTGCATTCGACATTTATTAGAACAATGCTAAATTACTGATGCCAAACAATAGAATCTGATAACAGGCAAAGTCTATATCAATAATGGTTTATCCTAATGACAGTAATGGATATTGATGTAGCATACTGCTGCAGTGCTTACTCCCTCCCGTCCGTCCAATATGACAAATGTATACCGTTATAACCTTATGAATTAGGTACTATAGCTTCATTTGAAGAACCGTAGGAAAGACACAACTAATATTGCTTCGCTGAAGATCGATACCTAAATTGTAGAAAGTTGTTGACGGGTGCCGTCGATGAAGCGGAAGCCGCAAGCCCTGTCGGAACACATGGTCTTGTTCTCTTTTACTTTTTCAAGTAGCTCCATGAAAATATTTCCAGTTTCAGATTTAATCGATTTTGAGTAAGGTTATGGTTTTGTTGACGCTTCGGTATTCTCTATTCTTTTTATACCAAATGCTGTTTTTAACATCGAAAATAACTTTTATTCATATAATAATATTGCACCAGTAAAAAACAATATCCTTCTCTGAATATTGTTTCTCGTATAAAAAAAACATAACGATATCACCCCTTAAGCTAGGCTAAAGGTAGAACAATATTTAGCACAGACCTTGGTTATAGATAGCACGATATCGTTTAGGTGACGTGCAGACTAAAGCCAAAGATAATACAATGATGTTGAGAAAATCAAGCTAGGTTAGCACACCACATGTCACTGGTGCGTTGACATACAGATTCAGGCTACAGACGACATAAACAAGAATTGTAGACAAACATAAAGAGGACATAGAATGTTTTGCCGTTTAATATCAAATATATTTCACGAGTATGGAAGTCTTTTTTATATTTCAACGGAAATATAACACAATCTGTCATACGAGCGGAATATGTTTGATATTAAGCGGCAAACCATTGAATTTTCTTTTTATTACATTTCGAAAGAGGCCTTAAAATACTTTTGTCTTTACTTGTCTACTAGAAAGTAGCTAGATTGAGATAAATTTATCGGAAAAGTTGAGCTATTCTCATCTTCCAATTTATTTCTTTCCCCTATAGACAAGTTCTAGCTGACGACAACAATGCCGAGCCTCCGATACTAGGGGCCAATGGGGAAATTCGATTTGATCAAGGGGAACAACTCAAACAAAAATTCCGGTATAACGTGAACAAATGACGAGGGAGGAAAATATCCACCGTTGAAATCTACGGCGGGTCACTTTTTCAAGGGACGAATCACGGAAATATCGAATGGGGTTATTTTGCTACAGATGGCCGTGTAAGATTTCTATTGTGAAATATCGACCCCTGGTAACGTTTGCCACGTAGAATAATAAACCCTGACAAAACCGTATGTTTCACTGCAAAATCTTATATTTTCACTGCTCATCACTGCAGTGAAAATATAAGTTTTATCAGTTTGATAATTTTCTATATTTCACAGGCAAAAATGTAATAAATCTTCATTTACCTTTGTTTCTTTCTATAATACATGTATACATATAGCACAATTCGTCGAAAAATATTTTCTTTCACCAGTGTTTTTGCGTTTGTTTCAGATTGACATGGCGGGTGACAATCATAGTATTACATACCTAGACTACGGAAATTATATGAATCCGCTATGGGACAACTTTTCTCACGAAGCAGACGCCTTGATGCCTACCGATACTCGAGGATTCTACGAAACGGCTAGCACCCTTCGGAACGTGTTTCTCCCAATCATCGTCATCATTGGACTTACTGGGAACACCGTGACCATAGTGGTATTTATATCTACACACATGAAGAAGTCATCAGCGACAGCCTTTTTGGCAACGCTAGCATTCGTTGACAATGTTTTCCTCGTAGCGTTATTTACAACATGGTTCGACGGTAGTGTGTCAAACATCATTAAGACTGAGAGTGTATGTCAGATACTGGTCTATGTAACATACGTGACAAGCTTTCTGTCGATATGGTATGTGGTAGGTTTCACTGCCGAACGATATATCGCTATCTGCCATCCATTCCGAGCTCCCATTGTTTGCTCACGATTTCGGGAGAAAATCTATGTGATATTTCTAGCTGTGGTCGCGGGTGTGTTGTATAACTACGCACTGTGGACTACTTCCGTTGTGGAATTAAATGATGTATATCGTTGTGGGTACAAAATTCAATACATGAGTTTGCTAGAGAAGGTGACTTGGATTGACACCGTCATAACCATGATCATACCGTTCTTACTCATTCTACTAATGAATATAAAAGTCGTATGTAAAGCAGCTGCCTTTCACCGGAAGCGGAAACACTGCTTAAAACCAACAGACTCGTTCAACTCTTCAATGGCAAGGAGTAAAAGCAGAGCGCTACGCAGCAAGCCTCAGATGCGTGTGACGCGAACACTTGTGCTGGTATCCACAACATTCCTTGTGCTTAATTTACCCAGTCATGTTCGACGACTGTACACGCTCATCATTTACACTACAACTCAGCAGGAGACTGAGATTACTATGTACCACTACCTCCTACAAGAAATCACTCAACTCTTGTACTACTCCACGTTTAGTGTGAACTTCTTTCTGTATGCTTTGTACGGTAAACATTTCCAAAGTAGCCTTCTGCTCATGATAAAGTCTATCAAATACCGGATATGCTGTCAAAAGTCACGCCTACATCTCAGCAGAACGCCCAGTGCAAAAGGAGTATTGTTATCGGGGAGTAATTCCAAACTTGTCAGTATGGAACTAAAGGAAGACATAAAACGCAGTCTATCAAAGGGGAAGTAATGAATTATAGAATGACTCAAACAATACCATATTTTAGGAAAGTGAAGTATCAGAGGATTGTTAAGAGTGCAGTGAACATCAGAGGATGGTTAAAATCAAATTGAAGTGCCCGAGTATGAAATCAAAACGTCAGATGATTGTTATGATCATATTGGAGTGTTGGTAATTGTAGCGAGCAAACTAAAGTGTCGAAGGAATGTTACTGACAAAGTGAAAGACCAGAGGCTTGTTCAGGTTTTGATCCCTCGGTAAGGTTAATAGTAGTTTGATAAAGAGAAAAAACACGCACCTTGTTGATGAAACTTAGACTACATTGACGTATTGAAAACAGTGATGCATCTTTGGAAGAACGTGTACAATATGCTGCAATAGCATGTTAAAGACGTCACAATAAGAGTACACAGAGAATGCATGCAGCAGTGATGCAGTGAGAGATGGTAATTACACGTTTTAAAGCCACTGTGTTAGCCATGCGTCCTCTCGTACATGTACGTGTGATTCTGTATACGGCTAAGTGCTAAAACGTTATATTTCTATTCTATCGGTTTCTGATTCGGATGAAAGAGTCGATCACGTCAGCATTAGATGCATGACCTGGTGCCTAATCATCGTGAAAGTTACATTTACAACGACCAATCGTTCCAATGTTCCTATCAGTGCACGCTAATCGTGTTTGATACAGACGTTCGCTTCGTGTGATTCAAACGACTTCAGGCCTGTCGTGTATGACATGGACAGTCTCGCTGTATGTTTAGCGGCTCTGTCATATTACAGACCATACTATTAGAAAATAACAGTTGGATTAAATTTATTTTATTAGAATGAAGATGAGAGGATGGCTTTATTACAAAACCGTCATTTTTATTTTGAATCGCAGTTGTTTTGGAAACAATTCTTCGTTGATGATGTAAACATAAACGTTGAAACAGATCGTTACTGACATCCTACTTTGTTTATATTTTGTATCGATATACATTCCTATGCATTCAGACATGTTGGGGAGTGTAGGTAATGTTTATGTCATAACTTGTAAGATGTTATTATGTTTTTGTAACATCGTTGTTTTGCTCATTTGGCATGTTCTGCTATATCAGTATGCTACCACGTTGTATTGCTATATCAGTATGCTACCACATTGTACTATTGAAGGTAATGCAGGTCGTGTAGTAGTAGGATGAAAGACAAGATTAAAGGATTGTGACTACAACGAAAGTGATACTGGTAAGCTAAACAAATATCATAATAAAGTGGTAGACATGACATAGAATCTCGTCAATACTGTTTAGTTGCTAATATTCTCTAGGGTTTTGTATTTGCTGATTTCGCGAATGCATCCAAATTCGGCTTAATCGACACCTCTAGGAAGCAATTTTATTATGGCTATGTTATCTAGATTTCACAATAATTATCCGTGAAATTCAACTCCCACGAATACGTTGCGCACATAAAATCGCGAAATTGTACACCCGCCAAATGTAACTAAATTACAATATTGTGAGGACGAATGCAGCACTGCATGTAGAGTGATAAGATACGGATTCCATTAGGACAAACATAAAAGAAATGCTAAATATGTAGAACGATAACAACCTACTTGTGAAATTGTCTTTTAGTAAATTAATGATATGTCGTCACAACGTAACGGGAACATGGCTTAGGTGTTTTACGGCGATGGCTGTGACAGCGTCAACATTTCGTTTTTGCTTTTAAGTTAGTTTCACGTCAGGTAAAAGTGCTAGACCAACGAAACTTGGACTATAGATACATTTATGTGGTATATCACAATCCATGCATCAAATGCTGGATTCGGTCTACAGACCAACTAATCTTGACAAGCGCAATGATGGCCATGTGATACATATCCATCTGAATGGCTAGTTATATATAAAAAATATATGACTATCATTCTACATAATGGTGCACGTTAATATATAGTTATATTCAGCCAAGTTATTTAAAAACAAGTCCTGTTTTTAAATGTCAAGTTATTTTATTTTGTTCGTGAATTAAGAAGAAATCAGTTTGTCTGACGCGTTCTCGCGGCGGAATAATTTCTAGAAACAATGACCAGGCTCAGCTACGAGTCTACGGCAGCCTATATTTACTAGCCCGAAGTGGAGAGCCGAGTTTGCATATCTTCTGAAATGTGAATATAGTGTAATCTAATATCACATTAGACGAGAAACCAAACATGGCTTGAAAAAACGTAACAACTTGCCATGGACGTTTATTTTTCCACTTCATTTCTTACAGGACGGATCACGTTGACTTGTTTTTATTAGTACTGGGGTAGACACTGACACTGGATACAGAATGGGTAGCTGAAGGGAGAATGTCTAGGGCAGTACATGACTTGTCACCACAGCTAGTAACCGTGACCTGGTAATATTAATTTGCTGATTAACCAATTCGCTTCTTCTGTAGCTTCATTAAAACAGTAAAATTGCTCGTGCTTTTTTCTGCTTCCGTATGACAATACATATGTACCTGCATCCTTCGGAACAATAAACAAAGGCAATGCCAATTTGGTAAACATCATCGGCAAATAAAACGCGTTACTTTAAGTAAGTGCATTGAGGCAAACTTGGGTCAGATTGAAATATTTTCCTGTAAAATTTGACACATGGTTTTCAAAAATTAGTTTTTACCTTGGTCAAATAAAAGGCCTCAGGAAAACTATTCGGATTTAACGACGTTAGTTATCAAGTTGTTGCACGATTAGCATTGCTAAAAGTGGCGCTTCATTTTCAGAACCCATTTGTTTCGTCGTTTTTGTCAATTACAGCAATCATTGTGGTAAAACATTTGTTTGATACGGGAAGTATCGTCATAATGTATGTTATCAGCACTTTTATTCCATGATACAAAATAAAATGTGATGTGTAAAGATTTAACGGATCTGATCATGCGTATGTGGATGTTGCGAGGTATAGGTTGATTTGTATGTTACTGATGTACAAATGACGATGCACATACATACAAGTGTGAATGGTAAACTATACATGTATTCGTGTATTGCCAGTGGTGTGAATAATACCACATTATAAAAAAACTTTATTTATAAAAAAAGTACTGAAACAATTTTTTCCAACTTGTTCAATATTGCTCAAGAAAGCCCTGCTTGAAGTATGCTAACAGGTATAAGGATTGCATATACGTGCAATTAGTGTGAACTGTAAAAAACGTGTGTGTATCACAGGATAAGATGTTGATGAATGTGTGTGAATGTGTGTGCTAAATGTGTTTCACGTGTGTATGACGAATGTCAATGGTTGAATGTGAGTTTATGCGTGAACGTGTGTCCTAGTATAACATATATGAATGATGAGATACACATATTAGTGTGTGTGTGTCACACAATGTGTTTGATATATACATATTGATAGTTATTATGTTGATATAATGTTGTTCTCTGAGATTTTGTTAGGTTGTTAGATGTTAAATTTGCCCACGTTTGATTCAGTGACTGATGGTGATGCTATTTATGACGTTGTTTAAATGTATGTTAATAAAACAAAGCTAAAAATGTTGAGTTGGTGTTCTACCTACAGTCAATGCCCTGAAACAGTACGCGATTACACATCCAAAAGTCTGTGATGCCTAAACGCATCCTCGATATCATGAGTTTTTCCCCTAACCTACATCTACGCTCTTTACACCCATGGAATATGTCGTGACAAAACTGATGACGCGAAGATAGCAGTTTCATTAGTCTCGGGTAATTTCTAGGTTGATACTTCTCTTTTGAAGATAAAATGGAGCCATAACCGACTTGAAAGCTATGCAATCTTTAATGTGACATTGATAGTCTGTTGACGTACACCAAACGGTCAAACTAGTCTTCTTGTCTCTACAACAAATTGGAGCACACATTGCCTTCACTTTTTATGACATATCCAAGGGGTGTAGAAAGTTTAGGCTAGCATAACCTGGATATCTATGATGATAGTACTGTAAGCCAACTTATTTTTGCGTGCGATTAATTTTCGCGTATTTCGCGAGTGATTAAAATTCGCAAAATTTAATCGTCGCGAAATAGTTTTAATCAGAGGAGTACTGTACTGTACTGTACTGAAAATAGGATTCAAAACCGTATTTATCGCAAAATTAAAACGCCGCAAAAAAGTCATTTTATATGAAAACGCGAAATAAAATCGCCGCGAAAATAAGTTGGTTTACACTATTCTGGCATAGGATGGCCTAAACGTAAGACAGAAATTGATTCTCTTCTTTTTGTGTACAACAAAAGACAACGAACGAAAATAGGAGATGCCTTACCAAAAGGACAACAAAAAGAAAGGAGATCACACCTCAACAATAAGACAACAGAAAGGAGGAGATGCCTGAACTAAAAGACAACAAATGAGACTGTAACGATTAAAAGTCGAATGCGAAAGCAGGTGCTCCTTTGTGGCGATATATACTTCATGTATACTAATATGATATACATCGGTCTAAGTATTACACGCCTTAGACAAGCTGTACAGTAAGATGCCTACTCTTCCGGAACACCTGGTCTTATTCTCTTGTACTTTTACAAGGATCTCCATGTGGGTCTTTCCTGTATTTTTTCCCTAGTTTAATCGATTTTGAGTTAGGCTAATGGTTTTTTGACACTTCGGTATTCTCTAATTTTTAATATCCTTATCGCAACCCATGCAGAGCTTGTTTTACTGTTTTATTGGTGCAATTTTCGCAGAGAAATATTTTTTTCCTCAAACTAAACAGATCCAATATAATCCAATGTCGTGAGATAAATGCTTAATACCATTTGATATATGAGATGAAATCAGGAACCAGCCTATACGTATTATATGGTGGATGATTGCATAGGAATGGTGCCTTCGTTGAAATGGAAATTGGAAGTTATTTAGCGGGATATTCATATTGAATAGTTATTTACATTGCTAAACAATGTCAGGAATACGCTGTCACAAGCTCTTACGTATTGATGTATGTTCCCAGTTCGGCAACAACTGTCTAAATGTCTGCTCGTGTTATTGGAGGAGATAATGTATGGGAAGACCCTATTAGACTTGGTCGACCTCAGACGACAAATCAGCATTTATCTTCAATTATTTGTCAGTTTTACTGTCAGGAAAGCGACATTTGGATTTGAGTGATCTTATTATGTCTCTGGGTGTTCGATGTGTTGCTCTAATGTGCATACACACACAGAATCCTCTGACATAATTCCCTATTACTATCGAATATATGAGTTTTTTCCTGTCCCCAGACCACTTTTGGCGCAAGTCTATTTGTCGTGTCAATCTTATCAATGTGAAATGCATCGTATTTCTTGCCACATCTAGTTTCCTACATAACAAACACTTGATTACATTTCCTTCAGCTACACATAGGAGTAAGGTAGAAATATTCGCTTTGAAAGTCAACCACTAATTGCAGAATATGATGAAAATCATAATGCGATCACAAAAGATGAATAACCATTCTTATATTTCTCACCGTTGTATTTTAAAGATTATGTTATATCAAAATACTGATAAGGAGACTTTTCAACGTTAATTCGTTTTGTATGCAGTATTTCAATTTAAGTTTAAGTTTCTTTCAATAAAACCATAGAAGTCTATTCAAAATCGATAAAACTGGGTGCAAATTATAAACAAAAGACGGATTGATAAGGAAACAGTTGACAAAGTAAAAAAAAATAAGACCTGGTGTTTCGGAAGTGTACATTGTCTTCCTATTCCTCATTGACATCCGCCATTCAAGCTTTTGTTACATCCAAGTAAATGAAACTACCAAACTGAAAGTTACAAATCTCAACGTACGTCTTCAAATTGAAATATGTTTTATTTATACCACTTACCGATCCGATTTGTATACCACAAATCTCAATGCATATCTTGCTTTTAAAATGGGTTTTATCCATGTTACTTTTTCGTAAAACCTCCCTCAATGACTTCCTTTTTGTAACTATTTATGTTAAATTGGTCCCTTACTGATTAATCGTTTGGTAATAGATATAACCCTGGGACTCCTCTAGCAGATACCTAATACACCTGTTGCTGACAGACCTCCGCAACTTCCGCTGATAGCTTTTATCAGATATCAGTAATGTTTATCAGGGATGATAGGCAACAGCCGGAATATCGAGTCTTGTGACTTTTCCGTCTGTTTCCCACCCACTGGCTTTATTTCTCCTGTAACATAAACTTTACCTCTTTTTGCTTCTCTAAAATTAAGGTTTGGTAATTTGTAAAGTACCATTTGCTTGCCTGATATCAATTAAGATATACATGTGACCTACCGTTAATATGGTTGACCTTTGAAGCATATCAGTCACGCAACAGGTTTCCATCCAGAATGTTTACATTTCAATCAAGAAGAAATAAAATTATCAAGAAGAATATTTACATTAAACCCACTTGCTTACGTCAGAGTAGGATAACCTTCGCAACTGCTATTTCATAAAAAAACTAAATCTTTGAACTGGAAATGTGTGTTCAGAGTGGAATGAGCGAATCGCTTGTTAAGGTTCACCAAACCCTTTAAAACATGCCACAGTCACCCCAAATGTTCACCGTCGTGTGACTTATATTAAAAGACACTTATCAAACGTCGAAAGGCATTTATGTGCTTAAGATATAATAAAATTGTGTATATGCTATTAAAAAGGCACACATCAAGGTCATTGCTGTCAATAATAATACATCAAGGCGGGTGTCTTCATTAAAGTAGCCCACCGAACTTATAGCATGTCAATATCATCAGTGACCTAATTAGCATCATTATACGAAATGAGGAATGTACACAAATCATAGTAAAAAGTAACATATTTGACTGACTAAATATGTGCTAAACCATAGGTCCACACCAATAGCAACTACAAAAACTTGATATAAAGTATATTTTCTTAATCTCCAATTTTGTAAAACATAATCTACACAGGCAAATTTTCTTCATGTCAATTCAGGTAAATTTCAGGTCAAGATTTTTTCAGGTCAAATTGACCTGAAGACATTTTGCCTGTGTAGCCATTTTATAAACATTAAAGTACTTTTTGCTTCAAGTGATTAAAATGAAAAACGCATTAATAATATCACAGAGCGTTATTATCAAATTACATATAATACTTTATTCATATATCGATCAAAGTTGCTTAGCCTTTTTTGTTACTTTTTTAGAATCTGCTTAAACATATTACCATTTATCTTATTACGATTATAGAACGGCCACATCTATGTTTATATGAGGTCGGCATCCCTCTCATCTTTGCAAGCAAATGGTTACGATTCGCACACTCATCTTTCCGTAACCCTTGCCTAGTGAAAATGCATCCCTCTAAACACTTTGACATTTTGCAAGTCCGAGGGGCCATTTATTAAGAAGATGCCAGCCTTAATGCTCTATTTTAAAGCATCATTACCTGGCTCTGTATTTATTTGATAGCCAGTGACCAGGTGCAATACACTTTTATTACATACCTAAATTCTGATTTTAAATAAGGTCTTTGAATCAGACTTAGTTCAGTGGTTAAACATTTAAGGTGTTTACTGCATCATTTAAGGGGCTTTTTTTAATCTTAACATGGTACTATAGTGACGTTAGTATCTACCACTACAAAGTGCGGTGCCGCACTAGAAATCACCACGTGTAAATTTAATCATTTGCCCTATAACTTATGTATGATTTCTTATTTTATACCTCATGCATTTTGTTTATTTTTTATTTTTGTTGTTTGCTTAAAACCTGAACAGAACAGCTTTTAAGTAGACAGTCAAGCTATTTTGTTATTTTTGTTCAGGTAACAAGTTTCCAAATGAATTGTAATACATATAAAAATGTACATGTAGTTGTTTAAGACTTTTCATCTTCAGACGATTGTTGTGTCAACGTCTTTATAGCTTTGATTATAAGCTACACATACCCTTGGCCCAAAAGGACCAAACGTGTACAATAATTTTTTAACCAACGACTCACTGTGTCTGAATCTATCTGAAGTTTTATAAAGGCATGTCTAAACGCCTGGAAGCGTCCTGAGATCAACACACAGAGTAAGGGAGACTACTCCAATGGGAAACCAAGACAACAGAGTTCTGATTTGTATAGAAACTATAATTGAAAACTTAATTAGTCTTGGAATATTAATGTTGCACAAAGCCAAACTTTTTATGATGAAAAAAAAGACATATACCGTTTCAAACGCTACGAATACAGGCAAGAGATTGCAATCAATGATCACTTTAAATAATAGTAATTTACTGGTTTATGACTCAAGAAAGAACATCTTTCCGGTTGATAGATAGAGCCCGGGCATGCAAGCGGAAAAAAAGCTTTGTTTTCTATATAGCAAAAGGGCAGACAAACGGAACAAAGTCATGATATAAATATAGACTTGGTATAGTAACGAAGGAACACTAAATGCTTTATATAGCGATACGACATGTAAGCTGAATGAACGGCTAGATAGAAATCTGTCTATACGAGGTTAATACACTATCAGTGACTTTACAAATGACCGAGGGGAAGGTTATCCCAACAGGCAGGAAACATACAGACTATTAACAAACAAAAACTCAGAGAATAACATAGCGACAACAGAACCGTATTCAGACCTCAAAATCGATTAATACAGGGGCAAAGTATAATCAAATGAAATAAATACATTGGGATGCTTGAAAAAATACGAGAGAATAAGACCAGATGTTTCGGAAGAGTAAGCGTCCTCTGCTCAACCGACGACTTCCGCCATACATGAGGCGTGCATCGTTCACCTTGTATCAATTACACATTTGTAATCGTAAAATGGACTTAAATAAAATTGCAGGCAAACTATCACTATTTAAAATTCAAAAGAACCGATATATCAACACCAAGTGACAATAACTTATTATTTAGGGGACGTCGTTAAAAGTCTTGTCATGGGACCCTTTTGACCTTGAATATTAGATAAAGTTAATCATTTGCACCAACTTACTAGCCCTTTATTGTATCGTTTAACTAATGCCATTATAACCCTAGGTATCTTCGCTATGGGTGGTTTAAAGGTTTTAAACATATATAACCCTGTAACCTTGAGTACAAAATATAATTATTAACTGAAACTTTGGAATCCCTTCCCCGCGGTATGCTAACGGCCATATATAAGTACCTGTTGCCTTTCAGTAATGAGAAGAAGTTTATTGACGATAATAAACACCTGTGACCTTGAGGTGTTTGGTAAAACAAATGTTACACACATTTGGCCGCTGTGAACTTGAAAGTAGTTCAATGTCATACATTTGAACACATTTGATAGCCTTTCAACCATGGATGCTGCTGACTCAATATCAGTATACTTGGCCTTTTGGTTATTGAGTAAAGGTTGGTTGAAGATTTTCAACACATTTGACCGCTTTGATCTTGAAAGTAGGTAAAGGTCATTCATTTGAATAAATTTAAAAGCCCTTTATCCCAGCATGCTATAGGCCCGCTATCAATACCCCATGCTTTTTGAAAAGACGTTTTGTAAAGTTAACGTTGCCGCCGGACGGACGACGTAAGACAGACGCCGTACCGTGGCATAAGTTCCCTTGGCACTTCGGGCTAGACGAGCTGAAAATTGGAGAGGTTATGTTTTTATCAGTGGGAAATCAGTGATCTCAACGATATATAATATTGACCATTATTATATGTACGCGTATTTGTCATAGGTGTATTAGAATTGAACATTACGTGTATTAGCACGGACTATTAGGTGTATTAAAATCAATTATGACATGTACGTATATTTGACTTTCAATTGTCATTCCTGTGACAGGAAATTACTCTATATTGTCCGACAACAAGATATCCTGTTGCCGGAAATAATTGCCATTCAAGCATTACGAATTCCGGATGAAGACGCCGCAAAACAATCGTATAAATACCCGTGTATATCATCCGTCTCGATTCCACGGCGCGATACGACTGGAGGAGAGAATTCAACAGCAGCAGGAAAGAACCCAGATTAACGTAAGTATATTATTCTAGATAGCATTAGTATATACCAGTTGCTCAATATTAAGGTCATTTAAAACTAAACTCTTCGGTGATGCTAGGGGCCAAAAGGTGGGAATCCAAAATTTCTAAATTAATGTAGAAACAGAAGGGTCAGGTGCGTAAAACTCCTTTAATTATGAATTTAGAAGAAAAATAAACTAGTTATGTACAATTTCAAATCGTGAACTACGAAAATGTGTATGTTATGTACCGTGCCACTACTCAAATGAGATTAACTGTGGCTATGGAGGCTCTAGAAAACCTCGGGGACTAAAATAATCCCCCAGCAGAGTAATATGGCCCTTTCCCGAATGAACTGTTCTCTAATAGTGTTGTCGGGGAGGTACAGTGCACGAGCCGTTTCTATAATAGTTCAGTGTGAAGACAAACATACCATCAGAAAAAAAAACATTTGAATTTGAAATAAAAGACCTATGAATAGTTGATGACCAGTATTCCACAATAGGTAAAGCGGTAGGTAGGTCGATGTGCTGTAATAAGCCTTTGGTTAATAAATGCTCCATTGACTGTATCAAACCATAGCTGAAA
Source organism: Mimachlamys varia (assembly GCA_947623455.1). Classification (NCBI taxonomy): domain Eukaryota; kingdom Metazoa; phylum Mollusca; class Bivalvia; order Pectinida; family Pectinidae; genus Mimachlamys; species Mimachlamys varia. The sequence continues at coordinate 8,276,278 of OX392534.1, forward strand.
TAAATTAGAGAAACCGAAGCGTTAACAAAATCATAATCCGAACTCAAAATAGATTAAACCAGGGGCAAAATATGAACAAAGGAAAGATTTACATGGAGACCCTTGTAAAAGTACAAGGGAATAAGACCAGGTCTTCAGGAATAGTAAGCGTCTTCTGCTTCATCGACGACACCCGCCATGTAAATCTTTGTCACGTCCAAGTAAACATCAAGTTCTCAAAATGAGTAAACACACTAATGAGCATACTCAAAAACGTCCATCTTCATATCACTTATTTAAAAGTACAGAATGTTTCTCAATGAGACAAAGATGGCGACCATCAAACCATGGCAAAGTTTAAGATTTGTGGACAGTATAAACAATGGTAAAACATTGGTAAAACAGCTTTCAAGGCCGTTTCAACACAGGAATTAACAGTTAATTTGTATTATTTCAATATCGGGAAATTAAATATTCAAATAAGTAAATAACAGATAGATTGAAAGCATTCAACTTTGGAAAATAAACGAAATAATACGGTTGTATTTCATATAAGGATCGAAAGATATTTTTTAACTTTCACAATGCTATGAAAGGTCAGCCGTTACATCCATATTGTATGAAGCCCGCCAGGGAGCCGTGGTAAATATGGATGTAAATTCATAGCACTATGAAAAATACAAAAATGACTTTTAATCCAGATATTTACATCTTTACTATAAAACTTTTGCTTAATTTCATTTTTGTTATTTGCTGCAAAAATTGGTTTATTACCTGCGTTTGTATGTGCGCGGTCATTTAAACGACAATGGCTGAACAGCCTATGTTGAATAAAATATGCGCGAATGATAATGAAAATGTGGACAGTCTTTTCGATCGCTCATAGTAAGTACCCAATTTTAGTGATTTTATCGATTTTTAATCTGGACAATTTGTGGTACTTATTTTATCTGAAGTATTTCGTCATATGATTTCGGGGACCAAGATCGTTTTTAAACAGTGTGTGTGTCTACATTGTGAACATTGGAAATTTGAATCCTTACACCGAGGACAAAGACGGGTGAGTATCGTTCACCTCAATAAGTGTATAGGGATTGCACTGTACATTACCGTTCCGTATCTAAGGCTAATATCATTTGAGTCGGACATATCCAGGAGAATTGAGTAAGGTGCAGTGAATAGGGATTGCCCTGTACACGGCCGATCTCAATTCTATACCTGATATAGTTGTTCCGATATAGAACTTTGAGCCTTGCGGAGAGTGAGTACGATTCCATACTATACAATATGGACTCGGTGAGTCCGGAACCCCAACCTGTCCTCGTCCAGATCCACGGCCCCTCTAATTGCCCGGCAGCTATCACTACCATAACAGACATTGATAGTACGGGTAATAGTAACAGAATACGTAACAACAAGTCTACAGATATCATTGATGATGAGATCACAGTGATTGAAACCGTACAAGCAAATGATACCGTTACACGTGATATACAGACACGTCCGTCTGTTATAGACAATAGCCTACACACCATGTCAGGTGAAAATGTACCGTCCGGACAGAAACATAAGGATGACAATATTGAGGCTATAGGCATATGTGTTCAGAACACCAGTGTAGACGATTCATGTGATAAAACTCCCTCCCTAACCTGTGCCACTCCAAGAAAACGCGTTCGTTCAGGGGAGGATGAAAACGTGAATAATAGTAAAAAACTAAAATCTCTTAAAACTAAAGCTGTAAAACCTAAAACAGCAAAGGCTACCAGAAGGAGCCTCCGTTCAACGAAAGCGTCAAATGTAACTACCATCACTGAGACAAGTAACCCAGTAAAAAAGAGTGTCAAGGTGACCCCTGCCGGTCTGGGGAACGTAGATGTAAGTGAAGGATTTCAACAGCTCTCCCTCCAACTTCAAACTTTGGGAACAGATCTCTCTAAAAAGATGGACAGACTCGAAAGCAAACTAGAAAACAGAATCACAGAGAGAATTATAAAGAGTATTGATAATAAACTCCAGGACGGTTTATCGGCAGTTAAAACAGAGGTACTAAATGACATTGAACCACTTAAAGAAAAGATAGAAGAAATCGAGTCGTCGTACGCTGAAACAATAGACAGTGAAATCAAAAAATTTAGAGCCGAGGTCGAAAGAAAAATGATAGGTATGAAAGACATTTTACGCTGTAACCTGTCAAATGAGTCGCATGCTGTCTCTCGCGAACACACGCGACAACTGAGCATAGTGATAAAAAACCTAGAACCATTGGAGTATGAAACGGGTGACGAGACGGACATACATATCAAACGTAATGTGGATATATTGATGAAAGATGGTCTCAAATTGGATGACGTAAGCATCAAACGTGTACAACGTAAACAAACCACGAGAAACGGTCCAGGCATTATCATAGCAACCATATCACCGAATGATATGCACAGGATAATGAAGGCCAAACAATCATTGAGAAACTCGCAAAAATTCAGTAAAGTTTTTATTGATAACGACAAAACCAGGAATGAACTTAAAACCGAACGCGCACTCACCACTGTAATGAACGAACTTTCCGAGTTAAAGAAGGAACGCACGCGTACCAACTTTGACAACAACGACGGACACGCTTACCGAGGTGACAGAGGTCACTACACAGGTAAGCCGAGTACATACAACCGTTACCAACGCCGCATTTCAAGGTCGCGAGACACTCCGCTGAACCAATCAGATATTGAGGACAGGCGACGCCCACCAGGGGTTAGCCGAACTGTCAATAATAACAGTAGATCACGTGATACGGAAAACACATTCGCTACTGTTCGCGGTCAAGGACACGCGAGAGAAAGGTATGCTCACCTGAGAGACGATAATACACACGCACGTACAGGAAACGTGTGGCACACGGCGAATGGGAAAAAACACGGTGGACACCATGATCGCTGGAGTCCGCGTTCTAATTACGACGGGATGCGCCGATAGGACAAGTCGCGGCTTAGTCTAGGATGCTGGAACGTAGCCGGGTGGTCTGCTTATACTGGATCAGATAATCGCGAGTTCAGAGAAAATGTGATCAACAGTTTTGGTAGTGATATTATAGCGGTGTGCGAAACATTCCTCAAAAACGAGCAGAAAATCAACATGGATGGATACTATTTTATTGGTCAGAACAGAATGTCTTTACATAAGTCGGCGAAACGCGGGTCCGGTGGAATAGGCTTTCTCATCAATACCAGTATACTGTCAGATTATAGCGTGAGTGAGATGGATAGTGAAACCGAAGGCATACTCTGGATTAAAATTAAAGGCAAAACAAACAACTTCAACATGTATTTATGTGTTGTATACCTACCCCCTGAGAACTCCTCACGATCCATGGATTCCGAAATATTTTTTAATGAATTGTTACTCAAGGTTCATCAATATCAAAATGAAGGTCATATATGTGTACTTGGGGATTTTAATTCAAGAATAGGAGACCTGAGTGATTACGTTGAAGGTGTTGACCAGATACCGCCGAGAGATCATGTAGACGTTAACGTCAATACTAACGGTGATTCATTAATTGGCTTCTGCATTGATACGAATATGTGCACATTGAATGGACGATCTGGTAAACAGAATTATACATGTATTTCCTCCAAAGGAAAATCGGTGGTGGACTACATGATTGTACCTCACGAAGACTTGTGTTTCTTCTCAAACTTTAATGTACATACAATGTCAGATGTAATAAGTAAGCTCGGACTTACGGTGCCCATTAGTATTCCTGACCATTCGTACCTGGAGTGTAACGTGGAAGTCTCCTCTACCGACCTGCCCTCGGCAAACGACTTACCTATAAATGGCCATTCAACTCAACGTAATGTTAGATTTAACGCTGGGAAAATTCCGAATGATTTCCTTATGGACAATAACTGCTTAGAGCGACTTTATGCCACTATTCAATTACTGGAGACGAAAGTGAATGACGTGCGCCAAATGAATGACGCTTACGATGAATTTCAAACGTTTTTATGGAAAGAATTGGAAGGAGTCGGCGCTAGAACAAAGGATAACGGGTTTATGTCAAATACGGGCCGGAAGTCACTTTATAAACCATATTGGGATGAGGTACTTCAGCGTCAATGGGACGAAGTGTGTATAAAGGAGCGTATATGGTTAAGAAATAACGGCTCTTCGGCAGCGCGACGTCAGCTGAAGCAAGACTATTGTAAAGATCGAAAACTATTTGACCGCTTACATAGGAGATATAAGCGCCAATATCAAGCTAAGAAACAACAAGCACTACACGACAAACTGCTCAGTCAATCCAACACAAGGGATTTCTGGAAAGAAATAGGGAAAATAGGTATAGTGAACGATCGTGTTAAGAAAATTCCTATGGAGGTAAAGGATTCCGACGGCAATATAATCCGTAACCCGGATTTAGTATTAAACCGCTGGAAAATGGACTACGAGTCTCTTTACAAGATAAATACAGAAAGTGAAGAATTTGACAGCGACCATTACAATGTTATTAAACGGGCGATAGATGTTGATAGTAGTGAAAACGGGACCGTCGATGAGGATCTAACGTCACTCAACGCCCCGATTCTTATGGAGGAGGTCATTAAGGCTGTCGATGCAGCGAAAATGAACAAAGCCGCAGGAATAGATGCGATACCATCGGAAGCACTAAAGAACAAAGCTTGTGTAAGGATGCTTTATACCATTATATCGGCATGTTTTAACCACGGAATAGTGCCCCAGAAATGGAAAGAGGGGATAATTAACCCCTTAATCAAAACAAACAGTACCGACCCTCGAGTACCTCTTACGTACAGAGGCATTACACTTATTTCTGTTCCGTGTAAAATTTACTGTTATATACTTAATAACAGACTGACGACGTGGTTGGAAAACAACGGAAAGCTGGCAGATGAACAGAACGGTTTTCGTAAAAGTAGGAGCTGTCATGAACACATCTATACATTACATAGTATAATTAATAACCGGAAGATCGCCAAACTGTCAACATACGCATGTTTCATAGATCTCAAAAAGGCGTTTGATACTGTGGACAGAACGTGCCTGTGGTATAAGCTTCAAACATGCGGTGTGCGAGGAAAAATCCTAACAGCCATCAAATCATTATATCAAGATTTGAAGTGTTACGTTAGAGTTAACAATATATTGACAGCGGGGTTCAACGTTGATCGCGGTTTAAAGCAGGGATGTTTGACGTCACCAGCAATCTTCTCTATTTACATCAACGATCTGATTACCGAGTTAAGAGACTCCAACCTCGGAATCAACCTGGACGGGGTGGACATTAGTTCGTTGTTATATGCAGATGATATTGCTCTTATAGCGTCAAACCCAGACAAGCTTCAGAAACTACTCGATATTGTATCAAATTGGTGTTATAAATGGAGACTTTCTATTAACCGGGAAAAAACTAAAGTAGTACACTTCCGTCCTAAATCCTGCCCTACAACGGATTATAAGTTCCACTGCGGCAAAACACAACTTAGTATCGCCTCAGAATATAAATACCTAGGACTTTGGTTCGACGAACATTTAGACATGAAACTCGCTGTGAGGGAACTTTCCAAATCGGCCGGAAGAGCTTTAGGAGCACTAACATCCAAATTTATCAGTTCCGGTGGAATGTCCTATACAGTATTTACCAAGCTATATGAGACCCTTGTACAGCCCATACTTTTTTACTGCTCTGCCATATGGGGTCAGACGGAACAGAGGCTTATAAACAATATACAGAACAGAGCCATGAGGATATATCTAGGTGTTTCTAGAAATACCTCTAACGCGGGGAAAATCGGAGATATGGGCTGGATGTCATGTTTAGCCAAACAGCGGATAGAGGTCTTCAGAATGTGTTGTCACTTGAAATCGGTCGATCCTGATAGACTTTTGCATAAAGTACACAAGTGGTCAGAGAGGAAAGGAAAGTCTTGGGAAGCGAAAGCCATGAAACTCGCTAATAAATACAATATAGGCCATATTATTGAGAGGGCGACGGGCGCTACAAAAGCCGTAATGATCAAAATAACAAGTGTAATTTTTAGGATAGATGAGCAGTCATGGTTTACAGGAATCTGGACAGATAACAAACATCAAAATGGAAATAAACTTAGAACGTATAGACTGTTCAAAAAAGATTTGAAACCTGAAAGCTACGTGACCAGTATAATGCCAAGATCACACAGGAGCGTTTTAGCTAAACTGCGGTGTGGAAGTTTGCCATTGTATATAGAGACGGGCCGCTACAGTAAACCTGCAATACAATTATGTGATAGACTTTGTATATATTGCAATTCTTACTCTGTAGAATCAGAAATTCATTTTTTATGTGAATGCGATTATTATAAGGACATCAGGGAACCTCTTTTTATGAAAGCTAATGACTTATCGTCAGTCTTTTTAAATATGAGTTCAGTGGATAAGTTTATCTTTTTAATGAATGAGGCATCTTTGCAATGTTTTATAGCGAGAGTAATATTTTTATGTATGAGGAAACGACGTTCTTTTAATCATGATTGATAATTCTTATTACGTGTCTCGTAAGTCAACACTGGCTGGGCATTTTATAAATCATGCATTATTTTAGTTAACACTATTATGTATGTATTTTAAAATGTGTGACACATTAATAAAATATTTATTATTATTATTATTATTATTATTATTATTGATAATAATTAGTCATTTGAGCGTTTGATGTAAAGGCGTTTTCCATGTTATTCGAAGAGGAGCGACAAGACTCTCACTGAACAAGCTTGATCTATGACGTCATAAGTAAGCCACGTGCTACCGATATTTTGACAAAACTTGATGTTTTCCATGCGTTTTTCAATTAATAATAAGGAAATCATTAATCGTCTCACCTATGCAAATGAGACATAGGTTTGCTAACATCTCTGAGAATGTTGACCCCACGGAGCATGCGTGTTTTCAGGTCAACAAATTTCCCTTCAGAGGGCCCCTGTATGCGCGAGTTTTCAATCAAATCTGCTTTTGGTTAGTTTGAAGTATACCAACACAATTTCTCGTGCGATCTAATAATAATTATATATAATTGATGGCAACATATTTCGTTAATCTAACATACTCTGAAAGAAGCACGTGTGAAATCAAACTCCTCGTATCCTCGCGTCCAATTATTTACAACACGTGTGGTCGCGCCAGGAGGCGCGGTTTTCCGTGCCATATTTTGATGTCGCTATATTTGGCGCGGACTTTCCCAATTATTAAACTGATCGTATCGGACATCGGCTACACAGTATATATAATTATCTAGTACGGATTCCTTTGTCCCCATATAGTTTTTTTATTCTAGTTGATTTTAAGAAAACGTGTGTTCATTAAATTGCCTCTTTAAAACTTTTGTACAATGGATGTATTGTATATCGTCAGTGACTCAAAACATCGTCCACAGCTATTATAGTTATTCTAAAATCGTCAGTGTGGCACTGAATAGCGTCCACAGCTATAGTAGGTATTGTATAATCGTCAGTGCGACATTGATTCCAGCGTTCACAGATATTGTAGGTATTGTATAATCGTCAGTGCAACACAGAATATCGCTCGCAACTTGTGTAAATATATGTATTGTATAAACTTCAATGTGACAGAGAATACCGTCCACAACACTTGTAGGTATTTGTAATCGTCAGTGTTGCACAGAATAGCATCCACAACTATTGTAGATATTGTATAATCGTCAGTGTGGCACAGAATACAGTCCACAACTATTGTAGGTATTGTATAATCGTCAGTATGGCACAGAATAGCGTCCACAACTCTTGTAGATATTGTATAATCGTTAATGTGGCACAAAATAAAGTTCGCAACAATTGTAGGTATTATATAATCGTCAGTGTGACACAGAATAAAGTCCACAACTATTGTAGGTATTGTATAATCGTCAGTGTGACACAGAACAGCGTCCAAAACTCTTGTAGGTATTGTATATTATGTATAATCGTCAGTATGGCACAGAATACAGTCCACAACTATTGTAGATATTGTATAATCGTCAGTGTGACACAGAACAGCGTCCAAAACTCTTGTAGGTATTGTATATTATGTATAATCGTCAGTATGGCACAGAATACAGTCCACAACTATTGTAGGTATTGTATAATCGTCAGTGTGACACAGAATAACGTCCACAACTCTTGTAGGTATTGTATATTATGTATAATCGTCAGTATGGCACAGAATAGCGTCCACAACTATTGTAGGTATTGTATCATCGATAATATGGTACAAAATAACGTCAACAACTCGTGTAGGTACATTGTATGGTATAATCGTCAGTATGACACAGAACAACGTCCATATATCTTGTAGTTATTATGCATTCATCATTTTTACACGATTTATTGTAATGCGTGTTTTGTACTTTTAGCAAGGAAATTCAATGTATCTAAACATGTTAGCGTAGTAAAATTGTCAATGAGTGTTAGAATGGGGATATTACGTTGTTTTTCGTGTCTATACTGGCGATTAGAACATGAAATTTGGTTTAAACTCTCGACGTACCGGTCTTGAGTTCAAACTAAATTTCATGTTCTAATCGCCAGTATAGCCACTCAAACAACGTACTATCCCCAAAGTATGACATAAAATAGCGTTCACATATCGTGTTTATTGCATAATCGTCAGTGTGACACAAAATAACGTGCACAACTCTTGTAGGTTTTGTATATTCGTTAGTGAGATATAGAACTGCGTCCACAACTATTTAGGTATTGTATAATCGTCAGTTTGGTACAGAATAACGCCAACAAATCGCGTAGGTATTAAATAATTGTCAAAAAGACCCGAAATAGAACCCCAAACCCTTGTATGTATTGTGTTATCGTCATTGTAAACAGCGCCCACATTTCTTATGTGTTTTGTACATTCCTTAGAGTGACCTAAAACAGGTCCTACAGCTCTTGTTGGTATTGTATATTATCGTAGGTAGTCTTGGGGTTTTGTACATTCACTGCTATTAGATACTGCTGTTTTTCCTTTTCAGAAGAAAACCTAACCACCGCGATGAGTTATAGAAGGACCCTGGGTCGAGTGGTTACTAACCCCCTGTTGCTATCCGGGATCAAACTCGGCACCAGAGTCAATGTCTTTAAGGCGATGCAAGAGTTAGGGAAGCCTTGCGACATCGGTACCTTAGCCAAGGAAACAAATCTCAAACAATGGTAAGTATTGAACAAGTCAAAAGCTGTGTGGAAAGGTTGGAGGCGAATAATTAACAAGTGACAACATTTTGTTGAAAATGTTTCTTAAAGCAATATACGTTTTTGAAGTGGACACAATATGTTAAACATTATCATCAGAGTAACTATACTGTAAGGTATCACTAGATAGTCAATTGCTACGTCAAGGATTCGCAGTAGAAAGAAAGCAGTATTTTTTTAGTATAAAATAATAATGATAATGATTTTGAGGTTCCTATATACCGCTTTATATTTACATTCTGATTGTATCTTCTCTAAACGAATATACCAACTGAAAACAACAAACTTTAGACTACGAATACAGCATGAATACATCCATTCACGTGAATTACTTATGACGTAATATATTCATCTTGCTCAATGCGAGTCTTGTCGCTCCTCTTCGGATAACATGCAGAACACCCCTGCTTTAAACGCTCAAACGATTACGGTAAAGTATTGGCGCCAATTTGATTCAAATCAGATCTGTTTCGACAATGTCGTTTAATTGACGGCACAAAAACAAATGCAGTTAATTACAAAACTTTTCAAAGAAATACTAAATGAAATTTAAAAACTGTTTTATAGTTGAAATGTAAATATATGAATTGAACGATGTTTTTGTGAACGTTAATGTGTATATTAAACCTCTTAATATGTCTGCATTCTATTTGTTTTTTCTATGGATACATCATTTACCGTAGCTGTTGGATCTACGTTTACTGAAAATATAGTTAACTAGTATTTTATCTTCAACAGGTACCTTGATGAGTTGATGAAATCGTACATTTCGTCTGAGGTGGTGGAAATGACTGACGACAATGAGGTTCTGATTCCAGATTGGAAAATCTTTGATGAAGTTGTTATGAAACGTGAATTAGATTATATTGATGCGTTTAAAGAGGTAGCACCTACCCTTGAAGAGTGTTTTACAAGCAATGGACCCCAAGGTAAGTTACCCTCTATTACCTTGAATCAATTAAAGCAACGTAAAATTACATGTGCCATATATCTGTTACCTTGTATCAGTAAGTTCTCAGGTAAGTTACTATATATATATATAAATAAGCTCCATAAGTAACCATTACATATACTTATTTATTACACATTTCCCTGTGAAATAAAGAAAATTATCAAACTGATAAAACGTATATTTTCATTGCAGTGATGAGCAGTGAAAATATAAGATTTTGCAGTGAAAATATAAGATTTTGCAGTGAAATTTAAGGCTTTGTCAGTGTAACGTGAAAAAATAACCCGATAATAAAAACTACCATTATTCTTTGTTGCAAAACTTACCCGGGGTCGTTATTTCACAGTAAAACTCTAACACAGACATCTGTAGAAAATTGACCCCACTCGATATTTCTGTGATTCCTCTCGTGAAAAAGTGACCCGCCGCAGATTTCAAGGTGGGTAGTTTTCAACTCGGGTCATTTTTTCACGTTACACCGGAACATTTGTTTGAGTTGTTCCCCTTGATCGAATAGAACTCCCGGGGCATCTAAAGCTCGGCATTGGAAGCTCCGCACTGTAGTTGTCTGCTAGAACTTGTCAATTGGGGAAAGATGATCCTGAAGAAATGGCAACAGCGGTAAATATTGGTGAGATACTGCTGCGAGATTTAATAAGTAATGAATTTGAAGATGACTTATCCCGATCTGAATCGGCTGTGTACAGTAGCCCGATCGGTTGTGATTTCGACAGATTAACTTTCCAGTAGGCAAGTAAACAAAACAAAATTATAAAAAAAATCAAGGCCTCTTTTGAAATGTAATAAAAAGAAAATTCAATGGTTTTCCGTTGACGCACTCGTGAAAATATAAAAAAAAAATCTGCCGTACTCGTGAAATATATTTGATATTAAACGGCAAACCATTGAATATTCTCTATGTACAGTTTACCTCATATCATTCAGAGCATACGTCGCCTCTGCTAAATTAAGTTAACAATTTGAAATAAACAAGTCGACATACATGTAGCTAGGCAAAATAAGCAAAATTAAACTTTACGACGCAAAACTGTAACTTATGCACGTGTAGAGTGTGCTTATCTCTAATTGGGCGTAATCAGGCGTTACAGAAACGTAAACATGGTTATCCGTTTTTAACCTATATCATTTTTTAGAACGTCTTCAGTTCTTCAAATTAATTAGTCCTTCCAGCTTCATTCCCAATCTCGATCTTTACTAAATCTATGACCAACACGGACAACCTATTACTAAGCTATATAATAAACGTGACGAATCCAATTTTCCTATAATGAAATGTACCTTTCTTGATAGTAACATCCCTTGTTTTCCAACTTATTGTGTTTAAATGTCGCAGTTGATTAGTTTTTCTAGAGTTTGCTCTAAATATCGATTTTTTGGGGCAAGATGTCGACTGCTGACGAACAAACTCTGGCACATGTATTCGAAAGATGAACGTTGATGAAGACTAAGGGCACGTTATATGGTCACCATCTTGGTCACCATCTCATTGTGAGATATTCTTGAGATATTCTTATATATTGTGATATACTCATCACTGAAGAGTCCTAGGAGAACGAAACAGCTGTATGGTGCAGTTTAATTCATTATTTCGGCATACTGTATCTATTACTAAATTTAAGAGGTGCAGAATATGTGTGTGTTACGTGATCTTTATCCTTAAATGGTATGAAAGTCGACGTTTTTGAATATGCTATTTTGTATACCATCATGATGTGATTGAGAATGGTGTTTATTTTGTGACGGTCAAGTGGTCAAGACTCTGCGTCCAAACTCAACTTGAACATAACCTATGGTTGTAGACTCTTGCCTACTACCCGGATACCGACGACTTAATTGGACCAAGCAAGCTCATAAGTTTAAAATCTGTTACTTAACCAGGAGACAACGTTCTATATAAATGATCCAGAAATACAGGTACAAACTCGGCCATTTATTAAACAGACAACAAATAATAGGGTACAGTAGTTCTTTCACTCATATCTACAACTTGAAATTACACAACTTTTCATACAAGTTCCACTATGAACCTATTCTAATACAAATAAACTCTCATAGTCACAATAATAAATACTTCCATGCTTTCACAATTCTCGCACAACACCATTATGCAGATAAATTATATAAATAATACAATTCATTCTTTCATTAAAATGGAATAACCCATTTACGTAACCGAGCTGTAACATTTGACAATCTCAGCATTATATAACAACAACAAAGTCAGAGTGAGATCTAAAAGTAACCAATTGCTCCATAAAGGTTAGATAAATCTAATATAAGCATAAACATGAACGTGAACTCTTCCATAGCAAAATATATTACATGATCACATAGCCAAATGAGAAAATATGATGTTCTAGTAATAAAGATGAAATATTCCCGCTATGAATAATATTCCTTATAAACAAATAAGCTCAAACTCTTAGTAATAACGTAAACCCAATCCAATTTCGTTTCTACCATTCTGTTACAATTTAAAACTCCTGTCCGTCCCAAACACTAAGAATAATCGCTAATATTCCCATAGTAAACTTTGAAAAAAAAACAATGATACATAAACTACACACTACGTAACATGTAAGGACAACACAAGCTCCGGATCTGAGGAAACTCCTCTTTGTCCATCGCTAAAACACAAACCTTGACAAACAGCAACACACACGGGAGACAAACGCTGACTGACTTGATTTTGACGGCTAAATCTGGAATAAAGTCGCGTGACACCATAGCTACCACTGAAAACTGCTGAAAATGGCTGGTATACTCTCTAAACAATCAGCGAAGTTATTTTAAGTTGCGATACTGTAATGAATATGAACGAAATATAAACATAACGCATATAACTCACATACCTTTACTATATATCAATCGTTTCTACTGAATCTCACTAGTTATCCGCCGTAAAATATACCGGAAGTTTTCTGAATAAAAATACGAATCTGCGGTCAGCTAGCTTTACAGCTGTCACAACAAACAATATGGCCGCTCCCGGTAACATGTGCTACAGTGAACCGATTACGTGATGTTTTTTACAAAGAAAGTCTTTGAGTAAGTAACTCGTCAATACAACTAGCGACTCGAATTTCACTTGGAAGAATTAATTAAAATAAGAAGGTGAATTTTCCAGACGATGTAGGCTATAATACCTGTTTGTCCCAATATCCTCTCTTTGAGGACGTCACATTTCCTCGGACGTGACTTAGATTTACATGGCAGATGTTGTCGATGAAACAGAAAACACTGAACACTTATTATCCTGTACTTGTTAAAGGGTTTCCGTGTAAATCTCTCCTTTGTTCATATTTTGCCCCTACTTTAAAATTTTGAGTTCGGATTATGGTTGACGCTTCGGTTTTCTCCTTTTTTTTTTGCAATGTGACTGTTCAATGCTTATATTTTCATTTATAAAGATTTTTTAACTGCAGCTTATAATGCGTATAAGTTTGTCTCTAAGCATATCACTTGGTTCATTATATTCAAATAATAAAACACCAAAAATTTCCAGAGGAAAAATAAAATTCCTCAAGTCGCCATTAACATTCATTTGTAAATTCGCCTTATATACAATGTATGTTTCTGTAAGCTTTAACTCTTTGCTATACATATGGACTTGATCATATCGCTCATTGATATACATTTATAAAGCGTTACTCGGCTCCTGTATCCATACACTGACTTGATCATTGTAAAGAGTAGTATACCGTGTTATGGATACAATTTAGTTTGCTTACTTTATATAGGGAAATGTAGAACAAAATGTGAATATATGAACATTAATTAACACAGCTATTATGAAGTCCTTATGGATATCGACGATGTGTTTGATTTCAAATAGCATTATCACAATCGATTGTGATACTCTTTGTACGTGAAATCAAGGTCAGATCCTACTCCTTAATTCTCTTTCCTTCATATTTAACAAAAATAGAACATTTCACGAAAGCATCATCGACGCCTCCGTAACCTGCATGTCGCAACAAGTTAAGAGCTTTTGCTTATTCTCCTAGCCCCGAGATCAGAAAACAATCTTAGACTTAAGGTTGTGCTTAGCTGATTACGAACTACGTCTCTTTTTGTAAAGTTAATCGTGATTGGCTAAGTCAAAACGTAAGACAAACTTAGCCTTAAGATTGTTTCATGATCCTGGGGCCTGATCTCAAGACTTATACTTGTTGAGTGGTATGCTAAAACACAATGTTTCTAAAGATTGCAGGTAAAGACGAAATGTCGCAATCACAATCTCATTGCCATCACCGTATCCAATAGTACGATATGAAAGAAGATTTTTTGGACAATATCCCATCTCATGAGTGACTTACTATTTTGGTGCCGTTTTCCCGGTTCTCGCTAGGAGGGCGTGACATTGATTGGATTAGATTCTGACTTCCAAGTGCATGTCGTAAAAGAAACAGAAGTATCAGACAGCCCAAGAAAATCTGGTCTTATTTCTCATGTACTTTTCCAGTGGTTCCTGTGAAAAAACGCTCCTTGATTCGTAGTTTACCGTAGGTTCATCAAAATTTGAGTTCGAATCGTTGGTTTATTGTCATGTAATTTTCCTTTCCTTCTGTGGTGTTATTGACGATGGCTTTGTCGAATGCTGCCAATCGTCATTTAGAACTACATTTATTACGTTTTTGCCTGTGAAATATAGAAAAGTATCAAACTGTAGTTATAAACAGTGAAAATATAAGGTTTTGTCAGTGAAACTTGAAAAAGTGATCCGACATAAAAAAAATACCCGGGGTCATTATTCTACGTGGCAAAAGTTACCCGGGGTCGTCATTTCACAGTAGAAATCTTACACGGCCATCTGCAGAAAAATGATTCCACTCGATATTTCCCCGTGAAAAGGTTATCCGCTGTAGATTTCAACGGTGTGTAGTTTTCAACCCGGGTCATTTTTTCACGTTACAACGGAATTGTTGTATGAGTTGTTTCCCTTGTTCG
Organism: Mimachlamys varia; assembly: GCA_947623455.1. Lineage (NCBI taxonomy): Eukaryota > Metazoa > Mollusca > Bivalvia > Pectinida > Pectinidae > Mimachlamys > Mimachlamys varia. Next base: position 8,291,419 of record OX392534.1, read on the forward strand.
ATATCGAACTCGCCCATTGGAGGCTCGGCATTGTTGTCTTCAGCTAGAATTTGTCTATTGGAGAAAATAATCTTGACGAAATGGCAACAGCAGTAGATATTTGTGAGATACTGCTGCAGGATTTAATTAGTAATTAATTGGAAGATGAGAACTTTTCCGATCAACTTATCCTAATCATGCAGCTGTGTACTGTACAGTACCGATCGGTTGTGATTTCGACGGATTAACTTTCCAGTAGGCAGGTAAAGAAAAATAATAATTAAAGTATTTTAAGGCCTCTTTTGAAATGTAATAAAAAGAAAATGAAATGATTTGCCTTTAATATCGAAAATATATTTCACTTGTATGGACATTGGATGTTAATTTCATACTAGCTTGTCTGTGATAGTGTACAGCTTTGCATGTCTCTATGTATTTTAGTTAATTATCTTGTTTTATGTTTGCCTTTTACTATGTTTGTCGCAGAAATAGCGCTACAGCGCTAATGTTGCTTGTTTTATATATGCGACTTTAAATAAAGCTTCTTGTATCTTGTATCTTGTATCTTGTATGGCACGGCAAACGATTGAATATCCTCCATGAGACCTGGGAGGACGAAACAGATGTAAGATGCAGTTTAATTCATGTTTTCCTTCATACTGTTTTTATTACTGAATTTAAATGGTGCATGTTTGTGTTATGTCATCTTTAATTATAGGGGGTGGCAGACTCTGCAGGTGGATTTTTAGTCCCCGAGGTTTGCTTGAGCCTCCATAGCCACAGTTAATCTCATTTGAGTAGTTGCATGGTACATACTATATAGAGGATCTTACACGAGTGTCGATGTAATATGGAATTTATTAAACGAGTTAAATAATTTAATATGTCACGAGCCATATAACATTGACACGAGTGTAAGATTTTATTTATCACATAACTTATATTTATGAGAAAATACACAAAAACTCTCAAATCAATTCTCAATAAGACAGAAAAATTTCTTCTGTGACAGTACGATTTTCACTACCGAGACAATCATATGACGTCATAAGACGTCATTTGTTTATGACGTCACAATAGTGTTATTACATGTGTGTAATACCATTTTATGACATGTAATACAATTTTTATGACATGGCTGTATGACAGTACACGATTTCAAATTATACAGACTTAGTTTAATTTTACTTCTAAATTTATAAAATAAAGGGGTTTTACGCACCTGAACCTTCTGCTTCTACATTAGTTAAGAAATTTTGGATTCCCACCTTTTTGTCCCTTGCATTATAGTGAGTCGTAGAAGGACGAAACAGCTGTATGATGAAGTTTAATTCATTTTTTTCGACATACTGTTATCTATTTCTAAAACAAAATGTGCAGCATACCGCGGTATGTGTGTGCTACGTCATCTCTATGTATCTTGCTACATTTTGTTTCAGGCTACTCTCACGATGACGCACCATATGTTATGGACTACGTTCGTACTCTCCGAAAAGATCACAACGACTCCATAGCAAAAGAACTGGCTCAGCTGATAGGAACCCACGCAGGTCTGTACAACACCAAATAATCTTAGTAGTGTCATTTCAATCTGGCCAAACCTTTTACATCAGAAATACCTTTGCTATGCATGGTTAGATCAAGTTTGAAACAACTTATATTATTTGCCCTTATTATAAGTTTAAATATAACATAACTCCCGATATTGATTCAACGGATAGTTTGAGCTCTGCTTTTGGTTTTGGTGACTCTTTGGTATTCTCTTGACGTTTTTGTCAATATCCTAACATGTTTTGTAATTTTAGACAAATTTAAGAACATCCTTGATATTGGATGTGGAACGGGCGATATAACGACTCCCCTTGCCAGTGCGCTTCCAGGTTCTGTAGTCACCGGCTGCGATATTTCTGAAACGGCAATTTCAGTTGCAAAGGTTGCTTCTGTTAAGGTCAAAAATGTCAGCTTCGGCACTGCAGATATCTATAAATTGCCAGAAACCTGGACCCAAAAATTTGATGCGGTTCTCATGTTTGACGTCCTTCATGAACTCCCGCACCCTGAGTCAGCTATAAAGGAACTACTAAAAGTTCTTGCATCCGACGGAATCGTCATCCTGGTTGATCCGAAGGTAAGCAGCGACCCGAAGAAAAACGTCGGAAACATTCATTCTGCTCAAGCTCTCACAATCAGCGCGTGGTGGTGTATACCAAGCAGCTCGTGCAGCAAAGGGTGTGGCCACGGTGTGGGCTGGGGCTGGGAAAACAAGGAAGAGTTCCTAACAAAGGCGGGTTTGGAGATCAAAAGTCGTGTCCGTGTCATCAAAAGCGACTATAACTATGCCTACATCTGCAAACGGAAGTAGGCCTGTAAACGGAAGTAACACATCACGCAGAAGTAGGGGAGGTTAAACAGTACGCGGAATGGGCAGTAAACGAAAGTAAGACGGCACGCAGAAATGGGACAGTAAACAGAGATAAACAGTACAGGGAAGTTGGCAGTTAACGGAAGTGGAAAGTAAAGGACGATATATTGATATTTAGCCACAGACGTAGTAACAGTAGATGTGATAACATACTCTTAACAATCAAATAGAGACTTTTATTACACATTTAACCTTTGGTTCCATGCATGCTATGCGTGTTCTACTAATCTTTGTTTATTAAGGAAATATCGCGCATTTTATTTCTTTTAAAATATAATAAAATAAAACTAATCTAAATTATTGAACATTTAGTTTTTAATTAAAATTATTTTTGCTGTTACCAATATCCTTATATAAAAATAATAATCTTTTATTTTCCCAGGGCTGCATATTTAGACAGGTCTAATTTATAATATGGAACTTCAACAACAAATACATACAAATATCACAGTGATCACATATAAAGCATTAAGACAAAATGTATTCCACACATAATTTTTACATTACGTATGACAGATACGGTCATGGCAATTGGAAACTATTATGAAAATCAATAAGAGAATACTGAAGCGTTAACAAAATCCTATTATGAAAGCATCCTGTAAATATCTATATTTAAAAATACCAACACTGCAAACATTTCCAAGATTTACATTCAATTCATTGCATAAAATAGAACTTGTGAACCAGAACTGCTTTTCTAAAAATAGTATACTTCTTTATCAGCAGCCATTTTAACTGGTAAAAAAATCATTTACGGAGATGAGACAAATTTTTACATGGCGGGTGTCGTCGATGAAGCAGAAGGCGCTTACTCTTCCGGAACACCTGGTCTTATTCTCTTGTACCTTTACAAGGGTCTCCATGTTAATCTTTCCTTTGTTCATATTTTGCCCCTGGTTTTAATCGATTTTGAATTTGGATTATGATTTTGTTAACACTTCGGTATTCACTTATTATTTTAAAAGGAATATGAACATCTGATTTGCACAATTTATAGTCTTAATGGTCATATTATCATCAGTAATTTTTACTTTATTTTCGACGTGAGTGTTCCTTGTGACGTCACACAAAACAAATAATTTAAGATAATTTTGTTTGCCAAAGTACTTTCAATTTGCCATGAATAAAATCGCTTACAAGAAAAAAGATATAACAGTCGCTGATCAGAATAAGACCACCAACACATGTATGTATGTTGGTTTGTATGGCGTTATGTTCGTACCCGACGTATGGACAATCTGTAAGTTTTAGAAGTTGAAGAGTGTATTTATAAAATACCAGGAGGCTACCTTATGATGGGTGCATTTTTGCACACGTGCAGGCAGGTATGAATGCTGCTGATTAATAAGTGAGTACACTCCTGATTAGATGTATGGTTCATTCTGTGAAGTCTTTGTGGTCCAGGGAGCAATGCAGTGGTCTTTCATCGACACAAATTGATTTGGATTCGTTACCTGCCTAGCCGTGTTGGTTTTCCTCGGACACTCCAGTTTTCACTCAAATTAACTTCCTGCACGCCTTCTTTCGAGATAGTTCGAGTGATAAACATATAAAGAACATAAAACAAAAATACAGGTTTTTATTCAGCAGTTACACATACGTATGGTGATGAACTGGTCGAATATCGGGTAACAGCAACTTCAACATATCCACGTTTCGACTGATGGGCGAGTCATGTAAACCGCCCAATGCTACCGATGTAATGGTACCCTAGACAATTGATGGAGATATCAGCACAGTTGTTATGCGAACGTTGTCAAAATGTATTGAGTCATTGCTTAAAGATGCTTAAAAACGCATAAAACAGTGCTATCCCATCAGATCTCTTGGTAGATAGATATGCCATACAATATTTGTATTTGTGTAGTAAGTTAAGACGAGCACCTTGTGCGTGTTCCGTAAATCACCAATGAAAATATTCCTGGCATTTACCCCGTCCTCAGACGCCTACGACGGACCACTCCAATAACGATGATTATCATCGCCAGGAAGAAGACACTCCCTCCGACCGGTGCAGCAATGACGGCAATTGGCACGTGATCTGGTGATAAACAGATAGCACTCATTACTGTTTTGACGGGAAATAAACGCATACAAAACAAGAACTAATTGTAACGGCGGCCGTTACTATAATGTCCCCCAAACTACCCCAACAGTCGTAAATTGTACTAATGGAAGAGTGTAATAGTACTGTATACGTATGTGCAGAAGCCTCCATTTTTTACAATGACAACAGATGTTTTCTTAAATTGTACCATTGTGTTCGGTTTCCCTTAATACCTCTATGTACCAATTTTTGCCGAAATCGAACAATATCTAAATTTCGATCAATCAGAATCCTGCACTCGTGACCATGGCAACAGACAGTTTCGAAAGTGGTACCATTGAGTTGGGCTTCCCTCAATACCCCTATGTACCAATTTTCGCTTAAATCAAACAATATCTAAATTCCGACCTATCAGAAGCCTCCAATTCGTTACCATGTCCCCCAACAATGCTCATGTGAAGTTTCATAAGAATCCATGCAGTATTTTAGGAGGAAATCGCTGGACAAGTTCACAACGGAAAGATAGAAGAAAGCCAAAGAAGTGTCCTACTACAGTTATATATAAAATTTCATTGAAATCGGACAATATATAAATTTCGACCAATCAGAAGCCAGGAAATAGCGGCCATGTTGACGAATCACGAAACGGAGGTTACGACAATGTTGTTGGTGTAATACTACACATATATATTAAATTTCATTGAAATCGGACAATATATAAATTTCGACCAATCAGAAGCCAGGAAATAGCGGCCATGTTGACGAATCATGAAACGGATGTGACGACAATGTTGTTGGTGTTATACTACACATATATATTAAATTTCATTGAAATCGGACAATATATAAATTTCGACCAATCAGAGGTCTCCATTTTCGTTTCTGTGGCAACCAAACTTTACGAAAATGTTACCATGTTATTCAGCATCCCTTAAAACACCCATGTACCAATTTTTACTGAAATCGGAGACTGAATTTTGAAAACCGGAAATTAGCTCTGGCGGCCATCTTGGACTTCCGGTCGCGAAAAAACAACCCGTTTTCACACACCCCGCCCCTAATGAGTATGTGTGTGAAGTTTCGTGAAGATCCGTCCAGTAGTTTTTGAGAAAACGGTCGGAAACCTCCGCGGCGGAAGAAAGTGGAAGAAACAAGAATAATAATAACAATATTTGTCAGTGCTTTTATTCAATTCAACAGGCACCGTATTCATGAATCTGATCTCTTTCGCAGGAATAGATTCTGTTCCCGAATAAACGTTTTGTAACTTGTAAAAATCCTTTGATACTTATCAATAAGTCAAGCACAAGTCAATAAATCGAGTACAAGTCTCTCCAAATTTCTCCATCTCTTTTATAAAACAATGTGAGTATGAATCATGGAACAGGTAACGGGGTTCAGTGCAAAATGTCTTTGAATACAGACTCAGGCCTATCTTTATGAAACCGCTAAGCTCAATTTTAGATTGTGTCTTCAAGCCAAATTGCTTATTCTGGTATCAAAATTCATAGAATATTTACGCATTGTCAACAATTCGGAAACTTATAGTTAGACACAGTGCCAAATACCATGTTCAATGTGTACATGTATACTAAACTATTTAAGCATGTCACATCATATAAGAATAGCACTTTCTTCACAAGAGAGTAATGATGGCGATAATAGAAAATATCTATAGACTTTATCATCGTTTTGCATATGGTACAAAAGGTTAATTTAATTTCATATTTGAGAAGTTCTGCATGTCTCATGTGTTTAATAAAACGGCAGATACAATTGTAGTATCGTATTATTTGCAGTTGAAGATAATGTTCCATCTTTACTGTTTCGTCTATTAGAGGAATATTGACACTTGTCTTAAAATATCACATAAAAAAGGTTGGAACTAAAGAACCTCAGCGCCTCAATTCGTCAGTATTATATGTTTCCTGCCCTGTACTGTGAATGTAGATCAAAACTATCCACGAACATTAGACAAAGGGGTTTCAAACGGGTGTCTATTAATTATGTATACAGAGATACTCACCACTAGAAGATGGAGATCGTTTTCTTTCCACAGAAACCTTAAGTGTGAAGTATCCTCTGTCACGTGACGTGGATGATCCTGTGTTGGCGTTATCTAATGCGATGTTAAGGTAGCGTCCCCCAGACGTACAGTAGCGTGACGGAGAGACGATTGACAGCGAGGTATATGACTGAAACAATAAAACACGTATTATTTATTACAACCGGAAACTTGACAACTCGCTTACAACCTGCTTGAAATTATATATATATACCTGACCATAAGTTAGGGACCACCTTATCTAAGATAATAGGGCTTTACAACTCAACAGGATCTGTGTAGGAACGTTTCAGGGCTTCCTACAAACCTCAACTTAGACAATCAAAAATAAATTTACAGAACCAAGAGTGCTGTATCATTTTTAAAAAGTCTTCGAAAAAGACATTCCCCAAGTCTAAAAACAAGGTTGACTTATAATTTTCTCGTGTTAACAGATACGTCAAATCACAAAAACCTGCTACTTGATCAAGAAAAGTTACTTATCAATGAGTTCTATTTGGAATATGTCAATTCGGATATGACAACCACGCTCCTGGTACACTTCGCCGTCTCATACATTTGGCCAGACTCCGAAGCTTTTTCTAAGGAAATCCCTGTTATAACTGAATCAATGCTGCCCACAATTCCCCGATGGTTTTCCATTTTGGATCCTGTGTATTAACTTGTCCAAATTAGTCCTTCAAATGCTCAATTGAGTTCATTAATTATAACTTTTCAGTTTTCTATCACTTTTTGTTGAAGATAGTCTTCTCTATGTGGGCACTGGGTGTTTTGGCATTATCATCCATTTGGATAAGCCGAACTACCAATGGGTAGAACTCGCAATGCGGAACAACCTAAGTTCGAATGATCTGATTACGGTACCTTTGTCAATTTAAAGTACCACAAGTACATTTCTGTAGTCGTTCAAGGTCCATCAGATCATTCAGGAAGCTTGCCTCCAAAGCCACAGTTATCTCATTTTAGTACTGGCATGGTACAATATATACACATTTTCGTAGTACACGAAACAGCTGTATGATGCAGTTTAATTAATTCTTTCGGCATGGTGTATCTTTTACTACATTTTAAATGACGTGCCATTTATGTTTTTTAAGAGTACGGGGTACCCCATTTTAATTCAGGCTTTTTTTATTGAAAATTGCCAAATGTATACGTTTTCGAGTACCTTAGTACTACGTATGCCAAAAGCAGTTTTGAAAACACATTCGTCATTATTGCTTCGAAGCATATAACAACAATTAATCATGTTTATACAAAACAAAGTAATCAAAGAGTTAAGAAAAGCGTACACTGAATTTATAATAGATCAATCGAGTACAAACAATACATTTATAAATACTAATGAAACTCGAGAAACTGTTGTTCATGTTCAACAAATGAGTGTGTCAATGCGAAAAGCCAACCAAACTTAGCATTTAACTGCACATCAGGGCATTTGCGTCCGTTTTCCTTACCATCGTGATTATCAAATGAAAGCATGAGTATTGGATAATACTTCCTGTAAGGATGATTCTAAGAAACAAGCATGATTGTTCCTACATAATTTAGTAACCGATACAGTACGCCATACATGAATTACCCTGCACCATACAGCGGTTCCTTTTAAGTTTGAAGTCAGAACCTACTGTACCTTGCTGTATAACTGTCTACTACCCTGTGAAAGGGTGAGCCTCGGGCCGAAGCCGTTCAGTGTGAAGGGCGGTTGACTGACCACACAGACCGAGTACGAGGTGAACCGACTCTGGAACCCAATACTGCAATGTAGACTTGGAAGTCTTGCGCCGCTAAATCTCACAGTAGCAACGTCATTTTTATCGAGGGTATGGAGCTTGAAATTGCAGTTGTCTTTGAAGAAATCTTTAACCAAAAAAATCCAATATAATTATTTTTACACAATGCATAGTTCGTGGAAGCTACGTATATCGTACATGTAACGTATGAAACGTAAATTAATAGCAAAACCGAACTTTTATCAGCACGACCATTTAAAATTTAAAGTATGCCAAAAGACGTAACACAGAAACAAAAATTAGGAAGTAAAACAATATCTCTAAATCGAAGAAAAGTATACGCAGTTCCATCTACCTTAAAATTGATAGATGTTTCGATAGGATTAATGTGATGAAGCGTCTTGAGAACACGATTTCCTAGAAAGTGATTATATTTTATTCCTTTGTATGCATATATATTATGATTAGATTTACATAGCGGTCCGTCGTAGCAGCATACATTGTATGCTTAACCCCCCGAAACACCTGGGGTATTCTGTACTTTTTCAAGGGGTCTTATTTTGTACTTTTTCAGTGATATCGAAGTTAATGTTCTCATTGTTCTTATTAATCGATTTTGAGTTCGAATAAGGGTTTTGTAGCCGCTTCGATAAGTTTTGTCCATGCACGACGACGTACGGCTACGACATGTATCGGTCAGTCTCTGTTGACTTCTTAATCTACCTGGAGTATAAATCATATAGGACATCAATTCAGTCTTACCCTGTAAACAGTAACTCACCACTATGACCAGGGGGCGGGGAGGGGGGCGCTGGCTGGGTCACCGTGACCTTAAGTGTGAAGTATCCTCTGTCACGTGACGTGGATGATCCTGTGTTGGCGTTATCTAATGCGATGTTAAGGAAGCGTCCCCCAGACGTACAGTAGCGTGACGGAGGGTTGATTGACAGCGAGGTATATGTCTGAAATGTACAAACATAGGAAGTATAACAACTGTATTAGATCATACCTGTATACGTGTCCCACTTTCATATACTGAAGATTTGACAGCAAAATATCGTTAAACATTGTGATAAGGAACAAAATGAGTTTTTTGCGACTCCTTACAACAAATGTAACACTAGGCAGAGGAGGACCATGCAATACAATCAAGATCAACAGGAAGTTTCCCTTGATTGAAGCATTGTAATACAACGTGTGTTGAAGATTAAGCATAGAAGATTTAGTAACGAGGATGATACCGTGTCCTCAGTTCAAAGACTACAAGCTAATCGGGAAATTTCAAACTAAAAAACCTTGCTGGTATGATATACTTTCCTTCTCGTAATTCCTTCTTGCTTGTTATAAGCATTTTTATCCTATTCGGTTTCCGTAGGGTTTGGGAAACAAGTTAGAAAATTAAAAATAGAAAACCAGACTGGGGATTATTTTTATCATCGAACGTATTCTAACTTCTTAAAAACGAGTATACCATCGTTTTGGATGTCTTTATTCGTTATTTTAGGGCCTGCTCTGAAAATTGAGATTTTCGTGTTCGATGTCAGTTGCTAGAAAACAAACTTACTACACAGGGATTCGAGAGGTGTATGTTGATGAAGACTATGGGCAGGTTTTTTTCAAATCATATAAAATTCTGTATCTTTGTGTGATATGAAGATGGACGTTTTTGAGTATGTTCATTAGAGTGCTTACATGTTGTAGTTGACAATGATGACTTGGTTCTCATATTGCGGACTTGATGTTTACTTTGATGCTACCAAAATGTACATGGCGGGTGTCGTCGATGAAGCAGAAGACCCTTACTCTTCCGGACCACCTGGTCTTATTCTCCTGTACTTTTACGAGGGTCTCCATGTAAATCGTTTCTTTGTTTATATTTTGTCTCTAATTTCATAGATTTTGAGCTCCGATTATGGTTTTGATGTTAGGTATTCCCTTTTTTATGTACATTGATAAATAACAACTACATGTACTACTTCGATCACTGTAACATTGGTGTGGATGTTGTAACGACAACTTACCATCGCGATGTATACTTTTGATAAATAAAAGTAACTCTTTCTGGAACATTAAGTTTTTGTTCTTACTTTGCTGTTTAACTGTCCGTCCCCCTGTGACAGAATGAGGGTCGGTCCAAACACGTTCAGTGTGAAGGGAGGTTGACTGTCCACACAGACGGAGTTCGCCGTGCTTATTCCCTGGAAGCTGATGCTGCAGTTAGAAATGGGAAGTCGGTAACCGCTAAATCTCACCAGAGCAACATCACTGTTACCAAGGGTGTGGAGCTGGAAGTCGCAGTTGTTCCTTAGCTGGTCTTAAATAAAGGGTAAAATATGTAACAGAAACGACCAAAGCTGTTTCGTTGACGGCTAATACCCCCATATACCGCGTTTGCATAGAATAAGTCCAACACGTGGTAAATTTATATTTTCCAAATGAATGTTGAACCCGCTAAGAATGCTCATTGCAAAAATCAACAACTGAATTCTTTGTTCGCCTCGAAACTTGTTACAAGAGTCTCCATGTGAACCTTTCCTTTGTTCATATTTTTCACCTGGTTTAATAGATTTTGAGTTTGAATTACGATTTTGTTAACGCTTCATTATTCTCTTATTTATTATCTTAACAGGACAGAACGACGGACAGGTGATTCCAGTACACCCTTAACTTCGTTACATGGGTATAACAGTATAGCTAGCCTCAACAAAAGGAACCATTGTAACTTTAAGTGAACAGGAAGCCCACAGCACGTTGATCTGAAATTAGGTGACCAGGAGGAGAAGGCAGATACTTGACTATCTGTAATCAATTGTCAAATCAGATATGGTATCAGCAGTCTTACGTGTAAACAGTATCGTCATAATGTTGACATTCCCTACCTCTGTAACGTTGATTTAAATAACAGTTATAACTTGTGATACAAATATACGGCCTTAGATGAAACGAAAAAGGAAACGTCTGAAATACTTACAAGAGGTTGTGGAGGCTTTGACGGCGTTGGCGAGAAAGACAAACGCCATCAGTGACCACAGCTGGCACGTCATCATTGTAACACACGGACACTTCAATTTACAAAGAATGTCGTAAACAAACGCATAGTTATAATGACATATAAAAATAGCTACAAACCAATTTACGAGAAAGTAGATTTGTAATACTTGCACTTACACAGACAGCTTAGCGTAAATTATTTGCAATTAAAACGTTATTGCTTAAACGTCACAGAACTCGATTCTACATCAAGACAGGTTTGTTTGAAATTAAACAAATATACATATACATATATTTCTGATAGATACTTTTGAAGTGTTACCTGTTTGTGTTGGGTAGGTTAGGAGTGGGAGTGTGGCTGATGACGAGGTCATTGTGACGACTCGTTAGTGACGATCCGCGGTGTCACTGTTATCAACATCTTGTGACAGGTCAACACAAAGGTGTACTGGTAGAAACTTGTAACCGTGTTATCAGAGGGTCAAATATCAAAATCATATCATATGTATCATGTAGGTGGCTAGATCTTTACAGCATAGTTGATGACAAGATATAATAATTGTAACAAAATCCCACTATCTTTCTATCCTATCATACAGTAAGTAAATATATTATTCATACGGGCGTTTAACGTTTTTAATTATTAATATAGAATAATGTTATTTCTGTCTGACTTCTCAACACGTAATAGTAAGGCTCTTATGAGTAATGCGCATGCGTAAGCTGATATAAACATGTTATTACTAGCAATGATTGCAATATTGAGGACAAATCTCAAGTTTTTTCTTTATTTTTTAAAGTAACATTTGCATTGCTAGAGATACTGGCTTTTCTTTTTAAATGCTTAATATCGTGTAGTAGAAAAAGTTAATATTGAGTCGGGTTTCAGACGTTACAGTACTACAACAAATAACAGGCGGCCCATGGGTCTTAACTTTCATATGAATTTAAAGATTGGTATTATTCTTTGTTGCCTATTGTGAAGCCGTTAAAGGCCCAATATACGTAACTTCAGGAAATTTTTCGTTAATCTGAAAAATTCTGAAAAAAAATCCAGTTGATAACCATGCAAAAATAAGCCTAAAACGAAGTAAACCTGAGCGGTAACTAACGAGAAACGCCTTACAGAAAAATCCAAAGAATTGAAAATAATTCAGGTGGGGCCCACTTCAATAACAAACCGCAGGTAGAAGACAGTCAAAGGGGTCGCGTGTTTACAAATACCATGTTTCAACTGCTGCCGTACCGGTTACCGCGTAAGAAGTCATCTTGGATATTGCTGATATCAGTTAATCTTAACTAAATCTATAAATATGATAAGTTATTAGGCTTGATTTTCGCATCAAGTTTTGCCGAAAGTTACGTATATTGGGCCTTTAAAAGATATAAACATATGTAACCCCTGTGACATTGAAAGTGGGTCAAGGTCATTCATTTTAACAAACTTGTTAGCCCTTTATTCAAGCAACAAACCCATTATCAGTAACTTGCTATTTTTATTATTGCGCAAACTTGCTAGAAATATTTTAACACATTTGACCCACGTGACCGTAAAAAATGGGCAAATGTCTTTTATTTCAGCAAACTTGATAGCCCTACATCCAATCATGCTAGACCCAAATTATAAATAACTACGTTTTTTTCTGTAATTGAGAAGAACCTGCTTGGGAACTTTTAATACATTTGATCCATGTTACATTGAACGTTGGCCATTAATACAAACTTGGTAGCCTTTCATCCCATCATTTTACATATCAAATATCAGTACCTCAGGGTTTTCGGTTAGTGAGAGATTTTAAGATATTTGATCCTGTGACCTTGTGTAATAGGTCAAGATCATTCATTCTAACAAACTTAGTAGCCCTTCATCCCAGCAGGCTGCAGGAAAAGTATCGGTACCAAATGCTATTCGGTTATTGAGAAGAAGTTTCTTGGAGATTTTAAGACAGTTAACCTCTAATATTTGACCCCTCTGACCTTGAGAGTATGTTAAGTTCATTCATTTGAAGAACCTAGGTAGCCCTTCATCCAAGCATGCTACATGCATAACATTAACACCCTGAGCTTTTTGATTATTGAGAAGATGTTGTTTACTGACAAAGTTTACGCACGACGACGGACGAAGCATGTTGGCAATAGGTCATCTTGATTCTTCGAGTAGGTGACCTTAACACAGTGGTTATCTAGGTTATCTCGCCTCCTGGTGGCTATCACCGATTATTTTATTTTTTTGCATATCAACACCTATGGGTTATGGGTCATGACATGACATTAAATTAAGGTCAGGTCGGAGCACTTAACAAGTTATGTAGGGGTCAAAGTACGGGGTCAAATTCATAATAGGCCCCATTTTGATAAAATTACCCGATATTTTTTTTTAATCTTTCTTCATAGTTTTGGTGCATTGTGCAATGTCAAAACAGTATAACTTCAAACTGGTCATAAAAAATACCCATGGTCGGAAAGTAGGTCACAGTGACCTAGGTTTTTTTAATTTGCTTAATATTACAAAAACAGCATATTTTGAGCTTAAATATGAACAAGAACAATACAATCATCATATAACATGTTTTAATGGAGAGAAAAAAAACAAGTATTTCAGACAAATTTAGGAACATCCTTGGTGAGGAACGGGCGATATAACGACTTTCTTTCCCGATGCACTGCCTGCAATAAATAACCGATGAATATGATATTTCTGAAAAGGCGATTACTGATAAAAAGTAAACAAAAAAATACGGATAAAAAAGGTCAGCTTCGACATTGAAAACTTTGATGAAATGCCAGAAACCTGGACCAAAAAATTGGATGCGGTTCTCATGTTTGACGTCCTCCATGATCACAATTACCCTGAGTCAGTTGTAGATAACCGACGGAATCGTCATCCTTGTTAAAGTAAGCAGCGACCCGATAAAACAAACATCCAGACTGCTCAGGCTTTCACAATCAGCGCTTGGTGGTGTATACGTGCAGCAGCGGATATGGGCTTGGGCTGGGAAAACAGCACTCCAGTTTTCATTCACATTAACATTCCTGCTGGCTTTCTTCCAAGATTTACACAATTTAACACAGTAAATGAGAGTGGCTATTACACAGATAAGCATGCCAATACACACGATGTAATGGTCTTAAACAGGTAATAGAAATACTAGCACATTAGTTGCAATGCGAACGTTGTCAACATGTATTTAGTCATTGCTTAAACACTGGATCCCTATTAGTCATAACGCATAAAACAGACATGATACCCCATTAGATCTCTTGGTAGCGCTCACTGATGGATGAAGTAGAAATGCCATACAGCAGGTGTACTCGCACAGCAAGTAAAGACTAGCACCCGTACATTGTGAGTGTTTCGTTAAGAATATCATTCCTGTAATTTACCCTGTCCTCATTCTCCTACGACGCACCACTACAACCACGATGATTACAATCGCCAGGCAGAAGACACTCCCTCCGACCGGTGCAGCAATGACGACAATTGGCACGTGATCTGGTGGTAAACAGATAACTCATTACAGTCTTCAGAGGCGAACGCAACATGTTTTTAAATAGTTGTTTATCGTACCTGCATGTGATATCATCATTTGTCAATGCTATTTCCCAGTTAATCAGGTTTCATGGAACTGTTCTCATTCTCAAGGATGGATTATGTTGTCGAACAAACGTTTTGTGACTTGTATAAATCGTGTGATACCTGTCAATAGGTCAAGTGCAAGTCTCATAGTCCACGATATCCAGGGGTTACGATCACCTACGCTCTCTACACCCCTGGAATATATCATGCCAAAGCGGAAAACACAGTTTGAGCCACCATGTTGATGACACAAGAAGACTGGTTCAACCCTTTGATGCACACCATATAAAATCTCGTGATTACATAACGGTAAAAAATTACTAGCGTTGAAGTCGGTTGCGACTACATTGTAATCTTAAACAGACAGGCATCAGCCTTACGATTGTCTTTTATAACTGAGCGTGCCTTCAGTTTTGTCAGGGTGCAAAGAATGCAGGTGAGTGGTAACCCCTGGATATCGAGGATGATGTTCCGTCAAAACTTCTCCACATCATTAACATACCAATGCGAGTATGAACCTTTGTTGACACTTGAACAAGTATAGGTACATCAGGACAAACGTTCATGAATACAGACCCGAAGCAATTCGAGCAACTTGATTCATGAAACCGCTTTTAATCTCAATTTTCGATTCTGTCGTCCAGCTCAATTTCTTATTCTGGTATCAAAATTCATAAAATATACTCATTTTGTTACAAATTATAAATATATATAGTGCCGAATTTGTATAGAAAACTATGCATCGTGCTACACATTACAAGAAAAACTGTTTCTTCTCAAGAGGGTAACAATAGCGAAAAAAACACTTATCGATCGTCTTTATCATCGCTCTTCAAAACAAAGGTTTCAATTCATTTTATTATTGGGAACTTCCTAATGTTTCATTTTTCAAATAAAATGGTAGATACAATTGTAATATCATTTTATTTGAAGTTGCATATAATGCTCCGTCTTTTAGAAGAACATTGAAAAATATCTTAAACTATCATATTGAAGATAATGAAACTAAATTACTTCCGTACTTCAATTCGTCAATATCATTTATTTCTCATTGGCATGTACTGTGACTGTTCATTAATATCTATCCGCGAACATTAGACAAAGGGGTTCCAAACTGATGTGTATGCGTATTGTATACACAGATACTCACCACTTGAAGATGGAGATCGTTTTCTTTCCACAGAGACCTGAAGTGTAAAATGTCCTCTGTCACGTGACGTGGATGATCCTGTGTTGGCGTTATCTAATGCGATGTTAAGGTAGCGTCCCCCAGACGTACAGTAGCGTGAGGGAGAGACTATTGACAGCGAGGTATATGACTGAAACAATACAACATGTATCATATATCACAGCCGGAAACTTGACAAGTCGCTTAGAAACTATTTCAAATAATATAGTTTTCAAATGACCATAAATTAGGGACCACCTTATCTTAGATAAGGTTTGGCAACTCAAAAGGATATGTAGGAACGTTTTAGGACAATAACTTTACAGAACCGGTAGTGTTGTATCATTTTCAAAAGACGTCTCCTAAATGGGTATTCCCAAAGTTAAGAAAACAAATGTTGTCTGTAATGGGTATTCCCAAAGTCTAGAAAACATAGGTTGTATGTAAATGGGTATTCCCAAAGTTTAGAAATTAAAGCTTGTTTGTAAATGGGTATTCCCAAAGTCTAGAAAACAAAGCTTGTCTGTAAATGGGTATTCCCAAAGTCTAGAAAACAAAGGTTGTCAGTAAATGGGTATTCCCAAAGTCTAGAAAACAAAGGTCTTCCGTTAATGGGTATTCCCAAAGTCTAGAAAACAAAGCTTGTCTATAAAAGGGTATTCCCAAAGTCTAGAAAACAAAGCTTGTCTATAAAAGGGTATTCCCAAAGTCTAGAAAAGAAAGCTTGTCTATAAAAGGGTATCCCAAAGTCTAGAAAACGAAGGTCTACTGTATATGGGTATTCCCAAAGTCTAGAAAACAAAGCTTGTCTGTAAATTGGTATTCCCAAAGTCTAGAAAACAAAGCTTGTCTATAAAAGGGTATTCCCAAAGTCTAGAAAAGAAAGCTTGTCTATAAAAGGGTATTCCCAAAGTTTAGAAAACAAAGGTTGTCTGTAACAAATGCGTCATCAAATCACCAAAAAGTTGTTGGGCATTTTGGATCCCGTGTGTTTACTTTTTTCCGAATTAATCCTACACATGTTCAATTGGGTTCATGAATGATAACATCACAGGTCATGGGAGCGTCTCTCTGTCACTTTTTGCTGGAGATGGTCTTCACTAGGCGGCTCTTTGTGGCTTAGCATTACCATCCATTGGATAGGCCGAACTACCATTGGGTATGCATCAAAATACGGAACAATTTAGTTTGAATAGTGGAACGGTACATATTATACACATTTTCGTAGTACACGATTTGAAATTGTACAGAACTAGTTTAATTTTACTTCTAAATTCATACATTACAGGGGCTTTACGCACCTGACCCTTCTGCTTCTACATTAGTTTAGACATTTCGGATTCCCACCCTTTGGCCCCTAGCATCACTGAAAAACTCTAGGAGGCCGAACCAGCTGTATGGTGCAGTTTTAATTCATGTTTTCGGCATACTGTATCTATAACTAAATTTACAAGGTGCAGCATATGTATGTGATACGTCATCTTTAGAAGGATCTGATCACGGTACTTCTGTTCATTTTAAAAGATAGCATCACCATCCATAAACATAGCCACAACAAATGCTGTTATTCCCTGAATGTGATACTGATGGTATGCCGTATTCTTTGTCTCAAAACACAGACCCTGCCCTATGCCGGACAGTATAAAGCGGCTTACATCAGACCAATGAAATCTTCGCCAATATTCCATACCCGGTGTGCAATGGAGTCTTGCTGGTTTGGACTTTTTAATGATTGGCGCGATTGAAATCGTCAGGTGTAAAATTATGTTGACGGCACGCCGGCTAACGCGAACATTATCGTTCCACTGTCCTTTGCGTCTGTTGGTAATAGTGAATGGTATCGTCTTGCCTGTCTCAACAGAAGTCTATTTTCTTTATGTGTAGTCGTACAAAGTCTGCCATGCCTGGGGAAGCTCCACAACATGCCCGGGTTTGAATCCGACGCTATATTAACCTAAAAATATTGGAATGGCTGACATTGAACCATTCCAGAAGCTTGTTTTCTTTCAGCAGTTTTCGCCGTGTCATTTACCAGTACAACACGTGTAAACGCTGTTTCTGGTGGCAATCAAACTTGTGTTAGAGTACGGGTACCCTGGTTTAATCAAGGCAATACTTAGTAGTTAACTTAGGTTTACCAAAATGCCAACCAAACTAAGCATTCAAGTGCACAACATGGTCTTTGCGTCCGTTTAGCTTTACTATCGTGATCATCAAACACGCTATCCGATTTGCATAAAACTTCCTGAAATCTTAGTCGAAGGTGAAAGGATGATCGCAATACTCACGAATGTAATTGCACTCACATAATTTAGTAATCGACACAGCATGCCATATATGACTTATACTGCACCATACAGCTGTTCTGTTTTAAGTTTGACTAAAACTACATCAGAACCTACTGTACCTTGCTGTATAACTGGCTACTACCCTGTGACAGTGTGAGCCTCGGGCCGAAGCCGATCAGGGTGAAGGGCGGTTGACTGACCACACAGACCGAGTATGAGGTGAACCGACTCTGGAACCCAATACTGCAATGCAGACTTGGAAGTCTTGTGCCACTAAATCTCACAGTAGCAACGTCATTTTTATCGAGGGTATGGAGCTTGAAATTGCAGTTGTCTTTAAAGAAATCTTTAACCAAAAGAAAATACAATATTAGTATGACGACACCACGGCATACTTCCTGGCCCCTACATATGTGGTACATGTACCGTATCAAATGTAAACCAACAACATTTAACTACACTCCTTCCACAGTTGCTTAAGTTTCTGTCAGTTAAAAAATGCATAATATATATAAGGAGCCGCCCATTTTAGAATGTATTCTATAATGGGTGGTTCCTTATACATATATAAATGCCTATATAAAAAAAAGAACAAAAAACAAAGACTTTGCCGCAAGGCCTTTCTGCCCTCTCAGCTTCTTCAGGCGGAATGAAAGGCAGAAGGCCTTGCGGCAAAGTCTTTGTTTTTGTTCTTTTTTATATTCAACTTACCAAGGAAAACTAATTACGTTTCTTTATATGCCTATATATTTTTTATTATTTATTGGCAGAAACTCAAGCAATGTGTTCCTTCCATCTTAACATACAAAATCATGTCAATAGGCGTAACAATGCAGCACAAATTGAAAATAAGACAATCCATCTCTGAGCAGAAAAAAAATATTCGCAACTTCGTCCTTCACAACAAAAGTTTGTCGCTGCAATATCTAAATCAACATACCCGATTACTTTTGATTGGATCATGATGACAACTCGTCCATAAATATTGATTATATGAATTGTATGATCTAGACTTACATGTTTTAGTGAGTCATCGTCCGTACATCTTTCCATTGATCATATCTATCCCCTAGTCTAACCCATTGTGAATTTCTTTTATGGTTTTGTTGACGCTTCGGTATTATCTGATGTATTTTTTACGTAAGACGAAGCACAGGTGCGACATGTATTAGCCGATCTTTGTTGACTTTTTGATCTACCTGTAGTTTAAATCATATAGGACAATCATTGAGTCTTGTCCCCTATACTCACAACTTTGACTAGGGGATGGAGGAGAGGGCTGGGCCACTGTGACCTTTAGTGTGAAGTATCCTCCGCCATGGGACGTGGGAGGTCCCAAGTCACCATGTTCTAATGCGATGTTTAGGTAGCGTCCTCCAGACGTACAGTAACGCGACGGAGGGGGGATTGACTTGGTATATGTCTGAAACATGAAAAGTTATTTTAACAACTGTACTAAATACAATACCTGTTTACGTGATCCACGTGCATAGCACTAATTAATGAATACTGATGATTTGACAGCAAATTATGGCATTGTGATAATGAAATTGTTAAACATTTGACACCAAATATAATACTATCCCAATGAGAATTATACAATACCAGCAAATCACTAAAATGTCCATCGTTGGAAGTCAGTTATGACTTATGGAGATCCATCATGGCCGTATACACTAACTTGTTACTTTTTTCCTTTCCGTTTGCGCACGATAAATCAGTTACTTTCCTATACTGATATATATTAAATATGATAAAAACTAGTCACTGTTTGGATAAACGAGTTATCCTTGATTGTAGCATTGTAATACAACTCGTCGGAGTGTTGAGGTGATTCTCAAACATAAAAGATTTAGTAACGATAATGATACCGTGTCCTCAGTATTATAGACCTCAAGCTAATCAGGAAACTTAGCGGGCTTTATTCAATATGGGTGTAACGGCTGACCTTTCATAGCACTATAAAAGTTTTTTTTAAATGACTTTCAATCCATAAATTAACATTTTTACTATAGAACAATTGCTTAACTTCGTTGTTATTTTTTCCAGTTAATAGTTTATTACCTGCGTTTGTATATGTGTCGTCATTTAAACGACATTGTCGGTACAGCCCAGCTTGAATAAAATTGGCGCCAATGATAATAATTAGTTATTTGAGCGTTTGACGCAAGGGCATTTTCCATGTTATTCGAAGCAGCGCGACAAGACTCTCGTTGAACAAGCTTGATATATGACGTCATAATTAAACCACGTGCTACGTCTCGAGAACCATTGCTTTCATACTTTTATGAAAGGCATTTTTCTGGTAGCCTTCATATAGAGGGTTGCAGGGCAAATGTAAATATACTTTTATGAAAGGCATTTTTGCTGGTAATGTTCATATAGTGGGTTGCAGCGCAAATGTAAATATAGGCATACACATGTATTTACATTTTGATTGTTATGAATATACCAACTGAAGACAGCAAACACATTACTATGAATACAGTATAAATACGGTATGAATACACCCATTCACGTGGATCACTAATGACGTAATGAATGAATCCCATTCAATGCGAGTCTTGTATTTAAGTCCTTACTTTGCTCTCTACTCGTCCGTCCCCCTGTGACAGAATGAGGGTCGGTCCAAACAAGTTCAGGGCGAAGGGAGCTTGGCTGACCACACAGACGGAGTTCGAATTGTCTCGACTCTGGAAGCTGATACTGCAGTTAGAAATGGGAATCCGGTAGCCGAAATATTTCACCAGAGCAACATCAGTGTTTCCCAGGTAGCTGATCAGGGAGAGGCAGTTAGATCTAATTTGGTCTGAAATAAAGAAAAGGTCAAAACTATATAACAGAAACAAGGTCAGCTGTCCATTAAAGGACTACGGTTATATAGTGGTTCGGGTGGTCGGATGGTGCAGTGGATAGCGCACTTGCCTTTCACCAAAACGACCGGGGTTCGACTCCCGATCGGACATGAAAAGGCATGGGCTCACCTGCCCGACCACGTGGGTTTTCTCCGGGTACTCCGGTTTCCTCTCACAATAAGACCCCTCACATGCTAACATACGGACCAAATGATTAATATAAGTTGAATAACTTGTTTCATAATTGTTGTAAAATAAATAAAGTTTATATAATATACTACGGTTAGTAATACTCCCGCATACCGCGTCTGTATAATGCGAATACAAAACAGGGCAATTTTTTCTCAATTTGACCCCAACAAAAACAAATGCACCCCATTAGAATGCTCATTGCAAAAATCATCAACTGAATTTTCTGCAAGCGTCCAAACTTGCCATAACACCTTAACCGATCGACAGACAGACGAACAGGATGAGTGCAGTACATCCCTATATAAATAACTTCGTTACAGAGTTATTTAAGTATACGCTGACCTCAGCAAAACGGTCATCATAAATGTAACTTGAATTGAACAGGAAGATGTAAATGGGAAGGTACAAACAAAAAAGTGTTTTTATGTCAAAGTCTATTCACACCAAAGGGTCAATATATCGGTCAGTAAAGCTAACGGGTCAAATCGGTCATCGATACTAATTATAACCAATGCAGTATACATTTCACTTGTACATATCTAAAAGGGCAATATATAGGTCACCAAAGGTCATGGGTCAAATCGGTCACCAATATTTAAATCCATGTGGGTTTTTTTTCTCTTGCACATATCTTATCAAAGGGAAGTTATGTAAAAGATCAATATTTTGGTCAAAAAATGTCTCGGATCAAATAGGTCATCAATACTTATCATTAAGACATACTTTATATTTGCAAATATCACAACTAGAGGGAGAGATGCAAAAATAATACATTATAGATCACTAACCAATAAACTATCATTCAAAACTTGTTCTCATGTCGCTTACTTCACTAAAATTATCCACGTTTTACTGATAATTGTTTTATGTAGGCTCACTTACATTGTATCTGTATATACCATATATTTCATTCTTGTGTTTAAATGCAAAACAAATTTGTTAACGATAAGTTCTTATCAAACATTCAAAGCTGATGGCGGGAAACTGACAGATTTAATTGGTGCTAGAAATTACTCTTCATTCCAAGGTCATATCGGTGCCCGAAAACAGGTTAATCTGATTATATAAGTACCCGTGTGACGAGTAAACAAGGAATGTCATATGTCGATAAAACATATGACGACCAAATTGTACAATTGTTTGTTTCACCAGGACATAAACCATCCACCACATTTTCAACAACTGGACTCTTAGATTTTAAGCAGATATGCTAACAAAAATGCACTTCCGGTGTATAAAAAACCCTCTACCCATATATATACTGTCAGGCCTCTAGCCAGAGACCTAATCAATATGTTATCACGTGTAAATAGTACCGTCAAAATGTTGACATTCCCTCCCTCTATAAGGTTGATTTAAATAAAAGGTATAAAGTGTAATACAAAATACGGCCCTAGATTAAACGAAAAAAGAAAATACATACAAGAGGTTGTGGTGGCCGATACGGTGTTGACGAGAAAGACAAACACCATCAGTGACCACAGGCACTTCATCTTTGTAACACACGGGCACTTCAATCTACAAACAATATCGTAAACAAAGGTACACATCTTTTAACAAATCCCTATAAAAGATGTACCACAGCCAGAGTTTGAGAGGGCGTTTCATCAGGTGAAATAACGTTTACAAAATCCCATCATCATGACAATTAAGTATCTTGAAACGAACACAGACGGCGTGGCGTGTTAATTGAAATTGTAAAATATTTACGATTCAAAAGATAATAACTAAAAGTGACAGAACTTGCTTCTACATCCGGACAGGTTTGTTTTTTTAATTTTGATAGAAACTGAAATTTATAAGTGTTACCTGTTTGTGTTTGGCCCTCGCCCTTCTAGTGATACCACACGTGCACCGTGTCGCCGTTATCACCGTCTGGTAAATAAGCCACATCGTGGAAACTTTGTAACTGTGTTATCAGAGGGTCAAAATATATAGGTAGCCTTACACCATAGTTGATGACAAGGTATCATAATTGTAACACAAGAGAGCACCTTCTACAGTAAAACCCACCACGGGCAAAGGAGGTGTTGCATGGCGGACCATGATCTTATTTTTCGTTTTTTAGTTTAAATCAAATAATGAGCCTGAAATACACAGAGAAACAGTAATTTTTTGTTCAAATAGATGACAAATGCGATAGCAGCGCCACCTTTTTAAGATTCTGTGGCATCTTTCTGACTGCGACTTTGACAGTAATAGTTCGTGATCACTATTTTATAAAAGGAAATGGATGGATCCTTTTCAAATTTCATATGCAGGTTCCCCTTGGTCCCAAGTTGTGCACTATCCGGTTGTTTAGCTGATATGGAAACAACATAGCCGACATGGGAGCACTATGAAATCTGATAGTCATAGATTGTGACTGGGTGGACCTTTTCCAGATTTCATACGCAGGTTCCCCATAGTCCCTATCTAGTTGTGCATTGTCCAGTTTTTAAGTTGATATGAATATAAACAGGGCCGACAGGTGGCCATCTTGGATTTTGATAGTAATGAATTGTGATCTCTATTTCATGAGAAATACTGAAATGATCTTACTCAAATTCCATATGCATGTTCTCATTGGTCCCAAGTTGTGCATTGTCCAGTTTTTTAGCTGATCCAAAAAACAACATGGCAGACAGGCTGCCATCCTGGATTTTGACAGTACCGGTAATAGTTTGTGATCGCTATTTCATGAGAAGTGCTAAGTGGATCTTTTTTCAGACTTCATATGCAGGTTTCCCTTCGTTGTGCAGATTTTAAGCTGATATGAAAAACAGCATTGCTGAGAGGTGGCAATTTTAGATGTTGAAAGTAATAGATTGTGGTCGCTATATATATCATGAGAAGAACTTGATGGATCTTTCTTAAACTTCAGATGTAAGTTCCCCTTGGTCTCTAGTTGCACTATGGATTATACTAAGTCCGTGGTTGTACAATGTTCTGTGTTTGAGCCGATCCGAAAAACATCATGGCCGACTGGCGGCCATCTGAGATTTTGATAGAAAAAGATTGTGATCGCCATTTCATGAGAAGTACTGGATAGATTTCTCAAATATCAGAAACAGGTTCCCTTTAGTATCTAGCTGTGCCCTTTTAATTTCGGGACTGATCAGAAAATCACAATGGCTGAAAGGCAGCCATCTTGAATTTTGACATTAAAAGTTTGTTATCGCTATTTCGTGAAAGGTACTTGATGAATCTTACTCAAATTTCATATGCACATTGTAGGTTCCTCTTGGTGTTAAGTTGTGCTCCTTTGGTTTTGGGACTGACCAGAAAAACAGAAAATGGATGAAAGGCGCTCAAATTCCATATGTAGGTTCCTCTTGGTTCCTATATATACATGTCACTGCTCTTTTGATTTTCGGACTGATCAGAAAAACACTATGGCTGACAGGCAGCCAACATTGTTTTTCGCATTGAAAGTTTGTTATTGCTATTTCTTGAGAAGTACTTGATGGATCTTTCCCAAATTTCATTTGTAGGTTCCTCTTGATCCTCATAGTTGTTATTTTGTATTTGGGACTGATCAGAAAAAAATTTCATAGGCAAACAATCTTTCAATTAATATCTTTTCTTGAGAGGAACTCACAAATTTTATATTGGCTCACTCTTTATACAAAATGGGTTCTCCTTCACCCAATGATGCTTCAGACCAAATTTGGCCAAAACAGTTCTGTGGTTTATAATCAGTAGGAATTTATAGAAAATGTTGACGGACGAATGACTGACACTACACCGCATGGCATAAACTAATATCAGATGTTAATTACAAGTAAAGATTGCAATGTTAAGTACATCTCTCCTGGGTTTTTTCTAAGGCAGATTGCATTGCTATTGGGCTACTAGCTTTGTTAAATAAATGCACAATATCGTATACTAAAAAGAGCTGATATTCACTCCAGTCTCAGACGATTACCAAATAAAAATAAAGGGCTTTCTACAAATGTGTTTAAAAGTTTATTTTCAAACATGCATATAAATAACAATAAAAATATGATTTATTATATACACGAAGTCATTTACTCTTGGGCTCTTCTAGGCAGACACGCCTCATTTAAAATCTGTGTATGACAGTTGACATACGTACCCTGACATGTCATACACATGTCATGGTATGACGGTAGTGTCACAGACACGCCCTTTTTGACATGTATTTGTATGACAATTGTGTCATAGACCCGCCCATTTTGACATGTATTTGTATGACAATTGTGTCACAGACCCGCCCATTTTGACATGTATTTGTATGACAATTGTGTCACAGACACGCCCATTTTAACATGTATTTGTATGACAATTGTGTCACAGACCCGCCCATTTTGACATGTATTTGTATGACAATTGTGTCACAGACACACCCATCTTAACATGTCTTGGTATTGACAGTAGTGTCACAGACCCGCCCATTTTGACATGTATTTGTATGACAATTGTGTCACAAACACATCCATCTTAACATGTCTTGGTATTGACAGTAGTGTCACAGACACGCTTTACCTGACATGTCTTGGTATAACGATAACAACATCAAAGACACATCCATCTTAATGTGGCTTTGTATGACGGTTATGTCACAGACACGCCCATCTTGATAGTCTTGGTATGACAGTTACGTCACAAACACACATTAACTGACAAGCCTTGGTATGACAATTGGGTCATAGACACGCCCATCTTGACATGTCATGGTATGACGGTTATGTCACCACAGACACGCCCACCTTGACATGTCATGGTATGATGGTTATGTCACAGACAGGCCCACCTTGTCATGTCTTGGTATGATGGTTATGTCATAGACACCCCCACCTTGACATGTCTTGGTATGATGGTTATGTCACAGACAGGCCCACCTTGACATGACTTGGTATGATGGTTATGTCACCACAGACACGCCCACCTTGACATGTCTTGGAATGATGGTTATGTCACAGACAGGCCCATCTTGACATGTCTTGGTTTGATGGTTATGTCACCATAGACACCCCCACCTTGACATGTCTTGGTATGATGGTTATGTCACAGACATTCCCACCTTGTCATGTTTTGGTATGATGGTTATGTCACCATAGACACCCCCACCTTGACATGTATTGGTATGATGGTTATGTCAGACACCCCCACCTTGACATGTCATGGTATGATGGTTATGTCACAGACAGGCCCACCTTGTCATGTCTTGGTATGATGGTTATGTCATAGACACCCCCACCTTGACATGTCATGGTATGATGGTTATGTCATAGACACCCCCACCTTGACATGTCTTGGTATGATGGTTATGTCATAGACACCCCCACCTTGACATGTCTTGGTATGATGGTTATGTCATAGACACCCCCACCTTGACATGTCATGGTATGATGGTTATGTCATAGACACCCCCACCTTGACATGTCTTGGTATGATGGTTATGTCATAGACACCCCCACCTTGACATGTCTTGGTATGATGGTTATGTCATAGACACCCCCACCTTGACATGTCTTGGTATGATGGTAATGTCATAGACACCCCCACCTTGACATGTCTTGGTATGATGGTTATGTCAGACACCCCCACCTTGACATGTATTGGTATGATGGTTATGTCACAGACAGGCCCACCTTGACATGTCTTGGTATGATGGTTATGTCATAGACACCCCCACCTTGACATGTCTTGTTATGATGGTTATGTCACAGACACCCCCACCTTGACATGTCTTGGTATGATGGTTTTGTCACAGACACCCCCACCTTGACATGTCTTGGTATGATGGTTATGTCACAGACACCCCCACCTTGACATGTCATGGTATGATGGTTATGTCACAGACACCCCCACCTTGACATGTCATGGTATGATGGTTATGTCACAGACACCCCCACCTTGACATGTCATGGTATGATGGTTATGTCACAGACAGGCCCACCTTGTCATGTCTTCGTATGACAGTAACGTCACAAAACACACCTACTTTGATTTGTCTTGATAAATGGTAGCTTCAGAGACATACCCACTCGGACATGTCTTGATTTGACGGCTATGTCAAAGACATGATAACCTTGATCTTGCAAGTCTTGTTTAGATAGATAAGTGTACTTAAGATCTATGTACATCCTGATACAAAGGTAGAAACATAACATAAATATGCATGTTGTTGGGAATGACCTAAAAAAATAAAAATTCACAACCAACTTGATCAAAACCCACACATCATATATGTTTTTGTCGGAGTGGTACGTGCTTTTAATTTCACAAAATTCATTTTGTAAAATATATGGCATTTTCCAAAAAAAAATATAAGATGTATGTATAATTTCAAATACCATAAATATATTAAACATAGCAGCATAAAAGAATGGCCTAAAATTGTCAAGATTATCTTTTAAGTACAACAGAGAATCCAAATCGGTAAGTTCTATATGAACACGATAACCAAATTTTTCAGAACATTCTGGTTCCGTTAGTCATCCTTTTGTAAGTAAAGATTTACAATTCTCAACATTGGCATGGTGAACATACTACACAACTCTGTTAGTTAAAATTAACACTTTAGTAACTTCTACTTGCTGTTTCTTTATCCGACATCCAGTACGGTTCACTGGGTTATATCTATAGGAGAGGTAGCACAAGGAATGTTTTAGTATTAAACCACACCCTCAAAAACAAATCAGGGGAATTTCTAACCAGTACTCTAATACTGTGTATGTGTCAAAGCATTATGTGTATGCGTGTGTGTGAACTTAATGAATCTAAACACGTTGTTGCATGTATTTATGTATGCATGTATGTAAATGGTTACTTTATATCTAAGAGTTGCTACTTGCACATATGCTTGTGTGTGTAATTCAACTTTGTCTGTGTACATGTGAATGTTTACGTTGTATATATAAGAGCGGATATGTGTGTGTATGTGTACATGTTAATGTGTCAACATTATTTGAAATGCAAATATGTTCATGTTTTCATAATTGGCCGAAACAATTAACAAAATCAGGGGATTCCTTTATAACCCTAATCATATACAGATTTACACAATAGCGCACCAGCTGTCTGTTAACTATACATGTCAGGGTATCAATTTACCATAAGTTTATTTCCTTTTGCTTATATCTTTCAACTACCATACATCGAGAAAATAGTACCCAAGATGTCATAAAGATACACAACCAAACTTATTTTTCATATTAACAACAAATCATTATTTTTGAAAGACAAGAAAACCAAAGAGTCTAAATTATAAAACTGTATAAAGTGTTTTATGAATTAATGTACCTTAAAACCAGCTCCTTGGATATCAATAAACCTGTATTAATTGTTAGATTGACAAGTACAGATAACCGAGCAGTTAGAAACAGCCTGTTTGTTTTATAACTCGGTATAATTCGTTGTTTAACTCGTTGTTTATAATTCGTTGACTCTACTGCTAACAGGATGGGTTGGAAGACCAATGGAGAACGAACTGTTCACCCAAAACACAGGGAAATCACTTGTTACATGTAGTAGTGTGAAAACGTCAGACAAAATTAGTGAAATTAATATTATTATGTCTATCATAGAGGACATATTTCTATAATAAGCTGTTATCTTATCTGTTAAATTTTCTTGTGAAAGGTAATGTTACTAGCTCATTTTGTTTTATAATTATTCCTTCCGAGTTGTTTGGAGATGATTTAGGTTTTCATTTTCGATGACCCTCTGCTCAAATACATCTCTGACTTTTCTATACATAATAATTTATATAATATCATAATTCACATAAAATGGATTTATACACGAAGCCAAGTTGTTGGAAAATATTGGGGTGAAACCTGAGTAGCAGATGGAGACATGACAATATCTAGTTGTATTACCAAATACAATACACAGATGATAGCGTGGGGGGGGGGGGGGGGGATAAAATGGCAAGGGAAGATAAATCTGTATATTAGTAACATTTAATTATGTTCACTAATTCAAAATAAAATTGTAACATTAAATATGTCACAATGACAGACCTATTTTGTCAATAATAAACTTTTATTCAGTCACCAATGCTGGATGTATTTCATTAATAATAAACTTTCATCCAGTCACCAATGCTGGATGTATTTCATTAATAATAAACTTTCATCCAGTCACCAATGCTGGATGTATTTCATTAATAATAAACTTTCATCCAGTCACCAATGCTGGATGTATTTCATTAATAATAAACTTTCATCCAGTCACCAATGCTGGATGTATTTCATTAATAATAAACTTTTATTCAGTCACCAATCATTGATGTATTTCATTAATAATAAACTTTTATTCAGTCACCAATGCTGGATGTATTTCATTAATAATAAACTTTTATTCAGTCACCAATGCTGGATGTATTTCATTAATAATAAACTTTTATTCAGTCACCAATGCTGGATGTATTTCATTAATAATAAACTTTCATTCAGTCACCAATGCTGGATGTATTTCATTAATAATAAACTTTTATTCAGTCACCAATGCTGGATGTATTTCATTAATAATAAACTTTTATTCAGTCACCAATGATGGATGTATTTCATTAATAATAATGCTTGACTATATCACCAATGCCTCTTTGTTATCTGTACGGTCCAATGCTTATGCATTGATAGCTCTCCTCTTTAAAACAACTGGAGCAATAATCTCTTTATCTGCTTGTACAGTGCTGGCAAAAACTCATCAAACTGGAAACATTTTTATTAGTAAGTTAAAATTTATCAAGTTTGTTCAATATATTTATCATAACATAATTTTTGGCTACGTATGAAGTACAAGGTCGTAATATTAAAGTGATATTAAATGACTAGAAATTATATGTAGTGTTATTTTCTTTCCATATGGGAAAAAAATGATTATTTTGTTTCTCTGGTACAGTATTATAAAAATAAATAAGCCGTATTAAGTCATTGAAAAATCATTTATGCATATTTAAAAAAGTATTTTCTTTTTCAATGTTTAAGTTAATAACAAATGGAGCTACTGGAAATATAAAACTAATAGAAATGTTACTTAGCCCTATCTCTCTGTTGTAGGCAAGAAACAATGCCCTGATACAATGTTTAATCCCTCCAACAAAACAAATCACAAATGTTGCAGAAGTTTTGTCAAAAGGTTAAATATAAAATCAAACTGACATTAAAAAATAAAATCACCATAGGTAACACAAGGTATATCAATATATATAAAACAGAATATTTCAATATTTTACACACAATCTGTGTAAAATGACAGATTATCAATACTTATACAGCACATTTACGTTACTTCAATTTGTTTGGTTTGGTTTATTTTGTTTTACATCCTATTAACAGCTAAGGACATTTAAGGACATGCCAGGTTTTGGAGGTGGAGGAAAGCCAGAGTACCCGCAAAAAACCACCGACCATTGGCAACTGCCCCACGTGGGATTCGAACTCGCAACCCAGAGGTAGAGGGCTAGTGGTGAGAATGACGAAACATCTTACCTCACCACTTGGTCACCGCGGCCCTAGCTTCAATTTGTTCTGTTCATCAAGCTTATTATTGATGCCTTGGTAATATTTTTTCTGACTTTTTTTTACTGTAGATAAAAAACAGCATTTTAAGAGGGGGCTCATATCCAGTCTTTGCCCCTTTTGCCTGATTACTACCAAAATCGAACTCAGAAATAGACATGTCCATACTCTCATCTTTACATAAAATAACTCTGTTTAGGGATTCATGACAAATATTTACATACACCTGAATTTTTGTACTGATGGGCAGATATGTTCTCTAGACCAAAGCGTGGAATAAGGTATACAAATATAAGATTATTATGTTGGCCCAGTGCTAGAATGTTTTCTCTGATCTCAGGTTGTATTCAATCTCAAAGTTTTGTAAAGATTTTTATACAATTGAAGGAAATGTTCAGATCTCTACTATTATCAGACAAGCAGGCAACATAAAAAGTTCCCACTTGTTGCATCCACTTTAATGAGGTTACCATGTCAAAACTTAAACCAAAACAACCTACATGTACTTGTAAACACAACAGAAAGTTTCTACTTAAAATTTAGATCATGTGACAATAAACAACCGAGTACTGATCATGTGACAATCAACAACCGAGTACTGATCATGTGACAATCAACAACCGAGTACTGATCATGTGACAATCAACAACCGAGTACTGATCATGTGACAATCAACAACCGAGCACTGATCATGTGACAATCAACAACCGAGCACTGATCATGTGACAATCAACAACCGAGTACTGATCATGTGACTCTTAAATAAGAGCCCATGACAAACAACCAAAAAGGAGAAGGCAAATAGCTATAGGATCATGAAAAACATTCAAATATTCACATACCAAAAAAAAAAAGGATCATGTCACACATTAATGTGTGAAGTCTTGAGGAAATCAATGAAATAAATTTGTTAAATACATGAAAATATAATGCAGTAAATTTGTTATCAAGACATTAACAGCTGTATGAAAATATATTACATATGTGTATATACTGGTAATGACTTCTGCACGTCCATCAAAATAGATAGGTATCTCATACCTCCAACATAAATTGCAAAACCTATATGTTCAATAAATTATATACATCTATCATGACAGGCCAAAACCTATATGTTCTATAAAATTATATACATCTAGCATGACAGGCAAAATATATTTCTAATGGGGGCCATTTTAAAAAATACTTCCTATTTCTCAGTAAAAAATACAAATCTCCTATTGAACTTTGATTTGAGAAATGCCTATTCACCTTAAGAACCCATCATTAATCACACATATACACACAGGGACATTAACTACAAGTGAACATATATACACCTCATGATTTTCAAATCAATAAATATATTACAGAGGACAGACACTATATACAGGTATACGAATCCAGACAATTGTTTCCATTACTTACATAGCATCTGTACAGACACATGTAACTTATCAATAAAGCAAAATAACTTCTCACATATAAATGTCATACAAACACAATATTAAACCCTTGTACATCGTTTTTGGGATATAAAAAAAAGTAATTCAGGATAAAAAGGTGAACCCACAAACACCACACAAAAACTTACAGCTGATTTACACATTCCCTCCTGAAATTTCATACTGAATTCATGATAAGAGTTATTTACAGAACTTTAAAATTATGGGTTATTTCTTTTTATCAAATCTTTCAGTGTAGGTATACAGTTATTCAATACAGTGGAACTGTAGCAGCTAACACTTGTAACCTGACACCATTTTGATGTAATAGACTAAGTATAGAAATATTTTCAGATCAATTTCAACCTCCAACTTAGATATTAGAAGACGTTTGTTCTTTTTCACTTGAGATTAAATACAATAACTTATTGTCAATTAACTGTTGTTAGAATATCAGATAAACAAAAGATAAATTTCAAAACTACCAGGTAGTGTCTTTAACTTTATAAAGTTAGTGGATAGAGGAGCAACACACCAAACCTTCAAACAGTCCTTCTAAATACCATACTTCAGTCACCATGGAAATGGAATTATGATGATGTAACCATGGTTATGTAACCATAGTGATGTAAAGATTGTGATAAAAACTTTGGAGATGTAACCATGGTGATAAGTCCTTGGTGATGTAACGATGGTGATGAATCATTGGCGATGAAACCATGGTGATGTAACCATGGTGATGAGTCCTTGGTGATACAACTATGGTGATGAGTCCTTGGTGATGTAACCATGGTGATGAGTCACTGGTGATGTGTCCTTGATGATGACAGTGATGAGTACTTGGTGATGAATCATTGGCGATGAAACCATGGTGATGTAATCATGAGTCGACATCCTTGGTGATGTTACTATGGTGATGAATCCTTGATGATGTGTCCATGGTGATGACAGTGATGAGTACTTAGTGATGTAGACATAGTGATGTAACATTGCTGATGTAACCTTGGAGATGTAACCAAAGCTATGTTGTAATTCTTGATTCATCTGCCTCCAGAGCCATGACTTCATCATAGGAAGGAGGAGGAAGGTCAGCAGGATCTGTAAACAATCATAGATACAGGCCTACAGATGTGAACAACACATCTAAATACTGAAATAGTTTATCTCTTGATTGCTAACAGTTTCTGACGTAGTTAAAGGCCCAATATACATAACTTTCTGCCAAAATTTAAGAGAAAATCAAGCCTAATAACATTATGTTTATAGATTTAGTTAAGATTAACTGATATCAGCAATATGTAAGATTAATTCTTACATGGGTACTGTACAGTAGCAGTTGAAACTCAGTATTTGTAAACATGCCCCCATTTTGAACTGTCATCTAACTTCGACTTGTACACATCCCCGTCTGCATATAACTCACCTAACTTGTACACATCCCAATCTATCTATAACTCACCTAACTTGTACACATCCCTGTCTACGTATAACTCACCTAACTTGTACACATCCCCGTCTATGTATAACTCACCTAACTTGTACACATCTCCGTCTATGTATAACTCACCTAACTTGTACACGTCCCCGTCTATGTATAACTCACCTAACTTGTACACGTCCCCGTCTATGTATAACTCACCTAACTTGTACACATCCCCGTCTATGTATAACTCACCTAACTTGTACACGTCCCCATCTATGTATAACTCACCTAACTTGTACACATCCCCGTCTATGTATGTATAACTCACCTAACTTGTACACATCCCAGTCTATGTATAACTCACCTAACTTGTACACATCCCCGTCTATGTATAACTCACCTAACTTGTACACATCTCCGTCTACGTATAACTCACCTAACTTGTACACGTCCCCGTCTATGTATAACTCACCTAACTTGTACACATCCCCGTCTACGTATAACTCACCTAACTTGTACACGTCCCCGTCTATGTATAACTCACCTAACTGGTACACATCCCCGTCTATGTATAACTTACCTAACTTATACACGTCCCCGTCTATGTATAACTCACCTAACTTGTACACATCCCCGTCTACGTATAACTCACCTAACTTGTAGACATCTCCGTCTATGTATAATTCACCTAACTTGTACACATCCCCGTCTATGTATAACTCACCTAACTTGTACACGTCCCCGTCTATGTATAACTCACCTAACTTGTACACATCCCCGTCTACGTATAACTCACCTAACTTGTACACGTCCCCGTCTATGTATAACTCACCTAACTTGTACACATCCCCGTCTATGTATGTATAACTCACCTAACTTGTACACATCCCAGTCTATGTATAACTCACCTAACTTATACACATCCCGTCTATGTATAACTCACCTAACTTGTACACATCCCTGTCTATGTATAACTCACCTAACTTATACATGTCCCCTTCTATGTATAACTCACCTAACTTGTACACATCCCTGTCTATGTATAACTCACCTAACTTGTACACGTCCCCGTCTACGGTAACGTTGACTGAGCTCGTTATAGAGGGCTGAGAAAGCAGGCTTTGGTTGACCCTTGGTTGATCCCGTCGCGGTGACATGGCCAAATCTTGTCTGTTGTCAGCCTCATCCCGTTGTTTCCGTTTACTTCTCATGTGTTGGACAATACATACCACAAATATGATGATAATAACCAAACCAATCAAGCCGCCGCCGGCTGCTCCAATGATCGTACCAAGCTTAGCATAGGCTGGAAATACAGAAATCCACATTAATTACACAGCTATCATAGTGTTTCTGGCATTCTAACATGTAATATAAAGGGTGTCTTATCTAATGTTTGTGATAATATCCCTGGTATTCATCATTCATTAATCACCGCTTAAAAATCCAAATTCTCATACTTGCCAACTTTTTCCATCGGGGAGATTACACGTGCTCAGAATTGAGAGCATAATTATATAAGATGTATAAATGTACATTCAGAGGAAAAATAACACTTTTAAATGGCTTCTTTTGAGCTCTTGTTTCAGATGAAATCATCAGACCTTTAAAAGTAGGAACAGTTAAGCAGATTCCAAAGTTAAAATTACAACATTTTAGGGTCCAAAATCGGGAGACTCCCTCCTAAATAGGGAGGGTTGGCAAGTATAAGTCTTCTATCGTGAATTAAGATATCTCCTTCAGATTTATATCAATGTTACAATATTTTGCATTGACCGAGAACTTAAAAAAAGATAATGTCCATGATTACTTTCTGCTAAAATCAACATTTAAATTCTGCTCATGGTTTGATAGTTTTCACATGCTGGTCAGATCTGATTTGTTTATTTTCATGATCCACCTTTTTTAAAGGATACCACTTCCAACAAGAAGAACACTATATTTAAAACGACCAATCACTAACAACCATTAGATTAAAAAAATTGATATTTGTCTAATTATAACATACTGCCGACGGTATAAACAGCCTCCGTGTACACCTCAAGTGTCAGTGACGACGTGGACGGTTTTAACAGATCCGGGAGAATGTTATCTAACAGGTTGGATGGCTTTTTGATTCGTATAACAAGTTTAGCTCCAGGTTCTGTACACCAGGTAGACGGATTACTGTAGCAGCTGTACGACTGAAAGAAATCAACAAAGAACAATTATTTGTCCAGTATTTTGTAGGTCTGAAACACACCACAATCAACAAATAACAGTCATTGTATATGGTCTTTATATTGTTCCTTTTTTTCTTAAAGTTGAGTAGTCATCATTTAAGAGTACGTACATTTGTACTTCATGTATCTCCTCCACAAACACCAACACACAATAAAGGTAAAAGCAATAAGTGTTTTAGTAAATGCTGTTATGACCCTATTATACACGTTTCTATAATATAATTTAATTACCTTTGATATATATACTGACTGATAGTAAGTTACGTACCTTTAATTGCTGTGCTGACTGATAGTAAGTTATGCACCTTTGCTGTGCTGACTCCCTCGAAGTTAGTTTGTACCTTTGCTGTACTGACTGATAGTAAGTTACGTACCTTTAATATACTGACTAATAGTAAGTTTGCTTTGCTGACTGGTAGTAAGTTATATACATACCTTTGCTATGCTGGCTCCCTCAGAATAAGTTAATTCCACATCGCAGTCCGTCACTCTGTAGGAGACAGTTTTCACACACACTTTGTACAGGTCCTGAGTGTCTTCCCCTACACCCTACATACAATATAGATCATGTTTAAAGTTAAAACAGGCTGATAGGTAAATAGGCACAAAATTATAGATAATAGCAGTGAAATATTTTAGTTACCTGACAGGTATATATGAAACAGTTCAACCACATTAACAGAATACTAAACAGATGATTAGTTAAATATTTCAGTTCATC
The DNA here is from genome assembly GCA_947623455.1 of Mimachlamys varia. Taxonomy (NCBI): domain Eukaryota; kingdom Metazoa; phylum Mollusca; class Bivalvia; order Pectinida; family Pectinidae; genus Mimachlamys; species Mimachlamys varia. The sequence goes on from OX392534.1 coordinate 8,328,005, forward strand.
AATCAAGGTAAATAGTCAAATAGTCAACACAAAAGTAAACAGTCAAATTGTCGACAAAAAGGTAATTGGCAAAATATTCAACAAATATTTAAATAGTCAACTACTCAACAAGCGTCAGAGATGAAAATGGACTTAGCTAAAGCAAAAAGGTTGAAAATTAATTTACTCAGTCTTTAAAATGGGAAAATCAAAAAGCCAATAAGCTTAACATTTTTATCTCTGAAATATGTAAACAGCCCAATCGTCAACAAATATGTTAATAGCAAAATAGTCAATAAATAGGTAAACCGGCAAATAGTCAAATAGGTAAAACATTACACTAGAATATCAATGTACAGCTACACTAAATGTTTTCAAAGGTTTTCATCATCACTTACTTTGAAGTATGCTCCACAATGTTCACTGGCAGGATCTCTCCATACAACATTGATAATATCCTCAGGTTCCAACTTCTCGGGCCGACCGGACCGCGAGGATGAACAGTAATTTTTATCAAGTGCAACTGAAAACAAAGTCAAGGAAATGGTGAGTGTACAATATCCTCCTTTCTCTCATTTCTAGGTGCGTAATACTGGCCTGTCTAGGGCAATTCACCTATGATTGCTGTGGTTGTATCACACATCTACACAAGCAATACAGCCCCAGCGTGACGTCACAATGGCGCAACAATGACGTGACGTCACGAATTCGGTAAAATGTTATGCCGAAAAGAGAAAAATGGTGATGTGATAAATGAAACACTTCCACGATATTTCAACCGTGTGCATTAGAAAGCTGAGTTTGCAAATATGAGGTATGCTTAATTTCGATGTATCATTTGTTTTCGTCAAAACGGCTCAAGGAAAAAGTTGATATTTTCAAAATGGTGGCCAGTCAAAAGTATTTTCATGGCTTTTGAGCTTATTCAGGTATTGAAATGAGAGCAAAATACTCTTTCATGACCAAAGTTGTAAGATAGGGAAATTCCACCCTCGGAATTTTCAAATTTGGCAAAACCCCCTAAGTTGGAATGTCCCTTTCTTACACCCCTGGTCATGAAAGAGTCTATAATGTATACAATAAGCTTGGAGTTTACATATAGTTGGAAAGCATAGTATGTAAGTATAGTTACCAGATGTAGTTTGTGTATGGCTACTACATCAAAAGATCATCGATTGCTGTATGGGCCTATAGAGCTAGATTCAACTTCAATGCTGTACTCAGCAAAAACCTTTATCGGTCATCATGCCGAGGATTGTGTATGCATACGATTGCCAGGCACATATTTGTGTAATGTCAGTCCCAAGGCATGTTTTTTCTATGCACTATTATACCAAGAATGTTTATAGTTTGTGTTTAGTTACAAGTTATATTTTATGTATAGTTTTCAGGAATAGTTTGTGTATGGTTGTCAGATACATTTTGGGTATCATTGTCAGGTATATTGTTTATGTATGGTTGCAAGGTACAATTTGTGTATGGTTAACATATATAATTTATGTATGATTTCCAGGCAGGTGTAGTTTGTGCATGGTTGCTAAATGTGGTATGTGTTAGGTTGCCAGGAAAAGTTTGTGTATGGTTGCAAGAAATTTGTGTATGGTTGTCACGAGTAGTTTGTGTATGATTGCCAGATGAAGTGTATGGTTGCTAAGTATGTTTTGTGTATTGTTGACAGGAAATGTTTGTGTATACAGTCAAACCTGCTCTAACGGCCACCTTGAATAAGCGGCCACATCCGTGAAGCGGCCAGTCTGTGGTCCGCCCGATGAAAAACACTATATATTGAACCTTAAATAAGCGGTCACCTGTCTAACGCGGCCAAGGGCCACAACAATTTGCCCCAAGTCGTTGTACCATCCTGTATTAAGCAGCCATTTTGTCCGGAAATAGACAGCTGCGATGATCACATGACCAGTTATTTCTACATGGTATATTGATATTAATATCAAAATACATGTATGATTAAGTGCATTATAATATTTAATTGTTGAAAATAAAAATGAGCAATAGGCCGTTTCTGGCCAACCTGGTTTAAGCAGTCACCTGTCTTAAGCAGCCAATATCTGTCGGTCCCTTGGGTGGCCACTTAATACGGGTTTGACTGTATATGTATGGTTGCAAGGTTAAGTTTTTATCTGGTTGAAAGAATTAGTTTGTATATATTTGCCAGACCTTCTCAGTATGTTGTTAAACAAACTATATAATGGCCAGTAAAGTTTGGTGTCTGTTTACCAAGTATTTTATCAAGTATGGTTCAGGATTTGCTGCAGACGTGATGTTTGCCAAATTTTAATACAGCCAGACAAAAACTATGAATTTCAAATTAATTTTGTAAGTAAGAACCTACTGGATTTCCTGTTCGCTGCGTTCTTTGGCAAGAATGTGACAAGAAGAACCAGGACGGGGACCACAATCGGCTTCATGTCATCTTTACCCTGCAGATAGAAACATCAATGGCCATGATAATAACATAATAATATATACACAACATTACTCTGCCACATATATATTGACCTGAAGTGGGACCAGGTCCTTTCTAAAGAGCCTCTCATACAGATTAATATATCTGGAGCCTCTCTTACAGATAAATACATCTGGAGCCTCTCTTACAGATTAATATATCTGGAGCCTCTCTTACAGATAAATATACATCTGGAGCCTCTCTTACAGATAAATACATCTGGAGCCTTTCTTACAGATAAATACATCTGGAGCCTCTCTTACAGATAAATATATCTGGAGCCTCTCTTACAGATAAATACATCTGGAGCCTCTCTTACAGATAAATATATCCGGAGCCTCTCTTACAGATAAATACATCTGGAGCCTCTCTTACAGATAAATACATCTGGAGCCTCTCTTACAGATAAATATATCTGGAGCCTCTCTTACAGATTAATATATCTGGAGCCTCTGAGGAATCCACAGTGTTGGAGGACACCTATAAAGTCACTCTTCCCTTGCCCAGTGGACCCCAAACTGTGCACCTGATTGGGGATAGGGGCCTGATGGGGGTGAGTGTTCAGCTAAAACATTGAACAGGTGACAGAGCCTATCAATATTGAAAGAATCATATAGATCAGCATCTTAAAGTCATACTCAAAGAGGCAAATTTGCTTCCAGAATTTTAGGGTAAAATGTCGCTGACCTCATATAGGCAAGGGAAGAGTCCCAAAGGGCACAAAACATAAAACATCCAGGGATCTTTATAAGTTATAAGAAAGCTAACAAGTGTCCCAGGAATCTTTAGGACCTGTACATGTATTGATATCATCCTTGATGAGGCTCCTATCTGACAATAAGGAAGTTCTGGTGCTATGGAGTAGGGCACTTCAGCATATCACCACCTTGTTACAACAGGGTCAAAGTTTATAAATGATATACAATAAAACCCTACTTAATTGTACTCGGTTTACTTGAATACCCTCATTCAGCAAATGGTTCGTTTGGTCCCGGCTGAGTTCGTACATATTTCTTTATGCTTCTTAAACATCAATGGTTAGCTGATATTCAACCAGCCTCGGATTACTTGAAAACAATGTTTTCCTTGAACTACTGATCAGGTCCTCAAGAGTTTGAGTAAGAGGGGTTTTACTGTATAAGCTGAAATTTGTTAAAATTGAACATATCCCAGATTAAGAAATACTACTTGATCATATCAGAGACATGACCAGAGATCACTATGACAACAGAAAATCCACACATGGACTAAAGCTCCTATCACCATTGTTGTGGTTGTGAAGTTGATGCTACTCAATGATGGCTGCCTGGTGATATGCATGTCTGCTACGTATATACTATGGGCCTCTATAGGTATGCAATTATACATCAAAATCATAATTTAAAAAAGAGGCCAATGGCCACATAACTAGTGGGCTATTAAATCTTTTCTGTGTAGACAGAGTTATCTGCCCTGGGAGCAGGTTCGGAAATGCTGGCAAACGACATGCCTTGCTCTATAATATATCTATACCTAATACTGTGTCAGTCACTCTACTTTTTTTCAGTACAGCTCTACACATATGTATACAAAAATGTTGATGAAAACATACTCCAAAATAAATAAATTAAAATCAAATGTTTATCACTCAAACCTGAAAAACGAGAGCGACCTGTCTTTTCCATACATGCCAAGATTTGCAAAAGGTTAAGACATACAGACCCCTAGATTTTCAGTTATCCTAGCTGTCCACAAGGCCTTTCACCAGTACCAACAGATGATCAAAAGGGACAGAGACTGAAGATTGAGCTATATTAAAACCCTATACTAGTATAGAGAACCTTAGTAAATAATGATGTGATTGTTACTGGATTAGGCTGATCATCAACAACCAAATACATGTAAGTCTGTCAACAGCAAAAAGTCCAGGTAATCATACTCATGGAAGCTAATTAGCGGTATTAATAATAGGTTTACGTGTTATCGGGAACTGATGGAGGTAGAAGTACTACAGTAGCAAACCTAGACGAGGTGAATCATTAATGAACAAATACATGTGAGCTCAGTCAATTAAAGTAAAGAATTTGGAGTTCTTGGAATCCAACTGGTGAATCCAGGTCTGGTCATTACAGGTTTTCTTACCCATGTACATTACATCTTACTTTTACCTCATTGCAAAGCATTTCCTTCAGGTTGGTGATATAGGTATGGATAATCAAAGGGCTATTGTTACATAACCAATCAGTTTTCTATGTGTTAACAAGAGGCCCAATCTCAATTGTTTTAAGTTCAACTGAGAAACAAGGTCCCTAGGGTTTAGGCTAGACCCCGACATCAATGCCAATATCATGACTATAATGTTAGTCTCTTTATGCCGAGCAATTGTATAGTTTTGGGGTGGGGATCTAAATCATTTAAAAGTCCTGACACAGAAGTTAAGTCTGCAACTGCGTGGCATACCCAGAGACCAATCATAATATCACAATTGTGATTGTATCATTATACAAAATGTACTAAGCATTGTGTATATATATTTAGATTAGGGGTGGGGATCTAAACTGTATACAAGTTATGACACAGGAGTTAAGTCTGCAAGGGTGTGGTGGACCCTGGGGTAAAATCTAAAATCATGATTGTGATTGTCTCTTATTGCCTAGTGATTGTATATATAGCTTTGGGGTGGAGATCTCAACCCTTTGAAGGTAATATGACTCAAGAGTTTAGTCTCCAAGGGAGTGGCTCACCCCGGGACCAATCATGATATTAGGATTGTCTTGGTTTCTTTATGCTATTCAATGGTTTATATTGTTAAAGGGTGAGGATCAAAACTAAATCTCCAAGTTAAACAAGTATAAATTTAAAAGGCTTTACTTCTATTTCACCTATAGGGGGTCAGTCACCATTTCTGTAAAATATGTTCCCCTTCCCCTAAGGAGTTTCTGACTAAATGGGGTTAAAACTCATTCAGTACTTAATGTCATGTAGTGATTTAAAAGACTTTACCTCCATTTCCCCTATTGGCCCCGCCACTCTGGTTCCAGGGAGTTCACAGTCACCATTTATGCAAAATCTATAGTTTCCCTTCCCCTAAGGATGTTTCTGACTAATTTTGATTAAAAGCAATGCAGACTACTTCATGACAATTTAGTAGTGATTTAAAAGGATTTTCCTATATTCCTTCTCCCACTCTGACCCCTTATGAGTCATAGTCACCATTTATGCAAAACATGTTCCCCTTCCCCCAAGGATGTTTCAGACCAAATTTTGTCAAAATCCATATATAACTTTATGACAAGTAGCGATTAAATGAATACCTATTTCCCCTATTGTACCCTACCCCTCTTGCACCAGGAGGTTCAGAGTCACCATTTATGCCAAATCTGTTTCCCTTCCCCTAAGGATGTTTCTGGCTAATTTTAGTTAAAATCAATGAGTACTTATAATTATTATTAATGACAAGTATCAATTTAAAAGGATTTTCCCCTATTTTCACTATTTGGCCCCACCCCTCGGCCCCCTAATAAAGGGTGATTGTCACCATGTATGGAAAATCTGTTCCCCTTCCCCATAGGATGTTTCGGACCAAATTTGGTAAAAATTCATTTATAACTGTATGACTATGGTAGCAATTTAAAGGAATTAACTCTATTTCCCCTATAGGTCCCTGCCCTTCTGGCCCCTTGGGGCAGAGTCACCATTTATGCAGAATCTGTTCCCCTCTCACAAGGATGCTTCTGACTAAATTTGGTTAATATCCATTTAACCCTTTATGACTAGAAGCGATTTAAAGGCATTTATCAGATCTCTATTTCCCATATTGGGCCCTGTCCCTCTGGCCCCTTAGGGGTCATAGTCACCATTTATATGCGGGAGTTAGTATAAATGTTACCAGTAAATGGACACAATCCATTAGGCCTACATTACACAGTTGTCAAAAACACACCTATATTGTAAACACTGAAAAAATGGTGAATCATCCACAATCATTACGTCTCAAATGTTCTCATGACTGCCGTTGAAATTAACCGGATGGCACGGTTTAACCTAAATATGAAAAGCTTACTTCGTTTTAATACACCTCCCATCTATTAAAATGGCATACAAACCTCGTTCAGAGGAGAATCTTGAACACAGTGACAGGAGTTTAGATCAGATGGGTCAGACGGATATTGTGTCAATGAGTTTGGCGATCTGTATCACTAAACAGCTTGACCTCCTTTGAGGGTTTAATAAAGGCTATAGACAAACAACAAGCGTCTCCCGACTCCAATGCAAGCAATCACGGTAGGTAGATATATAGTCTAAGCCTATTATTTGGCATTATATCATTGCCAATAATCTTCTAAATATAAATTTCTACTAATACTTTTTTTTATTTTAATCACCAACAAATGTACTAGATCACCTATGTTAATTGAAAAAATTTGAAAATTTAAAGGCAGTTTTGAGTCTCACGCGCTCCAGGACTAACTACAGGGCTGTAGTTAGTCTCTCGATATCTATAAATAGATTTTGAAGAGGAAAAGCAGAAGAGAAAGTAGGCAGAAGGACTCGACTTTTTTTCTCGAATGCGTGAGTTTTATGTTGTTTTGAGGTTTGAATTATGAGAAGTACACGACTGAAGTAACACTTCATACCGTCGTTACAGTTAATTAATGAAATCAAAACAGGATTTTACATGCAATGCTCATGAGCTAGCAGACAGGTAACATGACCCGCCCATTGGGTCTACCCTGTTATGTAATGTCATTGACCTGTCCGCCAAACGTCCGCAGCATTTGCCGAGCGGGAACAATAGGGTTGGAAGGCGCTACAATATGTGTATGTTCTTTCATTTGGTACTGTACTGTATATATACGAACCATTGCATACCAATACAGGAAAAGCTATAGGGACTTGCAATAAATCTTAAAAATCCATGTCCCTCTGCAGGAAAAAAATCATCTTATAAAACATCAATATTTGTAAATTGTTACATGGATACGGTCACCTTCACTACTTCAACAATGTAAGTGATTTAACACGGTAAGATAATTTTGACACTTGCGCTGTTAGTCCGAAGGGTTCAGACTATGAATTCCGCTTAGATATTGGGATGCAGCTACAATGTAGCGGCCTGTTAGAGTCAAAATTCCTTCTAACTTGACTACTGGAAATTTTACCGACCCATGCACGGGTCGCAGTTTAAGCTGTGATTTAGAATATGAAACGTTTTTGATCACATGCAGTAAGGAGGAATCCTGACTCTAACAAGCCACTAGCCGTCCCAATATTTAAGCAGATCATAGAGTCAGAACCCTTTGGACTACTGCGCATGAGCTGTCTGCAAAATCATGCATACATGTATATCCGATATATAGAAAAAAAAGGCTGCTTGTCGCAACCTCTTATGTAATTATACATGTACATGTAGGAGTAACGGTCACCTCAATACATGCATTATTGTATGTGCAAGTGTGAAGCCGCCTGCTGCTTTATCTTGTGTATTACTAACAACATCATCACTGCAGATCAGAATATGAAATAGTCTAACTATATATAAAGCTAGCTGGGGTATATATGGGCAGACTGCCAGATACACGATCTACCTATTCTGAAATACTTATAAAGGCCTAGAGACATGATATTTGAATGGTAGCTTTAATAACCTTGGTAATTAAGTGCACAGCGAGTGTTCACTGCACCACCACGTCCACCCATGCAGTCATCATGTGTACAGGTGTCGGCTAGCCAAAAATAAATAAAAAATCTGTCAGTAGCCTAATTAGTTAAAGGTTTTTTATTCCTTTAATTAGCCTGTCGAATATGGCAAACTTTGAGCCTTTGATTTTATATGATCAGGTATTATGGCATTTCCCAAAAGTGTTGTTATTCCCTTTGATATGCCACAATGGTGGATACTAGATAGACTTCTGTGAAGTGTTTTTGTGATGATTTGGCACCATGTGACAATCAGATGACATAATTCCCATCATGACATCATAATTACATGGCGCATTTGTTTCAAAAACATGTCCTAATGGAGTCATGATATATGGCAAACAAGGGAGATAACACTTTTGAGATAGGCCTATACAGAGGAGATAAGTATACCATAATGCAGTCACTAGATTTTGTTCGACTCTCCCCTACAATATATTGTAGTAGTATATACTGTATGATGGGGGTCATCTTGTTGATCAACGATCAGCTTTTATAAGTAGAGCTTGTTTGATAGGTGTCAATCTTATCTACCTTATCTATATACCTAGTAATCCTCCAGACAAACCCCAGGTTAGGTAAACCCTATTGCCATATCTCCTTGATAAAAGTATTGCAGTGGATATTGGATAATCTTCTGTCATTCACTGTATCTTCTTCAAACCTTCACTACGTGGCGTATATGGAATTCTAGTACTACTCAGTCTTAACTCAAGTCTCCAGTGTGATGATGAAGGACTTGTAAGTATATTGTACATGTATGCATATTCTTATCTCTTGTGATGTTTTAAAACAATGTGTGCACTGACTGTGCAGTGTTTACTTTATATGTTTGGGTGGTTTATTTGTGTTATAAAGTAGGTAACAGGCAAAAGGTTATAAAAGAAATTAAAGTATGGAACCTAAATGATATTTTTATTGAAGTCTTAACAATACATTAAATCCTGAAATTGATGTAAGCACATTTTAATCTTAACTAAATCTATAGATATTATAAGTTATTAGGCTTGATTTTCACTTCAAGTTTTGCCAAAAGTTACATATATACTGAAGTCACCAAAACAATTAAGCCACAAACCTTAAATTTAGTCCTTCTATGTGTCCTGTAGCAGTCATTACAGGGGAAAGTTGATGCCAATTTTAATTTCCTTAAGTTGTAAATGAGGCTGTGGTGGCCAAGTAGTTCAGGTGTCTGACATATGCAATCTACTACCACCTCTGGGTCACGGTGGTTAAGGTGTCTGACATTCTACTACCATTGAACCTTCACCTATGGGTCACAGTGGTTTAGGTGTCTGACATTCTACTACCATTAGCCCTCCACCTCTGTGTCACGGTGGTTAAGGTGTCTGACATTCTACTACCATTAGCCCTCCACCTCTGTGTCACGGTGGTTAAGGTGTCTGACATTCTACTACCATTAGCCCTCCACCTCTGGGTCGCGATGGTTAAGGTGTTTGACATTCTACTACCATTAGCCCTCCACCTCTGGGTGGCGGTGGTTAAGGTGTCTGACATTCTACTACCATTAGCCCTCCACCTCTGGGTCGCAGTGGTTAAGGTGTCTGATAAATTACTACCATTAGCCCTCCACCTCTGGGTGGCGGTGGTTAAGGTGTCTGACATTCTACTACCATTAGCCCTCCACCTCTGGGTCGCAGTGGTTAAGGTGTCTGATAAATTACTACCATTAGCCCTCCACCTCTGGGTGGCGGTGGTTAAGGTGTCTGACATTCTACTACCATTAGCCCTCCACCTCTGGGTCATGGTGGTTAAGGTGTCTAACATTCTACTACCATTAGCCCTCCACCTCTGGGTCGTGGTGGTTAAGGTGTCTGACATTCTACTACCATTAGCCCTTCACATCTGGGTCGTGGTGGTTAAGGTGTCTGACATTCTACTACCATTAGCCCTCCACCTCTGTGTCACGGTGGTTAAGGTGTCTGACATTCTACTACCATTAGCCCTCCACCTATGGGTCACGGTGGTTAAGGTGACTGACATTCTACTACCATTAGCCCTCCACCTCTGGGTCGTGGTGGTTAAGGTGTCTGACATTCTACTACCATTAGCCCTCCACCTCTGGGTCGTGGTGGTTAAGGTGTCTGACATTCTACTACCATTAGCCCTCCACCTCTGTGTCACGGTGGTTAAGGTGTCTGACATTCTACTACCATTAGCCCTCCACCTCTGTGTCACGGTGGTTAAGGTGTCTGACATTCTACTACCATTAGCCCTCCACCTCTGTGTCACGGTGGTTAAGGTGTCTGACATTCTACTACCATTAGCCCTCCACCTCTGGGTCGTGGTGGTTAAGGTGTCTGACATTCTACTACCATTAGCCCTCCACCTCTGGGTCGTGGTGGTTAAGGTGTCTGACATTCTACTACCATTAGCCCTCCACCTCTGGGTCACAGTGGTTAAGGTGTCTGACATTCTACTACCATTAGCCCTCCATCTCTGGGTCGTGGTGGTTAAGGTGTCTGACATTCTACTACCATTGGCCCTCCACCTCTGGGTCACAGTAGTTCAGGTGTCTGACATATGCAATCTACTACCACCTCTGGGTCACAGTGGTTAAGGTGTCTGACATTCTACTACCATTAGCCCTTCACATCTGGGTCATGGTGGTTAAGGTGTCTGACATTCTACTACCATTAGCCCTCCATGTCTGGGTCGCGGTGGTTAAGGTGTCTGATAAATTACTACCACTAGCCCTCCACCTCTGGGTCGCGGTGGTTAAGGTGTCTGACATTCTACTACCATTAGCCCTCCACCTCTGGGTCGTGGTGGTTAAGGTGTCTGACATTCTACTACCATTAGCCCTCCACCTATGGGTCACGGTGGTTAAGGTGACTGACATGATTCTACTACCATTAGCCCTCCACCTCTGGGTCACGGTGGTTAAGGTTACTGACATTATACTACCATTAGCCCTCCACCTATGGGTCACGGTGGTTAAGGTGTCTGACATTCTACTACCATTAGCCCCCCATCTCTGGGTCGCGGTGGTTTAGGTGTCTGACATTCTACTACCACTAGCCCTCCACCTCTGTGTCACGGTGGTTAAGGTGTCTGACATTCTACTACCATTAGCCCTCCACCTCTTGGTCGTGGTGGTTAAGGTGTCTGACATTCTACTACCATTAGCCCTCCACCTCTGGGTCGTGGTGGTTAAGGTGTCTGACATTCTACTACCATTAGCCCTCCACCTCTGGGTCACAGTGGTTAAGGTGTCTGACATTCTACTACCATTAGCCCTCCATCTCTGGGTCGTGGTGGTTAAGGTGTCTGACATTCTACTACCATTGGCCCTCCACCTCTGGGTCACAGTAGTTCAGGTGTCTGACATATGCAATCTACTACCACCTCTGGGTCACAGTGGTTAAGGTGTCTGACATTCTACTACCATTAGCCCTTCACATCTGGGTCATGGTGGTTAAGGTGTCTGACATTCTACTACCATTAGCCCTCCATGTCTGGGTCGCGGTGGTTAAGGTGTCTGATAAATTACTACCACTAGCCCTCCACCTCTGGGTCGCGGTGGTTAAGGTGTCTGACATTCTACTACCATTAGCCCTCCACCTCTGGGTCGTGGTGGTTAAGGTGTCTGACATTCTACTACCATTAGCCCTCCACCTATGGGTCACGGTGGTTAAGGTGACTGACATGATTCTACTACCATTAGCCCTCCACCTCTGGGTCACGGTGGTTAAGGTTACTGACATTATACTACCATTAGCCCTCCACCTATGGGTCACGGTGGTTAAGGTGACTGACATTATACTACCATTAGCCCTCCACCTCTGGGTCGTGGTGGTTAAGGTGTCTGATATTCTACTACCATTGGCCCTCCACCTATGGGTCACGGTGGTTAAGGTGTCTGACATTATACTACCATTAGCCCTCCACCTATGGGTCACGGTGGTTAAGGTGTCTGACATTCTACTACCATTAGCCCCCCATCTCTGGGTCGCGGTGGTTTAGGTGTCTGATATTCTACTACCACTAGCCCTCCACCTCTGGGTCGCGGTGGTTTAGGTGTCTGATATTCTACTACCATTGGCCCTCCACCTCTGGGTCACAGTAGTTCAGGTGTCTGACATATGCAATCTACTACCACCTCTGGGTCACAGTGGTTAAGGTGTCTGACATTCTACTACCATTAGCCCTTCACATCTGGGTCATGGTGGTTAAGGTGTCTGACATTCTACTACCATTAAGCCCCCCATCTCTGGGTCGCGGTGGTTTAGGTGTCTGATATTCTACTACCATTGGCCCTCCACCTCTGGGTCACAGTAGTTCAGGTGTCTGACATATGCAATCTACTACCACCTCTGGGTCACAGTGGTTAAGGTGTCTGACATTCTACTACCATTAGCCCTTCACATCTGGGTCATGGTGGTTAAAGTGTCTGACATTCTACTACCATTAAGCCCCCCATCTCTGGGTCGCGGTGGTTTAGGTGTCTGACATTCTACTACCATTAGCCCTCCACCTGTGGGTCATGGTGGTTAAGGTGTCTGACATTCTACTACCATTAGCCCTCCACCTGTGGGTCATGGTGGTTAAGGTGACTGACATTCTACTACCATTAGCCCTCCACCTCTAGGTCATGGTGGTTTAGGTGTCTGACATTCTACTACCATTAGCCCTCCACCTGTGGGTCATGGTGGTTAAGGTGACTGACATTCTACTACCATTAGCCCTCCACCTGTGGGTCATGGTGGTTTAGGTGTCTGGCATTCTACTACCATTAGCTCTCCACCTGTGGGTCACAGTGATTAAGGTGTCTGACATTCTACTACCATTAGCCCTCCACCTGTGGGTCATGGTGGTTTAGGTGTCTGACATTCTACTACCATTAGCCCTCCACCTGTGGGTCACAGTGGTTAAGGTGTCTGACATTCTACTACCATTAGCCCTCCACCTGTGGGTCATGGTGGTTTAGGTGTCTGGCATTCTACTACCATTAGCCCTCCACCTGTGGGTCATGGTGGTTAAGGTGACTGACATTCTACTACCATTAGCCCTCCATCTCTAGGTCATGGTGGTTTAGGTGTCTGGCATTCTACTACCATTAGCCCTCCACCTGTGGGTCACAGTGGTTAAGGTGTCTGACATTCTACTACCATTAGCCCTCCACCTGTGGGTCATGGTGGTTTAGGTGTCTGGCATTCTACTACCATTAGCCCTCCACCTGTGGGTCACAGTGGTTAAGGTGTCTGACATTCTACTACCATTAGCCCTCCACCTGTGGGTCACAGTGGTTAAGGTGTCTGACATTCTACTACCATTAGCCCTCCACCTGTGGGTCATGGTGGTTTAGGTGTCTGGCATTCTACTACCATTAGCCCTCCACCTCTGGGTCACGGTGGTTTAGGTGTCTGGCATTCTACTACCATTAGCCCTCCACCTGTGGGTCACAGTGGTTAAGGTGTCTGACATTCTACTACCATTAGCCCTCCACCTGTGGGTCACAGTGGTTAAGGTGTCTGACATTCTACTACCATTAGCCCTCCACCTGTGGGTCATGGCTTTGAGGTCTACCTGGGGCAGTCACCATGCAGGCACTGGCCAAAGGTCGATGCTTTTTCTCTTTGAAACTTCAGCTGAATGTTCCACCACAAAAACCTGGCACATCCTTAAATGACAATAAGCTAGTACAGTTAATAGGCTGTAAAACAAAACAAAACCTAACCAATCCTTTAATAGTGCAACTTTAGTTTATACATACAAAACTCTGTATTCTCCCTCTCTGTTTTGCTATTATAGCAGATCTAATAATAATTATAAGCTTTCATATCAGACACTTTCTTTCAAGGAAAATAATAAGGTCAATTTACATTTATTCCAGAAAGTAGTAACTTGAGGTTTCAACATAGCAGCAGCACATCTGGTATGGAGGTGGAGGTGTCTACTCAGGAGAAATGGCAATACCTTTTATCTGCTGTCAATGGAGGTAAAGGCTGCTGAGCTATACTAATTACAGTCCATTTGTTACAGTGCATTTATCAAGGATCCCTTTATTCAGGAAGGTTTTGTGGCCCAAATCATTTGGCAAAATGTAAGCTGTTATTCCTATATCTACTGCTTCCTTTTTGTGCTGTTTTTGTTCTAATAAAAACAGAAAGAAACTGTTTTTATTCAACCAATTTATTAATTTATTAATTTTCTTTTCCATACATATTCCAAGTACATACTGTTGTTAATTTTGCATATGGTACAAAATATTCTCAATTTTCTCTCTGAAACTAGTGAAATTGTGAAACCTAGATTATGATAAAAGTCACAGTATAGAAATGTTCATGGGATATTAATTTTCAAATTCTGATGCATTTGTGAATTTAGCAAAATTTGAAACCCTCCCAATATAAGCAAGTAAACGGCATATACAATGTACATATCTATAAAGGTATACCTTAAGTTCATGTTTTCTTTTTATTTATTTCAGGGAGTTTACAGAAAGTTAATGATATAATTAAAATCTTCTTCCCCAAATCCAACTTGTCACAAATTCATTCTTGCTCACCGGGGATATTTAAAGAAAACCCTCCTCTCCACCAAGCTGTCCTGACAGTAAGTTATCACACAAGTATAAGCACTCACTGATGTACAGTGCCTACTGCGTGCATGTACATTACCAGGTAGTACATATATTTGCAACAGGAAAATATATGTGCAATTTTAAAAGTGCTCATAGATCCCAATTTACAATTGTGTACAAATATATTTTAGATTAACATCACATTTATATGTAGTAATAAACAATTTACAATTGTGTACAAATATATTTTAGATTAACACATCACATTTATATGTAGTAATAAACAATCTATGTATTTTAATCAGATTGTGTATATTAAGGTACTTGCATGATTAAAATTTGTCAATTTGATATAGAATTACATGGCAGTCTGGTTGAATGCCTTATTAATTATATTCATATTAACAATAATTACACCAGTGTTATATATACCTGCATTGTGTTTTTTGTGATAGTCGATTATATTAATATTATCAATAATTACACCAGCGTTACTACATATTTGTTGTGGTGGGTGATTATATTAGTATTATCAATAATTACACCAGCGTTACTACATATTTGTTATGGTGGTTGATTATATTAATATTATCAATAATTACACCAGCGTTACTACATATTTGTTGTGGTGGGTGATTATATTAATATTATCAATAATTACACCAGCGTTACTACATATTTGTTATGGTGGGTGATTATATTAGTATTATCAATAATTACACCAGCGTTACTACATATTTGTTATGGTGGTTGATTATATTAATATTATCAATAATTACACCAGCGTTACTACATATTTGTTATGGTGGGTGATTATATTAGTATTATCAATAATTACACCAGCGTTACTACATATTTGTTGTGGTGGTTGCAGGCGTCTGATGACATCGTACTACTACTGATAGAGAGTGGGTTTGACATCCATGCTAGGAACCGTTACCAGGAAACACCACTACACATGGCCAGCAGAAAGGGCAGAGACGGTAAACATTTACACCTCAATTAAAAGTACAAGTTTGCTGAATATATAATGTATTAAAACAATTAAAGGCAACAGAGATATTGTGTTCCATCATGAATTATTTGGATTATCACAGGACAGGAAATTTAAACACTCAAAACACTTGAATTCAAAAACCTAATTTTGATGATTATATATATATATATATAGCTATCAGATAAATGTGAAAATTTTATAAGGAAAGAAAACGATACATTCCAACATGCATTGAGAGAAGTCTTCTTTCAGTAAATATAAGAAATTCAAACATGTCTGTTTGTTTTCAGTGATAGTACACAAGCTACTGGAGTCTGGAGCTGACATAGACAGTAGAGATTGTGCAGAAAACACCCCGCTATTTAATGCTGCGACCTATTCTCATCCTCATATAGCACGGATCCTAATCCAAGGTAAATATAGTACTCACATAACACAGGTCCTCATTCAAGGTAAATACAGTACTCACATAACACAGGTCCTAATCCAAGGTAAATACAGTACTCACATAACACTGGTCCTCATCCAAGGTAAATACAGTACTCACATAACACAGGTCCTCATCCAAGGTAAATACAGTACTCACATAACACAGGTCCTCATCCAAGGTAAATACAGTACTCACATAACACAGGTCCTCATCCAAGGTAAATACAGTACTCACATAACACAGGTCCTAATCCAAGGTAAATACAGTACTCACATAACACTGGTCCTCATCCAAGGTAAATACAGTACTCACATAACACAGGTCCTCATCCAAGGTAAATACAGTACTCACATAACACTGGTCCTCATCCAAGGTAAATATAGTACTCTCATAACACTGGTCCTCATCCAAGGTAAATACAGTACTCACATAACACAGGTCCTCATCCAAGGTAAATACAGTACTCACATAACACAGGTCCTCATCCAAGGTAAATACAGTACTCACATAACACAGGTCCTCATCCAAGGTAAATACAGTACTCACATAACACAGGTCCTAATCCAAGGTAAATACAGTACTCACATAACACTGGTCCTCATCCAAGGTAAATACAGTACTCACATAACACAGGTCCTCATCCAAGGTAAATACAGTACTCACATAACACTGGTCCTCATCCAAGGTAAATATAGTACTCTCATAACACTGGTCCTCATCCAAGGTAAATACAGTACTCACATAACACAGGTCCTCATCCAAGGTAAATACAGTACTCACATAACACAGGTCCTAATCCAAGGTAAATACAGTACTCACATAACACTGGTCCTCATCCAAGGTAAATACAGTACTCACATAACACAGGTCCTCATCCAAGGTAAATACAGTACTCACATAACACTGGTCCTCATCCAAGGTAAATATAGTACTCACATAACACTGGTCCTCATCCAAGGTAAATATAGTACTCTCATAACACTGGTCCTCATCCAAGGTAAATACAGTACTCACATAACACAGGTCCTCATCCAAGGTAAATACAGTACTCACATAACACAGGTCCTCATCCAAGGTAAATACAGTACTCACATAACACAGGTCCTCATCCAAGGTAAATACAGTACTCACATAACACAGGTCCTCATCCAAGGTAAATACAGTACTCACATAACACAGGTCCTCATCCAAGGTAAATACAGTACTCACATAACACTGGTCCTCATCCAAGGTAAATACAGTACTCACATAACACAGGTCCTCATCCAAGGTAAATACAGTACTCACATAACACTGGTCCTCATCCAAGGTAAATATAGTACTCTCATAACACTGGTCCTCATCCAAGGTAAATACAGTACTCACATAACACAGGTCCTCATCCAAGGTAAATACAGTACTCACATAACATAGGTCCTCATCCAAGGTAAATACAGTACTCACATAACACAGGTCCTCATCCAAGGTAAATACAGTACTCACATAACACAGGTCCTAATCCAAGGTAAATACAGTACTCACATAACACAGGTCCTCATCCAAGGTAAATACAGTACTCACAT
Source organism: Mimachlamys varia (assembly GCA_947623455.1). NCBI lineage: Eukaryota > Metazoa > Mollusca > Bivalvia > Pectinida > Pectinidae > Mimachlamys > Mimachlamys varia. The sequence continues at coordinate 8,345,663 of OX392534.1, forward strand.
AACACTGGTCCTCATCCAAGGTAAATACAATACTCACATAACACTGGTCCTCATCCAGGGTAATACAGTACTCACATAACACAGGTCCTCATCCAAGGTAAATACATGTACAGTACTCACATAACACAGGTCCTCATCCAAGGTAAATACAGTACTCACATAACACAGGTCCTCATCCAAGGTAAATACAGTACTCACATAACACAGGTCCTCATCCAAGGTAAATACAGTACTCACATAACACAGGTCCTCATCCAAGGTAAATACAGTACTCACATAACACAGGTCCTCATCCAAGGTAAATACAGTACTCACATAACACAGGTCCTCATCCAAGGTTAATACGGTACTCACATCCTCACATACAGTACTCACATCCCCACATAACACAGGTCTTTATCCAAGGTAAATACAGTACTTACAACACCATGAGGATGGTTCTTTGCTTTGCTTGTTGTAATCTCCTCAAGTGGGTCATGTCCATGCTCCTCCATTTAAAATATCCACAAGACTGCATCATCAAGATAAAGGGCAGGTATAAATCTTAACACTGATAACTACGATTACTGTGTCAAATGTGAAATGGTACATGTACAGTAATAGACAGCATGGTCAGGATTTCAACGGCAAAATAAACCGTGCTCAAACAGAACAAGAGGCCCAGAGGGCCTGTATCGCTCACCTGGATACATTGGTATCTAAGAAATCATGATAAATTTTTTTTTTGGCTCGTCCCTCAGCCCCCTAGGGGGTCAGTCCCACCATTAGTACAATTTTGAATGTTGAGTACCTAGGGATGCTTCCTGCCAAATAAGGCTGATTTCCAATCAATGGTTATGGAGAAGAAGTCGATTAAACCAATATAGCTAAATAACTCTTTTTGACCCCACCCCTCAGCTCCCTATGGGGTCAGTCCCACTATGAGTACCATTTGAATCCTGAGCACCTAGGGATGGTTCCTACCAAATAAGGTTGATTTCCAATCAGTGGTTATGGAGAAGAAGTCGCTTAAACCAATATAGCTAAATAACCCTTTTTGGCCCCGCCCCTCAGCCCCCTAGGGGATCAGTCCCACCATGAGTACAATTTTGAATCATGGGCACCTAAGAATGCTTCCTGCCAAATAAGGTTGATTACCAATCAGTGGTTATGAAGAAAAAGTCGCTAATATCAATATAGCTAAATACTTTTTTATGGCCCCCACCCCTCAGCCCCCTAGGGGGTCAGTCCCACCATGCATACAATTTTGAATCCTGAGCACCTAGGGATGCTTTCTGCCAAATAAGGCTGATTTCCAATCAGTGGTTATGGAGAAGAAGTCGTTAATATCAATAAAGCTAAATAACTCTTTTGGCCCCACCCCTCAGCTCCCTTAGGGGTCAGTCCCACCATGAGTACCATTTTGAATCCTGAGCAGCTAGGGATGCTTCCTACCAAATAAGGTTGATTTCCAATCAGTGGTTATAGAGAAGAAGTCGATTAAACCAATATAGCTAAATAACCCTTTTTGAACCCGCCCCTCAGTTCCCTAGGGGGTCAGTCCCACCATTAGTACAATTTTGAATCCTGGGCACCTAAGGATGCTTCCTGCCAAATAAGGTTGATTACCAATCAGTGGTTATGGAGAAGAAGTCGATTAAACCAATATAGCTAAATAACTCTTTTTGACCCCACCCCTCAGCTCCCTATGGGGTCAGTCCCACCATGAGTACCATTTGAATCCTGAGCACCTAGGGATGGTTCCTACCAAATAAGGTTGATTTCCAATCAGTGGTTATGGAGAAGAAGTCGCTTAAACCAATATAGCTAAATAACCCTTTTTGGCCCCGCCCCTCAGCCCCCTAGGGGATCAGTCCCACCATGAGTACAATTTTGAATCATGGGCACCTAAGAATGCTTCCTGCCAAATAAGGTTGATTACCAATCAGTGGTTATGAAGAAAAAGTCGCTAATATCAATATAGCTAAATACTTTTTTATGGCCCCCACCCCTCAGCCCCCTAGGGGGTCAGTCCCACCATGCATACAATTTTGAATCCTGAGCACCTAGGGATGCTTTCTGCCAAATAAGGCTGATTTCCAATCAGTGGTTATGGAGAAGAAGTCGTTAATACATGTATCAATAAAGCTAAATAACTCTTTTGGCCCCACCCCTCAGCTCCCTTAGGGGTCAGTCCCACCATGAGTACCATTTTGAATCCTGAGCAGCTAGGGATGCTTCCTACCAAATAAGGTTGATTTCCAATCAGTGGTTATAGAGAAGAAGTCGATTAAACCAATATAGCTAAATAACCCTTTTTGACCCCGCCCCTCAGTTCCCTAGGGGGTCAGTCCCACCATTAGTACAATTTTGAATCCTGGGCACCTAAGGATGCTTCCTGCCAAATAAGGTTGATTACCAATCAGTGGTTATAGAGAAGAAGTCGACTAAACCAATATAGCTAAATAACTCTTTTTGGCCCCGCCCCTCAGCCCCCTAGGGGGTCAGTCCCACCATTAGTACAATTTTGAATCCTGGGCACCTAAGCATGCTTCCTGCCAAATAAGGCTGATTTCCAATCAGTTGTTATGAAGAAGAAGTCGCTAATATCAATATAGGTAAATAATTTTTATGGCCCCACCCCTCAGCCACCTAGGGGGTCAGTCCAACCATGAGTACAATTTTGAATCCTAAGCACCTAAGGATACTTTCTGCCAAATAAGGTTTATTTTCAATCAGTGGTTATGGAGAAGAAGTCGCTTAAACCAATATAGCTAAATAACCCTTTTGGCCCCGCCCCTCATCCCCCTAGGGGGTCAGTCCCACCATTAGTACAATTTTGAATCCTGGGCACCCAAGGTACTTCCTGCCAAATTAGGTTGATTTCCTATCAGTGGTTATGGAGGAGAAGTCGTTTAAAGAAATTGTTGACGGACGACGGACGGACGACGGACGGACGACGGACGGACGACGGACGCCACGGTATGGCATAAGCTCACCTCGGTCCTTCGGACCAGGTGAGCTAAAAATCCTTTGTATTTTTTAGTAAGTTAATTGATAAAAAGAGTGCAATATGATCAGAAATACAAACTTTCGAGGTAAATACATGATTGCCAGGAAATATATGGGTGTAACACTAAATTACTTCCTGATGGGAAGGAAATTCATTTTCAAATTCGGGTGTTTGCAGACTTTTTTAAGGAATTAAAAAATGAAAATGAGGAAATGTTTACATCAGTCTAATAGTTGACATAAATGATCAAACTTTGTTGATAGCTGGCAGTGATATTAATACCCTGAACGAGGAGTGGATGACACCTCTGGACCAAGCCATCCTTTACGACCAGCGGGAGACCATCTCTATCTTACTGAAGGCGGGCTGCGAGGTGAAGAAAGACAAGGGACACGTCTACTACGATGACCACTACGTCAACTCTATCGTACACTCTCTCTGGCAAAACGGCGACAGCAGCAACATCAAACTTCTACAGAATTGCGGCTACCAGATGAAATACTCCGACATCAAAAGGCTGGTTCAGTGGAAATATCATGTAGTTCAGGGGGCGGATATACCCGATACAGACAAGGCTGTGATCGAGGACATTTTGACTCAACCACTCCCGTTATTGAACTGCTGTAGAATCTCAATAAGAGCTGTGTTATCTAAGGTTCACAGAAAGTGTACCATTGAAAAGTTATCTTCTCAACTGCCCCTACCAGAGTCCCTAAAGGACTTCATAGCCTTCAAAGTGTAAGCTCATTCCTTTTCATTAACCCTTTCGCCCCTGGGAACGCATTTGAACTCTTCCGGTTCAAAGATTGAAAGAGTTCATGATGAAATGTCAGGGGAGAACAAGTTAACCCTTTTACCCCTATAGAGAAGTGTATAACTGAAGTAGACTAGACCATGCTTTCATCTGGGACAGTCCATTGTGGTCTATAGTGATTAAAGCTAATACCAAAAGATATTTGTTTTACAAATTGATGTTTTTGTCATTTGATCATTTTACACAATATTTTCCTGACACTAAGATGCTGTCTGGTGACTGCAGAATAACCTGTACATGTACATGAGTACACTGACTTCAGTTGTGTTTGTAGAGAGGATTGTAAAAGTTTTTGGAGTTCAATTTTACAGTATACTGTATAAAACATTGGATTTTAATTTTATTAATGGTCCAATTTCGATTAAAATGCAGATCCTTTTTCTCGCTCCTTTACATAACGATCCGACAACATCCCACAAAAAGGTACGTTCTGATAACTTGAAGTGCCCTCTGAACTTGACACTCAAGGCGAATTGTCTTACAGACGATGTCATCTGAAGGGAGTTATTTCATCACGCTAACATTCACTTTCTAGATACTGTAAGGGGTAATTTGATTGGCCAATACAAAAGGTCACAAGACGTTGACCTCATGTATTAGTTCTCAGATCCTATGTATGCTGAGAGTAACGAAGTGATAATTAGGATCTGTATTTTAATTATAATATATAGGTCAGTCAAATCAAGTTTAAACTAACTAACAAATGTTAAGACATGTTTCAAGATCTCACCAAACATCTGGAATGACGGTTGTGAAAACTTACAATAATTGTTTACACATCTTCAGATCTCAAATTGGAAAACTTTAACGCAGTTATAAAGTCTCCAGTATCTTGTACAACATTAAAATGTAGTCTAAATACAATGAAAGTTTAATGACTATTGAAAATCTTATAATTACCATTAACCGATTAACTGATGTGCAACTATTTTAATTTTAACCATTTTAATCACTTATTATTTTTTTATGTCTGTGTGTAACCCATTTTAGTTCTAGTCTGATATTTTAACGAGATTTGTTTGTTGTTGTTGAAACATGATTACTTAGTCATTCCATTGTGATGAACTTATCCTAATTGTTCTAAATATATACAAGACTGTGTATAGTTATATGTTAATGATATTATTATACTTGGAGATATTGATCGATACTAATTCTTTTCTAATTCCTTAAAATGAAGTAATGATTAATTTGAAAAAATTGTTTGCGTGTTGTGTAAATTAGTTATTTGATAAAACCATTTAATGTTATAATAAATATATTTTAAGCAATGTAATATGGACAACCTTCAATATAATCTAATTACAAAGGCCTGCATCACATACTTGCAGTTGACTGCAACCTTCAGAGACAGTTTACAAAATGAACTGATAAATGCAAAATTAGAATTATCACACTCTACAGTATTGTGTCCTGATGTAAAGTTATAGTTTTGTTACATACCGTAAGAATATATCAATAATTATGTACCAGAATATTTAATTTTGGTTATAAGTTTTATGTACATGTATCAAAAATTATATACAAGAATATTTGAGTTTAGTATATATGTCAATAATTCTAAACTAGAATATTCAATGTTTTGTTATAAGTTATATTTATACCGGTATATATATCGATAATTCTAAACTTGAATATTTAATTTTAAGGGGTTTTTTTTATTCCTTGTGAAGATATGCATGTTTATTAGTGCATTATATGCTATTTGTATACACCCGGTGACTTGTTTTTCCTACCATACCATACCAATCATTGCCAGCGTTATGATACGTAATCTAGCCATTTTTAATTCTATTGATGTGAAAAGTTTAGCAATTTTACAAAGATTATGCAAGTTTTTGTATGACAATTGTTATTTTTTATGTTATTGTATTTCATAAATTATACATGGAAATATCACTGTTTATTGTAACTCCTTTATGTATTTTTGGCCGGTTTATGAACATAGATGCCTATACATGACTTAACATTATACAACTTATGACTGTATATCTTACAAATATTTGTTCAAGGTGATATAACCTATATGAATGGCGTTTTGTCTCCACATATATATTTATACTGCCAACATCCAGATGGTTTTAGACCGGTTTATGATTTTAGATGTTTATACATTATCACATACATAAATAAATTATATTAATATACCACATACCAAATATACTGTAGTATTCTTTTTGTACAAGGTTATACATGACACTATCATCCCATTTACATGGAGTATGAGCTCCACATTTATACTGCCAACATCCAGATGCGATATCAAAGTGATCACCATTATTATTAAGTATGCCTTACTATTATTCATATATCTAAAGAAAAACAATGTCCATGTGGAATTATTTCAAGTAGTTGATAATGACTCATCAGATTATTTGTTTTGTAACAGAATATCTGTTATACAGTGCACTCCTCTTTATATCATGTTTCATTTGTCAGACAAAAACATGATATTAACAGGAATGTTAATTAAGAGAAACATCTTTTCCCACTAAATCTAGTGCATTACCAATCTACATAACTAAAAGTAAGCTGTTCAATGTAAATATGAAGATGTTTCAATATATAGATAACATTATTTCAATTAAAAATCATTTTTGTGGTTATTTTTTATTTTCTATGCAACATTTTGTACAATTTGTATTGGAAACCAATGGAAATGACATAATTTTCTGGATATTTTATGTGATTGGTTGAAAAAGCATGATATAAAGAGGAATTCACTTCAAAATACATGATATTAACCAAATAAAATTACATATATCATATAGAGAGAAAAATGGTGCTTGGGAAAAACATGATATAAAGAGGAATGTGATATTAACAGGAGTGATATTAAGTGGAGTCCACTGTATTAGTTTTTATGCAACAAATAACCAGTTTTTCGTCTTTTACCAGACATTATTAATTTTATTAAAATATTTAAGTTTCATATATATCGATTGCAGTGAATGTACTCCACCTAGAATTCATTCAGAAAATTGTTATGTGTAAAAATTATTTTCTATTTTAGTAAAATCATCACTTCTGTGGTCTTTTTATTAAAGGAGTACTACCATGTCTGAAGATTATTCAGCAAGACTTTTAAGATGGCTGTAAATATATGGTAGATGTTTTTATGTGAATTTTTCAGACTTTTTTGTTGGAAAAGTTAAGTGTTTTATGGATGTGAAAGTATTTTGTGAAAATAAAATTTATTGAAGGTCTGCAACTGTATTTTAGTTATTAATGGATGGAGAGAACAGTGTTTATCTAAATAGTGTTACTTTTCCTTCAAAGTACTGTTACATGGAGAGACTCGACCTTGCGTAACAATATCAGGAAGCTACGAACCAGTTCAACTGGTCTGGACCTTTTGACCTTGTGGTAACATCCTGGCTCCCTAACCTAGAGGTCTCGGGTTCACGCCCTGCTCGTCTCACAAGTTTCATTTCTACTCTTCTCCTCTTTGTTGTAAAATACTTTTTTTTTCCAGGTTGGGATGTTTGTATTAATAAGAACCCATGTCTGGGTGTTTGTATGTACAAAATGTACTAATTATCAAAATGATAATTTCTTAAATATAATTACAGCCCCTGGTACCCGATTAAATGTTACGACGTCGTGATGGATCCGTTTGATTTGTATGCCTACATTAGGTTCTATACGCCGTAACAGCACATATACTGTAAACGTACAACAGGTACTTATTTTGGTGTACAGAAATCTTCGCATATTCCCAAACTTTAAAATCTTCGCATATTTCCAAATTTTAACAGATAAGCACAATAATAAATAGGTGCTTTCACCAGACTTGTTATTGAAAGCAAAATACAGAAACTGTAATTACAGTGTAGTACAAGCCTCAAGTAGAACCTCAAGGCAGGTCCAAAAGTAGACTTAATTTAACTTAAAAAAAATTCTAAAATATGTGCTATGTATACAATTCCCTAGAAGAGGTCACTTTAGACAATATTCACCAATATGTATCTCTGATCAGGAAGCCAAAGGAGGTCACTTTATGTAAGTTTTGATGTAAATATGTATCATGGATTCTGGAGAAGTTCATTGCTGATTCTAAAACTATACATTACTTTGAAGATTGTAAAAACTGTGCAAATAAGTGTAGTGACTGACACAGTATGTGGTTTTATTGACAAAGAATAATGTAAGATTGACGTAGTCTTTCATATTTATTCTCTAATAAATCAGTAACAATTACAACAAAAATGTTATCAAAAATAATTGCCTGAATAAAACTCGCATAAAAATCATACCATCTTTTAAACATTTGAAATAAAAAATATTATAAAAACATAACTACATATCAGAAATACAAATTATTTTATTTTGCCACGAATTCAAAGTCAACAATGCCTTTAGGTATTGAACACACTAATGTACAGGCAAGTACCCCAATACTAGCTAGCATGGTTCAAAGAATTGTGTAATGCATACAATTTTCACCTTAAAGTCATAGGTGTCCGCCTCCGAAACCATAAATGAGAGAGACCTCCCTCAATCACCATTTCCAATTGAGATTTCCCTCAATTCACATTTCCAATGAAGGAGATCTCACTCAATCACCATTTCCAATTGAGATTTCCTTCAATTCACATTTCCTATGAGGAAGATCTCACTCAATCACCATTTCCAATTGAGATTTCCCTCAATTCACATTTCCTATGAGGAAGATCTCCCTCAATCGACATTTCCAATTGAGATTTCCCTCAATTCACATTTCCTATGAGGAAGATCTCACTCAATCGACATTTCCAATTGAAATCTCCCTCAACCCACATTTCAAATGAGGAAGATCCCTCAATCCACTTTTCCAATTAAGGAAATCTCCCTCTATCCACATTTAAAAAGGGAGAGGTATCCCTCCATCCACATTTCAAATGAGGAAGAAAATGTGTGAAATGCGACTGAAACTGCTTTGCTTATTTTATCTTTTTCCTTTTTATTAATAAAAAATTAACTCCAAGGGCATTCATTTGATTGAGACACACCTGCATAAGCTATGATCATTACACATACCCTGAAGTTATAGGAAACATTAAACACACTCTGCAGTAACTAGCTATAGTTAGGAGATCATTTCATTCAAGCACACCTGTAATGATAATTTCACACACTCTGCAGTAACTAGCTATAGCTAGATCATCTGATCCAAGCACACCTGTTATGATAATTTCACACCCTCTGCAGTAACTAGCTATAGGTGAACCTGGGGAAGGGGTTTGCCAATGTTGTGGCCAAAATGACATGTTTAGAGATCTTTCAATGTGTCACAAACAGTTCTTCAAAAGTTCTATTAAACATAGGCCAATACAGCAATATGTATATGAACTCTGAACCACTGAAATGACCTTGACAGTGGAATTAAGGACATAGAAAAGGTACCATGACATTGTCCAATCAGGATGCCTCTACCTGTGAAGTCTATAAATATTATTCTTTCGAATTCAAAGTTCTTGTCTGGAGAAGCATGTATATTTCAAATGAGGCTGTATAAGTTATGATAATTACAAACACCCTGAAGTAATAGGAAATAAACATTACACACCCTCTGCAGTAACTAGCTATAGCTAGGAGATCCTTTGATTCAAGCACACCTGTTATGATAATTACACACACTCTGCAGTAACTAGCCATAGCTAGGAGATTTTCTGATTCAAGCACACATTATAATTAAACTTCCCACCTAGTCACAAAAGTTTAAATGTATCTTATAAAAGCACAGCAATGTAAAAACTAACTCCTTTAAAAGGAAGATGTATACTTGACTGATATATATATACCATATAAACAATGACTGCTAGAGAAATTCTATATCAATAGATATACTAGACAACATACTAATCATGAAAATCATAACATGAAAATAATTATTATTGATTGGGGTATGTACATTTCAATATGTACCTATGATATAATGACTTTATAAGTCAAGAACACAAAATTACCCGATTAAGGTACCTGAAACCCTAATCCTGACCTTTAACCTTGCAGACAGACTGTTGACAGTACAATTTATGGTGGTTCAGTAATATATGCAGCGTATTTTGTGAAATGGAATGTCGGCCATTTTGGAGTCATCAGCATGGTCTCGTCTGTAATCCCACAGGTAATGGTCAATGATGATGGAGTTGATGTGTACATCTTTAGCCTCGGGGTCTTCCTTCAACAACTTCTTAGCCTCCTCACACACTAGCTACAAGGAAATATGGGTACAGGATGTAGCACGTTATTTGTCTAAGTAACCATTTCTACAATACTATTTTATAAATTATCCATACAACAAAGTATCTTACTAATCTCTTGACATTATAATTTATTATGAATTTTTCTATGGCTATCAAAAGTTAATTTTATTTCAAAATAAAATGTCCAATTTTTGACAATTAATATGTTCAATAAACATTTTTTTATTGAATTTAACAACTATATCTTACAATAAGTTTTGTTTTATGTTTCTTTGTGTCTTGATAAAGGAGCGGATTGCTCCAAAAATTTGAAAGCACTAGTTTGTCTACACTGTTGGAATTACTTCTTTGCCCTTTATAAATTTTTTATGTAATTTAATTTGTATCCTATAAATATTCATTTGTAAGGATCCAGTGTTATTTGGAAAACTACCATTGATATTACTTCTTTGACCCACCCCTTACAAGAAGCTTTAATATATGACCAACAGAATAAATATATAAGTAGTCTGAGCTAGGTTTGTTTGAGTTTTATGTCCTATTAACAGTTTATAAGGACAGGCCAGGTTTTGGTGTTGGAGAAAAGCCAGGATTTAGTTTTGGTTGTTTATGTTTTACATCCTATTAACAGCTATGGTCATTTAATTAGGATGTGCCCGGTTTTGGTGGTGGAGGAAAACCTGACTTCATGGAGAAAAATCACCAACCTATAGAAAGTACCTGACAATGGCCCCACATAGGTCTTGAGCTTACAACCCTAAGGTGGAGGGCTTGTGGTACCAGAATGTCAGACACCTTAACCATTTGATCTATATGACCCAGAGGTGTAGGGTTAGTGGTACCTGAATGTCAGACACATTAATCACTTGGCAAATGTGACCCAAAGGTGTAGGGTTAGTGGTACCTGAATGTCAGACACCTTAACCACTTGGCTTATGAGACCCAGAGTTGGAGGGCTAGTGGTAACAGAATGCCAGGCACCTTAACCACTTGGCAAATGAGACCTAGAGGTGGAGGGCTAATGGTAACAGAATGCCAGGCACCTTAACTACTTGGCAAATGAGACCCAGAGGTGGAGGGCTAATGGTAACAGAATGCCAGGCACCTTAACTACTTGGCAAATGAGACCCAGAGGTGGAGGGCTAATGGTAACAGAATGTCAGGCACCTTAACCACTTAGCTTATAAGACCCAGATTTGGAGGGCTAGTGGTAACAGAATGCCAGGCACCTTAACCACTTGGCCTATGTTATCAAGAGGTGGGGGCTAGTGGTAGCAGAATGTCAGATACATTAACCACTTGGCCTTTGTGATTAAGAGGTTGAGGGTTAGTGGTAGCAGAATGTCAGACAATTTATTAACGACTTGGTAACTGTGACCCAGTGGTGGCAGGCTAGTGGCAGTGGAATGCCAGACAACTTAACAACTTCGCCATCCCTACCCAGTAGTGGAGGGTTAGTAGCATCAGAAATCAAAATGCCAGACACCTTAGCTGTCTGGCCACTATGACCCCTATTGAGCATATTTCTTACCTCAGTGGCCCAGATACTGCAGCCCCTTATCTCCATCTCATACCTGTCGCCAGTCTTCATCATTTTGTCTGGAAAAAGTTTGTATATAACAGAATGATTAATACAAAGTGGGACTTATAGTAAAATGGTGCAGTCTTCTGCAAATTCTGATGTGTATACCGTAATAGATTCAGGGAGCGCTTTGTATGATGTAGCTTTAAAGATTTTATGTTATACATAACATCACCTAGCATTTGGACACAAGTTCTTAAAACTACTCTATCACGTTTCCGTTCGTTTTAAGCTTACATTGATTTATGTGTATAACACACGATAGGGCGCTTGGTGGGGAATGAAAAACACTATGTTGATGAAAAACACTACGTTATAAACATAAATTTGTTGTAAGCATGTTCATTATAAATATGTTTTAAGTGGTATAGTATATTGTTTTTGTGGTATTAAAATGAAAACTGTGTTGTAATTTGAACATTGCATTTGTGATCTGAAACAATATGTAATATATAAATGTATAATTGGTAGATACTGGTACATTTTCTGTACTTACTTGCTTTCATATATTCTGTAAGTTCTTTAGAATATTCCAAAGCATCAAAAAAGACCAATGCTTGAGGAATCCTGAAACGTAGTTAAAGGTAATGATGGCCTGGCTGCCAGAAAACATCTCACGAAAACAGATTTGATAATAACTAAACTTAATTTATAAAAAGAGGCCCAAAGAGCCTGAATAACTCATCTGCTATAAATCTTTTAATCTTAAAAGAGAACTATTAACAGTAAAACCCCACTTACTCGAATACCCATCATTCATCAAACAGTTTGTACATATTCAACCAACCTCAGATTACCTGAATACCATGTATTCCTTGAACTATTGTTCAGGTCCCTACGAGTTAGAGTAAGGGGTTTTACTGTACTATTAAGCTACAGCAATATATCAATATCAGCCCTTTATCCTAGCATGTGACATGCCTAATATCAGGGCCTTTATTTGACCTTGAAAGTAGGTCAAGATCATTCGCTTGAATAAACTTGGTAGCCCTTCATCCAAGCAAGCTACAGGCCCAATATCTGTACCCTGGACATGAAGATTTTCAAACATTTTACCTCTGTGACCTTGTTTTTTAATGTGGGTCAAGGTCATGCATTGGAACAAACCAGTACCCTCGGTAATGTGGTAAAGGAGAAGAAGTTGTTTGAATTGTTTTTATGAGATTTGACCCTGTGACCTTGAAAGATGGCCAAGGACATTCATTTGAACAAATTTGGTAACTCTTCGTTCCAAAATGCTATAGGCCGTATCCTGGGCCTTTTAGTTATTGAGAATTAAAGTTGCCTAAAGTAAAATCTTGATACTAGACGCCGAACGGTCAACAGACGCCGCACCATCAAATAAGCTGGCTTGCCCTTCAGGCAGGTGAACGAATAATATGCTATCTCAGAGTTTGTGTTCAACTCTTGCTCATGGTCTGAATATACTGATGATAATTAAAGTGCTTTAAGGTGCTCAGAATTACTTTTTACTGCTCTCAGATCTTAACACTAACTACTTTTTGTCTCAAGCTCAAATGTTTGGCCTTACAATTGAAGCCCTACATTTACAAACAAGACAACTTTTACATACATTTACATATACGTACCTGTAATCTGCGAACATGGTTAAGCTATCAATATCATGAAACTCTCCATAACTTCCACCCTCAAAACAAGCCCAAATGTCCGCAATCAGAATCTGGGCTCTCTTATAAAACCCAACTAGAAGGAGAAATAAAGAATGGACTGAATTACAATACCTCCTAAACTTGTTATCAAAAAGTATAAATTCAAACCAGATGCCTATATGCAGGCATGGGGTCTTCATGCATATATTGTAAGACACTATCATAACCAGGGCTGTAAGATTATCGAAATTCCACTGAGGGGTTTTCAATCTAGGTAAATTTTAAAATCCTGAGAGTGGAATTTCCCTATCTTAATACAACTTTGGTCATGAAAGAGTATTTTTCTCTCATTTCATTTCAATGTCAATAGTTAAAATATTGCAAAAAGTTTTAATTTCATCATGTCGCCATTTTCTCTTTTCAGCTTCAGCGTTTACCATAATCATGACGACACGCAACTGAGGAACCATTGTGATGGCATGTCACATGACATGCTATGTATAAGATAGAGTTCTCTTACATAGCTTTCTTATATTACATGGGCAAATTTTAACCAACATGGCACGATATGAGAGAAAAACATAATCAAATCAGCTAATAAGTCTGTGTTAGGACCAATATGCTCTTAGATTGTGACCCGATGAACTCAATACAAGCTTTCAACCCAGGTCAAACCAACATCCTGGTATTTGCATATCACATCATTTATAATGAAGCTTTATTCTACAAGACTTTTTATGGTGCCAACAACTCTGTTGTACCATGATTGGATGGTTTAATGTTACAATGATTCCGCATCAGTCTCACCTTGCTTGCCGTTGTACTCGGCCTCGTCCCTGTAGGACGGAAAGTCTGTCACCACCAGCTTCAGTAAGGCCTGGGCACTCTTGTCACATTTCCTTATACAGTTTACAAAACTTCCCTCGTATTTCTACAACATAAAATATATACCTTTTCAATAAATTGAAATTCCATTTTAATCAGATTTATTTACAGTAAAATTATCCATAAAGCCTGTTAATTCGAACACATTTTTATCTACTAGTAATTTTTTTATTCAAAGGACATTATACACAACCAATAAATGTTTTTATGTGACATTTCTATGATGAATACCTTATGTACCCTGCTACCTTCATTAGACAAACGACATGCAATTAGCGTATGCACACAAGGTGTAAATTATGTGAAAACCTCTGGATAAACAGGATATATACTGTTAATAAACTTAACATTGACAATTGTAAAGTAATACTAAACAATTTTTTTTATCAAAAAAACAATAAACATCATCTTTACATACACAGTTGTATGTTTAGATACCTTGATTAAGACTTTACCAGCCTCCTGTAGGACCTGTAGCCGTTCCTCTAACAGCGGTACATCATAATCTGTGTCAGACTTAAATATTTTACACAGCTCCTCCTTACTGACGCTGGCATAGTAGTTAGGGTCGGTCAGCGGAATTCCATTCTGTTGAACAAGAAACAGGCAAAAATCAGTGTTAATGATCACTTATTATCACCTTCTACTTGCAATGCATTAAATACTGGTAAATGATGTTTGCTGTATGTTGGAGTAAAAATCATAACATCTTAATACAAAATAAATTTTTGAATGAGTTTTGCTGAAATTATACTTCAAGTTTTTTTTTAAATTGAACTAAAACTAGCAGACACTTTGACAAATTTGTATTTGAATTAAATTCCCCATGAACACAATGACTTACATCCAGTGCACGGTTCAGAGCTGCTACCCATGACCAGTAACCCGAGTACTCTATGTCCTTGTACATGACCTTGAACTTCGCAGTGTCATCCATTGACCAAAAAGAAAAGTTAAGAGTGTCTGCCACAAACACCCTGTATGAAGAAATGAAAATATACAATGTATTATGAAACAATTCACAAGTTGATAAATCAACTGTCAGACTTTGATTAACCAGGATTTTGCAGGGATTTGTTTTTTTGACAATTAAGACTCATTTATAATAACTGTAATTCATATCAGATGCAATGTGGTATTTATTTGGTTAATTCAAGAGCTGATCAAGCATCTTATAGCCACAATATCCTGCCTGCAACTGCTGCAGTGTCCTGGTTCTTGTATCAGTTAAATAGTTTGACTATATGCATTATAGAACTCATTTTTAAGAAATATCTCGGAACAAATATTATGTTCACCTTTGAAATGAATTTTATAGTAAAAACTGCTGTTCTCACATATCCTAAGCATTTTTTATTGAACACTTTTTTTAGTTGGTTTTTGGTACAGCTGTAGCCACTTACCAGTCAACCTCTGCTTTAGTCATCTTCTGTGGGTTCAGTTCGTGGCTACTTTTCCAGTTGGCAATAGTGAATGTCTTGGTCTTAACACACTCATACATCTGTAAAACAATTTAACAATTTATACTCACACACACTGAACAAGTCAGCAAACTGTAAACATGCTGTTTTTGACACACTGAATAGATAAGCACAATGATGGATTGGTCTCGGGCAGCATAAAAAGACCCATTTGAAAGGATTATGTCTCTAATTTGCTTTCTGTATCATTCCATCTTACCAGTTTGGCCAGCTTCTCTACCCCGTTATCATTGACTTTGACGTCTTTGCTGGTTTCCGCTATCAGCCTTGAAGCTTCTCGTGGCATCATAACATTCTCCATGGCTATAATGTCTTACTAGGTAAAGCCTGTAAATGAAACAAGTCATTCTCAATATAAATGGCATCTGGAAAGATTTTACATACCTCCTGAGACTAACAATGTATCTGTACTCTGTTAAAATTTACTATAGGGTGTAAGTACATTGTAACAATGTAATACAGTGTATATTGTTTTGTTTATCTGCAGTACTAAAGGGTGTGACTAACAATTTAATACAGTGTATTTTGGCATAAATCACAAACCTTCCAGTATTCAGTTTCATTTTTCTGCCAATGTAGACTTTTGATATAAAAACATTGCTTTAAATCTTTTCCAGGGACGTTACAGAAATATGTGAGCATAATGGATATCAGCTAGGAGGTGGGGGGTTGTGTAAAAGAATTGTGTATTGATGAGGATGCCTTACAAGCATGAGCTGTAGGGAATTTCCCTTTAGCTCAGCGGTAGAGCATCGGGCTGGAGAGCCAAGGGTTGTGGGTTTGAGTCTAAGCGACAGCACTATCTTTATCCCTTTTCCTTGTTCCATATCACAAACTCAGTGTTACAAATTTTAATTGTACATAGGATATTTAGGTCGCCTTCTAGCTTGGAGCTAGAGGGAATTTCCCTTTGGCTCAGTGGTGGAGTCACCGAAATGTCCAATTGGGGACCTGAAGATTGAGGGTTCAACGATTCCCGATAAAAGCACATTATTCTCTTTTCTGTTACAAATATGGTGTCCAAGACCATGCATCCCTGTAGTGATGGTGGAGTTGGAACCTGGCCACAGGTTGTGTTGATTGGGGCGAACACATTTAAAAAGGGGGGAGTAGTGTGGTAGATTTAATATATAGGATTTGTCACCTTTTAGCTTCGAGCCTAAGAGGAAATTTACTTTAAATTGGCTCATGTGGCACCTGAGCATCCGATGGGAACCTGGAGATTGAGGGTGCGATCCCCGATGGAAACACACTATATATTATCTTTCCTGTCACAGCTATTATATATACACTCCTTTCATATTAGTCCGAAGGGTTCTGACTCTATGATCCGCTTTAATATTTGAAGGGCTGGCGGGTATGAGCCGCCAGCTGTCCAAATATTGAAGTGGATCATAGAGTCAGAACCCTTAGGACTACTGTCATATTACATCAGGTAACAAATCGCTATTTTCTTTACACGTGTATTCACCAAGACAAGAGTATTATATTGTGGTTCCAGCGCACTAGCTGTCGCTAATAATCTTGCCATAACAAACTGTATATTTTTACTAAAAGGGAGACAACTCCAAAGTTGTTCAAATCATATATAAGCTTATGCATGCCCTATTCTAAATTCATACGAATTAAAGCGACCACACCGCCCCCCACCTTAATCTTCCTCCATCTCTTTATAAGCTTGCAAGGTATCATAAACCCATCCCAAATACCCAAATTGAACGCGATAAGGAGAAGTGGTCTAGCGAGTAGCGACACTGCTACTGTTTTAGTCACAGTATAATTTAATCAAGCTATGACACTGTCCCTGCCTACCTAGATCTGATAGGTTTCCTCGTTATTTACTATTTCCACCTGTTTAACTGGCTTGTCCTTCCGCTGTTTACCTGTCTGCTGTTCAAGACCTCGCGACGTAGTTGTTCCTCAACATGTGCGGTTTACTTCCGGTGTTATCAAAATAGAAACGATTTTCCCCGAGAAAAAAATGCGGGAAAGTTTAAACTGGACCGTTCTGAGTACAATGTCGATATCGTCACGTGCTGCACATAAACTTACAAAACATTATTCTTATTATAACATTCTATCAACCCCGAAAAAAACAAAGCAAAAACCTTCCATACACATACTTGCCAACCCTCCCTATTTAGGAGGGAGACTCCCGATTTTGGACCCTAAAATGTTGCATTTTCAACTTTGGAATCTGCAAAACTGTTCCTATTTTTAAAAATCTGATGATTTCATCTGAAAGAATAGCTCAAAAGAAGCAATTTAAAAGTGTTATTTTCCTTCTAAATGTACATGTATACATATTATTTGTATTTTCAATTCTGAGCACGCGTAATCTCCCCCATGGAAATTTCAAAAAGTTGGCAAGTATGCATACATCTGCTTCGTGACCGCCTTATTGTCAAAAGTCGGAAGGTCCGTTAGTCCGAATGCCCGTTAGTCCGAAAATGGCTAACAATTGTAACGTGGCTACATGGTTGAATATATAGAGAAGATATTAAACGGTTTCATGTTGAATAATAAATATTTCACGGAACAATAAGAAAATAAAATATACATTCTTTAATTCGAGCAGAGGTGTATATAACACATGTAATATATACGACTCTAATACGAGTGAAATATATTATATTTCACGGGAAATCTTTCAATTCTCTATTTATCTCAAGTTTAAGAAGAAAAAAGAAAGAAAAACATACTTGCGACAAAAAGCGCGGGAGTCGGTAGAATATAATCTTTGACGTCGTGTCCTTGTTAGGTTACGCATCACAACAGGACGGCATCATTTTCTGCTCTTATCTGGTAGGTAATTATGTCCACAATATTAAATGGTATGTGAGAAATCATCGGCGAGTTCCGCAAAGGGGCAAAAACACCGCCCTAACTGGTCAAAATCAAAAAGATATGTATTTAATCTGTAAGTGTCATACGTAGCATTTAGTATCGAAACCTGTAAAGAAATAACTCCTTATCAAACAAAAGTAACAATTTAGAGAACTGCCGTCATATTTATCCATCCATCCTTATTACAATATTTACCAGCTTTTGGACTAACGGGCCTTCACTATATAAAGGAGTCACAGTTGCTATATACGATACAGAGCGAGACGTGGAATCCCCATAGCAAAGCCAGATTTATCATGATCATGTCCTGTAATACTGTAAACGTTTATAAAATATACATAATATATAAAATGTGAAAACAGAAAGACTGCTTTTTAGTGTTAAGATATTCATCAATTAGTGGAGAATTACTGATACAAAAAGTATACATGTACATTTGTGGAGAAAAACGATATTATATATATCCGCAGTTCCAAGGCACAGGGAACTGAGAATTTGTTAAAGCTACATGTAGTTTTGGACGTAAACATGGGGTGCTTAAGAGTAATTTTACACTTTTGGGGGTTAGATCAACTTTCGATAAAAATGCACCCTCAACGGTCATAAAGGCTTTGACCACTGAGTGGGCATTTTTTATCGAAAAATGATCTAAACCCCCCAAAGTGTAAAAATTACTCTAAACACCCTAGTTTAAGTCCAAAACTAGCTGTAACAAATTCTCAGGTCCCTGTGGCCCGGACCATATTTTCCTGAAAGCATTGCACAGAGTTAAGTTTCATCAGAATATGTAGTTCGACCTAATTATTAAAGCGACTGCCTCCTGTTAAATTTAGAAACCGACCCCATAGTTAAATTGATGTTTTAATACAGCATTTCCACTTGCTTTTACTTTTGGGGTTATTTTCAGGAAGTTTGTACCCTCATTATAATGCTTTATATATGCATACTCTCTTAAATTAAGGATACAAATACATGTTGTTTTTAGGCGGGGGCTTCTGCGAACTCTGGAATATATTTTTTAATGTCATCATTCTGAATACGAAGCTTAAGCATAGGTCTACTGTGTTATCTAACCCTAATGGTTATAAGAAGTTCAGAGGTGTAACATTTCACCTTGAAATGATCTAATGACCTTTCATCTTGACATTTGATCTAATGACCTTAAGCAAAGATGTTGTATGTAAATGTGGGATTGCACTTAAATTCGGATGACTTTGAGGTTTAGTCCAATAGTTTACGTTATTGCAATTCACCTTTTGGCCCTTGAACATTTCACCCGAAAATGAATAGGGTCATATACACTTTCAATTACCAACCCACGTATGGAATACCCTGACAATCAGGTAAAGGATTCTTTAGATATATATTGGACAAGATATGGTCTGCCGACCGAAAAGGGCAAACCCGTATACCCCTCTTCTTCAAATGGGTGCATAAAATAAATTCAAAATTCAGGTTTAAGTGCTAGCTTTTGATTTTCTTCTGGTTTTAGCAAACATCCTATAGATATTACCGTAAGCATATAATGCCAGTATAAACTGTTACTAAATTGAACTTAAAGGGGGTTCCGGGAAAACCTACAATGAAGTTCTTGAATGTTTATGCTGTCTGCACTACCAGTTACATTTTCCTGTAATTCAAATATTTAAAGTCCACTCAAAATGTCTTTATTACCTACTTGCAAAATTGCATTCCTCGGGAAAGCCCGATAAAAATAGCGATGATCACGCGTCAAGTGACAGTGTTGTCAACCTGAGAAAGTCATTTACAAGGTATATTTACTGATACTGCACTATACCATCATTTTAAAGAATCCAGACAGTGATAAAAAGCCAAATAGCTGTATGGTGATTTTACAGGGTATGAAAGTATGTAGATATATCTAGAATAACATGTATTTTAGTATTAATCTAGACCAACCCCATAACTATTGGTTCCTGCTATCAAAGATATCACATTCGAAAGAAGGTTGGTTTGGTAGCGTCCTGTTAAAGGGGCATCCCGCGAAAGTTAGTTTTTTTCATATTCTTTCTTCAAAATATTAAATTTGTACATACATATATCGAGTGGGTATTCTTATGGACTGCATCATCACCGCTATTTTTATCGGGGCTTTCCCGAGGAATGCGATTTTGCAAGTGGTCAAAATAGACATTTTGAGCGGACTTTGAATATTGGAATAGCAGGAAAATATCATTAGTAGTGCAGACGCCAAAGCATGTATATTAAAGAACAGGCATTTAGGTTTTCGCCTTTAATAGCCAGGATGTGCCTTCATGTACTTTAGGACAGTATACATGTGCGCGTACTCGCCTCCTTATAATGTCGCGATCTCATGCCGACGTTAGTTTCGTCAGAGTACCTTTGATAGACATTCGTCAGAGATACTGTTTGACAGCAGACACACTTGTCACATAATTAGGAACTCCGCCATTCTCACAATTTTAATTATCAGTATATTCCATCTTTTTGTTGCCTTTGTCTTTAGCAATTTGCAAACTGTAACCCAAAATACTTGGTCTGCATCTCTCGAAGTTCTGCATTGAAATTATGTTCGTCAGCAGTCGACATCTATCAAGGAAAGCACGATACTTGGAATAGGCTTTCGTAAAGGTGTAATTGGCGGAAAGACACACTGTATCATGTGGTAACCCAGATGTTACCATCAATAAAGCGAGCGGGAAAGTGTATCTCCAGCGTATCGTGCTGCTTATTACTAAGCTATTCATGTTATAATGTCAAAGAAAGTGTCTGGTTGTGTAGGAAAATATGTACCATTGTGCTGTCCTCAATCTGTTGAAAACCACATATTTAATTCGCTCCTGTACTATACGTTCCAGTCCGGACCGGAGTGGAATAAATTCCGAGTGAAGAAGTGCTGTCCTTGGTATCGGAATCTGACCGATGTCGGTTTCATTTTTTACCACCCCCTGATGGCCATATAATATAAAGCCATCAGGGGGTGGTAATAATATAATATACAAGTGTACGTTTCTTGTAGAAAGAGGTGCGTGAAACTATAATGACAAATGAAATTAAATCTTGTCACTTAACTTCACAAGAACACCAAATTTACTCTTCCCTAAAATTGGATTCGATTTTGGACCTTCGTCATGTTTTTCATAAAACATATTCAAAGTATTTAACATTGTATTAGGTGTTTATATCGTCGTTCGCCTTTTGTCGATAAAAGACTTTTCGTTATAACATTTTGATACAATGTAGAAGGTACCGAATTGGACAGAGTGGAAAACTCATATTCTCTGATACAAAAAAAAGTTGTTGTTTCAGATTTATCAAAAGATCGTACGAGTTGTGTATTATTTACATTCCATAAATTTCACTTGATTGAATGGCGTTTATTCGGGTCTAAGTCAACCCTAGTGTAGTATTCAGGAGAAATATGACTTAAAAACCAGTTGCACATGTGCATAATCAAGTCTTAATAGTTGGTTTCACTGCAATATCTCGAACTCACTGTCGCTGACCAAGCTCAAATTTTATACAGTGCTTCCTTACCAAAGGTGCTTGCTTGGAATTGCTTTTCTGGTTCAAAAGTCAAACGTGAAGGTCACTGTTACTATATATAGAAAATTGTTTTCCATGCAATAATCGAGTTCACGTTATCCGATCAAGCTCAAACTTCATGCTTTGCTTACAAAACTGCATGCTGGGATTTCTTTTCGGGTTCGAAGGTCAAGGTCACTGTGTTATTATAAATAGAAAAATCAGTTTCCGTACGATAAATCATGTTTGCTTTAGCAGATCAACCTCAATCATCATTAAGTGCTTCCTTAACAAAAGTGCTTGCTTTTCAGGTTCAAAGGCAAAATATCAAGGTCACTTTTACTATAAATAGAAAATCAGTTTCCATTAGATAACTCACGTTTGCTTTTGATGATCTAACTCAAGCTTGCTGCAGTGCTTCCTTACAGAAAGAGCTTTCTATGGATTGCTTGAATAAACACTTAACATTTATTATAAATGTCCGTGTTGGACTCACTCTTGCTATATTTATTATTACAGGTAACAACTCAAGAAAATCTATCCATGGTAAGTCTGTGTCATGATCGAGACATCTTAACATCACACTCTGTAAGTTTATTCAAAGCATGGGAATCCATCAGGCAAATCATACAAATTAAACTTTGTTTAATTCAATTAATATCAATAGCTTTTTCCTTAAAACTCATATCCCAGCTTCCTGTCCAGGTGACAGTGACACATCCACTTCCATGGTATTGATGAATAAATTAACAGTTTGTTGCTGTTGCAAGAGATAGATATATATGTATCATATAGAAGTAATTGTATGGATTTTCGTTGTATTTTAGTGCATAGCATTCATAAAGACCTTGATAAACAATCGGGGCAGGAAATCAACCATCCAACGTTTTACTCTGGAAGTCAGTCAATGTCATTATACAGGTTTTCTGGGGTACGATGGCAGCTTGGTCAAATACACACAAATATTCTGTACTTAATATCTTTAATTTATTTATCCACATGAATCAAATGGCTCCAAGTCATCATTTATACATGTATTATCACACAGCCTTGTTTTATAGCTTAGGTATCAAATACATTTCATGACATCTTTTTCACACCTTTTTTATACATTAAACTGTAAAAGTTGAAATGATCGCATCTTGGAAGGTTGCACGTTGGCAATAGCATACATGTATATAAACATGAATATTTATATTTAAATATCAATTTCCATATAGCAATCATTTTTCCTTTTTACAAAACTGATTAATAATCATATTTACATTTTAAGTAACCTCTTCCATCAAATCCATAAAAATATTGCACATTAACAGTTCAACAATTTCCAATAATATATACTGAACCTATATTAATATACTTCAACATCAGAGCACTTCAACAGCATTGTATATGGTTTACAACATTATCTAATCAATGACATGCCACTAATCTTTTTTTCAATTTGATGCCATATTATCAATAAAATACCCAAATTAGTCAATTTGTCAGAGACATTGTATATTAAAAAATTAATTCAAGTGCAGTTTTTGTTTTATTTACAATTTACTTTAAAATGTCCTCCCTATTATTTAAAAGGCTGTTCTCAAGGTCCATAAAATTTGTTCATTATTTTGCCAGTGATCACAGGAGGGTAATCCAGCACCAAATGGTTAGTGAAGAAGATTGTCCGCTACGATTGTATTTGGATCAAGCTGATCATTGCTTCCACTGCTCGCTCTATTCCATATTCTTCAACCAAAAGTTCAAAATTTTCAGGGGCATTTTCCAGAGCTTTTGCCTTGTCCAAATCCAGTACTGCAAATGATAGCAAATACATGTATTTGCTATTAATGTTAGACACAATATGGTCAAACTAAATTTAATCGAATACTATCACCCCCTACACAATGAAGCAACCACAGCAATGCGCTTTAGAGTAATTTTACAAATTACATAGAGTGCTATATAAATGTTCTATATTATTAAAGTAAAATGGCATGTTAGAAAATACAGTTACTAATTTATCAATCAAATTCAACAAGATCGGGAAAGTGAGCCATGCTTAACATGAAATAGGGAAGATGATTGCTAGCTACTAACACTAAAACCTTCATCCTTGATTTAACTTACAGGTTGTTGGAATTTACAGAATTCAAGATGTAATGTTTCTTCAAAATGCAAACTGAAATTCAATGCTGTTATAACTGTATATTCATCAAAGAATGAGAATGTTTCATTCAAATTTAATCTTAAAACTAGAAATGTCTATGAGACAAATGCCCCCACCCCCAGCTGGTTTCATTACCATGGGACGGGACGGGATGGACATGGGTAACACTATATCCCCCCCCCCCCCTTCATGATGGGGGCATAAAAAGTCTTCCCTAGCCTGCTATAAAATAGGGATGTCACTAAAAACAAAATACAAGAAATCCAGTGAGGCTACTATGGCATACTTATTAGTGACAGGTAATACATTGTTACTGTCAATGTTCTTATTCCCACAATATAAGCTACTCACATTGCTTGGTTCCTTCCACTCCCAGTCTGATCCTCGGAGTCACCCTGTCAAGTGTCTGAGTACAGAACTCCCAGCTGATCATCAGGACAGGCCTGTCAAATATACAGACAGGTAAAACAGTTTTCAATTTTGTCTTTTTCACAGCAGTAATTAACTGGGCTGAACTACTTGTAAATTTAGTTGGAAGTACATGTATTGGTTAATCAATGCAATCAGTCCAGCCTCACATAGCTTTCAACAAACGAGTTGACAATTCTTCAATAGATGAAAAACACTCTTTTGTTAATTAAGCATTATTAATCGATGGCTGTGATCCACAATGTCATGATATGAAAATTTACATCTTTGTATGCTATCTTTGCAGAGGACATGTATATCTGGGCCTGAATCACTCATCTGGATATAGGTTTGAATGACAGTTTATAAAACAATCATGGTAAAATATTCTTCTACAATATCCTGCGGACAGAAACAGATCTGAAGACCAATACGTATACATGTAGCATACCTAATAACAGGCCCCAGTTTCATCAACGTTCCTTAACTTAAGGAAACTCCTTAACTTAAAAATCTCCATAGGAAAGCAATACAGAATTTAAGGAAAGTTCCTTAACTAAGAATTTTCCCCTTAGATTTATAATGCTCTCCTATGGAGATTTTTAAGTTAAGGAATTTCCTTAAGTTAAGGAACGTTGATGAAACCGGGGCCTGAACTACATTCATCTCTTCAGGCACAGCAATTGTATGTGTAGTTTTGGGATGGGGATCTCAACTGTTATGAAGATATGACCAAGGCATTAAATCTCCAAGGATGGGGTTGGCCCTTGAGCCAACCTTGTAACATATTTGCATTCTTCTCTATGATACATACCCATGTTTGAAATCAGGATGAGAAATCACAAGGACTCGATTGGTCTCCATCGTATATATTGTAACAAAATCTGGATACTTTCCAGCAAAATGATTCAGTAATTTCTGCCGGTGACATTCCCATTTTGAGTATGGCATGATCAACCGAAAAAAAGCTCCAATGGTCTGTTCATTTACAATCCTGGCAAACAGAAATTAATATAGCAAGGTATAGAACAGTTTGTGTCAATTATCAAGTAGCCTGATGTAATGGATAACAGAAGAGCAAATTGCAAAATAATGTAACAATCAAAAACAATCATTCATTACCAGGGTAGGTAAATTATAATATTGAAACAAAGTTAACAAATATAAACTCGAGAATTACTCAGTAGATAGCAGTTAATTGTAACATATTAAAACATTAACAACACGAAAATTATCAGAAATTATATTAGACTGCTATCAACATTGAAACATTTGTGATGAATTCATGTGAAGCTAGAACGGTCTCAAGAATGGCAGACTTGCATTCTATCAACTCCACCCTGCTTGTAAAATTTTTCTAGAACTTTTTAAACACAAGGACATAGCTCATTAAATTGGCAGGTAATTAACTCTAACTAATAAAACTGTATTTACATCATTACATTACATTTGATAAAAAGTATTACATTCTTGCAGTTATACTTTTCAAATCCGTGCAGTACTTGGGAGGATTGTAATTATAACAACATAATTAAACAAAGGTGCAAATCTCTTCAGAAGTGGAGGTAGCGCAGCGTTACATTACTTAACTGACATGCATTTCATATTGAAGTTTCGAGTAATAAGGTCCTTAAAGGACCATTCCAATTTGTGCAGTACTTTGAAAGTGTATTTAGCACAAGGGATCATTTCAGCCATGCAGTACAAGTTAAGCCAATACAACATACCACCAACCTTTCTAGAGGCTTCTCCAGTTCAAAACAAACATCTTGTGGTACATTTGCAACAAATTCCTTTATATCAACTTCTGATCGTTCATCTTCCTGAAAAGAAAAATGACACACAAAACATTATATATTAAACAAGATATTTCATTTCAGTTTTACTAAAGTAAAGGTATCAGGGTACAAGAAGCAGCAGGTCACCCGGCTAACAGTACATCCATTGAATTCATCTACATCTACTATATATTTATCAACTTAGTACTGTACTCAATATTTTTCATTTACTCCATATTTTTCATCTATACCTTATTTTTCATCTAATCCATATTTTCATCTATTGCAATATTTTTTATCTACTCATAATTTTCATCTGCTCCATATTTTTCAATGTTATTTTTCCTATCGAAGAATTAACGACTGTCCAATTTGTACAAGTTTATGATTATCCAATTTTTTATGAGACTCGCTACACACCTGGCAGCCATAGAATCTTCCAGTGGAAGTGGGCATGGGCTGGTGGAGATAAACAACTTAGTCAACTACAGACAGACATATATATTAGGGTACAACCCATTCTTACCATCACTGTTTCCTCTGTATCAAATTCCAGTCCAAACTCCAGCCCATTACATTCTCCCTTTATGTCAAAATGTTTCTGAGTGAACCTTCCTTCTGAAATGTAAAAAAGATGTAATGACATTTCAATGGAACAAATCTGCACTGATCAATTTAATCTGAGGATAAATATCATTTGATCAGAACATACTCCACACAAAAATCTTGTATGAATGTCATCAGAATCATTGAAGATCTTACCGTTTTTCAGAGTCTCTTCTTGAAAATCCATAAAACAAACACCAGTTATCTTCTGCATTTTTAATATCTGAAAAATGAATTCTTGTGAAATTGACTTTCTTTTTCTAAATTAATTAAAATTTATGGATGACTTTTCAGATAAAGTGGCGGATCACTTTGAAAATTTGACAGATTTCTTTGTTATTACTTCTTTGCCTATATATAAGTAGTTTGGATTCAGTGCCAATATTAAATCATACTGCAATTCTAAATTTATGAGAACCACAACCTAAACAAATATATATACTTTGTACTTATTTGTACTGAATTGCCCCCATTCAAAGATTTAAGGTGTATTAATCAACACACCAGTGATTTTCTTATCCTTTAATTATTGGGGCCTGTACTTTTTCAATTTGGAAAATAAACCAGTGTTGTCATCTGTTTGGTTCTCATTAATAGAGAGCTTTTATGGCAATTTTCTCCATGTTTTAAGTGTCTGAAGAACTATGGAAATGTTTATTCATACTTTAAAATAACATTTCTTCACATTCAATGATGTACATACTCAGTTTAATTTTTTTATTGGGAAAATTTGTATACAAAATTGGGAAAATACAGCAAAAATTCTCCAGGGGAAGGGGCCTATGTTCCTCCCCAAATATACTCCAAAAAAACCATTGCATACTGTATATCATACCATATCCTCCAGATCGTGGATGTTTTTGTTGATTTCCTCGGTCGATGAGGGCTCATCTTTATCACTGTCCTCTCTATTAACAAATTCAAAATGTATCATACAAGAACAAGGTATGGTAAGTTTTCTATTCATACACAACTGCTTGTAAATTGCTGACCATTTAAACTGGGCATACATGGGGATAATCCTCAAATAAAATTAGGAAAAAGCAGCCTATCTTGTCCACCAGAAGACATATATAGAACTGGCCCTTAATATATAAAACAAAACTAGAATTGTCATACATAGAGTTTTTGGTAACTTGATTTTACAGCAGCCTGTGCTTTTATGCATTGGGAAAATATACCTAGTAGTAGGATTTTCAGATCGATTGGGAAAATATTCTTGAATTTTCTTCATTTTGGGAACATAAAACACATTTTGACTGGGAGAAACAGCCTTTTATTAGTTGTAAAACTGGGCAAGCAAAATCACTGCCATAGGACATCTAATACCTCTGCAAATGCTAGTAGTTTATACATTAAGTAACCTTGATCTTGGGGTCAACTTAAATGGAAACTTGTAAGAAATATTTTGGCTCTTAAATTTGGCATAAATCATAGTTACTCCCGCAAAAAGTCCTGATTTAAATTTGCAATTGGACACAATATATTGATCATTATTGAGAAGTTTCAAAAACATCTACTGGTTATGAAAGATGGAATTTTCAAAGGGATGTTATGCCAATTTCAATAAATATTGCTTCAAAACTTTACTAGATAGTCAACATAATTTCTACAATATGGGGCATAACTCTATCAAGTGTTGTTGAAATTGGATGAAAAAGCATAACTATATGTATCACATGTATGTATGTAGCATGTCAAGTTTGTAAAAATTTGCTTCAGTACTTTAATATTATCATATTAGATATCGATACACTTGACACAATATACATAGTTGTAATATTCCAAATAGAATAATCTACAGAAAGGGGCATATAACTCTAACAAATGTTGTTGACATTTCACCAAAAAAGAAAGGGTTTAACCATATATCATAGTATACCAAGTTTGAGAAATATTTGCTTCACCACATTGGTCAGACGGTCAGACATTATACTCCCTTCTAGCTTTGTCTAGGGTTATAAAAACATAACTTCACAGAAAACTAGACAAGGTTATATATCTATTCATACAGAGATTGCTTAGTTACATGGTATTAATAGCACTATTGTTGCTAGCTAACAATAAATACCTTAGCCAATGCTTCACTTGTTTTAAATGAGCCTTTTTTCTTGTTACATTTTCAGACAGTTTTGCAACATCACTTTCCAACTGGTTGAGTTCCTGAGCCAACTGTAGAGGAATGCCCATCTTCTTTGATATCGAGCTGGAAAGGGCTTTAATTGATGTCTCTAGTGCATGATCCACTTCATTGCCAGAAAATCTGAAAAGTATGTTGATATTAGGCAATATTAGCATTGATGTTGATATCCAGCAGTTATGAACATGATGAAAATTTTGTATGTAAATTTCACTCCTCAATAAAATATTCTCAGGAGTCAGAACCTTTCACACTTCCCATTATAATTATCTCATTCTGATCATGGTAACGGTTTGACTTATAAAAAGGCTGGAAGATAGGAAACCTCCCATCTAGCACAATATTCAAGTTAGTGCTCATAAGGGAATTGGATGGTAACATTTCCACCTAACCTCTTTATTGGATGCCATCCCTACAATTTATACTCCCAAGATTTCTCCAAGGCGTTTACTGGATATATGCACTAAGGATACGAGGATCCACACTGACATGAATAGGAGATTTCCTGAAAGTCTGTAACCGGAAGGGAGTCCTGGATGGGGTGGCCTCTAGCACAGGAGAGTGTTCTCCGTCCACTAATCTTTCTCCTATCATCAATGACCTCCTTGAGTATACATATGTCCTCAGGATCATCTACAGTGCAGCTCTTCGCTGATGATTTTCTCTATATATAGAGACGAGTGCGGACAATAGATACATACACAAGGACAAATTACAATAGGACCTGGAATGGGAGGAAAATTGGCTGATTGAGTTTCACCCTCAGAAATGCCAGCTCATCCGAGTAACATCAAAACGCCAACCTAATTCATAATCAGTGGGTCAGAGAGCTCGAGTCAGAACCCTTCTGACTAGGGTAACACTTTATGCCCCCCCCCCCCCCACTTGTTTCATGGTGTAAAAAATTGAAGTAAAATATAAACAGTGTTGTTTATTTTTTTGGTAAAATTGACAAACCAAATATATCACTGACTTGGTTCTCCATTGACTACAGTACTAGTGCATAGCCATTGGGAGCATACCGATATATGCAGGGCACAAGCCACAGGTAAACTGACAATCTATTCATAGCTCTACTCATGATCAGCAATGGAGGTACAGTAATACATTTTGTCACTTTTTGAAAAGTTAGACAGCAGAATTTACATTTTTTTGCACAAATGTACCAGGTACTACCTTGTTGTAGATCTGTCATATACCAGAATATGTGAAAAGGATGATGCCCTTTAGGTTTTGCTCTAAGAGTTTAAAATGACATTGTACGTTTGTATTTCACATTATCAGATTATTACCCACACATGGCCTCAGACCACAATAAAACTTCCGGGTCGTTGTACACGAATGTAGTGCATAAGGACATTTCATGTGGGTTACAAAATAATTTTTCCTGGCTTATTTATGACAGATATGTACAGTTTTTTTGCATAGACTTGTTCAATAATATCTATTCTAGAGGTTAATTTTTGTTTGACACACTTATCAAGTTTATTTTAGCAGCAGGACACAATGAGTGATGAGGCTTGAGCATTGATATTTTGTGATTTTTGGTATTTTCCCCTAAAACTGAAGGGTAGTGACATTCAAATGAAATTATCTTTCTTAAATGCAACACATGAGGTACTTTCCAGCTCACTGTAGGTTCAGCTTGAATAGATCTACAATAAAAAATAAGTCCCACATCCTTTGCAAAGTTTTAAAATATTTTAATTTTTTTTTCCTTTGGTAGTAACATATAGTAGAATTAATTGTGGTCTGAGGCCTGCATAGCACGCGCGTTTTGGAGGTAGAAAAGCTCTGTATTGTCTAAAAATAGAGCCAGAGTTACCTGTTTACTGATCCTGTGTGATTGTATGTATATACACTGTGTGTAGATGACATTTCAAGTAGGTGAAATTAATTTTAATTTGCTGGAAAGCTTTCTATAATGATCTATACCCTAAAATGGCTCATATTGAAGCAGATTTCACTTGCCACGGCCGCTTCTCCGGCCCCGCAAGGCATGCTTTTTACCAAGTTTACTGATAAAGATGTTTGTTTCACATTTCTACTATATATGGTAAACTAATTTTAATGTTCTTGTTGTTATATTAGGGCTAATAAAACAAATAATCTGCTTTGCATGGAAATTAAGTGATATTTTCTTGAAGAAATCAGATAGTTTACCTTGCATTTCTTCACATTTTAATGAAACCCAGGAATTGTAATTATCATTTTATAATATATTACATTACATGGTGTGTTAATTATGTAAAATAATTCATTATAAAGCAAAATTAGACGTGTTTTCAGAAAAGTAGGGCTGATTAACACAAGACCAGTACTTGGAAATATAAAATATCTTGTGAATTTCAAGATCATGTGACCCATAATCATATATACAAGCTTCAAATACATGATTAAGAAAAAGACTAAATATGTAATTTAGCTTACTGGTGACATATAGTCACAATGTTAATCAATTATGTTATCAAATTCGATAAGTTATTGCATAAATTGTAGCCCCAACCCAAAATATCTCAATTTCACTTGTCGCGACATGACGCGTATAGGTATTTAACAATATTTCATTGAAATCTTCTACTAAATGACCTTTTCATACCTTTTTTTCTTCCATCAGTGTTAGCGAAAGGTTTGATTATGTTCATATGCTATTTCAAGCACAGGTAAATGAAATTTTACAAGTTAAGCAAAGGCAGTTGCCTAGATTTGTCTACATTCCAAGAAAATTCCTTCCTGAATGACACATTTTCATGTTAAAATGTCAAATTCAACATAATTCATGTTTAATTTTAAATGGTAATTAAACATCTGCATATTTGCAAATAATATGTTTGTATTTGTTGCTCAAAGTTGAGAAAGAAATATGATATCAGACCAATTATGTCCATGGGTCCGCACCGCCCCTGCTCTGGGCAACAATTTGTGAAGAAAGTGAGTTGTACTTAGGCACATTAAATTTGCTGTCATTTCTAAACAAACTTACATATTGATATATTTCTTTCAGAATACAGTACTGATATAGTTGGTCTTTATATTTATGAAGTTTCAACATTCAAAACTTCATATTTTTTTAATTTTCAAGCTGTTAAACATAAAATTTCATTGAAAAGTAATCAAAATTCTTAAATTTCATTCAAAAATTGTGTTGAAATTTATCAAAACACAAATACTTTTCATGTTTTAAATTTCTGTAACATTATTTGAGTGAAAACCATGTACAATCAGTTAAAATTGTAAATTCCAGTACCCTGTATGCTCCCTTTTAATACCTGAGGGAGACCTGTACTTAAATGTACCACAGGACACCCTTGACCACTTGACCACTAATTACCTGCTAAGTACATAATGACCCCCCTGTGAGTGTATACTGATGTAATCTTCAAAAAGGGTTCTTTCAGACTTAACAAAGTTAGACAGGCTGTGATTTCATTTGAAAAAATTATACTTCATTTAAAGTAGAAATGTGTTTCAATTTTTGGAAATTTAATTTTTAATTAATATTAATGCCCCCAAACCTACAAATGAAATGTTATCATAATAAAATTTTGGAAAACAAAAGCCTGTTGACTGCTTTTTATTATGCTGAAGTTGTTGGAAGTCCCCAGTCATCATTGTTTTATCAACAGCACTGTTTATATGATGACCCTATACATTTGTTGGAAATTGGCTCCTGAGAAGGGGTAGAGGTAGGAAAATGACTCTAATTTGTTCATTTTTTGAGAAAACAATATAAAACTTGGGTTTCAACTTCATCTTTAATATACAATACCAGATACAAAGTCACAAATTGCAATTCAAAAATGACATCTATATACAGGCCTCAGACCACAATAAAACTTCCGGGTCGTTGTACACGAATGTAGTGCATAAGGACATTTCATGTGGGTAACAAAATAATTTTTCCTGGCTTATTTATGACAGATATGTACAGTTTTTTGCATAGACTTGTGCAACAATATCTATTCTAGAGGTTAATTTTTGTTTGACACACTTATCAAGTTTATTTTAGCAGCAGGACACAATGACTGAGTGATGAGGCTTGAGCATTGATATTTTGTGATTTTTGGTATTTTCCCCTAAAACTGAAGGGTAGTGACATTCAAATGAAATTATCTTTCTTAAATGCAACACATGAGGTACTTTCCAGCTCACTGTAGGTTCAGCTTGAATAGATCTACAATAAAAAATAAGTCCCACATCCTTTGCAAAGTTTTAAAATATTTTAATTTTTTTTCCTTTGGTAGTAACATATAGTAGAATTAATTGTGGTCTGAGGCCACATGTATAAGCTGATAAATGAGTAACAAATTAAAGTTGTTACTGAAACAGTACGTATACGTTTACCCAAATGCAAACAAGAGTCTATGAAGAGAAGAAAACAAGTAAAATTTGAAAAGCTGATCATGACGAACGAATAGAATTTAAGCCAAACGTGATTCCATAAAAGACGAATATTCAACAATTATTACTCTTCTATTTTCCGTGAAACAGCTTCCATCTCCACGGACATCTCCTCGGTATCAATTCCCGCCATATTGTTTGTATTCTAAAGGAGCGTTCGTTATTTCAAACGTTATAGATTCTTTTAATATATCTAATATGCTTCTATTTAAATTATTAACAATAAAAAAAAATTCATCATTATTAGTGGTATTAAAGCTGTAAATGTGCATTAATAAAAGATTTTTATTATTCAAAATAACAAAACCTCCCTTGGATTCTCGGTTGGTTGAATGTTTGTCTGAAAGGAGAAAATGTTCTAACATATAAGCACTTAATTTACATCGATGTGTTTATATTTTCTTGAAACTTTTTCCACGTGGGAGTCCTCCTGGTGAAAGATATACAAGATTTTGTGTTTTAATGATGTTACAGAAGCGAATTTAAGTAAATCAAGATGTTTTCATGCTTATTGACCGTTTTTTTGACGGACAACTTCCTATTTCAACACCAATAACCTTTTGTTGAGGAAAAATAAACTATCACTTCAGACAGAGACATACATGTATCTGCTTCAGATGGATTCCTCTACGAAAAGAATATTTGTTGGTGGCCTTTATGAAAACATTACCGAGCAAGAACTTCGTGAAAGATTTTCTAAATTCGGCAATGTCGACAATATTGAAATCAAAACCAAGAAATCAAGCGATGGTAAGTTCATGTTGTTCCAAAACTGCCAAAATATCACCAACACATGCATTCTGTCATTGGAGTTGTGACATATTTTAATTGTAAACAGTATAGAATTAAGGTCGCCTTCTAGCCTAGAGCTAGAGGGAATTTCCCGTTAGCTCAGTGGTAGCGTGTCCCACTAAGCTAAGAACCTGGAGTATGAGAGTTCGATCCCCGGTGGAAGTAAAATATTCTCTTTCCTGTTATAAATGGTTTCATAGCATTTCCTGTGGTGACAGTGGAGTTAGAACACAGGTTGTGGCGTACGGGGGAGAACACATTTAAAAATGGGGAGTAGTGTGGCAGATTTTAATTGTACATATATAGGTCGCCTTATAAATGTAGCTTCGAGCTAGAGTGAATTTCCCTTTAGCTCAGTGATAGAGCGTCCGCCTAGGGACCTAGAGATAGAGGGTTTGATCCCCATTGGAACCACACTTTTCTCTTATAAAAAGCAAACAGAATCATTCTAGATAAAAACATAAAATCATGTTTCAGTTCATTAATCATGTCACTCCACAGGGAAAACTAGCCCAGACAGGTCCAACACCATATCCTGGTGTGGGGGCCAGATACATGTATATATAGAGCACATTGGTATATGAAAATGTGGAATTTAACTGAATTGAAACGGTATCGAAGAGTGACTAATCAACAATTCAGGTGTCAGGTGCCCCATATACTAGACATCTACATGTATGTAAATCTGGTGCCAACTGGGCAAGAGGAAACGAAGGCTAAGGGAGGACCTAGATTCCCAAGGTCAAGTTTCCAAAATAAAATGTAATTGAGAGCAAAAAACTGCTTTACAGGAGTCAAGTGTTGTAAGTTCAAAGACTCAAAAGTTTTCTTCCTAATAACCAAGACGAAGACTACAAATTAAACTAAGCTCTTCAAAATAAATGACTTTGACATGCTTTCAAGGTCACACAGTTTCAATTAAAACCTCAAATAAATGCTTGACCTACTTTCAAGGTCATAAGTTTCAAATTAAACTTGTAAAATTTTTTGAATAACCAGAAAGCCCAGAGTACTGACACTTGGCCAGTAACTAAATAAGGACAGAGTACTAGTACTGACACTTGGCCAGTAGCTAACTAAGGCCAGAGTACTGACACTTGGCCAGTAGCTATAACTAAGGCCAGAGTACTGACACTTGGCCAGTAGCTAAGTGGCATGAAATACTGTAAAGTTTCCCCAATTTGAATTGAAGGTCAAGGGGTTCAAAGTGTTTTTTTAATGTGTCTGTTATGTTTCTACTACTAGCCTGCTATACCCCGGCATCCACTTATGGGTCAGGAGATCAAGGTCTGTGGGGAGCAGTCGCAAGGTACCGGCCATTGGTGGGTGGTATTTCTCTAGGAACTCTGGCCTTGCTCCACTGCATCAACCTTAAATGACCACATGTATTTTTAGTTTGTTACAAAAATATCCAAGGGAACAAAACAAGCAATCTGGGCCTCTTGTTTCTTAATCAGTAATATAAGTGGGGTTGTGGCTTAATGTTCTCTTTAGTTTAGCAACATCAACCTGGGACATCGGCTGAATGAATGGATATCAGCCTGCATGCGGTGCTGTACATGTTATTGTTTTGTAAAGAGACAAATAACCATTAATCCTATATCATAATGTTGTTTTGATATTTCATGTCATCATTTCTTATTCACAAACTGCTTTATACTTCTTTGATTAAAAACAGTTCTATGTATCTGATATCTTTCAGGAATTCCAGAGAATACATTTGCTTACCTTGATGTCAACACTACAGATGAAAACTTAAAAAAGTGTAAGTTCATGTACTGTAATTATATATAATTATACACCTAAGTTTGGGTTGGATACATAGAGGTTACACAACGAGTGGTTGTTGTATATGGAATTTATTTCACTCGAGTTAATTATTTTTTAAAAGTTACAAAAGACACAAGCTTTAGCGAGTGTCTTTTGTAACTTTTAAAAAATAATTAACGAGAATGAAAAAAATTCCATATACAATAACCACGAGTCGTGTGACCTGTTTCTACCACAATATGAAATCGGCAGTGTCAGTGTTGATTTTTGGAGTGAACCGCAGACTATTGCGCGAAAACGCATCATCTCGCATATATTCCCGCCAAGTTGTGACGTCATCAACAATCGATGACGACTTTAACAATTGTGATTTCCGGTCAAAGTTCAACTTCTCAACCAGTCAAAAGTCCGGAAGGTCATATTCCACTAGTGGTTTATAACATATATTTATCCAACAGTAAGCACGTTTGTACAATGGTCTGAGAGTGGAATAACACGGGGTATTGTGGTAGAAATTAACTTAAATTGGTGGAGAGAGGTTGTAAGCTTTTAGCTTGATCAATACCATATCATTTAGTCTGTATCACATGTAAAAACAAACTATTTGAGAAACAGAACTATATCTTATGTGTAAATGTCATTTTAATTGATCCAAAGTAACTATATCATTTTGTTTAGATTTTGTAGATATTTTCTAACAATTAAGTAGATATACTGTGTGTTATTACAGGCTACAAGTACTGTATAGTTGCTATATTCGCAATGGATTTAATTTCCCTATACATGTATTAACTGTCAAATAAAATTCAGCGAAACTAAATACCCTTGAAGTATAACACCATGTTAAGACTTAAAACCATGAGATCTAGAGAACAAATAATCCTGGCAGAGCACATAATGCTATACCTGTGAATACCAGATAAGTCTGAATAAAAAAAAGCGTGAAATTTTCTCCCCGTGAAATTAAACAACTCGATACAGTAATTAGATACTCTGTGTTACAGGCTTTTCACTACTGAATAGAAGTAGGTGGAAAGGCAAGGAACTGAAAATACAACATGCAAAAGCAGACTTCATGAAAAGGTAAACTTTTAATCATTAGCAGTGTATATCTCAATCAAATGGAAAAATTATGGCCAGAAATGTCAGCCCAATACTCACCATCTCCGTACTTCTCTAGTCTATATATTAATGTACCAAAAGGTTGGTATAACATTGAACATTTTGTGTTGTTGTAGTGAGATATTGCTTCATTGCATATACATTTGAATGGAATATAGATAGAAGATGTATTACTTATAGTAGTTCTTACAAAAGTAAATTTCTCATATTTGTAGGGGAAGCACCTTATTTTCCAGTAGTTGATACATCATATTTATTTTACAATTGCAATCTAGTGATCAGTTGTTTTCCTTTTAACTTATCAGGTTAAAGGAAGAGAGGGAAAACAACTTTGAGAAGGCAAAAAAGCCAAAACCTAAGAAAGTGGTGTTGAAGAATCCTCTAGAGGGGGTAGCTGGTGTCGAGAACTTCCACATGAAAGGTGCTGTACCTGGCACCCCAGTCGATGTAGAGGAAAAGGTAAGCCATGATCATTGGTCGGCAAGATGTTAAAATGGAATGAATGGTGACCTTCAGGCGAAGAGTTGTTCAACTAGCATTAAAACCATGCAACTGCCCTCATAAACATTTGTTTTAAATCAATACATCATTACTATAGCTAAGTATGTTTGGGACTGAGAAACAAAAAAAATCTTTTAATTTAGACTTTAACCTTGGTATATGGTATATGTATAATGTACAAGTATCTGACAAATGGTAAGCATTAATCTAACTAGTAATTGAACAATTCTATATTTAGTCTTAATTTACTACAACACCAAGCAGTACTGTAAATCTATTGTCATCTTTGTGTTAGATCTGCAGGAACTTTCATTTTCGTAATTTCTTGGTCATTATGCAAACATAACTTGAATCTAGCCAATGGTTTTGAAACACCAGTTTTCTAAGAAATTAATTTAATGAATGTGGGCTTTGTTCATCAGATGATTATTCCATCGTCATTTTATGAAGTTAGTTTACTTTGAAAATACTACAGCATGACTGTATAGTCAGATGTCGGTTATACTTGTTTGATAAAAAACTAATGATCAGATTATTGATTAAGTTTATTCCCCTGTTTTTGCAAAAGGCAACTATTTACAAGCAAAGCCTTCAAAAAAACTTAGATCTAATTAAGATATTTTAACACTGTCTTACTGTCTAACCGCTAACACTTTAGAATTTTATCTTACCGCTATTGTCTAGTTAAGTCAAATTTTCTAACCATGTTGTTTTTTCCTCTTCTAGAATTGGGTGGTAGGAAAATATGGCAGAGTACTACCCATTGTCAATATTCGAAAACGAGACAAGAGGAAGATATCCTTTAAAAGAATAATGTATACCAGTAGTTGTATAATGTATAGAGGCATGATGAGGATTTGTCTGTTTGGATGAGTATGCGGTGGGGAGGGGAGGGGTTCAAGCAAAACCGCATTACTTGTTTATATACCAAAGTACAGCAATCTGTCAATACTATAATACTTTGCTACAGAACTTTTAGAGCTATAAATGTATATATTCGTGTGTATGTTCTTTTGTTTTGGGAAATTTTTAATGATACCATTTCCAAGTAAACCAATTAATCATTTATATGCTTTAACATAAATACTTCATGAAGGTTGACCCTTCAAAGTTTTGTCACAATTCTAAGAGGATAAAAGAAGATGAAAGGGACATCTCAGAAACAGGGGTCAAAAACCTGACATGGAAAATAGAAACTAAGGACTCAGAGATGATCAAACGCAGGAAAGGAGAATTCCCGGCATGGAAGCAGAAGAAAAAGAAACAAAGTTCTGATGCAGACTTGAAATTGCTTGCAAACTACTATGAATCTTTCACCAAAACTGACGCCGAGAATAAATCTAAAGGTTCTGACTTTGAAGTAGTTCCAGAAAGTTTCACGAAAAATTCCCAGAAGAGAGCTTATTTTAGTGAGAACAGCGATTCTGATGAAGATAATACAGAGAACTTTAAAACAAGTACTCCATTTCCCAGTCCTTTGCCCATACCACAGCAAAAAGTAACAGTCAAAACAGGAAAGGACCATAGTGTTACCAAACTAAAAAGTGACAGTACAGGAAAACAGACCATGTATCTAGACCCAAAGTGTACTCCTATAACGAAACCGTTAGGAAAGGGACAAGAGGGTCATAAAACCGCGAGAAATGAGGATCAGTCTAAATCTTCAAGTACTTGTAAAAAGACAGGTACTCAGGAGAAGACTTCACTGAAGTCAATAACATCTAATATCCCTAGTTCCTCTCAAGAGATGGTGCTCAAAGAATCTGTGCCTGATCAAAATTCTTCTAGTTCCAAAAAGTCAAAAGTACTGGCTGGAAAAGAGGAGCAAGTCCACAACCAGTCGTTAGAGCAAAAAGAAAGACAGACTGAAAAGGCAGATTTTTCAAGCACTTCTGTGAGCAAGTCTCTTAACAAAAGGAAGGACACTGAGGGAAAGAAAAGTGTAACAAAGAAACCTAAACTACAGGCGTTTGGTGGAACTAGACATCTGTATGACAATCATCTATCTGATGGACACAAGGAAGTGGACTCATCATTAACCAGTACAGCCGTTCCTAGTTCAATACCACAAGCTGTTCCAGCTGACCCTCACAATGGAGCCATGATAGGAGTTAAGAGAACACTTTTTCAAAACTCTGTGTTGAAAACTGCACCAGAACAGGAGAAAAATTCAAACTCATTGTTGAAAAGTGCACCAGAACGAAAGAAAGAACCAAATTTATTGTTGAAAACAGCACAAGAACAGGAGAAAAAAGTACAAGAGGATTCTGATGTAGAGTCGGTGTCGTCTACCGATACAGATGTAATTATTGCCTCGGCCAAGAAGCAGAGAGGAGGGGGCACTGTGATGGGGTACGGGTCGCTGGAAACACCTGTATCTCTCCAGGCCTCCCTCACCAACAGCTACTACAGTGAATATGGTGGAGGGCTAGTCGACGGAGAGGTGTCGGGTCAGGCTAGTTGGATGGAAGAGCATGACAATTACAATGAAGATGATAGTGATGATTCCGATGATTTTGAAAAGATTGCTGAAAAAATATTAAAGAAAAGTCAACAGACAAACAATTTAGCTTCATATAAAGTTTTTGAAAAAGAAGATAGCAAGATTAAGGAGAAAGTAGTTCAAAGTTCTAAAATTGAAAATTCTGAAGATTCCAACTCGGACAGTGATAGTGATGATGATAATACAAAAGCAAGTGTAAGTAATGAAGACAATGAAAGTAGTAGTAGTAGTAGTGATGGTGTAAAAAGTGATGATACAGACAAAGAGGAGGAGGACAGCGATGACGACGATAGCTCTAGTAGCGATGATGATAGTACAGGAATAAGTAAGGGGGTTGGGAAAGGAACAGAAATCAGCAAAGAAGTCAAGGAAAGAAAGGAGAAACAAGACCAGCTGGCCGACAGTCCTGGTGAGGAGGAGGACAGTGATGAAGAGGATAGCACTAGTAGTGATGACGATAGTACAGGGGTAAATAAATGTGTAGTAAAAGGAACAGAAATCAGCAAAGAAGTCAAGGAAAGGAAAGGGAAGCAGGTCAAGCAGGTCGACAGTCCTGACGAGGACAAAGATAAGCAAGGAGGAGAAGAAAGAAAGGAGAAATCTGCTGCCGACAATAAGGAAACGAAAGGAAAAACAAAAGACAAGGTGGATCAACAGAGGCTGTCTATTGAGGCGACCAAGAGGAAACAAGAGTCACTGCGACTGAAACAGGAGGAATACAACGCCCGCAAGTCTATCATCAGACAGGCCTTGTCAGCAGCGGTAGGTTGAGGGTCCATATTTACCTGTTCTTTGATAATAACATCATTTGTGTCTAGATATTTTGTTCAGGCCTGTATATGGTTAATGACAGAGCCAATAATTTGATCAAACATAGCATAGTTTTTTCATTTTAATTGTTCAATAACAATGGTGACAATGTTAAAGATAAAAATACTGCAGTTTGAATATGAACACTAACATGAGTTGATGTAAGTCCTTTGTTGGATTTACCATCATGGTAAATTCATAGATCAAATAAAATCATTTTAAAATTTCTTTATGAATAAAGCAAGCAAAATATTTTGCTTTCAAGATATTTTGATACTCGTTGCTGTACAAATAAACTCTTATTTCCAACAAATTTCATATAATATTCATGTAATGCTAGTGATTAAATGATAATTTAATCTGAAACAGGACAACACAAAGAGGTCAAACAGGATAGTATTTGACTCTGACAGTGATGACGATACTGCGCAGAAGTCTTCAGCTACCCAACAAACTGACAAGAAACCGTGGGACCTAGAGGACAGTGATGAGGCAGAGGATAGTAGTGAAGATGACAGCAGCGAGGAGGAGAGCGAGGAAGAAAAGGATGAAAAACCCCAGTCTGTGGTAAAATATCATTCTCATTCAAGTTATCTTGACTAGAGGCAGATCAATATTTCATGTTAACTTAGCAGTTATTCTCTTTTAGTGTTAAATAATTAGGAATATGGGTGATGAATTTCAAAACTCAGTAATAATAAAATTACAAAATTTAGTGCTATGTAACTCATTTTGTAAGTATTGTATAAAATGGTCTTTGATGAGCAGAAAATAAATTGGACAGGTCTTTTGAATGTACAGGATTTATTTAAATCTAGATTTGAGGGGTCAGTTTAGAGTAGACACATAATTTTGTAACTATAAACATATATATTTTAGTGGTATTTCCATTTTAGCGATTTTCGCATTGAAAACATTCTGCTGATTAATTGATGATCGAGCAAATCTCAGATTCTGTATATTCCTTTCTACAGCATGCATTATTTCATAATTGTTTAAATTTGGTTTGGGGTTAAAATTTTGAATGCACCAAAATTACTAGAATTACAGTAATTAGGTTTCACAACAAGGTAGAGGTCAGTTTAGATAAATTTAGTTATGGTTGTTCAGAACGACAGGAAAGGCTATTGAAATATATGTGTATACAAATCATATACAGTATCAGAAAGTGATTATGAATTGTTGACATGTTTGAATAGGGAGGTTCTACAGCAAAGAAGAAAGAAAACTTATCCCTTTTTGATGAATCCTCAAGTGATGATGATGATGATAACATTGATGAGGATGCCTTCAAAAATAAACCCCAGTTTGAAGGAGAGGCAGGTTCTCAGGTAAGACTTATATCACATTACATGACTGCACTGCATCTAATCTTAATCTTGTGTACTGCATTTATTATATCATATTACCTTATTTTGTCTTTGAGAAGGTGTAGTATATATACTGAATTTGTAGACACCCTTGACATTGACGTTGTTTACCTGGTAATTGGGGAAAGTGCTTGATAGGGACTTTAAATTGGAAATTGTGAAAATGCCATAAAAATAACCAGTCATATACTTAAGCAGACATTTTTTTCTGTGAAAATAAATTTCATAATGTCATGGAATTATAAAATCATCAAATGGTTTTCTCATCATACTTAGATTCCAAATGTAATTCTCATCTTAAATTCATGGGTGATAGTTTTCCGTTTTGTGACGGAATTCCGTTTTTTGACACGTGGATGGTCAATAAATTTATTTCCATTTTTTCAGCGATTTCTTAGTTTCATTTATTTTCAGTTTTTCAGGGGTTTTTTTTACTTTCACCCATGTAAATTTTTCTTGATATGAAAGAAATGTTTCCCTTTTGACATATTGTATGAAAAATAAAATAAAAGCCCATTTTTGGAATTAACAGAGTCACATAATGGTTAAGAGTTCTCTTTGATAGGATAAAACTGATTATAAAAATTGAATGAGCTCACTATGACTGTTTGTAGTTGATGAAGCTGCAGATGAAATTCTCCAGTGACAGCCGGTTCAAACTTGACCAGAGATTTGCGGAGAGTGATGAAGAGGAGGATGATGGAGGTAATGAAACAAGATCACCACACATATATGTAGGCCAAGTGTAAAATTATGTGAAGTATGATACTTAAACATTTTTAGCGGGAACCTGCTAAAGTTATAAAATTTGTGAAATTAAAATTAAAAATGATCTTCAATAAGATGCATCAGTTCCGAATTGTAATACTTTATTTGACTTAATAAGTACTCCTGCCCTTTTAGGTGCACCCCCCACTTTTTTTTCAGAGAATGAGGATGGGTGTGCCGATTAAAATTAAAAAGTTCCTTTCCTCATTGATCTTTCAATTTGATCTTCAGTCTTTTGACCAAAGACTGTGCTCCAGGGAAATAAAAGCACATTTAATTTTAAGATTTCAAACTGAAATGTTTTCCCTGTACATGGGTTTATTAATAAAGCCCTCTTTTTTGTTTTTGTAAGCATGCAGTGACTTATTGAGTTAAATACAGTATTTAAAATTTACTTTAAACACAAACAATGTACATGTTAAAACACATGTTGCTACATTTTAAAGACTGTCATGCTATGACTTAGTTTGAGTGATTCACATTTTAACTAGTACAACGATGTGATGAAATCGTGAACTTCATACATGACTCTACCCAAGATATTTCGTCTACCGATAGAGTTTATACACAATGTATCGTTTGGTTTTAAGAAATTTGAAATTTATCTGTTGACACTTTAAAATGATGCTTATTTGTTAACATTGTGTGATGGTGTTGTACAGAGGGCAGTAAAGAGGAGGTAGAAGATGAAAAGATGAGAAATCTGAAGGTACTACAAGAAGTGGTAGGCGTTCAAGTTGCTGTGGTAACTGAAAAGAAAGACCGATTGAAGAAACAATTCAAGTAAGCTATTTACTTAACATAAAACTGTTACATCTTTGTGGAAATGATCATTGCTCAATCAATTTTTCCAAAACAAATATGGCCTTATGACAGAAAGTTTTTGTATACAGTCATGGGGTCAGAGGTCAAGGTATACATATGATTGCAATCACATTTAGTGAAGAAAAATGTGGTATTTTAGGATACCTTGTACACTTTGTATGTTAACATTTATGAGTGTCAGGACTTGAAATTTAGTGAACACCTTAAGGAGAGTGCACATCATGATTTTCATTTCTGGCTTTTTCATTTTCCAGGGACATATCAGCCCTACAGTATGATCCGAGTAGGGAGGACCACAAAAACTTCGAAATCCAGCCAAGCACAGATGGCAGTGAAAAGAAAAATAAAGAAGAGTGAGTATTCTTAAGTATTAACAGAAAATCAATAGCGATGTGTTATTTTCAATTTTGACTTTGGGCTACGTTAATGGCTTCACAGACTTTGTGAATAAAAAGTTCATAAAGATTTGAAAGTTATAATGACAAATTGTATATCAATGTCTGAATTGATATGTTATATAACTTGTGAATGTTAAAGTATTTCTGTAATTGTATTATACTCTTTATTATACAATATTTACAGTCTGTTTGGAATTGATAGTATATTGCCTATACATTTCTACGAATGCCTACTGAACTTTATTTTCCGATAAAATCAGTAGATCACGCGCCTATTGGCGCAGCGCGCAGTAATATACTCCATCACGATTTGAACACGAGGTCGCGTCACTACTTTACGGACACGATCAATATCCTGCCGCGTAGTTTGTGTTTATTTATTTAAGAAATAAATAAGAAGCATTTTAATGTTTTTTTTAATACAATAACAGTAACGAAGACAGTATGGTTTGTTTATATATGAACTTATGTGAAAAAATAACAATAAAACGACGTAATCTTTTGGAACTTTTTTGTTTACTTGTTGACTGAAATTTCGCGGGAGTTCGTCACCTCATAAGGCGGCTGTTTCAACAGTCTACCGAAACCAAACGATACTGTTTGATTTCATCGCAGTAAGTTTCATAATATTTGATTAAAGAAATAATTACACGTGGGAATATAAGGTCTGGACAGTAAATATAAGGATTAAAGTTTCTTTCTGGTGGTTTTC
Organism: Mimachlamys varia; assembly: GCA_947623455.1. Classification (NCBI taxonomy): domain Eukaryota; kingdom Metazoa; phylum Mollusca; class Bivalvia; order Pectinida; family Pectinidae; genus Mimachlamys; species Mimachlamys varia. Next base: position 8,390,625 of record OX392534.1, read on the forward strand.
GCGTTCCATTCCAACTATCGATATCCTACTGAACTTTATCCTTTGATAAAACCACCAGAAAGAAACTTTAATCCTTAAATATGTATTAAATCATTAATGTTAGCCTTTGTGTATACATGTACCATACGTCTTTATACCTATAGGCTTTAGGCTTAAAACTTGATTTCTGGAAAGAAACTTAAGCCATGACTGATAGCTAGGATGCTATTCTAAGTTGATCATAAATACGTAAAGCTCACGGAAAAATTATTCCCAGGAATGAGTTTTTCACAAGTGCAGTGTCAACAACTGCATGGAATTTGTAATACTTTCTACTCCAGCTTAGATCTAACATATGAATTATAAGAAAGTATTAGTATTAGATGCTCTTTCGTTTGAGAATTTATTTCATGACAAATAGCACATCTATCAAGTGTTTATATTACACATACTAATTTGCTCCTGTTTTTTGTATATCACATTTTGTTTGTGTGTGTATCACATGAGTTTGACATCTATTGTCAAATATTGTAAAAAAAATTTGTTCTTTTAACAGGTAACATTTTCTTCCCATCTCTGCCATACATCTATTTATCACATAACTGGCCCGTTCAGTCATGTCATACGGCCATGTCATAAAAATGGTACTACACATGTGTAATAACACTATTAAGTTGTCATATGATTGTTTCGGTAGTGAAAATAGTAATGTCAGAAAAGAAATTTGCCTTTCTTATAAAGGATTAATATGAAAGTTTTTATGTATTTTCTCATAGATATAAGCGTTATGATAAATAGAATCTTACACTCGTGTCAATGTAATATGGAATTTATTTAACTCATTAAATGAATTATCTAACTCGTTTAGTAAATTCAATATTACATCGACACTCGTGTGAGATCCTCAATTTATGGACTATGGAAAACCGCTTAGCAAATGTTCTTTTTGTTATTATATTCTTTACTTTTGTATCAGAAAGAAGAAGAAGTCCAAGAAACAGAAACCTGAGGAGGAGGGGGAGACAGAAGAAGCAGAACCTCTGCCAGTCGTCAGCAGTGAAAAGTTTTATGAAGTCAGTTCTACACTAGAGGATGCCTTTAAAAAGTCTGATGGCAGCAAACAAGAAACTGGAGGATTTTCACTGCTAGCTGCATTTGGCAGGAAAGACTTAGACCACGAAGATGCTGCAGAAGTACCTGGCAAGTTTTCAAATACAGATGTAGAACATTGCGTGTTCCATTTAGCGGAACGTTCCGGTTGTTTCGGAATGAACCAGACGTTCCGCTAAATGGAACACACTACATATGTCGAGGTGATGCTTATTTTATATGATGCTCCAAATGAAAATATCTACAAGTGTATTGCAGTGTTTACAACCAGAAAATGCAACCATGACTAATGCCATGTCCCACCGTCCAGCCATGACTAATGCCATGTCCCACTGTCCAGCCACAACTAATGCCGTGTCCCACTGTCCAGCCACAACTAATGCCATGTCCCACTGTCCAGCCACGACAAATGCCATGTCCCACTGTCCAGCCACAACTAATGCCATGTCCCACCGTCCAGCCATGACTAATGCCATGTCCCACTATCCAGCCATGACTAATGCCATGTCCCACTGTCCAGCCACGACTAATGCCTTGTCCCACTGTCCAGCCACAACTAATGCCATGTCCCTCTGTCCAGCCACAACTAATGCCATGTCCCACTGTCCAGCCACGACTAATGCCATGTCCCACTGTCCAGCCACGACTAATGCCATGTCCCACTATCCAGCCACGACTAATGTCATGTCCCACTGTCCAGCCACAACTAATGCCATGTCCCACTGTCCAGCCACGACTAATGCCATGTCCCACTGTCCAGCCACATAATGCCATGTCCCTCTGTCCAGCCATGACTAATGACATATCCCACTGTCCAGCCACAACTAATGCCATGTCCCTCTGTCCAGCCACAACTAATGCTATGTCCCACTGTCCAGCCACGACTAATGCCATGTCCCACTGTCCAGCCACGACTAATGCCATGTCCCACTATCCAGCCACAACTAATGCTGTGTCCCACTGTCCAGCCATGACTAATGCCGTATCCCACTGTCTGGCCCGACTAATGCCGTGTCCCACTGTCCAGCCACGACTAATGCCATGTCCCACTGTCCAGCCACGACTAATGCCTTGTCCCACTGGCCAGCCACGACTAATGCCATGTCCCACTGTCCAGCCACGACTAATGCTGTGTCCCACTATCCAACCATAACTAATGCCGTGTCCCACTGTCCAGCCACGACTAATGCCTTGTCCCACTGTCCAGCCATGACTAATGCCTTGTCCCACTGTCCAGCCACGACTAATGCCTTGTCCCACTGTCAAGCCATGACTAATGCCATGTACCACTGTCCAGCCACGACTAATGCCATGTCCACTGTCCAGCCATGACTAATGCCTTGTCCCACTGTCCAGACACATCTAATGCTGTGTCCCACTGTCCAGCCACGACTAATGCCGTGTCCTACTATCCAGCCACAACTAATGCCGTGTCCCACTATCCAGCCATCAAAGCATCCTCTACCCCATCATCTCACTATCTTGTGGGTGTGTTAGGGAACAGATTGGCCTTTGAAATAACTGTCCCACTTTCTAAAAAGATAGGTTTGTTCTTTTCTTTTCCTATAAAATGCAAGCCGTACTGTGGTTGCCTCCCTTGTTACATGTCAGGTTTCTAAATCCTAACAAAGGCCTCCCTGCTATTGTACTTCCTTCCCTTGAATGTTGTTGTTTTTCAAAACTTAAAAAAGATATGGCCACTGCACCAATGATTTGATTATAATAATACATACTTTTATTCTCATCAATTCCACTTTAAAGAAATCTTGTTTATCTTGTGTGTGAGAGGTTAGAATTATTTTTTGTTATTTCAGATGAACCTTCAGCCCCGACTGATAAGTGGCAAGGACTAAATGTACAACACAGTAGTGATGAGGAGGACCTGAGTGATGGTAGCGACGAGGAAAAAGACGCCGAAGGAGGAGAAGATTCAAAGTATGAATTAAAACAGTCTTTGTTTGAAAAGGTCATGTTTAATTGTCTGGTACATGTAAACTTAGATGTCATTGTTAATTTTACTTGTACATGTATTTCATTTTGATTAATTATGTTTACCCAATCTTGAGGATAAAAATCTAAACTGTCTAGCCAAAGGCTCTGCCAAGGGTCATACTTCCAACAATCCTACCCCTAGGTTTGAGAATTTCTGTCTTACTCTTTGAGTGTAAAATGGGTTTTCTTTCTACATCCAAATACAAGGGATAATTTCAGAAAATAAAAACATTGACTTGATAATTTTCCAGCAGATTTATGTTCAATAATCTGATTTTGTGGATACGCCATCACTCAATTGTTATAACAGTAGGATCGCCCTGTCTTAACTCAAGGATAAAACAGAAGTAGTTTTACCAAACTTAAACTTTAGGCTAAAGTGTGGATATCTCAATCCAATACTGTATTTCTACAATACTAACAGCTCACCAAGATAGTCCCGGACGTCTAGGTGAGCTCCGCATGGTTATCGTTGTCGAGTCCAGGCGGTAACGATGGGTTTAGTTGTTATTTCTATGGTAAGGGCTCTTTAGCACACGTCTGTTGTGGTCGATTCCAATATACGTTATCATTGGCAATGGTGGAGAATTGATAGTCTTGATTTTCTTTATTACGGTAAAAGCATGTTGGTCTCGTGTGTAAGGTATAATGTATTTAGTGTTTTTGAGATGATGTGGTGAATATAAAGTTAAAAACATTCTTGATTATATCATGTTTCTACATTTATAGTTGATTTGTGATGGTTGTAGGAAAGAGGAGAAAGCTGTGTTTGTTAAGAGAAACAAAGATGATTTTTTCTTTACGGAAGATGATGAGCGAATCAAAGGTGGGTACACTGTTTCAAAATGAACTTATAATATCGCATCATAGAATTTCTTTGGCAGGTTTGAAAAAATAACATGCTTTTGGTTGAATGTTTTTTATCGATGTAAGTGTTGAGATATATTTGTGCTGAGATGAAGCAAATGATCAATTTCAGAACTACTAAATTAATAAAATGTAAAAAATAATTAAAAAAAACCTGTAACATTGCAAGATTCTTTAGATTGTAAATGGATCAAGAGTAAATTAAATGTGTACTTTGTGTTAACTAGAGGGGATAGCAAGCTTCTGTAGACAGGAGGATTTAGAGAAGATCCGGGAACATTGGCAGGAACGGAGACCCGACCTCATCAAGGTCAGTCCTGTGTTTGTTGCTTTGTTCTATCTATGTTTGTATTAACTAAACGTCTACTCCATCCTCTACTCGTACCTCAACACAAAATTTCTAGTCATCCCAAGTAAATGGCAAAGTGTATTACCAATGCTACTAGTATTAAACTCCAAATATATATAATTCTCATTTTCTGAAGTTATTTTTTAGCGGAAACATAATTTAAAAAGCACATTTTGTACTCACAGCTAGATGAACTGGTGCTATCTTGAAGTTTTAATTTCCTATGAAACATAGCTTAAACTACAAAATTCAATGTTAAAGATCTAGAGCTTTCGTTAATTTTGTTAACCATTTAAATCTTGATGAATCATTTAACTTGGACAGAATGAAGTAGTTGCTAACATTAAGAGATTTACAGTACCTTAGATTCATGACAGTCAGTGTTGCTAAACATAAGTGTTTTTCTTATGCTGTAGGCATACCATGCTAAACATAAGAGGGCTGTGAGGAATAAACGAGCCCTGGAGAAGAAAAAGATGTCTGCCAAACGACAATAAGAGAGGAGGGTATCTGATCTAACTCATCAGATATATTCCATTGAAGAATACGCTTGATTTATTTTTACGATAAAGCATTTAATTAATCTATTACTGTAAATGGTAACTCCACACAACTTAATGTTTATTCAGCTGTTAAGGATGTTGTGCTGATGATAAATGAAGTGATTTATATCATTTGTACAATACAAGGAAAGAACGAATAAATTCATATTTATGAAATAAACAAGTGTTTTCTATTGTAATGATCGAAGTTATAAAAGAGAGTGTGATACTAAGTCTGAGACATGTGTAGTAAAGTAGTGAGCCCACCACGGAGGTTCTGTCATTGTTCCGATTCCGATTTAACTGTGAGACAATGTACTTTCCTTGTCTGTAAATAAATAAAACAAGAGCATGAATCCGGGTAAATTATTTTTAAGCTTTATTGATAGAGACATAAACGTGCTCTGCCTATATTTAAGTATCAGTCAGTTTGTATTCTGTTGGTGCTTGATTTATATACGGACTGAAAAGGAGTTTCCAAATCTCTTTATCAAGTTAACATTTACATCTGCTGATGGTGTTCCTCCTTGCACAAGAACACGGCTGTAAGTATCTGCATCGTATTTAGACTTTAAATCATGTTATAGTAAATCCCTGTGTACCTTAATGAAACTGAAACATATCACAAACTTAAGTGAGTAAAGAGATTTACTGTATAATTCCTGACATCTGATTAATAGATTTACATGGCAGTGTCATAGATGAAGCGAGAGACGCTTACTCTTCTGAGACAAATGGTCCGAGTCTCTTTTACTCTTTCTAGGATCTCCGTGTCAATCTTTCCTTTGTTTATATTTTGTCCTGGTCTAATCAATTTCGTTTTGTTGGCACCTAAAATTGATTAAACAATAGGCAAAAGTTTAACAAAGGAAATATATACGCGGTGACATTTGAAAACTTTAAGGTACAAGATGATAAGACCAGGAGTTCCATAAGAATAAAAAAAAATCAGAGAATACCAAAGCGTCAACGAAACCATAATCAGAACTCAAAATCGATTAAACTAGGGGCAAAATAGGAACAGAGGAAATATTTACATGGAGACTCTCGTAAAAGCACAAGAGAATAAGACCAGGTGTTCCGAAAGAGTAAGCGTCTTCTGCTTCATCGACGACACCCGCCATGTAAGTCCTGGTCACATCCAAGTAAGCATCGATCCTCAAAAGTGAGTATCAATCAAGCATCAATAGCTCAATAAGCGCCTTATGCTTCTAGTTCAAATCCAAGTAAATGTCACGTCCCTAAAGTGAGAAATGAGTTACACTATTCACTCATAACAAGTAGGCTTACTAATGAGCATATTCAAAAACGTCTGCTTTCATATTATACATGGGTTACTTAATACTTCTTATGAGATCCAGTTTGCGACCATAGAACTTGCTCATGGTCTTCATCAGCCTACATCTCTCGAATCCCTGTGCTGTAGGCTGGTTGGTCAGCATTCGACACTTATCTTGAAAATCTCAATATCTAATGCAAGCCCTAGAATTACGAATCCCTTGACATGTAAAGAACATATTGGAAAAGCAGGTATTTTACTATGAAGAAAGGGAAATTTCACAATCGAAAAATCGAAATCGTCACGTTTATCAAATAGCTTTTTTTTGTAGCAAGGTGTCTTATGCTGGTCATATTGTACGTACAGATTGAGGTAAGCAGTTGATGTAGACGAGTCTGTTGTGTCCTTTCTTTTATGTTCATGAGGGTATACATGATTGACTGGGTCAGCAAACGTTTATTTATTATAGATAACGTATAGTCGATATACTAGAAAATGAAGTTGAAATATTTGGCGAGGTGTTTGTTACCTATCCCGAGAAGCTCCTTGTTAAAATTCAGCCTTGTATGAAACCATAAACAAGACCGCTAAGAGAGGGGCACAATTTGTTCCCATGGGAATGTCCACAGCTTGCCGGGAAATTTGTCCTCCAAACTCAACAAACATATTGTCAACCAGGAATTCAATCTTTCATAACGTATATGTTTCAAGATATAATTGTACCGTCGTCCATTTTTCTTAGAAAGGAAACTCTTATAATGATATATCGAAGACATTATAACAATTTAATATTGGATTTGATTGTGTACAGGGTGGAAAATGAAATGTTCTGATAGACGAAGAATTTGAGAAGGGGTGTTCAAGATTAATCAGAAGATGTGTGTACTTCCAATATTTGGTTATAAAGTGGTTAATTGCCATTCATAACTTATTATCGAGAATTTCGTGATTGATGTCAGCTGCTGACGAACAACCTTACGGCACAGGGATTCGAGAGATGCATGTTGATGAAGATTGAGCAAGTTGTAAAGTCGCCATTTCGGTCTCATTGAGAAATATTCTACATCCTTGCATGATATGACGATGGACGTTTTTTATTATGCCTGGTTGTAGTGATTGAGAATTATGCCTTAGTTCTTACTTTGAGGCCATGACATTTACTTGGATCTGACCTAGATTTACATGGCGGGTGTCGTCGACGAAACAGAAGACGCTTAGTCTTCCGGAACACCTGTCTTATTCTCTTGTACTTTTTCAAGGGTCTCCATGTAAATCTTTTATTTGCTCATATTTTGGCCCACGTTTAATTGATTTGACTTTCGGAATGTGGTTTTGTTGACGCTCTGATTTTTTCCATTGAAATTTTCCGATGAATTCTGTATGATTGATCAGATGCCAAACCTGATGTTGGATATTTGTATTTTTTGATATCTTATACACGGGGTTGATCATGTGTCCTTTAACTGCCAGTATGTGATGTATGACGGGCATTGTTTTTATACGGTTTTGCGATCCTCTCTGATGTGTTAAGTGAAGTATTCGATAATTTCACTCCTATGGCATAACAGTGCCAAGAAGTCTTATCACACAGTGTCCCTCCCATTGTCTACGGTGCTGAGTGTGCAATGATCTATAGAGTGAGGAACGTTTTCCAGAACAGAGAAAGTCATAGAAAGAATTGAATGGTCAGGGAAGTTGAAATATTGATATAAGCATTGATTCTTTCATTCTTTGTCATAACTGTTAAAAAATCAAAGAGAACAATCAATACTAACACAACATTGAATGTTTGTCATTTAAAGCAACGTTGAAAAAGAATTTACTGTTTTCAGAATTAGAAACACTTTTTACCATACAAAGAATGTATTTGTCGAGTAAAGCATAATATGAGGAATGTGAAGTCGTGTCAAATCATTTGAGCTAATTTTGGACAAAGAACCCATTACTGTTATCCTATATTCTAGTAAACAAGTACATAATTGGTATAAAAATGATCATATGTACTTTAGCGACAGCAAAGTTATCTTTAGATTAAAATAAAAAGTGTATAGTGATTTTTTTCATACGCTTGAGCAAGTATAACTTCATGTCCTTAACATTAGTACTTCAAGAAGCTCCAATTTGATCGAATCACACCATAGGGAGCCGAGACCATCGTTTTTATACTGTCTGCATTCTGGCAACGTTGCAGAGTTTGAAAACAAAAGAACGCCGAGTACTTTGGAAAAAAAATATACCAAAATGTCAACCAAACCATTATCCGAACTCAAAATCGATTAAACTAGAGACAAAATAGGAGCAAAGAGAAAAATTACACGGGGGCCCGTATAAAAGTACAAGAGAATAAGACCAAGTCTTCTGGAAGAGTAAGCGTCTTCTGTGTCATCGACGGCACCCGCCATGTAAATATACATCTTGGTTAAATACAGATAAACATCAAGCCCTCGAAGTGAGAATCGAGTCATCTTTCTCAATCACAACAGGTAAGCACACTAATGAACATTCTCAAAAACGTCCTTTCTGCATCACACAAGTAGACACATAAATGTTAATGAGACCAAGATATCGACCATAAAATTTGCTCGTATTTCTCGTCAGCATGCACCTCTCGAATCCGTGTGTAGTAAGTTTGTTTGTCATCTATCACGAAAATCGCGATATTTAGAGCAAGCCCTAGAATAACGAATCAACTTCGACATGTGAACACCATAGCTTGAACAAGCAGGGATGTTACTAAAGAAAGGGAACGTTCACGATCGGAAAATTGAAATCGTCACGTTTATCGTATAGCTTAGTAGTAAGCTGCCCTTGTTGGTCGTAGTTTAAGTAGAGATCGAGGTAAGCAGCTGATGTAGAAGAGTTTGTTGTATACTCCATTCCAAGGTCAGAAGGTTATATGCGATCGAAGAGGTCAGCAATCGTTGATATATCAGAAAGTGAAATCGAAAGGTTTGGCAAGATTTTTGTTACCCGTCCTGATAAGCCCCTACAAATGCAGCCTCGTATGAAAACAAATCAGCCAAGTGTGGGGCACAGTGTGTTCCTATTGGAAAGCCAACGGTCTGTTTGTCCTCCAAACTCAATAAAGGCAATGTTAACCTGGAATTCAATCATTCGTACTATATCTTCCTCAGCATATTTTCAACCTAGCTTTTGTTGTGTTTTTCACAAAAGTATGCTCCAAGATAGCTCGCAACCATGTATTTGTATCGTCATCCACATTTCTTGGATAATAAAACTCTCATAATGAGAAAATCATATGTTTTGATAGACGAAACATTTTCATAAGGGAGTGCTCAAGACTGTTCAGAAAATCTTTCGTGTTAATTTTTTTCTTCAAAATCCACATTCCGTTAATGCTACTCCTGGGGTATACAATGTCACAATAAAACTGAAGCCCTGTATTTAACGATAAGAGTTGTAGTAAGAAGTTTATATTAAGTAATGGCTTGATTGAGCAATGAGAAGATAAAACGTTGTTAATAAGGATAATTGGATCTTTGGATAGTATTTCATCTTTCGAAAAACTGGTCAATGTGTAAGTAGGATTACCAAGCAGGCCCAGTTCTTTTTGCAAACGCGTTTGCAAACCAGGAGCAGGTTGTTAGTTGCTTTGTCTGCACACACATGCTTATCATGTAGGAAGTTGAGTGTTGTTTGTTAGTTTTCATTTTGTATCGCAAACCGCTTATTCGTTTCTGAATAGATTACCTAATGCATTTTACCTAATGTGAAAGTGAATCCATTTCAGCATGTTCACGTTGTCTGGCGTAATCTTCCACAGAAATTCACATTCTCTCGATACTTAAGACCTTCATGAAAAGCTTCCGTTGCTCCATGTTGGGGATGATATTGAGATGTGTCCAGCTGGACTATAGCAATATAGGGATGAAGATGAACATGCTGAAGGAGGGGTCATTCTAAGGTCATCTATGTTCAACTGCTGCAGCTTGTAAAGCTTGTAACTGACATGTTTTGGTGCAATAGTATAGGTACCGAATAACTGTTGTAAATGATAGATGTACTTGTATATCGGAAGTACGGTGGCATGTTAGTTTGAACAGACTTTTGATGTAAGCTGTTGCTGATGTTAATGGCATCAATCCCTTTGTTGACAAATTCGACTTTCATAATATATTAGACTTGCTGCTGTCATGAAATGTTGGGTCGCTTGAAGTTGACTACATATTTGTAATGTCCATATTATCAGTTCAGTATTCTAATATCAAGTCATTTATAATCATCTCCATTCAGTACTTAATACAAACAATCATAACTTAGAAACAATATAATTTATTGTATTATCAACACTTGCTGTTTCAGTAATCGAACATGTAAGGTGTCAATAATAAGAAATGTAAACATCTAAGATATATACTTTTATAAAAATCACAAATGTTTATATGAACATACTACACAAAATATACAAAATATTAATAAATATTAATTAACGCTACCTAGTTAGCCTTTCATCTGGCCAGACACCATCAAAATGTCTTGTGTCGAGGTGGGGGGAGGGGGGGGGTCAAATGAAACTTGGCCAAACCAGACATCTATCTATGAAAATGTCTTGAATCAGGGCCAGAGGAAACCCCACCTACACCAGACATCTATTTACCAAAAGGTCGTGTGTCAGGGCCAGAGAAAACTCTGGCTACCTATTTAGTATGGCGACGTTACTTTAAGTTCTATCTAAAATGGTTGGTTAACATATGTCTCCTCTTTATCGGGCGTCCTGTCCTGGTATGTCCAGTTCCAGTGTGTCTGTTCGCTGACACTACGGGCACTAAGTGGAGGGCCGTTGGCATTATACTGGCTATACTGACGCTGGAACGTGGGGCGCGGGAGGGCGGGCAGGGCCCTGTCGTCCGAGATACTGGACAGACGCGATGACCGGCTCTCTCTATTCTGGACGGGTGGCTTTGAAGGGATCTCCTCGTAAATTTCATTGTAGGGTTTCTCTTGCTTTTGTCGTTTTCTTGAAAATAATGAAGATGATATGTTATTTGTGATTCGTTCTAAAAGAATGTCAGAGAAACAATGACATATTCTTTTTTGGTGACCAGGAACATAACTGAATGCCAAATTGAAGCGTTCTTGACAATATAAATGCAAGCTAAGTAGACATTTCATTACACAGTTACACATTTTTCAATTACTTGCATACATCATATTTTTGTTTTCGTTTTAAACTTGATTTTAATATATTCAACTTTTGAGAGAGATCAAAAAGGTTCCAATCGATTTTGGAATGATAAATAAGTTTTCAAAGATTCAGATATTAAATGGTTCTTATATACATATATCAAAAATGATAATACCAAGCGAAACGAGATCCAGTCTATAAGGTCGTACACACGTCACATCACGTACGTATACACTATATATCTCTGGTATGTTAATTCGAAGTGTTTTTGTTTACCGCTGTTTTGGCTATTCGTGTCAAGGCTCATACATTGTATAAGGCCGTGTCACAGTTTATTTCCTCTTTCCAGAGGGCACGGTGACATGTTTTGAACGTTTATGAATTACCATAATGAAACTACAGTATGTGACATAAAGAAGATCCAGATACTCGCTTCAACGTCGAAGTATCTTTTTTTAAATACTGGTATTCAACGGGACCACGTCGTTTTAGAAGAAAATACTGTCATAAAAATTAATCTTTGGAAGATAGAAAATAAACATTTGCTTACGTGCATGTTATTGGGGCATTATAGAATAAAGATAATCACTTCACAAATACAGACATTATTTTTCATAGTGAAAAACAGATATCACTTCTGTAACATGGTATTCCTGTATGGGGATTGTCATATACTCGGCTCAAATTATTATATGCCGTCATTCAATGATAAAGATATGACTCAACGAGTTCAAATTTGATGACGACTGAATGCCTAACTCTACATTTTCTTCAGTTTGTCAACAAGTTCATCTAGCAATATTGTGTTTCCTTCTTTGAACATTGACAATTTTTTCGACGAGCTTATCAGGATATATATGAAAAATCATTAATATTGCCAAGTTCTTCGTTTTCAAATCCATCTATTTATATTCGGATTTGGAGTGCTACTCTTTGCTGATATGATTTCATTGTCCGGATTTTAATGCCACGCCGCGATGATTACGAAAATATTGCATCGTAAAATACTTATAAAATCGTGGAATTAAATTAAATACCTTCTTATCATATATATGCAATCTCAGGAGGTTTACGTAGAAACAAATCGTCTCATTATCGGGGAAATACTGGATTTAGTTATATAAAAGCATGGAATGGGAGAAATAAAACTCTAGTTAACAACACTAATACTTACTTTCTTAACAGAACATATAACAAGGTGATGATTACAGAATATATTATCAAAGCTGACATCACCGTGGCCATCGCTATGGTTCCGACACCTGAAAAACAAATGTGTATAATAATATACAAATTATAATAATATACAAAATTTGATACAGCATCTAGCTAGCATAAGCTACTCTAAAACACTTTACACTACATGGATATTAAAGCTATACAATCAGTAAATACTAATACAATTCGGAAGATTTCGTAGGCGCTGCTTTATCAGATTCAATTGCTGGTCTTATGTCAACTGACTAATATATATCTCCTTATGTGTGTATGCCTCCATGTGTGCTTGTGATGTGAAAGTAGGATCGCGTTTCCAACGGCATCTCTTATAGTGCCAATTCACTTGACTGCTACATCACAGATACCGCAGCATCCAACCAAGACCATTTTATATTCCACCTGGGTTGTTGGTGTTGTAACGTGGTGAAACATGTTGGGAAATGGTGAAACGTGGTGAAACATGGTGAAATGTGGTGAAACATTGTGAAACGTGGTGGAACGTGGTGAAACGCGTTAAATGAAATAGAATAGAGAAATTAGCATGCATTGGAGGCAAGGAAAAGTGTCAATATGGCAACAAGTTCCATAAAACATCATCCTTAAGGTCAGTTGATCGTACACAACTTTATTACTTGTTTACTTTATTCAGCTCTATCTCCCCTATCTAAAGGGTAACATTTTCCCTTCATTACCATCTCTTAAACGTTCATGGACAAGGGCTGTTCGTAGAAGCTATAGCACAATGCATTGTTCATCTTTAAACTATTCATATACACCTGATCAAACTATTTGACGCTACTTCGGTATAGTACTTAAACATTTCATGACAACCCATACCTGTCAATGTTGGTAATGATCCCGTATCTAGAACCTCGATCTGAGACGACTGGTTTCCGGTTTGGTTCTCGCTCGTGTTGGTGAAGGCTGCGCTGGTTGTTATGGCGATGGTTGTAGTTGTTTTGGCATCTTCACACAATAAAGACATGGAGGCAGCTTTTCCTTCTGAATTTATTAACAAAGAGACCTATCTTTTATTCTTCTTAATAATGTATCCTTCTATAAAACGCAAAGTGATATTTTTAAATGTACAAAAATTGGTTTCCGTGACAGGGATATTGGCGGTAGTAGTGTTTGAACAGAGCGGGATTTCCCAAAAAGTTCAAAAAAATACTTCAGTAAAAAGTTTTTATTTCCGGGAAGCATTATTTATAATGTGGAATGAGGTGGAATGATAACTCATTCACCCCTGAAATTTCATAATGAACTATCTAACCTTTGATTTGAAAGTGTTCAAATGTGTCTTCAGGGGTGAATAAGCCAAGGAGGAGCTCAATACTTACCTATATCTAGGCGGTAGCAGTAGGACGTATCATACGGTTCGTGTACTCGTTTGAGAGAGATAGTGAGCGTGTTCCCGGGGGACAGTCCAGGGAAAGTGGTGGATCCCAGACAGGATATAACCCGTTTTTCTCCCCGGGGGAGGTACCGTTGTATGTGAATCTCGGAGCCACACCCTACGTAGTTTGGGACGGTGACGGGATTGAATGTCACTTTGTTGCCCTGATAGATGAGAACGGTACAGTCACACTGGTCTACTGGGATATCCCGTGCTGGGTAAAAGTCCAGTAGTATGCTGGAGGCGGTCATACTTCTCGTCTTACAGATTTCCATTGCTGTAAATAATCATCCACAGGGCAACATTCACGATTTCTCTGATAAAAGACGTTAAACAAGAACAAACATTCCAATATAAATTGTTCTTTTGACAACAAAAAAACGGAAATTAGTTCGCATGTTTGGCGAAAGTAGGAAATTTTATCTGTCGGAGAATAAGATATGTTTGTACAACGATATACAAAAAAGTCGACTGAAGGAATGATAAATGAACGCTTTTTAACAAAAAAGAACATCTGAGTTGACAAATAAATTATGACTTAAACAGACAATGACACGTGCAATATATTTTATCTCACGAATAGTTTTAAAGTTTATATCAATTTTATAAACCGTACTTTTATACCCTTGGATTGTGCATACTGTGTTTCTACATGTAGTAAAGATACCGCTAGAGGAAACTATCTCAAACATCAATTCTTCCTCATCTTTAACGCTGTTTGATGATCAACGTTTAACGTTACTCTACTCCCAGTGCTGTTCGTAAATAGTTAATAAGAAAAAAGGTCAAGGAAATACTATACTCAATAATAATAAATTGTAAGCAAAATATTTCAAGGAACAAGCGATAGAAAGTACAGCAGTACAGAACAAGAGTTATTTTGGATTTGTGGATTGGTGTACACGGCAGGTGGCATTGTGGAATGGTTTGAAAGTATAGACTCCAAAGTTGAAATAGCCAGACACCACAGAAGGCGCTTGTAAAGCTTCTTAGTTCGGGAGATGATGAAGCAAAATCCAATGATTGGTGGAGTGGCACAAGCAGGTCAGAGATCACCAGAACAGCGACGGACAGGTTAGAGGTCACCAGAACAGCGATGAACAGGTCAGAGATCACCAGAACTGCGATGGACAGGTCAAAGGTCACAAGAACTTATAGAAATGTTATACTTACATTCTATATACTTACTAGATGGCCCTCCCTTTGGACATCCTGTACCTGTAACACAACGTTCAATGTTTGAGTACTGATCTATACACTAATCGTAATCATTTAGTAATAGAATGTCAAAGTAAGAAAAGTATCACATGATCTATTGTTATAAATAGCAACGGAATGGAATTAACACGGAGACGCTTGATCAAGAACAACCCCAGGAGTACCGGAAGAGTTAACTTCCTCTGCTCCTTCGACACCACCCACCATTTAAATCTTGGTAAATTAAAAAAAAGTAAGGATGAATCTTTATCCCAGTCACAACAAGTCAGCATACTAAAGAGCATATTCAAAAACGTGCACATCATACATACAAGAAAACTGAATATTTTTCAATCATAGATGATCACTATAAAACTTGTTCATAGTCTTCATGAACTTACACCTCTCGAATCCCTGTATTGCATGTTTGTTTGTCAGCAGCCGACATATCTAGCAAATATTTCGGTATATAGATCAAGCCCTAGAAGAAGAAAATCCTCATGACATGTAAACACCATAGGAAAAGCAGAAGTGTTACTATAAAGAAAGAAAAGTTCAAGATCTGAAAATCAAAATCGTAATTTTTATCGTGTAGCTTAGTAGTAAGCTGTTCTTGTTGCTAATTATCGAGGTAAGCAGGTGATGATGATGAGTCTTTTGTTTTCTTTTATTTCATATTAAGAAAGTTAGAGCTCACACATTTGTATTCAAGTTTGTACATGTGGGTTTTCTTTGCCAAATATTTTAGATCCGAAATTACAATGTTTCATAGCCCATGTATCTAACAGAACTCTTACACATACGATTGTGACCTTCTGAGTGTAAGAGAAGATATTCCTAATTTTGATCGATTTTGATATGATTACATTTTCTTGAATAGTTTGTGTTCATTTGCACGAAGTTAACAAAGCAGTCCCCGAATGCACGAGAATTCTAATACGCTCGCAATACACACGTAGTCGTAAATGTACCTTGATATTGTCGTAATGATATTTCCCTAATATATCACATGTGATAACATATATCTAGGAATGTTAGATTTACCAAATTAATGGTGTCTGTAACAGCATCCGAGACTTAGTATCAATTTCACGTAATCGGTCACCATTGATAATCCAAAATCATGAACGACTGTAAAAAAAAGGTGATAAACAAAACCTGTTTGGTTATTAAACATTCTTCTGTTGTTTACCAGGCTGTCCGATACGTAGGGCACTGTGTTTCCTAGCGAAGAACACAAGGACAATGTTTGTATTTCTAAAACGGAAATAGAAACAAGCATAAAGTCTTGTTCAGCTGTTTTTAATAATAAACAAAAATCCGAGTTTTGTGATAAAAGTGTTTTGAGCATTTTTTGCGAAGAAAATAAGTGTTTCAAAAGAAGATTGCTATTCTTTTGAAATATTTGTGCGAAAGAAGTGTATTTCAGCAGTTATGTACTTGAAACAAGAAATAACTGTAATTGATATTGAGCGGTTTTGCATCGATTGCAAACAATTCCAATTTAAGATCTTGGAATGGAACAGGGCTATTGTCTGTCCAAGTCATTACTCAGTTTCAAGATTGAGTTTGCTTTCCAACCATACGTTTCAACATAAATTGTAGAAGTTGTTTCACAATTGTTGTCAAAATAAAGGATTGGGTTTGTTTTAAAATAAAAACAAAACACTTGTAGTGACTGTCATCGCTGGTTTCAGTAGAAATGTTATAGCATACCTCGAGACACAAAAATAAAGGTCCATGTCTTTGCGAAAACACCACATACTCTTTTTCCTGTTGTTTAAGCGGTTTTCCAAAGGACTCTATCATAAGTCTACTGAAAAATACCAAACCTTTTACCACAGAAATCATCCATAAACTAAACAAGAATAGTCCTGAAATCTCTCTCAACTCAACAAAATTAAAAAACAATTGCTCAAACTCAGACAATCCTTATGCAAAGCAAAAACAACAGTACGTGTCAAGAACCTATTGAATCAAATCAAATCCATACAGCAAAAACGAAAACTGCAAATGCTCTGAATGAGTGTAAAATCATCCACAAAATATCAACTTGTCCAGTAGGAATCTCAGTGACCAACCAGAAAAAAACGTAAAAATCGTCACCCTTTATTATTTTGTACAAACGTATAGGTTCAACGACCATTTTTGTTCAAAATGTGACATTTTAACCAAAAGGGCACATATCTTGCACCTATTTAAAGACAAAGTAACCACGACGAATGTCCGTTAGCGTGAATGTGGCCTTGGTCAGGAAATAGGTCAGCTATGATACATCATTAATAAGTGAGGTATATTATATATATGTTGTAAAATACTGTCAATACTTACCCCTAACCATCTGTACAAATCCCAGCATCATCAATAACTCCAGAACAATGGCACCTGTAATTGTCTTAAATGTAGTTTGTACGCGTGAAATGCTACATTTCCCAAACATTTTCACCCTAATTCCGCGAGCTTTATCTACGGATATCGGCCACACCTGTCTGAGTCGGTCGCACCTATACACAGGTATTGATTTATAATCATATATCACAGGTAAACATCACCATGGAAACGACTCGCATTTTGCGCTGATTTCGGAAATATGATATCTTTCTGCTTTATAAGGCTATATCGACATTCAGGTATATATATTGATGTTGTGGCTGACTACAGGTACCAACTATATGTGTGTCAAAGAGGGCAGGACGAACGAGTGAAAGCAGAATCCTACGATGTACTGTAATTTACAGATAAGGGCCCCCTTATGGGAAATATCTACAGAGCAATGCGGTCTATACGAAGCAAATATACATCTGTCTTGGTATTTTAGAAGTATTGCAATTAACTATTAAACTGCTAGCTTTAAGTTTGTAAATAACCACCATTACACAGGCAAAATTTCTTCATGTCAATTCAAGTCAAATTGAGGTAAATTTCAGGTCAAAATTCGCCGGTCAAATTGACCTGAAAGGAGCAAAAAAGTCGATTAATTTCAGGTTAAAATTGACATGAATTAAATTGTTTGTTCTTGTCAGACATTGACTTGAAAATCATTAAAGTGACATAAAATTTGATTTGTTGTCACACTTCAAGTTTAAGATGCTATTCAACTGAATTGCACGTGTTGATTCCTACTCGATTGACTTCTGGTGAGGTTTTATTTGGACTTGTTCATATATATACACAGCAGTTTCTCCAGGAACAGCCTACGATTATTATATGAGTATAACATATCTGTTAAATAAATTGAAAAAGTGGATATTCAAAAACTTAAATGTTGAATAAATATATATTTATCTCATATCAACTACTCATCTTAAACTAATTTTAATTGAAATATGAAATTATGAAAGTAAAAGTCATCAGGTTCATCAGCAAAGTGTTAAGATTTGTGTAACTTGTAAATGTCAGCACATTTTGTTCAGGTTCACAATGGTTTATTTCCTGAGCTCCTTTGATTAACTGTTGCATTTTTCATTAAATCAAACCAAGGGAATCCTGTAGCATAAACAACCATCTTTGGCTTGATTTTATTGGTGTTCTTTTGTCTTTGACAACAATGACACATCTCCAGGTATTCTGTGAAGATAAAGAATACTACATATTTACTTATTGTAACTGGTAGACTAACATTATAGGAAAGAACAGAAATAGCTGCAACAGATAATAGTCGACCTTAATTTGTTATTATTATCATTCATCAATATAGAATTGCATGGTCATGATGAAATTACGTCAGATGATTGAATTGAGCTTCGATATTTTTTGTTTGTGAGCATTTATAAACATTCCAAAATAATCGATATGCTCGCCATTTTGTGTGTATCTTGTGAACTCTAGCGTGAATTTTCACCAAGTGTCATCTGCTGCAAGATTAAGCAACTAGGCATATCTAGACCAAAATGGCGACTATACGATTGAAATAAATAAGAGAATACCGAAGCGTTAACAAAATCATAAACCAAACTCAAAATCGATTAAACCAGGGGCAAACTATGAACAAAGGAAATATTTACATGGAGACTCTTGTAACAGTACAAGAGAATAAGACTAGGTGTTCCGGAAGAGTAAGCGTCTTCTGCTTCATCGACGACACCCGCCATGCATATCTTTGTCACATCAATGTAAACATCAAGTTCTCAAAATGAGATTCGAGTATCAATGTCAATCACAACAAGTAAACACACTAATGAGCATACTCATAAACGTCCATCTGGTAATTTTATATCAAACTGAATAAATCTTCCATAAAATCGGATATTTTCTTAAATCGATTTTTATGCAACTTTGAAACCTATCTGCACCGTCAAGTCAAGTTGATTACGCTTTCTCAGCACAGAACCAGATGTCTGATCATGCTATTTTAGCTGATAAATCCAGGCCAGGCCAAAGCATTTTGCAATTTAAGTAACACGGAATTTTTGTTACCGTTTGAATAAAACACTGTAAAGTGGCATAGAATTTTTTTCCCCATTTTTACATCAGATTCAGTAAAGTGCAATGAAATCAAATCTTAATGAATAGGAGATAACGCAGTGTGTAAAACATGAAATTATGTCAAAAAACATTGGACTCAAAATATCAAAATATTGAAACTTATCATTCATATCAAAATGTATATTTTTTCTGAAGAACAATGATACTATTATTTTTTAACAATATTTCCCATTACAAAATTCGATTGACGCGGCTTCAAGGTCGCGCCTATGTCAAATCTTGCAATACTGCCACAACGTAGGCGATGTTATCTATGATGTTTCAACCGATTGAGTAATTTTGAAGTCAACATCTCCGCAAATCGGCCGCCGTAATGCTTCTAATTGGTTCAAATTTATTTATTGTCCAATTTCTCACTAATTTTGTTATCAGGATAAGTCTGTCATTCTCAACACCTCTGGGACCTGTGTTAAACAATTTTGATTGGACACAATGGCCGTAGTATGTCAGACTCGATCTTTATTGAGGAAAATTTGTCACAGACCCCAGTCTCACATAAGGAAATTCCATAACTTGTACGGACATAACGTGTAACGATTAGGTTAAGGAAAACATGTTTAAAAGTTATAGATATAAGATGTGATAATCGCTTCCTGATACTTCCTTGTGCCTCTTTATTAAACATTCTATTTACGAAAGTAATACTTCCTTTTATATTCAAAGTCAAGTAATATAAATCATTCTTACGTTCGTTTTTTTTCTTCAATTAACGCGAAACCTACTTTAAAGCTCTGTACGATTGTCAGTCAATGCTCAAGCAGTGAAAGATTGGACGGCATATATCCAGAAGTAGTAACAGCCATGTATTACCTGTAAGTAGTAACAGCCATGTATAACCTGTATGTAGTAACAGACATGTATTACCTGTAAGTAGTAACAGACATGTATAACCTGTATGTAGTAACAGCCATGTATAACCTGTATGTAGTAACAGTCATGTATAACCTGTATGTAGTAACAGTCATGTATAACCTGTAAGTAGTAACAACCATGTACATTGATGTATAACCTGTAAGTAGTAACAGCCATGTATAACTTGTAAGTAGTAACAGCCATGTATAACCTGTAAGTAGTAACAGCCATGTATAACCTGTAAGTAGTAACAGCCATGTATAACATGTAAGTAGTAACAGCCATGTTTAACATGTAAGTAGTAACAGCCATGTATAACCTGTAAGTAGTAAAGCCATGTATAACATGTAAGTAGTAAAGCCATGTGTAACAGGTAAGTAGTAACAGCCATGTATAACCTGTAAGTAGTAACAGTCATGTATAACAGGTTAGTAGTAGTAGTCATGTATAACATGTAATTAGTAACAGTCATGTATAACCTGTAAATAGTAACAGTCATGTATAACATGTAAGTAGTAAAGCCATGCATAACATGTAAGTAGTAACAGCCATGTATAACCTGTAAGTAGTAACAGTCATGTATAACCTGTAAGTAGTAACAGTCATGTATAACCTGTATGTAGTAACAGCCATGTATAACATATAAGTAGTAACAGCCATGTATAACATGTAAGTATTTACAGCCATGTATAACATGTAAGTAGTAACAGCCATGTATAACATGTAAGTAGTAACAGTCATGTATAACCTGTAAGTAGTAACAGCCATGTATAACCTGTAAGTAGTAACAGTCATGTATAACCTGTAAGTAGTAACAGCCATGTATAACATGTAAGTAGTAACAGTCATGTATAACCTGTAAGTAGTAACAGCCATGTATAACCTGTAAGTAGTAAAGCCATGTATAACATGTAAGTAGTAAAGCCATGTGTAACAGGTAAGTAGTAACAGCCATGTATAACCTGTAAGTAGTAACAGTCATGTATAACAGGTTAGTAGTAGTAGTCATGTATAACATGTAATTAGTAACAGTCATGTATAACCTGTAAATAGTAACAGTCATGTATAACATGTAAGTAGTAAAGCCATGCATAACATGTAAGTAGTAACAGCCATGTATAACCTGTAAGTAGTAACAGTCATGTATAACCTGTAAGTAGTAACAGTCATGTATAACCTGTATGTAGTAACAGCCATGTATAACATATAAGTAGTAACAGCCATGTATAACATGTAAGTAGTTACAGCCATGTATAACATGTAAGTAGTAACAGCCATGTATAACATGTAAGTAGTAACAGTCATGTATAACCTGTAAGTAGTAACAGCCATGTATAACCTGTAAGTAGTAACAGTCATGTATAACCTGTAAGTAGTAACAGCCATGTATAACATGTAAGTAGTAACAGTCATGTATAACCTGTAAGTAGTAACAGCCAAATATAACCTGTTAGTAGTAACAGCCATGTACAACATGTAAGTAGTAAAAGTCCTATATAATATGTAAGTAGTTACAGACATGTATAATATGTAAGTAGTAAAAGTCCTATATAATATGTAAGTAGTTACAGACATGTATAATATGTAAGTAGTAAAAGTCCTATATAACATGTAAGTAGTAAAAGTCCTATATAATATGTAAGTAGTTACAGACATGTATAACATGTAAGTAGAAACAGCCAAATATAACCTGTTAGTAGTAACAGCCATGTACAACATGTAAGTAGTAAAAGTCCTATATAATATGTAAGTAGTTACAGACATGTATAACATGTAAGTAGTAAAAGTCCTATATAACATGTAAGTAGTAAAAGTCCTATATAACATGTAAGTAGTAAAAGTCCTATATAACATGTAAGTAGTTACAGACATGTATAACATGTAAGTAGTAAAAGTCCTATATAACATGTAAGTAGTAAAAGTCCTATATAATATGTATAACATGTAAGTAGTAAAAGTCCTATATAACATGTAAGTAGTAAAAGTCCTATATAACATGTAAGTAGTAAAAGTCCTATATAACATGTAAGTAGTAAAAGTCCTATATAATATGTAAGTAGTTACAGACATGTATAACATGTAAGTAGTAAAAGTCCTATATAACATGTAAGTAGTAAAAGTCCTATATAACATGTAAGTAGTTACAGACATGTATAACATGTAAGTAGTAAAAGCCTTGTATAACATGTTTGTAGTAGTAGATATGTTTAACCTCTTAGTACATGTAGTAACAATTATGTATAACCTGTAAGTAGTAACATCAATGTATAAACTGTAAATAGTAACAGCCATGTATAAAGGGAAAAAAATCATCTGAAGAATTTTACTTACATGCAGGAAACAATATCTTAATACTGATTGTATTTGGTGAGAAATTGTCATTCTTATTGTTAAAGCCAATGAAGAAAGATTAATTCTGAGAATTACCTGACAATATGGATAACTCTGAGTAGAAGGTGCCAGATGGCAGATAATGCATAGCTTCTTAAGTGTTACAAGCAACAGACATTAGATAACGGGCAGGGAAAAGTAGACAATCTTAATATCGTGTACCTTGATAAGTAGAAAATACCATTCGGCACACAATGCATCAAAAGCAATATCTGTTTGAGACTATTTGTTAAGCAATATAATGTTCATACATTCGGTATAACACAAAAATCGCTATCATCCTTGTTAATCATGCACGTTGTTTTGGTATTAATTCTTGGGGAAAAAAAATTTTCAATGAAAAGGAACGTTAGCTAAACGATAAGCTTCTTAGAATGCAAATAGTACTTCGGCTTCTCTCTAGTAACCATGTCGGAACAATTATAAACAAAGGTATTCTTTATTATGTAAATTCGTAACAACATTCCTGTTCAGGTGTGACTAGTTACAGAAAAAACGAAGTTATGTCAATATTACACTCGATTAAAGATGATAAATGACAAGTGTTATAGAAAGTCAGACAATACATGTTATACACTGAAGTCTGAAATAAGTTATATGGATATATAATACTTAAACACTTAGATCTTCCTAGATATAAAGGTACTAGCGTTTCAGTAATATATGTACACTTTATCAATACATGTATTTGGGATATTATCAATTCAAAACCATACCCAATAATAATAACAATAGCCATATTTATTTGAGTAATAGTGTATCCTTTTGTAATTATTTTCAGTTCAATACCACATTTATATTTGTAACTATCATAAATTAAAAAGTATAACATGTTTGTAACTTCAATATATCAAAATATATCATATGTGTTGCCATTATGAAGATAATAGTAAATTCATATTAATACTTTTATTAATCACAAAATATCAATATCAGTAAATATTATCAATATAATAGAACCTGTATATTGTATTTGACATTATTGCTGTTTTAACAGTAAACCCATATTCAAACTATTATGATAAAATGATATATCAATATTCATTATTGAATCGTATTTGATATTACATCCATTTTGGTAACTACTAGAAATTTAATCTACATTATTGTATATTCATATATTTGAATATTATCAAATAAATAAATTTTATATTTAATATAAACATTAATGTGTTGTTACATTATACATCTAGCTGGAAACATGATTTCTCCCATTTAGACCCAGATCGTTATACTTGAACACAAACAAAAACATATCGGTTTTGAGATCTTGATTTCAAAACGAGAGTATTCCATTTTGTTTCAGAGCAAAACTCGTATTTGGACTGCAAATGATAACCAGTGGACTTCTGTCAGAATTTGGATATCCATATTTCAACAACTGCACATCTGAGCCCAAATGTAGATGCATTGTCCTAATAGCTGATCATGGCCGTGAGCTGGCTGCTGACTGCTCCAACATTAATCTTGCAGGCTCGCCAGTTTTTTCACCGGAAGTGACGTGGATAAGTCTCTCCAACAATTTCATCGTTAGCTTTCCTAAAACAGCAGACATAGGATACTACGTAACATATCTTGACATATCTAATAACCACCTTAAGTCATTCAAAAATGGGGCCTTACAGAAATTAACACGTTTGAAAGTACTAAATCTTCAGAATAATAAATTACATTACGAAGCTTCGATTTTCCTACCTGGTCTGTTCGAATCTCTGACAAGTTTACAATATCTAAATTTGAAACAAAACGCCCGCAAAAACAATACTGCTTATCCGCGATCTATAGGAGAAATTGAATCTTTGAAATATCTCCAACTTGATGGAATAGATGGCGCATATTTCCCGAAAGAATATCAGAACATGACAAACCTGACGTCATTGGACCTCTCCAGTCTGACAGGGGACTGTAAGGTAAAGTCGCTTACCCGCGGGATGTTTGTGTACGTAGCCGCTATACAATACCTCAACATGTCATTCTGTAAACTCACACGTATAGACAGAGGCGCTATTTCTGTTTTAAACCGATTGACGTATCTAAACGTATCAAACAATGTGTATTTAACATTCTCCGTATTATCAAATCTCACATCGGACTTACGGTACACAGACATTCGTATTTTGGATATCTCCAAGATTCATTGTACATATGGCGTTGGAACCTACGTGTTAGTGGAGGATGTGAAATATCTCAAACATACCAAACTAGAGAAGTTGTACATCAACAGTAATAGGATAAGCTTGCTGCAGTCGTATAGTTTTGACTATCTCCCTCCCACGGTGTGGTACATATCTACCAGGGACAATCTGTTCACCATGGGCATCTACGTTCTTCAGTTGAACGTTTTACACAATCTGCTTGAACTTGATGTATCCGAATCCTTCACTACACATAATCCAAGCGAAAGTACGAACCGTTTCCAAAGCTGTGAGGATTGGCGAGGGCCCCAGAAATACCAAGCATTACTCGAAAGTGATGCTAAGCTGACGACGAACAATGTTACTGTAAAACGTTTAGGTAGCATCGGAAAGGGATTGAAATTTATTGTCAGCTTACCACCAAGGCTGGAAACAGTTTCTTTGAAAAAATGTCATTATCAGTACATCATTTACAAACTTTATTTCGCGAAGAACAACTTGACTCATATTTTTGCACAAAATAATATATTTGTTGAATGGAGAGGTCCTATCTACAATTTAACCAAATTAGAATACGTGGATCTTTCAAACAACTTCTGCTCCTATGTAGCAACGGATTTCTTCGCATACCTTCCTTCACTTAAAACGTTAATCCTTCATACAAATCTCCTAGGCTTTATGATCAATCGCGACGGAAAAGGCGAAACGTTTCAAAACAACACTCGAATTACTAAGTTGGACATTTCATTGAACAGAATTGTTAGACTGCCTCGAAAAATATTCCATACTCTCTCTAGTATGCAAGATTTGAATGTGAGTTTCAACTTGATGAATTCGTTCCAAGTCGATATTGGTCACATGATGAATCTGACCTATCTTGATTTGTCTCACAACGTGCTATCAGAATTAACCAACCAGAACAGACAAGACATCGATACGATTACCGGGACAGGAAATCTCACGATCGACCTGAGTAAAAACAGATTATTTTGTTCTTGCCAAACTCTTCCATTCATTCGCTGGGTTAACTCAAATCAGAGGATATTCAAAGGATTTCAAACTTACAGCTGTAATCTAGAAAATGATACCAGGGTATTTTTTTCTGATCTTGATACGGTCCTTCGCCAGCTGGAGAAAGATTGCACGAGTTATATTGGACTGATTGGTGGAGTACTCTCCGCTATCGTGTTCTGTATAGCAATCTTGGTGTGTGGACTTGTATACAGATTCAGGTGGAAACTCCGCTACCTGTACTATCTCACCAAGAACAAGTACAGAGGTTACGCTCGAGTAAGAGATGACCAAAATCATGAGTTCCAGGTTGACGCCTTCATTTCATATGCTGAAGAGGAATCTGCGTTCATCAAGAATGATTTAATTAAACAGCTGGAGGAAGATCGTCACTTCCGGTTATGTGTACATGGACGAGACTTCATTCCTGGCATGGACATAGCTGCTAATATCACAAACGCCATTCATTCTAGCCGTAAAACGATCGTGATCATGAGTGAAAACTTTGTCAAGTCCTACTGGTGTATGTATGAACTGAACATGGCGCGGATGGAGAGTATTTACTCCCGAGAGGGCTCTAGCGTTCTCTTCCTGGTTATGTATAGCCCTGTACCCGCCGCCGACATTCCGTTACACGTAATGGACATCATCCGGTCCAAGTCATACATAGAGTACCCCGATGACCCTCAAGGCAATATCATATTCTGGGATAAAGTAGCAGAAGCTATTGCAATATAAGGGTTGATATTTTTGTGTCAGAAGATCCGTATGGCTCACATTGGCACATAGAATACAATGAATGAAATCCTAGGTATACGGTCGGTGTGGGCCGCTCTATTGGAATCATCAATGTTAATGTGTTTGAAATATAATGCTTACTTTATTCTAAACCACGACATAAAGGTGTCCAATAATCTTAAATAGCTGACATTACTTTTTTTCGTTTATTAATGCTGAAATATGTTCCCTGTCTAGCAGTATAGGAGTTCCAGGGACTCTTCTATATATATATAGGTTGCTTAGAAGGCCGAGAAATCCAGCCAAAGGTATTAGGATTTAGACTGATATCCAATATACTGTCCACGAGTGTTACCTTATATTCTGAACATTAATGCCTTTTTGTTTTGTTTCGCAGTTTTGTTTTCATTTCATGGCCTAATTATTTCATTTCCAACACAAATTGAATCCTGCATTATTCACGTAGAGGATTTACTGATTTGTATCTGTCTAGCTTGGTTTTTCAAAGGATTTACTGTTGATCAGTTAGTTCGAGTTCCGAATTGAGTGTGGATAATGTTTCGTATAAGGAACCGAACTACTGATAATATTTCCCGGTGTTACCTTTGTTTCTTTGTCTCGCTGTTTCATTTCCTCTTAGCTTGACGACCATATAGAAACAATATTGAATATGTGAAAATTGAATCAATGAATATTAATGAATCACGAAGTTAATCCACATCATTGTGTATTTTGACATTTCGTTCGACCAGTTTTGTTTCCTCAGTTTACCGCTAGGTTTCACATTGTAGGCCCTTGTTCAGCATCATTGACAAGTCTACGAACGACGGGACAAATGTATGGTGTAATTTAATTCATCATTTTGCTCGACTATACAGGTTCTCATCTCTTGTGTGTTTGTACAGTCCTTATAGACGATACTGGTGGTGTAGATATGTTTATCGGCGATGAAGAATATGTTTACCTTGCGGTTCAACGGTGTAGAATGTCCCAACTGTTTATTGGTGACGAATATTATTCTATTTCTATAAATTTCTGTTTTAAAATGATGTAGAATGTCATCATTGTAATGGTGACGAATATTTCATTTCTGTAAATCTCTTTTTATAGACGATGTAGAATGTCATCAATATTGACGAAGATTATCATATTTCTATGACTCTATGTTTTAAAATGATGTAGAATGTCATCAATATTGACGAAGATTATCATATTTCTATGACTCTATGTTTTAAGATGATGTAGAATGTCATCAATATTGACGAAGATTATCATATTTCTATGACTCTATGTTTTAAAATGATGTAGAATGTCATCAATATTGACGAAAATTATCATATTTCTATGACTCTATGTTTTAAGATGATGTAGAATGTCATCAATATTGACGAAAATTATCATATTTCTATGACTCTATGTTTTAAAATGATGTAGAATGTCATCAATATTGACGAAAATTATCATATTTCTATGACTCTATGTTTTAAGATGATGTAGAATGTCATCAATATTGACGAAAATTATCATGTTTCTATGACTCTATGTTTTAAGATGATGTAGAATGTCATCAATATTGACGAAGATTATCATATTTCTATGAATCTATGTTTTAAGATGATGTAGAATGTCATCAATATTGACGAAAATTATCATATTTCTATGACTCTATGTTTTAAGATGATGTAGAATGTCATCAATATTGACGAAGATTATCATATTTCTATGAATCTATGTTTTAAGATGATGTAGAATGTCATCACTAATGACGGAGATTATTTGATTTGGAAAAACTCTTTTTAAGACGATGTAGGATGTCATCACTCTTTATCGGTGAAAAAGATTATCTTATTTCTGTAAATCTCTGTTTATAAACTATGTATAATAGTGTGTCCTTGGTGTATAGATGTAGATTATTCATTTTTGTAAATCGACCATGTAAAATATTCTATTTGTTTTTATTAACCAATTAGAAAAGTTCACCTGTCGATTAACCGTTTAATATATTTCATCTCTGATTAGCTTTCTATTTGAATTGACAATGCTGTATAGTTTGTACTTATGATTTATTTTCAAATTCTGTTTTTTAACTCTCATTAGCTTTGAAATCCGACATACATATATTTGTCATTGTCGCTGTTCAGAATGAATGTTCATTTGCAATTTTTAATTTTTGATTATATAATTATTTGTTTACCAAAATTAATACACTAATGTAAAACCTTCTCATGTTCTATATAATATTAACATACATATCAACTGGCATGATTTATCAAAGGCATATTTTGTCCTGGTGTATGCATATAATTTATGTCCTGAAACACGGAAGCAATATCAAGCAATACAAATTTTTCTATATGAAGTTGAAATCACAAGGAAATATTTGCATACTCCTTTTATGATACTATAGTCACATGCCTCTTTTTCCTGTTTTTTTTTATCCGGACTTCATCTTCAAAACCTTGTTTTTTATACAAAATGTCACCCGGGTTCTGTGACTTATTTCCCTATTGTGTACAATATACTTGTGGCACACCATACCTTTTCAGTGTGTTTCGAGGAAATGTTTCCTTATAACGAGGAAACTATTCCCGTGCCGGGATATTCTATAAATAGATTGGACATTTTGACTCTTGTTACCCACTGTCCGTTACAGACACCTGGGACCAGTTGTTCAAAAGGAGGTTAGCTTAATCACTATCTAGCGACACTTTTCAACCTTAAATTATTCTGTCAAAAACTTAGGTTCATTATTTCAGGCATATTGACCCTACTGGGTAGTTGGTATATGGAAAGTAAACTTATTTAATGATTTCGTGTACGAGGTACAAGAGAAATTTTATATTCGTTAATCACTTATAAAGCTAGACAACTTTTTTGAACAACGAGTCCCAAGTGGTTTTATATAGTCGGACAGTCTTTTATAACTATGTATCCGGGAAATATGACAACTGAGTATATAAATGACAGGCCTAGGCATTTAATGTCACGAATTTAGTAATATACCTGGACACCGGATACAAAATGCACTTTTAAAAGGGAAACAGCTAGTTATCCAGAGCCATACTGTTAAATGATAGTACTATATATTTTATACTTATCATTGTTTTTTATCATATAAACTTACCATTGCGTAGCTGCAGAAATTGTGTTTATCTATCAAGTATTGATTGAACTGCATTGTATATATTTATCATGTATTTTATAACTTCGTTTATGCTAACCACTGATTGTAAAACAAATTTATAAATTTGCCACCCCTAATATATTGAAAAGTATTGTATAAACCTTAGATTACGAAACCGTTTAACACAGGGTCCAGTTGTTCAAAGATGATTAGCTTAATCACCATTTAACGTTAATGCACAATGCACTCCCACAATGTTGTGTGTACATTGACTGTACTAGATTTTTGATATCTGGAAAAATGCAACGAATTCAATGGTTTTGAAGTTATAGGAAAATTGAAATTTGCACTAATAACTAATTAAATTTATCATATTTTGAGTAACTGGGCCCAGATATGATTGTCATAGCAACATCGTTCTATGACTTCAAATTAAATTTGAGAGGGATATTAACTTTGAATTTAACAATTAAACTTTAGAAACAAAATTTCGAAGCATGATTACGTTTTTCTTTTGGATTAAATACTTTTGTCATGTACTTAATACTACTACGCACTAACGGAAAAAGTTGAATTTGTATGTTATACTTATTAACTCTTTATATCACCGACTCGTGCAATAACGGAACCACTCATCAATAAATCAGGTTAATACTCTACACATTAGTGGATAATAAGATGGCGGATGTCGCGTGCCTGTCACGGAACCGTTTATTATTCCTGGTTTTGTCTGGTGTTTTTATTGGTTTTCTGAAGTCCTAGTGCCTTATTTTTGGGGTCTCTTTGGTTTTTGCTCTAATTTTGTAAGGTTGTCAGTTTTCTTCTATGTTGAAATTGTTCAATAAACATTTATTTTATATCTGTATTTAATGATATACTATAAAATTATTCCTACTCATTGGTTTGGGATTATTTTATTTAAACAAACATTTATCTAAGAAATAAAACCAAATTTAGTATTTTTATTTGGAAATGTGAGGAAAAATTAGCAAAATATTATAAGGTAATCAATAGAAGAATGTTCGGCTTGTCAATGGCTATATTTTTATATTATAATTGCAAACCGTGCTTGTCAAGTCATCAAACGGTGATAATAATAAGATCCGTTACTTCACACTGACAAGACGAACTGCAAGTGTTAGCCTAAGGCGAGGTAAGCTTTTTGAAGGTGGTCCTATAATGTACATATGCGTACAGGTTGTTGTATTTTGTAACGTTGCCTGGGGCTGGAGACAAGGTGATGTCTCACTTAGGTCTCAGCCCTGAGAACATCCATCACGTCCAAAACGACGTTCGTCCCGTGTAGCTGTCAGTGTACCAACAATGGCGGCCGCTGTCAAATGTGTGATACCACCGTAACCAAACGGATTACTATCCCATTACCTCGAATGTTCACAAGTTACCTGGATTTTAGCAGCAACAGGTAAGATTTTTATTCCCATATTTGTAAATATTGCCAGTGTTAATTGCTATGATAACTAGTCTGACAAGAGCATTACAAAGTTTTGACATTGCTTCAAAGACAAAAAGGGGCGTGATTCCCGACATCGTTATAAATGGGAATATCGGTTTTGGTTTTTATCGCTAATAAGAACATATATTCTCACATCGATAAAAGAAAAATGAGTTTCGTCGATTATTGTCTAGCTTTTAATTAATGTTCTTTTCATGTTACTGTCTTACTTTCTTCCTTAACTAGTAAAACATCAATGTCTGCACAATCGCATGCCCTTCATTCTGTCTTAGTGTTCTTGAAACAACATAATTTTCTCATTGTGAACCAAAATACCGAATTATCAGCAAAATAGTAATCTGTACTAAAAGCTGGAGAAAAAACATTATAGAGGAAAATTGCATAGGGGACTACTTAAAAGTTCGAATAACAAGACATCTGGAAAGATAAATGTTTTCTGCTTCAACAATTACACTCACAAATTAAATTTACAACAATTCCAAAAGATTCCGAAAGATGCCATGTCCTCAAAGCGATGGGTAAAGGCGAAGAAATAGCAAATCACTTTAATGAGCAAATAGAGCATACACATCTTTCATTGCATATGATTGAGACATTGAAAATAAATTAGAGAATACCGAAGCGTTAACAAAATAACAAAAAGGTATCATTAATTTTTTTACATTTATTTCTATTCAGCCTCTTGTCATTTTCTTTTACTGTCTTAATTTTGGCAGTGTTATATGCCTATACATAATGCACAAGCATAAAGCAGGATCAAGTCAAATCAAGCTTGAATATATTTTCGTCCATTAACTTATTTGTAGAAATAGAGGGATATGTTGGTTTGTACAACCAGTAAATATGCTAGTTATAGGTTGATGTGTTATTCAACGGGTTATGATACTGTCAACTTATTAGCTAATTGTTTTTGTAACTATGTCATAGAGAAGATCAATGTTCTTTGAATATCAAGATTTTTGGTGGGGATTTTATTTTATCTTTGTTTAGTTACTACCTCTATAGGAAAGAATTACTCACAAGATCATTCTTCCTATATATACAATGTAGGTACGTTTGCTGCAAATTAGGTTTATTATAAAATTGATTAAATACCAATAAAATCCACCATATGATAATTTCTATATTGCTGTTAAAGCAAGACTAAGGCGTGCTCTAACATTCTAACTCATTTCTGAAGACAATTCCTGAAACTGTAACATTGGTGTTTCCATAAACTATACAGTGATACTAGCCTCACACGTGGAAGTGGACATAACACATCTAGGACATGTCCCAGACGATATATACCATCACGCACCTGTTATAGCCTGTCAGGTGACGGCTGGGTTTCCATATTGTTTCCTCCTACGTATACGCTACCTCACCACGTATAATGGCCTGTTGTTATTGTGTCGCAGGGCAGCACCACGTAATACCTGTGATTGATCGCAGAAACACTTACCTCCGTAAGAATATGTTTCATATGACAAAATTAAATGAAGAAATTATACAACTGAGACATCCAGATACTTGTTAAAACTAAAAACCAATGTCGAAATACATTCATTATATGGCCTTATTGTATCATTATA
Source organism: Mimachlamys varia (assembly GCA_947623455.1). Classification (NCBI taxonomy): domain Eukaryota; kingdom Metazoa; phylum Mollusca; class Bivalvia; order Pectinida; family Pectinidae; genus Mimachlamys; species Mimachlamys varia. The sequence goes on from OX392534.1 coordinate 8,423,484, forward strand.
GTAATGAATATATATCGTTATTATATAAATGTATTATTTATAAGAAAGGATATGATTACATTATTATAACAATACATTTCTAACGTGATCTCATTGTAAAAGGAATCATGAATAGCTACATGTAAATATGATCTGACTGTATTGTGACAACAAGGGATTCCGCGGCGACAATAAAACAATAGTGTGTATCACGCGAAAACTATAGTTCCAAAACTCATTAATCCTGTTTATCTTGGACTGGTTATTAATTTTCCAAAAAAAAATAATCTTTGATTGATAAATACAATAAAACAGCCATGAGCAGTGAGATATCTTTAATACGTGTTATTGTCTTAGCTTACTGTTTCTTATATACATTTCACATATTTCTCAGTATGGAAATGAGAGATTGTCATCGTAATGGAACAAACGTCCTTAATTGAAACATATACATGTCACCGGACATCACCTGGACAAGTATTCTGGGAAACATCACCTCAGGTGACATAGGTCATTTCACCTTCTGGCGACCAGTCAACCAGTCCTCGCATATAATACACATACCTGTGTCGTAATTACGTCTCGGTAATGTTTTAATGAGGTGAACTTTGTGAATTAATGCGTTTATAGGAAGTGTAAGGGCGAGCATACTGTACTCAATTCTCGGTCGAATGGACGCTTGTTAGCTGTCAGAGAAGTGGTAATGATATGCTGATGATATAAGGTTTGGCAAGTGGTTTGTGGATCGCCCTGAACCTGGTTATATATAACTTTAAGAATATATAATTAATGACTCCAGCCGAGTTTTTGGCTTTGACAATGAAGATTGTTTTTGTTGTTCCGCCGGGAACTGAATTTCTATGTAGGTGATTACATACCTCATGTCTCTAATGCTTAATTTACGTACCAAACTCTTGGTCTTTTCTGGTGAAGAGGTAATTATCTAAGTCCTGATGTAGTTCTCCATGGTCGTAGGTAGTATTTGAGGGTCGTAGGTAGTTTCTGAGGATCGTGCAGCTGGGAAACATTGTTGCCGATTTGACTTCAAAACAAAATTGGAGAACAATGTATCTACTGTACTACAAAATTATTTAAACAAGATTTGGAATTGAAATGATGAGAGAATACCGAAGCGTCAATAAAACCATAATCCGAACTCAAACTCGGTTAAAGTAGGGGTAAAAATGAACAAAAAGAAACGATTTACATGGAGACCCCTGTAAATTACAAGAGCATTAGACAGGAGTTCCGTAAGAATAAGCGTTTTCTGCTTCATTGACGATGACCGCCATGTACATCTTTGTCACATCCAATTAAACATCTAATCCTCAAAATGATAATCAGTCATCATATCCAATCACATCAAGTAAGCACACTAAAAAGCATACTCAAAAACGTCCATCTCCATATCACACAAAAATACAAAATATTTCTCAATGAGACAAGAATGGCGACCATAAAACTTGCTCATAATTTTGATCAGCATGCATCTCTGGAATCCCTGGGTTGTAGAATAAAGTCCTAGAATAACGTGACATGTAAATACCAAAGGATGGAGAAGCAGGGATGTTACTATCAGGAAATAGAAATCTGAATTCCTCCAGCCTTAAACTTAAAATTTCTGATAACAAGAAATGGAAAGTTTACGAGGAAAATTGAAATTATCACGTTTATCGAATAGCTTAGTAGTAAACTATCCATGTTGGTCATAGCTTAAATAACGATCGAGGTAAGCAGCTGATTTAGAAGAGTCTGTTGTGTCCTTTTTTTTAAGTCCAGGAGGGTGTACACGGTCGACGTGGTCTGCAAACTTCTTGTTGTGTATAGAAAACACATCGTCGATTAATCTGAAAGTGAAATTAAAGGGGTCATAGATTTTCATATTTATGACCTAGACACTCATTAATGAAGTTTAGTTTTAACGAAATCTACATAATAGCAGTAGAAATGTTTTGCCTACTTTCGATATCTGCATCTGCAATTTTAAACCTGTTTCAACACCTTTTCAACAAATTTCACTGATTAGAATATTAAATCTGTTTACTTTATATTAACAGCGATCATTATGTCTATAACATGGTTCTTTATTTATTCATTTTGATATCATGGATTACAGTAATACATAGACAATTCATCCAACTAATAAGTCTAGTCTCATTACAACTGATACAGTAAAGGTGTCCACTAATCCACGCCCTAATAATATGTATATATTAGAGAAAGCTATGGATAATCTAGGAACTATGTTTAATTATTATGGTTCCCTTTTACAAACTCGATGAATAAGGCAAAAAAAACACGATTATTTAAAAGTATTAAACATTTTTTTAACTTTAAAACATTTTTTGGGGAAAAAAGCTTTGAATCAATGTCACTCTTTTTCGACTTACCTGTTGGAATCTTAGAATAGTATATAATAGAGAAAGCTATGGATAATCTAGGAACTATGTTTAATTATTATGGTTCCCTTTTACAAACTCGATGAATAAGGCAAAAAACACGATTATTTAAAAGTATTAAACATTTTTTTTAACTTTAAAATATTTTTTTGGGGGAAGCTTTGAATCAATATCACTCTTTTTTTACTTACCTGTTGGAATTCCTAGAATAGTCTCCCTTCCCTCATTGGTACACTGTCTTGTTTATTGTTACTGTACGGTAACATCATTCTTGATTACTCTCGCGTACATTTTCAAATGATCGCTAACCTCTGTTACATCGAGGATGTGGTGCTGTTGTTATTAGTGGTACAGATGGCTGTTTATTACTATTGTTTTTATCGTTTACATTATTATTGCGGAGATCATTTAAAGCGCTCGTCACTCCCACGCTGTATAACACTGTTATCCATTCTAACCTCCTATCAATCACTCGCAGGATGATCACTATATGTGTCGTGTCTACTGTAAAGCTGACTAAGACAGATAATTATGTTGTCATGTTACTAGACATTATTTTCGTTATAGTCCAATTGTTAATCAAATGATGAAAATGATCATTGTTTTGGTCTGCATTACTTCTATAAACTCGCTGGAGGATTACACCAAACTATCTCATTTGAGTAGTGGCCTTGTTCATAATATTCAAACTTTCGTAGTACACGATTTGAAATTATACAGTACTAATTTCATTTTTTCTTCTAAATTCATAAGTTAAAGTGGTTTTACGCACCTGGCCCTTCTGCTTCTACATTAGTTTTCTATTCCCACCTTTTGGTCTCTAGCATCACTGAAGAGTCTAGAAGGACGAAACAGCTGTATGATGCAGTTTAATTCATTTTTCCGGTATACTGTATCTATTACTAAATTTAAAAGTTGCAGCACATGTGTGTTACGTCATTTATTAACATGCATTCAGTATTCCAAAGGTAACAAACATTGAATTTCTATAGATTTATACAATTCCTCTTCCTGACATCAGGTATAATAATGGTTACCGGTGTTGTACACATGATGATATAACTGTTAAACTTGACTGGTCAATGTTAGACCATCTGTACAAACGTAACCACCTGCTACACGTGTGAAAATAGTTACATGTATGTCCTTTTGACCAATTGACTTTATTTAACCTCTGACACAAACATGATGACAACAATGTTATTCACTGAGAGGCCGGCCTAAAATGACCTTGGCTGGAAATAGGACGTAAAAAACAATCAAACCAAACCTCTGTCTCGACCTAACACCAGATATCTATCTAGAAAAGTTTAAGTTTGGTCCCAGGGCCAGAGGAAAATCGGCTGTTTCCGACTGGACTGGCAAGTTTTAGACCTCAGGTAGTTGTGACCTGTTCACACTGCCTATAAGGATACGATTGACTATTGACTGTATATGTATTGACAGGTTTTGGTGTATACGTATTTAAGAATGGTTTAGTAAACCGTGTTAATAATTATCGAGGTATAACGTTGGTCGTGTTGCTTAACTTTTTATTTCAATATTTTACACATGAATGCTTAAGTAGAATAATAAGCAGGTGCCATGACCGACGCCCAAGTTTGAACTGTTGATGCAGTATTCACATTGCATACCCTAATACTCAAAAATGGTTCTAATATTGTTTCATTTATTCAAAGTTGTGCTCGATTGATAAGCTGTGGTATAATTGGTATCTTAAAAGAGTAATCTAATACATATATCGCCAAATATGGTTATCAGATTTATTTTCAAATATACTTGTTGTTTATAAAGCAAGGGCAATAATGACACCCGCCATGTAAATCTTGGTCACATCCAAGCAAGCATCAATCCTCAAAATGAGAACCGAGTCATCATTGTCATCACAACAAGTAAACAAACTAACAAGCAAACTCAAAAACGTCCATCTTCATATCACACAAAGATACAGAATATTTCTCGATGAGATCAAGATGGCGACCATAAAACTTGCCAATAGTCTTCATCAACCTGCATCTCTCGAATCCCTGTACCGTAAGTTTGTTCGTCAGCAGCCCTAGAATAACGAATCAACTGCGACATGTAAACACCATAGGATGGAGAAGCAGGGATGTTACTATCAAGAAAGGGAAAGTTCACGATCGGAAAATCGAAATCGTCACGTTTATCATACAGCTTAGTAGTAAGTTGCCCGTGTTGGTCATAGCTTAAGTAAAGATCGAGGTAAGAAGCTGATGTAGAAGAGTCTGTTAAACTCAATGAACAAGTTTGAAAAGGCGTGTTTTATTATTATTATACAAAACTAGTTTATTTTTACTACTAAATTCATAAATTAAAGGGGTTTTACGCACCTTACCCTTCTGCTTCTACATTAGTTTAGAAATTTTGGATTCCCACCTTTTGGCCCCTAGCATCACTGAAGAGTCCTAGGAGGACGAAACAGCTGTATGGTGCAGTTTAATTCCTTTTTTCAGCATGCTGTATCTATTACTAAATTTAAAAGGTACAGCACATGTGTGTGTTAAGTCATCTTTAATGATACGGGATGGCAGACTTTGTTGTTGGATTGTTTAGTCCCATTGGTTTGCTAGAGCCTCCATAGCCACAGTTAATCTCATTTGAGTAGTGGCACGGTACATAATATACACATTTTCGTAGTACACGATTTGAAATTATACAGAACTAGTATATTTTTACTACTAAATTCATAAATTAAAGGGGTTTTACGCACCTGACCCTTCTGCTTCTACATTAGTTTAGACATTTTGGATTCCCACCTTTTGGCCTCTAGTATCACTGAGTCCTAGGAGGATGAAACAGCTGTATGGTGCAGTTTAATTTATTTTTTCGGCATGCTGTATCTATTACTAAATTTAAAAGGTGCAGCACATGTGTGTGTTACGTCATCTTTGAAACAGGAAAATTACTCGTGTATATGTGTTTTTGACAAGAATAATTAATTATTTTTTTTTATGTTGCTTGAAGCTCCCAGGGAGGACTGTATGTAAGGTCAATAGGGTAACAAATATAGAAGAGTTATGTAAATTTATGTTATGGTTTAGCTGGGGTATGATATACTCAGAACGTATTTAATAAAAACTTGACTGTCTTTATTTAACCCAAGCATTAAGGTATGAGATAGTTTCATACAAAACGCATTTATCTATGCACACGCTCACGCTGCCTAGTTATTAATAAGTAGTGTTTGCATAAAATAAACTCTGGTCATAAAAGGCTGACTTCCGCCTACAACATTTAAGTGTCTACCTTGTTTAGATAGTTATGAGTGTGTATTCTATATATGGACGATGTATTGTCTACACAATGTACCTCAGTAATATGTCAAGCACGACTGGTCGTCATTCTATGTTTTCCACTCAGTCATAGCTTGTCTACGTCACGTTTAATTTAACAATTCATTGTTTGAATTTTAAAAAAAGCAAAACTTCGTTATCACATACATGTACGTCTATTCTGATTAATCTTATTGACGATATGTGTATTCGATAGTTGGTGAACTTGGTGTTTCTTTAAAACAGAATGTCGCTATGGGTGCCAGTTATCATGAGAACAGTGTTTTGTTCCCTAGCTTTTATGTTTATACTCGTCTACCGAATACTTAACAATCATGTTATATCTTTACAAAAATAATGCGTTTTTAAATACAACTCACCTAGAAGATAGTAGTATACAAAATAACCATTTGAGAAACACACTTTTACAGTATCTTACAATCGATCTCATAATATATATCGGCAGGTTTACCTGATATATTATAATTATGTGTCCATAAATCAATGGTTAATTTCCATTCTAAAGTACACTCCCTTGGTAAAAGGAATCGACCCCGCTATCGTATTACTTAGCAATGTATAGCTTAAGTCACGTTTCTTTTATACTAGTTATATATTTAGTCTTTATAACTGATTGCTTTAACAAAGAGATGATTTGTCTTATAAAAGATCCTGGTATCTACATCACGTACCGTTTAGACATACCGTCCTATAACATCAACTTATAATGTACGAGTACTATGTTACCTTTAAATAAGCTTTTTACGTGCCATCGTATCCTTTATATGTGAACATGTTAGCTAGTACGCTGTATAGTTGTAATGAGGGTTTTGGTCTAATTGACGAACCACGTTGTTAGGAGCGCTTTGGTCAAATTGATGAACAATTTTGTTAGGAGGTCTTTGGTCAAATTGATGAACCATTTTGTTAGGAGAGTTTTGGTCAAATTGATGAACCACTTTCTTAGGACTTTGTTGGGAGAACTTTGTTCGAATTGATGAACCACTTTGTTTGGAGAGCTTTGGTCGAATTGATGAAACACTTTGTTTGGAGGGCTTTGGTCAAATTAATGAACAACTTTGTTGGGAGAGCTTTTTGGTCTAATTGATGAACCACTTTGTTTTGAGAGCTTTGGTCGAATGAATTAACAACTTTGTTACGTCTGCAATAGTCGGTTAATTTTTACCGCGATTCACTTTAAACCAAAAGGCTATAGATGTAGAGTATTGTATTATTTTAGGTACTTTGACACAGTATACGTTACTGTACATTTTGAAAACCGTAGTACAACTAGTGTATAATCTTAAACGAAAGCTTGGCTGTTTTTGAGTGTCGGACACAAACTGACCACTACGGTATTATACTACACAGCCTCGGGGTGTCAAATATTTCCTTGTCAGTGTAGGGGTCGGGACAATGTCCTGTTAGTATGTAACTATATAAAGGAGTGGATAGGTCAGCGCTCTGTGTAATGATAGTCCTTATAGAAACCACGGAATTAGATTATCTAAGTGATATCCTCGTATTATGTCGGCTGCGTGTAGAGGATATCCTAATATAATTAATCTTAGGAGGCTGGAATAGGATCGAGAATATACAATCAACAATAGAAACATTCAGCTACTATGTCATTAGTGTGGTTACGCTGACACGGTATCAAAAGGAGTCCTTAATTTACTGTTGTACGAGATTTGTCTTATATGTATCCATTTATCATTTATATATTTTATTGAAATACTATAATTATGATGTTTACTGTGTAGCCAAGATTTACATGGCGGGGGTGTCGCCGATTAAGCATAAGGCGCTTACTCTTCCGGAACACCTGGCCTTATTCTCTTTCACTTGTATACGTGTCTCCATCTTTTCTATTTTCATATTTTGCGCCTAGTTTGATCGATTTTGAGTGCGGATTAGAATTTTGTTGGCGGTTCGGTATTTCCTGATCTTTTCTGGCATGGTAACAATAAATTGATAACCGATATATATTTCAGTGTTGTGACAGCCGTTTTGTGTGATGTTTTGATTATAAACAAATACGTTTGATTAATTATACGTAATCAACAAACACCAAAGGGTTACAAAAACGTTCATAAACTGCGATTCGAACACAAAATGGATACAATTATACAACAAGACAACGATCTATAATGATACGAATGCACCGGAAATTAGACCAGGTGTTCCAGAAGGGAAAGCGTCTACTGCTTCACAGAAAAGCATCCTAATGTTATTGTCAGTCAAGTGAAAAACATGTTTATCAATTGATTTATAATGATAGCCTCAACTCGTTTAATGTGATACAGTTAATGTTAAGGATGTTACATCAAATATTGATCAAGCATTGGATGTCAAATATAAATTATTTGTTTTGGAATGTAATAAAATATCTTAGTAGAACATGACACCAAGTTTTCTAAAAGCGTTCATGAACGATATGTAACAAAGAACACATAGAAAACCGTTAAAATATTTATTTCAACAAATGGGAAACATTTCATTACAATAACGAGCGAGAGCTAATAGGCCAGACTACACACTAGGACCACAGACTAGTGTGACGTATTGTAGGGACTAACCAATAGCGGGCATCCTTACAAACAATATAATACGTCGATAATTTTTATTGGTTAAAATACTAATTGCATTTTCGTTCTCTGATTGATGAAATTAGGAAATAGCAGAAAGGTAGAAAATCAAATCTGGTGAAAATCTATTCAAACGTTCAATCATAATAAAGCCTTATACCGATAGCTCGCATTATTTGTAATTAACGTTTCGTTCGTCCTTTTGTCGCAAGAAAAAAATGTCTGCGTATCGAAACTTTCTAATATTCATTTTTTTATGATTATTCAGTATTATAAAACTTTACATCTTTGCTATGCTAAGACTGTGTTTTCTGATTACAATATTCAGTTTCTGTAATAGACTGCTGATTGTTTGAAAATAAAGTTCGGGTAGGGAATGGGTCTGAGGACTACATTATCTATAGAGGACTACATCATCTATAGAGGACTACACCATCTGTTGTATTAACCTACCGGGTAGGGAATGGGTCTGAGGACTACATCATCTGTTGTATTAACCTACCGGGTAGGGAATGGGTCTGAGGACTACACCATCTGTAGTATTAACCTACCGGGTAGGGAATGGGTCTGAGGACTACACCATCTGTAGTATTAACCTACCGGTAGGGAATGGGTCCGAGGACTACACCATCTGTAGTATTAACCTACCGGTAGGGAATGGGTCCGAGGACTACACCATCTGTAGTATTAACCTACCGGGTAGGGAATGGGTCTGAGGACTACAACATCTGTAGTATTAACCTACCGGGTAGGGAATGGGTCCGAGGACTACACCATCTGTAGTATTAACCCTCGGCGTAAACTGGTGTAACACGTAAAGTCATTTTGTTAGGGATTGGGGTGGGGGTGGTGATGGGGTGGGGTGGGTGGGGTATATAGCATTTCTATATATATACACTTTACGTACACACACCACACATACCAATCTATGTAATTATAGAAAAATATATACATTAATATTGCATAATCAAATATGTATGCATTAACATAATGACTAGCTTTAAATGCTTTTTTTATCATGATCACATTGGTGTATCAATTAATATGTTTGGTTGTGATAAAACGATATCGACAGCCGTAACGAAATATCTGTTTACGTCATTAGCTATTTAATTCTATCAAAATCTTGCCGAATATTTCATAACACAATAGTGCGTTGATTATTTGTTGACTTAAGCGCATCAATATGATTATTGATTCATCTTACTGACATGCCAGCGTATGATTTTGTTCTTAGCACAGGCAAAATTGTTTAAATATGCTACATGGTAATTAACGTCTTCAACAACAAGATCTATTGCACTTCTCTATTGACAATTTTGTCTGCTAGGTAGAACATGTGAAGTCTGAACACAATAGAAACACACATGTAAATTATCCTAATAAAATCATGGTAATATTACACACATAATTCAACGTCCATCATAGTCAATCATTAATCTCGATTGAATAAACATTCAGATCACGTAAATGTCTATCCAGACAATGCTAAAAGGTCGAACTAGGAGAAACGTGGTGTAAAGATCTATGGACTTTGTCTCCATACCTTTGTAATACCAGAACATCAATTCTTGAATAATGACAAAAATCTATTATTATCATCATTAGATAAATTCTAACTATGTAAATACTTAATAATAATAATAATAATAATAAAATATATGTACCTCTTTTCCTTAATGACTCTGAATGCCTAACAAATTGTTTTGGCTATAGTTTTAAAGTTAGTCTCAGATTTAACATTTTGTGAAAGCGATATTGCAGTCTATCAAGGAAAAGTATAAAACATCATAGTCTCTTGCAGAAAAAAATAAAACATTACAGTCTCTCACGAAAAAAAAATAAAACATTACAATCTCTCTCGGAAAAAAATAAAACAATACAGTTTTCTCTCATGGATAAAAAATTAAAACGTGACAGTATCTCGGAAGAGATTTAAAACATTACATGCCCAATTTCCCTCACAGAGGAGAATTAAACTATTATAGTTTAACACGGAAGAGATTTGAAATATAAGTCTCTCGCGGAAGAGATTTGAAATATTACAGTCCCTCGATGAAGAGATTTGATATATTACAGTCCCTCGCGGAAGGGATTTAAAATATAACATGATCTAAAGGAAAATAGTAAAATCATTACAGTGTGTCACAGAAGAAACTTCAAAACATCGCGTTGAGGAGATTTAAAGTAAATAAAGGAAGAGATTCATAGTCTCGGGCAAAGGTTTAACAGAGTTACGCTGAAAATATCTCAATCATTAGACGAGATTTACAGCATCTCATCTAGATAGAAGAGATTGTAATATCATTATTGTCATGAAAAGCCAACAATCGATTAAAAAGTATAACTAGTAATACAGATTCTAAAGGTCGTCATTTCACCATTGTTTTGCCCAGCACACATCAATTTCTATAAATAAACCTTGTCAATCAGACCCACAAAACAATGGCAATGTTACCGTATTATATATAAAACTTATAGTAATGAACATTAAAATAGACATAAAAGAGGAAACTAATATGATACAAGGGACTCACAAAAACATCTGTGTCATTATAAAATCAATAAAATGAGGTAAAACGAATATTACGATCACAAGAGTGAAGTTTCAAGAACAATGGGTCTATCTAATAATGACAATGCCAGTTTGTCGTGCCTGGTTACCAAGTAGGAACATGCCTGACTACGGGTATCATCACCCGATCAATATGTCAGGAATAGGCCGGGTCAATACCATCCGACATCTCTGGTCCACTCAGTGGAGACTGTCAACAATGTCCTTCACAAAACTGTGTACTACCACAGATGATTCGGTTAGAAGTATTAGATTTAATGACAGTGTAATAGTGAAATACATTCCGTGACATCATAATATCACTGACATAAATTGTGGGTTTATATAACCTGTCTGGATTTCATGTTACTAAGTCAATGAAAAATCATACCCGAGTAATACAACTAGAATTCCGTCGATCCATACCTTTCCAGTGTGACATACTTCACATTAAAAAGGTCTCTATGTGTCATTTGTAAAAATTGGTATTTAACAAGTCCCTGATCAACCCTGACAATCAAAAGAATAATATTGACAATAGTAAACATGATGGATCACACACAAAAATAGGGGAAAGGTGTTGGACATTAAACAGCAATATAACCCCTCAATATCACCAAAGAACCGTACACATCGCATACACACTTTGGGTATCATTAACGGTTAACAAAAAACTAATTTGGCACATAATATGAGCGGTTAATAAATAACAAGTATTCACATTTAACAAGTAGATACAGGAGCTCTGTATGTTTGTCTGGAGCTACACGAGTATCAGAAAAACGTATGGCCAAGCTGTCATCCACGGACTATCCATAGCTCATCTTGTACCTAGCATTGGCATCGCGGATTCTGGCTGAAAACTCGCTCGGTTTCCTTTAGCTTGATTCCGAATCTATAAGACAATTCCAGAAAGATTTGTCATTAATATTTCCTAGCCTTCTCTTTAGGACATTCGCCGTCTGTGACTTTTCGCTTCCGGATGCGCCTGATGCGCCGCCTGTTGAGATATATGGCTATCACTATGGGGATAGTGATCAAGGGGAAAACCACTAGAATAATTCCAGCTGCTAGTACATCGTATTCCTTATTGTTTGTAGCATATATCGACAGCAAAATACCTGCAACAAACAAAATCGACAAAAGCTTTAAGTAAACACATTTTTCCAACTTGTCATTTCGTTTCATATTTACTCATGTGCTGCAGTATGTTTACCCTTGTGAGATTCAGAATGCTAATCGTTTCTCTAATAATGAAAGTGTTTTATTTCTACCACAATGCCCTGTGTTATTCCACTCTCAGACCATTGTATAAACGTGCTGACTGTTGGAGAATATGACCTTCCGGACTTTTGATTGGTTGAGAAGTCGAACTTTGACCGGAAACGTGAATTGTTGACGACGTCATCGATTGTTGACGTCGTCACAACTTGGCGGGAATGTATTCGAGATGATGTGATTTCCCGCAAATCCGCGATTCACCCCAGAAAACAACACTGCAACTGCCTACTAAATAACATTGTGGTAGAAACAGGTCACACGACTCGTGGTTATTGAATATGGAATTTATTTCACTCTCGTTAATTAATTTTTTAAAGTTACAAAAGACACTCGCTAAAGCTCGTGTCTTTTGTAACTTTTAAAAATAATTAACTCGAGTGAAATAAATTCCATATACAACAGCCACTCGTTGTGTAACCTCTATGTATCTAATGGGGCCAACCGGTTCAGTCCTCGTGTCTTTTGTAATGACTTTTCCGATAGAGTTGCGTACCGAACTGAGACGGGGAGAGTAAACAGCGAGTTGGACACCCTGAAAACAGCATTGATTACACATGGGAATGGAGTCGGCTGATAGTCAATGTACAATATCGGAACCCCGGTGTTTCACTTTGATTTGTTCAGATTGCTTTGTAATTGGAAAGGCCAACCGACTGTATTGCAATCTATATATTGTCTGTGGATTTCTTTTCTACCTTCCAAGCGTGCGTTTGATATTGATCTTCAATGGCGGGCATATTTGTATGGGGAGTTAATCCTTACTATTATATATAGTCCGCGAATCATGTACTTGTTCGTACTCTAATGACTTAAATTGAATATATTTCCATTTATAAAATTCTTCTCAAAATCTACATCTCATTAGAATAATTATAGACAGATCAATGTGTTGGTAACAGAGTGTCCCTCCCAATGGCTACTAATAAAGTTATATATACAGGGATATCCGCCCACAGTCGTTATCATGTAAACACCATCGTTATACGAGATCAGCTCTGATTAGAATCCCTCAGGTGACACCTAAAAACAAAACGAGGCTGCTGACTGTTAAAACCATGCACCACTGGCTTTGTAAAAACCAATAAAAGAATTACAATTGCGGAAACAATATTGAAACCAGACCTGAACTTGAACCCACTGTTTGTTTTACCTTCTGGTCCACTACTCTTTGAATAATTAATACGGTATTATGAAATTTATAGATCACTAGAGAGCAGTATACGTATTATAATGTCTGATTCGGTAAACGATAATCAAGTGGCAGTATAAAAAACCCTCCATTGTAGGACTATAATGTCGCCATGGTAACCATGCACGGTTGTTTCTTCTGGTGTTTTTAGTCACAATATGTGGAATCTATTTTTGACAAATTTGCATACATGTACCCAGTGTGACTCGTACCATTGGACTACAAAGTACATCGCCTGTATAGCTGTTATTCCCGGTGTGTTTTTATAAATAAATCAATTTTACCTACCGATAATCTCGTCCTGTAGCCGTATATAGTGTGATGGCGTCGACATGTACTGTAGTCAGTGATGCGTTGCTAAGTAAGGGGATGATTGTGTTAAACTCATGTTTACGGGCCAAATCAATTCTAGGTTATACTGAGGTATACAGTCAATCAACGGTGTTCGTGAGGAAGTCTGTTAGACTTCTTTGTCAAGTCAATATTACAATAAGATAATAAGATAAGAACACCATTTGAAACATTTGAAACTTTATTATACCCAATATTTTATGATGTCATCGATTTTTCGAAACGCAAGAATTTATCATGGGTTCATATTGATCATCATAACATCACTTTTATAAAATATTTCGTGTCTCTACAAAAGCTTATTGCAAATTAAATTCCCATTCTGTTTATAGAAAGTTTCTCTTTTTTTTTGCGTTACTTGAAGCACGGGGACATGGATTTGGTACAGCTATGTTGGGGTCTATTGTGTTAAGAGTAATGTCACACATTTTGAGGTTAGATAAATGACCATTGAGGAAGTATCTTTTTCGAAAAATTATCTAAACACCACAAAAGTTTAATATTACCCTAAACACCTTAATTTAGACCCACAATAGCTATTACACATTATCAAGCCACTTTGGACTACTGGTCGACAAGGAAGTCTAAAAGAGACTAGAGTGTTGGTATTTTCTTTATATAGTCACTTTCTTTCTTAATGTAAAACATTCTATTGTACAATACGACGAACTTCAATGAACAGCATATGCATTTTAACATTGAATGTACTTGAATACTTAGTCACATGGCTTCATGTGAATATTTAGGTAGTCACCTAGCTACATGTGAATATTTAGGCAGTCACCTGGCTACATGTGAATATTGAGGTAGTCACCTGGCTACATGTGAATATTTGGGTAGTCACCTAGCTACATGTGAATATTTAGGTAGTCACCTGGCTACATGTGAATATTTGGGTAGTCACCTGGCTACATGTGAATATTTAGGTAGTCACCTGGCTACATGTGAATACTTAGGTAGTCACCTGGCTACATGTGAATACTTAGGTAGTCACCTGGCTACATGTGAATACTTAGGTAGTCACCTGGCTACATGTGAATACTTAGGTAGTCACCTGGCTACATGTGAATATTTAGGTAGTTGCCTGGCTACATGAGAATACTTTGTAGTCACCTGGCTACATGTGAATATTTAGTAGTCACCTGGCTACATGTGAATACTTAGTAGTCACCTGGCTACATGTGAATACTTAGGTAGTCACCTGGCTACATGTGAATACTTGGGTAGTCACCTGGCTACATGTGAATACTTAGGTAGTCACCTGGCTACATGTGAATACTTAGGTAGTCACCTGGCTACATGTGAATACTTAGGTAGTCACCTGGCTACATGTGAATACTTAGGTAGTCACCTGGCTACATGTGAATATTTAGGTAGTTGCCTGGCTACATGAGAATACTTTGTAGTCACCTGGCTACATGTGAATATTTAGTAGTCACCTGGCTACATGTGAATACTTAGTAGTCACCTGGCTACATGTGAATACTTAGGTAGTCACCTGGCTACATGTGAATATTTAGGTAGTCACCTGGCTACATGTGAATACTTAGGTAGTCACCTGGCTACATGTGAATACTTAGTAGTCACCTGGCTACATGTGAATATTTAGGTAGTCACCTGGCAACATGTGAATACTTAGTAGTCACCTGGCTACATGTGAATACTTAGGTAGTCACCTGGCTACATGTGAATACTTAGGTAGTCACCTGGCTACATGTGAATACTAAGGTAGTCACCTGGCTACATGTGAATACTTAGGTAGTCACCTGGCTACATGTGAATACTTGGGTAGTCACCTGGCTACATGTGAATACTTGGTAGTCACCTGGCTACATGTGAATACTTAGGTAGTCACCTGGCTACATGTGAATACTTAGGTAGTCACCTGGCTACATGTGAATACTTAGGTAGTCACCTGGCTACATGTGAATACTTAGGTAGTCACCTGGCTACATGTGAATACTTGGGTAGTCACCTGGCTACATGTGAATACTTGGTAGTCACCTGGCTACATTTGAATACTTGGGTAGTCACCTGGCTACATGTGAATACTTAGTAGTCACCTGGCTACATGTGAATACTTGGTAGTCACCTGGCTACATGTGAATACTTGGTAGTCACCTGGCTACATGTGAATACTTGGGTAGTCACCTGGCTACATGTGAATACTTGGGTAGTCACCTGGCTACATGTGAATATTAAGGTAGTCACCTGGCTACATGTGAATACTTAGTTAGTCACCTGGCTACATGTGAATACTTAGTAGTCAACTGGCTACATGTGAATACATAGGTAGTCACCTGGCTACATGTGAATACTTGGGTAGTCACCTGGCTACATGTGAATACTTGGGTAGTCACCTGGCTACATGTGAATACTTAGTAGTCACCTGGCTACATGTGAATACTTGGGTAGTCACCTGGCTACATGTGAATACTTAGGTAGTCACCTGGCTACATGTGAATACTTAGTAGTCAACTGGCTACATGTGAATACATAGGTAGTCACCTGGCTACATGTGAATACTTGGTAGTCACCTGGCTACATGTGAATACTTAGGTAGTCACCTGGCTACATGTGAATATTTGGGTAGTCATCTGGCTACATGTGAATACATAGGTAGTCACCTGGCTACATGTGAATATTTGGGTAGTCATCTGGCTACATGTGAATATTTGGGTAGTCATCTGGCTACATGTGAATATTTGGGTAGTCATCTGGCTACATGTGAATACTTAGGTAGTCACCTGGCTACATGTGAATATTTGGGTAGTCAACTGGCTACATGTGAATACATAGGTAGTCACCTGGCTACATGTGAATACTTGGGTAGTCATCTGGCTACATGTGAATATTTGGGTAGTCATCTGGCTACATGTGAAAATTTGGGTAGTCATCTGGCTACATGTGAATACTTGGGTAGTCACCTGGCTACATGTGAATATTTGGTAGTCACCTGGCTACATGTGAATATTTGGGTAGTCATCTGGCTACATGTGAATATTTGGGTAGACATCTGGCTACATGTGAATACTTGGGTAGTCATCTGGCTACATGTTTATATTTAGGTAGTCACCTGGCTACATGTGAATATTTAGGTAGTCACCTGGTTACATGTGAATACTTGGGTAGTCACCTGGCTACATGTGAATATTTTGGTAGTCACCTGGTTACATGTGAATATTTGGGTAGTCATCTGGCTACATGTGAATACTTGGGTAGTCACCTGGCTACATGTGAATATTTTGGTAGTCACCTGGTTACATGTGAATATTTGGGTAGTCATCTGGTTACATGTGAATATTTAGGTAGTCACCTGGTTACATGTGAATATTTAGGTAGTCACCTGGTTACATGTGAATATTTGGGTAGTCATCTGGCTACATGTGAATATTTGGGTAGTCACCTGGCTACATGTGAATATTTAGGTAGTCACCTGGTTACATGTGAATATTTGGGTAGTCATCTGGCTACATGTGAATACTTGGGTAGTCACCTGGCTACATGTGAATATTTTGGTAGTCACCTGGCTACATGTGAATACTTAGTTAGTCACCTGGCTACATGTAAATACTTAAATAGTCACCTGGCTACATGTGAATACTTAGGTAGTCACCTGGCTACATGTGAATACTTAGTAGTCACCTGGCTACATGTGAATATTTATGTAGTTGCCGGGCTACATGAGAATACTTTGTAGTCACCTGGCTACATGTGAATATTTAGGTAGTCACCTGACTACTTGTGAATACTAAATAGTCACCTGGCTACATGTGAATACTTGGGTAGTCACCTGGCTACATGTGAATACTTGGGTAGTCACATGGCTACATGTGAATACTTGGGAAGTCACCTGGCTACATGTGGATACTTGGGTAGTTACCTGGCTACATGTGAATACTTGGGTAGTCACCTGGCTACATGTGAATATGTGGGTAGTCACCTGGCTACTTGTGAATACTTGGGTAGTCGCCTGGCTACATGTGAATACTTAGTTAGTCAGCTGGATACATGTAAATACTTAAATAGTCAACTGGCTACATGTGAATACTTAGGTAGTCACCTGGCTACATGTGAATACTTAGTAGTCACCTGGCTACATGTGAATACTTAGGTAGTCACCTGGCTACATGTGAATACTTAGTAGTCACCTGGCTACATGTGATTACTTGGGTAGTCACCTGGCTACATGTGAATACTTAGGTAGTCACCTGGCTACATGTGAATACTTAGTAGTCACCTGGCTACATGTGAATACTTAGTAGTCACCTGGCTACATGTGAATACTTGGGTAGTCACCTGGCTACATGTGAATACTTGGGTAGTCACCTGGCTACATGTGAATACTTGGGTAGTCACCTGGCTACATGTGAATACTTGGGTAGTCACCTGGCTACATGTAAATATATTAGGTAGTCACCTGGCTACATGTGAATACTTGGGTAGTCACCTGGCTACATGTGAATACTTGGGTAGTCACCTGGCTACATGTGAATACTTAGTAGTCACCTGGCTACATGTGAATACTTAGTAGTCACCTGGCTACATGTGAATACTTGGGTAGTCACCTGGCTACATGTGAATACTTAGTAGTTACCTGGCTACATGTGAATACTTAGTAGTCACCTGGCTACATGTGAATACTTGGGTAGTCACCTGGCTACATGTGAATATTTAGTAGTCACCTGGCTACATGTGAATACTTAGTAGTCACCTGGCTACATGTGAATACTTAGTGGTCACCTGGCTACATGTGAATACTTAGTAGTCACCTGGCTACATGTGAATACTTGGGTAGTCACCTGGCTACATGTGAATACTTAGTTGTCACCTGGCTACATGTGAATACTTGGGTAGTTACCTGGCTGTTTGGGAATACTTAGTAGTCACCTGGCTACTTGGGAATACTTGGGTAGTCACCTGGCTACATGTGAATACTTGGGTAGTCACCTGGCTACATGTGAATATTTGGGTAGTCACCTGGCTACATGTGAATACTTAGTAGTCACCTGGCTACATGTGAATACTTGGGTAGTCATCTGGCTACATGTTTATATTTAGGTAGTCACCTGGCTACATGTGAATACTTAGGTAGTCACCTGGCTACATGTGAATACTTGGGTAGTCACCTGGCTACATGTGAATACTTGGGTAGTCACCTGGCTACATGTGAATACTTAGGTAGTCACCTGGCTACATGTGAATACTTGGGTAGTCACCTGGCTACATGTGAATACTTAGTAGTCACCTGGCTACATGTGAATACTTAGTAGTCACCTGGCTACATGTGAATACTTAGGTAGTCACCTGGCTACCTGCTGTACTGTAATGGATAGTCTGTGCATACCAAGGCGAATGAATTCTGCGTCTGACCCCGACACCATATCTGGTTTGGGACCACACCATCAAAATGTCTAAGTCTGGTGTTAGGGCCAGACGAAACTCGGGCTAAGTACAAAGTATGTTTATTATGTAGATCATGTGTATTAAGTATTGAGTTGAATAAACTATGTGTTTGTAAGTTACTATATATATATATAAGACTATCACAGCTGTGACGGCATTGTACAGCTGTGATCCTATTCAAGAAAGTAAATACACTATGCACACATATAACTGACGGGTTTAGTTTTTATAGACGGTTCAGAGGTATCGATAGAAGACACGACTAACTCGAGGATAAATGTATTATTAAAGGAATAAAAAAAACGTGCTTTCAACATTAATAAGGTCGTAACACCGTTGACTTTCTGGACAGGAACCGTGTTAGTCCGTGTAGGTTAAATAATCGTACTGTATTTACAAACTAATGTTACAATGATGACAGTAGGTGTTCTCCCACATCAATTGACTTCGACTATTGTTAATTTGTTATCAACCACAACTTTCCTTGATACATGAAACCGTAGACAATTTCTCTATCGATTACAATTTACACTAGCCCGAGTTTGCTCTGGCCCCGACACCATATCTGCTTTCGGCCCACACCAGACATCTATCTGTCAAAATGTTTAAGTCTGGTGTTAGGGCCAGATGAAACTCGGGCTACACCAGACATCTATCTGTCAAAATGTCTAAGTCTGGTGTTAGGGCCAGAGCAAACTCGGGCTACACCAGACATCTATCTGTCAAAATGTCTAATTCTGGTGTAAGGGCCAGATGGGCCACTCGGGCATAATTTACACCATCATAACTTGTAAGAAAATTGTACAAAATAAAAACATAATTGATAATAACAGTGTAAAAATATGTCAGAGTCTACTCGACAGCTGCACAGATCTCCAACATTGGGGAAATTGGGGGGGGGGGGGGGGGGGGCGGGCTGCACGGGTGAGGAGACCAACATTTAAAAAGACACCTACCGGCAGGAAAGATGATGACCAAGAGGAGACAAAGAGAACAGCCGGTCAGACATCCTCCCAGACAGCACAGTCCGGCCTCTGGTTCAACTGTAATATAACCAGAATTATCACTACCACAACCATAAAGTCTGTAGAGATACATATCAATAAAATAAGAGTAGACATTGAAAATTGGGGGAAACAATGAAATAAATCGACACGTTTTCGTCATGGGCGGAACTACAAACACCCTTTATTAGACTTGTACCATACACGTGTGCTTATTGAATGGTTCAAGCACATCCTCTAAAGATACACTTAATGCTATTGGTAATTAATCGAAAAACAACAACTTCCATCAGTTATGGAGATTTTATTGGGTGTAATTGATGGAAGTTCAGTCGATATTAGTAGAGATGATATATCTAGTAGAGTTACGTCACCTCTTCTGCTCCAGAAATAAACACTGGCCTGACTACATGCCGAAGTTCATGAAGTGAGTGAAGCCAAAAAACAGCCGACAATTAGACCCACATTATCTCCTGTTTCATAAGTAACAATATCTACAGGTGTAAGGTTAAACGAGGTGAAAACTAGGAGATAATGATGACAGGAATCGGTTACGAAACGAATAAACAGTTAATGGGAACCATTAACCCTTAATTAATATTACAAATATGACGGTAATGGACAGATTATGTGGTGAATTTTGAAGTAATGAAAACAGGTCACGTATACAAAGAAAAGAAAATTAATATTAAATTCGGAAGGAAAATTAAATTGGAACTTAATTTAAATGTCTACACAGCAATGACACAGCTACATAAAATTCATACGAGAAATCCTTAATTAATCTGTTTTTGATGACTGTTCTTTTATTTCATGTATTTGTGTTTATGTTTGGGTACCATTCTACAGCAGACCAGCACGCGATAGTATGTACGCTAACAGACCAGGTCGTCGAAGTCTGGTCGATATTTGTCTGAAATATTTATGATTTTGTTTCAAGTAACGTCTGTTGGCGTAATGGTAATACAAAGTCGTGATTGACTCAGAATGTATCTTATCTGTCCAGGAAACACTCCGAGACACCGGTGCTACTTGTCCCGGAACACTCCGAGGTACCGGTGCTACTTGTCCCGGAACACTCCGAGGTAGCGGTGCTACTTGTCCCGGAACACTCCGAGACACCGGTGCTACTTGTCCCGGAACACTCCGAGACACCGGTGCTACTTGTCCCGGAACACTCCGAGGTACCGGTGCTACTTGTCCCGGAACACTCCGAGACTCCGAAGTACAATCCCCGGAACACTCCGAGACTCCGAAGTACAATCCCCGGAACACTCCGAGACTTCAAAGTACAATCTCCGGAACACTCCACGAATCAGATTGATACTTGGTCTGAAATACTCGGAGTGTTCTACGATAACACCACTCTATGATTAATCTTGAATTCAAGCCGAAATAGTTTCCTGATAAAATGTATTGCCCCGGGATCTTAAGATTTAGAATGTCGCTTTGTTTATTGCAAGTCTATTGTTGCAGTAAATCTGATAAAGACCGACCGGACACTGACTAAATTGGCGTTGACCTTTAACAATGGCCACCAAATGACCGAAACACAGTATCAATTTAAATTACCCCAATCTACAATGCCCTGAGTGCTAAATCATGAACGTAGACATTTATCACACTCTTAATATATATGTGTACAACAAGGGAACTCGTGGTACAAAGACAAAGGAAACTGACACAAAAGGTAAAGAACGAGAAGAACTGATTGAAAGGATATTGGAAGAGAGCAACGAAGAAAGTAGGATAAAACCATGAAGTACGAAAGAGCTGCAATCATAGGAATGGGTTGGGTGGAATTCTCAGGAATTCGGAAGAAGTACCAAGCCGAGAATAATAAAGATTTGGATGAAGCTATGAACAAGGATTGAGAACAGGGGAACTTTAGATTAGCAATCAGGAATGAGGGGGGAACATTTAAGGAATTCGAGAATGAATTGGTTTGAAGACGTTTGGGGGATTGTTGGGGAAATGTAAAGAAACTAAATAGAATGAAGGAAGACCGAGAGGACTTGATTATGAGAAATTGGTTGGCTAGTCGGAAGTATACTTAATAAAAAGATATAAAGACTTAAGGGGTACCTTATAAAATATTCCGGGAACAAAGAGATGTATGCCATACAAGACGCCTCTTCAATTTTATATTGAAAAAATATCCCACCATAACGTTGGTTTTATGCAACCGTTTATATATATATGAAGATTGCCTTCAATACATCCAGATTTAATTTCTTCTTTTACTATATAGTTGTCTGTCAAAGAAGTGTTATAAAGTAACTTTTACTATATAGTTGTCTGTCACAGAAGTGTTATAACGTAACTTTTACTATATAGTTGTCTGTCACAGAAGTGTTATAAAGTAACTTTTACAATATAGTTGTCTGTCACAGAAGTGTTATAGCAGTAACTTTTACTATATAGTTGTCTGTCACAGAAGTGTTATAAAGTAACTTTTACTATATAGTTGTCTGTCACAGAAGTGTTATAAAGTAACTTTTACTATATAGTTGTCTGTCACAGAAGTGTTATAAAGTAACTTTTACCATATAGTTGTCTGTCACAGAAGTGTTATAAAGTAACTTTTACCATATAGTTGTCTGTCACAGAAGTGTTATAAAGTAACTTTTACTATATAGTTGTCTGTCACAGAAGTGTTATAGCAGTAACTTTTACTATATAGTTGTCTGTCACAGAAGTGTTATAAAGTAACTTTTACCATATAGTTGTCTGTCACAGAAGTGTTATAAAGTAACTTTTACCATATAGTTGTCTGTCAATGAAGTGTTATAAAGTAACTTTTACAATATAGTTGTCTGTCACAGAAGTGTTATAGCAGTAACTTTTACTATATAGTTGTCTGTCACAGAAGTGTTATAAAGTAACTTTTACTATATAGTTGTCTGTCACAGAAGTGTTATAAAGTAACTTTTACTATATAGTTGTCTGTCACAGAAGTGTTATAAAGTAACTTTTACTATATAGTTGTCTGTCACAGAAGTGTTATAGCAGTAACTTTTACTATATAGTTGTCTGTCACAGAAGTGTTATAAAGTAACTTTTACCATATAGTTGTCTGTCACAGAAGTGTTATAAAGTAACTTTTACCATATAGTTGTCTGTCAATGAAGTGTTATAAAGTAACTTTTACAATATAGTTGTCTGTCACAGAAGTGTTATAGCAGTAACTTTTACTATATAGTTGTCTGTCACAGAAGTGTTATAAAGTAACTTTTACTATATAGTTGTCTGTCACAGAAGTGTTATAAAGTAACTTTTACTATATAGTTGTCTGTCACAGAAGTGTTATAAAGTAACTTTTACTATATAGTTGTCTGTCACAGAAGTGTTATAAAGTAACTTTTACAATAAAGTTGTCTGTCACAGAAGTGTTATAAAGTAACTTTTATTATATACTTGTCTGTCACAGAAGTGTTATAAAGTAACTTTTACTATATAGTTGTCTGTCACAGAAGTGTTATAAAGTAACTTTTACAATAAAGTTGTCTGTCACAGAAGTGTTATAAAGTAACTTTTATTATATACTTGTCTGTCACAGAAGTGTTATAAAGTAACTTTTACTATATAGTTGTCTGTCACAGAAGTGTTATAAAGTAACTTTTACAATAAAGTTGTCTGTCACAGAAGTGTTATAAAGTAACTTTTACAATATAGTTGCCTGTCACAGAAGTGTTATAAAGTAACTTTTACAATATAGTTGTCTGTCACAGAAGTGTTATAAAGTAACTTTTACAATATAGTTGTCTGTCACAGAAGTGTTATAAAGTAACTTTTACTATATAGTTGTCTGTCACAGAAGTGTTATAAAGTAACTTTTACTATATAGTTGTCTGTCACAGAAGTGTTATAAAGTAACTTTTACTATATAGTTGTCTGTCACAGAAGTGTTATAAAGTAACTTTTACTATATAGTTGTCTGTCACAGAAGTGTTATAAAGTAACTTTTACTATATAGTTGTCTATCACAGAAGTGTTATAACATAACTTGTACTATATAGTTGTCTGATACAGAAGTGTTATAAAGTAACTTTTACAATAAAGTTGTCTGTCACAGAAGTGTTATAAAGTAACTTTTACTATATAGTTGTCTATCACAGAAGTGTTATAAAGTAACTTTTACTATATAGTTGTCTGTCACAGAAGTGTTATAAAGTAACTTTTACTATATAGTTGTCTGTCACAGAAGTGTTATAAAGTAACTTTTACTATATAGTTGTCTGTCACAGAAGTGTTATAAAGTAACTTTTACAATATAGTTGTCTGTCACAGAAGTGTTATAAAGTAACTTTTACTATATAGTTGTCTGTCACAGAAGTGTTATAAAGTAACTTTTACAATATAGTTGTCTGTCACAGAAGTGTTATAAAGTAACTTTTACTATATAGTTGTCTGTCACAGAAGTGTTATAAAGTAACTTTTACAATATAGTTGTCTGTCACAGAAGTGTTATAACGTAACTTGTACTATATAGTTGTCTATCACAGAAGTGTTATAACGTAACTTGTACTATATAGTTGTCTGTCACAGAAGTGTTATAAAGTAACTTTTCCTATATAGTTGTCTATCACAGAAGTGTTATAACGTAACTTGTACTATATAGTTGTCTGTCACAGAAGTGTTATAAAGTCACTTTTACCATATAGTTGTCTGTCACAGAAGTGTTATAAAGTAACTTTTACTATATAGTTGTCTGTCACAGAAGTGTTATAAAGTAACTTTTACAATATAGTTGTCTGTCACAGAAGTGTTATAAAGTAACTTTTACTATATAGTTGTCTGTCACAGAAGTGTTATAAAGTAACTTTTACTATATAGTTGTCTGTCACAGAAGTGTTATAAAGTAACTTTTACAATATAGTTGTCTGTCACAGAAGTGTTATAAAGTAACTTTTACAATATAGTTGTCTGTCACAGAAGTGTTATAAAGTAACTTTTACTATATAGTTGTCTGTCACAGAAGTGTTATAAAGTAACTTTTACAATATAGTTGTCTGTCACAGAAGTGTTATAGCAGTAACTTTTACTATATAGTTGTCTGTCACAGAAGTGTTATAAAGTAACTTTTACAATATAGTTGTCTGTCACAGAAGTGTTATAGCAGTAACTTTTACTATATAGTTGTCTGTCACAGAAGTGTTATAAAGTAACTTTTACTATATAGTTGTCTGTCACAGAAGTGTTATAAAGTAACTTTTACTATATAGTTGTCTGTCACAGAAGTATTGTAAAGTAACTTTTACTATATAGTTGTCTGTCACAGAAGTGTTATAAAGAAACTTTTACTATATAGTTGTCTGTCACAGAAGTGTTATAAAGTAACTTTTACAATATAGTTGTCTGTCACAGAAGTGTTATAAAGTCACTTTTACTATATAGTTGTCTGTCACAGAAGTGTTATAAAGTAACTTTTACTATATAGTTGTCTGTCACAGAAGTGTTATAGCAGTAACTTTTACTATATAGTTGTCTGTCACAGAAGTGTTATAAAGTAACTTTTACTATATAGTTGTCTGTCACAGAAGTGTTATAAAGTAACTTTTACTATATAGTTGTCTGTCACAGAAGTGTTATAAAGTAACTTTTACTATATAGTTGTCTGTCACAGAAGTGTTATAAAGTAACTTTTACAATATAGTTGTCTGTCACAGAAGTGTTATAAAGTAACTTTTACTATATAGTTGTCTGTCACAGAAGTGTTATAAAGTAACTTTTACTATATAGTTGTCTGTCACAGAAGTGTTATAAAGTAACTTTTACAATATAGTTGTCTGTCACAGAAGTGTTATAAAGTAACTTTTACTATATAGTTGTCTGTCACAGAAGTGTTATAGCAGTAACTTTTACTATATAGTTGTCTGTCACAGAAGTGTTATAAAGTAACTTTTACTATATAGTTGTCTATCACAGAAGTGTTATAACGTAACTTTTACTTTATAGTTGTCTGTCACAGAAGTGTTATAAAGTAACTTTTACAATATAGTTGTCCGTCACAGAAGTGTTATAAAGTAACTTTTACAATAAAGTTGTCTGTCACAGAAGTGTTATAGCAGTAACTTTTACAATATAGTTGTCTGTCACAGAAGTGTTATAAAGTAACTTTTACTATATAGTTGTCTGTCACAGAAGTATTATAGCAGTAACTTTTACAATATAGTTGTCTGTCACAGAAGTGTTATAGCAGTAACTTTTACTATATAGTTGTCTGTCACAGAACTGTTATAGCAGTAACTTTTACAACATAGTTGTCTGTCACAGAAGTGTTATAGCAGTAACTTTTACAATATAGTTGTCTGTCACAGAAGTGTTATAGCAGTAACTTTTACAATATAGTTGTCTGTCACAGAAGTGTTATAGCAGTAACTTTTACAATATAGTTGTCTGTCACAGAAGTGTTATAAAGTAACTTTTACTATATAGTTGTCTGTCACAGAAGTGTAATAAAGTAACTTTTACTATATAGTTGTCTGTCACAGAATTGTTATAGCAGTAACTTTTACTATATAGTTGTCTGTCACAGAAGTGTAATAAAGTAACTTTTACTATATAGTTGTCTGTCACAGAAGTGTTATAGCAGTAACTTTTACAATATAGTTGTCTGTCACAGAAGTGTTATAAAGTAACTTTTACTATATAGTTGTCTGTCACAGAAGTGTTATAATGTAACTTTTACAATATAGTTGTCTGTCACAGAAGTGTTATAGTGTAACTTTTACTATATAGTTGTCTGTCACAGAAGTGTTATAGAAGTAACTTTTACTATATAGTTGTCTGTCACAGAAGTGTTATAAAGTAACTTTTACAATATAGTTGTCTGTCACAGAAGTGTTATAAAGTAACTTTTACAATAAAGTTGTCTGTCACAGAAGTGTTATAGCAGTAACTTTTACTATATAGTTGTCTGTCACAGAAGTGTTATAGCAGTAACTTTTACTATATAGTTGTCTGTCACAGAAGTGTTATAGCAGTAACTTTTACTATATAGTTGTCTGTCACAGAAGTGTTATAAAGTAACTTTTACTATATAGTTGTCTGTCACAGAAGTGTTATAAAGTAACTTTTACTATATAGTTGTCTGTCACAGAAGTGTTATAAAGTAACTTTTACAATATAGTTGTCTGTCACAGAAGTGTTATAAAGTAACTTTTACTATATAGTTGTCTGTCACAGAAGTGTTATAGCAGTAACTTTTACAATATAGTTGTCTGTCACAGAAGTGTTATAAAGTAACTTTTACTATATAGTTGTCTGTCACAGAAGTGTTATAAAGTAACTTTTACTGTATAGTTGTCTGTCACAGAAGCATTATAAAGTAACTTTTACTATATAGTTGTCTGTCACAGAAGTGTTATAAAGTAACTTTTACTATATAGTTGTCTGTCACAGAAGTATTATAAAGTAACTTTTACTATATAGTTGTCTGTCACAGAAGTGTTATAGCAGTAACTTTTACAATATAGTTGTCTGTCACAGAAGTGTTATAGCAGTAACTTTTACTATATAGTTGTCTGTCACAGAAGTGTTATAAAGTAACTTTTACAATATAGTTGTCTGTCACAGAAGTGTTATAAAGTAACTTTTACAATAAAGTTGTCTGTCACAGAAGTGTTATAGCAGTAACTTTTACTATATAGTTGTCTGTCACAGAAGTGTTATAAAGTAACTTTTACTATATAGTTGTCTGTCACAGAAGTGTTATAAAGTAACTTTTACTATATAGTTGTCTGTCACAGAAGTGTTATAAAGTAACTTTTACAATATAGTTGTCTGTCACAGAAGTGTTATAAAGTAACTTTTACAATAAAGTTGTCTGTCACAGAAGTGTTATAGCAGTAACTTTTACAATATAGTTGTCTGCCACAGAAGTGTTATAGCAGTAACTTTTACAATATAGTTGTCTGTCACAGAAGTGTTATAGCAGTAACTTTTACTATATAGTTGTCTGCCACAGAAGTGTTATAGCAGTAACTTTTACAGTATAGTTGTCTGCCACAGAACTGTTATAGCAGTAACTTTTACAATATAGTTGTCTGCCACAGAACTGTTATAGCAGTAACTTTTACAATATAGTTGTCTGCCACAGAAGTGTTATAGCAGTAACTTTTACAGTATAGTTGTCTGTCACAGAAGTGTTATAAAGTAACTTTTACTATATAGTTGTCTGTCACAGAAGTGTTATAAAGTCACTTTTACTATATAGTTGTCTGCCACAGAACTGTTATAGCAGTAACTTTTACTATATAGTTGTCTGTCACAGAAGTGTTATAATGTAACTTTTACTATATAGTTGTCTGCCACAGAACTGTTATAGCAGTAACTTTTACTATATAGTTGTCTGTCACAGAAGTGTTATAGCAGTAACTTTTACTATATAGTTGTCTGTCACAGAAGTGTTATAAAGTCACTTTTACTATATAGTTGTCTGTCACAGAAGTGTTATAGCAGTAACTTTTACTATATAGTTGTCTGTCACAGAAGTGTTATAAAGTCACTTTTACTATATAGTTGTCTGTCACAGAAGTGTTATAAAGTCACTTTTACTATATAGTTGTCTGTCACAGAAGTGTTATAGCAGTAACTTTTACAATATAGTTGTCTGCCACAGAAGTGTTATAGCAGTAACTTTTACAATATAGTTGTCTGTCACAGAAGTGTTATAAAGTAACTTTTACTATATAGTTGTCTGTCACAGAAGTGTTATAACGTAACTTTTACTATATAGTTGTCTGTCACAGAAGTGTTATAGCAGTAACTTTTACAATATAGTTGTCTGTCACAGAAGTGTTATAAAGTAACTTTTACTATATAGTTGTCTGTCACAGAAGTGTTATAGCAGTAACTTTTACAATATAGTTGTCTGTCACAGAAGTGTTATAAAGTAACTTTTACAATATAGTTGTCTGTCACAGAAGTGTTATAGCAGTAACTTTTACTATATAGTTGTCTGCCACAGAAGTGTTATAGCAGTAACTTTTACAATATAGTTGTCTGCCACAGAACTGTTATAG
This sequence comes from Mimachlamys varia, assembly GCA_947623455.1. Classification (NCBI taxonomy): domain Eukaryota; kingdom Metazoa; phylum Mollusca; class Bivalvia; order Pectinida; family Pectinidae; genus Mimachlamys; species Mimachlamys varia. The sequence goes on from OX392534.1 coordinate 8,452,554, forward strand.
CAGTAACTTTTACTATATAGTTGTCTGTCACAGAAGTGTTATAAAGTAACTTTTACTATATAGTTGTCTGTCACAGAAGTGTTATAAAGTAACTTTTACAATATAGTTGTCTGTCACAGAAGTATTATAAAGTAACTTTTACTATATAGTTGTCTGTCAGAGAAGTGTTATAGCAGAAACTTTTACAATATAGTTGTCTGTCACAGAAGTGTTATAAAGTAACTTTTACAATATAGTTGTCTGTCACAGAAGTATTATAACGTAACTTTTACTATATAGTTGTCTGTCACAGAAGTGTTATAAAGTAACTTTTACTATATAGTTGTCTGTCACAGAAGTGTTATAAAGTCACTTTTACAATATAGTTGTCTAAACAGAAGTGTTATAGCAGTAACTTTTACAATATAGTTGTCTGTCACAGAAGCATTATAACGTAACTTTTACTGTCACAGAAGTGTTATAAAGTAACTTTTACAATATAGTTGTCTGTCACAGAAGTGTTATAAAGTAACTTTTACAATAAAGTTGTCTGTCACAGAAGTGTTATAGCAGTAACTTTTACTATATAGTTGTCTGTCACAGAAGTGTTATAAAGTAACTTTTACTATATAGTTGTCTGTCACAGAAGTGTTATAAAGTAACTTTTACTATATAGTTGTCTGTCACAGAAGTGTTATAAAGTAACTTTTACAATATAGTTGTCTGTCACAGAAGTGTTATAAAGTAACTTTTACAATAAAGTTGTCTGTCACAGAAGTGTTATAGCAGTAACTTTTACAATATAGTTGTCTGCCACAGAAGTGTTATAGCAGTAACTTTTACAATATAGTTGTCTGTCACAGAAGTGTTATAGCAGTAACTTTTACTATATAGTTGTCTGCCACAGAAGTGTTATAGCAGTAACTTTTACAGTATAGTTGTCTGCCACAGAACTGTTATAGCAGTAACTTTTACAATATAGTTGTCTGCCACAGAACTGTTATAGCAGTAACTTTTACAATATAGTTGTCTGCCACAGAAGTGTTATAGCAGTAACTTTTACAGTATAGTTGTCTGTCACAGAAGTGTTATAAAGTAACTTTTACTATATAGTTGTCTGTCACAGAAGTGTTATAAAGTCACTTTTACTATATAGTTGTCTGCCACAGAACTGTTATAGCAGTAACTTTTACTATATAGTTGTCTGTCACAGAAGTGTTATAGCAGTAACTTTTACTATATAGTTGTCTGTCACAGAAGTGTTATAAAGTCACTTTTACTATATAGTTGTCTGTCACAGAAGTGTTATAAAGTCACTTTTACTATATAGTTGTCTGTCACAGAAGTGTTATAGCAGTAACTTTTACAATATAGTTGTCTGCCACAGAAGTGTTATAGCAGTAACTTTTACAATATAGTTGTCTGTCACAGAAGTGTTATAAAGTAACTTTTACTATATAGTTGTCTGTCACAGAAGTGTTATAACGTAACTTTTACTATATAGTTGTCTGTCACAGAAGTGTTATAGCAGTAACTTTTACAATATAGTTGTCTGTCACAGAAGTGTTATAAAGTAACTTTTACTATATAGTTGTCTGTCACAGAAGTGTTATAGCAGTAACTTTTACAATATAGTTGTCTGTCACAGAAGTGTTATAAAGTAACTTTTACAATATAGTTGTCTGTCACAGAAGTGTTATAGCAGTAACTTTTACTATATAGTTGTCTGCCACAGAAGTGTTATAGCAGTAACTTTTACAATATAGTTGTCTGCCACAGAACTGTTATAGCAGTAACTTTTACTATATAGTTGTCTGTCACAGAAGTGTTATAAAGTAACTTTTACTATATAGTTGTCTGTCACAGAAGTGTTATAGCAGTAACTTTTACAATATAGTTGTCTGTCACAGAAGTGTTATAGCAGTAACTTTTACAATATAGTTGTCTGTCACAGAAGTGTTATAAAGTAACTTTTACTATACAGTTGTCTGTCACAGAAGTGTTATAGCAGTAACTTTTACTATATAGTTGTCTGTCACAGAAGTGTTATAAAGTAACTTTTACAATATAGTTGTCTGTCACAGAAGTGTTATAAAGTAACTTTTACAATATAGTTGTCTGCCACAGAAGTGTTTTAGCAGTAACTTTTACAATATAGTTGTCTGTCACAGAAGTGTTATAAAGTAACTTTTACTATATAGTTGTCTGTCACAGAAGTGTTATAGCAGTAACTTTTACTATATAGTTGTCTGTCACAGAAGTGTTATAAAGTAACTTTTACAATAAAGTTGTCTGTCACAGAAGTGTTATAGCAGTAACTTTTACTATATAGTTGTCTGTCACAGAAGTGTTATAAAGTAACTTTTACAATAAAGTTGTCTGTCACAGAAGTGTTATAGCAGTAACTTTTACTATATAGTTGTCTGTCACAGAAGTGTTATAGCAGTAACTTTTACTATATAGTTGTCTGTCACAGAAGTGTTATAAAGTAACTTTTACTATATAGTTGTCTGTCACAGAAGTGTTATAAAGTAACTTTTACTATATAGTTGTCTGTCACAGAAGTGTTATAGCAGTAACTTTTACAATATAGTTGTCTGTCACAGAAGTGTTATAAAGTAACTTTTACTATATAGTTGTCTGTCACAGAAGTGTTATAAAGTAACTTTTACTATATAGTTGTCTGTCACAGAAGTGTTATAAAGTAACTTTTACTATATAGTTGTCTGTCACAGAAGTGTTATAAAGTAACTTTTACAATATAGTTGTCTGTCACAGAAGTGTTATAGCAGTAACTTTTACTATATAGTTGTCTGTCACAGAAGTGTTATAAAGTAACTTTTACTATATAGTTGTCTGTCACAGAAGTGTTATAAAGTAACTTTTACTATATAGTTGTCTGCCACAGAAGTGTTATAGCAGTAACTTTTACAATATAGTTGTCTGCCACAGAACTGTTATAGCAGTAACTTTTACTATATAGTTGTCTGTCACAGAAGTGTTATAAAGTAACTTTTACTATATAGTTGTCTGTCACAGAAGTGTTATAGCAGTAACTTTTACAATACAGTTGTCTGTCACAGAAGTGTTATAGCAGTAACTTTTACTATATAGTTGTCTGTCACAGAAGTGTTATAAAGTAACTTTTACAATATAGTTGTCTGTCACAGAAGTGTTATAAAGTAACTTTTACAATATAGTTGTCTGCCACAGAAGTGTTTTAGCAGTAACTTTTACAATATAGTTGTCTGTCACAGAAGTGTTATAAAGTAACTTTTACTATATAGTTGTCTGTCACAGAAGTGTTATAGCAGTAACTTTTACTATATAGTTGTCTGTCACAGAAGTGTTATAAAGTAACTTTTACAATAAAGTTGTCTGTCACAGAAGTGTTATAGCAGTAACTTTTACTATATAGTTGTCTGTCACAGAAGTGTTATAAAGTAACTTTTACAATAAAGTTGTCTGTCACAGAAGTGTTATAGCAGTAACTTTTACTATATAGTTGTCTGTCACAGAAGTGTTATAGCAGTAACTTTTACTATATAGTTGTCTGTCACAGAAGTGTTATAAAGTAACTTTTACTATATAGTTGTCTGTCACAGAAGTGTTATAAAGTAACTTTTACTATATAGTTGTCTGTCACAGAAGTGTTATAGCAGTAACTTTTACAATATAGTTGTCTGTCACAGAAGTGTTATAAAGTAACTTTTACTATATAGTTGTCTGTCACAGAAGTGTTATAAAGTAACTTTTACTATATAGTTGTCTGTCACAGAAGTGTTATAAAGTAACTTTTACTATATAGTTGTCTGTCACAGAAGTGTTATAAAGTAACTTTTACAATATAGTTGTCTGTCACAGAAGTGTTATAGCAGTAACTTTTACTATATAGTTGTCTGTCACAGAAGTGTTATAAAGTAACTTTTACTATATAGTTGTCTGTCACAGAAGTGTTATAAAGTAACTTTTACTATATAGTTGTCTGTCACAGAAGTGTTATAGCAGTAACTTTTACTATATAGTTGTCTGTCACAGAAGTGTTATAAAGTAACTTTTACAATAAAGTTGTCTGTCACAGAAGTGTTATAGCAGTAACTTTTACTATATAGTTGTCTGTCACAGAAGTGTTATAACGTAACTTTTACAATAAAGTTGTCTGTCACAGAAGTGTTATAGCAGTAACTTTTACAATATAGTTGTCTGTCACAGAAGTGTTATAAAGTAACTTTTACTATATAGTTGTCTGTCACAGAAGTGTTATAGCAGTAACTTTTACAATATAGTTGTCTGTCACAGAAGTGTTATAAAGTAACTTTTACAATATAGTTGTCTGTCACAGAAGTGTTATAGCAGTAACTTTTACTATATAGTTGTCTGCCACAGAAGTGTTATAGCAGTAACTTTTACAATATAGTTGTCTGCCACAGAACTGTTATAGCAGTAACTTTTACTATATAGTTGTCTGTCACAGAAGTGTTATAAAGTAACTTTTACTATATAGTTGTCTGTCACAGAAGTGTTATAGCAGTAACTTTTACAATACAGTTGTCTGTCACAGAAGTGTTATAGCAGTAACTTTTACTATATAGTTGTCTGTCACAGAAGTGTTATAAAGTAACTTTTACAATATAGTTGTCTGTCACAGAAGTGTTATAAAGTAACTTTTACAATATAGTTGTCTGCCACAGAAGTGTTTTAGCAGTAACTTTTACAATATAGTTGTCTGTCACAGAAGTGTTATAAAGTAACTTTTACTATATAGTTGTCTGTCACAGAAGTGTTATAGCAGTAACTTTTACTATATAGTTGTCTGTCACAGAAGTGTTATAAAGTAACTTTTACTATATAGTTGTCTGTCACAGAAGTGTTATAAAGTAACTTTTACTATATAGTTGTCTGTCACAGAAGTGTTATAAAGTAACTTTTACTATATAGTTGTCTGTCACAGAAGTGTTATAAAGTAACTTTTACAATAAAGTTGTCTGTCACAGAAGTGTTATAGCAGTAACTTTTACTATATAGTTGTCTGTCACAGAAGTGTTATAAAGTAACTTTTACAATAAAGTTGTCTGTCACAGAAGTGTTATAGCAGTAACTTTTACTATATAGTTGTCTGTCACAGAAGTGTTATAGCAGTAACTTTTACTATATAGTTGTCTGTCACAGAAGTGTTATAAAGTAACTTTTACTATATAGTTGTCTGTCACAGAAGTGTTATAAAGTAACTTTTACTATATAGTTGTCTGTCACAGAAGTGTTATAGCAGTAACTTTTACAATATAGTTGTCTGTCACAGAAGTGTTATAAAGTAACTTTTACTATATAGTTGTCTGTCACAGAAGTGTTATAAAGTAACTTTTACTATATAGTTGTCTGTCACAGAAGTGTTATAAAGTAACTTTTACTATATAGTTGTCTGTCACAGAAGTGTTATAAAGTAACTTTTACAATATAGTTGTCTGTCACAGAAGTGTTATAGCAGTAACTTTTACTATATAGTTGTCTGTCACAGAAGTGTTATAGCAGTAACTTTTACAATATAGTTGTCTGTCACAGAAGTGTTATAAAGTAACTTTTACTATATAGTTGTCTGTCACAGAAGTGTTATAAAGTAACTTTTACAATAAAGTTGTCTGTCACAGAAGTGTTATAGCAGTAACTTTTACTATATAGTTGTCTGTCACAGAAGTGTTATAAAGTAACTTTTACAATATAGTTGTCTGTCACAGAAGTGTTATAAAGTAACTTTTGCTATATAGTTGTCTGTCACAGAAGTGTTATAAAGTAACTTTTACTATATAGTTGTCTGTCACAGAAGTGTTATAAAGTAACTTTTACAATATAGTTGTCTGTCACAGAAGTATTATAAAGTAACTTTTACTATATAGTTGTCTGTCAGAGAAGTGTTATAGCAGAAACTTTTACAATATAGTTGTCTGTCACAGAAGTGTTATAAAGTAACTTTTACAATATAGTTGTCTGTCACAGAAGTATTATAACGTAACTTTTACTATATAGTTGTCTGTCACAGAAGTGTTATAAAGTAACTTTTACTATATAGTTGTCTGTCACAGAAGTGTTATAAAGTAACTTTTACAATATAGTTGTCTAAACAGAAGTGTTATAGCAGTAACTTTTACAATATAGTTGTCTGTCACAGAAGCATTATAACGTAACTTTTACTATATAGTTGTCTGTCACAGAAGTGTTATAAAGTAACTTTTACAATATAGTTGTCTGTCACAGAAGTGTTATAAAGTAACTTTTACTATATAGTTGTCTGCCACAGAAGTGTTATAAAGTAACTTTTACAATATAGTTGTCTGTCACAGAAGTGTTATAAAGTAACTTTTACTATATAGTTGTCTGTCACAGAAGTGTTATAAAGTAACTTTTACAATAAAGTTGTCTGTCACAGAAGTGTTATAGCAGTAACTTTTACTATATAGTTGTCTGTCACAGAAGTGTTATAAAGTAACTTTTACAATAAAGTTGTCTGTCACAGAAGTGTTATAGCAGTAACTTTTACTATATAGTTGTCTGTCACAGAAGTGTTATAGCAGTAACTTTTACTATATAGTTGTCTGTCACAGAAGTGTTATAAAGTAACTTTTACTATATAGTTGTCTGTCACAGAAGTGTTATAAAGTAACTTTTACTATATAGTTGTCTGTCACAGAAGTGTTATAGCAGTAACTTTTACAATATAGTTGTCTGTCACAGAAGTGTTATAAAGTAACTTTTACTATATAGTTGTCTGTCACAGAAGTGTTATAAAGTAACTTTTACTATATAGTTGTCTGTCACAGAAGTGTTATAAAGTAACTTTTACTATATAGTTGTCTGTCACAGAAGTGTTATAAAGTAACTTTTACAATATAGTTGTCTGTCACAGAAGTGTTATAGCAGTAACTTTTACTATATAGTTGTCTGTCACAGAAGTGTTATAGCAGTAACTTTTACAATATAGTTGTCTGTCACAGAAGTGTTATAAAGTAACTTTTACTATATAGTTGTCTGTCACAGAAGTGTTATAAAGTAACTTTTACAATAAAGTTGTCTGTCACAGAAGTGTTATAGCAGTAACTTTTACTATATAGTTGTCTGTCACAGAAGTGTTATAAAGTAACTTTTACAATATAGTTGTCTGTCACAGAAGTGTTATAAAGTAACTTTTGCTATATAGTTGTCTGTCACAGAAGTGTTATAAAGTAACTTTTACTATATAGTTGTCTGTCACAGAAGTGTTATAAAGTAACTTTTACAATATAGTTGTCTGTCACAGAAGTATTATAAAGTAACTTTTACTATATAGTTGTCTGTCAGAGAAGTGTTATAGCAGAAACTTTTACAATATAGTTGTCTGTCACAGAAGTGTTATAAAGTAACTTTTACAATATAGTTGTCTGTCACAGAAGTATTATAACGTAACTTTTACTATATAGTTGTCTGTCACAGAAGTGTTATAAAGTAACTTTTACTATATAGTTGTCTGTCACAGAAGTGTTATAAAGTAACTTTTACAATATAGTTGTCTAAACAGAAGTGTTATAGCAGTAACTTTTACAATATAGTTGTCTGTCACAGAAGCATTATAACGTAACTTTTACTATATAGTTGTCTGTCACAGAAGTGTTATAAAGTAACTTTTACAATATAGTTGTCTGTCACAGAAGTGTTATAAAGTAACTTTTACTATATAGTTGTCTGCCACAGAAGTGTTATAAAGTAACTTTTACAATATAGTTGTCTGTCACAGAAGTATTATAACGTAACTTTTACTATATAGTTGTCTGTCACAGAAGTGTTATAAAGTAACTTTTACAATATAGTTGTCTGTCACAGAAGTGTTATAAAGTAACTTTTACTATATAGTTGTCTGTCACAGAAGTGTTATAAAGTAACTTTTACTATATAGTTGTCTGTCACAGAAGTGTTATAAAGTAACTTTTACAATATAGTTGTCTGTCACAGAACTGTTATAGCAGTAACTTTTACTATATAGTTGTCTATCACAGAAGTGTTATAAAGTAACTTTTACTATATAGTTGTCTGTCACAGAAGTGTTATAAAGTAACTTTTACTATATAGTTGTCTGTCACAGAAGTGTTATAAAGTAATTTTTACTATATAGTCGTCTGTCACAGAAGTGTTATAAAGTAACTTTCACTATATAGTTGTCTGCCACAGAAGTGTTATAAAGTAACTTTTACTATATAGTTGTCTTTCAGAGAAGTGTTATAAAGTAACTTTTACAATATAGTTGTCTGTCACAGAAGTGTTATAAAGTAACTTTTACAATATAGTTGTCTGTCACAGAAGTATTATAACGTAACTTTTACTATATAGTTGTCTGTCACAGAAGTGTTATAAAGTAACTTTTACTATATAGTTGTCTGTCACAGAAATGTTATAAAGTAACTTTTACTATATAGTTGTCTGTCACAGAAGTGTTATAACGTAACTTTTACTATATAGTTGTCTGTCACAGAAGTGTTATAACGTAACTTTTACTATATAGTTGTCTGCCACAGAAGTGTTATAAAGTAACTTTTACTGTATAGTTGTCTGTCACAGAAGTGTTATAAAGTAACTTTTACTATATAGTTGTCTTATCCGTCATAGAATTAAGTGTTAGACAAGATACAAGAATTTTTATTTAAAGTCGCATATTTAAAACAATAAACATTAGCACTGTAGTACTATCATTGCGACAAACTAAAGAATACAACTAATAAATAACATGACATGGATGACAACATTCAGGTACAGCTAGATGTATAAGCAGTAACAGTAAGGAGATATCACAGAAATAGGAACTTAAGCTTAAGTTAAACGCTAAAAAAGAAAAGACAGCAGCACATATAATATGTTATAAAAGTAACCTAATATATAAGCGATTCACCGTGTACAAACTGTATGGCTCATTTAAATAGCACTTTTGACGACACTGTGTATAACACGTTAAGTGGTTTTGTTCCCAGTATAAAACACGTTTGTAACCTCTGCTAACACAGCCCTTAGTCGACACATTTAACTGACAAATGACAAGCCCCGGTCATAGAAAGTATTTAAGGACAAGGAAGTTGAGTAAGTCCACAGAAAGCAGTGTCTTTAAAACACCATTACGAAAAACATGTTTGATGATCGTTTTTTTTCTCATGCTTTTGAAATATAATATATATAAGTATTGTCTTACCTTCTTCGTCCTCCTCCTCAACATGATGATGCCGTGTCGTCTCCCGTCGTCCCTCATTCTGACCGTTATGAGGATCATTGTAAATAGAAGTGTTATAACCGGCGTGTACCATTTCAATCAGGTCCCGTCCTAAGTGTCCCTCCTCATTAGGAGGGAATGGTACCACCGTGCCTTTAATAGTGACTATGTACAGTCACATTAACACAGTGGGTGTTTCCTAATTTCACAGGCCCAGGTAAACGAATAATCCCTTTACTCTAATTCACAGAAATCTACTATCCCGGGAACTGAAACCGACATCGTGACAGGCCTCTCCTTATTGATCTATTTCTACAACACAATACACTGTATACCTATACAATTCTCGGGTTCCTTCCACCTCAATCCACACACAGGTAAAAATCCATTGGGGTCCCGGAACTCCTCGGCTTTGTATATAGCTCTGCACCTTGACAACGCCCAAACAAGCGAGACGCTCTGGTGTTGTGACGTGTAATAACAGTCTATTTAAATCTACCTCAGAAGAAAGCTGCCCGGGGCTAGAATTGTCTGAGTGAAATAAACACCCAGAGCTTTGTTTTGATTGTTTGATATGACGGTCGATACAGTCCGTTTAACCGGCTCATGACATCATTAAATAAATCGATCAGTATGTGAAAAAAAAATCATAACAAACAATCAGGAAATGTATTCCAATTCCAATCATACTTTAACTTGGATATATGTGTGAGAAATAGAACGATTTCATTGTACATTGTAATAGAAAAGAAACCAGTGTGTATGTGTAATTTATGACAATAATCTGTAGTTTTGATATTCGATATCCAATTTGCATTACCGAAGCCTGGACAATATGCTAATACATGTATGGTTAAACATATTTGTTTTTGTTGTGTTTATTTGATTAGTTTGACCCCCATTATACGTGATCGTTTTCAAATGCGAAATTCTTTAATATAACGAGTATATATATTTAGTAGATTTGTAGAATAACAAATCCACCCACATCTAGAATGCCTATATGAAGTTTGCATATCAGCATCACATCATACAATGTGGCTCTTTGAAAATACCACTGGCTTATTATGTCTCTGAGGACATTTATTAACCTATGATATCATTAACTTTCCTTTCCTCAGCAGCACAGTGACGTAACGATATCCCCGCAATGTATGGCACAGTGACGTAACGATATCCCCGCAATGTATGGCACTGTGACGTAACGATATCCCCGTAATGTATGGCACAGTGACGTAACGATATCCCCGCAATGTATGGCACTGTGACGTAAAGATATCCCCGCAATGATTGCCACAGTTTATAACCACTTAAAAACGTGTTCTAATTAACAGCATTTTAGGAAGACTGTGTGCTAGTGACTATCTTATATTTATATTTGCTCTTCATTGCCACTATATAACACGATTAAGGCCTGTTCTGTGTTATGGGACTATATATCTGGAGTGTGTATTATGACCTTATTACGATTGTAACGTCATAATCATAACGTTGGAAATAGCTAACTGATATTGGCTGTTGGCTGTTCCATTAATTAGAAATCTATCTTAAATTTTCAGAACGAATTAATGTAAAAATACAAATATAAATTCAAAAATAAATATAAGTGTTATGGTCCTATAACACGGAACAGAATTGCAGACAAAATTATCATAACGCGCGTTATTCATTTTTTCTGCAATCCATAACACGGAACAGAATGCCTTTAATGCTTAAATATACTAAAATTTCTAAATAAAATCACTAATCTACAGCATAGATGATTTGGTTATAACATTACCTTACTTAACACTACACTATCTACGAGGAGTATAGACATCTAGTTACATAAATACGATCATCATTTAGGGATGTCACATGTGGTACAGCAGACCCATGCCCTCTCTAACAAATCGCCACCGCAATAAATGGGACTCATTTTGTTTGTCATTTTGTAGAGGTCGAGTAAGTTCTGAACAATTTTATAATGCAAGGATTTGAGAGGTACAGGTCAATGAAGACTATGGGCAAGTTTTATGGTAGCCAGAATCTTAATCTTGCTCATTGGTATGCCAGATTGTTATGTTGGAAGAAATACCCCAATTATAACTTTGAGGACATGGCATTTATTTGAATGTAATCCAGGTTTACACGGTGGATGCCGTCGATGAACCAGAAGATGCTTATCCTTCCGACACACCTGGTCCTTCTCTGTTGTATTTTTTCCCTTCGTGTTTATCTTTCCTTTGTTCCTATTTTGCCTCTGGTTAATCGATCTTGAGTTCGGATTGTGGTTTTGTTGACGTTTAGATATTCTCTTAATCTTCTGTTGTTTATGGGATCTTATCCTGGAGGAGAAACATATATTGACCGATATAATCACAGTGACATTCTTCTCCGTGTCATGTACTATACCGCTAAACTGATGGACCAGTCTGCCCCAAAAAATATACCATAACGACCTACCAATACCCCATAAAAACCTACCCCTACCCCATAAAGACCTACCTCAGTCGTTATGAAACACACTGGTGGTTATTGGTATCATATCATCTAGCATAACGACTACACTAGCTCCCGTCTCTAGAATAGTATACACATATTTAATTACTTACAATAATAGCCTAATAATTTGATCACTTGGGGTCTAATTCTAGTTTGAAACTAGGGGAGAAAAACTAGTAGTAAAATTCAGTAGAGAATTTCTCCATAAAAACTTAGTGGCTGAAAGCCAGTCTACATAAAGACCGACTTTCACCGTTATAAAATGCACTAGTGATGATTGGTAAGCTATCAAATAGTAAGAAATGCACAATTCTAAGTTGTAATATGACCAGCTAAGTAAATTGTATTCTGATTATATAATAGAATAATAAAGCAGCTATCCTCTAATTTATTGTATTTAGCCATTTATTGACGGCTTTTGTCAATAATGCTTCAGTTATACAGCGGTGTGGCGTGCCACATGTTGCCAAATGAAAATCCATATGACCTATAATAAGTTACCTACAAGTACGTTGCTACGATACGTCATTCTCTGTATATCTGAGCATGCTTATTACTTATTATACATATAAAGTCTTTGTATAGTTTGGAGTCGGCTCTACAAGTAGACTCAACTGATAACATTATCGGTATCGCGTCTGTAAAATATATGACCTTTCTCTGATTAAACTTTCCAGTTCTCATGGACCAAAGTCCTATAAATCCAGTTAAGACGCCAGCCTATTGAACTATGTGTACGGTAGATAAATGTGAAATTGGTGCATTAGTAAATATCACCCGTCTTATGGGTTAATATTTACCGTCCCTTTGGTTACGAACTGTAAAAAACTACTTTGTCTAAATCTTCAAGGAGCACGCCATATTCAACTTTATTTAAATGTATAGGATATTTGATAAGATAGACAAGATTCATTAAACTGTTTACATTTGTATGTTTTCCAAAGACCAGTGTAAGAACGGAAACAAATGCGTCACCTGTACGTACTGTTAACGGCCCGTTATCTATACACAAGATATATATGGAGCAAGGACAACGATTTTATAAAACGCTTACAATAAGTCGATACGTTAAATTTCTTTCATCAATTTTGGCACTTTCAACCAGAAAACTACTATTGAAATGTACATTTTACAAACAACAATATAAAAACATTTGTTCTGAACATGTTCCTTTTAAAGTGATTTTTTTTTTATTTGTATAAAGCAAATATGGTGTTATGGTTTATTCAAACTTTTTAAAATAATAATTTCATGCAATTTATTTATTTTCTTTATTTTGATTTCTCAGAAATGTTTACTCTTTAATATTCTCCCTCGACTTATTTACCGGTTGTTTGTAGATAATGAAGTAAAGAAAGATCCATAATTCTTAACCGCTGCAATAGGTGTTGATCAACAGTATAAAAATATTTTCCACCTTCCTCATTGATAAGTGATCCTGTAACCTAATCTTGTCGTCCCTGTTTTAATTGTAGGAACACCACTGACATGCTCCTCCACTGATAAGTGATACTGTAGTTAATCTTGTCGTCCCTGTTTTAATTGTAGGAACACAGTAACCTAATCTTGTTTTCCTGTTTTAATTGTAGGAACACAGTAACCTAATCCTATCGTCCCTGTTTTAATTGTAGGAACACCACTGACAAGATCCTCCACTGATAAGTGATACTGTACCTAATCCTGTCGCCTCTGTTTTAATTGTAGGAACACAGTAACCTAATCCTATCGTCCCTGTTTTAATTGTAGGAACACAGTAACCTAATCCTGTCGTCCCTGTTTTAATTGTAGGAACACAGTAACCTAATCCTGTCGTCCCAGTTTTAATTGTAGGAACACCACTGACAAGATCCTCCACTGATAATTTATCCTGTAACTAATCTTGTCGTCCCTGTTTTAATTGTAGGACCACCACTGACAAGATCCTCCACTGATAAGTGATACTGTAGTTAATCTTGTCGTGCCTGTTTTAATTGTAGGACCACCACTGACATGATCCTCCACTGATAATTAATACTGTAACTAATCGTCCCAGTTTTAATTGTAGGACCACCACTGACAAGATCCTCCACTGATAATTTATCCTGTAACTAATCTTGTCGTCCCTGTTTTAATTGTAGGACCACCACTGACAAGATCCTCCACTGATAAGTGATACTGTAGTTAATCTTGTCGTCCCTGTTTTAATTGTAGGAACACCACTGACATGATCCTCCACTGATAATTAATACTGTAACTAATCGTCCCTGTTTTAATTGTAGGAACACCACTGACATGATCCTCCACTGATAAGTGATACTGTACCTAATCCTGTCGTCCCTGTTTTAATTGTAAGAACACCACTGACATGATCCTACACTGATAATTGATCCTGTAACTAATCTTGTCGTCCCTGTTTTAATTGTAGGAACACCACTGACATGATCGACCACTGATAAGTGATACTGTACCTAACCGTGTCGTCCCTGTTTTAATTGTAGGAACACCACTGACATGATCCTCCACTGATAAGTGATACTGTACCTAATCCTGTCGTCCCTGTTTTAATTGTAAGAACACCACTGACATGCTCCTCCACTGATAATTGATCCTGTAACTAATCCTGTCGTCCCTATTTTAATTGTAGGAACACCACTGACATGATCCTCCACTGATAAGTGATACTGTACCTAACCGTGTCGTCCCTGTTTTAATTGTAGGAACACCACTGACATGATCCTCCACTGATAAGTGATACTGTACCTAATCGTGTCGTCCCTGTTTTAATTGTAGGAACACAGTAACCTAATCCTATCGTCCCTGTTTTAATTGTAGGAACACAGTAACCTAATCCTATCGTCCCTGTTTTAATTGTAGGAACACCACTGACAAGATCCTCCACTGATAAGTGATACTGTACCTAATCGTGTCGTCCCTGTTTTAATTGTAGGAACACAGTAACCTAATCCTATCGTCCCTGTTTTAATTGTAGGAACACCACTGACATGATCCTCCACTGATAAGTGATACTGTACCTAATCGTGTCGTCCCTGTTTTAATTGTAGGAACACAGTAACCTAATCCTATCGTCCCTGTTTTAATTGTAGGAACACAGTAACCTAATCCTGTCGCCTCTGTTTTAATTGTAGGAACACAGTAACCTAATCCTGTCGCCTCTGTTTTAATTGTAGGAACACAGTAACCTAATCCTATCGCCTCTGTTTTAATTGTAGGAACACCACTGACATGATCCTCCACTGATAAGTGATACTGTACCTAATCGTGTCGTCCCTGTTTTAATTGTAGGAACACAGTAACCTAATCCTATCGCCCCTGTTTTAATTGTAGGAACACAGTAACCTAATCGTGTCGTCCCTGTTTTAATTGTAGGAACACAGTAACCTAATCCTGTCGCCTCTGTTTTAATTGTAGGAACACAGTAACCTAATCCTATCGTCCCTGTTTTAATTGTAGGAACACAGTAACCTAATCCTATCGTCCCTGTTTTAATTGTAGGAACACCACTGACAAGATCCTCCACTGATAAGTGATACTGTACCTAATCCTGTCGTCCCTGTTTTAATTGTAGGAACACAGTAACCTAATCCTGTCGCCTCTGTTTTAATTGTAGGAACACAGTAACCTAATCCTGTCGCCTCTGTTTTAATTGTAGGAACACAGTAACCTAATCCTGTCGTCCCTGTTTTAATTGTAGGAACACAGTAACCTAATCCTGTCGCCTCTGTTTTAATTGTAGGAACACAGTAACCTAATCCTGTCGTCCCTGTTTTAATTGTAGGAACACAGTAACCTAATCCTGTCGCCTCTGTTTTAATTGTAGGAACACAGTAACCTAATCCTGTCGTCCCTGTTTTAATTGTAGGAACACAGTAACCTTATCCTGTCGTCCCTGTTTTAATTGTAGGAACACAGTAACCTAATCCTGTCGCCTCTGTTTTAATTGTAGGAACACAGTAACCTAATCCTGTCGTCCCTGTTTTAATTGTAGGAACACCACTGACAAGATCCTCCACTGATAATTTATCCTGTAACTAATCCTATCGTCCCTGTTTTAATTGTAGGAACACCACTGACAAGATCCTCCACTGATAAGTGATACTGTACCTAATCCTGTCGTCCCTGTTTTAATTGTAGGAACACCACTGACATGATCCTCCACTGATAAGTGATACTGTAACTAATTTTGTCGTCCCTGTTTTAATTGTAGGAACACAGTAACCTAATCCTGTCGTCCCTGTTTTAATTGTAGGAACACAGTAACCTAATCCTGTCATCCCTGTTTTAATTGTAGGAACACAGTAACCTTATCCTATCGCCCCTGTTTTAATTGTAGGAACACCACTGACAAGATCTTCCACTGATAAGTGATACTGTACCTAATCTTGTCGTCCCTGTTTTAATTGTAGGAACACCACTGACATGATCCTCCACTGATAAGTGATACTGTACCTAATCTTGTCGTCCCTGTTTTAATTGTAGGAACACCACTGACATGCTCCTGTAGCTAATCTTGTCGTCCCTGTTTTAATTGTAGGAACACCACTGACATGATCCATCACTGATAATTGATCCTGTAACTAATCTTGTCGTCCCTGTTTTAATTGTAGGAACACAGTAACCTAATCCTGTCGTCCCTGTTTTAATTGTAGGAACACCACTGACATGCTCCTGTAACTAATCCTGTCGTCCATGTTTTAATTGTAGGAACACAGTAACCTAATCCTGTCGTCCATGTTTTAATTGTAGGAACACCACTGACATGATCCATCACTGATAATTGATCCTGTAACTAATCTTGTCGTCCCTGTTTTAATTGTAGGAACACCACTGACATGCTCCTGTAACTAATCCTGTCGTCCATGTTTTAATTGTAGGAACACCACTGACATGATCCACCACTGATAAGTGATACTGTAACTAATTGTGTCGTCCCTGTTTTAATTGTAGGAACACCACTGACATGACCCTCCACTGATTCTACGTACGGTATGGAGAATGACGCCGCGAGAAACGGGGTGTCGCCAAACGACGCCATTTCTTACGAAAACGAGTCGGTTAATAGACCTAAGAAACGGGAGGCAGCAACCAGTCCAACCGGAAACGGCAATGGTCTTCCAAATCCGAGGATTCAACGAAGAATTTCCCAGCCAGAACGCAAAGTCAGTTTCCAGCTAGATATTGACAACATTCCTTCCCACGCCGACCTGTACGATGATACTTCTCCGACCCGTAGGCCAAGTGTTAGTTTCGTACGCAGGGATGGCGAAGAGAATGCCGTTCCCAACGAGAGAAGGGCAAAGAAGAGTCGGTCGCCCCAGAGAAGCCCGAGGGTTAGTTTTTCACTGGCTCCCGGTGAGGGAAACCCGATGTATAGCAACCGCCCCGGAAAGAAGCAAAGTGAGACTAGATCTCCAAGAGTAAGCTTTTCTCTGGGACCAGGCGAGGAAAACACAATTCCAAATGACCGCACAACTAAGCGCCAAATGAAAGACAATAAATCGCCACAACGAAGTCCGAAAGTCAGCATTACTCTTGAAAATATTGACACTAACCATACTCAAGAAGAACAGCAGACTGTATCCCCAACTTCTTCTGAGGAAGCTGACCGACCCCGCCGTCCAAGTCGACAAAGACGCTCAGGGGTAGTCAATAGTCCTCCGCCTGACATGGCGCGGGTGTCGTCTGCTGTTTTCTTAGATAATCTTCCTGCTAACCAACCAACTGACCAAGACGACCAGTCAATATCAACAATATCAGGCAGTGTTGATATCGAGTATGCTTCGACGAGAACAGCAAGCTGTAATTCAGAGGACGATCTGGGTCTGGTAAACAGCGGGTACGAAAGCGATGACGTCATTGAAAACATTGCGCTCAAAGTTAACAGCATAATACAGGATGCCAAGGCCAATGAAATGAGTAATGGTTACTACAATAACAATATTGGTAACAAAGACGAGGGACGAAATGGACAAGAAGAAGAAGAAGACGACGACGACTACGTAGACGAGGAAGTAGAAGAGGAGGAGGAAGATCAGGGCTTGACGTTTAACCTTCCATCATCACAGGACAGACAGGACAAACAAACATTTGATATTCCTATAAAGAAGGAGAGAAAGAGTACTACTGAGTTTGGTATACCTCTGTCGATAATGAAACATAAGAAATCGTCTTTTGCCGAGAGTAATTATTCGGATGATTCCACGTCCCCCAATAAGAGTTCCCTAGCTCGACACTTACGGAAAGACTCGATCGCTCTGACCAGTGAGAAGATGGGTCAGATACGAGATCTACAGAGACACTACAAGATGATGAAGAAGAATAACATGCCGAGTGTAAGTGAGGCGTTAGTTAGTCAGCCATTACTCAGATTAGAATCCACAAGGTTCAGAGGTTCTTGATGTCTTTATGAAGTAATAGTTCATTTCACGAGCGAATTGAATATTTTGATAAAAAATATGAAACCTATCCAACCTTTTAGTTTGTTTGATTGATTTATTGTATAAGTATCAAAACAATGGTTGTTTTATGGGTCATCATAATAGCAAATAAAGTGAAATCTTTAAAAGCTGGTCAATCACTATTTTAGGCAAATTGAACAGATGGTATATTTCATGGCTATCCATGGACCTTACTTTTGACATGTAATTTGCTAAGGTGTTCGTTAACTTTAGCAAAACATGTTAAATGAATGTTCCAGAAGGAAACAATTAGCGTATGTAGATCATAAATATTGCACAAAACAATGTCGTTATACACTCAAATGTCTATAGCACACGATAGAGACATTTGTTTGACAGGATATGACTCCATCAAAGCATGCACATTGATTCTGTTTGATCTTGAAATGCAAATGGCGGTTGTGAATAAGTCTTAAAAGTATCCAATAGGAACATTTGTTATAATTAAAATACATCCATGTACTAGTATTCATATTTGAGTATTTTTATAGTCGCCATTTGCAATTCAAGGTCAAACAAAATCGATGTGTACTCTTTGATGTAGCCATATGCAGTAAAACAAAGTTTCCTATTGTGTGCTATAGACATTTGAGTGTATAACATCTTTGTTGTTTTGTGAAACATATAGGATATACATTAGGTAATTGTTCCGTCCAGGAACATGCATTTTTCGCATGTTTTGCCACATTTTACAAACACCTTTCGCAAATTACAAATCAAAAGCAAGGTCCATGGTTAGCTATGATACATACCAACAATTGAAAGTTATTTCTGTAGCCCGAAATAGTGATTAAATGACCCAGGCTGTTTAAAGGACGTAACACAAAATAAACCAAACCAAACCAGACTCATTAGCTTAGAAAGGTATCAGTCTATATGCTATTAAGATGACCTTTAACTTCAATCTAAAACTTCGAACTAGCTGGTAAGTCTCATTATCGTTATGTCCATGTATATACGTTTATTACCTTCCTGCCATAAGGTTGTACTTAATGATATATGTTAACAAGACAAGTGTGATATTTAAAACAATATAACATAAATGAATAATAAGAAGTCGCTTCATATATGTACAAATATTAATGTCAAGCGATCGATAATATCGCTGAATATGTCAGTGCTTCACCAGTTATGCAGTAGGGGTTATCAAATCGTCCTCTCGTATTAAGAATATGACGAATAACTCGAAATTATTCATTGTTTGAAGATAATAACATTTCTTAAACCATAGTTAGTACTAGTGCACCTCCCAACAGGGTCTCAGTCGCCTCCTTAGCTTTACATTAAGGCAATTGAATCAATGACGAGTCATAGAAGTATGAAATGTCTGTATGGTGCAGTTAAATTAATTATTTGGCTCGAATATTTTTATTCTAAATTACGAAAGTGTTATCTTCTTGTTTGTATTTTGTACAATTCTTCCTATTTATCTACAACAATCTATTACAGTTCTGGAAGAGGCAGACGCTGACTGTGAAGAAGTACCAGCTACACTTGGCTGTAGCTACCATGTTTGTCGTTACCGTGATAACGGTTGCTGTTGGATGGCATTTCCACGACCAGTTCCACGAGATCAGGAATGCCAACCAGCGCGTCTTCTTCGATCCCTCCAGTCGTATCCTCACGCTGAGAGACCAAGAGGACAACAAGCTGATGGCAAATCTCGGTGTCAGTATCCCAATCTGGCTTCTGCCTTCACACTGTGCGAGTGAAAAGGAAACGGGGTCGTTTACGTGTCTAAAATGGAAAAATAATGCAGTGCTAAGAATCCGACATTTTGGATCCAAAACTGTAAATTGTTATAACATAACGTGGGAGGTGGCCCGTGAGGACTTATTTCCTGAAGACTGCTTCATAATAGGTCCTCACGTGTGGTTTGGCCCCTCCAACACAACAAGTGCTCTGTGGTCTCTGGATAAAGCTAACTTTACGTTCACAGCCGCAGAGACGGATTTTTACCCGGCCGGAACGTTTAGCTCGGCCATGGAACGGTACTGGATATCCTCCGGAGGAGGGTCGATCTTTGTTCATAACGAGGACCCAGTATCTGTCAAATGGAACATAAAAAATAACAATAAGATTTGTTTGATTGGGAACAACAAGGGCAGCTTTTATGGTCAAAAGAGGACTAGGGGAACAGATTTGAACTACACAGTATGTCACGGCATAGATCCGGTGTCCACCCATAAGTTTGTCCGGAAGTTGTTACCTGATGGACCGAAAAACCTGCCATCTAGGCTCAGCTTAAAGTATCCTGTCTGGTCCACATTTGGAGTGGCACAGTCTCATAGAATTACAGAAAACGACGTACATGATTTAGCAAACGGAATTCACGACAGAGGGTTAAACTGCAGCTTCATAGAAATTGATGGGAAATGGGAAAAACATTTTGGAGATTTAGAATTTGACCCAGAAAGATTTTCTAACATAACAGCCATTGTGAAATACGTCAAAACGTTAGGTTATTCTCTTTCCGTTGAGGTCAGTCCGTATTTTGGTTACAAATCTATCAATTTTGATGAAGGAGTACAAGACGGAAATTTTATGCTTGACGCTGGACGAAAAGTTCCAGCATTTATTCCGATGGAGAAAAGTATCTATGCCATGCTGGACATTACGAACCCGTCAGCCGAATCGTGGATGAAAGGCAAGATGATCAGGCTATCTTCCACATACAAAATAACAGCATTCCACATATTTTACCGTAATAGATCATGGATGCCGTTTAGTCCAGCATTCCATGCGGCGGAAGTAACTCCAAGTATGATTAGAAATCTCTTCGCAGAATTCGTCACATCATTCAATGAAGTTGATGCAGATATTGTTGAAGGGACATCGGGGTCACAAAACCAAGTTTCGTTTGTGAATATACCAACAAAGGTTACTATGCATTCGGATGGCGAGTGTATAACCGGTGTCATAGAAACGGCATTGACGCTTGGAATTATGGGGTATCCGTTTGTTATCGTTGACGGAATGTTCGTGCAGGAACCAGCTGCTGGGCTCGAAGAGTTTGACTTACCTAATCGACAGCTTTACATTCGATGGATGCAAATGGCTTCATTCTTTCCCGCCATGAAGTTCGCTGTACCGCCTTGGTCCTTCGATGACGAATGTGTAGAATTGGCGCGGAACGCTTCTGCGATGCACCAAGAATACACCGTGAAAATAATAAATGAAATACAGAAAGAAATAAAAAATGGCGACCCAATTATTCGACCAATATGGTGGACATCACCTTCCGATCAAGAAGCACATAACGCCAAGAATGAGTTCATGGTCGGCGATACCCTCCTGGTCGCGCCCGTCGTTTGCGATGACGTCATGGAGCGGAACATCTACCTTCCGGAAGGCTTCTGGACGGACATGCTTACTGGAGATTTTATTTACGGAAAGAGGTGGTTATATAACTATGAAGTGAAAATAAACCAGATACCTCACTTTAAACGGAAAAATGTCATAGGACACTAGAGTCTAGTCAGTAACACCGAGTTAATGTTCGAATTTTGAAATAGTATCTGACTATGATTCTGTATACTGGAAGCATAATTTGCTACTTTTGAGCATAAAATTACTGAGGTGACTTCAACGAAGACTGATGCAAGTAGGCTGTCTTTGAGTGTGATAGATAATTATGTTTCTTTTTGTAATATAAATGTTGTTGCTGTTCTTCTTTGTTCAAGTGATATCTATTTTCCCTATGGATGAATATCTGTATCTAGGAGTAATGGTGATGTTTGATATAATAGAACGATGAAAAACGAAACATTCAGTAAACATTGGTGTCCATATTCATGAAACTACTCTCATGCATGGAGTTTGTGTTAATTTAGATCAATGATACAATTCTGTATTGTGGATTTGGAGTTTTCAATGTTTTTATTTACCTTGTTGATTGTTTGACAAGATTTAAGTGAGATACAATCGGGCCCTGGTCATTCCCGGAAGTCAGTTCAAAACGCTACTCCCAATCCGACCTTATATTTCTACTTTCAAAAATTATAAAAGATTTTTGTAGACTTCATAAGGCTTGATCTGTCATAGTATATTGATATTGCGATATATTTAATTTTGATGTATTTTTGTGTGCTTTATAAATAATCTGTTAGTTTGTTTATAGTCTGCATTTACACAAAGGGGAAATGGAATCTGCAATCTCTGAGATGCAGCACGCCATTTGCCATATGTGTTTTAAAATATCTGGTGACAGGTGACACCTGTATAAAGTGCTATCAAGTTATGCCGCTTAGTTTGCTTGTAAGTATAAGCTAGCGTGCTATCATCGATTATTGTACCAGTATGTGTTCTCTGCAGGAAATACGTTTTATTCATAGATAGTTAAGGATATATATGTAAATTTCATTCATTATGTTTGAGCTGTTTTAAGATTTATATATATTTCTTTTATATGTCATTAAACAATCTTTTACAGAACGAATAATTTCTGTGCAAATTGTAGAAAGACTTTTGTATATATTTTTTTATAAAACGCCAAGATCAAATAGGTTATCTCCCTTTGATTTATATTTAACGAGGGAGTGTTGAATTCTGTCTTTTTGATTGAATGACGTTTAAAGCTTTATACTTTTATGTTGATCATGTTAAAAGTGTTTTGATGTTTATAAACACCTGTTTAAATACACTTCACTATTTTTAAAGGCTGTGCAATTTGTATTTGTAAATAATGGCGATTCATAATATTATGTCGATTTCAAGATATGTTTTAATGTTATTCGTAGTAACGGAGTCGATTGTAGTGTACCTATTTCAATATAGAGTGAGTTAACTTATTTCATGTAATACCATACAACATTTTCTCAACATTTCATATTGAATTCAAATAAACAAATAACAGTAAATGGCTGAAAAATAATCTTCGTTTTTGTCAAGAAAAGAATGAAGATATACTTTCCACATCTGACTGGAGTGAATTTTAAAATTGAAATAATTACAATGTTAATTAAATGCATTTTAAATAAACATGTTATCAATAATCTCTAGATAAGAAACGTGTTTTTCATATTTATAAGGGAATGTTTCTTGGTAAAATAAAAATTCTGTAAGCCTAGTTCGTGTACAATTTTTTTTTTAATATGTACACGTACAAAGTCGTTCCTATCAATTTCGAAGTGGAGAAGCAAAAGTATGTTCAGATACGTATATTAATTGTTCCAAAATGTTTAAATCATGTTGATTCTCGATGTATTAACTGTGCGTACAAGCGTTCTAAAGGCGAGTCGAAAATCTTCCTTAATGTGCCATAAATGAATATATAAAATGTGAAATGAGATGTTTGAAAGTAGAAATAAAACTGTGTATACGATGTTCCAAGATATGTATTATCATTTCTTTGCTTTACATATAATTGTTTCTATGTGCGATAATAAAACGTATGTTCAAATAAATTGTTATAGTTAACACACACTCGTGTACCAAAGCTTTGTACAGCAAACAAAGGGTAGTATAAAGCTTACTAAATATCGAAGATTAATTGTTGTGGACAGTAAACACGGGCTGTATATATAGCCACAGTCAATCTCATTTGAGTAGTGACACGGTACATAATATACACATTTTCGTAGTACACTATTTGAAATTAAACAGAACTAGTTTAATTTTACTTCTAAATTCATAAATTAAAGGGGTTTTACGCACCTGGCCCTTCTGCTTCTACATTAGTTTAGAAATTTTGGATTCCCACCTTTTGGCCCTTGCATCTATGAAGAGTCCAAGGAGGACGAAACAGTTGTATGATGCAGTTTGATACATGTTTTGCATGCTGTACCGATTACTTAATTATAAAAGTGCAATCACTTGTTGGTGACCATCGCTGCAATTTTTGACGACTCATATTTAGGTGAATTAAACCATTAACTGTATATACCCTTGAAACTTTTTTTTTAATTAAGCTCGTTATTTCGTATTCTTTTAATCTTTTTTTCATACAAAAAACAAGTCTGGTCAAACAATAGTCATTTTTACTTGTATAAAATATAGACAATGGTGTTATATAAGACAATAAAATACATAGTATATAGGGTTATGTAGACTGTACATGGCACTTTGTGCTGATTAATATCCACACTACATCACAGATTGCGTTTGATATCGACTCCTACCTAGCCGTAACGTTATTTCTTCCAGGATATAGTCTGAGTATTCACATTTGCCTTTGTTCAAGCAATTCATACTTCAAAATATGATTCATGCTTGATTTCAAGCCGTTCAAAAAACAAAATAAAAACAAAGTAAGGTAGGCCTAGCAATGTACACATCTACACATAACGGTTTTGGTGATCCTTCACGATTTTAATTGTTGATTTGTGTTAAAAGTCCTCCTCTCCACAAGGTCGTTTGCAGACGGGTAACCTGTACATTTTACAAAAACTATGATCACTGCTTATCTACATAAAAAGCAACTTTCATTCGTTTTAATTACTTTTGGAGCGTTAAGTTGTTTTCTTCCATTTTTTGTTAGATACAAATTCATCCAGCAAGTAAAATATTCTAGCAGTCAGATAAAATACCTCTGAGGTTTAAATAAAAAATATATGTTTAAAAATGCCATCCATCAGAATACATTTGAAATCAAATGTTGACGCAGAGATATAAACATTGAAAACGTGATTCCATTCTTCCCGATTATCTTACTTGTCATGCCCCGATTCTCTTCGGAGTTAATTTTCTTTGTTATTTTGGTATCTAACTAGTTTATGCAGAAACAGACGATGTATGTTCTGTAAATCATACGATGTAAATATTAAAGAAAAGTGCAATGAACAAATAGTAATCCTGATACCGATAGGTTTTGTAAACACTCATTATTATCAACATGCTTTCAGGCTCGAGTACTCATCATCTATGAACCGCAGCATCTCACGTTACTCGTACTTCTACTTTTCTGCAAAGGCCAGATAAGTTCATTTTAACAAAATAAAAACATTTGATTTCAAACATATGATAATGGTGTTTCCAACATATGGATTAGACTGGTATTTCTAACAGTTCAAATGTACAGTTGTCATGGTGTTGATCGTTGTCATGGTAATGTATGCACAGCTGTTATACAATACTAATATATGATTATTGAAATTGTGGCTAAATAAGTTTCTTTACAAAATATACATCATTTATATCATAACATTAACATTTATACATAATGGTATAAAACCACAGGTTATCCGCGAATGTTCAATAAATCCAGAAAATAAAACGATCGATAATCATCCAATATAATATGGTTCTAAACCTCTTATTATCTTGGTTGGCTCAGATATAATACACTAATCCACATCTGGTTTTCATAATAAATATGATAATGTTGTTAATTTTAACGTTCTGTAAACCGTCCATGCTCTCTCTCACACTGAGATATGTACAAGTGATATAACAATATTTTACGTGCAGATATTTGACTGCTGTTTACCGACATATCATATATGCGATTTTTTTTCAAAATTATCCTTATCTAAACATTTTTAATTGCCTGAATATTCACAACACACACGTCACATATTTATATATGAGTAATCAACTGTGCTTTACCATTAAACCCTGAAAGGTATTTTACTTTTTTCAGTATGGAACTTTCGTTAATCGAGATTCATGTCACGTTAAACAACAAACATCCTAAAATAAAATCATGCAGGTAGCTAGCTATCACATGACTGGTTGGTTAGTCATCTTCTATACAATGTATTTGGGTAGCTAGCTATTCAAGTCCCAATTGGCGAGTCTAGTCATCTTATAATCTGGGTATCTAGCTATACCATTCCTGATTGACTAGTCATCTTATATCTAGATAGTTAGTTATGCCATTCCTGATTGGCTAGTCTACTCATCGTATATCTGGGTATCTAGTTATCACATTCCCGATTGGCTAGTCATCGTATATCTAGATAGTTAGTTATCCCATTCCTGATTGGCTAGTCTACTCATCTTATATCCGAGTAGCTAGTTATCCCATTCCTGATTGGCTAGTCATCTTATATCTGGAGAGCGAGTTATCCCATTCTTGATTGGCTAGTCTATTTATCTAATATTTGGGTAGAAAGTTATCCCATTCCTGATTGGCTAGTCATCTTATATCTGGAGAGCTAGTTATCCCATTCCTGATTGGCTAGTCTATTTATCTAATATTTGGGTAGAAAGTTATCCCATTCCTGATTGGCTAGTCATCTTATATCTGGAGAGCTAGTTATCCCATTCCTGATTGGCTAGTCTATTTATCTAATATTTGGGTAGACAGTGATCCCATTCCTGATTGGCTACTTTTGTCGAGAACAAACCGATTCATCGACACTATAATCTTATCATGAACAAATAAACATCACAGCACGGATAGTACATGGACAAGTCGGGAGAATATCTAAAATCTGTTTTAAGGTCTTGTTAATTTCTTATGTTAGTTTTACTTGTACATTTAGCAAAGTGCATCAAACACTGGCGTTGTGGGAGAACTAGCTGATAATGTAATTCCCTGACATATCTAATAAGCGATAAAAAGAAACTGCTGTAGAATTATATAACTGCTGTGGAATGATTTAATTGCTGTAGAATAGTTTGACATATTATGAAACAAAATGAAAATCGGAAATGGTACTATAACAATTAAATGGTCGATACAAGTAAATATTCCATTTCCTATTTTTCTCATAGATATGGTAATGCTGTTTGTCAATAAGTACGATGTATAAATGATAGCACCACATAATTCATCTTTTCTGCATAGTGAACTTTCTGTGTTGATAGAGACGAAGTAATGTCTTTATGAAATACGAAAAGCTACAATAACATTTAACGGAATATCATTAAAAAGATATACTGACCCATATATTTAAGTAATACGCATCCTATCAACAAATATTTTTCCAGGTCAGTACCACTATTAGATTATACAGTCTTAATGACTCATGAAACCTATAAATGCCATTTAATAAACATATTTCTATATTGACCCTACCTGGGTATTATATGAGCGATGGTAAAATGCATTTACAAACCCTTATAAACGATATCATTATTGTATAAAAAATGCTCTCTTAGTTATTTTCAATCATCAGTAGCCATAAGAGGCATCAAAACTTGTAGTATTTTTTCCTGTGTTGCAATCATCCCCCAGTCCAATATCCTACAATACGTATATATCAAAAGGGGTTTAATCCGATTGATAAAGCCAATTTAACTTTTTATTATTACAACTTCAGCTTTTCACTGACGCTGATAGCTGACAAAGTTATATCCCTTTGGCTAGAACGAGTGATTAGTCTAACAAAAATCAGAAATTTAATAAGATACATAAACTGATATCAGAAACTGGCAGTTGCTAAAGTTTGGAAGACAAACATGTGATGAAAACAAAAACCGTCAATCATATCATGGAATGTCCCCCTAATGTTGAAAAAGACAAAATGAAATGTAGGATGGTTTTCTATAGAATACAGTGCCAGAGTCTAGCACTTCATTGGCATGAAACACTTGTCAGTATTTAATGGGATGACATATCAGCGAGTAATACGTAAATCGATACACTCCCCGAAAGGAATACCGGACGTGAAGTCTGAACTGTAAAAACTAACAATATGTTAACATAAATAACTATAGTATTATTGACTTTTTCACATGGACTCCTTCATCGTTGTGTTGTGTTTTATGTATTATGCTATGACTGTACAATGTGAATATCTTCCCCTGTGTGCCTTTCACGTTGTTGCGTCAAATTGAGCTAAACTCGAGATATCTTTTCCACAGATTGTGTTGCCTCCATGGCAGTCTGGTTATATAATCGTTTTTGTTTTTTCTTAAGCGACGCAAAATGTGACTTCCGGTCGCGTTCTTGCATTTCTCCAAATGGTGATCCCTGATCCGACATACTGAATACTGGAGAATCGTCAGTGGGAGTTACATTGTTATTTCCTGCTAAAAGGTTCAGCAACGCGTGTTCGGAACCAGTAGGGGAATTCCCGACTTGTGGAGAACCATTTGTCACGTGACTGGTCCCCATTCGAGGGTAGCCATTTTGTAACTGATATTGTTTAAGATTCGGAATACCCTCCTCCCTGGGAGGTAAATCAGGACGATAGTTACTGGAACTGGATTCATTCATTGGGGACGGATTGGTTACATGTTCCCTATTCCTATACCTTATTGGAGATTCGTTCCTCCTGTGGTCATTTCGACCATGGTCATAGCCCTCGGACATCGGGGTCTGTTGTCTATACATTTGTTCACTATTGCTAGACCCTGTTGCCGGGTGTAGGTAGGGGTCAGAGAAAGCCCTGTTCACTTGGCCCTTTGGTCCATTAGCAATGCCACCCTTCTGTTCGCCGTTATAGTTTGACACCGGTCCCATGTACTTGATGTCACTACTCATGCCCTGTGGGTTGACAAACTGGATGTCGGAGGGTGGCTTACTGACCTGGCTGATACCTCCCCCAGAGGGCTCACTCGGAGTGTTGTAGTACCGCTTGAAAGGTTTTGATGGACTTGAACCGTCAGATTCTGACAAACCAAAATAAAAAGTACAATAATGCTCAATTTTTTGGTACAAACAACTTTTAATCATATATTTAACCAGAAATATTTATTGTAGGAATTACACAAATCGTCTTCAGACAAACGAGAAATGAGAATCGGATTGATTTTATTCATTCATTTCTTGTTTGACTTGAATGTAGGAAAGTTGAGGGATTTGTTTTGTTTTTTACTCTTTGATTTTTTAAATTTCTGTCCATTAATATCAATCATTGTTTTGACATAGAGAGTGTAGCTGCAGCAAGAAACTAAATAAATTGTCTGGATGTCACGTTTTACATACCTCGCCGACGAAGTTTACAGAAACATACGGCGACGATGATGATGAGGATGATAAGAAGGAGACACGTTGAAGACACGACAGCGATGATGACGATGGTAGATGTGTTATATTCGTCCACAGCTGTAACAGTGGGCCCTTGTGTTGTCGCCTCCGTGGTGGTAAATGTTGTGCTGGCGAAACACTCACACGATGAGCCACACGGAGCTGTGATCGCCTTTTCAGAACCGTTATTGTGATAAAATTTCAACATGTTCTTCGATAGATCCAACTTCCCAGCTTTGTATGTGCCGACCTATGAATAGAAATAAAGATTGATGAGTTTAAAGTGTAATGGTACACCATAAACACTAAAGAATAGAAAGATATACTACGGCATTAGTACAGATGTTGATAAAATATAAGAGTCAAAGACAAACGAGGGACGATGTGATGAGGAAAGAAGAGGAAGACAAACATTGTAATTTAAGTTGGCAGAGTAAATGGTACTGAGTTGTAAGGTCAAATACGTTATCCGTCTAGATACCAGTAGATAGCTTACACCAATAACTTATAACTTTGTTCTATGAATTAATATATTTCCCAGCTTCTTACCTCTACGTAGTCATACGTGTTCTGGCCGACAACCTGGAGATTGAGCAAGGTAAATCCCGTGTTTCCGTTGCCTTCCTCGTCGAACACTGGGAATTTTTCACCGTCGGAAAGTAGCTCGCTAGTATCAATATGTTTCACCACCTCCTCTGGTTGTTCCTTGATACAGCCATAAAGGTTATCTGTCGGACACAGGTCCCAAGCTTCACTAAGTCCCAGTCCCATGGCGTAAACAGCATTCATCGTGTGAATCACCCGCTGATCGTCCACGAAGTTGGACAAATCCTGTTGGGTGAACTGCAAGTCTTTGCTGCAGGATTTTCCCATCCTCTTGTCAAAGTCTCCCTCCGGATCGCATTTAAAATATTCCCTCCAATATTCTCGATACCATCTATTTGTTGGTTCCAACACTGGTTTCCTATTTCTAAGATAGTCTTTGAATCCAACATCGGCGGATTTAATTTCGAACTTGAAGCTGATAGCGCCTTTAGCCACACTTCCAAGTTTAGAACCTATGTTGATACTGTCTCCCCAATCCTCACTGGCCAGGAACACGAAATCGTACGTAAAAGAGTCTTGTTCCACTCTTCTTTTCATTTCAGTCAGCAGATCGACAATTCTCCCTTCCGTTCCGAAGTACACTATGACTTCTTCACCTTTGTATTTTATATCTAGAGATATTTGGTAGAGTTCGTTCAGGTTTCCAGTCTCGGACATTTCTATAGGAGTTGTCACACAAATCCCACTGGAAGCAGCCTTCTCCATAAACAAAGTCTTTCCTTTGCTTCCGTAGTTATTGTTGACGTAAAGCATACCTACACGTTTCCAGCCCATGTGTTCTATGATTTTAACCATGGCCTCCACTTGTGTAACGTCACTCGGAACTGTCCTCAAGAAGTATGGATAGTTAATGGCGTCATCAAGATCAGGTGATGAAGAAGCGTATGATACAGACGGGAGCTTCAGACGAGTGAAGAGCAAGGTCAATGGAACAGTTACGCCGCTAGGGTAAGGACCGATAACTCCCAACACTTTTTGAGGATCAATGGTTTGACCAGTTGGACCAAAAGCAAATTTAGAGGTACCGGATAAAAATTGTGTCACTGTCAGACTACCCACGGTCGAACTGTAGCAGTCATCAAAGGCTAGGCCACCGAACTTAATCCCAGTGAGGTTCCGGAGGCGGTTTATCGCATGAAAGAATGATTCTTGTACTATTACATCTAAGGAGTAATTTCGGAACTTTCCACACGCAAATGCATGTTCTTCATCCTTAGGATCGTGGATGGAAAACATTCCCATCAGTATAATGTCCCCATCAACATATTTATACGGAATCGGAGGCAGGTCGGTACAGTTAGAGCAATTACTAGCACAGGACGACAGCTGCTGATGGCTGGCAGTGAGGGAAGTATTCAGCGACAGCGTACTGTTCTTGTAAGTTCCCACCTAGAATAATGAAGTACTGAGTAAAATTAAACACGAATCATGTATGCCAGAAAGAACGTATGTTCCAAATTATTACACAAAAGACATACAAGAGTCTCCATACTTTAGAATAAAATACAGACGAGCCAAATAATGAATTAAGCTTCATCATACAGCTGTTTCACCCTTCTAGGACTCGTAATATTAGAGGCATGATTTGGTATCGGAGAAGCTGCCGATTCCTATCTTAGTTTAGTCCTGCAATCTTTCTGGTTTTCATATTTTGTCATGATTTGGTTGATTTTGTATTCAAATAACGGCTTTGTTTACGCTTTGGACTTCTCTTTCCATTCCCAATAAATGTGTATAATTCTTTACCCAAAGGCCCTGACAATGATACCTGGTATCGCATAAGTCAGTAGCGAAAGCGATTACTGTAGGTACCGTAATACCTAGTACATATGTCATATCCGTGGAGATAAATGTGCAAACAAAATGACAGATAAATTTCGATCGACCACGTCTATCTATATACCGTTCTTAACTAGAAATAAAGGACACAACAGACTCTTCTACATCAACTGCTTACCTCAATCTCTACTTAAAATATGACTAACATAGACAGCTAACTACTAAACTATATGATAAGCGTGACGATTTCAATTTTCCGATCGTGAACATACAGGTTGATCAGAACTATGGGCAAGTTTAATGGTCGCCATCTTTGTGCCATTGAGAAATAGTCTGTATCTTTGTGTGATTTTAAGATGTACGTTTTTGAGTATGATCATTAGTGTGTTTACTTGTTGTGATTGATATTGATAACTCGGTTCGCATTTCGAGGACTTTGATGTTTACTTGGATGTGACCAAGATTTACATGGCGGGTGTCGTCGATAACTCAGAAGACGCTTACTCTTCCGGAACACCTGGTCTTATTATCTTGTACTTTTACAAAAGTCTCCATGTGGATATTTCCTTTTTTCGTATTTTACCCCTAGTTTAATCGATTTTGAGTTCAGATTATGGTTTTGTTATCGCCTCGGAATTTTTCTCTTTTTTTTTCATTAGATATTACAAGCCAACTTGTATTCAGAAACTTTCATCTTCAGATTATACACGGATAGAGAATAAATAATTCTCAATGATACCAAGATGTCGACCATAAAACTTGCGCATAGTCTTCATCAACCAGTATCTTTGTGCGGTAAGTTTGTTTAACACCAGTCGGCATCTATCAGGAAAATCTCGATAATTAAAGTAGGTCCTTATATAAGGAGTTAAATCAAATATCGTTGGAAAAGCAGGAATATTACTATCACGAATTTACGATAGGAATCGAAACCGCAAAGTTTAATGTTTAGATTAGTAGTAAGCTGCCCATGTTGATCATAATTTAAGTAAAGATCGAGACAAGTAACTGAAGAACAGATTGTTTTTTCCCCTTGATTACAAGGTCAGAAGGGTATGTAACTATGTATGATGGACATGGTCAGAAAACATCTTGTTAACATTACTGTATCTTCACAAACCAGACCAATGCTTTTTAACCATGAAACTTACATTTGTCTTGTTATATTAGATTGATTATTGCAGTAAATTTAACAACTCACCTTGACAAAGGCCTTTCTTGCTACATTATACATGTTAATGTCATACAGCGGGCTCGACCTATCAGGCAAGATGTTACCATGGGGATCAAACCGAACCTGGCGTCCTAGATCTACTAATTCCTTCGGCCCGGCAGTATAGTTCAACGCACCATAGTCCACAGTAGTATTCTTCATAATAGCGAGGAATTCATTGTTCAAGTAATTTTCAAATCCCTCACAAATAATCGTATAGTTTCGACATTTTTTGAACAGGGCTTGTTTGAGGGCAGTAGCTATGACATACACCGCGTCTACTATCGGCATGATGAAGTCATTCCTCCAGTCGATCCCCGCGTTAGGGTTATCCCCCCTGTACTCGGCGATCAGTTTATCTAGCGGCGACGACATGTTGGTGATATTCAAAGCAGCAAGCCACCTGTCCTCAAAGAACTGCTGTGCCTCCTGTATCATCACTGATGACGTAGATACGGTGATAGTCCCATCAGACACATCATCCGCGTCATTAAATACCTCAACGCTCGTGCCTACGAAGTCGGACATTATCCAGTGAAATCCTCTATACTCTTTAACCAGTAACTGGTTCAACCGTATCAACAGTCGTTCGATGACGTTCTTTTGACCAAAGTACACGATACCGAGTGTTTGATTCTTGGCCTGTTTTTTCTGGTGAGTGAGGATATTTAGGAAGTTCTCCAGTGTCGCGATGTTGGCGAAGTTCTCGGTAGAGTTGATAGCCTGAACAACGTCCACACAGATGCCGTTCTCTCGCGCCAGCTGTAGGATTTCCCCCATACCACTGGAACCGTAGTTGTCGTTCGTGTAGAGGGCTGCGATATATGTCCAGTTCAAGTCTTTCAGCAGCTGTATGACCACCTAAGGGGAGACAAGCATGCATTACATAGTGACTGCTATCGAGATAAGACTAATTCATAAGAAATCGAAAAAGGTAATCGAAGATTCAAAAGTTCACCTCAACACAGAGAATGTAAGTCAGATTGAGCCTCAGATACTAGTACAGCAGATTGTAAAGCAATCTGTAAAGCAATCTGTAAATGCATCAACCGTTTGTTCTTAACCGCAGTATTTAAGGTCACAAAATTCTAAACATGGTCATTCGAGCGGAAAATGTAGGTCAAACCCGGCATCTTAGATACAGCAGCCAAATATGAAATATAATATGAAAACGTTTTTTACTGTGATTATGGTGTGGTGTCGTACCATGCATTTAATCCCAGAATTAAGTGATCATAGTGACAGAAACAGAAAAGACAAGGGCCTCTACCACTGGGTTTGCCTTCCTTAAAACTCACAATGTCCTCATCATTAACGTTTGTTTAAATGCATCTATTCAATATTCGATTGCACTCGGATTGGGTGCTTATTTCGACAACATTGCTTGAATGTCTGAGTACAGATATGTAATAGTACCGAGATAGTGGTCCTGATGTACCTAAACATATCACCGCTTAACGTTATCTTTACAATACATCCTTTATTTAACTTGTAAAACGATCCCGATACTGGACCATCTGTTGTCTTTAGATTCGGGCTTGGATACATTTCAATGTTATATGTGCATATACATATGTGGTGAAGCTTTGACCCTACTCCAATGCCCAAGTGCTAAATCATAATTATATTCATTGTGTCAAAGAATTGCTATTTTATACTAAAGGTTACGATGTTTCCGCATGATCATGTGACCGTAGGTCATGTAATGACGCGATGATAAAGCAACCATGACGTTTCCTGGTGAGTCACAAAGGGGACCTTCATCTCTCAATAAATCTACAAAACGTTTTGAACACATTCCATGTTTCATAAACTTTCACTTTTGCAACAAAAAAACATTTTTGAATCAATGTATTTTCTTGACAAGATTACCACAAAATGAATACAATTTTGACATTGAAGATTTATCTAAATACAGTATAAATAACGAAACATCGAATTTCTTGGGAAATTATATCAAAACGAAACTTTGAGCAGGCGTTCAACATTACCTGGACCTGGTCATTATCCGCCGGAGTTGTACGGAGAAAGTTCGGAAAGTCCGCCAGTTCCGGAAGGGTTGCGAACGGACTAATCACAGGAATGTTACTCCCCAGCATGTTAAGCACGTTTGATGTGGTCTGACTCCGAGAGGTTCCAAGTATACCTGCAAAAATTAAGATAACCCACTTTTTATCACGATAAGTATAGTCTAACTGCGAGAAGTTCCAAGTAAATTTGCAAAATTAAAGTGATCTCACTTTTTTCACGATGGATGTGGTCGGACTCCGAGAGGTTCAGTGCCTTCGAGGTCGCATAGAAACTAAAACAACTTCTGAAGTTGTTACAAGAGCGGATCATTAAAATATTTTATTTAAAACAAACATTTTACAATTCATGTTCAGGTTGTCCATCGAAAATAGTTTTTGGGTACATATATTTGTATATTTCGATAACCATGACATCATACATCAAAAGATAAATTTATCTACGATAACATTGTATTCATAGATGTGTAAACATCGGTATAATAACACTGTAAACGGGGAGATTGTTATCGTACATGATGTTCATAGCAGTGTGAACATCGGTTATAATAACACTGTAGTCAGTGAGATGGTTACCATCATACATTTGTAACTTAGTAATCGGCAACCTGAATATCATACCAAACATAAACCTATGCATCTTTTTTTATGAAAATTCTAAGTATCGGGAGACTCCATCCATCAAATGGAATGTAAATTTCAAGATATTTATGGATGATATGCAAGAGAATTGGGCTAAACGTGAACATGCTGAATTGGATTCACTTTCAGAAATGGTGTACCCAGAAAAGAACAAGCGTTTTGAGGTATAAAATGAAAACTAAACACAAGTCGATATTTCTCGACTCCGATGTTCGAACAACACTCCAAAAGACCTACATGGTAACGTGGTAAGTATGTGGTTTTGTCTGCAGACAATGCATCGAATAACTTGATTCTTGTTTGCAGACAGTATTATATTTATTGTTTGCGATAAGAACTGGGCCTGCTTGATAACCAAGGTAACCCTACTTACACAGTGGTCGGTATTTCGAAAGAATACTACTACTTTAGTATGCCTCAGTGTTACAATCTTTCAAGATAGCCGTTAATGAGCAAGACGCTGCCTACCTCGTCTATATTGGAAACCTAAACTTCACAAGGATCGCTACAAGCAACGTTTTATCGCTGGTTCTTATCATTGATCAAGCATTATCAAAACTTCTTACTTTAATTCTTAGAACCTTTAAATCAGAGCTTCATCCTTTTTGTGACAAGCCACTATATACTCAAGAAGTGGAATTAACGGGATATGGATTTTGAAAAACAATCATCTGATCAATCTCGAGCACCCCTTCTCAAAAATGTTTCGTCGTTCAAAACATTTGCTTTTTTTTCCACCCTGTACGCTATCATACCACATTGAGAGCTTTCTTTTCCAAGAAAGATGGACGACAATTCAAATATATAGTTGTGAACTTTTTTGGAGCACACTTTGTGAAATACACAACAAAAGCGAGTATGACTGAATTTCTGATTGGCAATATCATTGTTTGGTTTGGAGGAAAGCTTTTTCAACAGACTCTTGACATTCTAATGGAAACAAACTGTTGGCCGACTCATTTTTGTTTTCATACGAGACTGAATTTGTCGAGGAGCTTATCAGGACAGGTAACAAAAGTCTTGTCAAATATTTCCATTTTATTTTCAGGTATATTGATTAAGTATTTTCTATAAACAACAAGACGTTTGCAGATCTAGTCGATCGTATATGCTCTTTTGAACTTGAAATCAAGGACACAACAGACTGTTCTGCATCAGCTTCTTGTTCCCATCTTACTTAAATTGTGACCAATAAGGGCAACTTACTACAAAGCTGTACGATGAACGTGAACTTCCCCTTTCTTGAAAGTAATATCCCTGCTTCTCTATCCTATTGTGTTTACATGTCGCAGTTGATTCGTAATTCTAGGACTTACTATGAATATCGAGATATTCGAGATATATGTCAGCTGCTGACAAACAAAATAACGGCACGAGGATTCGAGAAATATTTACGTTTTATGGTCGCCATCTTGGTTGCATTGAAAAATATCCTACGCCATTGTATGATATGAAGATGGACATTTTTTAATGTGATCGAGATTGTGCCTCGGTACTCGCTTTCAGGCGATGATATTTTCTTGGATCGGACCTAGATTTATACGGCGAGTGTCGTCGATGAAGCAGAAGACGCTTACTTTTCCTGAACACCTGGTCTTCTTCTTTTGTATTTTATCAAAGGTCTCCGTGTAAATATTTCCATTGTTCATATTTTGTCCCTTGTTTAATCTATTTTGATTTCTGATTACGGTTTAACAGACATGATCTGTTCTTTTTTCGTCCTTTGCTACTCGAAGGTGACATCCGCCATGACATTAGGGACCATTATTATCCCACACCTCTCTGAAGTTGTTATATAACAACGGTCCTGGCCTGGTAATTCAGTAATGTAAAATGTACGAGAATGTTTAAGCATATGTCTGGGCAATGAAACACTACACAGAAGCAACCTAATACAGAAATATCACATTTGAAAATCATCAGAATAGTCGGAGACATATTACATTGGAAATTCGACAGAAAAGATAGAGACAACCTTCAACAGACGAGCAAATAATAACTCGGAAACATGCAATAGTCTAAAACGCCTGGTCAAAGGATGGAGAACCAACTTACCGAGAAACAGTTCGTATGCCCCGTCGCCATAACATTCGCGGATGTTCTTCGGAAACTTGGTACTAACGGCGTCCAGGGCTCCAAACGCGCTGTACCTCTCTATCCCACAGTCGTCGTACATATCAAATCCTGAAAAAAATAGTATTCTGAATATTTGTCGTCAAGGTACATCAAAGGTTTGAGAATTAATGTAATGTATTTGATTAAAGTGAGAGAGAAAATAAGTCGGAGTAGAAAGAACCGTTCATTTTGCAGATGCGAACAAGTGATTGTTGATATTAGGTTCGTGATAGGGCTCACATGCAAAAACAAAAAAAAAGGAATATGACTTTCTCGGTCTTATAGCTGTACTTCAATAATGAGTTCGCTCTGTCCATTAACTGTGGCTTTCTTGAGCGTTCAGGATGAAAAATATTTTAATGGTCAACTCTGGTATTCATAAACTACCCCTAGCGTTCATGGTGTAAGTTATAAGTTACACATGCATTCTATGGTTTGATAGCTTAGATGTTCATTAACTAATTGTAGCTCACTCTGGCGGTGTTTAAGATGTTTATGGTTTACTCTGGTATCAATTAGCTTAATGTGGCCCACTTAAGCGTCCACGATGTAAGTTATTTTGATAGTCAGCTCTGGTGCTCATTAACTAATTCTTGCTTACCCTAGCATTCACGGTGTACGTGATGTTTGTGGTGAGCTCTGGTGTTCATTGCCTCAAGTAGCCACACACAAGAAGTGAAAGTGTTTATATTACATAATATTCATGGATGTTGTAACACTGAAGGACGTCTTAGCCAGGTAGACGGTAAATCTTATCATACGTCGTAATCAGCTGCGACAGTGGTCATTTGTATAGCCTGGTTTAAAACATACATACCTGTTGGTTATGTCAGAGTTAGGTAACAGCTGTATTTACCTAGCTCTGCTAATTAGTGTATGTCAGAGATAGGTAAGGTAATAGCTGTATTTACCTGGGTATTTACATGGCTCTACTAATTAGTGTATTCAAGTCATTTCATAGATTACGTCTTAAAATACCTTAAAAACCACGGAGGGTTATAGATGCGTCATGATAATAAAGTTCAATCAACCTGCAAAGTTTGGGGGATTTGTGACGTGCTACAAACTAATAAAGCCCATAAAATATATATCTTGAATAGGTTAATTTAGATGCACGTGTGTGTATATTTGGTTTGTATTATTTAGTTCATAAAGACTCTAGCAGTGACAGTTTACTTATGTAAATAACAGTGTCGTATTTAAATAGGTCTACATTTATCTAGTACACTGGTGTTTTGTGTCGGTGGGTAGCTATACCCTGCCTACGTCACACAAACTGAAGGCACCCTTACCTCGTACCGAAGGCCACTTCAACCTTCAAAATACCCATGTTAAAAGTCACAACAAAGAATTTAGTAAGTGCTCGTTTACTGCAGTGTGGCCGGGAAAAAACATGAACATTTATAATTTATGTTCGTGAAGAAATTTTAAGAACTGTTTGATCGTCGCATTGATTGATAAATAAATACGTTTTTACGTGTCGGTTATTAATTCGAGAAATACCTGTTTTACGTATAATGACCTCTATCCTTTGTCGGGTATACTAAACAGTCGACCTCTATACTGGCGGATACGTACGTAAACAGTAACCGGGACATTAACACGACTCTCGTCTTAAACTGTTAAATAATGAAGATTCCCACGAGGTCTATGATTTTAATAACCAGAATAATTGAGTTAGAGCGCAAGTTTTGGAATCGATTATCCTCTATTTCACAATGGGAGTATTAATATACCAGGTAGAGGTATAAGGTCAGAGTGATATATCCTAGATGATAAATGAATTACATAGATCGATAGATGAGTAGCTAAATATAAATCAGAATTACTATCTGTTGTACTACGACTTTCCTCCGACGGCTACCTGTTGTTGTATATGGCCATCTTTCTAGTCGTATCTGAACGAGATCATTGGATTTAATGTAATGACTTATACGGATTTAAATCAATTACCGATGCTTTTAAATATGTAACATCGCCATTATACCATGTCTACAGACAAAACGAAATGGTCAGCGCTGACCAGCAGTGAAAATATTATCAAAGTATCAAAGTATATTATCAAAAGGTTCCCTTTAAAAACCGAGTATCTGTATACTTATCGTGGATTAAAATCAAAAGATCGCGTGAAGCAATATACTGCATACGAAGGCTAGAGTCGGCTGTTTCAACAGATTTAGTACAAAGACCAGGGTGTTGTGTGTTAAGGTTCAGTTTATTAGGAATGTTTGTGTTTTACGTCCTGTCGACACCTACATTTAAGGGAAAGCAAGAGCTTCCGGAGAAAAACCACCGACCTGCGGCCAATACCTAGCGACCGTTCCACGTAAACCTCGAACCCGGGACCCAGAAGTGTCTAACCCGCGACCCAGGGGTGGAGGGCTAATGGTAACAAAATGTCAGACACCTTTAGAACTTGGTCACCACGACCCAGATGTGGAGGGCTAGTGGTAACAGAATATCAGACACCTTAACCATTTTGCCAGCTTGGAGATATAGAGGTTACACATGAACAACGAGTGGTTGTTGGATATGGTACTTATTTCACTCGAGTTAGTATTTTTTGAAAGTTAAAGCTCGTG
Source organism: Mimachlamys varia (assembly GCA_947623455.1). Lineage (NCBI taxonomy): Eukaryota > Metazoa > Mollusca > Bivalvia > Pectinida > Pectinidae > Mimachlamys > Mimachlamys varia. The sequence continues at coordinate 8,492,514 of OX392534.1, forward strand.
TCGTTTGTAACGTTTAAAAAATAATTAACGAGAGTGAAATTCCATATCCAATATTATAGCCACGAGTCGTGTGGTCTGTTTTTACCACAATATCGGTCAGAAACAGCTGGAGAGAACCGCGAACTATGATATGCGCAAAACTATCATCTCGAATATATATTTCCACCAATAGTTGACGACGTCAACAATCGATGACGTCGTTAACAATCAGCAAGTGACTTGTTCCGGTCAAATTTCATCATGTCAACCAATCAAAATGCGTTTAGAGTTTATTCCACGTGTGGTATAAACAAAATGCTATTCAACAGCTGTAATGATTATTTGATACCCTGGGAGTATAATAACACCCACATATTGTGGTAGAAACAATACACTCTTATTGTTTACTAATTGTTTATATGTTTGTTATATCAACAATTGTTACATAATAAGTATGGGTTTTCCATGGTGCCTAATCCTCTGCATTATTTTTTTTGCAATGAAATTGATTGAAATGAAACTATTTACAGAGGACGCGTTTGCCATATTGTTGGGGAGACTGTTCCAGATACCTATGCCACTATTAATGAAATGTATTCTCGTGACTTCAACGATAAGATTTAACCGATGTTTGAACAAAAAGTCAAATGCACTGACTTATTGGTTTCATACAAAGTTTATCTTCATGTTCATACATGTAAAAAGACAATAATTATTTAACTTGACAAAACCTCGCACATAAAGTCCAAACACCGTGACAACTATATCAAAAAATAAATAACTGGTTACCATTTCTATAAAAGATAAGAGAAATATCATTATTTACCATTAAACCAGTACCCTACATATCGTTTAAAGTTTACATCAATACTATATTACTATTACACCAAGAAAAAGCTTGGGGATTTAATTATCAATTCTATCGAACTGTGTTTAATTGTTCAGCATTACTTCTAAAGCTTCAGTGATTTCCGTTTCAGTCCTTAGAGGATGAGACATCGATATCGACACCCCCCACCCCCCATTTCATTTATTATCATATTGAACGAGTAGATTCTGTTCACTTAACAATGAGGACGACATTAAGGTCAATCCATGTTACCAATTTGGATGATAGGAACTTATCCAGGTGGGTGTCGGGAACCCACCAGTGTTAATGACAGGGAAGTTACCGATGTGCATGAGGGGAAACTAACAGATGTGGATTATTGGAAACTTACCGATGTGGATAAGGGGGAACTTACCGATGTGGATGAGGGGACACTTACCGATGTGGATGAGGAGAAACTTACCGATGTGGATGAGGGGACACTTACCGATGTGGATGAGGGGAAACTTACCGATGTGGATGAGGGGAAACTTACCGGTATGGATGAAGGGAAACTTACCGATGTGGATGAGGGGATACTTACCGATGTGGATGAGGGGACACTTACCGATGTGGATGAGGAGAAACTTACCGATGTGGATGAGGGGACACTTACCGATGTGGATGAGGGGAAACTTACCGATGTGGATGAGGGGAAACTTACCGGTATGGATGAAGGGAAACTTACCGATGTGGATGAGGGGATACTTACCGATGTGGATGAGGGGAAACTTACCGATGTGGATGAGGGGAAACTTACCGATGTGGATGAGGGGAAACTTACCGGTATGGATGAGGGGAAACTTACCGGTATGGATGAGGGGAAACTTACCGATGTGGATGAGGGGAAACTTACCGGTATGGATGAGGGGAAACTTACCGGTGTGGATGAGGGGGAAGTTACCAATGTGGATGAGTGGAAACTTACCAATTTGGATGAGGGGAAACTTACCAATGTTGATGTTGGGAACTTATCATAGAGGACGAGAGGGAATTTACCAATGTGGTAAGAGGGAACAGAACTTACCAATATCGGTGAGAGCGAACAGAATTTACCAATATGGATGTGAAGGGACTTACCGATGTTGATGTTGGAAACTTACCATTGAGGACGAGAGGGAATTTACCAATTTGGTAAGAGGGAACAGAACCTACCAATGTGGATGTGAAGGGACTTACCAATGTTGATGAGAGGGACGTAATTGGCGGCGTTGATTTTGTTGACAGCCCACTGAATTGTTGACATGGTATGAAGGGCCCCGATAGAGATCTTCCCACATTCGCCGGTACCCATACTCTGTCGGTTACTCATGATTACGGCGAACATGGCGTTGGCTCCAGTATTTATCTCGTAAGGGCTTGCCCGGCACTGCTCATGACCTCCGACCCTGTACCCCAACAAGGCCAATTGTGAAATGAGGAGGAGCAAGTCTATATACCTGGGTGCCATTTTGATCAATTAGCCTAAACTGTCACATACCTTGTAGTCAATATTTACATCTAGATCGGGTACGCGTATACCTACTGACGTATAAATTACTGTCCCTCATGGTCCCAATGTACAGTCCACACGGTAGTGTTGTGTCCACTACCCACGAAAGAATATAATACATCCGTGTCTTTTCGCTGTCTGTAAACACAAACGTGGTCCCATCTCTGATTACTCAAATGTATAAAGCGCTGTCACGCTCTCGTTCCCTCACATCGTTGAACCCGACTGTTTTAGTTTTAAAAGGCTTATATTCCACACTAATAAACACAGATGTTACGGTAAAACCTCCCTCGGGTCGACACCCACTGTACACGAGTGTCCCGAATCGGCTATCACTGTCCCAACACAGGCCTCCGTAGGGTATGTAAACACCAAACTATCACTGTTTCAATATTGTTGAATTTCGTTAGAATACAAACATGGCAGACGATGTATCCTGAAACGATTGAAGTTAACTGGTTCCGGTTTGACCCAGTGAGGGTCATGTGGGAGAGATGCGTCATGACCCTGCCCAGGCCCAGGTTTTATGTCCCTACCTGTCTGGCCAGCAGACGTTAGACTGGACACCTAATCTGCAAACAAAGCCAAGACGACTGCAGCCCAGTGATACGATTTTTATCGATTCTACAAAGTCGGGAGGAAATCAATAAGGACCCCCGGAGAACCCTACCTGTACGACATTCCACGCTACAAATAGACGTACCTGTACTGTTGTCACTAATCACTCGAGCGAATCGGGGCCTCTACATGACACAAAAACTCGGTTTTCTCTCTATTTATGTTTCAATGAAGGAATGTGTGTATGTTACCTAAATTACAATGAGCTGGTCGAGACTTGTTTTATTTCTCATAACGCTACAGGACTTTTTGTTTCAAATATATTCATATAGGATACATGTGTTTTATGTATCAATGAGATATATGTATATGTCCGTGTTATCATCGTATAGATAGGGTTATAAAGGTGGAGAATACACAGGTAAATGGAGGTGTGCCCAACTACCGTTAACACACGAATACACACTTATACACCTGTATTTACCTGCAGATTATTTACCTGTGACCAACTTCAGTGATAGGTAATCATACCTGTCCACATTCCGACCGTAATGGAATATTGATAATAGAAAAGGCCGATCATGTCAGGGGTTGGACACCCAAGTGTTTAAATTCCCGATTATACAGAGTAGTTAGTTCAACGATCCCAAAACTCTCGAATAAAATTATTGTTAAAGCCCACATACCATCCGCTATATATATTATTTAAGAAAATCCAATATGCTTATTTGTCTTTAATGAATATGAAGAATTTAGTCAAAAGCATTTTATATTAGTTTCAGATTCCGTTCATTTTCTATTTTGCATTGATTTCCGTTGAACTAACAAATCTTTTAATATTAACTTGATCATTATCATATACATGTATAACCCAAAATGAGACTCTAATAAAGCTTAAATATTGAAATCAGACCTCAAACAAACATGAACATATGTATTAACAATACTGTAGATAAAACAGAACATCGATCAGTTGAGTTCTGATAAATAAGGCCCTAGACACTTTAGGACAAAAATAAATTGCATTATCTAGAAACTACACTGTACAATTTATTGAATTAACTTTAGGATAAAACTTGCATTGTATTTTGCCTCAAAAAAGATATTACAATAATATATCTCTAAATATCACTTATATGACTCGTTCGTTTCGAAATAGTTGTAACATTAGAACTGACCAGGGCTAATCGGGACCAGATGAGAAGTTTGGGATTAGGATATAATCTATAAGTGTGTGATGGTATCGGATATCTAAAGTTATAGGTATCCATTGTAATTGCTATTTACCTGCACGACATTTCGACATAGATCACCCTTAAAGTATTAAATATATAACATCACGTATAAGGCCCTGCCGACTCGGTGATGAATTGAAAACAATTCTTTAACTGTCACAAATAGAGGCATTATTTAAGACCCAGCGACAAACACAGGCAGCAGGAAACACCAGTATACACTTACGTAATCTACACACACACGGACTACGTTATATATTTACCTGACATAATACCGCTCCTTGTATTGTTTAAAACAACCAATGGTAGAGACGGAAGAGCCCAACGTCCAAACCCACAAACTAACGATTTGTCTTAAATTGTATACAATGAAAAAAACATGTGTTGTGTAAATACAAAAGCATATCTGTTAAAATCTGTCTGGAGAAGGCTCTGACATAAGATATATTTATATAATTGTAGTTTGCCAATTACTTATTTCTAAGCACATTTTACCGTCTTTTCATCAGGCCCCGGGGTCATGAAATGGACTTAACTTAAGTTTGACTTAGCCAATCACAAATAGCGTCACTAAATGTAACGTATTACGTAACTGGCTAAGCAAAAACTTATTAAGTCCAAGATTGTTTCATGATCTCGGAGCAGATTGTATTACATTGATTGTTACAACATTGCGTCGTATCTTGATGGTTTGAAATAGTTGACGTTTGGTGCATACAAAGTTTATTACTTCTCTGTCACCATCTTCTGCTGAACATCCTTCAAGAATTTGATTGATGGCGTTATTGCTATATAGCATTGAATGTTCTCCCACACTTCACAGGTTCATTCCCTTTCTTGTAAGGTGAAGCTGAGGTAAACCTGTCTTGATTTACCTAGATCTTAATAATAATAATAATATACAATATTTGATATAGCGCCCTATTTAGCTAACATAAGCCACATTAAAGCGCTTTACAGTACATAGATATACAATTCTTATACAATCAATACATATAGTTCTATCATATACAATTCTGAGGAGTTCGCAGGGGCTGCCTTATCGGGCGCTAACTACTTGTCCTATACCACCTGGCTAATATCTCGATATGTGTGTGTGTATGTATGCGTGTGTGCTGGAGATGAATAAGACAGGTTACGAGTTGTACGCGCTGTTACTCTAATACGTCATGATCATTATCACGTCATCACTTTATTGTGTGATATCAGAGCAACGTCACCGATTTCCTCGCACATTACATCTGCTATTCCTTGATGGTGGCGCGATGCACCGAGTTCACATTATAGCTTATTTTACGATAGGAAAGCATCGATTACCTCTGTATAATGTAGACAGAAAATCTCAAACTTTGGCAAAAACCATCGTGCTAAAAATCACCAATATTTCCCTCGGGTTGAGATTTTCCAGTCTACATTACACAGGGGTGATCGATTACCGTATATCAGGGTTTTATCAGCGAGTGTCTAATTTTCGCCATGTTTGCGACAACACTCCAATATCACTAAATTTGGTTTCATTATACAGTAGGTGTAATCTCCCTTGTATTCTTACTTGACTGTCGATCACTTTTATAAGTATGTGTATAAAACATTGACAGTGACTCGTTTAAACTTTCGTTATTAATAAAGGTGTGTTCACAGCTGGCCATACCTAGCCCATTGTGTGTTTAAAAATCATAAAGAACTTGGTGTTTGCAATATCGACATGGTTATGCTCAGATTGGTAACAATCATAAATTACAAACAAAGGGTTAGGGTTACCCTATTGCCATTCTGTGATAGCTTCGTAGAACTTGGAGATTCCTCTTTTTTGTTATCAGCACTCACTGTTCTCACTGTTGTATCATCTACGAGATCGTTCCAGTACACGTCAGATATCTTGCAGATACGTAAGTACTTGGAACAGCAACACGATAATGTTTTCTGTCATTTCAGGAGGTTTAAGATAACGTGAAGTTGTCAAGGCTGATTGATAAGTTGTGAGCCTCATATTTAAGGGTTTGACTTTTGGTTCACATATTGCATTATTTTCCCAACAGTATCCCCTTCAGTATCTTTGCCAGCGATGTTTAAATGTCTCTTTTTAAAGACGTCCCTTCTTGGCCGTTCAGAAAAGTTCTCCACTGCATGTTTGACCGAAAGTCGGTACCGAAAATGGCCATTATCATTTTTTAATTGATGAAAGTCTAATGCAGCGATATCAGGCGAATAAGGCGAATGCTCAATCAATTCAAAGCCACAATCGTTAAATGAATTGTGTCATTAATGGTAATGACACACTTGTGAACATTGTCCTGGTGGAACAACACACCTTTACTGAGTTTTCCGTGGCACTCGAGTTTAATATTTTCTCTTAACTGCCTAATAAGTGATGCATAATATGTGCCATTCATTGCTTTCCCTTTAGCAGAAAGTCTACCATCAACTATCCAGAAAACCCGAGGCCATAACCTTTCGAGCTTATGAACAGTACCTTCTTTGGCGAGGGTGAACCAGGTTGCTTCCAATGTTTAGATTATTGTTTGGCCTCTGGGGTGAAATGATAGACCCACGTTTCATCCAAAGTCACTTATCTCTGCAGATAGTTAGCATGATCTGCTTTTGACCAACTGTCAAAATGGCCGCCAAATTGGTATTTTTTTTTGAATGCACATAAAAATATCTACAAGCAGCGGACACCTATACTTTTCTCACAATTTTCAGATGCAAATATACTATTAAAATTGATCATACTTTTTCGATATAACATGAAATCTTTAAAAGAGATCAAAACGAGACTAATACATCTTATTGTGTATTTGCATCTTCTCTTACCAATGGTTACAATCCAGTGAAGAGGAAACTCAGGAAAGTACTGGGCCGTAAACCTTGGTTAGCGAAGAGGATTTGTTTGTAAACTGCACTGTATTTGCGATTCATAAAAAGGACTGATAAGTGTGTGTAAGCTTATATTTTTCTTTGTATATATCATTTGTGTGGAAACCATGGTTACCACTTTGAAAAAAATCCAAAACAAATAAACCCCAATATTTGGTACAAAACATTTGACCAGCACAAAAAGTATTTCTTTTATCTTCAATTCTATCTGGATTTAAAGATTACATACTTCGTTGCAGAATTATCTGTGTCCAAGCATAGGTCGTCTGTTAAAATTTTTCGCTATTTCCCATCATGGTCTATTGTCAAAATTTCACTTCCTGTATAGCTAGCTTTTAAAGTGGAAAGGCCAAAATTTTAATCTCTAATCGAAAACATTGGGTTTTTTTTTCACAAATGTGAAGCGCACATAGTCTACTTTACCATGCTAATGCCAATTAAAGTGCTTATTATTATTTTAAATTTCGATAGGCATACTATTATAGTGATTATAAATTATACAAAAACATCACCACCGTGTTCTACTGTACGCTGCTACCGTAATGTAGAACAGTAATACCATCGGTTGTTTATTCACAGTTGATTAACGTTCAACTTATAAAATCATTTGTATTCTTTGACTTTTAATGCAGACATATGAAACCATGGACGAAGAATTGTTTTTTTATATAAAATTCTTTACTTTCAGTGTATACATGCCTAACACCTAGAACGTGTTGCTTTCACTTTTGCTTTCACTTTCACTTGGTATGTAGAGCGAACATAGCATTGCTGATGTCTATGGATCCTCTGGTAGCGTTCGAGAGACATTTCGTGTATAGCAAATAAATTATTTCTTAATGGTAGTTGCAGTAATGGTGACATCAATAATTTCAAAGATTTCTTTGTCCACTGAAGAACTTTTCTGTCCCAGACACGCAAATATTGAACTCTGAGCAAATTAATTAACTACCATGTCGTACTTGATAGAATTAATCTGGCCCCGCCAAACCAAAGCCGGTCATTTCAGACGGCAGTGAACTGTTCTGACCCGAGAACAGTCTGTTGACCACGTTTCACACTGCAGTGGACTTGAATTATTCAGGCATCAACAAACCGATTGACCATATCACACGCCAGTTACTATTAACTGTCCGGGCCTCGGCTTATCCATTACCAAATGATATTTTCGTGAAATGTTAGCTGAAACAAGTATTTTTCGAAGCTAACATGGATCCTATCTTACAGACTCCGTTGTATTCTGACTTCACTTCTTGTGTGACCCTGGTTTAATAGTAAAACCTCTCTGGTGCCTTCTTTAAGGTTCCCGACCCCTTGTTAACATTCCCGTCAGTGTATCCCTCTTTCCTCGGTATTAAATCGGACTTGTCTTGGTGCTGAAAGGAAACAAATATTTCATTAAGAATTATGTCATTCCTAACGTTATGTGTTCATTACATAAACGTAACTTACTGGATTCGAATACATGATGCACAGGTACATGTGAACATGAATGTGATTGTGTTTCATTAAAAATTAGTAGTTCTTAAAAGGCTACTTTATTGGTTTTTATTATGCACTTTTGGAATTGAGCACCCTATTGTTATAGATACTGTATTCGTCTGTTACTTCCAATTTTATTGAAAAAAAAACAATTATATCATATTCCATGTCTACAAGTACCCGTGACATGAAGTACTGAGATGATATATATTAATCGATGCATTAATTACTAATAACTCAAGTTGTTATTTTCAAAAGAATAAAAAATTAATTATGCATGTGTAGAGAAACAGGATTTGGTCGATCGTCGCAACAAAGAAGTAAGCTCAATATTAGTAGGGCGTCCGTCTAGAGTTCGGAAGGTCCCGAGTTCGGAACACCGATTTGTCCTTGACAGTTACCAAATTGGCGAGCTTGCCAACCCTTGTTTTCAGTGGTGTGTGAGTGCTTGGCAAGGGGGTATCCGAAACTGCGTTGTACATGATTGCTTCTTCGAAGCGAAGCCTTGGAAAAGGGGAGAGCAGTGCTAGACTGGGCCGATCGGTTTGAATTCAGGATAGGACGTTGCATTTAGATCTTGAATACAATCTAGAATATCACATGTTTCCTCAATGTTTATTCCTTGCAAGCACCACAAGTTAAGTTCATGTGTAAAATATGTACAATGTAAAGATTGCCTTACACGTAAGGGAATTTCCATTTAGATTAACGGTAGAGCATTGGGCTAGAGAGCCAATGGTCGCGGGTTCGAGCTCCAGCGACGGTACTATGTTTATCACTTTTTCGCGTCCTAATACAAATTGGTGTTGTTGACCCTCCCCATTTCATGGTAGGAGAATTCTTGGCGGGGAGTCCAAGAACATGGGTTGGAGATTTAGACAAAAAGGTGTGCATTGATTAGGTTGTCTTACAAGCGTGAGCTGTAGGGAATTTACCTTTAGCTCAGCGGCAGAGCGGCGGGCTGGAGAGCCAAGGGTCGCGGGTTCGAGCCCCTGCGACGGCACTCTGTATCACTAATCCTCGTCCTAATACACATGTATACATAAATGATGTTTTCATTCTCAGCCAGATAGTTGTATAATGGAATTAAATTGATGTTAACATTTCGGCTATTCGCGCCAAACACAATTAAAGGTGTTTTAGAAAATAGCGTGTGCTTTATAATAAAGTTAGCACTACATATGGCCTATCGGTGTCTGATAGTACGGACTGCCAATAACAAAAGATATCAAAAGGTTTTCCTTGAAATAGATTAACATTGTAATTTCTTTTGAATCACTATGAAGAATAATATATAATTCTTACCCAAAATATGATAAGCAGGGAACTTATAAACATAAACTCCATACACGATATTTGAGAGAATATGTCTGCGTCTGTTATTGGAACACAAAGTGTGGCTGCTGGTCTCTAGACAACTCGGAGAAAATATCAAACAACACAAAGTGTGGCTGTTGGTCTCTAGACAACTCGGAGAAAATATCAAACAACACAAAGTGTGGCTGTTGGTCTCTAGACAGTTCGGGGAAATACCGAACAACACAAAGTGTGGCTACTGGTCTCTAGACAGTTCGGGGAAATACCGAACAACACAAAGTGTGGCTGTTGGTCTCTAAATATCAAACAACACAAAGTGTGGCTGTTGGTCTCTAGACAACTCGGAGAAAATACCGAACAACACAAAGTGTGGCTGTTGGTCTCTAGACAACTCGGAGAAAATACCGAACAACACAAAGTGTGGCTGCTGGTCTCTAGACAACTCGGAGAAAATATCAAACAACACAAAGTGTGGCTGTTGGTCTCTAGACAACACCGGGAAAATATTAAACAACAAAAAAGGGTGGCTGTTGGTCTCTAGACAACACAGGGAAAATATCAAACAACACAAAGTGTAGCTGCTGGTCTGTAGACAACTCAGAGAAAATATCAAACAACACAAAGTTCGGCTGCTGGTCTCTTGGGCCAAAAATATCAAACAACACTGTCACTTAGTGTGTTTACGTATAATAAATTTGTTACTAAACAGCATTGAACTACATGTACAGTACCATGCCATAAGTATTGAAACAATTTTTATTTTACTATGTATATTATTTGTATTTCAAATCTTTTTCAATTATTTTCTTGACTTTGTTTATAAGTGGATTTTGACAACATTTAGTCTTTTTGTACAGAAATATCAAAAGTTTCTTCTCATCATATTACTTTGATTTTCTGTCGTGTATTTATGGAGCAACACAGAATTATCTACACGCCATTTTTCTATATGTCGTTACCAAAAAGACTTAAAAATGGCGTCCCTAAAATGGATGTTGTAAAATATAAATTATGAATTATCTGGTCATACACAACGGAAAACACTGAAAATAGTATGAGATGAAGCAGAAAATAATTCTTTATAAGAACACAAAATTTCGTAAAAAAAAATATTTCTTAAACGATGTCAGGAAAATTATTTGAAAAAGGGTAAGAAATACAAAGAATATATAAAATCTAGCAAAATAAATACATGTTTTCATACTTTTGGCACGGTACTCAGTACTGTGCAGTAGTTACCAGGTGAAGTAGCCGCGCCCTTGCTCGACATTGGTCGACATGGAATTTTGTCGTATCCCGGCGGGGTGGGAACATATTGTGCTTCATCGGGAACTGCTGCATCCGGATCAATGGAGACTCTTAATCGAGTCTGTCGGAGTAAAGGAAGATCTTCATACTTATGTCCTGGTTCGGACAATGGCGGACATGGAGATAGGTTAGCTCTCTTTTTATCTTTTCCTTTCTTGTTAGATTTCTTATCTGACTTCTTTCTAGTCATTGACTTGAGATCATTGCAGTCTTCTGAATCATTCGGACCCATCATTTGTCCAAGCAACGCTTGCTGATAATGCATAGGTTCAAATCCTTTGTGACTTAACCTTGTACGTCCGTATTTATCATCTTCAGTGTGCAATTCTGACAGACATTTTTGTCGTTGTGAAAGTCCATTTGAACAACTTTCGTCTGTCATACACTTGCGATATTGCTCGTCTTCATCGCTACTACATAACACATCATTTGTAGAATCGTGCACAATGGGTCCAAGTACTCGAGATAATCTGTCGGGTGTCTGTCTCCTGTCCGATTTTGTTTGTCCGGATAAGGGCTCGTTTGCGATTTTCGACCGCTTCGATACTTGTCCTCCGATGGGTAAAGCACAGACATTTTGAAGCGTCGGTCGACTTAAACCTGTCTTTCCAGGATGTTTCTGGTGAAGAAATTCTAACCCAGATAATTTGGGCGTGCAACTTACTGCAGCTTTGTCAGCCACAGGTCTGTTTACGGGAGTACTGATGGGTGTCAAAGAATGGCGACGTAGGCCTAGTGTTTTGCTCCCATCTGCTTTCGGTAATTTTTCACGGTTTGCTGCCTTCAAGCAAGTTTTTTTGGGAACGTCTGGCGACTGTCGTCCAGTACAGCCCCGTGGAAGTCCGACAGCTGGTAATGACATAGTAGTCAGTCTTCACTACATATAGACTTATAGAGTCTTTTTGATTTAAACGACCTTGGGCCGTGAGGAGGATGCACACCGGAAATACTGCTAGGCGTTGCGGTGCAAAAAAATGTCACATCTTGTATTATGACGTCATGAATAACGTGTGACGTAATATGTTTGTCACGTGGACAACAATGTCTCATGAAAAAAGGGCATGAATAAAGGCAAATATATTGTTTACCAAAAGTTAACCAAAACTTCCATAATGTTTTTTTTTTTTTTTTTGCGGACTTGTGATATACTAGTAGTCCTTGTTTTCAACATGAACTCACTCAGTTCCAAACCGCAAGACCAAAAATTGGTACCTCAAATTAAATAATTTTCTTTTCTGTAACAGTCAAGTTGTGACGGAATCATCCGTCGATACTCCCAGATGAACATGTCAGTTATTGAAAAGTTCCCTTTAAATGTATAGTAGGCGAACGGCGTTTAGTGTAGACCTAAATATCTGATGCAGCTATGGTCAAATCAGCTCTTCATCAGCTCATTCGTAAAAGAACAGGGCTATCAAAGGCTTTTATGAAATTTTGTTTTTGTTTTTCTCTCTCAAAAAAATTCAAGGTGATAAAATCGAATACATATATGGTATTTAAAAACATTATATATTATACCGTGTCACCGTAGTGGCCTAATAACTTCATCTTTTATTCCTGTTGGTCGATTTTTTAGATCCGTACTCTTTTTATTTATCCTATGATAATGACTTTAGACTTCATTCAAATCTGGCATGGTAGATCTACGGGGGATAATAGCCGTGTACATTCAACAAACATAATCTAAATTGTATCGCTGAATTATTTAAATAGATCAGAGACGCTAGACGTCCATGGTTGTATCAACTAAAGCTTTTTTTTCAATCTGTCTGTATGCTATGTCTGGTGAGTTCTGTTTTGAGATCTCGTACATATATGTTCATATAAATATTACGCGTATATATTGTAATGTGTGTACAGAGTTTGTACAGCTCGTTTATGTGAGTTGTAGATTGATGGTGTGTGAATGTGTGGATAAAATATGGCATTTTTAAGTATCACCATACATCTCTGTCAGATTTCATACCTTTTTCTTGTCTAATGTACATTGTACATATTCCCCTGAGCTGAAAAAAACAACAACATCAGTTTATCACCCGTCTACATTCTTTACAGAATATTGAACTTCGGGGCAAAAGGGTTTTATTGCAAATGTAACACGAAAAAAATACTGACATAGATTCTAGTATATCTTCCTCTTAGGGAATACAAATGTAATACCTACAAATTAAACCAGCATATATACACTCGTGTGTCATTGTAAGGTACTTGCATGAATTATATTTAATCTAATACCTTAATTAAACATTATCTTCCAGAGTTTTTCATTGAATCACTTTATAAACTTTATATTATGTGATTTAACAACTTAAAAGAGGTAAATATAACGCTGAAAACATTTAAGTAAAATTAACTTAATAAAATATTTCACCGTATTCGCCTCCTTAATAGATAAATGGAACTCTTCATAGTGGAGGGATAAAACTGTTATCAAGTTTTTTTGGACAGGTAGGCACGTGGAGTGAAACGATTACACAGGTATTGCATTACTGTATGTACATGGTACACTGTCATCAAATATGACACCGTTATGTTTAAATAAATCAATCTAATACGTTTTGGGAGAGCATGCCATTTTGTTTCAGATAAGACTGAAATCGGTAAAACCACGCAACGTGGCGGTAAGTGTCACCTAAATTGACGGAATTTTTCCAACATTAGAATTGAAAGGTTACCTGTAACACTTACATTTGCATGCTTGAGTGCACATACACGATGTAGCTACTTGGACTGGTAGAACGGGCTCTTAGTAAACACAAAGCATTGTCAGCTTAACAACTTGATCAGAAATTTTACCAACACATTGTTCTGGAGGAATATATGAATTGGGGACACAATTCTAATTTTTGTCTAAGGTGATAGTACCCAAATCGGATCAGTACCCAAATCGGATCACTTTTTTCAAAAATACTTCTAAATCAACAACAGTGTCAACAGATTGATTATAACAATAATATAATCTTAGAATAGATAGTCACACACCATTTTATGTCCACATATCATTAATTTTTTAGTTTAGATATGCCTTAAAACATTATTGAATCTCAAAACTTTGTGTTTTGTTACGTTCTTGAAGAAAATGGAGCGTGCAACGAATATGCGTTCTGTTTTGAACTATAAAAATGAATCCACATGATAGAAATACTTGTTTTCATATAAATTCTAAAGGACATCATTAAATGTTGATATGCTACAACAAAAATGTTAGTTTGAAGTGTAAAATACTGCAAAATTCATGTCTTGATCCGATTTGGGTCCTCAAGTTTGCAAAATCTTGAACCGCTGATTGGTGACGTCGGAGCGTTCTATAAATATCCAACGTGAACCTCAAGTGCTATTTTTTTTTGTAAGAACACCCATCGATGTTCTTCTTTTGATGCAACTATTAATGGATATAATTCATCTTCAGATTTTTTAATGAATGAATAAAATGATGGTTTGGTGATCCGATTTGGGTACTGTCACCTTAGCCTTCGAAGAGTATGGTACTTAAGTATATATTTTTGACAGAATTTCATGCTCCTGTGATCGGACAGTCATTGCTCCTTTAGAAAACGATCCCTAAATGTGTAGTTTTCCTATTTGATTGACACAGAAGCTAATATAATGACATGCATTACAAATAGTTAACATAAATTTAAGAAACTTTATTTATGTTTTGACAATAATAAGTGTGTGCCAAAATCACTGCCGAACCGCTGAATCCATATTGAGGTGACAGCATGCACAGATTATAAATTTCAAACTATAATGAATTGACAAATTGTATGCAAATTTTGCCGAAGCAATTATTGTTAACAGGGTATGACCATTGAAAGGCAATATTTATGTGTTTCAATTCACAATTTGTCTTCTATTGATGTTGCAGTCCGTAGAATGGCAGCCGACCTTGCTAGTGTTAAGAAAGTGTGGAGAGCTGTTGATGCAGTGTGTTTTGATGTGGATTCCACAGTGATGAAGGATGAAGCTCTTGATGAGCTGGCAAAATTTTGTGGAGTTGGAAAGGAAGTTCAAGAATGGTACATAATGGGTTTTTTCCATGTGTTATTGTAGCTGAGTCTGATTTTTGTAACAGCCACTTCCTATGTGAATAACAGATATACTGCAGTAGCATTACTTTTGATTTTAATTGGGGAAACAAATTGGATTCTTTATTCTGTTCTCCCCTTCCTTGTTTAGAGAATGAGGGGTCTGTTCCCATGCCTATTGGAATGGAAAAACAATGATCAGACATCTTTTGGGTTTTTTTACACATGTATAATTAAATTAAAGATATGTCTAAACTGATACGTAGGTCCACAAACATTTGCAATTTCTACTGGTCATATGCAACCTAACTAAGTTCAAGTGTTAATATTAGTGTTTGCGTTCACTATATATCCAACAACATCTTTCTATATTTCTACCTCAAATGAATGTTTACAACACATTTTTGAAATCCAAGAGTTAGGTTTCCATTAGATAAGTATGTACATCCATTCTCTATCCAAGCTGGTGCCTAAACAACACAACTGTCATTCCTAAAGCATAATCCAGTACAGAGACCAGTTACACCATGTATCACCCTGATAATTGCTCAGAGTATATACTACTTAACTGTATTTTAAGGACAAACAAGGCAATGGGAGGAGGCGTGTCATTCCGAGAGGCTCTGACAGAGAGACTGAATATCGTCAAACCTTCACACAAAAACTTGTCGGACTTTGTGGCTCAGCACACTCCAGACTTTTCTCCAGGCATCAAGTAAGCAAGTGTGATATATATTATAAAACATTTACATTTCTATGGTAACTACATTTATATTCAAAGGAACTTATTGTCTTGTATGTAATGTTTCTATGGAGACTAATCAATCCAGGTTTCAGTTCCCAATGAAAAGAATGTGAAAACATATAGAGTCAGCTGTTGAATGAAGTGGGTTCCCTGTGGGTATTATATTATCCCCTGACATTAGGAGGCTCTGGGCATTTTTTCCAGGCAGGCGGTGGGCATGTTAATGATGTCTATGTTTCTAAGGTAGCTATTAATACAGGTGGCTGGTTGTCATGTGAACGGTGTTCCTATGGTAACCATAATACAGAGTGCTGGTGGGTATGTTATTGATGTTTCAAAGGCAATGATATTACAGCTGCAGTGGGCCAATGACATGTTTATGATGTTTCTAAGGTAACCATATTACTAGAAACTGGTGGGCATGTTTATGATGTTTCTATGGTAACCATATTACTGGAAACTGGTGGGCATGTTTATGATGTTTCTATGGTAACCATATTACTAGAAACTGGTGGGCATGTTTATGATGTTTCTATGATAACCATATTACAGTAGACTGATGGGCATGTTTTAAAATTTCTAAGGTAACCATATTACTAGAAACTGGTGGGCATGTTTATGATGTTTCTAAGGTAACCATATTACTGGAAACTGGTGGGCATGTGTATGATGTTTCTATGGTAACCATATTATAGTAGGTTGATGGGCATTTTTTTAATGTTTCTAAGTTAACCATATTACTGGAAAACGGTGGACATGTTTATGAGGTTTCTGTGGTAACCAAAATACAGTGGGCTTATGGCCATGTTTATGATATTTCTATGGTAACGGTATTACTGGTAAGTGGGCATGTTTATGATGTTTCTATGGTAACCATATTACATTAGGCTGATGGGCATGTTTTTAATGTTTCTTTGGTAACCATATAACTAAAAACTAGTGGGCATGCTTTTAATGTTTCTTTGGTAACTATATTTTAGGGAGCTGGTTGCTGTGCTACATGAGAAGAATATTGCAGTGTTTCTTGTATCTGGTGGGATGACCTCCATTATAGAGCCTGCTGCTGAAATCCTCTCTGTTCCTTTTGAAAACATATATGCCAATAAGCTGAAGTTCTATTACCATGGTAACTAGTGTTTATTTCAGAAAATGCTTGATAGTTTTTACCAGTGAAACATTTATGGGAAAAATGGTATGTTAAGATGAATTCAAAATATCTCAAATATAATCAAGCAGTACAGTGGACATACTTGATCATTCTGAGAATTAAGATGTAGCTACTGAAGTCAAGGAACTGTATACATTACCATAGCAATGTAACATTTTTCAGGTGAATATGCTGGTTTTGACGAGGACCAACCAACGTCTGCATCTGGTGGAAAAAAGGTTGTAGTTCAAAGGTTAAAGGACAAGTTTGGGTATAAAAACCTGGTGATGATTGGGGATGGTGCTACAGACATGGAAGCATCTCCTCCAGCAGTGAGTAGACATTACATGTCAAATCTACACTATATCTGATTGCAGAAGATATAAGGATACAAGTATATCTTCACTTTGTAATGGGGGTATAGTTCTGAGGTCATGAAACAACCTTTAAATTTTTGTCTCGGTTCAAAATGTCGATAAAATAAGTATCAACTTAAATCTGACAACAGTCTTATCGAATTGTTCAAATATTGTAAAACCACATTCTGATATTTACTGGATTATACAAAGTGTAAACTTGGACCTTGTACCATAACCTGAATCCCTTTGTTAACTCCATATCACCATTAATGTTCTTTGTGTGTCCCAAAGTGATGAAGAGCACTGGCTCTAGTTTTCCTATTTGCACATGACCAGGTGATAATAGAGATGACAAACAAGATTTCTTTTTAATACAAATAATTAATTTTCCATTGATTTTATGAAAAATGCGGATTTCTGATTGGTTGAGATTTTCTTTTCATACCTCTATGGAAAAAAAAATCTGAAAACGGCGCGAAAAATGTGACGTCAAAATATGGCAATTGACATATTTGCCAATTGCGTATTGATTTGTAAAAAATAATCCGTTCTTAAATCAGTCAAATTTTACATAAAAATGTTTTAAATTTGAAAACAAGTTTCAAAAATTAATTATAAGCGTTGATGTTTATTATTATTTAGTTTCAAAGGATTATGAAAAAAACTTTTCTTGCAAACTTTTGTAAGAATCCGCTACGCGGATACATACAGTTTGCAAACAAAAATTTTTTCATACCCCATATTTGGCTGTAGCATGTTGGGATGAAGGGCTGCCAAGTTTGTTCAAATGAATGACCTTGACCCACTTTCTAGGTCACAGGGGCCAAATATGTGAAAATCTTCAAGCAACTTCTCAATACCTGAAATGCCTAGGGTACTGATATTTGGCCTGTAGCATGGTTAATTAAAGGGCTTCTAAGTTTGTTATTATGAATGACCTTGACATACTCTCAAGGTCACAGGGATCAAATAAGTTAATATCATAATCAACTAAAATTATATATAGTCAGATAACCGTTAAGGCCCTTTTGGACTCTTGTTAGCACACCTGGCCCGAATATGGGCAATTAAGACCCCTGGACCCCTTGTTCTATTTATTTGGAAGAATTGCTGTGTTGTGTAATTTCTCTTCAGATTTTACCACACTTTTAAATATACTTACTTATGTATATATTTACAGGATGCATTTATAGGCTATGGTGGTAATGTGGTGAGGGAGAAGGTAAAGCAGGGAGCACATTGGTTTGTGACGGACTTCCAGGAACTCATACAGGAACTAAAGGGTGCCAGGAGTTAATCTATGTGTGTCTAGGACTCAATGGAGAATCTTGTCATACTCAATATTATACATCATACATGGTTATGTTTATCACAAATTTTAGCAAATTTACTGACCTTATAATTAATTGTGTTTAGATCAATAAAGTCACTGGCCTTGTGTTTAGATCAACAAAGTCACTGGCCTGTGTTTAGATCAACAAAGTCACATGTCTTGTGTTTAGATCAACAAAGTCACTGGCCTTGTGTTTAGATCAACAAAGTCATTGGATTTGTGTTTAGATCAACAAAGTCATTGGCTTTGTGTTTAGATCAACAAAGTCATTGGCTTTGCGTTTAGATCAACAAATTCACTGGCTTTGTGTTTAGATCAACAAAGTCACTGGCCTTGTGTTTAGATCAACAAAGTCACTGGCCTGTGTTTAGATCAACAAAGTCACATGTCTTGTGTTTAAATCAACAAAGTCACTGGCCTTGTGTTTAGATCAACAAAGTCACTGGATTTGTGTTTGGATCAACAAAGTCATTGGCTTTGTGTTTAGATCAACAAATTCACTGGCTTTGTGTTTAGATCAACAAAGTCACTGGCCTTACCTTTAGGTTAGCACAAGCTAAAAAGAAAACTGTAATACTTCAAAGGCAAGGAACACTTTTTTCTATATTCGTTTTTGACATAGATATGTATATTGAAATAATGCATACCTGGAGATAGAATGTGTACAGTATCTGTTAATGTTTATACATACAAATTATATATACGTTTACAGTTGTAATCCATAAAAAAAAAATTATACTTTCCTCAACACTGTGTATAATATTCACTTCACTATGTTTCAGGGACGTATATATACTTACCTGTCACAGTTTTGTTTATTTTACTTCATTGCAATGTGTTGTCACAATGTTCAATTCATTATGTTTACTGTACATCTAAATATACTTACTGTACCATTAAAATGTCACGTATATGTATATGTAATGTATTGCCTCATTGCAATGTGTAGTCACCTTAATCAAAGATGGCAGCATTGAACCTTTGCTCAGACATGTAGAAAAGCGTTTTTTCACAAAAGTCCATACAATGTCAGTCTAATGTTGATGTATAGTTGTGTACCATTTTGTCCGTCCATCTTCCATTTTTTCCCTGCATATGTCTACAATAAGCATATTATTTACTGCTCCTTTTAAAAGAAAATTTATGAAACTTCACAAAAGCATTCCCGACATCAATATACGTTGAAAACAAGGTCATATGGTCAAGATCAAGGTCACTGCTACAAAATGTGTATGTTATGATAGGAAAATATGAAAGTAATACAACTGGTTTGTTCATGGTTTCCTTACTTCCATCACTGTAATATAATACAGTGGATACTTGCACAATAATGAGAGTTCAATTTCACAAAGCTATGTTTATGAGTGGGAGTGCAATATACTGTATGTACATGCAGTAGTCTTGTTGGTGATTGTGATAAAATAATCCTTTTATAGGAGACTTTCACAGAAATGTTACTGGGTAATTTGATCATTTTTTTTTATGAAATGTGAACTTTGTTTCAGATAGTAATTTGAATTACTAATTACAAAATTATATGTTCATACATTGTTTTGTTTATATTTTAAGAATCTCACAATAAAATTGATTTCATATACAAACTGTTGTCATTTGATTTATCATTCATTCTTATTTTAAATTCTTGTTTTTATTTTTTTGTATGCCTTTCAGGTTTCTCGTATATCCAGACCAAGGACTAGAACAGCCTGCAACAATATTTGTTACAGATCCACTTCAAAACATTAGATAAAGAGTCTATTTTTCAGCTAACCTGCCCGAAGGAGGTTACCACTTCCATCCATCCATCCATCAGTCCATTTGCCTTCTACTTTTTCCTTTAAACAATTTCATTTCAATGACTGAAAGGCACAGAGACATGATACTGGTCCTGTGGCATGCTTGAGTTTAAGGCTACCAAGTTGGTTCAAATGAATGACCTTGACTTACTTTCAAGGTCACAGGGGTCAAATGTGTCTTCTCTCTAACCAAAAAATCACAGGGTACCGATAATTGGCTGGTAGCTTACTAGGATAAAAACTACTTCTTAATAACAAAAATGTCTAGGGTTGTGTTATTTAGTCTGTAGCATGCTAGATAAAGGGTTACCATGATTTATCTTTATTTACTTTCAAGGTCACAGGGGTCAAATGTCTTAGAATATTCAAGCAACTTCTCAATAACTGAAAGGCCTGAGATACTACATTTTCATCTGTATTATGCTAGCATGAAGTGATATCAAGTTGTTCAAATGAATGACCTTGACCTATTTTCAAGGTACCAGGGGTCAAATGTCTAAAAAATGCTCAATAATCTAAAGGCTCAGGGTACTGATAATTGGACATTTTGCATGCTGGAACGAAGGACTATCAATTTTGTCCAAATGAATGACCTTGACCTAATTTCCAGTACACAGTGGCAAATGTCTAAAAATCTTCAAACATACTATGATGAAAATCGATCAATTTTGATCAAATGAATGACCATTACCTACTTTCAAGGTCACAGGAGTCAAATGTCTTAAAAATCTTCAAGCATCTCAATAATCGAGAGGCTTGAGTGACTTATATTTGGCCAGTAGCAGGCTTGGATAAAGGGCTACCAAGTTTGTTCAAATGAATGACCTTTTCATGGTCACAAGGGTCATGTGTCTTAAAGGGACTAAATGAATAAAAATCACTAAAAAATCATAATGAAAGCAACATTTACTAAAAATATATCATAAAACTTACATTTTCGCTTAATTACACAAAAAATATACAGCAATAGTCCCTTTATAACTTTCAAACAAGTTTTCAGTAACTAATCGGTCCGGAGTTCTGATATCGGATTGATAACATGCTGTATGAATGACCTTGACCCACTTTTAAGTTCACAGGGTCAAATATTTATATTAAGCTAATAGTTTAGCAATATTTTAACACAAAATATATGTAGTCAGGTTTTAGACCACTTTAAGGCTACAACTGAGACAGTAATACTAGGTGATCATGCAGGCCAATTAGGCCTCTTGTTTCATTTTAGAATGAACGGTATTGTATCATTAGGATCCTCATCAAGCAGGAAGGCGGGGAAATCTGCCTAGTTTCGATGATTTCTTTATTATTATCAAGACACTTTGAAGTAGGTGTAGTTATCATTAGTTACTCTTACAGGACCAAGCAAGAAATTGGTATACCCCATGGGAGTATTGTTTCTGTCGCTACCCCATTGAGTATTGTTTCTGTCGCTACCCCATATGGGAGTATTGTTTCTGTCGCTACCCCATGGGGGTATTGTTTCTGTCACTACCCCATTGGGTATTGTTTCTGTCGCTACCCCATGGGGGTATTGTTTCTGTCGTAACCCCATGGGAGTATTGTTTCTGTCACTACCCCATTGGGTATTGTTTCTGTCGCTACCCAATGGGGGTATTGTTTCTGTCACTACCCCATTGGGTATTGTTTCTGTCGCTACCCCATGGGGGTATTGTTTCTGTCGCTACCCCATGGGGGTATTGTTTCTGTCACTACCCCATTGGGTATTGTTTCTGTCACTACCCCATTGGGTATTGTTTCTGTCGCTACCCCATGGGAGTATTGTTTCTGTCGCTACACTATGGGGGTAGTGTTTCTGTCGCTACCCAATGGGGGTATTGTTTCTGTCACTACCCCATTGGGTATTGTTTCTGTCGCTACCCCATGGGAGTATTGTTTCTGTCCCTACCCCATGGGGGTATTGTTTCTGTCGCTACCCCATGGGGGTATTGTTTCTGTCACTACCCCATGGGGGTATTGTTTCTGTCGCTTCCCCATGGGAGTATTGTTTCTGTTGCTACCCCATTGGGGTATTGTTTCTGTCGCTACCCCATGGGGGTATTGTTTCTGTCGCTACCCCATGGGGGTATTGTTTCTGTCGCTACCCCATGGGGGTATTGTTTCTGTCGCTACCCCATGGGAGTATTGTTTCTGTCGCTACCCAATGGGAGTATTGTTTCTGTCGCTACCCCAGGGGGGTATTGTTTCTGTCACTACCCTATGAGGGTATTGTTTCTGTCGCTACCCTATGAGGGTATTGTTTCTGTCGCTACCCCATGGGGGTATTGTTTCTGTCACTACCCCATGGGGGTATTGTTTCTGTCGCTTCCCCATGGGAGTATTGTTTCTGTTGCTACCCCATTGGGGTATTGTTTCTGTCGCTACCCCATGGGGGTATTGTTTCTGTCGCTACCCCATGGGGGTATTGTTTCTGTCGCTACCCCATGGGGGTATTGTTTCTGTCGCTACCCCATGGGAGTATTGTTTCTGTCGCTACCCAATGGGAGTATTGTTTCTGTCGCTACCCCAGGGGAGTATTGTTTCTGTCACTACCCTATGAGGGTATTGTTTCTGTCGCTACCCTATGAGGGTATTGTTTCTGTCGCTACCCCATGGGGGTATTGTTTCTGTCGCTATCCCGTGGGGGTATTGTTTCTGTCGCTACCCCACGGGGGTATTGTTTCTGTCGCTACCCCATGGGAGTATTGTTTCTGTCGCTACCCCATGGGAGTATTGTTTCTGTCGCTACCCCATGGGGGTATTGTTTCTGTCGCTACCCCATGGGGGTATTGTTTCTGTCGCTACCCCATGGGAGTATTGTTTCTGTCGCTACCCAATGGGAGTATTGTTTCTGTCGCTACCCCAGGGGGGTATTGTTTCTGTCACTACCCTATGAGGGTATTGTTTCTGTCGCTACCCTATGAGGGTATTGTTTCTGTCGCTACCCCATGGGGGTATTGTTTCTGTCGCTATCCCGTGGGGGTATTGTTTCTGTCGCTACCCCACGGGGGTATTGTTTCTGTCGCTACCCCATGGGAGTATTATTTCTGTCGCTACCCTTTGAGGGTATTGTTTCTGTAGCTACCCCATGGGGGTATTGTTTCTGTCGCTACCCCATGGGGGTATTGTTTCTGTCGCTGCCCCATGGGGGTATTGTTTCTGTCACTACCCCATTGGGTATTGTTTCTGTCGCTACCCAATGGGGGTATTGTTTCTGTCACTACCCCATTGGGTATTGTTTCTGTCGCTACCCCATGGGGGTATTGTTTCTGTCGCTACCCCATGGGGGTATTGTTTCTGTCACTACCCCATTGGGTATTGTTTCTGTCACTACCCCATTGGGTATTGTTTCTGTCGCTACCCCATGGGAGTATTGTTTCTGTCGCTACACTATGGGGGTAGTGTTTCTGTCGCTACCCAATGGGGGTATTGTTTCTGTCACTACCCCATTGGGTATTGTTTCTGTCGCTACCCCATGGGAGTATTGTTTCTGTCCCTACCCCATGGGGGTATTGTTTCTGTCGCTACCCCATGGGGGTATTGTTTCTGTCACTACCCCATGGGGGTATTGTTTCTGTCGCTTCCCCATGGGAGTATTGTTTCTGTTGCTACCCCATTGGGGTATTGTTTCTGTCGCTACCCCATGGGGGTATTGTTTCTGTCGCTACCCCATGGGGGTATTGTTTCTGTCGCTACCCCATGGGGGTATTGTTTCTGTCGCTACCCCATGGGAGTATTGTTTCTGTCGCTACCCAATGGGAGTATTGTTTCTGTCGCTACCCCAGGGGGGTATTGTTTCTGTCACTACCCTATGAGGGTATTGTTTCTGTCGCTACCCTATGAGGGTATTGTTTCTGTCGCTACCCCATGGGGGTATTGTTTCTGTCACTACCCCATGGGGGTATTGTTTCTGTCGCTTCCCCATGGGAGTATTGTTTCTGTTGCTACCCCATTGGGGTATTGTTTCTGTCGCTACCCCATGGGGGTATTGTTTCTGTCGCTACCCCATGGGGGTATTGTTTCTGTCGCTACCCCATGGGGGTATTGTTTCTGTCGCTACCCCATGGGAGTATTGTTTCTGTCGCTACCCAATGGGAGTATTGTTTCTGTCGCTACCCCAGGGGAGTATTGTTTCTGTCACTACCCTATGAGGGTATTGTTTCTGTCGCTACCCTATGAGGGTATTGTTTCTGTCGCTACCCCATGGGGGTATTGTTTCTGTCGCTATCCCGTGGGGGTATTGTTTCTGTCGCTACCCCACGGGGGTATTGTTTCTGTCGCTACCCCATGGGAGTATTGTTTCTGTCGCTACCCCATGGGAGTATTGTTTCTGTCGCTACCCCATGGGGGTATTGTTTCTGTCGCTACCCCATGGGGGTATTGTTTCTGTCGCTACCCCATGGGAGTATTGTTTCTGTCGCTACCCAATGGGAGTATTGTTTCTGTCGCTACCCCAGGGGGGTATTGTTTCTGTCACTACCCTATGAGGGTATTGTTTCTGTCGCTACCCTATGAGGGTATTGTTTCTGTCGCTACCCCATGGGGGTATTGTTTCTGTCGCTATCCCGTGGGGGTATTGTTTCTGTCGCTACCCCACGGGGGTATTGTTTCTGTCGCTACCCCATGGGAGTATTATTTCTGTCGCTACCCTTTGAGGGTATTGTTTCTGTAGCTACCCCATGGGGGTATTGTTTCTGTCGCTACCCCATGGGGGTATTGTTTCTGTCGCTGCCCCATGGGGGTATTGTTTCTGTCGCTACCCCATAGGGGTATTGTTTCTGTCGCTCCCCTATGGGGGTATTGTTTCTGTCGCTACCCTATGGGGGTATTGTTTCTGTCGCTACCCTATGGAGGTATTGTTTCTGTCGCTACACTATGGGGGTATGGTTTCTGTCGCTATCCCATGGTTGTATTGTTTCTGTCGCTATCCCATGGGGGTATTGTTTCTGTCGCTACCCCATGGGTGTATTGTTTCTGTCGCTATCCCATGGGGGTATTGTTTCTGTCGCTCTTTGTGCTTAAAAATTAAGAGAAGGAAAAGTATCTTGGTTTACCCACTGAAGGATCTCTTTTTGTTGATGACTTTATAATTTGCTACAGATCGAATCACATAAAAACTAATAAAATACAACTGCAGCTGTATCCTAGCATACTTCAAAACTCATTTTTTTAAATCTAGCACCGCTCCCATGGCACTAATGTCCCGGGGATTTACTATTCTATCTATTTTCAATAGTGTATCATGGTACACTTTTAAACATAAAAATAATGAAAAGTGTCTGAAAAGTTTGATACAATGTGACAAAACTATTTCTGACAATTGTGACAACGTACATGGTGATCTGGCATAGGGGAATGGAACAGTTCGTCCCAAATATTTTGGAATTGTTGCATGCCATTTGGGACAATAAAATAAACAAGAGGCCCTGAGGGCATGTATCACTCACCTGGATATTTGCGCAACTGAGTCATTGAAAAATATTCTCAAAGTACTACGCAAATGTGTCAAAATATCAAAACTCGTTGGTTTTAGAATTTATCTGTATACTTACATGCTAATGGTCAAATATCATCACACAAGGCCTAGATTTTGCCCCATTTATGACCTTGAACTACATGTAGGTCAAGGTCATTTGTTTAAAGGGACTTTTAGTATTTCATGCCAGGAATCTACCAGCCGAGTATCTACATATTTGACACTTTGAAAGTAGGGCAAGTCAATCGTCTGAAGATACTTCATACAACTGCATGCCAGGAATCTACAGACCAAGTGGCAGTAGATCAAGGTCAACTGTTTCAGGAAACGTCATACCATATTCATGTCAGGAACAATAATTGCATGCCAATTATCAATACTCTGGGCCTTCTGGTAAGATTTTAAGAGGTTTTTGCATTGTTTGACACATTATAATGTGGAATGTGTGATAAAAAAAGTACGTCGATGTCATGGGTTTTAGGTAACTCAATTAAAGTTCTTTATGCTGGGTACCTTATAGACAAGTATCAGTACTCTGTATTTTTTGTATTGTTTTTTTGTTATTTAGAAAAAAAGATCTTAATGGAATATTTACATATTAGACCCCTGTGACCTTGAAAGTAGGCCAAGGTCAATTGTTTGGGGAAACTTTAATTACTTCTTAGTGCTAGGAACATATAGGCCAAGTACTCTGGGCATTTGGGTTATTGAGAAGAAGATCGTTTTTTAAAGGTGTTTACATGTTTGAGCCCTGTGGCCTTGAAAATTTGTCAATGTAATTTATTTTTGAAAAATGTATAGCAATATATATGTTCCAGCTAGGTATACGTACCTACTGGCCAAATAGCATAGCCCTTGGTCCACATGAAACAGTTGACGGACTACAAACAACGAACCATAACATAGTATATGCTCATCTTGCAATTTGTGCCAGGTGAAATATAACAGGATGATACAAAAAACCCGTTTTTGGCATGGCCTGGGACAATGGTGTCTGAAGGGTTCTGACTATATATGATCCGCTGAAATATTGGAACGGCTAGCGTCTCGTAGAGTTAAGCTGTGTTTTCTATCAAGAAACGTTTTCGATCACATGCAAATTAGGTATCAATGAAAAGAACAGATATTTTTCTACTAATTTGCACATTAATTCGAGCCACAGGAGCTCGATCGAGGTTGTAAAGTAACTGTCGCCACCCATTTCTAAAAAAAATAACCAGATTCCTGGCATCTGTTTGAAAATGGCCGCGCGTAGCGAGATCCCGCGACTAGAGTTTCATTCTGAACTATCTATTTTGTTTCACGTGAAGTTAGGCGGCGGCCATTTTCAAACAGATGCAAGGAATCTGGCTATTTTTTATAAAGGGATGGCGACAGTTACTTTACAACCTCATGTGGCTTGATTAAATGTGCAAGTTAGTAGAAAAGTATCTGTTCTTTTCATTGATAGGGCCTTCCTAATTTGCATGTGTGTAACAGGACTGGGTGTTGCCACCTACCAAGTCCCACTGCCAACCCAGGTTCGATTAGGTTGCCCTTGGTATCTTCTTCTATTTAATACACTAGTTCAACCTCAAAATACCACCCAGAACACTCAGTCTACACCTCAAGATCTCTTTTATTATGCAATACCCATAAAATATTCCCTGTTCACTTCTATCTACACCTAAATCAGAGGAACCAAATCCATCCATTACTCGGGTCAAAGCTTCAAACATACTGACTATATAATAAACTACATATAAAATAACAGGTGTCTTTGTAATTTGCATATTGTACAATAAGAAGTTAATTATTTTTCTTATTCCTCATTCTGTATTATTCAGTATTATACGTTTATATCTTTACATCAATTATATATTACAAAACCCTAAAAATAGATATAATTATGTTACATCACACTAATTACAACATAATCATGATAAACATAAATAACAAGCAACAGGGGAAGTAACTCTGAACCTTCCCTGTTACATGTGATCCTTTGGACTAGAGACATATTGAGACGAAACGTCTGGAGCCAAACATGGTACACATGTATTGTTCCAAAAACAGTAAAAAATAATTATGAATTAAAAAATACATCAAGATCAACTATTATCCATAGCAGTTTAAAAAGTATTGTAATAAGTATGATGTAATTAATATGGCCACGGTATATTTTTACAGACAACGTACACGCATCCTTAATAAATTATAGACACTTTGATCGCGGAATGATATTTGTGGAAATTTTAAACTTTCTATAAATACCTCTTCCAAATTATTGATATAAGTCGATCTCCTTTAGTAAATATATTTACATTGTTGACATAATTCATGACTTTGTAAGATGTTTAAGCAAAATTACAGGGAAATGTATTATTTAAGGTTTATATTTTGCGCCCATTCACTTCCGTCAAAATAGGAGTGTTCTTCGGCACTTCCTGTTTTGAATTTTCTTTTCGCTGCTCGGGCTATTCGACGGTCATTTCGATGATATACTGATTTACCATTATTTTTGTTGACTATGGAGGATCGTCAACAAACAGCAGTTAAGAAAGGTACGATAGAAGCAATGAGGCCATTAAATCAGAAATCTTTATTTTGCTTGGAAGTGTTTTTACGGTGACTCAAATCGGCACCAAAAATAAATAGCAAATGAAATTGGTATTCACAGATTAAAAAAAGTGTAGCTAAACCATCTGTAATGCGTGCCCTGAGTAGTGCAACGATTTTCTGCAAAGTCTAAAAATCTTAAACGCTTGAATATTTTTTACTAAAAATATTATTTTTTTCTCAAATAACAGTGAGCATGCATGATTCAGATCATAATCGTCACTTCAAGAAATTTAAAGCGTCTGACTTGAAAACATTCTAGACCATTATTTTAGACTTTTATATAGTTTGGGTAAAAGCTGACACGGGTGGTTGTTGAATCTGATCGTGTATATATAGTCATTAATATAGTCATTTCTTCTTAGTTTTTAGGGGACCATGCATATGCCCATCATTCAGAATGGTCGACCCTTGCCCAGTAACAGTGACACCCTCTTTTAACCAAAGATTGCAATATTAATATCCTTGACAAACATATCCTAGAATACCAGAATCTCACTGAGCAATTCTCTGAATAAACACATTGGTAATTAATTTATAACTGCCCTCTAATCTTGATCTCCAAACCTAATTGCAATGACAGGATAATTTTTTTTTCTAATTACCACAGGCCATATCTCTGTGAATAGCCTGAGTTTCCTCGGACCCTAACACCAGACTAAGGCATTTTGTCTTATAGATGTCTGGTGTTGGGCCAGAGCGCATTCCTATATGAAATGTGGAATTATCTGATACCATTATGTAGCTGAGAGTTTTGAAGTACTAACAACAAAATTGACTGACACAACACATACCTCATATATATTGATAAATACTAGATTATTTATTGATCTGATTATCACCAACAGCTCCTAATTTCTGTCAGTAGAGTTCTCGGTTTTCAAGGGTTCGAATTTTCCATCCTGGGTAGTTGCAATGTTTCTACCTTGTAAGTAGGCCAAGGGAGGTGACTTATCAACAAACAGTACAGATCCAGACTGAAAATAAAAAATTATATTCTTGTTCAGAAGATTTCAAGACCATGTCTTTTTTTTTTTTATTAGCCACTTCCCTGATTCTCCCCGTTTGATATCGGCAAATTCCAAATTTCATTTGGCAATGCCTCTGACCCCAAACCAGATTATCACGGGTATGGTGTTGGGGCCAAAGGAAACTCAGGGTAATCCATGAACTGTTAAATAAGAAGAAGAGGAGAGAGAGGATGCAACAAGGATCTCCAAACCATGGATGGATGTCCTTATCTTACTAGATTAGAGCTGTCTGTGACTTGTAGCAAGTAGTCCCCTGGCCATCTCATATCAGGCTGAACCTTCCTGTCATTATTCATAAAAGAAAAAACATTTAGATATCTGAAGGCCAAGTCACAGACAGCATATGTAATGTGAAATGGGCAAGACCAGGATTAAAAACTGGGACCTTCAAACTCCAGCTCTAACCATGATCATTTGTTCTACAATGTTTCCGCAGCTAGTCACCCAGCTGATTACATTAAAATCTTTCTCTATTTATCATAGTGAACTTCTTCCAGTCCTATGAATTTAATCCTGCTAAGTAGATTACATGATAAATACAATTACACAAGTCATCACTCTTGATCTCACGACCAAACCAAAGTAAATTTCAGTGAGTAATATAAGGCCAGCCACACCTTCCAAATCAGCCAATGTTAACTTTTGATCATCATTTTGGATAAAACACTTCTGATTTGTCTAATTTTGATCATGAGGTGGCAAAGTCTGTAACATTGCATTGTCGGAAACCAATGGTCGATTTTACTGACATTTATCGATAGGTGCCATTACAATTGAATTGCCTATGGATTTTTGACCATGGTAGCATTGTCAGTATACTTTAATCTTAAGGCTCAATTTTTTAGTCAGATTTCTTTCATGTGTATGGATAAAGCTTCATCTTTTTTTAAAACATCTTACAAAACTATGACAGTGTCAGATGTCCAATCGTCATCAACTTAAATGCAAAATTTAAGTCACTGTGAACTACTTAGACTTTTCAATTACTCTGGTAGTTCCAATCTTGATTAAACTTTGCATATACTGTACATGTAGCTTCATGTTTGGCCAAGTGGAAATTTATATAATTGTTTATATAAACAAATATAATTGTTTATATCAATACCAGCACAAAAAATGTTGTTGTGTACAACATGTCAGCATTACTATACAATTTTTCAAGTATTCAGATTGTATTGAAAGTGAAACTATCTTTTCAGACCCATACACTAGGAATTTATTGGACAAAGTGTTCCCAACTTCTACAGATCTCTCGTCACAGGCATGTGCCTCCTTTGGCACAAGGTAAGCATTGTCAACTTGTTTATCACAAGGGAACCAGCCATAATAAAGGAACCAGCCATCACAACTTTCTGACCATGTCACTCATGTATTTTGATGGGTTGGTCAGCACTTCCTAACAGCATCTGTTTTGTCTCTCATTTGGTTTTAAAGGCATTAGTTAATGAAATTGTATGAGGTGACCATATGAAGACGTTTAAGTGTGTAGGTATCTTAATAGATGTAATGCTAAAATTAGTTCTTAAATTACCTTACCTGATCATAAGAAGATATACAACGTATTGCAGTCAGATACTTTTGTTTTGATATAATAAATGGATTAATAGATACTGATTAGATTTAGAACTTGGAAAGCTTTATGAATATTTTGTTGTTAAAAGGTAGTAGCATCTCTTGAAATAACAACAACCAGATATGTAACTTTTGTTGTGATCGAGTAGTCAACAGGTCACCAGTATCATAGTGATATATTAATTCTGTTGAACTGTTTAAAGTGATGTTTTATTTCTATAAAGGGAACTGTCTGGCCTGGAAACTCTTCAGACTTTCCTAGATAAAGGTCTGAAGGATGTGGTGGCCCAGGAGTGCGAGAATGATCCGGGAACGGAGGAAGTCGCGGCAGGCAAAGACTCCCTCACAAGTAAGGTGTACAGTACTTATGTAGCCAAAATCTCCAACAAACGTTAGTGTATAGACTTACAGTGATTTATATTTTCAGTATTGAATTGAAAGGAGATGAATCTTATAACCTAATTTCAAATTCAAAACTTTGTATTAAAATAATCTCAGCAGTAACCAAAGTTTAATGTTGAATTATAATTGATCATCAAATAATCACCCACTCCAGTATATTGAAAATTGCTTTAGCATAATATAATAGGAATAACAAACAACTTAAAAAGATCTATATAGAAAAACTCTGGTAATTATTGAAGGCGCTGAATTTGTGTAAGACTGCTGATCATTAGTTATTATAATATTTTTTCCATGTACAATTTTTTTTCCCTTTAATTAAGCAATGGAAATTTGTCTATTACGATATATTTTCAAGTAAACCCTGCTTGAACATTATAGAAGTACTTTAATAATTATCCAAGGTAAATTAATTACAAAAAAAATTTATTTAAATTCAAAATGTGTGATAGAAATATAATTATATTAGTTGGCTGACAATATATCCACCTTTGTTATTTTAGAACCGGTATCTGATGGGGGTCGGATCAGTTTTGGGGAAGTGGAATTTGACATCGGTTCTAATGTTGGAACTATGCTGGTAGACTCGGACAGGCTGGGGGTACGTCTGAAGGCTAATGTTCATTACATTTGTCATAGTGGTAATCATTTAAATGATAATTATGTATGAATCTTTTAATCATTATCGATAGATAAAAACTTATTTTTCAATACGTTGTATCTCTTTTGACATTCTCATATCCAATATGAGTTAAAGATCAGTTCAGATTACAGTTAAAATAGTTAAAAAAAGTTACTGTGAATTGAAATACTGTAAACATACCCGGTACATATTTTTGCAGTTAACTTATTTTAGCGCTTTTCAGTGCCATGCGCTGCAAGTAATGTGCTAAAATATAGTGCACTAATTGGAGTTTTTTATATGATGCTTATATAGTAATTATCATGAATGCGCAAATTTATCATAGTGTTAATATTAAAAAAAACCTGACAATGCGCTAACATTTAATTGTGCCAAATTAAGTACATTTACAGTACCGGTAGTTTGTACATGATGTGTGGGTAGTCAGGTGATCTAGACGTGGTACACTAGAATATAAAGTGGTCAGAATATAAATCAATCAGGTTTAGTTTTGTATCTTGTTATATTTTGTGGATATACACTTTTGGCTTTGAAAACTGACTAAGACAATTTTTGTATGCAGCTGACAAGTTACAGTAACTTCAGTACCATGAGGGCCAACTGTTGTGTATTCAAAGGTAAGTAATACGGACAGCTTGATGGAACTGGCAGATGAAATACAACTTACATATTCATAAAATTATTTGACACTACTTAACTTCATGTTATGTTATAAGGACAATTTGTAGGAGGTAAATGAAAAGAAGTATGAAATATTTGGAGTTATTTAGCACATAGTGAAGTTATTATCAGCTATATATCTCACTATTATTATCAGCTATATATCTAACTATTATTATCAGCTATATATCTCACCTGGTACTGCCTCCTGATTTCTTGTGTCCATGTCCAATTGATCCTAGAGAATATCCCTAAACCTATCACTGATTTGTTCTTCATACTCCTGAATGAACTGATAATGTTGTAGAGGGGTACCATATTAATATTCCAATTTGAGAAAGATTTAAACTTAGGATTTTTTATGGAATGAATGCCCAAAATATTGTCCTTATACATAGTATTGTGTTTTTGAACGATTTCCTAAAAGTTGTTAGAAGTTTTCAAACTTCCACATAAGTTGTTCACGAAGTGAATAGTTTCCTTTAAGGAACTTCAACTTTCTGATATCAGAATTCCTTTTTGTCCTTTGAGTTAATTATAGTATGTTTTTATCTTGTGTATTGATGTTCTATTTGATATACATGCATTCCTTTTAAGTATTAAACTGAAATCTTTTTCAGCATTTTCTTACATTATAAATTTATTGTAATTCTTGTCTATTTGATTTTGAATTTCCTTCTTACTGTTTGGTACCAGGTAAATGGGTGTACGAGTTGATGCTGGGCAGTAAAGGTGTGATGCAGCTGGGCTGGTGTACCTTGTCATGTAAATTCTCCTATGAGGTATGACTGGATTTCAGAAGGAACAAAATTCAGTTTTAATCAGTTTTCATTTTTTGGGGAGAAAAATACTCAAATATATGAACTAATACATGTATTTAGATCTCAATTCCAAGTAATTTAATGTCACATCTGTCTCTTCATCTTTATGATATAATTATTGAAGGGTAGAAATGTTAACTGATTATTTCTAACTGATGATGCTGAGTTATTGTTAGAAAAAATGGAGGAGAAATATGGAAATGTAGGAATGTGCATCAAAAACAAGTCTGAGTCACGATTTGTGACCAGTGAGAGTTTGTATTTTTTTCGTATTTTTAGATACCAGGTATTGATGTAATTATCATGATTTGACAGTTTGTTTATTGGTAGAAGTATAAAACAGATACTGCTATTTGTTTATTTAACAGGAGGGTGTAGGGGACACTATAAGATCCTATGCCTATGATGGAAGCAGGTTGAGGAAGTGGAATGTCAAAACTCACCGCTATGGAGAGGTACATACCATCAAAATTATCCTATCTTCCATGAATCTGTATGTTATAGTTTTCTTTTATAACACTTGTTACAAACACTGTTTCAGATTATTATAATACTCTAGCACTCTTTGGTGCACATGTACTTTAAAATATATGTTTACTTTTAATTTGAATTTGTGTTGCAGCAATGGTTGACAGGAGATGTGATTACCTGTGCTCTGGACTGTGACGCAGGGACAGCTACATTTTACAGGTAAGTATCATCTCTTAATTTACTTTTGTGGATTCTTGAAGTCTGAAGTTGAATAAAGTATAATCTCTGGGTATATGTTTTGCATTGTGTTGTAAGAGACATTGGGACAAATTCAGAGAAAATCCTAGAAAACCGAACAAAAATATGAATTATGAAATGTTAACAAATTGATCAAAAGAAATCAATTTATTATCTACCCCTGGTAAGTCACTGTATTCTAGTTCTGTCTCTTTCAAATAAAAAAACACCTTATTGTCCCCTGGTGCTTCTTCTTTCTGGAAATGATGTTTTCAACTCCCTGAAAGGAACCAATTACAGAATTTATAAACAGGAATTGTTTTTTAGAAAACTACTTGCTCGATCTCCCTCCTCGACTTGCTAATATTTATTGTAAATTTCGAACGTGTTATGTCAAAATACCAATTGAATATGGTAGATGGAATAATATCCCAAGAGAAAATAGAATTTGTAACCTCTGTAATCTAAGCGAAATTGGAGATGAATTCCATTATTTATTTAATTGTAATGACCAACAAATATTAGTAAACAGACAGAAATTGATATCCAGATATTATTTTGAAAGACCAAGTACCTTGAAATTCCATACTTTATTTAATTATGTAGTCAACGCAGAATTAGTAGCACTTACATGAACGTCTGAACTCTGTTAATTAGTACCAATGTATTGAAATGTTTGTACATGTATACACTGTATGTCCTGTATGTAATTCTCTACTCTACACGATGTACGTTTATGAGAATAAAGTAATTGTCAATTGGAAGAAACCATGAGCACATGCATGCACTTAGATGTTAGAAAGCTCCTAGATATTATATCATCAAGTCATCTATCCTTAATATCCGTGGCATATTTCTATCATCATCTTCCATTATTAAGTTGTTTTTTTTAAATTGTAACTTTGAGGTCATGAGACGGATCTGTGCAAAAATTGTGCCTCCTTTAATACCTAGTTATGTCTTTTTGTACATTTATGATATTTTCTAGAAGTTGAGGACCGTGAACTGCTTTGTTACTTCATTTAAATCAATGTATCTATTTTAGACATTAAATGGAACCTATTAATACTTGACTTAATTGATGCTGTTTAAATTGATGAAGAGATACAATTACTGTTGTTATTTGCCAGGAATGGGAAGTCTATGGGCGTCGCCTTTACAGACATACAAGTGGGGAGTGGTCTGGCCTACTTCCCGGCCGTCAGCCTGTCCCAGGGGGAGAATCTCCATGCCAACTTTGGAGCCACACCTCTTAGGTATCAGCTGGAGTGAGGGATTTGAATGGAAATAGTTCAATATAAAAAGCTGAGATATTGTGAGGATAGGATGAATATAAAGATTGATACACAAGACGTGGCCTATTGTTGGCTACAAATCTTGTAATGAATTACATTGTGTCTTATTCACCCATTGAATATTGTGTCTTATTCACCCATTGAATACTATGTCTTATTCGTCCATTGAGTACTGTCTTATTCACCCATTGAATATTGTGTCTTATTCACCCATTGAATATTGTGTCTTATTCACCCATTGAATACTGTGTCTTATTCACCCATTGAATACTGTGTCTTATTCACCCATTGAATACTATGTATTATCACCTGTTGATATAGGTACCCTATTGCGGGCTACAGACCCCTCCAAGATGTACCATATGCAAGTGTAGCAAAAGCACAACTCCTGTTCAGCTACCTGGAAAACATACACACAGAAATGGCGGATAGTTCCAGTGTAAGTATCTAGGGGTAGGGGTGGAGTGTCATCTTTGAGGTAGATATCCCCTATTTCTGCCAGAAAAACATCCTTATATGTTGTAAGGGGTCATTTGTTTTTGTTCCCTATAAATATGATCTGTTTAACAGAAGAGATTTACATAATGCAAAGATTTTGATGTAAGTGATATAACACTGAACACACTGTATCTATGGTGGAAACTATCTATTATCAGAATATAGGGCTTCTGTTCTAATGCTATACACTTCTCTACACCCATAGAACAAGTGGTTGCAAAATCAAAACAATTGGCCAGTTGTTAGAGAATATGACTAAACATGTTGTGTTACACAGTCACAGAATGATGAGTTGACAGTGTTGTTTTGTTTAGAATGGAACAGAGTTCCTGGTGTCGGACAAGAAGAGTGTTCCTCCTCCAAAGCTTGGAGAGTTCCCCAGCAACAAATGTTCCATAATGCTCATCACTGCCCACATATTTGAAAAATTGGCACCCTTGTTGGTATGTTGAATAGGTGTATAAATACTTAAGTTTGGTAAGCCTGATGATATCCATTAATAACATGTTACCATGGTCTCTCCAACCTTGTTTTCTCAATTTGTAATTTTAGTGAAATGGACAGTTAGATTTTACATAGCCTAATCATTGTATGAACCTGACCTGCCTTATCATCACATAAATATTAAATACATTCCAAGTAGAACTTAATTTGAGCAATTATTTAACATAATCAAAAAATAAAAAGTTGTTTTTTATACAGTCAAACTTTTTATCTTTATTTTTAATTGATAATTCAAAGACTCCATTTAAGACAAAGTGTTTCTCCTGCCTCTGCCAAATTTTCTCTGTATCTGAGTCATGATTAACTTGATGAATACTCTTGACTTTTGTTGCTGTTTCAGAGAAGTGCGTATGTGGTGGAGGCGTGTCTGCTGCCGTTCCTGCTGAAGCTGTGTGACCAGACAAACTATAAGAAAGAACAGGTAGCAGTCCAGAGGCTACTCGACCAGATGTGGTCTCTAATGCAGGTAACGTACAAGGTTCTGTACAATTACCACTTCATAGCAATGCTGTATTGTATGGTAGGTATGTAGGTAACGTACAGTGTCCTTCACAATTACACCCTTCATAGCAATGCTGTATTGTATGGTAGGTATGCAGGTAACTTATAATGTCCTTCACAATTACACCCTTCATAGTAATACTGTATTGTATGGTAGGTATGTAGGTAACGTACAAGGTTCTTTACAATTACAACTTCATAGCAATGCTGTATTGTATGGTAGGTATGTAGGTAACGTACAAGGTTCTTTACAATTACAACTTCATAGTAATACTGTATTGTATGGTAGGTATGTAGGTAACGTACAAGGTTCTTTACAATTACACCCTTCATAGTAATACTGTATTGTATGGTAGGTATGTAGGTAACATACAAGGTTCTGTACAATTACAACTTCATAGTAATACTGTATTGTATGGTAGGTATATAGGTAACGTACAGTGTCCTTCACAATTACACCCTTCATAGCAATGCTGTATTGTATGGTAGGTATGCAGGTAACTTATAATGTCCTTCACAATTACACCCTTCATAGTAATACTGTATTGTATGGTAGGTATGTAGGTAACGTACAAGGTTCTTTACAATTACAACTTCATAGCAATGCTGTATTGTATGGTAGGTATGTAGGTAACGTACAAGGTTCTTTACAATTACAACTTCATAGTAATACTGTATTGTATGGTAGGTATGTAGGTAACGTACAAGGTTCTTTACAATTACACCCTTCATAGTAATACTGTATTGTATGGTAGGTATGTAGGTAACATACAAGGTTCTTTACAATTACAACTTCATAGTAATACTGTATTGTATGGTAGGTATATAGGTAACGTACAGTGTCCTTCACAATTACACCCTTCATAGCAATGCTGTATTGTATGGTAGGTATGCAGGTAACTTATAATGTCCTTCACAATTACACCCTTCATAGTAATACTGTATTGTATGGTAGGTATGTAGGTAACGTACAAGGTTCTTTACAATTACAACTTCATAGCAATGCTGTATTGTATGGTAGGTATGTAGGTAACGTACAAGGTTCTTTACAATTACAACTTCATAGTAATACTGTATTGTATGGTAGGTATGTAGGTAACGTACAAGGTTCTTTACAATTACACCCTTCATAGTAATACTGTATTGTATGGTAGGTATGTAGGTAACATACAAGGTTCTTTACAATTACAACTTCATAGCAATGCTGTATTGTATGGTAGGTATGTAGGTAACGTACAAGGTTCTTAACAATTACAACTTCATAGTAATGCTGTATTGTATGGTAGACAGACAATTCTATGTTAAACCCAACAAATGTTAGGTCTCTTATGTAGGTAACATAAAATGTCCTTCACAATTACACCCTTCATAGCAATACTGTATTGTATGGTAGACAGACAATTCTATGTTAAACCCAACAAATATTAGGTCTCTTGTATAGGTTACATAAAATGTCCTTCACAATTACACCCTTCATAGCAATACTGTATTGTGTGGTAGACAGACAATTCTATGTTAAACCCAACAAATGTTAGGTCTCTTATGTAGGTAACATGCAATGTCCTTCCCAATTACGCCCTTCATAACAATACTGTATTGTGTGGTAGGTATGTAGGTAACAGACATTGTCTTTCACAATTACACCCTTCATAACAATACTGTATGGTAGGTATGTAGGTAACGTACAGTGTCCTTCACAATCACACCCTTCATAACAATACTGTATGGTAGGTATGTAGGTAACGTACAGTGTCCTTCACAATTACACCCTTCATAGCAATACTGTATGGTAGGTATGTAGGTAACGTACAGTGTCCTTCACAATTACACCCTTCATAACAATACTGTATGGTAGGTATGTAGGTAACGTACAGTGTCCTTCACAATTACACCCTTCATAACAATACTGTATGGTAGGTATGTAGGTAACGTACAGTGTCCTTCACAATTACGCCCTTCATAGCAATACTGTATGGTAGGTATGTAGGTAATGTACACTGTCCTTCACAATTACACCCTTCATAGCAATACTGTATGGTAGGTATGTAGGTAACGTACACTGTCCTTCACAATTACACCCTTCATAACAATACTGTATGGTGTGGTAGGTATGTAGGTAACATTTAATGTCCTTCACAATTACACCCTTCATAACAATACTGTATGGTGTGGTAGGTATGTAGGTAACAGACAAAACTGCAAAATGCCAGTAAAATTAATATTTACCGAATCTGGTGGGAACTGAATCAGAATATCATAAAATATGTACGGAATCTGGTGAGAACAATAATCAGATTATCATAAAATATGTACGGAATCTGGTGGGAACTAGAATCAGAATATCATAAAATATGTACGGAATCTGGTGGGAACTAGAATCAGAATATCATAAAATATGTACGGAATCTGGTGGGAACTAGAATCAGAATATCATAAAATATGTACCGAATCTGGTGGGAACTAGAATCAGAATATCATAAAATATGTACGGAATCTGGTTGGAACTAGAATCAGAATATCATAAAATATGTACCGAATCTGGTGGGAACTAGAATCAGAAACAGCTCATCACTAATACCTGTGTTATACCTGACTTCTGTTACCTGTGTTATAACTGACTTCTGTTACCTATGTAATAACTGACTTCTGTTACCTGTGTTATAACTGACCTCTGTTACCTGTGTAATAAATGACTTCTGTT
Source organism: Mimachlamys varia (assembly GCA_947623455.1). Lineage (NCBI taxonomy): Eukaryota > Metazoa > Mollusca > Bivalvia > Pectinida > Pectinidae > Mimachlamys > Mimachlamys varia. The sequence continues at coordinate 8,532,445 of OX392534.1, forward strand.
ACCTGTGTTATAACTGACCTGTGTAATAAATGACCTCTGTTACCTGTGTTATAACTGACTTCTGTTACCTGTGTTATAAATGACTTATGTTACCTGTGTAATAACTGACTTCAGTACCTGTGTAATAACTGACTTCTGTTACGTGTGTTATAACTGACTCCTGTTACCTGTGTTATAACTGACTTCTGTTACCTGTGTAATAACTGACTTCTGTTACCTGTGTAATGACTGACTTCTGTTACCTGTGTAATAACTGACTTCTGTTACCTGTGTTATAACTGACCTCTGTTACCTATGTAATAACTGACTTCTGTCACCTGTGTTATAAATGACTTCTGTTACCTGTGTAATAAATGACTTCTGTTACCTGTGTTATAACTGACTTCTGTTACCTGTGTAATAACTGACTTCTGTTACGTGTGTTATAACTGACTTCTGTTACCTGTGTTATAACTGACTTCTGTTACCTGTGTAATAACTGACTTCTGTTACCTGTGTTATAACTGATTTCTGTTACCTGTGTAATAACTGACTTCTGTTACCTGTGTTATAACTGACTTCTGTTACCTGTGTTATACCTGACCTCTGTTACCTGTGTTATAACTGACTTCTGTTACCTGTGTTATAACTGACTTCTGTTACCTGTGTTATACCTGACTTCTGTTACCTGTGTTATACCTGACTTCTGTTACCTGTGTTATAACTGACTTCTGTTTGGGTGTTTTACTTTAGGACCATGAACTGAAGTCTTGCTTCGAGAACTTGTTGATTTCCTTGCTGCAGTGTTACCGCTTCTCATCCGTGACAGAAAACTTCTGTTCCGCTGTAAGTATCAGTTGTTTAGGTTTCTTTGCTAATTTATGTTACTGTAATGTTATGATGAGACGGTGCTACACACCTGTTTTAGTTTTTTTTACACCGGAGCCACAGTAACATGTTACATCCAATACTAAAAACTGGTGTTTTTTTTCTGGAAGACATCTTAGAAAATGTTCTGTACAAATTTTGTATTTCTGTGTTGTTGGTATATAATCGGGACAATGTTCTGTACAAATATTGTATTTCTGTGTTGTTGGTGTATGGTTGGGACAATGTTCAGTACAAATATTGTATTTCTGTGTTGTTGGTGTATAATGGGGACATTGATCAGTACAAATATTGTTTTTCTGTGTTGTTGGTGTATCATGTAGACAGTGTTGAGAACAAATATCAGGACTGAAATGAACTGTGTTTATTTACAGAACAAGTACCTGATGGTGACACTTAGTATCCTCCAGCACGCCACGACACGCCGCTATCTCCTGATCCACGTCATGTATCCTTGTCACCCGCTGTGTTATTGTCATATAATAGGGTACACTGTCTATAGGTGTACATTTGCGCTACAGGTTGAACCGGCACAGAAAGCACAGAAATAAACCACGATAAACGAACGCACTTGGACCGAACCATAGGCAGAGCTAAAAATCCACAGTTTCGGAGGAGAAATCAATGGCATATTAATAATAAAATGCCGTTAATTCACACGTCCACTAATTATATATTGTAACATATTTTACATCTTCATCTGGAGTGACATTGTTTAAGAAATAAACAGCACAAACTAGCAATAATCAGCAATTTAGTTTCGGCAAGGTTCGTCTGGACCCCTCAAACCACACGTGCCAGATTTTCAGCCTCGATCCAAATCTGTGCCTGGTGTTTTTGCTGCAGGTTCAACTGGTTCAGCTGGTTCAACCCGTAGGGCGAATGTACCCTTGGTCTATCTATCATATTGAATATTCTCATTATACATAATATCAGAAGTTAAGTATCCTTAAATTGGAACTTAAATTGTTCAATATAAAAGACTTATTACTTTGGTTTCATGGATATCTTTTAAAACCAAATAAAAAAAAACTTTAAGAATGATTTATGATTGTTAAAAAAATCACCAAAAAAGTTGTTTTATTAGTATGATGTACATACATGCAAGTTACATTTATACAAATCCTTGACCTATGACCCAGATTTGACAAGGTCAAGTTCCCGATCTTCATGCACATAAAGCCGCCCGATGATGTGGGCCTACAGGAGCTGGTACCCTCAGTCTGGTGGGATACCTATGACAAGGTTACTATGAGAAGTAGTGTTGTTATATCTAGTGGTACATGTTTAACACCTGATAGATCACACAGTACTACTAATCCTGGTACTACCGAGGGGGGGTTAGTGTATGATAAGGTGGATCTCATCGTGATAGTAAGAGTTTCCGTATTAACAGTAATCTTATAAAAGTGATTTTCACACTAAATGCTTTACTTCAATTTACAATTGAGCTAATGAGGGTTTCTGTATATTGTGATCTACAGCAATTATTGTGAGTTGGCCATGTCATCTTTTTCAAGAATACAGTGCACCAAAATACAATACATCTTATTCCAAGTGATCAAATTTAAATATGTGAACTATTGACATCCATCCAATGTATGCTGAAATTTTCTTAGTATCAATGTTAGGAGTCATATAGGAGGAGACAAACACTGTACTTTATACCTAGTCTTGGTTTGACAGGAAGAGGACAAGCCACGCCCACCAAAGACAGAGGAAGAGAAAGTACGACACGCCAAATACATGCAGTCCTGTGAACATCTGAAACAGAAAATAGAAGGTATGGATAGCTTTTCTGAAACAAAACATAAAAGTTATGCATAGCTTGTCTGAAACAGAAGATAGAAGGTATGAATAGTTTATCTGAAACAGAAAATAAAGGTATGAATAGTTTATCTGAAACAGAAGATAAAAGGTATGAATAGTTTATCTGAAACAGAAGATAGAAGGTATGAATAGTTTATCTGAAACAGAAGATAAAAGGTATAAATAGTTTATCTGAAACAGAAGATAGAAGGTATGAATAGTTTATCTGAAACAGGAGATAGAAGGTATGAATAGCTTGTCAGAAACACAAGATAGAAGGTATGAATAGCTTGTCTGAAACACAAGATAGAAGGTATGGATAGCTTGTCTGTAATGGTAAAGTTATAGAAAAAACACTTTTGTTTATTGACGTTGGAGTCTCAGCAATGGTACAGAAATAAGTACCCACTTTTAGCTCTGATGAACTTTGCAAAAGTAAATGTCTACATTAAGTGAAAATCTCCAATCAAAATTCTGCAAAAAGGTGACTATTTTTATGGAAATCGGTTAGATTAGTTTGTACTTTTCCAGATGATGAATCAATACATTGTTTGATTGAAGAGTGTAATTTGTGATGTTGCAGCTATAGAAAACATACAGGTGGAAATCCTCAAGGTGTTACTCATCCACAAAGACATCAAAGAGGTAAGTAACACAGCCGACAGGTAAGGGAGACAGGTGGAGGTCATCAAGGTGTTACTCATCCACAAAGACATCAAAGAGGTAAGTAACACAGGTAAGGGAGACAGGTGAGATCCTCAAGGTGTTACTCATCCACAAAAACATCAAAGAGGTAAGTAACACAGGTAAGGGAGACAGGTGGAGATCGTCAAGGTATTACATATCCACAAAGATATCACAGAGGTAAGTAACACAGCGACAGGTAAGGGAGACAGGTGAAATCCTCAAGGTGTTACTCATCCACAAAGACATCAAAGAGGTAACACAGCAGACAGGTAAGGGAGACAGATGGAAATCCTCAAGGTGTTACTGATCCACAAAGACATCAAAGAGTTAAGTAACACAGCGGACAGGTAAGGGAGACAGGTGGAAATCCTCAAGGTGTTACTGATCCACAAAGATATCAAAGAGGTAAGTAACACAGCCGACAGGTAAGGGAGACAATTGTGTCCTCAGGGTTAATGGGTTAAGGTATTTTACTCCCATTGGAATATCAAAGAGGTGGGCCTAGGATGGAATATATGTTATAAATATGATGTGTATAACAATTTTACAACTCCAGTAAACATTGCCGCCAGACAATATATATCAGTCTGAAACCGTTCAGGAAGGTTTGAGGTAGTTGGTCCCTAATTAATTATTAAACCTTTTTTGACAAAATAACCTTAACCACAAAAACATTCCCAAAGTAACATTATTGTGTTTTTTACTGGCAACAAGACTTGGTGATATTATTACTTGCAGTATATTATAAGTGTTTATTTCCTGGTTTGTTTAGGGTCAGACATCTCGCCAGATCTTCATGGAGAAGTTCCGTCTGTTTCTACGTGAGAATAGCGGCATGGGTCGTGTAAGTGAAGATTTCTGAACTTTGTTACAACAGTGGAATGGGTCACATACATTTAAACAAAAATTGGGTTGCTTATTAATAGTTCTGGAAGCAGGTACAGATAAACTTTATCAATCAGAATGAGATTTAAAGAAAACCACAATTTTCTATGTGAAATCATAATTTACTTTGAGTTAACTTGTGAGATTAATGGAAGTTGTTTTAGTTTTACCCTTTTGTGAGGAAACTGTACACTACAGAATGAGTACATCTGTCTCTCTAATTTAAATGAATTTTACTATCACACCAAGAAATCATGTACATATAAAAATAATAGTTGCTTGTGGCTATCTTGAATGTCCCATTTCCTGTCTGACAACACAATTGCAGATACCGCATCAGGTGTTAATTTATAATAAAATCTGATATAAAATTAACTTTGGGGTTATATTTACCTTTGTTTCGATATTGAAGTATTTGATCTACTGTTTCAGACTCATCAGGTATCGTTCTGTCCACTGCCTGTAATGCTGTGCTTTTTCCACCGGATGGTCAGGGTAGTCCGACATTACTGGGACTTATTCCAGGAAGAAGATCAAAAGAGATTTGTTTTTAGTGATGGTGGGTGCCTCCGTTCTATCAGACAGTACAGTTGTTATATAAACCATGTATTAGAGACTTTTTAACAGTATGTTGATTTTAATTAATAAAATTTGACTGTATCATGTAAATATGATATGAATACTAATCGGATAAGAATATAATTGTATTAAGTTATCTGCTCCTGGATGTAGACTCCTTACACAAGCACTGATTATGGAGGAAGACCTTGTCATTGTTTGAGAGGATGTCCAGTCCATTAGTTGTGTGTTAAGGGCCTGGCCCTAGTTACACAAATGTTCCTTAACTCCCCTTAAAAAGCATTACAGAAGTGAAGGAAATTTCCTTAACTAAAGATTTTTCCCCTTAACTTCTGTGACACTTACCCATGAGGATTTTAAAGTCAAGGAACATTATTGAAACTAGAGTGTTTGTTTCTGCAGACAAACAAGTTAATTGATTTATTTTGTTTTTCAATGTGATAAGCTTCCATGACCCGTTATAATCAATAGAGGCCTTGGGTGTCTTTGTCACGACTCACCAACTGTCCAAACTCAATAAATTACAGTTCAGGTTCCAGTATAAAGTATTGGTGAACTTTAATCTCTCTTAATTGACTTTATTTCATGCATATAACCCACCTTTACTTCCTTCAGAGGCGTATGTTCCAATCCACGAATTTTGGTCGGAGACGAGAAATTACATGGATTTTCAAAGATGTGGCGGTCTGGTGTCCCATTTAAATAGGATTTTAGGAGGTGAGTTTTTGTTTGTTAAATTTATGTAAGTGTCACTTTTTGAAGTTCCCCTAACTTGTTCTTTGGATTTTTAAGACAAGCCTGTGTAGTATATGGGTTGTATTAGGTATATTTGATGCCTTAATGGCCAGGGTTTATTATGTTATTTTCCTGTTCCAATTTAAGTGTAATTGTTGACCCTCAGAGGAGAGATAGAAGATCATGCAATATTTTACAAATAAAACTAGAAAAAAAAATTATTTTATATGACTGCCACACATACTTTTACACCATATTTTACTTGAAGGTATTTTCATGGCCTAGTTGGGGTTGTCATTGCCCTCATACGTATAATATAAGAAGTAAAACAATACGCTAGGTAAAAGTTCCTGTCACTACAATCTTGATCTGTTGCTTTTAAGGTTGCCACTGAAGGGCTAATCTAATTAGATGATGGTATGTTTATTTTACAGACAGTGTAAACAAAGCTCAGGGTTTATCAGTACAGGCAGATGGTAAAGTGGTGTCCGTGGATAAAAAGGAAGGAAAGGCTCCCAAAACAGGTACTGTCATAAATCTTACACTGGTTTCTACAGCAATTATTTCCTCCAAAACCAAGTAAAGGTGGATGTGTAGTTTTCCACATTTTCTTTTTGACTCTGGGATAAGTTTGCAAATAGTAACCAAGCCCAGGTTTGTATTGAAGGCTATGTAAGTGTCGGGAGTTTAAATCTGTTTTTATCCCAGGTACAACCTACCCAGAGCTACAGATGCCCAGTGGTAACTCTCTCATGGAACTTCTGGATGGGATTGTCTTGTTGTACCATATAGCAGCCCACAAACAACTAACTAAGGTAAGGTCACTCAACAAAGGTAATTAGGTAGATTTAACCAAAACACCCCCAAAGGTAAATTTAACCAAACAACTTTTTAAGGCGAACTTAAACTCTTCAAGGTAAACTTAACCACGTAAAGCTAACTGAGGTAAGGTCACTCAAATATAGGTAGAGAAGGTAAACTTAGCCACAAACAGCTCACTAAAGGTAAACCTAACCACAAACAGCTTACTAAAGGTAAACTTAACCACAAACAGCTCACTAAAGGTAAACTTAACCACAAACAGCTAACCTAAAGTAAACCTAACCACAAACAGCTTACTAAGGTAAACTTAACCACAAACAGCTCACTAAAGGTAAACTTAACCACAAACAGCTAACCTAAAGTAAACCTAACCACAAACAGCTCACTAAAGGTAAACTTAACCACAAACAGCTAACCTAAAGTAAACCTAACCACAAACAGCTTACTAAGGTAAAACTAACCACAAACAGCTCACTAAAGGTAAAACTAACCACAAACAGCTTACTAGGGTAAACTTAACCACAAACAGCTTACTAGGGTAAACTTAACCACAAACAGCTTACTAAAGGTAAACTTAACCACAAACAGCTCACTAAAGGTAAACTTAACCACAAACAGCTCACTAAAGGTAAACTTAACCACAAACAGCTTACTAAAGGTAAAACTAACCACAAACAGCATACTAAAGGTAAACTTAACCACAAACAGCTAACCTAAATTAAACTTAACCACAAACAGCTCTCTAAGGTAAAACTTAACCACAAACAGCTTACCAAAGGTAAAACTAACCACAAACAGCTTACCAAAGGTAAAACTAACCACAAACAGCATACTAAAGGTAAACTTAACCACAAACAGCTCACTAAAGGTAAACTTAACCACAAACAGCATACTAAAGTTAAATCTAACCACAAACAGCTTACCAAAGGTAAATCTAACCACAAACAGCTTACCAAAGGTAAATCTAACCACAAACAGCTTACCAAAGGTAAAACTAACCACAAACAGCTTACCAAAGGTAAAACTAACCACAAACAGCTCACTAAAGGTAAACTTAACCACAAACAGCTCACTAAAGGTAAACTTAACCACAAACAGCATACTAAAGGTAAATCTAACCACAAACAGCTTACTAAAGGTAAATCTAACCACAAACAGCTTACCAAAGGTAAACTTAACCACAAACAGCATACTAAAGGTAAATCTAACCACATACAGCTCACTAAAGGTAAACTTAACCACAAACAGCATACTAAAGGTAAACTTAACCACAAACAGCTCACTAAAGGTAAACTTAACCACAAACAGCTCACTAAAGGTAAATCTAACCACATACAGCTCACTAAAGGTAAATCTAACCACATACAGCTCACTAAAGGTAAACTTAACTACAAACAGCTTACTAAAGGTAAATCTAACCACATACAGCTCACTAAAGGTAAACTTAACCACAAACAGCTAACCTAAATTAAACTTAACCACAAACAGCATACTAAAGTTAAATCTAACCACAAACAGCATACTAAAGTTAAATCTAACCACAAACAGCTCACTAAAGGTAAACTTAACCACAAACAGCATACTAAAGGTAAATCTAACCACAAACAGCTTACTAAAGGTAAATCTAACCATAAACAGCTTACCAAAGGTAAACTTAACCACAAACAGCATACTAAAGGTAAACTTAACCACAAACAGCATACTAAAGGTAAATCTAACCACAAACAGCTTACTAAAGGTAAATCTAACCACAAACAGCTTACCAAAGGTAAACTTAACCACAAACAGCATACTAAAGGTAAACTTAACCACAAACAGCATACTAAAGGTAAATCTAACCACAAACAGCTTACCAAAGGTAAACTTAACCACAAACAGCATACTAAAGGTAAACTTAACCACAAACAGCATACTAAAGGTAAATCTAACCACAAACAGCTTACCAAAGGTAAACTTAACCACAAACAGCATACTAAAGGTAAACTTAACCACAAACAGCTCACTAAAGGTAAACTTAACCACAAACAGCTCACTAAAGGTAAATCTAACCACATACAGCTCACTAAAGGTAAACTTAACCACAAACAGCATACTAAAGGTAAATCTAACCACAAACAGCTCACTAAAGGTAAATCTAACCACATACAGCTTACCAAAGGTAAACTTAACCACAAACAGCATACTAAAGGTAAACTTAACCACAAACAGCTCACTAAAGGTAAATCTAACCACATACAGCTCACTAAAGGTAAACTTAACCACAAACAGCATACTAAAGGTAAATCTAACCACAAACAGCTTACCAAAGGTAAACTTAACCACAAACAGCATACTAAAGGTAAACTTAACCACAAACAGCATACTAAAGGTAAACTTAACCACAAACAGCTCACTAAAGGTAAACTTAACCACAAACAGCATACTAAAGGTAAATCTAACCACAAACAGCTCACTAAAGGTAAATCTAACCACATACAGCTCACTAAAGGTAAACTTAACCACAAACAGCATACTAAAGGTAAATCTAACCACAAACAGCATACTAAAGGTAAACTTAACCACAAACAGCTCACTAAAGGTAAATCTAACCACATACAGCTCACTAAAGGTAAACTTAACCACAAACAGTTCACTAAGGTAAACTCAACCCACTAAAAGAAACCTACCCACAATGTGTTTTGGAAACAAATTGGGGTTATTTCACAGTTGTTTTGATTGGTTGATTCCAGATGGGAACATTAAGAGACAACATGAAAGAATATGTCACTTCTCTGGAGGATACAGAGGCCAAGCTGGAGAAGTGTCCTGAACAGGTAAAATTATGTTGTTCCGAACATCTTAAATAAATCTCACCACAACTTAATTAGTCACTAAGCAGTTAAAATGGACTATCGTACAAATTGTTAACTGTAAATTAAGAAACTAGTAACATTTACATTTAAACAGCAATGAAACATTGAAATTTTTTTCAGCTTTTGGAGGTGAAAGCAGAGCTAGAGAGGGCTAGGGGTGTATTTTTGGAGAGAGTTCTGGAGCAAGGGAGACAAATAGGTTGGGTGATTGCTGTTATATACTCACAGGTAAATCCATGCATTTCCCATTGATTAAGGTGTTATCATTGTGGTACAAAGGTAGAGTTGGTTAATGTCTTTGTTTTATTTGTATGTAGACCATTGAATCAGCATTAAAGAAAAAAAAAACTTCTTTTTTATTTATATAGATTTTGTGGTTTTCATAGTAATTGAAGTCGTTGATTATTCTATTTGTTTGAGGAGTTTAAAAGTTATGTTACATGTGACATGTCTTTTTTTTAGAATAAACAAGCAGACGTGGCATGGTTGTTTGGTGTGGTGTTACGTACTATATCGAGAGCATCCGAGTTCCACCTGCTCTTTCAGTACACACCTGAGTTCTATATAGAGACGGCCATCAACATCTACAACTGTCTCAAAAATTACTTCCACCCTACCAGTCCTTTTGACTTGCTGCCAAGTAAGAAAAGCTTCTTTCAAAGATTGTTATTCTGTAGCCTTGTATTGTAGAATTAGATGTTGTCATTTAAGTTAATTAAATTGTGAAGAATTTATAGATGCTTTGAAAATGTTCATAATATACTCTATGCATGTGTGTTCATAAATAAAAAGTTTACTTTGGAGAACTCAGAGCAGGTTTTACAGTATAGAGCTAGAATCTGATATTGCTGTGACACTGAATTCACTTATTGCTTTTGTTGTAAGAGGGCGTGTGTGATTATAACTCAAGCCAGACTCCTAGGGCTTGTAGTTTTTGTGTGAGAACTGGTGAATATTTGCAGTATTTAAGGTCACTCGGTTCCTTTGTCAATATCCATAGGAATTTCATGAAATTTCACTCAAATGTTTACTAGTGAATAAAGAACAAGTATTTTTGTTGTAATTGGCCGAAAAACTGCAGAAATCTTTTTGGGGTGAAAAACTGATATTTGCAGGGAAAACACCAGGAAGAGCGAAATCAACAACTAACATATTTCTTTTTGATGTATTACAATTCTAACTTTATATATACATATAAAATAGAAAAGAAGGCAAATATTTTACGTTTCGTATAACTTTTATTCAACAAAACAAACAATTATATGTATGTTTTTCATCAACATTTTCAAATATCAAAACATTGTGTGGATGAAAAACTGATTTTTTAAAGTTATGTTGTGAAGAAACAATCCTTATTTAACAAAGCATGAAAAAATTGAACCAAAAAACATTATTTCACTTAAAATTTGGGGAAAATAATCAGAATTATTGTTTTTTTTATTTCAATTGCCTCCCCTTTCACTGCAACTGGACTTAATTGTAGGAGGTATAGATTTTCCCAGATCACATAATGCGTTGAAAGTAGTGAGATACTAGGTTTATCGATTGCTTTAGCCTGATTTGAATGTATCCGCTCGCCTGGTATCAGATTACACAGAATATAGTTTATAACTAGCATTTATGACATTAATTGAATAGTGATATCATCAGACCATGTTGCATTAAATATCGAATAAATATAAAGCAATGTGTTTATTTTAATGATGCAGTTGTAAAGAATTGAAGTGGACATATACATGAAGGTTGTCTTGGTGTTTACATTACTAAGCTTAGGCCTATATAGATGAATGAGGGCGAGTGGGGAACTCGCTTATAACGAAAATCAAATCATGACATCGTTGTAGATAAAAGCACAAAAGCGTGTTACTAGTTCCACGTCCTTGTATTCACTCCAAAATGTATGTTTTACATAAACAGATTTCTGATAAATGGGAATAACTCAAATACATTGGAGTTACTGATTACCTCCCCTATACCATACTGTATTGTTAACACAACACGTTTACATAAGATCAGGTTGATATAGTCGATAATTACGCAACCAACTTAACCTTCTAGCGTTTACATTGATTCTAGCAGACGCTTGGGTCTTTGCCGGATTGCAAATTGCATGATCATCGGCGTATGTACGGTGAATTTCTTACCCACGATAGGTATGAAATTTGATATCCGTCAAAGCGGCCATGTTTTTGCCAAGAACGATAATCAACGGATCGAGAGACCTTAACTAGAAAATTCTGATGGGCTTGTACAATTTGCAAAATATTTCTGTTAGCTCATACTCTAAACAGAAAACTGTACACCTTTAAAAGGTCTAATATATTTGTCTATCAAAAGTTTGGATTCAATACAACTAAAAGTGGGTATGAAGAGAGAGGAATTGTTTTCTATGTATAGACAGTTGAATTCAAATGTTCTGATGTAAATTTTTCTTTTGGATAAAAATGTACTGTTCTTGTTGTACAGATCACTTGGAGCTGACAAGGAAATATGCTATGTTCCTTACCAGACACTTCGCAGATTCTAGAATTGTCAACACAGGTAAGTAGAGTATATCTTGGCCATATAGAATTGTCAACACAGGTAAGTAGAGTATTATCTTGGCCATATAGAATTGTCAACACAAGTTATCGAGACCAAAGTTATCAATGATTATGCCATATAAACCACCAAAATGTGTACTATACGTCATCCTTGTATTTCACACTTTATATTCAATTTGTAGTTTATTAATTATGGAATATCTTTTTATGTTTCTCAGACAATTTTGTAGTCTAACCATTCTTATTTATTGCCTGCTGTAGATGTGCGAGACAATGTTGTTCAGGCCCTGGCCTGTTTCATCTGTTACCCTCAGTCCCTCAAAATCTTAGAAGATCTCCCTGAGGACAGGTAAGTACATGTATATCTTGTAATATAAACAACAAAATTTCAGCTTTTTTATTCTATTAAATTATGATAAGAAACTAACACTGGTGTACAACGGATTGATATAGTATGTTGTACTCAGTTTAAAAACATCCATAAATTCTTCACCAATTAATTAACTTTCATGACAAAATCTATTCATTGAAAGACATCTATAGTGCATAAGTTTGAAAGGAATGGAGAATTATAACATTATGTTTGATTCACTGTTATTTACTCCGCAGCAAAGAAAATATGATCAAGTCGTTGATTATGCCATATGAGAACAGATCCTGGGCCCAAACTAACTGGATCCTGGTTAGAATATGGAAGGTAGGAATACCTTGGAATTTACTGAAGATGAGATTGTTACATATTAGCTACTTGGGAATCTTTTCAAAAGTCTTAGTTCTCTCCTGTTATTTAAGCCACATGCAGACAGATCTTGATTCCAAGTATATTGCTGACATCTGCCACAGAGGACACTCCCTGTAGAAATAATTACCTTAAAAATAGCAGATGCTACAAAAACATTTACTTAGAAAGTAAGATTACTCACTAGATTGTATTGATCATATAAACAAGTATAACCTGAAAAAAATCATAAGAAAATCATATATTTACACCTCTCCCTTCTTGTGCTTAGTAAACTCTGACTGCGAATATATTAGCGTATACGCAGTGAAAAAAGGCTCGGCGGATTGATATTTGTTCAAATATGGCGGCGTTCACGCTTCAGAAAAATAAGTATTCGCTGTCGGCCATTGTTTGGTTCCTACAAGATTTCGAAACATGGAACATATTTGGAATCAACTTCCTGTAATTAAACAATAAATAGTTTCTAGCAAACTTTTGATTCGTAATGATGCGCATTCGAAACTCTTTGACGGTAACGCAAACATGGCGGCGCCCTGCAGTTGTGGCGTCTGACGTTGGACCGTGTCACAACCAGATCACTGTGTCAATGCGTGTACATAACAACCGTTATAAATAAAGAAAAAAATTCAACATGCTAGAAGTATTATTTAATACCAAAATTACATATGATGTTATGAAGAAAAATAGTGTTGTTCACTGTGTATTTTCTAAATTTACCAATATATTGATGAAATCCAATGGGACTACATTATCTTAGCAACCACGGCCATCGTAGTTACCATCTTAGCAACTCGCTTCGAACGTTTTTTTTTCTTCGTATAGCACTTGAAAATTAATAATGGTGTAAATATAAGGATTGTACCTCATTTTGACTGCGTATACGGTAGTATGACCGCAGTTGGCAACGAACATATTCATTATGGAGTGCTAACGCGCACCATAGAATATGTTCGTTGCCAACTGCGGTCATACTACCGTATACGCAGTCAAAATGAGGTACAATCCTTATACGTGTATGAATAAATAAGCATTTAGCTAGTAGTACATGTTATCATTCTGGTAAATAGAAATAGTGTTTGTTATATGTTAAGTCTTGACTTTAATTTGACAGGAATATGGGTTTGTTGTGTGCTATATAAATTTGTGACTTGATTTGACAGGGCTGTGGGTTTGGTTTCCGGTACACACACCTTCCACACCTAGTACCGTCCAGAGTTCAGCCAACAGAGTTCGGGTTTGCTAGTCTACAGAGTAAGTGTACATAATCACCAGTATCACAGAGAAAAACAAACACTTCATTGATATACAAAAATACTTTTATAAGACAATCTATGTACTCTGATATCACAGTGTAAGATAAGTACTGTCCAACCCGGTTATATTGAAATCCTTGGGAAATATATATCAGGTTTTCAATTCAACCAGAGACTAGCTTAATTGAGCCTTGTTAGCCGTTTAATCTACATCTTATTTGACGGATACGATGCAGTGCACCATCAAGGTAAAACATGTGCATAGACTGGTATGTACACTGGACAACAAAGGGTGAAAAAGTTCAAATTAACTTAACTTAGTTTAACTTATATATTCTGAACGCAGGCACTAATTGCCTCTCTATGCCGATCATCGCCCCTGAAATATTCTTTTAAAAAAATTAAGCGATATATAACTTCAAAGACAAATAAGGCATTCGACAAGGAATTTGTTTTATTTCAAATTAAGTGCTATTTCAATATATCTGAGTTGGAATTAAATAGGTCCGATTGTATCAGGTTTGAGATTTTGATTAAGACGATAATAGCAACACTGCAGTTAAGTTATGGATGGCAGGACTTTTTCTGATATGTGTTCATTTTAATTGAACACTAAGAAATGTTTGACACTGTCAACTTTTTATCTTTCATGTTTAATAAATCAGTTGTATAATGATTATAGATGAAAGAGTAAGGATACCATTCTCACTGATTGTTAGTTATTTTGATGTAGTCTTTAGACAGTTTATATGTCTTACATCTGCTTCATTTCCTTGATTTTGTCTAAGAGTAAAACTATTTAAAGGTTCTTTGAACGTCCTCTACAGAGCCATGCCCATCCAAGGTGTTCCAGGATCTCTTCCGCACTGTGTTGCTAAGAGACAAAGAGGCGGCCATTCGGTTTGTGGATACCTTACTCAACCAGCTCAACTGGTCCTTCTCCGAGTTCATTGGTTTAATGCAGGAGGTGAGAAGAGTTATGGGTAGGGAAGTATTGATCTGGGCTCTTATAGTGAATTAATTTTGATGGATCTTACAAATCAAAATGTTTCCAGGATGAAAAACTGGATTTAAGACAGTTTAAGTTGGATAAAGTTGTATATGGGCAGTAAATGATAGCTAAATCTGAAACAGATATCCATTTCACTTTTGAAGCAGTAAATCTTATTTAGTTTTGTTGTTTTCATGTGGACATGAGCATAAAGAATTATACAATATTGGGTAAACTTGATATTTTATATTAGTTTAAGAAAAAGTGATATTTAACTTTGAGACTTCCTGTTAAAAGTTTGCAACCCCAGTTTCCAAGAGTTCTGTTCACAAAAATACAAACAATCAGACGTACAGGTGTGTCATTTCCATTCCATCTCTACAGATACAGCAGCGAGTTGCGCGGACAGACTTTCGGATCCTAGAGAGTCGACAGCTGAAGATTTGTGCCACCTGCTTTGAGATAGCGGTGTATCTACTGCGAGTTGTGGAGATGGTGGTCAATGTTACCCCGGAGATTTTCCTGGATACATCAGAATCCTCCTCAGACCTCCTACTAGGCCGAGTGTTTCAGGTTTGTTTACAGTAAAACAGCAAGTTCCAATTTCTAGTAGTAAGTCACAGATTTATGACATAATCACTTTATACCAAGGATGTTACGTTGAAGGCTTGTATTTAATCCTTTTTGACAGGTGCTGTGTCAAGTTTTAAACAGAGTGACAACAAGAGAAGGAATGTTTGATACTGTGGTGTCCATGTACATTCAGGGTAAGTATGAGTCTCATATGTACATGTTTACCAACAACCTGACCCAGTTTTTAGCCCACCATCATCAGATCCGGTGAAAATATTCGGAAAATCATCTATCTTAGAGTTTGACGATGAAAGTATATTATGGTTATTTTTTGGAAAATACTAGATACATTTTTCTCAAATTTCTTATGTAGGCTCCCCTTGGTCCTTACTTGTACTAAGGACCAAGATTTTTGAACTGATGAGAAAAACAAAATTGCTGAAAAGTGACTATCTTTCTACTGTTATTAATTTTTCTGGGGAATTCTCAAATTTCATATAATAAAGAAATAAAGAAAATATCCATCTTTTAAAGAACAAATAAAGATCATCGATGCTGGATAATATTTCAAATGAAGTTTTATTGAACTAAGAAAACTCAGGAAATCTTTCTTCTTTCTTGAGGAAAGAGTTAAAAATGTATTGTTTATTTTCCAAAGGATTTTCCTTACATGACTTATAATTATGTGTCTAAAGATAAATAGCAGATTCTATATTTCGAATGCTGGTTTTACTTACATTTTCCACTTGAAAGACCATATTTCAGGACTTGTTGAGTTCTAATAGTTAGGAAGAATGCTGATGCACCTCAGGATGCTAAGAACAAACAGTTGTACCTAGTTTTCAATCTGACTTACATTCTCGAGTTTGAGTGGTTGAGGTGAGCTTTGTTATCTTCAATGGCCTATTTTTAAATATGAAGTTTATTAGAAGTATTATTGTACTATAAATTAAGTCATATTTATATCTACTGTTGCAGGTCTTGAGAGTGTGTCCCACTTCCCTATTCTGGCCGCAACTATAGGGATATTGGACCAGTTACTGCTCAAGTCCGGCAAGGAAAAGTATGTGTAGAAAACTTCACATCTTTGTGTAGTGTTAAGTTAGTTGAGATTGAACTAAATACATTTGTATTAATCAGAAGCATGACTAATGTATCACTTACGCTTATTATCAAAAACTTTTATACTATTTGACTGGTACGGTGTTAAGAATCATGGGTACAAAACTGTACACATGTGTGTAATTTGGCTCTAAAACTTCTTACAAAAGTCAAGTTCACTATGATTAGAAATAAAACAAAAATGTGTAATATCATAAGTACTCATCCTCTGTTGTTTGACTGGTGGTAAATACTATTTATTAGTGTTGCAGTATTTCAGATAGTAGTAGCAACAATAGTACCTATTTTCCTGACACAGCTATTTGTCTGTGCTGCAGTATTTCAGATATATGGTAGCTATAATAGAATCTATTTTCTGACACAGCTATTTGTCTGTGCTGCAATATTTCAGTATTTCAGATATATGGTAGCTATAATAGTACCTATTTTCCTGACACAGCTGTTTGTCTGTGCTGCAGTATTTCAGATATATGGTAGCTATAATAGTACCTATTTTCCTGACACAGCTATTTGTCTGTGTTGTAGTATTTCAGATTTGGTAGCTATAATAGTACCTATTTTCCTGACACAGCTATTTGTCAGTGTTGTAGTGTAGTATTTCAGATATGGTAGCTATAATAGTACCTATTTTCCTGACACAGCTATTTGTCTGTGTTGTAGTATTTCAGATATATGGTAGCTATAAATGTACCTATTTTCCTGACACAGCTATTTGTCTGTGTTGTAGTATTTCAGATATATGGTAGCTATAAATGTACCTATTTTCCTGACACAGCTATTTGTCTGTGTTGTAGTATTTCAGATATATGGTAGCTATAATAGAATCTATTTTCTGACACAGCTATTTGTCTGTGCTGCAGTATTTCAGATATATGGTAGCTATAATAGAATCTATTTTCTGACACAGCTATTTGTCTGTGCTGCAGTATTTCAGTATTTCAGATATATGGTAGCTATAATAGTACCTATTTTCCTGACACAGCTGTTTGTCTGTGCTTCAGTATTTCAGATATATGGTAGCTATAATAGTACCTATTTTCCTGACACAGCTGTTTGTCTGTGCTTCAGTATTTCAGATATATGGTAGCTATAATAGTACCTATTTTCCTGACACAGCTATTTGTCTGTGTTGTAGTATTTCAGATATGGTAGCTATAATAGTACCTATTTTCCTGACACAGCTATTTGTCTGTGTTGTAGTATTTCAGATATGGTAGCTACAATAGTACCTATTTTCCTGACACAGCTATTTGTCTGTTTTGTAGTATTTCAGATATATGGTAGCTATAATAGAACTATTTTTTGGCACAGCTATTTTTCTTTGTTGTAGTATTTCAGATATATTGTAGCTATAATAGTACCTATTTCCTGACACAGCTATTTGATGTCAGTTGGATTGTGTTACTGTTATGTTGCTGTTTTCTTTTTTTTAGCTGGATGCATGCCACCAAGTGCCTGGTGGCAGATGCTGGATTTCAATTGTCTGCCCTGGAGTTTTTATTAGGATCTCCGGACCAGCCCCAACCCACCGACAGCTCGTCTGATAAACACAAGTTTTTCTCACTCCAGAAGTGTAAGTGCTTCCTCCAAAAGTTTAAATACGCAGCTGTCATATAAAAGATGACATAAGGAACCTAAAAACATAGAACTCATTCAAAAATGTAAAAGTTGCATGTTGAGCCCATGAGGTCAAAAGCGATGAAAATTAAATAGCTTATCCCCCTGGTGGCTTAAAGGGATAATTTATTCAACCAACATTTTTTCAGTTCAGTTAGAAGAGAAGAGATATTTATCCAGAGTGAGATGAAAAAAAAGTTTGATACCACTTAGCAGATGTCCAGTGTGGTCAGTTTAAAGTATTGAAAAAGCCCAGCCCAAATATAACAATCATCAAATTTAACACCCCTGGTTATAAATCGTATTATGTATTTGTGTGACAGTTGAGGAGGTGAGCGAGGAGGAGATGACTACGGTGCGAGATTTCCTCGCCCATATCAAACACCACCTGGCTACAATCTCCAGTAAAGAGGAGGTAACTATCATACAGAATCTGTCAAGTAACGTGTTAACACTTTGTCAATATAATACAATCTCCAGTAAAAAGGAGGTAATTATAATACAGAATCTGTCAAGTAACGTGTTAAGACTTTGTCAATATAATACAATCTCCAGTAAAGAGGAGGTTATTATCATACAGAATCTGTCAAGTAACGTGTTAACACTTTGTCAATATAATACAATCTCCAGTAAAGAGGAGGTAATTATCATACAGAATCTGTCAAGTAAGGTGTTAACACTTTGTCAATATAATACAATCTCCAGTAAAGAGGAGGTAATTATCATACAGAATCTGTCAAGTAAGGTGTCAACACTTTGTCAATATAATACAATCTCCAGTAAAGAGGAGGTAATTATAATACAGAATCTGTCAAGTAACGTGTTAAGACTTTGTTGGAGAAGTCAGCTGTCAAAAACGTAGAGCGACATTTCGTCCAAATGTACTCTAGTACTACAGGTAGACAGAGGACAGAGAAATGTCGCGCTACGTTTTTGACAGTTTACTTCTCCAACTCGCCCTATTTTGGGTAGTGAGCTGATTTTAGCGGTCAGAACACCGACACTCGGCTATTGTACTCTTTGCTTGACAAAGGAAACAGACGTTTTCGAAAGCTCGCAAATTAAGTTTTCAGTTCCTGTTTGTGTACAAATAATAATCTCAGTATATATCATTCATACCAAACTGATGAATCTTATTCCTAATTTCCTCAATATTATTAACTTTTTCAGGTGATGCTCCAGTGTCATGTAGTGTTTTGTGTCAAGTAATATAAACTGAATATTCAGTAGATCAAGGAATATAAACTTAATGTTATAAGTAACCCTGTGTATTTTCAGATGATCAAAGAAGATGAAATGTGTGTAATATGTTACCTCATGTATTTTCAGGTGATTAAGGAAGATGACTGTGTGTAATATGTTACCTCGTGTATTTTCAGGTGATTAAGGAAGATGACTGTGTGTAATATGTTACCTCGTGTATTTTCAGGTGATTAAGGAAGATGACTGTGTGTAATATGTTACCTCGTGTATTTTCAGGTGATTAAGGAAGATGACTGTGTGTAATATGTTACCTCGTGTATTTTCAGGTGATTAAGGAAGATGACTGTGTGTAATATGTTACCTAGTGTATTTTCAGGTGATTAAGGAAGATGACTGTGTGTAATATGTTACCTCGTGTATTTTCAGGTGATTAAGGAAGATGACTGTGTGTAATATGTTACCTCGTGTATTTTCAGGTGATTAAGGAAGATGAACTGTGTACTATATGCTATGCCTTCCCGCTGTCTGCCAAGTTCACACCTTGTGGTCATATGTCATGCAGGTTTGTTTCTAAATCATAAATTGCAATTCAAAGGAAAAAAATTCACCTTTTAATATTTGAATTTTACATTTAACAGAGTGTTTTTATCAACGTAATTGTATGTTGTCATAATCATTATTTATCATTATAAAAATGAGAATCTGGAACAAGATAGTACTCTTAAATCTCAAAACATTGTACATTTGCTAGAATGATAAAGATACAGGGTACTTTACAAATCATGTTAACATTTGTAAATTGTCTCCCTTTGACAGGAACTGCATCAGCTACCAGATGATGAGGAAGAAAGAGTGTTTCTTCTGTAAAGTTGTTATCTCGGAGGTTTGTGACCTTGACGGAAAGGTCATCATACAGAACTCCTCAGTTAGTAGCAACCACTGACCACTCGGACATTAGTGAATAGATTTTATTGTAAGTGTGTGCATCGCCCTACAGGAATCAACCACTGACCACTCAGACATCAGTGAAATTGATTTGATGTCAAGTGCTTGCTTCGCCTCACAAGAACTAACCACTGACCACTCAGACATCGATGACCTAGATTTGATGGTCAACGTGAAAGTGTGTGCACCTACATAGGTTGCAGTTGCAGGCCACACGGAATATATTTGATGGTCAGTGTGTGTGTAGTCCGTTATTACTCACCTGGCATTTGCCGCAATGATTTGTTTGTGACTTGGGGTTGTGTGTACACTTGATCAGGGAGCAGTGACTGACCACTCAAGACATGGATCCCCAGAGATGATGGTCAGTGTGAGCACACCTCCTCAGGGAGCAGTGACTGACCACTCAAGACATGGATCCCCAGATATGATGGTCACTGTGAGCACACCTGATCAGGGAGCAGTGACTGACCACTCAAGACATGGATCCCCAGAGATGATGGTCATTGTGAGCACACCTGATCAGGGAGCAGTGACTGACCACTCCAGACATGGATCCCCAGATATGATGGTCACTGTGAGCACACCTGATCAGGGAGCAGTGACTGACCACTCCAGACATGGATCCCCTGATATGATGGTCAGTGTGAGCACACCTGATCAGGGAGCAGTGACTGACCACTCCAGACATGGATCCCCTGATATGATGGTCAGTGTGAGCACACTTGATCAGGGAGCAGTGACTGACCACTCCAGACATGGATCCCCTGATATGATGGTCAGTGTGAGCACACCTGATCAGGGAGCAGTGACTGACCACTCCAGACATGGATCCCCTGATATGATGGTCAGTGTGAGCACACTTGATCAGGGAGCAGTGACTGACCACTCCAGACATGGATCCCCTGATATGATGGTCAGTGTGAGCACACCTGATCAGGGAGCAGTGACTGACCACTCCAGACATGGATCCGGGGGTATGATGGTCAGTGTGAGCACACCTGATCAGGGAGCTGCGACTAACCACTCAAGACATGGATCCGGGGGTATGATGGTCAGTGTGAGCACACCAGATCAGGGAACAGTGACTGACCACTCCAGACATGGATCCCTGGGTATGATGGTCAGAGTGAGCACATTAGGGAGCAGTGACTGACCACTCCAGACATGGATCCCTGGGGTATGATGGTCAGAGTGAGCAAAGCTCCTCCGGCAGCAATCTCTGACCACTCTAAATGTTTGTGACATGGATTTGATGGTTAGTGCGAGGACATAAAGAAAAATAATCAACGAAAACTCCAAGGTTGTGACATCGTCATTGGTGATCGGATCACCGTAAATTATGTTAAAGGCCCAATATACGTAACTTTCGGCAAAACTTGATGCGAAAATCAAGCCTAATAATTTATTATTTTTATAGATTTAGTTAAGATTAACTGATTTCAGCAATATTCAAGATGACTTCTTACGCGGTTATCGGTACGGCAGCAGTTGAAACTCGGTATTTGTAAACACGCGACCATTTTGACTGTCTTCTACCTGCGTTTTGTTATTGAAGTGGGCCCCACCTGAATGATTTTCAATTCTTTGGATTTTTCTATCAGTAGTTTCTCGCTAGTTACCGCTCAGGTTTACTTCGTTTTAGGCTTATTTTTGCATGGTTATCAACTGGATTTTTTTTCAGAATTTTTCAGATTAACGAATATTTTCCTGAAGTTACGTATATCGGGCCTTTAATGTCCTCAATAAGATGCATTCAGGCTGCAGAAAAATTGTATATACATTACTGCATATAATGTCAGTGGGGAAGATTTTAATTCTGTGAGCAGGACAACATACATGTATATACAATGATGTAGCTCAATCATTGTTGTCAAAATTTTCATTTGGTCAAGCTATACAATTATCACTGGTGAAACAGGTGATGTATAATACTAGTACCACAAGACAATGTAAATTTATCAATGGATTCAGATATATATGTCCAAACAGTGAAAATTTAAACATTTTGAAATGAGATCATAAATGTTGGGATTCACATTTATTTGTTACTGATACAAAAATGAAATATTTTATCACGTCAAAATTACTTGTTTTCACTTATACCATCATCCATGTACAACTCAAGCAATTACTGATTCTGTTAGGTTTTCTTTTTCTCCAAGATTTTTAAGTACCATAGCAGTTTTAGGTTAATTATTGTAGTCAGTACCACACATATCTATAAAAAATATCCCTGGTATTGTACTAATTTATAAAACTTGTTGTGACTAACGCTGGTTTATCTCCCTTGTATTGCACAGGTGTTAGATAGTTGTTGCACTGTATGGTCTTACATGGGTAACCAACTGTGATATTTTTGTTATATTTTCTGTGCGTTACCTGTTTGATTTAATTATTAATTATATCACAGCATGTAAATGAAGGAAATAATTTCATTACTTGATGCAGGATTGAAAAGTGTTTTATGTATCGTGAACAATAAAAAATCCTTGAATTAACAAAATATCTGTATTTGTTATAATCAAGTAAGGCATCGAAAGTGATACTAATGCTCTCACGTGCCCTGTATATACCTGTCGTAATTATACTGTAATAAGTTATTAAGTGCAGAGAGCTAACACAAACTCTGATACAAAGTAGGTGTTCGACACTGGAACAGCACGAGATATCATCCTATTAAGTGCAATAGATATGGTCGGGGTTATTGCAGACACAGGTTTATTGCTGGATAAATACATGTATATGTTGACAGTGACCTTGGCACCTTGAAACACGAACTTGGTTAAGGTATTCAAATACTTGACAAATATATTATGAAGTTTCATTAAAATCCGTCAAAGTCACTAGAGTAATGACAAACATTATCTACAAATGGTCGCCGTGACCTTTGCCACTCTGAAACAAGAACTCATTACTTAATCGTAAATATTTAAATTCATTAAAACACTAAGTTGTTAGAGCAATGACAAAAGATTTTCTATAAATAGTAATGGTGACCTTGACCTTGTCGGCCTGGAACACAAACTCTTTTAAAGATATTATACTACCTGACCAGTATAAAAAGTTTGATTAAAATTGTCAGCCTGGTATACAAGTTCGATTAAAATCTGTTCCAAAATGCAGTTCCTAGAACAATTACAGATTCTTTAATGAATAGTAATGGTGATCTTGACCTCGTCAGCCTGGTATATAGGTTCGATTAAAATCCGTTCCAAAATAAAGTTCCTAGAACAATTACAGATTCTTTAATGAAAAGTAACGGTGATCTTGACCTTGTCAGCCTGGTATACAAGTTCAATTAAAATCCGTTCCAAAATAAAGTTCCTAGAACAATTACAGATTCTTTAATGAATAGTAATGGTGATCTTGACCTTGTCAGCCTGGTATACAAGTTCAATTAAAATCTGTTCCATAATAAAGTCCCTAGAACAATTACAGATTCTTTAATGAAAAGTAACGGTGATCTTGACCTTGTCAGCCTGGTATACAAGTTCAATTAAAATCCGTTCCAAAATAAAGTCCCTAGAACAATTACAGATTCTTTAATTAATAGTAATGGTGACCTTGACCTTTGCACCCAGGAGCATAAAGTCTTGCAAGATATTCTCATACATGACCAATATAATGAAGCATGATTGAAATTGTTTTCAAAATAAAAGCAAAGTGACTAAGGACAAATAGATATACCCCCTCTCCATAAAGTGGTCAAGTGTGACCTTGACCTTTAATATTGACCGATGACCATCAAAATCTTATCAGGTGTAGAACTTGATTGTGATGGTATGGTGTGAATATAAACCAAATCTCTCAATGGGTTCACGAGATATCTTGTACACAATCTTTTTATTCTCGAAGTAGTCAATGGTGACTTAAGTGGGGGGTATTATGAAGTCACTAAGCGATGACAAACCCAGAATGTACATGTATGAACAAAATGCTATATCCTCTCCCTGACTTTGTTGCAAAGGGGTAATGTTTTTGTTTATTGTACTCCTTATGCGAGCATATTGAGTAGACTGTCTGCTTTTCTTTAGAACAAATTTTGTTCAAAATTTAGGAGTTCTTAAAATGTGGCAGAATACAGATACATCTCTCAAAAGTGAAGTAAGTTATGTTTGTTAAACTCCACTATACGAGCAAAATTATATATGAATGGAATTCACTGAGAAAACTAGAACACTGATACATCAGAAAGGGCCCCGCAATATGTCTGATGCTCCAATGAATATTGGTATTTTAGAGTTATAGTACAGTGATGTTAAATTTGTAAGTGTTAGAAAACAATTATAAATTAAAACTTAAGCTTCAGCAATAATTAAGAAACGTTTTTGTATGTTTTTAATCATGTCAAAGTATTTTGTTTCCATTAGCATTTAACTGTGTGGAATTGTCACATTCTTTTATCTAAGGAAAAAGAAAAAATCTGAAAAAAAATATCAAGACACAATGAACTGAATATTGTCTAATGATTCATAGTAAATATTCTTTCTTACCCATCACATAATATCTACAAATATTTGTTTATGGTCGCTGTAGTATATCCATAGTTGAATCACCTTGACTGTTGACCTTTGAACTTGTGACCTTGAACTTTGAGTTTGATAATTATCAGTTAACTCTTGGTTTATTTGTTCACTACTTTGCATAATCGATTAGTGAACAGTTAAAAACAGCAAAGATTCAGTATTTTCATGTTAATGTTAAAATCCAATATGGCCGCCTAACAGCCATTTTGAATCCGATTTGCATGAAATACTACACATGTGATCTAGGATGAATGAGGAATCATCAGTTCCAATTTCATACAAATCCTTCATCTCCTGGAAACATTTTTGTGCAGAAGAAACAGCAAAGATTCAGTATTTTTATGTTAATGTTAAAATCCAATATGGCCGCCTAACAGCCATTTTGAATCCGATTTGCATGAAATACTGCACATGTGATCTAGGATGAATGAGGAATCATCAGTTCCAATTTCATACAAATCCTTCATCTCCTGGAAACATTTTTGTGCAGAAGAAACAGCAAAGATTCAGTATTTTCATGTTAATGTTAAAATCCAATATGGCCTCCTAACAGCCATTTTGAATCCGATTTGCATGAAATACTACACATGTGATCTAGGATGCATGAGGAATCATCAGTTCCAATTTGATACAAATCCTTCATCTGCAAACATTTTTGAGCAGAAGACAAAAAACGGACAGACGGACGGACAGACAGACAACCTGATTACTATAGGACACCCGCATCTCTCGATGCGGGGCCCTAATTATCTAAATTTTCAATGTATTACCTTTTACAGTGAAACAATGAAAACATGGAGGCAAAACAATGCTGCATCCCTTGCAAGTAGAGAGAAATTATTAGCTGTCTTTGTTAGTAATTGATTTTGGCTCATTACAATGAAAACAACCAGAATTATTGTTTTTATTTTCACATTTTATTTGTTCTCACATTTGTATCAGTACTATCTCACACATCCACATCATAAACTCACACTACCCCAGTGACACACACACACCTTTATACCCAGTCTCCTCATCAAGTCTCTCACCGACAACAACTCGTTCATTCAAAAATAAAGACATTTTTAAACTATTATGTGGGTTAACATTCCACCAGCTATGTATTCTGTACAACTCCAATAATAATCACAACCAAATTCAAACATGTTTTATCAACAGAAAATTACCACGTGAATTCATTATAAATGTTGTTAAAAATTACGCTTTTCCATTTGGAATTTGGACCAATGTACATTTAACTATCAGTTCAAAGAAAAATATCTATATTGTTATTTTAAAATACTTCAGACAAATTGATGATCCTAATTTCCAGAATCATGGACCATACACAAACACAAACCATCCATTCTAGTTGTCATCAATGATGAACACTATCACCCATACTGGTAAAGGGGAGGTGTATCTCCCTCACTATCACAGACATCACGACTCACAATCAATCACAATCTCTCATACTCCTCATCTCACACAAACATAACAAAGTACCTCACCCTACCAAGGAGGTTTATCTCGACCTCTGACAATGAACAGTTCCATATACTAGCAGGTCGTACAGAAACCACCAGTGTTAAAGAATTAATGATCACGTTATTTCAATCAGTGAAGGCGTTTTTCACCGATT
Organism: Mimachlamys varia; assembly: GCA_947623455.1. Classification (NCBI taxonomy): domain Eukaryota; kingdom Metazoa; phylum Mollusca; class Bivalvia; order Pectinida; family Pectinidae; genus Mimachlamys; species Mimachlamys varia. Next base: position 8,558,823 of record OX392534.1, read on the forward strand.
TAATTTATTTACAAATGAAACATAACTTAGGTACAAATAACTGATCAACACAAAAAATATAACAAAATGATCAACATTTTCTAGTACAGATTCTTTTATCCACAGACTAGTTCTTGTTTAATTCCATACATTATCAGTATACACAATTTTTTTGCTGTTTTAAAATTAAAATTGATAATCATAAACAGAACTTTCAGTCTTCAATATTCGATATATTAAAAAAAAAAAGAGAGAATGCGATTTTTCATACAAAAATGAGATGCAGGATATGTTATAGTTAGCTGCCGTACTAGAACAAATCTGATAAAAAATTCATTCCTCGATGTTTGAATTGAACTCTGATGAATTGATATTTGAGTGATATATATATACTTAAATGAAGATTGCTGGACAAATATGAAATGATTCTAACCAAGATTGCAAATTAAACAGAAAATAACCCAACTCAATAAATGTATAGAATCATGGATTCCTTATTGTGGAACATATAGGGGAGGCAGCAAAGACCTTGTGTAACATATACTGTATTTGACCTAATAGGTGCAACCTCACCTTTTTTCAGAGAAAGAGAATGGGTATGTCGATTAAAACTTATAAAAAAGTCCCTCATCTTATTGATCTACCAATTTAATCTTCAGCCTTTTGACTGAAGATGCTGTTCCAATAAAACATTTTATTTCTAAGATCTAAAATAAAAACTTTTCCCTGTACATGATTTTATTAAGCACGCCCCTTTTGTCTTTTTGTAAGCACACAGTGGGCTTATTAGGTCAAATATGGTATATGTTAGTAAACTTATTTGAAGGCATGTTCATATCGTCAAGCAGCATCCAGAATCTCTCACAGCCTGGTCACCTTCATAATATCTGCAACCAGAATCTGTTTTTGTGAAGGTCGGTTTGATAACCAACAGAAAATAACCCAACTCAATACATGTATAGAATCATGGATTCCTTATTGTGGAACATATAGGGGAGGCAGCAAAGACCTTGTGTAACATATACTGTATTTGACCTAATAGGTGCAACCTCACCTTTTTTCAGAGAAAGAGAATGGGTATGTCGATTAAAACTTATAAAAAAGTCCCTCATCTTATTGATCTACCAATTTAATCTTCAGCCTTTTGACTGAAGATGCTGTTCCAATAAAACATTTTATTTCTAAGATCTAAAATAAAAACTTTTCCCTGTACATGATTTTATTAAGCACGCCCCTTTTGTCTTTTTGTAAGCACACAGTGGGCTTATTAGGTCAAATATGGTATATGTTAGTAAACTTATTTGAAGGCATGTTCATATCGTCAAGCAGCATCCAGAATCTCTCACAGCCTGGTCACCTTCATAATATCTGCAACCAGAATCTGTTTTTGTGAAGGTCGGTTTGATAACCATAGCAATCAGAATCTGTTCGTGAATCTCACAATGATGTCATGACCAAATCAAGAAGCATCTATTTGAGAAGTTTACTTCAATAATATCGCCATAGAAAACAAAATCTAGATATCACAATGATATTATAAAGGCATCCAGAATCTGTTGGCGAAGGCAAGAGTGATATCACCATAGCAACCAGAATGTGCTTAAAAATTCCTTCCACTAGTACTATAAATGTAGAATCTAGTCAGAAAACAAGTGTGTATAACAATAAATAAATTTATACAGACAGTATACACAGAACTACATAGAACTGCACTAGTACTGTATTTCATAAATATGCGTAACACTGGTGGTTTAAGATCAACAGGCTTGAATGGATTTTTAAAACTTTTTTTTGTTTTTGTAAAATAAATGATCCACAATGTGCTTCTCAATGGACTTTAAATGGATAATTTTCAAAATGATGATCCTTTTCATAGGAGTCCTGAGCGAAGAATTTAGATGCCATAATGATTCCAATAACTATTCACAACATTCACTCAACGGCTAATCCTCCTCCATGGGAGTGGCCGCAGATTCACTTACACCAGAACTACTTTCACTTTCTACTTTCACTTCATCCTCACAATTGGAGTCATTTTCATTGTTTGTTCGACTCTCCTCATTATTGTTTTCCAACTGGCTGGGGTCTGCCACACTATCACTAGGAACTGAGGAATCAGTTTCCATGTTTTCTCCTTCTGTTGTGGAGTCTGATTGCACCGTGGATGATGGGGCCAGAGGGATCTCGACAGATGGTGCATCATTTGGCGAGTCTGTAGACGATGATTCCACACCAGAAGCACTCGGTGCTCCGCTGGCTGTGTCCTGTGATACAGGGAATGATGAAGGCTCAACAGGGGAGTCCTCCGACTCGCCTGCATCACTTGTAGTTACACTTGTTAATTCCGACTCCTTTGAAGCACTCTCTTCCTGTTCCTTGACGGGCTCTGGTGATGAGGATGAGGACAGTGATGAAGATGATGAGACCTGGTCGCTGTCTTGTGTGTCCTCACTGACAGATGAGTCCTCCTTTTCCTCCACCATTTGGCTTAGTTTGTCCATTGGTTTGCTGTCTTTGTCATTGCCGGATGTGTCTAACGGTACATTATCAGTACTGTGTTCAGCCTCCAAGCTCTGCTGTACCTCTACAATGTAAAATTGGGGCATATCATGTATTAACAGTACTGTGTTCAGCCTCAAAGCTCTGGTGTACCTCTACAATGTAAAATTGTCACCTATCATGTAATAGAAGTACTGTGCTCAGCCGCTAAACCTTCTTGTACTATATTATATATTGGAGAAAACTATAACTCCCAAAAACATTCAAATCACTGTGTGTTTACAAGACCCCGATGTTTTTATTGAGATTAAGGGACATGATTATATACAGTACTGTCCTCTATTCAAATTGCTCAAAATTTTGTTATCAAACAAACCTGTCTTAATAGTACATAGTAATTTAACTACAAGAAGAAAACTACACTTTCAAGTTTAATTATTTAATTTAGTTCCATGAAATATGACAAGAATTTGAAGAAATCATTAGCAACAATGGATACCTTTTGCCTCAGGCTCTGGGTTGGACTGTTGTGGTGTGGTCTGGTCCATGTTATCAGACGATTCTTTGTCTGAGGTCCCAGTGTTGGCCTCATCAGTGCCAGTTTCTATTGAGGGGGTAGTATCAGGAGGCAAGGACCCATCACCTTTATCTGGATTTACCACATTTTCTGTAGATGTTACGTTTTCCTGACTTTTGATTTGGGGCTCTGTTTGTTGTTCTACCCTATCAATGGCAGGTTGGACCTTTCCTTCGTCACTTTGAGCGAAAGTTTGAGATGTGGACACATCCGCTTCGTGGAGTGGGCTGGAGAGTTCCTTGCTGAGCTCGGGACTATAGACCCGCTCCGACGGCCATGTGGTCTGGTGAGATGATGGCGATGGGAAAGTGGAAAAGTGAGGTTTATTTTCTGGCCGGTCTCCATTGTAACCATTCATGTCTAGTCCATTCATCATGGGTCTGGAATCTGACACAATCTTCCTGTAACACATTTTTTTTTGTTAATCAACAGTGCAAATTCTGTCCAACTTGGATTCAAGAGTTTTACTGTCACAATCCCAAATTAATACAACATTAAAATTATCATCCCATAACTCATAAAATTTTGTCACAATTTTCAGAGTTTCTTTTATCTATCCAAGAAATTAAGTGACATGGTATGCAATGTGAAAAACTGAGTGGATTTCAGTTACAGGTAAAAATGTGAACATTTCTTTAGACAAATTGATATTTCATTGCCTTTGGATTGGCTTTATTATAACCTTCAATAGAATAGCAAGCAGGACTACACAATACAATGAAGCTCTGGAACTTGCACATTATTATAAGATATTTAAGGCAGAGAATAGAATGTGAATGGAACGCTATTTGTACGAAATATACAATTACCTTCCAAATGGATCCACTGTACTCACAACCAGCACATTCTAAAAAACAATCAGACAATGCTTATTTCATCAAGATACATATCAACACTGGCAAAATTTAAGGTCCATACAAAATGGGATATAACAATCATATGTGACATCTTTATCAATACACAATTCACAATGATTCATAAAAATTTACTAATGGTAGACAGGGTTTGCATTGAAGCCATCCCTTAGTATTTTTTTTTTCAAAAGACCCCACTAATTTCCATGATTCCCATATAAGCTTTGCAGAAGGACCCACTTTATTTAGGAAAAGACCCCATTTTATAAAATACCCAGTGCAAACCCTGGTAGGTCTGGGCAATATGACCTATTCTGATAGTTTATTTCAAATATACAGAATTTTTTGAATATGCAGAAAAATATATCCGCCATAACATTACCTTTTCTATTCCGCGGAGAAACTTGTCAGTCCTCTTGTAATGTTTCTTTGGTTCAGTGACTAGTTCACATAGTCGTTGGATGGTAAACGGTGCCCTGGAAAACAAAGCGTCACCAGTGAGGTTTTAAAGATCATCACTGTCTTTTCCAGCTTCCTGACCAGTAGATCTGATACAAATCCTTTAAAAGTATCATAATTATAACACTACAGAGGACCCTGTGGCAGATTAGCTTTGCTAAACAGGTCTTTTATCCTCAATAAATTCAATTCATTATTTTTATGAAAAAAAAATAATGGGACATGGAGCTTTTTTTTTATTGTTTTCCTTAAAATTCTAGTAAATAGTTGGTCATTCAAAATTGTAATTTTTCAGATGGGAATGGGAAACTGTGGAATGGAAATGGGAAAATGAGGCTTAAACAGGCTTTTACTACACCTAAACCAATTGCTGTTGCAGACAATCTCTATTTTAATCATTATACCTGAAACTCAACAAATATTGTTACAATCACTACAAATTCAACATTTGGAAGTCAAAACTCTTTTAAGAGACCAATTTACTATGTCACACATACCCTTGAAACTCTTCCAGTGAGCAGACCACTCTCTTTTTCATTTCTTCAAACTTGACATTTTCCACATTTGGACAGTTTTGAAGGTGATCAGCTGGGAAATCTTGGTTGAACTGGGTAATGACAGAATCCAACTTGTGGATGAAGAGGATTTTTAGCTGTTGCCATGGGAAGCTGTAAATAGAAGTTTTGTTGTTTTGATAATATGTAGCAAAAAAAATATCTCTTGAAATGAACATTTTCTTCAGCAATTTAAAATGATTTTCATAACTACCAATTCCAGGAAAAACATTTTATCATGGTAAAGAAATAATCTCACATTTACTTTTGATAAAGCTATACACTGATATTATTCTGCATGTTATTTTATTTCAACACCAAGATATTATTCTCGTGTACACATTTTTGTAAACATCTAGATTTCAAAATTGTCTTCATCAGATGAAACTGTTAGTTAATGACCATGTCACGATCAATAGTAAGCATACAGATTTATACACTTGCTAAAAGTCTCCTATGAACAGAAAGTGTAACAGGACTCCAATCACAAATGATATATATAAAACTTAATCAATTTTGGGATTCCTTTGATAAATTTTAAGAGTCAAAATGCAGGTTTTTGTAAGGGAAAACCCTTACATTATGTGCCAATACTGCTTCCATATATACAGGGACGTGCCAAAAGTCTTTCTTTTTTTTTTATTTTGCTATATATTGATTCTTTGTATTTCCAATGAATTTTCTCGACTTTGTTTATGGATCAATTTTAATGTCATTTTGTGTACTTATAGAGAATTGTTTAGTACTGTTTCATCTCATAATATTTTCACTGTTTTCCGTTATGTTTGACCAGAGAAATCATAATTTATTTACAACATGTAATTTTCAGGAGGCCATTTTGACGTCCCTTTTGGTAGCGTTATATAGAGAAATGGCGTCACACGGAAATAAGCAGTGTAGATAATTCTGTATAGCTCCATAAATACACAACGGAAAATTAAATAAATCTTATGAGTGGAAACCTTGGATATTTTTGTACCAAATGACAAAAAATGTCAAAAATCATCCATTAACAAAGTAAGGAAAATTCATTGTAAAAGTTGGAAATACAAAGAATATATAGCAAAAGAAAAAAAAAAGAAAAACTTTTGGCACGTACGTAACTGCATATTCCTGTAATTATGGACATTACAAAGTCCCAAACATCCATGAAAATTAAGCTGAATGTTAAACAATCCACTAATCAGAATTAATGACTGCAGGGACATGGCATATTATAGCTGCGATAACGTAGCTCTTCATGACGAGACAATTTTTTTTTATATTGCATTGTTAGAGCTAAGAAGCAGTCCCATGCCTGGTAGTGGAGCAAAATCAAAAGTGTTCAATCTGTAAGATTTCATTTAATTTCCACCTCATATGAGCATAATGTTGTCAAAATAATGCAGGATTGCTAAAATATTGAGTGTTTAACATGATAAAAAAAAAATCACAAAATTAGCAGAACCAGAAATGTCCTTATTGACAAACACAAGAAACTACCACTATGACAGTTCACGTGTGATGTTATCTCAAATCTCGTTTTTATATATGGCCTGCATGGCTAAATATGGAGTTACTACGGCTTACTACGACTTCCTTGTTTGGTCCGCACGCCTGTGCCCATTGACAAATTCAGAGGAAGTCTTCAGAAAAGAAACCAAGAAATTTACTGAAGTCTTAATCTTGGCTGCCGCTGATAATTTCAGTTTATGCTACGTTACGTACACTTGATATTTAAGATGGATTTTAATTACAAGTTGGGTAGGAGATTGACAAAAATGGTTTATAATTTAAGTATATTTATCGATGAAAACCAATCGGCCGATAAGTAATGAAAAAATTGCCCTGGTGTGAATCACACCGGGCTTGCTCCATTACGAGGCATGGGACCGATTTTATACCCGGCCGGGGCAGGGCCACAGCAAAGTTATTCTAGAAAAATATCAAGGTTTACCGATTACCAAGAGATTTTTATGACTCTGAGATATTAAAAACATGAAGAGGGGCACTTCATTTGTATATGATAGTTGTAATAAAAATTCTTCATGGACTCAACAAATCTGTCGTAAACACACTATCATCAACAGCTATCACTAGATCAAATCTACCCTAACTAGTGTCTTGTGATTAAAATAATTGAAATATGATAGGTTATGAGCTTTTACCAAAGACAGACAAGTATCCTACATTCTAAAAATAAAACGAAAGATATATATTTCACATGTTCAGATACAAAATTATTGAACATGATAAGTTATTGGAATAAACATCAACAGACGTAAAAACAAATGGAACTTCTGCTTGGCATTCATCCAAAAACGCAAAAACGTATTGCACTGTATTTATATAACATGTTCAGTAGCAGATCTGTGCGAAGATTGTCTTTCGAAAGAATGAAAATATACATGTACAGTATAAATTGAAGTTTGTGATATATATTTTGCCATATGACATGTCCGGCACACATAACAAAAAGACTAACAACCACGTTGTTTATTTATCAAAACACTCGTTCGACTGTTTACTACGGCTCTTTGTTCTCGTGTTGAGGGTTCAACGTGACAAATGCTCACATGGCAAATATTATGTCTACCATAGATATTCGGTTCAGTAATGTTTAGAAACAAATATAACAGAAAATGGAGAATAATTCTCATAAGAAATCAAGATCAGTTTCTGTTTAATACTCACAGTGTTTCCCCCGTTTTCGCCACTCGTCTGAGATACTGATCCAGAACCGGTGGTATGTCGGGGGTCGGTTTCTTCTCATAGCCTGACAAGGAAAATGTCAACATATGTTAATCAAATCCATAACTAACCAAAAGACCATATCATCATAGGTATGTCAAACAGAATATTTAACACAACTTACAGTTCAGGGCATCCAACACATCCTCTTGATTTTCCATGTTTATTTCCTCTGCGCGAACCATGGAGGTCGATGATGGCGGCGCGGAAGTGACGTCAATCTGTGAGAAAAAAAATCATCAAATTATTTTATGCTCATTTTGAAATAGGGGAGGTTAGGTACAAATATCTTAATTTTTGACCAGTTGTAGTGACACTTTTCATTTTCTTAGTGTTGTTTCTGTTAATTTACATGTGGAACTAACTTAAAGAAGATGTAATTTGGAGATTATATTTCATTAACTGTAAATATTGCAGATTATAAATAGGAACACCCCTGCGATTTATCGGCGATTAAAACTACCCACATATCGGTGAAGTCTCGTCACCACCTGTAAATCTCGATATGTAAATATGGCGCGGTAAATCATGTAGAACGGAGGAAACGGAAACTTTAGTGACAGCTCTGCATGGTCGTTCTCAGGTAGAAAAAAAGGTAAGCCACTTGTTTTCAGATTATTTACGGACCGGAATTAATTTCAAGGCTGCTGTGTTTTTGGACTTCCCTATATCTCATAAAAGTATCGCCTAAACCGACAGATGTACGGTGAACTTTACGGGAGTGACTGCTATAATTGGACCAACCCACCTGTAATTTTCACCTGCATCAAGGTAATGGATATGACAGGGTGTCTGGTACAGCGGATAATGTAACAGTTTTGGTGGGATTGCTTTTGTCGTTATCACTTTTTGTCATTGCTTTTGTTCGCTTCAAGAAGAGGTTTACATGTGCAATATATATCGTACAGGTAAATGTAATACAGGTGTGCAAAATTAAATGAGTACACATTTGTAATGGACACGTAACGTTTACATTACACATGTTATTTGTTTATACTTTCACATCTCTTTTATTGTCTTATTTTGCTACAGGTACTTAATTGATATAAGCATAGTCATTGCTGTATTTGTATCATGATGAAAAACTATACTAATTCCATTCTTTAAATAGCCAAGAAGAAAACAAACATATACATGGATACATGTATATGTTATTGATAATATCATAAATATTATACATATGATCTACTCTGTACGCAGTATTTTTTTCCAATAAATGTAGATGATTTTCTGTAGTTATAATTTCTTAATGTTTATATGCCTATGTATGATAATATATATCATTATACTGAACGAAAGACTTGAAATGCATCAAATGTGTATATCACTCTATTAAATGTCTAAAAAAAGAAATGAAAATACTATGTACACCTCTACGATCATGTGCTAATGAATAGTCTGAATTGTAAACATTTTTTTTTAAAAACAAGTTAAGCTAAGATCAGTATTGGACTTATCCACATTTAGAAAATTCTTATCAAGTTGAGAGTGAGACAATGGGCAGGGAAGTATACCTGTACAGGTATGTTTATACAGTGTATAGCTATATAGGTAAGTGTAGTGTTGGGGTCAGTGTTACAGCTAAATACAGGTGGCCATTGGTTATCAGAGATAGATAATATACACCCAGTACACAATACTAATGATACGGCTCTGGTATTGCTGTCATGGCCCCCACCCAAGATCATTAAGTTAATACAACAATGTAATGCATACAGCCATCTTCAGTTTTTTAGTTCTAAAATAAAAGGTATCATTCGGTATATTTTTATTTAAAATTTGAAGTCCTGAAGTATATTTGGTTATGGCTCCAATTTACTTCACAGACTTAAATTAAGTCCCTAAAAGCTATACACTTTACCTCTTAGAGGCAACCTCCTGTTCTTACCGTTACCTCCAGTCCCCAATCCTCGATATATTATCCATTGGTTACTCTCACCTAGTACTCTATACACTCTACACCCCTGGAATATGTTGTGGCAAAACTGAAGGCAACAGAGATGTTAGTTTGATTGGTCTCGGGTTAGAACACTTATCAGTTCCTAAGCTGATCCCTGTCTTTTGAAGACTACTAAGAAGCCGTAACCGACTTCAAACATGTCAATTTTTACTATTATGTGACCACGACTTGAGATTCTTCTGATGTGCAAGGGTGAAACTATACTTCTTGCCTCATCAACAATGTGGCACACACAGAACCTTCAGTTTTGCAATGACATAATCCAGGGATATAGAGAGCATATATAAGTGACCTCTAGTTCCCAACACTACCTAAAGGAGACAACTTTTAACACCCATACCTAACTTACTATTCTATACTCACATTACACAGGTACCAGTAATCTTTAGGTCCTTCCCCTAATCACCAGTCCCCAATACATGCATTACTTCAAAAGTTTACATTTGGTTTTAGTTTTCAAATGTTCCCAATGAGTCCCTAATCAATATGTCAGAGGTAACCTCCAGTCCCCATCCAACCTTACAAATGTCCTCAGTGAGTCCCTAACCAAATAATTAGAGGTAACCTCCAGTCCCCATCCAACCTTACAAATGTCCTCAGTGAGTCCCTAACCAAATAATTAGAGGTAACCTCCAGTCCCCATCCAACCTTACAAATGCCCCCAGTGAGTCCCTAACCAAATAATTAGAGGTAACCTCCAGTCCCCATCCAACCTTACAAATGTCCTCAGTGAGTCCCTAACCAAATAATTAGAGGTAACCTCCAGTCCCCATCCAACCTTACAAATGTCCTCAGTGAGTCCCTAACCAATATATTAGAGGTAACCTCCAGTCCCCATCCATCCTTACAAATGTCCTCAGTGAGTCCCTAACCAATATATCAGAGGTAACCTCCAGTCCCCATCCATCCTTACAAATGTCCTCAGTGAGTCCCTAACCAATATATTAGAGGTAACCTCCAGTCCCCATCCATCCTTACAAATGTCCTCAGTGAGTCCCTAACCAATATATCAGAGGTAACCTCCAGTCCCCATCCATCCTTACAAATGTCCTCAGTGAGTCCCTAACCAATATATTAGAGGTAACCTCCAGTCCCCATCCATCCTTACAAATGTCCTCAGCGAGTCCCTAATCAATATGTCAGAGGTAACCTTCAGTTCCCATCCATCCTTACAAATGTCCTCAGTGAGTCCCTAACCAATATATCAGAGGTAACCTCCAGTCCCCATCCATCCTTACAAATGTCCTCAGCGAGTCCCTTACCAATATATCAGAGGTAACCTTCAGTTCCCATCCAACCTTACAAATGTCCTCAGCGAGTCCCTTACCAATATATCAGAGGTAACCTTCAGTTCCCATCCATCCTTACAAATGCCCCCAGTGAGTCCCTAACCAATATATTAGAGGTAACCTTCAGTTCCCATCCATCCTTACAAATGTCCCCAATGAGTCCCTAACCAATATATCGGAGGTAAACTTCAGTCCCCATCCAACCTTACAAATGTCTCCAGTGAGTCCCTAACCAATATATTAGAGGTAACCTTCAGTTCCCATCCATCCTTACAAATGTCCCCAATGAGTCCCTAACCAATATATCGGAGGTAAACTTCAGTCCCCATCCAACCTTACAAATGTCTCCAGTGAGTCCCTAACCAATATATTAGAGGTAACCTTCAGTCCCCATCCAACCTTACAAATGCCCCCAGTGAGTCCCTAACCAAATAATTAGAGGTAACCTCCAGTCCCCATCCATCCTTACAAATGTCCCCAATGAGTCCCTAACCAAATATATCGGAGGTAACCTCCAGTCCCCATCCATCTTTACAAATGCCTCCAGTGAGTCCCTAATCAATATATCGGAGATAACCTCCAGTCCCCATCCATCCTTACAAATGCCCCCAATGAGTCCCTAATCAATATATCGGAGATAACCTCCAGTCCCCATCCATCCTTACAAATGCCCCCAATGAGTCCCTAATCAATATATCGGAGGTAACCTTCAGTCCCCATCCAACCTTAAAAATGCCCCCAGTGAGTCCCTAACCAAATAATTAGATGTAACCTTCAGTCCCCATCCAACCTTAAAAATGCCCCCAGTGAGTCCCTAACCAAATAATTAGATGTAACCTCCGGTCCCCATCCATCCTTGCAGAGGTAAAATTTTCAGACCCTGTCTACATCAGTTTGCAGACATTGTATTGTCACTCCCACCAGACTTTACAGACATTGTCAGGTGTGTGCATTGCTTGTTCTTCAGGGCAAGATTGATTGTGATACTTTATATCTATGACTTGCCTCTGTCACAATCTGAGGTGTGTCACAGGTATGCAGTCTTACATGTAGATGCAAGTAGGTGTACATATTACTGTCTACATAACAAACTGGCATGTCTCAGATATGCTTTGTTATCAAATAGAAACACAAGGATTTTCCCCTTTTTTAAAATTCATTAAAACATTACCTGCTTGGTACAGTGTGCATCTTCCTGTGATGATCAATTATAATCAGTGTAATATCTTGGGTATATATAACTGCCACTATGTTGCAGACACAGAAATTCTAGTTTTCAAGCAAGCTTATGTTGCAGTACATATGTTTCTAAATACTACATAAAATATCATATTTTAAAAAAGATTTGTAGCAAAATCAAAGTGATATTTTTATGTACCTTGTAGCTACAGATTGATAGAAAATCCTGTTTTGAAGTCCTGATGTGTACATCTGTTCCATTTCCATTGATTTATAATGTCTTTGTTCAACAACCTTAACAATGAGAAATTCATAAAGTATACATGTAACACCATATCACACATACCAATGGTCCATGTAACACAATATTTATTTCACTGAATTATCTCCCTTTATATATATGGCTCTTTTTTAGTGTAATATATATATATCAAATAAACCTTAAAACACACTGCAGATGTTGTAAAATTCAGGTTTTCGTTCCCATTTGGATTAGGTGACAACTGCTGCAATAAAACCTGTTATTTGACTTTATGATTGTATAAATATACTTTTATAGTTTACTGCTTCAGTAAGGTATAGTTATGGTTGGAAAGTTCAGTTCATCTTTTTAAATGAAAGTTGAACTGGTTTACTACGTTTTAATATATGTTCAGGAGCCATGACCCCCGCACTGTTAATTGTTAATTTTGCCTTTTTGTATAAATAGTTTTCACATGAGTAGGATCTTGTAATACTTTTAGTTTAGATGATGAAAAATACAAAACAGAACTGGAAGTGTGTGAGCGCTTAACATGTCTGCTGTATATAGTTGTTTGGATGTTAATTGCTACATACATAGGTATATATTGTAATAGTCTGGAGTGTAAAATCTGAAATACCCAATTAACCATCTTCAGTTTAACAACCACTGCTGTAAGTACTAATGTAAAATATATTTTTTATTTTGAAACACATGATTTATTTTGATATTTCATTATATACAACAATGTTTAGGCCATATAAATAAATGCTCAATTGTATATATTTAACATTTAATTAATCAAGTGTTTATATTGATTTAGGATCTCTTTGTATCTAGAAGATTGTTATCTCCTTTTAAGTCCTCAAAGGTATAATTAAAAATCCTGTATTCTTGTAATTTCATTTGTTCACATGTTTTTTTCATTTTTAACAAATAACTTTAAAAATTTAATCAGTTCAGAATACACATTCAAGGTAACAGCAGGACTTTGAAGTTTGCATGTTTAGAATAGTCTGGTCTTCAGAAGTTGTAGATTCTGTCTCTAGGGGTCCACAAAGGATGAAAGTTTAGCGATCCCTATACTCGGTAGTATACCAACAGAATATACATCATACAAAGGTTATAGGTCTCAGACATGCAAGATGAGCTACAAACATTACAGTACATGTAAAAGATATGTTTGTGATTTTCAAATCAAATTCTGTAATTAAGATCAGACAGATTGATAAAGGTTGTGTTTACAATGGACATTTAAAAATGTTCCTCTAAAATTACTGTTTACCTTTAGAGGTATCTAATGTATCAAGGATGGGGCTGTAAATGCTGAGGTGTTTATTAATTCATTAGGTATTGATTGTAACCTTATATCTGATGAAGGCCGTACTGTACCATAAGTATCCCATGCCAGATATATACATATAGGTAGGAAATGGACAAGTCCAGCATAGCCCAGGTAGACGTACCTGTGCTCTCGTCCAGGTACAGCTCTACAGGTGATACCAGTCGGACAAACAGCTGATGAGATAAGGTGTTGCAGGCTGTCTATTGTTGTAGTTAACAGTGATATATCACCCGATAGCCTGCCTCTCTACATCTAATTAACAGGTAGGAGGTTACTGTGCCTCTCCGATTACTATACCAGGTAAACTATGGGAAAAGTCAACACCCTGCTAGTAACAAGTGTGGTCTAGTTAGTCACTTGACAGCTTGATTAAGGAATGAACACTTTATAAAAGTCAACAAAACAGCCTTCTGATACTAGTTTAGTATAAATATTGGCTGATACAAGTAACAGCTCATAGCTAGGTTAGACTCGTGAAGGAGTGGCCTAATTTTGTTAGACTCCAGAAGTAACTGTCTACTGATCATAACTTAAGGTTGGTCACCAGAGGGAGATGTTTACTGATCATAACTAGGCTAGACTCCAGACAGATCTGTCTACTGAGCATAGCCAGGTTAGTCTCCAGAGGGAGATGATTACTAATCATAACTAGGTTAGTATCCAGAGGGAGATGTTTACTGATCATAACTATGCTAGACTCCAGACAGAACTGTCTACTGATCATAACCAGGTTGGTCTCCAGAGGGAGATGATAACTTATCATAACTAGGTTAGTCTCCAGAGGGAAATGTTTGCTGATCATAACTAGGCTAGACTCCAGAGGGAAATGATTACTGATCATAACTAGGTTAGACTTCAGAGGTATCTGTCTACTGATCATAACTAGATTAGTCTCCAGACAGAACTGTCTACTGATTATTACTAGGTTAGGCTCCAGAGGTAACTTTCTACTGATCATAACTAAGTTAGACTATAGTGGTAACTTTCTACTGATCACAACTAGGTCCAAGCGATAACAGAGCAGCCTGCTGAATTAAAGCTTATGTATTAGCTGATAATTAACTCGTTTTATCTGCATACAATTGGTAATTATCAGTAAAAACACACTGTTAATCAATATTTGTGCATATCTGCAATGTAACTGGATATATACAACATTTATCAGCTGACTGTTCAATTATGCAAATTTGGATAGCCTTTCCTCGGTCTGGTCTGGTGTATATACACTAGGTTTATTGGAAATTAATCAATTTCCTTGGTGAGTTATTCACCTACTTTAGTTTGTTTACATCCATCAGCTGGAGTAAAAAAAAGGATCAAAACTACATCTGTCAGATGGTGTACCAACAGGGATTAGAAATACATCTGGAACAGCTGAATGTTGCATTTAAACAGAAAACGTGACAAGTTTCAGCTTAGGTTTTAATACAAATGTAACAAGACTGAGGAAAGCTTTCAGTTACTGATTTTGATTGTGACTTACAAGTTTGGGAAGTGAAATATTCCAGATTCAAGTTGGATTCAAAGTGATATATCAGCTGACATGGTGTAGAACATTACAATTTCTGGAAACATTCACGAGAATAAGGTGAGCTTCGATCGTCATCAAACAAAACATATCAGGCTTTAACTGTCAAAATAGCAATTCCCATAAAACACAACTATCAGAATTTTTGTTCAAGTGTTTATTATAAAACTTGAATTAAAATGGCATGATGATAGTTCATGCTACATAAACATGTTTTTATTATTATTATTATCCAGGGGAAACAAAAATGTTCGACTCTTTATGTAGCCTCAAAATGAGAGAATTATCCAGGGGAAACAAAAATGTTTGACTCCTTATGTAGCCTCAAAATGAGAGAATTATCCAGGGGAAACAAAAATGTTTGACGCCTTATGTAGCCTCAGAATGAGAAAATTATCCAGGGGAAACAAAAATGTTCGACTCCTTATGTAGCCTCAAAATGAAGCACTGCAGGAGTAAAAGTACTCTGTACAAATGTCTTCATGTACATTGTACATTGTAATGATTTAAATGAGATCAACTGACTTCTTGGCTTTAAAGAGATCATATTCAGGTACAATTTCTATCTGACATTTAATTTGAAACCTGAGAAAGGTTTTATGTATGTATATGTAATAACACATACTGTATTCGACCCAATAAGTGCAGGGCCCTGATCAAAGTAGGGCACCAATTAAGAGTCAAATTGAACAAAAAATCACCAGTTAGTAAAATTTGGCCACACTTACCTCATACACCCAGAATATGGTACATACCTGGTACTATTATTTTACACAACGTAGGTATTAAAAATGTGAAGTTATTGTCAGTATTTTATGTCTAAGTATGTCTAATTATTGGAGGGGTGGGGTGTCTTAAGAATGTCCAGTTATTTGGAGGAGGATGGAGGGGGGGGGCTTATTGGGTCCAATATGGTAATTGCATTATCAACACCAGCTTATCCCATGTGACTTCTGTGGAATTCTTGTATATTACATTTTTTGCAGTCTAAGGCCTTTGAAATGCGGAATAACATTTTTGATCAAAAGGATATCAAGGGGAGATAATTACTTATATGTATATGACCTTTATATACATGTTAAAGGCCTAATATACGTAACTTCAGGAAATTTTTCGTGAATCTGAAAAATGCTGAAAAAAAATCCAGTTGATAACCATGCAAAAATAAGCCTAAAACGAAGCAAACCTGAGCTGTAACTAACAAGGAACTCTTGACAGAAAAATCCAAAGAATTGAAAATAATTCAGGTGGGGCCCTCTTCAACAATAAGCCGCAGTTCAAAATGGACGCGTGTTTTCAAATACTGAGTTTCAACTGCTGCTGTACCAGTAGTCGCGTAATCATTCTTCTAGAATATTGCTGATATCAATTAATCTTAACTAATCTATAAATATAATAAGTTATTAGGCTTGATTATTGCTTCAAATTTTGCCAAAAGTTACGTATATTGGGCCTTTAATTGTTACTCAAGACAAACTTGTTTATAACCTGATTATGATGTGTATATTGGTGTTGTTATCCTACAAATGTATAAGACTGTTACCATATAGTTGTAGATACTTGTTTACCATGGCCTATGTTGGAGATAAATTGTAAGTCTAAGTAACTATGAATCGTTTTGCTTTTTAAGTTAAATTTTGAAATGCATGAGATACAAAAAAAACCCAGATGGACCACTAATAAGCAGTGCATTGGATAGGGACAAGTGTTATTGTATGTCTTGTTTTATATTTACATTCTATAGTAGTTAATTGATTAATAAAATACATGTACTTATTTCTAATGACTGACAGATGTGATTTTGATGAATGACATGCTCTATTATCATAATTACAACCATAAATAGCACTCCATGTACTGTACTAGTTGTAACAGTGTGTATCTTTATCTGTACTGTGTACCGTAACTATTTAATTTTGCCCTGTTAGACGTAAGGTAAATAATCATTTACTGTAACATGCCTTTGAATAAGCTGACATGTGTAACAGTAGTTCATAAAACTCGGTTTAATATGATGATGTGTGAACATGTTTTGTTCCAATATTGACAGTTTAATAAAAACATAATGAAATATTGTTCTTGACATTTTTGAGACATAAAAAAGTCTTGTTGAAGTACGTGATACTAAAAAATGTTCTCGTTGCAGATGTCGGGGAGTACACAAATGGAGGCAGGGCAGCTGCTCAAATGTGGGGAGGGCGAGTTTGAAAAGACGATCCAGGACATGTCCCTCAAGGTAGGTGACTCTGGTCTATATTCAGTTTGTAAAGGTCAAAATACTTATTAAAAGTATAGTATACATGGCATTTTGACAAACTAGTCATTATAGGCCAGACAACAAAAAGCTGTGTTTCTGTGTCAAAGTGTCAAAGATTAGAATAAGTGTTGTTTCTTTTTGATTGGTCAAATACCAGAAATGGATGTGAACAGATATCACAGAGAAGTTCTATAGACATAAATTTAAAAAAAAAATCATTTTAACAACAGTAAATTTTACACTCTACACCAAAATGATGTACCTGAAGGGTTGAATAACTTGAATTCACACGGGAAATATCATAAAATATTGAGTGATAGATTGATTACAGTTAGTGAGTTTTCTATGAGTTTGAAAGTGTGATGTGGGACAAGTAGTGTTTGTGGGATAAATGTATGTGTACTGCTATATGATGAAATATTCTATACTTTAGTATCGTAGTAATGTTACTGTACATACATGTATACTGTATTATATGTATGAGAAGTTATCATATTGTACTACAGAACCTGCTGGACACAATCTCCATGCTACAGAAGGAGATGGGTCGTGAACAGACCAGCTTTAACTCACTGAGTGCACAACTAGCCACTCTGAACAAGAACTCGCGTCAATACAAACAGATCTCCAAGGAGATGAACACCTCGCAGACCCGACTCACCATGCTGATGAACCGCAGTATGAAGTGCTTCCAACAGGTAACTGATTCATGAAACAGTAAATTGCAATGATAACCAACCAATAAGGTCCAAGAAAAACGAATGTTCATGTTTACAGGTGAACTAATGGAAGGATTATTTCATGGTCTACCTACGGTACTTAAGTATGTTTATTGCAGACTCTTCTTAAATTTTACAGAGCTTAAACATCTAGAATATTTAAACAAAATGTGCATTATATTACTTGTAGATTTTCAGAGCTTCCATACATTAGAATGTAGCCACTGATGTGTTGTGTTTATTTGGCAAATGATCAGAATCTGTAAGTGCACCCATTGTCAGCCCTGATATTGTAGCAGCACTTACTTTCATTTTTGACAGTGACTAAATATGTAATTACCTGCCTGTTAGTAAGACAACAGCTGGTGAACCGTATCACCATAGTGATCTGTCATATGTGTGGAGGTCACAAACCATTGGTGGGTCAAGATGTATGTGATCCAATCAGAACACTCTATAGTGGTCACCCTACCTAAGTTCTGTTATACCTGTGATATAGGGGTCGACGTTGGTATGTATACTATTAGATATTACTTGTAAGGGTTTTTTTCTCGAGAAACGTTCAGATTAAGAGATCAGTGATGTCTATCTATAGAGGGGACACTGAAACCACAGAATGTTGTCCACCATTTTCAAGCTTCTTCTCAGCAAAGGTTAATTATGTTGAAAAATCAGATAAGAGATATGATTTACACATGTATGTCTTGGTTAGGCTGGTCTATACCAGCTAGTGTGTCATATTCTTTCTCCTGTTGTACTGTTTATTCTACAATTATATTTACGCTGGAAACTGTTTGTTTTATAGAGTAAGATATTTTACAGAGTTAAAACAATTGATAATGTACATTGTATATTACATAGTATTTCACAAAGCTTGTACTAGTTATTGTCCGAGTTTAAACTATATACAGGTGTAAGTAGTGAACGATTTCTGTACAAAGTGTATGACATTGTCTGTGATTTGTATTTTCAGCAAGGGAACCAGCACGTCAAGGCTGCCTCCACTGGCCCGTCTGGTGTTCAGCGCCACAACTCCAATGTCGAGCCCAAGGATGGTGGTCAGGGAACAAGTGTACAACGCCGTCATTCCTCCAAAGTGTCTGCCACGGACGGTGATGTCATCAAGAGTGGGTTTGACGCTAAGGTCTCCACACAGAACACGGGACCAAAGAAGCCTGTCATCTTACAGCCGATAGTAAACACTAGTAAAATGCCAGGTATGGGTGACACCAACAGCAAGGTAGCCACGACCAATGGCGTTAGTGACACAAGTACCGAGTCCACGTCTGTGTCATCAATTTCTGTAAAGTCGGACTCGAAATCTCCGGACCCGCGTCCGGCTCAATCTAACATTGTGACGTCCACTGCCAGAGCTTCTGTCTCCTCACTTACCAATGGCACCTCATCTTCTACTGTAGCCTCATCCTCAACCAAATCCAGTGGTGTCACTTCTACAAATACAGCTCCGGCTTCTAGCTCGTCTGATGGCAAAAGAACATCCATCTTAAACTTTGGTGTCAAGAATACTGTACAGAATTTAGAAAGGAAATCTGTTGTAAATGTGTCGACTTCCCAAGTTGTAACAAACGGTACCGGGGCAAAATCTACAAATTCAAATACTTCCAGAGTGGTTATAAAAACGGAAAGTGTAAAAACAAGTGCTGTTAGCAAACCTGTGGTGTCCAGTGTTGTCACGAAGCCAGCGACAACTGCAGTTGTCACCAAGGCAGCTACAACCACAGTTGTCACAAAGCCACTATCTAGTGGAGGTGTTACTAAATCTGTTACAAGTAGTATGCAAGTATCGTCAGAAGCCACTAAAAAGATTCCTGATGCACCTGTTGTGCCAGTGATCAAAAAAGTTTCCCAATCTTCCAAGTACAGCCGACCCCCTATCAATGAGCCAGTGGATCCCCGGGAGCAGATGCTTAGTGAGATACGCAACTTTAAACGTCCTGCTGATGCACCCAAAGTGGAACCTATAAGGAAATCCCAGGCGACAGAGGTCAAGCTGAACATAACGCAGGGAAAATCGGCTCAACCGCAGGGAAAAACAGCTCAACCACAGGGAAAATCGGCTCAACCACAAGGAAAAACGGCTCAACCAGAGGGAAAAACGGCTCAACCACAGAAAGCAGTATCAACTACTGTTCCGCAACAAAAAGTAGTTCCTGTCTCAGTTCAGCAGAAGAAAACTGCTCCGTTTTCGATTCCACAGCAAAATGTAGTTCCAGTATCTGTCAAAATAATTTCGAATGAAAAACCAAACGAACTAGAGAAAAAGGAGAAAGAAATAGTGATTCTGGAGTCCAAGTCTAAAGAAGATCAGATTTTCAGGGCAGAACCAATCAAAACTGTAGACAGCATAGTCACAGATGTTAAACCAAAGGTCTCACAGCCCACTGCCAAAGTCACTGATGATAATGTAAAACTGTCGGAAACTCAAGCTCCATCCAAATCTCAAACAACCACGGAAGACGAAGCGGAATCGGAGGATGACAAACCAGAGGAGAAGTTTGTAAGCTCGGTGACATTCGCCCACAAACCTTCGAAACCACCAGAGGTTGTGAAGCCAAAGACAAAGTCTCATGCCCCAGCCGTGCCGTCAGCTGTGGCTCCAGCCTCTGAACCAGTGCCAGCTGAGCCCAAACAAGGTAAGCTAGTTGTAGTGTGTCACACGTGTTGTCACAGCAGCAAAATACATCCGTGATTCCCAACAAGATACAAGTAAGTACAGACACTGTCAAATCTTACCTGGATCTATCTTTAAGGAAAGAGTTTTTACAATTTATGTTCCAGTACCTGGTCTAGAAGGAATTTTGATACTATAGATTTGAAAATACTGTCCAAGGAGCTACATCCTAAGAAAACTTCATGAAGGTATGAGCTAATAATTATGATCACTTGATGAAGAAGATTACATTGCGTATTTGGTATAACATTTATATCCACTTTCCAACAAGTTATTTGTTAAATGAAAAAGAAACTTCACTTAAAATATGACTTAGCAGTGGAATAAAATAGTAAAGATTATAAGAAATAAAAACTGAAATATACACAGACCTGTTTCATTTTACAAATGTCTTACTCAGGTACGTATTTGTAATGAATCCAGTTTATTACACACATACATACACGCACACAAAAATGGATTTTCCTGAGCAAAATATATTATCTGTTTTTATATTGACAGCTTGTCACTGTCATTTTTGTTGTTAATCCTCAGTGTATCTAGGTACATATATTTGTGATCATGCAGCATATGTACCGAAACATCTTATAGCTGGCTGGGATGTCCATTTTATTCAGCATGTACCAGGTACACAAACAAGTGATTATGCATTAATCTCACATGCAAATCTTCACAGAAACAACTCCAGTATTTGCTTATCCATCCTCACAAAATAATTGTATTTCTTTCATATGTTCAAAATGTACTTGATACCAATTTTCGAATACTTAATGTTCCGCCATATTTCTACTTTATGAAAACAGTATTTTGTATTTCACTGTTACTGGTATAAGAATAACACTAGCAAAAACAACATTTAAAAAATCAGAATTCAAAATCTGATGACAGGACATTTTATGGACTTCTCACAATAGAAAAGAGACTACACTCTACTAACAGTGCTGTTATTGTTCCCATCATAGAAATTCCTCCTGTATAATAGGTATATATACTGGGCCATGAAAAGGCATGCTCCAGCACACACAAAAGCTAGGTAAGGGTATTGTACTTGAGCAGTATCCAAATTTCAATTTTGTATGTTATTGTTATCATAAGTGAAAAATCATATTACCAAGCTTATGGTTAACAATAAATTCAACAGAGTTTTTTTATAGCACAAAAGCATTACACGCTGTAATGTACCTGTATTTATACCTGTAATGTACCTGTATTTATACCTGTAGTGTACCTGTATTAACACCTGTGGTGTACCTGTATTATTGTATTGAATAGATAGGTTAATATTATAATATTATTCTTTACTTCAGTATTAAGTCTTGGCTAGAGGGGATTATTTTGTTATGTTTGCATTCCAAAGTATACTTATGCATTGTAATATTAAAGGCCCAATATACGTAACTTAAGGGGAATTTTTCGTGATTCTGAAAAATTCTGAAAAAAAATCCAGTTGATAACCATCCAAAAATAAGCCTAAAACGAAGTAAACCTTAGCGGTAACTAACAAGAAACTCTTGACAAAAAAATCCAAAGAATTGAAAATGATTCAGTTGGGGCCCACTTCAACAACAAACCGAAGGTAGAAGACGGTTCGAAATGGACGTGTGTTTACAATTATCGAGTTTCAACTGCTGTTATACCGGTAACCGCGAAAGAATTCATCTTGAATATTGCTGATATCAGTTAATCTTAACTAAATCTATAAATATAATAAGTTATTAGGCTTGATTTTCGCTTCAAGTTTTGCCGAAAGTTACGTATATTGGGCCTTTAATAAACTGTATTTATTTAATACAAAAAATGAACAAAAATTTTGTGAGTGGGACGGAAGGAGGGGGAGGGGGGGGCTTATTTTGGGAGGCAACCAGAGTACCAAGAAGAAAAAGACTCATATGGATGGGCAAGTACCCCGTACATTCAATCGGAGAGTTGAATCCTGTGGCCATCTTTCTGAAAAGAAAATGAAATGTATTATCCAAACCACTTCGCCACCTGACCACCCTAGTATACTTACCTTGTATACTGTACTTACCGTGCGTTTAGTAATCGGAAATGTTAAATCAGATGTTTTATTTGTCATTTAGGGTCCTGCATTCAGAGAAAATGGATGTTAGAAAAGTCTGTTGCAATATGACTTGTGGAAATATTGCCGTCTAGTGAGGTGTATTAATTAAGGGTGACAAGTTTCATGAATGTCAATGAAACTGAATTGTCCCTGTTGCTGACTTTTACTAAGTAACTTACATTTGGTACAAGAAGAAATCACAAGGGTATAAAAAATATTCTTTTTACACAACCAACAAGAGTTTCTGTGACGTTTCGATGACTATAGTACCATACATACTCCATCGCATCCCTCAGAAAGCGTATATACATAAAGGTGTAAACTGTGTGCTGGTTTACCACAAATTGATGTTGATTCTACTACAGACGCTGTAGCCTGTAAGCATATGTGCAATTAGTTGTACTGAAATGACTGGATCTTGTTTAATATCACTGGTGTGAGAGCTAAGGGGGCGTGTAAACTCCCACACATCTGTGGCCACAGTTTTGGTTTTGTTCAAAGAATAATTTCATAGTCCATACCTGAATCTGAAGAAAATGTTTGGAAAGAAAACCCAAAATTCTTAGAATAAGGAATTATGACAAGAAAACATAAAATTAGGAAACTTATTGTTTGTAACACTTTCACTCAACAACCTTTCAGCCGAACCTTGTTATCTCGTTATCTCGAACCTTGTTATCTCGACCTCGGATAACTCGAAGATCCTTTTTACTTCAAAGTATTCTGACATCCGAGCCAGACTTCACACTAGGTATTCAAACTCACCTAACATGAACACTCAGACAACTCATGGTC
This sequence comes from Mimachlamys varia, assembly GCA_947623455.1. NCBI lineage: Eukaryota > Metazoa > Mollusca > Bivalvia > Pectinida > Pectinidae > Mimachlamys > Mimachlamys varia. Next base: position 8,582,542 of record OX392534.1, read on the forward strand.
CCACCAACTTTGAGATAATGAGGTTTAATTGTATTTACATGTAAATAAGTAGAAAAGGAAGTTTGTTGAAATGATAACCAGTCGGATAAAAAAAGAATGATGTTGTTTCAAGGAATTACAAAATCTCCTCAGACAACAAAAATAAAGGGAGAAGAAAAGTTAGCGAGATATTCTGTAAAAAAATATATATCAGCCGCAAAAGAGTATGATAAGGAGCAGCAGATGTGAAGAAAACAGAGATTTAACGTTTATTGTCGTTGACTGCGGACCATGTTCAGGGTCACCAAGGGTAAGTACTCGGTACTCTGGTATACATTGTCACATGTCACACCAGTCCATCTTAACTTTACCTCCCTACAGGTGCAGAGACCCAAGAACTCTTAATTAGTCGATCCTGACATGAAGTTTAAAAAAAGAAGGTAACAAAAAAGTTGTACATCATGTACCTGGATGAACTTTATGTACCGGTATATGCAGGTGCAATCCCTGTAAAACGTCCTTGTAATGTATTATGTGTCGCGTTGAAGTGGATGCTGGTACAAGTGAGAATCGTTAATGTCTTACAGGTGAAGTGTGTAAGTCTGGTCCACATATAAGGTGACAAGAAATACCCATTGTTTTCATTTGACTTGTTTACAACACCAAATGCACATCCAATATGTCTGTATAAGAATCTATAGCAGAAGTATTGAAATGTCATTGTTATTGAGATCTTAAACGATACAGCATGCCTCACCTGTGGAGGACCATTTTCAGATACCAATATATTTATCTTCACAGTCGTAAAGGACACTGATAATTTTGAATTGCATATACCTGCATGCATGTAATGAATCTGTATCTAAAAAGTACAAACATGTAAACACGTTCATGACTATGGGATGTTTATCTGTAATCGTGTATAGAGCGTTATTATGTTTTTGTAAGAACTATAACAAACACCAAATATTAACTTTGGAAAAGGTTTAATATGCATTGAAGTAACAAAAAAATACAACCATCAGTTCCTGTATCAGGGCCAAGATACCATATGATGTATTTGATTTGGACACATTAGAAATAAAACATGATCAAGGTGTTGATATACATGTATTCCTGTTCTATATGTGTTTATAAATAATGTAATATTCTTTCCCAAATCTCAAACGATTTAATTTTATTAAACGGTAGACCACACTCTTTAATTTCCAGATAAAATCTTGATGTACCTCAGATATTTCAATGTATGTAATATATTCCTACATTTGTTGCCTTTTAAGACTTTTCTTTCTGCACTACACAATTAAATGGGTTTTTCAGCAAGTAGTGAGTGTGATACACATGAAGGGAGATAACTCTGTTGACACTATACAAAACTGGACCATGTGCCTTGGCACCATTTACACAGAAACGTCACCATTTCATTACAAATATGTCGTTTAATGTTGGAGAAAGTAAATCAAGAATACAATATCATTTACATTCGCAAATCATTTCAAACTAGTTGGAAGGATTATATCTTTATATTTATGACTTTATAAATGTGCTCAGTAAAGGATGAACTGGAATGCTGTGATCTCTATAATTTAGAATCAACTTGCTGTATAATAACTTCATATATCATGTTCAGGACAAAGTACACAATAATGCAACCCAAATAAATACAAGCGTATGTATATATAGATCATGCCTATCCCTGTGTCCTGTAATAATATGGCTTACATAAATTTGTATATTTAAATTGCATGTAAAATACCTTGCTTTGTATTTTTTAATTGATTATGGAAGTTGAGCTGTGTACAAGAAAACAATGTCTGTTTTTACTCGAAGTGATATATACTGTAGAATTTTCGTAAAAAATAAGACTTTTCCTGTGTTTAAAAGTTAAATATCTAGAGATGAATCAGACCATGAGTTTCGGGTTGAGACACCCACCTAATACTCGCTGTATTGACACACCTGTTTGTTATCAGGGAGCAGTATAACACTACCTACACAGATTTACATATGTCCCTACCAATCCCAGGTGAACTGTTTACTAAGCTTATGGCCCTGTATAGATTACCTCTCATTCACAAAATGTAACTATTAAAACTTGGCTTTGGATTTAAATGAACAATACCGCGTCATCAGAACAAGCGCAGGGCAGATTTACAAGTCACCTTGTATTGTATAGGTAACTGTTCTGGATAGCAGGTTTATTGTTATGCTTATTCAGTTATGTTCGATCACTTTGATCAAGTGTATGGCTGGTAGTATTTATATTGAGAGCAGACGACAGTTTTATGCCCCCTATGTACATGGTCATGCCTCAGTGAGTACCAGATCTGGTTAAACCAGACTGGCATACACGTGTTCTATCAGGCGGTAAGGCTCCCCTTGCCAAACCTCTGATAAGTCTTACATACACTCTGATATTTACAACTGGTATTTTATGGCATGCAGTTCATCAATCCCACATTAAATACAAGCTGTTTTATTACATTTTTAAAAGACTGGATTCTGGGATGTGTGATGTCATTTCCTGCTGGTTTGAAAGTAAACAGAGCTGCCTACAGACTAGGTATTGATCTGACTGGACACACAGTGTTACACACAGACATTACCCTGTCGACAAGTCACTGTTCCTAGTGCTAACACACAAATAGCTTTCAGGGTCAAGGCCTACAGTTCTTGGCCTGTAGAACTACAATATAGATGGAGCCTCCTAAGTTGTGACTGTAGAAATTTTTGTGACAGCTCAAGACTGAATGTTTACATCCAAAATGTTCATTATTGATTTCTGAGCTATTCGTATTTGTATGTGTTTTTACAAGGAAAGTGGACTTTTTTATTAGAGAAAGTAAACTTACAAAATATATCAACTAGACAGAAAAAAACTTCCAGCCATGAGTGATAACCCGGACCTTCTTAGTCCTACAGAGGATCATTCTCACCTTTCAGAAGGGACCAGGCTCCGTATGCAGCGTGTGAGAGACCTGGAGCAGCAGAGACTGCAGCGTGTTTTGGCCAGGAGTATTGCAACTGCTCAGCAGCCCCCAGCTGTGGCTCAACAGGATGTAGCAGCTGAACCTCGTTCACCGACCTTGAGGTCGCCAAGTTTAGGGTCAAGGTCAAGGTCTCCTAACTTAACAAGGTCAACTGGCCATGCTGCTTATGTGACCGTTACACGAGCATCCAGAAGTATGAGTGAAGACCGCAATGATGCAGTTGTTCCAAGGTTACCACTCAGTAATGAAGGTTCCAAAAATATTGGTCAGACTAAAGAAGATGAAGCCAAAAGTAGGAGCGAGACTTCTACTGGGGCAACAGGTGAGACTTCTGTCTTTATGAAGAAACTTGATGAACTGGCCTCTTCTACAGACAATGATGAGATAAGGCAAAGATATCTCAGACTGAAAGAACTAGAGGAGGCGAGACTTCATGGCAGAGAGGAAAGTGATCGACCAATAAGAGGCAGTACCGCTCTCGGTCGTAGTGCCTCGGTCAATGAACATGTATCGTCTGGACGACTCGCACGCAGGAATTCTGATCAGGTTCGTCAAAGACATGGTTCTCCAGTAATGCCCAGGAGAGCTTTTCCAAGCAATGAGGATACCTCGGATACACAGATATCGCGAGCATCATCAGCCAGCAATCTGTACACACCCGACTTCTCATCACTAGACAGAATCTTCAGCGACAGGCGACACGAAAGTCTTAAAAGGATAGAAGAGTTAGCTAAACGTAGGCAGCAGGGACTAAGAAGCATGTCCATGGATATAGAACCCGGAGAAAGGTCAGCAAGAGACCGATTTATGGAATCTTTTTCTACGCAACCATCGTTACCTCGTATCGAGCCGATGTCATCCGCTTTGTTTACACGCACACATGAACCACCCATACAGTACCCTAGCATTGATGAACGACTGGAATCCATTTCTCCTAGGTATGGAAGTGACACATCTTTGAATAGAACTAGTATGGGATCTTTTGACGACATTCGCCGCGGAAGTGGGGACAATTCAACACACACTACCCACGTGTTTCGTGACCCATCGGTGCCAGGTTTGACCTTTGTAGACGAGGAAGGTCACACCCAGTGGATTACACCTTCAAGTCCTTTGTACAAACAGATGAAGGCTCCAGAGAAGCCGACTTCTATTGATATGAAACTTGAAGAACGTAAAAAGCGCAGTCTTTTAGCACGGGAAGGGTTAGAAGATCACTTTCTCACTGAATGTTTTGATCCTGATATTAGTTTTGAGGAGCGTATTGGCTTGATTCGGGAGAAGTTATATGGCTCGAAGGTTCTGATACCTTCTGACAAACGGCGAGCAATGGCCGACCGGGGTTCCCCTGATGGTGCATCAAATGTAGTGAAAGGATCAACTGCTTCTGGCGGAACAGATAATGAGGGACATCGTTAAAAGATACATGTATATGTAATGTGAATCACTAAAATGTTCAGTGTGGTTATGCTTAATGTAATTTTGACAATATATGGAACTTGAAAAGTTAAAAAACTAATTAAATATTTGCAATAATTGTGTGTATATATAGACAAGTGTACTCATTGCCCCAGTGTTATTTTTTAAGCCTGCCATAAACTGTGAGAAATTGGCTTTGCCAACAATGAATGCAGAAGAATCATTTGGCCAGATAAAACAGTGTCGCAGTAAACCAGAGTTTAACGTCATATGAGGTCATCAATTCATGTCCAATATTGTAAATGCAATAATTTTGTTTTTTCATTACAACTGTTTGATTTTGATCATTTTTCTAAGCTTTCCCATGAAAAATATGACAAATGTCAATGTAGATATGTCACCAATGTTATATGTTATCCGACCTATTATGTGTTGTGTACAGAGAGTATTTTAGCATAATTCTACTGCCAGAATGTAAAATTATTTGGTAAATATGTACAAATCATGTTTGATAACTATATATATAACATTTTAATATGAGAAATTCAGTGGTGTTGAAAGTGTATCGTACTGTGGTGAGCTACTGAATAAAAGGGAGATATGTAATGTACAACTGACCGTCTACTCTATGTACATGCTGAGGCATTTACAAAAATTCTTAAGTACCTTATCTTCCTCAAATTTGAAAATGACCAGTGAGAAATTGTTATATAATGTGACGTCACTTTTCCTAGGTGGTTCTCAAATTTGAGAACTAGAACTATTTAAGAATGTTTGTGAAACCGGAGCCAGGTGACTAAATCCTGACTTTATGAACAAATGATCTACTATCCATGTGACTTTCTAAATTTGTGAGTGACCTACTAAATGTGTGGGTGACCTAATAGATGTGTGAGTGGACTACTTAATGTGTGAGAGACCTACTTAATGTGTTAGTGATCTACTTCATGTAGGAGTGGCCTACTTAATGTACGAGTGACCTACTTCATGTATGAGTGACCTACTAAATGTGTGAGTGACCTACTTCATGTATGAGTGACCTACTTAATGTGTTAGTGATCTACTTCATGTAGGAGTGGCCTACTTAATGTACGAGTGACCTACTTCATGTATGAGTGACCTACTAAATGTGTGAGTGACCTACTTAATGTGTGAGAGACTTACTTAATGTGATAGTGATCTACTTCATGTAGGAGTGGCCTACTTAATGTACGAGTGACCTACTTCATGTATGAGTGACCTACTAAATGTGTGAGTGACCTACTTCATGTATGAGTGACCTACTAAATGTGTGAGTGACCTACTTCATGTATGAGTGACCTACTAAATGTGTAAGTGACCTACTAAATGTGTGAGTGACCTAAATGTGTAAGTGACCTACTAAATGTATGAGTGACCTACTAAATGTGTAAGTGACCTACTAAATGTGTGAGTGACCTTCTAAATGTGTAATTATAAGTGACCTAGTAAATGTGTGAGTGACCCACTAGTTGTGTGAGTGACCTACTTCATGTGTGAGTGACCTACTAAATATATGAGTGACCCACTAGTTGTGTGAGTGACCTACTTCATATGTGAGTGACCTACTAAATGTGTAAGTGACCTTCTAAATGTGTAATTATAAGTGACCTACTTTATGTGTGAGTGACCTAATTCATATGTGAGTGACCAAATAAATGTGAGTGACCTAAATGTGTGAGCGACCTACTAAATACATGAGTGACCTACTACATGTGTGAGTGACCTTATTAATGTATTAGTGACCTACTTAATGTGTGAGTGACCTTTTAGATGTGTAAGTGACCTTCTACATGTGTAAGTGACCTTCTACATGTGTAAGTGACCTTCTTATTCAAGTAACCACCTAAATGTGAGTGACCTTCTAGATGAGTAGATGACCTTCCATATGAGTAAATGACCTTCTATATGTGTGAGTGACCTTCTTAATGTGTGAGTGACCTTCTTAATGTGTGTGTTAGTTATTAAATATATGAGTGAGTTATTAATCAAGTTTGTGAATGACCTTCATGTCTGTGTTATCTACTTAATAATGATGGGTGAGTGGATTACTACTTGTGCAATCAAGTTGTCTGCTATATGAGTTACCTACTAAATGTGCCAACTTCTGTAGATCTTCTATCGATCTTGATGTGTGAGTCATATAAAAGAAGTGACCAACCAGATGTTAAAGGGACCTACTTTTTGTGTGAATTGGCTTCTGTATAAAACGTACATTTTGGATTAATGTCAGTGACAATGTCATATTTGAAAGTTAATTTGGGTGTAGGATCAGGTCCACGTTCTGTTTTAAGCTTGCTTCTGTTCTTCATTGTATGAAACTTATGAAATTTGTTATTGTACCTACCAATCCATCATGGATGTTGTTATGTATTTATATGTATAACAGTTCAATAAACCATATACTAATTAAAAGGGTTCAAATCTATGACCTTTTAACTATATCTCAGACTGAAATAACTTGGTAGATTTGTAGATTGCATCTGAATGAAAATTATCCTTTGATGAATCTCCACTAAACTAGAGCTACTATATTATACAAAATTTATCTATGTAGAAAGTATTCTCTTTTTGTAACGGTTACTTACCCATGGACAATTACTTCAAAATTGGGAGCCATCTTGGATCACTTCATAGGGTCTAAGTTTTGTAAATTGTTATTGATCATGATGTCCTTTCGTAATTGTTACAATGCAATTTCTGACTCAATAGTAATATAGGGAGCCACTAATTAAATTGACTTAACTCATTCATCCCTAAAGACAAACTTGAACTCTTCCAATCCAAACATTGGAATAGTTCATTGAGAAATTTCAGGGGTGATCAAGTTAATTAAGGGCCATTGTTGACACACCTCAAGAAATTAATGGGCCGTTTTGTGTAAACCTTTGAAATAGGCCATATGGTCACTGCAGGACATTGAGCACATCATTCTGTCCCTGGGGTTAAGGCAGCTAGGTAATTTACATTTAATCTGTGACTAGTATACAGGTACCTACAGCAGATGTTCTTCATGATATACCAACAAGCACACAATTGTTCAAACAAGGCCAGTTTGCTTTCTGTAGAATGGGATGTCATACTTAAAAAAACACAACACATACATTTGTATCTACACTAATCCTTCATCAAAATTGAGGAATTTGATTGATGGTATTTAATAAGAATATAAGTGGAACTATTATTGTAATTGACAGCTAATATTTTGTGTGTTAATCTGAGTAATAATTATAAAGCTGACATACCATACCAGTGTATGAAGCAGTAACTAATTACATTCTTACCATACTTAGTTCTGGGTTCATGTCATTGGCAATCCATTTTTAATTAATTACAGGCCGCAGAGTATTATTTAAAACCATTACTTTCATGTTTGAGAACTAGAGCAATATACAGTTGGAAAACATGTATACACAGCAAAAAATATTGGATCAACTCAGTAAGCCTGTTACATGCATGTACTGACCAATTTAACCAACTATATATATCCTTTTTTGAAAGGTCTGCTGATTTCAATTTAAAGAACAACTCAAACAATGCTATTTAAAGGTGTAATTTTCCCCTAGGTAGTACACTGTATCACCAAATATTTTATTAAATTGAATTTCTGTAATCCTTATAATTAAATCATTCATATCAATATTTTGACAGATCTGGAGGTTTTCTACTCATTTTTTAATTGATTATATTAAGGAAATTTCCTTAATTGCAAATGAAATAAATTTTTACAAACAAAAAATTCTCTGAGCATTTTGACTTCAGACCCACATGCAGATCGACCTACTATGTGGGTATAAATAAAATTTGCTTCGTAATTAAAGTGCAGCTAGCCTGTCAGAAACATGCAATACGCTTGTGGAAAAAATAAGCATATGTGGTCGCGCCAGGTGGCACGTACAGTTATACATGCATGCATTGTCGTGCTGTATTTAAATTGTCGCTATTTTGTCGCAAGCTTTTCCAATAAATAAACGGACCATATTTGACATTGGCATCTATAATTATCAAGTACAGATTTTTTTTTCTGAATTCATTCTTGTAAATTGCAATTAGTAAATGATTGACAAAAAATATTGTCAATTTATAGGTAAATATTATTTAATGTCGAATATTTTTTTTCCTTTCAACTTTACTTAATGACTTCTCCAAAAACATTTTTGGGGCATTTGGTTTTCCTGTAGGTTTTTGAAATTTGAACTTGAAACGATGATATTTCGCCAGTAAATTGATTTGAGTCCACTATACTAGGTCACAGCAATGCAGGCCCATCTGGCCTCTTTTTTATTGCCAATTTGTATAATGTATTTCAAGAAAACCTCTAAAGCACACCAAAATCACTATAAAAATAAGAATATAAGAAATGATATCACAAGCAAAACCATCTTTTATTCATATTAAAGAGCTGACAAACATAAATATGTGTATCGTTATGCCAGGGTATTATCGGAGGCGGACTTGTGCAAGTCTCCACATGGAACAACATAGAAATTGTGATTTTTATTTATGCCATAAATAAGTAAAAATACTGAACCCGGACAGATGAATATTATAATTATACAGATGATAGTTTGATATTTTTTCAAGCAAGACACTCTAATTACTTATTCTAACACAAAAGATTGACGTTTGTGATCACGTGCTCATTACAAAATGCTAATAATTTGCCGCTGTCATTGCAGCAATGGCGGATATCCTGCATAAATTAGTTTTTTTATCTACGTAAAACATTATGAAAAATTAAACTATTGAATATATGTCTGCTTAATTTAAATGTAGGGACAATGGGACGTGTAGTTAAGGTCTTTGTTAGTTGAACAAAGGAATCATAATTTAAGAACACGTGTTTTTAAACAAAAGAAGATCAAGAAGCATATTGGTAAGATCCGCAAGACGTTTGACGGGAAGTACTTTCTCATCTGTGTACAACTTGAGTTATAAGCGTCACGCGTACGTTGATGATATTTTCCACTGAGTCGCCCTCTGCGCACATCCGGAAGGCATCAGCGGCGTGGGTAGACATTTTTGCCGGGGCCACGAGTTTCTTACACAAAGAATTTGACTTTTTTTCGTTGATAAGAACCTAAATTTACCTGCAAATATGTACGAGATGAGTGGCCAAGAAGCGGACGACAAGTTCAGGAAGCTTTTTATTGGTGGATTGAGCTTCGACACCAGTGATGAATCTCTAAGAGCACATTTTGAAAATTTCGGAGCAGTGGGCGATTGTGTGGTCATAAAAGACCGCGATACCAAACGACCAAAGGGATTCGGATTCATCACTTACGAAACACAAGAAGGTGCCGACAATGCACAGAATAATCGTCCACACAAACTGGATGGCAGGCAAGTGGAAACCAAGCGCGCTATGCCTAGGGAAAGTGGGGAATCATCTCTGTCTGTAGTAAAAATGTTTGTTGGCGGGCTAAGCGAGGAAACGGCAGAAGAAGATCTCCGGAATGTATTTAAGGAATTTGGAACAATTGCTTCTGTAGACTTGATTAAAGACAAAACTACTGGTAGAAACAAGAAATTTTGTTTTGTCTCGTTTGAGGACTATGATTCCGTTGATCAATGTGTATTGAGAAAGAAATTTAAGGTGGCCGGTAAAGAAGTTGAGGTGAAGAAAGCCCTACCCAAGGGGGATGGAGGAGAAGGCGGAAGAGGTGGTGGTCGCGGAGGAATGGGTGGCCGAGGGAGAGGAGGACGTGGAGGTGGTGGTTTTAACCAAGGGGGTGGCTTTAACCAGGGAGGTGGATATGGCCAAGGAAGTTATGATAACTACAGTCAGGGTGGTGGTGCTGGCTATGGTGGAGGTTACAACCAAGGGTACGGCAATAGTGGTGGATATGACAACTACGGTGGAGGTTACAACCAGCAAAGCTTCGGACAAGGTTACGGAGAAAACTATGGAGGTGGAACCATGAACAGGAGTGGTGGTGGTGGACACCGGGCAGCACCATATAACAGCGGAGGAAATTACGGCCGAGGAGGTGGTGGCGGCGGCGGTGGATACAGCAGGCGATGAACGATTCAGACAACTCACCATTAGAACTTTTTCATTAGATCATTTTGTATTGTTCGTGAAGAGAAAAAGACTCTGATGTGACATGTAAAATGTCATGTCCATAAATTGTGGTGTTTACTTTTCTCAACAAAATTTAAACACAACACAGAACTTCAAAAGCCTCAAAACTGTTCAAATGTTACCACTTGTGCACAAAGACAGAAGCGGGTTCCATATGAAAGTAACTCGATGGTGGCACAATGTGCCAGTGTTTTAAAATAAAACTCCTAGATCGGTCGACATGTTACCATTTACAAAAGCGACTCGTGTATCATTGTGAAACAAAAACTTACTGAAAGAAGAAACATTCATTTCATTTCACATAATCAAATCATGAATCATATTCAGTTTACTGTAATATTAAACTAGACATTAAGTTAACCAACATTCTGAAAATCTATTTGTGTCTGATAATCATATGTCTAGAAAAATTAAAGGTTTGTCATTTCATAAATTGTGCTTTCTGAGAATATTTTGTTAATCTTGTTGACTTTTCAAGTCTGTGAAAGGAATCGTCTTCACAAAATGACATAATTAATGATAGAAAGAGGATGTTTTATGCAAAACAACGTTGAGTTATTGTTGACTACATCAAAGCTTATTATAATTACTTAGCTAAAACTATGCTCTTATCAATCTGAAATTTGATACTTTCTACAAATTCTAATTAGTCATAAAAAAACATGTTAAAAAGTACTATAGGCCCCCAAAAAATGTGTGTCCTAGCTATTTTATCACCATCGTGAATCTCAAGAGTCAAGTTTACAGCAACTCCATGAAATGTGTGCTTCCTTCCGTTTCTGGGAGTCTTGACCTCATTCTGGACGACCTACATGTAATAGCCACTGAAATGTGTGGACATACATTGTAAAATTTGGAATGAAGCATATATTTCATATGAATTTATCAAAACAAAATCCTACCGACAAACCATATTTTTTTCAGACTTGCTACCTGAAACATACATATTAGGGTTTTTTTGGGCCCGATACATTATTATTTTGAAAGAATATAAGGGGTCTGTTGTTTTTAGCCCACCATCATCGGATGGTATGCTATTCAAATCGCCCTTCGTCCGTCATCGGTCCTTGAACTGTTTGATATCTTTAGAAGCACTCGGAGATCAATTTACAATTTATTTTCATGGGTCCTTGCAGAAAACTATGGGTTCCACAATGTTAAATTGAAGTATTTCCAGAATTTCTATGAGTCCCATCATAATTAAGAGTACTGGACCTCGGAACTCGTTTGTAGATTGAGCACTGGATGGATCTTTCAGTTTTCATATGCAGGTTCCCCTTGGTTCTTGTGCTCCATTAATTTTGGGGCTGATTGAAAAAACAATGGCCGACAAGACTGCCATCTTGGATTTTGACAATGAAATTTGTTAATGTTATATCTTGAAGTACTGGATGGATATTTCCCAAGTCGAAGGGGGACCATTGGTTTATTCCTGACGAATGTCTGGTCACTTTTTTGGGGTTTCAGTGCATAACCTGCACAATTTAGTATATATCTACATCGTGAGAATGTCTAGGTCAAATTCTAATTTGGTTATGGTTGAATGGTTTCTTTTTACAGAGTTACTGCCCTTGAACTTTGAAAATTTCTAATAATTCATTATCGGTTAATTATCACTCAAACATGTACACATATTGAACTGAAATTTTGTATACAGATGCAATGTAAATCATTGGGGATATCTAGATCAAGTCCCTGTAATTTGTTAATGAATCATTGCATCTTAAAGGTTTTCCTTGGTGTTTAGTTATGCAGGTCGATTTTTGGACAGATTGGATAAATAATATGGTTGATTGGAAGCCATCTTGAATTTGTTAATTATATAAATAATTGGTGAATACTGAAGCGTCGACAAAGAAAATAAGACCAGGTTTTCCAGAAGAGTAAGCTTCTTGTGCTTCAAATTCATTAACACCACTCGTCATGTAAATCTTCACATCCGAGTAACTCCTCAAAATGAGAACCGAGTCATTCATGAATGAAGTGAACGAGCCTTTCGGGAACCCCTTATAGGATGTTATGGCTATTCTTTGAGAAGTACTGGTCAAGTGCATGGGTCTATTTTATCCCCTGCTTTCACCAAAATTGGGGATACAAATTTGGGTTTGTCTGTCCGTCACACTTCATTTCTGTGCAACAAATATCCAATTTTTTGAAACTTGGTTGCAAGTGAAAATGCCTTTAGGGCCAAGTTCAATATGACACTTTTGGCAGAGTTATGGCCCTTTGATTAACAAAAAAAAAATGTCATTTTTGCAATGACTGCAACAAATATCTAATTTTCTTGAAACTTGGTTATGAGGTTAATTGCCTTAAGGACAAGGCCAATTTCGATCACTACTTTTGCGGAGTTGTGGCACTGTGATTAACATTTCCTTGGAATCATGGCAACAAATATCAAATCTGCATATAAGGTTTTAGATTTTATTCAATTTCCAAGCAATACATCATGTGTCAACAGTATGAAAATTACAAGATTTTACCTACAAAGGGGGGATATTTATTCTATAAATTGGCTTGTTTGGACAGATTTGATAAACAATATATCTATCTTGGATTACTGACTTATAGTTTTCGTTCTTTCTTGACACTGGATGTCTCATTCTCCAATATCATGCTTACATGTAGGTTCCGTTTGGGACTTGGTAGTGCATGGTCCATTTTTGGACATATCTGATAAACAGTATGGCTGACAGGTGGCCATCTTGGATTTGCTAGAAATGGTTTGTTATTTCGCTACTTCTTGACCATTACTACATGTAGATGAATTATCCCCCATTTCATACGTAGGATTTTCATGCTGCTTTGTTGTGCCCTTCCAATTTTGGAACTGATCAGAAAAAATGGCTGACAGAGGGCCATCTTGGTTTTGACAATGGAAAGTTTTTGCATTTGTAGATTCTTCTGGTTTTGGTGTTCTTTTTGGTTTTTGGACTGATCATAAAACTAAAATAATGCTCACAGGCTACCATCTTGCAATTAACATTGGTTATTCTTCAAAGGAATTTATAAATTTTATAGAACTAAAATACATTCATGAAGAAGAATGGAAAAAGATTCAACAATTCAAAAAAAAATATGGTCTGTTGGGCGCCAAATCCCTCTGGGATCTCTTGTTCCAAAATACTTGTTGATGCTTCAAAATCTGTTGCTATGGAATCCAATATGGAGGCTTCCCTAAATAAGCAGAACATAGGATGTGTGCTGTTCTTCAACATCTGTTGTTCTCAAACAGATATATATAGATACACGACAAGGAATCTTTTCTTATATTTCACATGAAGGAAACCCATGGTCTTTTAATGCATATTAAGTATTGGAATAGCCCGAGTTTAGTACAAATTATTGAATTCCTGGTTGACAATATCTTTGTTGCCAATGTTGGCTTTGGAAGAAAGATTTTCAAACAGACTGTTGGCATTCCAATAGGAACTGTACCCAACTTTTGGCGAACTTTTTTTTGTTTTCATACAAGACTGGATTTGTCAAGGGGCTTATCGGGGTAGGTAACAAAAACCTTGCCAAATCTTTAAATTTCACTTTCCAGTACATCAACGATGTGTTGACTATAAAATTCAAGAAGTTTGGTGACCTAGTCGATCATATATACTCAACTGAACCTGAGATTAAAGACACAACAGACCCTCCTACATCAGCTTCTTACCTCGATCTTTGCTTAAACTATGGCCAACACTGGCAGCTTACTTTCTAAGCTGTATGATAAACGTGACTATCAATTTTCTGATCATGAACTTTCCCTTTCTTGATAGTAGCATTCCTTTTTCTCCATCCTTTGGTGTTTACATGCCTCAGTTGATTAGTTATTCAAGGGCTTGCTCTGAATATTGAGATGGGCAAGTTTTATGAGTGCAATCTTGATCTTATCAAGAAATATTATGTATCTTTGAGTATGCTAATAATGTGTGCTCACTTGTTGTGATTGACAATGATGACTCGATTCTCATTTTGAGGATTTTTGTTTACTTGGATGTGACCAAGATTTACATGGCGGGTGTCTTCGATGAAGCAGAAGATGCGTACTCTTCCGGAACACCTGTTCTTATTATCTTATTCTTTTATGAGGGTGTCCATGAAAATCTTTCCTTTCCTTTGTTTTGTTGATTTGGTATTCCCTGATTTTTTTTCCCTCTGGTCCTGATAAAATATCAGATGTTTGTCCAGAGCAGACTGCTATATGAAAATATGAATTTGACTTGACACTGAACAGTATCCGATTGTGACTCTGGAACTCTGCAAAAGATATATGATATATGTGAGGTACATGTGATGTTTCAATGGTTGATTTTGGTTTGAGCACCTCAAAACTCTCCGTCACCAAACGGTGTTGGATATAGAAAAAAATTCCACATTTTCATTTGGTAGCTAAGTGCATTCTGGCCCCACACCAGACATCCATCTGTTAAAATGTCGGGGACAGGGGAAACTTGGGCTAGTATCGAGACTGATCAGAAAACCAAGATTGGCTGCAGTACCAGACCAACATCTTGACTTTCAACAGTTTGTAGTTGACTAAATCTTTTTCTCTTTAAAGTTAATTTAACATGAACATTTCCCATGGTCTTTTGTTCTACCTGGTCAAAATCCTTAATTTTGTGAGTTAAAATTTGTTACCTACCACACAAAAACACACTTTCAGGGTTTAACAAATACAAACTTTAAAGCTAAAATCCCCCAGGATTTGTTTTGGCAATGTTTAATTAGTCAATGGAAGAAATTATTTAAAGATGAATAGCAAAGATGTTTGAAGTCATAAGGAATGTAGCTAAATGTTGATAGTATACTGTGGGATCCTGATATGTGTGGTTGAATGTTAATAATTTATTGGTGTATCTTGATATTATGTGGCTGAATGTTAATTATTATCCCTGCGTAGAAAGTCAGTGGGGGGATATAGCGTTCTGGTCTTGTGTACATACATATGCATATGTATGTCCACTTTTTGTCAGCGCTCTTGCGACTTCATTTTTGAACAGATTCTGACCAAACTTCCTATATGTGTCCAGCATGGTAATACCTCGAAAGAGTTGGTGTTTCAGGGTGCCAAGGTCACCGTTACTATTTAAAGAAAATCTTTGTCAGCACTCTTGCAACTTCATTTCTGAATGGATCCTGACCAAACTTCATTTATGGGAATACCTCGAACAAGTTCGTGTTTCAGGCTGCCAAGGTCAAGGTCAGCGTTTCTATTTATAGAAAATCTTCGTCAGCGCTCTTGCGACTTCATTTTTGAATGGATCCTGACTTAACTTCATATATGGGTCCAGCATGGGAATACCTCGAATGAGTTCCTGTTTCAGGGTGCAAAGGTCAAGGATAAGGTCAGCGTTACTATTTATAGAAAATCTTTGTCAGCACTCTTGCGACTTCATTTTTGAACGGATTCTGATCAAACTTCATATATGGGAATACCTCGAACGAGTTCTTGTTTCAGGGTGCCAAGGTCAAGGTCACCATTACTATTTATGAAAAATCTTTGTCAGCCCAGCCTGATAATAAGCCCATCCATGTCTATTGCAGTTCAGTGCAAATGACAACTGATGTTATTTCAATGTCCTGCAATATCTCCCCCCCCCCCCCCCCCCCCCCCCCCCATTGTGCGTCAGAGTTCATGTGTTAGCAGGCGAGGGGATTTGTATCGTTTGCGATGCCTTGTTTATTTATTGGTGGGATCTTGATACTGTGTGGCTGAATGTTTATAATTCATTGGTGGGATCTTGATATTGGGTGGCTGAATGTTGATAATTCATTGGTGGGATCTTGATATTGGGTGGCTGAATGTTGATAATTCATTGATGGGATCTTGATATTGTTTTATTCATAGATGAAAGGAAAAAGAGAGAAAAGATCTAACTTTTTAAGAACAAATGAAAATCATTGATGTCAGGTGCCAAGATCCATTTGGGATCTCTTGTTATGGCAGCTTCCTAAAGTAGTGGCAATTCAGAATTGTACAAATGAACAGGTTGACAACCCCTCTCGGCTAATTTGATATTGTGATTGGTTCTGTATGCCCTGACCTTGCAGAATCAACTCCTGAGTAACAGTATTGAAACAGTTGAGGTCCCCACCCCAGAACTATACATACAATGGCTGGGTATTAAGAGAAAATCATGTTATTATAATTGACCTCGGGGTTCACCATGCCCATGCAAACTGAACTCCTGAGATGTAACATTGATACGATTGAGATCCCAACCCCAAAATTATATACTAGTATACAATTGCTGGATATAAAGAAACAAAAACAAGTATGACAATAGAATTGATCATGGGGTTCTGCCACACCCATGTAGACTTATACATTTTATACCCTTTGTATACGTATCTAACATTGAAACGATCGTCAGATCCCCAATCCAAAATTAAACCATTGCTTGACATAAAGAGACAAATACAATTGTGATATTACCATATACAATGTATATAGATATCAGAATCTGGTCACACCCCTAGTTGCTTTAAATTGATTTTAGGACGGATCAAAAAAACAAAAAGTATAATGTGACATGGTGGGTGTTCCACGACTGGTTCACCCATTGTCAATATTATGTGACAGGGTGGGTGTTCTACAACCAGTTCACCCATTGTCAGTATAATGTGACAGGGTGGGTGTTCTTTGACTGGTTCACCAGTTGTCAGTATAATGTGACAGGGTAGGTGTTCTACAACCAGTTCACCCATTGTCAATATAATGTGACATGGTGGGTGTTCTTTGACTGGTTCAACCAGTTGTCAGTATAATGTGACAGGGTGGGTGTTCTACAACCAGTTCACCCATTGTCAATATAATGTGACATGGTGGGTGTTCTTTGACTGGTTCAACCAGTTGTCAGCATAATGTGACAGGGTGGGTGTTCTTCAACCAGTTCACCCATTGTCAGTATAATGTGACAGGGTAGGTGTTCTACGACCAGTTCACCCATTGTCAGTATAATGGGACAGGGTAGGTGTTCTACGACTGGTTCACTCATTGTCAGTATAATGTGACCGGGAAGGTGTTCTACAACCAGTTCACCCATTGTCAGTATAATGTGACCGGGTAGGTGTTCTACGACTGGTTCACCTATTGTCAGTATAATGTGACAGGGTAGGTGTTCTACGACTGGTTCACTCATTGTCAGTATAATGTGACAGGGTGGGTGTTCTACGACTGGTTCACCCATTGTCAGTATAATGTGACAGGGTAGGTGTTCTACGACTGGTTCACCCATTGTCAGTATAATGTGACGGGGTGGGTGTTCTACGACTGGTTCACCTGTTTTCAGTATAATGGGACAGGGTAGGTGTTCTACAACCAGTTCACCCATTGTCAATATGATGTGACAGGGTGGCTGTTGTACAACTGGTTCACCAATTGTCAGTATAATGGGACGGGGTATGTGTTCTACGACTGGTTCACTTATTGTCAGTATAATGGGACCGGGAAGGTTTTCTAGGACTGGTTCATCAGTTGTCAGTATAATGTGACAGGGTGGGTGTTCTACGACTGGTGCACTCATCGTCAGTATAATGTGACAGGGTGGGTGTTCTACGACTGGTTCACCCGTTGTCAGTATAATGTGACAGGGTAGGTGTTCTACGACTGGTTCACCCATTGTCAGTATAATGTGACAGGGTAGGTGTTCTACGACTGGTTCACCAGTTGTCAGTATAATGTGACAGGGTAGGTGTTCAAGGACTGGTTCACTCATTGTCAGTATAATGTGACAGGGTAGGTTTTCTACGACTGGTTCACCAGTTGTCAGTATAATGTTACAGGGTAGGTGTTCTAAGACTGGTTCACCCATTGTCAGTATAATGTGACAGGGTAGGTTTTCTACGACTGGTTCACCCATTGTCAGTATAATGTGACAGGGTAGGTGTTCTACGACTGGTTCACCAGTTGTCAGTATAATGTGACCGGGAAGGTGTTCTACGACTGGTTCACCCATTGTCAGTATAATGTGACAGGGTAGGTGTTCTACGACTGGTTCACCAGTTGTCAGTATAATGTGACAGGGTGGATGTTCTACGACTGGTTCACCAGTTGTCAGTATAATGTGACAGGGTAGGTGTTCTACAACTGGTTCACCCATTGTCAGTATAATGTGACAGGGTAGGTGTTCTACGACTGGTTCATGTCAGTATAATGTGACAGGGTAGGTGTTCTAACACTGGTTCACCCATTGTCAGTATAATGTGACAGGGTAGGTGTTCTACGACTGGTTCACCCATTGTCAGTATAATGTGATGGGGTAGGTGTTCTACGACTGGTTCACCCATTGTCAGTATAATGTGACAGGGTAGGTGTTCTACGACTGGTTCACCTATTGTCAGTATAATGTGAACAGGTGGGTGTTCTACGACTGGTTCACCCATTGTCAGTATAATGTGACCGATTGGGATGTTCTGCTTTGGGCCTTCGGCAGTGTACTTCAGTGTGGTAGCAGTGAGATCTAGAAAGGCAAAAGATCCGGATCGCAAGTAGGCTTACATGAACATACACCAGTCTCCAAATTCACATGCACTTAAAAATCACACACGTACATCGCATACACCGGAATGTCATCCTTATATGACCCTGCCAAACCCAACAAATTCATAATAAACTATTCCAACATTTGAATTGAAACACTTCAAATGAGTCTAAAGATTAAGGGGTAAATACGTGAAATAATGTCAATAATTAAGTTTTCCAAGAATAATGGCATCAACTGAAGCCACTTATGTAAGGTAGAATTACAAATTTAAGAAACTAATGAAAACAAAGGTTACTTTAAACCAACTAATGAAAACAAAGGTTACTATAAACCAACTAATGAAAACAAAGGTTACTATAAACCAACTAATGAAAACAAAGGTTACTTTAAACCAACTAATGAAAACAAAGGTTACTTTAAACCAACTTATTTTTGTGGTAACTTAATTTTGCATTTTCATAAGAAACGACTATTTCGCAGGGATTTAATTTCGCAATAAAACTGTCATAAATCCTATGCACACTAAAGTACACAACTCTTGAAGTTGGCATACTTCTTATTGAAACTAATTCGTGGTGATTAACTTTCGCAAACTTTAATCAACTGTGAAATACGAGTAATTTAATCGCACACGAAAATAAGTTGGTTAACAGTAAGCTGTCAGACAGTGTTGCTTATGCTTAACAGTTTTCTTCTTCTGTTGAGGGTGACATAATTTATAGGTATATGTTAGGATCATATTGGTGATCCAATTGCATTGTATAAGCTCTAAACTGGTGCACTGGTTTCTGTAGTTGTAAAATGAGACTCTATACAATTTTGGAACTCTTATTCAGATAAATTGGTATGTTAACATACCCATGGATTATATATTTCAACGAACATATTTTGTTTGGGTTCCTTTACTATGGTCAATCAGTATTAATTGTTGTTCAGTTTTCATGGATTTGTAGTCTTTGCATTATATATTCTGCAGACATACCAGGTATTTTGTTTGGTTTCTTCCCTTTGGTCGGTCAGTATTAATTGTTGTTTAGTTTTCATGAACAAGGCCTTCCAAAAGCTGACAATGGAAACAGTTGAATGGTTCATGATCTCATACTGGTGACTTAAAATCATTCAATCCTGAAGACACATTTTAATTCCTACAAAGGTTGGAATAGTTCATTACAAAAATTCAGGGGTGAAGAAATTAATTGCTATACCACCGAATCTCTTCCCCCAAGCTGTTAGGGATAAACATGTCTATAATGAGGGTATCTACTGGTGTAACTTCAGCTGGAGGATTCAAAAGTTATCTCAAACTTTGATAACATACTAAACAACATGATGTGTTGAGAGACTGTTCAAATTACACTGATGATGTGTATAATTTCATATTCACACGAATAATTCAGCAGTGTTCTCACTAAGTTTTGCAATAATTGGCTGACTTCGAAAGAATAGCTGGTTGAATTTTCACATTCTGTAATGTTGACATATATAAAATTCTGAAAAATATCCGGTTCGAAGAAGGCTACTTTTGCCGGCAACCGGCTTTTAATGAGAACCCTGAATTGTGCATAAATGCATGATGGTTAAAGTTGGCGAACTAGGTCACAGGCATAGCAAGGAACGGTGGCTGATCTAGACAGGATCGATCTTCGGTGACCAGATAACACAATTGGTTGGGCTACTGTCTTGAGTACGGAAGGTCCCAGGGTTCGAACGTACATAACTTCTCTCCTTATACAGAACCACTGAACTACAACATTAACAAAGATATTTGTTGAAATTTTACAATTTACATCATAAACCCATCAAACTGATAGACTTGTAAATTGTGCATGAATAGGATAAATTGCATCGTTCAAACCAAGAACCACAACAGTTGCTTGGGTTTCACTTGGTAAATAAAACAAGAAATATATATAGAGCAACCATTACAGAATACATTCTGTACATGTTTATATGTATTTTTAGAAACGGATAAAAAGTTAAAAGCTCCAGCAAAGCAAATATAAACCAACACTGGCTTTCTAGATAATGTTTATCTTTTTAATTATATAGATTTCAAAATGAATAATTGTGTTGAATAAAATTATGTCTGGGTTTCCACTGTTATGGGAGGAACAGAATTGCTGAATCCTATATGTATCTAATGATCAACTATTTTGTATGAACTAGCTCTGATGATGATCATTAATATGGGGCGCCGTTTTACTTTTTATTAACAAAACTGGATATCCAAAATTCGAATTATGGATATCCATTATTCATTTTTGGATAAATTCAAATTTATGATATAATTAAATAATTTTGGATATCCTAAATTATTTTTGGATATCCGAAATTTGATTTATGTATATCCTTAAATGATTTTTCGATATCCAAAAATCGAATTATGGATATCCAAAAATACATGGAATTTTGGATATCCATAATTCAAATTTTGGATATACATAAATCGTTTTTGGATATCCATAATCTAATTTTTCGATATCAATATATATATATTGTGATATCCAGAAATCAAATTTTGGATATCCTAAATTCAAAGCATTTAAAGATATCCAAAGTTTGAATTATGGATATCCATAAATGATTTATGGATATCTATAATTTGAATTTTGGATATCCAGTTTTGTTAATAAATAGTAAAACGGCGCCCCATACATTAATCAACAATTTCTGTTATAAATGTATGATGGATAATTTCCGTAAATATTTCATTTAGTTGATTACCCCGGTAACAGAAGATTCAATTTATTATCATGTAATGTACGTATCTATTTTGACTTGTTGACTGTGTAGCACAGCTTACCAGCATTAGTTGTAGTCAGCAGGATTGCTATTGCTTAATTTGACACCATATAGTATGGATCAAATCAAACTGTTAGAAACATTTCAAGATTGGTTTAACTGTTAGCAAAAATTAGGCTCCTTGACCAAACCTATACCAGTAGAACGACACAGTATTTGAAAAGGTTGAATTGATAGGTATATATTATAGTGTATGAAAGGCAGCCAGACAATTATGTAACACCTGAGCCACAGTTTACCAGGTGAAGCCCCCAGGATCACACAGGTGGTGATTGTACTTATTGATTTATACAAACACCGGCTTTTTAATGTTAGGTGATGCAGGCTTATCAATTATACACTGGTTCTACATAGTTCCCATACAAGTAGCCATTTCTGTGTAGTGTTAGCCGGGTATAGCTGCCGACCACAGGTAACCGTCCCATACACCCTAGACAACAGGGACCAGACAGTGGCTGTCCTGTCAGCCTTTTACATTCACTATCACAAGTATTTTCTATGCGTAGGAGCAGACTTGCACTTTTTGCCATGCGAGAATGTGGTTTTGAATGGAGTTGATCGTTTGGTCACAGTTGAGCTGACAACGAGGCTAAGAGACATAAACAAGTTTAGCAACTATAATACCTGACACAGACCGACCGGCTGTATGTTAGCAAGGTGTAAAATCCTACAAATGGAGGTGTATACACAGGCTACGCCAGGCCTGGTATTCACAAAACACTGTGCTTCTCTTGGGAATATATTATCGAACTCCATGTGCTAAACAGGAAGTAGTATAAAATACACAAATCTACTGACAGACTCGTCTTCATGTTTTGCAGTGAACATTTTATGGTAATATTAAATTGTTTACATGCTAAACATGTAATGTGATTTAATCTGGTGGTACTGGAAGTGCTATAGACTGACATGCTTGTATATGTGGATAGAATGTTTTGGAAGGGGAGATCATCACCGTGTGCTTTAAAGGTATGAACACATTTGACTACAGACAGAAATTTGAGACTGCTGTTATTATGAAACCTGAATATGTCTTCATCAGATGAACATGAGAAGGCTTTGAATGACTTGGCCCGACACACTGGGGACAGCACAAGTGATAGGCTTGAGCGACTCAAGAGAATAGAGCAGTTACGTCTTAAAGGATATCAGAAAGTCCAATCTCTGACTGAAGTAAATTCTGGAACATCTCCATCTCAAACACGAGCAACACGCCGGTCCTACACAAGTTTTTCTCAGGAGAAGTCTCCCAGTTTTTACGGGAGTTTAGGTAGAATCAATCACGTAGGAGGTGTTAAGCCTAAATCATATTCATCACAATCGGTTTTGGATCCAGCAGAATCGTCAACAAACTCCCAGAAAACAAGGTCGTCCTCTGTGTCAGATGATGAAGGGGAAGACCGGCCTAAACACTTACTAAGATCTAAAAGTGCTACAATAGTGTCAGACACTGGATTGTCTGCGTTCGAATTCGGGAGTGAACAAAACGTCTCTCATAATCCCATGGGGTCAGAAGAGGAACATTGGAGGGAGAGAAATGACAGTTACAATGAGGAGGATGAAAACATTGAGGATTTCAAAAAAAGTTTATTTGGTGATAGCAGTTCATACGCTAACAAAACCTCACCTCGAACAGATGGAGCATTAAAGGCTTTCTCCCTTTCTAGGGAGTGGTCGTCGGGCGGAGCTGACTATGAAAATCAGTCCGAGGAGCAAGGAAACCAAACAGAGGCTACAGAGAATGATGGCGAAAGCTTCAGTATGTTTCCATCATATAACTCTGAATTTTTGGGGATGAATTACGGAGAGACTTTTGATAGTCCTCGTAATTATGGAACCACCATACGGAAATCATTCTCCAGGGAAAGGAGCAGACAACCCCTGTTACGTTCCTTTTCCTCTCAAAGAGAAACAGCCCCAGTACAAAGTCACTCCTTTGATTATTCCTCTGGCAATGATTTGAACACCTCTAGACTGGACTCCACGGTAAGTTATCGGAACACCTCTAGGCTAGACTCTACGGGTAGCTATCGGAACACCTCTAGGTTGGACTCGGCGCTGGATAGGATTTTTACTCCCTCTGGTATCACAGAGCAAGTTGGATCACATTCATACGAAAGACAGAATCGTTATTTACCCGGTACAGACCCGTCCTACAGCGTACAGGATACGTCGTACACTCGGAGAGGCCTTTCCTCTGGAGATTGGACAGCTAGAAATAATTCCTCTGTGTCATCAGAACGTAAAAAAATTGGTATAAGTTCTGAGACAGAAAGTAAACTTGACCAATTGTTTGGTACACCTGCTGAGAGTGTTCTTTCAAACAGACCTTCATTTACATCTACATCGCGCCGAACAGAAACTCCTGGAATTAAAAACAGATCGGACAGGATTACTATAACGAGAATCAGGTCCAACAATTCTGATGGGAGGAAACTGTCAGAAAGCTCCACATTTGACCAAACAAGGGACCGTATTCCAGACGTTTTATCCACCAGGGTGTTTGGTAGTGAAAATTATGACCCAAGACAAAGTGAGGACTCTGCACAGTCCTCGCTTGACACAAAACTAGACAGTATCTTCCAAGTTCCCGATGTGCTTTCAACGAGAATGATGGATAATGACAATTACAACACCTCCAGAGTTGATATCTCTAGGGATCGCAGTTTGAGAGAAAATCCTGTACCATCCCAACTCGACCAAAAACTGGACAGTATATTCAGTGGTCCAGATGTCTTATCAACAAGGTTGATGAACAATGAAAATTATAACTCCCCCAGCGTTGATATCTCTAGGGATCGCAGTATGAGAGAAGCTTCTGTACCATCCCAACTCGACCAAAAACTGGACAATATGTTCAGTGTTCCAGATGTTTTATCAACAAGGATGATGGACAATGAAAATTATGAACTTATCCAAAGCAAAAGACAAGGGCAAAATAATAAAGCAAAACCGACCATAACATCTATGTTGTATGGTACCGACAATGAAACTGTTACACCAGGGGAGATAACTCAAAGAGAAGGCCGGTTAAGAGAAGTTCGTAGACCCGTTACAGAAATCAAGAGACGTAGACACCAAAATCCTGATCAGGACCAGGAGGCTTTTCAACAATCTGGCACCAACGGCGAGGAATTAAGTGATGGTGCAGAGATAATTCAAGAGCATTTACCTAAAGATTCCATAACAATGGAAGGGTCAACAGATACAGTGAATGGTATGTCCGTAGGGGATGTGGATATGAATGAAAATGATGACATGGTAACCATGGACAATTCAGAATTTCATACCAAAACAAATGTCTCCGAAACAGTGACATTGGCAGAAGCACCTATGGAATGCTATTCCGAGGAAAACCTGACACAGCAGGAAGAAATTGGTACAGAGGAGAACGGTATCCATGGAGATAATGTTGTAACAGAGTGTTCAAATGAGGAAGAAATCACTAGATTAATATCTGATTTATCTGAAGAAAGTATGCCAGTAGACATTTCTCAGACTCCACAACAAAGTGCAGAGCCAGAGACAATTAGAGCGAAGGGCAATACTGATACTGTTGAAAGAGATGAAATACAGGTTACAAAAGAACAACAAAGTCAAAAGGAAACAAAAGGAAAACAAGCTGATTCTAAAAAGAACAAGAAAAAATCTAAAGGCAAAAAATCTAAAGGCAAGAAAGGGCAGAAGAATGTAGAAAAATTGACTGAAAAGGAAAAAACAAATGATTCAAGTAAACAAGTTCTAGAAACAGACATTGATGCACCACTTTGTCAAATAGATCAACAAAGTGTTGGTGTTATAGACTGTGTAGACAGCAGCTCACAGGAAAAACCTTCAGAAGGTAAAAACAGTGCAAGTGCTTCAAACATTCAAAATGGGGATGAGGGAGAAAACAGCCTCCTGAAAGGCACGGAAGTTACCAGTCAGACAAAGAAAGAAAATGAAGAGGGTAACATTCCGGCAGAGAATGAGGAAGAGGAGGGTAACATTCCGGCAGAGAATGAGGAAGAGGAGGGTAACATTTATGTAGAGGGAAACATTCAGACAGAGAATGAGGAAGAGGAGAATTATGTTGAGGCAGAAGAGGAGAGATGCCTTCAGGTAGAGAATGACGGAACACAGAGTTATATTGAGGCAATGGAGGAAGTTTTAAGAGATGATGCCGCTATTGATGAACACACAGATTCTAAGACAGGAAAAGGCAATGAATTGAAGTCAGAAACCCAACAATCGGAGAAAAGTCCTACCAAAAACACCTCGTGGTTCAGAAGTAAGTTCAGCTCACTGCTTCATGGCTTCGGGACAGATTCAAACGCAAATGAGACTGAAGTACAACCAAAACTAGAAAACAACGAAACAGTTTCAAAACTAGAGGTTGTGTCAACAGTGAATGGAGACATGAATATGAATGTTGTGACAGCATCTGATGCTGGAACAGCGAGTGAAGATGACTACGCGACCGCCTCTGATGATGACATCACCAAAACAGGTGATGATTTTTTAGAAACAAACTATAGCCAAAGTGTTCAGAACTCTAATATCAGAAATGATCAAATCAGTGCTGAGATGTCTAGTGAAGGTGATGCTGTGGATATTTTCAGTGAATTAGCCGCTACTACTGGTATGCCGCTTGATATGGGTGAACAGTTTCAAGATCAAGATTACGCTGATATAGAAGGACATGTAATGTACGAGAGAGAGGAGAAACTGCTGAGGTGTGACAAGGAAGAAATACTCGAAAAAAGCGTGAAATCTGAGGATGACAGACAGGATGTCAAGGAACAGGAAATGTATATGCAAAGTGAGGCACGTGTGTTTCTGCATGATGAAATAAACAAAAAGGAGGAAATGGATTTTAATTACCAGGGGAACAGCAATAAATCCAGGCAGCTAAGTATGAACAAAGTGAACGAAATGGTATCAACATCAGACATGACGTTTAAAATGGATGTTAAACAGTCAGTTTGTGTGACAGAAATGGCCATTCAGACGGACGTTGAGGCATATCTGACCGCGGACAAAGTTAGCGCCAGTGTCCAGACACTGCCCCTCAAAGTGGATAAGTGGACACAGACAGATACAGAACCAGCTGTAGACAGCAAGGAGTTGGGGATACAAACCTCACCTACAACAGCCGATTACAGCGTCCAGTACAATGTTTGTGTGGAGGAAAGTGAGCTAGGGATACAGGTGTCGCCTACCACAGCCGATTACAGCGTCCAGTACAATGTTTGTGTGGAGGAAAGTGAGCAAGGGATACAGGCGTCGCCTACCACAGCCGATTACAGCGTCCAGTATAATGTTAATGTGAGTGAAAGTGGTGTTCAAGCTATAGACAAATCTGAAACCAAACAAGTAAAGGATGACCAATTTCAGTCTATGGATCTTGAGCTGAAAAAGGAAAATGTATCTGCCCATGTGAACCAAGAACACCAGTCATCTGAACAAACTTCATCTGAACAAGTGCCACAAGATCATCTCTCATCAAAACAAGTAAAACTTGCACATTCTTCATCGGAACAGATACAATCGGAAGAACTTTCATCAAAACAAGTGAAACTTGAGCATCCTTCATATGAACAAGTAGAATCTAAACCAGTGAAGCATGAGATCGCAGCAGAAGTGAACTCAGCACTCATAGTAACTGATAAAATCACAGCTGAATATGCAGTTGCTGAACAGATTAATATAGAACATGTGGATCCAGGACAAGTTAAAGTTGGATCAGCACAGACATCAGGTACAGCTCAGGGTATTCCTGTGACCGAGGAATTAGCTAAAGTGGACACTGTAAACAACGAATATTCCACACAATCATCAAATCATACAAAGGAAGATTCACTAGAGAATGTTGATCATTCTACAGCTGTAAGAGCTGAAGCTCCGACCTCTGATGGTGTAGATGATATCAAGGTCATCAGGAGTGTTGAAGGTCAGGTGACTGCCAGTGAGACAATCAACACCTGGTCACACACTGTTGCTGCTCCTACTGAAATATCATTCTCTTCTCAAAGCCTAGGGAAAAAGGTTCCTCCCCAACCGCTTCCAAAGCGTCGTTCAAAGCATGGATCCTCAAAACCTTCATCAAGACCTTCCTCAATTGTGGCCGAGGGTGATGGGTTTGATTTCCACAGAAGTGAACAAAGTACTGCTAAACTTGAATCATCGAGCTTCAACTTCAACAAGATTCTTAAACCTGAAACCATAAATACAGAAATACCGTTAGACAATGGAAAGGAATTAGACAATTCCAAGACTGTTGGAACTGCAAAGGCTAAGGTCCTTGGTCCATTATCACCCAGAGCAAAAGAGTCGGGCAGGGTACCAACTGGAAGTAGCAGTACTGTACTGACTATGATGGGTGGACCAAAGTCTCCCAGGGCACAGGAGCATGGTATGGATGCTAAAGAATGTTCATCAGCTACAGGTTTATCAAACACGGGAGTTACTTCCCCGCGATCATCTTTTTCAGGAAAGGATGACCTGGGTAGCCATAGCAACAAGGGTAACCTGAAGTCACCTCCGCCAGCTTTGTTGCCCAAAAGAAAGGCAACTTCCCAACTGCAGATGCCAACTTCTCCAAAATCTCAGACCTCTCCAAGGTCACCTGATAAGTTGGAACTGTTGCAAGAATATGACCCTGTCTTTGCCAAACAGATGAAAATGAACAATGGCGAGCAGAAGATTGTGAAGGAACCTATCAACAGACTTAAAGACAACCCTTTCATACGCAAGGATGGAAATGTCAAAGTTGGACGGCAAGAATCGTTTTCAAGGAAGTGTGAGGTATTAACAACGTCCAAACCTAGAACTTTATCCAGCAGTCTGACCCCAAAATCACCGAAGGATGAGCCTAAGGGTACTGGAGAGAAACCCACCCCAGTAAAAGAACCTGCGGTAGACCTTAATGTCTTAGACAGTAAAAGTCTGAGATCAGAAATCATTAGACAGTCAACATCTCGATCAAGTATGAGGAATGTAGCCAAGAGCACTAAGAAGGTTGATAACATTAGATCCAAAATGGAGACTTCAAGTGATTCATCAGTCTCTGAGTCTTCAAGCATTGTGAACAAAATTATCTCTGATGCAGCAAAATTTGAAGCTAAATTTAGCAGTGGTTCAAGTGGAAATGATAAAGATGGTGTTATCAGTGAAGTTGGTTCAGCTTTGGGACATGTATCCCTGGAACGAGAAAATCCGTTCATCAAGCCTGTAGAGGATACCAGTGTTTCTTTATCAACAAAAGATTCTTCTGATTCTCCATCTATCGAGGAAAAGTCAACTTACATAGAGACAAGTTTTGATGGCAAGGAGGAACAATCTTCTAAAGTAATTCAGAAAGAAACCCAAGGAAATGTGGGAAGGAACTCTACAACAAACCACACTCATATAACAGGAGATGAGGAAAAGGACTTGACAAGAATTAAGAGGGAGGAGAAACTGACTCAGGAACTAGAAAACAAAATGGAACCTCCACAAAGAAAACGAAAACTTAAGGTACAGGTCCCACCGCCGATAAAACTCGGAGAAGGCCAGCAGTCTGAGGACGTCACAGGCAGTCCTTCACTTGCCTTGCTTGTCTCATCTGAACTTCAGGAAATCGGTATGGAGGAAATCGCAGGACTTGCCACGAAACCAGCTAACCTTCAGAATTCACCTACTACAAATGGAGCAAAAGTTAATGCAAAAAATGGTCAACAAAATGCCGCTAAACCGCCATCACCTAAAACAGGAAAACCCCCATCACCTAAAATAGGGAAACCCCCTTCACCTAAGACACGGAAAACCCCTTCACCAAAAATAGGGAAACCCCCTTCACCAACAGCTTCGAAAACACCGCCTCCAAGACACAACAGACCACTTTCACCAAAAGTTGGTAAAACACCACCATCACCACAGAACCGTAAATCGCCATCTCCTAAACTTACCACAACCTCCCCATCCAATGGAGGTAAACAGAAAACATTGAGCGGTAGTACACCTCCGTCACCAAGAGGCCAACCACTGTCCCCTCGGGTACGACAGTCACCTTTGTCAAAGGCCATGTTTGGGGACAAGGAGAATGGGAAACCAGGGAGTGATGCTACCGGAGATTCCAGGAGTAGAAGGAGATCTTCTGAAAAAACAGGATCAATCTCGTCCAGAACAAGCTCGGTATCATCCGAGGGTAGCTTCAGTCTCGACAAGGGTAAGAGTGCTAGGCAGGAATCCTCGAGGTCTCGTCAGAAGGGTTCAAAAGAGATCCCTCCTGTGCTAGACAAACCTGAAGAATCTTTGTCGGGTCAGAAGGGCACCAAAAAGGCCCCTCCTGTCCCTGAGAAACCTAAGAGAACGTCATCTCTGAAAAAAGATAAACATTCCCATCTAAAGGACACAGAAAGTTCTGCTTCTAAGTCTAAAGGGAAAGGTGGTTTTTCTTTTCTGAAGGGGAGGAAATCTAGTAAGTGACCTTCTAGTTGTGCCGAGTGAGCCTTATGTATATGCTTGCCAGTGACAATGTGTACTTCTTGCTTTGACCTTGACTTTGATCTTGATGCGGTGCCAAGACTTTTTGAGTAATTATGGTCACCCTATACTGCTTTAGAGCAAAATGTGTATTTGTACAATTTTCTGCATGGACACTGCATGGGTTTAACTTCAATCTGCAACGAGTTCATAAATTAACCATTAATCAACTTTTTTAGTTTGGCTTTATATATACCTAATTTACCTAATGATTACTTTTTGTGTATTTTTGCTCTGAAAATAACTTTTAACAGTTTGAAATAATTCTTACAATGTGATCACTTACATTTTGTTTTGGAAATCTTATGCAAGTTCAATCTGAAACATCAAGTATGTTCCCAGAAGCTTATCAGAAATTGAATGTTGCATAAATGTTATCATAATGTAAAATCAAAAACAAGCGACATCATAAATAACTGCTTTTGAATTGTCTGAAAATATTGATTCTTGTTTGAAGTTTGATGTTTGTCTGAAATTTTATTTTAACTTTTTTTTTCATTTATTTTGATAACTGCAATTATTCTAACCTTTTCACCTTATTTCACATTACAAAAGTAAGGATCACATGTAACCAGCCTTTAGCATCATTTGTTGAATGGTTTAGTGAAAAGCTGTTTTCGTTAACATTGAGTTATGCCATCTTTAAATGATGAGGTAATTTTTGTAGTACAATTTACCGTCAGATGACCAATCATCAACTACAGTTCAACTTTGTTATCTTGAAGATAGCTGGACCGTATGAAAACTTGGAGTTCTCCAAGTATTCCAGTTAAGTTAGTTCAACTGTTTAGTGCAAAGTTAGGTCCAAACTGTCGAAATACTTAAAATTAAACGGGGCATTCAAGGTATACGAATTCAAGATAACAAGGTTCAACTGTGCTTGTTACTTGAAGTTTTGACCTGCTTAGCGTCACAATATAAAAACTTTGTAAATTTTATTGAGACATTATTTTATTGTAACATATCCTACAAACTATGAGTGACAGGTAATTGGTGATTGGCCAGCTTATATTAGGCTGTTAATTGATTCTCCGAACCATATTTTGTATTCTTGTATTGACTACCTGATTAAGATCAATTTACAGGTATGACAAGTATTTTTATACCAATTATTGATGTAAGGAAAAGGTCTGAACTACATCTAGTACATACATTTATAACTTAGGTGAAAAGTCATCAAAGGCTATTGAAATCAAAATACTTAATTATTTTTAGTAAATTATTGTGTGTTTTAGTGAAACATTTTTTTTAAGAATTGGCAAAACTGGCAATCATCTTGATATCAAAATTCAAGAAACTGTGGTCAGTGGTTATATGAGACAGACAGCTTTGTAATCAGAGATTTAGTTCGGGGAAATACTGCAATATTTAATATAACAGTACCAAGCAGGTGCTTAATTGAAAATCCTTTCCAATGCATAATGAGAGTAACAGTGTTGTATTTGATACTGTTTTGTACAGTTACGATTATTTACCCAAGTACTTACTTAATTTTCATATCTTGCCAAACAGAATGATTGATTACCTATATTAAAACAGTACTTGGTTATACATATATATACACATATTAATGTAGTTTACACCTGTGTGTGCCCGGTTTTATCAGATAAGGTACTCGGTGAGACCTTCTCTGTCACACCAGAATTACATGTTTCTGTATCAAGATGTTATGTCTGAAAAAATGTGTTTAAATTTCCAACGATTAGAATTAAATAGAGGTTCATCGTAATCCATTACTACACGTGGAATGTAATACTGCCTAGTTTTGCATAATCTGTGGTGTTACATGAGGAATGTAAAACTGTCTGTTTAGGATGTGTGTATTGTCAATACAGGTAAATGTCTTGGCCTAGAAATTCATAATGAGTATAATTTATTCCGCTCGGGACTTGAAATTTATCGTGGTGACATTCCTTCATGGAGCAGGGGGTTCAGTCACGTTGGTTTGGAAAGGCATTTCTATTGGTGCAGATTTGAATTTTATTATTGTAACAGACCTATACCGCTATCATCTGTCTACAGTTATATAATCTGTGAATGTCCTGAAATCATGATAATCTAATTTATCATGAATTGTAATTCGCAAAATTGCCAATAATAATATAACAATTTTCTGCTAGACTGGTGCATAAATGTAATTGCCATTTGAAAAAAAAAAATGAAAAATATAGAAAAAGGGGGAAACAAACTTACTATAAGAGTTCAATCAGAATTTGGTCCATCAATTTTGTATGACACTTGTATTTCTTGTTTCTGCCTTTATCTACATCTGTGGGATGGGTGTGTGGGGTGATTTAATAAGCCCATGTATGCCACTACCAGTACATACAGGATAAGGTTAGCTGATGTCTATTTGAAATTCTGTGACAGCCGACAAATTTACATATATCCACCATTTAAACTAGAATATGTTTGAATTAGCATATTTTTGCAAAGATGAAGCAATATTATGTAAAATAAGATTTCATATCAACAGGAAATATCTTCCATTACACAATGTTTTTAAATGGAGAGCTTTGATTGAATTATGTTACACAGGTAGAAAGGTATCTTAGACAGAAATTTAAAAGCTCTAGTTTTGAGTAGAGGGCTAATTGTTACACAGGTAGAAAGGCATCTTGGATATGAAAGAGCCTTAGATTTGAGTAGACGTCTGGTATCTTGGATAACTGTACCTCGGACAGAAAGAGCCCAAGTTTTGAGTAGCGGGCTAATTGTTAGGTTTGAGGCTAGTAATGGTTTGAGACTGGTTTTTGTGTCACAATGACTCCAGTGTTTATACGTGATGCCTTCTGTCTTCACAGCATTCCATGTATCAATACAGATGTAAATATTGTGTGCTGTACAATTAGCATTTGTTGAATATTAATACTGAAGTGAGCATTTTTATACCAAGAGCTTTTACCTATGTATTCTGTTAGCACAGTAAAACAATGAAGCTTGAAATGGATTTGAATTATTTATTACCTGTAACTATCGCTTACATGTCATACCTCCTTCATCAGTGGGTTATCTCCCTTTAATTCAGAAATGTCCGTTTTCGGTACATTTTACACTTTAGACGCTACGCATTAAATCAACATGCATGCATGGTCCATCATCTGTCATCTGTCCTTCGTCAGTCCTTAAACAAATTTTCTCATGATATTGCTGTTTCTTGTGTGGTGGAGTTGCTTCAGTTAAAGATCAATGTTGTTATTTTGTAATTTCATATAATTAAGACAGAAAGAATGGAAATGACTTTTCAAAGAACAAATGAAGATCAAACAATGATGGTGCGGATTATGACACTTCAGTTGTTGATTTACTAAAATTGATGTACTGTAACATGTAAATTTATATACACTTTAACAAATAATGTTCACACCGAAATATGTTATTACACATGGTTACATGTAGTAACACTTAGCATGTACTTATTACACTATAACAAGTATTCCAATTTAATGTTATTAAAAACAATAACACAAGCTTATAAAGTGTATAATTAGGGCCCTGCATCGAGAGATGCGGGTGCCCTATAGTAATCAGGTTGTCCGTCCGTCCGTCTGTCCGTTTTTTGTCTTCTGCACAAAAATGTTTGCAGGAGATGAAGGATTTGTATCAAATTGGAACTGATGATTCCTCATGCATCCTAGATCACATGTGAAGTATTTCATGCAAATCGGATTCAAAATGGCTGTTAGGCGGCCATATTGGATTTTAACATTAACATGAAAATACTGAATCTTTGCTGTTTCTTCTGCACAAAAATGTTTCCAGGAGATGAAGGATTTGTATCAAATTGGAACTGATGATTCCTCATTCATCCTAGATCACATGTGTAGTATTTCATGCAAATCGGATTCAAAATGGCTGTTAGGCGGCCATATTGGATTTAAACATTAACATGAAAATACTGAAACTTTGCTGTTTTTAACTGTTCACTAATCGATTATGCAAAGTAGTGAACAAATAAACCAAGAGTTAACTGACAATGATCAAACTCATAGTTCAAGGTCACAAGTTCAAAGGTCAACGGTCAAGGTTATCCTGGATAGGCTACAAAATGCCAGGTAATCGACCCTTTTGGATTTTAGCCTTGAGAGTGCCAGATTTACTCAAATTACAACTGTACCGACACATCGCAGCGGCTCCCACATTGATCATGTTTGGACTAGAGACATTCCTGACGGAAGCCGAACACAATGGTACAACTCACGAAACCGTGCGTTGCCATGGTAAGGAAATGGAGGCTTCTGATTGGTCGGAATTTAGATATTGTTCGATTTCAGCGAAAATTGGTAAATATGGGTATTGAGGGAAGCTTAACACAATGGTACAACTTTCGAAACTGTCCTTTGCCATGGTTACGAAATGGAGGCTTCTGATTAGTCACAACTTACATATTGTTTTATTTCGGCGAAAATTGATACATATGGGTTTTGAGGGAAACCAAACACAATGGTACAACTCACAAAACCGTGCGTTGCCATGGTAACGAAATGGAGGCTTCTGATTGGTCAGAATTTAGATATTGTTCGATTTCAGCGAAAATTGGTAAATATGGGTATTGAGGGAAGCCAAACACAATGGTTTAACTTTCGAAACTGTCTGTTGCCATGATAACGAAATGCAGGTTTCTGATTGGTCGAAATTTAAATATTGTTCGATTTCGGCAAAAAGTGGTACATAGGGGTATTAAGGGAAGCCAAACACAATGGTACCATTTAAGAAAACATCAGTTGTCATGGTAAAAAATAGAGGCTTCTGCACATACACATATACACATATACAGCACTATTACCCTCTTCCATTAGCATAATTTACGACTGTTGGGGTAGTTTGGGGGACATTATAGTAACGGCCACCGTTACAATTAGTACTTGTTTATAATTGTTTTCTAACACTTACAAATTTAACATCACTGTACTATAACTCTAAAATACCAATATTCATTGGAGTATCAGACATATTGCGGGGCCCTTTGTGATGTATCAGTGTTCTTGTTACACTACATCATATAACTATTACATAAAATATTCAGTCTGATAATGAAGCACAAAATGTAAGATGGAATCAGAAAAATAGAGTATACATTGATCTCTGTTTCACTTAGTAATGAGAGGCCAGCAAGAGAGGATTGAAGAAACAAATTGTACAAAGTGTAGAAAAACTATTTCCTTGTGCACTTTTAGGTTATAAATATTCATGGAAGCAACATATTTATGTTAAAGATCAGTGATTATTCTACTTAAATGGAAGCAGGGCACATACCAATATATACAATACAGTATGACATCCTGCATGCCTTAAACTATACCCAAACGGTCTGAAGGTCTCAAACTGTTCCCAAACGGTACCTAAACCTTCTGACAGTCCCAATCTGTACTCAAACTATCTGACAGTCTCAAACTGTACTCAAACTGTCTGACGGTCTCAAACTGTACCCAAATTATCTGACAGTCTCAAACTGTACCTAAACTATCTGACAGTCTCAAACTGTACTCAAACTGTCTGACGGTCTCAAACTGTACCCAAACTATGTGACAGTCTCAAACTACCCAAACTAACTGACGGTCTCAAACTGTACTCAAACTGTCTGACGGTCTCAAACTGTACCCAAACTGTCTGACGGTCTCAAACTGTACCCAAATTATCTGACAGTCTCAAACTGTACCCAAACTATCTGACAGTCTCAAACTGTACTCAAACTGTCTGACGGTCTCAAACTGTACCCAAACTATGTGACAGTCTCAAACTACCCAAACTAACTGACGGTCTCAAACTGTACTCAAACTATCTGATGGTCTCAAACTGTACCCAAACTATCTGACAGTCTCAAACTGCACCCAAACTATCTGACAGTCTCAAACTGTACCCCAACTGTCTGACGGTCTAAAACTGTACCCAAACTATCTGACGGTCTAAAACTGTACCCAAACTATCTGACGGTCTCAAACTGTACCCAAACTTTCTGACGGTCTCAAACTGTACCCAAACTATCTGACAGTCTCAAACTGCACCCAAACTATCTGACAGTCTCAAACTGTACCCCAACTGTCTGACGGTCTAAAACTGTACCCAAACTATCTGACGGTCTCACACTGTACCCAAACTATCTGATGGTCTCAAACTGTACCCAAACTATCTGACGGTCTCAAACTGTACCCAAACTATCTGACAGTCTCAAACTGTACCCCAACTGTCTGACGGTCTAAAACTGTACCCAAACTATCTGACGGTCTCACACTGTACCCAAACTATCTGACGGTCTTAAACTTTACCCAAACTCTCTGACGGTCTCAAAGTGTACCCAAACTATCTGACGGTCTCAAAGTGTACCCAAACTATCTGACGGTCTCAAACTGTACCCAAACTATCTGACGGTTTCAAACTGTACCCAAACTATCTGACGGTCTCAAACTGTACCCAAACTGTCTTGACGGTCTCAAACTGTACCCAAACTATCTGACAGTCTCAAAGTGTACCCAAATTATCTCAACAGTCTCAAACTGTACCCAAACTATCTGACAGTCTCAAACTTTATCCAAACTAACTGACGGTCTCAAACTGTACCCAAACTGTCTGACAGTCTCAAACTGTACCCAAAATATCTGACAGTCACAAACTGTACCCAAACTGTCTGACGGTCTCAAACTGTACCCAAACTATGTGACAGTCTCAAACTGTACCCAAACTAACTGACGGTCTCAAACTGTACCCAAACTATCTGACAGTCACAAACTGTACCCAAACTATCTGACAGTCTCAAACTTTACCCAAACTAACTGACGGTCTCAAACTGTACCCAAACTGTCTGACGATCTCGAACTGTACTGGAAGCAACAGTCATGTTTTAATATTATGACAGGGAATTGTAGTCCTCAGAATAACTTAACTATCCAAATACAGGTACATTACAGGTCGCTTGGTACAAAATTATACAGGTACATTACAGGCAGCTTGGTACAAAATTATACAGGTACATTACAGGTAGCTTGGTACAGCATTATACAGGTACATAACAGATAGCATGGTACAGCATTATACAGGTACATTACAGGTAGCTTGGTACAACATTATACAGGTACATTTCAGGTAGCTTGGTACAACATTATACAGGTACATTACAGGTAGCTTGGTACAACATTATACAGGTACATTACAGGTAACTTGGTACAACATTATACAGGTACATTACAGGTAGCTTGGTACAGGTAAATTACAGTTGGCTTGGTACAACATTATACAGGTACATTACAGCTAGCTTGGTACATTATTATACAGGTACATTACAGGTAGCTTGGTACAACATTATACAGGTACATTACAGGTAGCTTGGTACAACATTATACAGGTACATTACAGGTAGCTTGGTACAAAATTATACAGGTACATTACAGGTAGCTTGGTACAGCATTATACAGGTACATAACAGGTAGCTTGGTACAACATTATACAGGTACATAACAGATAGCATGGCACAATATTATACAGGTACATTACAGGTAGCTTGGTACAACATTATACAGGTACATTTCAGGTAGCTTGGTACAACATTATACAGGTACATTACAGGTAACTTGGTACAACATTATACAGGTACATTACAGGTAGCTTGGTACAGGTAAATTACAGTTGGCTTGGTACAACATTATACAGGTACATTACAGCTAGCTTGGTACAGTATTATACAGGTACATTACAGGTAGCTTGGTACAACATTATACAGGTGCATTACAGGTAGCTTGGTACAACATTATACAGGTACATTACAAGTAGCTTGGTACAACATTATACAGGTACATTACAGGTAGCTTGGTACAACATTATGCAGGTACTTTACAGGTAGCTTGGTACAACATTATACAGGTACATTACAGGTAGCTTGGTACAACATTATGCAGGTACTTTACAGGTAGCTTGGTTCAACATTATACAGGTACATTACAGGTAGCTTGGTACAACATTATACAGGTACATTACAGGTAACTTGGTACAACATGATACAGGTACATTACAGGTAGCTTGGTACAGGTAAATTACAGTTGGCTTGGTACAACATTATACAGGTACATTACAGCTAGCTTGGTACAGTATTATACAGGTACATTACAGATAGCTTGGTACAGGTAAATTTCAGTTGGCTTGGTACAACATTATACAGGTACATTACAGCTAGCTTGATACAGTATTATACAGGTACATTACAGATAGCTTGGTACAACATTAAACAGGTACATTACAGGTAGCTTGGTACAACATTATATAGGTACATTACAGCTAGCTTGGTACAACATTATACAGGTACATTACAGGTAGTTTGGTACAACATTATACAGGTACATTACAGGTAGCGTGATACAACATTATGCAGGTACTTTACAGGTAGCTTGGTACAACATTATACAGGTACATTACAGGTAGCTTGGTACAACATTATGCAGGTACTTTACAGGTAGCTTGGTACAACATTATACAGGTACATTACAGGTAGCTTGGTACAGCATTATTTTGTTGAGTTGTACGTATTTCTATTTTGTTGAGTTGTATTTCTATTTTGTTGAGTTGTACGTATTTCTATTTTGTTGAGTTGTATTTCTATTTTGTTGTGTTGTATTTCTATTTTGTTGAGACATTTCTATTTTGTGGAGTTTCCTGGAGGGTTTATCATGTGAATGGCTGGGTGATTTTACACTTATTACGGTGATATATTGTAATACCAGAAAACCACTGAACTAAGACCAGTGTACACGTAAGAGAGAAATTTTGTGTATGAATGAGGAGCTTTGACAGTTCGTAAAAGTATATTTCCTTTTTTATTCTGGATCACTAACCCAGAACAGGAGTTGTTTTGTATTTTACACCTGGAGTGTGAACGAGGACAGCAGGCACCCAGCTATAGCTGGATATTTAGTCTTAGGCACATATAGTGGAAAAGTGTTACCCAAGTATAGCCAAGACTGGAACAATAAAAATGACCTTGACGTTCTTTCAAGGTCAAATGTGTCCTGGAAAAGTAAATGCTTATATAGCCAGAATACTTGGATGTGTTATTGAGATCAGCAGTATTGATAATAAGCAAATTGTATTCAGGTCAAATAAACATTGTATTTAGGTCAAATAAACATATTGTATTTAGGCCAAATAAACATATTGTATTCAGGTCAAATGCCAACTGTGAAATGTGGTACATTATAACCAGAAAAGTTTTTGAAGAGGTCTTAAGGGCCTGAAAAATCATGTGATTAACTTCAGCCCCTGTCATGTTTCTAGGTGACTGCTAATTTCACATGATGATATTGATGGTGGTATCTCTTGTTGTACTACCACAACCTCACTTTTGGCCTTTAGTTGAGCATTCGCCCCTGTGAGGAAGGCTATGGATTCTGTCCCAAGGCCGAAACATCCCGGAGTCTCTAACAATGGTAGTTACTACTCCCTGCTTGACGTTCAGCATTATGGGAGTGGAATGACAAGTTCACCCGTTGTCAGTATAATGTGACCGGGTGGGTACATGTTCTGCTTGGGGCCTTCAGCAGTATAATTCAGTGTCGTAGCACTTTACATCGGCAAAAGATCAAGACAATCGCAAGAAGGCTTACACAAACATACAGCAGCCTTCCAAATACACATGTCTTCATCACACACTTCCACATCACATATACTGGGAGACCATCCTTAAATTACCCTGGCTGTTAATAGGACGTAAAAACAATCAACCAACCAGCTAACCAACCCTGAAATAAAGTACATCCACAAGATACAAGCATCGCATGACATCAGAAAACATTGCATACATTTTAATGAATATGGGACCAAGAAAGAAAATGATTTTAGACACTTTTGATTTTTTGTCTGTCAACATTTCTAAGCAAAAGAATGTGACTTTTCTATCAATGGTGGTTTGGTGGTGCAGTGGATGTCCAGCGTTCAACCCCTGGGCCTATCAGACGTGAAAAGGTATAGGGTAGCCTAGCTGTCCAATCACATCACACACACTAAACATCCCACCCAACAAGAGTGATAAATATAAGTTGGATAACTTGTTTCATAGTTACATAAAATAAGAACTCCGGTAAAGTTTATATTATTTAATATGTATGGTAATATTTCAAGGAAATCCTGAAAATAAATCTTAGGTATATAAAAAAAGCACACATAGAAATAAGTAGATCTGGCCCCGGTTTCATCAACATTCCTCAGCTTAAGGAAATTCCTTAACTATAAATTCTCCATAGGAAAGCATTACAGAAGTTAAGGGAAGTTCCTTAAATTCAGATTTCCAGTTACATTATATAATGCTTTCCTATGGAGAATTTTAAGTTTAGAAATTTTCTTAAGTTAAGTAACATTGCTGAAACAGGTCCAGTTTTAGATTGCCTTTAAATCTGTCAATGAAAAAAACAACTAGAGGAAGAGAATTTTTTATCTGCTATATGCAATATGTAGGGTACAGTGTTGCTTAGGAGACTAAGTGAAGTACACAAAAAGGATTTTTATAAGAACTGACAATAAATTTCTTCAGAGTAACCATGTTAATTGAATATCTGAAAAGTGAATTTTTTTAAGCACAACAATTTTATCAGTACACCCGTACAGTAGAGCCTTTATCAGGTGATCATTGGACTATGAAAACTGACAGCGTCTTTTGAAGGTATGTAAATTAACAATGGTCCCTGTAACTTCTCAGAGA
Organism: Mimachlamys varia; assembly: GCA_947623455.1. Lineage (NCBI taxonomy): Eukaryota > Metazoa > Mollusca > Bivalvia > Pectinida > Pectinidae > Mimachlamys > Mimachlamys varia. The sequence goes on from OX392534.1 coordinate 8,623,498, forward strand.
AAATAACACCATCATCTCCTACTCCTAGAGGAAGGTAAATAACACCATCACCTCCGACTCCATCGGAGAAAATGACACGATATGATGAAATTCCAGGTAAGTACTTGATGCAGACAGTACAGCACCTGTCAATTAGAATAACCTTGTGAATTGTGTTTATTACAATTTGTTGGTGATTCAACCCATTTACTTTCAGAGTGTGACAATCTCAACACAATGGCGAGAATATATTAGATGGAAACTTCATGTAGATATTTCTTGCATATGTAACGAGTATTTTAGGGTAATATTTACTATTGTGCAAGTTACCTATGACCTTTTGTGAAGCTCCATCAGCAGCATTTCCTGTAAATGGCTTCTCCTATAGAACCATTCGACACAGTCATAATATTTAGTCTGCAGCTTGCTTTAGTAAACAACTGTCAGGTTTGTTCAAGCTAATGACCTTGACAGAAAATGTTAAAAATTTAAAAACTTGAAATGACGTTTTCCTAAAATTGACAGTTCTAAACATTTGAATTTTGGCTTTTGTGTTTTGGTAGATAGCTACTAAATTCTGTCAAAATCTGTAATCTTGGTTCTTTCTCCAGCTCACTAGAGTTTAAAATTAGGAATAACGCTGAATAATATAAATGTATATTTTCCATGCATGTGTTACAGACAAGACTTAATGTATATAACTTATTTTACTTGCTTCACTTAACACTTTTGGAAGAGTTTCTGCTATAAAAATACAGCCTAACCTGACTAAACCACCACTGGAACAAAATGTTTGGCCAGTTTACACAGGTGTCTGGGTTTTAGAGGTAGAATATCAGTTAAGAGGGAAATGTCAGGACCAAATCATTAGGCCAGAAGAGACAGGGTTTCAAATTAGACAGGAGTCAGTTTTGACAAGGTATACTGTATACATAAACAGTTCAGTTGTGTTTCTTAAATAAAACATGATTGTAATGAAACGGCTGAATCCTGGACATTTTTGTACGGTTAGTTTGTGTACCTAAGATTATGATGTTTGTGTAATGTTTTAAATGTCAGTCCAAGTTCGGAAACTTTTATAAAGTAAGGACCAAAGATCTTGAACAAGTACATGTACTAAAATGTCTGAGTACTGAAAAACTCAGCACCAAAATAACTGAGTGACTTTGACATTTACTTACCAAGTACCTCATGTCCTTGCTGTAAGATTGATGTTTTTTTTCTACAGTGGATGCTAGATATGAGATGCACATCAGCGAGGAGGAGAAGAGAGGGGTGGCTATAGACGAGGATGAGGATGATGATCAAGTTCTGCCATCCAGGATCAACATACGCGACTGGAACCCTGTAAGTTTGGTTCTTACTACGATGAGAGATGTAAAGTGGAACAATGTACAATACAATACAGTTCAGTTAATTTCAAATTCTGGCTCATATGGGACCATACAGAATACACCCATAAAAACAGAGAACTTGGGGTCAAAACATCCAGAATATCAGAAAAAAGTGAAGTCCTCACATCATAATGATATGTCAGACTGAAGTTCAACAGGTCTTCTACAATTTATATCACACTTAAGTTAGATCCTATACTAAAATAATTATTGTTTGAAATGTCTCAACTGTAAAATCCAATCCAATGCTATTTTATTTTATTTTTTTCAGACCAAACTATTAACTGAACTGTATACAGTCAAGCTGGCTGAAGAGGTAAGTGCACATGTACTGGGCCTGGTTCTCCAGTGCATGGTCCTGGTTTTCAGCAATATTTGCCTATTTCAGTTCATACTGGTCTGGGTGCCGTTCTCCGGTATAGGCCATGGGTTATGATGGATCGTCCATCTGATCAAGCGATAGGCCTTGGCTGCCAAACATAAGCCTTTTACCATGGCCATTTTGTTGTTGCTAAGCATTTCTTGTTGGAACTCCTTCAACATAAACACCTTGAAATAGCCCCTTTATCTGGGCCCATTTCTCCACTTAAATTTGTGATCATTGTGGAGAGGTATCTGTGTAAGAGATCATTAATTTTCTTGTGTTTGAAACCATATTTTGTTGACTGTTTCTATAACAGGAGGTAGAAGATGTGTCAGACAAGTTTGTTGGGATGGAAGGACTGATGGAGAAGTTACCAATGAACAAGAAGAAAGCCACACTGCTGAAGACATGGAAACGCCGGTTCTTCAGAGCCAAGGATGGCTGGCTCCATTATTTTGAGGTATGCCTCTTCACTGGTACTGTGTTAAACCTGTCCTGTTCTGTTGTATGGGAGTATGATATACATAGAGAATATTACATGGCCATTTCCATATCAGGCCTTGTATCAACCCTCGACCCAATATTGACCCTTGGGCATCGGCCCTCGGGCCGATATTGGGATCTCAGGTTGATATAGGGTCGAGGGTTGACCCTATTTTTGACATAAGAAAACTGAAACCAAAGTTCACCTTGTATCAGGCCCCGTTTTCCTCAACATAAGCAAACTCCTTACCTTAAAAATTTCTGTAGGAAACCATTATAAAAGTGAAGGGGGAAATCATAATTTCTGGAATTTTTCTTGAGGGAGTCTATAATGTTTTCCTGTGGCGATTCTGAAGTTAAGAAACGTACATGAAACTGGGGCCTGATATCAGAAGTACTGTATTATCAACCAACCAGATTTGTACTTTCTATTTACTGTATTTAAATCAGTGACTATGTAGAGTAGGAAGTTGTTTTGTACATATTTGTTACATAAGATGTTTACTTATTAACACCATTGCTAACATTTTGTTAGCAAATCTTACCAGATGAACCTAAAAGCAGCAATGGTAGATTTGAACAAATAGCCCATTGAAGTTGATATTGTCAAGTATGACATCACTGGAGTATGATGTCATAGATTATAAAACTGATGGCTTTACTAATATTGTAATGCAGAAACATTATCCTTCTTGTGGGTACTTCAGAAATGTAAGAAATAAAAGATTGGAAGGGTTTTTCCTGAAAATACAGATATTTTCATATGCATAAAGCTTAAATAGTAAAATTGTTATGTAATCTATTCTATGAAATACAGATATTTTCAAATGCATAAAGCTTAAATAGTAAAATTGTTATATACTCTAACAAACCTGTAAAACTTATTTTAAATTGAGAGAGAAGCCATGAAATATTCTGTACAAATACATCTTTCTGCAGTAAATGTTTGATGTGTACTTCAGTTTCTGCATTTGTGTATTAATCAAAAAAAATTGCAAACAAGTTTTACAGATTTGCTATTGAAATCCTGTTTGTGAGCATACACTTTGTTGGTCATTAGTCTGATGAAAGTGACAGGGTACATGTCGTACTAGTCATCGAAACGTCACATAAAACATTTATTGGTTGTGTAAAATAATCTTTATAAAAATCACTTATGTTTTACAGACAAACAACCGTGACCGGCCGAGCGACAGTGTACAGCTGATGGGAGGTCGTATTGATGACCTTGGCAACAGGATACTGGGAATAGATGATGGGGTAAATAATATGATATTTTACCAGTCATTAGAGAAAACGTATTGCTTCTGTGATATCTGAAAATAAAAAAAAGATTGTCTCTCCGATATCAAAGATTGTCTTCAGCCTCTGCAGTTTTGGTATCAGCACTTTTGAATCCGACTCCTCTAACTTAATATTTGAACTCAGGAAAGTGATTTTAGTTACCCCTGAAAAACTAATATTGACCAAGATAATTCACGATATCTATTCTGTACAAAAATAAAAACATAAACTTGTCCCATCCCCATACCGTCTGATCAAGTCCATTACAAGTAGACTCACTGACTCGCACGGATGGATGATAACGTGTTTACTCTGTGTGTAGAGAGGGCGATACTTGATGGTCCGCTGTCCCACAGACAAAGAGTACGGCCAATGGAAACTGGCACTTGAGTCCCAGACAATCGACAACGTCGGGGCCACCTATGTACGCCCAGTCCTAAAATCTCCGCCAAACCAGCGACGGGTAAGTCCAGGGGTAATCTGTAATAAACAGAGAAGTATGTCGACCAAGAGTCTGTTATACCTGACAAATCTAAGAAGAGTAAACCACAAAGGTTGATGAAATTAATGCGTCTTTCATTCAAAATCCAGAGCCTCTTCAATATATGGCTGTTATTGAATAGTTATAGCACTGGAGCATGAAAGGCGCAATATTGCAAACAAATATTAATCTGCCAAGCCTTTTTTCATTGTGTATATTCTAATTTTTACGCATTCAGATTTTGGTAAGAAATGTAAATACATTCCAATACAAGAACTAGATTTGTTTTGATAAACAGCGGCAGTAAAGAAAATGAGACCTAGATTTCACACGCTTGTTAGATAGGAAATAATGAAAAAATCAATCTTATGAAAATACGTTGCTTTAAGACATTTTAAGACTGTTGTATGAATTATTGTTTTGTGTGTATTACAGAAGGTGGTACTGATAGATATTGGCAGTTGCAGCATCAGAGCTGGTATCCTGGGCCAGGAGGGTAAGGACCGTAGTGTCATAACAAACTTATAGACATCTTCCTGTCAGTACAGTTACTGACAGATAATTTCTCAGAGTGTTAATTTATTCACCTACATTGATCATATTTCTACATATAACATTAGTGTGTCGTATTCATGAGAGATTTCATAGAAACATGGACAGTGTTTTATATGATTAAATGTCTGTATACATGATTGTTGAAGTAATAGCGACAGTACAGGCAAATAAGTGAGTTTGTACATTATATAATTACAATTTCACCAGTATATTATATATTCCAATGTTTACAGTATTGCAATGGAAATAGGAAGTATTTGCATTCTTGTAAAAAAATGTTACATTTTTTTGTAGGGGGCAATTACATATAATCTCACAAAGGCTTATTTTAAGCAGTTAAAGGGAGATAATTTAAAATTTTGTTCACGAAATACTCAAACGACAAAACATGGTGTTATCTGTACAAAGCTCTACATAAATGTGATTGTGGAATGGTAATTCAACATTTAATTTCCTTTTTAGACAAAGAAAATCATTAATTGTAAGTTATTTCTTGATTGAATTTTCAGCCACTGTTCCCGAAGTTTTCTTTCCCAGTATGGTAGCCAGGAACAAGGACAGTGGAGAGATACACATCGGTACCAAGGCGTACCACCCAGACATCAGGAAGACCTCCGCACTGATGAAGGCCGTCCGACCTACCAGTAAAATGGACAAGGTCAGTATTACATGGCAGATAAAATCCGAAAATTACGAGACACTACACATAAACAAGATTACATTGTTTTTTCCTGGCTGAATTCTCAAACATATGATAATGAGTTTTGTCAATTTGTGTTATTTTTACAGATTTCTGCATTGTCTGCTACCAATAATCCAATTTTCTCTCGATTAATTTTAGTTTTAACATATGATTTCATTGTTATTTTACTGTTATGTAATCTACTTCAGTTACAATGCTCAGTGACTTGGACATTTTTTCAATGTAGACAGGGAGATATAAGTTTTACATGTGTCAGTAACGTACACCAGCTTAACTAAAGGATAAGTAGATGTCATATAAATGTACCAATAAATGATACAATATTTCCTTTGAATTTTTATGTAAGAATATTTCACCTTTCACATTAGGAATTCTCCACGGTCAAACTTCCCTTAAAACAAACCTCGAGGATTCCAATTCTTGATGTGTCAAAATTTTGACAAAATCTAGAGGTTGTTTGCCTTGAACACTTATATTTTTAGACTACAAATTTTCCCAATGGCCTTGCAAATTTCAAAACATCATAGTTCAAATGTATATATTGTAGTAGCTTGTGTTCTAGTCATTATTATGCCAAATTTAAAAACCCAAAGTTTCGTGGCATTTGTTATATAACTTATAAATTAGTATTAAAAAGGTCTACTGATAAAATGCTACACTGAAGAAATGTCATTTCATTGTCTCTACTTTGACTTGTATACTTACTGTACTTAGTGGCTACTGACATTATAATGTAACTGTCTCTATGCGATGTTCATGGTGTCATAAATCACATTTCAGTCTGAAAATGTCGTAAGTGATCTCACAGCTTTATGAATTACTCTGTATAACAAGTTTATTCTTCTATAGAATGCGTTGGAATTTATCTTCTCAATTAATCCAATCTGTCTTCTTTGCTTGAGAGTTTTGCTTCTAGAAATGTTGACATGATATTAAATATGCCTTCAACATTTTCAACATCCAAACTTGTTCACAATAATGTCTTGGTATGATTTTTACATAAAATATATGACAGCAATAGAGTTGAGAACTTGTCCACCTCTCTGGGATGACATTTTATTATAACAAATCTATGTTTTAATGTGTCAGGGAGCATCAAACTTCACTGTGATTTTAATTTACATATTAGAAAAGAAAAAATATGGACATCTGAGTGAATTTCCTCTGCCCTTTTACCTTTTTTGTCTGGAAATTAATGTTACAGTATCTAAATTTTAATTGTAAACACTGGAAAGTATTATTAACATAAAGATTGTTTTACACGACCAGTAAATGTTTTATGTAACCTTTCAATGACTAGTACGATATGAACACTGTCACCTTCATCACAAATGACCATGCAGCAAAACATATGCACACAGAGGTGTAAATTGTGTACGAGTTGGTAATGACAAATTGGTCATTTCTTCTACGCTGTAAGGCGTCAGATAAAAGCATTCATTGGTTGCGTAAAATAATCTTTACATAAAACAGTACATTGTATCAAAAGATTTTGAAATTAACATTTTCAAATTTATGGAAATTTGTATCAAATTTGCTCAATTGATTGTAAACAAGTTTGAATGTTTGTACATAATGTATACCCTCTGAACCCTTACTTGTTGTTCTGAACAATGCCATCTGTTGATCCGGAGTTCATTGCACTAGTAAATAGGGTTGTCAGGTGTCATTCTTGTTCATCACTTTAAAATTTGATATTGAGAATTATTTCAGATTAATTTCTCTTATTTGAATTACAATGACATTAAACCACTAGAATAGACCACTAGAGCCAGGTTACAGATAGTAAAGATGATATAATCAGATAGCAGATTGAAACTCAAGGTCAAAATGTCACCACCTGCACGACTAACACAAATTACTAGGGTCTCGGGGGTCAGGGAGATGCTTGAATCCTATAATGGTGTGTGCTGGACAGCTGATGTTGTGTGTTACAGTCAGAGAGATGTTTGAATCCTATAACGATATGCACTGGATGGCTGATGTTGTGTGTTATACTGTTTGTTTATATCACCAGGGTTACATACACTATAGGTGTCAACCATCTTGTTATTGAATCTTCAACTCCTCCTTAATTTGTTATGGACAAATATCCTGCAGGGAAGCAAAGCTCCTATTATCATCCAGGTGTATCCCGCTGAAATAATCTGTTTTAAATAACTTTTGAAGTATATAACTGTAGTACAGGTCAACATGCAAAACCCATTATAAATGTATTAACTCAATAAAAAAATTATCCTCTTTTCCACCAGACCTTTTGCTAGATATTTTTGTCTTTGGTAAATACTTAGTTAGTTAATGTGTTCATATTGTTAATGAACAAATTACAAAAACTAAATGGTGGTCTTTAATATAAGTTAATGAAAACTAAATTTTGGTACATGTATTTTCATTTTTCATTTCTTTTATGCCTCCAGGGCGTAGAAGTTTTCTGAGTTTGGTAGACTTCCCTTGGTTGACACCTATGGGTATGTTGACATCACTGGGATTGATTGTAACATTGCTGGGTTTCACTTTGTCACTAAGACTTTTGACATTACAGGGATTGTTAACATTGCAGGGTTTGTTAACATTGGTGGGTTTCACTTTGTCACTAAGACTTTTAACATTGCAGGGTTTGTTAACATTGGTGGGTTTCACTTTGTCACTAAGACTTTTAACATTACAGGGATTGTTAACATTACAGGGATTGTTAACATTGGTGGGTTTCACTTTGTCACTAAGACTTTTAACATTACAGGGATTGTTAACATTACAGGGATTGTTAACATTGGTGGGTTTGTTGTCACTAGGAATTGTTAACAGTTACTTACCCCTGTTGACCTCACTTGAGGTTGACATTTCTTCACAGTACCCTGTAGGAGAATTGGACCAGATACTCTGATCTGTTTAGTTCCAAAGTAGAAAATACAATGAAACTTTGAGAAAAAAGAAGTTCTTTAATGATTTATTTCCAATATCATAAGATTGAGTGGATTCATCTTTTAGATTCTTTTACTCAATATTTAGTGTTTGAGTTAATGTAGTTCTAAGATGAAAAGAATGTTCAGAAAGAGAAATATCATACAAATGATTGAGATGATATTTACTTCATCTTTATCAGTCACATGTAAAAAGAACATTTTATTCATCTGTTAATGGACAATTTTTTGATCAGTACAATACTAGGGAATTATCATACATAATCTGTCTGTCATATTTTATTGCATGAAAACGTATACTTCTAACACAGGCAGTTGGAGACTATTTATTCAGAATCTTGTTGGCCTTTTTGAAACATTTTGCTGACCTCAAGTTAAAAAACAGCTACAAGGATTTTATTATTTACTGTGATAGGTTTTGAAAAATGTTCAATCAATGATTTAATTATAATTTCGATGAGCCAACAAGATTTTGAGCACTGCTGCTGTAGCTATATATACACTGATGCTGACATGTTTGTGTCCATTTTACATTTCACAGGATCATATGAAGGCAGTAAGTTCTCCCCTACACAGTGCTGCCACCTAGTGGTGCACTTATTCTTGTTGTTACCTCCCCTTGTCATCCTCATTTGCATGACGTTGATGTTGTGGTTGTTTTATGCCTTGCTTTCTACTAACGCCGAATCACATGTTTGTGTTTCTAACAAATACAGCTCTTCAGTGAAAATGATTTCTGTCTTTCTTTGTTTTAGTGTTTAAATTTTTGGTTTTGATTTGATTTTTTTTTTGATTTTTTTTTTTACTACCACTTTGTTCCTCACACTCCCCACAAAGTTAAGCTGATATTGATGGATAATTACACTTTCCCGCCCCCTTACCTCCACTTATCAGGCGTACGTACACATGCATCCTCTGCTCACCTGAGGTAGGTACAGTATATACTGTAGTGGTCAACTCCAGTGATTGACCCCTTAGATCCAAGGATGTCTGGTTCCAGAAGCTCAGTCGTTTGTTTTTTTTCTAATTCTAATTGCATTTTGTTAAAAACCGTTTTGTTTCAATCACTAAATAATTTTACATAAAACATTGACTGATTTTGTTTTGGGTTTACATACCAAATGATAATTTTGGTCTAAATGTATGTATATATTGTTTTCAGTTAAAAGTTTTTTTGTCCTGGCAACATAACAGGATAAACGCCAGTTGGTGAAAATTGCAGTAATGCTTATTTACGTAAATAAATGTAACAATGATTTTCATCTGGAACTGAGAATAATTTCTGGTACATGTCCATGAATCTTATTTTCTATGTTATGTACATGAAATTAATTCCCAATGGTGCTGAAAAAGTAACACAAAAGTGCTTATTTGAAAGTGGATAGCAATTGCCTGAAGTTGAGATTTGTTCACCCTCTTCATAACAATTAAATTCTGCTCCAAGGGTTTAAATAATTGAGGGATTGCTTTAATAAGTACATATAAAAGAGGAGTATCACAAAGCAGTGTGTTGTGATGTGCTATATAGCCATATACAGTTTTAAGCTGAAACATTTGGGGAGGGAGGGGTGGCATGATGTCCTATTTGAAGATTAGACCTGTAGAAGTTGGTGTTTCTAGGTGTGTTGTTGTGTAGGTAGAACATTGGTGTTGGATGTTGTTTATAGATGATAGTTAGAAATGGCCAGTATGTTTCATCTCTCCTTTGTTTCTATTGAAACTCTTTTAGCTTGCTGTTTGCTTCCTACCTTAAGTCATTCCTTTTCAGAGCTGTGTTCCCTTGTTGCACATCCATTACAGAAATATGTGTCGCACAAACTCCCGAAGTCTTTTATATATGTACATTTTATAAGATGTAAAATTTAAGGTGTGAATGTAAACCACTTATGATAGTTTTACTTTAAAATATAAATATATATTATATAATACTTTTACTATGAAATATAGATTAATACATATATTATATGTGTGTTAATTATCAAAATATTATTAATCTATAAAATGCAATCACATTTCCAAGACGAGTGAATATGTATCCATTATATGGAGTATAAGAATCCTTATGATTTAAAGCTGGAGTTAAAAAGAATTACCTGTATGAGGTATGTGATGAAATATGATAATCAGTGACACATAGAGAGAAATATTTACAGTAGCTTTCCTATGTCGACCACTAGAAACTTTGTCTATATTACAGGACTGAAATATTTATTTACCAGATTTAAAATCTATATTGTACTGTGGCAGAAATACCTTTAAATCTGCAGCAGATGTGATGGTTAACATGTGCAATGTCAACGTCATTTAACCTAATCTGCATTAAACCTGTCGCTTTTATTACTGGATAAAGTTACCACAATAAAAAAAAATAAAATAGCCCTGACCATACTGATGTCATGTGAAGGGGTATTTTAATGCTTTATTAACTGTAACCAGGTTACAGGAAGTTACCTCGTTTTGTTACCTTAGATACGCAGCCAAAGTATCTTCACATGAAAAACCTTCACACGAAACAACTCATGTAAAATTGTTTTCACATGAAATTTACATGATTTAGTAATGTGAATTTCACATGATTTTTTTTTTTTATGTAAAATTCACATGAAATGCAAATGCAAAAGCATGCATGTAAAAGTCAACCAAATTATAAATTCAAATGAAATTCACACAGAATTTATGTGAAATTCATTAGAAAACCATGTTATCAAATAATCTTTAAAAAAATAACCATAATAAAAAGTCAAATTAATTTCACATGAAATTCAATTGACTATGTAGCAGTACCTATAAAATATAGGGAGGGCCAGAGCATTGCCCATATGGACTTGGCTGGACCTCTGATGGCGGGGTCAACTTGTCTCACACCTCTAAATAATCATATAGATGCTGTTTATCTCGTTACAGTTTAGGTGTCAGTATTCAAGAATTCACTTCGCTGCTTTAAGAGTTTTCTAGTTACTGTTTTAAAAGAAAACCCTATAGCTTCATAATTTACACAAAGAAAATAAGCTGCTTTATTTCTTCAACACATGTTTTTGTTTGGAAATGCTTTCTTTCCTTGTCAAATTAGTAGTTTTTGTTGTTCTTAGTAAATTGACTGCAAAATTTAAGAACATAACTAGTTTGTGCATAAAAAGTTTGTAAAATCTTTGTCTGTTTAGCAGACTATTGAAAAAAAATGACATTAATCTAATATAAAATTCACTATTCGTTGTTCATACATTTCAAATAAAGAAACTTGTGGCAGACTTCTTGTGAACTAAAACTATTGTGTTCTGCCAATGCTTTTGTAGAAATTAACTGCAACATCTGTTGATCTAGTCAATGTATATGTGTTGTAAGATTTAAATTTTGTGATAAGTCCTTGGAAGTTGATCCAGGGATGGTTATGATTTCAATCTGTACACATTTAATGACATGTCGTAGCGATTTGTTTACTTGAAATACTTGTTATCACTATATGACATTGGCATCCTTTATCATCTGAGAGGAGACATTATAGTCAAAGGGAGATAACTAAGATCCTGCTGTCTGTCTGATTTCAGTTTAATGTTGATACTGAGGTGATGCCAGCTGTGTTACAGAAAATATTCACAGACCTAAATGTTGATCCTACAAAATACTGGGTAAGTTAACGGGACCATAGGAAAATGTCGTGTTAACCTACAAAATACTGGGTAAGTCAACGGAACCATGGGAAAATGTCGTGTTCTCCTACAACATACTGGGTAAGTCATCGCAACCATAGGAAAATATTGTGTTATCCGAAAACTCTAATTAAAGGCCCAATATATGTAACTTTCGGCAAAACTTGAAGCGAAAATCAAGCCTAATAACTTATTATATTTATAGATTTAGTTAAGATTAACTGGTATCAGCAATATTCAAGATGAATTCTTTCGCGGTTACCGGTACAGCAGCAGTTGAAACACGCTGTTTGTAAACACGCGTTAATTTCGACCCGTCTTCTACCTTCGGTTTGTTATTAGTGGGCCCCACCTAAATTATTTTCAATTCTTTGGATTTTTTTGTCAAGAGTTTCTTGTTAGTTACCGATCAGGTTAACTTCGTTTTAGGCTTATTTTGAATGAAATGGAGTCTTGAGATAATTATCAAAGTCTGAAATAAACACTGAAGATTAAATCAACATTATAGATGAAAACAACACTATATAGATCAAATCAATATTGTAGATAAAACTATTTTTTTTAGTTTCTTCATTGGGAGAATGAATCTACCAATGTCGGTAAATTTGGAAGTCCAAATGTTTGATAGTTGTTTCTGTTTCTATGGAATGCCCAAACCATAACAATAATATACATGACTGACTTTGAAACAATCCTTTCTGAAAAATATCAACCAAGTCAAAACCTCCATCTGATATATACTGTTGGTGGCGGTAATTAAACCCATGTGGAATAGCTATAGTTGTTCTTGTTCTGCTATAAACAGTATTTTGTTGTTCACTAAAGTTCTATGCACAGGTGCTGGACCCATAAATATGTTATACAACTGTAGTACTAGATTACCGTTGGTAAATAGTATATACATATATATAGTAATATACACAACATATCAGCTGTGTTTAGCACCTGTGGCTCTATGCACCAAGTAAGAATCCATCCTCATTGCCGAAGGTTACACTCACTTACACTCCCAAAACCCCTGAAATATGTCTTGGCAAAACTGAAGGCACTGATTGGTTTGTGTAGAGAACGTAGGTGATTGAAACCCCTGGATACCAAGGATGGTTGGGAAACATGAAGTGAAAACAATACTTAGGATAATTGTTGGTCCCGTACGCGTGTTATCTAACTTTAACTGAAGCCTCACTAAAACCTCTGACCTCTGACCTTAGATCATGATGAGTACACCCCAGAACCTTGCTGACCAGCTCAAGGCTGCCCTGTTTGAGATTCTCATCGGTCAGTTTCGAGTTAAGGGGGTATGTATGGTGATGCAGTCCCTGCTGGCTCTCTACTCCTACCAGAAAACGTCCGGAATATTGGTGGACATTGGTCAGCGCATGGAGATCCTACCTATATGTGATGGTTAGTGGTTTACTAGGAAACATAACAGTCAGAAGTTCAGTTTAATATGTAATGTTGTTTTATTGTCACTAATTTGTGTTCTTGACCACAGTTGCTTGAGTTTCTGTCAGTATATAAAAAAATGTTTATATATATGGAGCCGCGGCCCATTACAGAATGTACATGTAATGGGAGGTTCATGTTACACATTTATATATATTTATTGTTTACTGACAGAAACTCAATCAACTTTTTCCTGACACACATGAAATTTAACTAGCTCAAAACACTCAGCTACTTACATTAGCTGAACTTAGTCGCTTGGAAGTGAAGACCACCCAGATAGCAGATCTCTAGATATTTATAAAATATGAAATCTACAGTTTATTATGTTTAGAACATATTAAGCACATTATATGAAGTGAATATCTTTATTTTCCAAATGTAAATGAGATCAGTTCATTTTATGATAGACTGTCATCTAGAAAATTCATGTTTAATGAACTCTACATTTTTTTTCTTCCCATTATAAATAGTCATGTTTTCATTACAATTTTAAATGAGGTCAGTTTATTTTACCATGAACTATCAGTTTGGAAGTTCATATTTATTGAATTTAACATTTGTTTTTTTCCTGTTATTATCCATGCTTACACTGAAACAGGGGATATTGATTTGGGTTTGTCTGTCTGTCACACTTTGTTTTCCGTGCAACAACGGCAACAAATTAAATATTATCCAATTTTCTTGAAACTTGATTACAAGGAAAAATGCCTAAAGGGCTCGGGCAAGTTCGATTGCCACTTTTGGTGGAGTTATGGCCCCTTGATTAACGTTTCCATGCAATCATGGCAACAAATGATATCCAATTTCTGTGTAGATGGATTTAGTCTTTGTTCAATTTTCAAGCAATATTTCCAAGCAGTACATCTTGTGTCAACAGAATGAAAGATACAAAATATTTTTACCTACAGTATGATTACCCTCTCACGAAAGGAGATAAAGCGGGGGATATTATTTCTAAGAAAAAGCTTGTAATTATATAGACATTTAAGTGTATTTCATCATTTGATCAAATCAACATAAAAAATAACCTGAAGAAATACTAAAATAAATGTTGTACACAGGTTATGTGATTGAGGGTGGTGTTTCCCGTCAGTCGTATGGAGGTCAAAAGGTCGAAGATAGCCTGAACAGTTCCCTGACGGAAAACAAGTATGTGTTTGGTGCCCCTGTGGAGCAGTTGATCTTACGACACATCATGGAGCAGGTAACTAGTTCAGCCAGATTTCGTGTTCAGTCAATATAGTTATGCATATTACAAGGATAATGATAAAAATGCTTTATTTATAGAGGGTAGCTCAATTTGTTACAAAATTATTTTCTCTAAATTCTTTCTGTACAATCTACTGTAACAGTATATATATCAAGTTATAGTATTTTATATGAATATACATTCAGATATAGTTAAAAGTCAACATTGTTATGACTTGAAATACTGTGAAAGCCAATATTATCGCATGTGGAATTTTTCACTTAGTCAGACTCCAAACTGCTTGTGATGTGGACATTTTTGCGCTGCAGTCATGCTGTTTTGTATTGTGTACCTATAACACTATATGTTACACGCTGTAGAGTTTGAGTGGTGTTAAATATGTTCACGTGTGGATATATTCGTGGAGATTTAATGCCAGCGAAATAAGCAAAAATGTCCACTGCCTGAAAAATTCCACTTTTACAGTACAGTTCTAGCATATAGTTACAGCCAAACAATGTTGCTGCATAATGTATTGTATGTGTACACAATGCAATTAATCAAAGCTTGCAATATGAAACAGAGAAGCATTGTTACATATAAAGTCCTATATCACCTGAAGTTAAATGTGATATACTACTGATGATAGTATAAACTACTGTTATCTGGCTCATAAACTCTTTTCTGGTGAGATATTCAGTGTAGTTTCACATTTAGTTTGTCATTTGAATATCTACAAGATGTCATACATAGAACATATAGAAATGGTACCTTTAAGTGTAAAAAAATTCACCTTTGTCCTATTGTTCCCGCAGTCCTGCTACGTAGCAGAAGATTACGATGAGCTAGAGAAGAAGTGTGCCAGTGACCCAGAGAGCTGTCAGTCCACAGTCTTCCTGGACAATTACGATCTACCAGAGGGCGCCCACAGGTACAGTACACATCTACTCATATATACAAGTACGATCTACCAGAGGGCACCCACAGGTACAGTAAACATCTAC
Source organism: Mimachlamys varia (assembly GCA_947623455.1). Taxonomy (NCBI): domain Eukaryota; kingdom Metazoa; phylum Mollusca; class Bivalvia; order Pectinida; family Pectinidae; genus Mimachlamys; species Mimachlamys varia. Next base: position 8,638,951 of record OX392534.1, read on the forward strand.
TCATATATACAAGTACGATCTACCAGAGGGCGCCCACAGGTACAGTAAATATCTACTCATATATACAAGTATGATCTACCAGAGGGCACCCACAGGTACAGTAAACATCTACTCATATATACAAGTACCATCTACCAGAGGGCGCCCACAGGTACAGTAAACAACTACTCATATATACAAGTATGATCTACCAGAGGGCGCCCACAGGTACAGTAGACATCTACTCATATATACAAGTAAGATCTACCAGAGGGTGCCCACAGGTACAGTAAACATCTACTCATATATACAGGTACAATCTACCAGAGGACGCCCACAGGTACAGTAAACATCTACTCATATAATACAATTACGATCTACCAGAGGGTGCCCACAGGTACAGTAAACAACTACTCATATATGCAAATACGATCTACCAGAGGTCGCCCACAGGTATACAGTAAACATCTACTCATATATACAAGTACGATCTACCAGAGGGCGCCCACAGGTACAGTAAACAACTACTCATATATACAAGTACGATCTACCAGAGGGCGCCCACAGGTACAGTAAACATCTACTCATATATACAAGTACGATCTACCAGAGGGCGCCCACAGGTACAGTAGACATCTACTCATATTTACAAGTACGATCCACCAGAGGGCGCCCACAGGTACAGTAAACAACTACTCATATATACAAGTACGATCTACCAGAGGGCGCCCACAGGTACAGTAAAATATCTACTCATGCTTTGATGAAGTTCATGAAGTCCACACTGCAAGACTGCAATCATGGGAGTATTCAGGCCTTGTCACTATCAAAATGCATTGTACACAGAAGAAACCTATAAATGATATCAGCCAAGCAAGGAAGTAAATATGACTTTGTTTTATGTGCTCATGTTACCACAAGCAATGTCAATGGGGCAAATGAAGCAGGTTACATTTGGTAGTTTAGAGGAGACTAAATAGAAAAGAAAATTGAAGTACTTCTTAAAAGAAAAAGGAGCATTGCGTAAAACAAAATTTAAACAAAGACTCAATTAAAGATTGTTGAAATAATGAAATATATCATGGCACTATATTTTAAGTATTGAGGCTTATTTGCTTTCTATTGATGTTAACAATATTGTTTCCATGACAACAGGATGGTGACCCATGATCGCAGCTGTTACCATAGCCCAGAGGGATTTTTCAACACAGATCTGTGGGGCATGGATTACCCTTGTGTCCACAACCTGGTGTTCAAGGCCATACAGTTCTGTCCCATAGACAGTCGCAAACAAATGTACAGGTAAATGTGGTATTTTGTTACTTTAACTGGTTCAGCTAATTTGTTACGGGAAGTGTCTTGGCTACGGTAATTTTTAAAAGGAAGTTTAGACCACAGTGATATTTGTCATATGTCATTCAATTTGTAAATAAAAAACTTCTATGTATATATATATGTTCTATCTATATAAAGTTTGGCGTGAGTGTATTGTTATCACTGATATAAAGTGTGGCGTATATTTCTGTACAGGGCTATCTACCTGAGTGGAGGTGTAACCATGATGCCTGGATTTGCTGAGCGACTTCAGAAGGAGCTGATCAAACTCGCTCCTCCGTCAGTTATTGTTGAGGTAATATAAACAGTCACGTTTTAATCACTTACACTGATTACAATATTTCTTCATGTCAAATATTGGATTCTTTGATCAATGCATACATATCCAGATATAAGATGTTTGGGGAAGAACATCATATTCTTGTAGTTTTCATGATGATTTGGGAACCTTGGGGAGCAAGTCTTAGGTCATAACATATAAATAGTTGGGATCCCCAACTTGCCATGAACAGTTGAATTAACTGTCATGCTGATTGCCAAGCCAATGGAAAGTCAGTATTCAGTCACGTGATGCACTAAACATGTATTTTCCGCCTGTTTTAGGTGCACGCCTCGCCCCAGCGTTACCATGCTGCCTACATCGGAGCCTGTAGTCTGGCTAATATGGACATGTTTGAACAGTCATGTATCACTGGCGATGAATGGGCCAGGAATGGGGTCAAGGCCTTCGCTAAGTGGGCCATGCAGTCATCCTAGGTGGTGCAACGATCAGTCTCGTCTCTTCTGTAACTTTGTGGTACTCTGAATGGCCAGGAATGGGGTCAAGGCCTTCGCTAAGTGGGCCATGCAGTCGTCCTAGGTGGTGCAACGATCAGTCACATCTCTTCTGTAACTTTGTGGTACTCTGAATGGCCAGGAATGGGGTCAAGGGTCAAGGCCTTCGCTAAGTGGGCCATGCAGTCGTCCTAGGTGGTGCTACAATCACTCTCATCTCTCCTGTTACTTTGTGGTTCTATCTCAGTAACAGTGTCAACACAGCTGTCAGATATTAGAACTAGCATGTTTCCTGTTTCTATCATTGTCAGAGAATGGGTATATACCAATCTACCGATTTCTGTGTTGAAATCATTTTTGAGTCAATATATACTGGAATGATTTTTTGAGACATGAACCATACTGTACTCATATTACATTATGTTGTTATCTTACAGCAAGTACCGTTACACTGCTGTAATGAAATCAGCTGACATTCCAATTATTTATTCCAATGGATGCATATACTGCTGTTTCTATACTGGAATCAAGTCAACATTCCAATACTATGCTGAAATCAGTAATCAAGTCAACATTCCAATACTATGCTGAAATCAGTAATCAAGTCAACATTCCAATACTATGCTGAAATCAGTAATACTGCAGTTTCTATACTGGAATCAAGCCAACATTCCAATACTTTATTGAAATCAGTAATAATACAAAATTGAAATCAGTATATATATATATATATATATATTGCTGTTTCTGTACTGGAATCAGCCATAAATTTCAATACAGTATTGAAATATATTACTGTTTCTGTACTGAAATCAAATCAATATATTCAGCAGCTGCAAACCATTCCAATACCGTACTAAATTCAGCATAAACAAACTGATGTTTGTAAACAAAAGCAGCTCACTATGCTGTTTCCATACTGGGGACAGTCCACCACCTTCTCTGATGTACATGTGCTTCTGACTGCCTTACGATCATCAGTGTAATGAAGTTCACGCTGAAGTTATACCGTTACATTACATTTAACATACTGCAATTATCACAATATATGTATAATGATTATTTTGTAGCACAAACTTCTGTATAACTTGATATTGATATATACACATGCACTGGTACTATACTGCAGTACACTTATATAAAACTGCTATTATACTCGTCATTCAAATACTGCTAATATACTGAAACAGTGTGTGTTCAATCAGCATACCCCTTATATAAATATGTCTCTGTTCACATCGGACCTTGTGTTGTATGACTAGATTCTTTTGTTCACTGTAATTTCTATAAAGAAGACTGTGTATTGTTGATGTTTTTATCATGTGTATATTTTAACCTTTGTCAACATTCCACACATTGTTGAGTCTATTTTTTTACCTGTTTCTATCTGTCACCTGGTTAAACTCCACTCTTGTTGTATCTACATTCCCGACGACATGGTGTTCATAAACATTTTACCGGAGCAACATTCTATTTTGTGTTACACAAAACTTCACCTAGGAAGTAATTAAATCTACAATTATCTACGCTAGCTTTATGATAAAGTTGTATGTGTCGAAGAATTTGTGTATTTCTGTCACTGTGTGTAGTGATGATGAATTTTTAATTTTGTGTACACATTGTATATCTATGTAACTGTATATTACATTGTATATCTATGTAACTATGTGTATATTACATTGTATTTGTATGTAACTATGTGTAGATTATATTGTATTCCTATGTAGGTTACAATGTATTTCTTTATTATACTGTAACTATTTATAGGTAGGTTACTATTCACTACCTCAGACATAAATGGTGCACTTCGTTGATGGCCTGGGGGTGACATTTTAATGGAGTTGTAAGTCGAGATATTTTTACTGTTGATTGCTCTATCTGTGAGGCATTACCTTAAACATTGTGTGAAGTAAATTGTATAACATTCAACCATTTCAATTTGAGTAATAAAAAAAAAAAATTGGTCTTTCTTGAATATAAATACATAGGTTGATATATCAACAAGGATAATACCAGAAAATCATTAATCTCGCAAATATAACTTGGAATTAAGGTTAATACCAGAAGTACAACTAGACAACCAGGTTGATACCAGAAGTACAACTAGATAACCAGGTTGATACCAGAAGTACAACTAAATAACCAGGTTAATACCAGAAGTTCAACTTGATAACCAGGTTGATACCAGAAGTACAACTAGATAACTAGGTTAATACCAGAATTACATAGGGATTGAACGGCGTTTTTTAATTTTCATGCCGGTATGAATGCAAAGCGGTTACATCCATATTGCATGAAGCCCGCTAGGGCTTCATGGTCAATATGGATGTAACCGATTTGCATTCATACCGGCATGAAAATTAAAACAACGCCGTTCAATTCATATATTTACATTTTTACTACTGAACAATTGTCTAATTATTTTTCTTATTTATTGATCAACTGGTTAATCAACTGCGTTTGTTATTGCGCCGTCCTTTAAACGAAAAAGGCGGAACAGCCACAATTTGCGAAAAATTGGCGGCAATAATCTACCGTAGTCATTTGAACGTTTGACGCGGGGGCGTTCTCCATGTTATCTGAAGCGGAGCCGTAAGACTCCCATTGAACAAGACTAATATATTACGTCATAAGTAATTCACGTGAATGGATGTATTCATACTGTATTCATGATGTATTCATAGTCTAGTGTTTGTTGTTTTCAGTTGGTATGTTCATATAGAGAAGAAACAATCAGAATGTAAATATAACTAGATAACCAGGTTAATACGAGAAGTATAACTAGATAACAAGGTTAATATCAGAAGTACAACTAGATAAGAAGGTTAATACCAGAAGTTCAACTTGATAACCAGGTTAATACCAGAAGTAAAACTAGATTGAATGAAGTTAGCATAAGAAATACAAAAAGTCGTAACAAGGTAAATAAAGAATTACACCTAGACACAAGATGTTCAACTTTATTTAATGTACATATATAATCAGGTTTTGTTGTCCAGTTGTAGAAGTATTCGTAACATATTTTACAACATTCCTAAAACTAAATATTTCCATATAATATGTGGTGAGAAAGTGTTGTGAAGACTGATATTAAATGTTATATCAAAGGCTGATTGAAATTTTATCATAATTTGTAAATAAAGTATGTGACCATTATTTTCTCTCTGCTTTAATCCAGCATAAGCAACATATACCATAGATAAATGAATGGTTATCTTAGGTCTGGGAGAAGGGAATTACATAGATACTTGTACATGTACTGATGATTTCAATCTGAAATGCATCTGAACATTTTTATTTATCCTGACAATAAACAGTTAATTTATACCTGTCATTGGTACATAAGGTTGTGACTTATATATTTTATTTGTTTAATTCATAGAAAATATTTCATCTGATAAATAAAACACTTTTTGCGATTGTCTACCCTTGAATTAACTGCCATCTTTGATTCAGTTTACTGTCGGAAAGGTTTAAGTTTTGTTGACATATTAAAAGTCTGTAGATTTGTTGATTATTGTAGGAGATTTAGTCAGATCATGACTAGATGGTATTCCACCTTAACGACTTGTTGTGATGTAAATGTCGTATCCTGTCAGTTTCCAAGGTAATATATACACTTATAACACATCCACCACACCAGGTGAGAACACTCATTCTACACTTACTGAAATCTTGCCACAATTTGAAAGAAAATCTCAACACAAAACCTAAGAGTTTTGTTCAAAGCTGCCAAATAGATAGGAAATCTCTGAATATCTGACTAATACTCATTTATATATGACATTCTTTTATCCAAGTCTTGCTTTTCTCCTGGGCGATGTGTTTCAATGAAATTGTGATTACGTGTCACTGGTTACAAGTCTGCACTAAGTAGATTTTTCATTCAGGTTGTGATTGAACTAAGGATATACATTGGGATCTTATGCTACTGGTTTGGGATCAAAATTTTCACTGAGGTTGTGATCGCATGTTACTGGTTATGTCTCTAACAATGAGGTTGTGATCACATGTTACTGGTTATGCCTCTAACATTGAGGTTGTGATCACATGTTACTGGTTATGCCTCTAACATTGAGGTTGTGATCACATGTTACTGGTTATGTCTCTAACATTGAGGTTGTGATCACATGTTACTGGTTATGTCTCTAACATTGAGGTTGTGATCACATGTTACTGGTTATGTCTCTAACAATGAGGTTGTGATCACATGTTACTGGTTATGCCTCTAACATTGAGGTTGTGATCACATGTTACTGGTTATGCCTCTAACATTGAGGTTGTGATCGCATGTTACTGGTTATGCCTCTAACATTGAGGTTGTGATCGCATGTTACTGGTTATGCCTCTAACATTGAGATTGTGATCGCATGTTACTGGTTATGCCTCTAACATTGAGGTTGTGATCACATGTTACTGGTTATGTCTCTAACACTGAGGTTGTGATCACATGTTACTGGTTATGCCTCTAACATTGAGGTTGTGATCGCATGTTACTGGTTATGCCTCTAACATTGAGGTTGTGATCGCATGTTACTGGTTATGCCTCTAACATTGAGATTGTGATCGCATGTTACTGGTTATGCCTCTAACATTGAGGTTGTGATCACATGTTACTGGTTATGTCTCTAACACTGAGGTTGTGATCACATGTTACTGGTCATGCCTCTAACATTGAGGTTGTGATCGCATGTTACTGGTTATGTCTCTAACAATGAGGTTGTGATCCCATGTCACTGGTTATGTCTCTAACACTGAGGTTGTGATCCCATGTCACTGGTTATGTCTCTAACAATGAGGTTGTGATCCCATGTCACTGGTTATGCCTCTAACATTGAGGTTGTGATCCCATGTCACTGGTTATGTCTCTAACACTGAGGTTGTGATCACATGTTACTGGTTATGTCTCTAACATTGAGGTTGTGATCGCATGTTACTTGTTATGTCTCTAACAATGAGGTTGTGATCGCATGTTACTGGTTATGTCTCTAACACTGAGGTTGTGATCGCATGTTACTGGTTATGTCTCTAACATTGAGGTTGTGATCGCATGTTACTGGTTATGTCTCTAACAATGAGGTTGTGATCGCATGTTACTGGTAATGTCTCTAACACTGAGGTTGTGATCACATGTTACTGGTTATGCCTCTAACATTGAGGTTGTGATCACATGTTACCGGTTATGTCTCTAACATTGAGGTTGTGATCGCATGTTACTGGTTATGTCTCTAACATTGAGGTTGTGATCACATGTTACTGGTTATGTCTCTAACACTGAGGTTGTGATCGCATGTTACTGGTTATGCCTCTAACATTGAGGTTGTGATCGCATGTTACTGGTTATGCATCTAACATTGAGGTTGTGATCACATGTTACTGGTTATGCCTCTAACACTGAGGTTGTGATCACATGTTACCGGTTATGTCTCTAACACTGAGGTTGTGATCGCATGTTACTGGTTATGTCTCTAACACTGAGGTTGTGATCGCATGTTACTGGTTATGTCTCTAACACTGAGGTTTTGATCGCATGTTACTGGTTATGCCTCTAACATTGAGGTTGTGATCGCATGTTACTGGTTATGCATCTAACATTGAGGTTGTGATCACATGTTACTGGTTATGTCTCTAACATTGAGGTTGTGATCACATGTTACTGGTTATGTCTCTAACATTGAGGTTGTGATCACATGTTACTGGTTATGTCTCTAACAATGAGGTTGTGATCACATGTTACTGGTTATGCCTCTAACACTGAGGTTGTGATCCAGTGTCTTTTTATGTTTCTGTTTATGTTAGGACCTGGTCTGATGTGTTGTTAGTTTAAATGTCTGGTTTATAGAATCTTCTGGAAACATGGTAGACTCTTTATAATACTAAAGCATGTACTGGATTGTCTCTTTATAGCTTTACCCAGCGTTGAGTGCTTTACTTTGTCTGTGTATGTACGTAGTTGTCTCCCCTTTATCAGAGCTTTTAACATCTTACTGTTTATATTTGTTGCAGCAATAAACATTGTATGCACATAGTGACACAAAATGGCTTCTTTTGTACGGATGTATGTTGTGAGGCACTGCTATCACAGCTGCAGGCACGATAATACACTCGCTGGAAATGTATATATGTATCTGTAAGTTTTAAGACTTTATTGCTAATAATTAGAATATTTTTCAATACTTCTTGGGTGTATCATCAAGCTAAGATGCATATTTTGTAATTTCTTGTATTTTTTTTATATTTTGGTGTTTTATATTAAATGAATTTTCACTTGGGAGATCATATTGGTGTCAACCTGAAATCTCCAATGAAGGAAATGTCCCTTTGTATATAATACCTAAGGTGGGCAATGTTGGCCGACATTACACTGATTTTCATTTTTACATTAAAAACGTTTCTACACATGCACAAGTTCTGAACAAATTCAAATATTAGTAATTGAAAAATGCTTACTAATCATAGTGGTAATGTTGTTGTCTTAGAGGTAGGTCACCATGGTAAATAGTGAAAAGGTTGTCATAGAGATAGAGAACCATGGTTACTAGTGCTACGGTTGTCATAGAGATAGAGCACCATGGTTACTAGTGATATGGTTGTCATAGAGATAGATCACTATGGTTACAAGTGAAACAGTTGTCATAGAGATAGATAACTATGGTTACAAGTGAAACAGTTGTCATAGAGATGGAGCACCATGGTTACTAGTGATATGGTTGTCATAGTGATAGAGCACCATGGTAACTAGCGATACAGTTGTTTTAGAGATAAGTCACCATGGTAACTAGTGATTTGATTGTCATAGAGGTAGAACAACGTGGTTACTTGTAAGCTTATGATTTTATGCTGGAATCAAGACAAAAGTCTTCATATAAAATGTTGAAAAAAGCACTTTGTTTTAGAGCTTTTATCATAACAGGGAGACTGCATTTTCTTTCTCTTTTTTGCATCAAGTCAGATATATGTTAGTTATGTTGGAAATGTGAGACCAATTTTTATCTTGTGCAACAAATTGTGTCAGTCCTGGAAAACTTAGTTTTGAAACTGAAGTTGTGTACATCATGTAATTCTGAATTTATTTGATGGTGCCTTTTTAATATATTATGCGAACATGATATTTGAAGTCATAGACTTATTTGTGTGTTGTTTTACATTATGTTTGTTCCCCAGCAGGAAGAGCTAGGTACACAGTGGTATGTAATAATCCATATTTATGCCTTTATATTTAATATATCACATATTTCAGCAATTATTCTATTCATCTTGTGATTAAGTGATGATAATTACATTGTATATATTTATATAATTTGTATTTACTAATTAGCAATAGAAGTGCAACAATTTTCTTTGTGTGAATTTAAAGTGTAAGTCTTTCATTTTACATAGGAACATATAGCTGATGTAGATATAGCAGTACACTTATACAGACTAGGACCAATTCTTTGATTTACGTAAGCATGGATACTGATTTATAGTAGATATTATTGGCTCTCGGTATTGTAAAGTTTCTTGGTTTTTTCTGTTTTAATAATACTTTACAATATTTCATTAGATATGACAGTATCTGTCAAATATTGCTTGTGTTTATTATGTCATGAATATTTCACTTTTGTTCGGATTTAGACATACAATAAACTCCGGTCAGTTGTTACCAAAGCACACCTGAATTAATGGATGTTTAGAAGGAAGTTTGCTTGTATACATTATTGGGAAATTATTTTAATTTTTTTGTGTTAGAGTTGCCTCCCTTCTGTCACTATAAAAACATATTAAGTAGCCTGTATCATTCTTTTACCCGTATATTTGGATGGTGTAAGGTATCTCATTGATATTTTTATCTACAAAAATCAATATCATCATTATTTCATAACAGTAATCACATCCACATTTATAATAATATTGTACTCCTGTATAGACTAAAGACCATCATACCACTCCTTTTCCTACCTCCACGAAGAGTTTCACTGCTGGAAACAGGAATTGGATTGATCTGTAGCTGCACACTGTTTACTGCCAAAACCTGTACGGTCTAGAACTGGGTTGTTTAACCATTTGTTTTAAATGCTGTATCAGAAAAGTAATTTATACCTATAATGAGATCATACAGAACAGAAAAAAGTTCAATATTTCTTTGGTCAAATTCAGAAATTTGATTTGATTGCAGAAAATGTGCACACATGAGAATAATAAATCATCTTTTTTTAACACGATTATCATTTCAGGTGAAAAATTACAGGTTCAGTAGTGGTCAGGTGGTTCATAACAAAATTGATGAACAAACTTAAACTTCATGTGTAAATTTTGATTTTATAAAAATAAAGTAATGATGAATGATATTCCCAGATAGTAAAAAAATCATAACTACTAGTATACAACATAGTAACAAGTTATAACTACTAGTAAAAACATAGTAACAAGTTATAGTTACTAGTAAACAACATAGTAACAAGTTATGGTTACTAGTATACAACACAGTAACAAGTTATAGTTACTAGTATATAACATAGTAACACGTTATAGTTACTAGTATGCAACATAGTAACAAGTTATAGTTCACAGGTGCTTGAATCTATAAGTCCCCCTCTATATCTCTATTCCCTCTCACATACTTTAATACCAATACTGTCTTATATATCTGAAGAGGAAAAGGACAAATGGTACAAGCACCTGTGATTGTGATGTTTCTCCTAACTACAGCACACATTATCCACATCCTATACCTCCTACAACACTGTACTACCCTACAAACCATCACGACCAAGTCTCACTGAAGGATGTAACCACAGAAACTTTGTATAACATTACTTCCTCCCTCTACTGAAATAAAATATACAAGATGAAAATCTGTGTTCAGTTGTATTTTTTAAAGTGCCTTTCTTTAAAAAAAATACAAAACAGAACATGTGTTCCCATATGGCTGGTTACCATGGATTTCTCAGAAATATTCTTCTCATAATTCAGAAAAACTGAAGTATTGACATATCTCATGAACTCAAACATATATGATGTTGATTTATTATGGCAGATTACAAACACAAGAAAAAAAGGTTATCAGTATTCTCTCTAGACACAGGCAAAATAAGTTGTTATATAAGGAGAGAGATAATCTAAGATACAGGGTAGGAAATATATAGGAAATATTAGGCAATACCAGAATTTATTTCCACATGGGGCATATGTCATACTATTCACTTTGATTGGACTTCCAGAATTCGTCCCAACTGTAGGAACAGACTAATAGATGAGTTATTGTGGGAAGAGTGATGACATCAGCAGGAAAGCATATTGTTATTGTAGGACTGCCTATAGAAATAAGTTTGTGTCATGTCACAGTCAGTTAGTTTCTGCTATGGTATAAAGTGTATGGTTCATATCATTCACACATGGTCGGTCAAAAAAAAAAGATATCGATTAAAAATCAACGATGACGGAAGATAAAGCATCTATCGGTCAGAGACAATCGAATGGTAAAGTTTGACTGGGGGGTGGGGGGGGGCATTATTGGGGTCGTGGTTGTGTGCAGACAGCACTGAATACTGATGAAAAGCAAAATAACAAAGTTAGTAAGTGTTGCTTTGGACAGTAGACCAAGGTCGGCATCTTGTGTGTCCTAAATGGAGACTCGTGTAAACGCAACAATCTGTGTGTCCAGTGTATATCCACGTCGGTAGCTACCTAATTATACGGACTAATCTACAGTTTAGTTCCGTGGTAATTCATATGGAATCGACATATTTTCAATTCGAGTTCAGTTTAATAAAAAAAAACATGGAAACAAAGTAAGAGTTTGAGAATGATTACTATAATTTGTAGTCGGGGGGGGGGGGGACCTTTACACATTACAATATTACACTTATAACAAAACTTTAGTATGACGTAAAAACAACCCAAATTATACAGATAGTCTCAGCCCGAGTAAATCTACTGAATTCCGTTCCGACGAGAGTAATAACATTCGTTGTTAAAAAGTAAGCTATGTCTAATTTTCGCTGGGCGTTACCTATTTTTGCATAATTTATAATATATCGTTTTTATCAAATCCTTTTACTTATTCGTATTATTGAAGATGCCAATTAGATATAATAGATATAATACTATACATCTCTGATTACAACAACGAAATCCCATACTTATACACCGTCGGTAACCCACGATCCTGACGCTCACGGACAGAAACCGTGGGTTTCCGACGATAATATCAACATCCTATACCGTAATGTTAAAACTCGCATGGTTTAGTGTGGTTCCATATATATATGTGTGACTACCTTGGCCTGGATTCACGAAACCGCCCTCGTGCTCATGATCTCTTTGCTCGAATCTCTTACGTATACGTGACATGGTTAAAAGTTAAGTGTTAACACTAAACAATAATTGGTTTAAGGAGGTTTTTCAAATCTGCTTCGGATCATTGATGAAATATGATATTTATAAATTTATCACTGACACCATAAATAACGATGGAGCTCAATCAAAATCTGGGTATGACAACGAGAAAAGTTTCTCGAAGTACGTAAACGGGCTCTGGCAGCGTCGGAGAGCAGTGTCACGTGGGTTTCCGACGAATGGGCTCTGGAACCTTAGGTGAGACTGATCTCTAGTCTGATTCCCTGATCAATGCTTCTTACAGTATCTAACGTATCATCGTCAGAAACCTACGGTACACTTCTCTTGACATTTTCGTACCGTATGCAAACGTCAGAGAAGTGTACCGTGGGTTTCCGACGATGCGTATACAAAACCTTATATTTACTTTTACGTTTCCACTACAAACTCAAGGATGAGTTTTGATTCAAACAAGTTAAAATTGAAGTTTATTTGAAGATTCAAAAACTGACGAATACAAAACTTTTGTAATACCATTTAATAGCTCTCTTTCAGTCGCTCCCATTGCATAGGCCAGTTATAAGGAACATTCTTCACTTGTCCTAAACGGGGAAATATTTCTCGTTTATCTTGGTTTATAAGCAACCTATTCTTCACTATCATGAAATCATTTTCGTGTCTTTTTAAAATGTTCAATAACAATTTCTTTCAGTTATCATAAAACAATGTCATCGTGACCTTGACCTTTTCTTAAAACCTTGACCTTTTGAATCGTGGTCTCTCTACGTTGCCCGTCTGTTACAACTGATGAAGCAGGTTACTATTGTTTATAGCAAATTGCTGATGCCAGCTATCGCAGAATCCATATATCACGGGAAAATGACAAAATGATAGAAATAAGGAATAAAGTAGCATGGCCATTCAGACATGTTGGCGCGTCACGCTTCACGCGATAGTCACGTGGGGGTTACCCAATCTGATAACGTTCCCATCACCTGTTGTTATGGCGCTGATGTGTCGCCTGCTATGCCGCGAAGTATTAAAATCGTCTGTTTTTACATTTCAGTAACAATGATTTCATAATCATCGAGGGAAATTACACAATGTCGGTGTTTGGCTCGTAATGTTCTAAGCACGTGTTCTAACAATGAAGCCAGACGGCACGATATTGTTTTACATAATGATTTTTCAATCACATTTCACGGGGGATTAAAATGGAGGGGGCTAACAGGTAGACTGAATGACAGAAATGGTACGCGCCGATACGGATTTATATTCCATTTTATCCTTTGACAACTTTGAACATAACGAAATAATTATAAGTAAAATCTATATGGTTTTTTCTTCATTTTTCTTTTCTTTCGTTCCTGTTTTCTGACAACGTCCCCGAACCTTTGCAGTTCTCACGGTTCCTTTGTCACGGAAGTATTGCGTCACGAACTTGGCTAATTCCGTGGTTGCGTGTCCATATATTTATGTCTTGGATTTCAAAAAATATATAAAGATGTTTTGCTTATATATTTCCACATTAAAAGTATGCTTTTCCCTTCGTTATGGCATTCTTACCGCCGGCTGCATGTTCGCTGGTACCACACTGGAAACATTTTATTCTGTGGTATAAAAATATAATGTCACAATAAAAATAAGACAAGTACTTCATCTTTATAGTAATCTTCAGAACAACACCCTGTTTTGCAATTGTATACGGTATATTGTGTTTATTCGTTAGCCTGTAATATATAATATATTATTCATAGCATAGTTAATTGCTTGCCAATTCAGATGCTTTCAGAAAGGTCGTTAGAATCGCATACATATATCGAGACGTTTACAATAAACCAAATGTAGAAATCATTCTATTTCGAGGATCGGATCAGCCTCTAGACCCTCCAATACGAAGTTAATATGTTATAAATTAAGAGAGAAAATCGTTTATTTTGTTATAATTGTCAACGATTGGTTAAATTTGCTGTGAATCAACATATCTTGTTACTTAAGATTGCAGCGCAATAATGGTTTTTCTCTGGAAATAGAGGTGTGCAAAGATTGGTGTTCCGTTTGTTGAAATTCCGGATGTGTTTTATTTGATTTTTGATACGTATCCACGTCCCATCTGTCAAAACTGATGGATTGGATGGCCGTTATACTTGTGTGTATTATGTCACGCAGGGTGTATATAACAGGTTCAATTGATCGAGCATCACGCCCGCCGTCCGCCATTGTGACCATTCTCGAGACAGCTGTCGGGTAGAACCAGTTCCGCCTTTTTTACCCGAGGGTGACGTGTCCAACATTTACCTGTAATTGACATCGAATTGTATTTCAATCAATCATATACTGCTTCCTTTGATGTCTCCGATAGTGGTTGATCCAATCAAAGGCCTGTTACTAACTTGTCACTGATCTAATGTGGCGACAATACACGCGCACGAGCGCGGGCCTCGGGCAGACGACACCGACAGAACGAACAGGGTCGTTAGCATTTATATACAAACAGTTATTTATTACGAAAACGAAAAAAATGGAAACTCAATAGGGATGGGGGTCGTTTTTTTAGCTACAGTTTCATTCGTTTTACTCGATAATTAAAGCCTACTATTCTAACAGCAGGCAAAATGAAACTCCTGTGTTAACACGTTGATCTAAAATGTACGAAACATACTATTTTAGAATCAAGGTACGCTGCCATAATCTAGGGCTGTTAATACATAGTTTGAATTATTCCCTCTTGGCCAGGTATGACTTCGTGCGTCTTCGCTAGCCAAGATCGAAGCCATTGGATCAATTATTAGTCATCCTTTGTTTCTTCTATGAAATCTTCAGCTTCCATTTTGACTAAATGTCTTACACTGTCTAAAACACGTTCAATAGTATCGTTAAAATGTGTGTATTTGAGTAATATGGTTGGTGTCGCTGGTGAAACGGCAGAAGCTTACCCTTCTGGAACACCTGGTCTAATCATTCTTGCATGGTTTTAAGGACATCTTTTACCTCAGTGTTATCAGTTTTGAGTTCTAATTGTATATTTCTGTACGAACTTTTATTTAAACGATGTAACCCGGGTATACACGATCTTCATCCTCTCGTGGTCCCTTGACCAGATTCCTTATTGTCCTGTCCATCGGTATCTCGTGTAACGTTTCTGCGTGTAAGAATGCTCATTGGGGATCAAACTGTAGCACGACATCTGGCAGAATTGCTCTCCACCCAGATCCGTAGAAAGCGCACATAACGATATTCTATACAATGTGAAAATGTGCTATATACAAAATGTTCTAAGAGACACCTAATTAATGTAGGACCCCAGTCCCTGCAGACATTTGCTTCTGTTGAATTGTATACTTTGTGTCACCAAGGCGACCAAATGGACCATTTGGGATTTGGTTTGGTTTATTTTGTTTTATGTCCTATTAACAGCCAGGGTCATTTAAGGACGTGCAAAGTTTTGGAGTTGGAGGAAAGCCGGAGTACCCGGTGAAAAACCACCCACCTACAGTCAGTACCTGGCAACTGCCCAACGTGGGATTCGAACTCGAACCCATAGGTGGAGCGCTAGTGGTAGGATGTCGGAACACCTTAACCACTCAAACATTTGGGATCAGTAAAATCAATCTACTTTCTAGCTTCATTATGTTTCTTGCCCCGTCAATCAATAATACCGGCATTTTGCCTGATTCTGTTGAACGTTCATAAGAGTAGCGAAGACAATGGCTTCTGTTACTTTGTAGTGATTATTGTACCAAGTCTAGGAGAAGGCCCATGGCCCGTCAGTGTTTCAACACCGAACATGTGTTAAGGACTCACACAACTAAATCAGCCTATCACGAAGTGTTTCATACGTTTGTAGTCCCTACTGAAAATTTGTTCTGGCTAAGTACAGTGATTCTGTGTAATTTAAATAGGTAATTGTTGACATATTCTGCATTGAATGAAATCTGTAGATATTTAACTTTACAAAAATATATACTTTTGGTAGATTTCGATATGTGATGGCGGATTGATATGGGGTCAAAAGTCAGAAGGTGTTCCCGTCCCATTTCACTGGTTTGACATGTAAATTTCCGGTTGTCCGAAGCAGACGCCTGTAGCAAGCTAATATGCCAGTAAACTCGTCATTAAATGCCCCTTGAAGCCTTTGTCATGTATGTATCTGTGAATTTAGGCAGTTTTCACAAGTGTTGTACTTCAAATATTAAAGTTATTAGCTCGAAAGCTTAGTAATAACATATAGTAAATTATTTAGTGGTGTGAGTCCTTAAACGTAAGCGAAGTATCCGGAAACACGGCCGTGTTTGATTAAGTACGTGATTGTGTCTGTATGACCTGTCTTTGATTTTTTCTCGAATGTTTCCAGGAAAAGCAAACAGATAACGATGGTATAGAAAACATGGCGGCATGTCCGACGTTCTTTATTTAAATGTTTGTATGGTGGTACATGTCTGGATTCCCGCCTGGTACATCTGTGATATTGAAAATCTCCTGTGGAGATTACGGAGTACCTCAAATAAACAGCGTTACCGATTCATGTCCGAATCAAAGTCCATGCGCTTTACAACTCTGTCCGGCTTTGTTTTGCCAGGTGCGCGGTGACGTCACACACTGCTTCCATCCTATATATTGGCCGACAGGTTATAACACCGCTGTGGGTGATAATTGGTTCCTGCTCGAGTTTGCCGAACTCTGTACCAGTCGATTTATTGGTTTGGAATGTGACAATCCAGGTTGATTAGCATTATACCCGTGTATGTTACATCGTACATTTTTATTTCCCGCAAGATGAAGTAATTTGTTTTTTTTGTATGACACTCCACATGATATGTTGTCGTAAATGTCAAATTATCCAATCAGCTATGATCTCCCCTATTTTACCGATTAGGTCAGGTATCTAGCGTTTTTACTGTAGTTGTAATAACTCTACTGAACAAGGTCATCTTTTTATGTTAGACCTGGACAGAAACAGATAAAAATGTGTTTACTGTCGAAGTATATCCTGAAAAGGGAAAGGTCAGACTATTTGAAGAGGTTGACCCAAGAGTAGAAAAGGTTAGAATGTTTATTGTCAAGGTTAACCCGGGAGTAGAAAAGGTCATAATGCTTATTGTCAAGTTTGACACTGGAAAGAGAAAGGTTAGAATGTTTATTGTCAAGGTTGACACTGAAGAGGGAAATGTTAGAATGTTTATTGTCAACGTTAACCCTGGAGAAGAAAAGGTCATAATGCTTATTGTCAAGTTTGACACTGGAGAGGGAAAGGTTAGAATGTTTATTGTCAAGGTTGACCCTGGAGAAGAAAAGGTCATAATGTTTATTGTCAAGGTTGACCCTGGAGAAGAAAAGGTCATAATGTTTATTGTCAAGGTTGAACCTGGAGAGGGAAAGGTTAGAATGCTTATTGTCAAGTTTGACACTGGAGAGGGAAAGGTTAGAATGTTTATTGTCAAGGTTGACCCTGGAGAAGAAAAGGTCATAATGCTTATTGTCAAGGTTGACCCTGGAGAAGAAAAGGTCATAATGCTTATTGTCAAGTTTGACACTGGAGAGGGAAAGGTTAGAATGGTTATTGTCAATGTTGATCCTGGAGAGGGAAAGGTCAGAATGTTTATTGTCAAGTTTGATCCTGGAGAGGGAAAGGTTAGAATGTTTATGGTCAAGGTTAACCCGGGAGTAGAAAAGGTCATAATGCTTATTGTCAAGTTTGACACTGGAGAGGGAAAGGTTAGAATGTTTATTGTCCAGGTTGACCCTGGAGAAGAAAAGGTCATAATGCTTATTGTCAAGTTTGACACTGGAGAGGGAAAGGTTAGAATGTTTATTGTCAAGGTTGACCCTGGAGAGGGAAAGGTTAGAATGTTTATTGTCAAGGTTGACCCTGGAGAGGGAAAGGTTAGAATGTTTATTGTCAAG
The DNA here is from genome assembly GCA_947623455.1 of Mimachlamys varia. NCBI lineage: Eukaryota > Metazoa > Mollusca > Bivalvia > Pectinida > Pectinidae > Mimachlamys > Mimachlamys varia. The sequence goes on from OX392534.1 coordinate 8,657,263, forward strand.
GTTGATCCTGGAGAAGAAAAGGTCATAATGCTTATCGTCAAGTTTGACACTGGAGAGGGAAAGGTCATAATGCTTATTGTCAAGGTTGACCCTGGAGAAGAAAAGGTCATAATGCTTATTGTCAAGGTTGACCCTGGAGAAGAAAAGGTCATAATGTTTATTGTCAAGGTTGACCCTGGAGAAGAAAAGGTCATAATGCTTATCGTCAAGTTTGACACTGGAGAGGGAAAGGTTAGAATGTTTATTGTCCAGGTTGACCCTGGAGAAGAAAAGGTCATAATGCTTATTGTCAAGTTTGACACTGGAGAGGGAAAGGTTAGAATGTTTATTGTCAAGGTTGACCCTGGAGAAGAAAAGGTCATAATGCTTATCGTCAAGTTTGACACTGGAGAGGGAAAGGTCATAATGCTTATTGTCAAGGTTGACCCTGGAGAAGAAAAGGTCATAATGCTTATTGTCAAGGTTGACCCTGGAGAAGAAAAGGTCATAATGTTTATTGTCAAGGTTGAACCTGGAGAGGGAAAGGTTGGAATGTTTATTGTCATGGTTAACCTGGGAGTAGAAAAGGTCATAATGCTTATTGTCAAGTTTGACACTGGAAAGGGAAAGGTTAGAATGTTTATTGTCAAGGTTGATCCTGGAGAGGGAAAGGTTAGAATGTTTATTGTCAAGGTTGATCCTGGAAAGGGAAAGGTTAGAATGTTTATTGTCAAGGTTGACCCTGGAGAAGAAAAGGTCATAATGCATATTGTCAAGTTTGACACTGGAAAGGGAAAGGTTAGAATGTTTATTGTCAAGGTTGATCCTGGAGAGGGAAAGGTTAGAATGTTTATTGTCAAGGTTGACCCTGGAGAAGAAAAGGTCATAATGCTTATTGTCAAGTTTGACACTGGAGAGAGAAAGGTTAGAATGTTTATTGTCAAGGTTGACCCTGGAGAAGAAAAAGGTCATAATGTATATTGTCAAGTTTGACACTGGAGAGGGAAAGGTTAGAATGTTTATTGTCAAGGTTGACCCTGGAGAAGAAAAGGTCATAATGCTTATTGTCAAGTTTGACACTGGAGAGGGAAAGGTTAGAATGTTTATTGTCAATGTTGATCCTGGAGAGGGAAAGGTCAGAATGTTTATTGTCAAGTTTGATCCTGGAGAGGGAAAGGTTAGAATGTTTATTGTCAAGGTTGATCCTGGAGAGTGAAAGGTTAGAATGCTTCTTGTCAAGGTTGATCCTGGAGAGGGAAAGGTTAGAATGTTTATTGTCAAAGTTGATCCTGGAGAGGGAAAGGTTAGAATGTTTATTGTCAAGGTTAACCCGGGAGTAGAAAAGGTCATAATGCTTATTGTCAAGTTTGACACTGGAAAGGGAAAGGTTAGAATGTTTATTGTCAATGTTGATCCTGGAGAGGGAAAGGTTAGAATGTTTATTGTCAAGGTTGACCCTGGATAGGGAAAGATTAGAATGTTTATTGTCAAGGTTTACCTTGGATAGGGAAAGGTCATAATGCTTATTGTCAAGGTTGACCCTGGAGAGGGAAAGGTCAGAATGTTTATTGTCAAAGTTGATCCTGGAGAGGGAAAGGTTAGAATGTTTATTGTCAAGGTTGATCCTGGAGAGATTAAAGGTTAGAATGTTTATTGTCAAGGTTGATCCTGGAGAGATAAAAGGTTAGAATGTTTATTGTCAAGGTTGGCCCTGGAGAGGGAAAGGTCAGAATGTTTATTGTCAAGGTTGACCCTGGAGAGGGAAAGGTCAGAATAATCATTAGCAAGGTTTATCATGATGATTAGTGATTATTTTATGTCAAAAAGTTGTAGTACTTTCTTTTCAGTCAGTCCCAGAGGCTGAGATGGGCTTTATTTTGAAAGGATTTACGTGAGTTACTAGAAAAGTATACATTATCTGATGTATCTAAGTATTGTGTATAAGATCAGGACTTTACAGAAATTACAGAAATCATACTTTTGATGCAGTTGGGTAAATATTCAGCATTGAATCATCATACATGCAGCTTTATAAACTACTCCAATACCTTATCAATAGTGTTCTGTGTTCCACCTATCTCCCAACCCAGTACCCAGGTGTGTGTCTGGCAAGGTTTACTAACACTCCAACGTTTCTTCAGAAATCAATCCATGTTTTACTTCTGGTGGATATGCTGGTTAGCTCTTTGAGTAGATCTCCACAGAAGTGTTAAACAAGTTTCGGAAAAAAATATCATTTCCTATTAAGATAAGTAATTTGTTTTGATCAGAAATATTTTCCAGAGTAAATACACATCTATATTTTTGTCTCGGATATATGATCGGTAAGATAACGCCGATGAAACATTCCTTCGCTCCATGCTGCTGTTTCCTTCCTCGCTCCATCCACGGAACAATGAATTGGTGGCCCGCTGGGAGACAAATCCTCCTCGGAATGTATTTATTAAGTTTTGAAGTGTAAAACACCTGGTCTCCCGAGTTACCTGTCATGTGTATGTAAATAACTAATATAGCACAATATCTGTCTAATGGCTTTTATCAGTTACAATACATCAGAAAAAAGTAGGTTATCTCCCCTGATAGAAAATAGGCTGACGAGTATGAATCACAGAGTTTTAATGTGTCCTCAAGTTCCCGGAAACATATACAATCTAGTGAAAAAAACTAAATGATGCTGATATTCACATTTCAAAGATTTAAAATGTCAGCCTGATTTATACATGCTTCCATTGAGAATAAGCCATTCTCTATAATCCAAGGACAACCGTCTCATTTAGTCCGACTCTACATGGATTGATCGACCTGGGTAGGATGAAGTTGTCAGATGTAATGGCGAGGCTATGATAGGTGATTCCTACATCAGCGGTTTATAAAAGACAACCTTTAGGAAGTCCGGTAGAAGGGCTCTCTAAATACAGGTCTATGTCCTCTGTATGTCAAGTGGGATGTCTATTATGAGGAAAGGTCTGTTGGTTGTTTACGTTGTTTTGAAAACTAATATTAAATATCTCTTTTAGTAGATATTGTAGAGATAAAGAATGTTTTAGTAGATATTGTAGAGATAAAGAATGTTTTAGTAGATATTGTAGAGATAAAGAATGTTTTAGTAGATATTGTAGAGATAAAGAATGTTTTAGTAGATATTGTAGAGATAAAGAATTTTTTAGTTGATATTGTAGAGATAAAGAATGTTTTAGTAGATATTGTAGAGATAAAGAATGTTTTAGTAGATATTGTAGAGATAAAGAATTTTTTAGTTGATATTGTAGAGATAAAAAGATTTTTTTAGTAGATAGTGTAGAGATAAAAACTTTTATGGTAGATATTGTAGATATAAGTAAATCTTATTTGTTGTATGGAGTGGGGTGTCTCTTGTGATCATGAAAAGGTCATTATACAATGAATTACAGTAGATATTGTAGAGAATCAGCTTAATATCACTTCCCCATTGTCAGCAGAAAATGTGATATTTACCTGAATGTGTCATTATAAGAAAATGTGCTTCACTGACCATTTCAGACCTGGTCAAAACATTAAAGTTACAGTATTTATCATCCTCAATATCCAGGGGTTACACTCACCTACGCTCTCTACAACCCTAGAATATGTCATTGCAACACTGAAGTATACAGCATATTTCCAGTACTTGAAACCATTGTCCATTTTTCAAAAAGTTTGGCAAATTTTCACAGATTGATATTTCCTACATTCCTAGTCTGGATCTAGCAACTCAATATCCACAGAATATTACCCTAGACATGTAATGGTCCCAGATGGTTGCGGGTCCATTAGGCCTTTTTATTCACAATTACACAAATTGCTGGTCATTTGCCTGCTGCTGTTCATCGAGATGTAACTCGTGGTTAGGGAATAAAATCTGTCTGTGTGGCCATCTCATCATACTCATTATAAACCAGTAGGCTTTATATGGAAGTTAGTGGTCTGTGGAGAAATCAGCCGTCACCATACCGATGGATTGACATGGCTTTATGGAGTACACATAGAGGAGAATGGTGATTTTATGTGGTAGTTATTGGTAACAAGTGACCTCATCAGGACACATCCACCTGACATAAATACTTGTCACAAACAAGCAGAGTCTCTACTGGGCGTATGTGGTTTGTCCTTATAGTGGACTACAGGCCCTCTACTGGGTGTATGTGGTTTGTCCTTATAGTGGACTACAGGCCCTCTACTGGGTGTATGTGGTTTGTCCTTATAGTGGACTACAGGACCTCTACTGGGTGTATGTGGTTGTCCTTATAGTGGACTACAGGTCCTCTACTGGGTGTATGTGGTTGTCCTTATAGTGGACTACAGGACCTCTACTGGGTGTATGTGGTTGTCCTTATAGTGGACTACAGGTCCTCTACTGGGTGTATGTGGTTGTCCTTATAGTGGACTACAGGTCCTCTACTGGGTGCATGTGGTTTGTCCTTATAGTGGACTACATGTCCTCTACGGGGTGTATGTGGTTGTCCTTATAGTGGACTACAGGCCCTCTACTTGGTGTATGTGGTTGTCCTTATAGTGGACTACAGGCCCTCTACTGGGTGTATGTGGTTTGTCTTTATAGTGGACTACAGGTCCTCTACTGAATGTATGTGGTTTGTCCTTAAAGTGGACTACAGGTCCTCTACTAGGTGTATGTGGTTGTCCTTATAGTGGACTACAAGGCCCTCTACTGGGTGTATGTGGTTTGTCTTTATAGTGGACTACAGGTCCCCTACTGGGTGTATGTGGTTTGTCCTTATAGTGGACTACAGGCCCTCTACTGGGCGTATGTGGTTGTCCTTATAGTGGACTACAGGTCCCCTACTGGGTGTATGTGGTTTGTCCTTATAGTGGACTACAGGCCCTCTACTTGGTGTATGTGGTTTGTCTTTATAGTGGACTACAGGTCCCCTACTGGGTGTATGTGGTTTGTCCTTATAGTGGACTACAGGTCCTCTACTGAATGTATGTGGTTTGTCCTTAAAGTGGACTACAGGTCCTCTACTAGGTGTATGTGGTTTGTCTTTATAGTGGACTACATGTCCTCTACTGGGTGTATGTGGTTTGTCCTTATAGTGGACTACAGGACCTCTACTGGGTGTATGTGGTTGTTCTTATAGTGGACTACAGGTCCTCTACTGGGCGTATGTGGTTTGTCTTTATAGTGGACTACAGGTCCTCTACTGGGCGTATGTGGTTTGTCTTTATAGTGGACTACATGTCCTCTACTGGGTGTATGTGGTTTGTCCTTATAGTGGACTACAGGCCCTCTACTGGGCGTATGTGGTTGTCCTTATAGTGGACTACAGGACCTCTACTGGGTGTATGTGGTTTGTCTTTATAGTGGACTACATGTCCTCTACTGGGTGTATGTGGTTTGTCCTTATAGTGGACTACAGGCCCTCTACTGGGCGTATGTGGTTGTCCTTATAGTGGACTACAGGACCTCTACTGGGTGTATGTGGTTGTTCTTATAGTGGACTACAGGTCCTCTACTGGGCGTATGTGGTTTGTCTTTATAGTGGACTACAGGTCCTCTACTGGGCGTATGTGGTTTGTCCTTATAGTGGACTACAGGCCCTCTACTGGGTGTATGTGGTTTGTCCTTATAGTGGACTACAGGCCCTCTACTGGGTGTATGTGGTTTGTCCTTATTGTGGACTACAGGTCCTCTACTGGGTGTATGTGGTTGTCCTTATAGTGGACTACAGGCCCTCTACTGGGTGTATGTGGTTGTCCTTATAGTGGACTATAGGTCCTCTACTGGGTGTATGTGGTTTGTCCTTATAGTGGACTACAGGTCCCCTACTGGGCGTATGTGGTTGTCTTTATAGTGGACTACAGGTCCCCTACTGGGTGTATGTGGTTGTCCTTATAGTGGACTACAGGTCCTCTACTGGGTGTATGTGGTTTGTCCTTATAGTGGACTACAGGCCCTCTACTGGGTGTATGTGGTTTGTCTTTATAGTGGACTACAGTTCCTCTACTGGGTGTATGTGGTTTGTCCTTATAGTGGACTACAGGTCCTCTACTGGGTGTATGTGGTTGTCCTTATAGTGGACTACAGGTCACCTCTGTATGATGTCTGTCCTTGTATGGGTGTACAGGGTGAGGTATACAAACTACAGGTCCCCTTTGTATTTTTATCCTTGTAGGGGTCCACAGGGTGAGGGATATAGACTACAGTCCCTCTGCTGTCTGTTTTGTCCTTGTAGGGGTCTACAGGGTGAGGTATACAGACTTCAGGTTCTCTACTGTCTGGTTTGTCCTTGTAGGGGGTCTACAGGGTGAGGTATACAGACTACAGGTCCTTTACTGTCTAGTTTGTCCTTGTAGGGGTCTACAGGGTGAGGTATATAGACTGCTGGTCCTCTACTGTCATGTCTGTCCTTGTAGGGGTCTACAGGGTGAGGTATACAGACTGCTGGTCCTCTACTGGCTGTGTCTGGTCTGTCCTTGTAGGGGTCTACAGGGTGAGGTATATAGACTACAGGTCCTTTACTGTCTGGTCTGTCCTTGTAGGGGTCTACAGGGTGAGGTATACAGACTGCTGGTCCTCTACTGTCTGGTCTGTCCTTGTAGGGGTCTACAGGGTGAGGTATATAGACTACAGGTCCTCTACTGTCTGGTCTGTCCTTGTAGGGATCTACAGGGTGAGGTATACAGACTGCTGGTCCTCTACTGGCTGTGTCTGGTCTGTCCTTGTAGGGGTCTACAGGGTGAGGTATATAGACTACAGGTCCTTTACTGTCTGGTCTGTCCTTGTAGGGGTCTACAGGGTGAGGTATACAGACTGCTGGTCCTCTACTGGCTGTGTCTGGTCTGTCCTTGTAGGGGTCTACAGGGTGAGGTATATAGACTGCTGGTCCTCTACTGTCTGGTCTGTCCTTGTAGGGGTCTACAGGGTGAGGTATATAGACTGCTGGTCCTCTACTGTCTGGTCTGTCCTTGTAGGGGGTCTACAGGGTGAGGTATACAGACTGCTGGTCCTCTACTGTCTGGTTTGTCCTTGTAGGGGTCTACAGGGTGAGGTATATAGACTACAGGTCCTCTACTGGCTGTGTCTGTCCTTGTAGGGGGTCTACAGGGTGAGGTATAGACTTCAGGTTCTCTACTGTCTGGTTTGTCCTTGTAGGGGGTCTACAGGGTGAGGTATATAGACTACAGGTCCTCTACTGGCTGTGTCTGTCCTTGTAGGGGTCTACAGGGTGAGGTATACAGACTACAGGTCCTTTACTGTCTGGTCTGTCCTTGTAGGGGTCTACAGGGTGAGGTATACAGACTGCTGGTCCTCTACTGTCTGGTCTGTCCTTGTAGGGGTCTACAGGGTGAGGTATACAGACTACAGGTCCTCTACTGTCTGTGTCTGGTCTGTCCTTGTAGGGGTCTACAGGGTGAGGTATATAGACTACAGGTCCTTTACTGTCTGGTCTATCCTTGTAGGGGTCTACAGGGTGAGGTATATAGACTACAGGTCCTCTACTGTCTGGTCTGTCCTTGTAGGGGTCTACAGGGTGAGGTATACAGACTGCTGGTCCTCTACTGGCTGTGTCTGGTCTGTCCTTGTAGGGGTCTACAGGGTGAGGTATATAGACTACAGGTCCTTTACTGTCTGGTCTGTCCTTGTAGGGGTCTACAGGGTGAGGTATATAGACTTCAGGTCCTCTACTGTCTGGTCTGTCCTTGTAGGGGTCTACAGGGTGAGGTGTATAGACTACAGGTCCTCTACTGGCTGTGTCTGTCCTTGTAGGGGGTCTACAGGGTGAGGTATAGACTTCAGGTTCTCTACTGTCTGGTTTGTCCTTGTAGGGGGTCTACAGGGTGAGGTATATAGACTACAGGTCCTCTACTGGCTGTGTCTGTCCTTGTAGGGGTCTACAGGGTGAGGTATACAGACTACAGGTCCTTTACTGTCTGGTCTGTCCTTGTAGGGGTCTACAGGGTGAGGTATATAGACTACAGGTCCTCTACTGTCTGGTTTGTCCTTGTAGGGGTCTACAGGGTGAGGTATACAGACTGCTGGTCCTCTACTGTCTGGTCTGTCCTTGTAGGGGTCTACAGGGTGAGGTATACAGACTGCTGGTCCTCTACTGTCTGGTTTGTCCTTGTAGGGGGTCTACAGGGTGAGGTATATAGACTTCAGGTTCTCTACTGTCTGGTTTGTCCTTGTAGGGGGTCTACAGGGTGAGGTATACAGACTACAGGTCCTTTACTGTCTGGTCTGTCCTTGTAGGGGTCTACAGGGTGAGGTATACAGACTGCTGGTCCTCTACTGTCTGGTTTGTCCTTGTAGGGGGTCTACAGGGTGAGGTATATAGACTTCAGGTTCTCTACTGTCTGGTTTGTCCTTGTAGGGGGTCTACAGGGTGAGGTATACAGACTACAGGTCCTTTACTGTCTGGTCTGTCCTTGTAGGGGTCTACAGGGTGAGGTATATAGACTTCAGGTTCTCTACTGTCTGGTTTGTCCTTGTAGGGGGTCTACAGGGTGAGGTATATAGACTTCAGGTTCTCTACTGTCTGGTTTGTCCTTGTAGGGGGTCTACAGGGTGAGGTATATAGACTGCTGGTCCTCTACTGTCTGGTTTGTCCTTGTAGGGGTCTACAGGGTGAGGTATACAGACTGCTGGTCCTCTACTGTCTGGTCTGTCCTTGTAGGGGGTCTACAGGGTGAGGTATATAGACTGCTGGTCCTCTACTGTCTGGTCTGTCCTTGTAGGGGTCTACAGGGTGAGGTATATAGACTGCTGGTCCTCTACTGTCTGGTCTGTCCTTGTAGGGGGTCTACAGGGTGAGGTATACAGACTGCTGGTCCTCTACTGTCTGGTCTGTCCTTGTAGGGGTCTACAGGGTGAGGTATACAGACTGCTGGTCCTCTACTGTCTGGTCTGTCCTTGTAGGGGTCTACAGGGTGAGGTATATAGACTGCTGGTCCTCTACTGTCTGGTCTGTCCTTGTAGGGGGTCTACAGGGTGAGGTATACAGACTGCTGGTCCTCTAATGTCTGGTCTGTCCTTGTAGGGGTCTACAGGGTGAGGTATATAGACTACAGGTCCTCTACTGGCTGTGTCTGGTCTGTCCTTGTAGGGGTCTACATGGTGAGGTATACAGACTGCTGGTCCTCTACTGTCTGGTCTGTCCTTGTAGGGGTCTACAGGTTGAGGTATACAGACTGCTGGTCCTCTATTGTCTGGTCTGTCCTTGTAGGGGTCTACAGGTTGAGGTATATAGACTACAGGTCCTCTACTGGCTGTGTCTGGTCTGTCCTTGTAGGGGTCTACAGGGTGAGGTATACAGACTGCTGGTCCTCTACTGGCTTTTTTGACTTGTGCTTTAGAGGTGTCATCACCTTTGAGTATTTGTAAGTAAGTATTCCAACATGTTTGGTTACAATTCTGCCCTTTTCAAAGACATTATTTGGTTAACTGGTATGTACTTGAAAATCATCTATAGTGTGTATATATAGACACTGGCAATTTTACCAAGATCTCAAGCAGGCAAAAAGTGTCGATCACAACACAAGTAAAAATATCTGACAATGAAGTTCTTAATAAAAAGAAAACAAAATGTCATGTTTTATGATTGGTTATGATAGCCTAAATCAATAATTTCAAATTTGCTAAAATATTCTACAGTAGAAAGAACTTGATTTTGATAAATTACTCCCAAAAAGAAAATATTCTTGTGTGATTTTAGTGGACTATACTTCTTAGAGTTACCTCCCCTTGTATGATTTCTTCACAAATTGCAAGTGCTGGAAACCAAGATATTACTTCACTGTTATTGGTTGATAGCTACTAATTAAATAAATGCTTTGGTTAAATGACTGACATCCATGAGATTCATTTCAAGGAATTATCACAGAACATTTTATCTACTTGCCTCTTCCCAACTTTAATCAACCCTACCTTGCACCGATCAATTGTGGTACACAGTCGTGTAACCAATCATCATCTTCTTGTAAGATACCTCAACAATGATTGAATGCAGATTGTCTATTAATGTCCCAAGGCAGTATGTACTGAAGTTCATATTACCATGTTTCTAAAAAATCTCACTTTATGCATACAAAGGACTTTGCCCAAAAGTTAATCTTGCACCAGAACTGAGGGCTTCTGGTCTAGGCTCCAGTGTTTACTCCGTTCAAAGAAAACAAAGAACACACAACTTAAATATAAAACAATAATTTATTTTGAATTGTTTCAGTTTATCACTTAAAGGCCAGGCAACTGGTTGCACACATCAATCCGGCCAAAATTTCATTTCCCAGTGTACACCTGACAGTTGTCATAGTAATGAACACCAACAGTTGGTGTACACTTACAAGTTACATGGCGATTATTTAAACATGTTCTCTCTGACCAACATTTCTCTACTGTGTACAGACCAAGTTCGCACTATTATGGCCCGGACAATAGCTGATCAGATTCTGGACAGTACTTGTGAAGACCCAGACAGGACCTGGACAGTACTTGTTAAGACCCTGGCAGGACCTGGACAGTACTTGGTAAGACCCAGGCAGGACCTGGACAGTACTTGTAAGACCCATACAGGACCTGGACAGTACTTGTAACACCATATTAGGACCTAGACTGTACTTGTAAGACCAAAACAGGACCTGGACAGAACTTGTAAGACCCAGACAGGACCTGGACAGTACTTGTATGACCCAGACAGGACCTGGACAGTACTTGTAAGACCCAGACAGGACCTGGACAGTACTTGTAAGACCCAAACAGGACCTGGACAGTACTTGTAAGACCCAGACAGGACCTGGACAGTACTTGTAAGACCCATACAGGACCTGGACAGTACTTGTAAGACCCAGACAGGACCTGTACAGTACTTGTAAGACCCAGATATGACCTGGACAGTACTTGTAAGACCCAGACAGGACCTGGACAGTACTTGTAAGACCCAGACAGGACCTGGACAGTACTTGTGAAGACCCAGACAGGACCTGGACAGTACTTGTGAAGACCCAGACAGGACCTGGACAGTACTTGTGAAGACCCAGACAGGACCTGGACAGTACTTATAAGACCCAGACAGGACCTGGACAGTACTTGTAAGACCCAGACAGGACCTGGACAGTACTTGTAAGACCCAGACAGGACCTGGACAGTACTTGTAAGACCCAGACAGGACCTTGTTAGCACTTGTTCCCTTGGTGCACACTGGCCTAGCCAATATTTATATTATACTGTGTGCACAAACTGCAATAAATGTTGACGTGACTACATATACAGAGCGCTTCATTGGCAACAGGATTTCTGTAACAATATTAGAACCATATAGACAACATTTCATGTTCACAATAAACATACTAGTATTTCCAACATCACCAGGCTAGCAACAGGATACACGGACTGGGGGAAGGGGGGTCGAGACACAGAGGGTGGGAGGGATTTTCTAACCTGCCCCACATAGGATTGTGCGTGGTGCAGGGCAAAGCTTGACTTGGTTGATTACATAGAAATTTGCAATTGTACAAACAAATTGATAAAAAAGGCCTAATGAAAATTTTAAAGATAATTCTACTTATATATATAAGAAATGAAAAATTGTTAATTTGAAAAAGAAATTAAATTGCTCATGAAAATTTTATCATTACTTTTCTTCAAAAGCTTTTTATGTCCTATTCGATATGTTTTGTCCACAATAACAGATTATGAATTCATAAGTAATTGTACAGAATTTACAACACCAAAAATGTCCATATTGATCTATAATTGCATTTTTACAGTCATGAACAAAATAACAATTATATTGTGTAGATTTTTAATCCCATGGGCTAGGATTTTAGTACTTGCGTAAGGTCATAAATATACCGAACAAAGGTAATTATCTCGAAAATATCTTTTTCCATATGATCAGATTTCATGCATGTCATTTTCCAAATTGCAATTATCGTCCAGAAATTTGTCAATTTCTTTGTCTTAAATGCAGTTTTTCAAAAGGAAATCTACAAATATTTTACAGTAAAGGGAGATAACCATGAAATACTGTGATAAACGACACCTACTTGAAGACTGTGTTCGATTGGTTAAGGGGACTGGCAGCTAAGCCAACCAAACAGAGGTAAAAGTCCTGTTTTTTAATTCAACAGACATACCTTTATTACTTACAAACCTCTGAGTATGTTTTCCCATCCATACCTTCTCACATTTTTCCCTCAGTCATTCTTTCCATCAACCAACATTCGCACAGACTAACGCCCAAAACACTACTCGAACTCCACTCTCGCCCAGCGCAAACTAAATAACTTATCGTTCTTCTCATCGTGTTTTTCAATCTCTTCAATCTGTAGAACCAGATTCAGTGAGACATCACAACAAAAATCACCAGAAAATATTCAAATATAGACTCCGATATCTAACACCAAATTATCATAATTTTCAGATAGAGTAATTTCTTGGAGATATTTATTGATGTTTGATTATTATTAATAGGTCCATAGATTTTACAAATCAAAATGTATAATCTTCTATCTATAAACAGATCTGATGCTTTCAAAGTGGGTCTTTTTTTAATCTATTTTTTTTCCCCCGCAAATTTGCAAAAATTGGCCAATTTTGCAAGATCACAACTTTTGATGGATTAATTTGCTGTTTATTTCTAAGGACGCTTTTATTTGAAAATAAAAATAAAACTCACCAGAATTTTTTTTTTTAAAGTACCAACGAATACTGTACTATCAATATTCATAGTTACAGTATGAATATTTACAGACCTTGTACAAATATTCATACACGGATATCAAAACTCATTTCCGTACCATAATTCCAGTAACAGTATTTCAAATATCAACAGTCATAATTCATAATCCCAGTTCTTTATGTACCCAGTATCTTCATAAGCTGATATCAATATTCATATTTCTGCTATTGTTATTCATGCACAATTCCAATACGAATATTCATAGGCAATATATGCATATTCATATTTCATTAATTGCTGTTCCTTCAATATTACGGTATGATAATTCATAGGCCTGATATCAATATTCATATTTCTACTTTTGTTTATGTTATTCATTCATAATTCCAGTATGAATACTCATAGATCTAATATCCAGATTCATATCGCTGCTAGTACTTTTATGACTAGTACTAATACATGTATTTAATTATTAAGAATCAATTTTCCCGGTAACATGTATCGGTAAATAAATAATTTGTTACACATTTTACCTGAATTTTTTCTGGTGATTTGTTGTGGTGAGTCTGCCGTAATATTTTCTCCAGCTATGGCATGTTATACAGAATATACACGCAACAAATGTATCACATTTCCAAGTTTATATATATATTTATATATATAATATAATAATGATATTGATAATATTACATATGTATTGTCATGACTTAGAGCACATTAATATTACATCGCAATATATATATAGGACATACAAAGAGTCAGTCACAACATGGTGGCCGACATAGTATCTCAAGGGCAGATAACTCTTCTCCCACAACACAGCACTTTGTAAAATGTTCATCTTAATAGTGAGGGGAGATGGGTCAAACCTTGATTTACATAAAGTCAAATAAATGCTTTAAAAACAGGACTTGTTTCCACTTACTGGTCCATTTCATGTTCCTCTTTCCCATCTCATTAATATTCCTCGCATGTAACAAGGACTTTGTTTCCCATCTCCATAATATTCATTCAACAAGTCCCAAGGACTTTTTAAAGATAGAAAAAACAAACATGATTGTTGTCAACAAAATAAACATCCTTTGGTTGAAAGCTGAATTGAACAAAACATTGCGTAAGTTTGTATATTTCCATGGAAACAATACCCTGAAACACACGGTCATCACATGACTCAAACTGAGAAAGTCGAAACTAATCTGTTTATTCCTCGACACCGAAATCATTAGCCTTCATGTTAACACACTACTTATAAAGAAGCTGTGAATCCATGTGGAGCGTGTGACTCCTATGAAAATCACACTGTTGTCACTGACAGGAGGGGATTGTATGTTTTACCCTCGGGCACACGACTCCCATGGGCAAGCATCTCCTGCACTGTTGTGAAGTCATCAAACACTTTCTTGCCCTTGTGCTTCATCATCTTACGGTGACCTAACTCTACCACATTCACCTCCTTTTTCTCTTCAGTTTCTTTCAGAGTTTCCATTTTAGCTTTCATCATGAGTTCCCTGCGTTTTTTATGGTCTTTAGCTCTTTCTAGGTGTCGTTTCTTGTCCTCTTTAGACCAATAACGTCCAGTCTTCAATTCACTCATTGCATCGTCATCAGTGGTCATCCCACAGCGCTCCTCAGAAATCTTTTTTGCTCTTTCCTTGAGCATCTTATTTCTGATTGGTCGCCTTGTGATATAGCGTGTGCCGTCAGGGCGACGCTTTACAACCCATTCCATTTCACCACTACCAGGGGGCGTGGCGTTGCCAGGTGACTGGCCACTGGGTGGCAGTCCGTGTGTAGAGCCACTGCCACTCGAAGCGTATGGTCCAGAATTACGCGGCCGTTTCTGGTCCATCTGTTGCTGAAACAGTTTCTGCTGTATTTGAATGGTGTGCTGAAGGTTGGCTTGGTTAGTGTACATCACATCTGCATATTTCATGTACAAGTCCTGAAGGGACTCGCCCATTTTGTTTTTCTGTTGTTGCAGTAGTGGTGTACCAGTAGGCACAGAGTCTGATGGAGTATTTGCCGCTAAGAAAGTGTCCTCACTAGAACTCTCGTGAGACCTACAGGGAGTCTGTGTTTGTTTTTCTGTATCACTAAGGGATGTCATTGTGGGGGCACTAGGGATTGGGGCTAAACACAGCATAGAGTTTTTGAATCCTTTCTCGCCCTCATCCGAGGTTTGATTAAGTTCGAGAGTGAGCGGAGTGCTTCTACAGCTCTCCCCTGTGTTATAAGCACTTGTGGTTGACGCGTCACGGTCGCCTTTATCGGAGGACGCCTTACCACCAATTGTCAGCCCCTTTATGGAGGGCAGTGTGTCCTTTCTACCCATGTTGTCTATTTGGTCATATAATTGCACATGTTTCATAAACTCGAGACGTGTTCCCATACGGGGCACAATTCTGGGACTACGATACGGTGTTTGGTCACGAGGACTCTGAGGCTTGGACTGGTCACGCATGCGAGCGTTTGCGAGTTCCTGACACTCCAGTTGTATGTCCTCCATCTCTTTGTTGAGGATGGCCAACTCTTGCTCTATACTGCTTTGAGAATCCTTCCTCATTAGCACCTCCTCGCCGCGCATTTCCCCGCACCGACGTGCCAAGTCCTCGCGAAACCTCTCACACACATCCGGAGGGATCATCTGTACCATGCCTTCCTGGTCCACTACTTCGGTCGACAGGAAGCTCTCGTCACTATAATGCTGCTCATCCTTCAGGTGCTTGTAATTTGGGCGGAATTTGGATGTAGCTGCTGGAGAATTCGTAAACTCCGACTCGTACACATCCTATAAGAGAGAATATATCTATATTAGCCTTGTTGAGAGATATACAGAAACACAGTACACTAATTAACTTTTGATATCAAAGCAGTTTCTAGATTTGAGTTGTTTCATTTTAATGTTGTTTCTAAATACTGTATCCTTTTATCATCATACCAACTCTAAGATAAGGCTTCAACTCATTAACACATATGTTACTAGCCCTGTAAGAACCTCGGTAAGCATTTATTTCTAATAAAACTGACCAAAGGAAGCATGTAACAGACACAATAAATCATCTTTTGGTGACAAGGCTAATGTTTCATACTTTACACAAATCATGTTTAATAACGTCCTTGTTTACAAGATTTACTAGCATGGAGCTGACACAGTTAATTATATGTATATGAAGTACACAGCACCATTCATAACACCTGTGTGAGTCAGATTTGACCCCAGACTAACTGACCAATAACAAGCTACTCGGTACTATGTATGTAAATGAGGTGAGTGACGATAGTGTTTTTGTGTGTTGTTCCGCGCTAGGTGTCGCCACATGTCCTGACCTCGCCCGACTGCGGTGACGAGATTGGTGACGGAGATAGGGACGTTTCATCAGTAATGTAAATGATCATGGTAATGAGCACTTGTGTAGATCTAGCATCACGAATTACCATGGTTACACCACATCAAACAACTCCGGGGTGTGGCTAAATTACAGTCTACATATTTACATGCAAAATGAAATATGTACAATGTATACACATTTATCATGCATGTTTGGACTTCTGTAAGGAAATATTCACAAATTTGAGATAGCTCAGCATGAACTAGATACATTAAACAACTTTCAATTTGAATTGTTTCTTTTATTTGAATAACATACAGAGATCATTCAAAATTTGGTATCATCATGGTAGGGATATTTACAAGTGTACGGATATATGGGATATTTACCTGTATATTAGTGTATAGATATATGGAATATTTACCTGTATACAAGCGTACAGATATATGGGATATTTACCTGTGTACAGATATACAAGATAGACTAAGTGGTTATGGTTTCCTGATCGACCCGACATTAACAGGCTAGAATATAGTACTGATTGTATAACTGTGGTGCTTGGCTAAGACAACTTTTAACTTGTGAGATGGAATCTGTGGTATCAGAAGAAACAGGTGAGCGGAGCGGAGCTATCTGTTGTGTCTGATACAGCACAGACCGCACTTCCTTTGATGTTCAGATTCAGTTCCATCAAACCATTAGATATCTATGGACTTACAGTGATACATATCACCAACCCTTAAAACTTGAAGTTATCCGAGAAGAAATAGTATAGTATAGTTGCAGTATGATAAATGATTGTATGAAAACCTATCCCACACAATCCTAAAGCAAATTTATTTTTGGCAGAAAAAAAGGAGTTTTTTTTTTATGTCTGGCATTTCCTGTATTTACATGTCATTTTGAAAGAAAATCCACGTATAACTTTGCCGTTACTTGGTACACGATCCGATTTCTGTATTTCATGTGTAGAATTAAACCTGATTTCTCAATTTCATTCTTGCTTAAGGCTGATTAAGCCCACACAGCTACAATCAGAGCCGAGGAATTTCCCTGTTTTATCTACTATTCACCATACAATGGAAATGTATCTGCTTGATTTTCGTATTAGTCAAAAGTTTAGGACACAAATTTGTGGCATATCCATCCATCACTAAGACGTATCTGGCTTTATCTAATGCTAAACAAGAAATTATCCTACAGACCAACCCTTTTTACCTGACCTAATTCAATCAAAGTCAAAACACTTTGGTATCAACTTCAAATAACGACAATTTTCCACATTTAAATTCAAACTATCGCGTCTCCTTGGTGACTTAATTCTTCGACCCACTCTAATAGCCTCACAGATCTTGTCCGAGTTTTCAAATTTGAGCTAATCTCACCATGTCTAAATTCAAAATTGTCTCCAAATAAAACGTTTAAACAAATCACAGAGGTATCCTATACCAGTTTTTTTTCCAATAAAGTATTCTTTTGAAATTGAATACGAAAGAAGTTTTAAATCGCATAATCATGAATAGATGCATTGACAAACTTGTAAAGCTGCTTTTTATCATGAAACTGGTATTTATTTGTGAAGCTAGTATGTTTTTAAAGAAAGTATCACATAAATGATTAATTACTTTTTTAGAGATTCCAACTGCTGGAAAATGTGATAACTGAATGATGTACTGTTTAAAAGGTCTTAATTTGACGGAAAAACTCAGTATCATGGTCTGATATCTATAGGAGGTGCGTTTGATATCAAGCAATGGAAAAAATATGCCCATTACACAATAACATGATCAAAGGCGAAGGACAGGTGTGTTTTACCTGGCTTACCTGTCCCACAACAGACGGCCGTTTGTCACCTCATCCGTAGATCATTATATAGCACATTAAATTCATTGAAACATTACAAACTGGATCAAAATATTTATATTCTGAAATTACACCTGTCTAGCTGAACGATGTGTCTCGGTTCAGTAAGTCAACGCGACCTATCAAAAGCTACACACTGAGACTGGCGACTTTGATCGGACAAAACATCTCGCCAGTATAGTCACCGGACTGTTTTGTCATCAAAACTAACATCAAAATTCAAATTGTGTCATGGTGATTCAACAATTAGACTACATTAGTATGGCCTTGTGGTAGATATGGCGACTCCTCCACATCGTAATGTGCTGCCTGCTTTGATCACTCGTCTGTAAATACTACACCGCTCTACTATATTCTTAGCGGCAAAATATCCCACATTTTATATGAATCTACTCCTATTTGTTTCCTCCGATACAAGACTTATGACACATTCAATTTTTTCTTCTGTAATAAATTAGTTTTATAGCCTCGTGTAGTGATTTAGAAATAACATTTACTGGCTTGGATTCCTCCGATTGATAAATCACACGACTTCACAACAGACTATCAGATCTATTTTCAAACTTGTTATTCATTATTTAATGGTAATTGAGCAAATCAATTTTTAAATTATGATATTCAAACACAGCAGATAATGCCGTCAATCAAAGTGATTTTTGTCAGTAAAAGCTGAGATTTTATAACAACAACAACTATTTGGCACACAATTGATTATGATGACAAAAGTAGTTTTGGAAAGAATTTAAAGTCTTACAAAATATTTCCTATCAATAAACTGAACAGCGATTCTATGATACACACAGCCCTATCTTACTGTTACAACTGATGGCTGAGCAATGATATGTGACAGTGACAGGAATATTCTGAAAGCGGATATTTTAGGTGCATTAAAAGTCGCACTTTTTCTACTTTTACTATAAATCTGTAAATGAGGACAGTAAAGTGTATACCTGTTCTGAACTCTCCTCATTCCGTAGACTCTCGTCGGTGCGGCCCACTCCGCTGTCCTTTTCGTGTTTGTGGAGCGAGTTTTCGGTAGTAGCCGTATCTGTGGTTCCGCCTTCCTCGTCAAAGTGACCCTGTTAAAATAAACACATGTTTATTACAAATTTTGAAAATCATTAAAAGCTTACATTTTCTACTAACACCATATCCGTTAAAAACGATACAATGTGAAAAACTGAACAAGTTTTCTGTGGTTTTCAACTTGTCTATTTGTTGAAGGTGAAACATTACAATAGACAGGCCTATTAACTGTCTACATTGCTAATTCACTATCCTCATTACAGTTTTAAACACCATTATTCAACGAAGTATTATATGTCCAAGTCTGTTGTAACAACAACTATAATTTGGATCTTTCCCTCAGCTATCAGTGATAGCTATAACAGTCTAGAATGTAACAATAGCAATTTTACATGTCAAAATTACATGCAGTTATTCCTTTCTTAATCCGTAATTATTAAAATTATTCCAAAGAAGGGTACTTATTCTTCAATCATCTATATAAAAGCTGCCACATCAAAATTAATCAGACTAATAATATCGTAAAATTCTGGAGTCATTAATTAGCAATCTGTTCAAAGCAACACAATGCATTTCAATAATCATAAAAACTGTTTTATTATTATATCACATTCATGAAAAGCTAGCATGCTACATAAAATACTGAGTATCATGCAAAAGTGATAAAAACAAGGGTGTATTTAACACGTCACACAAATGGTAGGGAAACAATCAAATACATCTCCGTAGTAAAGAGGGGTTGGTTAGACGACACTGGTCAGACGACAACGGTTACAACTCACAATCATCATCATCAGATTCACAATTAAAGCAAAATTATTACAGCTTTTACAAAAGACAAATACAATGTACCCTAAAATCATCACAGAACTACCCATAGAAAACTACAAACCATTTTTCTTCGTCGACGATGTTTAAAATATAAAGAGATCCCTTGTACAGGCAGAATTTTCATCTGTGCCGTTATAGTACGATCCGAATGTGTAAAAAGTCTAACCGCTACTTCCGAGCTCTACAGTACAAGTGACGGAAGGGTTCTGTGATTTGGTGAAACATCAAAGATGATGTCTAGTTAGAGCTGTCATTTAACTTTCAAATTAGTGCAGGGCGCCCCGGGGCACGCAGTGACAATACATAGTGGTGCTCCTACACCCTGCAGTTTTACAAGAGAATAAGGCCAGAGCCAGGACACTGCAGGGCATACAATAACCATATCTTTTCAAATCTGGTTTTCATTTTATTTTTGTTAATATTTCAAAGCAGAAGAGATAATGTAGAGACATGGTGAATTAGACCTGATGATTGGCCGGATTGATTTCTTTTAAATAGGGAACAATGGATTGCATAACTGTAAAATAGTTTTTATTGATCTTTTCATCAATATGATACATTGACAAAGAAACAGTTTTCATAAAAGACATAAAAAGGATAATACCACATAGTTATAAGCCTGTGGGGAGATTGGACTTCAAAGGGCTAGAACACTGTTCTTTCTCACCTCCCCTGTGAAACAGCTAATGAACACAGAACCCTAGGGACCCAGATAAACACTGGGGCAAGCTGTTCTGGGTCATTACTGATTCATATTCCGAATCCGTATCTCTTAATTTTTCACAATGGCCGATGCTCTAACAATTCTATCCTAATTTAATTGGCTCGGAAGGGACAATATCAGAAATAGGACCGTTCATCTATGACCGATAGCCCACATTTACATGTCATTTTATCTCCTGGGTCAATTAAGTTCAATTTGATTTTTTTGTTTTCATTTTTTATGTCACTCTTTGATCTTGTAGAGTCATGGATGAAAGACCAGTGTACCTTACATAGGAAGTGAAACCAAACAATGATTCATTCTATAAATAATTTACACTCATTAGACATGCCCAACTGACAAATGAATCATTCTAACATCTATATAAACACAGCAGTTCCACTTAAATAGATTTATACTACACATACCACATTGATATTTCCTCATTCTTATACAATAAAAACCCTCAAGGAAACTATTGATACATTTAACAGGTCTGAAATTAGATACGTCAGTAGAGTATTATACAAACGATGCTTTGTCTATAACTATATAAGGCCAGTCCTCGACACAGACTACAAAATAACTGTCCGAAAATCGTCACACGACAAAATAACCCCTGTAAAATCATCACGATGCTGAGTCTATAACTATTAGGCCAATCCTCTACACAGACGACAAAAAAACAGTTGGAAAATCTTCACATGACAAAATAATTACCCTCGTAAAATCATCATGATGCTTTGTCTATAACTATGAGGCCAGTCCTCTACACAGAAGACAAAAAAATGTCCGGAAAATCGTCACACGACAAAATAACGCTCTGAAATCGTCACATACAGATTACCACTCTGTGCCAGGGAGACAAAATCATACCAGAAAAAGATGAAATACAGAAATTAAAATATTGAAATTTTATTGCCTTATTGAAATTCAATCCATTAGCTAGGCCTATCTGGGAATCAATGTCTGGGATTTCATTCCGTATTCAAACTAATTACATTGGCACCAATATACAAAGTCCCGACTGGCTGAGAGTATCTGCGCTCCTCAGAATCCTTACCTTATCGCATGCAATGTAATTAAAATGAGAAAATGGCTTCCTCATTTACATAATTTGTGTACAAAAATCAAATCATACTACAGACAAGCATGCTTTCCAAGACAATGCAGTATTTCTGTCCGACTTCCAAAGGCAAATTGAAAACTTTTACATGCATCCTTACACGATTTCACAGATGGCGTTGAGTTTGAATTCAACCCGAAAACATCATGCTTGACAAAATCTTGGCAAATATCTGTGATGATATCTCGTGTTCCCCCGAAGTCTGTTGAGACCAGATAACGGTACCAAATAGGCGCATAACATGCTAATTGTCAGGGTAAAGACATGCGATATACAACGATATAGATCTCAAAGCAAGGCGAATGCATCAATGTACAAAGTCATAGCAAATCAGATATCGTCACAAACATGTATAAACTGATATAATATTTGTATACCTCAGATACTAAAATGATTGGTTATGATGAATTAGATAATAGGTACACTGATTTATGATAACGAATACACAAGGACCAGAGATATCGGCTATTTTGTACAAATGATGCATGCTCCTTGCTCTGTACTAGCGCTACAATAGATTATTTTAACTGGCACTAGTTATCACTCCGGGGGTGGAACATGCTGATAAGTTAAGCCAATCAAATAATTACATTACAGCTGCAATAATTAGGATTAAAGCATGCAGATTATTTAAGCTAAAAATCAATTATGTAACGGCTATTATTTACACGCTTGAGGCTTAAAACATGCTGACAACTATAAGTAAGGCACAACTGATGCTAATTAGGCAGGGTGTTAGCTAGGAGATCCACCCCTTGGGCAGGGCATGCAGCAGGACAACACACACAGGTCAAGGACACCTACCCTAGCCAACATGGATGCCATGATTTGCATGTTGTCATGGTGATGTTTTTCCAATATGTCCATGTGAAAGTCATCAAGAACCCCATTCTGTTCTTCCATGAACCCATCATCCAGCTGAGAAACAAAGGAATACTGCTCAGTACGATTTATAATAGTCACATATTGCTTTACTCTTAAATATTTCTGCTTGACCTTGTTAGAAGTTCTACCATTACAGAATAGAGTTACTTCCCTTTGAGTATTCCAAACATTGAAATCTTGGGTGGAGAAGTATATTTGTATATTATAAATTGAAGAGACAGGATTGGAACTGTTAAAATCCATCCTTGTACATCTGTTATCACACCAGAGAACCCCTGAGCAGTTTTGGGATTAATTTATCAACATGATGTGCGAGATGGCCACAATGGCACTTGAGCTAGTCTACTATCACACTTGGTATGTGGATGTCCAGTCCTGGTCAGGAATGGCTTTGAAGTGCCAAGTCTGGCATTCGGAGGGGCCATCAAACTTAATTGGCTAACCTGAATCTGAACTTTAAAAACTGCTACCAAAAAAACGGCCAATTTATCATATGGATATGGAATGGAAGAAGTAGAAGATCAAAGGCCAGGACCAGCAATATCGCCACTGTAAATGGACATGTTTTGGTAGGAAATCTCTGCCCAGTTGGCAGGAGTAGGGAATACACCAGCTCATATCAAATTCTAATCACTGCCTCATTTATAATCTAATCTAGAACACCAGCACCACCACCTCCACCAGCACCAGCTCCAGGTTATTGTACCATCACTCTATTGATTCACAGTTAAACATGCTTATTATTGCCAGGCAAAATTCTTCTCTACGATACATTAAATTGTATTAAAAATCTCCAAAACCATCAGCGTAATTTTCTTTTTCTTCACAAGTGAGATATTTGTTTTTATAAGACGACACCTTCAGAACTAAGGAAGACAATATTGATCGGATTTAAAACCACAGAAACCATAGTTTTTGATGTTCATTTTCACTTTCATTGTCGGAGACACTTCTAACTGTAGGGTATTGTATAAGGAGCTGTCAAAGCCAGTTTACTGGAACAGCTTCCAATCCCAGTTCAGTACACACTCGAACATCTTATAGCAATCATGGTGCACTGAGGATACACAACACCTCGTACAAATCATTTAATAACGCTGAGTGGACATTACTACATATTTATATTCCAATACTCATCTAACTTATTTTATAATTTTCATAAAATAAAAATAGTTTCTGATCAAAACCGAACACATGACATCATGAGAACTGTAAATGAAACGGAAATGAAATTACACAGCAAGCCCAGAGTTCTTGATAGTTTAAATAACAAGTTCTGATTGAAATTATTTCATTTACGTCATATTCAATTAAATGAAATTACGATCACTGTGTAAAGAGTTGAGACAGGCCTGAACACCAATAACAGCCAGAGACCCTAGCCCATTTACCGCTGGACTGTAATCAGACATATAAACATCGAATTGCCTTTGAAAGAGTGTCATATTTACTGACAAATATCATAAATATGCAGCAAAACCAACACAGCAGGGCAGCCTCCACAAATATGTACACTGTAAAACAGCATTTATAGATGTCGACAAACAAGGCCTCCGACAGGCTCGAGATCATGTATAAATCATTGACTGCTGATGTAAAATGATTGAAGGTGAAATTAAAAATAAGGCTTCATAAAATAAACACAATCAGTTTAAGTGAACGAGTACAGAAATATCTGGAATTTCATAAAACAATAAAATTACATCTCCGATCTATATTGGGCATTAATGATATCAGCATCAGAAAGTCCGCTGTAATAATGTTTGTAGGACCTCGTCAAATTTATCCTTAAAACCTAACAAAACTAAAAAAATAACTAACAACCAATGAAAAAAGCCCAACAAGTATAGACAATAGCTGGGCAGCCAATCAAAAGAGGCCGGTATAAACACCATTTCTGACTGAGGAAACAGAAAACCTATAATTCTGCAGAGTCATCTGTCTTTAGGATAGAAACCATCCAGGAGTGGATGGTCAGACAAATCGGGCATGAAGCGTGAAACAGACAGCCAGGTGTGAACTGATGGGCCTCCCTTAGTCCAGTTCACATCAAAGTATATCATGTGGTCTGCGGTTAATCCCTAATTAGTTACACTTATTGTGGGACTGTGATCCTTTCCGGGAGTGTTTAGTCTTATCTAGTTTGTATTTCCCCACTTCGGTACTTTCTAGTGTCAAAATACAGAAAGTTATATCTCTATGTTGTCAATATGTTTTCTGTTGAAAAGGTTCGATACATTCTCAAATCATTCAACCACTGGCTGAAAAAATGCACACTTCCTTTTAAAATCTGTAAGCTCCAACCATTCTTATATAAGCATACATATCAAAAAGAGATACGTATACCTGGTAATGAATATCTCCTAATGATTGAAGCATTCTAAATTTGAGGTTGGAAGAGGTGCTACATTGATTTAATAGGTGAAAAGTGTTTATGAATTTTTGAGGAGAGGCCTGGAACCTCCACTGGGTGGGTAGATTGTTATGGAGAGGGTTTGGACCACCCCTGGGCCGAGAAAAGCTGGCTGTGGGACCCTGTGGCTGGGAGATTGTTGAAGAGTGAAGAGAGGGCTGGGACGTAATCCCCTGGGCCAAGGGAGGGGAGCTGGCTGGGATCTCCCCTGGGCCGAGGGACGGGAGCTGGCTGGGATGTACTCCCCTGGGCCAAGGGAGGGGAGCTGGCTGGGACCTCCCCTGGGCCGAGGGAGGGGAGCTGGCTGGGACCTCCCCTGGGCTAAGGGACGGGAGCTGGCTGGGACCTCCCCTGGGCCGAGGGACGGGAGCTGGCTGGGACCTCCCCTGGGCCGAGGGAGGGGAGCTGGCTGGGACCTCCCCTGGGAAGGTAACCACAGACATCACACCTCTTCAGATAACCATTACATCACACTGACTGCACATCGTCCTCACCTAGCTTTGCAGCCACTTTAAAATGCAGATTCGAAGAGCAAATTGAATACCATGATTTTTACAGTCACGATAAACAGTAACAACAGAGACAAACATCAAAGAGAAGCTGATTCAGAGCTCTTCCATAGAAAGTGTTTTTTGATTAGATAATTATAAAGCAATGACCAGCCCTGAAGACTGGAGACAGAAATCTTCCCCTGCAGTTTTTCTGTGCCACGTAAATGATGCATTTTTGAACTGTGATAAACCAAGATAAATTTGGTATGTACATTGTAGCTGTTTCCAACAGCAGTTTACCAATTTCTTACGTCCTGTACAGCTATAATTTCATGTGATAAACCCAGTTTATACAAGACAGTGCTGTAAGAAAAGTTACAAAAATACCTGTAGTATCTGTCAGGGTCAGACACTGAACTAAGACACTCTGTCTTAAAGTATGTGATCTTAGCGGTGGTTGTACTCTGCTGTTTTATTCCAAAAACTGAATTTGTGCGGTGGTTTTTTAAAATATTGTTTGGAATTTTAACATTTGGTCAGATAATTTAACTAGTTATTGACTTTTTGTATATTACTTTTTTAGTGCTGCAAGTACTCTGTTGACCAAGGTAGGCCATACAGTTTGTAATGCAATGTACAGTGTGAAAGCAATTCTAAGATCATTTATTAAGTACTTTCCTCTGAAAAAAAGCAATTCTAAAAGACCCTAAAACATATCTTTAGACGCTTCCACCATCTATAGCCAATACATCAGAAAGCCTGAAGCCGCTATAGACACAACCATCATAACTCGATCCAATTACCTGACATGGCTTGTATAAATAAGTTGATATGAAGCTATGTGAAATATCATATCACTTTTCCCAACCCTAACATCAATTTTGAGCGCATCCCTGAAATATCCGTCAACATTAACTTCTAATCATTCTAATATTACGTAAAGAATTTCACCTACATTTCAAATATCTTAAAAAAAAAATTAGAAAATGCCATAAAAGAAAAAACAGTGCACAAATGATCTGACTAGGGGTTAAAAGTGAAAATGCCCCGGGGATGGAAGGGTGATCGGTGGAGACCACACATCCTGACTTTAATTGACTTATCGCCCAAAGATAGGACAGGTATAATACCCTCATCGTGGCAGCCAATCACTCCTCATATTCCAAACCTCTGGTCGACCCAGACTCTCAAGTATTGTGGTTGGATAGTTAAGGTTATCAGTGACTAAGATTAAACCAATTGTGCTGACCTTTCAAAACTTACGAGCCTTATAATTTGCCTGTTTACAAATAATCTCTTGATTTTTTGTAGAACTATGAACATGATGCCTATGAGGAGAATGGGAAATTGGTAACAAGAACAGTCAGGAAATTGATGTTGAAAGTGTGGAAAGCTTGGTAATTGTGTGTATGAATAGCCAATATTTCCAATTAGGTACCAGTCAGGGCAATTACAATCCCCATGTAATCCTCAAATACACCTGATACTGAATGGAAAACATGGTTTTTCCTGAAAACAGACTCTATTTTTAAGAAAGCAATTGTGACTGAGAAAAGAATTGTCTCAAGGTAAATCATCAATAATTAGGTAATTGTAAACAATATCACTATTTATATTTCAAAGTTTTATGAATTGTTTTCAGACACAAGGATGTCTTGGATTGATTTATATAGAAATGTGGTCTTATAATTGGTTTGCAGTTGTTTCCCCCTTATTTGGCTAGGAGTTGTATCCCTTTGTATCTGGTTAATTGTCTCCCCTTGTCCCTGGGTAGCAGTTGCCTCCCCTTGTATATGGTTACAGTTGTCTCCCCTTGTACATGGTTAGCAGTTGTCTCCCCTTGTATCTGGGAAGCAGTTGTGTCCACATTTTTATTTATGACAATCTCTCTAAACTTAATGTAGACATCAATATGGCAAATTTAAGATTTTAAGAAGTAATAGAGAAATTCCGGTAACAGAAATATTGGTAAAGTTAACCCTCTGACCTTGGGCAGGAACAGATTTAACACAAGTAATGTTTTATCAACAGGGAGCAGGTAACGCTGTACCAGATAGCAGGATCTGGCTGAGCAGCAGGCACTAAGGATGTCATCGAGGCCGTGACTTATTGGAGTCTGCAACAGTATTGTTTACCATTGTTCCAGCAAAAACAAACTCTGCAGTTATTGATCTTTTAAACACTTGGGAAATCTTAGACAAGTTTTAATGACTACAACAAGAGACACAGTTCCAACACATTTATGTAAGCAATTTAGCTACATTTATTGATTCTAGAGCTTAAAGGATTTTTGGCATTTAAAGCTTTTGGAATGAGATGTAAGGATTTTTTTTGAAAGATTGTTTAAACAAAGCAAACAGAGTGTAGTGCAAAATTCAGTAAAAGTCCATAAATATCTTCTATACAGGAGGAATAGATTTATTCTAAAAACTTTGGCAAGGATCATTACAAGCTTTCCCAAACAAAGACCAATCATAGTGCAATGGGTTGTCTTAATGACAGCCAGACAACAGACAGGACCTAGCCCTGGGTACACCTCACCTTCCCTCCCAGTTCTGCAAACAAACGTTCCAATGACTCAATGCCATTGTTATTGTTGGTGAAGAACACTATCTCTCTGATGTGCTGAAACAAATGGCCAAAACTCACACTGCTGGAATAAAACCTGTCATGTTTTGGAGGGTTTCTGACCCCCAATTACAGCCATTGGGCTTGCCAGCCAGGGTAGCCAGTGAGACACAGAATGTGTACTGGCCTGTTGTGTTAACCCCTGCCTGTCTGTCTTTGAAGTGTAATGAGGCATCGCTGGCCTTTGATGTGCCCATTGCAGACTGATTAGCCACTCCAACACTGGTGTTTGGGCAGCACTGCCAGTTTACACATCTGAAACCTGCTCTATCACCACTTCCACACTGACCAGCGTCCAGCCATGCTCTGGCCGCCACTAAACAATTGGTCCTAATTATCACTTGTTGATACTAATAGTCAGGTTTTCTTACTGAACTCATTAGAGGCCACACACTTACTGACCCCTCTGTTGATAGACACACTGTTTGAATCCCTTTGATGTCAAACCTTACTATCTACTAGGGTCAATTGATCCACGATTCTCCATTATAATCTTATCCATAAGTACTACTTGGTCTTGTCATGATCAACGCTTTGCATTACAACAATTTAATACTAATAGTCTTATCCAATGTCTTTGCCAAATTTTCTGGAAATATTGGTCGGAAACTTGGCCACGGTTCCAGAGACTTTTAATTTCTTGTCATTTGCTGATAGGGACAGACAGAAATAAACTATGTACGAAGAAACTATACCTGGTACCATTTTCAAGTGAATCTTCACTTAGTCATGCACTGAAAAGCACAAACCAATTAACAGTCCCATGGATATGTATGCATTGCCATTAATGAAGGTTCAACACACTGGAGTGTGTTCTTTTTATGAAAGCAAAGGAATCTCAGCACTTAATTGTATCAGTTTCAAAACTTTACAAAGATTTTATTTTGTATTTACTTGTTGAAAAGTTGAACTATAGTAAAACAAATTCAAACAATCTACATCCAGTTTATTGAGAAATCAATTTGTGAAATTAGAAGTTTAAAACTAGATAAACTGTGTGACTATAGAATACAAAATGTAGGACAGATGAGAACAAAACCTCTACCACATTTCCTGCAGGAAACAACTGTTTGTCATCCCTGTTGAAACCCTAGCTCCTTGAAGTGGGAATTTCATATGTGTGTAATGAATGTCCTGACTACAAGGTAAAACAATAAACCCAAGAATCATAAATGGTGCCAAGGACAACAAATATTGCCAAAGACAAAGCATTGTACAAGTGATGTCTTATCAATGACATGCAGATGCACAGATAATTGCACACCTATACAACATTTCGTGTCTGTAGTAGGTACATTAGTATGGTTGGGATGGACAAATAAGCTGATTACCTCATTCTCTATACCCAACACAGCACAGCATTACCGTGATCATGGTCTGTTGATGGTGGCAGCATTTGTCTTATAATTGTTATGTCGATCCTAAAACTGTTCTACATTTCTGAAGGATGAAACGAGTCTGCCAGCTGACTCAAGATGCTACTACAGAGTTGCACATTACGAAAATAAACTCTAAACTCTAGAAACCTCTTCTTCAACAACGACATAAGTTAGCGCTTGTGTTTATCTAGGCAAGGTAAGGGTAGAAGACTGAAGTCTGGAAAGATGGGATATTCTCCTGGCAAAAAATTGTAAAGCAACCTCAGCAGTACTTGTGGATGTAAGGAGAAAGGTCGGACGGCTACAGAGGCACCACAATACTACAAAAACATTGGTGTTTTGGTACATAGCTCTACTACATAGCACCTTACACAAAGAGTCCACAAAACCAAGACCTCTTCAAACATTTACCAGATGTGGACTAAAATATCCAATATCAGGGGATTACACAACACAGGAAATATCTGCCTTGATAATTCTGGAGTAGAAAGTCTATACTCTCCATACAATGGCGCATAAACAACAGGTTTGTTTACACGACCTTATCACACAAACGTTTGTTAAAAACATCTATGAAATCTGTTTTTTCTATCAAACCTGTGTCACTACAGAAGCAGTGGTGTTTTGATATTTTTATCAGTTCACTGTTGGGGTACGGTTTACAACAGAACCTCTGTTTGTCGTGTTCAATGAACTATTTCAGGGTTAATGCCCAATGAAGTACACATGGTAATCTACACAATTTCTTTTCCATCTTCCTTCAAATTTCGCAAAGTTTCAAACATGAAATAAAGATTGCTATTGTTTGACAACCTACTTTTAAGAACCTTTTATCCTTTTTTTTTTGTGAAAGTTTTTTTTTTTTACTTCTAGGATCTTTGAGGTAATTCTGTAATTCTATGACTTCAACCAGCATGCTGAATGGGAGCTTTACACCTAATGTTAGCCCGCCAACACAACCATAGGAATGATGTCAGATTAGATTCCATGTTAGGGACAATTCCATTAACCCAATTATGAGGAATCCAGTATTAGGATTTAAAATGGATTTTTACAGCATCAACACATAAATGACACTGATTGAAATCTGTGTGAATTGAACTCTTTGAAATCTTGTAGAATGTTGTCATGACTCGTTTCTATGGTGATGACTCTTACCTGTAACTGGGCGGGCCTGGCTAGAAGCAATCGGATGTCTGTGCCTCTCTCAGAGAAGAGTTTTATGGCCTGTTCTCGGCTCTGTACATCTATACCATTAATCTGGTGGGGAATCAAACAGAAATTAAACACATTTGTACACAGCTGCTTTCAGACTCACACAATAATTCCCATATGGAGAACATGTACTCCTTAGAAAGTCTTCAGATCATAAAGATGCATTGATTATCAATTTTGATTTGAAATTTAAGGTAGGTTAACAGAATGGGAGGCAAATCCTTTTGTTTTCAACCCATATTTTGGGAACAGCTTTATGGGACATTGACGTTCAATATTGAACCATGAATCAATATAGCTCTAATTACATTCCAAAATACATCATTCTTAGTTTTACATTTATTTAACATCATCTAACACATCTTGAATGTATATTTGATTTTTTTTTTTTAACGAAACGACTGCTCAGTCAGACTGCCGATGATTGCACTGTGTGTAGCAACATTTGAACACAAAAGCACTGTTCCACTTAATTCCACACCTATTAGGTTTATACACATAAAACCATACAAGTGAATGTTACATAACAAAAGGTCCACACTTTCAACTTTACTTTAATGTGTTAGAAATAGAAATTTATTGCGAGGTCATCTACGTACATTAGTGTAAAACCTCTTAGAGGCACTAACAGTGCATTTTACTGGAATCATTTCATTTAAAATTCATTTTTAATTTGGGAAAATTCAATTTAAGCCTTTATTTAATATTTTTAAATGATCTCATAAAATATTGCGTAACAATAAAAATCAATTATTGCGAGTATGGGAAGTTAAACCTTGTTATCTGTGACAGCAGCCTTGCCCACATCACAAGCTATGAACACGTATATACCGTAAAAGCGACAAATGAAGATGCATATGATGCTAAAAAATGTCTGGCACTTACAAGCAAGCCTTAATCGCCCGGAGAACAATGTATATTGAACTATAAAAAACATATTGATTTTGGAAATAATAGACTGAACACAATGAAATCTTCTTTTGAACCATCTGCATTACTTGTCAGACAATATATAAAAGCTGTATATCCACTCTGCGGAGTATTGGTTATTAGTGTTAGAGACCCCCGCGCTTTGTACCAATTCTATAAATGGCTTTATATCTTGTGATGGGGTAGGTGGGTCGATCTTCCGATGTATGCTCCTGCATATTAGTGATTTGTTTGGGTATTTACAATCAATTTGTGAAGTAATTGTTGCGCCATTGCCGGTGGCGGTAGGTCTCCACTAATACACTACTTCCTGTCTAGACCAGCAGGTGACGCCACTCTATCGGACCGACACCATCGCCACGTCCTCAACACTGATGTAACAGATAGAGCTACTATACGTTTTACTCTAAAATGTTTACATAACCTCAAATATCTCTAAAGAGTTTTCCTGTTAAAATCTTGGGACACTTTCCGTTATTTTACATAAATTTGAATATGGACATTTTATTTCATTGACATGACAGTATAAAGGCTTTCACACCATCAAAAACCAAATTCTTATCTATGAAATTTAGGGGCTAAATGTTAATTTTTGAAACAAAATCAATAGAAGAACCTTATTATAAGAAACCTGTTTTTATTTTGTTGCATTGATCTAGTTACAATGTATAGTAATAGCCCACTCCTATTTGAGTTAGTTCTGGGCACTCTCTCTAGATGATATCCCAGCCCTATCTAGGTTAGTTCTAGGAATTCCTATCTAAATATTAGCCCAGCCCTATCTGGATAATAACCCTGCCCAATCTGGGTTAGTTCTAGGCATTCCTATCTAGATAATAATAATCTTATAAAATAATCCAGCCCTGTCAGTGAAACTTGTGGGGACTTCATCATCCCTACAGGTTTCACTGACATAATTCTGCATCATATTTCTCCAATAAGGATTACTGTACAGTGATCCATTAGATGTACAGGCTTAACTGATAGCAGACTGTCTAAGGAACTCTTGTCCTTATGCTGTACATGCTGTAGATTTGGTGTGGAGAACACACCCTGTGCTCAGTGTGAACCAGACTGATCAGTAGACATATTATGATGGTGGATTACTGTCAGTACAGGGTGAGATTTAACACAAAATAACAAAACTGAGTTTCTGTCACGAAATCAGAATTAAAGTCAAATCAATATCTATAAGTATGAAAGATCCTAGCTCACTTTGATGGCAAACTCTTCCATTTCAAGCATGTCAATGACATTGTCATGAAGTTTCAAGAGTAGGACACACTGGGCTGTGATTTTGTCTAAATATTACATGAACGCTTTCCAACTGATTTAATACAAATTGGTTATCCAATCAATTCAATACAAATTGGTTAAGTCATTTTGTAGAAGATTTGTGATAGAATAAATTGCAAGACTTAAAGGCAAGTTATGAAATAATAATGATACAAAAAGCTAATTAAATGTGGTTGTTGTTCCTTATTTACGACCAGTTCTGATTGGTTAGAGGTGTGTGATGGAGGTATTTCATTACTCGTTAATAACAACTGTATCTGAAACAACTTGATATCCCTGTATTAAATATTCCTTTCTGTAACACATTAAAATCATTTAATATCCCCCATCATAATGTAATCAAATAAATCAATGCTGCATTGGCAGGTCACTCGTTCTCCTATCTCAAAAATTACACGACTCTCGCTGCGTTCAAATCATCACAGGCCTTAATTTACTCTAACAGATAGGGTGCATTTGATCTCTGTGATAAAACTGTTTAAAAAGTGTATAGGACAAAGCTGAAACTGTGTAATAAAGAAGATAAACAGAGATGCAAGGCTTCCGTAGGAGAAAGCTCCATCAAAGTGTTTGATGTTTCAAGATTTTTTCATATAAAACGCATAAAACTTTTATGAATCTTTCATAAAACGAAATTGCCCATTTCGAATTGAATAGAAAATGTTTGGCAACAGTGTGCACTGCCTACCTACATAATACCACTGTAAGTAAGGATGTCCTATTTCAATTGACTCCCCGTCGTAAAAATACATCACCGATTTTAAATGGAGTAAAACCAGTTAAGTTGACAATTTCAATCAGTGGGTCTTTAATCGGTGCACAGCCAAGTATTATGATGCACACATAATATAAGTACATCCAATTCTCTTACTATTAAACTTACGATATTATCTCCGCATGGATACAACCAAGCTCTAGCTAGCTACTCTGCCAATTGAGGTTTACCAAATTACATGTTTGACTAAGAATAATATATGACTGTGTCTTTGAAGAAGACAACTTTGTACATCTGCTTTATAATCTGGTTGGGATGATGTAAAATTACAATGACTTAAATCATAAAGGGGAACATTAGTTAGATATTAGTTAAGATCACAAATAAGAGTTCTACTGCAGAGCAAGTCTTTCCAGTTAGGCCTACTTTTTAATATCAAAGAGGAAGCTATCAGAAGTAGCCATTTCCAGTTCAAGTCTTCCTCTAAATATAAAAGATGAAGCTACAAGAATCGAATAAGTTGTTCTGACTTATGGTAACTTTTCTAGACAATGGTTTCCCGTAACTAGCACAATCTACAAGTCAGATTTCTTTTTCATGCTGTGTATTTGTGAATTCTTCGTTAACACCATTGCGCAAGACTAGGATTGGATTGTTAAGTTCTGACCTCAGTAATTTTTTGTTTTTATTGTTATAATTTTGGACATCCACATGTGTAAATTTTGTAAAAAGATGAACTCACCTGTAATATTTGATCTCCTTCACGAATTTGACCATTTTTGAAAGCTACACTTTCCGTTTCGACCTGAAACAATACAAAAGAAATACATTAGAAACACATTAAGTATACTTCTTATCACAGAAATAGTTTCACACTCTTTGTATCGTATCGCAGAAACAGTTTCACACTCTTTGTATCATATCGCAGAAACAGTTTCACACTCTTTGTATTGCAGAAACACGGTTCGCACACAAGAAATAATCCCCTGTAAGAAAACATTTTATTAATTGATCAATTGGACATCTTGGTGCTCTAAGGAAAATGGCAAATATTTTCTGTAATATTTTGTACTGATGAAAACAAGGAAAATCTTATCAGAGATATAAGGTAGAACAGAAAACATTTTTATGGAGAAAAGACAAAAACCTTTCCAGTGTTTTACTGATCAATGTATTGAACAGGTTTAGGGAAAAAGGGAAAATTTTTCAATGGAATTTAAGGGGAAAAGATAAATTGACGTACTTTCTAAATATTTTTTTACATATATCCAGGAAAAGTGAGATTTTATATACGTTTTATCGATAACAGCATTATACTACAGACTGATACCTAGGACAAGATACAGATGTGTGTGTGATTTCATGGTCGGTGGAACTGGCAGGTTCTCCCTCCCCAGATCCCCCTCCCAACCACCCACTCCTTATAACCTCCCTCATTACTGTATATACATCTGTAATTCTCGGGACATTCTCACTCTTGACAACCAAGGTACCCGAGTGCATATTACTCCTCTCTACATATATTTTTATCAAAGGAATACGAAAACTTGATTGACCCTCGAAACACGCAATCTTTCATTGATTAACCCTTCACATTGAGTGACTCTCCAAACACACCATATTCCATCAAGATTGCATATGTGTGCATTTTCTAACCAACAAGACATTCGTTATTACAACATAATTTGATTTTAGAAGTTTCAGCTATCATTCATCAACTGTTACTGTAGCTAAGGTATACTCGTACCTGAAAGCTGTTTAAATGTAATCTTGAACTGCTTATTATGTAAACACATTCCCTTAGGGCTGTTTTATCACACAAAACAACTTTTGATCTTTCCGAAGAACAATATTATTCTCGTCTCTGCAGGAGAAAACATCTCAACAAAGGCCACTTATGCCTGTGATAAAAAGCCACTTATGACCTAAATAAATGGGCGGCAAAACTACAAACGATAAGTAGTAGGACCACAGTGCTTATTTCAAACAAGAGGAAGAAACAGCTCCAGAAACAGTAATTATCTAGGGGCCTTATCAAGGTGTTACTATTTTAATTTAGTCTGGTGCCGAAGATTCTGTGTGTGTCTGTGATGTTAGGTGGAATATTTCCCATATCAGGACCACAGATAACTTCTACATGGGTTTATCTCTATTGTATTTACACATTGTTATTTTCTTGTAAAACTCCTCCTCCCCCCCCCCCCCCCCCCCCCCCCGACCTACAGACCCACCCCCACCCCCATTTCAGACCACAAGTGTAGTACAGGCCATATGGTCACAAACACAGGGTTACAGGTTGAAGTCCATCAGCAGCTATAAGTACACAATCAGTATAGTATCAGCTTAATATCAGTATACAATCAGCACATAATCAGCAGGCGGACTAGAGGTACACTATATCGTGTAGTCTACACATGAACCACAGGACCGGTACACAGAGAACTGAACGTTGTTATGGGTGTGGATGGTAAAAGTCTGTAAGCTGATGATCTGCCATGACAATCACAGTCAGTAGCATAGGATCATTACTAAAGACCAACCATACAGATGTTTCAGCTCCTTTAAAAAGTATGTTAATAATGTACATAACAAAACTCCAAGAAAGACAAAAATAATATCATGTTGGCTGAAAAACCTAATGGTTCATCTTTATATTATAAGTTGACCTGAGAATGGTATAATAACATTAACCTGAGAATGGTATAATAACATTAAGTGTTCAATTAACAGTAAATCCCTCTTACTGTCCATCGGGCCTTCCAATAAACCCTCATAAACAACAGAATCCAAGCAATCATGAGCACTTAGAAGCATCAAGCCATAACTGGCAGCATTTTTATAAGTCAATTTGGAAATTTAATTGAACCAATGAACTTGTTGACTGGGATTAAACATGGAAACTAAACCACATTCACGGCAAATTGCATTGTGGGAACTATATCGGTGTTGTAATACTCAATAAACTGTGATGAACTTTCACGTCGGTGACATTTTATTTCTCTCTCATGTCGTTTAATTCTGTTGTATTACACACACCCATTAAGTTCCTCTCACCGAGTTACAATGATAAGGTAGCTACTCCATGAGAATCGCATCAAACTCCCAGGATAAATCTCATCAGCAGCAACACGGCATCACTTAATCCATAGCACCGTTTCTGCGTCATATGAAACCTGTGAAAATACTGTTGTTTTTTTCTCTTCAAGATTTCTTTTTCAAATGGGTATCAATTTAATGTTCAAAACATTAAACCTTTGATGAACATTTCTATCTTCATTAAGTAAATGATTCTGAAATATATAGGGGTTACATTACCGCTCATTATTATATGAAATTAGATTTTGTCAAAAAAAAACAAAATGAAGAAAAAAATGTGGCAATAAGGGAAACTTTCATTCTACACTGATAAATCCCCATTTCACATTTGACCGTTTTATAACATGTTTAATTCGGTCACCCATGAAGACACATTTGAACTCTTTCAATTCAAAGGTTAGAATATTTCATTATGAAATTTCAAGGGTGACTGAGTTAATATGTTGTTTCTAATCTCTTATGATTGATATACCTCAATATGGACCACGAAAAAAGGTGAATGTTCAACAGCGATAGTTCAACAGCACGGAAAAGTTCTCCATATACAGTATCACTGGTACACTCTCAGAGTATTTGATTTAGGTCAAAAACACCCAACTTCACAATTACATGTGTTATCCTAACACAGTTTATTTACATTCAAGTCTGATCTGTAAACAGTGCTTTCTTTAAGTCTACATGGTTGTTTGTAGAGAGCAGACCTAGAGACCCCTACCTAACTCCTACATATTACCATTCCTGTACTCCCAGTAGGACTGTCCAGGCCGAGATGGTCACACTTACCGGTGGCAGCGATTATCTGTATCTCACTCAGATACACAGCTATTCCATTCACTAGACGGGTAGTCATACTACCACAGGGTAGACCTAGTGTTAGAAGAATGAGCTTGAGGGACTTTTTCAGCTATCTGAAGATCCCTCGTCATCCGAGGATGGTCAGACAGTGACGAAGACCAAACCCAACACACCTCCATGTTAATTTCACTCCAGATTAAAAATTCTTTAACAGATTTTAGTTGAAACACACATATATTCAGAAATAAATCACTTTTCATTACAGACTGAATTTAATTAGAGCTGAAGAATTCAACAATAAATATGAAATTAAATCACTGATCCATCTCAAGAGAAGATAACTCTAGATATTCATGCAAGAAAAGACAAACTAAACAAACCCTTAAATATACTTAGATAAAAAAAAAAAGGATACCGCTCTTAGATAGATAATAGTTGTAAATGGTTTACCTTACAGAATTTTTTCCCTAGTAACAACTTTGTTTATATTTGAAAGAAAATGTTTATAAGGACTTCAAAATCAATGACTTAAGATTATTAGTTGTGTATAATTAATGATGACAAAGGTTTATGGAACAGGTTTTCTGGTAAGAGTAATCACACATTCTAGAGTCCATTACCTCCAACATAACTCCAGGAAGCTGGTGGACATGTAATTAACTTGCATTGAAATATACCATACCAGTAAACACATTCCACATCATCATCAAATCAGCCGTGGTATGCAACCCCAAAATCGCTGTGTCAGAGATTAATAGAAGGAAATCTGGTGTTATTGTAACAATAACCTGAATAGACCATAAAACATTGATAACATATGACAAAAATGCATTTTGTTTGACTTTTTTGTGAGTTGTTACAGAGGAAACATTTGTTATGGTTTCCCTGCCCTTCCTGTTCTGATCCCCCCAGTCCTGTTTTACCATTAGTCCTGCCATTTTATAGGTCCATAAAGAAGCGTGGAGATTATTTTTATGCAATCTTTCCACACGGTGAGGCCATGCTGGTGTCTAGCCTACCATTATACTTATCTGTGGAGCTACAATCACCCAACACAGAGCGGTACCAAGTCTGGTCGCCCCGACAGTTAATGGTACTTCATCCCCTGTCAATCATCTGACTTCAAAAAACTTTCAAGTACACTAGTGTACCACAGCTCATTAATTCGTAATACACGAAAAGTACACCAATTTATGTGTACATAACATCCACAAACCATGTACTCTTACAGTCATAGTGTTGAAGTCCGCACTACTGGGTATTGAATCAAGGCAAACGCTACACAAGTCTTTAAAAGTTGCCAAAAAAACTCATATTAAGATTTTTTCCCCAAAAAAAATCTTTCAACAACAGCTACCAATATCATTTTCAATCTTAAAAATTTGAATTCAACAGATCTTTAATGAGAGGTACCTTATTTCAAAATAAACACTTACCATAGTCTTTGAGATGTATCTCAGCATTGTCGGGTCTATGAATGGCCATACACCGACACATCCGTGACAATACCGTGACAACCCTGTTACCATAACAATATCAAACCCTGTTACCATAACAATGTCCTATTACAGGAGATCTATTACCCAGGTCTGTCCACCAGTCTCTCTAACTTTGATCAGCTCTCTTATCACACAAAATGCTTTAATTAACACCTTTCAATCAGAGAAATTGAAACTGTCCACTGGGTACAAACTGATACCCATTTACGAGACATAATACGACTATCAAAACATTCAATAACGTTGTCCACTAAAATGCATCGTTGGGTAACCATGCAAATTCATGCCATTATTTCGAGAAAAGCTGATGAGAAAATTCAATTAGCTCCATGTGATAGGACTAATTACTGGGATAAGTTACATTAACTTCTGCTGGACTTAAATCAGGTCAAAGGTCATCAACAGACCAGTCATGTGTATCAAACTTCAAAAAGATTGGTGCTCGGATTCCAGGAATTTAGATAGCTATATGGAATTAATTCCTTCTCATCAAGTCCACCAATCAGTGAGCAATTGATGAGAAAACAAAGAGGTCCCAGGGGGCTGTGGATCAGGACTAATCCCTCAATCCATAAACTTCATTGTGTTTTGATAGACATACGGACAGGACCACACAATGTAGGATGAGAGAGCCATCTGGACAGGACCTTCATGGGGACACTTCAGGTCACTGGTACGCCCTGGTACCACACGATACTCAAAGTCATGCAAGGTCACTGGTACTCCCTGGTACCACACAATACTCAAAGTCACGTCAGGTCACTAGTACTCCCTGGTACCACACAATACTCAAAGTCACGTCAGGTCACTGATACTCCCTGGTACCACACGGTACTCAAAATACAGTATGGCCGGTTACCAGTTCTCAGTGGTACCACATGATATGAAGGATTGAGTATTGGAGGGTGACATCATCTTTGGAACACCTGAGTTTCTAAAGATATTCAAAGCAATAAGACTTGACAGCATTTGGCCTAATTATCACCAAACATTTAAGACAGGCTCTAGAGTAAACCTTGTGGTAGGTCCTCATGCACATACACTTAAGCATTGCAATTTGTCCCCAAGTCTTTGGGACTTCAGACTCTAACAACAGAGATTAAGGTTACACACCTTCTGGTACTGTAGAGTTACCATAACAACACGGTAAATGTCATGTAAACATGACAGGTTAGTTTCCTATCAAATACTTTAACTCATTCACCCCTGAAGACACATTTGAACTCTCCAAATTCAAAGGTGGAATAGTCCATTATGAAATGTCAGGGGTGAACTAGTTCTTAGCTTAGTCAGCACCAAATTGAGTTGGAAATTCAAATAATTACGTGTTACGTGAAACATGTTCATCATGCACAGCTTTGTGTTTTGTATTAGAACCATATCAAAAATCCATTTTCCACCAAAAGGTTTAGTGATATTTTGCACTTGTTTTGTCTGAAGTTTTAAAATCTGTCACTGCAGACATACTGGTATAGCTTAGTTATTACCCGGGAGTACTCCACTCCACACAAGTGTCGCATACAATCTCCTCTACAACTGTTCCTTCCCCGTACAGTGAGAACAAATGATTATAAAACTTTCTTTTCAATAAACATGTATGGCTTTTCATGTTGCAGTGATTCAAAACAGATTTTTGTAATTTCGAACATAAGAAAAATCTCTAAAAATGTCACAAGTCTGAAGCATGTTTTGAGTGGAAGATGGTGAGTGTCGTTTTGTCACTTGTAGAAGACTTTACAAATAACCAGGCTACTTGAAACACAATAAAAATTGCAGACATAAGCAAATATTAGCTGGAATTTAAACTGTTTAGTGAATGCTTTGTGTCAGTAAATTAACTTCTCAAATGAAATGTCACTAACCTGAGAGCTACTAAGTGGTTTGATTGGCTGGGACAGAGGCTGTACCTAATGTCCTATAATACAGGGCTACAAAAACATGTCATATCCAAGAAACATTCACACTTCCTATACATAGAAGAGTTTGTTTGGGAGGACTTATTACAATGTTTTCCTTTGATCTACTTGGTAATACATAAACTGGGAAGTTTCAGCTCATTCATCCCCAAAACTTCATAATGAACTATTCCAACACTATTTGGAAGAGTTCAAACTGTATCTTCGGGGGTGAATAAGTTAAACAGCTGTTGTATGAACATTATTTGGGGGCATAAGAACTATATAGGGCGTCACACACTAAGATCATAACAATTTTGTCCAACATCAAGAGGACTCCTATAGCCCAATGTTGTAAACATGATTCAAACCCCATAACCTTGCACAACAGCTAATCTACAAATCCAGGCAAAATACCAATTAAGGTGCAGAAAACTGAAGTGACGTGACAGTCAGAGGTCACGACACGGGAAAGGATATTGGGGAAATCTACATAAAATTGTAAACATTGTTTCTTTACAAGCCAGGTCAAATTTAATTTAATTCAAATTTTATGCCCCAACATCAAAGTTCCATAAAATTTAGAAACACAGATGGGTCAGAGTGTGTAGGTCGTATAACCATTATATTGTAGGGACAGGGGAAACAACTTCAAAGGAATGGGTGATGAGACATTGTTTTTGAGCGAGTTACAATCGACATAAGGCTAGGCTAGATGACAGGCCGGTAGAGTGCACACTATTCATTAGAAATGATGTATGGGGCCACAGGAAACCCAATACACCCGCCAACTTTATAGCAAAATGATATTATGCAAAAAAAATGTATGATCGTGTCCCCTTCTAATTAATTCACAGAAGCAAGTCTGTATTTTATAGTTGTTTATTGTCTAAACTTGTGTGTGAAGCTGGTTTTAATGGTAAGATAACACTAGTCCTGTTACTACAAGATATGCAATACCCCTCCTTGGGCTTTCATTCTCCAGAATAAATTATCTTCCACAAATCTCAAACAGGAGCACGCAAGAGTCTTTGAACCTTTTAAGTGTAAGCGTAACTTACATGGACGAAAACTCGGAAATATAAACAAGATCAACATTTTGTTAACATAACAAGTTCTATTTAAAGGAAATAAAAATGTAAGATAGTCCTTAAAGTTAAACACAACATTATAAAGCGTTTAACACGTTTAGCTGAAAAAAATCTATAATAAACTAAGAGTGAATTTCAGGTATAAACAGCCGAGCTAAATTTAGGTGTAAACCAATTTCTGTCCAAATAAATCTATTTACGTCTCCAAGCTTCCTGCAGCAAACTAGAATTACCTATAGCACCTAC
The DNA here is from genome assembly GCA_947623455.1 of Mimachlamys varia. Classification (NCBI taxonomy): domain Eukaryota; kingdom Metazoa; phylum Mollusca; class Bivalvia; order Pectinida; family Pectinidae; genus Mimachlamys; species Mimachlamys varia. The sequence continues at coordinate 8,699,347 of OX392534.1, forward strand.
AGAGATAGAAAACATGGTCGGTTCCTCCTCTCAAACTGGTGAGGAATGCAAGTTATGTACACATATCAGTGGCTGACTGGGTGGTCACTCTCTCATCTGACCTTTAGTCTTACTTAAATGACCTTGACCCATCAAAATTGATTGGTCCGTTTCATAAAAATTCATGAATTCAAATATCAAACAGGTAGCACGGCCCTGTTTTGCATAATTATCGGAACACTGGTACATTTCTAGGTGAAGGTCGAAGATGATGGCTGATGGAATATGTAAGCACATTCGTATTAACACCTGGCTGACTTCCTGTCAATTTAGAGGTAACACTCCACTGTTTTTTTATTAACCATCACGTAGCACTGTCACAGGGTTATCACCTTACTTACCAAAGGGTGTTGAGTCATTACATAGAGTTACAGAATCAATACTCTCTGGATTATCACAGTCACGATAATTCTAAACCTTCCAAACCGGACTAAGAATCACAGGGTAGCCATTAGTGTTCTACACAGTTTCTACATTACCTAACAGTGTAATGAAAAGATTCTCTCTCAGTAACACATGTTAGACAGCTTCGTAATCTAAAATCAATATCCTTAATTTCAAAATAATTCTGAATCAATAAAAGATAATTTCATCAAAATTCAACAACACATGAATGGGATATCAGTAACTTAATAGGGGTTGTGTTCCTTCATAAGACTATCAGGTAACTTTACACAGTAAGATTAATCCGCAAATCAATAGGTCCATACAACCATCAATTCTCGTTAGGGCGTACCTTTGGCCAATAGCAAGGAGCCTCACACCTGAGAGCGATTAAGTACCTGTTGAAGGCGTTAATTAATCATTGTTATCGGTGGCCCACTGCCCTTCCAGTGGGCCACTCATCACAGGCTGAAGGTGCTCATTATCAACACCTTGGCCGTCCTTATCTGATATAGAGGGCAGCACCCAGATACTCCCGCAGCTGATAACACCTTATGTGACAGTTACACAAAATATATTTTCATTCTACATCTTTTTCCCTCTTATCTTATCTCGGCATCATGTGGGAATAATTATCGATGGAAAACCGGCTGATTTATGGTGGGGAGGATAACCGCAGCCACATGCACTTTTCTTATTATTTTGCGATATCCTGGAAAGGTTGCACGACAATTAAATTTTTCTCAAAGCTTTAAATATCATATCATGAATATCGATCTTGATACAACATTTTTCCTTAATCAGCTTTCAGATACATGTGATTGTGTATTAAAGTTTTCATCACATCAATGAGCTTCAAACTTGATTAGACAGGCATTCATCTTTCTCAGATTCTCATGACGTTTGTACTAGAATTACATGTATAAAAAAGTGCACACATTGTACCTACATAAAGTCGAGGGATGTAGCACAGTAAGTCAGGGATCTAACAGAGTTCAGTGTAGGCGGTGGTCCTTTACACGAGCTTAATAGTGCGCCATTTTAGATTTTCAACAAAACTGATTTCTAAGTACATGTTATTGCAGCAGTCTGCCAAACTTCAAACTCAGCAAGCAAAAGAACCCAATGTGTCTGTGTACGGCTGAATTCCATCTTAAATTCTTACATATTCAAACAAACAATACTGTTAACAAAAATACACAAACGTCTGTGTTACATGTTAATCAGTGCCAACATTTCCATTCTCAAGTGTCAAACAAGCTTGCCACGATTTCCATGGAGATACAAATAGACTCCAATGTTGCTTATAAAAATATCAGATTGTTCCATAATGGCATATGGTTTATTCATAGCTGTTTATTTATCTGTAGAAATCCATGAATTCAACTTTATCATAAAGTATAGGTTCTTTTGAAACACAAACAAAATAGCTTCATTGATAGATTCTGATTCAATTTGGAGAATTTCATTTCCAATTTTATCATCCTAAGGATGAAAGCATTTTAAGTGACATCAACATTACGAAATTGTCCTTTGATAATCAGAACTTACATACAGTCAATACTAAAGCACAAACCCTCTGGCAATCTTCTACTTTCCTTTATGACTAAAAATCTATCTTCCATCTAGAATTATCACAATATTACAGTAAAGTTTAGAGTACCCCAAAGGTTCATCGTTAGAATTTTTTTATTAAAATCTTTTTCGATAAGTTTTAATAATATCAATGACCAATGACCTTTTTTCTCCTCATCTTTAACTAGTAGCCCTTCTTCACTTACAGGCCAGGCCACACACACATACACCCCTATATAACCCTGTCTGGATCGAAATGGGGTACTGGGAACTCTGTAATAGAATTTGTAAATCCAGATAGAGCACTTCTTTATCTCTTTTGTATTACCTTGTTTATCCTTCTTTCACAATTCTCTGTATCAATGCAGAGAAAATGGTAAAACAAGAAAACCTCTAAGGAAAAAATCTGAAAATATGCCAGGACACCATTGTGAACCACATTCTTCTAATTCAAAGTGAAAATCCTTGTTTCAAATGATATGTCGATACAGTTTAGATAACGTCTTTTTGATTTGAGTAAAATTTTGAGATTAGAACAGAAAGCAATACAGCTTTGGGTTGATAAATTGTAGGTAACACCAGGGGGCGCCGATAAACTTCAGACACAAGCAAGGGCAGATAATCATTGTCACTTAAAGGTTTATCAGAGGGAGAACTACCTTGTGTATGGCAGAAATCCAAACGTTCTGTTAACCAAGACTGAATGTTGTGTAATAGCACTGTACAGACCATTAACTAGGAATTTATGTCCGACACTCGCTGCCATGAACGGCCAGCCCTGTAAAACATCTACCCTTGTTTGTACCGCCTCTGAATCGTGCCAAACAAGTGATTGTATGTAACTTAGAATACCACAGATTAATCTCCAGGTGAAACTTCAGCTTGAAATCAATACCTCAAGTTAAATATACATTATATAAATAATATACCAATTCCAGACACAAAGTGTGTAGCTCGTGTTCTTTGGTTCCCAAAGACAAAAATCTTCAAATTGGTGCAATTGATATTGCTTAAAAATTAAGTTCATAAAATGTGCATGAAAAAATTCTTATTTACAAATTGTAGGGGACTAGAAAAGAAATGTCCTTTGTACATGTATTTAAATCTTATCAGGAAATATTAAAATGATGGAAATACACAAAAGTGAAACTTACCTCACTGATGAAAATGTCTGTCATGCCTTCTTCCACCGAACCATAACACAACGTAAGACCAAGTTTCTCGTTGATCGGGGATCGATGTAATATTACCTCCTACAAAGAAGAGTTCACAAGTTTTAGTAAACATGCAGAAGTGGAATTTATGCTTAATTAGCAGATTTATGACTATATTTACATGTAGCTCTTGATGTTTTGATGACGGATTTAGACCCCAATGAACCCGTACTTATGTCAGTAGTCAACACCACAAGTAGGATTAGGGTATAGATATTCTACCACTTGTTGATAGCAACTCAACAAGTCTGTAAAAGCCCGCATCCATTCAACCACTTCAGTTTCACTCAATTAACTCGTGTTTTTTTTAACCCATTGGAATTGGCAGCAAAATAGCTAATGAAACACCCCTCTGATATTGCAGGGTTAATCTAAGTGCTTCGTAGAACAACACAGAAATATTTCTCTGACCTGATTGCGACCGTTTTTGATTAACAATCCGGCAATGGTGGCGTGGAAATTTTTTCAGTTTGTTGAATTATCAACAAGTATTTGACTTATTAAGGTATAAACTCCTCTGTAACAAGCTTTTGTTTGATATAGATAGCTTCCTTGTTAGCCGTATGCTTGGGTGAAATGAAAACTCACCATATTCTACACTCTATAGAGTTGCAGATATAAAACTAAGCCACCAGTTCTAGAATAAACAATATGGCCATGAAACCAAGACTGAGAGACAATTTTACATCCCAACTGATCATTATCCTCCAGCTTTCCTTTCTCAGGTGATACATGTGTGTCATCAGTCTGAACACTAATGATTTACACAAATTCAAGATATCCTATATTCCTTTTGTTACTTTCTAACTTTGACAATACAATAAGAATCATATTTCTGCTCTCGGAATAAAAAGGACAGGTCTGAACATTAGCTTAATATTGACAATCGTCTTCACTCTGACCAGATAACAGAAGAACACCAGCAGTATGGACAACATGGACTCGGAGACCAACCTTTCATGATCACACAAATCGTAAATATTGACTAAAAGGCATTCACATTGTTTGTTTAGAAATTCAGTATTAATTGAAAAGACAGCTATGCTTGAAGAACATATGTTAGTATATAAAATGAAACCTGTTCATTTGTATTGTATATCTCAACATTATGCAATTTTGACTATTCACATCAGTCTGAATTAGAGTTATTTTACCTTAAATCCTATTGAATAAGAGACCAGATTGGCTTTTTATTAAAACCTGCATCAACAGGCAGCAGGCTACACCAGCCATCCAGTTAATTGGTTGAGTATAAAACTATTAAGTACCGATAAAGAGGTTCTTCTGTGTTCTGTAGTTGTCTTTGTCCACAGAGCAAACATTAGCGTGTGAACTCTCCACCACTGTAAATAATGGTGTAGTGTTTTCTCCTTCTCATATATTTACCAAACGACACGTTTGTGGGGTAGATCACAAAGGAGAAACAAACAGTGATTAGACATGGAGCTAGGGTTTAAATGTTGGAGTATCAATTAACCAGCTTCCTACAGTTAAAATACTCCACACATACTTCAGTACACATTAACACACATTCACATAAAAAGCAGGTAAATCGGCAAAAGACTTTGATTTCGAGACTCCTATCAATGTTTCAAGATATCTTACACAAATCAATGGCAGGAACTTCTGTCAAGTGAATAGACTTCTCTCCATCATTAGTGATTCATGAATGGGAAAAACTGGAAGGTCTAATGTAAATTACAAAGAGAACAGATGGTCGACTTGGGTCATGACAAATTAAAGGGTACCTGATACTACTACCAATTAAGGCCTACCTGTTACTACTTCCAATCAAAGTGTACCTGTTACTACCCAGGTAATACCAATTAAAGGCTACCTGATACTACTCCCAATTAAGGCCTACCTGTTACTACTACCAATAAAGGGTACCTGTTACCACTACCAATCAAAGGCTACCTGTTACTGCTACCAATCAAAGGCTACCTATTACTATTACCAATCAAAGGCTACCTATTACTATTACCAATCAAAGGCTACCTGTTACTACTATCAATCAAAGGCTACCTGTTACTACTACCAATCAAAGGCTACCTGCTACTATTACCAATTAAAGGGTACCTGTTACTGCTACCAATCAAAGGCTACCTATTACTATTACCAATCAAAGGGTACCTGTTACTACTATCAATCAAAGGCTACCTGTTACTACTACCAATCAAAGGCTACCTGCTACTATTACCAATTAAAGGGAACCTGGTTCTAATACCAATAAAAGGCTACCTGCTACTGCTATTAATCAAAGGGACCTATTACTACTACCAATTAATGGACCATATCTAAAGTAGTAAGAAGCTTTCAAAAGACAATGGAGTGGGAAAAAGGGTCAAACATGAGGTCACATCCATATTAATAAGACTTGTGTACAAGTTGGATATACCAATAAAGCAGATGAATCAAGTGTGTCATTGGTAAGATAATAGGATACGAGGTAGTCCCTACAGATTTCATCTTTCTGCCCGAGTCCTGTTCCATCTACGATAAATAGTTTCATGGCAGAAATCTGTCAACTGATCATTGATTCAGCAGATAGAATGTACAAAGCAGGACAATGGCATCGGGCTGTGTGTCCATCAGCTGCTACAGTAGGTATTGAGTCATTGATAGAGATCTTACGACACCACGGGGACCTACTTACACACTGGCATAGAATAAATGTCCAATTGTAAGTATACCCGGACATAAGTCACACACGCCCGCTTCATAAACAACTATTTGCTCCTTAATTTTCTGCATTTGATCAGTTTTTGTCTTATATGTCCCATAAGGTCCCTCAATGAGAGAAGGCATGGATCAGTGTATTGTCCCACATATAGTCAATTCAGACTGATAGACTCTGCCTCAGAAACAGCATCCCACCCTCCACTTCCTTCTCTGTCCCGGAATGAAGAATGGACATGAAACCATCCATTTTTGTGGCTACAGCAACAATTCTGTCTTCCCGTATCCCGCTGGTATTAGTTAATATTGCTGCATTGCAGGAAGTTCAGCCATTCAGTACAAACATTTTCATATTACAATTTGCAGTACTCTCACGCTGACATTCAAAGTGTGAGCTTAAAAGCCAGATAATTAATCAAAATGAACTCTGTGCTGCTTAAAACTCAATATTTGGGAGCACAAAACATCTTTTCACAAGCAACAACAGTCTTGCATACAAACATTGCAGGTAGCCCAGTCAATGCAGTGAGGTGCAAGGAATTCACATTAAAACCAATGTGATGCACAAAGAATTTCACTTGGCACTGATTGAAAACGGGAGTCAATAAAATCTTATTTACACGGCTACTCGAGCGTTTGTCGCGACAGTCATGACCACCTCTGTATACAAACGATAATTTTACCGTCATCTGTTAATGCATTAACTGATAATAAAACATGAATAACTCACCTTGTCTTACAGTTTTAACAAAATGAAGAAACAAAATCTCATTTGGATAAATGTTGTTTTAGTTCAAATAAAAGTGTTTGGGACACTTTCAATCTAACACAGTATAAATGAAGAGAATTTAAATCTGGGATATTAACCAAAACTTCAAACAAATAAATCAGACATTTATTGTGTAAAACATCAAACATGTGTCAGGACAGAAAAGGAAGAAAGTGCATAAATGAACTGGTAGACATTTTGTGGAGGCTATTTGCAGGCTGTGGAACATAAACATTCAACTTGAGTAATCGTCATCCTGACAAGCTTTTGGTTAAAATTAACCCTGTCATTTTATAACCTACTGTTTTCTATATACTATCTGCATTTGTACAACATGAGATAGGGACTTGAGCAAGACTTATAACTTCCTGCCTGAGCTACCAAGCACACCGTGTGGACAATCTTTTCTGCTTTGCGATACATACAAGTCATCATTTCATGACATTAATGCCAGAAACAATTTCTTTCTCTTGTTACAATCTACTACATCCCAGCATCAAAGGCCAGCTAAATTAAATCCTCTAACCTTGGCATACATTATTTAATACGCTAACTTAATTACCGACTCTGGACTAGCTCCGACCACAAAAGTCACATAATTATAATAACGGGCAGTAAACCACTCTTTATGATTCACCTTAGACAGTACTGGTCTCATGTAAAAAACACACTGCCAATAAAAACACTGCTTCACATCACAACAAAACAGAAGTACGTTTACAAGAGATGGTTCATCAACAAGACCATTATTTTAAATTCTAGCTAGTCCGAACAATTATTTTAATATACTGAAGGGTTTTTGATTAAGATACCAAGCATGTTAAGGAACACGAGAAAAGACATGGATATTACACAAGTGGTATGCTGTAAGACTGTTGTAAGGTATTTCAGTAATTTTGTTAGCTTGGATAGACAACCTGTTCGAACTGTATCCCTGGCCCGCATTACCAGGGTAGAGCAATATGGTGGTGCTTAATTAACATCAGTTAGAAACTGTCGTAACTCACCTACAAACACATATTATCAGACAGCGATGGGGTCAAGACAGGTCACAGCAACAGGTCAGAGTTAAAACAGATCAGATCTGATTGGTCCACACAATAACAGCTGCTGAGCTAAACCTCATTACCAGAATCATGAACAAAGGAATATTTCATTCTTATTGTTTCCTTAATTAACAAATGCAGCCCATAAACTTATCGGAGACGAAGTGTTGAAACATTGCCAATCAAAGTGTATCTTCTATTTCTGGCAATCAGGTCTATAGCTTTGTGTGAATGTATCAATGTAGGTCACCTATATTATCTTTTATTTGTCTAATTTCCAAGGTCAAATGAAATCAGCTGATGACCTCATTATCATTACACCTATCATAAATCGTTCATCTTTGAAGGTTGCCACTTTGAATCAATCTTAAGAAGAGTTATGCCCCCTGACAGCCACCATAGACACTGAGGTGGCCTTAGCCACATCATGACAGAATGGTGACTTCGGAAAGATGGCGACTCTTGATACTGTCAATGTAAATCCGATTATTTATCGGCCCCAGAGACTGGCTTATCATTTTGTGACATAACTCTTCACTTTTTCCGGCCAGGAAATGCATTTTTTATGACTCGTGAATTTGGTAATGGTAAGGGCCGTTATAAAATTGTTGTGTCAAACGTCAGTCACAACCACGTGTAAATTACGGTAATTTCTAAGTGTGGCTGACAGAAATTGCCGTGCCACTTGTCACCCTAAACTCCCAGCCTTTTTACACAAAACACACACAGGCTTACGTTACAGCTTTATCATACTATCGTACTCTGGGTTTCACAGCCACATCAAGTCCGATTATTATATCTCCTTTTTTTCCACAAACGGCTCTGAATTACTAAGCTTCCATATGACCTCCCGATCCGGTATTTTAACTCTACTTTATAAAATGTTCTCTCTATTGAAGTCTTTGAAGAAATCTTCACCAAATCTGTTTACACCGTTTAATATAACGGGTGTTAACTGTCAAAAGTGCAATAATCTTTACCGATTCCAATCATCTGCATGTTCGCCTATCAAATCATCTGCACATTCTCATGTTCAGCTACTGGAGAAAAATACAGAAATATAGAAATTTATCTATTACTACCACGATAAAAAGCAAGATATCTCGAAAAACATGCTTGTACCATTTCCAATCTTCGAGACAGATAACTTTTTCTATATACATAATTCTCATCTTCAAATATACACAAGACCTGTAAATCTATCTGTTTGCGTTTTGATATAAAGATTTTGATGAAAAAAAATTCTAGTAAATCAAACAGCTTGTGTGATGAATGGCTTGGCTTTTGGTACACATCCGCAATATCCAAGAAAAACACAGATAGCGCAGGCGGCTGTTGTACATGGAATCTTGCCCATTCCCTAAATACATTTTTAGTTCCGATCATATCCCAATTAATTTGGAAGTACTTCTGAAATATTCTGTCCCATTGATAAACAGCATTAAAGGCAGGGGTATTCCATTCAGCATTAGCTTGTGTCTTAAATACTTAGATTGGTGGATTTTGAACTTAAATTATTTTCTTAAATCTTCCTCAATACTGAAAGGCTCAATTTCAAGCATCACATAATTACCCATAATTCAGTAAGTCTACTGAACTTGAATCATTTCCGACATATTACTTTTTAAGTTTTTGTATTTTCTGGCTGTCTGATACACCCCTGAAATCTGCCGTGTCAGCTGTTGAAGCTCCCGACAGGTTTGTCAGTGGAGATTCCCAGACAGCCTGCTACACTTTTGAAGTATTGAAAATGATTGATGTCAAATGTAACCATTTTGAATCCTGTCTAAATGTCTGGGTCATTAGTATGTTTCCTTGGAATCTTTTAGATCTTGTTAAACCAAAGCAATGGAAGGACTAGGTATTCCATAAATACCTGCGTGAATCTATTCACATTGATCTTTTGGAGAATAGGAATCGAGAATCAAAGTTTCCATTTTACAGTAGGAAGTATTCTATATATAAAAGTCTAAGGGAAGAATTTCAAAAGGCCACAGACTTGACAGAGGTTTTATCAAACCGACTGCTCTGTTTTAATGGAGAGTTTTCAGTGATCAAAGCACTGCTGCACAGCTTCATCAGTATTTAACATATCAAAATAAGACTTGATGATGAGGACAAATTAATCATCATCTTTATCAAAACAAAGTCTTAAAGATCCAACTGATCTATAACGTGTTTTGATTTTTAAGTTCTGTAATAATTCTTACTGTCCTTTCATGATCAAGCTGTCTTTCTAACCAGTGGTCATATATAGAGTTATCTGGGGAAATAAACGATGTAAAATTATTTCAAATATTAACTTAATCTCAGATGTATATATTCTTTATTTTAAACATTATAGTATCAGAGATATCGGCCTTAACATGTTAAGTACTCCTCCAGGAAACTTCAATTATTCCAGGCGGTATCACTGTCCAAAAATAGCATTATATAATCACAGCTTCAACATGTTGATATCAGATGATAAAGATTGGGAACGAAATTCAATTTCAATTCACTTTTTTTATTTAATTCAAGAAAACTGGCGCACTTGATTAAAATCAATAGAAGAAGTTGACATAATGCTGTATTTAAATTTATCTCAAATTGATGATTTCTAAATGAAATCATTCTCATACTTCATTACAAACAATCGTTCATCCCTTCAAGTCCTCCAATGTTCAAACAACCAAGTCTGCTCATGCAAGACATGTAATGCATGTGCTTTGAAATACTGCACGTGTTGATTCAATAAATTGTGTTTTAATCACGAAATGCAGTTTCCATCGCCACCGTACACTGCATGCAGCTTCGCCATTCATTCCTATCTCATCGAGTTACAAATCAGTGGCAGGGCAGGGCAGCCATTTTAACGTGTAAATCACTGCGGAGAGTTACATTATCTTCCGATTCTAACCTGCTCAGGAGGTGTTCGTCACTGCCACTCCTCACCATAGTCAGTTAAAACATTATACACACTGCACTATCACAAGTTTTCATTTTTGTTTTTCCTCATCAGTTCTGCTTTTGTCTTTCTATCAGACAGTCATTATTTACAATCTTCTCAATCATAGACATTATCATCTGTTTTGTTTAATCCTTCATAAAGAAAAGACCTTGAGACATATTCTTGTCAGAACTGTGATAAACTATCATTGAATTTTTGCCTCTTTAAAAACTTCATTGCCTCTTTGGTAGATATTTTCATCATGTGAATTGAGCTGCAGAAATATTTCCACAGAGTATATCCTCTTGAGGAATAAAACCATAGACTATGAGGTTACTTCCGGTGAAAAATGATTATACAGTTAGATGCCTAATTGCATATATTTTGTATTACCCAAAAAGCATCTGTTTGTCAATACCCATTATATTGGTCTGGCTTTCCAAGCATCTAATTGACTCTGCTCTGGACAATCTTGGTCATCTGATGCCTTAGGAGTTCGTTTTGGCTGTAACTGCCTAAACGGCCCATCAAGCAAATGTTCAATGAACTGGCCTAATGAAGTATTGATCTCGATAATTAATTCAATTATTGTCTTTTGGTCCCACTGGTCTACTGAAGGCTATAGCAAACCTATGTAACCAAGCAACTGTTGTCGGCCATGTTGGTCATTTGTAATCTCTGGGTGTCCAGTATAGTGAAAGTATTCAGTGTCCAGTTACCATAGAGCAGTGTTCAAACCAGCAACAGCCCTCTCTAAGTGGTCCACACAGTAACGATCAGGGGACCAGATTCCCAGGGACAAAAAATGTACTGTAAACCAGCGAAGAAACACAACGTAAACTATATCTAAAACTTCCAGAGATTGACAAACTGTTTCCGATGGATTCACAGCTCTGTTTAGATTGAGTAATGAATTTGTTTAGATTAAAAGTTTTCCTTTTTAATAGGAACCAATGGTTTAGACATAGCCAATTTTCTGCAAGACTATGAAACAACACAACCTCGTTGCAAATGTCTGTTTTTCAAAAAAAAAAACCCAACACTGGAAACTGCCAAGATTGAAAATTTTAAATAAATTAAACAGATTTAGAATCTAAAAGGTATAGCTAAAATTCGAAGAGACATTTATCTAAGGGTAGAACTCCAGTAAATATGAATGTTTGATACCCAGCTCAGCATCATGCCTTCATAATGCTACAAGGAATATTTCTATGATGGAGGTAAGGGGAGTTGATGGAATCCCTCAAAGCTCACATTATGTTCCTATAGCTAATCCCCTGGTTATGATCAATCTGCTGATTCAGCTAATTTGCCAAACGTTGTCAGTGATGAAACATAATTACCTGCTTATAACAAGTGGTGCCCTCTACCTGTTCCCTATAACCGCCCTCCACATGGCCTGTCTGTAGTCTGCAGTCACCAGGGTACGTGCGGAGAGAATCCCCAGTACTGGTGGCAGATACTCCAAAGATCTGTCACTAACCCCTCCCCAACACACCCCACAGGCATGTCACAACACTGACCCATCAACATACTGGGTCTAGATAACCGGTCAAAAATACCAGACCAGAAGACATCCCAGACAACCATGGTGAACACATTTCAGCAATACTTCGGTCAACGTGGCTACATACTGTGATGTTCCATGATGACAACTATTTTTGTGTTCATCATGATCTTTCACATGTTTGTCACTGGGGAGATACACACCAGTGACAGAGGGGGCTGAAAGGGGTCAGACACAAGTTTGGCTAAAGGTCAAATCTAAATGCTTATGATTGGAACAAGCATTAGAGGGTCTGTCTGTCATGTCCAGCCAGAAAGATTGACCATTGGGTAGTGGTCAGTTTGACTGTAATGAGCTGCTGGACATCTGATCAGGATTATAGACGGACAGCCACCCTTCAAGTTACATCAATGTTCTGTGTACACCAGAAAACCATCTGTACACGTCCCTATCACTGGAGCCAAATTACAAAACAGGGTATTTACAGGACTTCCAAGCATGCTTGTGATCCAGATTCCCTTCCTCTACCTCTCACCGTGGCTAAATTACCAAACAATCTTCTGCAATGTTCCAAACAAACGTGCTTCAGATGCAGATTCTTGCTTCCGACAGATTTCAGCAAGGTGCTTTACCAGACCTATAGGTATTGTTTACCTTACAAACGTTCCTGTGATATACCAGGTATGCTCTTTCTCAGGATTGCAGATGTTGCTACTACATTTGTATCATGATATCACTAGAAAAGAATGATACTACGTCCCAACCACTAACTATTTTAGGATCCCAAAACTAAAGCCTATAACATAGTAGAGTACATCTGTGCTACATTGGACTGATACAATTGTGATCCATTTCATTTAAAACCCTGTATAATCCAGACACCTGTGTACTGATATTTCTATGTAACTTGAACCTTTGTTATTTAAAAATCCGTATAACCAGACAAAGACCTAATGTATATTTCTACATGGTTATAGAAACCTGCGTCATCTGGATTCCTGTATAAACCAGACCTTGAACAATGTCTACTTTGTACATTTTATTGATAATAAACCTTCTTTACCTGGGCCCTCTATAAACTGGAGCTTTAACTAGATCCCATCATATACGCATTTATATAAACTGAACCTGTGTAATCAGGAATGCTACCTTAAGTTAACTCACTCGGTCCTGAATACACATTTGAACTCTTCCAATTCAAAGGTTAGAATAGCTCATTTTGAAATTTCAGGGGTGAACAAGTTACCAGTAGGATGGTGGCCTGTTTTAATTGGTTGAACTGTAGTGGTGTATTGGGCTAGTGGAGACAGGATTTCTTCAGGTTTTACATAAATAATGATAAAAGATGATAAAATCTCTGGGTCCTAAAATTAAATAAAAATATTTGATTTTTTTACCTCATATTCCATGTCATATCCTCTCTCATCAAAATAAGCATCATCATATTCAAAACCATGCGCCATTTCAATGTCAGTTAGACCCATCTCTGTGCTGGCAGAAAAGGCTACAGGTCGCCGAGATGACGGCTGATACAATCTGAAAAACAGAAAAAATAAATAAAATTTTAATCTCAATAGAAATATTATTACAGGAGTATTGCTCTCAAAAATTGCTAAAACACTGCTGGGAGAAGAAAACCAACAAACTGTTTGAACTTTGCAGGGGTTAACAGTAATGGACAAGAAAGGGTCGACAGTTGACAGCTGTGGACAGGCCGACTATGTTACAGACAAGTTGATTCTAATGGGGGTAATCGGGTAGAAAAGTGGCGTAACTAACACAGTTATGATATCACAGAAAGGTTCGATTTGTATGCTTGGTTTAGTGTTGTCTGCAGTCAGGAGTTGGAAATAAGCTGTATAATTATTGCACCTAACTAGAAAACCCAATATTACTGCCCTGGGGATATCTTGTCAGGTCATCCAGTGGTACCTCGCTTCCATCTTTTGTGAGGCGTTGTATTCAGCAGAGCCGAGATAATTCGCCCAATCAGAGATATATATGTAAGAACCAGGGATAATTGTGGAGGGCTGTGGTTTGCTCGACCCCTAGGGACCTTAGTGTAATGAAAGGATCACAGATTACAAAGCATTCTGGGAAATCTCACAAAGATTATTCAGAGCTCTGGGTATTAAAAACGTTTGGTCTTACGTAACTTGTGTACTGGTAAAGCCAGCAATTATAGAAGGCAGATTGATTCACAGACTTATACTGATACTGTCTACACAGTCTATTCCTGTTGCTCTTTCATATAACGGGATGTGTTGTGGAATTCTAGTTTTTGCTTTCTGTAATTTCAAGTCCTACTCAAAGTTATGTATTGCTGGTTTCCTTTCAAGCATTTCCTCTCATCTACGTTTTCTGTCGTATATTATGGGAAAGCTGATAAGGTGCTTTGAAGGAAGTAGAAAAAATGCTCCTAAATTCCACGTGGTTTATGAAAGGTTTCTAAAGAATAGAACTTGCCTGGTTGTCAACATTGATTTCAAGTTAAACAGTTACAGTGCAGTAAATCAGACAAACTACAAAGATTTAGTTTCCGTAATCAGAGCACAATTTGACCTGAAAAGTCAACGAACTTCCCCACATGTCATTTGGTTCCTTGTCACTGACCCGAAACCTACAATGACCTCTAATGACCTGCCATGACCTCTAATTAACTGGCCACTTGTTGGAAGACCAGTAAGAAGATAGGTGATGGATTATGAAGTCAATCTTTAAAAGCCTCATACACTAACACTAAGTGGATCCTTTGGTACCATTTAGTACAGATTTGGACATTAACAGGAGAAAATATCCCTCTGATCTGTCATCTATACAAATGTTTCCTGCTTAAAACATAAATATCCCGGTGAATTATCTTGTTTTCTTTTACTCTGCTGTCCATCCACATGACTTATCTTTTAAAAAAATCACAAATCTACTTCTCAATACAGCCAAGTTCTCCCCAGCCCTCCAGGTCAAATTTCACAACAAGGGTATTCCCCCTCACCCCAGGAACCAGTTACCATGGTAACTGTCAATTAAACCGGTTTGAAGGACAGTAATTGTCAAATTTAGAGAAAAAAAAGGTGAAGAGGTTTTAATAAAATGTTTATATGAGAAAGTCGCTGTCGTCTGCCCTTCTCTCCAGAAAACTCTGATAAGATGGAGACCAACAAAAGTAGGATTGTTCTTGTAGTCGATAGCAACATCAAAGGCAGTAGAGGAGGTGAATGGCCCTCTGGCTCTGGGTAGTTGACCTAACATTCTAACCTAAAACAACTCTCTAGACATTTCTCTATTTCTGGAGCTAAAACCATGGTCTTTGTCTTTACTGCACTCTGGTGATACCAATGGGCCATGGGAACATGATGTGACATTTTTAAGAAAGCAACATATCAGGGTATTGTCCATATGGGTGTTGGATAATAAAGGTTCATTGAACCCTGTAAAATGACGACCTGTGTAATCTGACCAGAGCTAGATCAATTAACTCAATTAGACAGCTGGTTTACAGATTTTGAAATGAAACAGAACATTTAGCAGTAGCCCTTGCAAACACCAAGTAATGTATGAATGAATTCTGCAAGGAAAACTGAAATTTATGGTAAACCTAACACAGCTAGTTTTCACTATTTAGTTCATTAAATGATTTCACAATGACAGAACCAAATGAACCGTGCCATTATCATACCCCGTTACCTTTGAACTCTGGTATAGTTAGCATATTTAACCCTAGTACATTTAAACTCTGGTATCTTAAACTCTAGCAAAGCCAACACATCAAAACACTTGTACATTTTAAAGACTTTTGGATTAAATAAAGAATGTGAAGCAGCTTTAACAGAGAACTACTATCTAGGAATGGTCTACAGGTGTATAGGAAGCGACCCACTCCCAGATGTAGAAACACTGGAGGAACCCTCTCTCAGAATTATCCAGTGTTTATCTCAAGCCAGATGTGTTTTCTGTTTCTGTGAATGCATAAAGAAAACATGCATAAAACGCTCCCCAATCGGAGGTTACCTCACATTTCCACCCGTCATTATTGATGCATTAAGTATGTGGTCATTTACATATCTAAGCGCGTGATCCCATTCTCCCTGTGGCAGACCATTTTTTACAATTTTCCCTCAAGAATTCTGCATTTGTAAATCATATAAATAAAGTATAATAAATGTGAAAGATAATGCTAAAATATTCTTACTATGACGGAAAAAATATATTATCTTACAAGAGTCTGACTGCACCAGCATATGTGTCTGTTAATCTCACCATCGTCATGGCAACCGATGACTGGAGAGGAAGCCCCATAGTGGATTCCTTCCTCTCGACCAGATCACAGGCTATGAGGATGTTTGTGATTCTCTCCACATCAGCCAACCAGGAAGGCAAAATTAATATGTTTTCATTCCTGTTGCTCCCCCTCCCCTTTCCCCTCCCTCCACATGTGTTTAATTAGCCTCTACACTCTTTACTTGTACATGAAAACAAATTTTTCTTACATAAATATCCTACAATGAATGATGCCTCCCTAGGCCAGGTGAGAAGCCCGTGCTCCAATAATTCATACCTGTCCCAGCCAATTAGTAAAGGTAATTCGCTTTTCTTTTGAAATACATACTACTATGCTCTCTACGTTTTTCTCCCATGCCAAAAATTACTCGCAGTGAAAGGGGGAGTAATAACATTACTAGGCACGCCTTTTTATAACTTTATAATACGATATAATTGATTGGATATTAGACGAATGCGGCAAAAAACCACAGGCATGGAATATACATTAGAGAGCAGGCAGACAGTCGTAGTTAAAGGGACCATCATATGTAATACAAGCTGTCATTGGCAAGATCACCAGATGTAAGAAACCACGTCATTGGTCATATAGAAATATAGATATATGAAGGAATTTCTATTAATAACAAAAACTACTAATTTGCCTGGCGGCCTACCGTGCCAAATTGATTATATCAACACGCTCCTGGTACACTGATCTATCTCTATCCCAATCAATTAACACTGGTTTAAATTTCAATTTCAAAATTTGAAGTATTTATCATCTGGAATTAAAATCAATAATGACAAGTGAAGGATGACAAGAATTTGATGGTCTACGAGAGTATGATGCCGTCACTACACAAAAACTACTTCACTTGCTGGATTCCTCTTAACAGGATTACGTAAAACACTTAAATAATCACAAGTGTATGGAGAGCCCTACGATACCCTGCAAACATTAGAGATCAAATCCAACCAAAACACAATATCCCATTTCCTTGATGTATGAACAAATGTTTTTGCGGTGCAAGATTTGTGTACTTTTTTTCAAAAGAAATACAGCTCAAGAAAAACGTGAACTCGGGGTACATTACTCCAGCGCCTGCACTGGATCATCGCCCCAGCTCGCCTTTATTTTGTCAAAATAATTACAAGCTACTTTATCAAAGAAATACAAGTCACCCTTAAACATATCAAATATGTTTCGAGCCCAATTTTTATTTTTAGATGTTTACGTTACCTTACATACATAATCAAGATTTTAATCATAAAATAACTTTTGTAGTCCAGAGGATAGAGTAAGCAGCTGTTTTAAGGGATATGGCTTTCAACACAATCCGGGAAAAGTACAAACACAGAGGGGAAATGGGGGCTCACCCTTCTGTCTTCATACTAAACTCAGAGTAACCGTAACTCTGACTTTCTTCATAATACACCAGTGTTACATCCTGGTACGAGTTGCCAAAAATCTAGAATATGCGGCAAACTGTTCTATTTCATGTACGGAAATATGACTGCATATATCTTACCTAACCTAAACATTTACAATATTTTTAACTAACCTTGCTTAAGGAACTTTGATACAAAGCCAAACTCTATAATTAAGTCTTAGAGAGGGAATCAATATGAAGATGCTTTCAAGTAACTGATTATGGAGCATGACATCACTTGGTTTACACTAGCAACATGCTTTGTTAATCTTTAAGCACGACTTCAGCAATCTTCTCCCTAATACTCTCCCTACTTGAACTGAAATTAGGCATCTTGTAATGGTCCTTCCAGTACTTGTCCAACTCCAGAATGAGACTAGAAATCTAGTTAAACTATTCCAGTACTCGTCCAACTCTAGACTGAAACTACAAATCTAGTTAAACCATTCCAGTACTCGTCCAACTCAAGACTGAAACTAGAAATCTAGTTAAACCATTCCAGTACTCGTCCAACTCTAGACTGAAACTACAAATCTAGTCAAACCATTCCAGTACTCGTCCAACTCTAGACTGAAACTACAAATCTAGTTAAACCATTCCAGTACTCATCCAACTCTAGACTGAAACTAGAAATCTAGTCAAACCATTCCAGTACTCGTCCAACTCTAGACTGAAACTACAAATCTAGTTAAACCATTCCAGTACTCGTCCAACTCTAGACTGAAACTACAAATCTAGTTAAACCATTCCAGTACTCGTCCAACTCTAGACTGAAACTACAAATCTAGTCAAACCATTCCAGTACTCGTCCAACTCCAAACTGAAACTACAAATCTAGTTAAACCATTCCAGTACTCGTCCAACTCAAGACTGAAACTAGAAATCTAGTCAAACCATTCCAGTACTCGTCCAACTCATGACTGAAACTACAAATCTAGTCAAACCATTCCAGTACTCGTCTGAAACTACAAATCTAGTTAAACCATTCCAGTACTCGTCCAACTCATGACTTAAACTACAAATCTAGTTAAACCATTCCAGTACTCGTCCAACTCAAGACCGAAACTACAAATCTAGTCAAACCATTCCAGTACTCGTCCAACTCAAGACTGAAACTACAAATCTAGTCAAACCATTCCAGTACTCGTCCAACTCTAGACTGAAACTACAAATCTAGTCAAACCATTCCAGTACTCGTCCAACTCAAGACTGAAACTAGAAATCTAGTTAAACCATTCCAGTACTCGTCCAACTCTAGACTGAAACTACAAATCTAGTCAAACCATTCCAGTACTCGTCTGAAACTACAAATCTAGTTAAACCATTCCAGTACTCGTCCAACTCTAGACTGAAACTACAAATCTAGTTAAACCATTCCAGTACTCGTCCAACTCTAGACTGAAACTACAAATCTAGTCAAACCATTCCAGTGCTCGTCCAACTCCAAACTGAAACTACAAATCTAGTTAAACCATTCCAGTACTCGTCCAACTCAAGACTGAAACTAGAAATCTAGTCAAACCATTCCAGTACTCGTCCAACTCATGACTGAAACTACAAATCTAGTCAAACCATTCCAGTACTCGTCTGAAACTACAAATCTAGTTAAACCATTCCAGTACTCGTCCAACTCATGACTTAAACTACAAATCTAGTTAAACCATTCCAGTACTCGTCCAACTCAAGACCGAAACTACAAATCTAGTCAAACCATTCCAGTACTCGTCCAACTCAAGACTGAAACTACAAATCTAGTCAAACCATTCCAGTACTCGTCCAACTCAAGACTGAAACTAGAAATCTAGTCAAACCATTCCAGTACTCGTCCAACTCAAGACTGAAACTACAAATCTAGTCAAACCATTCCAGTACTCGTCCAACTCAAGACTGAAACTACAAATCTAGTCAAACCATTCCAGTACTTGTCCAACTCAAGACTGAAACTACAAATCTAGTTAAACCATTCCAGTACTTGTCCAACTCAAGTCTGAAACTACAAATCTAGTCAAACCATTCCAGTACTTGTCCAACTCAAAACTGAAACTACAAATCTAGTCAAACCATTCCAGTACTTGTCCAACTCAAAACTGAAACTAGAAATCTAGTCAAACCATTCCAGTACTCGTCCAACTCAAGACTGAAACTACAAATCTAGTTAAACCATTCCAGTACTTGTCCAACTCAAGTCTGAAACTACAAATCTAGTCAAACCATTCCAGTACTTGTCCAACTCAAAACTGAAACTACAAATCTAGTCAAACCATTCCAGTACTTGTCCAACTCAAAACTGAAACTACAAATCTAGTCAAACCATTCCAGTACTCGTCCAACTCAAGACTGAAACTAGAAATCTAGTCAAACCATTCCAGTACTCGTCCAACTCAAAACTGAAACTACAAATCTAGTCAAACCATTCCAGTACTCGTCTGAAACTACAAATCTAGTCAAACCATTCCAGTACTTGTCCAACTCAAAACTGAAACTACAAATCTAGTCAAACCATTCCAGTACTCGTCCAACTCAAAACTGAAACTACAAATCTAGTCAAACCATTCCAGTACTCGTCTGAAACTACAAATCTAGTCAAACCATTCCAGTACTCGTCCAACTCAAGACTGAAACTAGAAATCTAGTCAAACCATTCCAGTACTCGTCCAACTCCAGACTGAAACTAGAAATCTAGTCAAACCATTCCAGTACTTGTCCAACTCAAAACTGAAACTACAAATCTAGTCAAACCATTCCAGTACTCGTCCAACTCAAAACTGAAACTACAAATCTAGTCAAACCATTCCAGTACTCGTCCAACTCAAAACTGAAACTACAAATCTAGTCAAACCATTCCAGTACTCGTCCAACTCAAAACTGAAACTACAAATCTAGTCAAACCATTCCAGTACTCGTCCAACTCAAAACTGAAACTACAAATCTAGTCAAACCATTCCAGTACTCGTCCAACTCAAAACTGAAACTACAAATCTAGTCAAACCATTCCAGTACTCGTCCAACTCAAAACTGAAACTACAAATCTAGTCAAACCATTCCAGTACTTGTCCAACTCAAAACTGAAACTACAAATCTAGTCAAACCATTCCAGTACTCGTCCAACTCAAAACTGAAACTACAAATCTAGTCAAACCATTCCAGTACTTGTCCAACTCAAGACTGAAACTAGAAATCTAGTCAAACCATTCCAGTACTTGTCCAACTCTAGACTGAAACTACAAATCTAGTCAAACCATTCCAGTACTCGTCTGAAACTACAAATCTAGTCAAACCATTCCAGTACTCGTCCAACTCCCAACTTGGACAGCACAGTATTTCCAGCCATTTTCCCAAGTTGTCTCCCTTTCATACACCTGCCTTGACCTTTAACCAATAATGCTGACTTGAGAACTAAGGACCAACTTAAAATGTTTAACAATTGAACAAAAGATATAACAGGTTGATTGGAAGGGAATTTCAGGAGGGGATTGTGGTGGTGATAATGGAGTGTGTCTGAAGAACTGGAGGCAATGGGTTTTGGGTGTTTGGGGCGTTGGTCGAAGAAAAGGGACCCATGTGTCTGCAAAGTTAGTGGGAGGGTTGGATTGGGGTTGGGGAGGGGAATGTTGGGAGCTAATGGTTGTTGGATGGGTAAGTTGCAGGTTTATGGTAAATGGAAGGGTTGGGGTGGGGTTGAAGAGACAGGGACCTTGGGTTAATGGCGGTTAGATGGGTGGGTTCGAGTTAAATGGTTGTTATTAGGGGTGGGAGGTAGGCATTCTAGTTGTACACATCTTCCTTCATGGAAACTTACTTCTATCTGTTAAAACTATATTTTATGTGATATGGAATCAAACACATTTCAAACCTTAATTCATGAAATAATTTGAAGAGATTACCACTAACTATCATATCCTGGAGGTTTCCATTTAAACTTTATCATTTCTAAAGCTTATCTAAGCTGTATATACAACTGACTCTACCTCTACCACACATACGCTGTCCTCAATTCCTGGCCATACGTCAGCCCACTCCAGAGAAACAGGCCCCATCGTGAAAACGAAGCGTAACGATTCCACTTTAGTGCAAAACAATTGTCAGCAGGGCCAGATAAAATGGCTGCTGGTGTAGCTACCTGGCAACTCGCACAAAACCTCATGTTTGAAGATGAAAATCCTGAAATTTTTTATGTTCATTTACACAGGGATCAAAGGGCGGGTATCTTTGCCGCCGATCACCATTAATTGGGAGTGATACAGTTCACGTTTTTCTGTGCCATCACTTATCTAGTTTGTGTGTTAATGCCCTGTTCTGTCTGGCTATACCTACCACAAACTTTCTACTTGTTTCACTTTTATTTAATGAGAATCATTAACTTGTAACCATAGGAGATCTTTTTTATCTCCTCGTTTTTTATTACATTTCAGAAGATGAAGAGTGAATTATCTTAGCGTTCTGTTTTCATCATTTATTTTTCCTCTGTACTTGTGTCTCTCTTCATTTAACATTTGTCATCTTTAAAGGCCCAATATACGTAACTTCAGGGAAATTTTCGTGTTTCTGAAAAATTCTGAAAAAAAAATCCAGGTGATAACCATGCAAAAATAAGCCTAAAACGAAGTAAACTTCAGCGGTAACTAACAAGAAACTCTTGACAAAAAAATCCAAAGAATTGAAAATAATTCAGGTGGGGCCCACTTCAACAACAAACCGAAGGTAGAAGACGGTTCGAAATGGACGCGTGTTTACAAATAGCGTGTTTCAAATGCTGCTGTACCGGTAACCGCGAAAGTATTAATCTTGAATATTGCTAATATCAGGTAATCTTAGCTTAATCTGTAAATATAATAAGTTATTAGGCTTGATTTTTGCTTCAGGTTTTGCCGACAGTTACGTATATTGGGCCTTTAATTACATATCTATTTTCATTGATCTTTTGTCATCTTTAACTCATTCACCCCTGAAGACACATTTGAACTCTTCCAATTCAAAGGTTGGAGAAGTTCATTGTAAAATTTTAGGGGTGAGCGAGTTAATTATGTTTCCAGTCTCTATTCACATTTTCTTATTGTCCCCTGTTACTGGTCATTGATAACTTTTAGTAGCTTAATTGGTTTTAAATTCAATAATTTCCTATAAAAGGCCTGCAACTGTAATACTTTTTTGTTTAAGTTAAACCAGAAGAAACAATGTGAAGGGAAAATAATGGAGGACAGAAGAGAAATGGTTGGATTCTTTAGTGTTAATTCATTCACTCTGGAAATTCATAACAAACTATTCCAATCTTTGAACCGGAAAAGTTCAAATGTATCTTCAGTGAAGAATGAGTTCACGTTTAATTACAGTCAAAACTATATTAAAAAGAATGACAGACTTCCAAACTAATCCATTAAGTGTTACATACAGTAAAACTTATTCCAACCCTGTTCACACGAATACCGCTCATTCGTCTAACAGTTCATAATTGGTCCTGACTGATCATGAGTTCATACATATTCAACCAACCTCGGATTACAGGAATACCATTTATTCCTCGAACTATTGATCAGGTCTGCATGAGTTTGAGTAAGTGGGGTTTTACTGGATGGTCTTGTTACAGTAATATAGTGACAACAGCATGAAGACAGGAAGACAGGAGGGAAGAATACAGATGAAAAGGAGTTATATATTCAGCTGTTACAGTGAGAGAAAGTGGCGGAGAGATCGGTGGTTTATAGCCGAGGGAGATGTCAGGTTTGTGTACTAAGGATTAACTTATCTCAACCAATGAGAATTATGTGATAAATAATTAATCCATCGAGAGCAGATCTGAGAGTACCAGTAATCTGAGGGTGGCTCCATCAAAAGGACGTGCCTGTCACATTATCGTGAGCGTAGATACCTAAGTCTAACACTTCCTGTAGGAGGTGGAGTCACGCGGCCCTGGTACCACGTCCTGTGTGTGTCGGAACTCACTTCCACAAGCTTACACCCTTGATTACCATCTACCCTGATCAGGAAATATTAAATATTTAATACTTTGAAGAAAAGACTCTTTCATAGCCACACGCACACATACTAGCTACCTTACACACTTATACAACAGCATTTTTGTACAACAATCTACTCGGAGACAATGAACTAGGGATATTTTAGAAAGGTTGGGTGGTGAAGAGCAGTCATCAGGCGGATGAACACATGACTTTCAGTAAGATTCAGGCTTAATTGACAGCCTTCCTGCAACTCACTCAAATACAAAATGCTTTTTTCATAAATGAACTCTAGTTGCCCAAAAAAATCTGGCACAGTATAACATTTTTGTATGCCTCATGGCCACGCGGATGAGTGTTTCAACAGTCTGAGTCCGCAATACGTTTTATCGTGCACTTAATCGTTCAACCGTTTCAACCACAATAGCATATGCACGTTTTGCACGTGTGTTTGGGGGTAAGGAAGAGAGATTCTTCCCAGCTCGTTCAGCATATGCTCAAGTTCAATGAAGTTGTGACGATGTGATTATGCGATAACTTTTTTTATAGATGCATGTTGTGGTGCGTGTCTGTTAGCTCTTCAGACATCCAAAACCTGATCTCCTACGGAATGTTTTAAAGCTTTTTATTCTACCCCACTTGTGAAAGACAAGATGCTAATTTACATTATATTTTTACCTTATCAGCAACTGGAGATCTATAAGTAAGTGAAACTGTGGTTTTTATAAGCACCTGCACCCCAGGTTTGTACTATTTTTACAGATGAGACCCTGAACTGGGTGTAAATAACGTGATTTCCTCCCACTTACATTCCTTGCCTGGTTCAGAAAGACTTACAGAAATGAGATACATGTATACCGATTCATCTGATGGACTGAAAATCCAAAAAGAAAACAAGTAATCTGTAATTTGTAAAATCATGTAGCAACATTGAACAATTTTTTCTGAGACAAAAAACTAGATTGAACAGAAGGTAGATTATGTATACTTATGGTAATTAAGACTTATTTCACCTAACAAACTTAATATGTTATAATGGATATTATTTTGTCTATTTTTTTTCCGCAGTCTCTAAGTTTTGTCCGCCAGGTACTGAAATACTCAGTAGAGGAAGTGATGGAATAGGTGTGTTTTTAATGTTGACTTTTTACGCGGCCAGTTGATGGTTCGGCTGGTGTACATCTCCGTGTTTATCTGAGGAACAGCTGCTGAACCCCTTACCGTTCCGTATTTTTGGAACTCGTAGAAAAACTGCAATACATTAGAACCAGGCAGGAGAAGTAACGGGAATATAATGAGTCCTTAGTATAAGGAAGCGGTCTGTTTGATAAGTAGCAATGCCAATAACTCTCAAAATATCGTCATAAATGTATTTGAAACTTGTCAGTTCAGCAAACACGCTACCAACGAGATAAACACTCACAACTACATAGCACCTTATCATATGAGGGTATCAAGCTAAAATGAAAAGTTTTTATTTCGCCAAAGAAATGAAGTGCTATTAATATTGCAGCTGATTATTATTTACAAAACGGCTTTGGTGAAAAATACTTCCAACACAGCAAGCAGTTGCTAGCATAATTTTTTTTTCAGTGCAGAGAATGACGGAACAACCAGCGCACTAGCCGCAGGCACCACATTAAACTACGGAGAATTTCTTACGATTACTTTACGGTGAGACACCCGTGCTTAGGACAATAACGTGCTATATATACCAACAACTGTACATGATCACAAAGCTGGCATTTCAGAATTCATGTAATGCAAATACTGCAGTTTACATTTTTTATCAATTCAACAAATGATAAATGAACCATACAATGATGTTTTAGCCACACAAACTCTAGATGGTTTACTATGTATGCAATGTGAAATCGGGAGAATACAATAGATTATCATACCCACGATGAGAAATCGAGCATGAGGATTGAGACAACCACGTCTGTATAACAGGGGGAAGGTGTTTTGAAATGTAGAAAATGTACTTACAGGAGACAGAAAAGACATAGTTTTTGGGAACCAGATATCAGTCTGAGGAGGAGGGGAAGCTGTCACTCGGCCAGATGTTGTCATCTGATAATAAGTCAACATGTTCTAGTCACACCAACAGCTCGTAAACCAGGCCAGAAACAGGGCAGAAACGGTCGGGTATTTTGGGGGAGATCAGAAACAAATGCTAACCGGTGGAGAGGAAGTTGAACGACTCTTAGACATGACATATTGTTGTAGATTTGTATGGGTCAGCCCCTATCTCACATATGATCCCCTGTATCTCTCCCTTCACCACAGATCACCCAGACACCAAGCCTGGTTAGCTTCACCATAGAAACACAAATATTCTCCTTCTCGATTCCTTTAACAAAGGTAGAAAATATGTGTCAAATGTGGTCCCCAAATGTAAAAGTTATAGTAGCAACAATGAAAATATTTTTTAAAAAAAAGTAAAGACTTTTAAAACATTGTCAAAATAAGGTGATGTGGAAGATGGCTGGACTGACTAGGGATGTGGGCTGGGCAGGGCACATGGCGGTATTGGAGGGAATGAGGAAGAGTCTCTGGGATTAGGTTCCCTAGCATGCTAGTCCTGCACCTGATCATGCCAGTTGTGCACTCGGCTCCAGGCACTTCTAGCCTTATCAGTGAAGCTAATCAGATCTAAACTTAATTGTATACATCAGGCCTATTGGCTGGTTACATACTGAAATGTGTTTTAATTCATTTAAATTTAATTCCATATCAGATTTTATAGCTTGAAATAATATCCCGTTTATCTACCGATAAAGTCTCCCTACAACAACCTGCTGATAAATTGGCCACGGTTTTCTGTTAGAATTTTTAATATGAATTTTAACATTTTTATTTACATTTTGTTAACCTGCATATAGGGCAATCAAATTCATTCATCCGATATCGATATTGCAGGTTAAGAACTGAAATACTGTAATATTGTAAAACTTTTACTGCAGTGTGAAATAATATGAGGTAAATTATTCGACTTACCCACTGGTCGGGAATGGAAAGACAGGAGGTGGAGGCGTAGGTGGACGATTAAATCCGTAAATTTCTTCTTCTGTTTGCGTTCCTATGGATACCATGGTTGGAGATCTATTTTTCATTTTATTTTTGTTGACCCGGCGTAGAACCTCAACCACAATGGGTTCCTGCGCCGTGCGGAACGCCTCGACGGCTTCTTCGTGCGATGACTTGGATAAATCCTGACCATTTACCTGAAAAACACAAGAAAGGCTCTCTATAAATATCTGTAAGAGCAGGCAGGACCGAGTACAGTATGACCTACAGATGTACCAGAAACACAGAAACTTGTCAGATTCACCAACGGTATCCAATAAAACGACAGCCAGATTTAAACCACACACCTGTACTTAAAACTCTGGCAATCGTAGAATATCATCTTTCCTTTCTTAGTTCATTACACAAATTCCACACCACAAAATGCATGTTTGCACTTTTTCTGCTCTATAGGTATTTAGGCAGAGTTACAACTCTCCTTACGAATTCCTAAGGGCACTATCCAGATGTTGATCCCCTTCTCATTGCTCATGAATCAAACAATGGGGAAAAAAACCTGAACCATCTACCTGGAAAACATGGCCGGAAATAACGGAAAACACCCATTTCTATTTATTAGAATAAAATCCATTTTCTATGCATTAGCCTCCACAAAGTGTGAAATTAATTAATTATGATTATCAATTGACACCATCGCTGTTTTTTCCGTATTTTATAGCCACTAGGGAGAGTTGTAGTGACTAACTGAAACACTTCTCCAACCAAGCGCGACCTTTGTGTTGCTTTGGTTGTACTGGAGATAGCTCCCACAAACATCCTTCTTCTACCTGTAACGTGACCCTGTCAATCAATAGCCCCGCATGCATCACCGCGACAACCAGCCGATTACTCATTTCGGACACTGTACAAGTTATTACACAAGCAAATTTCACTTTCTGTATAAATATTTTATCTGTAGGCCCTCCATCAAGAAAGAAATGAATTGGCTTATCTGAGGGGTCATTAATAGGCACAGATCTCTCATAAATATTTCCCTTTTGTGAGGGTCAGTCATACTACCCCAAAAAGTTTTACTCTAGAACCGATGTACTATAACGTACCATAGTAGTATTTACTGAATACTGTCTACAATAATTACACTAGTATTCTCTGGCTGTGATTTTAATAAGCTCTATCCATTACCAACAAATGGAATTACTCTTCAATGTGACACACACACACACCCTGAAACGTATTCAGTGTTACAACAGATCTACGATCAACAATTAAACAACTTTCCACTGGGAAATACAATTGAATGCTTTTAACTCTCCTCTCCAATTAATACAAGTCCTATTCATCTTGTCAGCATGTGCTTGTCTACATCAGAAAACTAGTGAATTAAAAAAAAATATACGTTTTTTGTTGTTAATGGACATTCTACCTTTCAATTCCATTTCAATAACTGTAATCGCTTCCACTTGAACTGATGAAATTATCAAACGTTCGCTTGATTGACAGAGAAAAAAATAAACAAAGACAGCAATTTGTATTAAACTTTTTTAGTTATCATTGACAAAATCGCATAGTTTTTTTCCCTCCAAATTTTCTAATCAAATTAAAAGTTTTGTAAATGCTGTCAATTATCATAATCAATTAGTCAGGGTAGGGCGGATTAAAGAGGACCAGAAAGGGTTCATTGTGATGGTATCAACACTTTACCTAAGTGTGGCCCAGACTTTACACAGTGCAGATTTTATGTCACAATTAGAGAATAAGTTGCTCATATCAAATGTCCAATCATTAAGCTAAAATGAGAAAGGCATCAGTATGTGTGAAATATGTCATTAGAATATGTGAAATATGTCATCAGTATATGTGGAAGATGTCATCAGTATGTGTGGAAGATGTCATCAGTATGTGTGAAATATGTCATTGGAATCTGTGAAATGTCATTAGTATATGTGAAAGATATCATCAGATTGTGTAGAAATACATGTTTGAACTATAAAGCTCTGAACAAATTCTTCAGAATATTTGATAAAATCATTATATAAGTTTTGGATGGCTCTGATTTCAGGAAGGATTGCAGCATTGTCTGTTGAAACATCAGATGAAATGTGCGGCCAGACACGAGTAGTGTAGTAATTACACGGATACAAGTTGGACTGGGTCTCGTCCCTCACACACTCATACTTAACATTACTTTAGGTGCCTTACAACATATAAAGACCACATATCTAGCATAATAGAAAAACACAGCGCATGATGAGGGCGCAATAATGTGTTTACTTCAATATGCTCCCAATAGAACAGGACATCTCTCTGCCTAGCCTATTGTACTTGGAATGGAATCCAGTACACGCCCTTCAGACACCTTCTGTGTTGAGTCTGTGTGGGGGACACCTAATTGTACAGGTACATTAGAGGAGAGGCTGGCAAAGGGGAGTAACCTAGTTTATTATTTCTACATGTTAACAGGGGTAATGACCAAGTACACTATAGGTAAGGGTAAGGCAATCGTGGGGGGGGGGGGGGAGTTTACTGGGAATGAGGAGCAGCCTAATTAGAAGCTTGTGTAGTGATTTAACAGTATAATACCAATCAGCACAACATTGCTGATAGGTAAAGGGTTCCCATTTCCACAACTCAATCATATCTAGGTCAAGGGTTTCCATTACCACAACTCAATCTAGATCAAGGGTTCCCATTACCACAACTCAATCTAGGTCAAGGGTTCCCATTACCACAACGTAATCTAGGTCAAGGGTTCCCATTTCCACAACTCAATCTACGTCAAGGGTTCCCATTTCCACAACTCAATCTAGGTCAAGGGTTCTCATTTCTACAACTCAATCCAATCATCTTCAGCAACTGACCAGTGCAATGTCAAATAGCTGGACAGGGATAATTGTCCCCCAAAAGACTAACAAATCCAAACAATATCAAATGGCAACTGTCTGGTATAAATGACCTCTAGAGGTCAAGGTCAAGAATCTTCAGATATGTATCACCATCAAAATATCCTCCACTGCCATCTGTCCTCCAACTAGCTCAAGGTCATGGTAATTTTATTCTTTAATGCATGAGAGTCAATAATATTTTCACCATAGTGCAGTGGAAGCCAATATATAAACACAGACCTCATTCCTAAAAGGTCATAGGTCATCAATTTTCTTGTCTAATAACCACTGTCTATCATTCTATTAAATCTTTAGGCTCTATAAAACATACGTGGGTCAATGTTACCAGAATCAATGAAGTACTATTTGTGTCGTGCTATATGTGTGAACAGGGAATGTAATATCAGCTAAGAGTACAGCAGCTAATCCACTGATTACTGATGATCGGGGTTCTCATAAAAACGATATTGATGCAAAAAATAGTCTAAGATAAGGCAAAATTGGTGATGATTATACCAAAGTAGGGCAGATAAAATGTAAAAATGTGTTGCTGATTCCCTCCGACAGCTGTACACGTGTCTGTAAAAAGGTTGGTCTGTGGGAGTTGGTCAATCTGTTGGTACCAGGTTTTATTGTCTCGTGTGAGAGATACAGGGGAAGATAGAGGTAATGACTGGCAGTGAGGGCAGCCATTTCTGTGTCTATTTATAGTCATACATCGTCCATGATAGGGGCCTAATATATAGTCACTTAGCATCCATTATAGGGGCCACATATATATTCATACAGTATAGATTATAGGGGCCACATATATATTCATACAGTATACATTATAGGGGCCACATATATATTCATACAGTATACATTATAGGGGCCACATATATATTCATACAGCATACATTATATGGGCTTTTATGAATGTGTCCATTGTCGGGGCCACATAAAGAGCCACAATGTCCATTATAGGGGCCACATATAAACAAAGTGCCCCAATGGTCATTACAAGGGCCACATGTGCTCTAAACCAAAACTAAAGTGAATAGGCCAGATATTAATTTATTCCGAAGGATCAAAAGACTAAAATTCTTAATCATAAAAAATTATATTAAACTCGATTAAAATCGATGCAATCTCTTGTCTCCGCACTGCAACAGATCATTGCTGCCCTACACTAAGACAACAGATCATTGCTGCCCTACACTAAGACAACAGATCATTGCTGCCCTACACTAAGACAACAGATTATTGCTGCCCTACACTAAGAAAACAGTTCATTGCTGCCCTACACTAAGACAACAGTTCATTGCTGCCCTACACTAAGACAACAGATCATTGCTGCCCTACACTAAGACAACAGTTCATTGCTGCCCTACACTAAGACAACAGATTATTGCTGCCCTACACTAAGACAACAGATTATTGCTGCCCTACACTAAGACAACAGATCATTGCTGCCCTACACTAAGACAACAGATCATTGCTGCCCTACACTAAGACAACAGATTATTGCTGCCCTACACTAAGACAACAGATTATTGCTGCCCTACACTAAGACAACAGATTATTGCTGCCCTACACTAAGACAACAGATTATTGCTGCCCTACACTAAGACAGCAGACAGCCCTACTGACGTCACCATGTTGATTAAACAGCAAGATTTGTCATGAAAAGACCAACATGATTCTATGGTAGAATTGAGAAATAAAAGCGGTACAAAATGTGAATTAAACATCCACCCTAGCTTGCTTCCATCAGTTCCGTCAAAAATTCTCCTTGGTGGTATTAGGGAATGAATAACACTGAATCCATGGAATACCTTTGATCAGAGGTAGGGAGTGAACACAGTTGTGGTAATGCACAACCCACCAAAATAGGTGTTCGTGTATCGTGCATACATCGTTCGCCCATGATGCACACAACTGGGTGATCTAAAGATCGTACGTTTATGTGTGCCATTCTCATCGCACATACGCACGACTTGGTACAATTGGTCAATAAATATTACGGAATGAAAAAATATGGAACACCTTGTCAAAAAACTATATGAATTCGTATCATATTTATTGGAATCATGTTAATTTTACAATATACAGTAAACTGTAGTACAGTGACCATGAGACAGTCAAGTGCAGGTTTGCACACTTCGTGCATACACCGTTCACACATCGAGTAAAGTTGTGCGATCCTACAACTGTAACATTGGACCCAAGGAAATTCACATTGACTCTACAGAGTAAGAGACAGGCTTGTGGGATATCAATACCCAATAAAATCAATCTGGTCGTGTCCAACTTCAGGGTGAGTGGACATTTCTACCTCATTACTACAGCTCTACAGGGTCAGCAGGTACAGCTACTACAGGCCGCTTCCTGGTAACCCCAACATCAAAGACAACCACACCTACTATTACTAATAGGTAATAGTCCTTTTACATTCAGATTCATCACACAGATTTTGCCTATATATCAGTTTTTGTCAAAAGGTTGTAACAAAAAATATACTATTGTAAATATTGACAATGTAGATTACGGTTGTAACAAAAAATATACTATTGTGCATATTGGCAATGTAGATTTTGATTGCTTTAACAAAATAGAAGACTCCTCATTTATAGATTCTGTTTCTAATCCATGTACAACTGTCCATCAATTCCCAGGTCATCCATTGAACAACCAGTTTATTGAAATCATCTATCAGCGATTGGTTAAAATCCAAAAATAAGTGACATGGTCAATTTAGGAGTGATGTCGCCCTTTGTACAATATCCTCTCTACACATGCTCACAACTGATTGGTTTGTAAGATGTCCGAAGATCATTACATGGTGTCATAAAATTGTGTGAATATATAAAGTATTTACAATTATTTCTTCATTTCAAAATTTTGTAAATAAGATTGTTTTCGAAATAAGATGAGGATAATAGCCAACTGGTGTAATGACACTGGGGCCTCAATTTACAGGCTATGAACACTTGTAAGCTTGTTATTATGAGGAATGATACGGAGTTCAAAGGTTACCTTGGTAACAGACAACGGTCCAGCTACACAAGATTGACACAAAGAAAAATGTTATTCGTAATGTGTAACAGACAACGGTCCAGCTACACAAGATTGACACAAAGAAAAATGTTATTTGTAATGTGTAACCTTATCATAAGTACAACCTCAGTGAATTCATCACATGTGACCCGTTAAACAGTCACTCAACCAGAACCATTTGTTATTGTTATGCAAGTTCAATTACACTGTATGTCGTCCTGTCACTTTGACCATCCCGAGACAATGTCCTGCGGACCATGACACAAAGGTCATGTGACCTAGCCCCCCTCCAGGGGACCATGGCACAAAGGTCATGTACACAAAGGTCATATGACCTAGCCCCCTCCCGCTCCAAATGTGAAAGCACTCTTTGTAAACACAGAAAACATTGACACATTTTGGTCTGCGTTGATGTAAACATTGTTTAACTAAGAGGGATTCTGTATCACTCTTCCTTTACAGCCAGCATATGATTATTATTTATGAGCTCCCTTTGTGAAAGCGGTAAATCTGACATCATTTTATACTCACGAATTGTGATGGTGAAGAAACATGGCCTCACACCGAACGCCTCAAGCTTGGTAGTGTCGCTTTGCGTTAAACACGCTGTCAGCGTGATTTGTGGACAAAAATTATAATTGTTTTTCCGTGGAAATATTTTTTGCTATTTCAGGGCCATGATGAAATAATTTCATTAATGAAGTCGTGATGTCCTCCAGTCAACATTAATGTCATGTCAGCAGAAATAGCCTGGTAATCCCACGCTCAAATCATGTCGCATTGCAAAATAAATCCATCATATTCATTATAATCTGGGTTGGTAAAAATTAAACGAAATTGTATTATACTCATTAATATATTGGCCAATTTCAGATCTGAAATCTTACTTTGTGATAAAACATAAATTAGATTTCCCACAAATAACACTCAGGAAAACACGGACGTTAATGTGTAAACAGCTTCCGTTTGTATTAATGTTTACCTGTTATTACCCGATAAATACCTGTTAAATCAGCTTTAATTTGTTTTTTATTTACGTAAACAAGCTGTTTTTATCGCACACCCACCACAATACACAGTGTAGGTTGTATGACAATGTATGTCTCACCACTCCGGGGTCAGTGAGTAGTTTTTATATAACTATGAATTATTAATGACAACAACTGAAGATTCCATTGTAAGACTGATTTACATATTAATAAACACTCGCACAAATAGAGCAAAAATATGTCAAAAAGAAAACAGGCTAGGCCAACCAGTCCATTTAATGTACTCACATCGAACAGATTTAATATCTCCAGACGATAAACAAATTTTACAGGTACGACAACTTACACTGCATCACCAGTATACATCATCCCCGGCTTATGATGGCAACATACGTAGGTTTACTCAGAGCAAAGTTTGGCCTATCACGATTATCGCCAGCACGAGATGTTTTCTGTAATCTCAGAGACTCAGATACCCATCCACACAAGACAAAACATGGTGGTGCTCAAGTGGCTGGCAGATAAGAAATAACAAGTTTTGATAGAAAATGGACCCATTTGATAAAGATTAAAGCCCATTTAAATATTCTGAGAAATATTTTGAGGAACCGCAAGATTTTTTATTGATGAAACCTAGGGATCTGTGATAGCTGCATGTTTTCTAAAATTACATGGGAGTATCTGTAAAACAGATCTTATTGAATATTTGAACAAACCTTTCTTTATGACGTTATGAAGTTACTAAGTTGGTAATCTGACCTCACTTAGTACCTATATGTAGTCAGAAATCCCCATTGTACCTAAACTTGTCTATGGGCAGACAGCACTTCATGATCTACATACCACATATTTATAAACCCATCACTCCAGCACTTCCTTCTCAAACTCCAACATGGTCAAACAAACTTGAGGAGCACTGAACGAAAAAAAAACTTGAAAAATATTTTCTCAAGATTATACAAGAGGTTTTGCTCATGGATGGTTTACTAACAAGCTGGGTCTACATCTAAACAACCATTGTGGAATTTATCTTGACACAGTGTCAGGAACTGAAACAGGTTAATTTAAGTCTTCCTATCAATTTTCTGTGGGAGAATAACTATCTTTTCCATCTTAGTCGAATAATCTCTACCCCCCAGGGAAGCTGATGAAACCTCATTTCGATGGGGCATGATGCTATTTATAGAATATTTGACAACCTTGCATCAAATATCATCATCAACCACAAAATGGGCTGACCCCCTTCTTGATTCCAAGATTGACATCCCTCAGACAGAACTTTGATAGCAGGGAGGGATGACAGACAAGTTTAGAAGTTGATATTCTTGAACCTAATAACTTTAAATACTTTGTCAGGAAAGGTGGAAAAAAGTCGGTCTTTTATTGTAGCAACTTGAAATCAACACCAACTGAATTACTGGTTTATATTAGATGTTCCTACAGGAATCCAGTCGTAAGTTTGATATGAATCAATTAAGATCAACACCAATATATTTATATTTCTTACAGGAAAACTATTGTAAAGGATGTATACAATGAAGAGCCATTAATTCTCTGCTGAATCTGTATACAGTTCTGTATTGGCATTTTTTAAAGTCATAAAAACAAAAAACAATTGACAGAAAATAAAAGGACAAATGATGTTGTAGACAGAGAAGAGAATGTGCGCCTATGGCTGTCGGACAGCCAGACTTAATCAAAAGCCACCCTGTGTAGAGTAATCATCACAGCGTTCAGATGAAAGTCGATGGTCAGAAACATTATCACCAAGTTATCAGGCTCAAAACAGTATTCCCTATCAGCTCATTCACTTGAATTGTGGCCAAAACTCCACATTTACAAGCTTCCATCAGCACAACCCAGATACCATTCAATAGTCTTAGAACCAGCGCAACATGTGATTTAACAGAGGAATGTGCAGTCTAAAGCACCACACTTAATAAGGCAATAACTGGTGCTATCAGGGCTTATAATCTTCCTTTTGTGAAAATCAAATACAAATCTATTTAAAACAAGGTATATAAATCTACTTAAAGCTGGTATCTGTCTTTTCAAGTAGTGAAAGTAGAAACAGTTCTACAACTTGCCAATATACATGTACCATTAGATAGTGCCAATATTCAGCCACAGGAGGCCAGGCTTCAATCTTTCGTGAAAATTTAATTATCAAAATTCATTTTATGCGCCTGGTAGCACAAGTTAATCCCTGTACAAAGATAGTTCCTTACCAACTGATGGGCATATAGGGTATTGATTCAATACGGCGGCTTTTCATAGTCAACATCTCTATTGCCTGTATACAGCCCCAAAACATCCAGGAGAACTCCTCACCACACATTCACGAAACTCTATACTTACATTGCTCCCAAGTCGGCAACTCTAAAATTACATATTTTCCTAAACTCTTTTTTTGAGGATGAAGATAATACATTAAAGACTTATTTATCACCATCTCCAATTATTTTAAAGAACAATCTATACCAATTAAATTTAATTAGTTTTCTTTCCAACTTGAAATTTAAAAAAAAAAGAGTTTATCTAAACAGTTTTGTGTGGTTGAAAACAGTTCCTCTTGAAATAAATTCAGGTTTTATATAAAACCAAGTTGTTCTATATTTGTAACCATGGCCTGAAAAACAAAAAATATATCAATTTCATCTCCTGAAGCATGTGAAGTAAAACTTAAGTGAAGCAAAAACAGTTCTACCAGAAATAGTTTTTTGTAGATGAATTGATGATTGGTTCAAAACAAATGTTTTAAACTACGTATGTTTGATCATGTATGTATTGCGTGTGCGTTTTAACCTAAAATTATCACTGCATCCCCCGAAGCATGAGAAACGATCTGTCAGAACCCTCCTGTAACTTCCCCGGGATACAGTCAAGTAGTTTTACAATTCCCGTTCATATGACTGGCTACGTTTTTTCCAGTCAGTGAGAAAAACCATCATTTACACTTGACTTTACGATTAACGGAACCCCTATGGTTATCAGATTTATAATTTAAACAGACACAGGGATTTTGTCTTAGGGACGTAGACAGTATACATACAAACAACAGACGTTTTAACTCGGGTTTTACATCCTGTAAATAACATCACTAAGCTTAGTACACACAACACAGCTTCTCGAATCAAAACTCGCACACAATCATCGATCATTCATGACTTCTCATTAAATTTTTAACAGGGTTTATTCCTAACATTTCCAACAACATGATAAAGGTTATAAAATACGAAAGTCTTAATAAATTAAATATGTTACGCCGTTTTTGACTTGTTGTGAACAAGCTGATAATGAGTGACTGAATGCGGTACCTGCCTCTATACCCTTCCTGCATGTTGAATCATCGTACTTCAGACACCAACTGTTCCTCTCCATAAACCATTCTCACTTTTTTACCCACAGATTTTATTTCCTCCATTTCCTGACCCACCTTGTACATTGAATTGTGATAATCTATAGGCCAACAGCCACAGATGTAATAGGCAAATATGACTTCCAATTATTTAGCCGCATTGAAATGATGTGACAGTCAATGAAGACTGTATGATGTATCGGTGCGGAGAACAAGCAACAACACAGCTTTTTGCCCGGGTCCCTTGGGGAGCTTGTTGGGGGCTAATCCCCTCTAACAAAATCAATACCTATATATTTCTCCTTGTTCATTACTTAATCCTATGATGAACGTCAGCCCTCGTGCACGCTGGTGACTGGTCGAGTACACCAGCGAGGAAATCTACAACACAACCTCAGTAAAAACATTGATGGAAGATCGTAAGATAACATGTCTATTATCACTGTAAAGTCACATGCATCACTCACCTGATAATACGCCTAAAGAAAACCCTCTCATTAAGGGTCGCATATACCGCACAAGCCGACTGTAAATGGCTGTAAATCCATAGGGTCGGTGTGTATCGTACAACGCCAAAAGACATTTCCCTATATACCATCAGATATAAATTGCTTGACACCATAAGTCTCCATCAAATTTTCACTCTGTTATTCACTATTAATGCTTAAGAAAGAATTTATGCTACATTTCATGACTTTTTCGTGATATGGTAAAATTTGTCTTGGTATCTGAGCTTGGTGTATTTAATACTGCTTGCCATGACATCATCTCTGCCTCGCACATGCCATCACACGGAGACGCAGAGCCGTGCGCCGTGTGACAGTTTTTTATTCAACATTGCGATGCTATCTTGTGGTACCTGTAGTCGAGATGCTTTGCTCTCCAGACGGATGACTTCATTTAAATTCCTTAAACAATGGCCTGGCAAAATGATGAAGTCTTCTTCAATTTTCTACATGCTGAGCGCTGTCAGTATGCTGGAGACGTGTGTCACTGTCGTCCGTAGGTAACAGGATTACCATCACTGCATCACGACCACAGATATGATGAAATATAACGCTTTTACACTACTTCTCACTTGTTTTACAGCAAAAATCCATATAATTTCTCCCTTCCGTTTCGTCTTCCATCCGACCTCTAGATTACTACTGTTTTCGGATAATCGTCAGTACAATGTTCCGCACTTTTTAGGATGAATTCTGGGAGAAAACTGCTGCCATTCCCGGTACAATCGGCACCATCTGAGGCCTAACTCCATGTGCCCAGGGCCATACTACTTAGCCCCAGTGATCATCTTATACTGGCTTATTGATCCAAACAAAATGCCAAGTCAATATTCCTGTCAATTATGTGTGAAAAATTCCACAAATAATTGTTCTTACCCCAGCCCGTTTTTGTACTCACCACACATTCATCGGCATTTCGACATCAATAGTTTTATGAATTTCTATTTTTAATCCAGCATAATGTCAACTTTCACAGGTTAAGAATTATTTTTAGGACATGAAATTGTAGATGAATTAACAGAACAATGTTGGTAAATAATGTCCCTTTATAAAACATTTACAAAGTCAACAGTCCAAATGTGACTCGATGTTACCGAAACGGAAAAGGCTGATAAATTCTTTTTCCGTTAAAAGGATGGAATCTTAATTGAGTGTAGTGTGTGGTGTTCAGTGGGGTTTTTGCGTCCTTGTGGCAAAGCCAAAGCGACATTTATCATCATTACATCGCTAAGTCACACTGTCCAAGATCTCACTGTCAGGCTTTCCCCAACACAGTACAACCCGTTTGTACAAGACTTTTCTGTTTAATCCAGACACTACCTTACTGCCCACGTCTCCGATAGATTTATATTTCTGGTCCAGTCGCTATCTAACTTGTACTGTTCATCAACTTACTTTTCGCTACCTTACTGACCTACTTAACAAGAAGCCATCAGTATTTGATTGTCGCACGCAAGTCACTCAATCTCTGATCCCAAGGGCCAAAAACATTGACCAATTCTAATCACGTTTCATACCGAAACTAGGAAAACAAGGTTCAATGACATTGCCCAGGATCTATACCAAATATGATAAAAACATATTAGTGAACTCATCTTCATGGTATAATTATGACGCAAGCATATTTTTCTATTCTCACCTCAAATCTTTAAGGTAGAAATATAGCCCTTTATGAACCACCGCCTCCCTTAACCCAACCCCTACCTGATCTCCAAGGTATAACAACTACAGCAATGCATCGACATCCCCACTCCCTCATCTCCAAGGCAGATATAAAATGAATACATCCCCTTCCCCTCTAAGGTAGACACTCCCCCCTCCCCACCTCCAAGGTATACATCCCCTCTCCCATCTCACCTCCAAGGAAGATATACAATGTATACATCCCCCCTCCCCCACCTCCAAGGTATACACCCCCCTCTCCCACCTCACCTCCAAGGTAGATATACAATGTATACATCCCCCCTCTCCCACCTCCAAGGTATACACCCCCCTCTCCCACCTCACCTCCAAGGTAGATATACAATGTATACATCCCCCCTCCCCCACCTCCAAGGTATACATTCCCTCTCCCACCTCACCTCCAAGGTAGATATACAATGTATACATCCCCCCTCCCCCACCTCCAAGGTATACATTCCCTCTCCCACCTCATCTCCAAGGTAGATATACAATGTATACATCCCCCCCCTCTCCGAGGTAGATATACAATGTATACATCCCCCCTCCCCCACCTCCAAGGTAGATATACAATGTATACACCCCCCTCTCCCACCTCACCTCCAAGGTAGATATACAATGTATACATCCCCCCTCCCCCACCTCCGAGGTATACACCCCCCTCTCCCACCTCACCTCCAAGGTAGATATACAATGTATACACCCCCCTCCCCCACCTCCGAGGTATACACCCCCCTCTCCCATCTCACCTCCAAGGTAGATATACAATGTATACCTCCCCCCTCCCCCACCTCCAAGGTATACATTCCCTCTCCCATCTCACCTCCAAGGTAGATATACAATGTATACATCCCCCTCCCCCACCTCACCTCCAAGGTAGATATACAAGGTATACACCCCCCTCTCCCACCTCACCTCCAAGGTAGATATACAATGTATACATCCCCCTCCCCCACCTCACCTCCAAGGTAGATATACAAGGTATACACCCCCCTCTCCCACCTCACCTCCAAGGTAGATATACAATGTATACATCCCCCTCCCCCACCTCACCTCCAAGGTAGATATACAATGTATACATCCCCCTCCCCCACCTCACCTCCAAGGTAGATATACAATGTATACATCCCCCTCCCCCACCTCACCTCCAAGGTAGATATACAAGGTATACACCCCCCTCTCCCACCTCACCTCCAAGGTAGATATACAAGGTATACACCCCCCTCTCCCACCTCACCTCCAAGGTAGATATACAATGTATACATCCCCCCTCCCCCACCTCCAAGGTATACACCCCCCTCTCCCACCTCACCTCCAAGGTAGATATACAATGTATACATCCCCCTCCCCCACCTCCAAGGTATACACCCCCCTCTCCCACCCCACCTCCAAGGTAGATATACAATGTATACATCCCCCCTCCCCCACCTCCAAGGTATACACCCCCCCCCTCTCCCACCTCACCTCCAAGGTAGATATACAATGTATACATCCCCCCCTCCCCCACCTCCAAGGTATACACCCCCCCTCTCCCACCTCACCTCCAAGGTAGATATACAATGTATACATCCCCCCTCCCCCACCTCCAAGGTATACACCCCCCTCCCCCACCTCCAAGGTATACATCCCCCTCCCCCACCTCCAAGGTAGATATACAATGTATACATCCCCCCTCCCCCACCTCCAAGGTATACATCCCCCCCCTCTCCCACCTCACCTCCAAGGTAGATATACAATGTATACATCCCCCCTCCCCCACCTCCAAGGTATACATCCCCCTCCCCCACCTCCAAGGTATACATCCCCCCTCCCCCACCTCCAAGGTTGAAACATAAATCCTGGAGACATTTTATGACCTATACATCACCAGACTACCTGCATGGCAGAACAACTGATCGTCTGTCACACAAAGTCAATTTCTGTCATCATCTATCTTTTATATTGGATGTAAATCACACTGGAAGTGTTTCCTAGGCAGGTAGATTAAACAACTGATTGATATAAGAATTCATAAAAATCACTTTCATAGCAAAAACTCATTTTATTGTCTGGCGGCCTTTTTGATGGTGTATAGGTTAGTAGTTTTAAGGCAGAACGCTTCTACATCGATCACGAAACAAAGTGACTTTCCACATGCTATTAAGCGTCGTGTCATCGTGTGTCCAATGTTTTATCTAAATCAAATAGTGAGTATTTTTACAGTGACAATCCTAACAAGTAATCAATCAAAGAAATGCAGCTCTATCATAACCATTATTCTCCAGATCTATCAACACCTGTCAATCACTACTACTATATTTTTACCGATTTGTTCAAACACCATCATAACCCTTATTCTATGATTAATCTTGACCTTCATGATAACAATCACATTCCTGATTACCTTTGATAACAATTCTCCTTATGAGTCTTGGCACCATTATAACCACTATTCTCTTCATTTATCTAGACTCTCTTCACTATTATGTCCGTTTAAAAATGAATTATCTTGATTTATACAGACCCCATCATGACCACCACTCTCTGGATTTATCCAGACCCCATCATGACCATCACTCTCTGGATTTATCCAGACCCCATCATGACCACCACTCTCTGGATTTATCCAGACCCCATCATGACCACCACTCTCTGGATTTATCCAGAACCTATCATGACCACCACTCTCTGGGTTTATCCAGAACCTATCATGACCACCACTCTCTGGATTTATCCAGAACCTATCATGACCACCACTCTCTGGATTTAACCAGACCCTATCATGACCACCACTCTCTGGATTTAACCAGACCCTATCATGACCACCACTCTCTGGATTTATCCAGACCCCATCATGACCACTACTCTCTGGATTTATCCAGACCCCATCATGACCACCACTCTCTGGATTAACCAGAACCCATCTTGACCACCACTCTCTGGATTAACCAGACCCCATCTTGACCACCACTCTCTGGATTAACCAGACCCCATCATGACCACCACTTTCTGGATTTATCCCAACCCCATCATGCCCACCACTCTCTGGATTTATCGACACCCTATCATGACCACCACTCTCTGGATTTATCGACACCCTATCATGACCACCACTCTCTGGGTTAACCAGACCCCATCATGACCACCACTCTCTGGGTTAACCAGACCCCTCATATTCATCTTTCTCCTGATTTATCTGGTGTTTTTATCAGTATTGTTTATTGAGAAAGGTGGAATAACAGTCTGCCTGATTGCCCAGGTATAAATCTGAGGTGTGAATGACATACTGCACACACACACGTCGAGGGACGTATCAGCCTGTGTCAAGCGCAGTCAAGTTTGTATAATTTTGTGAAATAAATAAATATGGTGCGGAAACAATTACTGCACTGCTTGTCAAATATAAATATGAAGAGATGAGGTAATTGTAACACAGCAAGACAAACACACGGACTATTATCATTGAATACCTCGTCAGGTTATTATCACCGACAACCAACGTCAGGCTATTATCACTGGAAAGCTTGTCAAATGTACCAATAAACGGACGCAGATAAATATGTATTCTCATGTAAAATGGTTTTTTTGGATGATCAAACAAAATTTAATAATTTTATGATACCTGTTGCCAGTACAAAGTTGGACTGTACTGAACAAAGATGAATCATGTTCAGAACCAAACACTGATTTTATTACTTTGGTTCTCTCCTTGGTAATGATATCCTCAGCAACAGCAGGGACAACTGTGTCAAGATGCCAGGATGCTAAGAGGTTACCATGGAAACAGCACAAAAAACATCAGTTAGAATTGTCACTGTTCCGCCATCAAAACACAATTGTCACACCGCAATGAAAAGGCGAGGGACTTGTGGCTTGTGGTAGTAGTGAATAGGATGTACACCATATATCGCTACAACAGTAGGTTCCCCCTATATAGGATGTACACCCTATATAGCTACAACAGTAGGTTCCCCCTATATAGGATGTACACCCTATATAGCTACAACAGTAGGTTCCCCCTATATAGGATGTACACCCTATATAGCTACAACTGTAGGTTCCCCCTATATAGGATGTACACCCTATATAGCTACAACAGTAGGTTCCCCTATATAGGATGTACACCCTATATAGCTACAACAGTAGGTTCCCCCTATATAGGACGTACACCCTATATAGCTACAACAGTAGGTTCCCCCTATATAGGACGTACACCCTATATAGCTACAACAGTAGGTTCCCCCTATATAGGACGTACACCCTATATAGCTACAACAGTAGGTTCCCCCTATATAGGATGTACACCCTATATAGCTACAACAGTAGGTTCCCCCTATATAGATATAAACTATGGATTTGTACCCTAACACAGCCACAAAGGGTAAGGTACCATATATAGCCCAACAACCTCCAGAGGTATTATAGTTCCATTTTAGTTCAAATGTAAGATTCACCAAAGGAGAGATGTATATTGGGTAAAAGCAACTTACCATTTTTTAATTTTTTGTTTTCAAACTATTTTACAATTTTTTTGGAATGCATCACGCATGTCTCTAACTAACTCTGTCTTGATAATTCTTATGATATATACATCTGATGTTCACTGAATGGTGCTAAACAAAGTCTGTTAATGTAGGCAGTGTTTACTTCTAACAGTCAGGTATAGCGCCTTACCTTGGGATAAAAACGCTACCTAAGACTGTCCCCAGTGACCGACAATGATGTATTGACGCTGAAGTAGGCCGTTAACTATTACACCAAGCATCATTACAATATTAGCATAAAAAACGGTTTTCACTTTATCAATTATTTAAACACCAGCACATTTTTTTTCATCCTTGTTTGTCAACATGTCTTAATGACCTTTTCACAGTTCAGGTAAATTACCCATCTTTTACACTCAAACTGTAGCCTACCTAATAAAGACACACATTACCGAGCCTACTTCATAACAACTCACAACGTTACCGTAATCTACCTAATAACAACTCACAACATTACTCTATTCTACCTAATAACAACTCACAACGTTACCGTAATCTACCTAATACCGATACTCATTACCATAGCTTACCTAATAACGACACAAAACATTACCATAATATTGATACACATTACCATAGCTCGCCTAATAACAACACACAACGTAATCTACGTAACGACACACAACATTACTGTATTCTACCTAATAACAACTCACAATATTTCTGTATTCTACCTAATAACAACTCACAAAATTACTGTATTCTACCCAATAACAACTCACAACATTACTGTATTCTACCTAATAACGATACACATTACCATAGCTTACCTAATAACGACACACAACATTAATGTAATCTACCTAATAACACACAACAATACCATAATCTACCTAATAACAACATACATTACTGTATCCTGCTTAATAACAACACACAACATTACCATGATTTACCTAATAACGATACACATTACCATATATCAGCTTACCAAATAATAACACATTACATTACCATAGCTTATACCTAGTAGCAATGCAAAATAACATCAGAAATGGTAAGCATGCACTTTCAATCTTGTCACATAATAACTTAAGAAATGGTAAGCACTATCAATCTTGATACGTAATAACATCAGAAATGGTAAACACTTTTAATCTTGTCACATTATAACTTTAGAAATGGTAAGCACTTTTAATCTTGTCAAATAATAACACCAGAAATGGTAAACACTTTTAATCTTGTCATGTAATAACATCAGAA
Source organism: Mimachlamys varia (assembly GCA_947623455.1). Classification (NCBI taxonomy): domain Eukaryota; kingdom Metazoa; phylum Mollusca; class Bivalvia; order Pectinida; family Pectinidae; genus Mimachlamys; species Mimachlamys varia. The sequence goes on from OX392534.1 coordinate 8,744,343, forward strand.
ATGGTAAACACTTTTAATCTTGTCATGTAATAACATCAGAAATGGTAAGCACTATCAATCTTGTCATGTTATTACATGACAAGATTGATAGTGCTATAGAAATGGTGAACACTTTCAATGTTTCAAGTATAGGAGCTGACATAACCAGACAGGTGGTAAGTGTGGTTGAATTGGGCGGGTGATCTCATAACCTACAGTAGTCGGTTTTATAATTTAGCTGGTCATTGCGAACGTAAATCCAGTACAGACATATGTAGATATCAATCCCGAAGATAGCAGAAAAAAGATGAAAGAATAATTAATGACGAAAAAAGGCAGAAAATAGAAGCCACAAAAAGATCAGTAGTAGCCGAGTCTCTACAGAATACAAAGCCCCCCTACTTTAACTGACACCTGGTGAGCTGCTACGATGTTTTCCCTTTGATCACAGAGTGTGAAATCTATGTTGCCAAATCTTACCCTTGTTTACATGACAATGGAGGCTTGCTGAAGCACATCCTGCTCCGACCCCTAGTCATACGCCCGACGACACTTTAATACGTCCGATCCGTAAGACTGCACTCGCAATATAAACAGTAAGATTTCCAGTCTGTACATCAAACCTCTGATGCTAAAATACCTTTTTTGTTCCGTTGACATGCAAGGTTACACTTTAAACACAGCTTCATGCAAAATTGTGGAAGATATTTTCTCGAATACTTCCGCTAAGTCAGCCCAATAGAGGTTCACCCTGTCTTGTTTTTCTGCAGGTTTACGTGTAGTGGCCACTAGGACCAGGTGTGACTATCTCTGGACTGAGCCTCACAGCAGGTCACCGAGGACTTGCGAGACTTGTGATCTGTCCGTAATCCATCACCTCCAACTTGTGGTCTCCAGCACGTCTTACACGCTTTACTTGAAGAATCTTTCCAGATTAAATCAATATTTTTGAGATTGATATCACAGAGATTCCAGCATAACAGTTAATTTAACCTGTAGACTATGTTCTTCGTATGCTCTCTTATCTGTTGATGATCATCACAGAGTAAAGAATAATTTTCATATTCCACGAGCCATGCAAATTTTCTCTCAAGTTCAGTCACGTAATCAATGAGCCATTTTTTTTAAACAGAAGTACTGTTTGTATGAGTGGAGACCTGCGTGAAAAACGCCACTAGATTCACGATAGATTGTGTCGAGATTAACACAAATGCGCTTCTATGATGTGGCACAATGCACGCCAGGCGGGCACATCAAAGGCAGGCCATAGCCATTCATTAGTAAAACACAACAATGGCTTGTGTATTGTAGGAGCCAGGTATACCTGGACGCCGTACCTGTTCTCCGTACCTGGACATTCTACCTGGCCGTTCTACCTGGGTATCTAATCACTGCTACCTGTCCTAAGCCTAATGCCCTAACATGGACAATACTCTGCTTGTTTGTATTCCATTAGCTGTGTCGAAATTTCCTAATTGATTTCTTGTCTGATTCTTTTTTTTCAAAAAATAAAAATCTAATGAAATTCTTTTCTTGCTAATTCTTATAGTTTGAATTAGGCTTCAAAATCAATTTTCAAATTATTCATAAAAAGTTAATGTGATTGCATAATGCATGAAATATTTGATGTCTAGATAAAGGGATAATAATCCTTTCTACTTACAATAACGGCTGGTGAATAACCGAATGTCAGTTAAAACAGGTTTTTTAAACAAATATTAAGTTGTATGGACAAAAACTCATTGATGGTCAAATCAAGAGCTTAGCAGATAAAAACATGTTTATTACAACACAAATTTACCTGAGAGGACAGGTGTTCTTATTGCAGAGGTTAGTTGTTTCCATGGTAACTCAGGTTTCTACCGTTACCACGGTAACTCAGATTTCCTTAGAGTAGGGTTTACCTGGTAGGATAGTTTTCTATAGAGTTAAGTTTCCTAGGTTATATTCCATTAGGGTCTACAGTATAACAGGGTTCCTCTGTCCCAGTTGACAGTTATAAGAGGGATTTTTTGCCCCAATGCATTACAAATTTCTAACCATCAGGTCACGTACTGCTGGACTTCCAGGCCAGATAATCAATGTAACCATTATACTTATACAAATATTATCATTTGTCCCATAAAAAAAATCTAATTTCATTATACCTAATACTGGCTATTGTTAATACAGTGTCCAGTGTAATGAGATATACAGTCAGACATGTATATTATTGTAACTCAATGGTTTCAAATTACCAAACAAATTGACCAGTGGTCAAATGACTAGACTCCAGCCATCTGCTGGGCACTGCACTGCCCAGTGTGTTGAATGTACACTTGACTAGGACCTCCTGGGCCCACAATCTGCCCCCTACTTCTCAGTAATGATAAGATACAGGTCATCTGTGGCCATAGTATATTACTGACCACTTCTATACTGATCAGAGATTAGGGCCATATGGTTATATAAACACCAGAAACATTCTCCTGAGGCCTTATCTTGTGGGTTACATAGTGGAGGAATGCCAGAGGTAAACACACAGATATTAGGAGGCAGTGACCTCTATTACTGGGAAGCATCTCAAGGTCATTCAAACCTGGATCCTCCAATCTCCACACAGACACTCTAACCAGTATGGCTAGCTGATTAACCACGTTCAGTGCCACCAACTAAGTGCAGTTATCTAACAAGCATGGTGTAAGATTTGGGAACAGTAATATTTGTTCTGGACACAATCTTAAGGTCAATTCTTGACACATTCTCAAGGTCACTTGAGTCACAACTTATATGTTATAGACTTAATTTTCAATCATGCTTGAGTAACATCACGACTGTTCACAAACTTTCCCACAATTTTTTCTCGCACCTGATATAGTTTGATACGCAAGAACAGCCACCAAGTCTATGAAACTAGAAATCATTCAATATCGTTATTATAGAAAAGAAAATTGATATCAGAGAAATTATATGTATGTGATATGAACAGATGGTTGTGAGATTTGATCGTTGTACATTTTTAAAATGTTTAAATGATTTTTAAAACCAGAACACCTGCATAGATATATATATGGTATATATCAATAAGTAATATGTTCTACCAAGCTTCTAAAAGACTGTGACATTTCTATACACCCACTTGTATCCAGGACTGGATGTCCAAAACTCGAAGCCCGGGACACCTGGTACGATCTTTGCAGGTAACCATGATAAAGAGCTTTTCCAGTGCCCGCCAACCCAACATTGTCACGGTCTATACAAAACTTATAACTCTTCTTTGACTTTTCTGTGTTTCCCATACATCAAAAAGATGCTTTGTCTCAAACAAGCACGACTTATCCACCAGTCCCTGTGAAGGGATTTGGCTGTTGTTTACCGCAAGGAGAAAACTACCACCTACAAATACCATTGAAATAGGATCAGACTTACACAAATATTTTGATTTGTGAACAACAAAGCAGATTTTAATACTTGTGTTATTGTGTTTCTAAGTCCTTAATCAGGACAACCAAAAGGCAAGGACGTCATGGTCTTAATGAACCATTCCTTTGATGTACTGATTTCTCAATTTGGGCGTAAAACTCCTGACTTGGGGATTTCGTTTGTCCCCCAACAAGAAGTCTGTTAGTCTGTATTGTTCGATTGTTCAGAAGTGGGATTCAGTTTAGTCACTCGAGCAAATCTATCTCCCGAAACTCTTTTCTTTTTTCATCAGATTGTGTTTTGCTTGTCCAGTCTATAATCCGATTTAATCTTTTACTAAATAGAGAAAAGCCCCTATGAATATTTCGGTTTCATTATCAGACAGACGAGAAAAGAATAGGCCCTGAAAATTGACACCGGCGGTTTGTCAGCTGGACAAACCAATAGACCCTATCTATCAGCGGGTAAGAAATGTTGGCGATAAAAAAATACTACCTTCTTTTATATTTCAACATTTTCTTTTCATAGTAAAATATTATATGCATTTCAGGTATGTTACGAACTATATTGGAAGTTTTACACCTGCGAGAAATTTATATGACATCACAGACCTACTCAGGAAATTGCTCCCTGATAGCATCAGACAGGAATAATGGGTCCCCAGCAACATGCAATCCACTGGTGGAGGGTCGGTGGTGCACATCATACATACACTATCACCCAATTCAAAACGCAGATATCTAAACCAGCAACAACGCCATAGATCTCATCAGTATCTGATTCTCACCGGCTGCAATTAGTGGGGTGTCTGTAGTTAGGCCGGTAACCGACGGTAACTGGGGACTTTATGGGTTATATCACACAACAAACTCATGTGTCGCCATGTTTTTTGTCGCAATATGACACATCTCAGTTATTTGTCATGTTAGGTACAATCAACCAGCGAGACTATCGCTCCATCTCGTACACACAACTGGTATGCGGAAACCCTTCAAAGACAGAGTGTGTGAGTCTTAATGTAGAGTAACACTGTCCCAGATAGACTGAAGGTAAAAGTCTATCGTAGAGGTACACAGATAGACTGAAGGTAAAAGTCTATCATAGAGGTACACAGATAGATTGAAGGTAAAAGTCTATCATAGAGGTACACGGATAGACTGAGGGTAAAAGTCTATCGTAGAGGTACACGGATAGACTGAAGGTTAAAGTCTATCATAGAGGTACACAGATAGACTGAAGGTAAAAGTCTATCATAGAGGTACACAGATAGACTGAAGGTAAAAGTCTATCATAGTGATACACAGATAGACTGAAGGTAAAAGTCTATCATAGAGGTACACAGATAGACTGAAGGCAAAGTCTATCATAAAGTCTATCATAGTGATACACAGATAGACTGAAGGTAAAGTCTATCATAGAGGTACACAGATAGACTGAAGGTAAAAGTCTATCATAGTGGTACACAGATAGACTGAAGGTAAAGTCTATCATAGTGATACACAGATAGACTGAAGGTAAAGTCTATCATAGTGATACACAGATAGACTGAAGGTAAAGTCTATCATAGAGGTACACAGATAGACTGAAGGTAAAAGTCTATCATAGTGGTACACAGATAGACTGAAGGTTAAAGTCTATCATAGTGATACACAGATAGACTGAAGGTAAAGTCTATCATAGAGGTACACGGATAGACTGAAGGTTAAAGTCTATCATAGTGATACACAGATAGACTGAAGGTAAAGTCTATCATAGAGGTACACAGATAGACTGAAGGTTAAAGTCTATCGTAGAGGTACACGGATAGACTGAAGGTAAAGTCTATCATAGTGATACACAGATAGACTGAAGGTAAAGTCTATCATAGAGGTACACAGATAGACTGAAGGTTAAAGTCTATCGTAGAGGTACACAGATAGACTGAAGGTAAAAGTCTATCATAGAGGTACACAGATAGACTGAAGGTAAAGTCTATCATAGAGGTACACGGATAGACTGAAGGTAAAGTCTATCATAGAGGTACACAGATAGACTGAAGGTAAAGTCTATCATCGAGGTACACAGATAGACTGAAGGTTAAAGTCTATCGTAGAGGTACACAGATAGACTGAAGGTAAAGTCTATCATAGAGGTACACAGATAGACTGAAGGTAAAGTCTATCGTAGAGGTACACGGATAGACTGAAGGTAAAAGTCTATCATAGAGGTACACAGATAGACTGAAGGTAAAGTCTATCATAGAGGTACACAGATAGACTGAAGGTAAAGTCTATCATAGAGGTACACAGATAGACTGAAGGTTAAAGTCTATCATAGAGGTACACAGATAGACTGAGGGTTAAAGTCTATCATAGAGGTACACAGATAGACTGAGGGTTAAAGTCTATCATAGAGGTACACAGATAGACTGAAGGTTAAAGTCTATCATAGAGGTACACAGATAGACTGAGGGTTAAAGTCTATCATAGAGGTACACAGATAGACTGAGGGTTAAAGTCTATCATAGAGGTACACGGATAGACTGAAGGTTAAAGTCTATCATAGAGGTACACAGATAGACTGAGGGTTAAAGTCTATCGTAGAGGTACACAGATAGACTGAAGGTAAAGTCTATCATAGTGATACACAGATAGAGTGAAGGTAAAGTCTATCATAGAGGTACACGGATAGACTGAAGGTAAAGTCTATCATAGAGGTACACAGATAGACTGAGGGTAAAAGTCTATCGTAGAGGTACACGGATAGATTGAAGGTAAAAGTCTATCATAGAGGTACACAGATAGACTGAAGGTAAAGTCTATCATAGAGGTACACAGATAGACTGAAGGTAAAGTCTATCATAGTGATACACAGATAGACTGAAGGCAAAGTCTATCATAGTGATACACGGATAGACTGAGGGTAAAAGTCTATCATAGAGGTACACAGATAGACTGAAGGTAAAGTCTATCATAGTGATACACAGATAGACTGAAGGTAAAGTCTATCATAGAGGTACACGGATAGACTGAAGGTTAAAGTCTATCATAGAGGTACACGGATAGACTGAAGGTAAAGTCTATCATAGTGATACACAGATAGACTGAAGGTAAAGTCTATCATAGAGGTACACAGATAGACTGAAGGTAAAAGTCTATCATAGAGGTACACAGATAGACTGAAGGTAAAGTCTATCATAGAGGTACACAGATAGACTGAAGGTAAAGTCTATCATAGTGATACACAGATAGACTGAAGGTAAAGTCTATCATAGAGGTACACAGATAGACTGAGGGTAAAAGTCTATCGTAGAGGTACACGGATAGACTGAAGGCAAAGTCTATCATAGTGATACACGGATAGACTGAGGGTAAAAGTCTATCATAGAGGTACACAGATAGACTGAAGGTAAAGTCTATCATAGTGATACACAGATAGACTGAGGGTAAAAGTCTATCGTAGAGGTACACGGATAGACTGAAGGCAAAGTCTATCATAGTGATACACGGATAGACTGAGGGTAAAAGTCTATCATAGAGGTACACAGATAGACTGAAGGTAAAGTCTATCATAGTGATACACAGATAGACTGAAGGTAAAGTCTATCATAGAGGTACACGGATAGACTGAAGGTAAAAGTCTATCATAGAGGTACACAGATAGACTGAAGGTAAAGTCTATCATAGAGGTACACAGATAGACTGAAGGTAAAGTCTATCATAGTGATACACAGATAGACTGAAGGTTAAAGTCTATCATAGAGGTACACAGATAGACTGAAGGTAAAGTCTATCATAGAGGTACACGGATAGACTGAAGGTTAAAGTCTATCATAGAGGTACACAGATAGACTGAGGGTTAAAGTCTATCATAGAGGTACACAGATAGACTGAAGGTAAAAGTCTATCATAGAGGTACACAGATAGACTGAAGGTAAAGTCTATCATAGAGGTACACAGATAGATTGAAGGTAAAAGTCTATCATAGAGGTACACAGATAGACTGAAGGTAAAAGTCTATCATAGAGGTACACAGATAGACTGAAGGTAAAAGTAGGTACACAGATAGACTGAAGGTAAAAGTCTATCATAGAGGTACACAGATAGATTGAAGGTAAAAGTCTATCATAGAGGTACACGGATAGACTGAGGGTTAAAGTCTATCGTAGAGGTACACAGATAGACTGAAGGTAAAGTCTATCATAGAGGTACACAGATAGACTGAAGGTAAAGTCTATCATAAAGGTACACAGATAGACTGAAGGTAAAAGTCTATCATAGAGGTACACAGATAGACTGAAGGTAAAAGTCTATCATAGAGGTACACAGATAGACTGAAGGTAAAGTCTATCATAGAGGTACACAGATAGACTGAAGGTAAAGTCTATCATAGCGGTACACGGATAGACTGAAGGTAAAGTCTATCATAGTGGTACACAGATAGACTGAAGGTAAAGTCTATCATAGCGGTACACGGATAGACTGAAAGTAAATCTAACATACGAGAGAAGAGTTTTTGTATGTACCAAAGACAGGAAAAGCAAACATGTTTTTAGATAACTTTGTTGCGGATCGACAGAAATGATAAATAAAACAAGAAAGAAAACATTTACCATACATATATCATTGACATGTCATAGAACAGAAACCAAAACGTCTCCCAGGCAAGACCAAATGTCTCCCAGCCAAGACGTTTTTATTTGACCTCCAAAATGATGGATGAGAAAGAGTGCAAGTTTAAAGGGACATTACCAACACTCAAAAGTATGGAAATCACAAACTGGTAGCCATTTGACATTAAGAATGATTTATATGTTTAACAGTTTTACTTTGATACATAAAAAAATAAAATGGAAATCAGAAAGATGTTGCCATGCTACACAAAAGACTTATAGATGTATCGTTAATGTTTGACAACATTGATCAATATAAAATATGATTGAAATGCCGCAGAAAATAATCATATAACCCAACACACATAAATGCTGTAAAAACAGACAGAACATTGCATGTCGCAGTGAAACCGTGATACTGTCTGTAACATTTGATGGTTTAGATACCTACAGATTGAAAAAAGCATTGCAAAATTTAATAAAGTATAAAAAAGTCAAAGGAATGTATGAGGGTATAATTATTTACCTCGTAAAGTATGACAAAAGTAAATTGTTTTGATGTAACTTATATGAAGTAATAACTATACATGTATATCTTAGCGTCTACTTCCACATTGGTACCACATGCGAGACCATTTATTGGAACTGACAGCCATCTTGGATCAGTCACATGACCACCTTTCAGCAGCACTTACATAACATACATATCTTCTACTGTCAGAAAAATTTTAAATTCACCTTGACATTCTTATGTAACAGGAATTATGATGTCAATGTTGCTTGTCATTTTTCTCTATTCTGCCTCAGAATAAATATTGGTACCACATGTGGTTCTAGACAGATTTGACAGCAAAAGTAAGAAGCCACTTATGTAGATATTTTGTATTCACACAACCATCACGACGTTCATATTTGACATAATTATGATGTCTGTATAAAGCGTATTGATATGTCATTCGCTCGGCTCCACCTCCTATTACATATCAGTACCACATGCGGGTCCTGGAGGGTTTTTCAGGTTCCCCTGTGAAGCTACAAGTGTGACATTTACCCTGTATTTGTGGGGGAATGTGTAGGCTGTGGCCCACATCTGTAACATATGAACTACATATGTTTACGGTAGAGATCAAGGGAGGACGGCTACACACTACAATAGCCACCGTGATATACACCCAAACCCTTCACCCCTGTATCCCACCCAACAATGGCACCACTCTGATCTGGCAAATCTCTGTCCTGCTTTCTCTCTAAACAAATACTTGACCGTTTTGAAATAAATTATAGACTGTCTTGTCAGTTTGGTCCAAAAACACAAGGTTGCATTTCGCCCTTCATTATTCTTGGAATGATCGTCAGAGTATCTTTCCTTGTATATTGTTTACTTTACATACATGTTGTATACCAGGGAGATATTCACCCAGTTTAACTATCGCCCTCATCTCCTTGGTGATGAAAGTGAATGCATGACATTGAACATCAGCATACGCCCTACTGATATTCATTCCATTTTGAAGCACAATACAAGGTTCACATGGACTTTTATTTCTGACAAAGCAAATATTTTCCAGTGAACAGATATTGTCTACACAGACTTTTGATGTTTTTTTTCCAGAAAGTTTTGACATAAAAGGGTAGATATATATTCATATCCTGAACAGCTCCTTCAAAGGTTCTGCGGTTTGATGTCGTTATATTTTGAAAGTTTTTCGGGTGAAAGGGTTCATGTTTTGACAAGCTTTATAAACAAACTTGATGGTCTACAGGCAAGATGAGATGGTACTTGACTTTTTTAACAGAACTGAGGGTCAAACTGGGGCAATGTCTACAATCTTTTTGATGTTGTATTCTCCAGTTGTAATCTCTATAACTGAAGTTAACAGTTGTTTCGGGCCAGTCCGGGGGATCTTCTCCTGGGATCAGAGCTGGAAGGAACGGTGTGTAGGGAGGGGGGATGTTTGTGATAGATAGGTGTATCATTGGTTGATTTGAGTGAAGTAAGCAAGCAGTCCTTATCGCCATATGTTGCTTTTTGGTATCCTCAGGTGTTGTAACCAATGGCAACCCAAACAGTGACGGTTCTGGTGAGTAATGCACTGTTCAACAGAATTGATCATATCTGTAGAAATCAGGAAATGTGTTGCATCAATCCAGGCCTGTCTGTATGTATACAAGTAGATAGCTGATGTAGTAGGGAGATAGGACCTCTCCAGGAAAGGGAATGGTGTGTGTACCAGGTACAGGAAAGTAAGGAACACACAGCACTGCTGCCAGACAGACCTGCTGAATCAGGACACACAAATATTTATAAGGATTTTAACACTTTTTCAAGAATTTCCAAAATTACTAATTTTGAAACTGCTGAAAGCAACTGAAATCGCTCACTAACCCCTCTCCCCCCCCCCCCCCCCCAACGAAAAGTGTTCAGCCGATGGAGATGATAATAAATTGATGACAATGAAGATCTTTCAAGTGTTTGCAGGCTGTCCAGACAGCTGTACATGCTACAAGCACCTCTCAGACCCAATGTGTGAGAAGAAAGCAATACATCTCCTGTACTTCAGTCACTTAATGTCCAGTATCATCCGAGTTCGGAGAAGTGTAACACGTTAATTCACCGGCTGACATAGGAGAAAACGGCTAGATTATTGATACCACACCGGGTCAGTTGAGTTAACAACAATAGAATAAAGTAGTCCCACACGCCTAACACAAAAACAAAATCAACCCCTTCATAATCAAAATAGGCCCCCACACCTAAAGTACCCCGGTATTTCAAATTGTAGATATTAATAAACCCCAAATTGACCTAATTTACTTTCATTGGCTCCCCGGTCATGCTGAGTATAGACCTGATATTGTATTGCAGCCTTTGCTGCAGACTTGTACGAGCAGTTTTGACAAAACATGTTCAAATAGACAGAAAAAAATAAACATGTTATTAATACAGAATTATTATGATGAAAATTTCAGACCATCCTCACAATGAGGTCACAGGCATTTCTGAAGGGATTAATAGCCGGTTAAGAACTACCCGGTAGCACCACCGACTGTCATTGGAATATCTGAACGAAACATAAAGTAAGAATTAATAGGTAATAGATGTACTCTATTTCATATCAGTTTGCTAATAGTCGCCATCTTGCCATACAAATATGGAGGTTACATTAGAAAGCTGCAGACACTGACTAAGTGCGGGGAAATCGTATAGGTCTGATACACAACGTTAGGTCAGACACTACGGATACCCGGTGTAATCTATACCACATCACACACGTAATCCCCGCGCCTAAAGGGACAAGTTGACAGAATCGTGAAAACGTTTTCAGATTCGTTTCCAGAAATCTTGGCTGCACTGTATGGTTTGGTGACCTGCACTCAAAGGTTAATAGATAGTAACTTAACCTGCTTCAGTATGTTACATACAAAATCGGGTGCTCAAACTTATCTTACCAAAATTTCTTAAATGGAGCCAAAAGCGATAATCAAGATAAATGCGAGTCTTTATCCATCTGATTCTACGTCTGCAATACCCACACCTCTACCTTTAATCAGTAGAAAGGTGAGCTCACATACCGTCAGGTAGGCCCGTATCCCCTAATCAAACCCAGGCCAAATGATACACCCATCAGTGTGGAATTCCGCACAGTTCAAACAGGAATTGAAATAAAATTCAAACAACATGTTATTCAGAAAATCTATTGAAGCTGATCTCTGTGTCAATTTTTTTTCAATATTTTTTTCAAACTTTGATCTTTCATCAACTTTAACTGCATTCAGTTGCTAGCCCAATTCTTTAAAACCCTCAATAGAAAATGAAGCTACTCACTTTAAAATTTAATGATTCTGTGCTTCAGCCGTTTTTGTGAATATAGTGGGTGGGTGAGTTTGCTTTCAGGGTGTTTTATGTATGATTTGAGAGTTTAAAACTTGTTCGGAAACAAAATCATTCACTGCGAAATCAAGGTTGCCTATCCTGTAGACATAGACAATATCACCTGGTTTACATACATATCACCACGGTAACTTCAGCTACAGTATCACATGACACCCTGTCTGTTAGGACCATGTCCCTGGTTGAGGATTGTTAAATTTGATTGAACAACACTAACCACAGATAGAACAGGAATAACATTGAACTGTTATCAAATGTCAAGGACACACAATTTGTGGACAGATTCAGTGAAGGTCATGTCAGTGTTTGGGGAGCATCCTTTATGATTATGTGATGCCCCCAATGGATCATCACCCAAAATGTCTGCCCCGAGTTCCAAGGGTCCAGTTTCCAATGCCAGTCAGGACTGTTCATTTTTCCAGTAACATTACAATTACATAAAATAGAGGACTCAAGTGGTCACCAAAACATTTGACAGTTTCTATGGTTACAGAAAACCCACCAGATCAGTTTCCATGGTAAAGAGTAATTCATTGTTATCATGGTAATTAGTAATCCTGGTATTTGTTACCATGGTTACCAATGATCCATTGTAAAGGTTGCCATGTTACTGGGTAATCCATTGTGAGTTCCTTGCCTGCATTCTGTACTGTTGGAGGCTGTTACTTTTATTAGTGGTTAATTATACTATGATTATTACGAGGGGGGATGGGGAGAGCTAACGTTGTGCCGGGGAAGGATTGTGTGTGGGGAGATACACAGAGGGTCTCCCTACCCTCAACAACGATCCCCAACACACTCCAATTTGCAGGCGTAATTGGCTTTTCACAGCACATGTTTAAAGTCTTCACTTGAGAAAAAGGTAGTGCTGGAGAGACTAGCTAGGGAGTAGTGTTGGTCGGGGAGAGGGGGTAGTGTTGGAGGAGGCTAGGGCAGGCTGTCACTCACATACTATAGCAGCAGGGCAATAACTGCAGGTACACCTCCAGTAATCAGACAAAAATTACACCAAAGACTCCACAAATTGCTGAACATTAACTTTCATTCCTGTCTGCAGCTTGTGGCAAAGAAAGTGATAGATAATATTTCAGGTTACTCCTCCCCTGTTAAACTGATTGCAGCTGTAACCATTATTTATTTCCATAATACCTACCTCCTGTGTGCTGCTAATTAGTATCAACTCACCAGCTTGTACACTGCCAGCACAAACCACACACAAAAAATATCATCATCACGAAGTAAATTTGAATAAAATCAAAATCTCATTATAGACTTTTGACCTCGTATGACCTCTGGACATACCATAATACTCTGTGATATGGATCTATCATAAAAGCTATCATGTGCTGGTATATCCTTTGATGATGGTAAGCCGAGAGTGTAGCCACACGCCTGTGATTTCTATATCCTTCCCCTGTCTATGTATGAAGCCTGCTTCAAATGAAGCCTGCTTCAATTGTTATGGACCTTAGCCCTAAAGTGTAGTCAACGCTTACCGAAAGTTCTAAATGTGTATGTCACACACAAGTTGCACACGATCCATATGAATCATAGAAATTGCACACTTGAGTCTGATGATGCTCAAGACTAATGTAATACCATTAAACAACTAGATATTGAATAATACAAGTAATCTACTGTTAAGTAAGTAGAAAGTATGTTAGTTTACTTATTGTTAAAGTGAGCTTGTCTATTATAGTGAGCTTGTCTATTATAGTGAGCTTGTCAGTAGGTCTTTATTATAGTGAGCTTGACAGCAAGTCTATATTGTAGTGAGCTTGTCAGTAGGTCGTTATTATAGTGAGCTTGACAGCAAGTCTATATTGTAGTGAGCTTGTCAGTACAGATATAGTGTAGTGAGCTTGTCAATATGTATATATATTGTAGTGAGCTTGTCGGTAAGTCTTTATTATAGTGAGCTTTATAGCAAGTCTATATTTTAGTGAGCTTGTCAGTATAGGTCTATATTGTAAAGAGCTTGTCAGTATATACTGCAGGTCTATATTGTGGTGAGCTTGACAGTAGGTCTATATTGTAGTAAGCTTGACAGTAGGTCTATATTGTAGTGAGCTTGGCAGTAGGTTTGTATAATAGTGAGCTTGTCAGTAGGTCTATATTGTAGTGAACTTGGTAGGTTTGTATAATAGTGAGCTTGTCAGTAGGTCTATATTGTAGTGAGCTTGGCAGAATGTCTATACTACATTGTAGTGAGCTTGGCAGTAAGAACTTGGTAGTAGGTCTGTATAATAGTGAGCTTGTCAGCAGGTCTTATTTACTAAGTATGCCATAACAGTGAGCTGTAGTACATGGTAACTATAACAAATTAAACTACTACAAGCGTTATAAGTAAACACATCACAAGAAAACATTTTGATAAAGATTTTTTGAGTGTCACTGGTTACAGTAGGTGCTTATGTTGTAACATGCTTATACCAGTGTTCATTGAGAAATTGATCTTCCTCTTACATGAAAAAAAAAATCAATAGCATATTCATTCATGCAGAATGTAGGTGTAATCTCGGCATGAAAACAACTTAGAAAGAAAATATACATGCAAGAATGATGTATGGGTGACACTTTCCGCTATAACTTTGGGGTATGTTTTTATACTTACTTTCAGAATAATAAAATCCATAGTCTATGCAGACAGGCTAGATCTGTGGAAATGTTCACCGCGATCACATTGGACCTAATTCTGTCGGTATCCTAGAGAATACACACCTGGCACTATATCCATACCTGTTCCGATACCTCTTTACTAATTAGCCTTTCCTGGATCACCTTTCAGGTAAAAACCAAATCAAAATCTTTGATCATATATACATCACTCATCTTTCCATTTCAAACTATGGAAGACACTCATGAAACCTCCTATGGCTATATTTCCACATATCCAAATTTTTCAGCAACACACATTAAATTTTTCCTATTAAACAAACTTTTGTAATCCAAGCCGGTGATTGAGTATAACTTCACTCTAAATAAGCAGCTAATTCACTTTAAAGAACTCCAGAGAAAACTTTTCAAACTTTCTGAAGTCATGACTCAAAACTTTTTCCATGTGCTATACGACATATAAAAGTATCCAAAAGTTGTCAGAAAGTTTGGTGAGTAGGCCTATAGGTGTTCACCTGTATAACTGGTCAACTGGCCAGGTATAGACTGACCAGCCTAACAACACATAGTGTATACCAAAGGTAGGTGATGCTGAGTCTCCCTCCACACCGTATCTCCTGGTACCAAGGAATGCTGGGAAATATGTAAATCCAATCAGAGGAGCATCATCTCCTCCTGTCGTCTGCTTCTCTGGGGCAGGCCTGTGCCTTTTCTTATCTCCCTCCCATTGAAGAGCTTGTTTGCAGCTGACCCAGGCTGACTTAGAGAAGGATCGTGCCTGGCTGTTTGAAGTTCCCCTATCTCTTCTCTCTATCACTGTATATCTGTACCAGCGCTACCTATAATACAACCGACATATGCGCTCCCTTCCTACCTACTTACTGAACATTTACAAACTCTTAAAAAACTTTTTCTCTGTCAGTGAATTGTATCGCGCTTGGGTTGGCACGCTTGTGTCTGTTAATAACTGTGTGTACGAGAGAGTGACAATGTTGACAGGCGAGGGCCAGTGACTCCTCGAGGACTCCTGAGAATAGTGACCACGTCCAGACCCTTCAAGGGGACTCAGGTATCTGAGGGAGTCAGTGTATGTCAAGTTGAAGGTAAATCAGTACGAGGACAGGTGAAAACGTGGAGACGTACAGATACCAGTACTCAATGTAGCGCCCTCGTAATGATTTGAGCTAACGATTATCTATTTACCTGTGTTAAACACATAGGGAGAATCACTCGACACTTATCACAATGTACTGAGGCCCTCTCCAACATTCAGTATCACCACTGATAAAATCACTATCTCTGGGTATATGGATACTGCTTAATTACAGGTAGATGTACACAATGTCCAGGTCACCACAGGTCCGGGACAGGTAAACATGTCAAAGTAGAAACAATCTCAGCAGCCAGGTGTGTACAGGTAGACACAGGTATATATTAGGTGTGTCCTCTGATTGTCATTACCACACAGAAAAGGCCAGTTAGGGGCTGTGATCAGTGACCACTGTCCAGTTAGTGACACAGAGGCGGTCAAATGACAGGTGGGTTCACACTTCCTTCGTCAAAACTGACCACCCTGACAAATGGTCTACACGGCTGCGGTACTTCCCCGATTAGACTTCAATGCTCATTCTTGCCATCATGGTCCATTGCATTACTTCCCTGATCAGATTTTTTCAATGGTCATTCTTGCCATTAGGTTCACTGGTCATCGCTGACCAACAGGTGACAGATTTAAGCCTAAGGTTCCAGTGGTCAGTTCTAATTACATCTGTCTATATTGTGTTAATGGTGCGTTCTACTGGACCCCATTTATGTAATGATCTGTGTGATTACTACCTTGTTTGGCTAATGTCCAGTCGGGTGGCTGCTTTCACAGTTCTCGCTGACCACCCAATGGCCATTACAAGCTGGCTTCAGGCCACCGCACCGGACTTTTACACCTCACCAATGACCTCAAGTAAACAAATGCACTGGGGCATACAAAAGATTAGGAATCTAAAATCAATTCCTTATTGCACAATCCTCACAATATTTATCCCTAATCAAAATACCTTGTGATTCTTGGACAGGTAAAATGCTGCTAATCTGTTGCTCTAGACCCGATCGACACTTGATCATCCAGAGATTGTCTCACAACAAAAGGTGGGTCTTCCCCAGGCCCTAGGTGCTGGGTAACAGGGGGCGGGACTCTCCTTTGACTCCGTTTTTTCCACCTTTTAATCTAACATGCAGGTGTGAAGAAACGCACACAAAGTGCTAGGTATGTGCATTAGCTACCTAAGAGTTTCTAATTTCACAATAATTCTGCTTGAATTGCTTCTTTATTTTCTTTTGTAGCCATGTGTCAAACTTCAAAGGCTCTAAAAAATCTACCCCTGATATGTGGATTGAATTCTATCCTGTAAAAACGGTGTGTATTCCCACCGACTGGCTACCTGTCCCCCGAGTGTAGCTACTGGGATTTTTTCCTTTATCCAAGGGATCTTGATCTCAGCCATTGGAGCAGTCCTACAAATACATGTAACTCTCACATTCCTCTGTAATCGAGATATGAGTACAATTTTATTTATGGAAAACTTTTTCATGCCATAAAAGTTTTTCGGTGAAGCGTGGGTAGTTTTAACTGCCAGGTATAATGTTGGACCTGACTGTCAGTCCGATTATGTCACTGTGATGTTAACGAACTGATACCATATCTCATGTCTCCGCCAAGACGTCTAAGCCAGAAAAACTAACATCGCTCTTTTTAGGAGCAAGCAATGCTTCCAAATCTGGTTTTAAAATTTTTTAAATGTAATCGTCACTTAATTCGTAGTTTTTGTATGTGTTGGTTTTCTACACCGTAGCCACTGTAGATTGTGTGACAAGGGAAGTAACTCCCTAAAGCCTGTCGGCTACATTAGCTCTTGCAGTAAAAGGGATAGCATAAGTATCAAAGAGAGCATTTCACTGCCGAGAACTGACCGACTGACATACAGACAGATTGTGGCTGCACATAGATTTATAGAGTCCAAATTAACAGTGTCCGGGTAATAATGGTTATGATTCTCAAACAGTGTCCAGATTGTGTTGTTTAATTAAATATTATTAAATTAATGAACAAACTCATTAATCATGGCACTGGTAAAAAACTTCAGTTTAAATTGTTTTAGCTTCCAATAAAATGAAATAGTAACACGGTAACTATCTAGATTACAGGTAATATACAACATCAAACCTTGTATTATTGCAGTTTTAACCAAACCCATTACATAGACCTGTGTGAAGCTCCAGACTGCACAGCGAGGACACCTGCTACACCACTATTGTCATGCAAAAAAACGGATTGGACAACAAAATGATCTCATTTCACTATCAATCATGTTTTTATTTTTCAATTAAAGACCATTTTCACTTCTATTGATCTTGTTATGTGGCATAATATGTATTTCAAAAAGTCTTCTTATTTCATTTTTCTTATTTTTCTATTCAGACTTTGCCCTAAAATCTGTTTTTCAATATGTTCGTGTGCATATGCAACACTTGGTCTGAATTGCATTGATTGCTTAAGCCAGTCATTAATAAAATCAAGAACACCTTTTAGGAGCAATTAAAAAAAAATGGATTAATTTGACATGCGCTTTTATCATGAGAAGACAGTTTGGCCCTCCCCATGTCTCGGCTAGGCCTACATAAGTAATGTAGATATAAATACAGCAGGATATTACAATGGCACAAACCATTAATAGGCTTTATTTGGTAGAGCTTCACATAAAAAACTGATTAATGTAAAATGATGTGACATAGACTTCTATATCCTACTATACACAAACAGCATTATGCTAGTCGTGCATGCCTCAGCTAAATCCACAGACCCAATTCCGTTTGATGTCAATTATCACTTTGGAAAAAATCTCAAATATCAAAAGTTTCGAAAAATTAATAGCTTTTTCTGAATTGTGCATATCAAGATGCCATAAAATGTTATTTATTCAAATTTGAGAAGAGAAGAAAATGTAAAAGATGTCTATAAATAAGATGTAGGTTACACTGTACAGCAGGTGAGCGGTAGGTGACAGTGATAATATTGTTATAAATAAGATGTAGGTTACACTGTACAGCAGGTGAGCGGTAGGTGACAGTGATAATATTATTATAGGCCTGGATGATCTCTGGTAATAAACGTGACAGTAACTTATAACATCTGGGATACATAGCCTCAACATTTAATAAGTCTTCTTATACTCTCTTGTAAATAAACATGTACGGACCCCTATAGAAAACCACTTGCTAGTTTGTAAACATTTAGTAATGACCCGTACAGAAACCACTGGCTCCCCACCCCCACCCCCTACCCTGTCTACAGTTAAATCACCCTATCCAAGTGTACACCAATTAATGAGGATGCCAACATATCAGTCTATCAAATCTCTATCAAAATCTACATCATGTTCCTCCGATTAAAATCATGTGAGAAGCACATCAGGGACTGCCTCACGACTATTAAGGTATTTACATTAATGTTCAGAGATTCTGTCAAACCGGCTAAGAAATGGGTCTCGATCAGCTTTATGGCACAGGGGACGCGAAGTGTCAAAACATTGATCACACTACTACCCAGACACATGTCATTGTGCCACGGGCTATAAATAGCCGACAGGAAGTGCTCCATGGCCATGGTCAATTACCCGTCACACTGCTGGTGTGCTTATCCAAGCAGATCTGCCCTGATTAAATTCCCTGTTGACACATGGCAGGGTACGAGGTAATGATACTGCCAGTAAAAAGATAATTTGGTCAAGAGGCGTGGATAGGAAAGCTTGGGGTAGACGGCTATTTAATGGGAGATGGTATGATTAGAAACATGGAGTCTCAAACATTCCGACTGGCACCCCCAGAGTCTCAACAAGGTCTCGCTCAAAGTGCTGATATTGACACCCATGTCAGTTTCACTTCTTTGACAGTTTGTAAACACAGCAAGGGTGGAAGTGATGGGAGGTTTAGTGGTTACAGGGAGGTGGGCAGGCAGCACGCAGCAACTAAAATGTCAATTTACATTTTTAATATAAACACAACAAGTATTGCAAAAACCATGAAGTTTTCTTCAGAATCATGTACGCGCATCAGCGTTACACAACTTGTAGGTTTTATTATAAACAAAATATGTAAAAGACATGGAATTTTTATGTTATACATCATCAAAGAGCTTTTAACACCAACAGTCTTGGCATTTGTGAGTAATTCAAAAATAACTTCCTCAACTTTAAACTATTGAAACTACCACATGCAGTGTGCATACAGCAACAGTTGACTTTTAAAGGCAAAACAATGTAGAAAATAATACTCTCTTTCAATTTTGTAATGCCCCACCCCTCAACCCAACCATAAAGTTTGTGATTTGTTTCAACAATTATTTTATTTCACTTGATTTTTATCAAATAAAGATTCAAGAAATAATAGAAACATCAAGACAGACTGAAAAAACAAAAATATAATGTAAGTCTCTGTCAGGTAAAAACAATACCCCAGCTAAATAAAAAAATATACACTATAATGCCAAGAAAAGAAAGTGAAACCTTTTAGCAGCCCATGTTCCCCAACCCAAACCCCCCTCCCCCCATACTCTTTAGTATCACAGAGAGATTAACACAGGGGCATGATAAGATTAACACAGGGACATTTATTTATCAGGTAACACAAGGGTATGACAATAGTTATACAGGTAACACAGGGACTTGTGTATAGTTGTACAAGTAACCCTGAAGCCATGTAAATTATTAATCAGGTAACACAGGGGTATGGTCATAGTTATACAGGTAGCACAGGGACTTGTGTATAGTTGTACAAGTAACCCTGAAGCCATGTAAATTATTAATCAGGTAACACAGGGGTATGATCATAGTTATACAGGTAACACAGGGACTTGTGTATAGTTGTACAAGTAACCCTGGGGCCATGTAAATTATTAATCAGATAGCACAAGGGTATGACAATAGTTATACAGGTAACACAGGGACTTGTGTATAGTTGTACAAGTAACCCTGGGGCCATGTAAATTATTAATCAGATAACACAAGGGTATGACAATAGTTATACAGGTAAAACATTTACAGGGGCTTATATGTACAAGTAAGCCTACTGGAGCCATGGAAATGATAATGCAGGCAACACAGGGGCATGCCTATAGATATACAACATACACAGGGGCCTGTGTCTATTAAAACTCACCCAATCTTTGGTCCGAGCTTGCCTCTGGGACATATAGTCCCTGTCTTTCCTCTTGAGCCCCAAGGGGCCGTATGTAGGACCAGGACACACAAGGCCCGAGGACATCAGGTACATGACAATGTTTTTCTCTATCTGCATTCACAAACTGATGAACCACAATTACTTAATCCTCTGTTCTGTACTCAAAATGAACTTACAAAATATCCTATGATTTATATGTTTCTTTAAAGTTTCAATAATAAAGGTTGTTTTTGTGAGACGAGTTTGTACCAACTTCCGCAACACAGCTGTTCATCCTCATCAGAAACTAACTCTCTAATCCTAAAATCATCCCGACGACAGCCACTTTCCAGTTGAGATCTGATCCTATACTTGCTTGAAACACAGTTACAAATTCTCAAGAATAAAACAATCCTGTCACTTTAAGATGTCAGCAAACCAACTTTCTCCCTAAGAAGGAACTGCAGATGTCACTGAGCAAGCAGCCAGTCAGGTTGTGATCTGACATGTGGGCCCTAGTGCCAACATACCGCTCATCAGACACCCTGGAGTTCAAGGTCTTTAAAGGTCGCAGGGTATGAATTACACTTTTAAGAGCCACTTCCACAAATCTTGAAAATAACAGAAATCTGTCAAAAGCTCCGAGTTTTTACAACTTAATGCAGTGAAGATATTGTCTGATTAGAATGTACCCAGTGAGGGTTAGAGTTGACGGCGGGCCATTATGGGAGACAATGGTGCTGATAGGTAGTACAATGGTAGGTATTCTATCCTGGGTCGGAGGTCAGCCGCACCACAATGTCCTCACCTGCTTCTCTCCCTAAAGGACCACATCAAAGCGAGACGGCATTCAGGACTCAACTGGACTGGTCAGCGATGACCATGCAATGTCCGCTCAACTGTGATGAAAATTAACTATGTCATTGGTCTTTGTTGACCCAAGTGTCCAAAATAAACTGAATAACCTGGTCCACTGTCCAAACCCACACCGACCAATCTCCTGGTCCACTGTCCAAACCCACACTGACCAATCTCAGCAGGCTCAGACAGAGTTGATAGGTTGGGGGCCTATAATGACCAAACCATATGTGCCCCTGTTGTGAGGGCTCACCACCCACCCCTATATCCTTGGTTTGTTTTAATTCCTGGATTATGAAATCAGAGCGAATAGTTAAGATTAGTTCTGGCCCTCCTGTGATCCTAGTGTCTGGAGAACAGGAGAAAATTCTTGTTTATTGGTGATGCAGGCTCTACAAAGATTGTTACAAGTAAAATCCAATGAAGTTGGTAGAAAGTTGTTCCTATTGCATGTTCTGCTGGTCCTGTTTGGGACCCTAGGGACCCAGCTAATTACAACATTAATGGTTAGGTTATCAGTGTACTGCCTGATAATACCCAGAAAGGGGGCTCCAATAACAGCTGTTATCAGTGTGGGCAGGGTAATTGGTGTTAGGGCCTTATCTGGGACCAGCCCAGTCAATAGCCTGGACAATCACAGCACTGGCCAGCAGCCGAAACATTAGCCTCAAATTGGTGTTAAACTAGAACTAGATCTCCACAACCCCTCCAACTTAATTGACAAAAAAACTAATTACTGATGAAATTCACCATCTTTAAAAAGATTTTAATTTTTCTACAAAGATTAGAAAAAACGAAATCAAATCCTAACATCATTTGTATAAAAGAAAGGATTTAACTTGATTTAAAAGAGTGTTATCGTCTTATTAGCTACAATGGAATTTGAAGAAGTTAGGAGAATTATAAAAGGAGTCAGCATATTGTGAAAATATTTGGGGGTCTCCTTTGATTTAAAAACATGAAACAGAACACAGTAATGAGAGAGATATGGTAAATTAAAGAGAATTGTATGACTGATAAGAATAATAAGAGGAGTGTGTATGATTATACCTATATCTTAATTCTACTCTCCATACTGCGTCAGAAATTATAGTCTTTTCAAACTCAGTAGGACATAGAGCTGACACAGTACATTTTCAGTGCATGAAAAAGTATTAAAGATGTCGGAAAAAGTGAATGATTCAGCTGGCTGAAGCTTATTTGTGACCCAGAGTAATGTACTACAGAACGACAAACAGCTCGGTTTTATAGTTATTACTCAAAGCTGTAACTTATCAAAACTGGGTAGATCATTGTCAACGCCTAGCTGAGGGTGGTCTTTAAAGCCTATCTAATGTATTTACCCTGGCCAGCGCTTCTGGAGCCTGCTATGATAAAAAACGCCTCCGTTATGAAACATAAAATGATAAGGAACTAAGTTGATAGTCAGGAATCCATTATCTTCACACTTCCAACAAAGCAGCTGTCATTATTCTCCGACTAATTAGAATCAATCGCTGGCCGTTTTGATACAATCTGTATCTCCGAGGTCAACACCAGCTTAAAACAACACAAACAGTTTAAGCGTTAATAGTGGACATCAAAAAGGCCCAAGCATGATCTACCTGACAAATCTCACCTGTTACGACCAATAAACGGCCGACAGCACACAGGGATTCAGTGACCGGTCAAGTCAGGGCCTTTGTTATCAGGAAATAATGATCAATTCACGTTCTAATGTAGGAATGATGATCAATTAATAACAATCAGATAAAAACCCGATCATAAGTTACGGTAAAATAGAGACAGAGTTACCAAGTATAGGATAAGTTACAGAAAAACAAACGTAGTTATACATGGTTATTCAGGGTTAAACAATGAGGTACTTGGTTATAGAGGATCGAAATTAGATTAAACACTGCTGAAATACATGGTTACAGGTACTGATAAACAAGTACAACAACAGGATATCTAAACATCAACATACCAGTTTACTCCAGTTAAATAGATGTTAAGATAGTAATGAAATAAAGCAGGCCTTTATTAACCTATTTGGTTAAATCAAGGTAAACCACTGCCCTTTCCTAAAGGTCTGTTCCAGGTCCCAACCTAGCATCGCCTCCCTTTTGTGCCCCATGTTTCCTAAAGGTCTGTTCCAGGTCCCAACCTAGCATCGCCTCCCTTTTGTGCCCCATGTTTCCTAAAGGTCTGTTCCAGGTCCCAACCTAGCATCGCCTCCCTTTTGTGCCCCATGTTTCCTAAAGGTCTGTTCCAGGTCCCAACCTAGCATCGACTCCCTTTTGTGCCCCATGTTTCCTAAAGGTCTCCTATCATCGCCTCCCTTTCGTGCCCATATTTCCTAAAGGTCTCCTAGCATCACCTCCCTTTTGTGCCCAATGTTTCCTAAAGGTCTGTTCCAGGTCCCAACCTATCATCGCCTCCCTTTTGTGCCCAATGTTTCCTAAAGGTCTGTTCCAGGTCCCAACCTATCATCGCCTCCCTTTTGTGCCCCATGTTTCCTAAAGGTCTGTTCCAGGTCCCAACCTATCATCGCCTCCCTTTTGTGCCCCATGTTTCCTTTAGGTCTGTTCCCGGTCCCAACCTATCATCGCCTCCCTTTCGTGCCCAATGTTTCCTAAAGGTCTGTTCCAGGTCCCAATCTATCATCGCCTCCCTTTTGTGCCCCATGTTTCCTTTAGGTCTGTTCCCGGTCCCAACCTATCATCGCCTCCCTTTCGTGCCAAATGTTTCCTAAAGGTCTGTTCCAGGTCCCAACCTAGCATCACCTCCCTTTCGTGCCCAATGTTTCCTAAAGGTCTGTTCCAGGTCCCAACCTAGCATCACCTCCCTTTCGTGCCCAATATTTCCTAAAGGTCTGTTCCAGGTCCCAACCTAGCATCACCTCCCTTTCGTGCCCAATGTTTCCTTAAGGTCTGTTCCAGGTCCCAACCTAGCATCGCCTCCCTTTCGTGCCCAATGTTAAGTCAACTGGGTGATTTTTTTTTGAACTTTTTCCACAAATATTTATACATGGTTAAGTATTATCTAACATACTGTAAGACTGAGTTGTGTGAACAGTCTGATTTCAATAAAGTCTCTTTATGTCAACAGAAAACAAGTACCTGTTCTTAACGAGTGTGCGGTTATATGATCTACAGGTAACACAGGTGTTAGAGATGATATAAAGAGAAGTACTCCAAGATATAGATCTGCTCAAGATCTCCTCCACCCGTATCCCGATCACCGTGTTTACTCACCTGTCAATCACACTCGCTCTTCAGGTACTAAACGAGTTATCCAAGAGGCATACCCAAGTCATTGATTCTGGTATCTATACAGTAATATGGTCAAAGGGTGCTTGTAATGCCAACCTTACTTGAACACTAATTATGAACAAAAATTGATCCATCACTTTTCTAAGCCCCTCCCCAAACAAATAGAAATGGAAACAGCCACAAGCAGGTGTCTACTGAATGTACAAGTTTGTTTGAGTTTGTTGGCCGTGTCAGATAAATCTACCTATTTAATCTCCAGAGAAGTAGTGAAGTTGATGTAGAGATTATTGTCCCTCCCCCGACTTATGTCCAAAGATTGTTTGTTTCCGAGGAAGAGAAGAGCACCCAACAGCTAATGAAGTTTGTGTTCACAAACATGTAGTCACGGAGCTTATCACACCTGTTGACATATCACACCTGTACATGTATAATCTTACCTAATAGAACACCAAACGTCTTACCTAACAGAACACCAAACATTTACAAACTCCACCCCCTCCAGCTTTCTCTTGTTGTGGAGTAATTGAAAACAAATAACGGCTGTTTGTCTAAATCTTCCATAAAATGGCAATACAACAACACAATAAAAGCATGTACTACACAGGTAAAAACATTTCTTATCGTTAACAAGGTTTTGTTTTGTTTTGCATACATGCATTTAAGTTTCTGGAAGTATCTATAATTAAAAGGTTCATCTCTAGTTCCATAGCAGGTTTAAAAACCTTTAAATCTTATGTGCAATATCCTTTGACACAAGTTGAGAACTTAGAGACATTATATAACATTATAAGGCAGGTGTGATTCTCTACCTTCCAGAGAAGCAGCTACGATGAGCTAGCTGTAATATACACTTACCTGTTAACACTAGCTTGTAGCAGTTCATGAATTCCAAACGAAAGCCGTCTGAATTCCAAGGCTTCCTAAAGATGTCCTAGCACTGTCACCAACTGTCCCTCGGGCTTTCAGCCATCACTCCGTAAGTCTAGTGTTTACCGGTAATTAACTACTTACACACACCAATACATTCTCAGAAACAGTTTTTTTAAGAAATGTGTGACCTAACACAACAGCAGTATAAAGCGATGTAATTTAGAAACTTACAACCTTAGAGCTAGTCGCAATGCTCCGAGAGAAGTGACAAGAGCACACGCTGCAGATGACACATTACTGCATACCAATATATTGTTTCTGAGGACTCCGTACCCAGTAGACAAGGACAAGTCCTTACAAAGGCCCTATTCTCTCACCGCATGCTTCAAAACCTTTACCACATAATTTGATAAGCCATCTGCCAGTCGGCCTAGTTTTTTTTCCATTTAAAAGATAGGGTGATAGATTTGGATCCTGAGAAATGGTGGAGTGAAGGTAGATCTCTGACAGGCCTCATCTCTCCACGAACCGACAACAATGTCCCACAACATATACCCGATCAAATGATAATCACATGTCAACTTTGAACAGTATAAAAACCATTTTATAATGAAGGGGGTGATTACTATTTCAAACAGGTAAATAAAGCAAGATAAATGTGCGTCTTTGTGTAAGACCTGGCAGGGATACATGGATAGCCCTGTTACAGACTAGATATCAGAAAGAGCAGGTATTTTCTCGTTAAGGTTTGACAGGTAGGTGAGAGCTGACCAGCTCACCTGGCCTTGTTGAATCGGAGGTCTGATATAATACCTGACTTTTTTTACCTGTAATTCCTCAGGAAATTACTTCCGATTTACCTACTACAAAGGGTTTCTCTTGGGAATTAATCAGATCTGACGACGAAACAGAAAGGCGATCCACTGTAATACAGGGAGGAACCAACCCTGTACTTTTGTAGCGTAATTAATACATATCTTGTACTTTTACTCTCAGATGTGGTCATGTTTTCGTGATCGTTACAAATATAGACGGATTCTTGTCCGTGCCAAATATCAATAACTTACAATTCTTGTATCGCAATCTGAGCATCTTCTCACATTGCATATGGTTATGACTGTATTAGACTTCACTGAGTAAAGAGTAATCTCCGTACAACAGGCTAATCCCCAAACGTGATCCACCATTATATCAAGATTAAAATTTCATCCTCAAAATACCCCATGCTTACATTTCTCTATATCAAGGATCAATTTTCTTAACAACTTCATGGAAAGCAATTAAGAATGTGAAAATACATAAAACTGTAAGGAAATGAAAGTTAATTGTTCAATAATGAAAGAAGAGAAATCTCCAGAATTTGTGTAATGATGCTGAGAAATGCCCTCTGCGGTACAGTACTTGAAGTATGTGGTGATCACCCCTAATACATTACAACCCGCCACACAATCTGTTGTCCTCGTAATCACCACACATCAATCCAACACACAAACTTTCCTCACCCACGGGAATTTTTTCCCAATCATTTCAAAAAAAATTTAATAGGTTTGCCTGTATGACAACATGGTGATGTTGTTTTCAAAAGCAAATTTCTCCCGTTATACTGGTCATATTCCCTACCTCGGTAACCGATTACCCTACCTAGTGATGAGATCAGCCTCCATAATTCTATTTCCCAATAGTCAAATTAAGGTCATAACCATGCTAAAAGTAGTTTTTCTATTTTTGTTGAAGTTAATATTTCTTCCACATTTAAATAATCATAACTATAGAATGATATTTGAATCGTAGGATGTTGGAATTCTCTAGTCTAATCAATGAGACATCGGAGATCGTCAGTCCCCACGGATACAGATACTGCCACCTGTTGACTCAACATGGGGAGAAATCCATCATATCTGTTGCACCGACATCCATCATACACCATTCTGACATACAAAAACACTGCCAGCTCCATAGAAAACATTATTTCATTTGCACCGACTCCTCGGTCCCAGTCCTGTGTGATCTGTGTGCGTCAATCAACAGATTTAAGCTTTTAATGAAATGCATCAAGGCTACCCACTGTCCGACCAAGCATCAAGAAAATGCGTAAAAAAATCTCGATTTGATCAGCGAGAAAAAAATTATCTGAGCGCGGATAGAGCACCCATTGTGATTGGGACTTGACGGATGAATATATTCAATCTTCCTAAAAACATCCCGCATCTGATACAAAGTCTGTACAAAATTCACCAACAGCGGCGTTGACAAATTGAAAATAATACAAGAATAGTGAATTCATTGAGAATGATGTAACACGTAATATCTATATCTCCTACCAATGAATGATCATGACTTCTTGTCCTTTTGTGTAATTCCTCAAGATAAATACATGGCTGTAGTATAAAGTAAGTGTGATATATGTCAGTATAACATCATATCTCGATGACAGTCTATCTAAAGTCTACAGAAATCTTTACAATCCTGTTGTATAAATGTTTTCTTAGACGTACTCCAATATTAATGTCAAGGTCAAATATATACAAGTCATCAAATTCTAAACAAAACTTCTTTATAATCTTATATTTACTGGCATATAAAGCAAAGAATTTAATCAGTAACTTGATACTTATAGCTTTTCTGCATGGTGCAATAAAGTCAAAGAGTTTTAGAGAGGTATAAAACCACTTGTCAGGCATAAGGATTGACACAGACGCTTTTCAACTCTTCACATATGGGAGGTAAAAAGTGACATACTGCCATGGTAACCCTACCCCATCATCTGTCACAGATAAAACAGACAACATGCAACACTAACATAGTATATTATAAATAGAAATTCTCATCTTTATATATATCAACGTTTTTGATAGCAATATCAGTGAAAGACAAAAATAGCTACATTCTGTAACACAAGATAAATTTAAGAAATGAAATCTTTTCTAAATTTCAAATTTGACATGAACATCAGACATAACCCAAAAATAGGCTTATGTTGATTGATGGGAGTATCTGTCATGGGATAGGAGTACATATGTGTGCCCTAATGCTGCACAAGGATGTGCATGTGTGAATGAGATGCATGTCTGCCCAGATTACGGTTACCCGAACCCTCCCTGAACACCACAACCTCTAACCTCTGTACCAGTTGGTGCAGGTTTCATGCACCTGTAAACATTGTCAGAATCAGCACAAAAGAAAAAACAACTTAATTGACCATACTAGCAAAGCTTTTCATGTAAAAAGAAAGTTTTCAAAAGTCAAAAGAACAGATGGGTGCTGGAATAGTGAGATACAATCTCCATTTGTATGTGAATTAAGCTTTTAACCTAAAATTAGCCAGAACATGTGTAACATGGCTAGTGGGCATTCTCATCCACAGCACTTGAAAGGATAAGAGGCATCAATTACACAATCTCAGAAAATCAGAACCAGTCAGTAACTGGTGTCAAACATAGTCAAAAAAGTTCATTTTCAAATCTGCATTGATCTTTCACCAAATGTTATTTTTATATAAAGAACTGTAACTTATCAAAAGTGGCAAATTGGTTCAGAACATTAACATTTCTGACACCTAAAATACCACATAAATGTAAAAATATGAACAAGTCCAAATGTACCAGCTAACAGTGTCTACAGCTTGTCTACCGCAATCCTTAATAAGGTAATCAAAACCATTCCCATACAAAAACTACAGATCAAACCAGAACAATGGAGTCCATTGTTACCAGTTCTAGATGATGTAAGAGTTCTGGATCAGTGCTATCAATGCCATGGGAGGGATTACAAGGAGTATCGGTTGGGAGGGAACGTCAAAGCGACCAGCAGCCGTCGGGAGGGATCGTCATAGAGACCAGAAGCCATCAAGTCTGGGGAGGGACAGGAGACAAATGGCTACAAAGGATGTAGTTGTCTAATTAAAGTGAAATGATCTTTGTGAGGTTGACGTTTCCTGGAAGTAGCACCTCCCACTATACGGCTCCCACTGCCAGGCACAGACCAATGCTGGCATTGTCTCCACAGCCTGGTGACAAATTACACCTCCACAATCAATTAACACACACAAAACATACATTTTTTTCTTGAAATGAAATTAGAGAGAACAAAAACTTGCAGATGAAGATGAAAGATTAAACAACAAAATGAAAATACAAACAGTAAAATTTTAACCTGAATTCAAAATAAGAAATTGGTATTGCCTCTGGTAGAAGAAAACCAGTCGAAATCTTCCAAGAAAACTTATGTCAACTTTTGTCGGTTATTATTGGTGAAAAGTCTTAATCAATCATTGAACCATAACTGGTTAAATTTGTATGAAGATATAAGAGGGATTTCCACAGTCACTAGAGAACCTGGCATGTTGAAAAGGGATTTCCAAAGAGGGACTTGAGAGCCTGGCTTGTTGAAGGTGGAGTTCCAATGAGTGACCTTAGACCCTCTTCTTAAGTAACAAGGCTAGTCTTTAAACCGATAAAAACTGAAATTTTCAGTAAAACATGCTTGTGCCCCAAAATAAACCTGTCAATCCTCGACTCCTGTTCTCCATCATAACCACCTTCCCCATCAACCCTCAGTCTGCTGTACAATACATGTAAGCTATAGATTTTCTGCTGGGAGGAATTAAATGCACTTTTAAATCTATTTCAATACATGTCAGACAGTCTTGAGGATAATTTCTCTTGAAGAAAATTCACCTTGATTTTGGTTCCAAGTTCATTCTAGAGTAACGGCAGCAATATAAGAATTATAATACACCGTCAATAACAACAAACAGGGCGAGGCCGTCGGATAGGCGAGGAAACAAAGTCGATTCCACGTAAGTTTGACAAGCTTCCTCATGCACATAAGTAAATACTTACATTGCGTCAGAGTTTCCATAGTGACAGATAAACAGTCGGTACCCCATCATGGATAAGACGGCACTATGATCCACACTCTATCGTCACCTCCCGTGTATCCCCCATGGTGCTTTATCACTACGGGTCGAGTCCTAAGGAGTTGAAACACTTCCACAAAAATCCATTTTTTGGGAGGGTTGTGTCTGCGAGTGATATATCCGATTCAATGTGAGTTATATACAGACACATAAAACACACAATGCTAACCTGCCCGTGGTGCAGCTACCTTGAGAGAAAACGTTTTGATGTGCACATGAAATACACAACTGCATGTAACACTTGTTTCTAAGTTTACACGATATGGCTTAGCAGACAAATACTGTAGGAAGATAGAGCTTAGCAGACAAATGCTGGAGAAGATCTCAGCATAATTAGGGGGGAAAGTGAAGGTAAAAACTCTCTATTCAATTAGGTTTAACAATACGGAATGTTTCCGCTGGGGTATGGTGGGGAGGCTCCCATAATTCTGCTCACAGGAATGCCATACAGTTACACTAACTACATCACATTCAACTCCCTTACGACATTCCGCACTGAAATTGTCTGGAGCTATTGTTTTGTAGCAAACTATGTACACTGGTGGTGAGAATGGCATTGAGCTGGCATACATCTCGATAAATACATAATTTCTTGTTCTCAACTTGTTGCTTTTCTGTTGTTTGGCCAACTAGATAACAACTTCCAACTTGTTGATTTTCTGTATGGTTACGGCCTCACTTGTGATAAAGATTATGATGATAATGTGACGAAACATTACTATCATGACGCCAGCATCAGACTTAATCATTATTTTATTCTTTAAAACTTGTTGCAGCACTGTAACAATGATTACCTGTAAAGGTGTAATAAAGTCTATCATGTATGTAACAATGATTACCTGTAAAGGTGTAATAAAGTCTATCATGTATGTAACAATGATTACCTGTAAAGGTGTAATAAAGTCAATCATGTATGTACCTGTGATTACCTGTAAAGGTGTAATAAAGTCTATCATGTATGTAACAATAATTACCTGTAAAGGTGTAATAAATTCTATCATGTATGTAACAATGATTACCTGTAAAGGTGTAATAAAGTCTATCATGTATGTAACAATGATTACCTGTAAAGGTGTAATAAAGTCTATCATGTATGTAACAATGATTACCTGTAAAGGTGTAATAAAGTCTATCATGTATGTACCTGTGATTACCTGTTGAGGTGTAATAAAGTCGATCATGTATGTAACAATGATTACCTGTAAAGGTGTAATAAAGTCTATCATGTATGTACCAATGATTACCTGTAAAGGTGTAATAAAGC
Organism: Mimachlamys varia; assembly: GCA_947623455.1. Lineage (NCBI taxonomy): Eukaryota > Metazoa > Mollusca > Bivalvia > Pectinida > Pectinidae > Mimachlamys > Mimachlamys varia. The sequence goes on from OX392534.1 coordinate 8,776,194, forward strand.
CTATCATGTATGTACCTGTGATTACCTGTTGAGGTGTAATAAAGTCAATCGCTTATATACCTGTGATTACCTGTAAAGGTGTAATAAAGTCTATCATGTATGTAACAATGATTACCTGTAAAGGTGTAATAAAGTCTATCATGTATGTAACAATGATTACCTGTAAAGGTGTAATAAAGTCTATCATGTATGTACCTGTGATTACCTGTTGAGGTGTAATAAAGTCAATCGCTTATATACCTGTGATTACCTGTTGAGGTGTAATAAAGTCAATCCCTTATATACCTGTGATTACCTGTTGAGGTGTAATAAAGTCAATGCCTTATGTACCTGTGATTACCTGTAAAGGTGTAATAAAGCCTATCATGTATGTACCTGTGATTACCTGTTGAGGTGTAATAAAGTCAATCGCTTATATACCTGTGATTACCTGTAAAGGTGTAATAAAGTCAATCCCTTATATACCTGTGATTACCTGTTGAGGTGTAATAAAGTCAATGCCTTATGTACCTGTGATTACCTGTGAAGATTTTATAAAGTCAATCACTTTACCTGTGGTTACCTGTGAAGGTGTAATAAAGTCAACCACTTTATCTGTGATTACCTGTGAAGATGTTATAAATTCAATCACTTTATCTGTGATAACCTGTGAAGATGTTATAAAGTCAATCACTTAACCTGTGATTACCTGTGAAGGTGTAATAAAGTTAATCACTTATGTACCTGTGATTACCTGTGAAGGTGTAATAAAGGTAATCACTTATGTACCTGTGATTACCTGTTGAGGTGTAATAAAGTCAATCACTTATGTACCTGTGATTACCTGTTGAGGTGTAATAAAGTCAATCCCTTATGTACCTGAGATTACCTGTAAAGGTGTAATAAAGTCAATCACTTATGTACCTGTGATTACCTGTGAAGATGTTATAAAGGCAATCACTTAACCTGTGGTTACCTGTGAAGGTATAATGAAGTCAATCACTTTATCTTTGATTACCTGTGAAGATGTTATAAAGTCAATCACTTAACCTGTGGTTACCTGTGAAGGTGTAATAAAGTTAATCACTTATGTACCTGTGGTTACCTGTGAAGGTGTAATAAAGTCAATCACTTATGTACCTGTGATTAGCTGTGAAGATGTTATAAAGTCAATCACTTATGTACATGCGATTACCTGTCAATTGTTTAAAGCACCTGTGTACCTCAGCTAACCAATTAAGAATGTATTAGTTGTTTTAGTGGATGCTTTACATACATGTTAAGTGTACACTAGTAACAGGTGACTTCAGAAAACTGACAGGTGAGATAGGACAGCCTACCTGCTGCACATTATAACCCACTGAGATATGACAGGTGAGATTTAAGATGGAGAAACAGAGGAACAGAAATAGACAGAGGAATGCAGCCCTTCTGCTGATTTAGACAAACCAATTACCAACTAGCCACAATCTTACATAACAGTTAACAGATTTGTATTGGAAGCAAAATCTGCTTTTAAACAAAATTATTTTTTCCGTTGGTTGATGGATGGTAATGCATTGAGACAGTCAGTGATGAGTTAATGACACAAGTACAGGCAAATTATCATCAAACCCCTCGTATTACCCAATATACAAGCATTCCATAGGCTGGTCCTACCATATCTACCGCCACAGTTAGCCACAGTCCACTGAAGCCGAGTTTATAAGAGTTTTACATGTACGTAGATGTACATTCAATGATTAGCCCTGGCAGTTAGGGCCTGGACACAATCATAAATTTGTTACTATTAAGCTAGTATGTGAGCGTTTATTGTCCATTAGCTTCCAATAGAGGACATGATTCTCGGCAACAGGAACAAGACGTAAATAAAACGGGATTAACCAGGCGATAGACGATATGCTTTGTCGTGAACGAAGCTGTGCACGGAATGGAGGAATCGAAGAATTGGACAGTTTTGATGAGTAGAAACAGCTCCATCAATGAAGCAAGGATTGCGTTTGAGGAAATTGCCAAGTTTGTAATGCTACGGAGCTGGCCATTGATTTGGCTGGCAATGTGATTGTTACAGTTTGTTTGGTTAACTCGCTGTCAATATAACTACACACCAAGGGTAAAAAAACACCAATATGCTGCGGATTCCTCAAGCTTAAAGAATCCCAGCTCTCTTAAGAAATTGCTTTATTTTGCTGTAAATTTACCAAGTGCAACCACACACATAATCCCTTTATTTGTCGCTTGATTGAACCCCATCTCGTGCGGAAAAAACACTGCCGGTATTTCCATCACTATGTAAATTTTATAACCAGGAAATGTCGTTTGGATGCGTTTTTGTAATGTTTGTCAAGCTCAGTGGGGCCTCGAGTAAGGTACATCTCGGCTGACGTGTAATTTAGTACCACACCAGCGACAGCAGGATAACATATCTCAATGCTACCTTGCACTAGCCGAATTGAAAAACAAAAACGAAAATCTCTACAATTGTTTTCCATAAATATTTAAAACCACACGGCAAAAAAATGCAGTTAAAAATGTTTCATTCAAATTGATACAGTGGATATTATTAAATGTTCTACTCGGCGTGATTCTGTAAACAAGTCTGCCATTCTTGCACATTATCTGTCGCAAGGACAAGACAGACAGACAGAAACCGATACCAGGCTCAAAATCTGAAAGCTTTCACACATAAAATGTAATTTTTGGAGTTTTATATCTAACTTTCTTCTGATGTAAATCCTAAAAACAGAAGCAGACAATGGGGATTAAAACTGTCACAAACGAGTCTAACAGACCGATACAACAAACAGTCACACACTTGTCAGTCAGATTAGTATTTAGAATTGTTACAAACACCTATTGACAACTTAATAATCTGTCAAGACAGAAAACTAAAATCAAGAAGGACTTCAATTGAAATGGTATTTAGAATATGAAGCCTTGTGGTTGTATCAAGACACTACCAAAGACTAACAAGGACAGACTCCAACAACCTTCTTACACATACAAAACCAACAACCACAAAACATTCATGAAAACCTTACCTGTACATCATAGGCTAGTATTTTCTATTAACATTCGAAAAATTCTCTTTTCTTTTTCCCCCCTCAAGCTTTTGCTGTGAAGACAATATTGTTCAAAATAAAAAAAAATTTAGTACTGACACTTTACTGCAGGAAGTTTTCCAACTTTTGTTAGTTTTCACAAACAAATCCCAGGATTTCTAAATGTCCGACACAAACGATATGCTTTTTCATGTCAATTCAAGTCAAGTCTTAAAAAGGCCACATCAGATAAGATGTCTCAAGCATGTGAACCATACACCATACCATGTGTACGTGGGTATAGGTTCGACTCATGTTATGGAGGCAGACTTGTATCAGACTGGTAAACAGAAGTTTAAAATAACAGTATATTATATATATACTGTTTCATTTTGTTGCAGCCTCTGGTGAAGGTATTGATTGTTTGCATCCTAGCCAGTGTTGTATATTTGTATGTGAAATATAATGAAATATAGAGCTACTACCATTAGATACCTTCGGGATGTTGCAAATTTCTCGAAAAAAAATTCATGTCTGTTAAAAACACTGCTGCAGTTATACTGCTCCGTTTTTTATAACTGCTCATCGTAACAATTGTCCTTCCACCGAGCTGAATCTGGAAATGAAACCAGCTGTAATTTACGATGACTGGAGATGAAAAAAGGCTGTGTGGTATCCATGGTTTATGAGAATCCAAATTGATTTGTAATGTGGAGGCTTTGGAGGTCGTCATAAGCCCTAACCACAAATGATAACCGAGTAGTTACTAAATTGCTTTTTCTACAGTAGATATTCCTTCAGCACAAACTCCGTCACACATAAATACTGCAAAACTCAATAATTATGTGGACTTGTGGTCTTTTCTACCTCTGCTATATTTCTCACTAAATTTATCAATAAAGGCGATAAACCAAATCAGGCCGGAATCTAACCGCCACACCAGGAGCGGATTCCCTACGGACCAATATGCTTTCCATATAAAAGATTAAACTTGGTGGAAGACGAGGTATTTATGAGACTTCAGAGTACACTGCTTCTCTATTATTTCCATACTTGTATCTATGACCCAGCAATTGTTTATAAAGCGGACAACTGGTTAGCTCGCCGCCGCATACAACACCAATTTGGGGATTGTACAAGTGACATGTTTGGTCGGACAGGAAAGCATCCTGAGCAGACCATTTGGATAACATATGATCTACACTCCATGATTGTTCAAGGGGCAAAAGGGTAAAACAAAATGTCTGGAGCGCAACCAAAATGATATTGGCATCAATATAGACCGGATTCCCTAGCCATCTGTAGCCAGCCTAATACCAACAGGGGACCCCAGTGATGAGCATACATATTGCATATTGGTGTAGGAATCCGGCAGACCAAAAATTACACAAGTTGAGTAAACCACAATAAAGTCCAACACGTACAAGTGGCCCAGACACCTCTCTGGTGGGGTAGTGTAGTGGTTGATTATTATAGTGGTGGGGTATTGTAGTGGTGGGCCTAGGGGGGCGGTGGGACAGCAATGTAATTGAATGGACACTATTAACATTGGTCTGTAGTTGCAATAATACAAACAAGAACTTGTAGAACTGTTTGAGTTTGGTAGCAGGTCAGGGGTGTGGTATGTTATACAGACAATTTAGTAATGTAGGGGTCACAGGGAAATACAGATCTATTTGGATTTTAGTTAGGAGTTTTCTCCATGAGTTACCTCCCATTTCATTAAGTAAACCCCTTTGTTAATTTGCAATCCCTTTGCTCCACAATACATTTTTAGTCCTATTCTGGTTCTGACATTTTGCTTGAGATCTTGTTCTGTTAAGACTTTTATATTCAAATCTGATAAAGACATTTTTACCCCATCTCTGGTTCCATTAAGACATTTTTACCCCATTTCTAATTCCATTAAGACATTTTTACCCCATTTCTGGTTCCATTAAGATATTTTAAATCCATCTCTGTTCCATTAAGATATTTTTACCCCATCTTTGGTTCCATTAAGACATTTTTACCCCATTTCTAGTTCCATTAAGACGTTTTTACCCCATTTCTGGTTCCATTAAGATATTTAAATCCATCTCTGGTTCCATTAAGATATTTTCCCCCCATCTCTGGTTCCATTAAGATATTTTTTCTCAACATTTAAGGCTACATGCTACCTTATATGTTACACCTGTGATAGTAGTAACCTCCCATAGATTTTGCCTTAAAGACAATCAATTTCCAACAATGAGCATTAAATGCTAAATGAAGCATCTAAGGAACCAAATTCCAAATTTTAATCAAATTAATGAAATCAAATTAAGAATCATTATTTCAATTTGTGATACAGCAATTGAAGCAAATGTTTTAATTATAATTCAGAAGAGATTATTTTGATATGCATTATTGTTATTAACAACACAATTTGTAACAGAACAGACATTTTACTTACAGCCGTTTGCCATGACAACCGCTGAGACAGCACACGGCCATTTGAATGTGATGTAATCATGGCGGAAGGCCTAGCTAATTACACAATAGATATGCCGCACGGCCATCTTGCCTCTACCCCAGCCTCACGCGCCCGAGGTAACATTTATAATCATGTCATGTGCCTCATATCCAAAACTGAGCATGCAAAACTCACAAACAGATGTTAAAATAAATATTTGATGAGTTTTAACACCTCCGGATGTAAAAATACATGTCTCCGAGATAGATGGTCACATGATAAGCCTCGACTATTGTTGTAATTATTTTCGGGGACAAGACAAGAGATACTCGGTAAAAAGCATGTGGTCACAATCTGGACAAAATAATAAGGATCGTCGTTCACGGTATACATCTGGAGTTCAATACGCTGGGTAACATGTGCACATCTGTAATGTAAACTAGGTAATTATCTTTTTGTTGTATCCTCTTTAGGTCTGCTAGTGGCCTCCACGACACAGTTCTTGGTAATTAGGTAAATACAAGTTCTGATCTCATTGTTTGTCTGCATCGAGGGTTCTCTTCAGCAACACAAGTACATCATACACCTTACCGACTCAACATAAAGAGCTACCGTATGCTTTTTTTAATTTGCTCCACTAGCTGTTTAGACTGTTTTGTATTGATGAGGGTTAAAGAATAGGACGAGGGACTCCTGTGATCAGGTGTTGAGTTGACGTGGATATTATTTGCTTTACTATCTGGAATTTTTCATTACTTTATTATGACAGAAAAAAGGCCCAGTTATCATTTACTGATCCTCATTGTAAGAGAAGACGGAACAATATTTCATTATCTATATTTCAGGAGTTTTTATCATCGGAGAAATGATTAAAGAACAGAGAATTTTTCAACTGAATTTCCATAACACATATTAATATTCCTATGTCTCGCCTTTGTATAGTTTTCAAAAGTTCCACAAGTTATATTAACTTTGTTGAAATGTATCTCTCAGATTCAAATATCTTTTAATGCAACATGTGGCGCCACAAAACTGTTTACATGTGATAAAACCTGAAAGTTTTTATGTACAGAACTTCACTCAATCTGGGTTGGTTATTTGACACTTCCTGCAACTCAAAACAAACATCTAAGAGATGAAGATTTTGATGGAAATCAAGTCTCCATAGCAATACCTTGACAACAACAACAAGAGGAACAAAATCCAATGTTCAAAAGATTCAAATGCCTGCCTTTTTTTGTCATAAGCATTTGCGGACACAAAGATCAAACGGTGTTAATATCTCTCAATAATTACACAGAGCAGATTGTAATTGTTTCAGAGCCAGACTGTTAAGTGTGATTTCAGCAGCTCTTTGAACACTTTCCAAGATATGTCCTAGATAATTATACCAAGACTGAAATAGGTTGAAAGTGAAGCATGAAATATGTTTCCACAATCAGGAGACAAACCCTTGTGTATGACAAACGCGAGTAATTACAATGGGGCAAGGGTTTTGATCTACGATTGTTGATGAAATCAAACATACACCTCTGACACGATCATATCCATGTCGAGTCTGACTTTACGACCAAATGTCATCAGCAGAACAGAGAAACCGTGATCTGTGCCGACAAAACATCGTAATCAAGTGACATTTCAAAGTAACCTCCATGTAGGCAACAGCTAAATGACTACAGCATGCATTAAAACTACGGAATATTAAAATAATCAATAAAAGCGTGTTGATATGTGAGTCACAACCGATGATTTCACTGATTGGGTCCTTTGATCCAAACTTTCCCATTCTTCCTCCATCAAAAACAAGCTGTATCCCTTCAGCAAGCTGCTGGTCCAAGGGGCATTAGTTAATGGATAGAAATGGATGAATCCTGTATAATGTTACTAAATTTTGGTTAAAGCGTAGCACCAGGTTAAGTATGACACAGCAGACCAGCGATCACGGCGATCACAGCTTACCGTGCTCCGACACAGGGATTGGGTAAAAGCACGCTGTAACGGAATCGGATGTGCAATGCCCTGTAGGGATATGATTATCACCTCGTACTGATCACCAGCAACAAGTGTCGGTCATACGACCTTACGAATTCCTGTACCAGAGCACATCTGAAATACCAGGAGGGATGTACATGGGTTCCACGCCACTCAGGAACCATTCTCTCTGTGTCGTTTACAACTGATTTTTATTTTGTGGTAGTCAAACACGCACCATTCTATCAGAATTACAACTTGGAATGAACAGCCATAAAATACTGTATTTTGATAGAAATTCGAGCCAGGCAGACACAATGTATTAAGAATGCTGACGTTTTCAAGGCTGTAGACTCACTTAGGATCAGAGCTAAATACGATTTCTATACATGACAGTGAGACAAACAATCAACTACCATGAGAGATGACAATAGAACTTAAGGACAATACCCCATTACTAACTGTTAGCTATCCAGTTAATATTCCCCACGGAACAAGTACATACACCATCAATCTTCACACTCAAGTAGTCGTAAATGTTCAAACTCAAACACCGGCAATATTTTACAAATAAAATTGATGATTTTTTTTTATTTCCTTTTTCTTTACCATATGATTTATAGTGTAACCTGTTTACGGAGTCGAGCACATTCATGAAACTTCGGCAAAGATTTCAACCAATTAATCAAGTTGAAGAAGAGTGTCTGGATTTAGTTACAAACCTGGCTTTTTTTACCAGCAAAAGTCACAATATAATTACAATTAGCTGTTTACCTGAAAGTGTCACAATAAAAAAAATTACAACTGGCTGTTTACCCAATGGAAGTATAACTAAGCATTATACCGGGGAAATACCTGTTACAGGCCCATTATCTTAAAAAGGTATTGCATCTCACGAAATTTATTTCCGGTTAAATCTGGTATAAAACAAAAAAAAAGTTCTATAGACAGTCTGGTCTACAGGCAGCAGGTAAAAATAGCAATGCATCTTGGTGATAAAGCTGAATAAACACATTAAGTTTATTATACCTGTATGGCTATTGAAAAAGAATGTACAAACATAGACACCGCTCAACGGCTCTCCAGTGACTTCATTCAGTTAATTGACAAAAAAGAAATAGCATTCATCTCAATAAATAGACTTAAAAACTATAAAGTGCTCTGAAATGGTCCAAAACACAAGCTTTAAAGTGTTAACATCGGCAGGATGTGGTACAGAATTGGTCCCCAAGTCCTTGTTTTCACAGCCCGATCAACATAAGACGTAGACATGGTAGTCCCCAGTAATGCAATGTCTCTGCACTGTACCTTGTAATACCTCACCGTTGTCATTGGTTACAAGATACCCCCAGCAGATCAACACTTTACCAGAAAGAACATCCACGCTGATTAATGCCTGCCATTTTCTGCATGTTGTTCCATGAAGGTTTGAACCTTAATTTTGTATCCGTCTCATTCATAGTTGTGCAAGCGTTTGCATCAGGCTTGATCCATTACAGAGGCGATGGGAGTCGCAGTCTCGATTCCTCGCAGAGATCAATCTTTATTAACGGACCTCGTGTACACATCACTCATTCTCATTACAGACCTGGCTTTAATAGATATTGATACGAAACCTCAGCCCCAATGACAACCTGTGTGTTCATAAACCTCAGCACCATCACCATGGCCACAACATTCGAACCATCTTCTCTCATCAAAAGTCAATCTGTGGTCTTACCATTTTGTTAATACTATAGAAGCAAACAGTCCACAATAACATCATTCACTGAACAATTAAGGTCATTTGAAATGTTTCAGCTTTTATAGATATTTTGGTCCACAGTTAAACTGGTATTATGTTTTGGAAATTTTTCTAGAGCCTTACTAAAAGTTCAGATATAATATGTTCTGGTATAGAAACAGAAAAACATTTTTTTCATCTCAAGTCCATTACTATTTAAGGTTGGACACAAATATCCTACACCAGAAATATCACACTTTCCATAGAAATGAAATGTCATGTGTGTTAAACGTTCAATCCCTGAGCTCATTTTATTTGAAATGTGTGTGGTCCTGGTTTTAATGTCGTTTCTCTGAAATTTAGCCCTCATCCTAATCTTACAAAAAACTCCATTCACATTTTTCAACCCTGTGCCTCGTGAAATCTGAGCGTTTGAATCCAATACCAGGAATTTGATGGTATGATGTGCTGACATGACAATTTCTGAGTGAACCTTTCTCTATAATTATCTTACATTTCAATGTCAAATTGTAAAAGAGAGGTATCTTATACAGAAAAATGTTCTTTGACCTTGACTGAGAAGCTATGACCTTGGTTAATATCAGATCTAAATTGATCCTGTTTAGTATATATAAGCTGGAACTGCAAAGTAGTGTCATATTAGTAATTATGGACCAATTACAAAGTTCTTAATGTTTCCAAGTGCACAAGTGCACACCCAGCTTCAGAACCTGCACCTGAAGAGATTTGACACCCAGAAAGTCCAACATCTTAGACATTAAGAATTTTTAGAATACAGGTTGTGACACCTCATGTTTTAAGTCAAGCAAATCCAAAGAACAGAGCAATACATTTTACAAATTAATGAGAGAAAACTTTGTCACAAGATTATAACATATAGCTCTGTTTCAAAACAAAGTGTATAGAAAGTACGTGGGTACTCCGTAATTAAAAGTTTGAAAGGACAAACTTATGATAAAATAATAATGCCCAAGGTTGCAAGCAAAATGACTCATTTGGTAGACAAAGTGTCTGATCATCCAATATCTCCAGCAATGTAACTTACATGATAGATATTTTTGAATTTCTATCCAAGGTCAAGGACACCAGATAATCTACAGGGATATAGAAAAGACTATGACCTCTACAGGGATATAGAAAAGACTATGACCTCTACAGGGATATAGAAAAGACTATGACCTCTACAGGGATATAGAAAAGACTATGACCTCTACAGGGATATAGAAAAGATTATGACCCACAATGATGACCTTTACTCTCAGTCATTTTGCATCAACAATTACAACCTGCATAAAGATGTTTGTTCCTTTGAACTTCCCCAACATCTTGTTATAATTCTAATCACCTGCTCCACCTCCGAGTGTAATCTTCTGCTCACATAGCCCCAAGTCTCGATTCTGTCACAACTCTGCTTCTCAAACTAATAACAAATGTCTTTTGTACAATTTGAGTGTAAGAATTAACTGTTGAGGACAAATTTGGACGAGAGCTACAGCTTCAGGCTTGGTAGTCATTACATCATACTAATTACTGCAGCAATAACCCAGATATATCACACAGCCATAATCCCATCTCAAATGTCAACTCGCAACACATTGTATAATCAGGCTGGCGACGATTAAATAAGATAAATACAATTTCATTGAGCATGATCAAACAGGAAGTTTGCCCAAACGTGTTCATGGCAACTTTTTTGTAATTTTGGATTTTAAGTAAATTTTCTCTTTCAACTTTCGGAGTTTCCTCAGAAATATTTTGAAAAAAATTAATTTTGATATTAATGCTAAACAACTGATCTGCAATGGTTTTTAATTTTCTCTCATCAAATCGATTGACAGATCTTTTGTAGAAAGTCCATGCTTAAACTTCCAAGGCTTCGCTGAGGACCGCTAACTTCTATATTCAATGCTAGTTTTGGTATTTGTTTATTTAATGAAATGGACATTTTACTCTAGAAATTAACTTATCCCTGACAAACACAAGGGGGAGCATGTAACAAGCCTTACAAAATGTGAAACCCCTCTGAAAAAATCTGAGTCATGTGTATGTTTGACTGTCCTGGTTAATCCAGACTTGACAGCTATATGTTGTGGTGTCCTGCGTTAATGGAACTGTGCGTATGAGAGTCATTGAGATTTTTATAACATCAAAAACGACTTCTGATGATGATCTAATTTTATTGTGAATTCCAAGAGCAATAAGCTTCCTTAAGAAGGGAAAGTGATGTCATAAAGCACAAAATGGTGGGGGACAACAGCTTGCGTTGTCATGACATCAGATATAATGTACATCACTATATCTCCTTTCCATTACTTTTTCCAATTACTTTCCGAAAGACCCTGTTATATCAGAAAGTATCAGGCATCTAATCCACCTCCGTGCAAAAAACATATACACAAGTACGAAGAAACACATTCTCCGTGGTGTCTGAAATAGATTACACAACAGAACGGGGAATCTCCATTTCAAATAGGGGATGAAGTCTGGTCTATCTATCCTGAGGAGACGTATCCAATATGTGGTCCCTAACACCGCCCGGATATCTACGTAACACCGCTAGCATATAACCAATAGGAGCAGTGCCATGTTATTACTTAGGAATGAATACATCAATGAGCACGGTAATGCTATCTTATAAGGAAACATACGTGAACATATTGGCAGAAAAAAACCCTTTAAAACATTTTTATTTTCGTTAACAAACAAATTCTGTTTTTATATGTTCGAATACAATACTAAAGGAATACACTGATTTTACACAAACTGGAACTTCTCAAATAGTCTACTGACTTATCATTTCCTGATCTGCATTAAAAACTCGAAATTATCAATTTCAAAATAATACCAATCAAGTTGATAGAAACAGGATAAGTGCAAGGATGGTGAAACACTTTTAGTAATAGACTAGAAGAACTTCTACAATATTAAGTTATAATGTACATTTGGTAAAAAAAGGAAAAAAACCCTTTAAAATGTTCAATAACAACGAAAATTGCAAAGGAATTTTTAGCTGATCACTGAAGAGTTCTTACCTTACAGGCCATCAATAGGTCAAGCCTCAGGTGTCTCACTACCTGTTACGCCTCATGCATGCTGCACACTCGGTCCAAAATAGCCAACTGACCAATGACATGTGTTTACGTAGTTCCTGTGTGTGACCTGTCACATGTACTCGAGGACTGCCACACCGTCGCTACGACGACCACCATCTGTAAGTGTGGCAGTGACACTGGACTGGCGTAGGAGCCCCACTGCCCCTCCTCACTACAAGGCTACTACAGGCCACATACAACTGCTTACAGAATATATTATTCAATTTAATATCACTTGTAAGGGTTTTCTCTGTTCTCCATAACCAATCACACTCTGCTACATACGTTTTTATGCCAACAGTATAGCTATAGATCGAAGCACCACGAGATGTCAAGATCGCCACAGAGACGACCTTACGCGATCGGCATTCGGCAGTTTGTGTTGTTGGAACAAGGTAAATAAAGCAAGACTACTGTGATTTTGTTTCTTTTTTTCCCATTAAATGATATAAATCATTCATCTAGAATTCATCCTAATACAATCAATACTTAGTTTTCTGAGCCATGTGTGCTGTACAGAGTCAATTCTCCGTTATCACTGATCACCGGACCGTGACAGCCTCGCTGTTTCTCACCTTAGGCAGAATGCATTTGCGAGCCCTACAGGTGAATAATTGGAAATTGGAATCAAAGAAAATGAAAGGTATCATTAAGGTGTGATTGTTTGAGGGCAGAATTATATTGGCTGAGTCAATATACGGAAAGGACCGTCTCTGGCGAGCAAATATTGAAAAACTGTTTGACAGTTGTAGCGGTGACCCAGGAAATGGATGACTATTAAATCCAAACAATACACACAAACCGAAACATCATTGACAACTTGCTCTGTTTAATAATCAGTTTTCCATTAAGTAGAGGCCAGACATTAACAAACAGAAGGTCAGACTGTCGTTCTGGAGTTAAATCAAGTCACATTCTCGATTGTTGTACAGCCATAATTAACTGGGCCGAACCGTGAGTGTCCGGACCTAACCATCAGTGTCCGATGTCCCGAGAACAATGTACACAAATAGCATTATGACCGTTAATGTTAAGTTAAAATATGTTAACACAGATGACTCAAGATTAAATCAATGCCCTCGTACCAATTTAGTACCATCAATTAGCGGCGGACATTTGTACTACTGTAGTCTCGGTGACTAATGTACTGCTGTTATTTATGTCCGACTACAATGATACTGATTGGTTGCAACAGGTAACAACTCATCGCATCGACCAAGCAAATGACACAGAACGATTTGGAAACAAATAAGCATTGCAATTATAACAGAAACTCTGTCAAATTTAGAAATAACGTTTAAAGCCCTATTATAACATTTCCTCAGAATTTGTTTGTAATAATCTAAACAATGACACATACCCAAAACTTGACAATAGAACTCTAAATATACTTAACAACTTCAAAAGTACTTAGTACCACAATAAAAAAGACCAGGTTTTATATCCTCTACAGAAAATATGTTTTAATTCTCATTAGTTCTGGACAATTTAGGTAAAATTTTAATCTATCATAATATTCAATAATTTGTCAAATCTTAAAAAGAACACAACCACACACTATTGAGTCTTAATGAGTAAAGATGGTAATTCTCCAACTTTTATTCCTTCACCTCTGAAATTTCATAATGAACTGTTCAAAGCTTTGAATTGTAACAGTTCAAACGTGGCTAAGGGGAGAGTGAGTTAAACAAATAATAAACAATAACACTGAGTGAAATGGATGTTAAACCTACGACTGACTAGTCGTAAAAGATCCACAATCTTACATAGGACTCGGAGCTACACAGATTAATACTGTACGGATGGTTTACCTCCGACGGATGATAAAGAAAATTACACCAACGCTTTTTTGTGCTTATTCATCCAGTAATTATAGCCAATATTGTTCATATCAGAAATCATTATATTGAACTTAAATGTCCAAAGGTCACATGTTGTAACCTTAAAATATCCCCCATAGCTTGATGGGTTTAGTACTAGTCTAGCCAGGTCCCGACCTGATGGCTAATATACATACATGGTATGATACTGTTTTATGATATTATACTAGTAATGTAGTTTTAGTGTTGATCTTACTTCGATAAAAACAATAAATTACCCAGGTACATTTGTCGTCAGGCGTGTCACACAGATTCGTAGCAACTACATGACAAGGCATTTCACAATCAGCAAAATTATCAAAAATCTTTCAACACAATATTTTCAGAGAAAATCAAATTTAAAACCGGTAATATTACATGTAGAACTATTAAAGAATATCTGGAGGATAAGGAACCTGGGACAAACAAGGACAAATGGAAGGAAATAAGGACGGATGAGAAATGGGTCTCGCACACAATCATTTCCAATACTTAGCTCCCTTTTCCTTTTTCAATCCCCAAATCATATTTACACGAGAGAGCAGACCGTAATTCTATTTTCCTCACCATGATGGATGAGCACATGGACCTGATCAAAACAAACAGTGCTGTGGTGTTCTTCGTCACCGTAGGAACAATCGGGGTACAATAGCGTCCCAATATCGATAACCCTCTAACAGGTCAAGGCTTAAGGCTTATCCCCCCCCCCCCCCAATAGACAACATTTTCTCCCTAAATCCACACATCCCTCATTGTGGCACTTCATCTGTACAGAGCAACCATGGAGAGAAGCCAATGGCTGTGATTGGATCTCATCAGCAGATCAAAGCCAGGACAACAGTCCTTTCACAAAGAAATCGCTTTGCTACGGTTACATGATGGTGTATGATGGATAGCATCAGTATGTTCACAATTCCTCATCTATCTATCTCAATAACTGGATCTATCTCAATAACTGGTGTTATTGTAAAGCTCTGGTCAGTCGTCTCCCCTCCTCATGCTAAACCTAGCCTTGTTTGTTTGATCATCAACAGAAAACATCCAATACCCATCCCCTGGGTAAAACAGATCAATTATTATGTATTGCCATTCGGTAATTATCTATGGCTGAGGTAGAAAGTTACAATGGGTCCAGATCAACCATAGAATTTAGTTCGGTGTGAACTCGCTCAAGCATGAAAATGTTTCACACACCATGAAAGTGAGGCTGCAGGTAGGATTACCATAACAGAAGGACGTCTTCACTCATCCGTAACCCAACAAATGGCTTTCTGGTTTCTGCATTAAAAAGTCATTCCCTTTGGCCACAAAAACTGTGACATTGTAAAGAGTTACGCAGCATCTATTATTACAGATTCAACGATCATCCACCCTCCTCTCCTGGATTCATTAGTGTGTAAGTCCCGACCACTGAACAGGCCAGTCCATGTAAGATTTTAGGGGTTGTCCAGGACAAACGTACAGACTATATGGATTTTAATTTCCATCATCAATGGGAACAATACAGAAAACAATTAAGATCCAGTGAAACTTCTAAAACATTTCTAATGCCGAGGTTTTATTATACACATGGCATTAAGTAACAGCCACACATTTGTACATTTTGTCTCTTCTCTAAAAGGTTTCTAAATTTATGCAGTTTTCACTGATCAAGAGATTTCCAAGACATCCATGTGAAGAGGCAGAAAGCTTTTGAAGACAACAGATGTTGATAAATTAAGATAGAGTACTGATAAACGCTTAAATATTTCACAATAGCGCATCATTGTTATTATTTTTTCATATTTGCAGACCAATTTAGAAATGTATCATGCATGTTAGCTATTGTCTGATTAACTTTGTGTTAATGTCAAACAGGACCAGACATATTAAGTTCAGCTATCTTGACAAAAAAAAATTGAATTGTGGAAATATCATAAAGATAAATGCATGTATATTATAATGAGATGATAAAGTCACGTCTACGTTGTACGGCAGCCTGCCTGTTATCAACCATTACTCAACCTGCATGGGACGAATGTGACGCTGATAAGAAACACTTCGACAACAATTGTTCCTGAGAAAGACCACAAGCCAGCGGCAGCCCACACTGCAAAAACGGATACACCATTGATCTTCTGTATATTTCCCGAGATTTATCGAGCATTTATAATAGATAATTAGACAGTGAATAAATTGTTGTTAATCCCTAGTATAGAGCTCCCAGCACCAGTGAAGAAGCGGGAGAAGGGGAGGGGACGGGGAGCCATACATGGCCGAGAAAAACATATTGAAAATTGATTCTGTTTCAAATTCAGAACTTGTAGAAGATTATAATTGTGAGGTTTACGCGAGATGAAAGTGGTTAATTTATTGAGCCAGTCATATTATTGTGTTGAAACATAAAACAGTGTCAGAATAATATACATAACGCGAAAATAGAAAGATGTGGATAGCGCAGCAAGACATCCCGTCTTATATTGATGCCTAATGAAGGAAACGGTAAAACGGCGATGTTGCTATTTCTGGCACACGTCCACCTTCACTGACGTTTTATTTAAGACCATCACCACGGCGACAATACTGACAACAACAGATGAAGGTAGCAATAAAATGCCACACATAATACAAGAGAGTTACTGTTTTCTGAACCAAGGGCCCATTTTTTATAATATTAATCTATAGGCCGTGTATGATTTGTCGGTAACATAATTCTTTTTTATCCTGTCTCGCAGATCGGATGCAGGTTCTTGGGATTATCGTTTCACATAAAAAGACTTGGGGTATAGGAAAGTGAAAATTATTATTCATTTGTTGAAAGTTTTCTTTATGAAATAAACATAAGATGTCAAACTTTTGAAAAGAGATAAAAAAAAATGCAAATACAGACTTCATTTATGCATGAATATTTTTCAAGTAAAATATTTATATTGTTGTATCTGTGTATATCAGTTGTGACATGTCAATATGTTTCCTTTGTAATCCACTGTAAACCATTAAGTTCAGCTGTGGGTTGTGTACTGATTATTTTATACATCACCCTTGTAAAAGCATGTCTGACTGGACGAAACTGATCACATGACAGGACAACAAAACAGCATGTCACCCTCACTTGTTTGAGTTTTCCCGATCGCATTTCCCTTATTCGGAGCCTCTCTCTAGACAAAATGAGACCCACGAGCTCGAGTTATGAAGCAGATGATAACAATACAATCCAATCATCCTTACCGATGGATTATTGTTTATTTCAGCATAATAATATATTTATTGCCCTTGTGGAAGTGAAACACGATACTTCATAAACCAGTAAGTTCTGCAGTGTCGTGTGTAATCGTTCTATTAAACAATCAAATCTCTATTAAAATTCCGCGGAACATTTATTTCTTATTACCGAGTACAATTTAATTTCGGTATGCATCAAATATCACTGAACAGTTTAAACTGCTATTAGTGCAGAAATCTGCCGTGAGAACTATTTCATACATGAACTCATACGCTAACAAGACTTTTAATGGAAAATTAAAATAGGATCAAATTAACAATCACGACATATATGACAGTGGGTCCTCTTGCATTGGTATTTTTAAAATTCCAGATTGATATGATGAGTTTGAATGTGCAGTTTGACGGATTGTTTGTAGGGTGGGAAAATCTACCTCCAGATATCAATCTCAGCAATACACAGCAAAGCCAGTCAGCAGGCACCTCGCAGTTATAAGTGAGTAATTTCTACCTCTGAAGAATGGAAAGTGGCTTGGGAATAAAGGTGTGCGACTTTCCCACCCGAGCCTGAACGTGTTACGAGAGTTGTAATGCATTACAGTATAAACAAAACTAGACTATCATTAAAAGGTTAGATCTGTGACAGACGAGATTAACAATGACAAACGTTTGTGTAACAGAGGCTGTGACAGTCATTGGACGATGACTGCCGACTAAATCATTCAGTAGCTTGGAGAACAAAGTACATACACACTTACTATCAACCTGAATTGGTCGGACCTGATCAAGGCACTAATGGTAAAAATAAAATTAAAACTCCATGAATTTCTTTTGATAAAATGAAGTGTTCTTTCAAGGATGATAAAGAATGGAATCTAAAGCAATTTTATGAATGGTTTAAATTACTCCTAAATGGAACATGTTAAAAAATCGTAACTAAAAATAAATCTCATTTAATTTCTACGTCTGCATGACAGTGCAAATACGGAGTGTGTGTAATGTGTGGGGGAAAGGGAGCACTCCTAGTTCATACAAGGCATATCCTCGTATCCTCGGCAGGGACGTTACACGGACGAATGAGAGTACTCCTGGTTGTGTACCCTCCGCAGGGACTCCCATCTCAAGTGTCTGCTCAGCTGTACTGCTATTGTTCCAGCATTCTTCGTGGGAACATTGTCATCCGGTACCATTGTCAAAGCCGAATGTTCAGATCTACCCAGGACAGCCAATACAAAACATAACGACACAGTTCTTCTTGTAAAAAAATCATCTCTAGTACTTTGTAAACAGAGTTTTATTATAAAGAAGTTTGACATAGTTTTGTCCATTTAACCACACTTTTACACTTACTGAGGGTTAAATCAAATAGACATGGAGGGGGAAAACCTACTTTAACTGTGTTGGTAAATTCAATCTATTTAGGATTTCAGTTCACTTTGTTTTTTCATTAAATCAACAAATAGCCACAAATCTTTGATTTAACTGATAACAATAAAACCATGGCCTTTCTTCTTTAGAATATAATACTAATTCTGTTTTCAATGAATCAAAACATTTACTTTTCTTCACTTAAAGGACCACCGTTGACGATTTTCAATTCCTAGTTTGTACTACATGTATCTGCCAATCTACTGGGAAATTCAGGTAAAAAGACCCTGCCATATAACAATAAATCCATCTTTTTTTTCAAATTAGCAACCATTTCTTTAGCTTAATAGAACATTTTAAAATTGATTCTAAACCATTAAGGTCATAAATCTGCGTTCTTTTTTCAATTAAACCCCCAGTTTAAGTTTGATCTATTTTGCCTCTTTGGCTAATGTGAACCTTATCCTTCTGATCTAAGAACACCGATGTAGACCTATAAAACTGACCCGAGGTACACATCACTGCCGTGAACAATAGGGCCGGGTAAAAGTAACCCTATTGTGGGCACTGTTTAATTCTTCTGAAACTGATAAAGGCTACTTATATGTTGACCATACATCAGACTTATAAGCTGATCAGACTGGACACATTAACTCCTTCGACCCCCCTAATTCCATAATGAACTATTTCAATCTTTGAATTGGACAAGCTTAAATGTGTTTTCAGGGGTGAATGTCGGCTCACACAATGACTGACCACAGCAGCCTGTGGTGTGTGTGGTCCAGAGACTGACCACAGTAAATCATTGCTCAACCACTAAATTGACCCTTTAATGGTGTAAATGTCGTGGTCAACCACACATAAATTAATGTCTCAGACAGGAGTTTTTGTTGAATATACACAGAGTTTGTGTGTAGAAACCATGGGAAAGACATACAAAACTAAGGAAACTCTGTCAACAGGGAGAAACCGGAGACTCCCCAGACAGACCTCAGACACTTTGATGATTTCACAGGTCCTGCTATGTACACTGACCAAATCTGGTCAAGACAAACTGTAGTCAACAGGTTCATACCCCAATGAATGCAACAACAACTACATCAAGGAGATAATTGGAGACAGATTAAGGATAAATCAACACTTCCCTTTCCGATCCTGAACGGCATCTTTTATATGTTCTTTTTCATCTCAAAGTCATCTATTTGCTTTCAATCATTATCCTAATCATCAACACCAGGACTGTTATGGTGACCCTAAATAAGGGGTTAAGGTGGCAGGTCAACTTGGCCAAATATTAGGTTCAAGGGCACCTTTAGTTAATACTGATCAAGGTTCATATTGTAACACATCTTGTTTGAATTGAATTTTATTCAATAACCGACGTTACCGTTACGGTAATCATGGAATTGTTCATGACGTGGAAATGTCCACTTATTTCCCTTGCATTGAATCTTCGCGAATATTTATGGCCATCCACGAAAAATAGACTTTTACAGTATTCTGGTAAAAATGAAAACTTACATTATCTCATTTAGTGCATGACCTATAACCTTTAGATCAGGACATGAATTTGCAGGATGATGTTTTCTTCCCAGTATATATAAAAAAAATCTGTCTAGAAACAACAGCAACACTATATTGATCTGAAAGTAATAAAAATATCATTGTCAAGATAAGGATTCCAGCATAGAATTCATATTAATACTCGTAGATTGTAACCTAACAAGTTCTGTCATAACCTTTAGTCTGCCCTCAAGTATCATTGGGCAGAGTAATATATAGGAAATAAAGCTCTGCTAATGATATCTTTTTACGTGACACACGATTCACGTCAAATACATCAACAGGAAACCCAGATATACACAATACCACCGGCTACATCACCGACAGTACTCCTGGCTAATGGTTCTCCGATCAGATTTCGCATACTGTACGTAGTTTATATTTTATATGGTACAGCTTTATTATATTATCAATATTCAATAACTGTCCTAACAAATACAAGTAGATATCAACAACACAAACAGCACTGATTATCCTCCAGTGCTGTGGTCCACAATTACCGTGGTTACGGAGAGCAAAGCGCAATCTCATGTGCCATCAAACGGAACAAACCGGAATGTTGTGTGGAGGTTATGAAATAAACACAGATAAAGTCAACATTTTACAAAAGTTACACTCCATTGCATTATAGCTCTAGTAAATTTCATTTTGTTGAGTTGTTGCTTTTGAGATTACAACAATACATTGTCGATGACATCAACATTCTCTTACAGACATCTGCTTTTAAACCTCGTAGAAACCAATACCATTAGCGTAAACTGGAAATATCATGAGGGTAACCTGTGGCACTGATTCCCCTGGAGCAGGGCCTCACAGGACTGATGTAGGGTCGGCATAAAGGCCACCAAAGCGTCGCTCAGGGATACATGTTATCCAAAATCAGGGACCATCAAGATCGTTTTGTTATATGTTTTTGTAAGGAATCAATACTGAAATTGTGATCGTAGCAAAGAGTCTGATACGAGAGACAAACAATGGCCCTAGGCAAATAAAAAACATCCAATTCCCATGAAATATGGAGATAAAAGAGCAGTCTTACATTTATTTCATATGTACAGCCCTGTTTTACACAGAAGAGTACAACGCCATTCGTCTTGCGTAAGAACTTATTGCTTTTCTTCTTCCAAAGATTCTAGCAAAACAGATGTGTTTATAACAGATTACATTATACCAACCTATCCATATTAGATACTGAGATCCTCCCTGCTATTTTCTTATTCATCATCATGAGTAATCTTTTAATATTTTGAAAAAAAATGACAGACCAATTTTGATGCATTGTTTGAAGTCGAGACAGAGAAAGTGTCTGGCCGGAGCCAAAAGCTTGTGGGGCAAAAAATGAGAATCTGTCAATCCTTTCTGACCTTACTGTGACCTTACTGTGACGATACATCGCCGATACATCGCCAACGCTTGTGAATGTTCTGGCTCCCAGCCAGTTATTACTGACAATCTTGTACAAGATTTGTATGAATATCAATGTAGAAAAAAATATATTCATTACACAAGAACAGATGCTATAGGAGAAAAAGATGATTAAGAAAATGAATTATTGCGATTTCATTTTTTATTTGCCAAAAAGTAAAATACTGAAGCAATAGGTATATATCCCTAAGACAGTAATAAACCAGGAACAGTCTTAAACATGTCTAAATTCTAATGGAAAGGTACATTTTTTGCCAATTCGTAAAATATTACTCATTTTTATTTTGAAGAAGAGCAGCCATGAATGTTCCAGCCGTCTTTCCCAATGAAAACTGAACTAGTTTCTAAGGAGACTATTTATCAATTGAAAACCATTTGGATAGAGAATCCATCTTTTGTATCAATTTATCACAGTGAAGGGTGTTAATGTTTGTGGAGTGTGTTTCGCCTCCTCCCCAGGTCAATGTTTACCCGAGGTTTCACACCAGATTTAGCTCCACTAACCATGTCAGGGTAACCCCCAGTGTAGGCCCACAACCCCTCATTATAACCCCATCCCCCAACATCTGTGTACAAGTGATAGATGGATTTACCATAAACACCAAGTCACATTTGCATACCCTATCAAAATGAAAAATATTTCTTGTGGATTTAATTGGCAGTAAGAAATGAAGGAGATACTGATTTCTATGGTAATTAAAAGATTGATGTCGAGAGTACCTGATGATTAATATCCACTATCATCACCAGACCCTCCTGGTACATTTTTACCTGTCAATGAATAATTAGTCAAAACTCAAGGTGTGAACTGTCATTAGATTCTTATTTTCCATACAAATAACAAAAAAAGAAAAAAGAAAACTATCTATATAAAATTTGACACTGACTCTTTTCACTATTCCCTACTGGGCCTAAGATTGAGTTTGTGAAAAATAACAACGTATTGCCAATTATTTAACAATGAAATTACCGGTTCCTACATTTCTGGTGAAAAGTGATAAATCATATTGTAACCCTGGTAAACACTTAGCCGCAATATACTGCTTTTCGGCTAGAAAGATCTCTCTTTAGCTTGATTGGTTGAGCACAAGATGAGCAGGCTAGATGTCTAAGTTTGACTTTTGGCAGCATTGAAAAAATAATGACCTGCATTATGACATAAAAAATACAAGTGATTCTTGCAAAGGAATCCCTATGAGCTCTTCCCTAGAGGGTGTGTAACCCTGGTAATTTTTTGTTGATTAGTTGAGCACAAGACAAGTCAGCCACAGGTTCTGGGTTTGACTCTGGCATAGGCATTGAAAAAACAATGACCTGTTACAAAAGTTTAGATGAAAAACATTTACCAGAAAATGTTTGATTGTGCAGCAAATTTTGTTTCTGAATGTGTTGCTTTACCAACTACCAGTAATATAAGGTGGTGCCTGAATACATACAGCTGACGTGCGATTACAATCTTCACAAATATGAAGTCAATATATGGAAGTGTCCAAACTAAGCCACACAATTTTGGAGATGTAAACATAGGCACATTCAGTAATTATTCTGACCAAATGCTGCAGTTCTCCTGAATCAATTGATTTGTCAGGCAAGTTTTTACAATATTGGCGATTAGCAATCGGGTCGGAGATTCCTTCCTCCGCCCCAAACTGGCTGATTGATTACAGACTAGTGGTAGGAGAGACTGAGGCCCACTTGATGGTGTCAGACCAGGCACCCGAGAGTACACAAATACACTGATTACTTCTCTTGACTTTCGAGCTCAACTCCGCCAGCTCATAATATAGAGTATCAGGAAGAATTGGCCAGACAACGGCACCAGCCTTGTGAACTCTTCACTGATGTCGAGACTAAGTCGCGGGTCAAACATGGACAGATGACAACCGGAGCACGGATTTAGGAGTCCTGATGTCGGACATCTTTGGATTCCTATGGAGGACACTACAGTGAGATTGAACATTGCTTTGCAATGGAAGATACTTTAAACATACTTGTTTTTGGTGTACTCAAATTTTAGCGCATGTCTGAAGTTAAACAGATTAGAAACTCAAATAAGCATGATAATAATTTAAATGCTTATTTAGGATTACAGCTTAAACATATACTTTATAGTATAAGTTTGAGATTGTGAACATGAAATATCTACACAGAGACCCTTGCAAAAGTGCAAGAAAATAAGACCAGGTGTTGCGGCAGGGTAGGCGTCTTATGCTTCATCGTCGACACCTGCCTTGTAAATCTAGGTTACATACAAGTAAATGTTATGTCCTCAAAGTGAGAACTGAGGTATTATTTTCAATCACAACATATAGGCAATGACACACTAATGACATTTCTCAATGAGTCCAAGATGGCAACAACAAAGCCTGCTAACAGTCTTCATATTACCTTGAGGCTTAGATCATGAGGCTAGTAATTTGACATTGGAGATGAACCTTTGTAAAACAGTATTTTTCTTTCAGTTATTTGCTTAGAATACATATAGTTCTAAATACAAGAATCTGAAGATATAACAGTAATGAATTTCTTCCAGTGTCAGTCAGGTTAAGACGATCAGAATGTACCCCTTCTGTTTTCCTAGACACAAACAAACTCATATCTCATCCTTATCTTGAAACACTAATTAAAAAAATATCTCATATTTATAGCGAATGAAATAGAAATGAATATATGGAAACACCTGCACAGGTATGCCAGTTGCCATGGTGCCTGGTGATCAGGGATCAATGAAAGATGGGAGTCTGGGAGTGATTCATTCCCCTACAACATACCTTACAGCCGCAAGTATCGCATGTTCTCATGCAATTTAACCTTATCACTGACGAGATACAGTCCAGAAAAATTGACTTCTATACCTATTTATCGAGCACTACTGAAGAGATTGGGATCAGCGGTTGTGACATCCCGTGGAAATCTCCAGTAGTTGATAGACAGGTAATCAGGTTAGCGATTAAAGTAGTAGTAAACAGAAAGAAAACAGTGACATATTTACAGATATCCAGACAAATTAAATTCAGAAGATTCAGCTTACGGTGACTTTCTTTGCCAATCAGGAAAATAAAATTACAGAAAAAAAAATCAACAAAGATTTTAGTTTTCCAAGCATTACAAGCAGAGTAGACTACAAAAATTACAAAAATAAAATGAAACCAAATGGATGATTTAAGCATCAAAATGACAGGAAAATTCAACTATGACATTTGTTTACCAATATCACAGGAAATGAAGCTTTTACAATTACAGCTAATTCAACTCACTTGTAGCATTATAGGACAGGTTTTAGTAAATCAAGAAAAAATGTGACGACTCCATTTCCTAACCGAAGATGCAATAATTGGGGAAGGGAGAGGAATACTGACGGTAACTGGTGCAATTTTCCTCCTGTAATGACAGTAATTCTCCGACCTCTGTTTCACAATTCCTACGACCCCAGCATCAGTTGTCAGTCAGTGTAGGACCGACTATGTTATCAGGACTTCGGAACTGGCTTAACACCTTATTTTCCTGCCTAATTGGACTTCTTAACTTCCACAAAATGAGCAAAATTAATGGATATACCCCAGTGAAAACCTCCGGATTGTAAATCGGAAATCTATAGCCAAACCAAATGTCACTTCCCCACTGTGTAGAGACTTATGGCCAATCAAACCAATCCTGGAAGTTGTTTTAAACTTCAATACACGCTGTGGCCACGATCTGCTTTCTACAATAGGTTCTATTGCTTCCCTCTTGGGAACTATTGAGGCTAATGGAAACCAAGTGGATAGATTCAAACCCAGTTTGTGTGAGGTAATTGTGGAAAGTCCTTACCACACATAACTCTGTCACTGCGATCAGCTCTGTCAGTCAGTAACAAATTTGACCCGAAACCTCCCTAATCAAAATCTATTGCATAAAAAATTCATTTCCCGAACTCCATACTGGTTGAGCACTAACAAGGGGGCTAAGCTATGACTGACATCACAAACTGCAGGAAACACACAAAACGTTCACAATGCAAAATTGATGAGAATCTTGAATTTTACTGCGAAGTATACATCAGGCTGTCGGGAGAATGGTCATCAAATATGTAGCCAATTACAGAACACTTACAGTGATAGATTATGGTGATTAGGTAACACTACAGGTAGACAAAAACAGGTGTACATAATCAAAGTTGTCATGGGGGGTCGTATCTCAACAGTTCTGGGGGTCCATTCAAATCAGTTATGGGGGTCTTACCACAGCAGTCCTGGGAATCCAGTCACATCAGTCATGGGGGTCGTATCTCAACAGTTCTGGGGGTCCATTCAAATCAGTTATGGGGGTCTTACCACAGCAGTCCTGGGAATCCAGTCACATCAGTCATGGGGGTCATATCTCAACAGTTCTAGCGGTCCAGTCACACCAGTCATGGGGGTCATATCTCATCAGTTCTAGGGGTCCAGTCACATCAGTCATTGGGGTCATATCTCAACAGTTCTAGGGGTCCAGTCACATCAGTCACGGGGGTCTTACCACAGCAGCCCCAAGGTTTAGCAATAGCTGCCCTGAGGATCCATATACAGGGGTCTTACCACAGCTGTCCTGGGGGTCCAGTCACACCTGTCACAGGGGTTTTACCACATTAGTCCTGGGGTCCAGTCACACCAGTCACAGGGGTCTTACCACAGTAGTCCTGGGGGTCCAGTCATACCTGTCACAGGGGTTTTACCACATTAGTCCTGGGGTCCAGTCACACCAGTCACAGGGGTCTTACCACAGTAGTCCTGGGGGTCCAGTCACACCTGTCACAGGGGTTTTACCACATTAGTCCTGGGGTCCAGTCACACCAGTCACAGGGGTCTTACCACAGTAGTCCTGGGGGTCCAGTCACACCTGTCACAGGGGTTTTACCACAGTAGTCCTGGGGTCCAGTCACACCTGTCACAGGGGTTTTACCACAGTTGTCCGGGGGTCCAGTCACACCAGTCACAGTGGTTTTACCACAGATGTCATGGGGTCCAGTCACACCTGTCACAGCCTGACAGGAGTCTCTCAACAGCAATCCAAGGGGTCCAACAGGTCCATTTTGGGGATAACATCAGTCCTATTGACTGTGGTCCAGGGGTTTCATGTCTTAACTCACAGTCACAAGGGGGTCTAAATAAAAGTCAACATTCTTTGAAGGGGATGAGGAGTCTCCCTTAAAATTACAAAAGATTAGCAACAAAAACCCAGAATTTGTTTAGCTAGGAATTCATTTTTGGATCAATCCGTTCTTTAGTCATAAGACACACTAAAGTACACTTAAGAATTATGTGTCGCCTAGGATATTTATTGAAGTACAGAAGTCTCACCTAAGTAGCTCACAGCGAGCATCACCTAGTATTACTCACACCGTACCTGGACATCCCGTCCAAATTATCACCTATAACCAGATCTCATCCTCTCCACTTTATTTGATGCCCTTTCTATGGCCAGGTTTATGTACCACAAAGTTCCAGAGGAGAGAAAACTGCTTCAAATTTGTGAAGTTTTTCCTGATAAAGTGTGTTTTAGTTTCCAACTGATTCATAAAACCACCACTTCTAGACTATCAATGAAATAATTTGTACGTGTACAAGGCATTGTTGATGACATTGAAGTTGGATTTTATTGTTTTAATGGTCTGAAGACGTAACTCATCTCGGAATGATCACAGCGCCCTCTGCTGGTGATGGTGATTCTGTGGAGGTTTATGGCTTACAAGCTTTCTTCAATGCCAACTAGAAAATCAATGGTTTGAATAGAGAGTACAAGTTTATGTAATACTGTGCCAATTAATCTCCAAACAACACACATTACTGTTTGATGTACTGCACGTACAATTCAATCTCAAACCAAGATCACACAGACTTTTACCATTTTTACTGGTGTTCACTTCGAGCTTCAAGTCAATCTGAACCAATTGTTTTCTTCCAAAAATCCTTTTTTTAAACAAATCATTTTACATGTAGATACATACATTTGCAAATGCTATAAACAATACATAAAAAAGGTGTTTTTTTTCTTGCTTGAACATTCAGTTATTTCATCAAATTAAAAAGAAATGAGAGCCCTTTCTTGTATACAAAGTTATTTCCACTGATGTTAACGTGAAAAAAACCCCACAAAATGCTGTATATCTAATTCAGAGATATTAATACCACTTTAAAAAAAAATAGACAGCATATGTGAAATCTCTGAGCTTGTGAGCTAAACCAGATGTGACACATCTAAAGAAGTATATTCAACCAAATAATTTGACAGTATCAAATATCCAGAGTGTATGTAACAACTCCGTACAATGTGGATGTTTTATAGGAAATACATCATAAAAAGTTGTATAATCCTAACCTGGAGAGTTATCTCCCCTGATAAACCTTGAGAGTTATCTCCCCTGATAAACCTTGAGAGTTATCTCCCCTGATAAAGGCTTCGTGCGAGTCTATCCAACAACTGACTCTTGAACATTTCAATCTGCTCTGGAATTGTTGAATTTTAATTCATTGAGAAACATTTGGAGAGAACATCTAGAATAATAAGTCTGGGTTGATAGAGCGTTTGTGTTTGCGGTATACCTACAGATGTTCCTCATCAAACACTCGACATCAAAGGCCGATTTTACCGATCCAAACTCGGGCTGTTTACAAACATAAACCTCAACCATTGCTACCTATGGTAATAAAGATAAAAGTGTGCCAGGAGCTGCTGATAAACGGAGTTTATTCCCCTTGTTGTTATAAACAGATGACACAGATATCGAGCTTTAATCACCCTGTAGAAGTCACACAACCATTGACTGGAAATGCTCTGTTTAATGAACCATACAAACACAAAAACCAATTTACATTTTTTAATCATATTGGGTTTTCTTTCATTTTTTTAAATTATATGTAATCCAATTTCAATTAGGGACCATTTAATCCCTGAACCTTGGCTATCAAATATATAACGAATATTTCTGAATTTATTCATGTCTAAGATGATTCAATAGGACAAGTAGATCATCACTGTCACTAATACTAAACTGCATTGTACTCCAACAGACAATTTCCCTCTAACCTGTTAAACCCTGATCACATTTCAATCCGATAGATTCCAAGGTAAACCGTCTAAATACATTCTCTGTGTTGTTTGTCAACTCCCCGACTCAGTGTTGGACAATCTATTCACTCGCCACACACTGTACAGTGGCTCTATTCACAGAAATCAGATAGTCCCCGATATTCTGCTATACTATTAAGAAACGAGATAGTCCCTGAGGTTGGTATTACTCACCTTAGCCTCTTGGAGATATAAACTATAGAATTGAGGTATGGTTTCTCCAAGCTTTCCATGGCCGGGACGTGGTTGAAGGGTCCGAAATGACCAATGCTGTGATGTATCATTCAACAACTGTATCTGAAACTGTTTGGCCGGCTACCTCCCAGAGTGAGTGGTCACTTTCGGTGAGGGGGCTCAGCTGGCTCCACCGATAACAACACCTAGCCGTTCAGACCTCAGCATGTTAATACACACTGATGCTGGTCAGGACTGCTGGGTACCCATCAGTTCGGCATTTTAACATCAATAAAGGTCAAATTTGTAACCTTTTACACTTGAAACCTCCATCTTAAATCATAGGCAGTTTCAAATGGTGTTTAAAATATGTAATTATAGACTGACTTTGTTTTTAAGACCACAGGACCTGTGAGGCAGGAAGCCTTGTCCCGATAAGGACCGTTTGGAATCATATTGAGAGAAATTGTAATTCATGTTTGGACAGATAATTCTGGGATCAAACAGCGAGTAAGTAAGGACATGGAGAAAACACTGATAATTGAAGCATTACAGGGAAAGCTCCGACAGTGAAAAGGTCTGATACTTGTAATCAGTTTCACAGTTTATATTTTATAGCGGTACCCCACCTTCATTAACTAGGGTAGATAGAGAAACATAAGCCCTGCCCTGTCCTATACTCCGTCACTTCATTAACCTTCAGTGATAACCAACTCATTAACCCTTTGATGTTTAGTATTATCTATAATGAAAAATATATACATTTGCTTATTCATGAAATGTTTATTGCAAATATGTTTTTTATAGGCTTTTCAGTAACTGAATGTAATTAATTTCCGATACCTTTCTAATTTGAAGGATTTTTTTTTTATCTACGGCCACCCTAGTTGAGCTTATTAGAATGAAATTACATCTTTGCAGTATAGTTCCAGAGAGTCTTCAAAGAAATGTTTTTTAATTTCAATGACAAGCAATGTGTTACGAAAAAATAGTCTGTCAGTACTAATTTTCAGATATTTTGTGAAAAAATTTAAATCATGCACTTATTATGAGAAGTCTATCACACATGCAAAATGTCAAATAATTTCTCCAAACCCATGAAAATATTGGATATAGAAATAAGTCAAAGTAACAGTGTAATGATAGAGATATAAGTAATATCTGACCAAGGCGGTACTTGTAATATTTACCTGTGAAGGGTAATCTTCTCTCATCACAAGTCCAGGTGTCGCCCTCTCAAAACTGACCACAGAATGACCTGGGGTCACCCAAGGTTCCATGTAGATCGCAGTCATTATGTACTTATATTTATCAGCAGATGTTCATTCTCTCGCAATAAAATATATCAAAAACAACACCTGATGCCAAAAGTCACAGGTAAAACTCATTAAGCAATACACTTTTACAACTCTTAAATAAACTTCCAGTCTTGAAAACAAACACTTCAGTTGAAAACATGGAGTGCAAGCATGGAGCTGACACAGACTGGACAACTCTCAAAAGTTTGTGTGAACCTGACAGAAGAAATCCCTAATGGTGAATGAATTCCCTCCGGTATTGGTCAGGACAGACAGACTGTAGAAAGAATTCCCAAAAGGGATCCGAGATAACCGAGTCTCCCAACAATAAACAACGGTAGAAGGAGAAGACTTCTGTCAGCACTTCAGTAGTCAGGAATTGATAGGGGAGGGCCAAAATCTGGTGTTCCTCCCAGGAACTCCACTGACTAATCCACTATCTCGGGACCTGACACTTGGGGAGTTAATGTTTAATATACAGATAGGCAGTCCTCGGCCTTATCAGGCCTTCCGAGTGGAGAACAGTGTAAAGTTCTGGTCGGACCAATTAATTAATAACAACCACTTCTGCTCCTTAACACCAGGACTTTGTGGGGTAATTGTCTGTTGATTGACTAACAAGAACCCATTGATAAACAAACTGATACAAATTTCATAACAGTTGACTTATCAGAGATGAATTAGTTATCATGTCTTCTGTATTACCTTCTGTAACACCTAACATTCGAATGCTGATGATTCAAAGGAGGCTTTTATTGATGAGGTAATGGCATATCATAGCACTACTGCCCTATTATCAAAAACGCTTTTCATCATTTCCAGATCGTCAGTCGCCTATACAAAGGGAGGTAACTGCAGTTTCAGCAGCTGAGAAGCATCGCCACTACAGGATGGAATGGATTTGCAATTAAATCGGAGGTTCGCAGGAACAAAATAGCCGAGTAAATCCCTGTGTCATAGTTAACACTGATATGTCTAGGAACATAGCTGGCTAGTCGACTAAATAATGGACTTTTATTAAACCATAATTTGATCATTATTGGTGGGGGATGGGGGTTATTGGACCTGCTCAGACCACGGTAAGGCTGACCATATTGATTAAATCTTCTATAATGGCGGCACTCGCGGCTAGGTCACTCGCACACATCGGCTCTGCAATGTCCAGTGGTGTATGGCCGATTAGTCAGAGATTGGACGAGGAAGTGAAGCCTTATCAGAGATTGGGAGTCAAGCTTCTCACACAAGACTAGCTGTCCATCGAAAAAAGTCCCTTTCCTGTTTCCTCATAAAAATCATGGAGACGGCTGATTTATATGTCATTAGTACCAGTCCCGAACTGTCTAACCGCTGGTCACAAGCAATGTCCGACTTGTAATGTACAGTATATCAGCCTCCGCAGTCAACAGAATCCGTACCGATGTCATAATATCACCGATTTGTCTGTTTGGTCAGCAGATTAGCGATCAATTTATATTCTTTTGGATCAATGTTTGCAAATTTCATCACGTTTAAAGGTAATCTATTTACAAACAGTCGAACGGAAAGAATAATTGCTTGTCGTGATAGTTCTATTCAGATTCAGAATTACAAGAATCATACAATAAATTAGGAAAAGATGACAGTACATGCAAGCTACTTCTGGATATGCATGCAATTAAATTCATCTACCTTTTTTTGTTTGAAGTTCAGCAGGGGCATCAACAGTAAAAAATTTTAAAAACCTATTAATTTTTTTTCATGATGAATAATAACAAAATGTAGAAGTTACAAAATGTTTCAACTCACCTCAAAGACAAATCCAATTAAGTTAGCTATCAAATTTTTAATATTTATACTCCATAGACACTCTAGCGACTTAATTCTTCAACATGTCAATGAAGATGACATAGATAACGCCAGCAGCCCTGTTAACTGGTACAGACACAGGAAATGAACATATATCAATCAATCATTTTAAGGTGAAACTGATCCTGGTAACTTTAGGTTGGATGGCTGCATGTTTGAATTACACTGCGACCTCTTCCCAATAAAACAGAAACATCAGTAGAACTATGCCGTAGATGTGCTTACTAGTGCAATTAAATGGATATTTTGTTAGGAAGTGTAAAGTGTATGGAGAGAAGTGTAAAGTGTATGGAGACATGGGTGGTGATCACAGAGCAGCACATTAATGTACTCAACAATAGCCGTACTGTCACACTTCAACTCTCAAAAGTCAAACAGATCATATATACTCATAGCACTATGTGAAAAAGACAAATCATGTGCTCTATAAAATTATTGTGTTTTCAATACAATGGCAATAAAAGAAATTGTCAAACATGTTTACACAAACCAATATTATCCTCATGCATGATGTTTGTGATATCAATTGTATTATTTTAAATATTTTAAGCTGCAAATACAGCTTACATGTCATTTTTTATTTATTTAAAGATATTTTCATTGGGTATAAGATTTCACAAAATTGTTATATTACAATTTAAAAGCAAAGGGCGTTTTTTTTGTTTTATTGAAATCTATAAGATTTCTATCAGAAGTTTCGGCTGATTACCCTGAATGGTGATTCTATGATTTTTGTACCGAACGAACATAGCCATGTATAATATAAGTCAACTTCAGGCATACACATTTATGGCAAAAACAAAATCGTCTTTGTCAAGCAAATAACTATAAGCTCGCAACTTGCATCATATCACATGTATGTATACCAACACAAGGATAAAAGTTCCCTCGGTACACGTTTGGTAAAGTATCACTTAATCGCTCAAAGTTCTACACTACAAAATTTCAATTTGAAAATTTTTTTACCACTTTCACATCAACTAAATTTCACTTATTGTCATGCTTCAAATTTTCCATGCCAATTGCATATTGATAATACACTGCATCTAAAACATTTTAAAAGTGAAAACAATATCAGTATGCTTTTTGTCACATATTCTTTTATATCTCAATTTATACCCAATAATTAACATTCCTTTAAAATTTTCCCCTTGTTAGATCTAAATAAATGCTATAGGCAGAAGGCCATCAGGTAAAAGCCTGCCAGCTCTTAAGAACCACAATCTCTTTGTCACTCTGTCAAAGGTCAGAACATAATTTAAACTTGTCCATTGTATTGGTGTATATTATATATATCCGATAATTCCTGACCTATTAAATGAAACAAGAGATTTATATGACCTTCAGCCTCGATGAAATCTTTGAACAAATAAAAATATAGTGAATTCCAAAAATTTCAAGATTATAACTGATAATGCTAACAATAGGCAATGGGAAAATTGAATTTTTTGGAAAAAAGCTGAACATGTTTATCTTCAAAAAATCAAATAATTTCTGAACGAAAGTATTCTTCTTCATAGTATGCTGGCATTCCTTCTCCGAAGTACGAAGGTTTCTATTATTTGATGTTGATGATTATTTTTGCTTTAAATATTCAATTATTTTACCCAGTCAGTCATGTGATATCACACTTAAATAAAAGTGAACAGTAAATTTTTCAGTCAACTCCAAAAATTATCTACAGCAGTTTAAATAAACATAATCAAAAAGCTTGTTTAAACCTGAGGTTGTATAACCCCTTGTTCAAAACCCCAAGTGCTTTCTCAGTATTTAACCATTTTTTTCCAACTTTGATTGACGTTGAGCAATGACGAAATGAAATTCTCCGTATTTTTCGGTATCTTTTTTATTTGACTCCTTGTGTGGTACGAGACATTACACGCCTAAAGGTTCCACGCCACACGTTATTATCCACACCTAATTCTCACTTAAGCATTTTCTCTTTGCATGTTTGACGTTCCGCCACCAAAACAGATGGGGGTATCCGCATTTAAATCTAAACACTATTGTGAAATTAAAATTCAATGTCAAATTTAATGTTAAATGCATTAAGGCATTGAAACGTTGCTGACAAAATTATGCCTTGTCAGTACACAGGGTACAAAGCGATCAGGACGCGTGAAGTGCTGAACACCGTGATAAAAGCCTTCTGTTTCCACCAGCACTCATATCCCACCCGATACACTAATTGGAAATGTATTTGTACCTAACTCATAGGAAATGTGTTCAATAACTTTTTACTGATAAAAAGCTTTTCCATTAATTGAAATTGCCTGAACCCGGTCATTTGCTGTTTGTAACACAGCGACACTGTCTTCTCGGAGCTGGAGCCGAATCTATCTGGTAGTATCGTCCAGATTCAATGAATAGATGGTTCTATTTGGTGAAACAGGTAAATTTACACAGGTAATAAAATAGTACATCTACAGTTTAGAAAGAACATTATAATTTTAAAAAGATTTAAAACTTTTTTATGCACTAGTCAACATTTAATTCAATTATACAAGGTCTTTCTCTCCCAAGATCGGAAGCAAGGTAATGATATATTTGTCTGACAAAGCTTCAGTTTGTGATTTAACATTCTTTTCCTGTTTGTTTACACAAGAATATTAAATTCAAATCTTCACCGTTGGACCGAGTGACTAAACACAGTGGCTCAACTTCTCTGTGCTCATTTGATTGGGTGCGATATTTCGAACAACTCCCTGTAAACTTAGACGTGAGAATCTGGCCGTTTATTATACACATTGCAGTTCCCCGACTGAAAACAATGTCCAAGGATGATTAAATAGGTATTTACCTTAAACAAAACATCACTGTAATAAAAATCAGAACAGTGAAACAGTCTGTGTGACTATGCCAAAGTCCATGTCACAGTAATGTAACCTCTTTAATCACAGCAACTGCAAAAGTAGACCAAGAAATGGTCAATTTTCAATCAAATGTTATTTCATCCTTTTTTCGGACCTGAAAACGGTCAAAGAAACTGTATAAGTGCATCCAGTTAAACAATGACTGAATGACTAGAGTGACTAGTGCTATTTGTACATGTTATTATCCCTGCCATACATGGACACTGTCCACATAAATACGGACACATTCATACTTTCTCTGGCCTCTTATTGGTAATAGTAAAATAAAACAAGATTTTCAAGATCAATCAGAAGTGTGACCAAAGAATTATGCAATTTTTCTCCATGGTGGCATTTTATACTCAGTCTAACACCACCAGTATATCAATAATTAACAATTGTCAATTTAAAATAGTCTTTTAAAATCTGTCTTTATCCAAACAACTTTCAAATGTTTGTGAAATATTTTACAATTTGAAGAATCATTAGAACTATCTAAATTGCATTAGGATTTCCTTATTTAATAAAGCATGCGTGTATGCTATTATTATCTTTACACCTTTTAAGTGATTTCCGATACGGGATCGGTGTAAATCCCTAAGTACATGAAGCGGTTGGGCTTTATCTCCACACATTAGAAATAGACTGTTAAGGTACACCTAAGCTTTCCTAATCATCTATTTACCTGTGTATCTGATGTAGGTGTTTGGCCCGAGTGGGGCGTAACTTGAGACAATATGTCAACATTCACACTATACACCTGCTCTGTGAAGCTACACTCTCCAACCTTGTCAAGGGGTCATTTTCATTATACAAACAACAAACACACACGAACATCGAGTACCTCTTCAACTCCATTACCGAAATCTTTCCTCAAACACTTCATGCTCCACCCATAGAACCTTTTGATAATCAAATAGATATTTCTACCGGGCGCTCTGTTCACTGCTGTTCAAAATAATAATATGCTGATTAAGCATCAAAACAAATCAAATATCGGGGGTGGGGGAGGTAGCCACCAACAAAGCTGAACCATAACATAATCTAGGTGTTATAACGTTGGGCAGAAAAAAAATATCAAAGTTTTGTGAAATTGTCAAA
This sequence comes from Mimachlamys varia, assembly GCA_947623455.1. Classification (NCBI taxonomy): domain Eukaryota; kingdom Metazoa; phylum Mollusca; class Bivalvia; order Pectinida; family Pectinidae; genus Mimachlamys; species Mimachlamys varia. The sequence goes on from OX392534.1 coordinate 8,812,227, forward strand.
AACTCCAAACAAGAGAATCCATAAAACACCAAACACTTTGTGAATTTAAGTACAAAATTCCTATTAGCAGGATGAATACATTTCTTTGCATAATTTGATCAAAGTGACCGGAAGATTAGTCTTAACTTTAAAAGAGCTGTTAAAAACACCCTTTAGATTTCTACTTCATATAGCATAGCTTTATACCAGGACCTCATAGGCATAAAAGCAGGGTACACTATCACACAGGTCAACATCTCACAACTTCAGGGTATACTATCACACAATCAACCATCTCACAACTTCAGGGTATACTATCACACAATCAACCATCTCACAACTCCAGGGTTTACATCTCCTCCCATATTCCTCAAGTTATGGCCATCATTATATCTGTATGTATAAAACTTAGCTTAGAGACAAACTATCCGATACAGCAGTAAGCTACTACAGGCCCTAGGGAGGGGTGTATCTCCCGGTTACATCAGCAATAGTAAACTAAATACCGCTTCAAAGGCCCGACTATGTCCAACAAAATTGTTTGTATATTTGAACATTCTGAAAACAAATCTCAGATTTCTATTACTTGGTTAAAACTGCCCACTTGAGCACCTAACAAGTGGCCTTACTGTGATCCTGTAGAAGTCAGTGCTGGCCAGACTGACCCACATTCATATATCTACCTGGACAAACAGGCATTATCCTGATCCGAACCGACCATCACCTACCAGTTAAAACTTGTCTGGAAGTCAAGTATGACCAGATTACGTTTATATTTCATTTGAAGCCTGATTCCCATATGACAGTTTTTCCTAAATTAAACAAAAATGATAATGACAAGAATAAATAATTTTGTTGCTTAGAGATGTGTCATTTAAATTTGGAAGATGCTGTTTGATTTCCTTTCAAATCTATGAAGACTGAATACACCATATTCCTTTTTTTATACAAAGTTTGTTGTGAGAGTTATCTCCCTTCCATCCTCAGCCACTGCAGTCAGCTACTCTGATAACTGGCCTAGTACTTGTGTATAGGTCATACATCCTTATAAAGACGAACAAAACTTTATCAGACATCTCATGAAAAAAGATCTTCTTAATCATATTTAGAAAGCCAAGACTTTTGGCTTCTTTATGGCCATAAAAAGATACAAACTTGATATTATCTACTAACATGCAAACCTTGAGGTCGGCTTTTTGCCAAATTATACAAAAATTTGAGTGTGGTTGGCCTTTCCATTGCAGATTTATACATAATGGCTTACATAGGTTACACCATTAGGTGTAACACAGAAATGTTATGAATGCTCTTTTTTTCGCTGTCAAATACTTGGGTGGAAAATTAATCCGACAAAATGGGAAAAGTGATGTTGGTGTTTATACAAATGGGTGTATCAATTTTCACCTCGGACAGGTAAGTATGCTGTCAGCTGGAAAGTAATCCAGCTATCTATCTTGGACATCTTAAATTACAATTAATCTTCAACAGGCCCAGAGAAAATTGTCATATGATCTAACGGGGCGGACTGGTGACATGTACACATCCAGTGTTATATTCACATGTCACAAGGATGTGGTCCAGCGTTGACAAATGTGCCCCATTACAGCGCGATTCTCTAGATTCCCTAATTCCGTATGACAAGTACAAGGATATGGTCCGAGGTCTGTATCTGTATCGCACAGCTTCAGTGACTTATAGCCTACAAAACTCAGAGATCAGAGGAAAACGTTCAAACATGGACAGAAGTTCTGTCATCGATCTAACGACAACCTAAATCTTTGACTTAGTGGTACGGGGATTCCCACAGAAATTCAATATACACTGCATCATTTATCATTCTGAAGTGACAATGTTATACAGGTTAACTCTAGATCCCCCGATCAGATTTTATTAACTATCCCAAAGAGTTGGATTTATATCTTTACACCTTTATATAATACCAAGGAGTTTGAGAGGATAGTCAGAAGTTTCATTTACTGAGCTTACACCTTAAACTGTACCAACACAAAAATCTATAACTCAAAAATTTGAATTCAGATCTGTATATGTGACTATTTGAATATTATCATCTTTTCCCTCAAATCTGTATTATCGCTATTTGGCCATAAAAACATCATACTAATAAATTTGTGTGGAAAACAAAGGCGTCTGGAATAAAATCACTGTGTATGATATTTTCCTTTGATAACACTTAGGTGAAGAATTTATTGAGAAATAATAATCTCTACCCAGACACTGTCTGATCACCTTATAGCCATTCTACTCATTATCAGACATGTATCTGCTATGTCAACACAGACAGGCCCACTTCCTTATGCAGGGAGGGGAAGTTTATCCCTGTATCCAGTCGGTAGCCACAGGAGACCAAACTCTCAAGACGCTATGTCAGTGTTGTACTGACCTGTATGGAGAAATATAAACAGCGGGCACACGGGCAAGCATGCTTGTGACAAGAAAATAATTTTAAAATCCTAATGCAGAAAGTTCAGTATTACGAAGTTATGTGAAATTATGATTCAAAGACAATGAACCCTTATAGTTTCTGAGTCACTCTCTTGTCCAACGAGTTTTATTCAGCCATCTACAACAAACTATCTTTGGCCAACCATCCTGCTTCAGTCACCCTTCATTATAAATGTTAATTTTGTCCTCAGCTTTAAGTTGACTGCATATATAGCTATGGCAGTTTAAGAACGAAAAAGAAAAACTTCATAAATTGCCGATTTGATAGCCGGACAACTTGACAGGGGTGGCTAAAGTATACGAGGGTCGACTGTAATAAATATTAAGATAAAAATTGAAAATCAGAGTTGCACCTTCACTATATGAGAGCAATGCATCAAGTACTTAAAGGAGACCTCATTATAGAGATATTTACTAGAAGTTAACAGATAAAAGCTGAGCATGGCTAGGTAGCCATCATCATCTGCTGATTAACCGTCTTTTAAACTTGAGACTACCGTGTATGTGTGGCGTGACTTTGGCAGTACAGTTCTCCGGATGCACACAAGATTAACCTTGGATTAGAGATGATCCCGTGTAAACAATGATCTGCAGTATAATCTTCTACGTGGCCGTCTTCCTGTCTTTGGTGGACGTTTCCTGTCCTCTGGAGCTGATGGGTTCTCCACTCAGCGGTGACAGATTTCAAGTTATTTATTGATTAACAGACACGTAGTCAGATTGTATCCCCTGTAAAAAATAGTTATTGCAAGATAATCCTTTCATTGATTTCCAACGATATTCCCTCTACACCTTCCACGATTCTTAGGTGACACATACGATTTAATAAATGGGAGAGATTACATCATTGTTTGGAGGTAACAAAAGTTACACGAGATCGCAACACGGTGTATTAAATACAGAAGTGTAGATACATTCCCCAAACTTACACTCTCTAACCTTGTGCGTTGGTACCTTTACAATCTATCTATATTTTGTATTTTTGAATTTGAATTTTTCTATTAGAAAAGACAATGTCTACCTTCAATGCCTTATCAATGTACTAACAAGAATGCCAAGAAATATATATGTTAGACAGAGTCCCACCGCTAGTAGTGTAGGAGATAAAGCTCGGACAAGATAGTAGAAGGAAGGACGTAATGTAGAAGGACAGACAAAATGACAGATGGACACAAAGCAAATAGGCAAAGTATGAGGTTTGAGTGACTAGTCGTGTAGAAGATAGAGCCCAGACAAGAAAGCGGAAAATAGATGGACAGAATGAGGGACGGACACAATGCAAACTTAAGGCCCCCTGGTTCCTGATCCATGGATGACCTAGGTGTATGACCTCTCTGTATGACTTCCATGTATGACCCCAGTGAATGACCTCTGTGAGGTTATGTATATTGCAAGCTTCTCCAGACTAAAAGATAACAAATGATTAGATGGACGGTATATCCTGGACCAGGATTAAATGGCCTTTACACCTCTCGGACAACTGACATTAGATCCACACTATGTTAACTGATACAGGCATAGACAAATCTGTCAGGGTCGTGTGTGCAGATTCACCTGGAAGCCATTTAGGTTTTAGTGAAGTCCATCTATGAATGTTTAATCTACTTATAAATGTCCTCCAATCTGTCTGTCATTGATACCTGAGTAAAGGGATGGATCCTTGGGTGTAGGGTTTCATGTCGGGATACCATATATAAAAAAATATCTCCGTCAACAGCCGCCCATACCAGCTGCCTCAACAGTTGTCATGGTTATTAAAAATGGCTTTTACATTAAACGATAACTGTTATCTATTTCTATTGACAATCCAAATCTGGGATATCTCTCACATCTTATTTTACATCAATATCACTAGATCAGTCATTTAACGCTTTTAACACCAATCACTTACCAATAACTTTTAGCCATTTACGACTTATCTTAGCAACAATCGGCGTGCACAACACATCAATGGACACCATTTTGATATTTCTGCCGTTATCTTTTTTGTCAAATCCCACAATAAATAGCATTCATCTTTACTATGTGTAAAATGAAAATACATGTCCGGTGAGGAGATTGATCTAATGAAAAACTGAAGGCCATTTTAATATATTAGAGTCCAAAGAAAGGACACCTGTGAACACGAAAGGCAACGGAAGGGAAGCTTCAAAGGAACAAATAAATACAGTCTGGACTCAAGTTAAATTTAATTTTAAAAGGAAGCAAATGGATATCTCTTTTTATTTGTATACAGTTAGGTATAAAATTGTTAATTCAAAAATTTGAAGTGGAAACTATAAATGTCATTGGTTTCCATCTGTTAAAAGTTACGAATCCTATGGATATATCTAGTAATGGTATTAGTATGATACAATCTGGACGATCAACTCACCCATTAATAAAAAATCTTCAACATTTAGATGAAAAATTGAAATAAGAGTGCCAATTTGGTATTTAAAACTACATTCTATACAGTAAAACACCTCCCCTAGAGGGGAAATGTGAACCATAATTTGACCTTGACCTTGGGTACATTCAGTAAGTCACAAATGACCAAGTCGCGTCCAGATAAAAACTACTTCATATATAATGTAAGACTTATAAAGATGGAATCTAGCTCTCCAGGATCAAACAGAATTCATAAACAGTGACAACATAAAATCGTCTTGGGGTCTCGCCATCCTGGGGCTTTGATTGTCACGGTGAAGAAGACGGTCTCCTGTAGAGTAGGTAGAGTCAACTGTAGGGGCCCCTAGTACCATCAACCACCCATTACTTAGATCTACACCTAAACTTTTACACTTGGTAAAGCCAATCGAAAGTCTTGTACCTACATGGGTAAGGTAAATACCTTAGCATGTCATCTTCATGTAACCTTTCTGGTTTGGAGAGCTCAACTGGGAGCCGAGTCCATAGGTTAGACAAACATCTTGGAGGGGGGAGGGGGTATCACAGTGGGGTCCTCCAGGACACTAGCCTCTCCAACATACCCTTGTTACACGTTTAATACACAGTTATGGATTGATTTATTTGTTAGTTATGAGCTTCGTAAACAACTCAGGTATGTCAGGTATTCTAACGGGAAGTGCACAAGGAACTTCATCAGGTAAACTCAACCAGTCCTTATTAGTAAGAAATTACCATAATATTATATACATACATACTTCTGGGTAAATGTATTCAAATTATACAGGATAACAGTTTAATGTACAATTAGTATTAATGTAAATATACTGTAAAATAACGATTAATGATATTGAAATGAGGCAATCACTTCCAGGAAAAGCATTAGTATTAATGTAAATATACTATATAATGTGGATTAATGATATTGAAATGAAGCACTATGATATATTTAATGGTTTCTACATGTGTTAGTGTTGTAATAATACCATTTACACAGGTAAACACAGTAATAAACATAATGCCCTATACCATAACACCAGAAACTTCCATATTGACAATATTTACAGCTGTCTTAGCAGAGGAATGAGGAGTAATGCCAGACCTAGATCTGCATCATTTAGTGTTGTATTAGATACCAGAACCAGAACCTCTGTGATCTTTTTCCAGAAAAATAGAGCCACATCCACGATTCTCCCAAGGACACCCCCTGACAGCCTCCCCCCTCCTTCCCACACCTGACAAGATCCCTCAACCCCCCCCCCCCCCCCACCACTACCAAAATACCTGGCAATGCAAAACACTGTAGAGTTTCAATGCTTTTGAAATTTCTTTCATTTCATTATTTTTTATGAAAGTTTTTTAAAGACATGGTTGCTTTCCAGAAATGAATTACTGAAGCTATTGAAAAATGTTTCCGATTTACTGTTTTGTTGGGCATTGGTGTAAATATCCATAACAGTGAAACCTACCTAGTAGTTAGAACAAGTGCATTTTGTCAGCCGAGTTTAGACTTGGAATGTTTTATTATGATCCCTAGTTTAGAAGACTACTAACACGTCTGTGATACCTATAACTGTATGTACTCTGTGACATAGTTAATCAAGATGAGTCTAACGTCACACTTATCGTAACACCTGCTTGTTAACAAGTAATCTGTTTAATACTTTATAAAACCAATTAGAACTGAGCCAGAAATGACAATACCACAATTATAATCCTCTGTTATAATACTTACAACTATTTTAATACACAGTTCACTTTGACCTACTACAATTAAAGCGGAGTTTCAAAAGATTTTGATTCTGTTTTTCAACGCTAGCGAAACTAATAAACTGTGATTTGAAAATGTATTTTACAAAGCCAACCGATCAAAAACGATTTTGTCCAAATGATAACACGCGCAAATATAGGTCTGCTTAAACTCTCCAAATATTTGTTAAGCTCCTTAGCGCGGCCGTGGACATTTCCTTAGGCGGGCAACCAGGGAAGTGTAGGTCACGGGCTTTGTTACAAGGATGTGTATCCTGTCGTTGTATTGTCCCCAGATTAGGATAACTTTATAATTTCCTCCTTTGATGTCTATAAGCTTGTTTAACTCTACCTATATTACATGTTTTGTTAGGACGTGCGGCTTAACTTTAGATGTTATACCCCAGCAAATATGTTTCTTCGTCAGAAATACATCAAATTCGGATACCTTTATTCCATTTGTTGTTTTGTTGACATTTATCATACAGGAAACTTATCAAATAACTTTGAGATTTTTAATTATATCAACTCACTATGAAAGCTTATTGAAATAAACTCACTGTTAAACAAATATTGTGATTTCTGATCGAGTTTCTCCGTTTGTCGTTTTGTTGACACAGAACTTAGTTTTACCTATCTTTACTAGTATTAATGACACAATCAGGATACTTCGACAGTAAATTTACAAAAACATCAAGTTTATGGTTGAGGACAAACGTATTCACACTGGTACTAAAATAAGACACACCGAGATGTGACATTTAGAAGAACGGGGTTTGCTGTTGTTTCAAGCTTCTCTGGCACCAGGATTACAGTCTGTGTCGCTGGAGAGCACTTTGGGGATTTGACTTGCTGTTCCCTGTATGTCCCAGTAGCTCAAGCCTCTGTGATTCTTGTCTGAGATTCAATTATTACATCTCACCCTGCCATTTATAGCTGGAGGTTCTGCCATTTCGTGTTTAACACACCACAAGAATGTCTGTCATTCCCGACAGGAATGTGTGCCCTCCATACTATGGTTCAAAACTTTCCTACCAAAAAATTCTCCTTCCATATTGTATTCCAAAAATGAACAACTTTGGCAATTCCTACAGTACACCTCGGAGAGCATTTTTGCCTAGCTATACACCTTCACTGATAGCTATACCTTGACATCTTCAACTTCAGGAATGCATGAAATCAAATATTCTAGTCTTTCATGCCAGTGACTTAAAACCAAATATTTTTTACACATGTTTGCAGATATTGATATTTCAAATTTCAATTGTTGTTTATCCAATATAAAAGTTATATGATACCAATTCAACCTTGTTGGTTGTTTATGAATTTGTCTTGGTCCAACAAGCTTAGCAGTATCTGAAGTATTAATAATTTACAAGATCTTATGCCTTGTCACAATGATTATCTTAATTATTCACCAATGCACTGGACCTATTTTTCAATAAGAATTTGATCTCTGTATTGTTCCTTAGGCATAAAACTAACTTATTTTTTCTAAATATTTCAATAATCGTTACAAATACCTATATTGACAAATGTGTTCACTTTACTTCCCTTTGATATGAAATACCTTTAAATGTATGTAAACATTGAACAACACTTTTCCTTTATTGAGTAAATATTATAACTGAATTTTAATAGGAAGCATTGGTTCAAGTCAATTTCCTCTACAGTATACACTATGTTTAGCGTGAATTCCCGGCTGATCTAATTTGTTGGTGATTACATGCTTAGCGCAGCCTCAGCGTCAGAGATTGTATTCACGACGAGAAATCAAACAGAGTTGAACCCCGAGAGGGAGTGTATATCCACAGAGAGCAGTGAATCGGTCGCCTACATACGACATTATCACAAACGTACGCACGCTGGCTCAGAATATCGCCTTTGTATAATCACAAGTAAACATGAACCCTTTTCAGTGTTTAGAGAATCTGTGATACACAAGCTGGTCTTACACAGGTAACACAACAGTGGCTCCCCCTATAATGTTATCATTACCATACATGCAATGTGTACAAAACACCATTATTACAACACACCTAAATCTGTTTTCAAACATACTGCACTATCAAAGCTCTTTAACCAGGAGATCATTAAAACACAATGGAATGAAGGCAAACTTGACTTCTGATCTTTGCAGGAAATGCTCAATTCCTCAATATTTACAAATTCCACGACTTGTATTTAAATTGACAGCGGAGGCGACAATGTTCTGAGTTATCTGGAGTAATGGCTGACACATGTCATGTGGTATTTCAAAATCGTTATTTTTAAAATGGTTCTCTGTTGGTGATTTCATCAATAAACAACAACTAGTTTGCCATTATCAAAATTTGTTGTTCAATACAGGGCAATAAAAGAGTGTTCATGCACTGCAAAGACCACCATGTTATACCTGCCAATGGTTCATTTCACACTTGACGAGTGTCATTCAGTAAATACATTTTCTCAAGGAGCACTCCTCTTATCTATATTCATAAAAAAATAAAAGTCAATTTTCTTTTAAATGAAATCATAGTTGAAAATGTGTAAAATGTAAAATAACAAAATAACCCTCAAATGTATCCTTTAACATGGTGAACAAAACAAGCTTGCATTCTACACTGTCAAAAACCTTATTAACATGTCCTAATTTTAAAGTTCAAAGATAAAGAGTCGTCATATTTAAATAATTACTCAATTAACAATTAACCTGTCAAGGGTGCCATATATATGCAGTTTTACTCCTACCCCCCCCCCCCCCCCCCCATTAAATTTATTTCTTACAAAAACCATCTCAAAATTCACTGAATGCAATCCATTTTTCATTTCTTCTTTTTTTCTTTAAACATGCATCTTTATGCTGTTTGACAAAGCTGTACACATGCAAGGCTGACTAAAGGCCTTAGGGAATTAATGTTATACATAATAGGTATGCAAGTTCAACTTGGGAGTTCAAGGGCTTCAGTTTTAAAAGCTTCTAACTGATATTCAATTTCTCAAAATTAATGTAAATTTGATTTCTTGTTAAGCTAAATTTGATTTCCTTTACTATACGCCATCAAATGACGTATTTTAGTGTGCCGCCACCAGGGTAGATAATGTGACAATTACCGTTGCATCTTGGGTGTTATGTAAATTTTGCAAGTCATTGGACAAAAGCCATTCAAATCCCTAATGACCAAGGCTGACCCTACTATTGGCAATCTGTCAAACGGCTATGAGAATCGACACCGTCATTGACAAGATCACGATTAGTGACAAAAATGTTATACGACTGTCATAAATCCCGTAATTAGCGACCACTCGACTACTCTGAGGCGTCTCACCTTGAAAGGAACTATTTACGTCTTTATGGATAAGTTTGGGATACTCTTCATTTTTAACAAGATAAACGTTTGGTGACAGGCGTATTTAACAAAGATGTACACAAGGCAGGCTAGACGCCACCAGGAATCAATGTTATATATATATAGGTATGTAAGTTACACGTGGAGTCAAAGGGCTTCTCTTTACCGACAAAAAATGAGATAAATATTCCTCATGCTTTGTATGGATGTCCCCATAAAAAAGTTTGACACTTTAGTTAAACGAGAAAACATCCCGTCAAATAAGATATAAATCTTGATCACAGATGTCATTGGTATATTGATACTTCATTGGGGTGGAATCAACCTCACATGCCAGCGATGTCATTTCTGTTTGAGTGTAAATATTGATGATAATAAGCTGTGAAGGCGAGACACTACAACTCATAAAGATATCCCCCCCACCCGATACAGGTAAAACATGTTTAGAGTGTCTATTCAACACACCAGTCAATACCGACTGTTAGCGCTCCATCTTAAGACATTTTTGTATACTAAAGCAATCTGCCAGTTGCCTATTGCAAGACATTGTCATATACATAGTACAATTTGCTGTAACTGTTAGCTGGCTATTGTAAGACATTGTCATATACATAGTACAATTTGCTGTAACTGTTAGCTGGCTATTGCAAGACATTGTCATATACATAGTACAATTTGCTGTAACTGTTAGCTGGCTATTGTCAGACATTGTCATATACATAGTACAATTTGCTGTAACTGTTAGCTGGCTATTGTCAGACATTGTCATATACATAGTACAATTTGCTGTAACTGTTAGCTGGCTATTGTAAGACTTTGTCATATACATAGTACAATTTGCTGTAACTGTTAGCTGGCTATTGTAAGACTTTGTCATATACATAGTACAATTTGCTGTAACTGTTAGCTGGCTATTGTAAGACTTTGTCATATACATAGTACAATTTGCTGTAACTGTTAGCTGGCTATTGTAAGACTTTGTCATATACATAGTACAATTTGCTGTAACTGTTAGCTGGCTATTGTAAGACTTTGTCATATACATAGTACAATTTGCTGTAACTGTTAGCTGGCTATTGTAAGACTTCTTCCACACCGAAGTTACCTGCTGCGACTATTAGCTGCCATTCTAAGACATTTTTGTTCAGTACAATCTGCTGTGACTGTTAGCTGTCCATCTTTAGACATTTTTGTATACTAAAGCAATCTGCTGCAACTGTTTTCTGCCCAAAATAAGATATTTTTGTACACCAAAGCATCCTGCCAATATTAAGACATTCTTTTGTGTCTGTTCAGCTGATGTATTGTGTGTTAAGTACAGGTTCCCTAGGTACATAACAGTCCTAAAATGTCAAATATAGGGACAGCTGTGAATGTGTCATCCTTACTGTACCTAACTAGACCTACAGGTTACTAGACCTACAAGTTATGTAAAACCTTTCCTGTCAGATAGAAATATTTCACTCCATCCTACCTATATGTATATAGGTATATTTGACCTACCATCCATCTCACCCCTATGTACAGAGGCAGCAGGTGGTTGTTTGGTTCATTTACATCTATCTCCCATCTTTTACTTATTATTGTATACTGATGAGACGATTATTTGCCGAGAAATGAAAATTAAATGATATTGACTTATTAGAGATTTCATGTACTGAACAGCTGTCGCACCAATATTACGTATGTACATTGTCTAATGAGAAAGAGACTTCTGTGAAATGAATCGCCATTCCATTGCTGTGGCCTGCATTTAGTACACCCATACACAGAAGAATTGAGAAGGTGCCCCTGTTGGGGTAGGGGAACCTGAACTGGAGTTTGAATCTTCTGCATAACTTAGCTTCCCTCCAGTCACACGTATGTCACCCTAGTAAAATAATAATTGCTTCAACCGACACAGCTAGGGAGGATTTCTCTTTAGCTCATTCAGAAAAGCACAAGACTTGTCAGCCAGAGGTACTGGGTTCCACTCCTCACAGAGGCATTGAAAAATAATGACCTCTGTTACACAAAGATTAGTATCGTCAGATGACTTCAGTCATGACTCCTACACAACCACTTGGTGAAGGCAGAGCGAACTGAAATCGGCATTTTAAGTTTTGGTATTAGATGATGGAGTGCGCATTGCCCTTTATCACGCTTACTGACCAATCGGTTAGCTGACCATTCAAGTAGTCAAGCAGGAACATTACTGACCCATCTGCCATCTTGTATCAATCAGTAGGGTCATCAATACCAGCTCAGACAATGCTTGAAGACTTCCAACGTACCCTCTTCACCATGTTGCTTTTCACTGTGCAATCTTTCTCGAGGAGATTACAGAGAAAGTTGGCTATTAAGCGCGTCACCAAATGAGTTAAACCATTACCTGGCCTGGCCCGAGAGGTGTTATAAAGACCTCCCTCCCTGCACGGGAACAAACACCTATCATCAAAGTCGTGACAAATTACTGGTAAAGTCCTCCATTACCAGCTCACCTAATGGTTTGAGGAACGAGCAGATAAAGGTTTTAAATCAACTTCAAAGACAGAGTTTCGCTGGGGACGTGTCAAACGGCCCTTTGCTCATCACAGAAAAGCATTGAATGTTTATCCACAATATTTTAAACAATTCAATCCCACCTACATAAAGCTGTCAATATACTGCAGTAACACGATACAGATAGCCCTCATACCCTGACAACACCACTTCAACGACATAAACAAATATTTAGTAAAATAATCAAAAGGTATACATGTACTTCTAAATGATACAAAAAAAGGCTAGAACCCCTATTGAATTAGAAAGTCAAGTGTTGTTATGTGCACTGCTATTTTGTCTGTTGACTGTAGTGGGATAATGATTTTAGATCTTTATTGATGTATTTTGTGGCTTGTCTTACAGTTGAGTGTATTCCTGATAACAGATCCTCAATCTATCAGGATCAGGAGAAGATGCTGTTTATAAATGGTGAAGCCCTCCATGGTACTGATCTACAAACCAAGAACACCTGCAGATATCCCTCTCGGGAACCTTACATGGCAGATATTCCCGTTACTGAAACCTAAACAACTGTTACAAAAACACTTCACACAGAAACAACAGGTGTTCCTTACATAACAGGTTACACCAGTTTTAAAATTGTTTCAAGGCCCGATATACGCAACTTCAGGAAATTTTTCGGGATTCTGAAAAATTATGAAACAAAAATCCAGTTGATAACCACGCAAAAATAAGCCTAAAACGAAGTAAACCTGAGCGGTAACTAACAAGAAACTCTTGACAAAAAACCTCAAAGAATTGAAAATAATTCAGGTGGGGCCCAATTCAACAACAAACCGAAGGTAGAAGACGGTTCGAAATGGAAGCATGTTTACAAATACCGAGTTTCAACTGCTGCTGTATGGGTAACCGCGTAAGAATTCATCTTGAATATTGCTGATATCAGTTAATCTTAACTAAATCTGTAAATATAATAAGTTATTAGGCTTGATTTTCCATTCAGGTTTTGCCGAAGGTTACGTATATTGGGACTTTAAAATCAATTTTATATATCAATTTGTCTTGTAGGTTTCCTTTATAAATGAAAGATCGTAAAATCCTTATGGAGTTTGACTTGTTACTCAACTCAACACCCAACATTAAGAAAAAGAGAATTGATTCTGCTGTGAAACTGAAACATCCAGTAGAATTGTGTTATTAACTATTTCCACCTGTCCAGGTAATTAGTGTTTGGAGATCTACCTGAAGATTCAATAGGACATATGATTCTGATTGTTGAGGTGACAACCTCCATATTACACCTTGGTCATCTCATCAATATATGGTCATTCTGATCTTTAAAGCAGCTCATTGTCCGTTTTGTACGAATTTCTCATTAAAACGTGCTTATGTTGCTCAAGTTTAACCCCGGCAGCGGGAGATCGTACTTCAGTTCAGACACCTGCCCTCCTTCTGCTCTAGGTGACAATCCATCAAGAGCGGTCCTTCAGACTCGATCAATCCAACGACCATTGAAAATCTACTAACTCACACCTAACTAGCCTTTTGTAATGATTTCCCAATAAACGTCTCATTCTGTGTTATTTACTCGGTGTTTCTGGCCGTTAATGTAACTACAATGACCAATCAGAAGTAAACAGCTGACCCTCGGACTGGACACAAGACTGAGTCACACGTCCAGTTACACACCCTCCTTCAATCCCCTTGTTTTCCTACTCATCAGCTGCAATTCAAATTGAATCTAATATGATTGTAATCACCTGGTCGACATACTGCTGACCACTGCTGACCACTGCTAATCAAGTGGAATTAGGCCGGACAATAACAGGGATTTGGTTGACCGTCCACCCCACATGACTCTCACAAATTCCCAGCGGTCAACCCTCGGAAGTTTGACAGTAAACCTTATTAGGGATTCTATCCTCAGACCAAACACTGACCATGTCCAGTTCTACTTTAAATGGTCAGTTTTAGATCTGGTAATCAGGGCAAATTAACAGACCAATATTAATATTCTGATCGGTGAAGATATTGGGTGACGCACTGCTAGAATATGGTTCTTGTTAAGGCAGTTATAATACTGTGGCTATGATTGGCTTATACTGGTCTTCACAGGATGTCTATTTCTACACAAACATTCCAGGCTTGTAATTAACAGACTTGATCAGCAATTACTCTGAACCAGCATTCTGCATACATTAAACGCAGAGGCCAAATCTAATTCCTTTTGAAGCATCTAATCAGATTCATAGTTTCATGTTTCAGAATGTCGCATAGCATGGTGACATATCTGAAAAACCTGACATTGTCAGAAATTTTGGTCAAAGGTTTTGTGTCTCATTCAGCTTTTAAGAAATTATCTTACATTTGTACAGCATTAACAACTTCCATAAGAAAGCTTAATAGAAGTTAAAGGGAAAATCTTGAGTCAAGGAACTTTCCTTAACTTATATAATCTATGGCGTTGTTAACCAATTTTCTTCAGTTAATATATGAATGCTCATGAAACTGGGGCCTCAAGATGCTGGACTGTAGCCTGAAATTAATATTTACGCCATTTATGTTTTGATTTTTGGTCAAGTCCCAATGAAAATACAGCATGTCTACTTCTCTGTGATGCTAAATACCCGAATCTGAAATTTAAGCAAACTAGAAAGAGCTTTTGGATCAAGCTGTCAATAGCATCCTTTTAAAGTAAAAGCTGTTTTGAAATGTCCCTTCATCCCTGCATCTACTTCAAACTGTCTGTAGGGGAAGTAAGCTTCACCGCCCCAGACTGCCGCTATTGTAGAGTTTTCTCTACTGCTATTGGTCATACATAAACAAAACCACTGGGTGAGGCAGACCCATCAATAACCGGCCTAGAGTACAATGGTCAATGCAATGACCTTTATATTGAGATGGGACTGTTCCATTTTCATCCATCACTTGCAGCAAAAAATCTATGCCTGTATATAAAGCAAAACCTAGAGAGTGAAGAGAGTGACTTACTTTGACAATGTGGTCATTGACTTGTAGTCCCGTCTTCTCTGCTGACCCCCCTTCCATGACCTTTGACACCACAATGCCCTCCGACCCATCTTCTGTTTTTCGGCTGTTATTGTTGTCATCATCTTCAGTCTGCAGAAAAAACAAAACCATAATTAAACTTCCCGCTGTTTGTAATCTACATCCCACTGACTGCACCTCTAAGGAATCTGTCACTGTCACGGCCGAGGGTGTACAGTCGCTGTAGGAACAGGACAAAAGGCCTACTTCACATGTTACAGGGCGGGTGTGAGGAAGATGCTGTCGTATTAAAAACCCCAGGACACAACACGCTCATCGACATGTTCAAGGCAACAAAAGATAATGAAACAATTTCACCTAATTAATACAATGCAGGATGAAAACATTTATTGCGACAACATCAAAGAGAAATGCATCCCTCTTCTGATAATCGGGTCATCTTAGTGATCAAGCTCAATGACCATTGAGAGGCCGCAATCCTGGGCACAGCTCGCCCTTCTGACCTTTTGTCCACACGGAACAATGGGACGTGATGATCCGAAAACAATACCCGCCATAACCATCGCTTTTTATAATTGACGGCCATCTCAGGATAAAAGGAGCACTCTTCCCCCTAATGTAACAGACCATAGAATTAAATGTTTTTATGTCAAATTGATAATCCTTGGTATAGCATGCATCAGCTCTCCCTGTCCACTTTACGGCGAAACACAGCTGGTGAGGACACAAGTAATTGGCCAGCATTTCAACGTGTAATTGTTTTTATTTCTCTGTCTCGTTCAAACTACAGTTCAGACTAATTTCACTTAATCCAATATTGTTCCAAGAAAAACACCAAAGATTATTGAAATGACTTTTATGTTTGGTGCAGTTTGATTGGAAATACCGCATCTTTGAAGAATTCAATCTGTTTCATGGAAAATCTGGATAAAATCTGTTCACTTTGCATTGGATGAAATAGAAAGATATGTATAAAAAATATTGAAATGATGTATATTGGGTGTATTTCTGTTTACAACACATGAATTCAGTTTTTATCAATTTTCTATCAACACAGTGTTTATGTACCAATGTTCAGTAATGCTATATTTTGAGAAGAAAAGCTTGTCAGAGATTTGTCTAATTAGTCTTTATGGGGAGGCTTTACTGAGGATTTTTTGGCCACGTCTGCGTGGAAATGTCCACTAAAAGGCTTAAAAACAAAATGAAATTATCTTAGAATAATTGCAAAAATGGAACGGGTGAAACTGTGAATTCTCTTTTAAAATCTTTAAATCAGATGTTTGAAGTTTTAATGACCTTATTCAAAGGGACAGCCAATGTAATGTTAGGAGTAGAAGGGAGAGAATGTGATCACAAGCCCAGATCACCTATCACTGGAGGTCCCCTATGCCCATCACGTAATGATCAAATGCTTTTTTTAAGCTTGAATGAAAGACGCAATAGGTTCCAAATTGGAAGCTAACTTTCTTTGTTAAAAACAAATTAAAGCGGCTAATTGCTTATCGGGTGTTGGTAAATGTGTTTTAAAATGGAGATGGTCATTACATGAGTCAGAGCGAACTCTCCTGTAGCTCGACGGCTCAATATGACTGGAGGGGTAACTCTTTAATTCCTCGATTACCAAAAAAGATTTAGCCAATTTCACAGATTTTACACACATATAATAGGCATTAAGCAGCCAGCAACACTTGGCAACATTTTCAACACTCTTTTCCGTCATTTTAGCATCATCCTGGATGAGTCACAATTCCAATACATGTTTTCTTAGGCTTTCTTTATCTGCTGGGTCCAAATTAAATCTCCGAACTATTAACTACCATCTCATTCTTCCGAAACAAGCTGCGTTTCCCTGGGAGTTCCACAGCTCCCTGTTGCTATAGTGTCGTTAGTCACATGATAGATGAACAAATTAAAGACGGTCGAGGTGGACTATACCCAAAGGCAAAATTTCTACAAATGATTTCACGATAACCTCGTAGAAAAAAGGCGACGGAATTTAGGAAGCAATGAGTCTACGGATGACAGACTGTTGCAGCGGCTAATGACAATCTACCAAGGGACCCCACTGTCTGCACATGGGAGTAGCCATGCAATTACTACATGAATAATTAATTAATGTATAGTATCCTAAATTTACATTATGGTAACAAATCCTAATAGATACAAATGATTATAAATCTGCGCCATTACTATCACACATTTCTATTTGGTCCAAAACATAATAACATGGTCGTATTTGGTATGAAAATTTGCTGGGATTACAAAGGTGATAGATTTTTTTTCCTTTCGGAAATTAGGGCCTAATGCCTAAAGCGACGATATTGAAATCCTCCGTCTCCTGTTTCGCTGACAAGCATGGCACTCAATATGCCAAAGGGAAGCCACAGGAAGAGAAATGACGCCAAAGAGATGTCGCTTTCTTTTCCGGAGAAAAAAGAATGACTCAGATTTAGTGTGAGTCAAAAGAATTCCAGGGTTCCCAAATTGGCTTTTATATATATATATATACCAAAGTCGACAAAAAAGATTTTCTCAGCTTATTGTATTTGTTATTAATTCTCTGTTTGACGGTTCTATTCAATTCCAGAGTTTCCAACACCCTCCAGTAATTATACATCTATTTGTAATTCTATTAGCTTAACTCTTTACCACTCGAACATTGTTGCAACATTGTATCTATTTTACTTGGTGGAGTGTCAGAGTTGGCTCTGTTCCAACCTCTGCAACAGTGTATAATTTGTGCACCCATTTCCTCAGGCATTTTTTCAATTTTTATTCAAAATTGATGTGTGTTTTTAAAACTTATTTTTCAGATAATATTCAACAAAATATGGTATTATAAGTATACATTTTTTGTTTCAGTGGAACCTGCACAATATTTTGATACATATTTAAATTTCAAAATCAGAAGTATATGCAAGTTTCAATAGATTTATTGCAAAACATTGATGCAACGGATGGATATTTGCAAAAAAATAGTTTTTCATATTTGTTTACTGTTATTACAGATTTGATCCCTTCATTTTCTAAAAATATGTCTTTAGACCAAAAGTCTTTGTAAGATGGTAATTTAAATACTCCCATAAAGATAAGCTTTAGCAGGCAGACATTTCGTTTCGTTTTCTATAATGTAATGTACCATATCTGATCTTCTCAACACTTTTTCTCACATTTCCGCCGGGTGTAATCATTAGTATATCGCACGATATCTACCGAACTTTCTGGCTTAAAGACGAGATAAAACTAATCGAAAGGTGTAGTAGTATCAGTATTAAAACCATCACGCAATACTGGTCGAGTTTCTTGCGGAAAAGCATGAACAATAACATCGTTAAGTTCACACGGTTGATCGCCGTAGCAGTGAGTAGGGTTGAACGCTTCCGGGTTGTCTTCGTCGCTCTCATCGCCAACCTGAGTCACTGTCACTACTAAAGACTACATCACTTTCAATGCCTGAATCCTTCTTGTTTGAAAAACCATAAAATCTATCTGAATCTGAATCGTCATAGTTGAAAATTTCCTCATCGGAATTCGTTCCCGGCTCGGCCGCCATTACGTTTCTAGCCACGCTTTCACAAGTTGACATTTTGCGATTTCTTGACTGAATTACATCACAAGGTCAAGGTGATGATCTATAAAAAGTATCTAATTATATTGACCAATCACAGAGCTACACGCAGGTATGCGTCATTCAGCCCAGTCATGTACAGTGGCCGAGATATTTAGTTTATAAATAGGTACACGGGGAAACACGCTTCCGCGGAAAACATGGCCATGCGTTCTCGGTCGCTTGTGAGTAAATACGATGCATGCGTCCAGACACGCTTCTGTGGAAATAACGGACAGGCGTCCAGACACGCTTATGAGTGGTAAAGAGTTAAGAAGCATTGATACAATATATTTGTCTTGGGGCAAGAGACACACATGTTTCTGAAAAATATCTGAATGGACTGGCATTGCACTACATGCATGCTAATTAAGTAATTTACATGTTTGTAAGTAATAAAGTGATCGGAATGTGCACGGAAATTGTCTGTCTCTTTTTCAATTCCGAATATTTTTTTTCAGTACAGTATGTATGATAAGGAAGTAAGCATTACACCTATAAAAAGACAATATAATAGAGTATAGTTGGTATTCAATTCATTGTTAACTTAACATACTTGGCAATCTATAATACACATTGTCCAATAATGTTGCTTGTTTGGGTTTTATCATCCATTTTCTTATACAGTAGATGAAATACCAGTATTGTTGACTTCTGACTGATAAGCAATTAATTTATAATTTGTTTTGTCTTTAACAAGGATTACCCAGCAAAACCAAGGAAACACTATTTTGAAGGGAACCTCAACATTCAATATTGATATTTTTTTCTTTTAACAAGAAAATTGATGAATGTTTCAACTAAGAGAATAAGCACTGATTAAAAATGTGTACTCTTTTTTTTCAAAAAATATTTATGCTTCGAAAAATGATCTTTGATATAAAAAATATGTTTATTTATTACAATATTTGATTTTTAAAATAACTTTCATTTTACAATTATGAAACAAGTTCTATTTGTTAATATTTATCAATCTTGTTGGCCTCAATGGTAGCATGCAGAGGTTCCTAATTTTAAAATGAAACCAGAATAAAACCAACACTGGTCAATGAGCGAGGTGACACATTACTTTCTCGTCTTGGTGAAAGATGTGCTTTCATTGCACTACCCACATCCTCACATGACAAAGTTTATAAATAAATATCACAAACAGTATCACAAAGTCATTTTGAAATTTCTGATCATCATTCAACACCTTTTACTAGGGCTATAATCAATCCTCCATGAAAATGCACATAACAATACATATTAAACAAGATCACACAACAAAAGGGTTATGATCAAGCAACAGAACAGTGTCACCAGGTATGACATATGTACACCTGCATTAAAAACCCAATTTAGTTTCTTTTAATTTCCCTTGATGTCCGAGAATAGCGTGGCTAAGCTTTGATCAGCTAATCCATTATTATACGTATTTACCCGGACTCGTCCGGATCAATGGCCGAGGTCTGGAAGCCTGGCCGATGTATCTCCCATCTAATCATCCCATACTTACACACATCTAAATGTCAACAGTATTTATACCCGATGCCATAATTCACCTAATTGATTAGTAAATCGTGTTACTGCAGAGCCTATTCAGCAAACCAGCTCCAGATAGAAGCTATATTTGATGACTTCTGTTTGAGGGAGGTGTTAAAATAGAAGCTACATAGTAACATGGAGTGCTTATGTCCGATATACTACAGGATTTCAGGTGTGGATATAGCAAACGATGACTATTCGGTCCCTTTATTATCAGGTTGTGGTACTGTAAAGTGAGTCTTTACAGTCAGTAATATAGCTGGTGACCCCCCCCCCCCCATAAGGATGGAGCCCCCCCCCCCCCCCCCCACCATCCCCACCCCTTTCTGTCTCCCCATCGTAACAAGGATAACAATTAAGGACAGTGTAACTTGTCTAAACCAGATATCACTGGAACACAAATTTCTGGTAAGCTTACACAGGTGTCTGGTTTATAAAGGTTTTAATCACTATGTTATAAGCAAGCCGGAACCATACAATCAGACCAGAATAGACAAGTATTTGGATCAGACAAGGGCCGGTTATGACAAGTTACAAGGTATTATAAATGAAAGAGAAATTAAATTATATCAAGTTACTCATAAGAAAGGAGACAAACAACCTCTTCGGTCTCATTATAATGCATTGTCAAAATGAATTCAAAAACTTTTATTCCTTGTGGATATTGAAATGATGGAATTCTATTCCTGTCTTGCCGAGTACAATTATTTTCCATTATAAGATGGTAAAAACTTATATCCATTTCTAACAAATCAAATTCGGAGTATGAAAATGCCATTTTAGTCGGGATTCAAATTGTTTTCTATGTTTTCTATCCTGATGAAATGATAAAATGTACAATCTAACATTCCATTGATTTTTACCGTCTTTATGACTTGTTACAAACAAGCGAGATTGACTGTGTTATTTCAGGATTTAAGACCTATAAAACAGACTAGACTGAGATAATCCATGATCAAACTCCGAGATAACATTAGAAGCCATTTAGGGTCCATTTTCCTCATCAGTATGGAGCTTGTAACTTCAGGAATTATTCTTTTCCAATAGCCAAAACTGAAGTATGCATTTCACATGAATTTCCGTTTTCTACAAATTTTCTACAAATGCGATTATTTCACAAAGAGCAAATAAGGCAAAGAACAAAATTTTGATAAATCATGATTAGGCCATACCAATTTGATTTATTGTTTTCGGAAAATGAGATTTCAGATTGGAGCAAGCGGGCGAAATTATTTTGTTTTTACAAAAAATTTGAATTCCTTAAAATTTCGAGCGAGTGGTAGTTTTCAAAAGACTAAATGTCAGAATACTTCTTTGACTGTTAATATAATGTATCACTAAATAATACACGTATTTAAATTGTCGTTGCGTTTTTTTAAAAATTATTTCCATGGTACAAACTACAAACTAAAAAGCTGTGCAATAAAACAGCATTTGAGAGAAAAGCTTTATCAAATTTCCTTCTTAATAGAAGACCAAAGGCCATTCATTCAAGTTTATTGATTCAACCAAATAAATAAAACTAAACTTCGTGTTATTCTAGTCGAGTTTATCCGAGTGTTCCAGTTAAAAGTCTTAGTGAGTTCAAGTTCTTAGAGGTGAAGTCTGAAATACTTCAAATTAAACAAATCAAACAAAATTAAACAGGGTCATCCGAGTCTACAACTTTGAGATGATGTGGTTCGACATAACAATAAATATCACATGTAGCTACAGTACACAGGTGACATGGATTTTTTATATCATAACCCACTCTTCTAGTCTTAGATTGGGGCACCGTTCAGAACCAGTTGTAACCTAGAGTTGATTCAAACACCCACTTATCATAATCCATGGAACTTCCTCACCCACTCTCAAACTTCAAAACATATGAAAAATAATTGTAATTGAAAAATTTGATACGAGTCAGATTAGGTACCAACTGAGCGACAGAATGCAATCATCTCCGGATCTGAATCCGATTTAAACAGACGATTATCGGATAATTAGACAAAAAATATAACAATTAGAAGCTATAGAAACACACTCTTAGTTGGAGTGTAAACATACCCTCCTATCCCTAAAATCCACTCCCTCCTTTAGGTGCTTGGCAACCGTGAAATGAAATCACATGCCAGGCAAGACGTAAGCTGTGAAACTTTCATTTTAAAAGATTTTCACATTTTCGTTTGAGTGATTACCAAAGGAAAGACGACTCCCCCCAGAATCTGTCAACCACAGAAATATGTAAAGTACAGTAAGTACAAATGAGGGGGAGTTGAATGACCAGGTCAAACGTTGACCTCAACACACAACTAAAAAGCATGGTTAGCTTCCAAGTTCTAAATACCACCAATAAATTACTAAAACAAGAAATAAATCAAGGAAATTATGAATTGTTTTTGGTCACATTGTTGTTCAATAATCAGAATCCCAGATAAATGAAGTAATCGTGTTCTTTTGTGACAGGTTTCAAGCTTTTATGAGACTAGATCTTCACTTGATATGAAGCTGAAGTATTAATCTGATCTTGCGAAATATAAATGGGTCAATGTCACGAGAACGGTCCCAGACAGAGAGATCAGTCTAGGGTCTAACACCCGTAATTAGGTTTTATGACAAAAATCATGTTCCTTTCCATAGTTCTTCATCTTTATACTGCGTTAAAGTGACACAGTGAAATATCTGATGTCCCCTGTAATTCATGGCTCTGATTTACGAGGCCGAGAGAGGAAGATGACATGTTATAAGATGTTACTGGATTATACACAACATGGTCCTAACACAATCAAATCATTTTCCTTTGTTAGTTCCCTAATTGGATATCATCCCATTTTTTATATCATGTCTTCATGAAATTACCCCTTGTCATATTTCGCCCAAAAATCTCGCAGCATCTACGCATTAAAGGCAAGTAAAAATAGGAGGACGAAACACAAGGCCAATACTTGGGTGACGTTTTGACTGATCTCAAAGGAATCTGCGTAAAAAAATCAAATTCATTCCATTGTTTGATCAAAATAGGATATGGAAATTAAAGTCATCTGAATGAAACTGACCCTTCGTGTTTGGATAGAAGGACAGTATTATGTTACTGGTAAAATGTCCAACACTAATTAAACTGATGGACATCCAGCGACACCAGTGACAGGGGGAATGGAGAGAGGAGCTCCCTAATACTTCCTTGTATCTGGATGTCTATTGTTTGAGAGAGAAATTGGGAACAAATTCCTTCTGAAATATTTTACACATTTAATAAATCATATCACTACATCATTGTCTCACAATTGATACCTACGGAGTGGATTTATTAAGATATTGATAAAGACAGCCATTCTTCAGTAAGAAGCCATGAAAAAAGTCTTAAAGCACTCCATAAAATGCTTACTGAAACTATTTAGAGAGGAATTGTGCACTATCCTTACAATGATTGACTGCTAACATAATCTCATAAAATAAGTGTTTGGTAAGACATTATCACTACAATAAGTGTTTGGTAAGACACTCTCACTACGATAAGTGTTTGGTAAGACACTCACTACAATATGTGTTTGGTAAGACACTCACTACAATAAGTGTTTGGTAAGACACTCTCACTACAATAAGTGTTTGGTAAGACATTCTCACTACAATAAGTGTTTGGTAACACACTCTCACTACAATAAGTGTTTGGTAATACACTCTCACTACAATAAGTGTTTGGTAAGACACTCACACTACAATAAGTGTTTGGTAAGACACTCTCACTACAATAAGTGTTTGGTAAGACACTCTCACTACAATAAGTGTTTGGTAAGACACTCTCACTACAATAAGTGTTTGGTAAGACATTCTCACTACATTAAGTGTTTGGTAAGACACTCTCACTACAATAAGTGTTTGGTAACACACTCTCACTACATTAAGTATTTGGTAAGACACTCTCACTACAATAAGTGTTTGGTAAGACACTCTCACTACAATAAGTGTTTGGTAAGACACTCTCACTACAATAAGTGTTTGGTAAGACACTCTCACTACATTAAGTATTTGGTAAGACACTCTCACTACAATAAGTGTTTGGTATGACACTCTCACTACAATAAGTGTTTGGTAGACACTCTCACTACAATAAGTGTTTGGTAACACACTCACTACAATAAGTGTTTGGTAAGACATTCTCACTACAATAAGTGTTTGGTAAGATACTCTCACTACAATAAGTGTTTGGTAAGACACTCTCACTACAATAAGTGTTTGGTAGACACTCTCACTACAATAAGTGTTTGGAAGACACTCTCACTACAATAAGTGTTTGGTAGACACTCTCACTACAATAAGTGTTTGGTAAGACACTCTCATTACAATAAGTGTTTGGTAGAACACTCTCACTACAATAAGCGTTTGGTAACACACTTTCACTACAATAAGTGTTTGGTAAGACACTCTCACTACAATAAGTGTTTGGTAAGACACACTCACTACAATAAGTGTTTGGTAAGACACTCTCACTACAATAAGTGTTTGGTTAGACATTCTCACTACAATAAGTGTTTGGTAACACACTCACTACAATAAGTGTTTGGTAACACAATCTCACTACAATAAGTGTTTGGTAAGACAATCTCACTACAATAAGTGTTTGGTAAGACACTCACTACAATAAGTGTTTGGTAAGACACTCTCATTACAATAAGTGTTTAGTAAGACAATCTCACTACAATAAGTGCTTGGTAACACACTCACTACAATAAGTGTTTGGTAACACAATCTCACTACAATAAGTGTTTGGTAACACAATTTCACTACAATAAGTGTTTGATAAGACACTCACTACAATAAGTGTTTGGTAACACAATCTGACTACAATAAGTGTTTGGTAAGACACTCACTACAATAAGTGTTTGGTAACACACTCTAACTGCAATAAGTGTTTGGTAAGACAATCTCACTACAATAAGTGTTTGGTAACACACTCACTACAATAAGTGTTTGATAAGACACTCTCATTACAATAAGTGTTTGGTAAGACAATCTCACTACAATAAGTGCTTGGTAACACACTCACTACAATAAGTGTTTGGTAACACAATCTCACTACAATAAGTGTTTGGTAACACAATCTCACTACAATAAGTGTTTGATAAGACACTCTCACTACATTAAGTGTTTGGTAACACAATCTCACTACAATAAGTGTTTGGTAAGATAATCTCACTACAATAAGTGTTTGGTAACACACTCACTACAATAAGTGTTTGGTAAGACACTCTCATTACAATAAGTGTTTGGTAAGACATTCTCACTACAATAAGTGTTTGGTAAGACACACTCACTACAATAAGTGTTTGGTAAGACACTCTCACTACAATAAGTGTTTGGTAGACACTCTCACTACAATAAGTGTCTGGTAATACACTCTCACTACAATAAGTGTTTGGAAAGACACTCTCACTACATTAAGTATTTGGTAAGACACTCTCACTACAATAAGTGTTTGGTAAGACACTCTCACTACAATAAGTGTTTGGTAAGACACTCTCACTACAATAAGTGTTTGGTAACACACTCACTACAATAAGTGTTTGGTAAGACATTCTCACAACAATAAGTGTTTGGTAAGATACTCTCACTACAATAAGTGTTTGGTAAGACACTCTCACTACAATAAGTGTTTGGTAGACACTCTCACTACAATAAGTGTTTGGTAGACACTCTCACTACAATAAGTGTTTGGTAAGACACTCTCATTACAATAAGTGTTTGGTAGAACACTCTCACTACAATAAGCGTTTGGTAACACACTTTCACTACAATAAGTGTTTGGTAAGACACTCTCACTACAATAAGTGTTTGGTAAGACACACTCACTACAATAAGTGTTTGGTAAGACACTCTCACTACAATAAGTGTTTGGTTAGACATTCTCACTACAATAAGTGTTTGGTAACACACTCACTACAATAAGTGTTTGGTAACACAATCTCACTACAATAAGTGTTTGGTAACACAATCTCACTACAATAAGTGTTTGGTAAGACACTCACTACAATAAGTGTTTGGTAAGACACTCTCATTACAATAAGTGTTTGGTAAGACAATCTCACTACAATAAGTGCTTGGTAACACACTCACTACAATAAGTGTTTGGTAACACAATCTCACTACAATAAGTGTTTGGTAACACAATCTCACTACAATAAGTGTTTGATAAGACACTCACTACAATAAGTGTTTGGTAACACAATCTCACTACAATAAGTGTTTGGTAAGACACTCACTACAATAAGTGTTTGGTAACACACTCTCACTGCAATAAGTGTTTGGTAAGACAATCTCACTACAATAAGTGTTTGGTAACACACTCACTACAATAAGTGTTTGATAAGACACTCTCATTACAATAAGTGTTTGGTAAGACAATCTCACTACAATAAGTGCTTGGAAACACACTCACTACAATGAGTGTTTGGTAACACAATCTCACTACAATAAGTGTTTGGTAACACAATCTCACTACAATAAGTGTTTGGTAAGATAATCTCACTACAATAAGTGTTTGGTAACACACTCACTACAATAAGTGTTTGGTAAGACACTCTCATTACAATAAGTGTTTGGTAAGACATTCTCACTACAATAAGTGTTTGGTAAGACACTCTCACTAAAATAGGTGTTTGGTAGACACTACCACTACAATAAGTGTTTGGTAAGACACTCTCACTACAATAAGTGTTTGGTAACATACTCTCACTACAATAAGTGTTTGGTAAGACACACTCACTACAATAAGTGTTTGGTAAGACACTCTCACTACAATAAGTGTTTGGTAGACACTCTCACTACAATAAGTGTCTGGTAATACACTCTCACTACAATAAGTGTTTGGTAAGACACACTCACTACAATAAGTGTTTGGTAGACACACTCACTACAATAAGTGTTTGGTAAGACACTCTCATTACAATAAGTGTTTGGTAAGACACTCTCACTACAATAAGTGTTTGGTAACACACTCACTACAATAAGTGTTTGGTAAGACACTCTCACTACAATAAGTGTTTGGTAACACACTCTCACTACAATAAGTGTTTGGTAACACACTCTCACTACAATAAGTGTTTGGCTTGACATTCTCACTAAAATAAACTTGTGCAAGTAAGACACTATAACTACAGTAAGTGTTTGGTGAGGCATTCTTTGGTCATTACACTGGGAGAATGGGAGGGGGTTCATTTGGAAGCTGTCAAGCCGTAGGAATTACTGTCATAATCTCACTCTGTGAGGCACACAAGGCAGGTCCATCATTAACAAACGGCACAGGAAAAATCAATAATTTTCCTCATTTTGCATAACAAATGAATAATTTATATGACTGTTACAATATTTGTGATCACGCAAATGATTATATTGTTGTTATAGAAATAGAGCGTTATTTTGTTATATCTACAATGACAATGTAAAAAAGTATATATAGTTATTCAATTTAGTCTGAAAATATCCAAATATATCAAAAACTGCAATTGCAAAAAATTAAAATCTGAAATAATATTAAAAATTCTAAAGATTTGTTCTCACTGCAAATTAAATTAATACTTACAAGTACCCTCATGTAAATCAGGGTTAAGTTCAAAGAATCACAGTATGACAAAATTTGAAACCGTTTTCATGAAGACCTCCTCCATAAATTGCTCTAGTGCTTCCACTTAGAGAAGAATGTCATTCAAGTCCTATAACTAATTAAAATTCCATGTTACAAATTCCTTAAAGCATGGACGAGTGACAGTTGACACCATATTACATCATGTTTCACGTGCAACTGCGGTATTGCAAAACACTATGGGGTGTTTGTTTAAATTCTACACGTGCAGACATGCATGTCGTGCATGCACGTGAAAAGCATGTCCAGCGAACCAAACCGCCGCCATTTTGGACAGTGCATTTCGACAGATGCTACGACGTCAATCAAGGAAAGAAAAAAATATGAATCTTAGAATTTATAGAGAAAAAGAAGAAAAAGTCAATTAAAAACTATTTGTACTCACCGAAAATCCTCCCATGATGTTAAAGCCGAGTGAGTTGTTGAGCCTCCAGAGGGTAAGTTTGAGTGGGGCTGAATACACGTCTGCCTGAGGAAGGAATTACAAGACAGATGGTAAAACCATTGTCAACTGGATAAGACTAGGCCAGTCACAGTTCTACAGGAGTCGCCATGACTTGTTTGATGTCAGTTTCTCTAGATCGATAGCACGAGCAGGACGTGACATTGTCCACACGAGAAGTGGTCACGTGCATGCCAGCAGTCGGGGCTATTGTTTCCCGCCAATACGCCGATCTACTGCCTAGAGTTATAGTCCATACGTGTCTGGCCATAAATACACACTTATCATATTACAGACAAAACTTAAGTGATTTTTCTAGTTAATGACACAAAATCTTTCCAAATAATCAGGATTCGTCTTTTTGTTGCCGTAATTGATTGTCTTTCTGCACTTATTGTCTTGTTACAGGACTACGGTCGGACGCCAGTACCAATGTTATATGTACGTTATAAATATCCTTTATCGGCGGTAATGACGTTATTTCAGAAAATAATGACATATCTACGGCGGTATTTTATTGGGTATGTTTAAGCATATTCGAAATGATGACGCAGTGGCCCGTTAGCAATTTTTATTTTAAACATAATATGATTTTAACTTTTATACATAAAATACACTGTTTTAACGTTGAATGCAGTCTTAATCAATGATTACTTCATCATGCATACAACCAAATCTTCAGCCATGTTCGTCTGTCTAATATACAAAAGTAATTAACAGCACCGTCTACTAACAAGCGTGGCGTAATTCTGTCAGGATATTCATATCAGGTCAAATAATGCCAGTTATGTTTATATATGTATGGTTCTAGTACCCATTATAAGTAAGTACAATGTGTGTCCGTTGATCTCCAGACAGTTTTCCTGTCACTATTAATACATTTCTGAAGACGCATTAATTGACCACCTTGATTGATATGGTTTCCAACTCAATTTAACACTTTGGTATACAGTTACTAAAGTCTGATCATCTTGACGAAATTCTTCATTTATTAATATTGACAAAATAGTATAAAAAATGTTCGTGATTTTCAAGGTTTATTTTATACGACAGCGATGACCGTTTAGTGACATCGTGGACCATCCAGACGATTGCAGAACTCGAGACTGGCTACCAGCCCCTCAGTCTCTATAGAGGATTTCTCTTCTTTATTTTACTACTACCTTTACTCCCCCTTGTTTCAAACTTCTAGAATCAGGCATCCAAGTGATCAAAATTGTTAGACTATACTTTTTTTCAATATCTGTATACTATTCTAGAGACGGGAGCCAGTCTAGCGGAACTCCAACGCAGCAACGCTTTCTATTCCAGTACCAAGAAACACCTCAATTCCTGAACGTGACCTATAGACATTACAAAATGAGGATATATGAGCTTAGTGTATACAGACGGTGTTAACAAGACAATCCGTAACATCTACATATTAATTGTCTGTACTTTGTAAATATCCGATCATTGAACGGCAAGTGTACCCTCCCCCCGGGATTCTACACGCTAATGGTGTAGACGCCACGAGTAAACCCCATACGACCCTTGATATAGTTCGAATTACACACATATTACGTGACATCAGCTATCCATATTGACAAAATTCGTATTACACACATATTACGTGACATCAGCTATCCATATTGATATAATTCGTATTACACACATATTACGTGACACCAGGTATCCATATTGATATAATTCGTATTACACACATATTACGTGACACCAGGTATCCATATTGATATAATTCGTATTACACACGTATTACGCGACACCAGCTATCCATATTGACAAAATTCGAATTACACACATATTACGTGACATCAGCTATCCATATTGATATAATTCGTATTACACACATATTACGTGACACCAGGTATCCATATTGACAAAATTCGTATTACACACATATTACGTGACACCAGGTATCCATATTGATATAATTCGTATTACACACATATTACTTGACACCAGCTATCCATACATTTGTGAACCGAAGTTCCTCAAAGTTTGATGATGTATTTATTTCACTGTAAGTTACATGCAGAATAGCTTATTTCAAATGTCATAAAATACAGCAGCGAGTGTGTAATTCAATAATGCAGTTTTTCAATAACTCTCTAAAGAGAGTGAGGTCAGTATTAACGGTAACTCGATCTTTAGTAGACGAGAATTCTGTTTGTCCATTAACTTTTAAACTTTCCATTGCATTTGGGGTTAAAGTCTCTAGTCAGTAATACATTGCACAGCCATTTTTGTTTTAATTGAAATGTATTGAATTTAACATTAATTTTCTTCTGGGCATCCATTATAAAGAGAGTTTTAAAAGTAATTTTAAAAAGGGTTACAATTTGGCTGTTGACCCCGTGGTGACCATGGACAGATCAAGAGTGGTCAGTGAAACCCTTGCATTGTAAGTCCGAGTGGTTATTGTATACAGAAAGCTGAAAACATTTAAACGTTCAATTTGTTATCATAAACTAGGGTCAAATGCTGTCAGATGGTGGTTCATTGGAGGAAACCGACTTTTGGAGTGTGCTTTCAATCAAACAATGCTTTATTTGAGGTCTTTTTTACTGGATACTGTCTTCAGAAATATTACTATAAAGCTCGTGAAATATTGCGATAGGATGTATATAAAGTAACTTGCATCAACTTTAGGATTGCTAATATATAAATCAACGCTGGAGAAATCCCGCAAACCAAAAAAACATGATATTAATCCTAGAGATTTTCACCCTTTTTTCTAGAATCAGATTTTGTCCTAAAAAAGAAATCATTTGGACACCATTCTCATTTTTTCAGTGCTTTCTGAAATCCATTTATCAGTCGGTATATGTGGATGGAAATCAGTGTAAGTAGCAAAGCAAACAAAAACATTACATAGTATGTTTAGCAAGGAAGGACTTTAAGAATAACCTTATTCATAGGAACACAAAACATATCTTGCATTGTCCTCCTCCCGGAAGTGGTATTCCACGTTCCATTCCATCATATCCTGTCAGCCGCCCGTGTCGTATCGAGGAGTTCGTGACGTGTCGTCGTTAGCGCTACCTCCTGGCACACCACGAGGAACCACGGCCCCCAAACCACAGCCCACCCGGTCCACATTGGGTACCTCAGACACCTAACCGTCACCGAGATTGATCGCTTTCCTACGTGACACGTATGCCGGGATCTCCACGATCGGTAATCATTTCGGAACAAATGCATGCCAGATTGCACTCGACGAGTGCGCCCAACTAAACGCCATTTTTCATATCTCTGCTGAATGTAATTAGGCCAACTTCGTTGTTTTACAGACCACACACCATCATCGGGATATCTTTGGAAATCATTACTTTTTTCCGTATGACCTTTTACAGCGTGAAGCTTTGGAATCCTTTTTATTTTTATTCGTTTCTAAGTACTTTTCATTTCCGAACGCATTGCTTGGTCGTTCCCGCGTTTGGCCTTGGTGTTGAGCGTTAATCGGAGTAATAGGACTTTGTGACATTCTTTCGTTAGTGTCCAGATGCGGATTTCCCAAAGTGTTGGCAGTTTAAAATGGCTTCACCTTGCCCAGACGTCGTGAATACACTCCGTATTATGACCTTAACTGTTTCAGGGACTTAACCATTAACATACCAAAGCATATTCGCACCAAAAAACAAAATCACGCAATTCTAAAAAAGAAGTCTGGCCATTTTATTGCACTGCACTAACAGCAATTGACGCACTAATAGTAAATTACACTATTTGTAATTTTATAATTTATGTGTATGATCTGGCTAATTGTGTACATTGTCTTTCCACTTTAGCTTCAGTTAGCATAGGTCACAGGAAGATTTTAGGAGAAGATAGTTGTTGCGGGCATGGATTATATTGGGTTTAGGAACCAATACCGGTATTGTAACATACAAATGTAAGTATTACACCATTGCGGTACGCCTTCATTAAGGGTTGAAGACATGAGTTGCTCAAATACATGAGCAGTAAAAGAGGTCACCCTCGTGAGAATGGGGTCATACTCTGTCAGTGTTGGGAAAGTCTAAACTTTAACCACAACTTAATTCACTTCACCAGGCGTATGTATGTGGGTTTACATTTTCAATTACGCATTTGTAGTTTGGCAAAAATATCAAAGCATTTACACGCTACCTGAGTTTTTTACCTGTGTTTCTACCTGTGTTACACCTTGGCTAACTGATTGAAGCAGTTCAATGGTACGATTCCCATTCTAGAACCAATGATAAACGATCCCTTTCCTTCTTTAGATAAAGTTCACAGTATGACAAATGACACAAGACAAGAGTGATACAATTATGTTAAAAAGTTTGTGTACAGTCCCAAATAACGTCACACACAAGTCGCTACAGTTAGTTTAAGTTTGATTTGAAAGGTTAATCGCTTTCGCCGTTACATCCATTAGCCGTGTGTATTACAGGTGGGGATCAGGCCAGCGTCCTCTTAGCCTCACCTTTGATGTATACCCCGTTATATTCCCCACACAAAGCTCCTCCACCCTTTACGAGGCCAGTCCTTGTGAAACCCACTCCAGTCCATTGATGTGTGTATTTTCTCACCGACATAAGCGGTTCGTTATTGTTTTCTTATTGCTTTCTCTGTTGGATCGTGGGTTCTGATAAAGTTTTGTCAGCTTAAGACTTAAGACACTCCCCAAAATTAGTTACTAATTAACCACCAGAAACCCTTTCAATATAAAACTGTCTAAGATACATTAATTGAATGCATGCGTCAGAAACTGAGATCGTTCAGGGAAAAAACGGTTTCGAAGATTGGATTTTCAAGCCTGTCATCCGTTATCTTTGAAATGTACCCCACGAAGAGCGAAGACGATAGAAAGGTAGACTAACAGGTAAAATGTTACTCTGAAACCCGACACGACCCCCCGTTATAGTACACAAAAGTAAGTAGTCCGAGATATTGACAGCAGATAACACTAATAAGGCAGCATAGTCACAACTGTTAACCCTATATATCACGTGTATGTAAAAACGAAAACCCGGGAATAGGTCGAATTAGGAACTAGTATAAAGTTCAGCTCGGATCTACGATTGTGTAAATCTGTTTGAAAATATCCTGTCTAATTAGTTTTTGATAAATGCCCGTATACTTTGAGTGATGTTGTGGTTTAGAGTTAAGTTGTCCCTTGTCTAGGATCAAGGAAGCCAAGCCACCAACGTAGATAATGACCAGCCTTTAGGCACCAGGACGCTCCTTCTCTGATAAACAGAGAGAGTTGTGTGTCGGTATTACCAGTGCTTGTTATTCTGATATTTGGAATTTTAAATTTAAATCTTTCGCTGTTCTTTGACGGATTGGTCCTTTCTCCGGTTCTTGTCATCAAGCAAATGTTGTTACCAACAACGTAAGACTTATAAATGAACATCATTGAGCGGCCATTAGAACAACAGCTGTAAACACCGTAGTTATCCACCGATTTGTCCCTATCATATTGTAATTATGACTCTTGTGTTAATTGGTAAAAATAAAATATCCACTACCAGAATGCAAAGAATCAAATATGTAAGCATGTTCCATGAATGAAATCTGTAACGCTCTCAAGTTCCATGCACCTTCGATACCCTGGCCATTTTTGACCAAACATTAAGCAATACCAGCTGGAACGTCACTTGTTAAAAGTAATTCCTATGATGAAACTGTCTGTAAAGAGAAGCTACTGTAAGTATATATGTAAGAAGCAAATGCTCTTGTTTATAGTCGTTAAATATCCATACACTACAGAGAGATAATTTATCGAGAGAGAACAGAATTATCTGTCATTGTCACATCTAAAATGAAGTAAAAGTCTCTTAGCTTTGGATAATATAAATCTACGGACAAAAGAATAAATGTATTGTGACTAAAAGAGCAAAGCTTAGCCACCATAATCACATTTAGAATGGAGTAGAAGTCTGTCGTGTCCCGAGTCATAAAAACTGTCTGTAGCCTAAAAAGGGAGCAAGAGAAGATAATAAGAGAGAAGGACCGGAAGGAAGCTCTTTGGGAAGTGCACACAGGGACTGGCATTTACGGCCCCTCGACCCCCTCCCGGGCCGTCCCCGTGACCCAGACGCCCTAGCGGTTATTGTTTCAGAATTAGCAGACATTTCCACTCGTCTGTGTCCTCGAGACGCGGTGTCCTGAAGCAAGACTGACGGCACAAATACGGAGGAGCCTGTCAGTTTATTACGATCTTATTAAGTTTTAATAACTTATAATACAAGGAATCAGCCGACAGTATTGTCCTATAAATTCTTGTGTCATGATAACTGGTCTAGAGGAGTGAGTAAATTAATGAAGATCGATACAACTTTAATGTCTTGTTCTTTTCAATCCGACATTCGGGTTTTTTATTCTTTGTGCTAACATTATACAATCGGTTTGGCTTCCGACCTTTCGGTATGGTCATAGAACTTCTAGCCTTTGAATTTGATTACCGGAGATAGATTGTCCGTAGTTGCCTTACAAATCCTGAGGGTTAATTTTGTTCAACACCCAATGAGCTTAATCTCGAACGAGAGTTGAATTTAACTTTATAATTTTCCTGAATAGTTACTAAATCAATCATATTGTTTACATCCCTCCTGTCTTCGGCGGCTGTGTTTTGAGTCAAAACATGTGTAATTTTTCAGAACATGAGGGAAAAGTTATGAAAGACTTTATGGATCCGAGTGTCCCCAAATACCATATAAAGCTCACCAGACACTGCCGTTCGGCACCCTCCTCCCGCCTAACGACGCTCTCCGCACAGATTACAACCGCTGCAGACAGTTCGAAGATCGCGCCCAGCAAATTACCGAATTGTCAAAGGAATAGGCGATCGTTTTAGGTGATGACATGGTTTCCATAATTATTGATTTACGTTTCCTTTAATCGTTAATGAACGAGAAAGGAAGCTGTCTAGAACTAGACAATACCGTACATCATTCCACAATTCACGTTATAAGGGAGAGTCATCACTGCCCATGTTTTCCCTATGATTCCTGCATCAGATCATCGCCGTGATCTCAGACTTATCTGAATCACGATAACACTCCGTCAGACAGTCACAAACTCGAGTTGAGTAATGCTAAAAGTACCTCGTCATTACTTACACGGTAAGACTACACGATCAGATATCGGGATCTGATCTGTAGATTTATTTCAACAATTAGTACCCCTATGTGATCTGTGTGGTTCTGAACTACTAGTATCACCCCCATGTAATCTGCGCGGATCTGAATTATACCTAGTATGTCAACACCCCCATATAATCTGCGCAGATCTACACCTAACCCTGTCTATTGCCCATTACCATGACTATGATGTAAGGACATCCTCTGGTCGCACGTGCCGTGTAATTGACACGCGCGCGAGGACAAGAAGTAGCCCATAGGCTGTAGGTAATCCTTTAGCGAGACAAGTTCAACAAGACTGTCTGTTCTTCCAGGCTATTAATTGTTCATCATCAAATAAATCAATGATTGTCATAAGTTTCGAACGTACTCAGGCACGCGATCCAGCGATACGGGATGAAATCTCTTACATTGTATAGCAAATATGATGTTATCACTTCAAAAGATGACCTCGAGTTGTACCAAGATGAAACGGTCAAGCAAGCAAGTTCATATTATTACAAATGTCTACCAACTAAGCTACAAAAATATACTGGGATTACCTTCTGGGAATGCCCTGCCACGTACGCAAGCGTGACATTACAACCCTTTAACTACCGAGTTACACTGCATGAAGTGCTAATGCAAATTAACTGTCCAACATTTAACAGTTAATTTGAAAAAAAAAAAGAAAAAAAAAAATAACGAATGAAAATACCGAAGCTTGAACAAAACCATAATCATAACACAAAATCGATTAAACCAGGGGCGAAATGTGAACAAACGATTTACATGCGAAACCTTGAAAAAGTACGAGAGAATAATACCAGGTGTTCCGGAAGTGTAAGCGCGTTCGCCTTCATCGACGACACAAGCATGTAAATCTAGGTCAGATCCAAGTAAACGTTAATCCCTCAGATTGAGAAGTTATGTGTCATTCTCAATCACAACATGTAAGCATACTAATGGGCACAAAACTTCATTTCATACGAGGATGAAATTGGAAGATGACAGTCAGACAAATACAGATGATTGTGCATTCCTAACGATATGGTATTATAATTATACAGAATGCAAAAATGAATGGCACTGAACATACAGTTGGCTTGTTTTTACTTTGTTCTTGACTTATTGGAGAAGCAACGGCCAAACTGTCGTTGAAACAGAAGAGCTTTGGTTTTATTACATATATTACTATCATTTGTTTACATCTAAGCTATATCAATATCAAACATATACGAAAAAGGTACACAGTTATGGCAAACGGAATTGTCATTTGTTCATGGAGCAATAATGATCCAGGATTTTACACAATTATGTAAGATATCTTAAATGTTTACAAGATATCTCAGTTATATGATATGATATGGCTTGCCATACACGGTTCATGCATATTATTTTTCACTTCAACAGGCATTGCAACAAACGACTCATCGTACTATATAAATGCATCCTATGAGATGGTAAATTGTTTCAGTCGATTTGATGCTATAACGTATGTAAAGTTGTTAACTAGTGTCTACTAATGGCCACTACTGTGCTATACATAGGACAACCGAGTATGGTCAGGATCATTCAGTTTCTCCCAATATCAGGACCGACTAGGTTAAGTTGTTATGGACAAATACAGAATACCGAAGCGTCAACAAAATGACGTATTTCTAATGGTAAGTAATTCCTTCCACCACGAGCACGCGCGAACACCTTGACCTGGTTTTACAAGACAATCTGTGTATTTATGTAAATGAGGTCTAAAGGAACATATTGAAAATGTAATCCAACTAAAATCGTAACAACTATTCTTTTTGATCTCACAAAACATCTGTTGCCCGAGTAATCCCTCCAAAACGTATTTTCTCACGTAGTAAGTTGCCACAGAGCTTTTGAATTGGTTAAAAGGGATACTGATACCTTGATTAATAGAATACTAAGGATTTTATAGATTTCAGATTAACACATATGAAGTCTGAAATAGTAATAAAGTACAAGGGTGAACGTGTAGACAGAAAGGATCCGTGTTTGTTCGGGCTGCTACCTTAGATTGATAAATAGATACGTCGTCTTTACGATCAATATAAAATGCATCTGTACGTAAGATTACCTGTATTCACAAACACATCAAAGCCTGTTACTCTGTATATTATTTCATACGTGATATCATATACAACTATTCAGCAGATGTGCAATATCAAATAGGTTGAAATCTGTCTTCGATTCACATTTTTTATCCGTTTTTAATAACACAGTATTAGGGTATTAGCAGTTTTTTCTCAGTGCGAGATTATTATCTTTTAAGAAATATAACCTTAATCCTTTCTACTGCCATCTTGTTATGATGATGTTTAGAGGCGACTTCACGAGCTACTTATGGAATATAATATATACAAACTGTGTGACCTGGTTTTAATGGACAGTCACGGATGAAATTATAACACTAATACACAGAGACGCATTTGCTACCTTTATACACAATAAACTTATCAATTTGCTCGATTGACGCAATATCACGTATTATCTTTACTGAAAAGCACTAGAGATAAGCCAGAGAAACAAACAAGATAAAGATTCTATCAGTTTCTGTTTTGTTTGATTTTGCTATCTCATTATATTATCTTTGTAGCTTTAAAATCAGGTCGTATGACAAACTTGATCTGGTACAAGACAGGTAGTAAACATCACCTACAACCTACAGTAAAACGACAGACACGACACGTGACAGTTGTAAAAAACGAACGCAGATTCACGGTTTGTTTGATGTTTGAGGTCAATCAGTGTCTTGCTAATGTTGAATGTTACTTATTAAACATGCTGTTGATCATGATAGCTTTGAACCCACATTCATCACATAGGCTAAGTGAAGTAAACTGACAGACGGACAACAAGAGGTATCATTACACGCAAACTGCATATGAATAAAACAGCTGCAAATGTAAAATTAAGAAATCAAATGAACGGCAAAAAACCTAATTGAAACGTTGATTTCTTTTCTTAATAGAAGGAACAGGGACTACAAATTACTAAGCGGGGTTGTTCCTTTGATCTAACCGATACACAGGTAGCCCCAGACTACGTTTGGACACTACCGGTCACCTGTGGTCATTTAGAAGGAGAGTAACTTAACACTCTTATAGATTAACCTGTGTTCCGGAGACGATTTATGGATCACTTAAAACAGATGTCAAAAGTAGCCAAGTGAAACAAAATCAAATTATTGTCAACTCAATTTTGAAATACAAGCGAAAATATAAATAGAAAATAAGACAATTGTAAGAAAACGCTGAACAAAGAATCGTTTAAAATGTTTTCTTTCTAAAACTGAAACACGTGTAAGTTTTCTACTTTATATATTGTATGATATCTGAGGAATGAAGTTATGCGAATAAGCAAGGATAAAAAGCAAAAATGTCTTGTTCATTGAGAAACACTAATTAGACTGGTTCCATTGCTATATAGGCAATTA
Source organism: Mimachlamys varia (assembly GCA_947623455.1). NCBI lineage: Eukaryota > Metazoa > Mollusca > Bivalvia > Pectinida > Pectinidae > Mimachlamys > Mimachlamys varia. The sequence continues at coordinate 8,851,376 of OX392534.1, forward strand.
AACAATTCGTTTGTAAGAACATGAATAAGATTGGAATGATTCAGGCAAAATAGAAAAATGCTGAAAGAGCAATATGTACAAATAATGAAGCAGTAACACAAGACTTGTGACATAACAGTGAAACAGATCACAAGGGTGGCTGTTGATGTAACTTATCTTTGATATTTTTTCAAACAAACACGATAAAAGTGTATACAAGTCCTAACATAGATTCATTACGTCATAAACCTTATTTAACATGTTGTGAAACAGAAACCTATAACCTTCACGTAAAAAGCATGATTGATTTCAATCGTTTAAACTTTAACTTACTTATAACACTACGTATGATCAAAACGTTTTTGGAAATAAATCAACACTATAAAATGATTATAATAAGTTAAGAGTAAGCTTATACCATTGAAATGAAGCGGATACATACTTAAAAAGAAAGACTACATTCCAACAGGTAGACAATGTATCATTGGTACTATTCAGGTTCATCCAAATGATGTAACCAAACAGACGACAAAGCCAGCCTGTAATGCTTGATATGACTTACCTGATTACATTGCAGACTCCAGTCATGCAGAAGACGTTGGAATTCTGCAGCTTGGTTCTGTAGCTCCTGCTGCAGATTCGAAATCGTCAAAAGCAGCGACTTTTCACGCTTCGAAAACTTTGAAAGAACTCGCTTCATTTCCAATTCCAGAGAATTTATTTTATTGTCTTGGTTTGCGATATGTGCTCTAAGAGCCAGCAAGCATTTATGCTTGTCTGAACTATTGTGCTGCAAGATAAGTCCACAGCCTTGTTGGCAGACACCCACGGGCCTATAGGGGCAGTGCTCTGTCTGGTGCCGAGACAGTTCCCTCTGTGACACTATAGCATCGCAGCTGTCGTGACCACAAAGAGCTGGTCGGAACTCGCACTCGTGGCTGTGGCCTTCAGCCTCGCTCAGCTTCACAACTTTGGTACATCCACGCTCGAGGAATTCACAGTGCACTTCCATATTCAGAATTGATTCCCTTAAATGAAGAGAACTTTCTAATTGACCAGGAGAGAGGCCTCGACATTTTTCTGGGCACTTACCATGCCTCACAAGCCAGGGTATGATGCACCCTGTACAGAACTTGTGACCGCAGGGGGTGCTCACCGGGTTATCCAACACCCGCTGACATAAGTCACATTTCTTGTCCTCCGATATTTCACTTACAAATTTCTCGACATGAAACCCCATGATTGAAAAAAAATATGATTAGATACAATATATCTTCAATTTGTACAGGTAATTTGCCATACCGGCGTCTCACAAAATCCAGGTAAGACTGTTTACAAACGGACCAGCGCTTTCCTATATATGTATACACCCATTCACCGTTACGTTGGAGTATGACACCGTCCAATACCTGAACATGCAGTACACATTACTCGCTAATACCTTTCCAGTCGAGTAGGCAGTGAAAGGGCCAGTGTGACAGCGCGACGGAGCACGCTACAGGACAAGGAGGTATAACGGCGTCCCTACGGTGTCACCAGTCCGCATGCCACCACACTATAACGTGGACACTGCACGATCAATATCGGAGCGATATCTTATATAGCAGCGATCAACCGAAGATAGCAATATAAAACTATCTCAAGAGGAAAATGATTTGTCTCAGGAAAAAAATATCGAAGTCATTAAACGCTTAATGACAAAAGGCCAAATGCAGCCCGTAAAACGGCTAGATATTGGGATAGACAAATGATGGTGTCCCCTCGTTCAGCTAACATTGAATGGGTATTACTGGTATCATTTGCTCGGCCGATCGATGGTATAGATCTCAGACAGTAGCTGTCTCTCATACCTCTACGTTATTGTCCCCAGCTAAAACACATTTCCGAAATAAAGATCAAATCAAGTCAGCGCGACTTTGTCACTCCCCAGATTTAGTCGCGCGACATGCTACGTATAGCGAGCGTGTGACGGGATCATGGGTCCCCTACGTAAGTCCCCCATTGACACAGTACAGCTGACACTGCACAAGAATTCCTGAAATCTCTTTCAGAACACTTGCAGCTCGTTAGAAGTACTACATACAAATGTATATGACATACCCACATACATAATTTACGGATTTGTGAAGGGAATAGACGAATTATTGGGAACATTATGAGAAAACAATACTTTTGTTTCCAATATCGCACCAGTGGCTGTGACAGAGATGCGGGCTAGATCCACGACCTGACAACTGTGGAGTCCTGACCGTGCTTTATTACCGAGGGCAGACACCGTTACGTAACGGATAGCAGCATTTTCTTGACCTCAGATGATCTATAGACTAAAACAAGTGTGAAATAGAACCCCTGGGATGTCTACGCCATGTACGAATTAAACAGATAATGATCGCTCGACCAACCAGACCATCTGAGGTGTTTTATTGCACTAGCTCTTCTTCGATCAGAGTCGCGCATCAGACCCTTAAACTGATTGTCAGGACTCTTATGGGATTAGACTATATATTACTTTGTCTCCGCGCGTGAGGATCCGATACCGATACAATGGAAGGTGTATTGGAGAGGTATAGAGATTTTGGACGCGGGGTTCTGTCGGCACTCTTTGATGTTCACGTTTGTTAACGTTTATGAAATACACTAAATCTGTTAACCCCAATACCTATATGGAGTGGTCAGTATCTATTTGGAGTGGTCAGTATCTATTTGTATTGGCCACACAATGGTCAAACACTACGTCCATTCTTTATTATAGACCTTGTATATAAATTTCTGCATTATGGTTTCCTATCGGGTGTATTGAAGTGGTATACATAAGGTAAATACCCCATTCTCACTAGCCATACCCTCTCATCAACAATAACCAGTTACAGAGTCGATAGTTAAATCACCAGCGGTCATAATACACTGAGATTTATTTGATCAAGAATTGCATAATTAGTCAATACAAATGTTCAATGTATGTGGTCACTTCAAAGCAGCCGACGTTAGGGCACTCAGGGGTTAGAGTAGACAGGAAATAAACGGAAGACGCGAAAACGAGTCTCCGTTTGTGAAATATCCGCCACGTTCTCCCAAACTAACGGTAGTCTTTTAAACTCGACAAACTGTTTGTTGTCTAAATCTTTTTGCACCTAAGGTGAAATCGATTTATCTCAAGAACAGCCACTTTAATTTGTAATTATAGCATTAACGGCTTCGTGACAGCATGTCTTCACACCGCGGTACTAGATGTGTGGCATTCAGTTAGTACGGAATGATAGCATGCCCCCATCCCCCCACCCACACACAATAGCTGAAATTGTAACATTTCCTAAGTATGAAATTATAACATGCCCCCACATACTTGTTTAAAAGTGGATTCCCTTTAAATGAAATCATTTTATACCCTCATATAATTGTTTAAAGTTGTGGAATATATCCTTAATATGAGATCATTATATATACCCTCACACAATGTTTTTAAAAAAAAAGTAATATTCCTCTGATACAAAATCGTGACTTATGTCCTTACAAATATTAAAGATGAGTTATATTGTACCCAAATAGTAAATTTATGCCTTACACTACACTCTGGTTAGTATATGTGTTATTGCGAAAACCCTTACATGACATCGGTCTTAGATGTGTGGTTTCCCCCTCTTGATAAAATGTAAAATATCCCCCAAATACTAATGACAGAAGTGACATTCCCAAAGTAAAGACTCAATCCGTCCCTAAAACAGATGACATTAGGCAATAGGTGTACAACACCTTCATATCAATCGGAGTCCCAAATTAACGAAATATTAGTGTATGTTTACACAGAGTAAACATTCACCAACACAACAACCAAGCAAAGGTCACAAGTTGTTTGTGACCTTTCTCATTAAATGTTATGCCATCATTTAAAAATATTTACATACGTTTCCATTGAAAAATCTTAGCCAACTTTGTTGAATTAAGTGTATTGTTTGTATTCCAAAACGACCAACGACTTCTGGGCGAGCAGCTCTTATTTTCTGTCATAAATGCGGAGTATCTGAATAATTGAGACCAGCTAGCAACTCAAAATACCCTTCAATTATAACACAGCACATGCTCTTCTTTATCATTTTAACATTTTTGCATCATAAAGAATACCTCACCACCAAACACCATGAGACACGTTTCGAACACGTTAGCACGCGTCTAACCCTCATTCCCAGAGGTTGGCCGTAATCTTGCGAATTTGCCGATGAAGCAGAAAAGGTTTACTCTTCTCCTTTTTAGGGTTTCCTTGTAAATTTGTCTTTATTTATATTATGCTCCTAGTTAAACCGATTTTGAGTTCAGATTTTGGTTTTGTGCGCTTTGGTATTTTCTGGATTTTGTTTTTATATTCGGTTGCATTTTGTAGAAATTATTATAATTATTTTGACGCTCATTAGAATTGGCTTTTTCTGATGATCTAATTGCATGTTCCGCACTTCTTCACATTGAATAACTGACCCTATCCTATATATATTTTGAAGAGTAGACTTGTGCTTAATCATCTGTCTCTTTTCAGGAGTGTGTACGTCACAGCATTAATTAATAGGCCCGTACTATTTATTGTCAATGTCCTGTTTGATAGCCGACAAACAAACCAGTATGTTCGTTTTTATTGTTTATTTGCTGTTGACTCCAATTGTGCGATAATTTGCTCTAACACCGCTGCTGTCATATCGCGGTATAAAATATAATAGGATAATGCAGATTTTATTGCCGAACATTAAACAGCGATGTGTAATCTCGCTAAATGTCCCAGGTATCGGGTACCCGTATAAGCACCTGTCAACACCAATTAATCTGTTTTAATGAGATGTTTTACTGCATTATTGAGAACCCTGTCCGTATTCCAGGGTTGTATGTGGGTGATGCAGTGCCCTATTATATCTCGCACTCCACTCACACTCCACTTGTCATATTTTATGGAAGCCCTCTGAAGTCGATTGCTGACATGGAAACAAATTTTAAACAGTGGAACCTTTTTTTCCCATCCGTTTGACTTTTTTTAATCTCCATTGTAGCGTTGACAACATGAAGCAGCCCTCAGACAATTTTACAATTAAAGTTTGAAACTGATTAAGAATCACGCTATTTGGCTTCTATCTCTTCCCCGGCAGGGTTTCCCTTTCTGATCACGTAGATACACTAATGGGCCATACCAGGGATCCGATACGGCTCTTACTAGTTGAATATCTCTAATTAATCCGCGTTCTGTGTTTTAAAATAAAAAACAGAAGAAGACATCACAGGACACAATGGCACGAGAAACCAGCAGATCCTGGGTTATTCCTGGAGAGACTGAAATAGACCGTTATCACCGGAAGTGGAGGAAAGCAACATGACCATCAATGGCGTGTTACATTTCCGGTAATCTTCAGATCTTCACTGTGATGGCCATCACCTTCATTTAAGCGAGACTGATAAAGGTCATCTCTCAGTTTTAATGAGAGATACTCTCTAACAGAACCAAGGTCAACCGAACAAATGTGAGTGTTAGTTCTAACACAGGGATTCACCTGCAATGATGCTAGATGATTTAAAGACACCGTCGATTTCTGGTTAAGCCGATTTATGATTTTTCTTCTTGGTTTTGTTCCCTTTTTTAGACACAGACAATGCATTTGTATGCTACAAACATTGAAAGGAGAGTCACATTTTCTGCTCGACATTTGACTGATGTTATGTAGCTTTATTTTTTCGTGTTAAAATCCTGACATTTTACAGTATTTAGTACAAAAGCGATTTTTTATGCATTAAGCTTATAGCTATTTTCTTGTACAATATGATTTTAATCTCAATTTTCTTCTGCTGGTTGTATCATGGTGGAAATATCAAATCTCAGAATTTCAGAATAAAATAAGATGTTGCATTTATTAAAGCATGAAATATGCCATAAAGGTAGTAACAAATATCTAAATATTAAAAATGGGGCTAAGTGTGTTAAGCGGATTTAAATTCTTGAATATTACAATATGCAATTGCATCACGTGAAAATGGTGACATCGACGATAGCAAATACAAATTACCACTAACCCTACGTTAGTCACAACACAACCAGCCGGTAACGTTTCCAAATGTTGTATCAACATATATTACTGTATGCGACGATAACTCTCTCTCTCTAATCATGTTTATTTATGTAGAATGGTTCTCTCATGGTTCCAGTAATAGAAGAATCAGCCGGAAGGAAGTTATTCTATACTTGTTTTCCTCGTTGTTGTTCCATGTTGAAACGAATATACTGACACATTTTTACTAGACGTGTGCGGTCAACATTTCTGATAATGTGTATTCATCACTACCGCAGTGCTCTCTTTGAAGACGTTGCATTACTTAGATGTAACCAATAATACCATGATGGTTGTTGTCGACAAAGCAGGAGACGCATTTTTAGATAATTGACACATTCCAACGCGAACTTTGGATATGTTCTTGTTTATTGTCTAGGCGTATCATTCGTACGTTATTATAGGTTTAACTATGGGTAATGACCCATACCCAACCCCACCCAAAGATGATAATGAAACAAAACACAAAAACATCAAGCTTCTAGTAATTATCTTATAACAGGAGATTGTTTATTCTGTTGTTTTCATCTGGTAGCTTCATTCGTTTGTGACGTATTTCATGAAAAACTGGACCTTTTTAATTTATCTATTGGGATTTTGGGACATGGTTTCTATCACATAACTATTGCTCAGTTTAATCAACTGTTTTGATCAATGGAATACATTTGAAATACAGATATACAATCAGTAATCCGTTCCTTTTTGACATGTGTGCTTCAGAACTAATTTGTTCACCGTATCCACTACAGTAACTGCAGAAGCAAATGTTTTTTTCAGCTTAACCCATATTATGAGTACGTTATAAAAATCACGTTACTAATGGGTGTACAATCGGTTCATGTTGTCCCCCTCCATTAGATTCCAGGTTGTAATAGATAAATACCATATCGCTTACATTGCCTTGTCTCTTCGTTATGTTGTACTGTTTACAACGTAATCTAGTTATTCACATTATAACATTTCGGATTATATTTCACTGTATAATTTAATTGCTTTTTTCTCTAGAGGATGGTCAACAACATTTTCCATATGTTTGATAAAAACTGAATCAGGAGAGAGTAGCTGTTGTGTAAGGTAACGCTAGTAATTACGTACGGCCTGTCACTGTACACGACAATAGGGTATTGGAGGATGCTGACGTCAACGCTAATCAGTGGTTGATGGCTCGTCGTTAAGTTTCAGAGTTCTAATCCACGCACCTGCTCCTATCTGTAAAAAAAATTATTTGGTTTCATGACAATGAGTCACATTTTACAGCTATTCAAACAGATTCATATTCATGATATTTCGAGAGAATATCAGTTATACCAGAACATGCACTTGTTCCTCATATCTTCTTTACGTTAATCTTATGTAAGTGAGAACTTTGTAAAGGAACATTCGCGATTGAATTATGTACTTTTTTGGCTGAATTTGTCGAAGGGCTTATCAGGGCGGGTAACCAAAACCTTGCCAAATATTTCAATTTTCTTTTTCAGATAAATCGACGATGTGTTGACCATAAACAAGTTTGCTGACCTAGTCGATCGTATGTACCCTGCTGAACTTGAGATTAAAGACACAACAGACTCTACTACATCAGCTTCTTACCTCGATCTTTACCTAAACTATGACCAACACGGACAATTTACTGCTAAGCTGTATGATAAACGTGACAATTTCGATTTTCAGATCGTGAACTTTTCTTCTCTTGATAGTAACATCCCTGTTTCTCCATCCTATGGTGTTTACATGTCGCAGTTGTTCGTTATGCTAAGGCTTTCTCTGAATATTGAGATTTTCGTCATTGATTTTTTTTCTATGTTCTTATTCCTTGTTTCAGTGGCAATGTTGTAATATTCAGGAAAAGTTACAACTAAAAGGTATACATTTGTGGTTGTTCATCGAGAAGTTTTCAATTCGAACTCTTCAAAATAGTTTTCTTTATATGATGTTCTCCAGTTGTAGTTTAGTATAAGAAAGCATTAGATTTTTGGAAGGGAATTAAGAATTCGTGAACATCTTTGTTGAAATTATCGTTTAAACGAAATTGTCTTGATTAATCATTAATTTTGGTCTGTTACATTTTACAGAATTTATCATATCTTCATATTAACCTTATATTTACAACATCCCATATCAACTCTAAACTCTAACGTAGGCATTCGTTTCACAATTATTCAATTTCTTCCCTCGGTGAAACCAAAATATGCCAGCCTCCCATGTTTAAATGTCAAAGACTTATTACGTGTTTTTTTTTTATAGGAGTAATTTCGATTCCGATTACGCTATTTTGACCTTTCTCTTTCTTGTAAGTAACATCCCTCCTATCCCTGCCTACGTTTTTGCCTGTCCTGACGGTGTTTGTTCCAGATATCAGGAACTCAACAACTGACTAAGACATTTACAACACTGGGTTTTCAGAGATGCTGGTCGAGGAAGGCTATGGTCGCCATTCTGATTGAAATGTGGAAGACTTAATTTTATGCGTAAAATGAAGTTAAGATTCTTTGACACTTCTCATTAGTGCATCGCTTCATTGTCACACACCCAGATCTTTATTTTTGTTTGACATTGCTGCTTCCATAAGGCATCCTTGTTCTTTTTTTCATAATTTATCAGGACAGGAAACAAAAACCTTCGCCAAATCTTTTATTTCGCTTACAGGTATATCGACGATGTGTTGTCTATAAATAACAATAACATAACACATCGATTGTTCAAGGACACAATTCCTCTACGTCATCTGCTTACCTCGATCTTCACTTTAAGATGACGTAGCACACACATATGCTGCACCTTTTAAAAGTACTAAATAACTATGACCATCCCAGACAGTTTACAATAAACTATTTCAATTTTCCGGTCGTGAACTTTCCCTTTCTTGATAGTAATATCCTTCCTTCTGCAACCTTTGATTCTACATGTCACAGCTAATTCGTTTATTTAGAGCTTGACTTAAATTCCGAGACTTTCGTAATAGATGTCGGCTGCTGACAAACAAATTACAACATATTGGTTCTAGATATGTAGGTTGGTGAAGACTATTATCAGGTTATATGGTTACCATCTTCGTCTCATTGCGAGATATTCTGTAACCTTGTGTGATATTTATGAATATTTTTTTTCGGATGTTGGATACAATTTGAATTGGGCAACAGGCAAAGCATATATAAGCCCTCTCCTATCAGAGCGTAGACATGCATCTACAGAAACATAATCAACTTAAACGAATAATATTTTGAATAATAAAAACGTTTTTGACTAACAAACTTAGAATATGAAAAGTAAACGTGTGTGATCGCTTTCAAAATTTATACCAGACAGTTGTTCTTAACTGTAAGCTATGCGGACTGCACAGATAAAGAACATGCCCATTCAGTGTTCTATATGCAGTCGCCATGTTGAGTCATCACATGTATGATATGAAAGTGGATTTTGTAATATGCTCATTAGTATGCCTTCTTGTGATTGACATTGATGCCTCACCTACGTTTTCTAAACCCCTGGAATATGTCTTTGCAAAACTGAAGGCTCAGTGTGCGCTATCTTGTTGATGAGGTAAGAAGACCGGACCGACCTTTCATATACATCAAATATCGTGGTCACAAAACGGTAAAATTGACAAGTTTTGAAGTGGGTTGAGGCTCCTTTGAAAATTTCAAAAGAAAGACATCAGCCTATCGATTGGTCAGGTTTTTTTGACATGACATTCCAGGAGCGTAGAGAGCGTGGATGAGCGTAACTCCTGGATGTCGAGGATGACTTGGATGTTGCAAAGATTTATATGGTAGGTGTCATCGATAGGGCAGAAGACGCTTACTCTTCTTGAACACCTGGTTTTATCCTCATGTACTTTTTCAAGGGTCTCCGTGTTCATATTTTCTCCCTAGTTTAATCAATTTGATTTAAGATTATGCTTTTATTTGCGTTTCGGTATTCTCTGTGTTGTTTTTTGTTGTTTAATATTTTTCTATTAATTATTTGATTCGAATATTCAGTGCTTTGTTAATGTTTTGATACTGCTCGGGTACATTTCTAGCTGACCTGTATAAATCGGTTTATTTGAATCAAATGTCTTCTTGCTGTTGTCTGCATTATTTCAGTTATTTCAGCATTATTTTTTTCTCTTTTTAATTTTACTAAGTTATCAAAAGAGTTAGGATTTTAATGAGTATTCTCAAGAAATCGATTTTTGTGTATCTTGATTTTGTTTTCAACTTTCTTGTAGCAAATCGTCAAATGTAAATAACAACAACTTAAAAAAAAGTCGCACATTAATCAGACTGTTAAAACTTTAATTTTTCCATAGAGGTACACATCTGACTGTGATTGGTCTGTGATCCGCCAGGTTGTATCAGTGTTGGCAGTGCCGATATGATTCCTCGACTAAACTATAACTAGTGGGAACAAGACTGACGTATCAACGCTAATGAAGTCATCGCCAACTCTCCCTGAGGTAACAGTGAGGAATTGATTTGACATTTCGGAACACAGGAGAACTCTCGAAAGCTTTGGGACTTCGTAACTTCTCGGCATTCTTGACAGGTTATTCTCTGGATCCGCTGAGAAAGAATCGCTTCACTTTATTTATAATCAATTATTGGGAAGGAGGCAGCATTTAAAGAGTCAAACGAAAACACGAGGACAGTATAATCTACACATTACTATTCTAAGTATGCTAAACATCAGTTAGGGCCTTGAAATAAACTACTCTCCAACATACATGAAAATGGGTTACTTGACAAAAATTATCGATGTGCACGACGAATACACTAGGTACCGTTCCAATTACCGGGAAATGTGTTGGTAGGGGCAATCATCAAGTTGATAACAAGTTTACGATATAGTGGAGAACCCTCAGAAAAATTTCAGTAACACTGTGTGGGGTATAATGGACGATGTAACGAAGCCACATGTAGTGCATCAGTTACTGATATAAAGTAGGTACATTATTCAGGAGAAACAAGACATTGTTCCGCTACTGTTTTATTGTGAATTGTAAGTGCAGAACTACTACGAGGTAGATCCACAGAAGAGATCAAGATAATTAGTTTTGTAATCATGAGAAATGTTAAGAGGAAGTGAACAACACGAGCGTTATTAGTCGGAAGTGTTGTGTAAAGATGCACTTGGAAGACAGGTGTAACAAGGTCGAACGGAGACTGGTTAGCTTAGCATCAACTTACAACTATCACAGATTTCAGAATTAATAAATAAGAGTCACATCGACACTGTAAGAAGTAATCGACAGAAAGTGCATGCTGATTTATATTTAGAGTTAAGGATATATTTTTGTCGCCCTAGTTTTGGCGTAACAATGGCTATGATCGAAGTAAAACTGTATCTCTTTGTTTTCAGTCGTCTTTCTGTATCCATTTTCAGTTCCAATTTTGCTCTGTCTTGTTGATTCTTTAGTTTTAATCTAATGAACTTCAAAAACAATTATTTACCTTTCAAATCTGTTAAAATCATAGTCCTTTGTTTTAATCAGGAACCGCATTTATTGACTCAAATTACCATTACCGTTTAACAATTAGGATGATACTTTTCATTTCCTAATTTATTCATGAAAACCCGAGTACATGATATTATTATCAATCTAATGGAGACTATGGGAAGGTTTTTTTTTTTAAATAAATCTCTTTATCAACTTTGCATTAAAAGCTGATGACATACGTCCTATTGTGATACAGAGGAGATCACCAGGTAAACATGCAGTAAATAACGGTCATCCTTTTGAGAGAGATGCTATTTGCAGGATAATTTATCATACCGTATAACAACAGACAAACATAACGGTTGGGTTTCGTATGACTTCCCTATTCTGTCCTCACGTGTGTGTGCACGTCCAGTCCCCACGAGTTAACAATGTGTGATATTACTGTGGGAGTCGCGCACCGGCCTGGCCAGTGTGTACACGTGCGTCCGACCGACATAAACTAATTCTTAATCAAAATCTCAACCACAAACTAAACAATGGTTTAAAATCTCATCACATCACGCGTATACTTGACGTTTGGCGAATGCCTGGTTGTTCCACGCGTATGTTTGAAGTGTGTAGAAAATGCCTGGTCATTTCACGCGTATGTCGTGTAATTTTCCGACCACTCGTGTGACGCCACACCGTCGCAGCGCCGGGCGGCTGTAGGAACCTCCGGTCCGCCGTAGTGACACCCGTCTGTTTGATAAATCATAAAAGATTAATTATGTACCCTTTATAAAGAACACGGTACTGAATATTGAACTACAAATAACGATACTAAACTATAATAGGATGTCGGTATCGTATTCCAACCATGTTTAATACAATGTGTTCTCATTATACAATATGACTGTAGTCCCTCTTTTCCATTGTAGTGAGGATTGTTGTATCAGTAGAATTGCCTTGTCAAGAAACAATCGCAGAAAATGATCTATATTCAACTTGTTATCATTTTTTTTTATAAATTGTTTAATCATTTTAAGGATATCGCCTCTCACCGTTAGATCCTGTGTACGGTAGAAACAGGGGATTCGGAGCAAATTATTGCAACTCATCAAGCCATCTAACAACAAGTGACTACATAGACAGCTATTTACAAATAACTATTTTATACACATAGTTAATATTCTAAATCATTCACTTGACCAAATAAAAGATTGTGCATGTTTAGGTGAATTACCGTTTTCATCCAAACCTTAAATCTTTCTAACTGTTGTAACCCAAAAAATCACAGAATACCCGAAGCGGTAACAAAACCAAAATCCTAGTTCAAAATCGATTAAACTAGGGGCAAAATATGAACAAAAGAAAGATGTACTCGGAGACGTTTGAAGAATTGCAAAAGAGTAAGACCAGGTTTCCCGGCAGAGTAAGCGTCATCTGCTTCATCCGTGGCCACATCCCAGTAAATGTCACGTCCTCAAAATGAGAAGTGAGACATCATTCTCAATCACAACACAAAGCCCCGAACTAAAAAAATCGATTAAAGCAGGAGCAAGATATGAACAAAAGGGAAAGATATCCACCTCCGTATCAAAAAAGGACACAGAATAACTAACAATAGGGCCAGGACGGCTTATAAAAATTGCTCAGTCTCACAGTCTCGGTCGAAAGTCTCACTTTTTACAGCAAGCCCTAGAATATCGAATCAACTACGACATGTGAACACCCTAGGTTGGAGTCTTCGTATCGTTAGTGACGGTTCCATTTTGTGGCCGCATTTTCGTATTCTTTGTTCACAATATACAACTGTGTCAAGTTTCTGGTCAACACTTTAATACCTTGGAATCAGTATATACTGTCTTCGTTGTAGCAATGCTGTCAATATCATGTGACCAATATGCATATAATTTTCACAAACATTTAAGCTAGACTTAAACAGTATGCGTGGTGGTCACAGCATATGCTACAGCAACAAAAAAAGCTGCAAGGTGTGCCCTGTTGAACATTTCTATCAACTGCGTAACAAAGTCAGATAGCTGTACCATTAAGGAAATAATAGTTCCCTAAAACACTGGTTCAAACATATTTCAGACATCTGGAAGTATATACATACCATAACCTACAGAACATTATACTGGCTATTAAGTGTTCGTGCATACAGATGTTGTTGCACACGCTTCAGTCCGTTACCTTGTTACGTCTCCGAATCAATATAAATATACATTTGATCTGTGTTCTCCACGCCGTGATATATCGATCACAGCGGGAATTGGCGGATTTTAAAAGTACACCATGAACTCAATTAATACAATACCGGTTTAGTATTTCAACAGTATTTAATGTCTCTTCTTATCAGAGCCTTTCTCCATTCTACAGCTTCGACATTAGATCTGACAAAGTCAGGTACAAGAATACACAAGGCTAGCCCGAACAGGTACCTTTCCCATTCTTAATTACTAAACAAGCCAAGTGAAGGGTTGATACATAAAAGGTGAAAGGAAAGCTCTGAATGTCCCTATATATCTTACTTGAGTGGTATCGTATATATTAAATTAAACGATAGGCCTACAAGAAAGCTAAGAGGGAAATTTGTTACCCGACACAAAATCCCTCCCCGAGTGTTTGGGTTTGGGTAATATGTTATTTGTGCTGATAGGAGTTATAGATGTGGTGGACTCAAGGATAACTATGGCTTGTATTTACCCAAACTCAGGTGAAACAGGTGATATCGGCCTTTGATGTTACCGCTTAGGTGTATTACTTTACCTATATGACAATTTACTTACTTGACTCTTAATTTTATTGTATTACTACCGTAAATATAAATAAATGGACTGATTAAGTCAGAAATACCACAACAAACACTCGATGAGAAAACCTTTGATCTTTCTATCTGTGTTTTTGATATCTCGTGCGGCATTTGCATTTCATGCAGTTTTACCCTGTTTTTTCTATGCTAATGTCTTTCTCTGTCTCGCCTATGCCCTATATCATGTACGCACAATTAAAGTTTGTATAATTAGCACGTAATGTTCTACACAGTAGCCCCGTATACAGCCTAAAGCCAGTGATAAACCTGTTATCCCGCCCCGGCCACAGTTATCATTCCTTCACTCGCCATCAAAGGATTAAAACTCGTTACCAGTTAAAAGCTATTGAAGTTTTAATGGGTTTTACCCGTATCTGGTAAAGATTTTTCACATCGTATTGATCTGTCTCTTTTGGGAACGACATATCTAATATGCTCCCCCACAGGGTATCCTTAAGTTCCGGAAAAGGCCAGGTAATGTGTTTTATAGTGGTCTTTCAATGGATACAGCCTGTTACCGATACGAGATAAAGACAATGAAAGACAGTCCCACACCGAGCGAGATGACGGGCCGTTCAGTACAGAACACATAGCCAAATGGCTTTAATAAATTAGTTCAATTAGTGTTCATGTGTTGGATATTAAAACACATTATAATTTAAAAGATTATGACTGCCCCATTAGAAATTAGCCAGATTTGTATTTGTTCGATCAACCGAATATATATTTCTAATTTAATTTCATTTGCACCTCTTTTAAAATCCCCTTTATGAGGTTAAAACACGCGAAACGTGATAACAACATGTATACTAGTATCATACAAAAAGAAACAGGGCAAATACAATTTCATGAAAAACATTCAAAACATCATTATTTTTATGATAAGAAATGATCAATATCACTTTGTTTACTGATTTCTGACTTGGTATTTCAAATGTCGTTGTTTACAATTAAACGAAGTTGCTGTTTTTGAGTTTAATTATTGTTGTTGGATTAAATGACTTTTTTTTAAATAAAAATAAAAATCATGAAGATAAAAGTAACCTCCGCGGGAGTAAAACCACAAAGTTGGTGACTACATCAGGGTTATAAATCTCCAAAGCTGTAAATTACATCAGCTTACCATGAACAATTTCAACCCTACGATCATATATCAGTTCATAGATGTGTGAACATACAATGTCGAATGTTTATTTTCATGACTTTTTGGTGAATACATTGGGTTTTAACTCAAGCATAGCATATACTTAAGTAGGTAAAAATAAATATATTTCTCAGTTTAAACAAACGATAAGAAATGTTAAGGGCCAAAAAAGTAAATCAAAATTACCCCAAACTTCTGTTGAAACAAAAAGGGACGTGCATAAAACAAAAGTGAATTATTGGTAAAATGGCGAACTTAAACAGAATATTATGAAACGTTGACAATGTTTTAGACATCTCTAACAACTGCTATATTCTGGAAATGCGAATTTGTAATTGTGAAGTAAAAACATACGGTTGTCTTGAAAAATAAATACCAACAAAACCATAATCCGAACACAAAATCGATTAAACAAGAGGCAAAATAGGCACAATGGAACGATCCACATGGGGACCCTCGTAAAAGTACAAGAGACCAGATGGTCCGGAAGAGTAAGCGTCTTCTGCTTCATCGAATACACCCGCCATGTAAATCTTGGTCACATCCAAGTACGCATCTATCCTCCAAATGAGAACCGAATCATCACAGTCAATCACAATAAGCAAGCACACCAATAAGCAAACTAAAAAACGTCCATCTTCATATCACACAAAGATACAGAATACCAAGAAGCAATCAAACAGCTATATAGTCCGTGACCACAGTCAGAGACATTGGTGTCATTGCTGACAAACGTATTGGTGACATTACCGTCTACTTCGCTAGTTCTATCATAGGTTAAGACATATAGGGAATCAATCATGGTTAAATTGCTCTTCGCCCGAAACTCAACTTCTGGTGTCTTTCTTTAGTGCAAGACATAAGACTCGTATGTGTTTGTACTTACATAATTTATTAATCTATACGTATCCCAAACACGAATTATACTATACCGCCGAAAATAGTCAGTCCACATCGTCAAAATAAATAAATGGACTTTCACACATATCCTAACCAAAGCGCCTACAAACAATACTATTGCTTTCATATAGACACACGTACTCGCTGCATGCATGCAGACACATTTTTTTTTATTATACGTTCAATGTTTTTTTCAAAAATGTTTATTCAAGCACAGGTCATGGACATGTAAAATGTCATTCGACAAAAGTACTGTAGGTAATAATCACTATACCATGTAAATACAAACTAACTGTAAACTGGAAAAATCAAATCCATTGCAGAACATTTATCATCCAGTTCTTTTTCAGTTTCACCGCCGAAAAAAAACCTTTTTAGCTATGTTTATACTATTGTTCAAGATGAACATGCCATAACGCAAAACAGTTTTCCACAATGAAACTGAAAAAGATCATTTTCTGCAAAAAGTATTACTAATTGTATTAGGAATTCGGTAAAGATAAGATTCTGTATGAAGACGGTTGTGTTGGAGGCCGTATCTCCGTGAGGTGACATACATACCCAGCGGAAGGGCTGACGCTGATGGTGGGATCCTATAAGTAAGAATAGATTTGTACCATTCCCACTGCTTTCCTGCTTTATGAATTGATTGATACACAATTGTATGGTGTTTCTGTTCCGTTTCAGCTGTGTTCGTCATAATGCTTAAAATAGTTTACTGATATTGTGTGTTGTTTTCACAGCATGATATCTATTTCAATACTTTTATGCCGTTTGTGTTGTTTTCTCTCTTTGAGATATGAACAAGTTTCGGATATCGTTTCTGTTAAGTTTTCTCCTTTGTTAAGTGTTCTCAGTTTTAGTTTCCTTTATCTCAATTCTGTCACTTTATCCTACGGAACATATATGTTTCACTCTTATTTCGGTTTTGCTTGTTACCGATATCTTTTGCTTTTTTAAGACCATATCATTATCATTGGGGACATAACCAATCATATTTATTGGTATAACACTAAACGGAAGAAGGCTGTAATTCATACATGACATTGTCTGCCACGGTCCTCGACGATAACCTACAATAAACATGCTCGCATGATTTAATGTCATTAATCGTTTTTATGGAAAATTTTTGTTTCAAAATTTTCCCCGAATGATCTAATAAACCAACGTGTCGCCATTAATGTCCCAGCGCGCCATAAAGCAAACACATTTACAAACTATGACTGATTGCTAAATTGACCGTTGACCACTGATTACACAATGCGGAATGGTAACAGGACCAAGGGAACGACAGGGGATACGGTTACACACCCGATCTGCATCTGTCGGGTGTACACACGACAGGGAACACGCCACGATGACTACATGGGAAAACGTCCAATGAAAAAATCAGAGAATACCGAAGCGTCAACAAAACCATAATCCGATCTCAAAAAATCGTTTTAACTAGGAGCAAATACGAACAAGGGAAATATCCACAGAGAGACCCCTGCAAAAGCACAAGCGAACAAAACCAGATGCTCCGGAAGAGCTCTTATTATTTCCAATGATAATCTTCAAAAACACATTCATCTAACTAGACATTTAACAAAAGAACGTGATTTTATTTTTTATATTACTTGAATAAAACAGCAATAGAACATCAAACAAATATAGTTTTATATTAACAAAATTTTGATAGTAATATAGTTATCAAACGGAAATAAAAGTATCTAGAAAGTAGGCCTGGTACCCTGATTATAATTAAAACAGACTAAAAGAATAACTACTAGACAATATTACTTTGATGGGTTTTTTTTTTCCACTCCTACTCCCATTCCTTCATTCACTCATTCTTTCATTCATTCCTATAGTACATTTCATTTACATTCATTTAATTCTCATTTCCTCAATACAATATCTTCTGGTTTCCAATAATAATGGTACCTTACATTTTTGTATTTTTTGTTTACATTTCTCTTAATTCTTCATTTTATTTCTTGTTATTGATCACTTTATTACTGAGGATGTAAACAGCTCCCATCCAATTCGTCTGTCTCGATTATGTTCCCGGGGGGGGGGGGGGGGGGGGGGTTCAGAAGACCAGTTGTACTATTTTGCTAAAATTGGGAAACAACTACATAAAAAAAAATTATACAACGCTTTTGAACATGCTCTTCTTGATTTAACCTGTATTTAGTGCATAAACTGAACTATTTAGTGGGATTGAATTTCCAAACTCATCAGTGGATGGCCTTGTGTATTACACAATGGACATTTCTGGCCTGTATCTGTTGGGTAAGGTAATTTAATCCCACTAAATGTTTATACATGCAGCTCAATAATAATAATAAAAAAAAAATCTTTTCTTTTCGGATGATTACTTGTACATGATGTACATATCTATTTATCTTTGGTGTCGCAATAAAAGATTAAAGTTTCAATTATTTAATTTTATTAAAATTCAAATACAATTTAGTAGTTGTTTCCCCCACTTAGATTATTTATATAATGCGTTCAAATTATTTGTATGTGTTCAGTGTTGTAATGTTTATGTCTATGTTTGTACCACTGTTCGTTACTTTGTTTGGAGAGGGCTTAAATAGGCTATGCCTGCTGCCCGATCCATTTGTCTTTTTGACAATAAAATTTATTGAAATTGAAATATTACTTTGAGAGATTCATTTCTTGTTTTCGGAAATATGTCATCACTTGCATACCCTGCACAGTTTGATGAATTCCGGTGGAAAATTCAGATTTGTCATCAATTTTGAAAATGTTTGCAATTGTAATAACAATTCATCCGCACTTTAGATGAATCATCCATTTTTATATACACTTTGAGGACTTGACATTTACTAAGATATGACCAATACTTACTTAGCGGGGGCCCTCGATGAATCAGAAAACGCTTACACTTCCGGAACACCTGGTCTAATTATCTTGTTCTTTTCAAGGTTATTGTTATTGAGTTCTGATTATGATTTGTTATCGCTTCTGTAACCTCTGTTTTTTTTATACATGTGTATTTCATATTTATCTCGTAATAAAGGAGAAGTATATTTCTTTTAATTTACGTGTTCCTTTCATCAGCTTGTCAGGGTATCGGGCTGCAAAGTCGGGCCTTTAATGACCAATATTGTTCCGTGATAACATCTATTATAATCGGTTTTGTATGTGTTACTTTCCCATTTTAAGATACATGGTGGTAGACACTACTTGTCGATTCTTAGTCCACGAGTTTTACCGCTACTTTGATATTAGCTTTTTAAAGTTGTATGTTTCATATTATACACAATGTCCTTGTTTATTCAGTTTGATATAATAAAGTTCTTATGTGAGAATGTTAATAATCAAATGTAGGATACTACGCTCCTCATCTCACCTTCCGATTTAAACGCATTTAAACCAAGTTTCGATTTCCATGTTTGTGGTCGGTAAATATCGCCGATGAGTTCCAGGAGAACGACCTTGCTATATGGGTCTATCTTACTCACCGGTATACTGTATAAAACAGTTGTATGTACAACCACCTAGGTCACGATCACCTGTTCAGAGATATTGCAATTCAGAACAATGGCATTCGAAAAGATTTGGCAAGAAATCGGAACAAGCTAAATGTTCATACTTATAGAACTATTATAACCTCGGTAAAGGTTATGAAAACATACAGGGCTGTATAACGTTTAAAATCGACGATCGACGATTGCTACAGGGGGGTATAGGATAATGTAGTGTTAGGCCGTCAGCTTTCTTAATTCGAGACTTCGAGGCCACCCGGCACGTTGGGGGTATGACCCACTAAATGAAGTGCTGACTCGAAAATCACTTTATTCACGCGATTGTCAAATTAATTTCAATGGGTGATTTATTGCTAGAGTTATGTTAAAACATTATTGATTATAATGACGCCGTAAAAATACAACAAAAATGTAAAATCATGTCGACAACGTTTTTTTTTATTATTATTGCATGTTTATGGAGTTTTATTTTATGTTTTATGTGACAAGCTTGTTTCATTCAGAATTAAACTTTTTTTTCAGAATCCATCCACTCACATGCGCTAAGCTATTTATACCTGGTGTTGTTATGTATTCCGTTCAACGTGATAATGGCGGACTATTTCCTGATATTTTATGAATACAACAGTACAAAATCATATCACCAAATACTGGATTAAATAAATATCAAGCATCGATTGACAACAAAGCAGTACCGCTTAGCAGATCAGTGATGGATACCTCAAGTCTTCCCTTTTCCGGTTAAAGTAAGCTTGTCAACCACAGTATTATACACATTGCTAGCAACGGTAGCATTGTCATCATCGCGATTTCTAAATCGCGTGAGCTGCAATTTCGTGATTTCGGATAAACATGGCTAAATAATACTATACAGTGTGAACATTTCATATATTAGGATATGTTCGACAATGGCCCTAGCGCGTGTTACACTGATATTTTACTGATAAATCCGCACCACCATCTGATAGTATTCACAGTGAATTTAATTTCCTTCCACCTGTAGATTTCCACTTGATATACATTTCATTTATTAATCACCTCTTGTGTTACACGGGACTAGTGCTGGCCTTAGCACACGTTATACACCGTATCGGGAGATCCGGTAGACCCTATTCGTCAGGCGACCGGAAATGTGTCGTAAGGGCGTTCAAATTAAGACAAATCAGATTTAATTTTCACGGAGAAAACGCTATCAGTGTGGCATGCTTAGTTGCAATCGAGCCAAAACCGAGTTTTGTGTCTGGCTGTTTTTCTGTATTGGTAGGAGGAAGTATCCTAGGAGCTCAGTGATACCCAATCCTCTTACTGATAAGTGATACAGGTCCAGAAACATTAGTTCTAAAATAATCCATTACGAAACATTTGTAACCATACAAACAGGTGTGCGCTGTCTGAAAAGAACAAACCGGATGTTTTAATTGGTCAACCTTGTGATCAAATTGAATAAAACTTTCACATTAGTTCGGTAACACAGTACATCCCAGTTATGTTGTCACTCTTTGGGTTATGGTTCAATACAAGCTACATGATGGGCAATACCCACACTATATCATTATCAACTCAAACAGACAAAGGCAATGTTGGTATATTTGAAGTGAAAGACAAATATTAGGAAAACTGCATAACATAAAATTGTAAAGATAAGTGAAAGATAAATTGTAAATACTGAGTATCCCGATAATTTAACCAGAGCAATAACAGAGACATTGTGACAAGGGTGAGTGAAAGAGTTTGGAGAATTAGATTTAACGTTGATATTACTTCAGTCCTTTTTTACTACAACCTTAAAGATTGATCTTTAATGTTGCTTTTATACTTTTTAATTGCGTTGATATGTCTGTGAAAAACAATATAAGAGAATATACCAGAGCATCAACAAAACCATAATCCGAACTCAGAATCGATTAAACTAGAGGCAAAATATGAACAAAGGAACGATTTATATGGATATTCTTGTAAAAGTACAAGATAATAAGCCCAGATGTTCCGAAAAAGTATGCGTCTTCTGTTTCATCGACGACGACATCGCCATATATTTCTAGATCAAATCAAAGTAAATGTGAATGAGAAGCAGGGATATTACTATCAAGAAAGGGAACATTAACCATAGGAAAATCGAAATCGTCACGTTTATCATACAGCTTTAGTAGAAAGCTGCCCGTGTAAGTAATAGTTTAGGTAAAGGTTGAGATAAGACACTGATGCAGAAGAACAGTATGCTGTGTCGTTGAGTTCAAGTTCAGAAGAAGGGTACATACGATCGATTAGGTTAGCAAACTTCATCGTCGATATACCTGAAAATTGAAAGATTTGGCAAGGTTTTTGTTACCCGTTCTGATAAACTCCTCGACAAATTCAGCCTCGTATGAAAACAAAATAAGTCAGCCAAAAGTTGGGCACAGTTTATTCCTATTGGAACAACAGTCTGTTGTAAAATTTTCCCTCCAAATTAACAAAGATATTGTCAACCAGGAATTCAATTATTCATATCTTCCTCGGTATATTTTGATTCTAGCTTTTGTTGTGTTTTTCATAAAGTATGCTTCAAGATATCAGTGCTTTTTAAATTGTTTTAAATAATAAGTAAATATTGGTGATATTTACTGGAAACTTGTAAATTAAATGCGTGTAAGTCTCTTTTAGATATGTTTTTTTTTCTTTTTAGTGCGCACGCGCAAATACGATCAGTTTCATTGGCACATAATTCTTTTTGAACAATGTTACATAACATGAAAATACCATATGTTAAATATGGGCAATGCATTAAATAATCGACTAGCAAATTGTGATAAGCAACTTATTTTACGAACTTGCTAGTCCAGGGTCTTTTTCTCTTTAGACATGATTACTCGTGAGAAGAGAACAAAAATGAATGCTAAACCTGCATAGATTTTGATCGACAATATAGCGATCGGGCGGCATTCCTACACCGAACCAAGATATTGATTTGACAAAAGAGTGGAATATATTCATTTTTTAATTAAGCACAGGTCATTTGTCGTGCAATATTGGGTGATATAGCACACGTACCATAACTAGGCAAAGAGTCTTGTCGCTGTGGGAATATTATTGTGACATTATATACAAATGACGTTAAGTTAGTATACATGACGTCACGCTGCTGTCTCTCTAGTGACAAGTGAGTCTTCCGTTATCGACGAGAATCATTGAAACACATTAGTAAGAACATTACTCAAGCTATATAATAAATAGAATCTAACAATCGTGTGCATGCTATACATCATTAATTAAATTCGTTTATTAATTTCATGTGCAATTAAGAAACTCGTTTAAAAATAAATAAGAGAATATCGAAGCGTTAACAAAATCATAATCCAAACTCAAAATCGATTAAACCAGGGGCAAAATATGAACAAAGGAAAGATTTACATGGAGACTTTTGTAAAAGTACAAGAGAATAAGACCAGGTGTTCGGAAGAGTAAGCGTTTTCTGTTTCATCGACGACACCCGCCATGTAAATCTTTGTCCCATCCATGTAAACAGCAAGTTCTCAAAATGAGAACCGAGTATCATTGTCAATCACAACAAGTTGTCACACTAATGAGCATACTCAATAAATTCGAAAAATTCGATATCACATGAACACTCGTTTTTGATCCTCTATACATAAGCTATACTTCATTTTGGCCGTTATATCCTTGTGAATTGTGTCAAAACTTTCAACCCAGTGATAACAGGTTGCCAAAACGACCACCCTACTCTACAAGGTACCATTGTGCATATTTTTCATGAAGATTTCTAACTCGGTATTATTAAGTGGAGGGCATCCAACAGTACCTGTGTGGGGCTGATAAGTGTCATAACTAAAATAAAACATTATAATTAGTACAATGACCCATAAATACCTTCCGCGATGTCATCATTGCACCAGCTTTCAGATTTGAACACTTCTGATCAAACATTTAAGTAATAATAGAATTTAGATACCATTGTCTGACGATATTTTCCTTTTGGTAGTAACATCCCTGCTTCCCCATCCTATGGTACATTTGTATTTATATGTTGCAGTCGATTCGTTATTCTAAAGCTTGCTCTGAATAATCATCGAGATTTTCGTGATAGACGAACAAACTGACGGCACAAGGATTCAAGAGATGCAGGTTGATGAAGACTATGGGCAAGTTTAATGGTCGCCATCTTGATCTCATCGAGAAATATTCTGTAAGTTTGTGCGATATGAAGATGGACGTTTTTGAGTTTGCTTGTTAGCGTGTTTACATGTTGTGATGACAATGATGACTCTGTTTTCATTTTGAGGATTGATGCTTAATTCGATATGACCAAGATTTTCATGGCGGGTGTCTTTGTTGACGCTTTTGCTTTCTCTGATTTTTTTTCTCAAAAATATTCAACTTATCCTTTCTGCCCATGCTAAATCTAACTGTACGATATGTGTGCCCGCATCGGTTCATTTGACCGTATACCTGGTGTGGGTTAGGGAAGGAAAATACAAATGAACTACAAAGTAACGCTAAAAAATAATACAAGGTATACAAATACCAAACAAAAGAGAACACCATAAAAGTTGTTACTGTATATGTGGATGGTTCAAAGACAATTGCTTGAATTCATGGACAACTCAAAATACTTGCTTATGTAAATGTAAATATATGACACGTTGACTCTGCGCAGAAGATTGATATAAAACAATGCCAAAATATACTTTTTTGTGTTATACAACTCAAGATACACTATCATCAAGGGCAAACACCAAAATAATTCCATGGTAACTTGACAATACTAAAGAATATCAACCATTTACCCAGTATGACAATACTAAAGAATATCAACCATTTACCCAGTATGACAATACTAAAGAATATCAACCATTTACCCAGTATGACAATACTAAAGAATATCAACCATTTACCCAGTATGACAATACTAAAGAATATCAACCATTTACCCAGTATGACAATACTAAAGAATATCAAACATTTACCCAGTATGACAATACTAAAGAATATCAACCATTTACCCAGTATGACAATACTAAAGAATATCAACCATTTACCCAGTATGACAATACTAAAGAATATCAACCATTTACCCAGTATGACAATACTCAATAATATCAAACATTTACCCAGTATGACAATACTAAAGAATATCAAACATTTACCCAGTATGACAATACTATAGAATATCAATCATTTACCCAGTATGACAATACTAAACAATATCAACCATTTACCCAGTATGACAATACTAAAGAATATCAAACATTTACCCAGTATGACAATACTAAAGAATATCAACCATTTACCCAGTATGACAATACTAAAGAATATCAACCATTTACCCAGTATGACAATACTAAAGAATATCAACCATTTACCCAGTATGACAATACTCAATAATATCAAACATTTACCCAGAATGACAATACCGGAAGATACCAGCGTCCAGATGATAGGTATACTGATTTAAAAAGTTTCATTTGATATAGAACAGGGGTAGAATTTAACGTTTTTGCAACTCGCAGTTTGTGCACTACGATGCATTCTGAATCAATTACAATTTAGTTCAGGAAATTGACCTCACTTTGTCATGGTGTAAAATGTGAAATATAACAGTTGTATTGTGATCAAATAACCAACAGGCATTATACCCACTCGCCAAAAAATACAATAATTTTCTACTCGTTATTTCAGAAATAAACTCGCATTTGGAAAGTGCGCGGGTGTTAAATTCAAACCCTGTATTAAAATTCGTGTTTAGACATTGTTGTTCGGCCTGCAGAAACAACTTTTATTTTCAAAACTTAACGTCGACAATTAAGGGTTCCTTAATTAGAGATAATCACCTAAACATCTTTGTCTTGACTTCTAGTTGAAGATCTTGTCTAGCGTTGCTTACTCCAGGAGAAGCAGGAGCCGAGTTATTGATCGTCGGAGTCGCAGGCGGTGGTGGGGAAACAATGGGGGCTGAGCTTGTTGCCTAATGATTTAAATGTGAGCAGACTGGTCCTCCGTGTATCAAGTGTTTCTGTCATGTCTGTGTCAATACTTAGCTGTAACGGTGTTGTCCCCCGGTCAAGTGCCATGTGATTAACTCCTTCCTTATTTCTTTGTTTGCAGAATATCCTATTGCAGCGACAAGACATTCCAACAAATTTACAAGATTCTATATTACAACTGTCGTATAATCTTAATGAAATGCCGAGCTCCAAACTTGATTTTTTTCCTTAAAAATGCCAATAATGTCTGATATATGACAGTGCTACTTTTTAACCTTGTCGTGAGAATTGCAAACAAGACGATTGAAACTAATCAAACTTTTTTTCAGAGCGTAGTTTTTCTCTGAAACAAAGGATTTCGTAGACGATTTTATTTTTTAAAAAACCCAAGAGATGTCGAATTACGTTTCAGCACTCGTTTTTTCATTCTTTAAAAACCCTAACTCCAACTCGCAGACTTTTTCTTCGTGTCATCATGACGTCTGCAAAAGTAATATCCTCATCACGCGATCCTTTGGAAACCTCCAAACCAATTGGAGTTAATTGTTGATTTTAGAAGTTCGGGTATTGGGTGTCGGTCTAATTGTCAACTCCATGACACTAATGATGAAGCGTTCTGATGAGGAGCGCCGATATCGGATTCCTGCTATGTACAGATTAACGAAATGCCCCTCTTGGTGACGGTTGTGAAGCCAGGGCGACTCGTCATTCCAGGGACATCAAGAAACGCAACAAATCTCCCAGAGATTTCCTAGAAAAACTGACTTCTGGATCGCTGGTTCTAAAGTGCACTTGTCATCATTTATTTCAAGCATACACGTGCTAAACGCAACTACCGGTACTTTCTCACGCAGATTATCCCATTTAAATCTTAACATCCGCCGTAATCTTTTACATCTCCCAGAACGACACAAGCGGTGCCTTACCTAATCACAATTTTAATGATTATGATTTGGTTTAAAACACACAATGGTTGATCCTGCCACAGGTACATAAAAAGTTGAACGTAACACACGCACATGAGCTGCACCTTTTTTAGTAATGGATACAGATTGACGAAAAACAGAATAACACTGCATAAACAGCTGTTTCGTCAGTGAAGTAAGGGGCCAAAAGGTTGTAGTCAATATTCAGCAAACCACAGCTACAGAGAACTAAAACGAGGTCCACAGCTACAGAGATCTAAAACGAGGGGCACAGCTACAGAGGGCTAAAACGAGGGTAACAGCTACAGACTAATAACACGAGGGCCCCAGCTACAAAGTACTAACACGAGGGCCACAGCTACAGAGAAGTAAAACGAGGTCCACAGCTACAGAGAACTAACACGAGGGCGACACAGCTACAGAGAGCTTAAACGAGGGCCACAGCTACACAGAACTAAAACGAGGGCCACAGCTACAGAGAACTTAAACGAGTGTCACAGCTACAGAGAACTAAAACGAGGTCCACAGCTACAGAGAAATTAAACGAGGGTCACAGCTACAGAGATCTAAAACGAGGACCACAGCTACAAAGAACTAAAACGAGGGTCACAGCTACAGAGTACTAACACGAGGCCACAGCTACAGAGTACTGACACAGGGGCCACAGCTACAGAGAGCTTAAACGAGGGCCACAGCTACACAGAACTAAAACGAGGGTCACAGCTGCAGAGAACTAACACAAGGGCAACAGCTACAGAGAACTAAAACGAGGTCACAACTACAGAGAACTAAAACCAGGACCACAGTTACAGAAAACTAAAACGGGGGTCACAGAGAACTAAAACAAGGGTCACAGATACAGAGAACTAAAACGGGGGCCACAGTTACAGAGAACTAAAACAAGGGTCACAGCTACAGAAATGATGAAGAGAGCACAGCTACAAAAAAACTACCAAAAGTGCCACAGCTACAGTTAAATAAACAAATAAACAAATTACTGACACGAAGGCAAAAACTACAGAGAAGCGCGAAGATCACAGATATACATGCAGAATTGACAGTAGAGTTACATGTGAGTTTCAAATTATGCATCCTGTAGCGATCCTAATTGTTTTAGAAAGTGTCAAGTATTCGTTTGAAATAGGTGTCCTTTACTACCAATCGGTGTTGGCTGTATATCCTTGCTTTCTTGCATTCTATCTTTAAACCAATAGTACCCAGTGAAGCAGCACTCTAGCTGGTAATACAACAATGGTCTGATATTCTTCACAATGGTGGTCGTTAAGGATACTTTCAATATGATCTCCAAGAGAATTTCAATATTTTGACTGAACCACATTTGTACCTTTAATATGGATAATGTCGTTAAAATGCGGGATATTCTGCAGCATAACCACTTCGATGGACATTTGTACCGTTTTATCACTGAAACGATAAGTACCCTATTAGAAAGATCCAAGTTCGCCCTTTCAGTTTCGCCATCAACGTGTCATTATTACAAGACAACTTGATACTATTCCGTCCAAATAAATAAAGGACGAACTTTTGTTTTTGATGAATGAATTATAGTGCTTTTCAATTAAGAATTCGTCGATATCACTCCGTATGTTGATTTACACGTGATTAAACAGAGGTATAGCACATGTCACTTCCCTGACCTCAGGCAGTGAGTATACCCACCACGAGGTCCTGTCAAGCTGTACTAGGCTCATCAAAGTTTATTGTAAATTTTAATTGCTGATATTTTCATGTAAATTTTAAACTGGACACAAAATATTTGAGTCACAGATACCAAAATGATCACAATAGATTATCATCAAGAAAAATATCCTTATTTTCACGTAATTTTTCATATTTTTTGTATTTAAGAATTATACTCGGCGTTTCATCAAGTTAATGACACTTTTATAAACGTAGTACAGGTTGTGAGCATGACAAGGCAAACAGTGAATGGTCTACTAAATATAGGATGTCACAATGGTGCCAGCGGCAGTGTACTAAACATCACTTAATAAACAGCCCGGGAAACAACAAATACGCTGAGGATGAATCAATTCCATACACCTACGTATTTATAAAATATCTATATTCATCGCTATACTCAGTACGTTGTAATCATTAATTAATTCACCTAGGTAATTACGAAATATACATGATGATCGCTGAAAATTATCGAGAATTAGAACCCTTTTCAGCGAGCCTTTTAAATGAACAAATACATATTTGTCTACTAACGCAGATAAAACACAAGTACATGACGACATAATACATAACAACGGTTAGGCAGCATATAAAAGTGTGGATGTGGCATTAACTCACAGAACAATGCAATACTGTGAAAGAAAACGTCACCTTGAGTAAAGAGACTATATTGATAACCAGCTCAATCCTAACACTAGTCTGCGTATTCAAACAAACGTTTTGTCATTAGACACGTAACCAGAGACAATACATTGACGTATGCAGTCTTATGGTGGGCATGTTTTGACCTAGATTTTACATGGCGGAACATCTGGTCTTGTTCAAGAGTATCATGTTAATCTTTCATATTTTTTGGTCTCGTTTTATCGATTTCGAGTTCAATTTATGAGTTTTCATGATGCCCCGGTATGATCCTATGTTATGTGTTTTATATGGATTGTTTAAAGGTGAAGGTCAGACATGGGTAACCGGACAGGTGTACCATTCGCCCTACTAGGACTCTTCGGTAAAACAAGAAGCAAACTTGTTACTCAAAACTGTCTACATTTCTACTGAAACAAAATGGGAGACGCATAAACACTCTTCATTACTTCAGTATATGGATTTAAAAGTAGAGGAGTAAAGATATAGTTTAGATAGTGATGATGAGTAAAGTGTAAGCATGTTACAATTTTACAGCTGAAAGCTTGCTGTCAAATCCATATTTCGCTATTTATGTATATTTATAATTTTTGTTACAACTATTTAATAAAATATTGTAGAAACTGAAGTGAGAATTTTAGACAATTAATTTTGTATTTTGAAAGATGATCGATAAGACACACATCATTGATATGAGCTCCCTTAGTGCATATACTCTGTTCTATCACAATTTGTCGAACATAATTATATCCTTAAATACTTGATATCTGAAATTGTTTGAAATTGGCAATTTCTCTGTCCGCTATATGTACCTCGTCAGAAAGGGAGTAATTTCATCATATCTGTCAATAATGGCCTGGACTTGTGACAGCTGTAAAAAACCTATTTTATCATAGTGTGTCAATTCACAACTCAACACAGAGAATCGATATTCATAAAGCATTATGGCATCTACTGCTGCGCTTCAGATTATTTAATTCCAAAGCCTGAAAACTCTTTAGCATAAAGGATTATATATGATGTATTTAACCAAGAAAATTAGTAATGATGAGTGGACTATTTTTTTAAATTATGTGACAGGTACTTAATAAAGTCAACACGAATCGAGCTCAGCTGGGAGGAGTAATAAAACCATTAACGATTTCAGAAGGGGAGGGGGATCTACGTACCAAACGGATGTTACCTTTGTTTTGCTGGATCATAATAATATGTTTCATCTCTGGCTCTCTTCCTCTGACGTCAGCCGTGGTGACAAATTTGTCGTCCCAGGGGAGACCTAACGACGCTGGTGGTCGGTCCTGGTGTCTGCGTGTGATCACCACATCCTACTGACCAACGGTAGCACCCCTCCGTATACCTAGTGTACAGGGCATTGTTAGCTTGGTTAGTAGACAAACAGGATAGTCGTCAATATTTGTATAGAGGGACCCTAAACTATTGTTTATGTTAAAACTGACAGCTATTACTTTACAATCGTTTTCAATGTAAGGTATGAAGCAGGTGTTGATACGTGCAGAGGTACAGGCGCTTTATCTATAGGCCACACCTTTACTCATAAAAAATGCAATTTTCAAATGTGTTAATTTTCTAAAAATAAGTAAAATAAATATTCGGGCATCGAAGAGATGAGCCATTATCTGCCAATACCTTATTGTGTCATTTATCTCTGAGTAAACAGAGCTTGCAGTCCTATAAGGAGGTGTCATGGTTGAACAAGAGAAGTTTTTGGGATAATATTGGTTGAAGCTAACAGATATTACACTAGCTACGATCTGGTAATGTTTGTTGACAATGATAAAACAATAGATACATCGCTAGTTTCCGCCTGCTGAACTATTTTCCAACACTGAGCGAGATACATCCTGGTTACGAGCTGTATAGCCAGTCGTAGACATTTTTTAT
Source organism: Mimachlamys varia (assembly GCA_947623455.1). NCBI lineage: Eukaryota > Metazoa > Mollusca > Bivalvia > Pectinida > Pectinidae > Mimachlamys > Mimachlamys varia. The sequence goes on from OX392534.1 coordinate 8,882,341, forward strand.
ATAACCTACTACAACGTTAATGTATCATTATTGTGCTAAGAGTGGTGTCCGTTTATATAACGAAAGCTATTTATTCTGACCAAGTACGTACAACCACATCTAGGAAAGGTTGTAGGGGACAGGGGAGGGGACGTATAACAAACATCGTATGTCATAAACATTGTACACAATGTCAGGTTATATCATAAACATTGTACAAAATGTCAGGATTTATCACAAACATTGTACACAATGTCAGGTAATATCATAACTAGACGGGAGTTGAAAGAGTATAGCATAGATACAATGTAACAAAACATAGTTTTAAAGATTTTTTTAGTAACAGCCCTGCTACTCCATCCTATAGTGTTTACATATTCCTGTTGATTGGTTATTCTATGGCTTGCTCTGAATATCGAGATTTTCGTTGTAGATGTGATTGTCAGCTGCTGAAGAACAAACTTACGGTACAGGGATTCGAGAGATGCAAGTTGATGAAGAATATGGGCAAATGTTATGGTCGCCATCTTGATCTAATTTAGAAATATTCTGTATCTTTGTCTGATATGAAGATGGAGGTTTAGAGTATGCTCGTTAGTATGCTTACTTGTTGTGATTGACAATGAATCGGCTCTCATTTTGAGGACTTGGTGTTTCCTTGGACGTGACCAAGATTAACATTACAGGTGTCGTCGATGAAGCGAAAGACGATTACTCTTCCGGAACACCTAATCTTATTCCCTTGTACTTTTGCGATGATCGCCATGTACATCTTTCTTTTGTTCATATTTTGCCCTTACCTAATCGATTTTGAGTTCGGATTTTGGTTTTGGTGACGCTTTGGTATTCTCTGATTTTTATAAGAATGTAGTTGAAGGTGGACAACCATGACTGTATCATAATATATATCTTATTCTTTCATCTTAACTCAAAACAAAAAGTTGTAAAATCCAGTTTGGAAATATTACGAAATGTATGCAACGGAACAAGGTTTCTGCAATTGACTTTAACAATGTATCTATTCTTAAACCATGTATTTTGTGTAAAACCAAAAATAAAAATAAATAAATGTATTTTCCATCAGAGTAGTCAACCAAACTGTTCCATGAAAAAAATGGTGTCAAAGTACAAGACAATGGCAATTGAACTCAAAATCTTTACGAACCACAAATCTAAAACAAACGGTAAGAAAGTAATAGTTTCATCATAAAAATCCTTTAAATCATGGTCTGTTTTAATATCTCTGTTTGTTCAACTTAAAAACGTTTTAAAGTCGCAACAACAATTGCTACTGCAGTAGATGTCAGGGATTTGACAATGTTGTGTCTTAATTTTCTCGAAATCAATATCAGTGAAACAAGGCAAGTCTCAAGTGTCATGTCTCAAATATCAAATATAGTGTGTGTCAATTTTTTGTCTAGCTCTGGCAAACAAAACGATCTGTTTTCGCCATCTACAGAATCTGAAATGAAACATGGGCACTCGTGATAAGAAAGATAAATTTATTTTATGCTGTTCCCAATTAGTATTAAGTTAACTGTTCGTATGTCCTCTGTCCACCAAACGCTTGTTTTAGGAGGGAACAGGGCTTTCTGTCACAATATCGCAATGGCGATAAGATTCCTACCAAACCCTTGGCAAATACACTGATTTTCTTAAATGTTACATTCTTATATTATATTTTCTCAGATATCGTTAGATAATCTTTCCTCGGTAGAAACATTTCCGCATTATTTGCTAATATGCATATCCTGCTCATCAAATTTCATGTTATGTTTAATTCTTTTAATCTGAAAATAATGGTCATGCCTGGCACCATATGTTGTGTTGGATACACTATTGGAGAACCTAGCTTTGATTCCAGTTAGTTTTTTCTGCATTTATGACATTGCTTTTGTTTTTGATAATGAGGCCCTGAAGTTTTGTTCTGATATTGATTTCAATGTCTGTAATGATAAAACATGTTTCCATGTCGTTTTCTTTTTTATTTCCATCTGGCCTTCCTACAAAATAATTTAGACATATATATGGTACTCTGAATAAACGAAATGTCTATGTTTTGTAGTAAAATGTGAGACCTAAACTTATCTTGCTTTGTTCGTAGAATTGCAATGGTTTAAATAACTTCTTCCTGCTTTAGATATCTCGTGATTATATTTGGTACCAGAGAGTGGGACAAACACTTTTAAAACATGTAGATTTATGTTTGGTGATAGACATATATATTTCTAGTGATTACAGATGACACCGTGGTCGTGGCCACTTATGGTGCATAGTACCTATGCTTGCCTCCCGCCCCCAAACCCAACCCCCTTTTCCGTTGTGGGTATTTCTCTTTTTTTTTGTGACCTAATTTTTCGTTGTGTTTTAAGTTAACCAACGGTGAGATATCTTTGTTATTCATTCTGAACCACTGTACACTAGAACATAATCACGGCGGGTCTACACCTGTGTCAAAACAGCTAACAGTGTGTCGTGTAAACGAACGGCAAAACAAGACCGATAATATCTAGAGGCCGCGTAGCATTAACTCGATCTGTTATGGTTTACTACAACATGGAGTTTCTTTTCAAAGAGGAATTGACATTTTTATGAATAATGAATATCAATTGCATTTTGTTTTTATCTGTTGAAGAAAACACACGACTGTCCCATTCATTTAAAGACAAATGATATACAAACCTATCCCGCCAGTCGACCTGCTGTTTTATTGAATCGGTATAAAAACCGTTGCATTGTTTCATTGTAAAAACAGTCTAGTGTTACAACCTTAGAGAATTTTAACTTGATTATGAGATCAACTTGAAGTTGTTTTGTAAAGAGAATAAACATCGGATATGCGCTTGTTTGTTATGATTCTCCATTGTTTTTTCCGTCCCAGTCATCACCCATTGACACAGCTAATGTATTACATTAGCGTAGTCCTCCATGTTTTTGATAAAAGTCGTGTTCGCATGGAGATTATGTAGCAATGGCCTTTATACAATAGTTTAAAAAAGGTTGTCGCGATGACCTAATACAACACATTTTTTGGGAAACCAACCAATAAGGTTAATCTAAGCATATCTATCCGAACATTACGGCTGAATGAATTAAGTATTTTCTCAGATACATAGACTAGAAGGGCAATAGAAACAGTATTTCCCCAATTGTATGTTTAAAAAGCAAGGGACATGACCTCATCAATTAAATTCAATACTTTTAAGTAGGCTTAAAGTAGATTTAGATTAAGTCATAACCGCAAACATGTTACTCAGACTTTGAGCTACAATGTATGTAATAGGTTGTTAGTTAAGTCCAACATTGCATAATAGACGGCATGTGGCTTCTGTTAATATGTTTTAAAGAAACTTCCTTACGTTTTGAATTTTTGACATACCGATACTTGACCGTATCATTAAAGCACTGACTTAGCTCATTTCCGTTAACGAATAGTATATATTTAAACCGATAGGGGACTAACCGCAAGGTGAAGTGATTAGGGATCGGCATTGAGCTCTGCAATACAGACGTGAGAAAATGGATATCGGAAGTTATGATTTACGACAGAGAAAGACGAAACTTTATACATTAAACACTTGCATTAATAGTAACAAGGCTAATCCCCGTCCTGTAGCCCCTTAAACTGACACAATGCTGACTGGCACACAAAGGAAATGGCCCTAAGTTGCGTTAGTGTGACTTACATGGCGAATTTTCCGTTTGACATCCCAGAATATCATCTCTAAACGGCATCTCGCCATGGCGTCGTTCAGGTTCATTAGCGTTTCATGACTTAGTCTCATTAAATACCCGCAGTTGCGTTATCAAATAAAGCATGAAAACACTTTTTTTATACCAAGCTGAATGAGAGGAGGCATAAATAACAAGGGTAATGAAGGGAAGTAATGAGTGTACAATACCACGAATTATAAAGTTACAGTGAGTTTGTCGAAACAATACGAAATCGTGTAATTTACGATTTTTTTAAACTTGATAATCACCTTAAGGGGGTCCTACTACAGCAACGCTTTGTCATGGCGACAAATGCAAATTTGAAAAGATGTTTGAGTAACGGCTGAACTAAAACAGGGTGAAAAGTACGAATTACCGCAGGACGGATTGTAACAACACAGACAGGCAAAATCAGAAACGAATAACACAAAATGAATGGAAAAGTAAGTAGATCCCTTTAAAATGAGTAAGCACATGGTACACCTACAATACGTTTTTCAATGAAGCATGGATTTATGAAAACTTATGATTTAAGTTTAATATCAGTTTTGACTCGTACGAGTCTATTTGGTGCATCTTTTCTTGGGATGCTGAAAGTGACTAGATTTTTTTTTCATATTATTCTTAATCATACGTTTCTTGAATTGGAAAGAGATAAAATACAGCTCTTCGAGGCATTTAACTGCATAGCCAAAATCATCATTATCATTACAAAAAAATCTCTATTTTGTTATTATTTTTTGTTTAAATTGCACAAAAGTGGGGGGAGGAGGGAATATTTGATCTGAATTTTTAGGAAATAGCGCAAAAGTGGCATTTAATGCAGGATTTGCCAGGTCAACGTGATGGTTTGACGGTGGAGTCGTTGGAACAGGCGACTTTTCCGGAAATCGTAAGCAGAACATAGTCTGTTGTTAAAACGCTCAGTACTGAGGACAGGAATTAATTAAATCAAAACGTGTGTTTTATTGTCGTTACCAGGGTGTGCCTACCCTTCAGAGTGACATTCTGTCGTGTGATCGGTTTAATGGCTGACAAACTACGGCAACCCAGCAGCGATTAGTACCATTCTTTAGGAGTCGCACGGACAGGGCACGGCCCCCAGAAGGGGCGTAACCCCTATTGATGGGGCGAGACGGCCGTTACACAGGAATTAAATTTACAGCAGTGTGAATTGTCCATTTCAAGCCGTCTACAAGGATAACTTAAAACAGAAAGTCGTATAATACTGACAAGGAGACAGTCGACATTAACTGACATTACAATCCAATATTTGTCTACAGAGAATTATATTTCTGTGTTAAATTTTAGAAGTCGTAATTTTGGTTACATAACAACATCTGAACTGGTGTACAATTTGCTTTCCAAGCGGGAAATCGATATTTGTCTTGTATTTTATTGGCCTTGCTTGTATTCAAGTTTAAGCAATCCACATTAAAAAAGTTTCTAATCATTTGACGTGAGAATTTCCTGGCATTTCTCTCACTCATTTACCATCTTTTTTTTTTGCAACCAAAAACCAAACAGGTTTCTGAACACGAAGTAATATACAATGTAAAACAGAATAAGTAAGCAACGTAAATGTCTACAGAACGGAATCGGCAAAATTGTGTATATAAAGTGATGATATTAATGGTAGAGAGAACGAAAACCCTTGATCACAGCTTATTTTTGAATAATGATCTATTTAAACTGCACAATGATAGTTTCTATACAATATTAAGGCATGCGATACACATTTCATGGCTATGAAAAAAAATACCAAAGCGGCAACAAAACCATAATCCGAACTCAAAATCGATTAAACCGAGGCAAAATAGGAACAAAGGAAAGATTTTCATTGAGACATCGAAACATCCAACATTTAATTTGATAAAAGAAAAATTTAAAAATAAAAAAACCGTGAAAAAATAAAATAAAACTAATTTACACGTGGAAATGATCTCATCATTTTGGAGAAAGTAGGTTCTGCAAAAAACAATTAAATAAAAAAACAAAATCAAATAATGCAAAAGCGTCAACAAAAACATAATCCGAACTCAAAATCGATTGAACTAGGGGCAAAATATGAACAAAGGAAAGATTTACATGGAGACGCCAGTAAAGGTACCAGAAAATGACCAGGTGTTCCGGAAGAGTAAGCCTCTTCAAGATGTTAATCTTGGTCACATCCAAGTAAACATCAAGTCCTCGAAATTAGAACCGAGTTATCATTGTCAATCACAACAAGTAAGCAAACTAATAAGCATACTAAAAAACGTCCATCTTCATATCACACATGCAAAGATACAAAATATTACTTGAGATGAGACAAAGATGGCGACCCGCATCTCTCGAATCCTTGTGTTGTTAGATTGTTTGTCAGCAGTCGACATCGATCACGAAAATCACGAGATTTAGAGCAAGTCCTAGAATTACGAATCAACATTTGTAAATATGAATACCCCTCCATAAACCGACTTAACTTGGTTATCATTCCAAAGGTACACTTAAACTAAATATCCTTTTTTTTTCCTTTTCAAAGATATGGAGGAAATACTCTATCTAATATATAGAGATTTACCCCCAATTACTAGCCGGCATGTCAATCATAGACACATTGTACAGAGTTAATTACTATAATCACACTTGTTAATACATGTGTTTGTCTAGTATATTTTGATACATGTATATGTTTACCTATAAGATGTCCCTTGGTCTACATCCTCGGTCAATAAGTAACCAATTACCACTTGTCTATTATCATAATACACGTGTATTTAGCCGTATTAGGGTAAAGGAATGTCATATTTGTGTGATAAACACGTCACTCCCGTGAATTATATAATTAGTTCCGTCTTAGACACCACGTCCCTGTAGAGATAAAACTGAACATATTAATACTGCAAATGTGAGTCCACATCTTCACAGATGTTTACTTCCGCAGGTATTTCATAATCAGGCTAAGTACACTACAGATAGGTGTATGAAAACGTCAACAAATTAAAACCTCCGTTTCCTCTTGTCTATCATTCGCAATGGTTACATTGAATCGTGGTATTAATGAAAGTGCTATGAACAATACATGTTTTACCAAATGCATTCACCATGGCAGCCGAACTAACCTAATTATATAACTCTCGTTAGTTTAATGCAAACGTTTTCGATAAAGCTATAACCTGATACTGTGAACTGATGAACTATGATAGGCAGTTGAGACATCTCCAGACCAAAATAAAATCACTTAAGACTATAGGGTACATTACTGTGACATGCGACCTCTTTCCAAAAGATTCCATTCAAAGACTTGTTTTGAATATCTTTCAAGAATGGTAAATTGTTCGTCCATCAAGGTATATATACGCAAGGGAAGGCATTCTAAGAAATCAGAGCTACAGGTTAATGACTATGAGCAAGTTATATGGTCGCAATTACTGAATCATTGAGAAATGTTCTGTATCTTTAAGTGATATGAAGAATGGCGTTTTTGAATATGCTCATTAGTGTGCTTATTTGTTGTGATTGACAATGATACTCGGTTCTCATTTTGGGAACTGCTTTCTTGGATGTGACCAAGATTTACATGGCAAGTGACGTCGATGAAGCAGAAGACGCTTACTCTACCAGAACACCTGGTCTTATTCTCTTGTACTTTTACAACGGTCCCCTATTGTAAATTTTCCTTTCTTCATATTTTGCCCCTAGTTTCAGCGATTTTGAGTTCGGTTATGGTTTTGATGACGCTTCGGTATTCCCCTATTCTTTTTCTTTATGACGTATCATATATCGATTATTATGGTATATTGTAAATGATATTTAGCCACCTGTCTTGTGTAATGAGCGTATCTATCCTTGTTTCATTATATGCAACAATTCACTCTATTGTGTGATATACCTTAACAATCGTAAAATGTCAGGAATGTGCTCATTAATTCATTTTAACGTACATGTATTATAATTATGTTGTGTATTCTAATTGTAAATACTGTGTATTTAAAATAAATAGTTTTTACAATTAGAATACACATTAAAATACCTCTGAGTGCTTTTTATAGGTATTAATATCTGTTATGACATTCCCTGCCATGAACTTGGTCAATTGTACGTAATCGAGAGCAATATCAACAGAGATTGCAGTTTATGAACAAAACCCACAACCGAGTCCTCTTTATCGAGCTTATCTAAATGACTTTTAGCTTTTCCAAAAGTATTTGATGTGGTATTTCCTGTAATGTAATACGGAACATTTGTCTAATATTTCTTGTAATTAAATAAAAGGAAACCATTGGAATGTGATAATGTGTGCACTTTAGTGCATACCTCAATATAGTCCGTACTTTTAGATACCGTACCTACTCTGTAAACTGTATATATCAAAACGTCAACACACGACAGGACACTTTATACTAAAAGTTTTCTTCAACGTAGAACAAATGGTGTCTCGGTCAGAATACCCTGGCTTAACAACCGGGATAGAAGAGAAAAACAATCAGAGAATACCAAAGTGTCAATATAACCATAATCCGACCTCAAAATCGATTAAATTTCATGCAAAATATGAACAAAGGAAAGATTTACATGGAGACCCTCGTAAAAGTACAAAAGAATAAGACCTGGGGTTCTGGAAGAGTAAGCGTCTTTTGCTTCATCGTAGACACCTCCATGCAAATCTTTGTCACATCCAAGTAAACAGCAATCCTCAAAAATGATAACCGAATCATCATCGTCGATCACAACAAGAAGGTTAATGTTTGACAGAAAGAGAATGAATTTCATCACGTATGTCAAAGAGTTTTGTATCGAGATGACCGTGATTGGCATACTTAGATGGATGATAAGAAAAGAAGTTATCACTGCGATACAATATACATGTACACGATTATTCTTCAATTTAAATCAAGGAAAATAAATGAACTGCAAACAACCCTGACTAAAAGTGGTCCCATTGGATGATGTGCAGATAATAGGTTACACTTAGTTAACACGTAAACTTCATCCTCTGTTATAAGTTCTTACCATCGTGATTCTTTTCAATATAAGAGTTATACTACGATTTTGAAGTTGCTCCTTCAGTTTTGTATAAGGCTTTGAATGGGTTATATAAAAATCGAAACGAAACATTTTGGGAAAAACATTGCTTAGGGCTGATAACAACATTTCAGTTAGCTATAAGATAAATTTTATTTAAAATCGGTGGGATTTTCAAAACAAATAAAGGTTCTATAGATAGAGCTTTTGACCATAAATTTAAACCTATTGCATATAAAACCATTTAGGCCTGTTTTCTAAAAGACATTTAGTTATGACAGCATGGTCATCCAACAACACTGGAAAGCAATACACAGCAAAGCAGTACAATTGTTAGAGTCAGTGAGGAGAAGAAGTGCAGGATGAATTTCAGAAAGGAGATAGATAAGGTAACGAATACGTTATAGAGAACATATAATTATGAAGAGAATATTGTAACAATTTTAGATCAACATAATTATGAACCATTGATAACTATTAATACTTCACAAACATATCCGGTGTATATTACATCCGTAGTTCCTATCACACTGTGTGTATAGTATGTAGTATTGTATAGAGGATAACAGACATCATTGTAGTCAGCCCACGTGTTTCCATGAAAACTTATCTTCAAGAAACAATCTCTAACATGCTGCATAAAGACACTATCCGTATGATGTCACAATCGACTGCATAACAATAGTAAAATAGACTGACCACAGCTGTTTGTACAAATCTAATACTACATATCAAAATACTAGTATTATAGCTCCTCAGCGTAATCTACAGGCCGTCGGCTGTCGTTGATCGACCTCTTTGATAACATGTATTAACAATATGATTGATTGTGTATTTGTATTGAAAGCATGTTAGAAAGTAAACAACATCTGTTATTGAATATATAAACCCGAGCTGGTAAGTTGTTCGTCTGTTTTGTATGTCGGAGATACTGAAATGCGGTTGGTAAGTTGTTCGTCCATTTTTTATGACTGTCCGATCACCCCCGGCCACCAGTTACCGTTAACATGCTATATATAATACACAGCCATAAAAACATTGAAATGTAAACAAAATTCGCGATTATATCTTTAATACCATATTGACAGTAAATATTGACAAAAATAAATTCTCTTAACAAATCCGTACAAAACGGAAAGCAAGGTACAGCGTTTAAAACTTCAACGTAAAACGACAATGGGTGAACACTCTGGATCAATACTTTAAACAGGGGAATAAAATAATCAAGTCGTATCTTATTGTTTTATCTTGAAACCCCACAAAACAATTAAAAGCAAAACAAGTTGTTCCGAAACAGTAAGTGTTTCCGGTCAAACATTTGAAATTTCGTACCAGACGTTATTTCACAATTCAATACTAGTGTTGTCCATTGAAGCAACCCACACACGAAGAAAATTTGCAGACTATGAACTCATTGCAGTATGTAACGAGACCACAAAAAGTTAAATAGTTCTGATGTATAACACTCATTTATATTTCATAAACATAAACGTGCATTTTTTAGGTGTCGATCGTAAAGCCGCATACGAGCATGATAGTGATTTCCAACATTGAGATCAGCACTCCCTTGCTAATGAAACGGGTCACATTTATGTCTTAAATATTTAGAACCACCTAGAGATCAACTAGTGTTAACAAAAATAAAAAATTGACGAGACAGTAACTTGAACACATCACAATATATACAGACTAAGAAATGAAATGATACAAAAGAAACAACATGGTGTGAAAGGTTTTCGTGATGTTGAAATATAAACACTTAGATACAGAAGGTTAGTAAGTAACGCGGCTCACAAATACCAGGTGAGGTAAATGTTTCGCCTTAATTTTCAAACTTTGAACACTGTCATACCACTTACCAAGCTGAAAACCCGTTTCCAATTTCTCATTATGAGAGCTTTCTTTTCCAAAAAGGTGGACGGCGAAATAAATATATGATTATAAACTATCTAAGAGTATCATTTGGGAAAAATTAAATGTCCAGCAGACTGTTGGCATTTCCATGGGAACAAAATGTGCTCTAAGGTGACTTGTGTGTCGAGAAGATTATCAGAAGACCATTGACAAATCGTTTAATTTCACTTTTAAAATCGACGATATTTTGTATATAACAAGACGTTTGCTGACCTAGTCGATCGTATATATACCCTTGTGAATCAGAGGCACAACCAACTCTTTTACATCAGCTTTACGACAAACTTTTGATTTTCCGATCGTGAACTTAAATAGTATCATCTCTGCTTCTCCAAACTATGGAGTTTACATATTGCACTACTCCTATACGTATCAGTTGTCTCATCAGATTGCATTGCGAATGTTACACGCCGCCTGCCAAAAGTTTATCGACGTGTTAAACATCTAAAACTGTCAGAGACATGTCGCAGTTGGTTCGTTATTCTAGGGTATGTTGTAAATATTGAGTTTTTGTTATGCATAACAAACGATTCGAGGGTTTCAGGCAGATGAAAAAATAGCAAGACTTATGGTCGCCATCCTGATCTCATTGAGAATGTTTGATATGAAGGAGGGCGTTTTTGAGTATGCTCATTAGCGTACTTACTTGTTGTGATTGACGATGGTGATTCGGTTCCAACTCACTGAGAACGAGAAATTTACTTGGATGTGACTTAGACTGGCATGACGAGTGTTAATATTTTGGCCGTATTTTAATCGGGTTTGAGTTCGAATTATGAAAACCATAATCAGAACTCAAAACGATTGACGTTTTGGTGTTATCTGATATTTTTATAAACTCGCTCAGGCAAAATTGGTGAAAAAATGACTTGCAACAGTGTCTTAAATTGTGCATGAGATGACGAAGGACTGTATGCCGTCAGTCAGAAATTTACGCAATAATTATTGGTTTTTCGTATATGTTTTAAGTCGTAGTATGAAGTATGGTTGCTGCATTCTCATGTTTTCCAATACTTTACAATATGTTTCACAAAACCATACGATTTTGTATATAGTTTTTTTGTTTTGTTATCACAATGTACCTCGCGGCACCTTTCGGTTTTTCATGTCAAAATCACCTTGGTTTGCCACATCGCAATTGCGTATACAAATTGCATGGTTTGTCTGTATAGGAATTATGTATGCCTGTGGTATATGAGGAAACACACCACACAAATGTAGCACTAGAAATACTAAGTATGAAGGAACGTTTTCGCCACTTTGGTTTCAACATGTTCAAAAAATGCAATTCGTTTTTACAAGAAACCAAACATTCTGTCAGATAAAGGCTCATAATTAACACCCACGTCAAAAGAATGAAATTCCATCACGGCATGTAGAATACACTTGATTGCTGGGGACTACATTGAGAAGGGCCTACACTCCATCCGACAGAAATTGATCCAAGGGGAACAACTCGCATGACAACGCATAAAATATGAAATATTCCTGATGATCACCTCTCACTTAGCGCAAAATCGACTAAATAATTGTATGGGCATCAGTTTTATAAATTTGGGAACAATTTCGGGACTTTTATTGAAACTAATAAGATATAAGAAGAGCTATAAGAAAATATCCAGTCTGGGAACAAAAACGTTTTGGGTGGATCAACATTATGATGTCTCCCATCAGGTACCAGGCAAGCTGTCGTATTGATTGAGAGTACACACCCTAACCCTAAACCCAACCCTCTGTACTTTAGTTGCCTATTCTTCTTCTTACATCGCTGCTTCGATCTCCCTGTTACTATCTTCATTTTATCCCTTTTGTTTTGTCTTACTTTTCTTTTTGTTATTGCTGTCGATGTTCACATTGTCATCGTTTGCCATACTTGAGAGGGTGTCAGAAAAGTAACTAAAATAGACAGGGCTTGCTTCATTTCAGTTGGATTTTCTTGTTACAGGAAGATCAGAAATAATAGTTCCATTCTACAGGAATGAAGTATTGCATTGTACAAATTAAAGTACCTCTTATAATTTTTGATAATTGAATATGCGCGATTTGTTTATATATGTGTAGACATTTCTTTGACGATTCATTGCACATTAAAATGTTCAAAAAGGAAGGTTTGTTGACGGATGATCATTAGGGAACTGCAGTTCAACCTATGATGAGTGAGGAGTAAAAGACTGACTTACGATCAGTTTATCTTTCTCTGGTGTCGATGTATTTTGATTTGTTTTACTTGCTACATTGCAGATCTTTATAAACACAAATTTCACGTGATGGTGTCGTTTGCTTGTAAAATCTAAGGCTGTGCTAACACACGGAACATTTATTTTGCAGAAAACCATACGTTTCTTAGCAATGATTATGTTCTATTGAATAGCCCATGTAACAAACAGCAATGTCAAGTGTACATGTTCTTGAAGTAAAAACTTCCCGAGGGCGCTCCGGGTATTTTCTTGTTATTGTCACGGATTTGAATTAGTAAAAGACCCAAGATTGCTGATTAGATTATGTTACTGATGTAGACGGTGATTCCGTTTCATCTCTTGTTGGACAGGATTCCACTTATAAGTACAACTGAATTTTATCTCATTAAAAGGGTATAACTAATAAAACAAATAAAAATGGACCACTAACATTTTGTCAAGGAATTCCTTATTTTGATACATTGTCAAGAAATTGCTTTGATACAAGCAATAGTTCGGATTTAGAAGAATGTAGTTGATGTATGATGAAGCAAAAATGCAATGATTTGATCTTCCTCATTTTCTTTATTTCAATTGCCCAGTAATCTATTTTCGAAAGTATGTAATAATGCGGGAGGTCATTTTCTGTTCGAAATAATTGACCTTCAATAGAAAACACATTTTTAGACATCATATATCAACACAATACACATCAAAGCTATCAGATATGTCCTCATTTATTTCCCCTCGGAGTTGCATCAGATTCGCCCATTCGTCCGTTGTCAAGTTAATTGGCAAATAATCCAACAGTGTCGGTTTCCCATCACTGATGGTTATGGATTCTGGGAAACCGATCGCCACTACTACTTGTCTGCTGCCGCCGAGTTCCAGTGTCCTCACACAAACCGGCCTGGTGTCCGACAGGGTCAGCGCCACGTCATCTGGGTAGTCAAATAGATATCATATACCAGGTAAGTAGTAATACATAAAATACACGTATAAGTACAATAAAAATAACTACCAATAATCTGCAAATTCTCCAAACATTGTATTGTCTAATCCATATGTTAATTGCATAAATTGTTTATCTACGCACTGTAAAGAGATTTGGGTCACTATTAATGGTGCAGAATGTACGGAAAAGGACATTTAATTGTTTGTCCTTTCTAATAATGTAGAATGTACGGAAAAGGACATTGTTGGTCCTTATAAATGATGTAGAACATACAGAAAGGACATTGTTGGTCTTTTTAATGATGTAGAACATACAGAAAAGGATATTTGTTTGTCCTTTCTAATAATGTAGAATGTACAGACAAGGATTTTTGTTTGTCCTTTCTAATAATGTAGAATGTACAGAAAAGGACATTTGTTTGTCCTTTCTAACGATGTAGAATATACAGAAAAGGACATTTGTTGGTCCTTTCTAAAAATGTAGAATGTACAGAAAAGGATATTGTTGGCACTTTTAAAGGTGCAGAATGTACGGAAAAGGACATTTGTTTGTCCTTTCTAATAATGTAGAATGTACAGACAAGGATTTTTGTTTGTCCTTCCTAATAATGTAGAATGTACAGAAAAGGACATTTGTTTTTCCTTTCTAACGATGTAGAATGTACAGAAAAGGACATTTGTTTGTCTTTCTAAAAATGTAGAATGTACAGAAAAGGATATTGTTGGCACTTTTAATGGTGCAGAATGTACGGAAAAGGACATTTGTTTGTCCTTTCTAATAATGTAGAATGTACGGAAAGGGACATTGTTTGTCCTTTCTAATAATGTAGAATGTACGAAAAATGACATTGTTGGTCCTTTTAATGATGTAGAACATACAGAAAAGGACATTTGTTTGTCCTTTCTAAAAATGTAGAATGTACAGAAAATGACATTTGTTTGCCTTTCTAAAAATGTAGAATGTACAGAAAAGGATATTGTTGGCCACTTTTAATGGTGCAGAATGTACGGAAAAGGACATTGTTGGTCCTTTTTAATGGTGTAGAATGTACGGAAAATGACATTGGTGGTCCTTTTTAATTGTGTAGAATGTACGGAAAAGGACATTGGTGGTCTGTTGGTCCTTTTTAATGATAGAGAACGTACAGAAAAGGACATTGTTTGCCCTTTTTAATGATGTAGAATTAATGCACGAAAAAAGTACATCGTTGGAGAATGTACAGAAAATGGAAGTATTGGTATTTTAAGTGTGTAGAACGTATAGAAAAAGACATTAATGAAGCGAACGTTCAGCTCATTAGGGCTTTACTTCATTCGACAATCACAAGGTCTACATATTTTTTAAGAACTCATACACGTACCTATAAGGTTATTATCTGACGTAGCTGATCCGGTCATGTTTCTCCTTTTCTTGTTTTGGGGTTCGTCCAGGTTTCTTTCTGCAGTTTTAATAGCACTGTCTATGGCGTCTCGACCCTTAAAAAGTTCTTCCCACTCCTTGATAGACAAGCGAATGCTGGCCGAGGTAGGCAGCCAAGAATTGACCGTATCGTTCCAATAAAACTCGGTCAAGGTTACAAACACACCCTTCCTGTACCGTTTGATCTGTATATACTTCATGGAGTCTTTATGAATACGGAACATATGTTTACCGCTTGGTCCTTTCAGCCGTGCGGCGTCAGTACTGGTCGTTTGGGTCTCTTCCCGGGAGTATGAGGAAGAGCTTGTAGCCTTGTCTTTGTTCGCTATAATTCTCTTTAACTCGTTTGTTATTCCTGTACTTTTTGACGAAGTCTTTTGAAGTTCCTTCAGTGCTGACACTACCTTTCGTTTGTCTGTTGATTTCAGATCTACATATCCTTCAAACGATGGAGAGTTCGGATCTTCTTGCTGCAAGACATCTTTGTACTTGCAGTCCTGCCAGAAACACTTAAAGTGATACCACTGTTTCTCCTCTTGATTATCCTCGCTATAACAACCCATCTTTAAACAGCCATTGGTCTTTATTGTTGTGCCACAGGCGACACATTCGTCAAACTTGGCGCTAGACCTATTATATTCCAAGCAGAAACTGATGTCACACATGTCGGAAGGCGCGGATCCATAGGGAACAATAATCTAGTTAGTCTTACAACAGGGCCGTTTTATATCGTGTCGTTATCTTGGTCTACAAACATGTAATGACACGTTCGTACGTTGATAAATCACAACATGCTTTGCTGATGAAGTACTTATCGTCGTTATCTGTCATATACTAGAACTAAGGGTATACAGTTTCTGATAAAAAATTGACGACAATCCCGTGTCATAAGTTTCTAATATTAATAATAATACTTTTAAACAAGTTGCCTTCACTATATCGCAAATAAAACATCTAATTCTGAACAAGTTTACGGTCATTTTTTAATACAATTTGCGTTTAACAAGATCCCCTCCCAAATAGCATCACAAGTCACATGTGCCGTTAATATAGCATTTTTCATTACCGAGACGTAAAATGGATATAAATAATCATCTGATAATCATCAACGAACAGTAATAAAAGAATACAATAGTACGAATCCGAAATCAGTTACCTTAAATATTACGCAAAATAGCATACGCCTCTACGAGACCATGTCGAGTTATTGGTTCGTCACAGATTTGATGTTGGTCAACAGGATCTCGCAGGAAAACACACCATGTCTTTGTATGATATTAAGGTTTTTGAGCAGAGTTGTTTTGTAAAATGATCTAAATTTAGGTCCACTTCCTAAATTAAATTTGTGTATTTGTCATACACGGAAAAATAAAATCTGTTTAAACTGAATACGTATCCCTCGTTTTTTCTTTTGCTTAGAAAAATGTCAGATTACAGTTTCAAAAATCTTGATTTTCTTCTTGTATCCTTTATGATAGAAATATAGGATTGTCTGTACAGAAGTTAGTCTAACAGCTGTGTGTTAGTGTACATTGCCTCAAAGAAGCAATCAGACGGTTAATCAATACTTATATCAAATTCCTTCTGGAACACCTGGGCCCGTATTCATAAAACCGTTCTCATGCTCAAGCATAGATTTTGTGCTCAAGTCAGCTTTCTTGTAATTTACTTAAATCGTGTTGATCTCTCAAAAAGTAAAATATAAACATTGAAACAGTATTTGGCTTAAACTATCTTCAAATTATTTTCGAATATTTGGCAAAATATCATTTCATTATTGATTCATAACTAGATCAAGAAATTGGGCTTGAGCACAAAATCCATACTTGAGCATGAAAACGGTTTCATGAATACGGGCCCTGGTCTTATTCTCTTTTACTTTTTCAAGTGTATCCATGTAAATATTTTCTTTGTTTGCCCTGGTTTGATTTTTTAATTCTGGTTTTGTTGACGTTCTAGTATTCTCTATTTTTTTTCTTCCATCAGTTCGCTTACGTCGTCAACTTTCAGTATTTAACGTAATCATTTTGAGCACCTTCCTTTTCAAGTACAGTAAGATATCTGGCGGCAAATTATTCTACACTTTGTAAAATACACGACAAAGATTTCAGCTTATGAAATCATTAGAGATCCCCCTAGACACTATTTCCGTTGATTCTGATAACAAAATTTCCCACTAGACTACTAGACTATAAGATTTCGTCACGGGTACTCTTTGTTAAAATTGGAATTAGATAAGCCATATTACATACACAAATATAAATATCTAACTACAGCCTAAAGTACAATTTTAGTTTTGGATTACCATGACTACATTGCATTCAATTTCGCAAGCCAAGGGTGTAAAATACGCTAATGTCTTTTTGAAAAGGAGAGTAGTTCATTGTACACCCTTGGTTTGTAAAGTTGCATGCACTAGCCCTACTGCAAACTGGACAGGAAAGGAGATCACTCTCCATTAACTGTCTGAAATTTGTTGTACTGCTTGCTTTTTAAGCAACCCGCATATACACAAGGAGGATTTGACTATGAACAAAGGGAATTTGAAAATGTTAACGTCTATTTCCGCAAGGCTATTTAATACCTGATTACATCAAAAGTGTTGCCCAACTACAGACAAAGTCTTTGGTCTGATCAAATAATATCACAAACATATTCCATGTGAGTGTCCTAACTCCCTAAAAGAGTTTGTTATATTAAATGTTTAAAACACAATCAAGTCTCCACTTGGCTCACTCATCAGATTTCCAGGACAAACACAAGAACATAACCACCTCGTTGTGTACATATTTATTATTAATTAAAAATTTTAAATTGGTACAGTTTGAACAGTTGTGTATGTTGAAGCTTTCAGCTAATGAATCAAGTTCATGATATTGCGAGAGCACCCAGAGTTGAATACAAGGATCAGAGCACTCCGTTGTGACCCAGCCACCCAGCGGGAAAACCAAAGCGGGTGTGTTAAAACATCTTAGGGTTGACATAAACCAATAAAAATAGGTATATTTGAAATGAAAATTACAAACTCAATGACCTCTTATATCTCATGATTTTCAAAATTTTCAGGTCTTCCCCACCCACCCCAACGTTTCAAAAAATTGCCAAATCACAGTCATACTTTTTATCATTCAACACCATATAGACAAATCTTATAAATTAATTCATTTCTTTGATATACAGTCTTTTTTAACTAGTAAAACACAAAACAGATCCTACACATCATAGTTTGGACTGATAATTAAATCAAACTAGTTTTTCAAGTTTACAACGTTCAAAATCTCAGAACATATATTGAATATGAATAGTAAATGCACAAACAATATTAGAAACAACAGTGGAAGGTTGCGATGCACATTTTCTACAAAATGGAACTGTCATATGGGTATTAAAGGTGACACATACAGAGAGGGCCAGATTAAAGCCTAATATCACAAAAGAAGTAACTAATGTAGAGATACACATGTTAAAGGATTAAATAAATCTATGAAATGTATTTACAAATGCCAAGAAATCTCTGTAAAAAATATACATTATTTTTATTTAAAAGGATAATTCCAAAGATCAGGTAACAATTGAGTGAATTAAGTGCCAATACCTTGAATATCAAAGGCAAGAATTAGCATATCTAATCTTAAAATTTAAAGGATTTATCTTTGGAACTGCATGTTCAATTTAATGGCAGTAATTTCACTTTTTATTTGTACAGCTTGCTGCTGAAAGTGTAAATTTGATCATGTCATTGACCTGATTCTGGAGAATTATGTGAAAATGTATATTAACTTTTAGCACAGAAATGATAATTACATACCATAAGGAAACACTGACACTAAAATGACAGTAACATAAATGACTACACCCAACCTGAGGCTATCACAATCTACCTTACTGCTCTACAAAGAATTTAGGGGGCTACAACTACCATTGCTCATTGTAATGTAGCATGCCTTAACAGCAGTGCATTCTGGCAGTGAAATCGTTCATACTTCTGATAGACACAAGAAATGACGTTTCAAATTTCACACATTAAAACAATACAAAAAGGAAAGTAGAAAAACTTTGTGGAATAGGAGGGAAAAGGTGTCTTAAGCAAAGTTTACACAAAGGTAATAAAGCCAGGCTGAAATATAAGTTGTCTTCTTCACTATTCCTTCTGTTCGTACGAGTTTTATCATTTTGATTTACAGTCCCTCATTCTGGCAGTGTCGAAATATTTGAAATATGGCAGGACATCAAACATGAATAATAACTGCCCATGACTAACAAGAAGACTCTACTGCATACTGCATAGATCATTAGATACAATGGAGGATGTACTAGATGTAACACTTGTATATTTCAATCTCAACCAGAATGAAAACTTGACTCCACTCAAATTGGTCTTACACATCAATTACATTGGAATGATATAATTATCCTTAAAGAATTTCTATCTTGTTTTTTCAGTTTGTTTTACAGTTCTCTATCAGCACATAATACCACAATACTGAAATGTGACATATGAAATGGAGCAACAAGCATACTGTGTGGCATACAGTCGAGTGTAGGGTGCCATTCTGTTTAAACAGACAGGTATGGCATATGTCTGTAACTCAACCTTCTACTCATTCAAGTACTTGGGGTTTTGGTAAACAAGAGTTGCCTTATTTTGGTACGAGTTGTTTTTTGTCTAGTTTCCTGTATATTTACATAGGTTTTCTAGTAATATGAAGATGTTACAGTGCTAATGATGCAGTATTAAATAACCTTGAATTTGAGACCTCTTAAAAATATGCTTCTCTTCATTTGCCTTCCATTTCCTTAGGACTTCCAGGAAGACAAATGTCTCTGGAGAAGGACTGGCCACCATTAATGTTCACCGTGTTAGGATTATGTCTATTCCTTTGTCTGTATATTGTTTTGTCAGGAGAAGCCACATTCACAATCTGTTGTTTGTAACGTACTTTCAATTACAACTTTATCAATTTTTCAATGTATTTCCGGTGTACCTACCTAAAAGGGAGCTAACTCTTGTTTACGAAAGGACCCAATACTGAACAGTACTCCAATATTCCTGTTTACGAGACCCAATACTGAATAGTACTCCAATATTCCTGTTAAATAATCTGAATAATGGTTCTCCTTGTGATTACATAAGAGATTGTTAAAGAAATGTTCCTTGTAAGGGTGCCAGTGTTGAAACACTAACTAAACCTTGAGTTCAGTACATGTTACAATTGTTAAGATAATTGACACTTCGGCTATAAGGTACACAATGTCAGACTGGTCTAAAAACATTTCAATAGATCCAGTTTTACATATATCCTAAACCAAATACAAACAAGTACTGGCTCCTGTTATCAACTGTATCTACTTAATTCTGTTGTAGCCTATTCATCCTCCCAGCACAATCTCTACAGCCGAAGTACCACACGGCCACTCCAGGTTATAATGTACGAGATTAATCTATCATAGCAAAGAACATGGAGTATCTCATTGCATATGAATATATAGATATAAGCCGTTTATACATACACACTGCTGTACAAACCTAGTGACCAACACATATGTAGTTTCGGTTCACTTTCTGATTTGCATAAATTTGACTTGTGCTATGCATACTGTGTATAATGATTGTAACAATCAGCTAAATGTTAACCATGCCTATAAAAATATATAAAGCAAAAAATTACAGATCCATGTAACATTCTGTGCACCAAGTCGGCTCTCAATCCACTGCAATCAAGTCACATTCCCAACACACATTGTCAGTCCTCGAATACGAAATCTTCACCAATGCACTGGCTTTGCCAAACACTCCTTGGAACTGCAAGTTTTCAAGCAAGCCAGATACCCTTAATACAAATTTAAAAGATCATCTTTATATATACAACGGTACACGCATGGTATGGTCTCCACAAGCTGACGTTGGTACACACATTTCAGGACATGTATCCGTATAAGCTGTATCTAAGTATCAAGTATGGCCCCGTAAATTTACACAGCTAGGTGACATTCAGAATTGTACCTGTAAGCAAGAAGTATTTCTTGTCACAATATTTGAGTCCATGAAGTTTAGATATACTCTCGGCACCGTGGCGAGTGGTCAACATCTCATATGGATTTGTTTCTATACCTGTAAATACAGAATAACATGTTACTACTTCACATAACAACAGTTTACACACAGGCTTGTGAGGGGAGGTTACTCTTAAGGAAATTACAGATTTGAACTTGAACCATGGCTGAATAAGTACATCTATTGGTCCTACAAATAGATATAGATTTCCTGATGAGTGATGTGCGGTTGTCATGTTGATCCAATTCTGGTTTGATAATTTTCAAACTAAATAGGGGCACAAAGAGTGCCTTTTACAATTTAAAAGTTCACAAGGAAAGGAATACCAAAGTAACATGATATGTACATGTCATGACCTTTTTCTGTCACAACATTTAGATATTGTAAAGACCATGTGTTTCTCTTAGAGAATACATTAGTCCTGTTTACCAGAGCCTAGAACCTCACAATGGATGATGATGTCACAAAATATCGCTACTTGATGTAAAAATAAAAGATTGACTGATGGACTGAGGGTAACCGAACATGTTTACCAACTCATACTAAGTAGATTTATAAATTGACTTGTAATTGAGGAACAGTTGCCTGTTTTACCTGTATACTCACACAAGTCTACATACATATTGACGACTCACTCCTACAGTAGTACACAGCAGCCCTTCTTGCCACCTCCAGATGGACCACTTACATTTCCTGGGTTCTTTTTGTTTATTGTCCTTACTAAACTATAAAATACCTGAAAATGAAAAGCAGCTGGGATGAAGGATCCACCCTAACCTTCAAAATGTCATACTTACACCATGTTATATGCATGCGATTAAATGATGATTGACGCTCTTCTACAGTAGAACGCAGCCCCCTTTTTTCTTTCCGGTTTTATTTTTGCCTTTTATTTCTGGATTCTTTTTGTTTATCGTCCTGACTAAATTATAAAAAATCTGAAAATAAAAAAGAAATGGACTTTTGAACTTTACAGTACGTTTAAACTGACATTGCCAGGATTCTCCCCAGAGCACTACCAAATTTGACACTTTTACCTGGATTTTTTTCAGGACCTGAATTTATGTTTTATGATTCCATGTGTTCGGCCTCCTGGGTATTACCAGTCAGGGATTATGGGACGGTTCATCAGTTGCAGTGTAATAAACATGTTCCATCTATCTATCTACACATGTTAATAAGCAGTGAATACTTATTGAGAATCGTAATTCTGTTGTTAGGGTGTAACTTGCAGTAGTGTATTTATGAATTGTTAATAAATTTGACTTTTTGTATTCTTTATTTCATGCAAATTATATTGATTTTGTAACAGCAAGGTTCATCTCCGATACAAGATTACAATTAACAGTAAAACAATGCAAGGTTTGTAATCATACAAATTATAAAGTCAGAACTCCTATTGTGCATGTGTTCGATAAGGTCAAAATGATGACCTGAATCAATTAAGTACTTATCAGGTTGAAATAGATATTCCAACTTTCATTATGTAATTTCATTTTTATATTATATATCCATCTTAAATGAGGAAAAACCAAGCCAAATAAGTTTGAAACTGAACAGAATAAGGCTGAAACGTATGATAAATGATCTTGCAAAAATGAGATTACTTGTAATCAACAAGCTATATTGTCTTGGATGTCGTCAGTTGTACTTAAAATAGACACAACAAATACAATGAAATAAATCAAATTCTGCTTGGAATAAACATGTGTACGAACAAATGGATACAATTAAAGCAACACAAAAAGACAAAATGGTTAAGACACATGTAGAACTGGATAAAGTAGTACAAGAGTATGGTATTTGGATAATAATTATATAAGGTGTTAATAACACTATACTTTCCAAGTCCCAGTCATGCGATTTTATCAGACTCATACAGCTAGGTATCATGCAATAACATTGGTAAGACTAGGTGTTAATCAGAACGTCTCAGTTTGTTGTGTACATGTGATAATTTATGCCTGTAAGCTGGCTTAGTTGACACGTCAGGAGAGGATGTGGCTCTAATAAACAAACTATTGTCCTGGACGGCACTTCTTGAAGTTATGTTGTAATATCAAGCTTCATCTACAGTTAAGAGGCATTTCTAGGGGTATTGAATTATTTGTAATTTTAGTCTAAATAACGATTTTAGTGGAGTTGTGTTATTGTTTTATTAATAGCTTCTATGTTATTTGAAGTTCAGGAGAAACACTTGTAGTATGTGATATGATCTATGTTCAGGTAGTACTCTGGTGGTGTCTGGTACATAGAGGATCTTACACGAATGTTGATGTAATATGGAATTTATCAAATGAGTTAAATACTTTAATATGTCACAAGCTTTTAGGCAAGTGTGGTGTGTGGTACATTCTAAATTTAGATGATACTCAGTGGTATGTGGTATATTCTAAATTTAGATGATACTCAGTGGTATGTGGTATATTCTAAATTTAGATGATACTCAGTGATGTATGGTTCATTCTAAATTTAGATGATACTCGGTGGTGTGTGGTACATTCTAAATTTAGATGATACTCTAGTGGTGTGGTTCATTCAAAATTTAGATGATACTCAGTGGTGTGTGGTACATTCTAAATTTAGATGATACTCAATGGTGCGTGGTACATTTTAAATTTAGATAATACTCATTGGTGTATGGTACATTCTAAATTTTACTGATACTCGGTGGTGTGTGGTACATTCTAAATTTAGATGATACTTGGTGGTGTGTGGTACATTCTAAATTTAGATGATACTCGGTGGTGTGTGGTACATTCTAAATTTAGATGATACTCGGTGGTGTGTGGTACATTCTAAATTTAGATGATACTCAGTGGTGTGTGGTACATTCTAAATTTAGATGATACTCGGTGGTGTGTGGTACATTCAAAATTTAGATAATACTCGGTGGTGTGTGGTACATTTTTAATTCCAATGATAAACTATTTAATCTAGATAATGTTTTGTCACCGTGTATTGTATTTTTTTATAATCTTTTTTTTTTTTTAAATAATAGTAAGTTGTGCTTCTTATGTAACTTATCATCTTAAATAACATTTCTGTTAGATTTGAGATATATAGTGTAATTTTATGCTAGCTCTCTAGTCTACATGACACTTTTTTTGGGGGGTGGGGGGTCATGTGCATGTTATAGCTTTTACCAGTTCAATTTTGTATGACTTTTACTGATACCGAAACACTTTTGCAACAATATATTCAATTGATATGATACATTCTCTAATGAAATGAGATCTGGTATAACAGTTTTTTGAGCAAACCAGTATTTTGATAGGTTTATAAAAATGAAATGTTATATAAATATCATTATAAAGTGATGAAAAAATCAAATGAAATAAAAAAGAATAATGAATGTGGTTAAAAAGGAAATATTGTTACTAAATTTGATTTCATTGCATACACAGGTACACTGCTGCATCATCAGACCATTCCAGGAAAAGTGTCATTCTATTTCTACTTGCTTGGTTAAAAGGAGAGAACATACTGGGGAGAATCCTGTATCATATAATACACATGTCAATAAGCTATCATAGTTAACATACAGTTAATTATCTTACATTATATACAATATATACATTCACTTTCTAGTATGGCTACAATATATAGAAGAATGGAAACTCTACTACTCAGCTTAGGCATCTAAGTTCTACATTACGGTTAAGGGATTCAACATAACAAGGATTATAAGGGGGAGGAATGCACGGTTCTAAAACAATATAAGCAGTTATTCCAAAATCATACAAATATTCTTCTAGTTTTCTATTCATCAAAGTTAAGTGGGAGTTTACAAATGCCAATAAAGTTGACAAATATAAGGTTGTAGAAATTTTATGTATCAAAGGACATGATTTACAAGTCATCTCAACCAATTTTAGTAAATATGTGAGTTCCATATTATACCCAGTATTACCTGTCTTCACTATATATATACCAATTAGCAAGCATGTGAGATCCAGATACCCAGTATTACATTATAAGATATACATAGCAGATTATTTAAGCAGGTCATATACACCGTCATTAGTCCCATTTTCCAGTGTAAAGCTATATATATTGTAGTTGTATTTATATTACTGATTTTTGGAAACTTTTAGCATAAAAACTTTCAGACCAGTCTGATTTATTTAATAAAGAAATTTACTATTCCATTTTACTGATTAATCTTTGAATAAAATCTGTTTTCCAAATTCAAAATCTTGTTTTAATAGAAAGAAACTTAATAAAATGTATAAAATCAATGACATAACATTTCTCAGCAAATAAGAAAACAATCAAATGTCAAAAGGCAACTAAAGATAATTGGAAGACAAAATATCTGAAGAAACTACACAGAGAGACAATGGTTTTTTTTGCAAAATAAATACAAAGCTTACAAGTAGGTAAATATAAAGCAATATGTTAATAATAGGTAGATTGTTAGTGGTATGTAATGTGTGTCACATATGTTTACCTCGTTCACATTCACTTTCGCCTTTGCTGATGTTTCTAGAAACTCGGAACTCCAGTTTCTGGCCAAGTTGTTACCCTGATCCTTCCCGACCACTCGCTCGTCTTCCAAATCACACTTGTTGCCAACAATGATGATAGGCACCTGTGACAACAGCAATAACGCCAGGCATTGATATATTAGTCGCTGCATCAATTAAAATTTTGTTTCAAAATGAGAATGCCCATTCAATCAGGCTCAAAGAGTGAACTGAAGATATTCTAGTGATTTTAGTTCTATGAGAACTTCTACTTGACAACCGCACTTTGTTTAGGTTTCAACCAAAATAAATTTGGGAACAAATAAATCTATATGATACTCTGAGAATTGAGGTATTGTTCATCTCGACAAGATATTTAATCTATAGCTATATTTATGTTATACTACTAACAACTTGGTTCAAACCTAACACTCCTTAGCTAACAAACAGCAATGTATTTTAACAGTATTTTACATGATCATATCTCCCGAAGAAAAATAATAATATTCTGTTAGATTTATCATAATTTGCTTCAAAATTATATCGACAGAAACATACAATAAAGACTTTGATTAACCTTTACATGTATTATGAAAGGGGACATGAGAAGAATATTTTTGACATAAGTATCATATCCAGGTATAGATATACAGATTTTGCCTACATCATCTGTGTCTTTGACTCTTAGAATCTGTTCTCTCAGGTCAGCTAAGTCATTAAATGTTGACTGTGCTGTGATGGAATACACCAACAGGAAACCCTGTCCATTCTTCATGTACAAGTCTCTCATAGCTGTGAATTGTTCCTAAAAACAAAAGCAAGAGAATTCTAAACTCAGAATTGTAATCAGTGGACAATGTGTCCAATACAGTGTCATTGCAGTGTCTCAATACTTTCAATCAGAACATACACCAACACACAGTAACACACATTAAACACTTGTTAACAATCTTAACTCATTTGACCCTGATATTTCATAATGAACTATTCCATCTCTTGAATAGGAAGAGAATTCAAATGTGTCTTCGGGGGTGAATGAGTTAATACAAAGTGTAAACTGTGCTGCAGGAACATAGAAGTGTAAGAATTGCTTAGAAATTGCTGAAAATAACAATTAAAATATCTACCTGACCCCAGGACTCCAAAATGTATCACTTCTACCCAAGGTTGGATTTCCTTCCTAATTGCTTCTATGTACTTATTAAACAAATTTTACAGTTGGTACATATACCTCTTTAATAACAAAACCTCGAGTCCTGAGGTGGGATAGATGTTTTACTGGAATAACCCTTACTTTATCAAAATCTTACAGCTACCTGCACTACCTTTCCAATAACAAAAGAAAAATGTAAATGACAGTGTTAAGAATGAGAGCATAGCTTAATTAAGAGGTATACAGTTATTACTTTTCTTTCACTTGTAGAACTTGGTGAATTTATAAATTATATACATACTGAACGTGTTGGTTACTTACAGTACCAGCTGTATCTAGAATTTATAGATTATATACATACTGAATGTGTTGGTTACTTACAGTACCAGCTGTATCTAGAATTTATAGATTATATACATACTGAACGTGTTGGTTACTTACAGTACCAGCTGTATCTAGAACTTATAGATTATATACTTTCTGAATGTGTTGGTTACATACAGTACCAGCTGTATCTAGAACTTATAGATTATATACATACTAAATGTGTTGGTTACACACAGTACCAGCTGTATCTAGAATTTATAAATTATATACATACTGAACATGTTAGTTACTTACAGTACCAGCTGTATTTAGAATTTATAGATTATATACATACTGAACGTATTGGTTACTTACAGTACCAGCTGTATCTAGAATTTCAAGCATACACTGCTGTCCATCAACTTCTACTTGCTGTTAAAAGAGAAGGACAAAAATGATTTACATTTATGCAAATGACATCCTCAGTGATAGTAATTTATTATATAATGATGAATTGTTTATGTAATGTGAAAGGCTACATGTGTTAACAGTATAAAACCATGGTTTATTAATTTGAATTGGACTGTCACAATTTATTTGAATAATGGTATATGCAAGAATACAGTATCATATCACAATACAGAATTGAAATCACAATATTTTCCCAAAGCTGTTGCCTTTGCTAATAACTGTTTAAACTTTGTAAATCCCTACAAATTCTAAAAGATATGTCATTAACCATACTATAGACAGTGAGTGTTATTACTATTGGATGAAGTTGATTGAGATTTCATATTCAATTGTTGGTACAATATTGGAAAAAAAAAAAAAAATCTGTGTAATCCATATGATTTACACGCAATTGGTGGAAAATCATTTTCCCAGTGCCTCTCGAGTCCTGATATTGGCATTATTGCAGAAGATTCTCAAAAGTTGAACATGTTTGACACCTTTGACCTTGAAAGTAGGTCAAGGTAATTATTTGGATGAAATTTATAGCACTTGGTCCAAGGTACCAATTCAATGGACCATATGAGCTAAAACTGTATTTAGTATATTAATCTAATTTCTGTCTATAAATGAAATTTAAGGACTTACTTTTCTGTAACTGTCTTCAATTGTTGGATCATATTTTTCAACAAAAATATTCTGTACAAATTGAACAGTCTAAAAGGAACAAAAATTTTCAGATTAACATCAAGTACAGGCAAAATCATCATATTGCAGAGCAATTATTTTCAGTAACAAACATCAATCATTTAGCCACTGGATGTAATCTAAAGTGAATAACAATGAGCAACAGCATTTAAACCAATTTTTCATAAATCTGTCATGCATCTTTTTTAAGAACTATCCTTGTGAGATATGAATGATTTTTCAAATATTAGCCAGGTATTTTTTTTTTAAATGGCAAGTATTAGTAAGCAAATACACTTTATCCACAGGAAATATATATATTTATATATTATAACTCAAATATGATGATTTGATTGTGAAGTCTACTAAAAGTGAATGACAGAAAGATATCATACCAGAGCACTTTTGCCCACACCGCCACTGCCTAGTACAACTAGCTTGTACTCCCTCATCTTCTTTGGTCTGAGATGGTATCAGAGGGCAATGCAAGCAACTACAAATTCACAGAAATATATGATATCATTCATTGAATCAAAATTAAACAGTTAATTTTGTAGTAGGTATATATAAAGAGATTACTACAGCTCAACACCAAACTAAATCTACATTGAAATTAAATCACCTCTGAACCAGCACAAGACTTAACTAAAGACATTTTGGCAGATAGAAGTCTGGTGTGGGTCCAGAATGCACATGCATTGCTATACAAAAGCGTAGAATCAGCTGACACGGTGTGGTGGCTTGGAGTTTTAAGGTGCTAACAACAAAAATAAACTGTGACAACACATATTTCACCATATATCAACTAAAAGATTATTTATTGATCGGAACCCACTCTGATTATCACCAACAGCTTCCTAAATCTTTCAAATCCATCCCTAAATGTTTAAAAATCTTTTATCTGGTTGGTTGCCTTTTTTTTTTGAAATTTTCATTGTCAAAAGTAGGCAATGGCAACAAAACATATATATCTGTTAAAATCTTTAAATATAAATTTATGTAGCCCTTGGACGTTCGGTACATGTATGTGTAAGTCACATATGTGTCCCGTGCGCACAAGGACTCATGCCAAACGTCATCGTGTGTGAGAGGTTTGATTGGATGAGAGTGTCGCAAGGACTGTGCCTCCAATTCCCTGCACAGCTCATTCCTTTTCCCTACTCCCGATCATTCTTCATTATGCCATTCACTTGGAAAGACCTCATATTCGCTAGCCCTGGTAAGTCTATCATCGGGTACATATATTCATCGTATCAATAAATGTATTTGTATTCATGGTCGCGTAATGTATCATTGTTCTGTTAATATTTTGTATGTTCCGGTCAATGTTCTATGTCTATGTTGTAGGTTTTATTTGTATATAAAGAACTCTGAAGAAGCTCAGTATTATTTATTTATGACACGTGGGTTACATTTATATTTGAAGAAAATGTCTGGGCCACATCTTCTTGCTGATTACTGTCAAACAGATTAAACATTCAGACACTGTTAGGCGACAGGAAAATTCAACAGTTACTCTTTCATATATAGCAGTAGACTCGGGCCTACACCAGAAATGGTGTCAGGGCCAGAGGAAAATCTGGTTACTATATCAGTTCCTTTTTTAGATATATCCTGGAATGACAGCCAGACCAGAAAAATACAACATGTGATGAGTCACTCAATAGCATGTTTTCCTTCTGGAATAACTGCATATAAATTAGTTTGCAAAAATGTCTTGGATATCGCTCTATTACAGCTTTGTCAAGTTATGATTATATACTTTAATTTGTTCACCACAGTGTATAACATTAAGGTGTTCTATAGATATCATCCAAGTCATATTATAGTGAAATATATCTATAACATCCATTTCATGAAAGTGCCAATATATATTCTGCCAATCCCTGAAGTAGCTAACCACACACACTCTAGACTATACACTCTTAATGTATCTTAGTTTCAAGGTGGGGTTAAAACTAATTTAACATTTTATTTACAATGAAATACAAATGTATATGTATTAAATACTATCAAAAAAATACAATGTATTTGTATCACGTCAAGTTGTCTGGAAGTATGTGCTTATATCGATATTTTTTATGTTGATGATAATTATTGTTTTTTTTTCATCTTTGAGTGGCCCGACAAAGGTTGAGTTCATCACAGACATGGACCATGACACTGAAATATCTACAAGTCTCTACGTTTCACTATAAAGGGAAGAAGATACTGTTGGGTATCCCTAATTAACTACCAAAGTAGTTGTCTGAACAGGAAATGCCATTTGAGGTCGAGATGGAGGAAGTTGACATATGGGTCAGTCCATCTGATCCTCCGACAAAACACACCATATATTTGTGAGTTGTACTTCGTGAACAATCGGAGGTTGTATACATCATAAATGTAAAGAATATAATTCAATTATAATCTTTGTTATCAAAAGCCGGTATCTGTCGGTAAAGTCGACTGGTTTGTTTTTGACCAACCCAGACTCCCCAGTCACTTGGTGTACGTACCCCACCTTCACCGATGTTCACACCCAAATGTCAAATCTCTCCCTAAGTGTAGCCGATCCTAGTCAGGCTGTCGGGAACTTAACAACACAAACACAAAATAAATTCTTAGACAGTTAAAATGTGCATTCGAATGTTTTCACTTACCCTTCCACCAAATGT
The DNA here is from genome assembly GCA_947623455.1 of Mimachlamys varia. Taxonomy (NCBI): domain Eukaryota; kingdom Metazoa; phylum Mollusca; class Bivalvia; order Pectinida; family Pectinidae; genus Mimachlamys; species Mimachlamys varia. Next base: position 8,913,283 of record OX392534.1, read on the forward strand.
TTTCTGCCTGAATGAGTCAAATGACGTCAAAATATATATGGACAGTTTGATACTATATTTGGAAATTCTCCCAGCAAGCATCTGACGCAGGCGCAGTATGAGATTAGAAATGGGTTTCCGTTCAATTGCCTCTGGGTGAACAAAATGTTTGAAACAGATAAGGTTTGAACAGAAGGATTACAAGTGTTCATTAGAGAGTGAATATTTTTTCACACGCACCTCCACTGCATTCAAACAGCACGAAACATTTTACGCTAGCACATTCGAACAACAAAACACTTAACAACTCCGCACTCATGACCACAAACACAATTCTATGATACACTTTGTTCTTATTTGATCGGTTGAAAAACTGAAATGATGATATTGTGTGGCTTAACAGTATATTTCTGTGATGATAGCCGGCACCAAAAGAAACTGGTTATGATGAAAACGAACGGATATGCGAGGCCTGCTCGCGAGAGTGATTTGTACTTGTGCAAATTACACCGCTGAGCTAGTCTATGTGCGCAAATCATGTGTCTGAACCAGTACATCCACAGGGACATGATTGTGTTGAATTTTGTGATAAAATTACCGATAAATACCTTTATATATCGCATGATATTGTCTGTACATGTCCCTAAGCAGCTGTGGTAAAAAATATGCATGTTTGTAAATTTTTACAACGTTATTCTACCTGCATTTCAAGGTTATAAACTTTTAGATTACAAGAGTTGGTTATGGAAAGATCAAGGGTTATATTATAAAGGTCTACATGGCTAGTATTACCACGGAATTATATAAGTCCGTGGTATTACAAATAGTCCAGTCAGCCAAAAAAGGGGGCTAACCTAGAAATAATTGCAACAGAATTTATTCTTTCATTTTTTGGTAGATGAGTATCATACTTATGACAGAAAAAAAAGTATCAGAAAATATCAATGGGGGAAAGTGGCTTTTTGGCCTTCTAAAAGTTCAGGAAAAGTAAGAAAATCACACACTTAACCATATTTGAATTGTAATATCTACCTCATTTGTAACACTGGACATATGAATTTAACAGTATGGCAGGACCAACCAATCTACAGTACAAATGTGTTAAAAATAAATATGGTCTTATGGAGTTTAATGGAATATTGACCAGTCAATATGGGCAATATTCATTTTTAAAACGACGATAATGGCTTCCATTGTCATTTTGAATAAAAAAAAAACAATAATCAAGATAAATATCCATTTGTTCTTAGTTTAATTGAATTGTATTAGGTAATCTGTAATTCATAATTTTATATCAGAGATTTTGTTTTCATTCATAAACATTTATGAACCTTCAAAGTTGACCGGTAGCGCTTATTGGAGGTCCAAATTGAACAACTTTTCAATTTATGTAACTTGTATTTAGGTAATATCAAAAGACTATGCTAAAAGCTCATCAACTAATTTTCTATGCATATTTTTCTTCACAGAAATGTCATCTTGGTGAAGACTTCTAGAAAAAGTGAACCAATTCAGGCTGATTAAATCCTCATTTCGTGCAATTTTGACTGAGATGCTGAAAATGGCGAAGTCCATGATTTTGAACAATGAAAATTAGTGTATATTTTTTATGTTATGTACGATTGCCAACACTTTTGGTAGGAATTACTTCCATAATAAGCCCATTTTGAATCAACTGAATTAAGGTTGAAATGATATTTAAACAAATCAGATTTTTTTCTCCCCCCCCCCCCTATAGCAAAGCATTGGGGATACATAATTTTTGATAAAACTATGAAGTGGTATGAATGTTAAACTTCAAAAATACAGTTCAGTAATTACATACATTTAAGGTGGCTTTACTGGCAAAGTCATTTGTTAATTGAAAAACAAATGCGGAGAAAAATCCATTTTTTCTTGTTTAGAATCATGGACTCTGCCATTTTTCCATGATTGAGCCAAATATGCATGGGGTGGAGTTCTCACCATCAAAACTTGGCTACATTTGTAAACTCATCATACCAAAATTAGTATGAGCAGTAATTGTTGGTCATACATAAATAGATTTAAGGAGGCTCAACCCTTTCGCAATTAACCGCTAGATTTCCTTAAAACTTTCATATGTTGATTATGCTACCAGGTAGAGATGATTTTGTGAAAATCTAAGCATTCCTATGACTTGTTTCATTTTTTGTAAAAAACACCAAAAAAATTATTTTTCTCAAAATTTAATGTTTTTTCTATTTTTTTTTCTTGTGAATGTTGTACAAAATCACAAACATACAATAAAATAAAGAAAGAACGCAATAGCTACATTACAAATTCCAGGTACACAAATAGGAAGCTACGTCACCACAAAACGAGAATCAAAACTTGTGTATTACGTAGGGTCGAGCGTCCTTAAGATGCTTGCCCTTATTCAAATAATATGCTTCAGAAATCGGTAAATCGTTCAATTTGGACATAAAATATCATAAATTCAGCACAATTTGCCAGATTTGATGATGGATATTTTTTTTCGTATGTGAATGTACCATTGGTCATTGAGTAAATTAAATTAAAGGTAATATTTTAAGAAATTAAAGAAAAACTGGAAATGATACTGATGTTAATTAATATATTCTCTGCATCTGAAAAGACAACAAAAGCCAAAATAGGCTTGTTAAAAATGCTCTTTGGCCATATTGACAGATCTCTATTTTTTCAATACAATACCTTGGGTAGAAGATTTTGGCATTTCTGTTATTATTTCTATATTAGTTGGTATTTACATACTGTTAAATTCATATGTCCAATGTTACAAATTAGGTAGATTTTACACTTCAAATATGGTTATATGTGTTATTTTCTTCATTTTTCTGATCCTTTAGAAGGCCAAAAAAAACACTCTCCCATTGATATTTTCCGATACATTTTTTCTCTTATGAGTATGATACTCATCTACCAAAAAATGAAAGAATAAATTTTGTTGCAATTAGTTCGAGGTTAAATCATAAATTGACTGGACTAAAACAGCAGCTAGGATAGGAAGCGACAGAAATTATAAAACTATGATAGAGTCCGGTAAATCAGAGACGTATATAACACAAATCTCTGTGTTATATACGTCTCTGGGTAAATATAACCAGGGACGTGTGTTTTCGTCCCTGATATAACATCAGCTTCCAGAACTATTTGCCGACACACGCAGGGTGTTCAATTTGGGCAAATATGAGGTGATGAAGGCTAACATTTGTTTTCAAATTAACATAACGTTGAAATATTTTCAATGTCACGAGGGTCAAATGGGTTTAAATATCGGAAACCCATTTCTCAATAAACGACATTTTCTCAATAATCAAGAGGTCAATTACCTATAGTTTTGTATGGACCTTAACGTAGCCACCCCAACCTCCCCCCCCCCCAAAAAAAACCCTTCTGGATGCTTTCCCAATGGAATTTCAAGAAAAAAAGGCGGACAATAATTTTCAGGTCAAAGAATTTTCATAAAAGTGGGGCAGGGACGTATATGTGAGACATATACGTCCCTGAGTGGGGTCAGTGTGTTATGATATCCAACCAGGAGCATGCTAGGCTGTTGGTTAAGACGAACTTTCCGTACTGGCCCCGGTTTCATCAACGTTCCTTAACTTAAGGAAACTCCTTAACTTAAAAATCTCCATAGGAAAGCGTTACAGAATTTAAGGAAAGTTCCAATTAAATTCTGTAATGCTTTCCTATGGAGATTTTTAAGTTAAGGAGTTTCCTTAAGTTAAGGAACGTTGATGAAACCGGGGCCTGGGCTAATAAGTCTCTTCAAATGAATGATATCAATTTCACTTCATTTAGGTCGCAGGTCTCAAACGTGTTAAACTGTTAAATTCAACTCACTCAATATGTTTTTTTTCATACTTCATTTCATACTATAACATGCACAGATGAAGGGCCACTACCAAATTTGTTCAAATCATTGACATGTACTTGTTTTGAAAACATTTACACAATTTCTACTTATTCTCTCATATATCTTGTATGAGGTATCTTATAAAGGGCCTGTTTCCAAAATGGCCCCTTCTCTGATTCAAATTTCCTGTTGGTGGTGCATTGCCCATGCCGTTGTGGTCACAAATCTATAAAGTATAAAGATTTAGGTCACTTGGTTTGTTTTTTATGGCTCCTCAAAGTTGTACCTTTCAGAAGCTGTCTAAGTGTCGATAAAATGTGCATGTTATGTAAAATATTAATGAAAATCTAATCAAATGATAGTCACCGTAAAGAATACATTCATGGCATGATTGTGACAAATAATCATGTTTCCATTGCGTCATTTGACTGTTTTATGGAAGAAACAATCTCAAAAATGCCATTTTCGATGATAACATTTTAGACACAAAAACTGTGTTTTTTAGAGAATACACCCTTTTATGGGCGTTGGATGCAAACAAATTTTTATCCTATCAAACAGTACGTAATATGCTATTGATGAGAGGAAAAATCATCAAAATGTAAGTGGTGGAACATTTTCAAATCTTGGGTTGAATTAGCCTATGGTTGAATTGCCGATTTTCGACTTTCTTTAGATAATTAACAAAAACACGAGAGTATTTGCTCGGTATGTTGAGAATATGTACACAGATATGAAAAAAAGTGAGAGAAACACTTTTTCATGAAAGAAATCCAAGATGGCTACTTCACAAGTCCCCCTGGTTGAAGACATTGGCTGACAAATAGACAGAACAACACACAAAACGTGTTCCTTATGATTTTGGTTGGTTTTTGCATTTACGAGAGTGTTCATAGCTACGGGCGATTGTATAATACCTATATTTATAAGTTTGGTGAGTCACATGGTAACGGGGATCTTTCATATCGAGTACCAAACATACTTTTGACATATGACATATGACATTTTGACATGTTGCCGCATGGAAAACTATTTCAAGTTTTATCGGAATTTCTTTAACTGTGTTGTAATGGTCGAGGGTTTTCCAGCGCCCTGTAATACCCAAGGTACAACTGTAGTACAAGATACTGGAGATATGCGCACACATTCCCATCGTTCTCTCTCCAACTGGGCACTGGCAGTAGTAGTCTTTTATTGGGGCCTCATCATCAGGTGAAACGGTGAACCGTACCCAAACGTTATATTTCGTTTGGCTTTTGTATCGCGAATGTATTTGACATCGGAGAAGGTCTGGGGAGTGCCGGTAAAGCCGCACCTCATAGTCTCCGTCATCACTTAAATGTTCGGCGATGTAACCAGGAGCCAGAGATATCTGATACGTTCCACACGTAATGGTTCTCAAGTAATCGAGATCGAGACGGGGAAACAGTACGGAAGATGCATCCATCTTGACAAAATCGGACCTTGCCCGTCTAGATAGATCCGGATCTGTCTTGACTCTCTGAGCTAAACCATTCGGTGTTGTCAAACGGTCCTTCATACGTTCAGCCATCAGCCTATCTTTGGCATCTCTCTCTGGAGATCTCTGGTAGATCGGTCCTCTATAACCATTCAGACAGGCTGTGACGGTTCGAAGCAAAGCCTCAATGACGTTGATAAAGCTGTCGGAAGAACGTCCAGTGTTTCAGACGACCATGATAGGATTCCACAATCCACCTCGATTTGGTGATAGTTCTGTCAAGATTTGCTTGGACGTCAGAATGTTGACTTTGACCGTGTTTTAGGTATGACGGCATGCTAGCATTGAGGCCAGAGGCTTCGAGAACTTGTAGGACATCTCTAAAACCTCGGTCAACGACAACATTGTCATCTGGTTGTAGCCAAGTAACTAGCTTGTCCATGACATCTTTTGTAATTGTAGCATCATTTTCGCTGCCAGTGAATGGTCCTACTGTGTCCAGAATGTAGCCATCTAGTAAGGCGATGCTCATGAATTTGAGATAGTTTCTCTTCTTCTGGCTATAGTAGGACATTCTCTGGAGCTTGTGGTTGAAGCTTTTCTGGATATAAATATAGGTGCCATCTAATATGGCAGTGGCTTTATCTCCAAAAAATGCTTCTGAAAAGACAGTATTGTGCCCGAGCAACTGTTCTCTTGTCAAGTGATCCGGCCCTAGCAATCATGGGTCTATCGATGTGTCTAATGCCTGTACTATGGAGTGGAAAGTTTTGGACACACTTGACTTGGAAATTCCAAAAGGAGAAGAACACTGACTCCAGGAAATGTCGGTTTTCAGTTTTACCCAGAACAGTAGTAGAGCATCGTGTGTAGTCTTGGTATATATACCAGATGAAAGATATGGGGAACAGTGCGAGTGGATTTCGAGGAACTGATCTTTGGACCAACCTGTCCAGGCCATGCATGCCAAGTCATCAAGAGAAGAAAAGCTTATTGCAAACGCAGACTCGTTCTGTGAAAGGACGTGCGACACTTCTAAGAGGTCATTAATGATTTCGGACGATTTTGATGGTAACTGAGATTCCAAGGAACCTCTACCATCAAAGACTACCTCTGTAGACGGATCTAAGTCGTTACCAATAAGGTGAATGGAGCATATATTTCCTGGTTCTCCTCGGTTTCAGGTTCAGGCTGATTTTTGTTCCGAAGATACTTCATGTAGCACTTCTGGCAAATGAGTGCTTGTTCCTTTGCTGACAACAATCCTTGTTGCACCAGCGTATCTAGGAGCCATTAATATTGTGGACTATTAACATTGTGTGCACTTCTGTTCTTATTGCCACTACGTTTCTTGAAGTATAGTTGACAGCCTTCTCCAACACATTTACCCTCCATCTTGAAACAATAACGATTGGTTTATGAAGCGTCGATAAAGTAACAAAATAGCAAGCCACCGATGATTGCTGTAAACAGCTAATACTTAGTAGTGTGGAACAATTATGCGAAAATGTGTGATAATAACGAATTGATTGATTACTTGGAACAAAATAAAGTATTTCATATGGATAATCTATCTAATCGATGTGGCGTGGTCGGCAGGCACAAAGAAAGTGAAACAAGTCAGGGTCCCAACCCTGACAGAGCCACAACGCTTTGGAGATGGGACAATAAAACAAGGAAAATGAGACAAGACTAGCTAGCGTCGAGTCAATGATTCCGTAAACGTATAGACAAAGACAAGAAGATACGGATAAATGTTTAAGGTCACACGATCAGAAAATTCAGAAGAGGATAACTTGAGATAGAAAAGTATTCATGTATCAGGGTGTCCTCAGTGTAAATCTTTATATCGATACTGTTTATTTAGTCGTTTGATATCATAAAACTGTCATGAAAATAATCGCTCTGATATTCAATATAAAATTTTGTATATAATAAGCTATATAATAGGGTTTCAGACAAGGTTGTTACTCAATTCCCCTTTTCTTTCAATTTACAACCACATTCAGGCGGCGATATGAGAACGTTCCACCACATGGAATTAGCTGATTTTTGGTACACATATGAAACAAGTTAAGCTCTATCCGATTTTGTGATGGAAATTTGCATCCAAAACTATATAACGGGAGAAAATTGCAATTTTATGGCATTTTTTTTCCCTAATTGTGTCTCTGCAAGAGCATTTTCATCCGAGAATTTTTTTTTTATGTTTTATGAATAAACACGATGTTTTGCAAATATTTATCAAAAAAAAATTATACTATGTTGCTAATTACAATTTCGAGATAACCTTCTTTTATTTACGACCTTATTTCTTTAAAGCTAAAAATGACAACTTTATAAAAATACGTTTTCACTGAAATTATGAAATCCGGGTGTCGGAAAGGTGTAAAATTATTCTTCGGAAAAGAAAAAAACTGTAGTGGAGCTAGATAAGAAATTATACGGGGGCAGGCTCCTATGGAGAATTAACATTACTGGAAACAGGCCCTTTGGTAATTGGATCAACTTTAATAAATGACAACTTCGCTCGCGATACCCTGGTGATGAAGAAGTGGTAAATCTTGCATGTAATAGGATACAAAGTTCAAATGAATGACTACGTTGACGTTTATAAAAGGCCACACGGATTTATAAGATATCTCATATGATCAAAATATTTAAAATAACCAAGAGGCCAAGAATGATACAAGTAATATTTGGTAAGTTACATCAGAGTTGCTTGAGTTTCTGTCAGTATATAAAAAATGTTTATAGATCTATATGGAGCCGCGGCCCATTACAGTAATGTACATTACTGTGATGGGAGGCTCATTTCACACATATCTATTAAGTATTTACTGACAGAAACTCAAGCAACTGTGGTTACATGCTAGGACGAAGGGCTGTCATTAGTTTTAAATACATGGCCTTGACTTTTAACCAAGGTCACATATGGGCCACATATGTCTAAAACCTTTACATGTAATAACTTTGTTAATGATATTTGACCGGTACCGGAATGAAGCGCTACCGAGATTGTTCAAATAAATGACATTGGCTTATATTCAAGGTCACATATTCAAATATGTTAAAATCTTTTAAACAGCGTCTTCAAAAATAGCCGATGAGGTCAAGGGTGATAATATAAGTTGGTCAGTTACATGCTGAGGTTAGGCATACCAAGTTTGTCCAGATTAACGAACTTATATTAAAAACCGAAGGTTAAATATGCTAGAAAATTCTTGTTTATAATTAACGTAATGAGGAACAGGGTGATATGCTAGGTGAAGAGTTTCCAAGTTTGAAAGTTCTGGATCAATTATGTTGTAATCTTTTAATGATTTCTTCTGAAATGCCAATTTATTTAGGATAAGGTCGATATGTGTCGAAGGTTTTATGACTGAAGATTATCCAGGAATTAAGAAAATGATAAATTTTTACAAAGTTACATGATCGGAAAGCTAAGAGTTTAAGGTGAACAACCACCAAATTCTAAAAAAAAAACACGCCCGATTTAGTGTCAAAATATCAATAAAACATACAAAAGTCACTAAATTTGTCATTCTATTTATTTTTAAAAATCTGAAATGGTGCGTTTGTTTTTCAGTACAACAATTTGAAAACGAACCGTTTAATCGTTCGTCGACAATGTAATTATGGACAACAAACTCACTTCAACTTATAGTCTACTTTCTGGTACGATACATACGAGGTACACCGGGAACATTTCAAAATAAAAAAAGGTATCCAGTTTATATAGTGCATGGAAGTTACGCTTAAATATATTGAATTTTGATATAAGCTATTACCTTCACTGTTCAGATACAAATATAAAGTGAAACCGACTGAACCATAGATGTTTCAAATGATAAAACAATCTCCGACCGCAGCTCACGACAAAAACACCAGTTTGAACTATCCTACTCCATGAAAGGCACTGGGGCTAATTCATTTTATTTTGCCTTCACTATACTTTTATTATGTTCTCAAAGGGCGTCTGGTAAGTAATGCCTGAAAAAAACGATCATAGTTAATGACGGTCGGCTTCACTGATATTTGTTACTCAATGTTTACATGCCATAGAATTATACGTATTTAGAGAGTTAAATGTGATTAATAAAAGTACAGCCATTATCTTGGTAACATGATATCTTTTTTCTTATTTCAATGGCTCCTTTTTACCGCACTACAGTAAGTCCGGTCTTTTTATTTTGCGGTGATATACGAACATCTGTGACAGAGGCGGTATTTTGGGATATTCCTCTTGCGATCTCTTGTCTACAGTGATACTTTCCTTATTGAAATACCAGGTACTTGGTCGAAGGCAAACCACCATATATAGCATACTAACTGGTCCAATTATACTGTTCAACAGTAGTTCCTTAATGCTGAACGTTTCTTTTCTTTCAATTTAGTTAGGGCCAGCCTCAAAGGAAGTTGCAATAGGCCCCTGGAGGTGGGACATATACTATTATATTAAAATTAAAAATCAGGTTAATGTATTTTTATATATCGTGGTTTTTCAGATTTTGATCTGAATTGATGGTGACCCTTATATATTTGCACAATCTATTTTTCCTGTGTTTGACTGTGTATAGTAAGTACTTTTTCCCTGGAAATATTGATAATCTATCCCCCCCCCCCCCCCATTGAAATTCATTTGCCCCTCCCCAGGTTTCTACATTTTGAAAGTCTTGATCTAATTTGTAACAGCCATTCCATTCAAAGAAGTAATTTCAGTATAGGGGAAAGTCGTCTACAAACAATTTGTAACTTTCCAACTGAATTTTGTTTCATGACTTAGCCTAAAGGGGAAAACATTGACACCATATGCATTTATCTAGACTTCAGCAAAGCCTTCGACAAAGTCCCACATAAACGTTTGTTAAAGAAACTACAAGGCTATGGGATCACTGGAAACGTTCTTACATGGTTACAGGACTTCCTTACGGGACTAAAACAACGTGTAGTCATCCATGGGGAAATGTCCAGTCTGGTAGATGTAACAAGTGGTGTGCCCCAAGGGAGTGTACTGGGTCCTGTTCTGTTTTTGATATATATCAATGACTTCCCAGATGTAGTACATCATAATGTTATGAAACTCTTTGCTGACGACTCCAAACTATTTAGAAATAATAAAGATGTAACAGAATCACCAGAATTACAGTCAGATATAAACAACATAGTACAATGGACCATAGACTGGAAAATGTCATTGAACACAAAAAAATGCAAACACTTACATATTGGAAACCAAACCCAAAACTCCACCTACCATTTTCCCCCTATAAGCTAGTGAACACATTGATAAAGTATTTAAAGAAAAAGACCTGGAGGTTACATTCGGCAACCAACTAAAATTTAGTCAATATATCAGCCAAACAGTCAGTAAAGCAAATAGCATCCTAGGTCTTATCTTCAGAACTTTCTTATATATGAATACAACCATGCATGTTCTTATCACTGTACAAAAGTGTGATTCGACCAAATAGAATATGCAACACAAATTTGGTTCCCTACACTACGGAAGGACCAAATATCTATCGGAAATGTCCAATGTAGAGCTACAAAAAGAGTACATTCCATAAAAGAACTGCCATATCACAAAAGACTAAAAAACGCTTGGACTACCAACACTAAATAACATAGACATTTTAGACAAAAATATGCTATTTATGATGGCACAAACAAATACCAGAGGAAATTCCAAAAAAAAATACTATAGACAAATCAGAGCAGAACAACAGTCACGCAGGGAGTTCTTAGCAGACGAGTGGTGGATTCGTGGAACTTACTCCCAGGTTCAGTAGTAGAGGCCCCCACTCTGAATGTTTTTGAAAATTGTCTAAATAGACACTGGCAAAATGTACCTTTTAATTTAAGTTTTATCCAAGTTTTTATGATGCGCAACCGGATAACAGTGAGTTATCAAGAAGCGTCAGAATTAGCTGACATCAGCCACGGACTTGCATCAGCTAACCAGTGGCGTCTAAGAAAAGGTATCAGCAGGGACGTATATCTCACATACAGAATGTACGTCCCTGGTATCGGGTATAAACAGAGACGTTATATATACGTCTCTGGCCTAAAGTTCCTTGTGTAGACTATTTTAGTTTCTTCTTCTTCTTCTTTTTCATATATAGACAGGTAAGTAATACAAGAAAGTTGCCCTAGCCAACCCGGATACGTGAAAGGGGGGGGGGGCAACAGCAAACAGCAATTTCAAAACCGTGTTGTTTGCTTTTTTTTTTTTAATCTTATTTCAGCACCATTTCAACCGAATTTATAAGACAGAGTTGCTGAAGTAGCTAAAGGATAAAACATAAAAATAATTATGTTTAAAAAATCCCCTTTGAAAAATATCCGGAATTTATATTACATTTATACCCGGTTTTCGGTTTAAATTTTAGTATGTTCATAACAAATATGGCGGCAGAATGAAATCGTGGAACTCGGATTTGCCAGGTGACTTCATTATTTTCCTTTCTAAAAAGACCTTGAACTTCTACATATTTGACATAACAAATATGTTATTAATTTTAGAGATATACATGTAGACGAGGAAGTCTAACGCTATTCAGTTTATGTTTCAGATCGTTACACATCCGGGATATGTACAGTACAGTACTATGAACAGATGAAGTTCAAGTTGAAAAAGTAAACAAACTGATTATCAAATCGGTAAAGCGAGGATACTAGGCCACAGTGAAAGAAGAGGATTTGCCGTCTGACAAGATGTCCTGTGATGGAAAAGATAACCCAACGAAAAAAAGACGAATTCACATGGAAGTACAAGACTGTTTTGCACATGCCCAAACAGAAGAGGGTATGCAACCTTTATCAAACCCCTTAGAGTCCCAAATGACAACTTCGTCTAAGCCTAAACCTTATTTAAATCCAAGGAATCCTCGGCAAAAAACATCACAGAGTGGAAACAATGAAAGAAAAGTCTCTGCAACAGTGACTTTGCCACAAAACAACTCTCCATCTCTTGGAGCCAAACTGGTCAATGCCTACCATAACAAAACACCAGGAGGTTTTGCAAGTGCAGCTCTTCAGTGTGGAAACAGAATTTTACCAGAACATGCAGATTCATCGAAAGACAATATTTCAACAAATCAAGACATTCATACTAAGTTAATGACAAACCTTGATAAACGAACTGATCGGTATTGGAAGAAGACAACTCAACATGACATGTATCTTCCTTTGCCAATGAAAAGCAGTTACAGTAGTGCAGCCTTCACCGTTAATACCTGTCATGATTCTGGATTGGAAAATAATCAAAAGTCTAGGTGTACTGTAGGATTCGGTAGTGATGTTAGTGATTCCAATGATAGAATGACAACAAATAACACAACATTAATGTTGAATTCCAGGGATGTCACTGTCACTCCCTCAAAACATAAAAAGCATCAGATTCTTCCAAAACAACAGAAGATGACCAATTTCTTTGTTAGTTCTCCTGGGAGACAGAAAAGTAGTCAGGATGAGCCCTATGTATATGGTACAACTGTCTCCAGTTATACACCTATAAAGAAGATGGAAGGGTCCTCTGTTATGTTCACTAGTGACAATGAAAGCCCCGACTTTCACTCCTGTAAGAAATCTTCACCAGCAAGCAGCTCTGGGTATTCCCCTACAAAGTGTTCACTTAAAGAGTTCAAAGAAAATGCGGCAGTGAAGAAGCTATTTGCAGGACAAAAAACCCTTGTTGACAATCCCACCCTGAAACCTGGAAAGTCGTTTTCTGGAAGTTCTAGTTCTAATAGATTCGATTCACGAAAAAAGAGTGTATATATGAAAAAGGAACCAAAAACTGACCAGCTTATAAGACTGGAGGTGGACTCTATTTCGTCTTCAGATGATGAATGTATGTCACAAGCCCTTGATTCTGTCACCACAAACACATTTGGACTTCTGGGAAATGGAACATTTCAGAAGATGGAGGCAGAGAAGATAGATTATTTCAGTGGATTGCCCACTGAAGTAATGGAGCAAATTTTTTGTCATTTACCAATGTTGGACTTGTGCCTAAATAGCAATAGAGTGTGTAAACGCTGGAATGAAATCATCTCATCAGAAAAGGTCAATTTTACTTTCCCTGACTTTATTATATAAAACAACTCTTTCATAAATGTTTGAAATTCTATGTAATTGTGCACGTGTAGCATGATTGAAATTTATAAATATGTATCACCCTTCCCAGTCACATTATACTGTACAAGAGGTGAACCATTCATTCTAATCCTGTGATATTAATATTTAATGCTGAGCGTCAAGCAGAGAGAAGCAACAACCATTTTAGACTCTGGTATGTAAATCAGCCTTGAGATACATTCTATATAGAATCCAAAGCCTTACTCAACAGGAGCCAAAACTGAGGTGGCGTCAGGGGAGACAATGCATTAGAAGAAGAAAGTCGTTTAGAAAGAAAAGAAGAGATATATCCTAAATTACATTGCCTCTTTCGATCATGGAATGGGGGCAGCAGATACAATTCTTTACAGCCTTCATGTACCCGCCGAGCACCATTCTTCTTAGTTATGGCCCCTGGGATGTCAAATGAATTAATGCTAAAATTCTGAATGATGGAAGTGAGAAAATTTGATATAGTTTAATTTAAACACTGTATAAAAAAACCTTGGGATGACAAAGAAAGTCGTAAAAACTTGTTGATACTTATCATAATTATGCATGTTGTATTGAAGGATGGTAAATACTTGAATTGTATTCATGCAGTTTAATAGCAGTTATGTATTTTGATACAATTCAAGTGTGTTTAAAATTGTATACTTTTCAAAATTAACAATGGATGTGATTTTCGATTATCACAAATTATAGTTGATATATTTTATAGTTTATGCCGTGGAAGAAACTTTACCACAAGCTGAAGAAGAACAAAGAAGGCACCATGACTGAGATGATGATGAATCTGAAGGCAGTCAACATGAAGTATCCAAGAGAGTTCATGGCCCAAATTATCTGGTAAACTTTACTTAACGTTATATTAGTATACAATTGTAGGTCCGAAATTGTTATCAGTTTGAGTTCAATATTTATTTTATAGTCTTGTATGGTTCTAATTTTCTTCTTAATACAGAATAACATATTTGACTATGGCCTAGATTAGAACAAACTTCAAGAACAAGCAGAAAATGAAGTACCTCCCTGTTATAGAGAGGTAAAGTTTACTTTATTTTCTGCATGTTCTAGAGCTCTAGGCCATAGGCTTTATTGTGGCTCCCACAGCTTTCTAATTCATTACACATACCTATTACAGTATATGATATTGTTAATTGAGTCAAATGCTCTCGTACTAATATTATAACTATACATTTGTAGGTAGATGCATATATTAATTTTATACATGTATATTCCAATATGTGTTTGTACTAATTATGAATTTCGTCTATTGTCAAGCACTATTTGTTGATAATGGGTTTGTCGAGATATATGTAGTGTAAACACCACTATAGGAGTAATTAACATTCAGGAAGATATGTGCACATCATTTTAAAATAGAAATTATTTAAAACTTAAATACTGTATACTGTTAGTTAGAAATATTGAAATAAACTTAATACATCATTTCAGAAGTGCATTTGCCGTATAAATTCTTATCAAAATTGTACTTGCAAAGCTCTTTTCTTGTTCCATATTGAATTAATGAATGCTAGTCTCATGCTTAATATTTTTCCTTGAATGAGAGCAAAACTTTTTCCGTACATGAAGAAAATGTGGAGACCATTTCAGATAAATTGTTTTGTGAAATCAGATACGGAACCTCAACAACATAATTTTTGATTTTTTTATCATGGAAGTGATATCTAATAACCTAATAACTAAAAATATTCCAACATAATAAATAATGTCCATGGTTTGTATTTTAGCTATATGAGGGATATCAAGCCAGTGACGTCCAGTAACATGACCCAGTGTTTAAAGTCTCTCCCAAAGTACCAGTGGGCCTGGGCACTCTTTGAGGAGAGATTACCGCAGTGTATAGTCAACAAGGTCAGTTACTCTAGATTAGAAATTACCACAGTGTATAGTCAACAAGGTCAGTTACTCTAGATTAGAAATTACCACAGTGTATAGTCAACAAGGTCTGTAGTCAACAAGGTCAGTTACTGTAGAAAAGAGAATCTGATTTACATGTTTCCACATTTTGTGTGAGTACTTTAATTTCAGTAAGATTAAGTGATATTCTATTGTTATTATGTTGTAACCAAATAATATTGCGCATGTTGATGTCATTCTTTAATGGGCCTCCAGGTCAGTAGAATTGAAAGAAACAATTTGAATATGTCAAATGACGTAATAAAACAAATGTTTTACAGGAAGCTAATCCTTGGAGTATCATCACCTGTTTAGTGATCCTAGCAGATTCTGTATTAGAGATACAGGAGGTCCTCACCAGTCTGACGTCTCCCCAGTCAGACTGTACGACACAGGAAGTTCTCGAGTGTCTCTACCGCCTTGCAGCATTTCTCCACACCTTCAATAGGATACATCCTACAGGGCCAGCCATCGGGTGTGTTCTTTGTTGTGTATTTATACCAATTCCACGCTTCAGGAATGTACAGGATAGTAATTTCTTCCTGTGATAATATGTACAAACATATGGAATGGCTATTGGAAATATTTCAAAAGATATTAAATGCCAAATTCTCTAGGATGGATGAAGAAAGGAAGGCACTCATATTGACATCATTTAAATTGACAATGTTAAAGTTTTTTGACAGAGTTTTGATCCCTTTGGAATATCTTGATCATTTTGATGCCATTATGACACAGTTTAACAACTCAGTTTCATTGTTAAATTATTAAAAGCTTTGTCTTTCATTTTTTTCTAGAATCCATTACAAACTGTTCTATGCACTGTACTTGTATGAGAATGCCTCAGCTGCCACCCTTGGGGACCTTAAAGGGGCTCTCAGTGGGAGGACAGGCCAACAGTGTATGGTCAAGTATGGGTAAGTTTCTACTAGCTTGGGACCTTTAATGGATTCAATGGGAGGACAGGCCAACAGTGTATGGTCAAGTATGGGTAAGTTTCTACTAGCTTGGGACCTTAAAGGGACTCCCCGTGGGAAGACAGGCTAACAGTGTATGGTCAAGTATTGGTAAGTTTCCACTAGCTTGGGACCTTAAAGGGATTCTCATTGATATGTAATTAAAGGCCCAATATATATTATATGTAACTTAAAGAAATTTTTCGTGATTCTGAAAAATTCTGAAAAAAAATCCAGTTGATAACCATGCAAAAATAAACCTAAAACGAAGTGAACCTGAGCGGTAACTAACAAGAAACTCTTGACAGAAAAATCCAAAGAATTGAAAATAATTTGGTGTGGCCCACTTCAACAACAAGCTGAAGTTAGAAAACAGTTCAAAATGGATGTGTGTTTACAAATACAGAGTTTCAACTGCTGCTGTATCGGTAACCGTGTAAGAATTCATCTGGGATATTGCTAATATCAGTTAGTCTTAACTAAATCTTTAAATAGGATATGATTTTATTAGGCTTGATTTTCGCTTCAAGTTTTGCCGAAAGTTACGTATACTGGGCCTTTAAAGTGAAACTTACTGATATCATCTTTCTGTATATATTTTGTCATACAATATGATGTATATTCCGTTTTGACCTAAACATCATTGACAAAATGGGAAAGGCGAGGCATATAATTACGCATAATTCTTATTGTGTATATTCTTATCGAATGGCATGGATTTTTACAGCTCTGCAGAGACCAGCTTAAAACTGACACATGAACAGATGAGAGTGGTCAACCATGATTGCCAGCCTGGCGAAATAGCAAAGATTGTCGCATTCGCAGGTAAGATGAGGTCATTTACAGATTTTAAATCCGACATTTCAACCTGGTATTCGGCTGAAACAATTATCAATCCACTATCTAACAACATTGTTGATGTGGTTTGTAAGTCCCTCATCAGTTCTTAAAAAGGTAACTGTATTATTCCTTCTTCTCTTCACCCTTCTGTCCATCTGTATGTCGCTTTGTCCTTGAATATCTCATGATGAAGATCTTAAACTTTCCCATATTAAAAAAGACTTATTTTTGTATGTGCGTATAGCTCATTTGGCTACTGTATAGGTAGTTGCTTTTATTCGCGGTGGATTTAATTTTGTTATTTTCAAGGTCAAATAAAATTCCACGAAATTAGATAATATAACACCCTATTAAGACTAATTACCATAAGAAAATAAATAATCCCGACAGAGCTCAAAATTAATCCCCATTAAGAAAAGCATGAGACATTTCTCATGTGAAATTAAGAAACTATAGAGTATATCTTGAAATGCTTTATCTGCAGGGGAAAAAATTTAATCTTGCAGTATTTTCAAAATATCTTGTGCAACACCTTACCAGACTAATTAAACTTGGATCTTTTATTACTGTCCTGTTAACTGTCATTGTAACTTCTGCTGACAGGTACAGGGAAGACCACCACCCTGGTCAGATACACTCAGCTCAGGCCACACAGAAGGTTCCTACTGGTGGTCTTCAACAAGTAAGTGATAACACCTACCCTAATCTATATATTGGAGCTCCACAGGGCCACACAAAAGGTTCCTACTGGTGGTCTTCAACAAGTAAGTGACAACAACTACCTTAGTCTGTATATTGGAGCTCCTGGTATCATACACTGTCGGAAACCATGGTACACTTCTCTTATGTTTGCATACCATGGACTAGAATCGATATAAATCTTCGTTTCCCAGAATAGAAGTTCATTCGGAGATTTCGACCAATCAGAATGGTCGTTTCTTGTGACACTCTGTTAGATCATTTTACCGTGACCATGATCAGTATATTTCTGTACCCATGACGCAGATGTCAATCTCCATATAGCAGGACCTTATATTTTAATCACAACCGACACAATTATAACACAATCGGTTTTGTTAACAGGCGGTGCTACAAATGAAACGGGATATACGGTCTGGATGTCCCGCCTGGATGTAGCCACGGATGAAACTATCGATATGATTGGCTACTATTTTAGTACAAAAACGAGAGTTTCCATCAGTTTTAGCCCACGGTATGCAAACGTCAGAGAAGTGTACCATAGGTTTCCGACGATGGATATCATATTGTAACCCATTACCTACATGTATCTGTGAGTTCCTTAACTTCTGATGTGATACTGTAACCCAACTTATTCACTCTCATTTTAGTGCATAACTGAATGTAAACAAAAACACGTGGAACCCACCATCTAAAAAGCAAGATTTTAAAAGCTAATGTCAAGAAAATGTAAATATGTTCCTCTTTATGCATGATGAATGAGTGCATCATACAGAAAAAATATTTAGCACAATCATAATTTTACAGAAGGCTTTTCACAGCAAAAATTACTAAAATAAGATTAATGCTAAACTATGTATGTTTACAGCAGGTCTATCATACCAGGTAATTATTCTGAAAATTTACAATCTCAGTCACTGATGGTCTGTTTCATCCGCAGGTGACCACCCTCTCCTTTTAAATGTGATGTGGTTATGTATAATATCTAGATTGTAATCATGACATGCAAGTTCTTTTTAAAGTAGAGATGGTCAAAAAGTTTTGTTTTTGTTTTCTTTTCAAAGATCTGTATGTGATCATGCGAAGACGAAGTTCCCTCGAAATGTTGATTGTAAGACGGGCCATGCTCTTGCATTTGCCAAAGTTGGATTTAGGTATGAACTACGATTTGTTGAATTAAAAACTCTTGTTTTTGTGTTGATTGAAATATATGTGATCCAGGCTTTTAGGTGACCCTTGACCTTGACAATTTCAGAAGTCAAATGAAAAAAATTTCATAATTTTTGGAACTCATATTATATCTACTAGATTATTCTTTGAAAGCCAGCAGTCGAAAGCATACTTGCAGAAGAGTCAGTTTGAAACGCTGATTATGAACTTTACAAACATCTTAACCTTTGCATGTTAAGGAAAGACTTGGCCTGATGTATCCCGCTCTCCAAAGTCTAAAGGAAACACTGGTTGTATACGTAAAGTCTGGGTTAACTTTACTTTTGTGTTAATGCATCATTGTCAGATTTGTGGTTTTGATTCTTGAAGTTTAGACTAATACAGTGAGGTAGATAAATATCTGAGTATTCGAGTTACATGAGTTTGAATGTTAGTTGAAAGTTTGGCCGGGACCGTTTTATACTTATAATTAAAAGTTATACTAGTTCGATATAACGAGGATTGACTGCATGTCACTATAAAATCTTTTAATGTCTGATTTTAACTGTTGTACAGTATGGTACAGTTTCCTGCCAAGTTCTCAAAATGAGAACTGGGTCAAATGAGATGTTCCCAAACAATATGGGTCACACCAACTAACTGCAGGTCATTTCAGTATGTCAGCTTTTCATATCTCGATTTATCTCAGGTACAAAAATGCTGGAAAGTTCCGGGGAAATGGTCCTACCGTATACAGCATCACACAGACCATTCCTAACAAAAAGGGAGACAACTTGTTTGTGCGGGCCAAGTTTGTCCTCGATACCCTGAACACTTTCCTTTCCTCTGCCGATCCTGTTCCTTCAGAAGATCATGTCCCGGATTTCAGGATGGATGAAGCTGGTAACAGAGTACCCATAGACCCCCTAAAGAAAAAGGTTTGTGTAAATGAGTACTAGTGGCTTGTTCAGGTCATGGAAATTGCTGAAGTTATAACCAGCACTTAAAATAGGTGAATTCTGAAAAAGTCATTGGATTTATTTGCTCAATAACACTGAGCTTGGTGTTAAAAAATATGAATAGAGTCAAACTTGTAGATACCTTGTGTATCAATTAAATAATTGAAAAAATAAATACAACATGACAAATGTTCTGTTGGTCGTGACTTGTTAGTCCTGAAAGGCTTAGGGAACACAACAGTTGTCATGTTAAATTTATATTTTCAATTACATGTATATATACATACCAGAGACAATGAATGGTAACATTCGCACTATTACTGTGAAGAGTTGCTTTTGCAAATTGTGAAATATAAGTATACTACGTATTGAAATTGTTTGTATAAGTTTATCATAAAAGTTAATTGATCATCCAACATCGGTTCTGGTTTATTTTGTTTTCTTGCTAACAGGTATATAGGTTACATATCTATACACTTAAAACAGCAGACCTCAATCTGTTTTTCTAGAAATCTGTATTCAACATGTGACATAAGATAATGCAGAAACAATGTCGTTATATGATCATTTGCTTGGTGAAGACCTGCTAAGATTAATTGATAGTGGCTAGGAAGGTCCACTTGCAGTGTCTTTACTCTGAAACATTCTTAGTTGGTGTAACATAGACATTTTTACATTACTGCTACAATAGCTTTTCATTATTTGGCAATAAATTGAAGAATATTTGCACAGCCAATATTTCTTCATGTGAATTTCATGTGAAAAAAAAACTTCACCTGAAATTCAGATGATTTTCGATTTTCACTTGAAATATGATTGAAAAATATGCATGTAAAAATCAACTTGATTATAAATTCACATAAAATTTACGTAAAACCATATAATGATTTTTAATTTAAAAAAAAAGAACTAAAATAAAGTCACATTCATTTCATGTGAAATTCACATGAGATTTTTCATGTGAATTTCACTTTTTACCCCATTTCACATGAAATTCACGAAAAGACATATTTCCTGCTGCATGGTATACTTTTGTGCTGGTTAGTAATTAAGACATTGTCAGGTCACAGTGTTTCACCTTGATAGCTTTAATCTTTTTAGGTTTTATAACACAACTTAAATATATATTTGGTTTGTCGTAGATGTACATTGATGACACGTGTTACCTATGGAACCGCATGAAGGATCTGAACGATAAGACTGTGCCAATATCACATGATGGCTACCTCAAACTTTACCAGCTGAGTCGCCCTCGTCTTCACTGGAACTACGACTGTATCCTGATAGACGAGGCCCAGGACCTTACTCCAGGTACCACATCATCTTCAGGCAGATCTCTCCATACATATAACAGTGAACTTACATAATGTTTGTATCTACATCAATTGTGAAACAAGTTTATATATCATTTTAATCGCACATATCCATACAACAAGTGCAACACGGTTGTTAAGATATGTATTGTAAAGTACTTTCACAAAAAACATCATGGGAGGACCATAAGGCTGTCAATCTGATAGTTTGTTTAGGGTGTCTGGTGTGAGAACCATGGGTTAACATTGACAATAATTCATAATGGAAATATCTAAAAGTTTTGATCTAACACCGGTCATATCTTCTTGTTATTAGAAATTGTGATAAAGGTTTTTAAGTAAAAAAACTAATAGTTTTCATTGTTTTCACAATCACGAAAATAAACCCAACAAATTTGATTGTTACACCTGCCTCGTGTTTGTTGATAGTATAGGATAGCCACAAACAATCTTAATTGTTACAAACCATGAAGGAATAAAGATTTATCAATATCAAGTATTAAACTAGTCTCTATTGACTTTTTTAAATGAGTGTTAGGTTAAGGTTTTGTTAAGAATTCTTATTCGAGTTCATTAAATTGAACTTATTTTGGTTTATTAGCCATATCTGACATCCTGCTAAGTCAAACTACATCAAAGATTCTGGTCGGGGACCCACACCAACAGATCTACTCCTTCCGCGGAGCAGTCAACTCTATGCAGATCGTCCAGGCCTCCACAATTTTCTACCTGACACAGGTAACTGTATAAACACTACAAGGTTTGGTCCAGTGTAGGGAACTTAAGTCACAGGTAACTGTATAAACACAACAAGGTTTGGTCCAGTGTAGAGAACTAAGTCACAGGTAACTGTATAAACACAACAAGGTTTGGTCCAGTGTAGAGAACTAAGTCACAGGTAACTGTATAAACACAACAAGGTTTGGTCCAGTGTAGGGAACTTAATTAAGTTAAAATATATTTAGGGCCTCATGTTGGAGATACAGGTGCCCTATAGTAATCACTCCGTCTGTCCGTTTGTCCACTTATTCAGTCCATGAATGATTATTTTAATGTTTATTGACCGATTTGCATGAAACTTGGTCAAGATGTCCAGTTAAAAAAAGGCCTACTGAAAACAAGAGCAGGTCAAAGTTCAAGATCAGGAGGTTCAAAGTTCAAAGCCAAATTTTGTACCTTTTCACTGATGAATGTTCTTTATGACATTAAAACATGTTGAAGCAAAGTTGGTCAGAATTTAAACGAGTTAACTCTCCAAACCAAATATTGAAGGTTATCAAGTCCAAGGTCAAATTACCAGGTCAATGTCAAATTTGATGAACATTTTTTTATGACATTATGAAACATAGTTGGTCAGAGTTTGACAAAGAGTCAACTGATCACAGATCAAGGTCACTGGGTTTGACCATTGGGTCCAAATCTCAAGGATTGGTGATTATTGGCGATACATTGCCACATGGTGGGGCTTTGTGCTTACCTTTCAGTGTTCTAGTTTATTATAAAAACTACAAAGGGATTGGAAAACAGGTTATTTCAGCTAAATGTAGTCCATCAAAGACAGGCCGTAAAAACAATATACATATATGTATGGGAGAAGGAGGGGAAGAAAAAAGAGAGTGTTAGCTAGAAAAAAGTTCATGTTAACTGTGAAATGGATCCATGTTTGATATATCATCTATATGTTTGCTTGACTTTTTTGTTTTGGATTAGTTCAGACATTAGCTTCCCTCAAATGTGTTTTTTAATAGTTATTTGTCTATTTTTTTTTTTTACATCTATAAAGTGTTACTTCAGAAGTTTGACTATCAATGTTTTTGTTTGACAGTCATTTAGGTTTGGTCCGGAAATTGCTGAAATTGCTGCTTGTTGCCTGAAAATATTGAAAAATGAAAAAAAGAAAACTCTGGTTGGAAATGGCCAAACATGTAAGTATGGCTCAAGTTACCTTGTATGTTTACGAAGGGATAGTTTTCTCTAGCCTACCCATCTGTACAGATATGTACCTCTGTAAGGCATTGAACCACATGATTTCCAGTCAAAGTTCAACTTCTCAACCAATCAAAAGTCCGGAAGGTCATATACCACTAGTAGTATATAACATTTTTATCCAACAGTCAGCACATTTATACAATGGTCTGCGAGTGGAATAACACAGGGTATTGTGGTTGAAAACTGTTTATTTAGATGAGTGATACAGACTATATGGGCTTATTGTTTTATGGTTATGGCTGGCTGACTGACTGGTATTTGACATTTTAAGTACTTAAGGAAGAGGCGTCCAAAATGGTTTTTAGGTCATCTGACCCGAAGGGTCAAGATGACCTATTGCCATCATGCTTCGTCCGTCGTCGTGCGCTGTCCGCCGTCCGCCGTCCGCCGTCCGTAAACTTTTCCTTTAACAATCTTCTTCTTAGTAATCAAAAGGCTCTAGGTGCTGATATTTGGCCAGTAGGCACCTGGGATTGAGTGCTACAAAGTTTCCTCATTTCAATGACCTTGACCTGTTTTCAAGGTCACAGGGGTCAAATATGTAAAAACCTTTAACAATGTTCTTCTCAGTAACCAAAAGGTCTAGGGTAATGATATTTGGCCAGTAGGCACCTGGGATAGAGTGCTACAAAGTTTCCTCATATCGATGACCTTGACTAACTTTCAAGGTCACAGGGGTCAAATATGTAAAAAAGCGTTTGACAATCTTTTCCTCACTAACCAATAGGCCATGGGTGATCATATTTGGCCAGTAGGTACCTGGGATAGAGTGTTCTAAAGTTTCCTCATATAAATGACCTTGACCTACTTTCAAGGTCACAGGGGTCAAATATGTTAAAAAATCTACACAACATTATCTAAAGAACTAAATGATCTAGAGCAATGATATTTTTGTATGATATGTAGACCAGCAATGCGAATCTTTTTCTAATATATTGTGTTTAGGTCAAAGGTCAACTTTGAGTGCTGGACGGGGTCAAAGGTTAACATGGGTTATAATAGGTAAAAAGCTTTAAGAATCTTCTTCTCAAGTTCCATAAGGCCCAGGGTTCTGATATTTGGCCAGTAGGAACCTGGGATAGAGTGTTCTAAAGTTTCCTCATATAAATGACCTTGACCTACTTTCAAGGTCACAGGGGTCAAATATGTTAAAAAATCTACACAACATTATCTAAAGAACTAAATGATCTAGAGCAACGATATTTTTGTATGATATGTAGACCAGCAATGCGAATCTTTTTCTGATATATTGTGTTTAGGTCAAAGGTCAACTTTGAGTGCTGGACGGGGTCAAAGGTTAACATGGGTTATAATAGGTAAAAAGCTTTAAGAATCTTCTTCTCAAGTTCCATAAGGCCCAGGGTTCTGATATTTGGCCAGTAGGAACCTGGGATAGAGTGTTCTAAAGTTTCCTCATATAAATGACCTTGACCTACTTTCAAGGTCACAGGGGTCAAATATGTTAAAAAATCTACACAACATTATCTAAAGAACTAAATGATCTAGAGCAACGATATTTTTGTATGATATGTAGACCAGCAATGCGAATCTTTTTCTAATATATTGTGTTTAGGTCAAAGGTCAACTTTGAGTGCTGGACGGGGTCAAAGGTTAACATGGGTTATAATAGGTAAAAAGCTTTAAGAATCTTCTTCTCAAGTTCCATAAGGCCCAGGGTTCTGATATTTGGCCAGTAGGAACCTGGGATAGAGTGTTCTAAAGTTTCCTCATATAAATGACCTTGACCTACTTTCAAGGTCACAGGGGTCAAATATGTTAAAAAATCTACACAACATTATCTAAAGAACTAAATGATCTAGAGCAACGATATTTTTGTATGATATGTAGACCAGCAATGCGAATCTTTTTCTAATATATTGTGTTTAGGTCAAAGGTCAACTTTGAGTGCTGGACGGGGTCAAAGGTTAACATGGGTTATAATAGGTAAAAAGCTTTAAGAATCTTCTTCTCAAGTTCCATAAGGCCCAGGGTTCTGATATTTGGCCAGTAGGAACCTGGGATAGAGTGTTCTAAAGTTTCCTCATATAAATGACCTTGACCTACTTTCAAGGTCACAGGGGTCAAATATGTTAAAAAATCTACACAACATTATCTAAAGAACTAAATGATCTAGAGCAACGATATTTTTGTATGATATGTAGACCAGCAATGCGAATCTTTTTCTAATATATTGTGTTTAGGTCAAAGGTCAACTTTGAGTGCTGGACGGGGTCAAAGGTTAACATGGGTTATAATAGGTAAAAAGCTTTAAGAATCTTCTTCTCAAGTTCCATAAGGCCCAGGGTTCTGATATTTGGCCAGTAGGTACCAGGGATGGAGTACTCTAAAGTTTTCTCATATAAATGACCTTGACCTACTTTCAAGGTCACATGGGTCAAATATGTTAAAATATCTACACAACATTATCTAATGAACCGAATGATCTAGACCGATGATACTTGCATATACTATATGTAGACTGGCAATGCAAATCTTTTTCTGATATATTGTGTTTAGGTCAAAGTTCAACTTTAAGCGCTGGACGGGGTCAAAGGTTCACTGGGGCTATAATGGGTAAAAAGTTTTAAGAATCTTCTTCTCAAGTTCCATAAGCCCCAGGGTCCTGATATTTGACCAGTGGGTACCTGGGAAGGAGTGCTATAAAGTTTCCTCATATAAATGACCTTGACCTACTTTCAAGGTCACAGGGGTCAAATATGTTAAAAAATCACCACAACATTATCTAAACAGTCGTTTCATCTAGAGCGTTGATACTTGGGTATGTTTTGTAGACCAACATTGCAAATTTTTTTCTAATATATTGTGTTTAGGTCAAAGGTCAACTTTGAGCACTGGACAGGGTCAAAGGTTAACATGGGTTATAATGGGTAAAAGCTTTAAGAATCTTCTTATCTACTAAGTTCCATAAGCCCCAGGGTCCAATATTTGGCCAGTGCATACCTGGGAGGGAGTGGTATAAAGTTTTCTCATATAAATGACCTTGACCTACTTTCAAGGAGGTCAAATCTTTTAAAAATTAACTTTTACATAACAGATCTTTATAGTCAGATGACCGTTGAGGCCCCTGGGCCTCTTGTTCATTAGTACACTTAATTGTTGTGCTGTGAAGTCTAACATAGAATATGGAATATTTCAGGTAAGGTGTTAGGAGAAAAGGAAGGCCAGCTAGCTGTACTGACCAGGTGTAACTTCACCTTGTTTAACGAGGCTGTAAAGCGGTGCTGCCATGAGGACACAGAGGATAAAGTGGCTTTTGTTGGGGTAAATATACAAGTTTAAACATTTACTTAAATGAAATTTAAAAACTTCATTATCAAAAAGTAGTAGTGGGCGGATTGGTCGTGTGGTTAACACTCCGGCCTTCCATGCAGGCAGCCGGGGTTCGATCCCCGTAATCGTCATACGCATGGAACATTCAGAGAGAAGTGTTTTTCTCCTGCCCACACAACTCCAACAACCCAGGTGGAGTATAAAATGGTCTGGGGTGGATGTTGCAGTATCTGTGACGTAGCATTCAAGTGTGGTGGCACTATAAAAGATACCGTTGGAAACACGGTCCCACTACAACAGAACACAATTCATCTCCAGCACACACGCATACATACACACATATGGAGATATTAGCCAGGTGGTATAGGACAAGTAGTTAGCGCCCTATAAGGCAGCTCCTGCGAACTCCTCAGAATTGTATATGATAGAACTGTATGTGTTAATTGTATTGATTGTATAAGAACTGTATATCTGTGCACTGTAAAGCGCTTTAGAGTGGCTTATGTTAGCTAGATAGGGCACAATATCAAATATCGTATATTATTATTATTATTATTATTATTATAGTAGTGCTTTTGACCTTTATTACACCTGAACTGATCACTGGTAAAATAAGGTATGATTGTAGGAAAAACAACTACTGTTTTAAGATGTTTTATAATGCCCATATCCAGTTCATCCAACACCATTTACTAGTATATAGAGATTTTTTTCAGGGCACTGATGGGTTTGGTTTTGGGATGATAATGGACATCTATTGCCTTCTATTGACTCCAGAACAGAGACAGAAAGGTAAAGTAGAACTGTAAGATGGCAAAGTTAGTACAAATAATAAACAACAGGAATTACTGATTATGTGTGCCCCTAGTGTGACTGCTCTGAAATGATGTCTGTCTGTCCAGAGATAAAATGTTTTAAATCTGTCCTATTTGGCAGTACTTCTGTTCTGTGAGAGTACAAACCTACAATGTAAATAGTTGTTTAGTGGACAAGTGTATACATTTGTTGACAGAGAGAAGAGAGATTGAACACAAACTGGTGAAGTCGTTCAGCAGCCTAGGTGATCTGGAGAAATATGCCAATAAAACACAGGACAATGACCTCCTAGGAAAGATAAAAATTGTCCGTCAACATCACCACAACCTCCCAGGTTACATCGACAAAATCCTCAAAAAGACAATTCGTGACACTCGGGTGGCAGGTAAAGTCATAACTGAATGTTCTGTTGTAGAATTTCAATTGTATGTTCGTTGACTTGGTATTTATATATATATTTAATTTATACCTTAGTAATGCTACCTACAACAACCTAAAATATTCAATTTTAACACTGAACAGTTTATAATGTCTCATAAAACAAGTGTTTAAATTCAATTCTGAACAGTTGATAAAGCTTTTTTTTTTTTTAAAGAAAAGTTTGTCTACAAGATATTCCACCCAATGCGCACATTATTTTTTGCCGATTAAATCTTCAGTCTCTCAACAGGAAGAATACAGTATATCTAATTTAAATCACTTTTACTTTCAACATTTTGTTGATACTCAGATATTTAATAACTTGATTATGTAGATGTGGTACTGAGCACAGCACACAAGTCGAAGGGCCTCGAGTTTAGCACTGTTCATCTGACAGACGACTATGTCGCCTACGTACAGTTACAGGAGCTGCAGCAACAGTTACAGGGTACACCTTTACGTAAGTTTACCATCCTGTAACCAGAGTTTCTTTTACCTGGAGCAACAGTTCCTGGGTACACCTTTACGTAAGTTTACCATCCTGTAACCGGAGTTGTTGAGCAAAAGTTACGGGGTACAATTTTACGTAAGTTCACCATCCTGTAACCGGAGTTCTTGAGCAACACTTCCTTGGTACACCTTTACGTAAGTTCACCATCCTGTAACCAGGGTTTTTGAGCAACAGTTCCTGGGTACACCTTTATGTAAGTTCACCATCCTGTAACCGGAGTTGTTGAGCAAAAGTTACGGGGTACAATTTTACGTAAGTTCACCATCCTGTAACCGGAGTTCTTGAGCAACACTTCCTTGGTACACCTTTACGTAAGTTCACCATCCTGTAACCAGAGTTTCTGTTACCTGGAGCAACAGTTCCAGGGTACACCTTTACGTAAGTTCACCATCCTGTAACCAGAGTTTCTTTTACCTGGAGCAACAGTTCCTGGGTACACCTTTACGTAAGTTTACCATCCTGTAACCGGAGTTGTTGAGCAAAAGTTACGGGGTACAATTTTACGTAAGTTCACCATCCTGTAACCGGAGTTCTTGAGCAACACTTCCTTGGTACACCTTTACGTAAGTTCACCATCCTGTAACCAGAGTTTCTTTTACCTGGAGCAACAGTTCCTGGGTACACCTTTACGTAAGTTTACCATCCTGTAACCGGAGTTGTTGAGCAAAAGTTACGGGGTACAATTTTACGTAAGTTCACCATCCTGTAACCGGAGTTTTTGAGCAACACTTCCTTGGTACACCTTTACGTAAGTTAACCATCCTGTAACTGGGGTTCTTGAGCAACAGTTCCTGGGTTCACCTTTATGTAAGTTCACCATCCTGTAACCGGAGTTGTTGAGCAACAGTTCCTCGGTTCAACTTTACGTAAGTTCACCATCCTGTAACCAGGGATTCTATTACCTGGAGCAACAGTTCCTGGGTACACCTTTACGTAAGTTCACCATCCTGTAACCGGGGTTCTTGAGCAACAGTTCCTGGGTACACCTTTACTTAAGTTCACCATCCTGTAACCAGGGTTTCTATTACCTGAAGCAACAGTTCCTGGGTACACCTTTATGTAAGTTCACCATCATGTGACCTGTAATTTCTTGTGAAGCTTGTTCAGTATTTGAGCATTAGGTGCTTCATCAGCATGTAAACATTTTAATATAATGAACTTTTGAAATGTTTGACAAAGAGAAAGAATTTGAAATGCAAATATCAGTATATGATGATGTATTATTGTAGGTTTGCCGAGTGAGGATGAGAGCAACCTGTTATATGTGGCAGTAACCCGAGCTAAGAAGGCCCTAATTATGTCTCCCACACTGATGAAGCTGATCCAGAGGGCGGGGGTAAGTAACACTCTCGTCAAATCATACTACAAGTTTTCATGGGACACCAACTACTGTGGCAACAAGCCATTGTCAGAAATATTGTCAATTTGCACAGATTTAATTGATTTGTGATTTGTGATCACATATTAAATAGAAGACCTTACACTCATGTAGATGTAATATGAATTTTATCAAACAAGTTCAATAAGTTAATATGCCTCGAGCCTTTAGGCGAGTCACATATTAAATTGTTTAATGAATTTATTAAATTCCATATCACATTGATACAAGTGTAAGATTCTATTTATCACATAACTTATATTTATGAAATAATACACCAAAATTCTCAAATTCATTCTCTATAACAAAGGCAAAGTTCTTCTTTGATGGTACGGTTTTCACTACATAGACAATCATATGACGTCATAAAGACATCATTTGTTTATGACGTCAAAATAGTGTTATTACATGTGTGTAATACCATATTTATGACATGTAGTATGACATGACTGAACGGGTCAGTTATGTGATAAATTGAAATATATGTACTGTTGAATCTTCATTGAAAGCATAATATTTTCAGAACATTTAGTTCTTTAAGTGTGAGATGATTTAAATATATTTTTCACAATCTACATCCTGTAATTTGGCAAAGTTTTTCAGGATAAATTAATTGGTTACTTTGATACAAAATGTACTAGCTCAGCCTGTATAAACAGAAAATCCTGTTTCAGTGCTCCTTTGAGTATCCTGTGCTGAGTTCAGCTCTAAAGGAGAAGAATGTGGCGTTCACATGCATGAAAACTGGAGCGGAGTTTAAACCTTATGTTTTGACATTAGAGAAAAAAGACATAACCTTGGTAAACACAGTTTAATTTCTCTGAAATGCTTCATCAGTAATCTTTAACTTGGCTTGACTTGGTGCTGATTTGAAAATTTTTCTGCTGATAAATTAATAAATTGATCAACAACACCTGATAAGTTTTGTATTCAGTTTTTGCAGACGTGATTAGTTATAATTAAAGAATTTTCCACAGTCTAGCAAAAAAAACATTTTATTAGCTGTATGATCCCATCTGCCTGAAGGGTAAGTGATCTTAAGCCATGGTGCAGTGTTCATAGTCGGTCCATTGTCCGTCGATCCTTACTAGTTATGAGCCACAGAGCAGATTTTGATCAAATATGGCCAGAAACATCTTTGGGGAAAAGGGTCCAATTTTGTTGACGTGAATGAACTGGGATCCCTAGTTCCTATAGGGTGGAGGCCAAATAGGGGAAAATAAAAATTTTTTAAAGTCCTTCTAATGAAAAATTTACAGGATATCGGATATCATTCAATTTATTTCTAAAGCATCTTTTGGGGAAGGGATTCAATTTTGTATTAATGGTGGGACTAACCCCGAATATATATATATATTTGTACCAGGCTTTATGTGGCCAAGCCGAACATGACAGTGTTGGTGATTTTATTTCAGAGTAATGGTACAACAGTAACTGGTGGAGTATACAGTCCGACTATCATCTGGGTGGAAAACACAATGTGGGACAGCTTCCTAGGGACCACTCCTGAGGACCGCCAGAAAGAGAAGGAATACGAGGAATCGCGGCGGAACACCTGAAGTGGTATAGACTTCCTGCTTGAAGACAATTATGAACTAATGAGTGATTTATAAAAAGACTGGAGGGGTTCAAGTTTTGTTTTCAAAATGGAAGAAGGAATGTCATATCAAAACAGAAACTTAATCGCCTTAAATGTGTATAGGAATGTTATCTCGACAGTCAAACAAATGTGATGGGAGCATGCTGACATTTAGATACAGCTGATGTTAAGATACAGCTGTTGACGTTTAGATACAGCTGTTGACATTTAGGTACAGAAGTTGATGTTAGATACCGCTGATGTTAGATACAACTGCTGATGTTTAGTTGCAGCTGATGTTTACCAGGTAAATGCAGCTGACTTTTAGATACAGCTGACGTTTAGATACAGCTGACATTTAGATACAGCTGACATTTAGATAAGGCTGACATTTAGATAAGGCTGACATTTAGATACGGCTGACATTTAGATACGGCTGACATTTAGATATGGCTGAGGTTTAGATATGGCTGACGTTTAGATATGGCTGATGTTTAGATGCAGCTGACATTTAGATACAGCTGACATTTAGATACAGCTGACATTTAGATAAAGCTGACATTTAGATACAGCTGACGTTTAGATACAGCTGACGTTTAGGTACAGCTGACGTTTAGATACAGCTGACATTTAGATATGGATGACATTTAGATATGGCTGACATTTAGATACAGCTGTTTTTTAGATGCAGCTGACGTTAAGGTACAGCTGACGTTTAGATACAGCTGATGTTAAGATATGGCTGACATTTAGGTACAGCTGACGTTTAGATACAGCTGACATTTAGATACAGCTGACGTTTAGATACAGGTGTTGATCGGTCATGTAAAGCTTGTGTTTATTGATGGAGTAAACTGTAATACTATAGCTGTTACTTCCTGTCATGTAGCTGTTAGTGAAAACATAGAGGGACCAACTACAGCCAAGGAAATGACAGTGAGGTGTGTTCATCTGAATTAATTTTACAAACGTGTGCAATAAATGCTCTGTTTATGTAGAGTACAGTTTCTTTTGGAATTTGTGTTCAAATGTTTTTTGTTTGTTTTTTTGTTATTGTAGTAGTTCTATTTAGAGTTAATTGATCATATGTTCTTTAGAAGTAGATTCAGAGCAATTAA
The DNA here is from genome assembly GCA_947623455.1 of Mimachlamys varia. Classification (NCBI taxonomy): domain Eukaryota; kingdom Metazoa; phylum Mollusca; class Bivalvia; order Pectinida; family Pectinidae; genus Mimachlamys; species Mimachlamys varia. The sequence continues at coordinate 8,945,645 of OX392534.1, forward strand.
GTTATTTTAGATATCTTTTAGGTTTACTTTCATGAAAACAGCAAGTCTGTAGAGGAATAATATTGTACCAGTCCTGTTGTAGATACCATGGTTGCCCTTTAAACAATATTTAAAGAATGTGACAATCTAGACAGCTGTATAGCTTAGTACCAACAACTAGTGTAAGTAATCCATAGAAAGGCTGGTGTCCTTTCACATGGATGCATGTCACTATTAATTGTGTATCATTTAACATCTGTATCCAGGTGATTCACAAAGATTTGTTTTTGCATGCTGCACTTATAAGCAATTGTAATTTCTAGATTGTTGTTTTTGAGTTGAGCGTGATTTTACGAGGTTAGGTTGATGCATGTAATATGTGAATATGGTATTTAACAATAGGATTGGTTGGATATAGATAGTGTTTGTTACTTTATGGAGCCCAAGAGAAGCAGGATTGAGTGGATATAGATACATTATGGAGTACAAGAGAAGCAGGACTGGGTGGATACAGATACATTATGGAGTACAAGAGAAGCAGGATTGGGTGGATATAGATACATTATGGAGTACAAGAGAAGCAGGATTGAGTGGATATAGATACATTATGGAGTACAAGAGAAGCAGGATTGAGTGGATATAGATACATTATGGAGTACAAGAGAAGCAGGATTGGGTGGATATAGATACATTATGGAGTACAAGAGAAGCAGGATTGAGTGGATATAGATACATTATGGAGTACAAGAGAAGCAGGATTGAGTGGATATAGATACATTATGGAGTACAAGAGAAGCAGGATTGAGTGGATATAGATACATTATGGAGTACAAGAGAAGCAGGATTGAGTGGATATAGATACATTATGGAGTACAAGAGAAGCAGGACTGGGTGGATATAGATACATTATGGAGTACAAGAGAAGCAGGACTGGGTGGATACAGATACATTATGGAGTACAAGAGAAGCAGGATTGGGTGGATATAGATACATTATGGAGTACAAGAAAAGCAGGACTGGGTGGATATAGATAGTGTTTGTTACTTTATGGAGTACAAGAGAAGCAGGACTGGGTGGATACAGATACATTATGGAGTACAAGAGAAGCAGGACTGGGTGGATATAGATACATTATGGAGTACAAGAGAAGCAGGACTGGGTGGATATAGATACATTATGGAGTACAAGAAAAGCAGAACTGGGTGGATATAGATACATTATGGAGTACAAGAGAAGCAGGATTGGGTGGATATAGATACATTATGGAGTACAAGAGAAGCAGGACTGGGTGGATATAGATACATTATGGAGTACAAGAGAAGCAGGACTGGGTGGATATAGATACATTATGGAGTACAAGAGAAGCAGGACTGGGTGGATACAGATACATTATGGAGTACAAGAGAAGCAGGACTGGGTGGATATAGATACATTATGGAGTACAAGAGAAGCAGGACTGGGTGGATACAGATACATTATGAATATTTTATAATGAACAAAGAAGTATAGAACAGCTATTGATAAAGAGCTGTTTGTGATAATGTTGACAGTGATCTAGAGGGTCAGCTAGAGTGACTTTTGTTCATTATGTAAAACAAATTGTTTTAATTGATTCAAGTACAGTCATCCCCTGTTATCTCAAACTCACATAACTCGAAGACCCCTTTTAATTTGAAGTGTTTTGTCGGTCCCTGCTAAGCTTTACACTAACATTCAAACTCGCGTTACTCAAATACTAGGATAGCGCGAAGTTTTCCCATGGTCCAGTCAACTTAAGGTAACAAGGTTCGACTGTGTGTCATTTTTGTCTACTTTGTTATACAGTCCACTGTGATAAAAGTGTCCCTTTTCACCTGTCACCAAACCTTCTCAATGTCAGAATTAAGTGATCCTGGTAACACTTCAGTTGTCATTTCGAGTTTGGTGGATAGGTCATTGAAACCATCAATTGTTGCTCAGAGGTCAAATGAGTGCAAAATTTATTGAATATTTTGTCTTGTTGATTAATTGTGGATCATTGAAGATTTTGAATGAAACCTGAGGTAAACTAGCATCACCCACAGGAGGTGTACATTTTATTTTATTAAGGACACTCATACCTTCACTACTAGGTCAAAAGTCTAATTAGTGCAACCTTTCTGGTACATACAATATCTTATTAAAACCTGTTTAGGACATCTGACCCAAAGGGTCAGAATGACCTAAAGCCATCATGCAATGTCCGCCATGGGAAAATTCTTCTCAATAACCGTAAGGCCCAGGGTGCTGATATTATGCATGTAGCATGCTTGGATAAAGGGCTACCAAGTTTGTTAAAATTAATGAACTTGACCTACTTTCAAGGTCACATGGGTCAAATATGTTAAAATCTTTTAGCAACTTCTTCTCAATAACTAAAAGGCCAAGGTTACTGATATTTGGCCTGTAGCATGCTGGGATGAATTGCTGCCAAGTTTGTTAAAATGAATGACCTTGGCCTACTCTCAAGGTCACAGGAGTCAAATATGTTATTATCATAACCAGCTTAAATTATACATGTAGTAAGATGACCGTAAAGGCCTGCTGGGCCATTAGTTAAATTATGCATGCTTTACCAACAAAAACTGTGTATAACTGAGTAGACTGGTTAAGTCATGGTACCCTTAAATCTCGATAATAAGCCTGAATCGAAAAATAGGCCGATCTTGAAAATAAGCCTTGGATTTCTTACAATCAAATGTATCTTGAAAATATGCTGGCTTTGAAAATAGGCCATACTTGTAAGTAAGCCTTGGATTTATTGCAGTGAAAAATATCTAAAAAATAAGCAGACTTTTTATTTGTCATCCTGTCACTTATCATAACCCTTTGTTGTTTTTTTCATTGAAACCCAATTTGCTAAGCATGCATATGGGGGTATATATTACTAAATAGTCTACGATCTAGATTCTACGTATTTACTTGATCAGTGATCAGATAAAGGCAAAGCCTTATAGACATGGAAGGTGAAAAACATATCAATGTTATCATGTTTCAGTGTTATACAAACAAACTTTTCTTTGTTGACATTTCATGTCAAGTAAACTTTAGGTTTGTGATATATTGTTATATAAAAGAAATCAATAAAACAAAACAAAACAAAAAATCAACCAAACATGTTGTTATTTTATGTTACAGAGATTAGGAGTAATACAGCTTAATGTGAGCTGCTCTTCACAGAAATAACAGATTTGTGTATACCGTATACTAATACCTGGTTTTAAAGATGTAATTAAGATATTTGAATGTGAGATACATAAATGATATAGCCACTTCGACCTCCTCCATACCAGGGGTTACGGTCACCTACACTTTCTACACCCCTGGAGTATGTCATGGCAAATATGTAGGCACGCTCAGGTAAACTGCATACCTGTCCTTCAAAGATTACAAAGAAGCTGCAACCGACTTCAAAGCCTGACATTTTTCAATCGTTTTGTGACCACAAGATTCTTTTATGTACACCACAGGGTCGGATCAGTCTTCTTGTCTCATCAACAAGGTGGTGCACATGGAGCCTTCAGATTTGCCATGACATATTCCAGAATATAGCCAAAAGGGGTCCATTTGGCTATATTCATATTAGTGACTTCTTCTCTGGATCTACACACACAATCATGATATTTTCATTGATGTTAGGGTCTAGCCCAGCCCTAGGGACCTTGGTTCTCAGTTGAGCTTTAAAACAGTGAGTTGAGATACCCACCCATTAACCAATCTTTAATTTAAACAGATATGCTTCAATGAAAGTTCTTTGGGTCTGTCCCTGCCCATTAAGCATCTTTTTTAAAAAATATTTACCATGATTACCTTGATATCAATTTATCCAGGTGAGCGATACAGGCCCTCTATGCCTCTTGTTGTAACTTTTTAATCCTTTTACCTTGAATGACCCATAGGCTTATTTCCAATGGGGTTCCAAATTAGGATTTGATAAATAAATTTATTAGGCCCCTATGAACAAAATGTAATATAAATGAATTCAATTTAATTAATATGGAAGATTTATAAGTCGATTTTTTTAAAAATAAATTATTATTCAATTTCTTTCATATAACTACGGTTTTAACTTTTGTGCGGAAAAACACACGTATTTTTTTTTCCATAGCACTAGTCCTAATGCATTGTACTAGGTTGCCTCTTAAGCCTCTTAAGCGTAGTTGGTCTAAGGGAGAAAACTCTTATAAACAGAACTCTTTTATACAGGAGGCAAGAAACAGTCGACGCGCGGGAAAGATGGAGGTAAATAACTTTTTTTTGGTAATGCGAATCAGTCATGCACATTTACTAGTTATTCGTATGATAACAAACAGTTGAATATGTTGACAGTGTAGTGCTGTTGTAATAGTTTTCTTAACGGATTATGTGATTTGTAACCGTTGAGTAATGTATGTAGGCATCATTACAGTACTTTCCAATCGTCTGTTCTGTCAGGGACGAAATTGCCCGAAATGGTATATTGACATTCATAATATATATTAATGCTTGCTAATAACAAACACTACTGTGTTTAAGTTATGTTAAGTTTTATTCCGGTAAAATATTATTTCGATCTTTTACACCAGACTACAGGGACACGTAGATAAGTGATCGCTATATACGTAACGGTATTGACAGGTACATGTATTTTATTCTATCCTATATAATAATAATTAGGCCTAATCTACTCTGTGCGGGTCTCTGTGACCAAACTCAAAGTAAGTAAAAATAAAAGTAAAAATAACTTTAAATACAAACTGAAACTATCAGTAAATAGGAACAATGATTTTAATTGTACAGAACTTTTTAACCAACATATACTGAACAGTCTGGTATGAGAAATTTTAAGGTATTTATAGCTGCCAAAACCATGCACACACAATCAAACTGTATAGAAGCCTAAATATAGGACAGTCTCATGACAAGTCAACAACTTACGACTGGAAGTGCGAAACTGTGCATATCAATGAACTTAATAAACTAGTGTGGTAAAATTAGGCAGTGTTAGGCCCTCGAGTCTGAAGTCCGGACTTTTGGCTCAATAGTTATAACGCTCCCCACCAGAAGGGAGTCCTGGGTTCAATGCCCGGCTGCAACAATGATGTCACGAGCAAACAGATTTTTCCACCCCATCACCCAAATGACTGTCCTTGCCCTATGCATGGATCACCGTCACAAATGACATGTACACTGTACATGTGGTAGCTACTGTAAGTCGAAATGGATATATTGTCTCGGGAGAGATAAAAAGGACCTCAAAATTAAGATGGAGAGGAGTGTGGTAAAATTAGGCAGCGTTAGGCCCTTGCACTTAGCATCCAGACTTTTGGCTCAATGCTTAGAACGCTCGCCTACGTACGAGTACTGGACTCGGGACTCCCACGTAGATTGATTACTTACCTTTATACTGAATCTCTGGGGACCAAGAAATCAAGTTTGTTGTAAGTATAGCTTGCTATACATGTATAACATACAAATAATAGGACGTTGCGTGTTCACTAAAAACTATATAGGGCTGTCACGGGTACTAAATTTTGCCCCCGGGTATCCAAATTTTAGTACCCGACCCGTACCCGTGTACTCGACATATATAAATCCTAGTTTTAAGTTCGCTTTCTTCACGTTTATCTTATTTGTTGTGTAGGGTGGCAAGCTTACTGAGGGAGATTCAATGCAATGAGTGGAGTATGATTCAATAACGATATTGCGGTATCCATTTTTATGCACCAATCGATAATTTTATAGCTGCATTAATTGGAAAAAACAATTTATAACAAGCTGACATAACTGTTGAAGCTATTCTGCTTGTTCGTCGTACACACATGAATACACTATCCTGCACATGCGCAACAGGAAGTACATAAAAGGGGGGCACAATATACCGAGCCTGTAATACGGTAATTGTCCGTTTTATCGTACCTGCATTTGAAGTACTCGATATATGTATTTGTTACAACCAAGGAATTAAAGCAACGAACAACATGATAATTAACAAGGTGCTTTATTATTATCAATGTCAATTACATGTACAAAATGCAACCGGAACCTACAGATCAAGTGACATAGTCTTCATTCGGACTGTCTCTCGTGTTATCGTATATAAGACTATGGTGAACCCAGGTCAATTTATATTTAAGTACACATGTCTGTCTCGTATCGAAATACGGTCATGGGAAATAAAATTTGGAACAATGTTACATGTGAACTTGTTGTAAACAGATGAAGTGTCATCCTTGGTGAGTGTAAACAGCACAAATCAGTGGGATTTTGTACAACTTTAATAGAAGTTTTACATAGACACAGCCGTGTGACAAAATTTTTCCTATTTTGACGGGTACACATTTTCGGACCCAGTTACTTATCCAACCTGACCCGTGCTCGGGTACTCGTAACAGCCCTACTATAAACATGTTTTACTATATATATATATATTTCAATAGCAGCCATCTCATTTTCATAGTTTTCGCACTGAAAGTATTCACCTACTGCCAGTTTGTCATTGTGCTTTTAATTAGGTTGTGCGCTAAAATTAGAGTGCATAAAATTTTAAGTATGTTTACATTGATTGTTAAAAAATGTAGCAGTTTTGAAATGTGAAATGAGTTTAAACGACGGTGTTTGGTTTTGACAGGAGATTGACAAGCTGCTGAAGTGTCCTATCTGCTTCGAACATCTGAAGACGGCCCTGATGATCAGTAATTGTTCCCATACATGTAAGTAAGGGTTCCAAGTAACAGACTCGCCTAACTTCTGTAACTGATTTTACTGTCCCTGACATTTACCTAGTGATTAGTTAAAGGCCCAATATACGTAACTTCAGGAAATTTTTTCGTGATTCTGAAAAATATCCAGTTGATAACCATGCAAAAATAAGCCTAAAACGAAGCAAACCTGAGCGGTAACTAACAAGAAACTCTTGATAGAAAAATCCATAGAATTGAAAATAATTTAGGTAGGGCCCACTTCAACAACAAGCCGAAGTTAGCAGACAGTTCAAAATGGATGTGTGTTTACAAATACAGAGTTTCAGCTGTTGCTGTACCGGTAACCACGTAAGAATTGATCTTGGACATTGCCGATATCAGTTAATCTTAACTAAGTATAAATATAAAAAGTTATTAGGCTTATTACATATATCTAGTCCTTGTTGTAATTGAGGTATACGTACACCTCGCTCATTTCAATCACAGAATTAGAATAGATTGCAATATAATTCTGTGTTATTAAGGTACATCACAGTAATTTTTGAGTCTCTGATGTTTGCTGTTGAAGATACTAAAAGTCTATATACCAATTTAATTGAATGATTTATTAATGGTATTGCCGTGAAAACATCATTTATTTCAATTACCTGTATTAGGCCTGTGCCCTCGCTCGTGTAAACAGAACTTCACCGTGATTCGCGTGAGGTGTCAATCAATTTCAAGCCTAATTAACGAGGCATTGTGTTACATGTATGTTATCAAAGTTTCCTATTCAAAGGTGTTTGTTTATTTAACCTTAAATGGGGACTTACCTGGTTGGTGCTATCATTCCAGCTTGACATTTCTTTCCAGATTTCAAAAAAAAAAAAAATCAAGATTTTTTTTTTCATTTTTGACCCCAAAAAGTACCTGTGCACTATACGCGAGTGCACACTATATGCGAGAAATTATGGAATTATGTATCACTTATCTGAACACTGCCCTGATGATCTAATTATGTTCACTTGAAATGTACAGTGTATAAATAGTAACTTGTTTTTCATTCAACTATTTGGATCATTTTCTGTATGTAGATGTGGTGCCTGTGTTATTGATATCTACAGGTAATTGTCAATACATGTTATGTATATATATCTTTTTGTTTCAGTCTGTTCACTGTGCATCAGAAAATACCTGTCCTACAAAAATGTTTGCCCAGTTTGTAATGTTGTGAGTATTGGTTAGAATAATCTTTATTTGTATTGATAAGAAACCTGTCATTGTCACATTGATGGATTTATTGTTATTCAATTATTCTGTTCAGCAAAGATAATAATTATATAGATGAAGTGTTTAAATCTTTTAATATTAGGTATTATAGGTGTCAACCTCCGAAACCTCCAATGAGGGAGATCTCCCTCTTTCCATATTTCCAATGAGGGAGAAAGTGTGTGAAATGCGACTGAAACTGCATTGCTCAATTTGTCTTTCCCTTATTATGTATCAAAATAACTTCACAGAGTATTCATTTGATCCAGATACACCTATTATGGTCATTACACATATATTGCAATAACTAGGATCTCATTTGACCACAAAACATAGATTTTTAGTTATTGTGGGTTTGGACTTAAATGTGGGAGACGTCGAGGGAGATTGGTAAATTTTTGTCAAAATGAGGGAATCTCCCTCCTAATGAGGGAGGGTTGACAGGTATAACATACAATTATGTATTAAAAAACACATCCTTGGATTGATATAAGAGCAATAACTTTTCAGAGATACATAGACCCATCATGTAATAGCTGAAGTATTCCTATTGTGTGTTTTACAGCCGACATTTGAAGCTGATCTTAAGAACAACAGGCTAATAGACGACATTATCCAGCATTTTTTATCAGTCAGGTATGTATAATAAAGAGGCAGGCTAGCAGTCGACTTGGTCCTAAATTTTGTGTATGTCTGTCATGTATTCATTTACTCAATAAAGTTACCATCATCAGCGCATTTTGTAAGCCCTGTATAATATAGAGTAAATACTTGTAATATTATATTGTATATAATATTTCCTTTGTCATGTTACATGAGCTTACTAGCACACTTTGGCTAGGTTCCCCTTTAAACTGAAAATTTGGCTTGGTTCCACTCTGAACTAGAAATGAAGGGCATGCAAAACAGTTTTCAGGATTCGAAGATCATTCAGGTAACATGATGACAACACTGAAATACTTATACCACTCTGACATTAACCCTTGTGGTTATACTGTATAGTTTGTGGTTTTACAGCAAGTCTGAGTGGAAGTCTGGCAGCAAGTTTGAGTCTGCGAAACAAAACAAGGTGAAGAGTGCCAAGAAAACTGTACCAAATGACAAATTACAGCCAGTTTTGTCACAGAAAAAAGATGCTGTTCCGACTTCTAAACTACATCAAAAGTCTCTAGACAAAAATGAAGTTAAGGACAACAAACCCAGAGACAAAGAAGTGAGACAGCATTCTAGCAGGTTTACTCGGTTGAAGAGGAAAACACAAAATCATGAGGTAACACTTAAACAATAACATTTTGTTCAAATTTTGTGACATTGACCATGTGAAATGTTTAACGGTATGTTTTGTGAATCAAGTGGTATTTTCATCTGGAATAGGATAACATCATGTCATACATAATTCCTTTAATTATGAATTATTATCTGTGTTATCAGTTATTATTTCTCCTTCAAAACTCTTTCAATCACGTTTTTCTTGACTTGCAGAGTGATAAACTGATTCTGGATATATTTTCACCAAAGAAAAATGGCCGTAGGGCAGCTGCTGCAGCAATTGTAATATCAACAGATGAAGAAGATTTTGAGGACTGTTTGAGAAACTCCAGTATTCTTAACGTAGGCAACAAAGATAAGCCCGAAACTGGTTTAAAACCTACCTCACCTAACAAAAGTCATCAAGAGCCTGTAGAGATCGGTAGTGTTGAGGAAGCAGCAACAGTCAACGGTTCAAGAAAGTCGAGAAGAATAACTAAACAGATTGTCAATCATGATATAGCTGTAGCTTCTGTTAGGTCCCATAAGGAAGTAGTGAATACTGATGTGAGTGTGACAGATGTAGATAGACTTGAGGAGGCGAATATCTCCACTGACAGTCGGGGAAGTGGGACAAGTGACAAAGAAAACAGTCTGTTGGCGGGTGTTTGTGAGGAGACAATGGAGAAAGCATTGCCAGTACTATCGGCTATATCACTGGATACGACCGAGTCGCTCTCCCTCGACGAGGAGGATCATGGGGAACTGACGCCTCTCGATGAAACCACTGACTATACTGGGGCTAAAAGTAATTATCCAACTTCTAAAGTATGAAAAAAAATGTATTCAAAGTAATTATAATACCCCATACACACTAACATCCAGGCCAACAAGAGTGATTAATAGAAGTTAAATAACTTGTTTCATAATTATTGTAAAAGGAATTAAATTTAAAGTCAATTTCTTTATTTTATCCAACTCCTTAACTTTTAAAGTTAAAATATAAGAATAATTTACTTCTATCCTTTTCTTATGATGTTTATGTGTTGATCTGTTGCTTATTTTATAGAGATTATTTAATGAAACATAGCTGTAAGATTATAGACAGATTTGCTGTCACTAAATTTGCTGAAGAGATATCTTTGAGGTATTATTAAATGTGAGAGGTATAACAACAAATATTATGGAAAGACTTATGTTTCTCCCCAGTGCCGTGTCCAGTGTGTGGTGTGGAGGTACAGGATGAGGTCATCAACAGACATCTTGACCAGTGTTTGGCCAGTGCTGAGAAAAAATCTTCTCTCCGACGGTAAGATTAACAAATTATATATACGTACTGTCATAGGAAAGTGGCTACAGTATTCAGAAAGTGACTACAGTATTCAGAAAGTGACTACAGTATTCAGAAAGTGACTAGCTGTTCAGGCTGTACAAAAAGTATTTGTTGTTTCTGGTAACCCTATTTTTCCTGATTTTTTTGTGCCATCCCTAAACTTTGTGTAAGAATATTCTCAAAAAAGCACTTTTAAATTAAGTATCACTTTCCTCTATAAACTACATACACTTTGTTAAAAATAGAATTTGTTACCTGCCAGTTACAATGTTACAGGTAAGAAAACATTATGTTTGTCCTTATCAGTGTGGTTGTAAGTCTGAAATGGCTGTATGTCTAACATGATATTGCTAAATCATATGCTTAAGGCTTTTAATATGTAAAGTAACGTAATTAACTGTAAAACATTGGAGCTTACTAGTTCAAAACATTGTTTTCCCAAATACATTGTACATCTACAATGGTATGGAATGCCAATTAATACTCTATACCAGTGCCTATGCTGCTTTGATGTAAAGCTGCAGCCAAGCATTCTGTTAGCAGTGTATGAAGCTGGGTCAAATGAATTCACATATTGGATATATTTTGTCATTGGTTAATTGTGAATTTTCACTATGAATACATATGTACTTGTATTGTATGTAAGAACTAAACATTTTATTTTGACAGAGCAACACCAAAAAGGAAATATAGGGCGAAGTTGGTGTACAATATAATGTCCGAACGCGATTTACGTAAGAAACTGAAAGAAGAGGGTCTCTCTAGCAAGGGAGATAAGCAGGTAACTGTGAGGTGTGATTCAGGAAACTCCTGTATATACATGTAGATACTGTATGATGAATGAACATGACTTCACAACAGTATGAGGATGATTAAAACTTGCCAAGATTACCAAGTATAGAAGTACACTCTTAATACCACACTGTAAATGTTAATATCTACCTGCAGGTACTAAATTAGTTTATACCTCATACAAGGTTGTTGCAGTGTTATATATCATTTCCTAGTCGGCAGGTCTTAATCTCTGAAGGCATGTAAAAAACTGCTGTTATTGTACATTTGTCTTTATACACCAAAACATAATGAGAAAAAAAGTTTGTGGTTGTGGTCTGAAAGTGCACTTGGATATGACAGTTTGGGTATTATCAGGATTAACTTTAGAATCAGGTTACTGTATTTTTATATTGGCTTGCTGTTTCAGACACTGATCAAGAGGCACCATAGTTTTGTGCTGATGTACAATGCGGAATGCGATGCCCTCAACCCAAGGCCAGGTATGATTCAGAGATAAAAGCTGTCTGTGTAGAGTCAAGTCTGTCCTTATCCTTCCAGACTGGATGAGGTCTGTCCACAGGTATCTCCTAAAGGTTGTCCATCTGTTACAATGTGAGGTCACTGTATATCTGATAAATCACTTTCTATTTCCAAGATATGAGCAGTCTACAATGTAATCAGGTCTCCTGTCTAAGAGTGTCCTCTAGTGACCTTGGCTGTTAGTAGGACGTAAAACAAAATGAAATGAAATCCTTTGTCTGTTGGTTCATCTATCTGTCAATAATTCCAGTTTCAAGATTATCCAAAAAAGGTCTAAAATTTCTAATAAGAAATAAGTTAATGGGGATTTGCTGTCAAAAAACTGATGTTTGGATCTTTATATGTAAAAAGGGTCCGATAACTACCGAAATCCTAGTACGAAACAGGCAACCTGATTCCCTAATGTCACTTAAAAATTGTACCTCGATAATTGCCAATCCATGCACCACCGTCTGGTATGTCATGCAAGAAAAAAAGTAAAAAAAATATTATTATATTATATAACTTTCAATCTTTAATGGAGTGGCAGAGACAAAAACTGTTCAAAACTCAAATGATATCTCTGAGACTAACTGGTTGAATCCCTCATGATTTTCACTAGTTTCTGACATATAAGCCATAGATGACGAGAATTACAGTAGTATTAACCAGTGAACCCTTAACATGAATTCATAAGTTATACAAGTCCTCACCAAAAACAATATTCCCTGTTCAGCTTGACAGAGTCAGCAGTGGGATTTGTATGATCTGGGGCACCTTGTCCTACAACATGAGACAGGTAGGGTTCATACTTCTTTTATTTTCCAGCCGAGCAGCTGATAAAGGAACTTGATGAGATAGAAAAGGCAAAGTTATCTGAAGGTTCTGCTAGTTTACGCAAACAGGTAATATACATAATTATAATAACCTTACTAATAAACTGCAAACATACATATTTTAGCGTTAATCTTAATTTAGTGGGGTTTTTTTTTGCGCTGGAAGTATAGTTTCTGTATGCTGTTTATGTAACAATCATTATGAATTTGCGAATTTACATTACATTTAGTTTACAAAATGTGATGATGTGCTATTTATAGTTCCATTGCGCCAAATACGTATGTTTACAGTATTTGTTATGTATCCAGAATATCCTGCAAACAATTAATAGATTGATGTAAATATAATTTCACTAGGGTGCCTGTTATTTTAAATCAATCTTGAATCAAAATCTGCTTTTATTTCTGTAATGTATAGATATTGACTAATAATTTCCTCAGTATCAATCTTACAAAGCATAGTATCACTAGCTGATCATAAATACTTTAATTTTTGCCATTTATACAATTATATATCTGCTTTATAGAGAAGTTAAAGTTGTGGCCCTTTTCCCAATCATTGCAGAGTTGCATGGTTAATATAAAAAGAAATAGAGAAAAATGTGTGGAGGTCAAATATGCTCCTTTATTTAGGTACACGTAGATAACTTTCCAATTACTTTTACAATTTTTTTTGTACTTATATCTTGTTTCAATCATTTTAATGTATGCCTGTGTTAATATCTTTTTATATATATTTTTTTCCATCCAGAGAGTGAACATTGAGAAGAACAGTTCCCCTGCCACAATTGAAAATGCTCTTCAGACTTACAGTAAGTGTGCTGTGATAGAAATGGTACTGCCTCTAGGTATTGTCACTGTTTAACGTATTGATTTGGTAAAGGAATCACACAACTAAATCAGCCTATCAAGGGGTGTTTCATACATTTGTAGTCCCTGCTGAAAATTTGTTCCGGCTAAGTACAGTGATTCTGAGTAATTTAAATAGGTAATTATTGACCTATTCTGTATTGAATGAAATCTATAGATATTTAACTTTACAAAAAAAAAAAACTTTTAGTAGATTTTGATATGTGATGGGGGATTGATATGGGGTCAAAAGTCAGAGGGTGTTCCCGTCCCATTTCACTAGTTTGACATGAACATTTCTGGTTGTCCAAAGCAGACGCCTGTAGCGAGTTAAAATGTCAGTAAACTTCTCTTAAAATGCCCTTTGAAGCCGTTTTCATGTATGTATCTGTGAATCTAGGCAGTTGTCACAAGTGTTGAACTTCAAATATTAAAGTTATTAGCTCGAAAGCTTAGTAATAACATTTCTACCGCAATACCCTGTGTTATTCCACTCTAAGACCATTGTATAAACGTTCTTACTGTTGGATGAATATATGTTATATACCACTAGTGGAATATGACCTTCCGGACTTTTGATTGGTTGAGAAGTTAAACTTTGACCGGAAATCACGATTGTTGACGTCGTCATTGATTGTTGACGACGTCACAACTTGGCGGGAATCTATGCGAGATGATGTGTTTTCCCGCAAATAGTCTGCGGTTCACTGCAAAAATCAACACTGACACTGCCGATTTAATATTGTGGTAGAAACAGGTCACATGACTCGTGGTTATTGGATATGGAATTTATTTCACTCTCGTTAATTATTTTTTAAAAGTTACAAAAGACACGAGCTAAAGCTTGTGTCTTTTGTAACTTTTAAAAAATAATTAACTCGAGTGAAATAAATTCCATATACAACAACCACTCGTTGTGTAACCTCTATATAGTAAATTATTTAGTTGTGTGAGTCCTAAAAGCAGTATAATAAGGAAAGGCAGTCACCTGAATGTCACATCATCTGAAAGTATATAAAATATGTTTTAACATAAAGGAAAGGAAAAGTCTTAATTCAAAAAATGAATATTAGGAAATACTTTTTATATATACTGCGGTGCTATAATGAAAGAAAAAGAAATTCTTACATTAAAAATAAGTATTAGAAAATATTTTGTTTATACGTACTGTGGTACGATAATGAAAAAAATAGAAATTGTTACATTAAAATAATTATTAAGATATTATGTTTATACGCACTGTGTTACAGTAATGAAAAAAAAGGATCTTGTTACATTAAAAATGATTGTTAGAAAATATTTTGTTCATACGTACTGTGGAACAATAATGAAAGGAAAGGAAATTCTTACATTGAAAAATAATCATTAGAAAATATTTTGTTTATACGTACTGTGGAACCATAATGAAAGACAAGGAAATTGTTACTTTAAAAACGAGTGTTAGAAAATATTTTGTATATAATGATACATTAAATTCTCCCATTGTTCATTATGTTTTATAATACTTTTAGTGTGAAACATGTTAATGATAGGCTGATTCTTTACTCGAACTAGAAAAGACGCACAAGTCTCAGTTTGATGACTTGATGAAAGCAGCGAGGAAAAGTCACAGAACTAGAGGGAAGCAATCTGACAAAGTAAAAGGAGGTCCACTTCAATCTCCAGGGGATACGTGTGGCGACGGAAATATTACAAAGTCCGCGGATGTGGCTACTGCTGATATAGGTGGTTATGTCACTCAGACAGAACGTGAACTAAGTGCTGAAACAAACTCTACTAGTCCATCACTTCAAAATACAGCAACAAGTTCCTCATCTTGTAGCGTGACAGACTCTCGAACAGGAAGTAAATTAGATATAGGCAGACACTACAGTAGCCCAAATATAGATCCGAGATCCTCACCTTGTCATATGATGATCTCTCATTCAGGAGGTGGTTTAGATATTGACAGTAATTCCTCAACTAGTCACTTATTGTCAAATATAGACACAGGTTTGTCCAGAAAGTCTAAAGAAAGTACACTAAAGAAAGTAAGGAGACGAATACCTACCAATAATGTAACATCAACACCTTCTCCTACAAAAGCGGCTGGCCTTGGCTGCTCTCCATTCAAGAGTCCCAAGGTTCCTGGGAACCTTATTGTGCCCCCCTCCCCGGGGAAGTGTGCACTATTTGTGGAGGACAGCGAATGTGGAAGCGACACAGAAGATCTACTCTTCCAGAAAATCAACTCATCTATAGGTAATGGCCAGCAATTCTTTTAACATAAACGGAAATTGAAAATTTATTTATCAAGCTTTCGAAAACATCTGTTTCCTTGGTCAAGCAAAGGCTAGTACTATATATGACTGGTTTTTGGATTCTAAACTTCTGAAAACAATTCGCTGAGCTACCTTGACAAAGGAAACGGATTATTCTACTATAGAAAAGACACTGTAAAAGATCTTACCTGTAGCCAGAAAAATATGTAATAGCCATTGTTTAGCTTCTAGCATTTCCTTTGTCACCTCCATTTGAGAAAGGGGAGGCGTTAGCATTTAATATTATCTACGTCCGTTCGGTCACGATGTGATTCATGACTGCTGACTTTGATACTACAGGTTTTCCTCAAATTATTTATGCATCTTTAATATCAGATTTTTCATCGAATTTGCTTCAAAGTCAACAGTGAAAATACATTGAATTTCAAGGTCATCGTTATTATACATTGTATATTTATTTTAAAGCTAATTTGCACGGGAGAAGGGACACACAAAAATATATCTTGTCTTAGATACATTTGTATTCTAGTTAAACAAATACATTTTTTTGGCATGCAGTAACTTGACTAATTATACGGGGAGCGTGTCATCTTTTACCTTTAACTAATTATAGATTTTTTTACAGATACTTTTTCAGAAGATGACCAGGATGACATTGAAGCGAGTCAGGTCTCGGACTGGCCGGCTCTATCCCAGACCGCTGTTCCTACAGCGTCTGGGGAGGACGTCCTAGACAATGGGGAGGAAGTGATACCAATGTGTGCCTCAGAGTCACTGCCATCATCACTACGGTCTCGTCACTTGTCCGGGCTCTCGGTCGAAAGTGGCATGTCCACAGGCAGTGAGGAATCGTCTATTCTCTGGGTGTCCCCACCTCCCCCCATGAAGGTAAGATCAGGGACATTTCTGTCTAAGCAGCGGCCCTTGTAAGCATTGAACTTCATGTATCACAGCGACAAAGAGTTTTGGTTCTGACCTATCGACCCAAAATGTTTAGAAAGATACCCATTATCAATAGGAATGCAAACTGGCTATAACAAATAGAGAAACATGGTGGGTCACTTAGGCCAATATTTCAACTGTGCTGTTGTGATGATGCCAAAGTCAACATTTAAGTGATAGCATTCATAACAGATATGACTGCCATTTTGTCATTGAGTGATAACATTCATAACAGATATGATTGCCATCTGTTCAGTAATAGTGGTAATGTCATGCAGTGGCTGATATAATTGTTTCTTGTTTGTCCCAAAGTCTGTTAAACTTTGCTCAAAAATACACTGCATTGTAGCACATAATCCTTAATATGTATTTGTTAAGATTCCCTCACTATAGTAGTGCATTAAATCCCCACTTATTCGTGGAGACCTGATCAATAGTTCGAGAAATACATGGTATTTGAGGAATCCGAGGTTGGTTGAATATATACATGTACGAACTCAGTCGGGACCTTTACGAACTCTTCGGCTAACAAGGGGTATTCGAGTGAACCGGGTTTTGGGTAAGTGGGGTTTTACTGTATAATGCCGGGCACAATCAGAAGAACACACTGATGCTTTAATATAAGTGAAGGTCCTGGCCCTGCAGTGATGTATTGGTATAACATTTCTGTGTTTGGAGTGCACAGCCACACATGCTACAATTACAGCTTTCTGGGTTTATCCCTGTCCCTGAAGCCTTGTTCCTTAGGGTGAGTGTCCTGTTAATGATTTCCTTGATTTTTTATCCAGATTGGGACCAGAAGACGATCAGAACGCATCCGAGCAGGGTAAGATCTCCACTTTTTGACTTATTTCATTAAAAACACATTTACACACATATACAAATATAGACATGTGTAATATTAAACTGACGGTCAGATTGAACAAAATGAAATAAAAACTGTAAAACATTTTAGAATTGTAAAAAGTAGTTCAAAGTATCCTTGTCAACATCAGCAAAAACTGGCAGGTTATTGTTCCTTTATTATTATAACAACAGGTCATATTTATTTCAATTTAAGTATCATTTAATTAAATCACAAAGAAAAGACCAGTATGTAGCTAGGGCTGAAACGGGTAACCGAGTACACGGTTACGGTTCAGTTCCGGTGGGGCCCAATAGGAGTATTATCTCGAAGTTGACAGGATCATGGGAAAACTTCCAAGTATTTTAGCAGCTTGGCTGGGACTGTGAAAATACTTTGAATTAAATTTGGTCTTTCAGATATACGAATGCAAGATAACAACGTTCAACAGTACCTTAAAATCCTTTCTTCTGATATTATTATGCAATACCGTGGTGTCCGTCCGTCTGTCGTTTGTCCGTCGTCCGTCAACAATTCTTTAAACGACTTCTTCTCCATAACCACTGATAGGAAATCAACCTAAGTTGGCAGGAAGCATCCTTAGGTGCCCAGGATTCAAAATTGTACTAATGGTGAGACTGACCCCCAAGGGGGCTGAGGGGGGGGCCAAAAAGGGGTTATTCACTATATTGGTTTAAGTGACTTCTCCTCCATAACCACTGTTTTGAAATCAGCCTTAATTGGCAGGAAGCATCCCTAGGTACTCAGGATTCAAAACTGTACTCATGGTGGGACTGACCCCCCAGGGGGCTGAGGGGAAGGGCCATAAAGTATTATTTAGCTATATTGATATTAGCGACTTCTTCTCCATAACCACTGATTGGAAATCAACCTTATTTGGAAGGAAGCATCCTTAGGTGCCCAGGATTCAAAATTGTACTTATGGTGGGACTGACCCCCTAGGGGGCTGAGGGGTTGGGCCAAAAAGGGTTATTTCGCTATATTGGTTTAGGTGACTTCTTGTCCATAACCACTTATTGGAAATCAACCTTATTTGGCAGGAAGCATCCCTAGGTGCCCAGGATTCAAAATTGTACTTATGGTGGGACTGACCCCCTAGGGGGCTGAGAGGTTGGGCCAAAAAGGGTTATTTATCTATATCATGGTTTAATCGTCTTCTTTTCCATAACCACTGATTTGAAATCAGCCTTATTTGGAAGGAAGCATCCCTTAGTGCTCTGGATTCAAAATTGTACTCATGATGGGACTGACCGTTCTAGGGGGGCTGAGGGGTGAGGCCAAAAAGAATTATTTAGCTGTATTGATATTAGCGACTTCTTCTCCATAACCACTAATTGGAAATCATCCTTATTTGGTAAAAAGCATCCCTAGGTGCTCAGTATTCAAAATTGTACTAATAGTGGAACTGACCCCCCAGGGGGCTGAGGGGCAAGCCAAAAAGAGTTATTTAGCTGTATTGATATTAGCGACTTCTTCTCCATATCCACTGATTGGAAATCAACCTTATTTGGTAGAAAGCATTCCTAGGTGCTCAGGTTTCAAAATTGTACTAATAGTGGGACTGACCCCCCCCCCCAGGGGGCTGAGGGGCAGGCCAAAAAGAGTTATTTAGCTGTATTGATATTAGCGACTTCTTCTCCATAATCACTGATTGGAAATGAGCCTTATTTGGTAGAAAGCATCCCTAGGTGCTTAGGATTCAAAATTGTACTAATGGTGGGACAGGGGGCTGAGGAGCGGGGCAAGAAAGAAAATATTTACCATGATAACCTAGATACCAATGTATCCAGGTGAGCGATACAGGCCCTCTTGGCCTCTTGTCCATTTTCCCCATGATTGCATTGAAACAACTGTATCTAGGTGTGCAAGTACATACCTTCTAGGCCACTTGTTTTGGCATACAAAGAAATGAATCTACCCTTATATAATGATTTACTGAAGGCATTTGTTTAATTTACAGAAATGAAGAAGAGGACAAGAAGGGGGATCAACCCACAGGCCTAAAGAGGAAGAGATCCACCGGCTCACCTGTAGATAGTATTGCCAAGAGGATCAAACGAAGAAGATGAGAGTAGAAGGATAATTAGTGACTTTAACATAATCTTAGCTGTAATGGGAATAGGCAACTAATAGTAATTTTCTAAAGGATAGCTAAAACTTGTTTTATTTGATAATAATTTTGTTTCAGTTATTGTCAATTAAGGTTGAAAGTTATTTGGAAGTTCTAATAATAGATGAGAGGGGACACTATTTATTGCATTATGCAATATTTGAATCTTAAAACGTTTGCATGTCTATTTTTCGGAAGAAGAAGACCTAGAGTACTTATTGGCTACCAGTGAATGTCATTGGGTCATATTTAATAGAATAATTCAACATCTTCTGAAAATAGAAAGTTTGAATTTTTTGCTAGTAACTTGGCAGCATTGAAAGCTACATAATATATATATTCTGTAAGGTCAAAGAAGAAAAATTTGTTAAAATATTCCAATTAGTCCCTGTGATGGTGAAAAGACCTATATTTATGTCATTTGATTGTACATTTGTTTTGCGGAGAGTGCTTTTAACAAAGTTTTGAAAATGAATGTAATTGACCCTTATCAAAGGTCACAGGTGTCTACTTTTCAGTGTATTAAACAATTTGTTTTGAATACTGTTTCCAAAATAGTCTATATTTGATATGTAGCTCACTTATAGGGTGCTTCAAAATTTGTGAAAATAAAATATCCTGACTTGTATTTAAGGTTACAGGGGTCAAATTTGTCCCTCGACTTAAAAGTTTAGGGTAATGAGACTTTGCAAGAAGGGTGCAGAGAATTGTTGCTTCAAAGTTTTGAGAAGGAAATAATGTTCACCAGCCATGTTAAAAGTCACTGTGGTCAAGCTTACTTACACTCTTGAACGTTTCCTATCAACTAGAACTTTTTAGAAGCATTTTTATTGTCGGCTAATAGTTTGATGACACGAAATGCCGCAAAGAGAAATGAAATAAATATGCCTCTATCCACAGTTACTGGGCTCAGATTTTAAAACTCTCAAGTGTATTTGAAAGAATGAAATAATCACGAGTTATATTTGGCCTCAAACTAAAAGAAGTAGAGATTACAAATTTGAGAATTGAAATAATGAGACTGAAATTTAAGGCCATTTAAATAAAATTCTAAAATAAGTTTGCCTGAAGAACCAAAAGGCTTTGAATAATACTAGTTGGCCAGTAGATTATTAGTCCCCCACCGGAATCCGGGGGGGACTATAGGTTTGCGTTGTGTCCGTCCGTCCGTCCGTCCTTCCGCACACTATTTGTCCGGGCTCTATCTCCCATACTATAAGACACTGGAACTTCATACTAAGTGTGTGGGTTCCCTGTGGGAAGGCGGTGTGTCGCATACAAAAACCGGGTCACTGTGACCTATATTTTGACCTCTGACCTACATTAAAGAAAAAGCTTGTCCGGGCTCTATCTCCTACACTATAAAGCACTAGAACTTAATACTTAGTAGTATTGTTCCTTGTGGGAAGGCGGTGTGTCGCGTACAAAAACCGGGTCACAGTGACCTATATTTTGACCTCTGACCTACATTAAAGAAAAAGCTTGTCCGGGCTCTATCTCCTACACTATAAAGCACTAGAACTTAATACTTGGTAGTATGGTTCCTTGTGGGAAGGCGGTGTGTCGCGTATAAAAACCGGGTCACAGTGACCTATATTTTGACCTCTGACCTACATCAAAGAAAAAGCTTGTCCGGGCTCTATCTCCTACACTATAAAGCACTAAAACTTAATACTTAGTAGTATTGTTCTCTGTGGGAAGGCAGTGTGTCGCGTACAAAAACCGGGTCAATGTGACCTTTATTTTGCTATATTTTGACCTCTGACCTACATTAAAGTAAAAGTTTGTCCGGGCTCCATCTCCTAGAATATAAATGACTAGAACTTAATACTTGGTAGTATGTTTCCTTTTGGGAAGGCGGTGTGTCGCGTACAAAAACCGGGTCACTGTGACCTATATTTTGACCTCTGACCTACATTAAAGAAAAAGCTTGTCCGGGCTCTATCTCCTACACTATAAAGCACTAGAACTTAATACTTGGTAGTATGGTTCCCCGTGGGAAGGTGGTGTGTCGCGTACCAAAACCGGGTCACTGTGACCTATATTTTGACCTCTGACCTACATTAAAGAAAGAAAAATTTGTCCAGGTTCTATCTCCTACACTATTAAGGATTAGAACTTTATACTTGGTAGTATTGTTCTCTGTGGGAAGGCAGTGTGTCGCGTACAAAAACCGGGTCAATGTGACCTTTATTTTGCTATATTTTGACCTCTGACCTACATTAAAGTAAAAGTTTGTCCGGGCTCTATCTCCTAGAATATAAATGACTAGAACTTAATACTTGGTAGTATGTTTCCTTTTGGGAAGGCGGTGTGTCGCGTACAAAAACCGGGTCACTGTGACCTATATTTTGACCTCTGACCTACGTTACACAAATACCTTGTCCGGGCTCTATCTCCTACACTATAAAGCACTAGAACTTAATACTTGGTAGTATGGTTCCCCGTGGGAAGATGGTGTGTCGTGTACCAAAACTGGGTCACTGTGACATTTATTTCGACAGTTATTCAAGCTATGCACAACACAAGCAAAGTTACATAAGTGTACAAACATTCTTGTTGTTGGAGATTTCAACATGGACTTCGCAAAGATGGACAGCCTTCAAAAATCTTGTAAACTTCACCAACAACTGACCACGCCTACCCATTGCCTTGGAGGAATTCTTGACTTGGTCTTCTCATCCAAATTATTCCCAGTGACAAAAAAACCTGTGTTCTTCTCAGATCACCATTTAATCAATATACAGTACTGTTGAATTCAATGTAAGCATAACAAACAACATCTTGTTATTATTATTACAATTTCATGTCTATTGCAGTAAAACCTGTCTATAAAGGATACCCAATAGAAAAACTAAAGGTGTCCTTCATAGACTTGTGTCCTTTATATAGAGATCATTTATAGAGTATACCTACAGTGTACATGTATTTAGTGAGAATGGGATGGTTCCTGTATAGAAGCGAGTCTCTGTAAACTACATCTTCACCTTTCAATACATTGAAGAAAATACATGACCTTATTGCATCTCGAGATTCACACTCATTGCTATTGGATCTCGAGATAACAACCCGGTGGGGGACTGTAATTCGTTGAATTATCTTGTTGGAAATTGAGAATACTGAATTCAAATACAAATGCCCCATTAATCGGACATTTGAAGTTCCTTCAAGCCCCTTGTGTTTGATAAGAATTTATTTATTTGATAATAAAGAAATCATAATAAGGATGTTAATATATAGATTTTTGTATGGTATCTATTTCTGTGTTTTATATGTTAAGTTAGTATAATTTTTAACTAGTGGAGTTCATTAATATTATATTTTATGTTAATTTCTAACTTAGATACCTGGGCTCAGTTGTTTGAAAGGTGATTAGCTTAATCAGTGATTAGCACATATTTTAATTTATCATGTAACTTTAAAATTAAACCATAGATTTACTTACAACTTTGCAGGTATCAAATATCCAATAGTGTCAATTAACATACAAATTATCAAGTTTTACCTTGTATATTGACAGTATTATTAAAGTTTGAAAAATATTGTTAAATAGTGATTAAGCTAATCACCCTTTGAACAACTTGGCCCAGGTAATTAAGCTATTGTAGGAGGAGTTGGACTACATAATGGTGCAATACTGAAATCAGAATTTGCTCAGTGAAAGTGGAAGGGCTATTCCATAGTTATAGGGGGAAATGGGAGGCACCTGTATTAATATATTATAGGTGATGGGTTTAAAATTAAATTTTTAAATTAAATATTATTCACGAGTATGGCAGATTTTTTTTTTATACGCTCTCATGAAAATATTTTCAAATCTGCCATACGAGTGAAATATATTTGATATTTATTGGAAACTATTTTCGAAATTCCCAAAAGTCTTATTTCTTTTTTAAATGCGGTTACAACTCCATAGAAATGTACAGGTGGAATAGAGTTATCTTGTCTCTATGTATCATACATTGCTACACAATAGAAATCACCATTGGAACCTGTACCATGTGTTTGGTAATTAACAGTATTAGATGTTATGGTAAAATAATAATAAAATAATCTTGAAAATTGTTAAGCACTATGTACGATAAAGTGAAATTGAATGTTGGAAATTTTTCAGAATTTTCACAGATTTTGGGTTAACAGTTGCACATGAAAACTTAGTTTAATTATGTCCCCCAAACGAAGTGGGGGGACATATTGTTTTTGCTCGGTTTCTTATTATTATTATTATTCTTGTTTCTTCCACTTTCTTCCGCCGCGGAGGTTTCCGACTGTTTTCTCAAAAACTACTGGACGGATCTTCACGAAACTTCACACACATACCGGTACTCATTAGGGGCGGGGGGTGTGAAAACGGGTTGTTTTTTCGCGACCGGAAGTCCAAGATGGCTGCCAGAGCTAATTTCCGGTTTTCAAAATTCAGTCTCCGATTTCAGTAAAAATTGATACATGGGTGTTTTAAGGGATGCTGAATAACATGGTAACATTTTCGTAAAGTTTGGTTGCCACCAAAACGAAAATGGAGGCCTCTGATTGGTCGAAGTTTATATATTGTCCGATTTCAATGAAATTTAATACATATGTGTAGTATTACACCAACAACATTGTCGTCACATCCGTTTCATGATTCGTCAACATGGCCGCTATTTCCTGGCTTCTGATTGGTCGAAATTTATATATTGTCCGATTTCAATGAAATTTAATACATATGTGTAGTATTACACCAACAACATTGTCGTCACATCCGTTTCATGATTCGTCAACATGGCCGCTATTTCCTGGCTTCTGATTGGTCGAAATTTATATATTGTCCGATTTCAATGAAATTTTATATATAACTGTAGTAGGACACCACGGACATTGTCGTGACCTCCGTTTCGTGATTCGTCAACATGGCCGCTATTTCCTGGCTTCTGATTGGTCGAAATTTATATATTGTCCGATTTCAATGAAATTTTATATATAACTGTAGTAGGACACCACGGACATTGTCGTAACCTCCGTTTCCTAATTCGTCAACATGACCGCTGATATATGGGGTGTCAGCTATATTTCCATTGTGAGTTCATTGGGCTCATCAGTTCCGACCAAAGGGGTAGTTTGGGGGACATCTGTAATGGTACCCCATTACAATTAGCACTTGTTTCACATATATCTCTACTGTTTGTGTTTGAAATGTATTATTTATGTGACATTGTACTAGGTAACAACACGGAATAGTGGGTAACAGACAAAGTTTATTTGTGATCGTAAGATGACGTAACACGCACATAATTATGCTGTACCTTTTAGTAATAGATATAGTATGCCGAAAAAATGAATTAAACTGCATCATACAGTTGTTTCGTCCTCCTAGGACTCTTCAGTGATGCTAGGGGCCAAAAGGTGGGAATCCAAAATTTCAAAACTAATGTAGAAGTGGAAGGGTCAGATGTGTAAACCTTTTTATGAATTTAAAATTAAAATTGTAACACTGAGGTCACAAGTACATGTTCATGGTAATACAACATCATCAATCTGACCGTACTTCGGCATTGTGTCTCAATCTGGCTAAGCCAGGTGTGTCCTCTAGCTAAGTAGGGCCCAAGACATGGACACTACTGCTTGTCAGATCATGACTTGCTGACCATGTATCTTGGGCCTGTCCTGGTCCCATCTAGACTCCTGCTGTCCTCCTTCGTCATTCCCCGGCATACTCCAGATAGGTCTTCTCACGGTACAGACTCTGGGCTAGACTGACCCTAAATCCAAACTTCATGTAACTTGTACATAAATCTCCTACCCACACACCCCTCAACACCGCACACAGGCTAATTAACACTTAGGCTAATTAATACTTCTCAGCTGGTAAATATACTGTGATACAACATATCAGCATGCCTACTTTGATACATTTAGCATTAAGATTTTGTAATCAAATGATCATAAATGTTAGAAATTTTTGTGTAAATTTTTTGCAGTGACATGGACTCGCTGGTGAGCTTTGCAATCATTGATTGTACTTGTATTGTAAGTAGAAGATTTTGACAAAAGACGGCACAGTAAAATAATTATACAACAGCTTTATTTGTGATTTGTGTTTTTTATCCAGTTAATTTTGGTACATTCACCGAATGGTGTGGACTTACCTGGTATTTTAGTGGATTCTGATTTTAGCATATAATGATAATACTGTACAACACAAAATGTTTGTTGTTGTGTATAAACAGTTATACATTCCTCGTTTTCATGGTTGCTATGAATAATGAATATAAATATGACGAATTTGGATAATGAAATAATGTGTCTACATTTGGAAAATATCCACGAACATTTTGTGTTTTACAGGATCCAATTTCCAACAGATAAACACATTGATGAATTGGTTCACTCATTTAATATGCCGTCGATATTTAGGTCGCCCGAGACAAGTTCTCAAGTGACCTATTCTAATTATCTTTTGCCGCATGCCTCATCTATAAATAATATACATTGTTGACTTCTCAAAAACTCCTAAACATTTGAATGATATTTTGCAAGAACCTTCCCTGGCCAAAGATGCACCAAAACTGTGAATTGTGTGGTCCTTACCCCCATAGGGGCCTGAGGGAGGGGTCAAATTAGTTATAACTTCAAAAATTTCTCCAAACCCAGATATGCTGTAATCAAATACTCATTTTAAATGGAAAGGTTTTGGAGTGCTGTATCAAAATTGTGAATTTCATGTCCCCCGGACTCTACAATCCAACTGGGGAGAGAGTGAAGTTTACTTAAATGTATATTAGAAAAATGACACTTTTGAATATGTTTTGCTAATTTTCATTTGGAAATAATTCAAACTTGGTTG
This sequence comes from Mimachlamys varia, assembly GCA_947623455.1. Taxonomy (NCBI): domain Eukaryota; kingdom Metazoa; phylum Mollusca; class Bivalvia; order Pectinida; family Pectinidae; genus Mimachlamys; species Mimachlamys varia. The sequence continues at coordinate 8,972,133 of OX392534.1, forward strand.
GAATTATAACCAGAACATGACGGTTTGATGTTGACTCTGGCTTAACCCAAGGGTTGTGGGGAGGGGCTTAAAAGGGTCAAAATGGTTAAACTTTTCTTCTGATATGCTGAAATGAAATACTCTTCACAGATAAAAAGGTTTTTAGGTACTTAATTGAAAATGTGAATTTTATGCCATTCCCCCTTCCCACAGGACTTCAGGTTTCCCCTTTGGGAGGGAGTTGACGTTTGCTATAGTTTATAAAGGAACTTTGGGATAAAGTTAGGGACCTTTATCACAGTAACCTGAAATTTGTCAAGAGGTTAATGCATCAGTTCACAGAAATACCTGGTGAAGTCAAAAACCAAGGTCGAGGTCAAAGTTCAGAGTAAAATTTTATAGCTTTTACTGATGAACATTTTGTTATGACATTATGAAGCAAAGTTGGTTGGAATTATATAAGAAGTTAGCTGACCAAAATGTCAAGGTCACCGGGTCCAAGATCAAGGTCAAATTTAAATATTTTGTTATGTTACATTATGAAGCAAAGTTTGTTGGAATTAAACAAAGAGTCTACTGACCAAAAGTCAAGTAGACTGGGTAAAAGATCAAGATGAAATTTTGAAGCTTTTCACTGAAGAACATTTTTTTGTTACCTGTCGGTGTTCTAGCTCAAACTTGGTAAGAATAAATAATATGCAGCTTCTTCTCGGTAACCTTACGGCCCTGATATTTGGCCTGTAGCATGCTGTGATGAATGGCTACCAAGTTTGTTAAAATGAATGACCTTGACCTACTTTCAAGGTCATATGTCTTAAAATCTTCAAGCAACTTCTTCTCCATAACCGAAAGGCCCAGGGCAGTCGTATTTGGCTTGTATCATGCTGGGATGAATGGCTACCAATTCTGTTTGAATGAATGACCCACTTTCAAGGTCATAGTGGTCAAATGTCTTAAAATGTTTCAAACACTTCTTCTCCATAACTAAAGGTCCCAGGATATATGGCTATTTTGCTAGTACAGTAGTATCCCGAGATGAAGGAATACCAAGTTTATTTATTTACCCTCTAAGGTCACAGGGGTCAAATATGGTACATGTAATATCTTAAACAACTCCGCAATTACTGACAAGAAAAGATATATTGTCAGATGACCAAGAAGGCCCATGGCCCTCTTGTTTTCCTATATAACCTATAGTAAACTTGACCCCCATCTCCAGTGGGGAATGTGAAATCAATGAAATTCACAATTTTGATAAAGCACCTCAAGACCTTTCCATTTATGAGGAGTTTGATTCCAGCAAATAAATGACTTTGACCTGCTTTCATGGTTCACAGGGGTCAAATTAGGGAAAATGTATAGAATTAACCTTCTGAATAACCAGAAGGCCCAGAGTACTGATACTTGCCTAGTACCTGTAGATATGGTACGTGCCTGCCATGAGGTACTATAAATTCCTGAAATGTATGACAGGTCACAGGGGTCAAATATGTAAAAACTTTAAAAGTTTTCTTTTACGTAGTATAAAGTTTCATCTAGTCTTGAGCATTCTTAAGCCAAGGAGACCCTGAATATGGACCTGTATATATGATTTGGGGGATGTCAAATACTACAAAAGTTAACGGAGACACGTAGACAAAGCACCACCAAATAATATTCTACTAAGGTACTCTGATAGTTATACCAGGTGAGCTCTCGTTTCAATATAAGAAATAAATAAAAAATTCAATTTTTACAAAAACTTTATTACTGCTTGAAACTTAAAATGGACAACAATAATTTGTCAACAGCTCTCTCCGACATCTTTATTACTCCCTGTAACTTGGGCAATATCAAAGAGCTGACATATAATTTCTACAATAAAAATGCTGAAATAACTGATTTTTTTGATGTCCTTACTGCTCGTAAACAAACATAAGTGTAGACAACATAGGCAATAAACTGAATTTGGATATGGATCTAATGAACTAAATGCATTTATATAACTTATAGAAATCTTGATTAACTGATTTACCCCTGAATTTTAGGGTGAACTAATCCAGCCTTTTCATATAGAGGTGTTCCAATGTGTCTTTAGGGGTGGGTTAAATAATAAATGCAAAATAAATACAAAAAGAAGGGATATTTCTCTAATACATCAGAAATCGAATCAATTAGTCCACACAACAGGTATCTTTTTGGAGAAAACTAAGCAACAGATTTGTCAAACAAAAATCAGAAGTGTAAAATTTTAGAATGTCAATTGTACATCTACACATGATCATTGAAAGTAATTTGTATCTGGTAACAATAACAATACATTATATTGACATACACACAATTTACTGTAAAAATAACGAGAAATAGACTCATCAATTTGCCATATCAGTAATTTTGATCCTTAATTCTAAGCTTATCTCCATTATTGTACAATAACTAAAACACAAACTTGTAAACAAATATCACCGACAATACTCTGTTTATAATATATTTACATGCCTGTTTCAAATAGACGGCAGGAATGGCAGGACACTAAATAGACAGCATGTTATATTCGGGCTCGTGATCAAAGAAGATGGTGCCTTACATTAATCAGGTTGTGTGTCTGTCAGTCTTATTTTTTTTTTTTTTGGCTTTTGCACAAAATTGATGAAAGTAAATGGCGTAATGCTTGTAAAATTTTACATGATGATTTCTCTTGCATCCTATAGCTAGTTCTGCTTCGAAATTTTTCAGGTTAATCAGGTTCAAATGGCTGCTTGTATTCATCCATCTTGAATTTTCACATTAAAAAAAGTTCAAAATTTCGTTCCTCTTAACTCATTAACATTTTGTTATGACATTATGAAGCAAAGTTTGTCACAATGCATTAAGAAGTCATTGATTGAAGGTCAATATCTTTTAACTGCTTAAGATTTTGTAACAACATGAAGCAAAGTTGGTTACAATCAAACAAGGAATCAAATGACCCAAGTTCAAGGTCATTGCGTAAAAGTCAAGTTCAGACTTACATCTTAACTGGTTAGCATTTTGTGATAACATTATGAAGCAACATTGGTCAGAATCAAACAAGGTTTCAACTGACGAAAGCTGAGGGTTATTGGGTCCATTAATCCTGGTAATTAATCCAGTTTTGTATTACAATAACATTATAATGCTCATATGGCTGAACTTGCATGTGGCTTTGTACAGTACACCGTAAAGTATGTGTACTCCTGTAATTATCATTCTTTGAATGCACACACAACCTGACCAAGAAAGTAGGTCAATCACCATGTAAAATAGGTAAGTGTAATTATAACCAAGTATGTCATTCTATCTTCACTTTACATATCTTTGGTTTATTACTGACTTAAGAGAGGCTAACAAACTGGGGTTACCTTGGATCCTGTGACCTCATGAGCAAGTCAGTAAAACCGGGTAATGACTTATGAATAATTTGTTGATTTCTGCGATCAATTGAAAGTATTGTCCGTTGTGTTACATTAGAAATCTGTAAGATAAGCAAGATTATTTTTCTTATACTCTTATTGTAATTCTTTTCTTTCAATATATATATACATCATCAGTTTATAACAGAAAGAAATGAAATTATAAGTGGAATGTCTCTTTGAAACAATGAAAAAATGTTTCATTTTGAAAGATGACAATATTGACTAAACAAGATCGTATACTACCGGGTAAGACCGCAATTTAACACGGATGAGATGTTGTGTACAGGAGGAGGAAAAATGTGTTGAACTGACTGATTATGATATCCTCCCCTCCACACATCGTTGCTGGGGTAAGAATATCTTTGATAAACATGTTACTTTCAGTTCAAGTGTAATAGAGGACCAACTAACATGACTAATGGTCTGTATATGTTTCTATCGAACAATCCAAGCCTGCATACTGACACATCTATAACAGAGATAAATGGGAATAATGAGGAGAAAAACATTAACTTTTATCATCACTGGTAAAACACTTTTTTCTTTTCAATGGTCACATTAGCCATTACATTATCAGAAAATCTGTTTTTAACCTCATGCCAGATGTCCACACAACCATTGCAGTACATGTGCATGATAACAGAAGCAAGGCCTCTTTAATACTAGACTAGCTACATGAATCTGTCGCAAAAAGCACTTTTATATTCCACTCCTGAAGTCTATCACAATGTTTCTATAAGAGACATAACCTCTGGCTTCAGTATTGCTGCCCCGGCTCCCTGCTGTGCCTTGAGATCGGCCACCAATGTCTGGTCCAGAGAGAAGGTCACCACTACAGCAGGCACTAGGCCAGCCTCTGCAAATGTGTTGTCTTCTTCAAGTTTCTGACCAACTGACAAAAGCTGAAATGGCATCCAATCATTTGCTAGATTTTCTCTCACAAACGAGAATAAGGCAGAAACTTTTTCTTGTGCCTTAAATGTCCCTTGCAACAATACACCATCTGTCAATCTGACCCGAATAAGAGTGAAGCGATACTTTCTTAATTCTCGTAATTCGTCCCTTTCTCGCATGGCTTTGGTGCGTAACATGCCAAGTTTTTCAACTGCATCTTGTCGTCGCTGTTGTTCTTTCTTGATCTCCTCGGGATTCACATTATAGAATTCATTTGGAATGTCGAATTTGGAAGCCTGTTGTGAGGGATGGTACACTTTCAAAGCCCGGTCCAGCTGAGGTTTGATTGGCTCAGCTGCTAACAACACTTCTTTAAGGCCGGTAAGTCTCTCAGAATCTTGTGCAAGCACTTCATCCATTACATAAAAGCTTTCCTCAGTTTCATTCACCTGCTGAGACACAATATGAAAACCTGCAGCTTGTAGAAACTCGTTACTTCCCTTTAATGGATCTATTTTCTCTGTGAAAGCTTTAGTGGTCAATCTGATCTTGCGATATTTCTCCTCGCCAGGATTTGCTGTAATATTACTTAGAATTTTAACCAAGGTTTCAATACAAATGCCTACTTTCTCTTTATCCTTGTTGAGTGTATGAATCATCAAGGCAGAGGTCATTTCTGGCTCCTCCCCAATTTGCTTTAAGAGGAACTCTTCAATGTAGTGGTCAATTTCATTCTTAGGTAGAACTGCAGGGCCTATGTCTGGACAAGTGTAGAGAATATGAGACAGTACAGGAGCACTGTCTAGCTCTACTTTTGCTAGACCGGCTCTGGCTGCTTCACCTGCTGCTACGGCCTGCTCCTGTTGTCTCAGCTCAGTCTCCATCTCCTGTTTCATCTTAGCCCTCTGAGATACTGCAGCTGAAGGAGAAGAAGTTCACTCTGTTACACACTATTACTTATTACTGGGGTGATTTATGTAGTACATCATTGTGTCATGAACCCAAATTATTCTTTTATTTGAAGATTGGTGGGATGGGATTATCTTTTGTTAGATATACTGCCCTATCATGTTATTTGTACATCTTCTGAAAATTTGAAAATTCTCAGATGTGTTTCACTGTATTTTACAAATAAGCAGGAGAATTTTTTTTTTGAACTACATAATGTAGACTGAAAGAACACTAAAAATGTTACTATACATTGCAAAGTTTAACGTGGCTCAGTGCTTGACCCAATACACATCCTCAAGTTTCCAGGGGTTTCCATTAGATAGTATCAGGCATGGCTAAGTATTATGTCTAGGTCCAGATACATGTACATGGGTGCCAATGTAAGAGAGTTTGAAGTCATCATGTTTTTTTGAAATACCTCCAACAGGTGTTGAACATTGCACCACTGACTTACTACTAAGTCTAAAGCTCAACCGATGAAGCTACAGAGAAGATCTCTCTTGTGGAGCGGTATATTGCAGTTAGTATATATACCATGGTTAATAAAGTAAGGGGTATACCTGACTTCCTAGTGTTTTGACCCTGAGTCCTCATTAAGGCAGCTTCAGCAGCCCTCTGTGCTTCTCTGGAGGTTTCTTGTCGAGGCACAGATCTGACAGGTTCCTTCGCCACTGTACGGGGAGTTTGCCGACTCTCCTCGGTAAGACGGTGACCATCTCCAGCTCTCTTAAAGGTGACATCGAGCTTTCTCTTTTGAAAAAATCTTTTGATAGCAGCCATCTTTGTAAGGTGATAGATACGACAGAAAAGGAAGTTTCACTGTCTTTCCAAATTCGGTTGAAATGGAAACTGTTCTGCAAGGTCTGAAAAAATAAGGTTTAAAGATTTAAAAAGATGACCCTATAGTCTTTCACTTTAATCTAATTTTCAATATAAATGCAAAATCTAAGACATCTCATTGGGCAAAAACATATATAATATAAAGTTTGATGTCCGACTATTAAAAACTTTTAAGGAACTGTCCGGGCTTTCATAAGAACACCCAGACATTTTTTTTGACTTACCGAAATGAGATCTCTTCAACACTTTTACTTTGGTGTAAATTAAAGGACATGTTTATTTGACATTGGGCTTTGATATTCCGACATTAGTTCATTAGTCACTTCCGATACTGTTTGTCATTGGGCGAATTTCACTCTTTCATATTGCAGTGCGCTCTGACCCCAAACCAGATGGTGTCGGGCCAGAGGAACAAGCTAGTTTCTGGGAAACATATATTAGTTGTTAATAAAATGTTTCACCAATCAGCAGGCAATGTCATATATTACATAGCTATTAAAGGCCCAATATACGTAACTTTCGGCAAAACCTGAAGCGAAAACCAAGACTTATAACTTATTAAATTTATAGATTTAGCTAAGATTCACTGATTTCAGCAATATTCAAGATGAATTCTTTCGCGGTTACCGGTACAGCAGCAGTTGAAACACGCTATTTGTAAACACGCGTCCGTTTCGAACCGTCTTCTACCTTCGGTTTGTTGTTGAAGTGGGCCCCACCTGAATTATTTTCAATTCTTTGGATTTTTTTGTCCAGAGTTTCTTGTTAGTTACCGCTCAGGTTTACTTCGTTTTAGGCTTATTTTTGCATGGTTATCAACTGGATTTTTTTTCCGAATTTTCAGAATCACGAAAATTTCCCTGAAGTTACGTATATTGGGCCTTTAATACATATGGCTTGCCTCCACTATGAATTTTAAGGACAACAGATGTGTCCATGATAAATTCTCTATGCTGATCATGACATGCCCCATGATGAAATACCTTAATATAGTGATGAGCTGATTTATATTTCCCAATATACACTGTTAAAAAATTAAAACATATGGCGTGAAGTAGATATAGGAGTCAAGTAGATATAGGAGTCTACATAATTGTAAAGTCAATGGCATATAACAAGCGCTATTTACTTAACTACAGTGACCAATCTTCCAATTAACTCTAGATCTTATATCCTTAAACCAGAAATTATGAAATTGACTAGGTTTCAGTATAGGACCAGAAAAAAATGACAGCATCGATATCATAACCTATTCCAATGGCAATGCACAGCATCACCTCGTACACACCTTTCTTGTCAATCTTTGTACATATCCTTGTTCCATACACTGACCAAGCTATGGTTATAAGAACAGTATTGATAGCCAACCAAATCAGTAGCAATAGTAGTATTTGGATTTGAACGTCGTCTGTATCCAGAGTAATGGATTGGGTACTGTAGAAGCCGCTTATATCGTTGCAAAAACCAGTAAATATATTCCACGCCGAACCAAAAATAGTGGTCGCACTGAATTCTACACCGTTCATTAGAATTGATGGTTAAGTTAAACCATATAAATATCAATTGGCTTAACAGACACTTTCTTGCAATCGCTAACACTTGCCAGAGGCATCAGTGTCCGACATCACCACTATGACATAACGCTAAAGATTTACGAACCTGTCTCCGGTCAGGGGTCGCAACTCTGTGTAGTTTTTTTTTTTTAATCATAAATAACCTACTCATCTTTGTAAATTTCAGCACAGCTCTTTTATCTTGTAAATTTTATCATAGTTTTTGTATACTTTTAAAACAAAACCAACAATATCTGATTCTAATTAATTTCTCAACACGAAAATCTAATTCATTATGTTTAACAACGCCTGTATCTGTCAGGTTATTACAACATGTCAGCGGAAGTAACAGTTGGAAGTTGTTTACAGTTTGTGTATTAGCATACTACAGGACCCACACAGAGCATCATTTCTACGAAAGAGGAAACTAACGCAACGAATCAACGTCTGTAAAATAGTTGTATATCCATGATACACCAGTTTCCGCACGTTTGATAAACATGCGACATCAAATAGTGTATTCTTGAAAACTAACACGTCATCAACTAGAATAAGTTGGATGGTAAACTGAAAGTTGACTGCATAATAAACTGAATATGTGAAAAGAAATATCATCATCCATCCATTAGAAGAAGATGAAAACGAATTATCTCGAGATTATGTAATATCCATCGAACGAACACTTTTCAATGAAATCAGTTATAAAAATGAAGTTTGAAGTGCCAGCTTCATTGTTTAAATTTCACATAATGACATTTTTGTCCCTACTGCTATGTCTGTCGCCTGCATTCGGTGCTCATGCTGACTCTGTAAGACAAGTGGACTCCCGGGATTCGGCTTATTTTCAAATGAAACCACAAGCTGATGTTTCTCTTCCGAGACAGATTCATATTGCATTTGGTATTGAGCCGACAGACATCACAATACTTTGGGCAACGGAGAAAGCAGATCAGTCCATTGTTCAGTACTATCCACAAAATCGACCAGGAAGCACAACTACGGTTGACGGAAAATCTGTGACATTCGAGAACAACACTTATGGATGGAAGCATTTACACAGAGTTGCCATACATGGCCTTACACCTGGCGTTCTGTATTTCTACAGTGTTGGTGGTACTGCCCAGTCACTAAGGAGCAAGTTTTTCAGCTTCAGAGTTCCGTTTAAATATGAACCACATACCTACATGGTATTTGGAGATCTAGGGACCAGGAGTGCAAATCTTCAGTTCTTGGTTCATGAGTCAAGAGCAAAAAACTATAGTGCTATTTTTCACATAGGAGACATTGCCTATGATTTAGGTAGTGATGGTGGTAAAGTTGGGGACAAGTTCTTGAATTTAATCCAGTTAATGTCAGCAAACACTCCCTACATGACAGTGCCAGGAGATCACGACTTGTTTAAAGATGACCAATATCGGTACAGATTTTCTAATCCCAACGCAGACTGGCCGATGCAAATGGATCAACTGTGGTACAGCATAGACATGGGGAAAACTCATTTTGTGTGCATTTCAACCGAAATATTTTTTTCTGATAAAGCAAATGTGGAAAGATTTATGAAGTGGTTACAACATGATCTTACAAGAGCCAACGACAACCGTAGTAATTTCCCTTGGGTTGTTGTGATGGCCCATCGACCAATGTACTGCTCTGTGGATGATACCAGGGAAGATTGTAGGAAGCCAGATTCTATTGTAAGGCAAAGTCTAGAAAGTGTGTACTCACAGTTTGGTGTAGATGTTGTGTTCAGTGGACATAATCATATGTACGAGAGAACATGGCCTACGTACCAGAACAAAGCTGTGGCCTTCAATTACATTAATCCACTGGCCCCAGTTCACATCATTGTTGGATCTTTAGGGAACCAGTACCTGACAGAGTATGTCTCTAAAAGTGGAGGGGGTTGGTCTGCATTCACAAAGTCTGCAATGGAAATGGAAATTTATGGCCGTCTAACTGTCTACAACTATACACATCTGTATTGGGAGGCCAGATCAGCCATGGACAATAGTCTTGTGGACAAAATGTTGATAATTCAGAGAGTTCACGGACCATTCCTAAATCCTCAGGCTGATATTCCAGACCCATTGGGAGAGGCTGGGAAAGCCTGGAGAAATAAAAACGGAGCCACTGATGATGATGGCTCGCTGATCAATTTGAACTTTTTTGTAGTGTATGATGACTACAATACCCGAGTAACTGTGCTCTGTTTCACCTCAATAATCTTGCTTGTTGGAGTGTGTCTAAGGAAAAAAATTATCAATTTTCTAAGGTTTTGCTGTCTTAAAAATGATAAATGTAACAATAATATCACGTGACTATATTCCTGTGTGAGACAAAAGAAGAGATATGTTCACTGATTGATGTAATATTTTGGCTCATGTAGTGCCTTTTTTTCCCATTGGAGTCTTTCACATTGTAATATAGTACATGTACATGTAGTTGTTTTAGTTTAGAAAGATGATTTATACACGGTAGTACATTTAGCTGGTTTTTGTGTAAAAAGATGCTAGGTTAAACTCACAAGTCTAACTCGATCATAAACATAAGATTGACTGTTCATTAATATAAGAGGCTTACTTTACATCATGTACATTTCGAACAAACTGCTCAGATGTTTAAAACTTTTTTGGTACCATTGACAAATGTTGCAGATGGTCATAAAAATGATACCAGATCATCTTTTTTCTTTCCGTCCTTATATTGTTTGTGTAACATAAATTGGTAATCTGCTTCTATACTTTTTATTTGATAACAAAGTAATGGATACATACTGAAAGCCTCTCTATCCATATCATAAATAAGAAATGAATTCAATATAAAGTACTTCAGTGCGGTATACAGCTTTAAGAACTGACAATATCATTTTGAAACAATTATTTTTGAAGTGTCCATCTAGAACTATAACAAAATATAGTGTGCTGCCCGCTTCTACAACATATTGTGGTAAACTGTTCCGGTCCATGTAACAATAATTCTTTGGCTGAAATTTTTTTTTTCTTATATCCAGATGACATCTTTTCCTGTATATTTTCTTGGAGTGGCCCCTGGTTCTGTTTGCATTGTCCATTTGGAAATAATGTCTAGTTACTCTGGAATCATATGTATTTTTGAAAACATATATCAGGTCTCCTCTTATCCGGCGGTGCTTTAGTGTTGGTATCTCTTGATTCTGTTGCAAATGCAAGAGAATATTAAAGGGTAAAGATCTATTAAATGCTACCAACACTTGATTTAATTGAAATAACCTAACCTTACTTTAAGTCCATATTCAAACTCGACCCTTTAAACTGCCGAGTGCCCTAGCCTTTATCCAATCTTCTTTTTATCTTGTCTGATTTCACTGCTCTCTTACTAATATTGCCCACCATAGATCATGTTCAAAAATTTACAAAAGTTTTGCGGTCAACATTTGCTGAAATCGCTTAGTGAACAGGACACATATAAAAGATACATCAGTAAATTTTTGGACTCAAATATTGTGTTTTCCTAGGTTTGTCAGTGTCTGACAATAAGACTTGCACACACTTTGACCATCCAGTATATCTCTAGTGTAAAATTTCTCAATTTAACATTTCAAAATGGATGTTAAGGACTCTCTAGGAGAAAAAAAAAGACCTTTCAAAAGTTTCCCAACCTTTCAGGAATTCAGGTCATAATAGTATGGAACTCTTTTAGAGTAAAGATACATGTTGTAATAAGGTAGCATACATTCTTAACTTGAACACTTTTGGTGCATTTCTACATATTTAGCTGTACATGTACATATTTGAAAGTTTAGTTTAATGTAAATAATGCTTATTATAATTACAAATGTATGGGGGGTAAGAAAAAATGTCAATTCTTTCGATGAGTATATAATATTATGTAAATACTACTAAATAGTCTATTCTCATGGGTATGCTGTTATGTCATGAAGGATAAGAATTTAATTGAACAGAATTTTATTAACATGCTTTGAACATTCCATTATTTAGACAGCTTTAGTATTAACAAGTTTAATATAATATAAAATGTATTTGATGCATGATATTAATGTGTAAACACATTGTAATTTGTATTCATTTACAGATTGTAGATATTGTGTTAATTTTGGTTGTAAATTCAATATGATACTGATACATTATAAAGATTATAATGTATGTCATACAAATATTCATTTACCTGGAAAATGACAATCTATTTATATATACCACATCTGATAATGAGTATAAATTGAAGCCTATCATTTTCAACAATAAATATCTCCTTACAATGATATGTCTGTGTTGTGACTGACTTCAATACCCACAGGGACCTGAGAATTTCTTGCATCTTCAATGTAGTTCTGGACCTAAACTAAGGTTTTTGAACAATTTTACCCTTTTGGATAGTTAAGAAAACATTTTCCGAAAATTTGCCCTCTCCAATGAATGCATATGAACATTGAGAGGGGTATTTTTATAAAAAATTGATCTAAATCCTCCAAGTAGAAAATTACCCCAAAAATCTTTAGATGATCATGTATATAAATGGCCATTTTAAATCTTTTGGAAATTGGATACCATGCAGGTATTATGGGACTAAACAAGTCCAGTTTGGTTGAAATTGAACTTATTCGCTATGACATCAAGTTTTATTTTCATGAACATCATGCAGTTCAATTTGACTATATTTTGAAGAGTTACTGCCCCTTAAATATTTCACAATCTAAATTTTGTCCGAAGATCTCCTCCCAGTTTTCAATTATATCTCTTTCAAATTTTGCACATTTATTTCTCCATGATCTGAAGTTGTGTTTTCCTTAACCTTTGTTCAAGTTGACTATATTTGGAAGTGTTACCGCCCCTCGCATATTTCACAACCAAATTGTCCAGATATCTTAGCTCCCACGTCAGTTTTCAACCAATTTCTTTCAAAATTTGTAGGTTTTAACATATTCAGACAATGAAAAACAAAGCTTTCTTTGTGACATTGCAATACATTATTACATCTTTCACTTTGGCATGGGAAAGGCATACAGTATATCTATTGTTCTGTCCCTGGCACTCTTATTTGTTTTAACCCACCATCATCAGATTGTGGGATGGCTGTTCGTATCACCCTAAGTCCATGGCTAAATGTATATACATCGTACATCCATCATTCTTGTTATAGTTCATCGTCGGAAACCCACGGTACACTTCTCTGACGTCAGAGAAGTGTACCGTGGGTTTCCGACGATGGTTATAGTTGAGAGTGTACTAAATTGATCTTTTGTAAAATTTCTTGCATAGGTAATTCCCTAAATTGTTCCTTTTTGTTGTTTTTGGGACTGATCAGTAAAACAATATGGCTTAACACTATAGGTGGCCATTTAAGATTTTGACAATAATTGTTATCGTTATCCCTTGAGAATAGATCTCAATAGAACAGAATGGGTCAGATTTTATTTTCATGGTCCCTACAATGATAGTTGTCATTTTGATTTTGGGACTTTGGGACTTTGATCAGAAGAAAAATGCTTACAATTGATGGAGCGACCAATTTGATTTGACAGTTTAACTTTTTTATTGCTTTTTGTGAAAAGGAGTATTCTCCAAGTTCACATGACATGATCAAATGCAAATAAGAGGAAAGGCATTAAGGGAAAGGTCAGTCTTTTAAGAGATGAAGATTGAACAACAGATGAAGGGCTATTAAGTTTGTTCAAATAAATAACCTTGACCCACAATCAAGTCAAGGTCACAGGTCAAATGTGTTCAAAATCATCAAGCAACTTATTCTTGAAAGACCTGGGTACTGATATTTAGTAGCATGTTTGGATGAAGGGCTACCAAGTTTGTTCAAATGAATAACCTTGGTCCCATGGATATAATGTCTTTATACTCTAGGTCCCATGGATATAGTGTCTTTATACTGTTTCAAACAAATTCTCAGTAACTGAAAGGCCCAAGATTCTGATGTTTGGCTTGTAGCAGGCTTGGATGAAGGGCTACCAAGTTGGTTTAAATGAATGACAGATCACAACGAAAAATTATATACCGTGTACAGTAGATCTTAAAGTCCAATGACCATGAGGCGGCTTCTAGTTATGTCATCTGACCCAAAAGAGTCGGGATGACCTAAAGGCAGTGTGCATCATCCGTCATTGTGCGTCCTCCTACATGCGACCTGTGTAAAATATCTGGGTCAAATATGTTTAATTAACCAATTTTCTTCTCACTAATAGAAAAGTCCAGGGTTATGATATTTGGCCAGTATGTACCTATGGTTGAGTGATACAAAAAAGTTAATTTCTTCATGTGAATGACCTTGACCTATCTTCAAGGTCACATTGGTCAAATGTCTCAATATTTTCAAAAAATATCTTCTTAATAACCAAAAGGCCTTGGGTACTTCTATTTGACTAGTAGGTACCTGAAATGAAGTGCTAAAAAAATTCCTGATATCAATTACTATATCAATTACTTAACCTACTATCCAGGATCACATGGGTCAAATATTCAAAAACAATTAATATTCTTGGATTGAGTGCACATATTAATGACCTTGATCTATATTCAAAGTCACAGGTGTCAAATTTCTGAAAATCTTCAAGAAACTTATTCTCAATAACTGAAAGGCCCAGGGAACTGATATTTGGCAAATAGCATGCTGGGATGAAGGGCTACAAAATTTGTTTAAATAAATGACCTTGGCCTACTTTCAAAGTCACAGGGATCAAATGTCTAAACCTTCAAGAAAGTTATAAATAACTTAAAGGCCTAGGGTACTGATATTTGGCCTGTAGTTTGCTTGGATGTAGGACTACAAAGTTTGTTCAAATGAATGACCTTGAGCCACTGGGGCAAATGTGTAAAAAATCATCAAGTAACTTTTTCTCTAACTAAAAGGCCTCCAACATTGAAATATCGCATGTAGCATGCTGGACAAACGACTACCAAGTTTGTTCAATTGAATTACTTTGGCCCACAATCAAGGTCACAGGGGTCAAATGTGTTCAAAATCATCAAGCAACTTCTTCTCAATATAGCTGAAAGGCCTGGGTTTCTGATATTTAGCCAAAACCATGCTAAGATAAAGGGTTACAAAATTTGTTCAAGTGAATGACCTTGACCAGCTTTCAAGTCACAGGACTCAAATGTCTTTAAACTCTTTCAAACAAATTCTTGGTTACTTTAAGGCCCATGTTCTAAATTGTTTGGCTTGTAGCATGCTGGGATGAAGTGCTACCAAATTGGTTCAAATAAATGACCTTGACCCACTTTCAAGGTCATAGGGGTAAACTGTGTTATTTAAAAAATTTTGCCTGGATAAATAACATACAAAAAAATATGTATTATCTTTATAGTCAGATGACAATGCCCTTTAAATAGGCATCGAAGTTTTTTGATTACTGAATTCTGATGTGGCAATCATTTAAATAAGTGACCAACTCCAATTGGCTAATAAATTGTTCAAATGAATTACCTTGACCCACATTCAGCATGATACAATATATGCTATTTCAATAAATGAGTTGGGATTTTGTGATGTTATATTAAGTAAATGTGATGAAAATAATTTAAAAGGTTATTTTGTTTCCAAGTTTCCAATTTTACACACGAATTTGATTAATCCCAAGTAAATGTATTTCGTTTTAATTTTACTTGGCGTATTCTTAAAGTTTGATAAACTATGAGGTTGACGTTTCTTATCTTAGTCAGTTACACGTTTGGTGGAAATGGTGCAATATATCATAAGATAGAGCGCTGCATTGACATTGATGGTACACAGAAAAAATGGCCGAGAAGAAGAAAGAGGCGGATCATCTGCCTACTTCAGAATCTGATCAAGCTGATTTTATAGAACCAGACCCACCCGTAGACACCAATCAAGCTGTCTCTGATACTTTCGTCAACATCGATTATGAAGATCTCGTTAATCCAGACTATGACAGTCACCCCAGTGGATACATACACGATATTGTGCGACAGGGATCACACGACGGCGACGACGAGCCAAGAGTGGCGGTTAGTTCCGCGAGCGATGTGTCAACGGGAGAGGAGTCCAGCGAGGATCACACAGAGGTACAAATCAGAGGTTTAACAGCTAAGCTTTACATAATTATGATTACCAAACACGAAAAACATGCACTTTTCTACTTCCTATATATTGCTACTTACAACAGTGAATGAACCCAAATATTTACATGAGACATTATTTGATTAAATAATCAAAATGCAATATCACTTATTCATGACGTTTAGAGTGATTTGATGATCTAATTTAATAAAATGGAATAAAAAGGAAAACACATTTTTAATAACTCCTGTGTTTTTTTCCAGATATTTTCCCATTCAATTAGTTATGTCACTGTGTATGCTCTAAGAATTGAGCATGAAGGCTAGCTCTTTTATGATTGTATAGTTAAACTCTGACCATTTGCAGAGCATAATTCATCAAATTTGGACCAGCTTTCATGCCATGCAAATTTTAAATCCAAGAAGTTTCAGATTCTATTGCTGGAGACTATTCTTTAACAATCATTATTGATTAATATATGTTGTTGTGATGGTACTTATTCTGTTATCTCAGATTTTATATGGTGAGATCAACACTTTTGGCAAAATCTTATCCGATAGAAAAAGGGCCGACCAGCAGCCGCTTATGTCTCAGGAATACATATAGAGCTTTAGTGCACAGTGAGTAGAACAGTAAGTGGTGCAGATAAAAACAACTATGTGCAGTGCTGGTAAAAAAAAGATGTTCTGTCTAATGGAGCTTGATGTGCTGCATTTCACTCTTGAACTGTTAAAAGGAAACTGCATACTATGGTGTTGACTGGGAGGCGGTTTCACAACTTGATCCCATCAGGTATACAATGTGGAACATCATGGTGACCTTGACCTGTGCCCTACGTTCTATGGAGCGTTGGTATTGCTTATGTTTATAATTATGGTACCAGGAACTTCAGTCCATGACCACACATCACTACTGCCACTGGAGTGAGGTGTGTAGCCCGTATATCCTCTAGATGGTGGTACACAGTGTATTCAACACGATGTATACAACACGGTACCGTACATCACGGTGACATTGACCTGTGCCCCACAACCTGAAGGGTTTCCCACTGGAGTTGTTGCGGCATACATTGAAGACAACACACTGTAGATTGCTAGTCACCAGTGGTGAATCTGGCTGACCTACGCTGAACCATCTCAAGTTAGTTGATGTTGTTACTTGTTAGCTGTAGATGGGTTTGAAATCACACGAGTATGCCAATAATTGATCTGACAAATGTCTTATAGCACAATTTCTTGGTGGTACACAGACAATGGTAAATGTTGTGCTGTAAGAAAGCTCGAGTGTTGTTGGCTTTCTTGGTTATTCCAGCTTAACGAGGCATCTCCCTGACTCTACCTCCTCTACAGTGTGGTCATGGATGGTGTGTGGATATTTTAATTGATGACTTCCTCTTAATTGTTTTGTGAAGGATGTTGCACTTCTGCTGTAGGAGTTTCATGAGCCAGTCTTGTTCCCAAACTTTTAAAGTGTTGAGATCTGCTTGCAGTTTACGACTATACGATTCCTCCAGGTTCTTGGTATCTCTGTACATCACGCAATCATCAACACAGATCCGTGCAATGGAACCATGGGTGGTGTCTTCTGAAAGGTTGTTGAGAAACAGGAGAAATTAGATCAGCCCTAGAACACTGTCCTGGGGTACACCAAAGAGTACTGGAGTTCTTGGTCTTTCAGCCATCTTGCACCGCTTGTTGTAAGCGTCTGCTTAGGTGGTCTTCTATCCACCTGTGAATGTTTCACATCACTGCATAGTGTTGTAGCTTGTGAAACAGTCTGGCATGTGGGACCTTGTCAAGCCCCTTGGAAAAGTCCAAAAGAATGACATTGTTTGACTCATCGTGTCAGCACATTTAGCCAGGTCCTGAATAGTTAGGATCAGTTGCATCTTACAGGAACACCCCTTCCTGAAGCCATGTGGTGCGTCAATGAGGATGTTATGATGGTCCAGGTGTTTTGCCAAGCTGCTATGATATGCTGCAATACTTAACAGAAACAGATGTAAGGGAGACATGTCTTATTTTTCCGGCTGATATTTTGCCCTCATGGGTGTGATGTCTGGCTTCTTCCACCAAGATGGTATATAATCTACCTTGTCACAGGGATGCCTCGAAGGACCGTGTTAGGACTGGGGCTATATATCTCTGCAGACAGTTCCTACAATAGTAAAGCCTGGAAGGACCGTGTTAGGACTGGGGCTATATATCTTTTCAGATATTTCCTACAATAGTAAAGCCTGGAAGGACCGTGTTAGGACTGGGGCTATATATATCTCTGCAGATATTTCCTACAAAGTAAAGCCTGGAAGGACTGTGTTAGGACTGGGGCTATATATATATCTCTGCAGACAGTTCCTACAATAGTAAAGCCTGGAAGGACTGTGTTAGGACTGGGGCTATATATCTCTGCAGACAGTTCCTACAATAGTAAAGCCTGGAAGGAGTGTGTTAGGACTGGGGCTATATATATCTCTGCAGATAGTTCCTACAATAGTAAAGCCTGGAAGGACTGTGTTAGGACTGGGGCTATATATATCTCTGCAGACAGTTCCTACAATAGTAAAGCCTGGAAGGAGTGTGTTAGGACTGGGGCTATATATATCTCTGCAGACAGTTCCTACAATAGTAAAGCCTGGAAGGACTGTGTTAGGACTGGAACTATATATCTCTGCATACAGTTCCTACAATAGTAAAGCCTGGAAGGACTGTGTTAGGACTGGGGCTATATATATCTCTGCAGACAGTTCCTACAATAGTAAAGCCTGGAAGGACTGTGTTAGGACTGGGGCTATATATCTCTGTAGACAGTTCCTACAATAATAAAGCCTGGAAGGACTGTGTTAGGACCGGGGCTATATATATCTCTGCAGACAGTTCCTACAATAGTAAAGCCTGGAAGGACTGTGTTAGGACTGGGGCTATATATATCTCTGCAGATAGTTCCTACAATGGTAAAGCCTGGAAGGACTGTGTTAGGACTGGGGCTATATATTTCTGCAGATAGTTCCTACAATGGTAAAGCCTGGAAGGACTGTGTTAGGACTGGGGCTCAATATATCTGCAGATAGTTCCTACAATGGTAAAGCCTAAAAGGACTGTGTTAGGACTGGGGCTATATATCTCTGCAGACAGTTCCTACAATAGTAAAGCCTGGAAGGATTGTGTTAGGACTTGGGCTATATATCTCTGTAGACAGTTCCTACAATAGTAAAGCCTGGAAGGACTGTGTTAGGACTGGGGCTATATATATCTCTGCAGACAGTTCCTACAATAGTAAAGCCTGGAAGGACTGTGTTAGGACTGGGGCTATATATTTCTCTGCAGATAGTTCCTACAATGGTAAAGCCTGGAAGGACTGTGTTAGGACTGGGGCTATATATCTCTGCAGATAGTTCCTACAATAGTAAAGCCTGAAAGGACTGTGTTAGGACTGGGGCTATATATCTCTGCAGACAGTTCCTACAATAGTAAAGCCTGGAAGGACCGCGTTAGGACTGGGGCTATATATCTCTGCAGATATTTCCTACAAAAATAAAGCCTGGTAGGACTGTGTTAGGACTTGGGCTATATATATCTCTGCAGATATTTCCTACAAAAGTAAAGCCTGGAAGGACCGTGTTAGGACTGGGGCTATATATATCTCTGCAGATATTTCCTACAAAAGTAAAGCCTGGTAGGACTGTGTTAGGACTGGGGCTATATATATCTCTGCAGACAGTTCCTACAATAATAAAGCCTGGAAGGACTGTGTTAGGACTGGGGCTATATATATCTCTGCAGACAGTTCCTATAATAGTAAAGCCTGGAAGGACTGTGTTAGGACTGGGGCTCTATATATCTCTGCAGACAGTTCCTACAATAGTAAAGCCTGGAAGGACTGTGTTAGGACTGGGGCTATATATATCTCTGCAGATATTTCCTACAAAAGTAAAGCCTGGTAGGACTGTGTTAGGAGTTGGGCTATATATATCTCTGCAGACAGTTCCTACAATAGTAAAGCCTGGAAGAACCGTGTTAGGACTTGGGCTATATATCTCTGCAGACAGTTCCTACAATAGTAAAGCCTGGAAGGATTGTGTTAGGACTGGGGCTATATATCTCTGCAGACAGTTCCTACAATAGTAAAGCCTGGAAGGATTGTGTTAGGACTGGGGCTATATATCTCTGCAGACAGTTCCTACAATAGTAAAGCCTGGAAGAACCGTGTTAGGACTGGGGCTATATATATCTCTGCAGACAGTTCCTAGAATAGTAAAGCCTGGAAGGACTGTGTTAGGACTGGGGCTATATATATCTCTGCAGACAGTTCCTTCAATAGTCTTGTTGGTGCTTCATCGTATATTGTGGCTTTGTGGATGTTTAGGCCTAGTAATTATAAGGGATTTCTAACACTTTCTGTAGATAAATGGATGGGTGGTAGATCTGGGTGAATGTTCTTGCCCATGTCCTTGATGTTGTCGGAATGCTCAATCCGTTCTGTTAAGACTTTGGCTTTCTTTTAAAATATGTGATTCCATCAGAGGATTTCAATAGGGCATTCCAACTCACAAAGTGTCCTTCCTCCTACTGTTTATAAAGCTCCAGAAGTGTTAAGGGTTTGCTGTACAATCTGGCAATATGATGGTATTTATCTATTTATTGTAGACTTTCTTACAGCTGATGGTAATGTTCACGATCTTTGGGAGAGTTGAATCTTCTAGCAAGATTGAAGCTATGCTTCCTACATCATGATATCACCTTAACCTCTTGGTTGTAGCATGCAACTATCTGGTATGCAGGATATATTCACATGGATGACATTTTTGTTATTTTGAGTATGATCCATGGTACAATAGGACGAGTGAAAAAATAAACAGCAATAATTAACATACTCATGCATGTGGTTGTTATGATTATTGTTTACAAATCAAACTAATGCACGACCTTTGAAAAAAGATTACATTGTGTACCTTACATGTGTCCTCAACTGCTGTATTTATTCACTTAACTTTTTGATATTTCATATATCATGTGTCTCATCTTGATGCAAATTTTGTTTTTATCTGTCTTAAGAGTCTATACTGTAGATTTCAAAAATATTATCCATATGAATTTTGGGTCAAAATCACAAAAGATTCAGCAAACATAAATAATCAAGGTCTGTTATCAGTAAGATGTAAAATTTATTTTTCTCTTTAGATTTCAACAAAGGAGATATCACAGGCTCTTGATGAAGTTTCCAAATTACAACACCCAGAAGTGAGCCCAGAGGATGTGGAGGAAATAGATGAAGTAGACACACAAGAATGGCGACAACGAAAGAAGCATGTCTTCATCCTTAGTGAGGCTGGGAAGCCAGTGTATACTAGGTATGCTGATGCTGAATACTGAAAGTGAAATTCTCTCTAGCTTGAAACTTACCGATAATCCTTTCTATAAATAAAATCTGTCACAGATGCAATTGTTTCACAAGACATTTATAGACACATAATATTGTCTATCAAACTTATCACTCTTATTCCCTACTTTAACTACAAACTTACAATATAATGTGACTTTGAATTTTTCATATTTTTGGAAATATTTTGTATTGGATCAAGTATAAGTGAATGGTTTGTTCTTTGTTGTTTGTTTGATTACATAGAGATTGAACAGCATCTTTTTTTTGTCTTTTTTCTTTCATACTTGCATGAACCAAAATTGGTTATCAACATAATTTGAATAAAATTGGCACCAATATAATTAACTGTAGTATTTTCAGCTTTTGGCGGAGGGGCTTTCTACATATTATCCAAAGCCAAGTGACAAGACTCTCATCAAATAAGATAAAAGTATTATGTCATAAGGCAGCCATGTAAATGGATATATTTGTGGTGTTTTCATGATCCAGTGTTTGTCTTCAGTTGGCATATTTAAAAAAAGAAGAAACAATTTAAATGTCAATATAACTTCATGAACAGAAGGTAAATACAAAACTGAATGTAAAATCTTGTGTGAATGTACATTAATATGCGTTAATGATTTACAGGTTTGGTAATGAGGACAAGTTGGTGACTGTAATGGGAGTCATGTCAGCTCTAGTTTCATTTGTCCAGGATTCAAAAGACTTGGTGCGTTTTATGGTAGCAGGTGATCATAAGTTTGTCTTCCTAGTCCGAGAACATTTAATTCTGGTGTGTGTGTCACATGGTGCGGAGTCCGCTCAACAGATCCTCCTTCACTTGTCTTACGTGTACAATCAAATTCTCAGTGTTCTCACGTTTAGTACGCTCCATAGGATATTCAAACAGAGAAGGAACTATGATTTACGAAGACTTTTGACAGGTGCAGAAAAATTTCTAGACAATTTGTTAAATATGATGGACACAGAACCAGGCATGTTGTTAGGAGCAGTTCGCTGTTTACCATTAGACAGCCAGGTCAGGGACAACATAGCTCAGACCATCGTACAGAACGCAAAAGTGAAGGTAAGATTAAACATACTCAAAATGAAGGATAAAGCAGTGGCGGTCTTACAGTCCCCTACCACTCATACAAACTCTCAGTGTCTGGAAAAAAATCTAGTTGATAACCATGCAAAAATAAGCCTAAAACGAAGTTATAAACCTGAGTGGTAACTAACAAGAAATTCTTGACAAAAAAATCCCAAGAATTGAAAATAAGTCAGGTGGGGCCCACTTCAACAACAAACCGAAGGTAGAAGACAGTTAAAAATGGACGCGTGTTTACAAACACTGTGTTTCAACTGCTGCTGTACCGGTAACCGCGTAAGAATTCATCTTGAATATTGCTGATATCAGTTAATCTTAACTAAATCTATATGAATATAAAAAGTTATTAGGCTTGATTTTCGCTTCAAGTTTTTCCAAAAGTTACGTATATTGGGCCTTAAAAATCTAAGTTAATCAATCAGGAAATTATTTTTTTGTTATTTCATCAGAATAATCAGCTGTATTTGCTGATGTTTCCCTGCTATTGTTAGTTATACATGTTATAAGCTGTTTGCCGTTTTTGGCCTTACAGGATTTGGTGTTTGCCCTCATCCTAGCTAACAACCAACTTGTAACCTTGGTGAGGATGAAAAAGTACTTTCTACATCCAATGGATCTTCATCTCATCATCAACCTTGTTAATGCGTCAGAATCCTTCAAGGCAGCCGAGTCTTGGACACCGATTTGTTTACCAAAGTTTGACTCCAGGTTTGTCACTCCTGGTTTTTGTGCTATTTCCCACACTAAGATGTATCTTTTTCTGCTTTTACTGTCAATGACATTCAAGATTCATAGTACAATGTTTGTGTATTACCTATTGCCAATGTTTCCTCTGGCTCTGACTCTAGGCTTTGACATTTTGACACAGATGTCTGGGGTTGGGCCAGAGCCTGCTGCTGTATATTAAAACATGTTTAATATTTATTGGTAGTGTTTGGTGATGTCCCGATTGCAGGAAGAAACTGATCAGTCCATGACCATCATAAGAAAACTGTGTTGTGTATTTAATGGTCAAACCGTCATGCATTGTCGCATACCCACGTCATATCTCGCTTTACTTATTCAATTATCTTTTGTTAAACAAGACAAAATGTAGCATAAAATCGTATGTGTCAGGTCACAAGAATTTTGTATTGCCATTTGAATTGCATTTGAATATTTCAAAAAAGATGTAGTACAGTCAAACCTGTATTAAGCGGCCACCCAAGGGACCGACAGATATTGGCTGCTTAAGACAGGTGCCTGCTTAAACCAGGTTGGCAAGAAACAGACTATTGCTATTATTTTTTCAGTTAAATATTATAATTATGCACTTAATCATACATGCATTTTGATATTAACATCAATATACCATGTAAAGTGTATTTTTAAATGAAAGCCAACAAAGATCAAAGTTTTGATGAATTAGTAGCTTGCTTGCTTATACGATCGATAAAAATAACTTGTCATGTGATCATCGCCGATGTCTATTTCTGGACAAAATGGCTGCTTAATACAGGACAATACAACGACTTGGGGCAAATTTTTGTGGCCGTTGGCCGCGTTAGACAGGTGGCCGCTTATTTAAGGTTCAATATATAGTGTTTTCCATCGGGCGGACCACAGACTGGCCGCTTAACGGAGGTGGCTGTTAGAGCAGGTTTGACTGTATACTGTTTGCATGGAAATTTGTACGTGTGTTTTGAGATTTTGTATTGCCATTTAAATTACATTTGTTTTGTACATGTACGTGTGAACATGTAAAAGGATGTGTTGTCTAATATAGGCTATATATTATAATGTACAGGTAGATATTAACATGTGTAATGATATATGTGTTGTCTAATATATATGCTATATATTATAATGTACAGGTAGATATTAACATGTGTAAGGATATATGTGTTGTCTAATATACCAGGGATGCTGTTATATAATTGCAGTGGTTTCCTACAAGCTCACATCTCGTACCTTGATGATCGGTGTGAAACCTGTCTCCTACTTCTATCTGTTGATCGCGAGTCATTCTTCACGCTGTCAGAGTGCAGGAACAAAATCAAAGAGGTATGGGAAAGAAAACATGTTAAATTACTGATCATCTGTGTGAAGTGATAAATAATGTACTTATAAAGTAAACAGTGTGTTAAAACAGTTACGTCTATTTCTCCGGGAGATTGATACTTGTGAATAATTAACAATAAACTTTTAATTACATTTGAAAACATGAATTATGTTGGTTATATTTTTCTGACCAAACACCAGCACTTCTCTTCAGTACGATGGTCCAGCCATTCCTGTACTATTTGAGTTGGTTATAAAACTCACATTCTTTTATTTTTCTTTCAACTTTTCACTTTTCTACAGCGGTTAGTGAAATACAATGCTCTGAAGGCCATCAGTGACTCACTGATGAAGACCAGCTACAGTATACAACAGTGTGGTATATCTGACCTGCGACATTTTCTGTACAAGTCTCGACACATGGCCCAGTTCACCAGTCCAGAACTAGAAGCACCTTACCTTTGCGAGACGGAACAGGAACGTCTGTGTGGCCTATATTTCTACCTCCATCACAGAATCCACACGTCTGCTCGCCCACTGAAAATACTCTACACTGTCGGTCCACATGAAACTCTCCTGGGCTGGGTAATATTTCCACTTCTATCAAATAATCATAACTCTGTTTCATAATGATCTATCAAACAGGCTACCCAGACTTGTGTATATTTAGTATTATGATTTTTGTATTTTGATCTGCTAAACAAGATTCCCAAGAGTTGGATATGTTTAACATTACAAGAGTTTTGTATTTGATCTTACAGGTTACCTAGATTTCTGTATATTTAATATTATATTTTTCTGAATTTGATCTAACAGGTCACCCAGAGTTTCGAGCTGTATGCAGTATTTGGACCCCTAGTAACCAAAGTGGCAGCTATCCAAGCCATCAACAAACTGTTACGATGGGTGAAGAGGGAGGAAGACCGCCTGTTTATACCAAATCATGTCACCTTCTGAGGACTGTCAGAAGCTTACTGTGATAAAGAAAGATATTACTCTGCCATGACAGTGTGTCCGAGATGTCACCGATAGAACTTGTTCTGTAACACCCAGACTGTCCATGCTGTTAATTAATGACAGTATCCATCCTGTGATAAGCCGAGCATTGGGACCCAGTCACCCAACTCACTGTTTTTTACTCGGAGTGAAAAGTGGGCTTATTACCAGACAATGAAATGGCATTTGTTACAATCTCTACAGAACAACAATATATATGGGTGGGCTTATTGCCGAATAAGTGCAGAAAGTGTTTGTTTGTGCCCTCGCCATAAAATGGCTGGGATAAAGTTTTACCCTTGGCCATTCTTCCATCATAATTTTGCTTCGGCTCAGTTAATCTCTTATAGAGAGATATTGCATATCAAGTTCTGATTTGGGAATTCCGAAAGGTCCACTTTTTTTCCAGAGTTGTGGCCAAATTTGACTCTGTAAATTTTAATTAAGACATCACAATCACATTATCGCATTATTTATACAAGTTATAGTAACCAGAGAATGTATTTTAGTGTTCTGTTGTGTCCTACAGCAAAGCCATGACTTAATCACTATTAACTTCATATCTTTTCTTATTCTATTCAAGTGTCACAGTCACAAGTTGAATTAAAGAACACACAATTTTCTGCTCCAAAGTGATGACAGGGACAGGCTTGAGTCCCTATAGTGGTATTTGATCAGAGGTTGGGGAAGGGCTACTTTGGGGACCAGGATAGACCACATTAGCTCTCCTGGGATCAGAGTTTGAGGAATGGGAACAGGGGCAAATCACATTAGTGGGAAGGGCTCCCCTGGGAACAGTAATACGGCAAAGGGAATGGGCAGGGTTAAATAGGGGATTGGGGTCCCTGAGGACAGGGACAAGGCCCATAAAGGGAAATTATGGTAAATCTAAGGACAGGATTTTGTATAAATTTGATCTGAAGTATTCTATAGCTTATAAGATTATAGAGAATGTATACCTCCAAGCAGCAATTGGAGGAGGCCTTATAGAGTTAGATCTAAGGGACCTTTTTGAACATCCTTAGGCAAATGGGAATCAGTGTTGAATCTTTACTCATACATCCTGACTTCATATTTGATAATATTTCAGTCAAAGCTTTAATTGAGCTTTATTGAGACCAGGAAAACAAATGTCATCTCATGGAACAGTGTTCTCTCCCTTGGTCCTCAGAGGTAGGGACCGGTAGGTAAATATTTTTAATAAGAGTGCTATTCATGAGACTAAGGAGTAGATTCACGAATAGCCCTTTTTGGCCCTGTTTTTATGAAATTTTCAAAAACATTTTAGAACTAAATAACTAGTATAAATTTCTTTGAATATATATAAGATACAATATTCTTAAATATTTCTTGTTTTAGAAAGTGTATTTTCTTTTTGCGCATGTCATTAATCACCATGGTTACACATTTTGACTTGAATTCACAACAAATTTCAAGATATTTTACTAAAATTAACATTGGCACCATGCTTCGCCCACAAAAAAAAATATTGCAAAAGAAAGAATAAACATTTTGCAATTCATTCATATAATTTGTTTTTTGGGCGAGGTATGGTGCCATATGATAATTCGTAAATGTTTGCAAGTTTCAGGTTGAAAAACGTCCATTTTCCGGTCGGTAAACCTGCCATGTCAGCTTCGAAATGGACACTTGCGACAGGGAAAAAATTCTATTATTTTTTTTTAACCAAAATTGTATAAATCAAAGATTTATTAAGACCTAGAATCTAAATGTTAATTGTTCTGTTATTTTTTGCTAATTTTTGCGGGATCATTTTTTTTTCGAGTGCGGCAGTATAATAGATCTTAGATCTAAGCTTAGGCCTACTGTAGTGCGCTGTTCACAACATTGCATATTTACAAGCACTATACTGTAGTTTGCCTTTGACGTAAATCTCCTAGTATGATGGTTCAAAACGGATAAAGAAGATGAAGAAGAGTCACCATAGTTGATATTTACGACAAGTTTGGAGTCATAATCATTCACAGGTAAGAACCCAATATCCTCTTGGCCTATCGATCCGTCATCTGTCAAAGAAAGATGGACAACTCGTCCCGAAATGTGACTTTTGTTTATGGTCATGGTACACGTGTTTATATCGAATAATGTTTATGTCTAATGAAGGTTACATATTGTTATACTCTTCAAAGTAATATACATTTACTTGATATGCAAAAATAGGCTGTAAAGTTTGATAAAACATCTGTTTATTCTAGCGATACCGAAGGCCGAATATGACACTTGACGTGACATAGCGAGTCTGTGATCGTACTCATTACTTTTGTTTAGCCCAATTCTTCCATTATATTTTCATTGACAGTTCTTTATTATTACATTTCCAACTGTTGAGAATTATTTTGATGAAAATAAATCGGGGGATAAGCACAAAAACAAGCGATACATTGCGAGGGGCAATTTAATCAGGAGTATGTAAAAGTTTCTGCAAATATTAAGTAATGATGTACCTTGGTGTAGCGGTTAACGCATTAGACTTTCATGCGCATGGTCCCGAGATCGATTCTGGGTTGAGGCAGTGTACTGTTTTTTTCTTTTATTTTCTCCCTTATCGAAACCTATTTCCTTCAGAATATGCATACAATGTACAATCAACAAATATATTTTTTATGCAATTTTAAACAACATCTTTATCAGACGTTAATTTCGTAATATTTTTTCTTTAGTTCGAATACCATTGCGATGGCTTTCATGTGTATCTTAGATAGAAAACTTAATCAAGAACTGAATGCAATGAGTATTAATTAATAGACTCATCTAGTGTCTTGGTCACAATATAATAGCATGTATTTAAAACAAGTTAATGGTGATACACTTATTCCTAAAGAATCAGCGAACACTATAATGTTAATATCAAGACACTTTCCTGAGTATTTTTTTATACATTTTTTTCTGCAGAATGCCTGGTGCCATCCCAAGACGATTCCAATGTGTCTTATGTTCAAAACGGACAAAGCCGCAGGAGAGGCGTAATGTCACAAAGGAACTTAGGAAATTTTTGAAGAAATCATTTCTAATCAACAGTGCAGACAACGACATCATTTGTAATACATGTAGACACAGATATAAAGAGAATAGGCGTCCGAAAACAACACCAGTTGAGGGCAACACAGACAACGTTTATCCTCCAACACAGAAAAAGTATCTGCCATCAAGTCCGCCTTCAATTAATCTGCCAATCCAGTCAACATCTAAGTCGCATGCATATTGTTCATTCTGCAAGCGACCCGGGCCAAAATTAATAGTTGTTCCATCTCAGTGCCGGACATCAGTCTTCGTTCGCCACAACATCCTGATACCAGCAGGCACCAGATGTTGCCCAGGTCATCTTAAAGATGGTGTTCTTGAATTGGATTCCATAAAGAATTTGAAGACAACTGATCATGCTTTTCTTAACCGGACAGCAGTATTGGATATGTTACAGCGAATGCGAGCTATATGCCAGAAACACCAGCATACACGTCTAGACTTTGATGACGACCACTCATTATCAGAAGCTGATTATACCTCGCTTACTGGATTTGACAAAGAGAACTTTAAAGACATATGTGGTACTGTGAAAGATGATATTAGAAACACTCCTGCAAGGAGTCAGCGAACAACAGTAGCAGTATTCCTATGTAAGATGAAATCCGGAATGTCAAACAAGTTTTTGGCAACTCTCTTTAATGTTTCAAAGGCAAGTATTCGTCGGGCCATATCAACTGTAAGGAAAGCATTGATGAAAAAGTTTGTCCCTGATAATCTAGGGTTTGGTCATGTCTCGCGCGAGGAGGTCATTAAGAATCATACACGGCCACTTGCACAGACTTTGTTTGGAACTGTTGGACAGCAAGAAGTTATACTTGTGCTAGATGGCACATATATATTTATTGATAAAAGCAACAACTTCCATTTCCAGCGACGGTCTTACAGTATGCATAAAGGGAGGCCCCTAGTGAAACCAATGGTAATCGTCACAACAAGTGGTTATTACATTTCCATTTTAGGACCATACTTGGCTGATTCAAAGAACAATGATGCGTCAATTTTGAACCACATTCTTAAGACCAATGTTGAAGACATCCGGTCTTGGATAAAGGAGGATGACATTTTCATTGTGGACAGGGGATTTAGGGATTCCATTTCACTTCTGGAGGACCTGGGAATCAAAGCAGAAATGCCACGTTTTCTGGTGAAGGGACAGAAACAGATGTCAACTGAGGATGCGAACATGAGCAGATTGGTCACAAAGGTGAGTTACTGTCTATATGAATTCACTGCGAACTCTTTATTGCCATATCAGTCTTCTATGATTATCAAAAACTTCTTATAAAAACAATAAAAAAACCCAACATTTTCTTTGATATAATGTAATTCCAGGAATGAACTGACATTTAAAAACAGTATAATGTAGAAAATAAACCTTAAAGGATAGGTACGTACCCTGTTTCTTCCAAGTTAATTATATATATATATATATCTCATAGAACAAGTATAATTATATATATATGCATCATAGAATATAAAGTGTTTGCTTTGCTTTATTTGATGGACGTCATTCAGATAAAATATATCTTGTAGGTGAGATGGGTTGTGGAGTCCTCCAATGCAAGGATTAAAAGTTGGAAATACTTGGATCACACCCTTCCTACGAACCAGGTGCCTTATATCGGGGACTACATCAAGATTGTGTGTGCAATATCCAACAAATATTTCCGACCACTTAGCTCATGTGACGATCCAGATAAAGAGGAACTTGAGGGAGCCAAGATGTTGTATCTATCTCGACAAGTAAACAGCTTGAAGCTCTTTGTCGAAGAGAACGATTTGGCGAGAAAGTCTGCCTGTTGGCAAGCATCAGATGAGAGTGACTTAAATGACTTCCCTGTGTTAGATGAGGACCAGCTTCGGAATATCACGTGTGGTACGTACCAGCTAAAACTTAGTTCCAGTTACATACAAGAACACATTGACGGGGAGAGTGATATATACATTCACAAGGAAGATCGTGGTTTTATTCGTGTGAAAATACAGAGTCGCCATACCTCATCAAAGAAGTACTTGCTGTGGATAAAGTACAATGATGTGAACATAGAATCATGGTACTGTAAATGCCGTGCAGGCGCGAGAGTAGTCGGTGTTTGCTCGCACATCGCTGCCATTTTGTGGTATCTTGGAAAAGCTCGGTATTCAGACTGCCGGTCGCATGGTGTTTGTGATTGGGGGAAAAGTGTTCTTGATGCGCAATCCATTCCAGAGGTTGTTGATGGGTCTGATAGTGATAGTTGTGCAAGTGGTATCGAAGAATGACTTCTGTCCTAGTACTATATGATAAAGAGTGCATGTAATAATGTTTGCGCATAAACACTTCAGACAGAATCATATGTTTATACTTTGCCTGAATATAAACTTGTATTAAACGTTGTTAATGATTTATCCATGAACATCATTTTCTTTAAATTTCCAGACAGCCTTTTAAATGATCATTGTACATTAAGTGCGCACACAATATCAGACGCCAGCTTTTTTCAAATATAAATGTGTAAGCCTCAATAAAAATTAATATGAGCGGACATGTATAACGAGAAAAAACTGTTTGCATGAATTTATTGTCCTTCATGGACTCCATCTTTCCTTTCAAACCCTTGTGATTTTTTATGCCCCCCCCCCCCCCCCCCCCCCGCAATGAATATGAGGGGGAGCATATAGTGCTATCCATGTCTGTCCTGTCGCATGCAACTACATTTAACTTATCTAAATAACTGCCAATGTGATTTTCACCAAGCCTTGCATATATAATAAGCATGATTTATAATTGTGCAGTTTTCCCTTTTTTCTGTATCAAGCATCTTAGATGGCCACGACGTCCTCTTGATTGGCTGAAAACAGATCCTGTGATAACTTTTGTTCTGTCATATTGATTCCAATGAAACTTGATGGGATAGATGATACTATGACAGCACTCATAATTAACAATGAAAAAACATGGTTACGATTCAAGGTGGCTGCCAAATAGAGACTTTTGATTGGTTGAAATTTATATTTTGCCCGATTCAAATGAAATATGGTATGTACATTTTGTATACTGTATATAGTCTGTCAATACAAAGACAATGGCGTATATATTTTTGTGAAAAAACAAAATGGCAGCCATATCTTTGCCTTTTTTAAGGTCGAAATTAAAATATTGTCAAAGTTTTTGGAAAACTAATTTCATGTGGTGGCAGGGTCTTTTTAGCTGGCACATATTTCTATTTTATTTTTTTAATCTGATATGACTAACATTTTATCATTGTATGTATTGTGTCTGTGTTTATCAGATATGAGTCTATGTTTATCAGATCTGTTTACCATTTTAGTTTAAATATGTTGCATATCGTTGTAAATTCACTTAGAATCTGACTGTTATTCTTACAAATTGTTATCAATGCCATTTGTTTAAATGACATATAGTTTACTATGTGTCTTGCATCTAAATACTATATTTGGTTGATAATAATGTCCCATATAATAAATTTGTTATTGCTGAACCACACGTTTTCTTGTGTTCGGAGTTTGTCTTCTGGTATGCACATTTTGAAGTTGCCAGTAAACATATGTCACCCGACAAGTGGCGGATTAACAACACCATGCATGCCTGATGTATCGCTTATGAAGTAACATTGAAATTATAGGCATCGATACCTTTCCTAACTTTGATATTATAATAGAACTTTTCAAATTTACATTTAATAAAATATCTTATACCAAATTTTGACATCTGCAATAGTGTTGCTATGGTATAAATATGGTTGCTATGGACATTACTCGCATTCACATTACAATATCAAGTTATTTTGGTATTCCAATAATAACGCATTTTAATGTAAGCTATCAAAACCACATTTAAAGGATAAAACCTATATCAACATGAAATGAAATATGAAAGAAAAAGGAATCATGCATTTCCCTTGCAAAAAATACCTTACGTTGCTAAGGCCGTTGCTAAGGAATGCAAAGCCCCATTTATAAAAAACTTTTGTTTTTTTTTTATACTTTCATTCATGCATGTATGTGGTATAAAAATTAAAAATATTCAAGACAGGGCCAAAAATGGCCCTTTGTGAATCTACTCCTTTGTCATTGTTGATTAAATGAACAGTGGAGCAATACAGGCCCACCAGGCCTCTTCTTAAGCTTTACCATTCAGAAAAGTATCGGTTTTAGTGCTGTAGTGATGTAGGTGTACTTTTTGTAGGGTATTTATGATTTTGTCACAAATAAAAACAGTAAGGGATCTGTTGGCTATTAGCTGAATTACTCTTGTTTTACCATAGTAAAAAACGTTTGTTTTCACACAATACCACAGGCTTGTTTTGAGCATAAACAAATTCATTGGGAAGTGTTTGCTTTTCAATTCAGGTCAAAGAAATAATGGTCAAGGTCACATTACTATAAATAGAAAATCTAATTTCAGTGAAATTTCTTGGCCTGTTGATAGAGATTTCTTGTCTTAAGTGCATGCCTCATTATTTTTCAGGTTCAAGCAAGGATATCATTATTTTCTGCACAAAAAGTAAAAACGAATATGGTTTTCACACAAAATGTCTCTGTCACTAACTTTTTATTGTGTATTTAACTTAGTGCTATACACCTGTGACTGCTCAGCTGTCTTTAATGGAGTTAAGGTTTAAGTCATTCTCCCTTGTAATTTCACGAAGAACAATTCTAACCCTTGATTGGAACAGTTCGACCGTGTCTACAGGGGTAAATAAGACCAGCTGCAGTCTTTACTTATTTTTTTTTTATCAAGTCTGTCTCGTATAGATATATATATATATAAGTTTACAACAATTATTAAACAAGTTATTCAACCTATGTTCAATCATTCATATTTACATTTCCACTGCACAAAGAACAGATGAAACCTATTGTGCCCTATGTATATTATTATTGGGGAGTGGGGGGGGGGGGGGGCGGCAGTTGCCAAGTACTGACCATAGGTCGGTGGTTTTTCTCTGGGAACTCTGGCTTTCCTCCACCTCCAAAACCTGGCATGTCCTTAAATGACCATGGCTGTTAATGGATGTAAAACAAAATAAACCAAACCAACATACATGGGGACATTGTGGTACTTTGTATCAGATTGCACTGCTCCACTGACTGTTCTGTTTGGGTTTACACTGATGTTAAAAAAGCTTGGCCCAAATGTTAATTCCTGCGGGACTCCATTGTGGCAGGAAACCGGAAAGCCCATGTAACCTAATTCTAGTCTCTTGTTTGTTTCGGTCACTGCATCACACAGCTTTAAAATATTGGTTTTATGCTTCAGCTGTGAGGAGGGCTTGAAAAGTTATGTTTTCTGTTGACATGCCTGTTTTTGATTATTTTCAAGTAATTGCTGTTAATGTAGGGATTGATATTAAAAACACTTGTCAGTCAAACTAACAGTTTATATAATTACTAGTCCTTACACAATTTCACCAACCAAATGTGATTCAACATGGAAAACAACATCGGAGACGACTGGTATATCGGTCTGTCAAATTGTAGACTCACTAGTCTGGCTGAAGATTTCACTAGTCTGAGACTGTCTGGCAGCCCTTTATCACGGGCTAGTTGTAGTGAACAAATTATAATACCTTAGAAAAAAGGTGTAGGCTATAGAGGATTGTTGAGGTCAGGTCACAAGATACAGTAACATGAATGCAATATAACTCCATAGAACAATTGCTCATTTTGTTATTTATAAGTCTAGATTATTTGATTATTTTTTTTAGCTCATCTGGACCAAAGGATCGGTGACTTTATGCACTGCTGTGTCCGTCGTCCAGGTTCCATATGCCAAATTATTCAACACATTGTTTCTAGTCCTGAGTGAATTAGCAGATTTTGACAAAGTTTGGTCAGGATTATCCTTGGAGAAAGGGGAATGCATTTTGTATAAATGGTTGGTCCTGAGGGGCAAGGCCAGAAGGGGAATTTCTTTCCTATCCTTTGTCTTCTGTTGGAATGATAGGAACCTGTCCAAATTTGGTCTGAAGCATTTGTATTTGTGAATTATGGGGACTCATTTAATGATTTATATAAATAGTGGATCTCACCCCCTAGGTACAGAGGGGCAAGGGCTAATAAAGGAAATAGAGTATTAATTTATAGATTTATTGTAATGATGAAATAATTAAAGCCTGAACCATCCTTGAATGCGGGGGGGGGGGGGGGGGGGGGGGGGGGAGGTGGCAATTTACATAAC
This sequence comes from Mimachlamys varia, assembly GCA_947623455.1. Lineage (NCBI taxonomy): Eukaryota > Metazoa > Mollusca > Bivalvia > Pectinida > Pectinidae > Mimachlamys > Mimachlamys varia. The sequence continues at coordinate 9,006,522 of OX392534.1, forward strand.
TGTTGGGTCTGGGCAGGGCCCAATACATGATCAGATACCCATGATTGATTGTCAGGTGATTAGTAAAGCATAGTGTAGTGCAATCCATCTTGGGTATCCCACAATGGGCCCCAATAGTAAAATTGTAGCCTTTCTTCTTTGAAGGGATGTCAGGATATTGTCTTCATTTGTTCTGAAGCACCCTTGAGTGAAAGGGACTTTTGTTTTAAACGGTAGGTCTGACCTCCTTGGGACCACAAGAGCAGGGTCCAATAGGGAAATAATTTAAGAATTTAATTTCATTTGTGAAAATTCAATGTTATATGACTGAATGGCTGAATTAGCCTGGTGAGTGATGCAGGCCCCATGGGCCTTTTGTTTGTTAGAGTATGCTTTGTTTTACAAGGTTTTTAAGTCTTAATCACTTTGAGTTTAAATGCATTGAAATCAGGGTGATTTGCACATGTCTTTGAAATAACATAGTTTATTCCAAATAAAACTATTTATTATATGTGAAATTGTATATTTGTATTGTCATTGTCATATAAAATGCCATCCATATTAAAATGTGATTAACATATTTTGGTTTTCATATTTCTTCAGTGCAGACTGATACACACTTGGTCATATTGGCTCTAATTAATAATGAAATTAATATCTACATGATTATCCTTACAAAAAATAGTTTAAACTGCAAAGACCATTCTACAAGACTCAGGGAACCGTTTACATTATACCGCAACACATAAACTATAGTTGAGCTCACTTTTGAACCAGGACCTTCTTTTGCCATGGTGTGCCCTTTCATCAAATTTTTTCTTGATCTCATTCAGACCTGAAATTTCATAATGAACTATTCCAACATATAAACTGGAACAGTTCAAATGTGTCTTCATGAGTGAATAAGAAACGCCTTAAAGAACTCCAAAAGCTTAGGTCACACAACACCAATGGTCTTATGGAACACCCTACCACTAACCAATGACAGGACACAAGGAAAATCATACTGGACACAGTTCACTGATTATTGGACACATATGGTTAGATATGACCTGATGGAGGCCTAAAGAGAAAACAGCTGTGCCCTTCCAGCCCCCACTATCTGATTGTATCACTGAATATTTAGCCCGTGTGATAAACGACAAAATGTTCGACTATATACCCTGGCCTGTATACACCTGGTACTTTTAATGTTCCACTATATACCCTGGCCTCTATACACCTATAGGAAATGTCCTCTGGGCTTGATTTGCCATCAGTGTATAAGGAGACTAGAGTGTACCTTTACTTCATCAATACTAACCACCTCGCAATATAACTTACCCTACCTAGGTTTCCACACCAGATGTTGTACTTTACCATAAATAACATCAGGGCAGCAATCAAGCAAGTTAACATCAGGTATATACAAATTTATATTGGATATAAACATACACCAAAGTGTAGATATGTGAAATATGTGCATTGATAAGGTTGCTTTACAAACGTCAGTTGTAGGAATTTCCCTTCAGATGATGGGTGGTAGAGCATCGGGCTTGAGAGCCAAGGGTCACCAGTTCAAGCCCCAGAGACAGCACTATCTTTATCACTTCACATCATCCTTTTACAAATACAGCCATCTTGAAAATCAGTGATTGATGGTAAAATTTGCATTCTGCTATACACCTAAATACATGCCAATTTTGATTGAAATCAGGCAATTAATTCAGAAGATGGTGAACATTTTGTCCAGTCAGAAAAATAGTTAAAAAGTCATGATTGAGTTTGCATTGCATAATACAAGTACTTGAGAAATTTGTTGACTGGTCAACAAAAAGTCAGGAAATAGCTCCCATCTTGTCCAATCAGATTGTTCTTGAGATGATTTCAAAAATGATCATTGTTAAACAGACAAAATGTGACCTTGAATGACAGTTAATGTCATTTTTTAACAACATTGATAGAACTCAGTACCAGCTACCTACAGAGCAAATAACATTATCTCTGCCTTATTGTTCTTAAAAAAGATGTATTTTTAAGGTTTGGCACATTTGACCCCTGTGGCCTTTAAAAACTTTGATTGAATTACCTAAGGACCATTGACCTGAGGGTTCTTGTAAAGTTTTTGGCACATTTAACCCCTTTGACCTTGAATGAAGGTCAAGGTAATTTATTTGAAAATCTTAGTTCTCTAAACCAGGAACCCACAGACCAAATATAATGACCTTCTTGAAAAGATGTCGAAAATGTCAATCCAGAGACCTTTATCTACAAAGTCTTGTGTAGAGAAACAAAAATTCCACAGAAGTGGATGTGTCGCCTGCGCAGCAAGTTGGGAATTAAGTTTTTAGGAGCTAGCTATGACCCTGAAAACCATTCGCAAGCAAGCACTTTTGGTAAGGAAGCACTGTATAGAGTTTGAGTTTGATTGGCCCAGGAAAAGTGATTTTCTATTTATAGCAACAGTGACCTTGACCTTCGACCCTGAAAAGCAAATCCCAAGCGAGCACTTTTGGTAAGGAAGTACCCTATGAAGTTTGATTGGCCCAAGAAACTCAAGTTATAGCACAGAAACAGATTTTCTATTTATAGCGATCGTGACCTTGACCTTTGACCCTGAAAAGCAATCCAAAGCGAGCACTTTTGGTAAAGAAGCACTGTATGAATTTTGAGTTTGATTGGCCAAAGGAAACTGAAGTTATCGCACGGAAAAATAATTTCTATTTATAGCAACAGTGGCATTGACCTTTGACCTTCGACCCGGAAAAGCAATCCCAAGCGAGCACTTTTGGTAGAGAAGTACTCTATGAAGTATGAGTTTAATTGGCCAAAGGATACTCAAGTTATCGCATGGAAACCGATTTTCTATTTATAGCAACAGTGACCTTGACCTTTGACCCTGAAAAGCAATCCAAAGCGAGCACTTTTGGTAAAGAAGCACTGTATGAATTTTGAGTTTGATTGGCCAAAGGAAACTCAAGTTATCGCACGGAAACCGATTTTCTATTTATAGCAACAGTGACCTTTGACCTTTGACCCTGAAAAGCAATCCCAAGCGAGCACTTTTGGTAAAGAAGCACTGTATGAATTATGAGTTTTTTTGGCCAAAGGAAACTCAAGTTATAGCACGGAAACATTATTTCTATATATAGCAACAGTGACCTTGACCTTTGATCTTTGACCCTGAAAAGCAATCCGAAGCGAGCACTTTCGGTAAGGAAGCACTGTATGAAGTTTGAGTTTGATTGGCCCAAGGAAACTCGAGGTATCGCATGGAAACTGTTGGTGCCAGACGCCGACGCCGCCTACATAGTGATCACTATATGTCGCCTGTTCAGGCGACACAAAAAGACATTTGGTCTGATACTAGTTTGTCTCGGTCCTTAAAGAAAGACAACCAATGTGTAGAGGCACATGTAGAGAGACTCTCTTGCAAGTACAAATAAGTAAAACCTCAGTTACTGAAGCTGTTGACAAAAACTTTGTTTATTTCTCATTCATCTATTGAAAACTTGTTTGCAGTTTTCAAAACAGGCAGTAAATTGTAAAATAAACCAATCAACTTTTAACATAAATATTGCTGTAATAATATTCTCATGTATAACAAAAAATCTCACTTTACATGTACAGTAGTTCAGTAATAAACATTTTAACCATCCATGTTCAAGTTTTTAACCCAATACTATAAATGTACCGTTTTTGTCGCACTCAAATTTCAGCGCATAACACAATTAAAACAAGTAAGTGTAATGGGGCATTGGTGCACTCACAATACTTGCTGAAACTGTATCAGCGCCAAAATTCCTAAAATAACATTACCGCTAAAATATTTACATTTACCATACCGATAAAACAAAATGTCTGATTTCTAAAACACTATTTGTTAGAACAGAAATTGTAGAAATATTCCAAACTCTGTCAAAGTTGTCAACCCTCTTTAAGGAAAGAAAACCCTGGAGATTAAGAAAAGAAACATTGGAGACTTGGTGTACAAATTAGTTTTGGTTGCCATGTTAAATTTTCATGGTCAAGAAATACAAATACGAACTATCCGCATCCCATCGAGTTAAATTCCTGTTAAAGGTGTGCGATAAGTTAATTAGAAGTTTAGGCTTCATCTGGGCTGGAATGTGGTACAGGACTTTATCACTTATATACAAAAGTATAACAAATCTACACTAAAACAAAGTGTTTCTGTGAGTGCGGAAAACTTTCAAGCAGTTTTATTCACAACAATATTTGAACACATACAATTCTTCACCAAAGCATAATTTTCCAGTTAGTAGTGAGACAATCTGGACCGACATGAACCAGCATTTAAGTTATCTCTAATATAAGGCGTGACTATGTCCGATACCAATATATTTACATTTTCAAGGCAACCCACTAAATGAGCATTACCAGCAGAAATGCTTTTCATTTGAGTATGAAACTGAAAATCTCCCGCCATAAGACATCATTTACTTCAGACGTCAAAGATTAAGCTTGTTCATTGAGAGTCGTGTTGCTAACATGGTGAACGCCACTGCATCAAATGCTCAAATGACTAGGGTACAATATCATTATTGGCACCAATTTTTTTCAAATTAGGGCTGTTCTGTCAATGCCATTCAAAGGAAGGGGCAAATACAAACACATTCAATAAATTAATTATTAAAAAAAAAATAGGTAACATGTCAATACATGGATTGAACAGGAACTTTTTTATCATTCATACCATTATGAATGCAATTTAGTTATACATTGTTTCTATATTTAACATGAAGCCTGGTATTTGTTGATTATGGATGTAACTGAATTGCCTTCATACCGATATGAATGTTAAACGAAAATCCAGTTTAATCTCTATATAAATAGATAAAGGTCATTTCTCACTGTGTTTTGACAGCATTTCATTATCATGGCAATGGATATATTTCTCTGAAACAAATTAAGAATCGAATCAAACCAAATAAAAATTAAAAAGAAAACTTTGAATTGGCTGAATTATTTATACAAAATAAATTGCTTCTGACTTTTAGATAAGAATTCATCACACATCAATGCACTGTGTCAATCCACTTTTAGATAAGAATTCATCACACATCAATGCACTGTGTCAATCCACTATCAGTTTTTACACTATGTGCCTGTGCAAACCTCAGTGTACACAGCTAGGCAAGATTGATTCCTGTTGTCTCATGGATTTACAAGCTGACCCAGTCTATACCACACAACAAATCATATTATTTGGCAGCTGGAAAGAATGAAATTTTAAACTGCATTTCAAATGTAATGAAATTTCTACAGTTACTTATCATTTGTTACAATTTAATATTTTACAATGCAATATATATATATACTGATCAGTAAATCTTGAAAATACAATCTTCATAACTGTCAGTGAACAACAGGTATATATAAAATGCTTTAGAGTACGGGAGCAGCACACAGTTTACAGACAACAGGTTACAGAATTGATTTCTAATTTATCCTACAACACTGTAACTCATAAACGGTGTCTTATTGCCAATGCTTACAGGTTATTAACACAATTCTGTCATTAAACAGTTACCTTTTACAGCCCACTACAGCATTATATAAATATCCAAGTTTTTATATTACTGTTCTATATAATAAAAGGGCAAGATTCCTAGTAAAAACATTTTCTACCCCACAATGTTTGAAATTTAAATTTCAACAAATTCATTTATTTAACAGCTCCATGCAAGACAAACCAAAAATATGTTTAAGTGTAATGTTCCAATGACTAGTACGCTACGTTTATATGACCAGTGAAGTGTATTATGTTAATCGATGTTGATTTGGCTACCTCGCCAAGTGTTTGTACAATAGTTGTACATGTTATATACAGAAATGACTTGCTTTGTTTACCAATACATCGTACATACAGTGTAGCTAAATCCACATCAAATGGTGGTCGACTGCTACATATCCTACACCTGTGAGTACATAATCTGTCTAATGAAGATTACAGTACATACCGTACTAAACACTGAAATGTAAACATGTTTTAGTTGACCATTTTGAGCTACAGTGTACATGAATACTTTAACAACACAGTCAACAAGTTCTTAACTTATTTGTTAGCAATACGGTGAGGACTGCAAAGAGTACACTATAAAAGAATCCCTATTAAAATATCGGTGGTCACACCTGCTGTGTGTACTGGTTGTAGTGATAGATAAAGTATATAAAATAGAACTCCCAGATAACACCTTTTAACCATCTCACTCATCACAGTCAACATCTCTAATATCACTATACATATATTTTTATTAAAATAAGTTAACAAATTTCTTGGTTAGTAACGTTTTACCACAACCTTTCATGTAACATATTTTCTCTCCAGGCTTCACTTACTTGTCACATTTCACCATTATAATATTTTTTTCTGTTCCATAATCAAGACATAATACAAGAACTGTCTTTTGTTTTGTATTTTATAGTTGTGACTTATCTGTTTGATATAGTCTTAAACTTCAAACCCCTCCATGTTCAAAGAGGTTGCATTCTGTGTACTTGTCATTTGAATGGCTTACTCCCTCACATCAGCACATTCCATGTTCACAAAGAGGTTGCATTATGTGTACCTGCCTTTGTAATGGCTTACTCTCCCACATCAGCACATTCCGTACACGTGTTCACAAAGAGGTTTCAGTCTGTGTACCTGCCATTGTAATGGCTTACTCTCCCACATCAGCACATTCCGTACGCGTGTTCACAAAGAGGTTGCAGTCTGTGTACCTGCCATTGTAATGGCTTACTCTCCCACATCAGCGTCTTTGTCCCCTATGACATAGAGGATGTGGAAGGCTAAGGCCAGGAATGCTGTTCCCAGGAGGTCACCGATGGCTGTCAGGTAGGGGATGGCTATGTTGTCAGGGTCCTCTCCTATCCGCCACACAAAGTGTACCATCCAGTGAGCCAAATACAGCAGGATAATCACCTATAATGGTAAGGCTACAGGGTCAGTGTCTACATAAAGTTGACCAATAAAATAGGACACCCATCTCTAATGGTAAGGCCGCAGGGTCAGTGTCTACATAAAGTTGACCAATAAAATAGGACAACCATCTCTAATGGTAAGGTAACAGGGTCAGTGTCTACATGAAGTTGACAATCAAAATAGGACACCCATCTCTAATGGTACAGGGTCTAACTAATGTGGTATTCTCTGAGCTACCTTAATCTAGGCTCCTTCAGACCAAATTAAGTCACTTGATTAACCTATATTCAAGGAGGAAGATGCTAAATGAGTTACCTAATTTATCCCAAATAATGACGAGCCCCTTTCTCGAACGGACAGTGCGCGAACTGAATTTAGGCATATCCTTTAAGATGTTCATGACTAGTCACATGCTAGTGTTTTCAAGGAAAGTTTAACAGGACACAGCTACACAACATAAGGTTCATATGGCAATACATTGTACAAAAAGGAAAAAGGATTTATACACCCTTCCCACTCTGAAATGATCAAAACAAGATAATTCAACGAATTACAGTCCCCCACCGGGTTGTTATCTCGAGATCCAATAGCAATGAGTGTGAATCTCGAGATACAATAAGGTCATGTATTTTCTTCAATGTATTGAAAGGTGAAGATGTAGTTTACAGAGACCCGCTTCTATACAGGAACCATCCCATTCTCACTAAATACATGTACACTGTAGGTATACTCTATAAATGATCTCTATATAAAGGACACAAGTCTATGAAGGACACCTTTAGTTTTTCAGGTCAAAATATAGGTCACTGTGACCCGGTTTTGTTACGCGACACACCGCCTTCCCATAGGGAACTATACTACCAAGTACAAAGTTATAATCCTTAATAGTGTAGGAGATAGAGCCCGGACAAGCTTTTACTTAAATGTAGGTCAGAGGTCAAAATATAGCAAAATAAAGGTCACAGTGACCCAGTTTTGGTACGTGACACACCGCCTTCCCACAGGGAACTATACTACCAAGTATAAAGTTCTAATCCTTAATAGTGTAGGAGATAGAACCTGGACAAATTTTTCTTTCTTTAATGTAGGTCAGAGGTCAAAATATAGGTCACAGTGACCCGGTTTCGGTACGCGACACACCGCCTTCCCACGGGGTACCATACTACCAAGTATTAAGTTCTAGTGCTTTATAGTGTAGGAGATAGAGCCCGGACAAGCTTTTTCTTTAATGTAGGTCAGAGGTCAAAATATAGGTCACAGTGACCCGGTTTTTGTATGCGACACACCGCCTTCCCACAGGGAACCCACACACTTAGTATGAAGTTCCAGTGTCTTATAGTATGGGAGATAGAGCCCGGACAAATAGTGTGCGGAAGGACGGACGGACGGACGGACACAACGCAAACCTATAGTCCCCCCCGGATTCCGGTGGGGGACTAATTAAAACAAAATTACATTGTATGTCAAGTGTTGACAATGGCTATGAAATTTTATGAAAATCTGGTGCAGTTGACTGGGCAACAAAAAGCCATTATACATACCTGAAGTAGAGAGGCGGTAAGGTAAATGCCAGCAAAAGTTATAGTGATAGATGTATGTCCAGCTTTCATGTAGGATATAGTGAACATAAATATAAGGTGTCCCGGGATCACCAACGCCAGCAGGACCCGCGCCGCCTTGGCATTCGTACCTGTCAGTGAGGTGATAAAAATAGATAGAGTTTGACACTATATTATTTATCTACAATCAATGAATCAACAACACCTTATGTCATAAATGTAGGTACTGACATATAAATATCAATCATAAACATATGCTACAGTATCAGTTTTCTCACTAAGTTTTGCAATAATTGTCTGACTTCGAAAGAATTTTCACATTCTGTAATGTTGACATATATAAAATTCTGAAAAATAGCCGGTTCAAAGTTGTCGAATAACAGGCTACTTTTGCCGGCAACCGGCGTTTAATGAGAACCCTGCAGTATACACGGCGAGCAAAAAAGTGACAATTGAGAATAATTTCAGTGAAAACTACAGTATAACAAGAAACATTCGTTGAAAATTTCCCTTGTAGTTTGAAAGCCTTTTAGAATGTTTTGTGGTACAAATTTCACAGATATACTCAATCAACAAACAGTGGACACAAATATCATACAAACTTATATTTTATGATTCATCAGCAACAGCAAAAACTGCCAATGTTAATATAACAAATATTTCATGTTAGAGTTTGTACCAAATTCTCATTGTGCCTGAATATTTTGATTATACTAATTTATGTAAGGTAAAAATGAAACTAAGACACAAATGCTACATATAATGTACTTACTCTGGCCACAGAAAGAGCTGCCAGGGTTCGGACAGCCACGAGTGGTTGATGCGGGCAGCCTGCCGGGCTTACATACGAGATGTAGAGCAGTAGTGAGACGACTGGCATGTACTGCCACCAAGTTACCTCCTACCCCTAGATAAAGGCATAGGTCAGCGGAATTAGTTGTGTACATTTAAACAATGCTAAAAACAATATCATTTTACATAAACTTATCATAAAAGTTATAATGATTTTACGTAAAACAAAGCAATTATTTCCAATTCATTTAGATGAAAATGCAAAATGATGAACACAAAATCATCAAAATTTATCGAAAATTTGCAGGTGATGGAGTTGACAGGTTTGGTCAATCAAAGCCTCTTTATGTTCTATTATATAATGTATTTTCATATATAGTTATGACATGGCATTAGGTCTTAGTAAAATGGGTCAGCTTTGTGAGAAAATTAACCAGTATAAGTTGTTGCTTATATATACTTACCATTAATCACAGGTTGAAACACAGCAATGCCATGGTATCTAGCTACGGTAAAATCTAAAATTAAACCTCCAACACTGAAACAGGAAACAAATTTAATAAGTACAATTTATTAACAGTTACATGTGTATTATAAATACTACAAAAATGAAATATCACCTGTTTTTTCTTGCTTTTTCGATAATGTTAAAGTCCACACGGAACATGATAGCATGACAAAATACATATACCAAGATGTATCAGTAACTTGGCTAAGTTTCAATTTAATTACATAATATCAATAACACTGTAAAAAGTGGAAGCTAACATAAGTTCTAAAAATTCACAGGTTTTTACCCCAAAACATCAGAACCTGCTTATTTACTCAAAATTTCAGTTAGGTCTTCAGCATGATGATATCAGTAACTACAATGTACGCTTAGTTTCAATTCAATCGGATGTCAGTAACCCTATAAAAGTGGACTTATACACAAATTTCAAAATTCACATGTTTTACCAGAAAAATACCAAAACCTGTAACATATTCTTTCAAATTGAGGTGAGGTATTAAGTATGATTGTTTGAGTAATGTGGCCGAGTTTCAAGTAAATTTGATAATTACAACACTACCAGGTACCCGGTATAAACAAGAGGCCCAGAGGGTCTGTATCCCTCACCTGGATACATTTAATTAGTATCAAGAAAACCATGGTAAACTATTTTTCAAAAAGATCCCATCGACATGGACAGACCCAAAGACCCATCTATGAAGCATATCTTAATAAATTAATTTTGTTAAAAATTTGGTTAATTGGTTGGTATCTCATCTGTGTTTGAGTTCAACTGAGAAACTATGGGTGTGTTAGACCCTCACATCAATGCTACTATCATGATTGTGTCTCTTTATGGCTAACAACAGTATATATAGTTTTGGGGTGGGGATTTCAATCGTTTAAAGTTTTAACTCAGGATTAAGTCTTCAAGGGCGTGGCAGACCCTGGGATCAAATCTTAAATCATGTTTGTGATTGTCTCTTTATGCCCAACAATTGCAAAATCTATTCCCCTTCCCCCAGGGATGTTTCAGACCAAATTTGGTTCAAATGCATTCATGACTAGTAGCCATTTAAAGGAATTACCTCTATTTCCCCTATTTGGCCCCACCCCTCTGGCCCCTTGAGGGTCAGAGTCACCATTTATGCAAAATCTGTTCCCCTCCCTCAAGAATTTTTCTGACGAAATTCATTTATAACTTTATGACTAGTAGCGTTTTAAAGGAATTACCTCTATTTCCCCTATTTGGCCCCACCCCTCTGGTCCCTTGAGGGTCAGAGTCACCATTTATGCAAAATCTGTTTCTCTTCACATAAGGATGTTTCTGAAATTTGGTCAAAATCCAATCAGGACTTTTTGACTAGTAGCGATTTGAAGCAACTGTTGACGGATGACGGACGGACGCCGCGCTGTGGCTTAAACTCATCGGACCTTTAGTCAGGTGAATGTTGACCTGGTCGCAGCGGAGGTCACCCTACTCCTGCTGGAAAAGTAATACCTTAGTCATGCTTTTCTCGACTATTGTCTAAGGCGAGACAATAAATGCTGGCAGTGACATGGTAAAATATAACACTCATTGTGACAGAATACTTACCTACTTATAAACATAGCACTTAGTACAGGTGTCCAGCCTGAATACTTACCTACTTATAAACATAGCACTTAGTACAGGTGTCCAGCCAGAATACTTACCTACTTATAAACATAGCACTTAGTACAGGTGTCCAGCCAGAATACTTACCTACTTATAAACATAGCACTTAGTACAGGTGTCCAGCTAGAATACTTACCTACTTATAAACATAGCACTAAGTACAGGTGTCCAGCTAGAATACTTACCTACTTATAAACATAGCACTAAGTACAGGTGTCCAGCCAGAATACTTACCTACTTATAAACATAGCACTAAGTACAGGTGTCCAGCTAGAATACTTACCTACTTATAAACATAGCACTAAGTACAGGTGTCCAGCTAGAATACTTACCTACTTATAAACATAGCACTAAGTACAGGTGTCCAGCTAGAATACTTACCTACTTATAAACATAGCACTAAGTACAGGTGTCCAGCTAGAATACTTACCTACTTATAAACATAGCACTAAGTACAGGTGTCCAGCTAGAATACTTACCTACTTATAAACATAGCACTAAGTACAGGTGTCCAGACAGAATACTTACCTACTTATAAACATAGCACTAAGTACAGGTGTCCAGCTAGAATACTTACCTACTTATAAACATAGCACTAAGTACAGGTGTCCAGACAGAATACTTACCTACTTATAAACATAGCACTAAGTACAGGTGTCCAGACAGAATACTTACCTACTTATAAACATAGCACTAAGTACAGGTGTCCAGACAGAATACTTACCTACTTATAAACATAGCACTAAGTACAGGTGTCCAGCTAGAATACTTACCTACTTATAAACATAGCACTAAGTACAGGTGTCCAGACAGAATACTTACCTACTTATAAACATAGCACTAAGTACAGGTGTCCAGCTAGAATACTTACCTACTTATAAACATAGCACTTAGTACAGGTGTCCAGCTAGAATACTTACCTACTTATAAACATAGCACTAAGTACAGGTGTCCAGCTAGAATACTTACCTACTTATAAACATAGCACTAAGTACAGGTGTCCAGCCAGAATACTTACCTACTTATAAACATAGCACTAAGTACAGGTGTCCAGCCAGAATACTTACCTACTTATAAACATAGCACTAAGTACAGGTGTCCAGCCAGAATACTTACCTACTTATAAACATAGCACTTAGTACAGGTGTCCAGCCTGAGTAGACCACCTCGTTGGTATATTTATTTTTTACAGATATGTACAGCCAGAGAGGTATGAGGGCTACCAGGAGACCAATAATGGTTGGAGCCATCCACAAATGTTTTCCTGCAATCATTTAAACATCACTTATCAGTGGCACTACAATAAATGTTAATACTGTATACAGACAAACATGTAGTCAGACAGTTACGCAGGAGACCCCAAACATCTGTTACTACTCTACTGGAACACAAATGGAATGTTTTGATCCCTATATAAATTATTTTTATTATTTTCACCCCAGCTTTTGTGAACAGTTTCAGACCAAAACCTTCAAATATGCTAGTTTGAACTACTTACCTGGTAATGCCAAACAAATACCATGAATGTGTAGTGCCAGCTAGTACTAAAACTGTAAGCCTCTCTCCATCCTTTGCAACAAATACTTGTACTGTATAATGTATGGTAACCTGGTTACCATGGCAACCAAAACGTCTGCATAAAAAAATCTGCATGCATATCTTCATATAGTCTCTAACATTCCTGTGGAGTTTCACTGGAAACAGTTTCCAGGTTTATGAGGAGTTGTCTAGAACCCCCCCCCCCCCCCCCCAAAGAATAAGTATAGTGACCTGGTTACCATGACAACAAAAAAATTGCAACAAAAAATCCTACATGCACATCTGCACAGGGTACCTAACATTTCTGTGTAGTTTCATTGAAATCAGCATATAGACATTGGAGGAGTTGTCCAGGCAAACTTTTTCCACAGACGGATGGATGGATGAACAGACGATCCGAACTTTATTGCAAAGGGTATAATCCTTAGTGATGGTGTGCTAATAGGACATAAACACATATCCAATTTTAAGACTAGTAAAGACATGTACAGGACTACACTACCTCGAGAAATCTGTCACTAGTAAGGGGGGGGGGAGGGTAACAAACAGACCAGTATATACAGGTGTGATTGTCTTACCTACGAGTATAGCGTTGTACAGGACTAGACTAACACCTGCCAGTATATACAGGTGTGATTGTCTTACCTACGAGTATAGCGTTGTACAGACTAGACTAACACCTGCCCAGTATATACAGGTGTGATTGTCTTACCTACAAGTATAGCGTTGTACAGGACTAGACTAACACCTGCCAGTATATACAGGTGTGATTGTCTTACCTACGAGTATAGCGTTGTACAGGACTAGACTAACACCTGCCCAGTAGAGAGAGGGACATAAGGACAGACCAGTATATACAGGTGTGATTGTCTTACCTACGAGTATAGCGTTGTACAGGACTAGACTAACACCTGCCCAGTAGAGAGAGGGACATAAGGACAGACCAGTATATACAGGTGTGATTGTCTTACCTACGAGTATAGCGTTGTACAGGACTAGACTAACACCTGCCAGTATATACAGGTGTGATTGTCTTACCTACAAGTATAGCGTTGTACAGGACTAGACTAACACCTGCCAGTATATACAGGTGTGATTGTCTTACCTACGAGTATAGCGTTGTACAGGACTAGACTAACACCTGCCCAGTAGAGAGAGGGACATAAGGACAGACCAGTATATACAGGTGTGATTGTCTTCCCTACAAGTATAGCATTGTACAGGACTAGACTAACACCTGCCCAGTATGTACAGGTGTAATTGTCTTACCTACGAGTATAGCGTTGTACAGGACTAGACTAACACCTGCCCAGTAGAGAGAGAGACACCAGACAGACCAGTATATACAGGTGTGATTGTCTTACCTACGAGTATAGCATTGTACAGGACTAGACTAACACCTGCCAGTAGAGAGAGGGACACCAGACAGACCAGTATATACAGGTGTGATTGTCTTACCTACAAGTATAGCGTTGTACAGGACTAGACTAACACCTGCCAGTAGAGAGAGGGTTACCAGATCCCCCAGACTGGCTGCTATGGGGGTAGCTACATTGTCCGGGTTGATCTTCACTTTCCTGGAGACCACAACTACACACACCATTACAGCACCTGTAACAAATCACCACAGAAGTAAAAGCATGATATGAATTATAATGTCTACTTCAATTTGGTTTTGTTTTCTGCCCACTTAACAGTTATGATCATTTAAGGACTTGTCAGGTTGACAAAGGGGAGGAGGAAAGATGACGTACCCAGAGAAAAACTGTCGACCAACGACGAATTCCTGGCGACTAAACCATGTACTGTGGGACTTGACCCGCAAAATTACAAGTCAACAAATGAATTTTTTTTTGTTCATCTTGAAGAGCCTGACTTTTTATAAAATATGATGTGTGGGAAGTACAAGACAGATATATCTTACTTTGAAAGCATTCACTTAAGTATGATTGTGCAAATTCATTTCTGAATACTACTTTCTACAGCAAGTCTTGGGAGAGCACCAAATCTCATTGGCCTTATCTGTTTAAATCTGGTCATGCACTAAAATTTGAGTACACCAAAATAAAAATGTTGACAGTTACTGAAAAAATTGTTAAAACGTTAATCAGTTATAAATTGCTAATCGGTGTGATAACTGATTAATGGTTTAACAATTTTGTTCAGTTTCTGTAAACATGTTTGTTTTGGCATACTCAAATTTTAGCCCATCTGATATAATGGGTGTTCTTTTTC
This sequence comes from Mimachlamys varia, assembly GCA_947623455.1. Classification (NCBI taxonomy): domain Eukaryota; kingdom Metazoa; phylum Mollusca; class Bivalvia; order Pectinida; family Pectinidae; genus Mimachlamys; species Mimachlamys varia. Next base: position 9,021,701 of record OX392534.1, read on the forward strand.
TTATTCTTTCACCTACCACATATATTTCTCCAATTCATCATTTTTTTTTTCAAATCTCCGACACAAATTCTGGCATCAGTCTTCCTCTTTAAACAGTACATGCATGCTTAGCCATTACTTACCTAAAACAAAACTAGCTACTGCTGCAGTGAACATACTACTGGCACACAGCAACAGTCCGTGGTACAGATCAAACTTCCCCTGGGGGATCCATCCCATTATCATGGCTACCAAGGACGCGAGGAACCCAACAACAATTGCTTGAGCCTGCAGATGTATTAGGAAAGTGATGACTGAATGTAATTCTAGACACGGAATTACAGTTGTCGGAATTCATTCTAAGAGACAGTGAGATGTATTAGGAAAGTGATGTCTGAATATAATTCTAGAAACGGAATTATAGATATTGGGATTCATTGTACCGACAGAGGTGTATAAGGTAAGCATGGTAAACCTTCGGTTAGTTCGAATTGGTGGATAGTTCGAACACAACCTTTCAATAATAAAAAAATAATTTTTTGACTCCTAAAACTGATATTTTCACACCATCAATGTTAAACAACAGTGTAATGCGTAGTACTCATGATGTGCGATATTGTTGTCAGCTATTTCAGACAATTTGTGCATAAACAAGCCACATTTTACTGATGTTTCTAAACATAAACATGTGCACACGCCAATCACACATCTTTACGACCCCAATTAGCATCGGAGCGCAGAATGTAGTGTCACACATGATAACAGGTACATGTACATGTGTATTATCATGGCATTACTGTGTTAAATTTTATTATATAATCGTGGCCTGGTCACAGATACTTGATTTATAACTTAATTTATATATTGCCTATACAACTGCCGAGACCAAATAATCAATCATGTATATGATCGAAGTATTAATCCGTAATTAAGTGCAATTTCAATCCACCATCCACAACATGATAAATTACACAAACTTCCGACGATGGTTACAGCATAAAATATTTTCTTTTTTTTTTTGCGAATTAACTTGATAATTAGGCCTAATATGTAAGTGAACATTAGTCCTACTTCTGTATATAAATCATTGCTCATCTCCAGATTTGCAAATTTAGGAACAACAATTTGACTGTTTTTGTCGTGATTTTTTTGCCGATGTCAAAGTTCTCAGATGTCAACCTTGATTGCTTGAACTTCTCTTTATTCCAGCGGCTATAATTTCATACAATTCGGACAGCTTTGACAATATTTATTCAATTTTGATCAAACTGACCGAAAGTTTTACGTACCAGGTAAAGTACAAATCTGATTCTATAGATGGACATGAAATTGGTGATTATAATCAATGTACAGAACCCTTTCTAGAGTCTAGGATTACTAACTTGAGGTAAAAAGATACTGTTTTATAGAGCATAGTGATGGTTTAGTTAAACATTCTTTATTGTACAAAACTCTTTTTTATTTTTTCAATGGATATGTTCTTTGTAAGCAATAATAAAAGTATTAAGCCAGGAGTATGACTGGAGTAAGTATAATCAACAAAACTCATTTTAACATGGGATTGGACTTTTACACATTCTCCAATAAGATTAAGGAATTATCAGTGTTTCATACAAAATTAATACTAATTATGCTAATACAGTACTGGTACATGTATTATTCTCAAACTAAAATAACATATGAAACTGTACAATATCAACTGTATTCATATGTATACATTATAATTAATATTGTCTAATCTTACCAATTAATTTAAGAACATAATTTAAGAAAATATTAATTCTAAAGCAATACTTTTTTTTTTATAAAACACAATCAATAGCAAATGTAGACCAATACAATAAAGTTGTGTACACACCTGAACTAAAGCCATATTGCCACAAATCAGACTCCACATCTCTTTCTTTGTATCCAGATTCCCCAGGTTGGCCTGTACAATATAGGTATGACACCACAGTTACTGATGGAAACTTTCAACGGAAAGATTATATATGCATATATAATCAGACTTCGTCCTAATCATTGACGTAAACAACTTCCAGGAGAAAGTACTAGTACTACATACTTTTCTGAGTTAATTTCTCTTTACATTGTATATACATGTATCACCTATAGCTAACACAAAACTTATCTTATCTTTTAATCTCTGTAAATATTTAATGGTTGCAACATGACAATTTAATTTTATTTACAAGGTTTCAGTAAACAGTTAATTAATAATAGACATATTTACAGTCATAAATTGATATTTTCTGAGTACAAGTATATTACATAATTATTGTAATACAAAATTTGTGACTGCCTAGAAAATGTGGTTTTATGTACGTAAATTATTACATTTGTCAAAGCAATATATTTCAAAGACAGTGATAGCTGAATTAATTAAATAGAATCTTTAATATCTGAATATTTTTTCCTAACTGAGAGTTTCTCTTTATGTGAATGTGACTTTCTGAAATCTAAATGACATTTATATTTCATAATCATTTTTAAACCTGTATTTAATTGCAATTTAATGTAGGCTTGGTAAGAAAAAAAGGCAAAAATGACACTTATTACCTAATATACATTAATAAATTGTAGATTTGCATTTAGCTACACGAAAATGACATCATCATGATCACTTATAAGATTCTACTATTAATATTTACCTGTGTGGATAATCGTGAAGCCAATGTCATTTCCAAGTTTCCTTTTAATCCAAGCAGGGAGGGGACCAAGATGAACACTTCAGATACATTTACAAACACATCCCAGTGCTACAACAGTAAAATACAACCAGGTTTTTACACCTTCCATCACAGACTGGTTTGGCATTTTTAAAGAATAAAGACTTGTACATGTCGTATACATCATTCTTTTCTTCCATGGGACATTACTGGTTCATACAAATTTTCATACCAAAATTCAAGCACTTTTCCAGCACCTTTTCTCCATTTTCAAGGTGCATTTTTTGTCCAAACATGCAGGAAATATGGGTATAATCAACGACTTTAATGTTTAAAAATTTTCTTGTGATATTTTCTATTTTTTTTTTTTATAAAAATCTGGAAAAATTGCATGTTTACAGCTAGTAAATATGAATTCAAGCACTTTTCAAGCATTTGTGAGCAAATTCCAGCACTTTTCATCACTGACCCGAATTCAAGCACTTTTCATCTTCTGTATGAACCATATCATAATAAAAAATAGTTTTAAATCAGAACATCGAGCCAAATATCATATCTTAAGGTCTTTCGGTATTTAAGAAGAATTCAAGAATGCTTGAATTTCTTTTACATATTTGAACCCTTTCTTTTTCTTCACAAACTTTCAGCTCCTTCCAAGGAAGCTACCAGCCAATTACCATGTATCTAGGCCTAAATGTATTTCAGAAGTACATGTACCAGTCATTTGAAGGTTTAGTTATTTGACCCTGTGACATTGAAAGAAGGTCAATTCTTTTCGTTTTACAAACTTTTTTCGACTCCTTCGATTGGAGCTAACAGCCAAATATCATTATGTTTCTAGGCCTCCCAGTATTCCAGAAGAATTTTTTTTAAGGTTTTGACATATTTGACGCTAGTGAGCTTGAAAGCAGTGTACAGTTCTTTCCAAGGAAAGCTATAGCTACCAGCCAAATATGATGTCTCAAGGCCTTTCAATATTTCAAAAGAAGTTGTTTAAGGAAGAGTTGATGGCTGATGGACTATGGACGATGCACCAATGTATGAGCTCTCTTGCAATTCGGTCATTATATCAGATGTAGCTAAAACATTGTTTTAACAAATGAAATATAATACAACACTGTTATACATACCTGTACAACATCTAGGACCATGCCAGCTCCCACTGTGCCAAAGCCTGCCACAATATAGGGAAAGAAGACCTGTAGTGCTATCTCAAACCATGTCTCTTCCCTGATAGCTTGATTTGCTTCCACATCATCAGAATCAGGATCTCCATCAGGAGACGTGGTAGGATTTAACAGGGGCCTAGTGTCTACAGTATTATCAAATATAGTCTCTTCCTCTTCATCCTCGTCGTCGTCATTGTTTCTACTCGTAGAACCTGCTTGTGCTAACGTCCTCCCATTCAAATGTTTAGATTTCAGATCATTTAGCTTTGTGGCAGGTTCACCGGTTGACGAGGTCATGGTAAGGTCGGTGGGAGGGATAGGGCTGGAGGTGAGGCGGGTGGGAACCATTCTTTTGCGGAGGTTGTATACACCTTGACCTCTCTCAGCCATTACAGCTGTACCTCAGCACAGACAAATTCTAGATCAAAGTCACACTTTGGTGAAGGAAAGAGCAATGGCCAAACTAAGTCATGTTGGAAGTTTAAGCAAGGTTCAAAAAAGAAATCTGAAAATACAAAAATAATGTAATTCAAAGTTAATTTTTGACAACAAGCACCCTTTCATTTAATTAATTCAACTGTTTTTCAACTTTTCCCCCTTTTTCTTCTGAAGCCTTCCTCAGTGAACAGCCTCAGGTTATATCCCTTAAAGCTTTCACTTAAGGAGGCTTGAGCCTTTTGCAGTTAACCGCTAGATTTCCTTAAATTTTTCATATGTTGATTATACTAACAGGTACATTTAAAGATGATCTTATAAAAATCTAAGCATTCCAAAACACCAAAAAAGAATTTTCTCAAAATTTAATGTTTTTGTATTTTTTTCATGTGAATGTTCTTGAAAATCATAAATATACAATAAAATTAAAAAAAAAAAAATCAATAGCTACATCAAAAATATTTTATTTATGGAAAAATGGACAAAACAATTTTTACAAAGTGTGTTATTTTTTATCTAGCGGATAAATTTCAGTATTCACAGTCAAATTATTTACATAACATATAGCTCCATAAATCACATACAAAAAATTAAATCAAAATATCACAGTAAAGCTTTTTATGCTATTTATTGAAAACTAGATGTAAAACTGTGTCTTGAGTACAGTAGGTTGTCTCCCTTGATGCTATTAGGAAGTTTTTGCAGTGGCTAGTATTCTTACATAACATATATACTTTGAATGTGTACATGCCTTAAAACACTTTAGAACATAACAACTCCAATTCTTTGTTATATATTCAACAGCATAATAGTGCATATAGAATGACACCAGGACCTTGTGTAAATGTTGTGCTAACACGGAAAACGGAAAATTCTACCACTCGGCGTCCCTCTCTCTCCAGTTTGAGAAACCATGGTCAGTTGTGCCAGTACAAGGCCTACAATGTACATCTTCCGATCCAGTTTCTATACTGTTGTCATCACTGTGAGTGTCCGACCATGTGTCAATATCGTGTTCATCTATTTTTGTCGTTGTTTTGCAATATAGCAGTGGTCGTGACAATACTTTATAACTATTTCCTCGTAATTTTGAGTTGAAGACATGAACCATCCCCTCTGAGTCTCATCTCATCATTGTTGATATCACAACATATTTTTCTCTCCTTACTGCACAGAAGAGCACTCTCTGTGTAGCACGAATTTGATACCCTGTTTTCAAATACTGGGTACACAAATTTAAATAGGAAGCCACGTCACCACAAAACGAGAATCAAATATTGTGTATTACGTAAGGTCAAACATCCTTAAGGTTTCTGACAATTTGTCATGTTCTGTACTTCCTGTGCATTTTTTTCTGTATTTTTGCTTCATGCAAAAATGCAGGGGAGACTTCAAGATTCAATTTAACCCCTACCCAAAGCTACTCAAATTTGCTGAAAATAGTTTACAGTTAGTTGTGTGACAAGCAAAATGCAGAAGTGGGCTTTCAGTAATCTGAAATAACTGTCTATCATCTGTTGATTTGTTCAATGGAACCGAGATATCTGTACCACTAAGAGTTTAAATCAAGATCTTTAAATTACAAATCAGATTATTCAAAATACATGCAATGCAAACATTATTAGAGCTTATGAAAAATGAAGATAGCAATGCTGAACATTTTAATAATAAAAAAACACAACAGATTTAGATACAGTTGAAAATGAACAAGAACATAGTGCTAAATGTTGACTTATAAGTACTGCAGTCCTGGTAATTTAACAATACCGGTTACAGTACTTGTGTTACGTGTATATATAACAACCACACAAACTAGCTAGTTGACAGACTATAACCTACAGATGCATGAATAGATGATCTAAATTTACATTTATAATTACTATTCATAAACAGATAATCTACATTAACATCAGAATGTATATTGCTACCAGTTAATTTTGCTTTATCACTATTTCCCATTACTGTGGGCTGTAATTACTAGGTACATACAAAATGACATAAATTGGACTTAGTATACATGTACATGGGAACTTTCTGAATTCAAGGATATTTGTTGATTTTTTTAAAAAGTTTAAACAGGTTCATCAATGAATTTATTGACTGCAATTAAAATGACATCTTTACACACTGTATGCCTGTAATTGAATAATACTGAAACTGAGCGAGAAGCAGGTACTGCACACGTTAGAAATTCATGTTCATACAAAAAAAAAAGGTAAATCTTCTATCATTTCATCCTGCAACATCCTTTTTTTTATGTAATTATGTAACTATAACACCGATAAAAGCCATTAAGGCTTCTGGAGGCGTATTCTTGTATTGATCAGTTCATCGATCAGGTAACACTGTAAAACGTAGTCCTGAGTAAATTTGGAGATCTCGTTCTTCCAGTGTTGATTCAATCGTGATTTGAACGAATTGAGAGTTTTGGCAGATACCATGTTTTTGATAAACTGTTCCATGTATCTACAACTCTGTTGTTGAAGCGGTTTTTTGTTACTTCCAATCTGGAGGCAGGCTTCAATATCTTCTGGGAGTGTCCTCTTGTGAAAGTAATGGGCGACATTTTAAAGAGCTTTTCTTTGTCAGTCTTGTCGATGTCATTAATTATTTTGAAGACTTGTATAACGCCTGCCCGTTTTCGCCGGTATTGAAGGCTTTTTCAGACGCTGTTCATATGGTAAGTCATTTAATCCGTTAACTCTTTTAGTGGCTCTCCTCTGAATGTTTTCTATCATTATTTTATCTTTTGTTAGAATAGGGTTCCAAATACATGATGCGTACTCCAGATGAGGACGAATTAATGAATTTTGCTAGATATATATCGATGCTGTATGTACATATGTATATACTCATACTTTCGTAACTATGCTGGATATCATACCGGACACGAAACAGGCACAAATGTTACTTTAAAACGTAAATAACTGGCCTCTTATGGTGAAGGAGTATATACTTACCTGAAGTATTTCCCATTTTCTTGTTATATCTGGCACTTTCAGTCAAAGTTTCACCTTTGTATTTATCTTCCTTTTATGCTCAATATCTTGCTGATTACATCTTAAGATTCTTCAGTATGTTTGCTTAACAAAAAGTACCTAAACTGAGTACCGAAACCCCTGCTCCTATACCGAAATCCCACAAGCTAGAACTGTAATACTGAATTTATGTATGGAAAACCTGGTGCCGAAACGTCTACTTTTATTATACGACAGGTGCGTACGTGTCATGGCACCATACATTTAATTACACCATTTATCAAATAACAGAAAAAATTAACCATGCTTTTATTTTGCATAAATGCAAATCTCAGCATATCTGATGTGTTTAGGCCTTACATTTCATTCATCTGTTCATATTGGTTATGATCAGCTGGTGTTCATCATTTTCAGCTGATGACATCAAATCCAAATAATGAAGAAATTGTCATTTATTCTTACAAAATATCTCTTTTTGTTTTCGCAGGATATCGTTTGTCATTGTTTGACACTCAAAAGCAAGTTTAACAGAAAATGTAAAAAAAAAAAATACTCACGGAAAGTCTGCCAACATGTCAGTAGCCATATTGCAACTCTCGAAACAAATATTGATCGTAATAAATATTAAGATAATATAAGTTATCATTCAATTCACTTATGAATTTAAACTTGCAGTAAAAAGTTAAGATTTGATGTATCAAATAAATTTACATTTACTGAATCAATAGACGTAAATTAATATTTATCATGCACTTTGATTAGAGGCTATTTTCAAGATGGCTGCGCCCATGGAAGATGTCGAGAACGAAAGCATGGAAGACGTTACCGATGATTGTGTATCTTTAAATACCACAAAACAGCATGTAACAAAATCGAAAGATTTACTTAACATAAATGGTAGGTATTTTCGCTTGTATTATCCGATTTTCTTGAAATTTGGTTCAAGTATAATAACTAAAGTGCTCAGCAAGTTCGATCGCCTATTGTTTGTGGACGTTATTTGGCAGAGTTACGGCCCTTTGATTAATGAAAAATGTAATTTTCCTTCGTTTCCGTGGAATAACGGCAATAGATAATATCTGATTTTCTTGAAACTTGGTTACTGAATACAAGGTAAACTGTCTAAAAGACTCGTCCAATGTTGATCGAACGTTATTTGGCGCAGTTATTGCCCCTTCTTTAACAAAAATGTCATTTTCTGCGGTTTCCGTGCAATATTAGCAACACAAATATTATCCAATTTTCTTGATACTTGGTAACAAGGTTAAATGCTTAAAGGGCTCGGCGAAGTTCGATCATCACTTTTGGCTAATGTCCTTTGGCGGGGTTATAACATCGTAGTTAAGTCCGAAGGGTTCTGACTCTTGAGAGAGTCAGAGCCCTTCAGCCTACCTCTTGGTTAATGAAAAATGTCATGTTCCAGTTGTTTCCTACTCCAACAATGTTAGAGGTTTAACACGGCAAGATACTCTTTGATAATAACTTAAAGGCACCGCCTGCAAAATCATATCGATTCCGATAATAAAAAGGCCAACCAGCAGCCTCTTCTGTTATAGGAGTAGTTGTTTTCGTGCAATAACAGTAACAAATATCATCAATCTGATAAAAATACAGATCCTCACTATTACTATCATTTGTACGATCTGACAGCGACCAGTAGAAGGTCTTGTGCAGATGACCTTTATTATTTCCATATCTAGGAAAGGAACAGCCGATCAAAATGTACTTTGTAAACAATGTTTGGTAGACGAACAAAAATGGCGGCTGATCGAAGCGAAGAAGAGAAAATCATTCAGGTTGTTATATAACATTTGATCAGTATATCTTGTGATCATTACTTTACTTTCAGTTGTTATTTCTTTTGGGACAAAAAAAAATCTACAAATCAAACAAATAATAGTATAGAAATAAATTGAAATTAGCTTTAAAAACTTTCACTTTCAGAATCTGGTAAGCAGCGATTTGATTGGCGAATACAAAGGTCATCTGCACATGACCTTCTACTGGTCGCTGTCAGATCCTACACAAGATATATACTATATAGTAATAGTGAGGATCTGTATTTTTATCAGATTGCAAATATCATCCAATTTGCTTGAAACTTTCTTATAAGATTGATTGCCTAACTGGCTTGACCAAATTTTATTGCTAATTTTGGTGGTTTTTATTTGACGGAGTCAAAGCCCCTTGATGTTTCCGTGCAATCACGACAACATATAATATCCAATTTCTGTGTATAAGGCATAAGTTTTTGTTCATTTTCCAAGCAATACATCTTTCTTGTGTCAACAGAATGAAAGTTACAAAAGATTTTTACCTGCAGTATGATTACCCTCTCACGAAAGGAGGGAAAGCGGGGGATATTAATTCTACGAATTAGCTTGTTGCTATAATTTTCGTAGCCGATTTCAAGAGATATTGCACATAATTTAGCAATGGTATGATTAAATAAGAATAAAGAACATGTTATTGTGCATATATTAGTCTATTCCAGAAAAAAGCTGAGCACTGGAAGAGTATTGAAAAAATATCGGATTAAAGAGCTATAACAATGTTTTGCTAGTATCCAGGTGAGCGATACAGGCCCTCTGGGCCTCTAAGTCTTGTCTGCTAGTACATGTAGTAAAAACATCAATGTTTCTTTTTTCAGGACATAAAATAGTTTCAGATCAGCTGTTGGTAAATAAGAAGTGTAAAGCAGCAAAATTGGCTGGACCAAGGAAAACATTCCGACCTCCTCCAAGCTCAGGTACTTGAAATAATTGTATTTCTCTGTTACTGCTGATGCTACTTTTTACCAATGTTGTAAGGGTTGTGGTGACCAAGGTATCGGACGTTATGCTACCACTAGCTCTCCACCACTGTGTCTCAAGTTTGAGGCCTACATTGGGGAGATGCCGGGTAATGTTTGTAGGCTGGTGTTTTTTTCTCCGGATACATCCATCATCGGCTTTCCTCTGCTACCAATACCATAGCTTGTTTTTAACTGAATATGATGTGAAACACAAACAAACTAAACCGATGTTGTTTTGTAGGGTTAGTGAAATATATAAGTATGATTTGCCTAAGATGAAATAGTAATAAATGTTAAAGTGACTGGCCAACAGTAGACAGTATCACTATGGATGATCAATATTTTTCAAAGGAATTCTCAGCCAGTCAAGAAATCCTTTGGGTTATTTTATATACAAATTAATAATTTTTGCAATCTGATTAAAATTCAGATCCTTAGCCTCACTCAATTATACAAGGATCTGACAACATCCCATAGGAGATTATGTTTTGGTAACCTTGTCGCCTCTTTACTTATAATTCTACTGTAGAATTTTCTAACTGATGACAGGACACAGCTGTCAATGCCTGTCATCTGCACCAAGTCATTTCATCACAATATACACACTAAGCTTGTTGTGACAAAATGACTTCACACACAAACAGGATCATGTTAGCGTTTTTGCCCACAAACATTCACTCCGGAGATTCTGTAAGCTATAATTTGATTGGCTTATTCAAAAGATCACGAGCACATGACCTCCTATATATAGAATGTTTTTTATTCCTTTTACAATTACAAGTGAGAATAATGATCTGTATTTTGATCAGATTTTACTGCCAAGTAGGTAGGCTGTTGTACAATTTAAGTAACAAAAGCACTAGAAGAATAATCCTAGTGGCTAGAAATGAAAAACTTTAAATAAGAGCCTTTATTCTCTTACCTTTAGTTAATTCAAAATGTAAATTGATTATTCATTTTATTTATATACCATGGGTGAGAATGTTATCTGCTCATGCCTTTGTTAATTCTGTTTCTTTTTCAGTTTTATATGATGTAAAAAGTTTCCTGCCAAAGATAGCAAAGGCTAATGAGGACCTAACTTCCCTGCTAACAAGGGTACCAGCCAGTATGGTGGACATAGAGAGTGTGTCAGAGGACTCCGAGAAGGTGATAGAGATGGTGAGTAGTGTCAGAGGACACAGAGAAGGTGATAGAGATGGTGAGTAGTGTCAGAGGACACAGTAAAGGTGATAGAAATGGTGGGTAGTGTCAGAGGACACAGAGAAGGTGATAGAGATGGTGAGTAGTGTCAGAGGACACAGAGAAGGTGATAGAGATGGTGAGTAGTGTCAGAGGACACAGAGAAGGTGATAGAGATGGTTGGTAGTGTCAAAGGACACAGAGAAGGTGATAGAGATGGTGTGTAGTGTCAGAGGACACAGTAAAGGTGATAGAAATGGTGGGTAGTGTCAGAGGACACAGAGAAGGTGATAGAGATGGTGTGTAGTGTCAGAGGACACAGTAAAGGTGATAGAAATGGTGGGTAGTGTCAGAGGACACAGAGAAGGTGATAGAGATGGTGAGTAGTGTCAGAGGACACAGAGAAGGTGATAGAGATGGTGAGTAGTGTCAGAGGACACAGAGAAGGTGATAGAGATGGTGTGTAGTGTCAGAGGACACAGAGAAGGTGATAGACATGGTGGGTAGTGTCAGAGGACACAGAGAAGGTGATAGAGATGGTGAGTAGTGTCAGAGGACACAGAGAAGGTGATAGAGATGGTGGGTAGTGTCAGAGGACACAGAGAAGGTGATAGAGATGGTGAGTAGTGTCAGAGGACACAGAGAAGGTGATAGAGATGGTGAGTAGTGTCAGAGGACACAGAGAAGGTGATAGAGATGGTGGGTAGTGATGGGTGTCAGAGGACACAGAGAAGGTGATAGAGATGGTGGGTAGTGTCAGAGGACACAGAGAAGGTGATAGAGATGGTGAGTAGTGTCAGAGGACACAGAGAAGGTGATAGAGATGGTGGGTAGTGATGGGTGTCAGAGGACACAGAGAAAGTGATAGAGATGGTGTGTAGTGTCAGAGGACACAGAGAAGGTGATAGAGATGGTGGGTAGTGTCAGAGGACACAGAGAAGGTGATAGAGATGGTGGGTAGTGTCAGAGGACACAGAGAAGGTGATAGAGATGGTGAGTAGTGTCAGAGGACACAGAAAAGGTGATAGAGATGGTGGGTAGTGTCAGAGGACACAGAGAAGGTGATAGAGATGGTGGGTAGTGTCAGAGGACACAGAGAAGGTGATAGAGATGGTGAGTAGTGTCGGAGACACAGAGAAGGTGATAGAGATGGTGAGTAGTGTCAGAGGACACAGAGAAGGTGATAGACATGGTGAGTAGTGTCAGAGGACACAGAGAAGGTGATAGAGATGGTGGGTAGTGTCAGAGGACACAGAGAAGGTGATAGAGATGGTGGGTAGTGTCAGAGGACACAGAGAAGGTGATAGAGATGGTGGGTAGTGTCAGAGGACACAGAGAAGGTGATAGAGATGGTGAGTAGTGTCGGAGACACAGAGAAGGTGATAGAGATGGTGAGTAGTGTCAGAGGACACAGAGAAGGTGATAGACATGGTGGGTAGTGTCAGAGGACACAGAGAAGGTGATAGAGATGGTGGGTAGTGATGGGTGTCAGAGGACACAGAGAAGGTGATAGAGATGGTGAGTAGTGATGGGTGTCAGAGGACACAGAGAAGGTGATAGAGATGGTGTGTAGTGTCAGAGGACACAAAGAAGGTGATAGAGATGGTGGGTAGTGATGGGTGTCAGAGGACACAGAGAAGGTGATAGAGATGGTGGGTAGTGTCAGAGGACACAGAGAAGGTGATAGAGATGGTGGGTAGTGTCAGAGGACACAGAGAAGGTGATAGAGATGGTGGGTAGTGTCAGAGGACACAGAGAAGGTGATAGAGATGGTGGGTAGTGTCAGAGGACACAGAGAAGGTGATAGAGATGGTGGGTAGTGTCAGAGGACACAGAGAAGGTGATAGAGATGGTGAGTAGTGACAGAGGACACAGAGAAGGTGATAGAGATGGTGGGTAGTGTCAGAGGACACAGAGAAGGTGATAGAGATGGTGGGTAGTGTCAGAGGACACAGAGAAGGTGATAGAGATGGTGGGTAGTGTCAGAGGACACAGAGAAGGTGATAGAGATGGTGGGTAGTGTCAGAGGACACAGAGAAGGTGATAGAGATGGTAGGTAGTGTCAGAGGACACAGAGAAGGTGATAGAGATGGTGGGTAGTGATGGGTGTCAGAGGACACAGAGAAGGTGATAGAGATGGTGAGTAGTGTCAGAGGACACAGAGAAGGTGATAGAGATGATGGGTAGTGATGGATGTCAGAGGACACAGAGAAGGTGATAGAGATGGTGTGTAGTGTCAGAGGACACAGAGAAGGTGATAGAGATGGTGAGTAGTGATGGGTGTCAGAGGACACAGAGAAGGTGATAGAGATGGTGGGTAGTGTCAGAGGACACAGAGAAGGTGATAGAGATGGTGTGTAGTGTCAGAGGACACAGAGAAGGTGATAGAGATGGTGGGTAGTGTCAGAGGACACAGAGAAGGTGATAGAGATGGTGAGTAGTGTCAGAGGACACAGAGAAGGTGATAGAGATGGTGGGTAGTGATGGGTGTCAGAGGACACAGAGAAGGTGATAGAGATGGTGAGTAGTGTCAGAGGACACAGAGAAGGTGATAGAGATGATGAGTAGTGTCAGAGGACACAGAGAAGGTGATAGAGATGGTGAGTAGTGATGGGTGTCAGAGGACACAGAGAAGGTGATAGAGATGGTGGGTAGTGTCAGAGGACACAGAGAAGGTGATAGACATGGTGGGTAGTGTCAGAGGACACAGAGAAGGTGATAGACATGGTGGGTAGTGTCAGAGGACACAGAGAAGGTGATAGAGATGGTGAGTAGTGTCAGAGGACACAGAGAAGGTGATAGAGATGGTGAGTAGTGTCAGAGGACACAGAGAAGGTGATAGAGATGGTGAGTAGTGTCAGAGGACACAGTAAAGGTGATAGAAATGGTGGGTAGTGTCAGAGGACACAGAGAAGGTGATAGAGATGGTGAGTAGTGTCGGAGACACAGAGAAGGTGATAGACATGGTGGGTAGTGATGGGTGTCAGAGGACACAGAGAAGGTGATAGAGATGGTGAGTAGTGATGGGTGTCAGGGGACACAGAGAAGGTGATAGAGATGGTGAGTAGTGATGGGTGTCAGAGGACACAGAGAAGGTGATAGAGATGGTGAGTAGTGATGGGTGTCAGAGGACACAGAGAAGGTGATAGAGATGGTGAGTAGTGTCAGAGGACACAGAGAAGGTGATAGAGATGGTGGGTAGTGATGGGTGTCAGAGGACACAGAGAAGGTGATAGAGATGGTGAGTAGTGTCAGAGGACACAGAGAAGGTGATAGAGATGGTGGGTAGTGATGGGTGTCAGAGGACACAGAGAAGGTGATAGAGATGGTGAGTAATGATGGGTGTCAGAGGACACAGAGAAGGTGATAGAGATGGTGTGTAGTGTCAGAGGACACAGAGAAGGTGATAGAGATGGTGAGTAATGATGGGTGTCAGGGGACACAGAGAAGGTGATAGAGATGGTGTGTAGTGTCAGAGGACACAGAGAAGGTGATAGAAATGGTGGGTAGTGATGTGTGTCAGAGGACACAGAGAAGGTGATAGAGATGGTGAGTAATGATGGGTGTCAGGGGACACAGAGAAGGTGATAGAGATGGTGTGTAGTGTCAGAGGACACAGAGAAGGTGATAGAGATGGTGAGTAATGATGGGTGTCAGGGGACACAGAGAAGGTGATAGAGATGGTGGGTAGTGTCAGAGGACACAGAGAAGGTGATAGAGATGGTGAGTAGTGTCAGAGGACACAGAGAAGGTGATAGAGATGGTGAGTAGTGTCAGAGGACACAGAGAAGGTGATAGAGATGGTGGGTAGTGTCAGAGGACACAGAGAAGGTGATAGAGATGGTAGGTAGTGATGGGTGTCAGAGGACACAGAGAAGGTGATAGAGATGGTGAGTAGTGTCGGAGACACAGAGAAGGTGATAGACATGGTGGGTAGTGTCAGAGGACACAGAGAAGGTGATAGAGATGGTGGGTAGTGTCAGAGGACACAGAGAAGGTGATAGAGATGGTGAGTAGTGTCAGAGGACACAGAGAAGGTGATAAAGATGATGAGTAGTGTCAGAGGACACAGAGAAGGTGAAAAAAAATGAGTTTTTCCAATATATATCAATCATATTATAAAGCTTTACACTATAAATAACATCAATAAATACTGTTCATATTGGACACATCTGACACTTATAAATACTTAACAGAATTCAGAAGGCAAACAGGTTATGTTATTATAACTGAACAGCAGTCTCAGACTTACTTTATTGATTATTATAAATATAAGTGAAGTTGCTAGCCTTTCCCTCGAGTGTTCAGTGACATTGTATCAGTCTCCACTTTGGTTATGTTTACAGAATATTTCCCTAGTACCAGATATGGGCAGTGAGTCTGACGACTCCGAATGTGATTCCAATTCATCAGACATTGAGTTTGGTGAAGTGACTGAAGACAATTTCAAAATTGTCAGACCAAATTGCCAGGTGCAAAACGGGATTGTGGAATTAGACCCACCATCAGACAACGAAGATGAAAAGACTTGAATATCAGGACAGTAGGTGATGAAATATTGAAGTACATATAATGAACTAGCGATGAGAGGTCTACTTTACTTGAACTAGCTTGTCAGCGAGGTCTACTCTAGATAGAACTAGCTTGTTGGCAAGGTCTACTATACTGTGATTTGTTCTACCAGAGGAGGTGCCGTTATCTCTATCAGATGGGAGTCCATCATAGAAGATGTGGATTATACACAAAGTACAGGCTGTACATATATACAGTGGTTGATGCTGGACATTTAACTACTAAACAGCTTCCTCACTGATACAGTACTTGTTACTTACACTTGAACAGGTGTTTTATACTGATCAGACAGTTCTGTGAAATGTTCATCCTCGCTATCCAGGAGTTACGATCACCTATGCCCTCTACACCCCTGGAATATGTCATGGCAAAACTGAGGCACCATGTGCGCCACCTTATTGATGAGAAAAGAAGACTGGTTTGACCCTTTGTGTACATTAAAAAAATCTCGTGGTCACATAACGGTTAAAATTGACAAGCTTTGAAGTTGTTTGCGACTCCTTTGTAATCTTCAAAAAACATGCTTGCAGCCTAGCGATTAGTCAGGTTTTTCACCCGAGTGTGCCTTCAGTTTTTCCATGACAAACCTGGTATTTACTTATATATATGTAGTTCCAGGGGTGAGAGCATAGGTGGATGTCCAGGAGGAGTAATGTTATGTTTTGATATTTGTGTATACAAAGGTATTACTTATATGATAAGGAAAAAGTAGGATAAATATATGTTGTGGAAAGTGTGGAATTGGTTCCTGATATGTTTCTATACATGTACTACCAGCCGGTTATGTAGTTATGAATGTTTTTATAGAGAATTTGTTTGTAGAATCTGGTTTTATGCTTGAGATATAGTGAAAATCACTTTTTATCGTTTATGAAATTTTATTTTGTTTTTCAAATACATTTAATTCCTTGAACCGGTAAAAACTTATGTTTTATGATAATAAAAATACAAACCAATTTACATTGTTGATTTTATATGTTAGCGGCTATGAAGAAGTTTGCAGATAAAAAACCATTAAAGCCGTATTTCCAAACTTAAATGAGGGAGCACAAATGATTTTGGTTGCCTTACTTTGTCCTCCACATCAATTGATATGACTCCAGTATAATCCAAATACACTTGTATATATTAAAAAATGTAATATTTCCTTGCGAAGGTAAATATAAAACCAACAAAAAACTGAGACTTTGACACAAGACCTTTCTTCCTTCTCAGGCTTCTTTAGGCGGACTGTTTGTTTATTTTACGTTACCAGTATGTATAACTTCAACAATTATAGATATATATGTATAATAGGCATCTCAAATAAGATTGCTATGCCTTCCCTTCCTATGAAGGGAAACATATTGTATTATTACTGGTTCTTTTGTTCTTCTAATTAATTTCATCTTGTCCAAACTGTATCTTACAAACATTGAAATTAAGTAAACCTATATCACCAATAGCCAATTGGAATGGCCATACTTCATTTTGACCTTGAACTAAAGTTCAAAGGTCAAGTATATGCAGAGAACATATTGTCTCTTACCCTGAACAGGGATATCAACAATTTCACCAGGTTTTTCGTATCACGTCCTAGTGCTAGGTTTAAGACAAGCTACAATGTACATGTGTTCTTTGCACATTCTCAACAATTGTTTGACGACATCACAATAATACCATGACATCATTGCAACCACAGGGGCTAGACAGACCTTTTTCACTGATATTTTTTTTTACCTGCCCCTCCCACTACTATATATCTGTGAGAAGCTTGTCACAGATATATAGTAGTTGGAGGGGCTATATTGGAAAAAGATAAAAAAAAATTATCTGACAATCATTTCATAGTGACATAGATCCGTGCCTAGCCTGTGATTGCAACAATAGAACAATGTCACATCAACATTTTATTGTTTTCCATTGATGTAACATCAATACTGTTACATGTATTAGATATATTCTATGGTTAATCAGGTAAGAGAATAGGAATCATTCATCACCTTGAAAGTGAGACAGGGGGGAGTCAACACACAGGTTAAGATTCTTAAACTACCAAACACTCAACAAGTCTTGCATTAAGCAACTTAAGAATCTTACCCCTCGGGTTGAGATCATCCTGTTTCAGCCCCAAAGGGATGGAAGATTATATTAGTATGCACTGTTACAACTATTAAAGATACCTTGATGAAACTTGAACTTGACATTGTATTTGTACTTGTTCTAGTTCTTCTAATATGATCTTGTCCAGGCGGTAGCCTTTATACCATTAAAGATATCTTGATGAGACTTGTAGTATTCCTGCTTCACCCATATATGTAGGGGTGTGCACTGTCATTAGGTCATTTACCTTGACCCAAAGGTCAAACATGTGAACATTTTTCAGAACGCCTTATCCTCGCGAAACATTAAAACCGTTTCAAGATATCTTGATGGAGTCATGTTAATCTAGTGGTTGGATGCCCGGCTTAAGGCCGAAAGTTAGGGTTCGAGTCGCAGCTCGACACGGCACCATGTTGTATCTTTGAGAGAGATTCCTTATTCTGCTTGTTTCAGTCTTCTCGGCTGTAAATTAGTACTTGGTTCGGCAGTAGTTCATGATCATGAGTGTCAAAACGGCAGCTCTGATTGTTATGTTGGCTGGTGCAAAGGCTCTATAACCAATGATAATAATTTGTGAACTGCTTTGAGATGACCTATGAACTAGGTTGTGATCATGATTATGATATAAACTGTTAGAAGTCTTTGTGACCTTGACCCAAAGATCATACAAGTGCTAAGTTTTCAAGAACATTTTTTCTGTGCAATTTCCATTAATAATATTTGTATAAAGTATTCAAGTAACATCCTCTAACAAACAGAAGTCCTTGGGTCAGTCTGTGACCTGCTGAGGTGTAAAGAAATATCACATATTCAAGGTCACAAAACGGTAGTGTAAATTCTTCCAAAAAACATAAAATGAAGCTAAAGTATTGATAGGTCAATCTTGCTGGCTGGAAAAAGGGTCCATCACATTTGTTCATTTACAAATGATTAATTTTGTCCTTAAATGACCTTTGCTGTTCATAGGACATTAAATCAAACAAAACTCCCTCACTCTCCACTTTCTGTTTGTTAATGTATGCTGTGTATGCCATTTGTTTGGCAAAACTGATGAGTAAAATCAGTCAGTCATGGTTTGCTTCAAATCTCATTAGCTCTTTAAAATTATGTTTTAGTTGACCCATGATAAATTATAAAATTTCATGACCATGTTGCAAAAGTTGGTGGTTAAAAATGACTATTTTAATATTGGAACAACACTGTAAAATGAACAAGTCAACAAAGAGAAGCATTTGTATAACTTTATTTTTTAAGCAAATTAGGCTCTAAATAAAATATATGAGATTTACATCAATAGTGTAACAATACAGACAATCTAAGGCAGACGCAGGAGGACAGAAGGCCCAGTCTTAATCTCAGTCTTACGTTGTGTTTCTTGTCAATTGCACTTGGAACACTGTTGGTTTCTAGCTATTTTTTTAATAATTCTGAACATCTTCATTTGGACTGTAGAGATGTCAGTCAAGCTATGGTGTAGTATACAAAGGTATCGAAATAAAGTTTGATTACCCATGTTAGTTCTTGTTACACAACATGTCCATAATGTGAAGTACAAAATGTGCTCTGCAATTCAGAGCATGACAAAATGTTAACTGTCAAAGTAAGACTCTTAGAACTTCAACCTCTCATCTTCGGACATTCCAGAATCTTTTCACCCCAGGCCCTGGTTTCATCAACATTCCTTAACTTTAGGAAACTCCTTAACTTAAAAATCTCTTAGTTAAGGAACTTTCCTTAAATTCTGTAAAGCTATCCTATGGAGATTTTTAAGTTAAGGAGTTTCCTTAAGTTATGGAACGTTGATGAAACCGGGGCCTGGAGTTGTCTATATATATGACAACTAAACAAGTGTTATTCCTACACATATTATAACCTGTGTTACTTGATAGTGACATCACTATCTTTATCTTAAGGACATAAAGCGTAAACCAACAAACAAAAATCTGATACCCATAACTTTTTCGTTCAGAATATCACATAACATTTTTTGCTGAACCTCTGCTGAATGAGACTGCATGCTGTTAGTTAAAGGCAGAGAAAGATGATTTTAGCATTTTCGAATTGTGGTGACTAAGTGGTCAAATTGAAAGACCATCTATGATCACTAGCCCTCCACATCTACGGCGAGGATTTGATAGGAAAGAGGGACATTCACCAAGAGTTTTCTCAGGTGCTCTGGCCCCAGTTTCATCAATGTTCCCTAACTTTAGGAAATTCCTTAACTTACAAATCTCCATAGGAAAGCATTACAGAAGTTAAGGGGAAAATCTGAAGTTAAGGAACTTTTCCTAAATATTGTAATGCTTTCCTATGAACATTTTAACATTTAAGGAAATTCCAAAAGTTAATGAACGTTGATCATCCACCACCCAAACCTTGTTTGTCCAACAGATGACTATATAAAAGAATGAAGATTACAAACAAACCTAGCCTTTACCACTTCCTCACTTCCTTACAGTTTAGGGCCAACACACTTTCTGAAGACACTTTCACTCTGTCAGGCACTTTCATAGTAAATAAGAAACATAGACACATAAAAAAAAACCCACGTACATGTTAATGAAACACGTAACAGCCTCCTTCTTGGTGATATTCTCAAAGTTTTGTACGTACATTTTTATACATACTTGTATACATACAGTGCTTTCATTTTGCAGTGTCAAACTATTTTCATAGAAAAAAAAGTTCCCTGGGTACTTTTAAGCTAAATGGTCACTGCTGTCTGGTAGTCAATCACACATTTCATTGATATTGATCTAGTAGAACTTGTTTTTGTCCTCTATCGAAGTATTACACAATACCCATGTCACCAAACAGCACGACCAGATACCTTTTCAAGACCTATATCAGGGAATCAAGCCAGAGGCGTCTTGGTGAAAGATGAGTGAACTATCCGCTATCAATATTCACCTCTCTGTGTGAGTCTAGCTACTAGATCATCAATTTATCTGTAGTGTGGAATGTCAAGGGTAACGGACAATAAAAGAATTCCATAGAAGTGGATGTGTCGCCTTGACAACAGTAGACAGATAACAACCATAGAGGAAGCACTGTATGATGTTGGAGTTTGGGTGGTCGGTGGTGCAGTGGATAGCGCACTTGCCTTTCACCAAGGCGGCGGGGGTTTGATTCCCTGACTGGATGTGAAAAGGTATAGGAGTCACCTGCCTGACTATTTGGGTTTTCTCCAGGTACTCCGGTTTCCTTCCACAAAAAGACCCCTTGTGATAACATCTGGGCCAATGAGTAATTAATATAAGTTGGATAACTTGTTTCATAGTTGTTGTAAAATAAATAAAGTTTTTATCTTATTTTTGAGTTTGACAGGCCAAAGGGAACAAGTTATCTCACAGAGACCTTTCTTTGGACGACACCGACAAAGTTATTACATGTTGCCTTTATCGGGCGACACAATACAGATTCTTACATCTCCACAAGAAAGTGTTTGGCTAGTGTAACAAGTACACGTCAATAATATAATGTACATAGATCTATTTGTAACACTGTACAATAACAGAAAAACTAACATAGTACCAAATATAAGTATATAGACAAAGATACAAAATTGGCAAGATTTAGTTCATAAAAAGAACATTTTCGTCGAATTATGTTAAACACAAAGAAATGAGGATAAACTCGATAATTATAGTGCACACTCCAAACAAAACCATCCAAAGGGAATGATCCATTTCACAACCTACAAACGTATAGTACAGTAAAACAGGTTTATAACAAACGCAGTTGTGATAACAGTTAATGTACTATCTCGCTCATAATGAAAACTTAAACATTTTGAAATTAAGGTTAAACGATATTGCTTTGGGGAATTATAGTGTCGTTAAGGCTGAACTTCCCTCCTTAATTTTCCTGTACATAAATTTACAAGTAATGCTTCTAATGAGAACTGCATTCAGTTCCCCATTATACTGCACTTTTGCGAAAAAAATGTGCATTGATAAGGTTGCCTTTCAAGGGTCTTAGCTGTAGGGAATTTCCCTTTAGCTTTCCAGCAGTATAGCATTGGGCTGGAAAACCTAGGGTCGCAGTTTCGAGCCCAAGTTATGGCACTACCTTTATCACTTCTCCTCATCCTACTATACAAACTGGTGTTGTTGACCCTCCCTGTTCTAGGTAGGAGCACCATTGTGGAGAGTTGGAGAACCTGGGTTGAGGGATGTGAAAAAAGTATTTTAACTAATACAAACCGGGTCTATCTCTCTCCTTGAACACTTCATTCTCTCCTCTTTACTAAATTACTTCATTAGTTGTCATCCATCACCTCCTCAGCCCTTCCCACCTTTGGCCCACAAGGACTAAAATCATTCCAGTAATACCTTATTCATTCACCAGGGCGTCATTTATCGTTCCTGCAAGACTTTAAAGCTATAAGCATGTTTTACTGTATACTGGTGCATTACTAAAAAGCAACATAAAATATTCGTTCTGTCATGTAAATATATATATATTGTTCCCTCCACAATAGTCAACAACTCAAACAGCGGACAATGTATACAAAAATAATGCATCACAACACACGTACATGTGTTTTACACGGTAAAATCATGGAATGTAAATAAACATACATACAATTAATGTATCAATAGAAAGTTAAATTACAACTAAAATCAAAATGAACACTAATAATTAATACATGTACTAACTAAAAAGCATTAGCTGTGAAATAATCGCGAACTAAATGGTGAAGGCAGGTCATTACTTATAAACAGTTTATAAAATATATATCTAACTACTTATAAACAGTTTATAAAAAACATATCTAAAATAAAATGTCATGAGATTCCACAGATAAAGTAAGCAAACACCCATACACATGACTGAGCTCAGTTTATAATGATAAAGTGGGCTGAAATACCTTGTTGTTGTCCTATATCTCCAAACATACAACATGAACTCGTAAAATAATTCAAATAAAACCATCAAACAGACATTTTCTGCTGGCACTGACATCAAACATATCAATGCCCTTATCATTGCATTTAATGCTTCTAAAATTCTTAATAATAAATCTCTAACAATATCCTTTGTCCAGGGACATATATGTCCCTGCTTTGTCCAATGAAAATTGAGCAAAAATAGCAAATAACCAATGTTTGTTAATAAACTTAGACAACCTAAGTTATTTGATAATATTCAATAGAATATGAATTGAAATGGATGTTAAAAATGTGGACTAGTTTATAAAAATTTGAAACAATCATTTACACCTAGAAACACTGTAAAAAACATACATTGTTGCTAGTCATTGAAAAAAAAATCAGAGAATACAAAAGCGTCAACAAAACCATAATCCAAACTGAAAATTGATTAAACTAGGGGGAAAATATGAACAAAGGAAAGATTTACATGGCGACTCTCGTAAAAGTACAAGAACATAGGACCAGGTGTTCCGGAAGAGTAAGTGTCTTCTGCTTCTTCTACGACACCCGCCATGTAAATCTTGGCAATATCAAAGTAAGCATCAATCCGCAAAATGAGAACCGAGTCATCATTGAAAATATACATGGTTACTAGTTGTTCAAATTGTTACCTTGTTGCTTGTTCAAAACAAAAATTGTTACTAATTGTTGAAATCATTCTGTGTTAACTTAATAGCTATTTAAAAACAAATTGTTACTAATTGTTGAAACAATTTTATGTTAACTTAAAAGCTATTTAAAAACATACATCAATGTTTACAGACATACTTTTTAAGAAAAACTATAAATCCAGATTTCTAAAACATACAAAAATATTGTGTTCAGATCTGAAAACGTGTATTTTAGATTTACACAAATAAAGATAACATTTTAACTGAACAGTCAGGAAAGGCCATTACACTCCCGAGATATCTTACTAAAACCCTTGTGAAGGAAGGGAGGTAACCCTTATATGGGCTCTATAAGGCTTTGACCTTTTAATAGCGAAACAATTTATCAGATGATTTAAATTGAAATTCAACCCTCACTGTCACACATATATAACTTTACAGAAAACTTGCACAAAAAAACAGAAAAGGCTTGAAATATAACAATTTTGTAAGGCTTGTACTATAGATATAAAACATGCCATTTGATTCTCGAAATAACTCAGACTTGCAGACTAGCTTTCCACTCCCTCACCTAGTCTTTCTTTGCTATTGTCTGTTTTACAGTTGGTTTATAAGGTAATAGGCTGAATTTACAAACATTACTTTACTTTAATTAGCATATAATTGTGTAACTACTATGATGTTTATCCCAGACTACAGTTAAATATGGCAATTGTCTGACAGATATTGTTATCATATAACAGCATACTTTGAATATAAAACTTAATTTTCATTTGGGCAGAAAAAGCCATAAGCTAAATAGAGAAAAGCATTGCAAGCCATTCAGATCCAAATACCTTACATCATTGCCTTGTATATAGGACCATTTAGACCAAAGAAATTGTGACTCTCACACCATTGTCAAGTACATATACAAGTATTATTGCGGTGAAGACCCTGAAATTGTCGACGAGACGGTCTTGTAGAAAAACAGAGTAGCTTTCTATTGGCTCACATGGTGACAGATGCGGGTTTAAGGGTAAGTCACATTGTCACAGTGTGACCTCAGTTCCAATATTAAATAAACTGCCAAGACGACTAAGACATGCAGTGTTGGTTCAGTGGTAAGCCACATCCAGCATGACCTTGGCTCCGATATTCACTCAACTGCCCTGATGTGCGGTGTTGGTTTAAGGGTAAGCCACATCTAGAATGGCAAGTTTCTGGACGTTTCCTCCCAGGTGTTCCACCTCCTCCCACTGGTCTGCCTCTATATCATACATGTACAGAAAGGCATCAGGGGTGTCTCCTCCAATACAGAAGATCACACCATTTCGGATGCCATTATGTCGATACAGGTGGCCGTAATCGACCGGTATAGGGGTAAACTGAGTCCATTGATTGGTTTCTATGTCGTACACTTCATTCTCGTAACAATCCCTGAAATGAACTTCAGGCATGCTGTAGCCTCCTATGGCGTAGAGTTTTCCTTTGTAGGGAGTTAGACTGTGTCCTTGACGACGGGTGATCATGTCTGTACACTGGACCCACCCGTCATCACTTCCCACTTTGAGGCTATAGACGGCCCCCATGGGACAGGGGTGATGTGGGTCGGCGCTGATGCCGCCACAGACGTACAGAGAACCGTTGTAGTAGGCTGCAGCCATGTCAAACACCTTGATAGGCATGGGGGTCGTGTTGGTCCACTGATTGTCCTGTGGACAGTATATCTCCACAGAGTCAAGGATGGTCTCCGGTTCATTGTCGTCATCAATGTGAACACGATGAACACCTCCAACAGCAAATAATTCACGGTCTGAACTACACAGGCAGAATGAGACACGGGGTTCATTCATTGGGGCTACCTCCGTCCAATCCCTGAACCGGGGATCAAACCGAAACATTCGGGGCGTACTTGAGAAGTTTTCATCATACCCTCCAGCTGCATACAGGAAGTTACCAAGCTTGGCTTGTGACATCGCTTGGTAGTCTGTAGTATCTAGTCCACAGGGCCCAAGTTGTTCCATGGTGATGCCAGTCTTGGTTGGATCTCGATAAATAATGAAATAACCTTCCTCTGAGAAGGAAAAGATGGTTGCCACACACCTACAGCCCCTTGGGACAAACTTCTCTCCACACTTCAGGCACTGACCCATGATGTTGAGATTGTGATTGATGGCTTCCTCAATCTCTGCCTTCAACCCCGCGATACTGGTCACTTCCTCTGGCATCGCCTCCAACTCTTCTGCCTCCATCAGAAAGAAGCGGATTTGCATCACAAGGGATTCAAACTGATCCTTGCGGCTATCCGTATCTACCGCCAACCACTTCAACAAAATCTGAACCAAGAAATATTCAGAACATTCAACATAGATGTCATCCATGAGAAACTGTAACAAAAGTTCATACGACAAATTGGTATAAAAGTCATCTTCCATTGAAAAGGTTTGTAGATTCTGGCCGAAAAACAGAAGGATTTCATATCGCATGTCACCAAGAGAGTATTTCTCTGTCATGGCAAGGACGGCAGGGTAATTCACAATGCTCATACACTGGACCAGAAAATCGCAGCTCGCCTCCAATATCCATGCTACATGAAAGAAACGTGCAGCTTCAATAATGTCTTCTACATTTGTGGTATCCACGGTGATGTATCCATGATAAAAGTAGTCGAGCATCACAGTTATGCCCTTGGGACTGATTTCCTTCAGTTCTATAGTATCCTGTTCTTTCTCCTTCATATCATGCGAGAACATTGCCCCAAAATAGTCACTGGCATCTGAAAGCACATCTCGATGTGCACGGAAATGTTCCTTCCCAACCAAGAGTTTCACATCACACTTGTAGTCGTAAATCTTGGCCTCAACCTTTTTGTATTGTAAGTTGATATACTTGACCTTGCCTTTACTGATGATCATACGTTCAGTAGTCTCGAGGTTGATGCCAGCAATGGTGTGTGGGTCACAGGCAGCCATACTGTGTGTCGTATCAGCCGGAGCAACAGAGGCGTGATGAGAGGAGGTCACAGATTGGTCAACTGTTTCTCTCGGCGTTAGTGATTGGACATCTGGGCGGTCACCATTGGTAGAACTGGTTTGGGAACTGGTTGCGTCTGCTGGTGGAGTAGACTTCTGAGAACTGAGAGAGTCTGACTTTGGAGTCAGTTTTTGTGTTGTACCACTAACGGACCCTTCATCCACCAGTTTGTCTTTAGATGGGATTGTCTTCTCCTTGTTTGACTTGGTCTCAGGTTCCTGTAAAGATTCTGCTGAGCTTGTTTTCTTTTTACCAAAGCCGTTTTTTGATGATTTCTCAGTTTTTTTAGCAGGCTCAGTTTTCTCTTTCTTCAAAGGAGTCAGCAATGGCTTCTTCGGAGCCACAGGTTTCACTTTGGCCGAGCTGCTCTTTGTTGGTGCCGTCAGATCTCGTTTTGGGGTTGTATGGTTACCGTTTGTTTTAGGCTCAGTACTGGATTTGGTTGGTTTGGGCTGGTTAGATGCCCCGTGCGACTCACTACTGTCACTGCTTGTGGAACCTTTCCTGTCCTTTGTATTCTCTTTGGACTCTTTTCTGAAAAAGATGAAAAAGAAGAAATTTGTTCAAAATTTAGCTGATAAATGATAAATGCATGTACAGTAAAACCCCACTTACTGGAAACCAGTTTACTCGAATATCCCTCATTCGTCCAGAAGTTTGGTCCTGCCCAAGTTTGAACATATTCAACCAACCTCTGATTACTCAAAATACTGTGTATTCTTCAAACTATTGGTCAGGTCCCCACGAGTTCGAGTAAGTGGGGTTTGACTGTATATTATGGTCAGGTCCCCACGAGTTCGAGTAAGTGGGGTTTGACTGTATATTATAGTCAGGTCCCCACGAGTTCGAGTAAGTGGGGTTTGACTGTATATTATGATGCATCAACTAGGATCTATTTCGGGGCTTAGCTTACGGTCACATTCATAAGTCAAAATTTTTTATAGCAAGATATGTTTGAAAAACATTGATCATGCCCAAAGGGGAAGCCACTCATGAAGACTGGGCAAACATCAGGGCTATGACATTCAATTGACAGGCATTTTTGCAATTAATCAAACACTGTATCTGATGGAAAATAATCTATATTTGATGGAAACAAAGAAATTATCTTTTTAACCGTTTTGAAGTCACATATCTCCGGCAAATATTGACGAATTTTGAAAAATATCAAATTCAATCAAGATCTCATTGCAACAATTAAAATTTTGTTCAAATCTGATTAAAAAGTCGAAAGTGATTTGATGTAAACCTATAAACTAAGAAGTTTATCAAAAGGTCAAGGGTCAAGTTATCAAATATGGTATCAAATGACAGGTGATATCCTCAGGAATAAACATAACATTTTTTTGTGAAATTAATATCTCTTATAATTGAAAAGATATGAGGCTTTAAAGTTATCTTCAGACAGATCAAAAACAATATCCCCCCTCCTCCCTCAACTTTTGATCATGGGAGCAAACAAATGGTTATTCTCAACATAAAACATAAGAAATTGGCTAGATCATAAAGAAGATTGATTTTTTTTAATCTAATATCTTTCATATAAACAACTTTTAAAAGTTAAACTATCATATTATTCTATATATATCTATCTGTAGAGACCGAGAGTATAGGTCACCTTACTAGCCTCAGCTATAGGGAATTTCACTTTATTCATATGGTAGGGTGTCTGACCAAAGGGTCACTAGTTCGAACCCCAGTGGGGGAAGATTTGGTTTTTTTTTCATTACTCCTTCCTATTACAGATTTAGAACCGTTGACCATTCCAAGGGTAGAAGCTATAGGAGATTGAGATGCTTCCTTGTAGATATCAAACCTGGCTTGTTTGTGCAGGAGGGAGTAGTGTAGAAGTTGTGAGTACAGGTTGCCTTACCAACCTTGGCTAGTGGGAATTTCCTTTCAGCCAAGAGGTATGGTTTCCAAACAAGAGACCCAATTTGGGTCGCTAGTTCGAACCCCAATGGGGGCAAATTTGTGTGTTTTTTTTCATTACTCCTTCCTTTTACATATCTATACGTCTTTATAATGATTTTCTATTTATCAATAAAACATAGATAACAGTATATTTGTGTGAATCCTTTCGGAGTTGATGCAACTTCCTAAAATGTTCTATCTTGCTTAAAAGTAAGTAAAAACACACTACTCCTACACCAGAAGTGACAGGTGTACGTGGGCTCCTGATGATAACACATCATGTTATGTTAACAACACACTTCTCCTACCCCAGAAGTGACAGGTGTACGTGGGCTCCTGATGATAAAATATTATGCTATGTTAACAACACACTTCTCTCACACCAAAAATGACAGGTGTACATGTACATGAGCTCCTGATGACCAGCGAGTGACTCTGGGCAAATTTCTGTGACTCACTCTGTAGCTAGTCATCAACTTAACAATGACAAACTGTATACTTACACACTACTAATACAAGAAATACTGACCATTGTCCTTCTGTATAACCACAACTGTACTGTATGGCACTGTACACATGTATGACACACTGGAATGGATCTTTCCTCTCTTAAACATACCTCTTTTCTATTCAGATTTTGTTCAGAGAGGAATGTCAGAATAGGGGTAATTTCAGATTTTCTTTATCTATTAAAATACAACTCATCACATAATTTTCAAAAAGTCATAGCCTGTCTAACAAATCCACTAAAACACTATGGTAATAAAACATATTTAACATATTTTATTTAAATAGCATGTACAGTACAAAAATTCTGTAGTAACAGCTAGTGGCTACCATAACAACTGTATGATCAATTCCCAGTAGTAACAGTGGCTACCATAACAACCGAATGATCAATTACCAGTAGTAACGGTGGCTCCCTTAACAACAGTATGTTTTGTTCCCAGTAGTAACATTGGCTACCTTAACAACAGTATGTTTTGTTCCGAGTAGTAACAATGGCTCCCTTAACAACAGTATGTTTTGATCCGAGTAGTAACAGTAGCTCCCTTAACAACAGTATGATTTGTTCCCAATAGTAACAGTAGCTCCCTTAACAACAGTATGATTTGTTCCCAGTAGTAACAGTGGCTCCCTTAACAACAGTATGATTTGTTCCCAGTAGTAACAGTGGCTCCCTTAACAACAGTATGTTTTGTTCCGAGTAGTAACAATGGCTCCCTTAACAACAGCATGATCAATTCCCAGTAGTAACAGTGGCTATCATAACAACAGTATGATCAATTCCCAGTAGTAACAGTGGCTCCCTTAACAACAGTATGATCAGTTTTAAGCAGTAACAGTGGCTCCCTTAACAACAGTATGATCAGTTTTAAGCAGTAACAGTGGCTCCCTTAACAACAGTATGATGAGTTCCCAGTAGTAACAGTGGCTCCCTTAACAATAGTATGATTAGTTCCCAATAGTAACAGTGGCTCCCTTAACAACAGTAAGATTAGATCCCAGTAGTAACAGTGGCTCCCTTAACAATAGTATGATTTGTTCCCAGTAGTAACAGTGGCTCCCTTAACAACAGTATGATTTGTTCCCAGTAGTAACAGTGGCTCCCTTAACAACAGTATGATTTGTTCCCAGTAGTAACAGTGGCTCCCTTAACAACAGTATGATCAATTCCCAGTAGTAACAGTGGCTCCCTTAACAACAGTATGATCAGTTCCCAGTAGTAACAGTGGCTATCATAACAACAGTATGATCAATTCCCAGTAGTAACAGTGGCTCCCTTAACAACAGTATGATTAGATCCCAGTAGTAACAGTGGCTCCCTTAACAACAGTATGATTAGATCCCAGTATTAACAGTGGCTCCCTTAACAACAGTATGATGAGTTCCCAGTAGTAACAGTGGCTCCCTTAACAACAGTATGATGAGTTCTAAGCAGTAACAGTGGCTCCCTTAACAACAGTACAGAAAGTTCAGAGTAATCTCACAAAATATACTATATACAATAGCAGAGATTTTATCTAGGACATTTAAAATGGTTTACAACAGTGCATTACTAATCTCACTTTTAAATGTTAGGAATGGTCGTCTGAGCAAATTCTACATGATGTATTGTACATGTTGGTATTTGTTGTTCACTGGTATGTATCTCTAAACATATACAGGCATTTATTGTCCCCACAGACTTGGCTTCATTGAAGGGACAGAATGCTTCATAAGAGATAAAATGAGTCATATGTAATAATATTCTCAGTGAAATTATGACCAGATTATTTTTCAGTTTATGGTATATAAAAGTGTCTGGTTATCACTGGAAGCTTCACAGAAAACCTGATTATGGATGTGTTGACAGATCATCAAAATTACTTCTGTAGTGGATCTAGAGCGGATCGATCATCGGCGACCAGATGGCTTAATTGGTTGAGTGTCTGTCAAGAGTTCAGAAAGTCCCAGGTTCAAACCCCAGTCGGACTGTTACACTTTATTCTGTCTGTCAGTTAAAAACTGGTATATTATTTTAATGGAAATACATTGCTATTATTGTATATTTTGCCTCTGTCAACATGCAAAGGCCTTACTATCACAACATTGCTTACATCAGATTCAATGATGAAGACATTATCTTTAAACAAGAGGCCCAGAGGGCCTGTATCGCTCACCTGGATACATTGGTATCTAGGTAATCATAATGAAATATTTTCTTTTTGGCTCGCCCCTCAGCCCCCTAGGGGGTCAGTCCCACCATAGTACAATTTTGAATCTTGAGCACCTAGGGATGCTTCCTGCCAAATAAGGCTGATTTCCAATCAGTGGTTATGGAGAAGAAGTCGCTTAAACCAATATAGCTAAATAAGGCTAACGGTTTTTGGCCCCGCCCCTCAGACCCCTAGGGGGTCAGTCCCACCATGAGTACAATTTTGAATCCTGAGCACCTAGGGATAGTTCCTACCAAATAAGGTTGATTTCCAATAAGTGGTTATGGAGAAGAAGTCGCTTAAACCAATATAGCCAAATAACGTTTTTTGGCCCCGCCCCTCAGCCCCCTAGGGGGCCAGTCCCACCATGAGTACAATTTTGAATTCTGAGCACTTAGGGATGCTTCCTGCCAAATAAGGTTGATTACCAATCAGTGGTTATGAAGAAGAAGTCGCTAATATCAATATAGCTAAATAATTCTTTTTGGCTCCCGCCCCTCAGCCCCCTAGGGGGTCAGTCCCACCATGAGTACAATTTTGAATCCTGAGCACCCAGGGATACTTTCTGCCAAATAAGGCTGATTTCCAATCAGTGGTTATGGAGAAGAAGTCGCTTAAACCGATATAGCAAAATAACCCCTTTTGGCCCCGTCCCTCAGCCACCTAGGGGGTCAGTCCCACCATTAGTACAATTTTGAATCCTGGGCACCCAAGGATGCTTCCTGCCAAATTAGGTTGATTTCCTATCAGTGGTTATGTAGGAGAAGTCGTTTAAAGAAATTGTTGACGGACGACGGACGGACGACGGACGGACGACGGACGCCACGGTATGGCATAAGCTCACCTCGGTCCTTCGGACCAGGTGAGCTAAAAATGTTCAATGATCATTTTAGTTTTAGTTTTTCACTGAAAAATCATTGCAATGAAATCATGTCTATGCATTTACTCACTTATAAACTACAGCATTGTGCCAAAACTATGTCTGTATGAGCCCTATTCAAGACTTTGTTCAAAATGAGAGATAGTACAGGCATTATTTGTGTGTGCTGAATAATACAGATTGATGTACTACAGTACAATTTACATTTTAGTGTATATGTAGAAGTTGAAAGTACAGGTCATCTTACTAACCTCAGCTAGAAAGAATCTCCCTTAAGTCAAGCGGTAGGGTCTCTGACTAGAGACTGAAGGGTGGCTAGTTCGAACCCCGGCGGGGGCAGATCTGTGTTTTCATAACTCATACTTTTGTAAATATTCATTTTTTAAAATAATTTCAATTTCAGTTATTTACTTACAAGCCTAGGGCCAGACTAGGGTTTTAACCTAGTTCTCTAAATTAACATTATTGCCCCTATTCACCTAAAGTAGACTTTTCCATGTGTTGATATGGATGGATCTATCCTAGTATACGGTGGGGAAAGGGTTAACGATTGAGTTACATGGTAACCAGAATGCCGGAGTCCTCTACATCTCAGGTAACATCCGAAGATGCCAAAGAATTCATACTGCTAGAAAGGCGAGGAGGTTTTGGTAAAGGGGACATTCTTTAAGATTTCTCAAAGGCACCAGTGTACAAGGAAAATACAACTACCCTAGCAAGATTGAGATTCAATCCCAGGATCTACAAACTCATGACGGATTCTAATACAATTATAATAATTTGAGGTTCTTATAAACCGCTTTGTCACGAGGCGGTCTCAAAGTGGTTCACAACTTATTATCCGTGGTTATAGGGCTTAATTAACAACCAGCCAATATCGTTCTCAACTCCCTGGAGAGCATACAATTGGTGCTGCCATTTTAGCGCTCACAGCTAGCATTATACAATTTCTAGCATTGCCCATGCAACCATGTACTCATTTACAGCTGAGTAGACTGGAACAAGCAGAGTAAAGTATCTTACTCAAGGATACAACACAAATGCCGTGAACAGGATACAACCTCGCAACCCTTCGATCATGAGTGTCCTACCACTAGACCACAGTGCCTCTACCATGCCGTGACGTGCCTATATTACGCCAACTGAGGTACTTTGTATGTGGCAGGCTTCACTAAACATCAGCTATAAAATGCATTCTATCATGTAGTATGTGTTCAAGTTCCTTTTAAAACTTACTTTAAAGGTATGATCTTATAGACCCCAGAAAGTATATAATTACTAACTGCATACTTGTGTAGATGATAAAGTATTAGTTGTTTTCATCCATGCATTAATAATTACTTACAGCGAGTCTGTTGCTTTAGAATCTTTTTCAGCAGGAGAATCCATGTTTGGTTTAACAGTTAGAAGCTGTAGTTCCTACACCTAAGACGTGACGGACTGGACTGACAAGGTGCCCGCAGACATCTACATCAGCCCTGTGTCTGATGATGTCATACCAACTGGCTGCACCCTCATCCCCTGGACAACCATAATGCCCTGGGTCAGAGGCACTAGGTAAACAAAGCTAACCTTAGTCTGGTCACCTACACCATTCATCAGCCTCTCCACATACCATATACATGTGATGACTGTCTTTGTAAGATTGTTCACATGCACAGCCTACCAACACTGCCTGAAAATATGTGACTCACAGCTTGCAGTCAGTCTCTTATGAAATTATTGCATAAACAAGAGCTGTTTATTACTCCTTATTTATACATAAGCTATAATGGTAAATAAAACCCTTTTTTTTTATGGATACAAAAAGTACATAAAACCCTATTTATAAGTAACAAGGAGATGTGACTGCAGCCACTACAGCCAGACCGTGATTCAAACTCTGGACCACCTATAGCTAGCTACCTCTAGATAGACACTCTAACTAATTGAGCTATACGTACACCTGGTCAGTAAGATAATCTACTGATCTTATGTGATTGCTTTCATTTACATTGTGTACGCTCTCGACTTTTATGATCAAGTTTACATTGTAACTCGTATTTTCAAACATACTCAATACACAGTAAGTTACTATATAACATATTACCAACTCTGCGGTACGGTAAATGTATAATTACATTTCTATGCTCTGATATTTTCTGTGATTCAAATTCTTCTGAATTGTTCTTATTCTTTAGTTTGATTCAAATATATAGAAAGAAATGTTCCCGAGTTGATAATCAGTAACTGCATATGGCCTTAATTAGAAGATGACTTCACCATAGTGTGGTATTTGAAAGGTAACATTACAGGCCTAGTTGTATTATACATATTTACATCCTGACAACACAAAACTTCATTGTATGGCATTTATCACATATTATACAAACCATGCAAAAACCTGTAAGCTAATAAACAGGTATATATTATTACAAGCTGTTTTAATAGAATTAACTCACTCAATTATAAGTGGTATTTGGCATTTTCATGATGTGTACTCACATTTATGAGCAACACCAATTATTATTTTACTTACATATAAATGGTCTCATTCTGTAATATCTACAGATAGTTCATGCACTGACAGCTAGCTGGCACTGTTCTTATATTATTGTGACCAGATATTACAGTGTACCACGTACATAATTTGATAATTCCGTGTGTACACCTGATAATAACCAAATATGGGACGTTCAGAAGTTGACAGGTGTGCACAAGTGGGCTATACAATAAAGTCTAGTGTGACCACCTACACGGGCCAAGCCTTGTAGTAAACACGCTACTTATATCAGATCTCAGCATGCGGAACGAGTTATGCAAATTGGAACGGACGATTGCGATTTAAACTTTTAAACTTTAGAAAAATATCACTTGAAGTACAATATATAAAAGCAGGGGTCAGTGTAGAGAAATTCCATCAAAGATTCGTATGTATCCGTGGGTTTCAAGGGATTAAAGTGACGTCATTCGGGCCGGAGGGGCCCGGGTCAGACAGGTCAGGAGCTTGTCTGACGGACCATCAACAACCTGTGGGCGGGGCACACACACTTCCACTTCTGTCAGGAAGTTGTGTGAGGGCTATCAGTATCCGTTCCGACTAATACTTACCGCGACCGGAGTGTCGAAATGATTCGTTATTGTTTTTGCCGGTCACGACTCGACCAGTCGCTTTCCTTCTCGTCAGAAACCTGCCGGGCCCGGTTCCGAGATCACCCACTGGAACCAATGCGGATTTCAGGGGAGATAATTCATACACCGTATTTTTCTAAAACTGTTTACCGTATTTGTTCTTTTTTGTAAGGATTGGAGATATCTTAAATTTGATTATAATATAAATAAAGTGATATTTGATTTAAGCATATAAGCAGGTTAGTATCATGCCTAAATCCGTGATTGAACTATAAATACCCCCTTCATGAAAAAATATATACTGAATATTATAAATATACATGCAAGTCTTACCTTATAATGTAATTTGTATGCAAGTTGATCCTTGATAAAAGATATGAAAAGACACGAGAGCATTTCTAGGAAGTCATATATACAAATTTGAATATTTTCATTAAAAGATACGGAGACAGATGATCTTAGAATAATAAAAAACAAATTATTGAGCAAAATAATGCAAGATTTAGAGTATAAACTAAGCTAAACTATTAGAGAAGCTGTTTTATCACGGAATAAATTAGTCTGTGGTTTTATCGATGGGCGGAACGAATCTAACATATTTTCACAACCGTGGAGAAAAATGCCGACTTCTCTCTACATGATGTTTTGAGATAAAATGCTCACTGCATTGCGATAAGCCTTATGTAACCCTCACATATTTTTTAATATATAGGCCTATATATATATAGGTCTACTTAATTTAATAAAAATCACAGAAAAAAAAATATTTAAAAAGTTGACAGAGAAAAGTTTGCTCGATATTATTGATACGAACTTACATAGCTAATATTCCGTAATATTGATTAACTCAGAATATAAAAATGTGTTCCGATATAGGCCTATATTCTAGCGGATCCTCACTGATCATAAAGGCTTCATGACCATTGAGGGGGGAGGACAATTTATGGAAAATAAATACTAGTTTTTTCTGATAAACAGAATCTACAGATCATATTATCAACTGATGAACCGAAATTTTGCGCGATATTGGCCTCTTTTGAACCGTGAAAGATAGGCTTGCAAGATGCCTTTGTTCAATACTTGATATGCATGTCTTTTATATGTATGTTTGAATGTTTGGTTATATCATTTGAAGCTCGATCCACATCATGTTATTTGGATGTAAAATGCAATAAAATGAATTGAATTATCTTTAAAAAATGTACTGTAGTTGAAGTGTATAGGCTTCATAAAAACCCTGCTTCATTCATTTCTACCAGTTTTAAGCCCCATGAATACCATGCTTCATGCATTTCTACCAGTTTTAAGCCCCATGAATACCATGCTTCATGCATTTCTACCAGTTTTCATCGTCGGAAACCCACGGTACACTGCTCTGGCGTTTGTGTCACAAACGCCAGAGCAGTGTACTGTCGGTTTCCGACGGTGACCAGTTTTAAGCCCCATGAATACCATGCTTCATGCATTTTTACCAGTTTTAAGCCCCATGAATACCATGCTTCATGCATTTCTACCAGTTTTAAGCCCCATGAATACCATGCTTCATGCATTTCTATCAGTTTTAAGCCCCGTGAATACCATGCTTCATGCATTTCTACCAGTTTTAAGCCTCATGAATACCCCGCTTCATGCATTCTTTCCAGTTTTAAGCCAAATCATACAACAATGGAAGGCAAGTTTCGAAAACTTGTATAGTATATACATTTGTATTTGGTACTTGAGGTCAAGTCAAAGGTTTAAAAAACTGACAGTGACCTTCCACATTATAAACCTTTCAAACATTGCTATCGACTCGCGCTGTTACGTTGCATCTTAAAAACGACGTCAGTATGACCTCAATTACACCTTTTACTTTGACCTAAATACTAAAAACAGATTTTATCAATGAATGAACTTGACGCACTCTCAAGGTTACATGGGTCAAATGTGTTAAAAAAATCTTCAAGCAACCTCTTTTCCATAACCGAAAGGCCCATATGGTTCTGATATTTGACTTGTAGCATGCTGAAATAAAGGACTTCCGAGTTTGTTCAAACGAGTGACCTTGACCCAATTTCGAGGTCACATGAGTCAAAGTATTGAAAACTCCAAACAACTATTCGATAACCGAAAGGCCCAGTGTACTGATATTTGGACTGTAGCATGCTGGAACTTAGTGAAGGGCCACAAAGTTTACATCAATATGATAATTATTGATTTATAATTATTGTAAACGATTTGAATTCTTAGTATGCTTCCATGCGTATGTGCATATGTGCTTGTTTGCGGTCCGTTGTCAAAATTAAAATACACCAAGAATTTCTAAACAACGTTAGCTTATTAGTTCCCCTAACGATGTGGGTTACGTATATATTGGTTTTACTCCGTTTCTTCTTCTTCTTTTTTTTAGTACTTTCGTGTCCGTGTTTCGTGTTCATGATTCAACAAAATGGGCGCAATTTCCTGACCTCTGATTAGTCGAAATTATATTTTATTCGATTTTCATGAAATTTGATATAATAGTGCATTTAAGCAGAGACGTATAAAGCTTTATACGTCTCTAATTTAAGCACTGCGAATCGAAATGCGGGGGTTTTGGGGACTTCTGTAATGGCCCCCATTGGAATAAGTACTAGTTATATATTTCAGTTACAATCTAGCTAGTACGAATTATATGTAAATGCCATTTAATGATATCCAAATTCATGTAATGATATCATGAATTCGAATGATTGATACATATCTAAAAATTGATTATGGATATATCTAGTTTTGTTAATAAATAGTACAACGGCCGTATAGTTGTCCTACATAATTTACGACACGTATACGTATTGCTCCGAATACTTCCATGCTACGCTTTATTTATAATCCATCAATATGTCATCGTGAATGGAGTTATATATCCCTTTCATAGTGCGTGAATTTATCTCGCATGGTATATAATTATAATCCAATGGCGTATCTAGGAGTTTTTTGAAGTGTATGCAGATGTGTTGCCGAAGACAATTCCCGAAGCGCAAGGGAGGAAGTGGGTACGTCCTCCTCCTGGAAGGGGATGTCCCATAAGGAAAAATATGATTTCCTAAAGGTCTTTTGAGCATTTAAACGTGTTCTAGTGCCAATTTTCAGGTATATTTACTGAATTTAAGAATAAACTATTTTTGTAATTACAAATGTATTTTGTATTTTAATATTGTTTTTTTTTATGGAAATTATGTGTACACACCTGCGTACCCGCGTATACAGAAAGCTACGCCCCTGTAATCGACTCCTTCCTATCTATCTCCCCATTCTATAATCTCTTTCCTGTATAACTTTCCTTTACTTCGTTCCATTATTTTTCAGATCTTTTCATATTTTTTTCTTATTGATCAATATTTTGCTGTCTGTTTGTTAAGTTTAAATGGAGGCAGATTTACATAAGTTCAAATGACAATGTGATTGTTTGTGAAATAAAATAACTTTTAGACTCAATACTTCCATTGGCCTACATATCACAACATCACTTTTGTGGTGCTATACCATGAGAAATGGATCCATGTAGTATAGAGTTATTGACCTTTGCTACAAATTCGACCCAAACTGATGATTATAAAGTGATTCACTTGTCTATATTGAAATAAACCGCGGTAGCATATAACATATTTGAAGAAAACGCTATTAAATGTAATAGTCGTGGTCACCAAACCGAAGTTAAATTTAATTTATTATGCACATGGCGACTTCAAACAATACAAACATCTTTTGTGACGAATTGTCTTCCTTTTCCTAGGGGGCGCCATTTAACTTAATAGGAAGCGGTGCTTGTCAACATCAAAACAACCGACGCCTTCTATCCTTTGGTCATATATGACAGATCGGTAAGGGAACATATAGTTTGAAAAACTCGGTTGAAAGGTACTATTACAAATCATTAACAGTAGCGAATGCTCATGTAAATGAGCGTTCACTGTTGTAACACACAGTCGTTGTTGTCGCCATGTGAAGCAACCCCCAGAAATAGACATTTCGTCAGTACGAAATGCATGTGGACGAAAGGGCTTTTTGATTGTTTTTAGACATTGTGTCACCATGAGCTAATATTTTGGCAATTATATTTCTCAAATCATTTTTTGAAATTGAAAAGTGTATGCTTGAGAAAGATACTTATGAACAAGTGTTAAAAGTTTGCTACCCGTATAATTAACCCACATGACGTCGTAGTTTGACTCTACATGCAAGGACCTGAAAATATTTTGACCTTTTAGAAGCGGCATAGATGCATTATGAAAGGGGGCATTTCGATATTTTTACTAATATTCAGTGATAAGCGATACATTTTGGTTGAAATTAATATATCCATAACTAGTTGAAATGGATAGTAAAGTCAAAAGGGGTTCTCACTCTGTGCAGGACATGTACAATGTACATATAACCCTATTGGAATTCCTCCTCGAGACTCTTCGTTATCGGACGTTTTGTAATAACAACAACAACGTTTTTTAAACGTCCGATAATAAAGAGTCTCGAGGAGGAATTCCAATACTGAATAGTGATTAACGTAGTCCGAAGGGTTCTGACTCGAAGATTTCTTGACCAATAAATATTTGGATGGCTGGTTGGAGCGAGAGTCGGAGTTCCACTCTATAGTTATAAACTGGAAACTTCCGTTTCTAAAAAATAACCAGTTTCCTGATATCTGTTTAAAAATGGCCGCCTCTTAACGTCACATGATAAAAAATAAATAGTTCAGAAAGAAATTCTCACGGGATCTCGCGAAGCATGGCCATTTTCAAACAGATGTCAGGAAACTTGTTCATTTTTAGAAACGGATGGCGACAGTTAGTTAGCGACCTCCTGTGACTTGATTAAAGGTTAGTAGAAAAATATCTGTTCTTTCCATTATCAAGTGTATTATAAATGTAAATATACAACCTCTGCGCAACCAGTCGAAAGTGCATATAAAAGAAGATGCGTCAAAAGAAGCTCGGGAAGCTTACGAGGATGTCGACAACCATGAACCATTGATACTTAATTTGCATATGTTAAAAAACGTTAAGTATTATAAAACACAGCTTAAACAGCGACCTATGGATGGGTCGCGAAAATTTTCAGACTCTTGCTCCCAACTATCCGTCCAGATATTTATTGGGCGAGAGAGTCAGAACCCTTTGGACTAGGATTAAGGGAAATGTATAGACGTATATGATAAAATTTAGTGATAAAATAACTACAGGTATATATATTTTCAATATTTATAAGTATTTATCACTTATTTTATCATACTTAATAGTTCCGGATCAACCGGTAACTCCTATATCTACCCTACCTTTTAGTTTGCTGGTACGAAACAGAGTAACCGAATTGCGAACGCGCACAGCTTTATATTCCCAACACCCCTTATGCACGTGCAAGCCTAACAACACTCAATGGACAATGTCCATAGGTGGCGCTGCCTGCACGTACTTATTAGCGCCAAATCAGCTGTATTTTCCAAAGCCATGGTTCTCTCCCGAATTTCACTGGTAAACCAAGCTAACTAAACTTACACAAATCTGATCCCCATCACAATATAAATCTATACATGTCCCTGTGCTCTGTGACAGATATACCTACTTTTCTTCCTCAAACTAGTAGTAGTGACAAAGGCTTAGCATTAGTCTTGGATAGATGTAACAGTGGTGTAATTCATGTCGAAAATATAACAAGTCCACAGGGTATATATATAAGTTCAAGGTTTATTCCTTTAGGTAGTCATTAAATAGCTCTGTAATAACTGACAAATAATTAAACAATAATAGATACACTATCAAGCTAACCATACATTCACAACTTGCATACACAAAGGGAAATAACCCCTACGATGACAAAATGAGTGAAACAATATTTTTCACTATTACAATTACAAAACTACACTTCTACAGAGATCAAAAGTTAAAATGATACGTAAAATTGTTAGTTGCTCTCAGGTTTACTTTGTTTTAAACTTATTTTTGCCTGGTTATCAACTGGATTTTTTTCAGAATCCCGAAAAATTTCCCAAAGTTACATATATTGGGCCTTTAATTGAATACAATGATCTGATCATAATACTTACTTGAAATATGAAGTAATTGTATCTATATGGACAGTTCCTTAAAAGTTACAATAACTATATCTTTTTCACATTTCATCTACATTAGTCATTACTGATTTACAAGACCTACATCCTATACTTATTCTATAGATGTATATAAGAAAATAAGAGAATATTAAAATAGTGAAAGTCTTACAAGGAGATTGATCAGGTCCTGTCCAGTCGAATGAAAAATATGTCTGACACTTACAAAGACTTAATCCCCCCTAACGTCCAATAAAAACAACCAATGAAATAACAGACATTACATGATGTAACATTACAGACTGAACACTCAGACACTACATTCACAGAGTACAAAACAGACGAAATGAGCGCACACAAAAACGTATACATTACCACAGTAACATGGGCGATGCTATAACGGACGAGGCAAGTTAAGTACGGACGCGTTACATATAACATGAGCAAATGGGAAAATCCTATAAAATATCAATGCTACATATTCAAAAACATATTTCAATAAAACTCTAAATCACTAAAATATGTCACTGCTACATAGACTTTTGAAAAAGATATACAAATAAATAGCATAGCACATCATACATGTGTAAATATTGAAATTTTGTTTTGGAAATTCTTTCCAGCATCCAATTAAGCTTATTTATAGTGTAATTATAAGGCGGCGTTTCACAGATGGTAAAAACATATCTGACAGAAAAAGGCTGACGAGCTGCCTGTTTTACTATTGACGTAGGCTATGCCGTGCATTCTTTCATTGAAGAAGATATACATAAATTCACTAACTACTGTTGTAAAAATATGCATAATATTTTGTCGGAAAACTTTTTATATTGGGTAAATTTTATTAAATGTAATTTTGTTTCAACAAACACATTATTTCCAAATTTGTTTGCATTCATGTATATTCATGAGTGGGGTCTGTTATATGCCGGTTCAGGTAGTGTTGATTGGTGGCTATAGCTATTTTAGGGAGAAAAAAGTTCCAACTCTGTTTGTGAAACAACATTTGAAATGATGTGTGTTGATTAAATTGTTTTAAAATGCTGTTAGAACTATGAACGTTTGTTTCTTACCATTGGTTTTCCCTTTTTAGGTCATCTGACCTATTGCCATCATGCTTCGTCCGTCGTCGTGCGCCGTCCGCCATCCGTAAACTTTTCCTTTAACAATCTTCTTCTTAGTAACCAAAAGGCTCTAGGTGCTGATATTTGGCCAGTAGGCACCTGGGATTGAGTGCTACAAAGTTTCCTCATTTCAATGACCTTGACCTGTTTTCAAGGTCACAGGGGTCAAATATGTAAAAACCTTTAACAATCTTCTTCTCAGTAACCAAAAGGTCTAGGGTAATGATATTTGGCCAGTAGGCACCTGGGATAGAGTGCTACAAAGTTTCCTCATATCGATGACCTTGACTAACTTTCAAGGTCACAGGGGTCAAATATGTAAAAAAGCGTTTGACAATCTTTTCCTCACTAACCAATAGGCCATGGGTGATCATATTTGGCCAGTAGGTATCTGGGAAAGAGTGCTACAAAGTTTCCTCATATCAATGACCTTGACTAACTTTCAAGGTCACAGGGGTCAGATATGTAAAAAAAACCTTTGACAATCTTCTCCTCACTAACCAAAAGGCCAAGGGTGATCATATTTGGCCAGTAGGTACCTGGAATGGAGTGCTACAAAGTTACCTCATATCAATGACCTTGACCTACTTTCAAGGTCACACCTAATGGATTGGGCCAAAGTTGTAAATATTATGACATATGAAATAATGAAATAAAGTATTATGTTATTATTTGGTCCTGTGTTATGCTGAGATAAAGGGCTACCAAGTTTGTTCAAAGAAATGACCTTGACCTTCATTCAAGGTCACAGGGGACAAAACGGTCATAATTTTTAAACGACTTCTTCTGAATAACCAAAAGGCCCAGAGACCTAATATTGGGCCTGTGGCATGCTGGGATAAAGGGCTACCAAGTTTGTTCAAACAAATGACCTTGACCTTCATTCAAGGTCACAGGGGCCAAAAAGGTCAAAATCTTTGAACGACTTCTTCTGAATAACCAAAAGGCCCAGAGACCTGATATTGGGCCTGTGTTATGCTGGGATAAAGGGCTACCAAGTTTGTTCAAACAAATGACCTTGACCTTCATTCAAGGTCTCGGGGGCAGAAAAGGTCAAAATCTTTTTAAACATTTTCTTCTGAATAACCAAAAGGCCCAGAGACCTGATATTGGTCCTGTGTTATGCTGAGATAAAGGGCTACCAAGTTTGTTCAAAGAAATGACCTTGACCTTCATTCAAGGTCACAGGGGACAAAACGGTCATAATTTTTAAACGACTTCTTCTGAATAACCAAAAGGCCCAGAGACCTTATATTGGGCCTGTGG
Source organism: Mimachlamys varia (assembly GCA_947623455.1). NCBI lineage: Eukaryota > Metazoa > Mollusca > Bivalvia > Pectinida > Pectinidae > Mimachlamys > Mimachlamys varia. The sequence continues at coordinate 9,065,179 of OX392534.1, forward strand.
CATGCTGGGATAAAGGGCTACCAAGTTTGTTCAAACAAATGACCTTGACCTTCATTCAAGGTCACAGGGGCCAAAAAGGTCAAAATCTTTGAACGACTTCTTCTGAATAACCAAAAGGCCCAGAGACCTGATATTGGGCCTGTGTTATGCTGGGATAAAGGGGTACCAAGTTTGTTCAAACAAATGACCTTGACCTTCATTCAAGGTCACAGGGGCCAAAAAGGTCAAAATCTTTTTAAACAACTTCTTCTGAATAACCAAAAGGCCCAGAGACCTGATATTGGTCCTGTGTTATGCTGAGATAAAGGGCTACCAAGTTTGTTCAAAGAAATGACCTTGACCTTCATTCAAGGTCACAGGGGACAAAACGGTCATAATTTTTAAACGACTTCTTCTGAATAACCAAAGGGCACAGAGACCTAATATTGGGCCTATGGCATGCTGGGATAAAGGGCTACCAAGTTTGTTCAAAGAAATGACTTTGACTTTCATTCAAGGTCACAGGGGCCAAAACGGTCATAATCTTTAAACAACTTCTTCTGAATAACCAAAAGGCCCAGAGATCTAATATTGGGCCTGTGGCATGCTGGGATAAAGGGCTACCAAGTTTGTTCAAAGAAATGACCTTGACTTTCATTCAAGGTCACTGGGGCCAAAACGAATCTGTTGTTATTTTTCGTGTAGTCAAAAATCCAAGATGGCCTCCACAGCGGCCATTTTGAAAACACATTCTAAACTTCTCAAGTTCTACCAGTGGAATTGAGCTGAAACTTGCCAGAAATGATATCCTGAGATGGTCCCAACAAAGTGTTGTTATTTTTCAAGCCCATCAGAAATCCAAGAAGGCCACTATCTTGAACTTGGCAATCTATACAGGCATATTATAACTTGATTTAATGACTACACGTATTTTCATAGTGATTTTACAATTGGTAGTCAGATGACCGTTAAGGCCCGTTGGGCCTCTTGTTTTTTTTGCCATTGAAACAGGTGACAGCACCATGTCGGAAGGAGATACAAAGGTGAGTGAAGCTGTGGAGAACACCTCTCAAGAGAAGGAGGAAGTCCAAACTATAGAGAAGGAAGAGCATGTCAAGACAGGACATTGTGAAGGAGCTGCTGCCACAGGAGGTGCAGAGGCTGCTCCAATAGCAAATGGAACCAAAAACAAAGTTAAACAGAAAAAGAAAGGGAAGAAGGAAGAATTACCTATTATTTCATCAACACCTGTTGGGAGTACAGATGGTAGCTACAAATGGGAAACCCTTAAAAAGATGATGAATCCACGAGTGTTTGCTACACCTGTGCTGCACAACGATGAACTTTACATAATTGGGGGTTGTGATGCGAAAGGGGAACCTTTAGACTCATGTGAGCATTACAATGCAGCAAAGAGAAAGTGGACTCTTCTGAATAATATGCCTACGAAGCGTGCTGCCCCAGCTTGTGGAGTGGTAAAGGACAAAATCGTAGCTATAGGAGGGGTAGGCACAGTACAGGCACCTGTCAACGCGGTAGAAGTGTATTGTATAAAGAGCAAACAGTGGAGTGTAGTGGAATCCCTTGTTGAACCTCTTCTGGGATTGTCACTGGTTGTCAGAGGTATTCAGTAAAATTTGTATATAACTTAATTGCATCATTTCAGCTAAAATGATGTCTGGGGCATCATCTCCAGACTATGTCATTTGAATTAACCAAATTTTGTATACTGGCACATCTTTGGATGGGTAAATGCAGAGTTCAACAAATGGGTCATGATGACCTATCTTTTGACTTTTGATCTTTTGCCCTAACTTACAAAAAAAGTAGGTCTGTATTACCTTTACTTTGGCTTTTGATTTTACCCTTTTGAATTATGTTGTCTTCATAATATCCACTATATCATCTCGCAAACCAACACTGGTTTGTAGAGTTAGAAATGAAAGTTCACTTATGTATGCATTGACCTTTGATCTCAATCATTGATACAAGTATGATCGAGGCATGTCACATATATTACTTTACCTGTAATATTGTATACATCTCTTGAGATGACAGATTGTTGTAGTACTGTGACTAAACAAGTCACTAGTGCTTTAGTCTTTATTTCAACATTTGACTGTATTTTGTTTGGTGAAAAGCATTGTGCTATTCTGTAGAGGATTTTTCTGTACAGGAAGGTGATACTGAGATTAGAGGCTTGTAAATATAAAGCAAAATATATTGTGTTTGAATTGTGTTGATGACTTTGAGACATGTAAGAGATATTTTTACAAGAAATATTTACCAGTGGCCAAAGAAAATGTAAATTAATAGTGTTTATTGCATATAATAAAACAAAACATTAATATATCTGATCATGATATTATTGAAATTGAATGGACAACATGTATAAATCTTTGTTTCTACAGATGATCTTGTGTATGTCGCCGGTGGGATGTCGGACGATACTAATCCCAAAGGTACCCTGCTCAGCTATGATGTAGAAAGGAACGTCTGGAAGAATTACGCTCAGATGAATCATCCACGATATGCTACATTTTCATTCATTGTTAATGGAAAATTATATGTGATAGGTAATTTATTTTCAAGGAATATATTTATGATAACATGCAGATATACAAGGTTTTAAACATCATATCTCTATAACAAGTATTAATTATGAATTAAGTCTTTTGGACAACAACACAACATGTGGACTTTCCTGCAGGCCTATCACTGCAAATGATAAGTCGATTAGTAATCAATTGCCTTTTACCTAATTGTGGCAGCCCTAGTTTTCTCTGCGTAATTTTTCATTATTATAGTAATCAATTATATTTTACCTTGTTGTGGCAGCCCTAGTTTTCACTGTGTAATTTTTCATTATTATAGTAATCAATTACCTTTTACCTTATTGTGGCAGCCCTTGTTTTCACTGTGTAATTTTTCATTATTATAGGGGGACGACAAGGAAAGCTTCCAAGTACAGCCTTTGAGTGCTACGACTTTGAGGAGAATAAGTGGGAAGAACTTAAAAACGTCCCGTCCAAACGAGTATTTGCTATGTATGCTGCTGCTGACAAGTACATCTTCAGTATAGGGGGCCTTAACCAACCTGCCACCCTGGGCTTCTCTAGTACCATGGAGGTTTTTAACACAGAAACAAGTAGGTTACTGGTCCCTCTTTTAGGGTCAAATCTGATGTCGTTCATAAATCTTCCTTTACTTTGGTTCATTTTATTACCCGGTATGGTTGACGTTAACATTCCTGTGCATAATAAAGCAGTTGGAGTCTGTTGTAGTCCTTGTATACTCTGTTGGTACGTACTAGTATGGCTGAACCTTGGGTCCTTTTAGGGTCAAATCTGATGTCATTCATAAATCTTCCTTTACTTGGGTTTATTTAATTATTGTTCACGTTAACATTCCTTATATGTGCACATTGAAGCAGTCGGAGTCTGTTGTAGGCCTTGTATACTCTGTTGGTAAGTACTAGTATGGCGGAACCTTGGGTCATTTAGTTACAGTGTATTTTTAAATATGACCATCATATAGTAATAAGTAATTTTGTTTTTACTTTTAGAATATTATACCAGGGTTATAGTTTTGTCTGTTAACACTGTTTATAAACTTTAAATAGAAAAGTAAAAATTTTGCCTCAGAACATAGTATATTATATGTGTATGGATTTACCTTTGAACATTATGAACCAGTTTTAACTTTGAGCACAATATAATGGCTATCAGTTTTGATGTTAAACATTATACATCAGTTTCTATTTCAACTTGCAATGAAATTCAGCTTTTTTTTTCACTTACTAAGGAAATAACTATCCTTCCAATCTTTCAACAGTGTACTAAATTCCAGCACCTTTGTATATAAGACTTTAGTTTCCGTGTAGTAAATTAAACTATTTGATATGATTTGGTATGTCGGTCTTTATACCGTATTTGACTGGGAATAAGCCCCCACCCCTGAGAAAAATAATTGATCAAAAGTAGGGAGGGGTCTTATTCACGAATACACCCCTGTTCACAAAAGTCTGCCATCTTAGATATTCTACTGTTTTGATCTAGAAACTATACACTATACCAGTAATGTAATTCTAGTTGTTTGTTTTGTTAAAATAACAATTTATATAACTGAAAAACTGTAATGTTCATTTTCTGTACAGAACAATGGGAAAGAGCCCCCGACATGAAGATAAAGCGAGGCGACTTTGCTGTTGGCGTTGTTGGCAATAGAGTTATATGTGCTGGTGGTCTAGGCAAGTCTGTCATCATAATACAGGGTTTGAATTTAATACTCGCGCAAAATTTCGAGTTGATTTCTGAAATTTGGAGTAGAAAATTATTGTGCTTGCATTTTGCGGCAAGTGGGTATAATGCTTGTTGAAAGGTGTGTATATACGATTCCGATCTGTACACATGTCAGAAAATGTCAACGAAAATATAGAAAGAATCATTAAACAAAATTACACACACAAGCAGAAGTAGTGCAATGTTTTGTTGACACTTGTCTAAATTGTAAATTAGACTGATTCAGAATGCATTGTAGTGCTATAATTATCCACTTCAAAATTGCGAGCAATTTCAATTCTAACCTAGATGTTGGTCACCTCCTAGTTTTGGTACCTAAGATGTTTACTATAACACTTAATACATAAAGTCAACAGTATGCTGGACACAAAACACATTCAAAGTACAAGTTGAATTGTGCTTAAAATCTTCTAAAAATATCTATAAACAATTTCTAGGAAGTACCAACATGTTTACACATTACTGAAATATTTTAATGATGAATGAACTAAGTATTGATTCTATTGAACCACTGTTCAATCACTTTCTAAATGACTTAGACACGTGCTGGTGGTCTACTTACAACAGTTCCTGTTTTAATACCTATTGGGACTTTTTGTAAATAATAGTTGCCTCCCTTTTTTCCCATTGTGACATCACCATATTGCCAGAAAACCAGCTTAAATATACCGGAAGCTGTAGGATGGGCATGGTGTTTCAATAGCAAACTAATGATGTCACATCGGTATTGACATCAATAACTTCCAAAATGGGAATTAACTCTTGCTTACGAAAAAACCTAGAGGCAAATGTTAATAAATATTGTTGGCCAAAAAAACAAAAACATAATTCCTAGCTTCAACAGATACAACATCCACATAATGTCTTGTCATAATACACAATTGATATCTTGGTAGTTAAAAATAGGAAATGAAATGAGATCACAAGGAAATTATGGTTGAAAATATTATTATATCATTTGTTTTCCCCTAGGTAATCTTGGTAAACCGCTGACCTCTGTTGAGGCATTTGACTGGGGCAGCAAAGAGTGGAGTGAGATTACTGATGTACCCTCCGCGCACTGCTCATGTGCTTACATTATGCTGAACGGACGACTCCACCTTGTGGGTGGGCTCACCATGGGCGGGGCTGGACCGAAGATGGAGGCCCTAAGTTACCGGTGACCATAGTGATCCAAAGCTAGACTCGTGACTTCACCAGTTGCTACGTCCTGTGAATCTTCTGCTTGTTTGACCAACTCCTTATTGTTGTGAAACTTGCTTTTTGTTCACGAAAGCCATTTGTTCCTTAATTACCAGAAATTATAAAAGTTGACACAGAGTGTTAATAATTTACAAGGTTTCATTTTACATGTATCACATGCATTGCATAATGTTCATGTCAATTATTGTTTCGTTATTGAAACATTGTCACTAAATTATGAGTAGTACTTGCTGGATAAATATTACCAGGTAGATAATCACTCCTACTCACTCACTGTAGTTGTTATTAGAACTTTCAGATGATAAAATAAAACTGTTCTGACACAAAAAACTAAGTTATAGAAGTTTTTCCTATAGATGAAACTATATAAGGAAATGTTCTCTACGGTTATACTTTCACATGTCAAGCTCTCTGTATGGAGGTTGGGGGTAACCCTCAGCTGATATTGAAGGGGGAGATAACCCTGGGCTGAGGTGACATAGCCCTAAGCTGATATGGATCTCTCCATACGGAGGGGGCATAACCCTGAGCTGATATGGAGGGGGGATAACCCTAGGCTGATATGGAGGGGGGATAACCCTGGGCTGATATGGAGGGGGGTAACCCTAGACTGATATGGAGGGGGGATAACCCTGGGCTGATATGGAGGGGAGATAACCCTAGGCTGATATGGAGGGGGATAACCCTGGGCTGATATGGAGGGAGGATAACCCTGGGCTGATATGGAGGGGGGACAACTCTAGGCTAATATGAATTACAAATAAATGGGAAAGACAGGTGCATTACATGAGCATCAATAAGATTTTTATTAGTGATATATTGTTAATGATTATAAGTGAACTATTGTGGCTGTCCAATTATACACAGATGATTAGATGATACTTACCAGATATTTCTACTTCTATTTGATACTGGAGTCTGATTCTGGCTGGTATTTTTATAGCCAGTTTTGTTATTTTCTATATAACTTATGAAAGTTTCATCAGTTATATAGAAAATTAAAAAACTCGCTATAAAATGATTCTTGGATTCTATCCAATATAGCTTTTTTAGAAATATTTCTATAACTAACAGCTTTTTTGTAACTCTTTCTATTTAAGTTTGTTTTGTATGGGTGTAGAGTGTGTTGGTTAAGCTCTAGTTGCATGTTCACATAAATAATAAAATGTGGAGACATATCACGGAAATCTGAATACATTATAACACGATACTTAGCTCGCTGTAAAGATGATGATTATAGTTGTTTACATTTAGCTTCTTCGTTGTTGAAACTTTAAAAAGAACATCCTTTTGTTATCTTTTGTGAAATTTTCAAGAGTTAGACGTTTAGTAATATGAGACCTGAATTAAAGTGTAAGCTCAGACGGACATTCTATCAGAATCAAAGGGTTACCTTTCTGTGAGTATTAATCTGCGTACACACATATTCTACGCATTCATTCTCCAGAGATATGCATCACAAAAAAATAGTATGGTTTTATGCCGACTTGTTAAAACAGCGCATGCGATAAGGCAAACTGAAACAATCACCCATAACAAATCAACAAAGTAAGTGTTGTTTATTGTAAATAATCAAGTCTAGGCTATTGACTCCCTTCTCTCACCAAATTGTGTGGATTAGGTGTCTACTGAGAGGTGCGAGTGGTGTGCTAAAATATACTGTAGTGCATTGCATGTTTCACCATATTTGAATTAATTGAAATACAAATATGGGTCTAGTACATTTATTACACACTCAACCAATAAACTGTGTACCAGTACACACTGGTGAAAAATTAACTGGAACACTGTTATACAGTCGGCCTGTGTTAACGATTGTTAAGGAGAGGTAAATTATCATTGTGATGAAAGCAGCATGGACTTGTCATTAACTACAGCACACTTTCATCTGAGACACAACCTTCGTTATATATTTCATTGAATTGCTGAACTTTTAATTTGCTGAGGGTATCAGATCCATAATACTTACTTTTGAGACTTTTTAGATATTTTCAGCGTGTTGTGTTAAATTATAAAATTGACTATGAATTAGAAGTTTATAAATCACAATGGTACCAACTCTCATGTTTTTCAATTAATCAGCCACTTCCTTATTTGAATGGTGTTCATTTTACATATATGTATTAAGGAATATTGATTAATTAAGTCAGATAGTTGGTTGATATATTCTGTTTCATACCATAGTACGCTATGCCTTACAGCTGTACTTCCTTTGACTATATACAGTGTAACCTTATCAAACAAAACTCCAGACAGAAAGAACAATACAGTTACAGACTACAAGATCATAAAGAGATCCATACCTGGTACCCACACCTTGCTATGGAGTGAAGGGAGTGGCTTTCCTTTCCATTTATGATCCTGTATAAACTTGGTCCTTACCAGTAACATTTTTTGGGGGGGGGGGGGGGGGCTCTCTCTTTTAATCAACACAGATTCGCATGATCATAAAGATCTCCATTTTAGAAACCTTGACTGATGTACCATGAATCACTATGTGTTTCAATAATGCAGCATTTATTTTTCCTTACAATTAAACCATGACTATTTTTATAAATGGGAGTTATCTCCCCTTTTGTAATCTTCTCGTGATCAAAATGTTTTTTATTGTAGTATATGTTCAGGATTGGCTATACAGTAAAACATTGTCTATCCTCATCATCATGCTAATTTATTTGGAGTCATAGTGACAATCTTAGTTAAATTATGTATGAACATACATATAAGGTTTATAGCATAATGTAGTTAAATTTCTATTATGTATGTACATATACATAAGGTATACTGTAATGTACAATATTTTCTATTTCACTGTTACAATTTGTGTCTGAGATAAATCATCATTCTATTTAATAACATTTTTAAACTTGCAAATAAAATTTAGTATCTAGATACAGTACACAATTTTGAGGGCTTTGTTTTAGAAATCCTACTTATATTGTAAAGCCTGCAGTCAAATAGACTTACCACTACAGAATGAATCATATTTGACTATAGTGCTCTCCCACCCAAACTTACAAGCTATACATTAGCTCAAAGCTACAATGATGACTTAAGTTAACATTAAGACTGTTGTGTCATATTCCTTTGTTATCCCTCTTGCAGGTGTGTGTGATTCTGAGTTTTAAATAATAAAGAATGGTTGCTTTGTGGATTAAGTTATGTCTCTCAGTAAGTATATTTTAGATGAGATGGATTTTTAGTACTTTTCAAATCAATTCCTTTCATGTTAGAAAACATTTACAATAAGAAATAGAAAATTGAATGGATTTAGTTTAATAGATAAAGATTTTAGGAGTGTTTGAATCAGTTTATTTCATTAATAGAAGTAGTTTAAGTGATAAAAAATTAAATAGATTTAGTTCAATATTATAATTTTTCAATATTTTACAGTCATTTTACAAGGAAAATAGTTTTCATCATTCTGATGTTCTGTGGTAAGCTTTTGTTATGGTACAATGTCTGTCCTCTGTTCACCATTTACTGGTCTCTGTGAATCTCCTCCAGAATCTGAGGATATTGGGTCCAGATATTTGGCTTGAACCTTAGGGGGTGGATGCTACCCAGTTAAATAACCTTTCAAGGTCACAATCTACACATTTTTTATCACTGCTCTAAGAGTGTCAATTATGATTGTGATTGTTAGGATCATTGTGAAAGTGGAAAGGGTAAGAATGGTCTTAAACTTACGGAAATATTTTCTTTTTCAGTTAAGTTTACAAAGATGTGTTTGAGTCACGCAGGCCAAAAGGGCCCCTTGTTTATAAAGTTACTTATCAATGAATTATGTATACATGTAACAGCTTATGTGATCAAATATCCTTCAAAAACCTGCTGTGTTTATTCATCAGAAGCTGTGTTTCTTGAATTGTTAATGTATTGTATGTATTTTTAGCCTCATTACACTTGAACAAATTCTGAATAATTATGTTAGTAGGAATATGATTTAAATGTATTTGGATTTATATGTAGTTATCATAAGTAATGTACACCATTTGAAACAATTTTGAAACAAAGTTTATCTGGCTTTATGTGATGATGTAGAATCCCAATTTATTTACATTCAGAGTTTTTCATGCAACATTTTTTCTTACCGGTACAACAGGACATGATTTTATAAAAGACTTCTAGTCCAAACTCATGTGTAGGAACAATCTTAAAGTAATTTAATGTTTCTTAGAAGTGTGATTTTGATGTTCATTTTACCCATATTTTGTACTAGTTTTATCATTAATGCTCAGATAACTCTCTTTCCAATAAAAATGTTTTCTAATTCCTGTGTTGATATCAGTGTTTCGATCCGTCTACTGCTGTTTACCTTGTACTTAAGGACGTGATCAATAGTATGTAGATCAGATAACAGAACCCTTTTGTCTAAATATGACCCAGTAATGGAAGATGCTATTTCTCAGAACCCTAGAGAATAAATCTGTCCGCTGATTGGAAGATATGCTTTTTCTCAGAACCCTTACGACTAAATCAGACCCAGTAATGGCAGATGCTTTTTCTCAGAACCCTTGGGACTAAATCTGACCCAGTAATGGTGACACAATTTCAATACACTAGAAAATTTGGGTTTTTTTTTTTTTAAATAAAGTGAATTACTGAAAATGGTGAAGAGGGTATATCACCAGTTTCCTTCTCAAAAGAGATCTATACACTCCAAATAACATCTCTTATCAAAGGTAATTGTCACTTATTTTCAAAGAAATTGTTTACATTTGAAAAAAATACACAAGAACTGATGGCACATCTAGGAAGTATACATTAGTTGATGACATGCCTGAAAGATAACAGGATAAGGGAGATAATGTGAATTAAAACATCTCTAAGGGAGATAATAATGTGAATTAAAACATATCTAAAGGAGATAATAATGTGAATTAAAAATCTTTAAAGGAGATAATGATGTGAATTAAAACATCTCTTAGGGAGATAATAATGTGAATTAAAACATCTCTAAGGGAGATAATAATGTGAATTAAAACATCTCTAAGGTCGACAATAATGTGAATTAAAACATATCTAAGGTCGACAATAATGTGAATTAAAATGTCTCTAAGGTCGACAATATTGTGAATCAAAACATCTCTAAAAGAGATAATAATGTGAATCAAAACATCTCTAAGGGTGACAATATTGTGAATCAAAACATCTCTAAGGGAGATAATAATGTGAATTAAAACATATCTAAGGTCGACAATAATGTGAATTAAAAATCTTTAAAGGAGATAATGATGTGAATTAAAACATCTCTAAGGGAGACAATAATGTGAATTAAAACATCTCTAAGGGCGACAATATTGTGAATCAAAACATCTCTAAGGGAGATAATAATGTGAATTAAAACATCTCTAAGGTCGACAATAATGTGAATTAAAACATATCTAAGGTCGACAATAATGTGAATTAAAATGTCTCTAAGGTCGACAATATTGTGAATCAAAACATCTCTAAGGGAGATAATAATGTGAATTAAAACATATCTAAGGTCGACAATAATGTGAATTAAAAATCTTTAAAGGAGATAATGATGTGAATTAAAACATCTCTAAGGGCGACAATAATGTGAATTAAAACATCTCTAAGGGAGATAATATTGTGAATTAAAACATCTCTAAGGGAGATAATAATGTGAATTAAAACATATCTTAGGTCGACAATGATGTGAATTAAAACATATCTAAGGGAGATAATAACGTGAATTAAAACATATCTAAGGGAGATAATAATGTGAATAAAAACATCTCTAAGGGTGACAATAACGTGAATTAAAACATATCTAAGGGAGATAATAATGTGAATTAAAACATCTCTAAGGGCGACAATATTGTGAATCAAAACATCTCTAAGGGAGATAATAATGTGAATTAAAACATCTCTAAGGGAGATAATAATGTGAATTAAAACATATCTAAGGTCGACAATAATGTGAATTAAAACATATCTTAGGTCGACAATAATGTGAATTAAAACATATCTAAGGGAGATAATAACGTGAATTAAAACATATCTAAGGGAGATAATAATGTGAATAAAAACATCTCTAAGGGTGACAATAACGTGAATTAAAACATATCTAAGGGAGATAATAATGTGAATTAAAACATCTCTAAGGGCGACAATATTGTGAATCAAAACATCTCTAAGGGAGATAATAATGTGAATTAAAACATCTCTAAGGGAGATAATAATGTGAATAAAAACATCTCTAAGGTCGACAATAATGTGAATTAAAACATATCTAAGGTCGACAATATTGTGAATCAAAACATCTCTAAGGGAGATAATAATGTGAATTAAAACATCTCTAAGGGCGACAATATTGTGAATCAAAACATCTCTAAGGGAGATAATAATGTGAATTAAAACATATCTAAGGAAGACAATAATGTGAATTAAAACATCTCTAAGGGAGATAATAATGTGAATTAAAACATCTCTAAGGGCGACAATATTGTGAATTAAAACATATCTGAGGGCGACAATATTGTGAATCAAAACATCTCTAAGGGAGATAATAATGGGAATTGAAACATCTCTAAGGGTGACAATATTGTGAATTAAAACATATCTAAGGTCGACAATAATGTGAATTAAAATATATCTAAGGGAGATAATAATGTGAATTAAAACATCTCTAAGGGTGACAATAACGTGAATTAAAACATCTCTAAGGGTGACAATAACGTGAATTAAAACGTCTCTAAGGGTGACAATATTGTGAATCAAAACATCTCTAAGGGCGACAATAATGTGAATTAAAACATCTCTAAGGGAGATAATATTGTGAATTAAAACATCTCTAAGGGAGATAATAATGTGAATTAAAACATCTCTAAGGGTGACAATAACGTGAATTAAAACATCTCTAAGGGTGACAATAACGTGAATTAAAAGGTCTCTAAGGGTGACAATATTGTGAATCAAAACATCTCTAAGGGCGACAATAATGTGAATTAAAACATCTCTAAGGGAGATAATATTGTGAATTAAAACATCTCTAAGGGTGACAATAACGTGAATTAAAACGTCTCTAAGGGTGACAATAACGTGAATTAAAACGTCTCTAATATAAGGGAAACACTAATTAATGTGAATAAAAACATCTAAGGGAGACAACTCTGTAACACGCGTTAAAACTATAGAATCCGCAGATTGTATTGACACTGGCCAGACAACTGATCTAATGCCAAATACCAGGGTTTCCTTTATAATAAATTACTCTTCTTCCCAATCTATCCAACAGAATTCAAACTTTTGGTGCTAGCATCCTTTGTAGAAGGAGAAGGGTGGACATTCCAAATGAGATGACCCTCCTGGGGTCTGATAGGTAGGATGGAAGTTTAAACACCACCCCCTAAAGTTATGTTCGGATATCATTTAAGTTGTAGTGGTAAAATAAAATTATACAAATACAGTGCCGATCCCACAGGGACTTAGTGGTCAGGTAAAAGGTGCAAAAATTGAAATTAGCTGATTTGATTAAAACACCACCCCGTACCCATTTAAGCTGAAATGAACTAGTAATAGCATGCGTATCCCCTGGTGTTCAGATTACACAAATGGAGGTGCTAGGACCATGTTTAATTGGCTACATCTCCCAAACTACTGGCTGATTTCGGTCCATTATTTCGTAGTGATATTACACATTGTCCATTAGAATCACAAATGATCAAAATACCACAGCTAGAGATTTGGCATCCTCGATATACAGGGGTTACACTGTCTCACTCTCCTGGCGGTTAACAGGCCAGGAAAGGTGAGTCTTGGCCGTTTTGACAGATTTCGACGAAATTATAGCAGCAGTATGAATATGGATCAAAAGCTGACAAAGGAGATGACCTCCTGCCATCGAGGACTGGGGTTGTAAAGAGGCGTCAAAATGGGAAGATCACCCCTTCCTACAACACAGATTGTTAGTGCAGAAAGGTGAACTTTTCAAATAAGGTGTATTATGTAAATACTATTTTGTATATCACTATGTCTCCGACAACTCTATATTATGTTTATGCTTACACTCTTTTCGGCACAATTTGGAGAGACATGTTACTGTTGTTATTGGCAGTGTATTTTGAAAACTTGGATCACATTTAACGAAACTCTATCAGCTTAAAATAAACAACATGTAAATGGTGATGCTCTGAAGGAATACAGTTCGGGACGAACTGACAATAGTTTTCCCGCGGTTTTTCCTATACGTGTTCAGTTAATATTAAGGCCTAGGAGTAAATACAATATAACATGTGAAATAAACGGATGCAAATGATTTTAACAATTTCGCAATTACTGCTAAGAGGGTGTGTGGTATTGACAACCATCTATTGGTTGAGATTGACTGACCTTCAAGTTTCCGAACCAATCAAAACCAAGCGACAATCGACCACTGCGGATTGTTTACAATACATGTACAGTACAGCGCGGAAGATATATACATGTTACATACGTTGAGAGGTAAGACAGACGTGAAATAAGCTTGTAGAAATCGTGTTTGTTTCCTAATCCAATCAAATGGTATGTATTTAAGTTTAAACTTTACAGCAGTTTACAAATTATTCATAAAACATGACCGGTGCGTCGCTAAAAATACCGGTCGTCCATGGTAAGACGTCGACAGTAGACTAGGGCACCTCTAACAGCCTAACAGTAGCGTTCGGTGCTTTACGGTGTAAATTAACAGCGGTCACTCGTGTCCACCTGTGGCTAGTGGTATATATACAAGTGTTTCTGTAACCGTATGTCCCTATGTGTGCACATGTCTTGAGAGACGGGGCCATATCTAGGGACATTTACTGTAACAATAAGTCTATTGTTGACAGTCCACGTACGTAAACAACACACGCACATACAGTGCTGTATATTCGTAGTAATAATTAAGCAATTAACAATCGCGTCACTAATAACTACTCACTGATCAAAGTATCGTTACTTGACTTATGTAATATACACGTCTTCGCTATCCATGGCAGGGGTTATGATCACCTACGCTCTCTCCACCCCTGGAATATGTCATATGGCAAAACTGAAGCCTGTGTGTGCCACCTTGTTGATGAAGCAAGGAGACTGGTTCAACCCTTTGATGTAAGTCAGTTATGGTTCCTTGGTTATCTTCAAAAGACAGGCATATGCATGCAGCCTAGCGATTGGTCAGTTTTTTTTACCTGAGCTAGGGTGCCTTCATGAGGTGCCATGACATATTCCAGGGGTGGAGAGAGCGTAGGTGATCATAGCCCCTGAAAATTGAGAATGTTGGTGCATAGGAGTTTGGCTAAAAGTGTATATAGATCTATATACAGGGGTTAATCTAGGATTAAGGTGAAACTACCCTTTTTTACTTTAGGGGAAAAAAGCTCTTCAAAGGGGAATTTTTAATAATCACAAAGTTACAATTTTTAACCTTTAAAGCACATTTTTCAACTGAAAACAGCAAAGGATAATCAGAAAAAAACAAATCTGGAGGATTTGGGTAGATATTGACATCAAAAGTGAAGGAAAATACAATATTTCTGTAAATTTTACACATTTCTGAGGGGAAGAAAGGAAAAAAGGTTCTGAGGGGAAATACCCATAAACGGTAGTAAAAAAGGCCTAGATTGACCCCTGATATATATATAAGACAGTAGACTTGAAAACATGTAAGTGTATCATTAAAGGTCCAATATACGTAACTTTCGGTAAACCTTGAAACAAAAAATCAAGCCTAATAACTTATTATTTTTATAGATTTAGTTAAAATTAACTGATATCAGCAATATTCTAGATGATTTCTTACGCGGTTACCAGTACAGCAGCAGTTGAGACTCAGTATTTGTAAACACACGTCCAATTTTGAACTGTGTTCTAACTTCGGCTTGTTGTTGAAGTGACCAATTGCTAAGCTGATATGCCTGCACATGTCTTTTGAAGATTACAAAGGAACCCCAACAGACTTAATTCAAAGCCTGTCAATTTTTACCATTATGTGACCACAAGATTCATTTGAATTAAGTTTTGATATGCATAAAAGGACTGAACCAGTCTTCTTGTCTCATCAAAATGGAGCACACAGATCAGCTTCTAGTTTTGCCATGATATATTCCAGGGGAGTAGATAGCGTAGCTAGGTGAGCGTAACCCCAGGATATCGAGGATAAGGGCAATTAAGATTTCAGAAAGAGGTCAAGTGTACGTGAGGTAAATTATTGCAATGGTATTGACTCAGTCAGCATGAATCAATATATATAGCATGTGTTTTTATTCTTAATGTATAGACATACATACATGTATTTTGCGGTGTTTGATCTCCTTTAAGTTCATAATCTTCCATTAGGGGACATGGATAAAAATAGAGGGTGCAGAGGTCAAATAGCCACATGTGCATATGCAACTTGAATTACTACATGTACATAATTTTGATATCCATTCAAGAACTTCTGAACTACAGACTATACTTAATACTGTGTAAAGAGGCTATGACATTGGCTGGGTTTTATCCATTTTGACATGTATTTAGATGTGACATAGTTCATGTTTAACAAACAGCAGCAAGCTGTTACAGTCAGTAGTATTAATTATACTGTTAAGTATACTGACAGGAAATAGATATGTTTTCCAATTGGCTGTAATTATTATTGCTTCTGTTCTAATCAGGGGATGAAAAAATCAATAAAAATATTTAGATGTAATTTATTTTAAAAGCACATGTCACAAATGTTCTATCAATATCAAACTTTTTCTTAACATACGTATACTGTCAGCACCTACCACAAATGTTCTATCAATATCAAACTTTTTCTAAACATACACATACTGTCAGCACCTGTCACAAATGTTCTATCAATATCAAACTTTTTCCAAACATACATATATCGTCAGTATGCTAATTAAACTGAAAGTAAAATGTCATTAATATCAACACAGGAGAAGAGACAGGACTGTGTAACACTGAACAGTTCAAACTAATGGTGTGTGTAACACTGAACAGTTCAAACTAATGGTGTGTGTAACACTGAACAGTTCAAACTAATGGTGTGTGTAACACTGAACAGTTCAAACTAATGGTGTGTGTAACACTGAACAGTTCAAACTAATGGTGTGTGTAACACTGAACAGTTTCATACTGATGGTGTGTGTAACACTGAACAGTTAATATTAATGGTGTGTGTAACACTGAACAATTCAAACTAATGGTGTGTGTAACACTGAACAGTTCATATTAATGGTGTGTGTAACACTGAACAGTTCACATTAATGGTGTGTGTAACACTGAACAGTTCAAACTAATGGTGTGTGTAACACTGAACAGTTCATATTAATGGTGTGTGTAACACTGAACAGTTCAAACTAATGGTGTGTGTAACACTGAACAGTTCAAACTAATGATGTGTGTAACACTGAACAGTTAATATTAATGGTGTGTGTAACACTGAAAAGTTCATATTAATGGTGTGTGTAACACTGAACAGTTCATATTAATGGTGTGTGTAACACTGAACAATTCATATTAATGATGTGTGTAACACTGAACAGTTCATATTAATGGTGTGTGTAACACTGAACAATTCAAACTAATGGTGTGTGTAACACTGAACAGTTCATATTAATGGTGTGTGTAACACTGAACAATTCAAACTAATGGTGTGTGTAACACTGAACAATTCATATTAATGGTGTGTGTAACACTGAGCAGTTTCATACTGATGGTATGTGTTAAAGTGAACAGTTTCAAACTAATGGTTTGAGTAATACTGAACAGTTAAAACTAAATGGTCTGTAATGCTGAACAGTTGAAACTAAATGGTCTGTAATAATGAATAGTTAGAACTGACTGTTTTAGATCAATGTGTGCCTCCCGAGGTCAGAAAACATGTTCTCTTTTTCCTGCGATTAACACAGTTTAAATGAATCACGAATTCAAAGGAATCACCTACAAATTAAAACTAACATTTTTGTTGCTAATTTGTACATGTATATGAATATTAGGATTGAAATTATGTTTTATCAGTGATGAGAAAGTGATACATTGTACTGCTCTTTAAATAAATTCTCAAGGAGGGTCTATCAAGCCTAGTTGCACACCAGCTGATCTTTAGAACAGCACACAACTCATTTTCTTGTAATTATGATACCATGAATGTTAAAAATAAATAGGTAGCACATGATTAACATAATGAACACTGTTGTTAGCCATGCATTCTGTTACAAAATCGTGTTCAGAATTATAAAGTGTAAAGGAGATAATTCACCACTTGTCACTGTGAAACAGAGCATGTCAACACAATTTGGAGTTCTACAATCACTGAACAGGGTCGTTATATAAAAAGTTGTACATGTGGCATTAAGCATGCTTTTATTAGGTCTGTCAGTGAATGAAAACTATTTCTGTAAAGTCAGCAGGATCACATAAATCGCATTGTCATTGTAACTTCAAAAGGTATGTTTAGAATAAGTCATTGTAAAATGGAAAAAGCTATTTTCGAGGCATCTAACCTCAGACAGTCTGTTTAATTTCCTGGGAACATAATATTGCTGATGTGTTTTGGCAGATAATAAAGTAAAGGTCTTGGAAAATAGCTTGGTACAAAGTCTTTGTAAGCTGCACAAATATAAAGTTCTTGAAGATTTCTTTAAAAAGACAATTTCGTAAATCAAAATGTATTACGTTTTCTAATTCAAGAATCAACTTGAAGGCGTGATATAACATGTTATGATTCCTTGTTATTTTTCAGGTTTTAGAAAAGTAGGAGATTTCAGATTTATCAAGCTTCAGAGAATATTTAGACGAAACGTAAGCCAGACTGAAACATCGGACAGATTCAATCGAGCTTGTTGTAAAACTAGGACAAAATGTGGCGTCGGCAAACGCAGCAGCTCTGTAGCAGAGTGTTGTCGTCTGCAGAATGCCGAAGGTTTAAATCCGACACCCCGAAGGTCATGGCAATAAGGCGGGAGACCATCAACGTTTGGGAGCGGCGTGCCCCTCTAGCCCCTCGACAGGTCCGAAAACTGGTGAAGAACGGCATCAAGGTCATCGTCCAACCGTCCAACAGGAGGGCCTATAACATGATCGTAGGTTATTTCTCTCCTGTGATTAAATTTACCTTGACAAATTTTGTGTATTGAGTATATTTTATAAACAGGTTTCTTTTATTTACTTATTACTTGTTCATTGTGCTATGTCCAGCTTTATGGTCAGTAGATCAGTGTTGAAGGTGTCTTACTCTGTAGATCAAATACTTACACCTAGTACAGTTATACAATGTTATATATTTTGTAAGACTGTGTTAATTTCTCAGTGTGATACAATGTTAGTCTACCTAATACAGTAATACTTTGTTATACTCTATAAGTCGATGTATAGTGTGACAGTGTTATACAGTGTAAGACAATGTTAAACTATGTAGTGTGACTGTGTAATACAATGTAAGTATGATACAGTAATACAATATTATAGTATGTAAGACAATATATAGCGTGACAGTGTAATACAATGTAAGTATGATACAGTAATACAATGTTATACTATGTAAGATGATATATAGCGTGACAGTGTAATACAATGTAAGTATGATACAGTAATACAATGTTATACTATGTAAGACAATATATAGCGTGACAGTGTAATACAATGTAAGTATGATACAGTAATACAATGTTATACTATGTAAGACAATATATAGCGTGACAGTGTAATACAATGTAAGTATGATACAGTAATACAATGTTATACTATGTCAGACTATGTATAGTGTGACAGTGTAATACATTGTAAGTATGATACAGTAATACAATGTTATACTATGTCAGACTATGTATAGTTTGACAGTGTAATACAATGTAAGTATGATACAGTAATACAATGTTATACTCTGTAGGATTACGCCCAGTGTGGAGCTGTGATACAAGAAGACATCAGCGAGGCCTCCCTGGTAATTGGAGTGAAGACTGTACCGATTGACCAGCTCATGCCTGACAAAACATACGCCTTTTTCTCCCACACCATCAAGGCTCAGAAAGACAACATGCCTCTCCTTGATGCCATCTTGGAAAAAGTAGGTTTCATCCTGGTTAACTCTAGCTGCTACTTCTACTGACTGACTGGGGACAATTTCTCTATAGCTCAATTGGTATCTAATCAGACTAGAAAACCAGAGGTCGTGGGTTCAGTCACCATTTATTGCAGGTATTGAGAAAATAATGATATCTGTTACAAAGGGCTTGTGACACTTTTCGTGCTTCACATTTCCTTAAGTCTGTATAGAAGTTCCTCTCTAAACCAGATATTTCTGCTCTAGATACCATTTTGCAAAAGATGGTTCTGGTTTAATGTCACAGGAAATAATCCTTTTGTTTTACAAGTTGAAGTACTTATAGTTATGTTCTCTAGTACTTGTATGTCTACACGGCGCTACAAGTCTACTTCACCATTGTCTATATGTTACAGAATATCCGGCTAATTGACTATGAGAAGATGGTAGATGCAAAAGGTCAGCGTGTTGTAGCCTTTGGAAAATATGCTGGTGTGTCAGGGATGATAAACATACTCCACGGACTTGGTCTGAGGCTGCTGGCACTGGGACACCACACACCCTTCCTAGTAATATCTCCAGGAATGATCTGTGTTACCTAGCAACCATATAATACCCAAACCCTTCCTAATAATATCTTAAGGAATAATCTGTGTTACCTAGCAACCACATAATACCCAAACCTTTTCTGGTAATATCTCCAGGAATGATCTGTGTTACCTAGCAACTATATAATACCCAAACCCTTCCTAGTAATATCTTCAGGAATAATCTGTGTTACCTAGCAACCATATAATACCCAAACCTTTTCTGATAATATCTCCAGGAATGATCTATGTTACCTAGCAACTATATAATACCCAAACCCTTCCTAGTAATATCTCCAGGGATGATCTGTGATACCTAGCAACCATATAATACAGACACCCTTCCTTGGTAATATATCCAGGGATGATCTTTGTTACCTAGCAACCATATAATGCTACCTAGCAACTATGTAATACAGACACCTTTCCTGGTTATATGTCCATGGATGATCTGTGTTACCTAGCAACCATGTAATACAGACACCCTTCCTAGTAATATCTCCATGGATGATCTGTGTTACCTAGCAACCATATAATACCTACACCCTTCCTGGTAATATCTCCAGACACCCTTCCTGGTAATATCTCCATTGATGATCTATATTACCTAGCAACCATATAATGCCCACACGCTTTCTGGTAATATCTCCAGACACCCTTCCTAGTAATATCTCCATGGATGATCTATATTACCTAGCAACCATATAATGCCCACACGCTTTCTGGTAATATCTTTAGTGAGTGTAAATAATTTTTCACCTACGAACTATATAATACTCAATCTTTACTTGGAAATATCTCTAAGGTAAATATATCTCCCCTTCTAATAAGCAACCATAAATCATGGAGTTGCCAACGTAATGATCATGTTTATCTAGTTGTAACAGAGATTCACAGTCAGGGAGGCCATGTATGAATGTTCCTTTGTTTGTAATATTATAAGACGCCATGATTTATTTACATTCGTAGCACATCGGTCCGAGCCACAACTACACTAACACAGAGATGGCGCGTAGGGCGGTCAGAGATGCAGGGTACGAGATTGCTCTGGGACGACTACCCAAGTCTATAGGCCCGCTCACCTTCATCTTCACGGGCTCCGGTAACGTGTCACAGGTACGCTGGATAATGACAGCTGAAATATTGTCTTACAATCGTAGACAAATACTTGTGTTGTGGTATATAGCATTTAAGACTTTTAAACGCATTGAATCCCATGATTTTGTCTCTGAGATTTGTTAAAAATAAAGGTGTAATTGTTTTGTTTATAATACCAGTATTCACCCACCAGGATGTTGACAATCTAGCCTGTCAGAACATCTCTCAGAGTTGGAGATCTGTATTATATCATATAAAGAAATAAGGCAATCCTGATAGTTCATATATTTTATACAAACAGGCCTCCTTACCAGTCACATTGTCTGGTGGGTTAATTGTTGAGCATGCATCAGCATTGATGTAGAACATCATGTAGAACATTATAATAGGCTGGGACTCAATGCTTGTAAACAGACAATTTACTGAATATGTGTTTATTGTATTATAGGGAGCACAGGAAGTATTCCAGGAGTTTCCATTTGAGTATATAGAACCGGAACACCTACCTAACGTAGCAAGGCATGGCTGTAAGTGTCGCAGGAAACAAACAACTAGAATTACATAACTGGTAAAGTGTGGACTGAGTTCCTAGATCAAAACAGTAGAATATCCAAGATGGCGGACTTTTGTGAACAGGGGTGTATTCGTGAATAAGACCCCTCCCTACTTTTGATCAATTATTTTTCTCAGGGGGTGGGGGCTTATTCCCGGTCAAATACGGTAATAGGGAAACTTTATCTACGAGCTTTATCATTGGGTGGGGGGAGGGGGTGTTTCCACAGTACCAGAACTCTATCATTGGGGGAATTTTCAATACGTACATCTTCATCATGGGGTGGGAGGGTTAAAGAGAACTTTTTCATTGGGGATGGGGGACTTCTTACAAGTATACAGAAATTTATCAAAGGAGGGGGATGTCTTACAAAAGTTATCATTGAGGGAAATAACATAAAGGGAACTTCATCACAATAGGAACTGATTTCAAGGGAATTTTTAAAATTGAAAATTTATAATGAAAGAAATTCATTGAGAACATTTTTCAGAAGGAAATTCATCACAAATTAATACACAAGAGGTGGAATTCATCCTGTAGAGCTTTATCATTAGGTTTCTTACAAGAACTTCATCATTTGGGTAATTCTTCAGAGGAATTTGCAATTGCTTAATGGATTTTTTTAATTGGATTGTTTTTTTCTTGTAGCTACAAGCAAGCTGTATGCCTGTGTTGTCAGACGAGAGTCCCACTTTATCCGTAAAGATGGAGGCAAGTTCAACGCTGACGAGTTTGAGAAGGACCCTTCTAAGTTTCTGTCAGTGTTCAGCCACAAGGTTAGTGTAACGCTTAGAATCTGAAAAGATTTAACTGATAAAAAAGAATGCCTTGAAGACTATGATACAAACCAGAGAATGAGTTTTTGAATTTAATGTAAGCTTCATGTATTGCCAGACAATGCGCTGGCAGACATTCAACCTGGACACTCATTCCTTACCTAAACAGCCAATCAGACACCCAACCTGGACACACATCCACTGCCTTAACAGCCAATCAGACACCCAACCTAGACACATCAGACACTGAATCCATACTAATTCTTTCTTAAAAATACAGATTGCACCTTATGCCTCCGTGATAGTCCACGGAATATACTGGGACCCTAATGCACCAAGGATTCTGACCATTCCGGATGCAAAGACCTTACTGCGCCATGACGAGGCGCCATGGTTACCGTCCACGCCAGGGTGTCCCCAGCTGCCTCACCGCTTGTTGGCCATATGTGATATATCTGCCGACCCTGGCGGCTCTATAGAGTTCATGCAGGAGTGTACCACTATAGACTCTCCCTTCTGTCTGTACGACGCTGACCACAATATCAACACAGAAAGGTGGGTATGACTCCGACATCATTAGTACAATCAATTTTGTATTCTTCTCATGCCTTCAGATGATGATTCTGTAATCAACAAAGTCTTGTGCTGAATGTTTTTGGAATTGATCGTTAGTAATATAGTATGTTTTCTGTCAGCATTTTGTGTTAACTGGAAAACTTGTGCTATTTACAGCTTTGCTGGAGATGGAGTGCTGATGTGTTCTATAGACAACATGCCTGCCCAGATACCTAAAGAGGCGACAGACTTCTTCGGAAGCTTGCTACTCCCCTACATCGAGGACATGGTGGGTAGCTAACTAAATCACTGACTTCAACTTGTGACATGTTAAATCTTATTGTTTTAATACAATTCAGGCTTTTGCTTGAAAATTATAATTCAACATTCTATAAAACATTGTGAAGAACTTTTGTTATTGCTTGAGAAATGTGAATACTGTAACTATGTTCCTCTTTGAAAACTGTACAAGCTATTTATACAATTTACAACTTTGGTTACAGATTATCTCCGATGCTGTTAAACCGATGGATGAATTTCACTCCTCGCCCATCGTCAAAAACGTAAGTTGGTATAATAAATGCAACATGTAGATAATGGGTACGTTGACAACAAAGTTTGTGTTTGAGGCAAATATTGATGTTCAATCCAAAAATAAGTCCTATAACGTCCCTGATAAAGGCATGAAATGGCCTGACCCATCTGATCTTTATGTATATGATAAGTATGTACTGTGTTGAAACACTTATAAATTGACCTTGCACTGCCAAATATTAACTCATTTTCTTATCAACAATTTTAGGAAGATTTAATAGTGCATAAGCTTTAGATTGCCTTTTAGCTTTGAGCTAGAGGGAATTTGATCCCTGGTGGGAGCACACTATCAGGTATTATTCCCTTTCATGTTATCCTATTACAAGTGGTTCTCATGACAGGGAGTTAGAATCTGGGTTGTGGCCGACAAACCAGTTTTTTGATAATATTGAATTTCCATGACAAACTCTCGTTACAGTCTACAGTGAATGTGTTTAGGTAAGCTATAGTACCTGGTACGTCCTGTGAGAGCTCGCTGGAAAAAGTTGGCATTCAGTAAATATCAAAATCTACAAATAGTGAAGTTGTTTTACTGATCCTGAAATCTTTATTTGGATTCCAGGCTGTGATTGCTTCCAATGGAAAACTTACAGAACCATTTGAATACATTACTGAACTCAGGAAGAAGTCAGAGTAAGTACAGATCATATGTCCACTAACTACATGTACCTGTCATCACAGGTAGTTAGCAAAATGTTCAAATATTCTGTCATTGGTAATGAATCTAAATTATGTTGTTATAAGTTTGTGTCATTATAAATACATAAATCTTCAAACTGTGAATTTCAGGTCTTCAAAGAAAGCTAAGAAGCTTGTTCCAGGACAGAAGAGAGTGTTGGTCCTGGGGGCAGGCTATGTATCGGCTCCCGCAGTGGAATATCTGACACGGGACAGTAACGTCCATGTAACTGTGGGTATGTATCTGTCCCAGCAGTAGAATATCTGACACGGGACAGTAACGTCCATGTAACTGTGGGTATGTATCTGTCCCTACAGTAGAATATCTGACACGGGACAGTATCGTCCATGTAACTGTGGGTATGTATCTGTACCAGCAGTAGAATATCTGACACAGGACAGTAACGTCCATGTAACTGTGGGTATGTATCTGTACCAGCAGTAGAATATCTGACACGGGACAGTAATGTCCATGTAACTGTGGGTCTGTATCTGTACCAGCAGTAGAATATCTGACACGGGACAGTAACGTACATGTAACTGTGGGTATGTACCAGCAGTAGAATATCTGACACGGGACAGTAACGTACATGTAACTGTGGGTATGTACCAGCAGTAGAATATCTGACACGGGACAGTAACGTACATGTAACTGTGGGTATGTATCTGTCCCAGCAGTAGAATATCTGACACGGGACAGTAACGTCCATGTAACTGTGGGTATGTATCAGTCCCAGCAGTAGAATATCTGACACGGGACAGTAACGTCCATGTAACTGTGGGTATGTATCAGTCCCAGCAGTAGAATATCTGACACGGGACAGTAACGTCGATGTAACTGTGGGTATGTATCTGTCCCAGCAGTAGAATATCTGACACGGGACAGTAACGTCCATGTAACTGTGTGTATGTATCTGTCCCAGCAGTAGAATATCTGACACGGGACAGTAACGTCCATGTAACTGTGGTTATGTATCTGTCCCAGCAGTAGAATATCTGACACGGGACAGTAACGTCCATGTAACTGTGGGTATGTATCTGTACCAGCAGTAGAATATCTGACACGGGACAGTAACGTCCATGTAACTGTGGGTATGTATCTGTACCAGCAGTAGAATATCTGACACGGGACAGTAACGTCCATGTAACTGTGGGTATGTATCTGTACCAGCAGTAGAATATCTGACACGGGACAGTAACGTCCATGTAACTGTGGGTATGTATCAGTCCCAGCAGTAGAATATCTGACACGGGACAGTAACGTCCATGTAACTGTGGGTCTGTCTCTGTCCCTACAGTAGAATATCTGACACGGGACAGTAACATCCATGTAACTGTGGGTATGTATCTGTCCCGGCAGTAGAATATCTGACACGGGACAGTAACATCCATGTAACTGTAGGTATGTATCTGTACCAGCAGTAGAATATCTGACACGGGACAGTAACGTCCATGTAACTGTGGGTATGTATCTGTCCCTACAGTAGAATATCTGACACGGGACAGTAAAGTCCATGTAACTGTGGGTATGTATCTGTCCCAGCAGTAGAATATCTGACACGGGACAGTAACGTCCATGTAACTGTGGGTATGTATCTGTACCAGCATAAGAATATCTGACACGGGACAGTAACGTACATGTACCTGTGTGTATGTATCTGTCCCAGCAGTAGAATATCTGACACGGGACAGTAACATCCATGTAACTGTGGGTATGTATCAGTCCCAGCAGTAGAATATCTGACACGGGACAGTAACGTCCATGTAACTGTGGGTATGTATCTGTCCCAGCAGTAGATTATCTGAAACGGGACAGTAACGTCCATGTAACTGTGGGTATGTATCAGTCCCAGCAGTAGAATATCTGACACGGGACAGTAACGTCTATGTAACTGTGGGTATGTATCTGTCCCAGCAGTAGAATATCTGACACGGGACAGTAACGTCCATGTAACTGTGGGTATGTATCTGTC
Organism: Mimachlamys varia; assembly: GCA_947623455.1. Lineage (NCBI taxonomy): Eukaryota > Metazoa > Mollusca > Bivalvia > Pectinida > Pectinidae > Mimachlamys > Mimachlamys varia. Next base: position 9,091,481 of record OX392534.1, read on the forward strand.
CCAGCAGTAGAATATCTGACACGGGACAGTAACATACATGTAACTGTGGGTATGTATCTGTCCCAGCAGTAGAATATCTGACATGGGACAGTAACGTCGATGTAACTGTGAGTATGTATCTGTCCCAGCAGTAGAATATCTGACACGGGACAGTAACATACATGTAACTGTGGGTATGTATCTGTCCCAGCAGTAGAATATCTGACACGGGACAGTAACATACATGTAACTGTGGGTATGTATCTGTCCCAGCAGTAGAATATCTGACACGGGACAGTAACGTCCATGTACCTGTGGGTATGTATCTGTCCCACAGTAGAATATCTGACATGGGACAGTAACGTCAATGTAACTGTAGGTATGTATCTGTACCAGCAGTAGATTATCTGACACGGGACAGTAACGTCCATGTAACTGTGGGTATGTATCTGTACCAGCAGTAGATTATCTGAAACGGGACAGTAACGTCCATGTAACTGTGGGTATGTATCTGTCCCAGCAGTAGATTATCTGACACGGGACAGTTACGTCCCTGTAACTGTGGGTATGTATCTGTCCCAGCAGTAGAATATCTGACACGGGACAGTAACGTCCATGTAACTGTGGATATGTATCTGTACCAGCAGTAGAATATCTGACACGGGACAGTAACGTCCATGTAACTGTGGGTATGTATCTAACACAGCAGTAGAATATCTGACACGGGACAGTAATGTCCATGTAACTGTGGGTATGTATCTAACACAGCAGTAGAATATCTGACACGGGACAGTAACATCCATGTAACTGTGGGTATGTATCTGTCCCAGCTGTAGAATATCTGACACGGGACAGTAACGTCCATGTAACTGTGGGTATGTATCTGTACCAGCTGTAGAATATCTGACACGGGACAGTAATGTCCATGTAACTGTGGGTATGTATCAGCACCAGCAGTAGAATATCTGACACGGGACAGTAACGTCCATGTAACTGTGGGTATGTATCTGTACCAGCATAAGAATATCTGACACGGGACAGTAACGTACATGTACCTGTGTGTATGTATCTGTCCCAGCTGTAGAATATCTGACATGGAACAGTAACGTCCATGTAACTGTGGGTATGTATCTGTCCCACAGTAGAATATCTGACACGGGACAGTAACGTACATGTACCTGTGGGTATGTATCTGTACCAGCAGTAGAATATCTGACATGGGACAGTAACGTACATGTAACTGTGGGTATGTATCTGTCCCAGCAGTAGAATATCTGACACGGGACAGTAACGTCCATGTAACTGTGGGTATGTATCTGTCCCAGCAGTAGAATATCTGACACGGGACAGTAACGTCCATGTAACTGTGAGTATTTATCTGTCCCAGCTGTAGAATATCTGACACGGGACAGTAACGTCCATGTAACTGTGGGTATGTATCTGTCCCAGCTGTAGAATATCTGACACGGGACAGTAACGTCCATGTAACTGTGGGTATGTATCTGTCCCAGCTGTAGAATATCTGACACGGGACAGTAACGTCCATGTAACTGTGGGTATGTATCTGTCCCAGCAGTAGAATATCTGACACGGGACAGTAACATCCATGTAACTGTGGGTATGTATCTAACACAGCAGTAGAATATCTGACACGGGACAGTAACGTCCATGTAACTGTGGGTATGTATCTGTACCAGCAGTAGAATATCTGACACGGGACAGTAACATCCATGTACCTCTGGGTATGTATCTGTCCCTACAGTAGAATATCTGACACGGGACAGTAACATCCATGTAACTGTGGGTATGTATCTGTCCCAGCAGTAGAATATCTGACACGGGACAGTAACGTCCATGTAACTGTGGGTATGTATCTGTCCCAGCAGTAGAATATCTGACACGGGACAGTAACGTCCATGTAACTGTGGGTATGTATCTGTCCCTACAGTAGAATATCTGACACGGGACAGTAACGTCCATGTAACTGTGGGTATGTATCTGTCCCAGCAGTAGAATATCTGACACGGGACAGTAACGTCCATGTAACTGTGGGTATGTATCTGTACCAGCAGTAGAATATCTGATATGTCCTTGATACTATAGGGATGTTTCAGGATGTAGTGTCCTGTTTTTGAGTATCACTATTGTTGTGTCCCTGTAATGTCCCTGTTGTTAAGTATTGCTATTTTTGTGTCCCTGATGTTGAGTATCGCTATTTTTGTGTCCCTGTAGCGTCCCAGTACAAGCGTGACCTAGATGAGCTCGAGAGCATGTGTAGTAAGGCTGACCTTGTCCTGATGGACGTGATGAGGAACACGGAGGAGCTAACAAAGATGGTGGCTGACAGTGATGTGGTGGTCAGGTAAGTACAGGACACCTGTATTTGTAATCACATATAGAGATCTTAAGATTACTTATCTTTGTATGTGGTTTACCTGTGAATTATATGAAGTTTGATAATTTCTTTTAATAAAGTCATTTACCTGTGAATTATATCAAGTTTGGTTGTTTATTTGAATAAAATTGTTTACCGTTGAGTTTGATTTGTCGTAGCCTGTTACCCTATGTACTACATCCCGAGATCGCCAAACTTTGTATAGAACTGAAGACCAACATGGTGACCGCTAGCTATGTCTCCCCGGCGATGAGGGCTCTTCATGATTCGTGAGTACTCTTCTACACTTCTAATTCAAACTAATTACTGTAAAAGTGGAATTATTCACAGTGTAGAAATAACTTATTAACCCCTGAAAATGTTCATAATGTATTTAAACTCTTCCAATTCAATGATTAGATTATTCCTTTATGTGACTTCAGGGGTAAATGAGTTAAGTGTTTTACAAATTGTAATCATTTATATCCAGTATTAACATTGTATATACTATATTCACCACACTTTATGAAGAATAATGAATTGTATTAATTGTGATCTACAGTATTAGTTTGTATCCAATTTACAGTCAGACTAGATCTGTCATGTGGGTATCACCATTCTGTGTATATCTAGGTTTTATTGTATATTCCCAGGGCTGTGGATGCAGGAATCACCATTCTGTGTATATCTAGGTTTATTGTATATTCCCAGGGCTGTGGATGTGGGTATCACCATTCTGTGTATATCTAGGTTTATTGTATATTCCCAGGGCTGTGGATGCAGGAATCACCATTCTGTGTATATCTAGGTTTATTGTATATTCCCAGGGCTGTGGATGCAGGAATCACCATTCTGTGTATATCTAGGTTTATTGTATATTCCCAGGGCTGTGGATGTGGGTATCACCATTCTGTGTATATCTAGGTTTATTGTATATTCCCAGGGCTGTGGATGCAGGAATCACCATTCTGTGTATATCTAGGTTTATTGTATATTCCCAGGGCTGTGGATGTGGGTATCACCATTCTGTGTATATCTAGGTTTTACTGTATATTCCCAGGGCTGTAGATGTGGGTATCACCGTTCTGTGTATATCTAGGTAATATTGTATATTCCCAGGGCTGTAGATGTGGGTATCACCATTCTGTATATATCTAGGTAATATTGTATATTCCCAGGGCTGTAGATGTGGGTATCACCATTCTGTATATATCTAGGTAATATTGTATATTCCCAGGGCTGTAGATGTGGGTATCACCATTCTGTATATATCTAGGTAATATTGTATATTCCCAGGGCTGTAGATGTGGGTATCACCATTCTGTATATATCTAGGTAATATTGTGTGTTCCCAGGGCTGTGGATGCAGGTATCACCATTATGAATGAGGTTGGTGTGGACCCTGGTATTGATCACATGCTGGCCATGGAATGTTTTGACGAGGTCAAATACGCTGGAGGAAAGGTTGGTGATCAATATAAAATGGATAACAATCTGTCAGCATTCAAGTACTTTGGAGAGGGGAAACTAAAAGAGTAAGCTGAAATACTGTAAAAGTGGAATTTTTTGTGCCGGTGAAAATTTTCACTTATTTAACTTATTTAATACTACTCAAACTATACAGTGTTTAAAAGTATAAAGTATTATAGGTACACAGTGCAAAACAGCATGAAAGACAGCGCGAAAATGTCCACATCGCACACAGTTTAGAGGCTGACAAAGCGAAAAATTTCACACGCGAAAAATATTAGCTTATACAGTAGTCTATATAGACACAGGTTACATATATAAACAGATCACTTTTTCGATGGAGCCATTTTATGGTGTTAATAGACAGGTTATATCTTTATATAGGTGATCTCTGTAAGCAGGTGATATTTATAGACAGGTGGTCTCAACAACACCTGCATTTATATACTGGACTTATATAGGTGATCTCTGTAAGCAGGTGATATTTATAGACAGGTGGTCATAACCACACCTACATTTATATACTGGACTTATATAGGTGATCTCTGTAAGCAGGTGATATTTATAGACAGGTGGTCTCAACCACACCTACATTTATATACTGGACTTATATAGGTGATCTCTGTAAGCAGGTGATATTTATAGACAGGTGGTCTCAACCACACCTACATTTATATACTGGACTTATATAGGTGATCTCTGTAAGCAGGTGATATTTATAGACAGGTGGTCTCAACCACACCTACATTTATATACTGGACTTATATAGGTGATCTCTGTAAGCAGGTGATATTTATAGACAGGTGGTCTCAACAACACCTGCATTTATATACTGGACTTATATAGGTGATCTCTGTAAGCAGGTGATATTTATAGACAGGTGGTCATAACCACACCTACATTTATATACTGGACTTATATAGGTGATCTCTGTAAGCAGGTGATATTTATAGACAGGTGGTCTCAACCACACCTACATTTATATACTGGACTTATATAGGTGATCTCTGTAAGCAGGTGATATTTATAGACAGGTGGTCTCAACCACACCTACATTTATATACTGGACTTATATAGGTGATCTCTGTAAGCAGGTGATATTTATAGACAGGTGGTCTCAACCACACCTACATTTATATACTGGTCTTATCTAGCCTGTGATTTGGTAAGGTCCAAATGTAGTTTTAGGGATGAGTGGGTTTGGAGAGATTTCATTATCTTTCTTTATATCAGTATTTCAGCTGCCTTTTAATTAGTATTTTGTGTATACAAACATGATTTTAACATATATTGAACTCTTTAAGTAGAGTTTGTCCATTCCATCTTTATTTGCAGCCCTTTTATAGGTGTATTGTATGAAAAATAAGATATTTAACATTTAACTGTAAAAATGTTCACATCCCTCTCAGTCTCGAGTCAGTTAATGGATCATTCTCTGCTATATATTTGTATTTTGAAAACACCCAGTGACTCTGTTCCAGATATTGTGTGGAGTATTTTATTACAGCTGTTCCACATACTGTGTGGAGTATCATATTACAGTCACTTTGTTTTCTAGATAAAATCTTTCATTTCCTGGTGTGGAGGGTTGCCTGCCCCCGAAAACTCCAATTCTCCACTACGCTACAAATTTAGGTAAGCAATTAACATCTGTACAGCTGTACCTTAAGTTGTATAAACAGTAGCCTGATTTCAGTTTCAGGGAAACACACACAGCATTTTCAGAAAAAAAAGTTTAAGGCATTGGCCTTGTAGTCTATTAGGTAGTTATACTTGAGTTACTAATTTAATACCTGTAATCTTATCATAAAGAATTCTATATATTCTGACCTAAACATCCACAATAACACTATGAAGGAGGAGTTACTGAAAGCAGACATTTGTCCCTCCATCTGTCTGAGACAAGATTGACAGGATAGCTTTGATTTAAGATACAAAGTAAATTTTGAAGAAAACTGATTGCTTCTATTCTATTTTCATTGAATTGTTTTTGCAAATTTAAGCCCATTTCTTTAAAACAAACTGATTTCAACAGAAATATTGACATATTACCAATATATTGGCATCAGCAATTACCTTATTTTATCGTGACGCTCAGATGAGATGCTCAGAAAGATGAAAGTGTTTGGTATTGACTGAAAGCTTAATGTTAAGATAATTTTTATGCCTCCGCCATGTAATGTCCATGGTAATATAACCAGCTTATTTAAATAACTACTGATCCAATTATCATCAAAATTCGCATACGTTATAAGCATGAAGAACTAATTTCATATGGGGTGGGGGGGGGGGGGTGGGGGGGGGGGCATTTATGTCTCACAGACATTTCTAGTTAAATTTTATATGTTTTTTTACTGTGAATCTGTCTAGTTAGTATCACTGTAGAGTTGTATTACAATCAATGTCAAGTCTCAAACGTTTGGTACCTACAGCCATACTGACTTAGAAAGGTAAGTTCTGAAATAATCTCTATTTAAAACCACTTATAGAGACTTCAATGCTTGGCTGAAACCATTATTTAGGTGACACCTTGGTAAATACAGACATCTGGGTAAACAGACACTTCTTATATGAAACATACCTCATCCATTACATATAATATAGATCAAACTCTAGTCATGCTAGACATAGTACATTCTACTGGTATGGATGTTTGTCTTCGTTGGCGATAGAATCTGGAATATCCATGATTCTAAAAATAGCAATGGCGTGTCTAATAACTTGATTTCTGGAAATCATGCTAAAATTCTTTTCAGAACAAATACACATATTTGATTCAGTACTTGTGATGTTGTTACATAAATATTGTTCAATTGCAGTAGTTAATCTATATAAAAATTTTAGGAAGAGCAGTTGTGTCGAAGAAGTCCTTAATTTCCTCCAAATTTTTCTTATGTGGTAAATACAAACAGCTGTTAATTATCATTCTTGCCAATGTACCATAGCTGGGAGGACACATCAGCCTCACTTACTTTGCTGTTGATATTTCAAGCCTTAATATAATCAGATAAGAGAAAATGAGAGAATACAAGAGGCCAAGAGGGCCTGTATCGCTCACCTGGATACATTGGTATCTAGGTAATCATGGTTAAATATTTTCCAAAAAGATCCATTCAGTACTTTGGTCAAAATCCATTTTATCTTTAGAACAGGTAGTATTTTAAAAGGCTTTACCTCTATTTCCTTTTTTGGGCCCTGCCCCTCTGGTCCCTTAGGGGCCAGCATCACCTTTTATGCAAAATCTGTTCCCCCTTCACCCAAGGATGTTTCTGACCAAATTTTGTCAAAATCCAATCAAAACATTATGACAAGTAGTTATTTAAAGGAATTACAGGTATCTCTTTTTCTCCTATTGGGCCCTGCCCCTTTGGCCCCTTGGGGGTCAGTCATCATTTATGCAAAATCTGTTCTTCTTCCTCCAAGGATGGTTCTGATTATATTTGGTCAAAATCCATTTATAACTTTATGACAAGTAGCAATTAAAAGGAATTATCTCTTTTTCCCCTATTGGGCCCTGCCCCTTTGGCGCCTTGGGGGTCAGTCATCATTTATGCAAAATCTGTTCCTCTTCCTCCAAGGATGGTTCTGATCATATCTGGTCAAAATCCATTGATAACTTTATGACTAATAGTGATTTAAAGGAATTATCCATTTCCCATATTGGGCCCCACCCTTCTGGCCCCTTCAGAGTCAGAGTCACCATTTATGCAAAATCTGTTCCCATTCCCCTAAGAATGTTTTTGACCAAATTTGTTTAAAATCCATTCAAAACTTTATGACTAGTAGCGATTTAAAGGAATTAACTCTATTTCCCTATATGGCCCAGCCCTTCTGGCCCCTTGGGGGTCAGAGTCACCATCTATTCAAAATGTGTTTCCCTCCTCCCAACGATGTTTCTGGCCAAATTCGGTTAAAATCATTGCAGTACTTTATGACCAGTAGGAATTTAAAGAAAATGTTGACGGACGGACGGAAGACGGACGCCACGTCATGGCATAAGCTCACAGGCCCTTCGGGCCAGGTGATCAAAAATGAGAGTACTTATCCGCAGAAATATTAAATGATATTATTTAATCTGTTGCTAAGTTTAATAACTGTACTGTATGCTTATTTTTTTTAAAAACTGCCTTTCATAAAAAGAATTGTTATCAGTATTTCTGTACGTTTCTCATTTCTCCCTAACCTCTCCCTTCATCCATTTTTCTCCAAGAAACAAGCTAACATCTGATACTCCGAATCAGCACTTTTTATTGTTACACTAAGTAAATTGTTAAAATTGCATTTTGGAATCTAAATATCACAAAATCAGTGACATACCACATCTCATTTGGAATGGCATTACGAAAAGTCAGTGATAGGGGAGGTAAGATATAAATACAAGTTATACAAGTCGTGTGTTTGTTTTATGCTGACATCGAAACATGAGCAGAACATGTAGTGACTTCTGACGAAATACTTCAACCAGTTTATATTCTTATATCTATGATAAATCGCACACAGCATGTTGATAAACTGTACCAAGGGACATGTATTAGCATCATTTGTGAAGTGTCTGTATTTACAAGGATGTCCCCACTACATAGAATTGATAACAGCTTTGTGTTTACAAGCCTTCAAGTAAGTAATTCGAAAGAAAATTACTCATAAACTATGTCCTCCAGCTTCTGGTGGATGTACTCAAGGCATCTGTGCTCTAGGTCATGGTGGGAATGAATTTTTTCAACTATTTTAACTTAAAGATTGTATCATTTTCATTTTTCAAATTATTTTACGCTAAGCACGTATTATCTTTAATTTTTCAACTTTTTCACTCTAAGACCATATTATTTTCGCACAAAACCTTTTTTTTAAGTTAATTATCATTATCAAATATGTGATGATGAAAGTTACATGACTAAGTTGGATGCCAGAAACAACATATTAATATCATATCTGTTATAAATGTGCCTTAAGAGAGATAACTATATCATCTGTTAAATGTGCCTTAAGAGAGATAACTATATCATCTGTTAAATGTGCCTTAAGAGAGATAACTATATCATCTGTTAAATGTGCCTTAAGAGAGATAACTATATCATCTGTTAAATGTGCCTTAAGAGAGATAACTATATCATCTGTTAAATGTGCCTTAAGAGAGATAACTATATCATCTGTTAAATGTGCCTTAAGAGAGATAACGATATCATCTGTTAAATGTGCCTTAAGAGAGATAACTATATCATCTGTTAAATGTGCCTTAAGAGAGATAACTATATCATCTGTTAAATGTGCCTTAAGAGAGATAACTATATCATCTGTTAAATGTGCCTTAAGAGAGATAACTATATCATCTGTTAAATGTGCCTTAAGAGAGATAACTATATCATCTGTTGAATGTGCCTAAAGGGAGATAACTATATCATCTGTTAAATGTGCCTAAAGGGAGAAAACTACATCATCTGTTAAATGTGCCTTAAGAGAGATAACTATATCATCTGTTAAATGTGCCTTAAGAGAGATAACTATATCATCTGTTGAATGTGCCTAAAGGGAGATAACTATATCATCTGTTAAATGTGCCTAAAGGGAGATAACTATATCCTCTGCTAAATGTGCTTAAAGGGAGATAACTATATCATCTGTTAAATGTGCCTAAAGGGAGAAAACTACATCATCTGTTAAATGTGCCTTAAGAGAGATAACTATATCATCTGTTAAATGTGCCTTAAGAGAGATAACTATATCATCTGTTGAATGTGCCTAAAGGGAGATAACTATATCATCTGTTAAATGTGCCTAAAGGGAGATAACTATATCCTCTGCTAAATGTGCTTAAAGGGAGATAACTATATCATCTGTTAAATGTGCCTAAAGGGAGAAAACTACATCATCTGTTAAATGTGCCTTAAGAGAGATAACTATATCATCTGTTAAATGTGCCTTAAGAGAGATAACTATATCATCTGTTGAATGTGCCTAAAGGGAGATAACTATATCCTCTGCTAAATGTGCTTAAAGGGAGATAACTATATCATCTGTTAAATGTGCCTAAAGGGAGAAAACTACATCATCTGTTATATGTGCCTAAAGGGAGATAACTATATCATCTGTTGAATGTGCCTAAAGGGAGATAACTATATCATCAGTTTTATGCGCCTAAAGGGAGATAACTGTTACAGCTCTGAACCCTCTTTCCTTTAGGTTGGTAAAAATAAAAAGCTGTATGTATACTCTGTTACCTTAATCAGATATAGTACCAGTTAAGCATATGATTATGTACATGAATATGTAAATATTTACAAGATGATAAGTCTATTGGGCTATGCTTAAATATCCTCACATTTTTCAGAGTTTATAATAAAAACCATGTCGCTTTAAATGCTTGTTTAGACAACTGTTAACTACATACTAAATAACAATTTGTTCAGTTGATTTGGCTGTGCTGTGTTAAGTACTAGGTCGTAGATGTATGTAACTTAAGTTTGGTTTGGAGGCATTTTTGTATGGCCTTATCAAAGAAACAGCTTTATATGAGAATAAAACATAAAAAACTAATTAAAACTAAATGCAATTAGACAAATTCTTCTGAAAATAGAGAAATATTTCCACTGCGCAATGTCATTAGATGAATCTTCTGGGATCATTGTATATGATTTTCCAATAACATACATTGGGACATTGTGACATCATCATACTTAGAACCTCATAAATGTAACATTTTGAGGCTGCACTGCTCTATTGTCAAAGGGTGGCAGTTCTCTGTCTTTCAACTAATGCTACATGTATATTTCTGCAATAACTGTATGTTAATTAACAAAATATGTAAATATAAGTATTGGTTGTCATATTTTTGACATTCATTGGGCTGTAACATACATTGGCTTACCTACATATACACCATTCAATATATGTATAGATAAGCCAATGCATGTTACACACCAATGAATGTCAAAAATATGATTTCTTAATTGAAATTACCCAAAAGGTTTCATTTCCCAAAAAGAATATAATAATATATGAAAGACTAAGGGATTCCCCAGAGAAGACCATTTCTGTGATACATAGACAATATAAGATGTATGACTGTAACAGTGACCTGTATCTGTTCACAGCTGGTCTCCTGGTGGTGTGCTGCTGAATTGTCTAAGTGGGGCCAAGTACCTGGAAAACAACAGAGTACGTACCATCCCCACTCCCACAACACGTAACTTCACATTGGAATGGTGTTTCTTCAGTGACCAGTGCTGTGATGAATGATTTCTCAAACCAAAGTGTACATAATTCAAGATTTTATGTAAAAATAGTGAAGACTGAAAAACATAACAACAGTCAGTATTTGGAGTATAAAAACCACTTTCCTACTGTAGTTCAGTTTTCGGTTTATACTCATGAACTAGCTAGTGTTTAAAGGCCCAATACACGTAACTTCAGGGAAATTTTCGTGATTTTGAAAAATTCTGAAAAAAAATCCAGTTGATAACTATGCAGAAATAAGCCTAAAACGAATTTAACCTGAGCGGTAACTAACAAGAAACTCTGGACAAAAAAATCCAAAGAAATGAAAATAATTCAGGTGGGCCCCACTTCAACAACAAACCAAAGGTAGTAGACGGTTCGAAGTGTTTACAAATAGCGTGTTTCAACTGCTGTTGTACCGGTAACCGCGAAAAAATTCATTTTGAATATTGCTGATATCAGCTAATCTTAACTAAATCTATAAATATAATGAGTTTTTAGGCTTGATTTTCGCTTCAAGTTTTGCCGAAAGTTACGTATATTGGGCCTTTAAATAATGTAAAGATGTTCAGGTTAGTTGAGAAATTATAGGCATTACAACATTTGAAGCCATCAGACCAACATACCATTATGAAAACAAATGGCTACTTATTGTTAAAAAATAATCATATCAAAACATTCAGATTAAATTTAAGAATGCTTACACTACAGATTGTTGAAATCCCGGGTGGTGGCACCTTATTGGACAAGACTGAAGACTTGAACTTTATGCCAGGTTTCAACATAGAGGGATTTCCAAACCGAGATTCAACTGTGTATGGACCAGAGTATGGTATAGAGTCAGCAAACACCATCCTCAGGGGTACCATTAGGTACAAGGTAAGTTACCATCCTCAGAGGTACCGTTAGGTACAAGGTAAGTTACTATCCTCAGAGGTACCGTTAGGTACAAGGAAAGTTACCTTCCTCAGGGGTACCATTAAGTACAAGGTAAGTTATCTTCCTCAGGGGTACCGTTAGGTACAAGGTAAGTTACCATCCTCAAGGGTACCATTAGGTACAAGGAAAGTTACCTTCCTCAGGGGTACCGTTAGGTACAAGGTAAGTTACCATCCTCAGGGGTACCGTTAGGTACAAGGTAAGTTACCTTCCTCAGGGGTACTGTTAGGTACAAGGTAAGTTACCATCCTCAGGGGTACCGTTAGGTACAAGGTAAGTTACCTTTCTCAGGGGTACTGTTAAGTTCAAGGTAAGTTACTATCCTCAGGGGTACCATTATGGGTACAAGGTAAGTTTGCACTCAACTGTGACTATTCCTATTGGGTACTGTTATAGCTAGGTTATAGGGATTTCAACCCCTTGTAAGCGAGTTACGTCCCTTTAGGTGAAAAACTTGTCCTGAGATTTCCTCCTTAACTAACTAGCAGATTTTTATCAAATTTCACCAGATGATCAGTATGTTATGTAGTTATGTATTGGCATTTTAATTTCAGATTTCAACACCTTTTAAGGAGTTACGTCCCTTTATGTGAAATCACTTGTTGGAGATCTTCATCTCAACTAATGAGCAGATTCTCATGAAATTTCACTTGTATGATGGGTATATTATATAGTTCTGAGTGTATCGGCATTTTAGTTTCATATTTTGACCACCCTTTCTAAGATAGTTATAATCCTGAAAGTGAATTTAAGATTTTCATAAAAAAAGACACATGCTAAAGTTTGTGTCCTTTGTAACTTTTGAAAATTAACTTGTGTAAAAAATATACCAAATGTATCCAACACAACACCACTCCTTGTGTAACCTGTATTTAGATAGTTTGTTGGTTAGTTTGTACTTATTTGTGCTTGTTATTCAGGGGTTTTGTGACACTGTGAAGGGACTGATGAAACTTGGACTGCTGAACTCCGATCCAGTGGTGGAACTTCATCCTAACGGGCCAGAGAAAACATGGGTAAATATACAGCCAAACTTAGTGTACTGGTTAGATCTTATACATTAGAAGGTCTGTCTAAAGGTCACATCTGTCTGAAGGTCATTTCAATATAGCCAGATCTGTTACAGAGGTCACAACTGTCTAAAGGTCACTTCAGTACAGTCAGATCTGTTATAGAGGTCACATGTGTCTGAAGGTCACTTCAATACAGCCAGATCTGATACAAAGGTCATCTCAATACCATCAGATCTGATTGATAGCTCATATGTCTAAAGGTCACTTCAATACAGCCAGATCTGATACAGAGGTCACATCTGTCTGAAGGTCATATCAATACAGCCAGATCTAATACAGACGTCACTTCTGTCTGAAGGTCATATCAATATAGCCAGATTTGATACAGAGATTATGTCAGTTAAGGTAATGTGTTCCAGCAACAGATTCTCCCAAGGATCATTTCTCTGGGATATTTTGTTATAGAAGAAACTGATCCCAACTTGACCAGGTCTTGATTCATAAAGCTGATTTAGTGTATTAACCATTTAATAGATGTTCTTTGTTGTAAAATCAAATATCAACCATTTGTAAAATCGAATATACAATGCTGTACCTTTGGTTAGAATCATTTGAAGTTAAGTATCAGACTATAACAATATTCACCTTCATCACTGGTTTACATTCGACCTTTCTGACTTTTCTCCAGAAAGCCTATATGTGTGACGTGTTTGGCAAGTCCCATGATCTGTTCGGTGATACACTGAAGGACCTGGTGTTTGAACAGGTGGGCCGGTCAGAGCAGAGACTACAGGCTATAGAAGAGTAAGTGAGGTGTCCACTGTCTAACATAAGGTAACAGGTACAATACATGTATGTAGAAATAGTTTCTGTAGTTTGGTGAAGATGTACATAACAACATCTTTCATATTTATTTATGCCTAAGTGTGCATATAGGAGATCGTGCACTCATGTCAATGTAATGTCAAACATGTTCAGTACTTTACTATGTCACAAGCTTACAGGTTAATAACATGCAAATTGATTTTGGCGAGATTAATAAAGTCCATATTACATGAGGTACATTGACAAAAGTGTAAGAGTCTGTTTATCACATTTATGTGAAAATAAGCCAAAACTCATCAATTTATTTCCGTGTACGGAAGACTAATGTCTACTCTTGACGGTACGATTTTCGCTACTAAGACATGATTAGTGTCTTACAATATTTATGACCTAGATGTATGACTTGACATACTGGGACAGCTTATGTGATAAAATGATTTTCTGGTCAATTGTCAGATGAAGTGGACTGAGAACTTATCATGATGAAGGGATTAACATATCAACACACAGGTGGTTTTGCTATGTAGAACATTTATACAAGTAAAACCTGCTAGCTACAGGGGACCAATTACTTCTCAAATAAATACAAAGAGGATTATTAATTATGAAATTGGAAGAACAATCTGTGAATAAATTCTGTCAGATTGTAACACTTATCTTCATGTGAACTTTGGAAACACTGGAAAGTTGCACTGAAACCGTCTGCGGAATTGATCATGTTTCTCTAATTAATGTTGAGACTGCTTGTCTAAACACAATCTGATTGAAGTACAGCTCCTAATGGTCCCTCCATTACTCTCCACATATGTAAGATCTGACAACTTCCCATAAGGGCCTGGTGAACTGGTGAACTTTTGGATTTGCCAATCAAGTTAGAGCTTCCAGGATCTTGGAAGAGAATGTAGGTGAACGAACAAGTTTGTATAATCCTTCTTGCACAAGTAATTTTGTCACAAGCTAATATACATGTTGTGACAAAATGACTTGCTGCAGATGGCAGGGTCAATAAGACAATATGACTTTAGTGTTAAGTGCAGAGGGTTCAAAGGTCACCAGAACATGACCTCTTGTGGGATGTTGTCAGATCTTTATGTAACAGAGTGAGAATGAGGATCTGCATTTAAATCAGATTGGTCTAAACATTGTCAGGTGAACACTATATCATGTGATGTGGAGCTCGTATATTCTATGTGTATATTTTAGGTTGGGACTTCTTGAGGAGAAGCTAATAGATATGAAGGGGACACCTGTAGCAACCCTGTCTAACTTCCTGTCAAAGAAACTTAGCTATGGTAAGTACCACATAGACCACTGATGTGATTACCTCCCTTGCTGTAATTACCTCCCTTGCTGTAATTACCTCCCTTGTATTTAAGACAGTAATACATGTTACTGTTACTCAGGTGATCACCTACCTAACGATTAATGTACGATACCGAAATTTATACTGATTTGTTCATTATCAATAACTAGCAATAACTAGAAACCAAAAAGACAGATTGTAAGGAGGTAAAATATCATGTTTATAAATTTGATATTTATGAGTGAGAAAAAGCAAGAAAAGAGAATACTGTTATCTTGTTGTCGTGCTTCAGGTCCTGGAGAGAGAGACCTGATCCTTATGCACCACAACATAGGGGTCCAGTGGGCAGATGGATCGGAGGAGGAGAGACATGTGGGACTTGTCGTATACGGGGAGGCAAACGGTCACTCCGCCATGTCACGTACAGTTGGACTCCCCACGGGCATCGCCACCAAGATGATCCTAGAAGGTGAGAATCGATGTTATAAAAACTTTTACTGAAGCACAATAGTAATGTGAGTACCCTACCAAGATGATCCTAGGAGGTGAGAATTGATGTTATAAAAACTTACAGCTTTTACTGTAGCACAATAGTAATGTGGGTACCCTACCAAGATGATCCTAGAAGGTGAGAATTGATGTTATAAAAGCTTAAAGCTTTTACTGTAGCACAATAGTAATGTGGGTACCCTACCAAGATGATCCTAGAAGGTGAGAATTGATGTTATTAAGCTTATAGCTTTTACTTTAGCACAATAGTAATGTGAGTACCCCACCAAGATGATCCTAGAAGGTGAGAATTGATGTTATAAAAACTTACAGCTTTTACTGTAGCACAATAGTAATGTGAGTACCCTACCAAGATGATCCTAGGAGGTAAGAATTGATTCTATAAAAGCTTATAGCTTTTACTGTAGCACAATAGTACCAGTAATGTGAGTACCCCAACCAAGATGATCCTAGAAGGTGAGAATGAGAAATGATGTTAGACACCTGGTCTGTTACTGTAGCACAATAGTAATGCGAGTACCCCTACCAAGATGATCCTAGGAGGTGAGAATGAGAAATGATGTTAGACACCTGGTCTGTTACTGTAGCATAATAGTACCGGTGTCCTATAAAATTTTCATCCCCGTGAAATGCTCATCCGGATGAAAATTTTATGCATAAAATACTCATCCGGATGACTATTTTATGCATAAAATACTAATCCCCCCCATAAAATATTCATCCCCCCCCCCCCCCTAAATTAAACAAAATCATTTTACTTAAATACAAAATTTTAGCATCATAACATCATGTTACCTGTAATACATGGTTCCTATATGTCTGGCCAGGTACGTAATACACACTATAGGGTGTCACCTGTGTGGGGACGCCTACGAGAACCCTGGGGGCTTAGATAATTGCAATTGATGCAGGTGAGAGATGGGTGACAGGTGACCAGCACACAGGTGTACATGTGAAGCTTAAGATTTACCCAGGAAAATACAGTCTCAAATAATGAATGATAATTAAAACAAATAGATACACTGAAGTTATACAACCAATTACATATATAGTTTTATTATTCACAACAGCTGATACTTAAACTTGCATTTATAATAACTTTGTGATTTCTTGATAATCGACACACTTGATTTAAATACAAAATTCTGTAAAATATAAAATTGTAGTCCAAACATTAAAGTTAAAACTAAAGGTGAGATATAAGTCAATTATTCAACTGCCTTAGAATGTTCTTTATTGTGATATATGTTATAGGAAATGAGAATGTACCAGTTGAGTTGTTCAAAAAATTCTGATGCTAGTTATAGCTAGCTATATATTAAAATATACTTGAGAAAGTATTTGCTAACATAATCATACTGATGCAAGGTGTTTTCTTCACCTTTTGTATTATATATTCACCAATTTTCAATTGTTAAAGCTTAAAAACAATTCTCTAAGTATTTCACTATAATTAATGAGGTATTATTATATAATTAAAGCTTGTGTACCACATCAGACTTCCCATGCCAGAACTATGATTGACATTTATTGATACAATTGACTACTTGAACACCTGTTGAATGGGATAAGGTTGACTTTGATTGAGACATTGAAGAGATGTTGTTTTTGTAATTAGAAGTTATGTGGATGGTCAGGTATGCATATTACTTGGTCACTTGGACATTACCATACATGGTTTTATCCTGCAACGGTGCAAGATGGACACTGATCGTGACTTCTACAATGAGATATATAGTGTCATTTTTGCTGAGTTTAGAATGTATTGTGCTTTTTTTAAATATATCTTGTTGGAATATCTTATGATTTGCAGTTGTTCCAAAACTACCAAAGAATTGAAATTTACATATTGTTAAAAGAGATATTGACACTTTTTTTTTATCAAATTCAGGATGACAATATAAAGGATTAAATATTTTGCTTAATTTGCAATTAAATCTCATTAATTTAAAATCACACTTTGGGAGTAAAACAATGTTGGTCTAAAACCATCTCACAGAAGAAGCGTGCATGACATTAGTAGGATTATGCCATGCGATTTCAAATAATAATAGCAGTATGTATATGTAGTGAACAGAAATTATAATGAGGTAAAATTTCAATTAAAATTAATATTCTGGTCAGGTTGATGATAATTTTGATTTTGAGTATTTTATTGGGGTAGATATGTATTTTATGACTACAGTACAGGGGGGATGAGTATTTTATGGGGGTAGATAGGTATTTTATGACTAAAGCTTAGGGGGGATGAGTATTTTATGGGGGTAGATAAATATTCTATGACTACAGCATAGGGGGGATGAGTATTGTATGGGGGTAGATAGGTATTTATGACTACAGTATAGGGGGGATGAGTATTTTATGGGGGTAGATAGGTATCTTATGACTACAGTATAGGGGGGGGTGAGTATTTTATGGGGGTAGATAGGTATTTTACAACTACAGTATAGTGGGGATGAGTATTTTATGGGGGTAGATAGATACTCTATGACTACAGTATAGGGGGGATGAGTATTTTATGGGGGTAGATAGGTATTTTATAACTACAGTATAGGGGGGTTGAGTATTTTATCGGGGTAGATAGGTATTTTATGACTACAGTACAGGGGGGATGAGTATTTTATGGGGGTAGATAGGTATTTTATGACTACAGCTTAGGGGGGATGAGTATTTTATGGGGGTAGATAAATATTCTATGACTACAGCATAGGGGGGATGAGTATTGTATGGGGGTAGATAGGTATTTTATGACTACAGTATAGGGGGGATGAGTATTTTATGGGGGTAGATAGGTATTTTATGACTACAGTATAGTGGGGATGAGTATTTTATGGGGGTAGATAGGTATTTTATGACTACAGTATAGTGGGGATGAGTATTTTATGGGGGTAGATAGGTATTTTATGATTACAGTATAGTGGGGATGAGTATTTTATGGGGGTAGATAGGTATTTTATGACTACAGTATAGGGGGGATGAGTATTTTATGGGGGTAGATAGGTATTTTACAACTACAGTATAGTGGGGATGAGTATTTTATGGGGGTAGATAGTTATTTTATGATTACAGTATAGGGGGAATGAGTATTTTATGGGGGTAGATAAATATTCTATGACTACAGCATAGGGGGGATGAGTATTGTATGGGGGTAGATAGATATTCTATGACTACAGTATAGGGGGGGGGAATGAGTATTTTATGGGGGTAGATAGATATTCTATGACTAAAGTATAGGGGGGGGGTGAGTATTTTATGGGGGTAGATAGATATTTTATAACTACAGTATAGGGGGGATGAGTATTTTATGGGGGTAGATAGGTATTTTATAACTACAGTATAGGGGGGATGAGTATTTTATGGGGGTAGATAGGTATTTTATAACTACAGTATAGGGGGGATGAGTATTTTATGGGGGTAGATAGATATTTTATGACTACAGCTTAGGGGGGATGAGTATTTTATGGGGGTAGATAGATATTTTATAACTACAGTATAGGGGGGATGAGTATTTTATGGGGGTAGATAGATATTTTATGACTACAGCTTAGGGGGGATGAGTATTTTATGGGGGTAGATAGGTATTTTATAACTACAGTATAGGGGGGATGAGTATTTTATGGGGGTAGATAGGTATTTTATAACTACAGTATAGGGGGGATGAGTATTTTATGGGGGTAGATAGGTATTTTATAACTACAGTATAGGGGGTATGAGTATTTTATGGGGGTAGATAGGTATTTTATAACTACAGTATAGGGGGGGATGAGTATTTTATGGGGGTAGATAGGTATTTTATAACTACAGTATAGGGGGGATGAGTATTTTATGGGGGTAGATAGGTATTTTATAACTACAGTATAGTGGAGATGAGTATTTTATGGGGGTAGATAGGTATTTTATAACTACAGTATAGGGGGGATGAGTATTTTATGGGGGTAGATAGATATTTTATGACTACAGCTTAAGGGGGATGAGTATTTTATGGGGGTAGATAGATATTTTATAACTACAGTATAGGGGGGATGAGTATTTTATGGGGGTAGATAGATATTTTATGACTACAGCTTAGGGGGGATGAGTATTTTATGGGGGTAGATAGATATTTTATGACTACAGCTTAGGGGGGATGAGTATTTTATGGGGGTAGATAGGTATTTTATAACTACAGTATAGGGGGGATGAGTATTTTATGGGGGTAGATAGGTATTTTATAACTACAGTATAGGGGGGATGAGTATTTTATGGGGGTAGATAGGTATTTTATAACTACAGTATAGGGGGTATGAGTATTTTATGGGGGTAGATAGGTATTTTATAACTACAGTATAGGGGGGGATGAGTATTTTATGGGGGTAGATAGGTATTTTATAACTACAGTATAGGGGGGATGAGTATTTTATGGGGGTAGATAGGTATTTTATAACTACAGTATAGTGGGGATGAGTATTTTATGGGGGTAGATAGGTATTTTATAACTACAGTATAGGGGGGATGAGTATTTATGGGGGTAGATAGGTATTTTATGACTACAGTATAGGGGGGATGAGTATTTTATGGGGGTAGATAGATATTTTATGACTACATAAAAAACCTTTAAATATCTATCTACCCCCATAAAATACTCACCCCCTATACTGTAGTTATAAAATACCTATCTACCACCATAAATACTCACCCCCTATACTGTAGTTATAAAATACCTATCTACCACCATAAAATACTCATCCTCCCTATACTGTAGTCATAAAATACCTATTTACCCCCATAAAACACTCACCCCCTATACTGTAGTTATAAAATACCTATCTACCCCCATAAAATAATCATCCCCCTATACTGTAGTTTTAAAATTCCTATCTACCACCATAAAATACTCATCCCCCTATACTGTAGTCATAGAGTATCTATCTACCACCATAAAATACTCATCCCCCCTATACTGTAGTCATAAAATACCTATCTACCCCCATAAAACACTCACCCCCTATACTGTAGTTATAAAATACCTATCTACCCCCATAAAATAATCATCCCCCTATACTGTAGTTTTAAAATTCCTATCTACCACCATAAAATACTCATCCCCCTATACTGTAGTCATAGAGTATCTATCTACCACCATAAAATACTCATCCCCCCTATACTGTAGTCATAAAATACCTATTTACCCCCATAAAACACTCACCCCCTATACTGTAGTTATAAAATACCTATCTACCCCCATAAAATAATCATCCCCCTATACTGTAGCTATAAAGTACCTATCTACCCCCATAAAATACTCATCCCCCTATACTGTAGTCATAGAGTATCTATCTACCCCCTTAAAATAATCATCCCCCTATACTGTAGTTATAAAATACCTATCTACCCCCATAAAATACTCACCCCCCCTATACTGTAGTCATAGAGTATCTATCTACCCCCTTAAAATAATCATCCCCCTATACGGTAGTTATAAAATACCTATCTACCCCCATAAAATACTCATCCCCCCTATACTGTAGTCATAGAATATCTATCTACCACCATAAAATACTCATCCCCCCTATACTGTAATCATAGAGTATCTATCTACCACCATAAAATACTCATCCCCCCTATACTGTAGTCATAAAATATCTATCTACCACCATAAAATACTCATCCTCCCTATACTGTAGTCATAGAGTATCTATCTACCCCCATAAAATACTCATCCCCCCTATACTGTAGTCATATAATATCTATCTACCACCATAAAATACTCATCCCCCCTATACTGTAATCATAGAATATCTATCTACCCCCATAAAATACTCATCCCCCCTATACTGTAGTCATAGAATATCTATCTACCACCATAAAATACTCATCCCCCCTATACTGTAGTCATAGAATATCTATCTACCCCCATAAAATACCCATCCCCCCTATACTGTAGTTATAAAATACCTATCTACCCCCATAAAATACTCATCCCCCCTATACTGTAATCATAGAATATCTATCTACCCCCATAAAATACTCATCCCCCCTATACTGTAGTCATAGAATATCTATCTACTCCCATAAAATACTCATCCCCCCTATACTGTAGTTATAAAATATCTATCTACCACCATAAAATACTCATCCCCCCTATACTGTAGTCATAGAATAACTATCTACCACCATAAAATACTCATCCCCCCTATACTGTAGTCATAAAATATCTATCTACCCCCATAAGATACTCAAACCCCCTAATATAGGTGTCCCTTATAGAGAGGTAAGTATTGTATGGTGTCCCTTATAGAGATATAAGTTGTTAGCATTGTAGGGTGTTGGTATATTAAAACAGTTAAGGTATGGAGTTGAGGGATATAGCAAGTTTCTTGTCTCTTGAGACCAGGTTTATTTCCCGAGGCGAAGCCGAAGTAAATAGGCATGGTTGAGGTAAACCAGAAACTTGCTATATCCCTCAACCCCATACCTTAACCGTGTTATATACCGATACAACCATAGGTGGTGGGTTCAGTGACAAACTCAGCCTGTGTTTTAGCTCTTTAGGTGTGTTTTAGTTCTCGGACTAAGAGGTTAGTTATAGATATTGTAGGGTGTCCCTAATGGAGAGGTTAGTTATAGATATTGTAGGGTGTCCCTAAAGGAGAGGTTAGTTATAGATATTGAAGGGTGTCCCTAAAGGAGAGGTTGGTCGTAGATATCGTAGGGTGTCTCTAATGGAGAAGTTATAGTTATAGATATTGTAGGGTGTCCCTAATAGAGAGGTTAGTTGTATATATTGTAGGGTGTCCCTAATGGAGAGGTTAGTTGTATATATTGTAGGGTGTCCCTAATGGAGAGGTTAGTTGTAGATATTGTAGGGTGTCCCTAATGGAGAGGTTAGTTGTATATATTGTAGGGTGTCCCTAATGGAGAATTTAGTTGTAGATATTGTAGGGTGTCCCTAATAGAGAGGTTTGTTGTATATATTGTAGGGTGTCCCTAATGGAGAGGTTAGTTGTATATATTGTAGGGTGTCCCTAATGGAGAGGTTAGTTGTAGATATTGTAGGGTGTCCCTAATAGAGAGGTTAGTCGTAGATATCGTAGGGTGTCTCTAATGGAGAGGTTAGTTGTAGATATTATAGGGTGTCCCTAATAGAGAGGTTTGTTGTAGATATTGTAGGATGTCTATAATAGAGAGGTTGGTCGTAGAAACCGTAGGGTGTCTCTGATAGAGAGGTTAGTTGCAGATATTGTAGAGTTTTTCCATTAAAATGGAGAGTTTTTTGTGAAGGACGATTGTGACAATTTTGCTTGTCTGGGTGCATATATTAATATTGAAGCTGGTGTACTAACGGCACAAAATGAATGTGTAATATTATCACCTTGATTTTTTTTAAAAACCATGTACATTGTATTAACTCAATAGATAAAAATAAAAATATTATTTGTACTTTCGTTTGTCTTGATGTAGATTAGGGTTTAGACAAAACCCCTTGCATTATGGTCTGCTAGATGTAAGTTGATTGACCATTACTTTTGGAACATATGCATGTGCATCTCTGATAAAATGTACATGTATCTATATATGTATATGTCCATGCAGCTGCCAACAAGGGGTGTTATTTAACTTAAGCATTTAAATTAAGTTTTAATCTTAAGGATTTTAGAAAATGAATTATTGATATCTATAAATCGATTTATATATATATCAGATTATCCATAAATAGGGACTTAATTCCAATTTTGGCTGTCATCATTCTCTGCTTCATAGTTGTGGATTTCTAGGTTAAAATTATAATGAAAATATATAATAATATTCATTAAAAAAATAAGTTTAAATATAAGAAATTGGCAGTTTTATCTTTCTCTTTTAACCTGATAAAAAACTTATACAAATATACATCTGTATCAGAGAGTGGACAGTATAGCACTTATAGACAGCTGTTGGCCACACCTGTGTTTTGTCACCAGGCAACAGAATATAGCCCCCAGGGCCCTCGATCGAGTCCCCACACAGGTGACACCCTAGTGTGTATTACCTGGCCAGACATATAGGAACCATATATTACAGGTAACATGATGTTATGATGTTAAAATTTTGTATTTAAGTAAAATGATTTTGTTTAATTTAGGGGGGATGAATATTTTATGGGGGGGATGAGTATTTTATGGGGGATGAACATTTTATATGACACCGGTAATGTGGGTACGGCGGGTACTGTTTTACAGTTACATGTCACGCATTATGACATCACACAAAAACAAAACAATGGCATAAAACATTTACATGATAAGGCCAGTTTCTAAGTACAAGCAGACGACACAGGTGTTGTATAGGTAAGAATCACAGGTAGATGAGACTACCCATTTACCTGTAGGGGTATTTGTGCAGGATCAGTCCCACTTTGTCCAGTTGTCGGCTTGGTGACACACGTGGCTATTTCCTGTGATGTAACTATCGTCTAGGAACAGTGTGGAACATCATCAAACCTATCTATTTCTTGAACTTTCAAGAATTTTCATTGATCCAGAATATCAGTAATTTTACTTGCTTTTATGTAATACGAAACATGAATGACTCACATATCTGATCTGTGTGCCAGAAATGACCTTTAACCTCGTGTTTCAGGTGAGATCCAGAAAAAGGGTGTTCAGATTCCCCTCTCACACAACATGTACAGTCCGATTCTGTCCCGTCTCAAACAGGAGGGCATCAGTGCTACAGAGGAGATTCTCATCAAGCGACGCTAGAGTCTGAAGCAGCACAATATAATAGAAAGTCTGCGACTGTGATTTATATATTCCGTACAGGATATTAGAAAGTTATAAATAGAAGCACTACCAACCCGATTCTGTCCAGATTCATACAAACATTCTCGTTAGATTGTCTACTAGAATGTGGTCAGTGACAAGTTGATTGACATTATTTGTTTGTATGAGATTTTAAATGTTTGTTATGATAGTGACAGATTTAAGGGGACAATATTGTGATGCTGTTACCAAAGATGGACTTGAGACTTTAGGGGAGGTGGTAGATTTAAGGGTGAGGATTTAGACTGATTGGAGGGGAGGGGTGGATTGATTATTTAAGGGTGAGGATTTAGACTGATCGGAGGGGAGGGGTGGATTGATGTGTTTAAGGGTGAAGATAGAAGACTGTTGTTATCACTTAATGTCATTATTACATCATTTCCTCAACCCTTCTTTAAATATTTTGATAACTAAAGAAATTTGGCAATACTCCTAATGCTATTTAATCATGTTTATAAGAGAATCTCAGAGGTAGATATCACATTTTGCTCCACATTTCCGCCTGTTTATAAGCTTAGACATACATATGTTGATCAGATCGGTATATAAATGTTATGACAGAAGAATATTCTAGACAACAGGGGTCTATTTTACAGGGATATTTGCTATGATCTGATATGTTATATAATTGTAAACATCATTCAATGTTTTAAAACTGTTATTTAATCAGCTATTACGCTGTTGTTTAATCAACTGGTACACTGTTTTTAATCAGCCGGTACACTGTTGTTTTAATAGCTGTTACAATGTTGTTTAATCAGCAGGTACACATTGTTTAATCAGCTGGTACACTGTTGTTTAATCAGCTGGAAAACTGTTGTTTTATCAGCTGGTACACTTTTGTTTAGTCAGCTGGTACACTGTTGTTTAATCAACTGGTACACTGTTGATTAATAGCTGGTACACTGTTGTTTAATAGCTGGTACACTGTTGTTTTATCAGCTGGTACACTGTTGTTTAATCAGCTGGTAAACTGTTTTATGAGCTGGTAGTGTTGTTTAATGAGCTGGTACTGATGTTTAATCAGCTGGTACACTGTTGTTTAATCAGCTGGTACTGTTGTTTAATCAGCTGGTAGTGTTGTTTAATCAGCTGGTACTGATGTTTAATCAGCTGGTACACTGTTGTTTAATCAGCTGGTACTGTTGTTTTAATCAGCTGGTACACAGTTGTTTAATCAGCTGGTACATTGCTGTTCAATCAGCTGGATTGAATCAGCTGGTACACTGTTGTTTAATCAGCTGGTACACTGTTATTTAATCAGCTGGTACACTGTTGATTAATCAGCTGATACAGTTTTTATAAACACTATACATTTGTGAAATGGAGAGATTGCTAAGTGAAGGTGCTAACATGTAAAAAGGATATTAGTGTCACAACAGGTGTATAATGATAAAACATACCTGTTGTTAGTTAGTGACTAATAAGTAATTAATTACTTTTGTTAGATCATATGTTTTTTAAGAAAATTTCATTAGTGTATCATATCTGACACTAAGACTAGCTCTTTGAGCAATGCACTATAGGAACTCTACTTCTCCACATACATTGAAATACTCCCCTAGTAACCATATGATGAAGCCAAAATGAAGACATGATGTAAACCAAATTCAAATAAGATAAGAAATGGAAGCAGATTCAAATTCAGAAATATACACGGTGATGCGAGTTAGCTCTGGTATGTTACGTTTGAGTAGAGGAGGAGGCAGTGTCTATTAGAAATGCTTGGTTAGACAAGGCGATACAATCAAAATTCTGGTACATGTACTCAACAGTATTTTCTGTATTTCTAAATCCCCTTCTCACCAGTAAACGTCCTGTGTTTATACATTATAAGATTGGCACTTTTATAAATTAGCACAGTCATGTAGATTATAATATTTGGTAAGTGAAAAACAATTACAATTTGGTGTTTTTACATTACATTTATTATTTTACTCAAAGTGTTTTAGTGAGCTTAGGTTAAATAAGGTAAAACAATTATTTGTGTGTTGTATATTGATATTTTCTTTAATATCAATTCATATGACAATTTTTTAAAACTGGGTAAAAGGAATTTGTTGTAGGAAAGGAATGTATCCAGGTATGATATATTTACTATAATCAAGAAATGTAAAACATAATGATAATTGTATATCATTTGTTATCTTGTGTGTATTGTTAGTCTGGGCATGATGATACAGCTATTGACGCATTATGAGGTCAGTAAGATGTATCAATGAACCTGGTTGATAAAGTATTATTTTCAGTACATGTACCCGGTAAGAAAATATTCAATATGTGATAATTCTTTCTGTACTTGTTTATTTAATTGGTTTACTTTTTGCAAAAAAAATTAATTAAACACAGTTTTGATCAGGAGATAAATTAAACATGGTTTTGATCAGGAGATAAATTAAACATGGTTTGGATCAGGAGATAAATTAAACAAGGTTTTGATCAGGAGATAAACTAAACATGGTTTTGATCAGGAGATAAATTAAACATGGTTTGGATCTGGATATAAATTGAAAAAGGTTTTGAATCGGGAGATAAATTAAACACGGTTTTGATGAGGAGATAAGGAGGCATTAATACTATGATATTTGATTTAGAAATGGAAGAACATGACATCCTATAGACAAGTTGTTGACACTTGCTGTACTTTGTTGTTGATATGTATTTGCTTTAATAGTGTTTATTTACACATGCCGTATTTTGTTTACCTAAATATATAGTAAATTATTTAACATGACACATGCTATGAATCTCCCCTTCAATAATACTCCGATCTATTTTCGATTTGTTGTCAGTTGGCAGGATAAACAATGAATCTTGTGCATATTTCCATGTAGATCACTATTTTGATTTTTACATTTAGAGTATGGTTTTTATATACAGTACATTATATTAAATTGAACATTTTAGTTACATGTGTACAAGAATTCATATGAATATATTTTGTCTTTGACTCTTCTCACAGTTTGCATGTGTTTTGAAATGATTTCATATACATTGTACAATCAGAAAAATAAACATCAGGCTATTCATGATTTCTACATCACCTCAAAAAATCATGCTTTTCTAAAACACCCAGTGTATTATAAGTCATGTAGAATATTTTATGTCATCTCAGTGACATAACCTTCACTCAGTTTGTTGGGTGGCCGGGTAGCCAAGTCGCTAAGGTGTCTGACATTCTGCTACCACTAGCTCTCCTCCTCTGGGTCTCGTTTTTAAGCCTACGTGGGGTGTTTGCAAGATACTGGCCCTTGATTAGTGGTTTGTCCCCGGGAACTTCAGCTTTCCTCCACCACCAAAGCCTGGCACATCCTTAAATGACCATAGCTGGCCCTGGTTTCATCAACTTTCCTTAAATTCTGTAATGCTTTCCTATGGAGAATTTTAAGTTAAGGAGATTCCTTAAGTTAAGGAACGTTGATGAAACCAGGGCCTGTTAATAGGACGAATCTCTTAATTTCTTGTCCTAGTGCTGATTTTCACCTTATACTTGTATTAAACTAGCGACGTGTAATGCTTGAACTGAAAATGTTTACTGAATTTGTATTGTAATAGCTCTACCAGGCATTAATTTGGACAAGATGATTATGGTTTACCGTGATGAAATAATTAAACAAGTATCCAAAACAGATTCTTACTTTTTGTAAATAACAGGTTTTTATGTGAATTTCTAGTAGCTGCAGAGCCGACAATAATTTTTGATTTATTTTTTATGGCAATCAGAGTAGAATTTTTTATATTAGGAATAAGCACCATATCATTTACATATGAATTACATTTTCAATATATTTATATAATTAATATGTATTGATATTAAGTATACCATTTGACATGTACATTTGTTTCAAAGCAGATAAGCTTGCTTTTGTGGTTAAGAATTCTGAACTAGAACTTTATGTACTCATACTTATATAATCTGTATAACAGACGAAATACTGTCAAATAGTTTCAGAATATTTAATTTTCAAAGCAAAATATTTAACCTATGCCCACTGTTGTGAGTATTTGAAGAAGTTGATAATAAAACAGTCATAATCAAGGTTTGAGTGAAGTAGGATCCGTCAGCAATGTAATCAAAGGCACAATCGGAGGGGGTGTTTTATCTATGGAGGGGAGGTATGTTACAATGGTGCCTTAGTAACATGGAAAAGGCTAGAAAGAATTTCCTCCAGAGTCCAGTATCAGTACTGCTCGAGGAGGCTCAATTTGTACCTTGAAGTCAAGTGTTCAAGGGCACGTAATATTTAGTATGAAGTCTTTCAGTATGACGTGTTTAGACTAAGGAAAGTTGTTTCATTCTGAATGTGTTGTTATTGACTTTAAGAAGTAGAGAGATTTAGACACAACGTTGTTTGTTGTATTTGATCTGTGATATTTCAGATGCATATTTTTTCCGCATCAGTCTTTGATAAATATATAGTGAATGCATATAATGTAATGCAAGACGATTGTTTTGGAAAACAGACTGATATTTCAATAGTGTATAATTGTATTCTCATCAGAATTTTAAATCTGTCCAGTATACTAATATTGTATGATGGGCCCATCTGTTCATAGCCAATTTTTTCAGAATCCTTTCAAAAACGTTAAAATACATTAACGTTTAAAATTATTTTCTCAGGGCAGATATTAAGTTTAAAATTGGTATTATTCTGCACATTTACCCAAGTTGTATTGATAAGAAATGAAATTTGAACAGCTGGGCTCAACTTAGAACCATTCAATGTTTTGTAATCAGTATTTTGACATGTTGTTTTGTTTGATTTAAAGATGACACTTTCTGATTAGGTTTTGATGTTTACTTGATTAATAATAACTCAATCCTCAATCATATACTGGAAGACATATTGAATGACTTGTATACAAAAACACACAGCTGATCATGATTGTCAAAAATCGTCATGGCAACCAGTCTCTGGATGTGTAAAACTGATTTTATACCAGTATATTTTCCATTAACATTTATCATCCAAATTTTGTAACACATTATCTATGGATGACATTGACATATTTTTCCTTGGACTTTTTTCGAAGATCATGGAAAAATAAGTTGAACTGATAATGCAACTGTAAAAAGAGTTATTGTGATTATTTCATTGCATCAGGCAATCATGTATGACCTCTCTCCATCCTGGTTTTTTGTTTACAAGTTTTGATTTGAGCGTATGACATAACATTAAGCTTGTGATGATTCTGACCATCTATCCTATTCCAGCTTGTGTGTAGGATGTGTTACTTGTGTATGCGTGTTTAATATAGAGATTATATCATTAAAACTTTGGAAATACAATTACTTGCCTTTAAATTTGTCTTTAAAAAGGAAATTATATTAAACAAGAGGCCCAATGGGCCTTAACAGTCATCTGACTACAGATATAATTTTCGTTGGTTATTGCCAAAATATTAACGTATTTGACCACTGTGACCTTGAACATGGGTCAAGGTCATTCATTGGAATATACTTGGTAGACCTTCATTTAAGCATGCTACAGGCCAAATATCAGTATCCGGAGCCTTTAGGTTTTTGAGAAGATGTTTCTTGAAGATTTTTAACACATTTGACCCCTGTGACCTTCAAAATGGGTCACAGTCATTCATTTGAACAAACTTGGTAGTCCTTCATCCCAGCAAGCTACAGGCTAAAATATTAGAACCCAGGGCTTTTCGGTTATTGAGAAGGAGTTGCTAGAATGTTTTAACATATTTGACCCCTCTGACCTTGAAATTAGGTCAAAGTCATTCATTTTAACAATCTTGGTAGCCCTTCATCCAAGCATGATACATTCATAATATCAGCACCCTGGGCATTTCAGTTATTGGGAAGAAGTTGTTTAAAGAGAAAGTTTATGCACGGCACACAACGACAGATGGTTCACAATGGCTATAGGTCATCCTGACCCTTTGGGCTAGATGACCTAACATTTAATTCATAGCCTCATAAAAGTTGTCCAAAAGACTGCATACATGCATGAATCTTGTAAAAAAATTAGGATTTTTTACCTATCTGTAGGCTGCAATGAAACGAACAGAGGTAGAACAGAGGTAGACTTAGAACAATGGCAATAATAAAACAAGACTTGGCCTGTAAAGACTGGTCTCGAAGCAGTTGTGATTTTAGATCTAAGATTTAATTGATTACATCAATATACTAGGGGAACAGTAAAACCCCACTTACCCGAACCTGATTTACTTCAACGACAGGAGTTCGTACATATTCAACCAACCTCCGATTACTCGAATACCATGTTTTCCTGGAACTATTGATCAGGTTCCCAAGACTTTGAGTAAGTGGGGATTTACTGTAATTAAACTATTACTAAGAGTGAAAAATTATTTTTCTCCAGAAAACACTTCATTAATCCTCTCTATAGTTGGTGTTGCAGTGATATGGTCCTGTATTCATGGGAGAACTACTCCTGCTTAAGCAGGAGTTTGTGTTTGAGTTGACTTTCTTGTTACATGCACTTTAAATTATGTATTACAGTACAAATTAAGGGTAAGTAACATGAGATATATCCAGTACATCCAGTACATGCTTAACACTTGCGTCCCCCCCCCCCCCCCCTCCATTACTCATTTCTATACATATATTTCTGAAATGCCACATCCCATACTTTTACAGACGAATTTCCATCAAAGACCGATCACCAGCAAGGTCTTACTGAGTAGATAATGAAGTCGGATCTGTATGATTGTGTGTTGTAATATGTGAAGAATATACAAAACAGTCGAGTACAATATATATGGAATAGGTTTTTATTATTTCTTATACATGTTAGGACAAATATTTGTCAGATTGAGCAAAAATTAAACATTCACAGGAATTAAATGAAATATAAATAAGCATAATGAAAGCTTTTTTTAATAAACAGTAGGTTCTTATTTCACATGTATAAATCACATGATATGTTGGTAATGTGGAATGTATTAAATCTTCAAGTAAGACAGATCTGTCGTAGATTGACTGTATTTATATATACTGATCTGTTCACCCCTGAACTTTTGTTATGAACTTCCTTACCTTTGAAATGGAAGAGTTCAAATTGTATTCAGGATGGAATTAGTTAACGAACTGTTTGGTGCTTCTCAATACAATAGTTTTCTGTATTGATAAGTTATATATTCTACCATGTCTAGAGTCAATACAATAGTTTTCTGTATTGATAAGTTATATATTGTACCATGTCTAGAGTCAATACAATAGTTTTCTGTATTAATAAGTTATATATTGTACCATGTCTAGAGTCAATACAATAGTTTTCTGTATTAATAAGTTATATATTGTACCATGTCTAGAGTCAATGCAATAGTTTTCTGTATTGATAAGTTATATATTGTACCATGTCTAGAGTCAATGCAATAGTTTTCTGTATTGATAAGTTATATATTGTACCATGTCTAGAGTCAATGCAATAGTTTTCTGTATTGATAAGTTATATATTGTACCATGTCTAGAGTCAATGCAATAGTTTTCTGTATTGATAAGTTATATATTGTACCATGTCTAGAGTCAATGCAATAGTTTTCTGTATTGATAAGTTATATATTGTACCATGTCTAGAGTCAATGCAATAGTTTTCTGTATTAATAAGTTATATATTGTACCATGTCTAGAGTCAATACAATAGTTTTCTGTATTAATAAGTTATATATTGTACCATGTCTAGAGTCAATACAACAGTTTTCTGTATTAATAAGTTATATATTGTACCATGTCTAGAGTCAATACAACAGTTTTCTGTATTAATAAGTTATATATTGTACCATGTCTAGAGTCAATACAATAGTTTTCTGTATTAATAAGTTATATATTGTACCATGTCTAGAGTCAATACAATAGTTTTCTGTATTAATAAGTTATATATTGTACCATGTCTAGAGTCAATACAACAGTTTTCTGTATTAATAAGTTATATATTGTACCATGTCTAGAGTCAATACAACAGTTTTCTGTATTAATAAGTTATATATTGTACCATGTCTAGAGTCAATACGATAGTTTTCTGTATTAATAAGTTATATATTGTACCATGTCTAGAGTCAATACGATAGTTTTCTGTATTAATAAGTTATATATTGTACCATGTCTAGAGTCAATACAATAGTTTTCTGTATTAATAAGTTATATATTGTACCATGTCTAGAGTCAATACAATAGTTTTCTGTATTAATAAGTTATATATTGTACCATGTCTAGAGTCAATACGATAGTTTTCTGTATTAATAAGTTATATATTGTACCATGTCTAGAGTCAATACAATAGTTTTCTGTATTAATAAGTTATATATTGTACCATGTCTAGAGTCAATACAATAGTTTTCTGTATTAATAAGTTATATATTGTACCATGTCTAGAGTCAATACAATAGTTTTCTGTATTAATAAGTTATATATTGTACCATGTCTAGAGTCAATACAATAGTTTTCTGTATTAATAAGTTATATATTGTACCATGTCTAGAGTCTTTATCATGGTCATCTTGTACACCGAGAAAAGGAATAGATGGAAGAGCCTCGATAATTCATTCATTTTTAAACTTACAATCATTTATCAAGCATCTTTAGTATTCAACCTCACACTTTTCTCAATTACATGTACAAAGTCACCAAGTTTATCAGAATTTAATCACGATACATAATTTCATTTGGGTTATAGAACTATTTCCCTATATGTAGTTATATAGCATACAACATTCTCCTATATATCATTACCTTTAAGTTGAAGAACCTTATTCCCTTGTGGTATAATAGAAATAAATTAACATTGAAAGCACTGAAAAATAAATGTCACTTACAAAAACATAGGAAAACAGAAGCGTTACATCTGACAGTAGAGAAACTCTACAAAGAACACTTCTCACCAGAGGGCGCTATGTTCGCTTTACATCTGACTGTAAAGGAACACTACAGAGAACTTTTCCCAACAGAGGGCGCTATGTTAATAAATTTTGGCATATCAAGGAGGAAGCCATTTTGATACGGCTGTACAAAAGTCATTTAATCATCCCAATCGTCATCATCATCTACATCATCTTCATCATCATCGTCCTCGTCATCTAAAAAGTAAAAACAAAACATTTCAATACTTAAAGTGGTGCTTGTTACTGACTCGTCATTAGTTTTGTACTATATGTTTCACATTCATTTATCAATCGATCAAAACTGCAGTATCAGGAGAAATGTCTTTAATGGAAAGATCAAAAACATTTTGTAAAGGATGCAGAAATGGTGACAGAAGAGGATATTATCCCAAAGAACAGTAGCCATTCACTGGGTAATAGGGGTAGACACACATAATCATAACATGTAGTCCCTTAATCAGAAAGGCCATGTATCACACATTTGTTTATTTCCTTCTTAATGACCCCTGTTTAATCTTAACACCTGTGTATTCCGACCTTACTGTAGGGTCCTGGCATTTCTCTCTAATGTCTTACGTCTACAAACAGTACACCTGTGTAAACTGGCCAAAACTTTTGTTCACAGTGACTTCTGGTTAAGAGAATTATAAAGAAGACTCTTCATGTTGTACAATATTTTATAACTAGGAATGACAAAGTATAGTCTTTTCAGCAAGATTCTTTTTAAATTGAAATGCTTTTAAATGCATTCAAGCTGTTTTTACAGTATCTCCTGACTCTTTAATAGTGGCTTTCATCATATATCTTATGTAAATTTTAATGGAACAGTGTATATTATGTGAAAGGTGAGACTATTAAGATATCTCTAAGTGTACTGTAAGCACATCTCTGTGTTTTACACTTGTTTACTGCGGTGACTTACCTGACCCCTGGATGTGTTTTTACTGCGGTGACTTACCTGACCCCTGGATGTGTTTTTACTGCGGTGACTTACCCGACCCCTGGATGTGTTTCTGTAAAACACATGTTTACTGCGGTGACGTACCTGACCCCTGGATGTGTTTTACTGCGGTGACTTACCTGACCCCTGGATGTGTTTTTACTGCGGTGACTTACCCGACCCCTGGATGTGTTTTTACTGCAGTGACTTACCTGGCCCCTGGATGTGTTTTTACTGCTATGACTTACCTGACCCCTGGATGTGTTTTTACTGCGGTGACTTACCCGACCCCTGGATGTGTTTTTACTGTGGTGACTTACCTGACCCCTGGATGTGTTTTTACTGCGGTGACTTACCTGACCCCTGGATGTGTTTCTGTCTGTTAGCCAGGGCCCGAGCCAGCGCGCCCACTATACCTCCCGCAGCCTCCTGCTGTGGTGATGGCTTCTCATCAGTGGGATCAACCTGTCGAAACATTACACTATTATCGTGTGGGCTATATCACATGAAATAATTAATAACTTGATGTACCATCACTGATTGATTACTGATTATTTATATATCCCCCTTCCCACAGGTACATTTTGTATATCATGTCTGGAGCAGCAGAGAGAGTAGGACAACAAATACTTCCACACTTCACAGGTCTATTCCCAGTCTTGCTAGGGAAAAGATAAACCTATCATTTACCGGGGTAGGGAAAAGACAGCTTTCACATGCTAATTGTGACATCATGATCATTGTCATGTCATCACCTTATGCAGTGTAACCAGAGTAATTGTCACGTCATCACTTTATGCAGTGTAACCAGAGTAACATCACATATTTCGTCACACATTGCATCCACCACTGATGATGGTGCAATGTACTGCATTCACTCTTTTGCTTATTTTATGCTAGGAAAGTGTGGGAGAAACAAGAGGCCCAAAGGGCCTGTATCGCTCACCTGGTTTCATGTGATATGAAACAAGAATGACTCATAAGTGTTTGTGTGGCCCTTCTTGTTATGTCAATATATCATAAGCATTTTTGATGGGTACATGTACATTGCTTTTGTTGTAATTCTAAAAATTTTTGGTTTTTTGGCAAATAGGGCATTAATCCATGAAATGCGTTCAGTGCAGCATCAATATAGCCAAATAGACACTTTTGGCCCCGCCCCTCAGGCCCCTGGGGGGTCAGCCCCATCATTTGTATAAATATGAATCCCAGCCACACAGGGATGCTTCCTACCAAATTTAGTTAAATTCTGATCAGTGGTTATGAAGAAGAAGTCAATTGTTGACGGACGGACGGACGCCACGGTATGGCATAAGCTCACCTTGGTCCTTTGGACCAGGTGAGCGAAAAATAATCAACCATCCCCAATAGTCCATTATCTACAATGTCATTACTATCTTTTAAATAACTCTTATGAATATTTATGAAAATCTTGGAATTGAATTTTATTTCTTCAGAACGTCCAGCCAAATTAAAATTCTGCAGAAAGTTCAGCCAGATCAAGAAAGCTGAGCTTTTACATAAAAGCTAATGAAGTTTCAATTTTGACTTTTAAGACTTTTAAATCACATGTAAGCACAAGAGGCTTATGAAATATTTAAAACATTGGAATATCAAATTCATCAAATATAATTTTTATTACCATAATCAAACACGTTCTGAGGAAATCTGATTCCTGCACTGTCATGTAAGGAATCTATGATAACACCATGTAGTGATCAAGCTACTCACATGTTTGAGGTTTTTGCCGGAGCGGATGGCACTGAGAAGGTCACCTCTGGCGTCAGCGGGTGCCGCAGGCCGGTCGTCAGGGGTAACGTTCTTCAGACTTGTACCTTTGTGGATCTGGTCCATTAAGGCATTCCGTGCCGTATCGCCACCACTTGCAGGAGGTGTAGGCACCCCATGTCCAGCAGACACGGGGGGAGGTGGAGGAGCAGCAGGAGCTGAGGGTGGGGGAGGGGGTGGAGGAGGTGGGGGAGGGGCTCCGCCACCTGAGGAAGGTGGAGGGGGTGGTGGGGGACCCGCTGATGGCTTCACAGGAGGAGGGGGAGGTTGAAAGCCGGAGCTCGGAGCATTCTGAGGAGGAGGGGGTGGTGGAGCCCCGAGATTGCGAGGACCCCTGTTGGGTGGAGGTGGAGGAGGGGCCTGATGAGATCTGGAAGGAGGAGGTGGAGCCGCTGGGCCGGGTCGGGAGGGTGGGGGTGGCGCCCGATTTGTTGTCCGTTGGGGTGGGACTGCAGGCGGAGGGGCTGTAAAATGAAGAGACAATTTTTCTTAGAAAAAATCCCCAAAAAATAGTGCTACACTTCTTATTGAGTAAAACATTAGCAGTTTTTATAACATCTGATCGCGTAAAGAGAAGGAACTGGATATCCTGTGCATATGTCCTAGCCTAAAGACTTTATATCCTTAATGGTGTATTGTCAAGGTCGTTACCACTCAGTATGATAACTGACCAGGAAAGGTTGTGTTGATTACTTGTCTTCTCATAATTTAGGTATGAAAAAACATTTTTACTCTCCTGTCGACTTCGTCATAACAAAGTTTGACTATCTGCAAATGTTAATTTCAAACAACAAGAATGACAGCCTCTTGTTTATGATGATCTGGCTATAACCGAGTGGAGGGCTCACCTGATGGGGCTGCTGGCGGGGGTCTGGACGCCATCTCTGCCTTGACTGCATCAATACCTCCATGTTGTTCCACAAAGTCATAGATAAAGTCCACTGTTTCTTTATCCACCACTTCATTCTCGTCTATACCCACGCTCTCAAACAGACCCCTCATGTCAGAGTCTAGGTTATTCATCTGTGGATATAGGACGTTTGTGTTACGACAGCTCATCATCAAACATGCGAAAAGTTAAAAGTTTTAAAGTCAAAGTTGATACATCCCTGTGGCTTTGATATATACTAGTAGTGCCTATGACAAATGTCTCAAACAGCTCCATCTATTAAACCATATTTCTATAGACAAAAAACACACCTACATTTATCCAAATCTTTACCTAATCCTTCTTGCATCAAATCTCTTGTCAGGACTCTGTCACCTGGCAACTTCTTATCCCCTTGTCAGGTAGCTACCAGCTGACTGACTTACTAAAATCCCTAGTTACCTACACTGTCACCAGGCCCCTTCTTCGCCCCTTGCCATGTAGCTACCAGCTGACTAACTTACTAAAACCCCGAATTACCTACACTGTCTCTTGGCCCCTACTTACATCAAATCCCTTGTCGGGATCCCAGCCGACATGGCTGACATGCCTGAAGTCTGTAGGGGTACTGATGTCCTCCTTGGTCAGTTTCTTTTTCTTGTCTTTGTCCTTGTTTTTGCTCTTGCTGCCCTTGGAGATGGTCTCTTTGCCACTTGTCTTGTTTAAGTTGATATCCACCGTTGACAGAGGGGGGTTGGAGTCTGAGGTCAAAAGGTTAAATAAGGGATACCGGGGCTAAATACACTTACTGATCATGTAACCTAGCATCCTCGAGCACGATTCAAGCCTTATATCTGAGAAGCACATCCAGGTGTATATCCATCAAAAAGTACAAAATTCTTAAATCTTAAAGGCCCAATATACGTAACTTTCGGCAAAACTTGATGTGAAAATCAAGCCTAATAACTTATTATTATTTATATATTTAGTTAAGATTAACAGATATCAGCAATATCCAAGATGACTTCTTTCGCGGTTACCGGTACGGCAGCAGTTGAAACTCGGTATTTGTAAACACGCGACCACTTTGACTGTCTTCTACCTGCGGTTTGTTATTGAAGTGGGCCCCACCTGAATTATTTTCAATTCTTTGGATTTTTCTGTCAGGTGTTTCTCGTTAGTTACCGCTCAAGTTTACTTCGTTTTAGGCTTATTTTTGCATGGTTATCAACTGGATTTTTTTTCAGAATTTTTGAAATTAACGAAAAAATTCCTGAAGTTACGGATATTGGGCCTTTAAACTGTCCTTAACAAACACATCGAACCATCATAAAATGTAAGGGTTTCAGATAACAAGACCATTTCTCAATGACCCGATGGTAGTTTTAATTTCAATGCTAAAACTTTTGAACCTCTTATCATATGTTTGTAACAAAAATATGTTAAGGAGGTTTTCTATATATACAACCATTGCATTGAGGCATTGATTAATTAATGTTACTCACTGTTGATGGCGAGATGGGGAGATGACACGCCCCCCTGGTTCTGATTTCTGTTATTGTTTATATATATAGAACCGTTACATTGAAGCATTGATTAACTACTGTTACTTACTGTTGATGGCAGGAGGGGGAGATGACACGCCCCCCTGGTTCTGATTTCTATTATTGTTTATACTGCCTTGTTGGTTCTTCTTCTTATCTGTAACAGGCAAAACCAAAAGTTAAAACATAAAACATAACTTTTCTGACAGAAAGCCATACATGTGTGTAAAAGGATGTGTATACACAAAACAGTAAAGTTTTTCACTTTTGCCAACCTGATGTTGTATAAGAGTTACCTCCCTTCTTCTATACATGGAAATTGTTGAAAATTGTTTGTTTCCCTCTCTGATATGGGTTAGAAAAAAAAAATTACCATGCATACCGGTGTACTGGTTAGGGGAGGGTATAATGGGTGTGACAGTATGGAAGGGGTTATCGAGTAGAAGAAAGTCAGAATTTAAAATTAACATATATGTATGATGTAATGTAGCATGAAAAGGAGCAAATAAGAATCATAATAAAATACGGTGTGACACTGTATGGCCAACCTATTTTCAGCTCACCTGCCCAAAAGGCAAGTGAGCTTATGCCAAGGTGAAGCGTCTATTGTCAAAGAACTTTTTCTATAAATCCTAAATCCCTACTAGTCATAAACCACACAGCCAAATTTGGCCTAAGTATTATTGGGTGAAGGGGAACTAATTTTGTATAAATGGTAAGTCAAGCCCCCAGAGGCCTGAGGGGTGGGGCCTAATAGAGGAAAGAGGACTGAGGGGTGGGGCCTAATAGAGGAAAGAGGCCTGAGGGATGGGGCCTAATACAGGAAATAGGCCTGAGGGGTGGGGCCTAATAGAGGAAAGAGGCCTGAGGGGTGGGGCCTAATAGAGGAAAGAGGCCTGAGGGATGGGGCCTAATAGAGGAAAGAGGCCTGAGGGGTGGGGCCTAATACAGGAAATAGGCCTGAGGGTGGGGCCTAATACATTAAATAGGCCTGAGAGTGGGGCCTAATAGAGGAAAGAGGCCTGAGGGGTGGGGCCTAACAGAAGAAAGAGGCCTGAGGGGTTGGGCCTAATAGAGGAAATAGGCCTGAGGGTGGGGCCTAATAGAGGAAATAGGCCTGAGGGTGGGGCCTAATAGAGGAAATAGGCCTGAGGGTGGGGCCTAATAGAGGAAATAGGCCTGAGGGTGGGGCCTAATAAAGGAAATAGGCCTGAGGTGTGGGGCCTAATAGAGGAAAGAGGCCTGAGGTGTGGGGCCTAATAGAGGAAAGAGGCCTGAGGGGTGGGGCTTAATAGAGGAAATAGGTCTGAGGGGTGGGGCCTAATAGAGGAAAGAGGTCTGAGGTGTGGGGCCTAATAGAGGAAAGAGGCCTGAGGTGTGGGGCCTAATAGAGGAAAGAGGCCTGAGGTGTGGGGCCTAATAGAAGAAAGAGGCCTGAGGGGTGGGGCCTAATAGAAGAAAGAGGCCTGAGGGGTGGAGCCTAATAGAGGAAATAGGCCTGAGGGTGGGGCCTAATAGAGAAAATATAGCAATTTCTTTAAAAAAAAATCCTACCCCTTCTGGAATTGAAAGGAATTTGTTTCATATTTGCTCTAAAATACCCTTAGGTGAAGGGGATTCAATTTAGTGTAAATGATAGGTCTGACGAATAGAGGCCCCCTGGTCCTCTCATTATATTGTGTATCTATATTTGAAAAAAGTCAACCTGACCCAATAATTGTTATAAGTGTTCAAAATATTTAGAATTCATGGTTTGAATGCAACATAGAGATAAACTGTTATTACAGACCACGGAAGTAACAAGACTGAGTGTAACACAATGACTCTGTACCTAGTCTCCTCTGATGACGCTCCATCAACTTCTGCTCCACAGCATTTTTAAATTTAAATGCTTCATCTTCACTTGCAAAGTTCAGGCCTGCCTGTACATCCTGCAATGGTAAAGTAGGTCATAGTAGACTTTACAAGGTCATATAAGACTTTACTATGTCATATTAGATTTTACAAGGGCATGATAATTTACAAGGTCATAGTCCAGTTTTCAAGATCATATTAGACTTTACCATGCCAAAATAGACTTTACAATGAAACATTAGACTTTATATAAGGTCATATTAGATTTACAGTCATATTAGATTTACAATGTCAGTCGACAATACAGAAACTGTGACTGTTATTTTTAAACATTACAAATACACTTGTTTATCATGTCATAAGTTCTAATATAAGACCTTCAAAAACTACCGGTATCATTCAGATATGCCCTTAGTTCACATAGGAAATCTAATATAATCAATCTGGACTCCATCAGATAAGGTCCCCAAACAAGGGAGGAAACTCTACTTACTTCTGCCTCAAAGGTGTGGAAGTACTCCCGCGGCGCCTTGTACCGGAACTGGTTGTAGATCTCCTGTTCCCAAATCATCTGGTTCTTCTGTAATATACAATAAAACAAATATCACTGTAAATGTGAACTACTTTTAATTTTCTAGATCCATTTGCTAGTATTTTACTGAAAATATACCTGAAACAAAACATTATAAAGAAAGTTTATTTTGAAAGTTCAAACGTTGTTACGTAATTAATTAGGATGAATTTGGCTGCTATTGTTTGTTCTATTTGGTAAAGAAAATATTAATAACTTATATAACTTAATGTATATAAAGTTACTTTTGGAGCTCAAATATGTAACAATATCATGATTTCACAATATGGCCATATTGTAGGAAATTTTTGTTTTTTTTTTAATTAATTTTCAAATCTTTTATTTTAGTCTAATTTTTATGAGAAAAGGATGCTATCTTTAACTTTTTCTTTGCCATTATGATTAGATAATGATAAATAAGCTGAACAGTTCTTTATCGACTAATTCTGACATCTGTAATTTCACTTTTATATCAACATGTTTCAATCATTATTGCATGGCTTCCTCATTTTAAAACAATTAAGTTTGACGTAGAACATCTTGTGCCGACAATGACAGCGTTCAGGAATTTTAAATAACTTTAATATACTGCACTAGATTACATTTATATATATACATACATGTACCAATAATATATACTAGTTTTATGTTAGGTTCTCTTTTAATTTATGTCAGTATGTACAAAGTCTATAAACGTATACTGAGTTGTTTTTAAATGTTGCATGTTTTTAGATAAAAGAGCGATGACACAGCTAACATATTTCTGCAAAAATATTTCAAGTTTTACTATTTCCAGGAAATCCCTATATATTTATATCAATTTATCTAAATATATATACGTTTTAAGTTAAAACAGCACAAACATCTGCAGAATAAAAACGTTAACGGATCTACTGTCATTTCTCCTCGTACGGTACATGTGATGTACCAGCGTGAGGTGATCGTGAGGTGATCTACCACCGGGCTGAACCGTTCTCTGTACCAGGGCCAACTTTTATCAGTTGATGGATATGTCCCTGTGATGTATAATGAGCTATAATTAAGTCGAGTGTTTAAATATTCATCCTTATATGTCAGAACTAAATTACTAATCACTCAAAACCCCTTAGTTCACACCTGCTGTTTTGCTAACACGGCAATAAACATTTTAATTTACACCCCGAGCAATATAACCTTCAAGCTGATGGATGGTTTTACCAAAATTGATATTTTTCAACTCAAATAAAAATCAGCCTTTGTAGTATTTTTTTTTGGTCAGTTTTGTAGTTGCTTCCCTTGGTATGAATTGTCAAATCTATTCTACAATATGGTTGTCGTTAGGGCCAAACATTCTTACTAGATATTACATGTACACATTACAAAACATAGCTTAAAACAATTTCATGAATGACAAAAATTTCCATGTAAAGTGTAGATTGCATGCATGTTATAAATAGATGGCCAGAACAGAAATCCCTGAGGCGTGTCATAGCTATTTCTGGCCTATCTCTGTCAGATGTGGCTCAGTCGTGAACATTTTATACCTGCAGAGTGCACTACTTACACGATTTAAGTACTCTTGTAATTCAGTTATTACAATAAATACAGGAAATCTCAAAGCTTACAGGTTTTTCCTCTATTTTTGGAAATGTTATTACATGTAATCACATTTTTTTCTAAACTTGCATGCAACTGAAATGTTAACTTTGAAATATTTATCAAAGGTATGTACATACATAGAAATGTATCCATTGTGTTTTACAAAGGTATGTACATACTTAAGATAGACATGTATATCTATTGTTGGTGTATACTTGATGTTGTATTCAGCAGATTGGATACACATCAAGTATGAGAATCTGTCTACAAACTATTAATCATCTTCAATTTCAACACAGATGTTTTATTTCAGGGGACTGACAATCCTATAATTTTTATAATACATGTTAATAAATACAACAGATGTGAACAAGAGGCACACTGAGCCTGTACTGCTTGATCACCTGTGATCCTCAAAACATTTCAATGACTAAGCTATTCTATTGGCCAAAACACCATTACACTACAAATTATACAATTTAATTATATATCATTGATGTAACATTTTATTACTCT
Source organism: Mimachlamys varia (assembly GCA_947623455.1). Taxonomy (NCBI): domain Eukaryota; kingdom Metazoa; phylum Mollusca; class Bivalvia; order Pectinida; family Pectinidae; genus Mimachlamys; species Mimachlamys varia. The sequence continues at coordinate 9,134,410 of OX392534.1, forward strand.
ATAAACCTTATAAATCTTCATTAGTACAGTCCAACCACGTTATCTCAAAGTCGATAGGAACATTGAAAAACTTCTAATTATCCGAGTTATGAGTTTGAATGCTAGTGTAAAGCTAGGCCAGGACCGACATAAAACTTCGAATTTAACAGGGTCTTCGAGTTATATGATTTCTAGATAACGAGGCTGGACTTTACACTTTTATGACTTTCAAAGTTGGTCAAGGTCATTCATTCACATTCGTGCAAATAAAAAAGACCAGAACACTTTGCATGTTTAAGCATCAGGACAAATATCTTGACTACGTACATTTATCGCTTCATGAATCATTATTCAGAAAGATTTAAAGTTTTTAAAATCTGAACTTTGTGACCTTGAAAGTATGTCAACGACACTCATTTGAACAAACATGGCATCTCTTATTCCCAGCATCCTAATGGTCTGATATCATCATCAGACATGTACTAGGTATATATATAGCTCTCTTGGCCATTCACAGTAAGTTGTTAGAAAGTTCCACTTTAACCTTGAAAGTGGGTCATGATAATTCATCTGAACAAACTTGATAGCCCTTCACCCAGGGCATGCATGCTTCGAACAAAATATCACTCAAGCCTTCTCATTTGTTCAAATGGCCTAATTTTAATTATAAAGTTCAATGACAGATGGATTGAAAGAGATCAAAACAACAGCATCAGCTAGCCTGGCCGAGAGTGGTACAAATATTTCTGGCTAGACCTCAGGATCCAGATGAACTCAGCTATCATTACCGGGTCCCTGGGATCTATCCAATCTTATCCCATCCCAATTTTCTTCCTAAACAGAGTTGTTGCTCTTTGCTCTGTGTACTGCGTTTACATATATATAGATGCATACCTAACATTAGGGTTTACTAATTTGCATGCAAATTCCTAGGTGCTTACTTTAATAAACATCTTTAGTAAGTGACAATAATTTCCATAGATTGTTCAAGATAATTAACATAATTTATTTCACAAAGTAACCAAGGGAATTAAACTGACATTTGGTCTGTCAGCTACAATTAAGGTTTGCATGTTCCAGAGTACACAATAACTAAACTACAGATTATATGTTCATGACTAAATGGACATTTTTCTTGTTATTATGTGCACCTGAGGAGTCGTTAATTATATATGTGTCATAATACACAGGTATGTAGTTCCAAGTGTCAATGGTGTTCTACGAGCTGTGTTTAAATTTAGCCTGGGAAGACAATCTTCACACAGAACAGGACAATCCCTCGCAGACATTGTGTAACATCCCATTGTGTTCAGATAATTAGCGAAACAATTTCTGCATTTTTTACCCAGGTATGAGGAAGGTATATTGGGTTATATATTCAAGTATTTCCAGTTGGCAATAAGAATGGGAGTGGAACATAACCGGTTGTCAGTCATACGAAGGGTATTTAAATGGGAGAATTACACGGATCATTAATGTCAATATAAAATACCAAGTGAAAAAAAAATGACACTTGTATATTGATTTATTTTTTGAACAAATTCATTGCCATTGGTATATAATAACTATACTATTAATTTATACATTTACTAGTAATAACATTGTAGGTTTTATAATTTTACATTGACCTTTGCCTTCCAGCTTTGAGCTTGAAGACATTTCCCTTCCACTCTCTAATTAATACAAAGCTGGGAAGACTGGCTAAGCTAGGAAACAACTGCGGATTACTCAGACTGGATAAGCTATGAAACAGCTGAGGGTAACTAAGACTGGCTAAGCTAGGAAATAGCTGAGGATTTTTCATCAATAAAAAAAAGTTAACAGAGGAAATTTGGTCTGAGCTCAAAATGAGTTGTCCTTCAACCATGGTCCAATATTTTGTCATGTTCAAGAAAAATCTCAAGAATAGAAGTTTTCAAATTTAGATTTTTAATCTGAATTTAAACAATTCTTTTCTTCAGACTGTAGCAAATGATAGATTATCTTTTTGTCACTAAATATTAAAAGGTTAAAAGGAAACGACACTGGACAGAGTTGACATTTACTGATACCATCACATGGCAGACGACACACATGTACATCGCAGCGGCTAGCCACGATTGGTTGTTGTTCTGTCATTTCCATTTTTGGAATGTGTCGCCTCAGGCTACAGCCTTTTTTATCAATGTAGACAGTTTTTGTTTAAATGTATTATGAGATACTTAGTAGACTAGCGATAAATCATTTGTGTACATGTGTTGTCCTCTCTTATTTCTGACTTGTGGATATAGGGAACAAAATCTCCCATGTCTTCTGTGCACTGTTTTTATATGTACAACATGCATATATACATTTTGTACATGCAAAACTGACAGCCAAGTTCTATCAACATTTTGACAAAAACCATTCAAGCTAAAGAAAATAGTCTCTTTGAGCAATTTTCCTTTTCTTCAGAATTATGTAACCTTTTAATACTTTGTTTTATTCAGAACACATAAATAGTGTCAAATATCATTAAATCGACAAAGCATTTATACAGCAGCTTCACAGAGATAGCCTGGAGACAATATAATTACATCTAATGTGTACAAGGATATGAGTCAGATTATTGACTGGTGATATACCACAAACCACCTATATCTGTGTATAAGATCCTTTGTTTTACTGTACACTGATGCAATGATAACCAGTTTATTATCCTTAACCTCCATGATTTACTGTGACTCATTAAACAATAGTTCCTTCCGGGTTACCACGGCAATGCGATCGCAAAATTTCCATGAATCAGATTAATTTGCATTGCCTGACGAGTTACTCATGGTTAGGTCCTGCCTTCCCCTTATCAGTGACCTTTACTCATTTTCTGACTCTTCATGTCATTATTTATACATTATACCTGGAAATTCTGATCACACATTTTTAAACAAACACTGAATAATAAACTTATCTCTGTAAGTTAATCTAAATATTTTTTTTACAGTCGATATCTATACACATAAATGATGAAATATGATAAATAGTTAATATATGGAAAATTAGGTGACACAAAATTTTACTTATGAATATGAATATGATAGGAGATGATGAATTAAGTTGAGAAAGAGATTTTCTTTCGTATGAGCCCTGTTTATGCTGAAAAAGATCACAGAGTTATAGTGATGCGGAACAAACGGCAACTAACAAAGACAGATCAAGAGTGAAGTACACAATTTCATTCATGGCTGCATCGCTTTGTAAATGACTTGAAAATACTGGGCTCTAAAATATAAAATTTGCTACAAGAAAATTTACTTTGGCAAAAGCTGTTGAAAGCACTATGAACCTATAGCTATATGCTGAAACTTATACACGGGTACAATTTATAAGATCCTTATATGGTTTATTTAGATATGTGATACAAAACAGAAATGAGAAAGGATTGATCTTAAGTTTCCTTTGCCCTACAACAAGACAAGGAAGTTTGTGTAAAAGTACAAGGACTAAATCCAGTCCCATTGGTCCAGCCTACACACAGTCATACAAGGTCAACAGTCAGATAACTCTGAAACGAGAGTGACAGCCATGTCCACATGACCTTACTCGGTAGGTAGATCTGCAATCTACCTGGTCACCCAAAAATGTAACATGGTGATACAGGGCACAGAACCAAAATATGAGAAAGCTGAGTCGAGGTCACATATAAATTAAAGATTTTCTCTTTGGCCTCTTTCTCAGGTATAGAACATGATAAAGCTAGGCTGAAGTCACATACAAATTAAAGATTTTCTCTTTGGCATCTTTCTCAGGTATAGAACATGATAAAGTTAGTCAGAGGTCACATACAAATTAAAGATTTTCTCGTTGGCCTCTTTCTCAGGTATAGAACATGATAAAGCTGGACCGAGGTCACATACAAATTAAAGATTTTCTCTTTGGCCTCTTTCTCAGGTATAGAACATGATAAAGCTAGGCCAAGGTCACATACAAATTAAACATTTTCTCGTTGGCCTCTTTCTCAGGTACAGAACATGATAAAGCTGGACCGAGGTCACATACAAATTAAAGATTTTCTCTTTGGCCTCTTTCTCAGGTACAGAAAATAAGAAAGCTGGGCTGAGGTCACATACAAATTAAAGATTTTCTCTTTGGCCTCTTTCTCAGGTACAGAAAATAAGAAAGCTGGGCTGAGGTCACATACAAATTAAAGATTTTCTCTTTGGCCTCTTTCTCAGGTATAGAACATGATAAAGCTAGGCCGAGGTCACATACAAATTAAAGATTTTCTCGTTGGCCTCTTTCTCAGGTATAGAACATGATAAAGCTGGACCGAGGTCACATACAAATTAAAGATTTTCTCTTTGGCCTCTTTCTCAGGTACAGAAAATAAGAAAGCTGGGCTGAGGTCACATACAAATTAAAGATTTTCTCTTTGGCCTCTTTCTCAGGTTTAGAAAATAAGAAAGCTGGGCAGAGGTCACATACAAATTAAAGATTTTCTCTTTGGCCTCTTTCTCAGGTATAGAACTTGAGAAAGCTGGGCCGAGGTCCATACAAATTTAAGATTTTCTCTTTGGCATTTTTCTAAGGTATAGAGAACATTAGAAAGCTGGGCCGTGATCACATACAAATTAAGGATTTTCTCTTTGGCATTTTTCTCAGGTATATTAGAACATGATAAAGCTGGGCTGAGGTCACATGCAAATTAAAGATTTTCTCTTTGGCATTTTTCTCAGGTATATAGAACATGAGAAAGCTGGGCTGTGATCACAAACAAATTAAGGATTTTCTCTTTGGCATTTTTCTCAGGTATATTAGAACATGATAAAGCTGGGCTGAGGTCACATGCAAATTAAAGATTTTCTCTTTGGCATTTTTCTCAGGTATATAGAACATGAGAAAGCTGAGTCGAGGTCACATATAAATTAAGAGATTTTCTCTTTGGCCTCTTTCTCAGGTATATAGAACATGAGAAAGCTGAGTCGAGGTCACATATAAATGAAGAGATTTTCTCTTTGGCCTCTTTCTCAGGTATATAGAACATAAGAAAGCTGGGCTGAGGTCACATACAAATTAAGAGATTTTCTCTTTGGCCTCTTTCTTAGGTATAGAACATAAGAAAGCTGAGTCGAGGTCACATATAAATTAAGAGATTTTCTCTTTGGCCTCTTTCTCAGGTACATGTTTATGGAACATGATAAAGCTGGACCGAGGTCACATAAAAAATAAGAGATTTTCTCTTTGGCCTCTTTCTCAGGTATATAGAACATTAGAAAGCTGGACTGAGGTCACATATAAATTAAAGATTTTTTTCGCCTCTTTCTCAGGTACAGAACATGAGAAATGTGTTTATTAGGCATAGCATGTCAGAGGTAAAAACAACAAGAGAAAGATGTACATACATTTAGAATGTTAGGACAATGGGCAGAACATAACTAAGGCCAAAGTAAAAGGTGTATAAATTGTATGTATGTACCATTGTATGATATTAAATTCATAGGCACATGTGGTCAGGAGAATAACCATTTACAATGTAATATATAGATAATATAGTGAAATATGAATAATTTATTAAAAACAAAAGTTTCAAATTTTCTTTTGATGTTATTAATTTTCTAAAACCATAATGAAAATAATAGCCTAATTTCAGCTTGATATGTCAAGCGGTAACATTTCCCAAAAAATTGATTATCATACACTAATAAATTTTCAGTGTCTGTTAGTCATTTTTTGAGAAATTTAACCGCTTGACGTATCAAGCTGACATCAGTAGAAGTGGCTATTATTTTCATTATGATTTTAGAAAATTAATAACATCAAAAGGAAACTTGAAACTTTTATTTTTATAATTTTTTATTTATTTGTATTTCCCTTTATTATCTATATAATAGATGGTTTTTCTCCTGGTCACATGTGCCTGTAATTAAATTACTACCTGTGGGTATACCTTAGGTATCATATTGTAACTATATGTAACATGCAAGAACATTCAACATAGGTGTGCAGAAGAAACAAGGAGTCACAAAGCGTGACATACTACCCCGTTATATCTTGTATCACAGAAAAGCAATATTATGCTTCTAGTTGTTTGTTTCCATGGTAACAGAAAAATACAAAAATTAAACTGGCTAAAAACAACAGACTTAGCTAGGGCACTAGCTAACCTAATATGTAGATAATGATTTCTCTAGATCACTTGAACAGTCTTCAAGTTGTAGCCTAAAAAAGGTAGTAAACAGTAATTTTGTGTATCTGGCATTGTTTCCATGGTAACAGAGAAAAAATTCAAAAATGAAATCTTGCTAGTAGCAAAAGGTACAACTACAGCACTAGCTTATTTAGTAAAAAAGTTTTATCAAGGTCTGAACAGTTTTTTAAGTTTTAGCTTTTCTGACTTTGTTTCAATGGTTACAAATGAAATACCAAAAGTGAGGCCTTGCCAATAACAAAAGGCACAACTAGGGAACCAAGAGTCTGTTTTTGTTGACAAACTGGTTTACCCGGGGGGATATGAAATACTAATGCAACCAATGAAAACCTTAAATGGCCAAAGTTTCACATATCATCCTGTAAACGATGACTGACCATGGCCAGTGTGGAAATCTTTGATAAAGGATATACAGTTCTGATACAACATAGCCTTATGACTAACACGAACATTGTTTCTAGGCTGACAACAACACTGTTTACTTGGTGTTTTCACCTTACCTGTGACCATCTGACACGATAATTAATGGTCCCGTTATATTATGAGTCATAAGATGCATGCAATCACACCAGACTGTTGTATACTTTTAAATATATGTGGTTTTGCTTGCACTCATATCAATCTGCTGCTGTTTATCCTCCATCGCAATAAGGTAAGGGTAAAATTCCCAGGACTGTGCAGAATAGTCAAAACTCTTAATAATTATCTCAAAGCATCGCAATAAGGTAAGGGTAAAATTCCCAGGACTGTGCAGAATAGTCAAAACTCTTAATAATTATCTCAAAGTATCGCAATAAGGTAAGGGTAAAATTCCCAGGTCTGTGCAGAATAGTCAAAACTCTAAATAATTATCTCAAAGTATCACAATAAGGTAAGGGTAAAATTCCCAGGACTGTGCTGAATAGTCAAACTTCTAAATAATTATCTCAAAGTATCGCAATAAGGTAAGGGTAAAATTCCCAGGACTGTGCAGAATAGTCAAAACTCTTAATAATTATCTCAAAGTATCGCAATAAGGTAAAGGTAAAATTCCCAGGACTGTGCAGAATAGTCAAAACTCTTAATAATTATCTCAAAGTATCGCAATAAGGTAAGAGTTAAATTCCCAGGACTGTGCAGAATAGTCAAAACTCTTAATAATTATCTCAAAGTATCGCAATAAGGTAAGAGTTAAATTCCCAGGACTGTGCAGAATAGTCAAAACTCTTAATAATTATATCAAAGTATCGCAATAACTATCGCATGTACTGAGCAGATTGCCACGCTCCGCATCATCGTCGAGCAATCCCTTGAGTGGAACTCCTCGCTGTATATAAACTTCGTGGATTTCCTCAAGGCGTTTGACAGCCTACACCGCGACACCTTGTGGAAACTTCTCCGGCACTACGGAATCCCAACCAAACTCACCCGACTCATCCAGAAATCATACGAGGGAATGTCCTGCCAGGTCGTACATGGAGGACAGCTGACCAGACGCTTCGACATAAAGACCGGAGTACGTCAAGGCTGCCTCTTATCACCGTTTCTGTTCCTGCTCGCCATAGACTGGGTGATGAAGCAGACGACAGAAGGAAAGAAGAATGGCATCCAGTGGACCCTCTGGACTCAGTTAGACGACTTGGACTTCGCCGACGACTTCGCCCTACTCTCACACAGTCGTCAGCAGATGCAGGAGTCGAGTCTGGCCGCCTACGCTTCCCAAGTAGGCCTGCAAATCCACCCCCACAAGACCAAGATCCTGAAGACCAACTCTACCAGCACTGAGCCAGTGAAGCTAGGTGACAACAACCTGGAAGAAGTCGAGACCTTCACTTATCTAGGCAGCGTAGTGAACGAACAGGGAGGAACTGACGCAGACGTGAAAACCCGCATCGGAAAGGCAAGGGCATCCCTCATCACCCTCAAGAACATCTGGAGATCACACCTCATCACAACGCGCACCAAGATCCGCCTATTCAATTCGAACATCAAATCCGTCCTGCTGTACGGAGCGGAAACATGGCGAACAACAAAAACAACCACCAAGAGAGTACAGACGTTCATCAACTCCTGTCTGAGAAGAATCCTCAAGATCCACTGGCCGGATACTATCAGCAACGCGGATCTCTGGGAAAGAACAAACTAAGTGCCAGTGGAAGAAGAGATCAGGAGAAGAAGATGGGGTTGGATCGGCCACACGTTGCGGAAACTAACATCCAACATCACCCGCCAGGCCCTGAGATGGAATCCCCAGGGCAAGAGAAAACGCGGAAGACCGAAGAACACGTGGAGAAGGGACCTGGAGGCCGACGTCAAGCAGACAGGTCACACCTGGAGGGAGCTGGAGCAAATCGCCCAGGATCGAGGACGATGGAGGGTAGTCGTTGATGGCCTATGCCCCACCAGGGGTAAAAGGCCTAAGTAAGTAAGTAATCGCAATAAGGTAAGAGTTGAATTCCCAGGACTGTGCAGAATAGTCAAAACTCTTAATAATTATCTCAAAGTATCGCAATAAAACCAAATACCTGAGTAAAGCGATTTCCCACGTTTAGTATGAAGTTTGGTATAGTGATTGGTCAAACTTATAATCTATGATTCTATCATAGGTTCTTTACAAAACTCAATGCCTGTATGTTGAACTTCAATTTTTCAATTTTTTAAAATATTTCTCTTACAGTATAATAGATAGATATAGAGATGGTCTTTCACTTTTGAGTAAAGCCTGGTTCAGTGATTTTCATTATAAGGTATTGTCGGATCTCATTATCTTCAAAGTTGGCGGGATCAATCATGTTATTTGGTGAGATTGATAAAAACTATGAATTATCTGAATATTTTAGTAAATTGAATTTGAATGTTAAGTGCTAGTTTAGCCAGGATGAAGGAAATACTTTGAATTTATTAAATGGGGTCGTCAAGTTATACAAGTTTGAGTTAATGACAGTTGAATGCATATTTTTTTTCACAAAGCTACTGACAAGCCTGCTATGTAGCTAGCTAGAGGAGTGTCGTCGGAGCACAAGTGTTCTACTGCCACTTTTGTATGATGTAGTTGGCAAAATGGAACTCTCTCTCAAGTTATACAGTGATATGTACATGTACTTTAAGTTATACAGTGATATGTACTTGTACTTTAAAACAAGGCAATTTTAAACTTATAATATCACCAATACAGCAAAACACTGGTTTTGTTACTGTTAATATGTACATGTAGTTATAATTTGCTTTGATTCCAGTAGAAGAAAAGACATCAATATTGAATACAAATTTACTATGTTTCCATTTTAGTGTAACCATCAACGAGACATCAAACTATAAAAAAATTAACTGTTTAGTCTGTACATTATATACATACATTAAAATATTAAAAATAGTATGGTATTTTCTTAAATTTACCTTTCTTTTTCAAGCCAGACAGAAATGAAATATATTTCTTACTTTTTTTTTCTGCAAACTTTGTGAATTGATTATTAACAATAACAAACTCACTGATCCAATACAGAAGTTTCTGAAACTTTACCTTGATGTCAAACACTCTGATGAAGTAGGAGCGGTTCGGGTTGTCCTTGATAAAACAGGCGACACCACAGAAGCGTTTGGTCCAGCGAGTCCGGGCTGGGGGATCAGCCGTGTACAGTTGTACCACACCTGTTGCCAGGGACTACAACACATAAAATTCAGGGGAAATATTGGTATAGACTGCTTAGTGAAATATAAAAGACTGGTACGGAGGAATTAAAATTCAGAAAATTACAGTGAAATGGTACTACAAATGTATTATAATGTTCACGATTGTTTATAACAATCATCTGATAACTATGATTGAAATGAATAGTCATAACAACAATTTCAAGTTTGTAGACTGATTAAGAGTGCAAAAATTGCATAGTGAAAACATAAGATCACAATATCAAATTTGTCATTTCAAAGACAAAACCATCAAGATTTTATTGTTTACAATAATTGGAGTAAATAAACACACCTTAAAATTCAGATATCAGCTAGAAAAGTCTAGAAATATTATAAAATATATCTTTGCTTTCCACAGTAACGTAGCTATAGGATCACATTGAAAATTAAAATGGCCACATGGAGACTGAGCTAACGTGGGTAGTCTGTTATAGAATAAGAGAATGTTATCAGTATCCTCTGCCGCATGGACATTTAAGTGATTAGAATTTAATGCAAGCTTGAAATATTTGAGATTTTTAGTTGTAAATAGGATTATGGTCCTATTCTAGCTTGCACTACCGGCTTAAAGGGAGATTATTATCTGTAACTTGATTGGTAGCAGTGTACATAAGGGTTGCAACACACTACATTACATCTCCTTTCACAAATTGTGTATGTTGCCCCCCCCCCCCCCTCTAATTGCAAGTAGTTAAAACCTGGTTTAAATTTGATTAATGGGTGTACACATTTTTAAAAGGAGTGGGGGCAGGGGGGGGGGGGGCCCTCTGAATACTCTCATAACATAAGAGGCTTTTTTCTATTGGATATGATATTGCTTTTAGCAACTAAGAAAGTGTTTAAGACAGTGTCGTCACTGGGGCTCGAACCCCCAACCCGATGTTCTACTGCTGAGCTAAAGGGAAATTCTGTAAAAATCTTATAATGTTATCTCGCTTTTATATATGGCCTGTGTGGCCAAATACAGAATATTTGGTCAGCACACACTGCCAGTTCATATATTTAGAGGAGCTCTTCATAAAAGAAACCTAGAAAATACTGAATTCTTAATCATAGATGTCGCTTCTCATTTCAGTATATGCCTCGTTTTGTTACCTTCGTATTTACAGACATTTTAGACAAGTAACTGCAGTTATAATCTAAATATGTTCATTGGCTGAAAAATGATGCAAAAATTGCCCTGTGATCACACCAGGCTTCCTCCATTATGAGGCATGGGGTACGTATTGATCATGATTTAATACCCGGCCAGGGCAGAGCCATAGGAGGCCAGGTATTGATATTAGTACTACATATATATACCTTCCACCCAAAACTCCAGCACTCCATGATGTCTAAATATAACCTGGTTTTGTCTATTCAGAACTCTCATAAGATAAGCTTTAATCTAGTTCAGGACTATTTAGTCCTCTATGTCTTGATTTTTGCTTTATAATTGAAAAAAAGTTCTTGATTTTTTCAGTGATTATCTAACTTTATATTTAAAAAGAATTTACATTAATTGTACTTCAACAATGTTAGAGGTTTAACAAGGCTAGGGGAGATGCTTTTTGACAGGCGCTGTGTAACAGTTGGCAAAATTATATCCGATAATAAAAAGGCCGACCATCGGCCTCTTCATATTTGTGGTATAATTAGGCAGCGTTAGGTCCCTGGAGTCTAACGTCCTGACTTTTAGCTCAATGGTTAGAACGCTCGCCTTCTAAGCGAGAGCCCCGGGTTCAATTACTGGCTGGCCACAACAATGGCGTCACAAGCAGACATATTTTTCCACCCCATCTGATGATGATTGTCCTTGCCCTATGCATGGATCACCATCATTTCCCTTGACGTGTGGTACCTATCGTAAGTCGAAACGGGTATGATCTCGAAGAGATAAAAAGGACCTCAAAATTAAAATGGGGAGGAGTGTGGTATAATTAAGCAGCGTTAGGCCCTCAAGTCTAACGTCTGGACTTTTGGCTCAATGGTTAGAATGCTCGCCTTCCAAGCGGGAGTCCAAGGTTCAATTCCCAGCCCGCCAAAATATATTAAAGGAGTAACATTACATTAATTGCGGACACTACAGTATATATACAGTTCATTCCAAATCGTTCCTGTTCTGATAGAAAAATACCTTTTTCTTAGCATGGTAATTGATCGTTTAGGTAATATTCTTTTTGACTGCACCCGACAGCTGTGGCGATCGGATGCATCTTTCCAAAGTGATGTGGCATTAAAACATTCATTATCAGTAATATGACTGGTAATTTTGTACCGAGTTTATTTGTACATCATCATCTTCCTTGACAGGAGCTAACTCTATGGAGTGTGCTGCTACATGTTCTTTCTTCAAATATCTTGATGATAGTGAACAATGCATATGGTCAGAGATTCATATAATGCATCTAACATACAGGGTAAACAATTTTTATTTTTATAAGAAGCAGCTATCTTTCACTCTTTGTCAGTTTCATTTGGCTTGATGGTTGTTGCTGATATAAACACAGGTAGAAACCTTACCACACATCCTCTGCCCAGCATGCCGAATAATTGTTCATTCTCTGAATTTTCTAGCAGCAAAGAGCCGCTATTTGATGCCCGGGGTCTATTTCTTCGTTGGTTTCCTTGTGACATTTTGTTTCTTCCTAAGCCTTTTGTCAAATATCTTCACTTCCTTGTTTTCAACCGGATGTAGACATGTTTACTTACTTCCTGTTAAAGATGAGCAAAAATATAATCCTTCCATTTTCATCATATATTTACAATTAATGTAAACAAATCTTAGCTACCATGCTATTCTGCGTTATATGTTATTCTAGTTTATTATTTTGATTGAAAATGTTTTGCAATATAATCAACAAGATAAGTGCGCAAGAATATGCCTTGTACTGAATAGAGTACAGAGGTCAAACGGTAACTACCAACAGCTGATCGAGCGTGACATGTAATGTCGAGACAGACAGCTGACAGTTGAATGGCTTGAGCGCAACTAGCTCCGCCCACCACGAGCGTCAGTGGTGAGTGTAGTTTCTTTATCTCATAACCAAGTACGTAATGCACAAACAAACCTAAAGAGGTGTATTATTGAATACTTAGTGCTAATGCGAGGTTGTTCCATGCTGTCGTTATTTGGCGGTGTATTTCTAACCGGTGTGGAACAACACATGTAGTTACATTACCTTGGATATTTATTGATGCACAGTGACAGCAACACACACCGCTTACACTGCATGTAACTGAAGTGGTTCATTATCTGTTCAGTTGGATTAACTCTGATTTTCTCTACTTTCATTATTTTACCACCATAGCGGATTTGTATTCCAAGAAGAGTGACAGCGAGTGCATGCCTTGCTGTGGAGACTGTGATGTGTCGTCTGAGCTGGTGTAACCTATCCCTGTTGCTGCCGGGGTAGATGAGAGGCTGACCATGCCTGCACGGATGATGGACGAGGAGATTCTCTCGGGTCTGATGGAGGGAGGGATGGGGCTCGGACCAGCCCTACCCGTGCACATAGCACATAAACACAACCTAAAACACCGGTTTGAGTTGATCAAAACACTTGGAGAAGGTTCCTATGGGAAGGTTAAACTTGCCATTGAAAAATCAACTAAGGAACAGGTAAAACATATGACAGCTTCCATTTATACTTTGCATATCACTGAATTTATTTAATGAATTATTATTTTTTATTTAAATGTTAGAGGTTTTTTTTTCTAACAAAACCCACTTAAACATGTATCAAACGTCAAATACAATGGAACCATGCGACATTATTGAAATTTAATTACCTGGTAGACAATCATCTCAAACACATAATTCCCATAATTATTTTAAGATATGTAAACACAATATGGTGTCCAGAACTCTAGACAATTTTAATTAAGAAAACCAGTTGTTATATAAACAATTTCTTTTAAAAATTATATTTATTTTGTTAAATAAAAATAAAGTTTTTGCTAACAAATCTTTCACTTTTATATACTTATCAACAGAAAAATGTTATGAATTAAGTCAAAACAGGATGTGTGTCGAAGTTGACATTGTGCGTTTATCTTTAACCTTTTATGTTGTGACGTTTATCTGAACAACAACAAATGGGTACTATTTATTTCACTTGGTACATTATGTATGGGACATGTACAGTTCATTCTTACCAACCACCCCAACTAGAAATGGGCTGACATTGTGTAGTGTAGGTACAGGTAAATAATACCATACCGACATGTATTACTGGTTTTAACAAATTCTCTCATTTACATCCTGTTGGTATATGTACTTTAAGTATTTATATTTTTTTCTAATATATTCTGGGAAATCTTTTTTTTTATTTGAATTCAATGACAGACTGTATTCCTGAATTACTCATCTTTTTCCATGAGAAACAGTTGTAGGGAACTAGCTTATTATTATATTTGAATACTGATTCGATCAAATTTGTAGTCATTTTATTGTCATAGCTGTACAGGTAAATTTTTACCAAAACATGTGTACTTTTTTGGGATTGCTAATTGATACTTACAGTGATTTGTACCGAAATCTGAAGAGGAGTTTTATTGGTAAGGCCAATTGATTAGTGAGACATGGTTGTCAGTGGTAGTAATAGTAAGTGATAGATAAGGCGAGCTGTCACAGAGGTGTGGACTGATCCGGGCTGACATTTATAGCCCTAATACACTACATATAAATATACACGCTATTGATTTGATCATTAGGTATGTCACACGTTTGTCATGGTCCCTAACCATTAGTGTAACTCATAGCCCACTCAGATCAATACACTACCATTGACTACGCCTGGGAATTCCGTCTGGTGTATCATCTGTTGGATTTCCCTGGCGACCAACCACTGTCCTATATAGATTAAACCTGTACTATGTTAATCCAGCGAGGCTAGCAAAATTGTTGCTATTTTTTTTAAACCAGATAGGTTTCACTTATTTGTATAAAGCTTTGAAATGCAGTTGATTTTTATACGTACCAAGTGTGTCTGCGAGCTGTTGACAGGGTGACGTCATTTTATACACTGAAGGCCTTGCATTTATAGCTAAACCCAAGTAACTCATGCAGTTGGAAGTGTAACTAGTTTACATTTTGCTATGTTATCTGACCGTTAACATGACTCATAAAAATACCAGTGATAAAAAGCAAAACTGCCTTGGAAACTGAAAACTTGTTCTTTAGTTCAAAGCAGTAACAATACGGTCATGGAATATTGGATCTGGACCAGAGGACACCTCCCCTTACTGTGTAGTAACAATACTGTCATGGGTCCAGACCTAGTTACAATACTGTCATGGGTCCAGACCTAGTAACAATACTGTCATGGGTCCAGACCTAGTAACAATACTGTCATGGGTCCAGACCTAGTAACAATACTGTCATGGGTCCAGACCTAGTAACAATACTGTCATGGGTCCAGACCTAGTAACAATACTGTCATGGGTCCAGACCTAGTAACAATACTGTCATGGGTCCAGACCTAGTAACAATACTGTCATGGGTCCAGACCTAGTAACAATACTGCCACGGGTCCAGACCTAGTAACAATACTGTCATGGGTCCAGACCTAGTAACAGTACTGTCATGGGTTCAGACCAGAGGACACCTCCCCTTACCGACTAACCATATATATAAGATAATTAAGCTTACTGTAAGTATTAGTGACGTCTATATTATTTTATTCAATTTCGTCATATTTGATTTACTGTTTGATAAATCAATTTATTGGTGTCATCTTGGAATTTTAAGTATATTCTCTTTTAAAGTTTATCTGACAGCCATGCAGATGAAACATGCCTTTTTACGCCCCATCATCAAACAAATTATATACACATGTATTTCATAATGAGATGCTGTAACTATAGAACTGTTGAAGTTGTCAGAAAACAGATGAGGTTTTGTATGGTGATCATGACATTGCATATCATTCAATGCCAGAATGTGTATTCACAACCAAACACATCATACTTTGTCCCATATAGTTATGGCTCAGTAGCCATTTACACCAATGTCTAAATATTGAACATTTATTTGTCGAGAACTCAATGGTGCTTTTGTTTTCAAACTCCATTAGCTATAAATAAGCTGTGTTTCAAAAGGTCTGCCCAGGAGTAAGATGATATCTATGTAATTGATGAAGGTCAGGTTTCACATCCAATACTGAATGTGATTCGGTTTGAAAACTCATTATTACCTATTTAAGTTGTTGTGTAAGATCAATTCAACTACATTCTTCGGAGTGCTGAAGTCTTTCATTAAAATTTCTAAAAATGTCATAATTGATAATTACATAGTTCAAAGTTTTGTTATCATTACAAAGAGAAAAGGGAGACATTTTTGTTTAGGCTATTTTTTGAATTCATGGTTTATTATATAAGAGTCAGTATGAGTGGAATCTTGTTGGACAAGATGACCATAGAACAAGGTGACCATTTACCTTGATGGTCAGGGCTGGTCAGCAGTGACACCTGAACTTTAATCACTTCACTAGGTGTCATTACCGTCACTCATGATGAGGACATTTGAACTTGACCTGGGGTCACCCAAGTGAACAATCTCTCAACACATTAGAAGACAAATGTCATTAACTTAAATTTCTTACACCTAGCTAGCTAATGTTTCCATAGATAATTGACTACCATAAAATGCCCGATGACCCCCGCGACCCTCTGGTCAGTAACAGATTACCTCACCTTACCTCACCTGGTTAAAGGTAAGACTTTATCTCGCCATCGATACCTTTCTATCTAAGGGCTGTCTTTAATTATCATTCCACTTTCACTTGAGATGTCAAGTGTTTGGTGTATAGGGTGACAATATTAAAACGTTTCAGTGCACGTGACATCGGTAGATATGGCGCTGTGACTGTACTGCCACGACCTACCTTGACCTGCCTCACCTGTAATTACTGAGTAAAGATCAATACATTGTAATTACCTAACATCTACAAAAGTTCGGGTGCAGGTTCTGTCGGTTATGTCAATGTTCTGTGTAAAGTATAAAGTAAAATCGGGCTAACCTCTGTATTTAAGATCTGATTGAAATATTTAACATTAATAGCTGTGATAAGGCAGGTAATTGTGTTTTATGTAAAAAATCTGCATGCTTGCTATTGAAGTGAAGGGCTTCAAACGCTTTATGTCTGCATATGTATATTATTAAATACAACAATAATTTGAAATGTGTGAGGTTTATATCCGCAATGTTAAACGATGTAGATTGAGGGTCAACATAAACTTCGGCTGATATAATAACAAAGAGAACGGGAGGATGTAGAGGGATTGCTACTGGAGCGTGCCAGTGAACTAAGTTATAGCCGTGAAGGCAGACGAGACTAGCAATTTCTGACACAGAAAGGGAGAGTTTGTTACACCTGGCCTATAAAATAGCAGGTTATGACTAGAAACATTTCAGGTATGCTGTTAGGATATCAATGGCGAGATAGTACTGCCCGAGACCTCCGCCAGGGTACAACGGTAGTAATTATATAGCAGTTAGGTCCGATTGCTGTAAGTGACCATATTAGATTATAATTGCAGGTTTGCCTTGCCTCAAGTGGTCTGAAGTGTGTGTACCTTTTGACACCTGTGGTTTTGTGAGGGGCACACAGGTGCTAATCCATCTTCTCATCCTTATGTTAAGATGGCTATACCTGTCGCATAATTAATGATTTCTTGTTAAATGTAGCTATGCATTGAAATAAATCTCGGTATATGCACTCAGAGGTATATTAATTATGTAAGTCAGTGTTCCCCATTACCTGTCTGTGCTAATGAGAAAACAAAGGACAACCTACAAGATAAGTATGTACATGTATATATGTACAGAAGTGTGTAAACGGTTATACCTGCCACCAGGGCCAATTAAACAGGATCACCTTTACAATTGAACAAATCGAGGTATTTAAGTTCAGATGTATTTCTCACACAGACATAACGATTATTTAAATGTACAGAAAGAACATACCAGTTTATCTTAATTGTAATAAAACTTATCACAGACTACAAAAACGGTCTGTGTGATGTCTGCGACATCTATCTGTCCGACACTGAGCTCAGATTACTAAAAGTCTACTTGTTCATTAAGGTAATACGTAAGTCTTTATTAGGGGTGATTAATTTTGTATAATCCTGGTTAACCTGCCATTGTCCGGATCAATGGTCGCGGTGAACCTCGTCCTCTAACAATCACAGATTATCTCACTCGGAATGCTGTTGTCAAAATCGCACCAAGGTTTTTTTTCTCATGACTATTGCCCCTAGAAATCTATGTGTAGTATTATCCTATTGCATGGTTGTATTAGGAATAGCAATAATGTGCCCAAGGTAATGTAGGACAAAGACCCACTAATAGGAGACCATTGTGCTTGGATTAGCGCCATAAGGTTTATTGTTATTGTAAAGTATCCATGTTTGTATAAAAAATGTAGGTGGTGAGGGTGATTCAGTTTTTGTCTGGTAAACACTGTAGATCTGATGGGTGAAGATAGGGTCTCCATTATCAGGGATTTCTATCATCTTAGTAATACATTTCAGGTATTTTCTTTCAGATTTTAATAAGATTTACAAGGTCAGAGTGATATTTAAACACGTTGTGGTATTCGGTCCTCATTCCCCACATTAATACCGTGTATGTTTAGTGGTTTACCTTTGGTTTCGTGTTCGTATCGCCCGTTACATAAAAGGTTTTTATTAGTCATAAAGCAATATTTGTACTGTGTAATTGTTTTATTTACCTAAGGTATTTGGTGAGCGGTTCTACTTGGTTGATAGAGAAACGTTTTAAAAGGTCTCATCAGTCATTTATTCTGGTGTAAATAGATGTTTTAACAAAATATTAAAATTACACAGCCTTGCAGATTCCAAAGTTTGTGGTTTACACTGTAAAACATTCTAGACATATTACGTCTGTGGCCTAAGATTTCATTTGATACCGTTTGAGTCATGTACCTGTGTCCAGATTTAGAATATAGGTGGGTGTGTAATGAAACCACAGGTATTTTCTGTAAGTAACTGTAAAGTTAAAATCATTTCTGGTGACAGGAATTTCGTGTAAATTTTCTATATTTTTTTTTCTCCGAAATACTGGCCCGAAGTTCAGATTGATTAGCGGATAGTGTTTGGAATGCAATCTAAAAAAAATGTTAACTCAGCCGTTCAAAAATTCTGTTTGTGAATGGATCGAGGAAGTATACGAGTAACAGGAGAGAATTCGCGGAGCTGGCTTGTTCTACCTGCGTGAACACATTTTCTACAGAGTGCACGCTATAAGATCACACTACACCTAACATAGAAAAGCAGTTTTTAGATGATCTCGTTAAGTTGTTAATGTCTATTTTGGTTGTTTAAGATTTAATTGTGTGTAAAATTCTAATCTGTCACGAACCGGAACAAAAAATGGTGGCTCATTTCTTTACTCCCATCATTAAAACTGTTTGATTCTTCTGATTTCTGATGAAATGTTTTCAGAAATGTACGTGGAACATGGGTGTAGCCATTTTAATAAAAAATAGAAACAAGCTTTATGCTGCAAATGACAACAAAAGTCTCCAGGGCTTGAATTTATTGGTCGTACCTGTGGGAATTACCTGGGCCATTAGGCAGCGAGAACAGGCCAGAATTTGACCGTTAGCTTTGATTGATATTCCAAAGGTTAAGAATTTCTTTGAAAAGCAAAATTAAATTACAATTTTAAAGAACCTGTTTTAGGTGGGGACCAGACAGAAAATATAGTGATGCTATTGTAGCTCATTTTCACTTCTAATGGAGAAGTATGTAGCATGTTTGAAGGCTGTAGATATTATTGGCAAGTAAACAAAAATTATATAACACTAAAAGTGAAAAAATAAATAACATATTAACCACTTATATATACAGATACAACAAGCATAGGTTATTTTGACTGAAGTGGGGTCATGATCATGACATAGAATTTTTCTTTGCCCTCGGCACTCGCAGTAGGTCTCTCGGTACATTACAGCCAGGTATTAATATAAAAATATTATGACAGAGTAAATGTACCCGGTAAACTTTCATTTCTGGTTGATCGTGTCATGGCGGCGGTTAATCTGGTTATATACACAAGTACTATACCCAGCACTGCCAAGTCATGGGACCCTCAGCATTATTTACCAGACGATTAACCAAAGACCTCCGTATAGAAACAACACGTTATAAAATTAATATCAACTGTTGTGGTATTGGCCCTGTAACAGAAGATTACCCCTGTTAGCCATCCTTCAGTGGAGATCAGCTGATGTAGGCACAAAATACTCCGTCATTGTTGTTCCAAAATCATTGAATTTATTCATGCTGAAAAACCTTGTGTATATAAAACTTTATTGATTTCCACTTAAATAACTCTGACCTTCACTTCAATTATTTAGGTGAACAGTGCTAACCAAAACAGTTTTAAGTCATGAACGTATACAAACAGCTTATAACATTTCCTATTAATTTCCTTCTTTCCTTTTGTTGGCAGTAATCTTGTCACATTTATCTTCATTTCTTATTATCTTCGTAAATCATATTGAAAATTTAAATAATTTTTAGTTTGTCATAATTTGTTGCAGAAATGCTTTATAACGAAACTATTTTTTCTGAAAAAAATGAAGGTTTTATTATACATTCCAACAGCATCACTGTGACTCCCCTATCCTATTCTCAAAATATCATATATTTACAAAATTTTTGTTCAGACAGTCAGTCAGACTCGAAGAATATTAATTAAAACAATAGAATGCAAAATCTTCAAGGTGAAGAATTTGGGTTATGCTAATATTGGATAATAATTTGTTCATGACATTTTTTATATTTTGATGTTTTGTATATTTTCAGGTGGCTATCAAGTATATAAAGAAGGGAAAGATCAACGATGATACAGACCTGACCCGACTCCGCAGAGAAATCAGGATTCTGTCCTCGCTAAACCACCCGAACATCGTCAATGTGCGGGAAGGTAAGGATCTGTCGGACTGCCATATATATGGAATTTGAAATGTATTATTGAGGCGATTTACCTGAAGTATATAAAACTTTGTTGTGCAGCCTTTGACCTGTAGTCTTTACATCCATAACCACATTTGGTGTCATTTTCAAGCAAGGAGTTACGAACATTAATCACAAAAACCCATCAATTTTTCGGAGGCAGATATTTCTATATCTCACATATAGCATATTTGTTAATGTATACAAGTACCCTGTGATTTCTGGATCTGATGGGTCCAAAGTTCCTTGTTCTTATCTAATCACTTCTTAAACCAATGAAATTGCAGATGACAAATCAACCAGTGTAAAGATAAGAAAACGTTTAATTTAGACAGCTTCAGATTGAATAATTAGTGTTTGGTCCTTTTATGCTGTAAACAAGTCCCAGCTAAACAAAGGATGGAGAGTTAGATTGTTACCATGACAACAACAGGACAGCCTGACAACCACAGATGATGTCACCCATAGATACCCCAGCACATTATGTGATCAGCCTGTGTTAGTGAGGGACTTCACAGCTTTTCATTGCCTAGTTATTGCCTTTCAAACGTTTTCTCCTATTCCCTATAGCTGGGCAGATGGTTCCCTAAGTGGTCATGTGTTACATCTAGTTCATTGGTCACAGTGTCTGAGGCAGCACACATGCTAGTCTATTTCACATCCAACTTGAAGGAACAATCAGACATCAAAACGTTGGTGTAACCCAGATGTTGGTATCTTGTTAGAACTTTAACAATCAGCCCGCCCCTGATTAGTATGTCTGTGAGATGTTATCTGTATCCTAATCCATCCCTTTGTTTGAGTAATCTCCGCGTGATGATGTGCGGGTTACAGACAAAATTACATGATTTCATAGAGAGATATGGCTGCTGTAACATAACTTTTAAAAAAATCTAACAGTTGTCATGACAATTGCTGACCGCTAACTGCTGGTGATTGTCTGGTTTTTTCAAGACTGTTTGATTGGCTGTCATCTGTCTCTGAGTCACATGACTATGCATGATGTTGCTGACCAATGTTTTTTTAAATGCTTATGGTTGTAATTTCAAACAAAGCTTAGAAAAGAAGGGGTCCCAAAAACCTTTGTGACCATGACATTGTTCTAAAATGACCGATATCAGTTAAAGTTCAGTGAGTAAGGGACAAAAATTGCTACCACAACAAATGACAACAACACATTAACACAGGCTATAGATATAAAGGGTTTAGGATCAATGTGACTCAGATTTGCTATGATGGGACTTGATAATGATGGCCATTTCAACAGACAGGAAGGGATTTTTTTTTTACAAAGCTATAAGTAGTTTAACCGATATCAAAACAAAATGATTACAAAAGGAGAAGCAGTGTCCAGTATTGGAACAGCTGACCACAATGGCTTAAATGATGACCACCAGGGACAGAACAAATACTTGTGTGGGGGAAGAGAACAATGACTATACAGACGGCCATCTTTGTTTGGTTCGGGGAGGTCTGCCAGTTCAAACTAATTCACCGGCTCTTAAGTACTCAAATTATTGGTCATTTCTATTGGTCATTAATAGTGCTGGTCAGCTCAGACCACCTAAATGAGTGTTTATTCACCTGATCCTCTGTGGTCAGACAAACATGTCTCACCTTTACAGTGGCCCGAATGTGCCGTCCACTGATCTAGGTCTACTAGTATACAGGTAGTTACATATTAACACCTACCTGTCAACACACTAAAAACTATCGCTATTGGTTTTAAACACTGCATAAAATATCCATCTGAATTTTAAACCCGAAATGATCTGTCGGGGCTTGCTTTATAGATTCCTTACATTCCTCGACCAGCAATTAAATATTGGTTTAGGCTTTTCTTGCAGGCTATGTTTGAGTTCTGTGTAATAGTATTATTACAATCTGTGTAAGACTAATGTATATAGGTGATCAGCGAATGAAAGAAGCCAGTGTCTACTGAGACACATCTAAAAACGTAAGGTTACATGACTAATATAAACCGTGTACAGAGCGACTGACTTGAAGTGACTTGGCAAATAACGGAGAACAATACGTCGGCGTTACTTGTTTTCTTCTGTAAGGATGATGTTTAGACAGACCTTGTGTACTTGTAGCACTGGTGACAGGACTGTTGTGTGACCGAGCAATTGATAGGGGGTACTTCTCCATTGTTACGTTTAGTGTTTGTGCGTGAAACTATTACTTAGAGTAGAAGTGGTGAACTAGAATAAGTCTGACACGAACATGTGACCATACAGACAGGTGTTTGAGAAAATATTTAGGGTCCCCCAGTCTGGCAGGTAGCATTCCCCAATCTTGTAATGAATGTTCAGATATTTCACACCTGTGCTGGGTATCCGACAAGCTCCCAAAATTCCAGAAATGACATTAGACCAGCTATCTAAGCGCCTGTAGATAGGGAATCACTTTCAAATCAGATCTGATAGGCAGACTTCTTACGATCAGAGACAAGATCACCGTAACATGATAGACAGTTTCTAGTCATCCTATGCAAAGAATCTGTGTTGCTTGTTGACCCTTGACCTCAGCTATTCAGGGTGTGCAGTATGGGGTGACAACATATATAGTCCTCCTGGGTGTAGTCAGTCTATAGCTATCTCCTTGCATATTTAAATATTCTTTTGTAAGCTCAGAAAAAGTGATATACATAACTTGCTCTTTATCACAATACATTGTTTTTGCAATACTTTATTTTATCATTTCCGTTACTAGGCAATTTATTACACATTTATTACATACACACTTTGCTAATGTTTAAGTTGGTATAAAAGACAAATATATTACATTGCATTTTCATTTTTGATAAGTCATTCTGCATTATTAAACTTGTATAATGATTTTGTGTGATGCTCTCCGGCACCACTCGACTTGTACTGGAGTTTAGACTGGCTACCAGCCTGCAACCGCTAAGTTTAAATATGAAGAAATCCTCCAGCTCGATTTTTCTCCTAGATTGTCTCCCCTAGTTGAGAAAATTAGCATCAGAGTTAATTTTTCTCTAAATAACTCAATATTGAAGAAACAGGCCAGTCTAGGTCAGGTTGGAGCTTGTTATTATTGGTGGGTAGATATTTCACTTCAGTCAGCAGTTCACACTTTTATTATACTAGCTGTCCATGGAGAAGAAGACTTTAATCCAGTCTCATGTAATAGCTAGGCTGACCTGGGGTCAACGGATAGATAAAACCCATAGTATTTCCAAGGTGTTAACATATGTCGCACACCCTACCAGGGGGCCGTGTCCAGGGACTTAGGTATCAAATCCGGATCCTTTTATGGGTCTATGTCCACACCACATGTCCAGTGAGGGACGTGAGAATGTGCCGTTCACACCATTTATCAGTTCCATCATTGTTGTCATGCCATCCATTGTTGATCAAATCCCCAAAGCGATAAAAGAGAGCGAAATGTCAACATGTCAGCATAATCGTTATGATAAAATCATGGAGGAAAATCGTTAAGTTCAAACAGAGGTTTAGACACTGCCATTATCAAATTTATAGTTGATTAGACATTTTAGGAAATTATGAAATTGCTTCACCGTGTTTAATATGCAATTAAGGTAAAATTTGTTTTCCTTGATATTTAATATTAAGGTAAATAATTACGTTAATTTTTATCTATCCCATAATCCCGCAGCTGTTGATAAGCCAATGATGATCACATAGAAACGGTTCAATAGGAAATAGGTTGGGATCAATATTGGAATTGTGCCTGGAGAGAGAGAGAGAGTGCTAGCCTTGTCAGTTTTGTATTGTGATGAACAACCTCGGAGAATCAATGATGTTAATTAACAGTGGACCCTGGTGGTGCAGCGAGATGCTCCAATGGTTGTAGTTTTACTGGAGGAGACAAGCCGGAGAATTTTAGGAATGTCTGTCATTTTTATTTCCCTTTTTACTGACAGGAGCCCATCTGTCGGTACAATGTAATGATAATGTTGGGGGGGGGGGCTGTTATCAGTGATCCTGGCCTCTGTGTCTGTCTCTGCGTGTAACACTTGACTTTCTAAGTGGGGATGTAAGTGGGGTGCATATCATGACTACATATGTCACATTCTCCAAATATATCTAAAAAAAAATTCAGGAAGACAGAAAAATATTTGGTAATGTGACATGAGACATTAGACTGAAAGTTTAATCTAGTAGGGTAGGAGCAGAGATGAGGAAGTTTGTAGATGTTAGAATCAACATCACTTAGGTGTGAAGGGGCCTATCTAATCTGGTGGTAGATTATTTTTACATAACAAGTACACAGCAGGGATGATACCGCGTAAACAGGTCTATATATAGCTCCACCCGTGTACTTGGGTGGATCTTCAGTTCACAAGATAAATATCTTTTATCATCTTTGATATGTAGATTGATATCTTTCCAGGTATTGTATCATTTCTCAGAATATACTGGTGTTATTAATGATCAAAGGATAAAAAAAACATTAATTTTATGGTATAGTTAAACATTCAATGCGGCGATATCTGAAAGGCACTGTGAATACTCAATAATTATGTATTACATCACCAAGGGGTGTATGTATTAGTATGCGCGGCAAAATTAACCACATGCTTAGAGAGGAGGTATTTACATGACAATTTACGTTTGGTTGTAAAAGTTTAAAGAGGCACACTGATTTCATTTCGTATACGTTCAGGTTAAAATTGCACTGGAAAGAACTTTTTGTATTATACAAAAGAATTTTTTCGGGGTTTGTATATTTGAAAATAATCAGAAAAAAAACAAGGAAAACACAAAAAGAAACTCGAACAATGGATGTGACTATTAAAACTGGCCTGGAAGGAATACAAAATGCTCCCCCAGATAGATAGGTCTTTGTGAAGTAACAAGCGTTTGATCTGTGTTGCAAAAGACACCTTTAATACCTATCTTATCACAAGCTTTCATTGCTTTGCCAAAGGGCACAGTGAAATCAACACCCATGGACCAACTTCATTGTAATCCGGATCTCCAACTTTCTCCAATCATACAGGCTGAAGCTCTCCTGCTTTGTTACAATAGATAGTCAAAAATTACACTTCCTGTGTGAGGTAGACATTTTGTCTCCCATCATATGCATTGTAATAAATATGTTTGCGTTTTTGTCTTTCTATAGTCCGAAACTGTCATTCAGAAATTTAAATCAGTCGCAACTTCAAACAGGCGATAAACCTGGAAGTCTTATTGCCACTTTATAATGACTTCATGGTTCTTTGTTTTATCAAGCAACAGCAAAAACTTGCCCATTCAGGTTGTTATTAGGATCTCAGTAGTTGGTGGATTTCCGTCTTTCCGAAGTAGCTACCAGAGTGTCTGAGGAGGTTAAGGGTCGCAGGTCGTCACTTTTCAGTATGTCAGACTGTCAGGGCGGAGGTCAGAGTTGCTGCTAGTTGCTGTTGTGCGGGGTCATTAGGACACAGTTGGTTATGCTCTTGGGTATTAATGAATTATTCAGTGTGAAAAAGGAATTCACTAAGATCGTGTTACAGGAGAATTCAATTAGGTAATCTCCATAAAGGGAGATAGTTTTAGAAGGATTTTCATTGAGAAAAGTGTCAAGGCTCCTGCCTGGTGTGCCTGAGGAATGGACTAGCCAATGACGACCCTAAACTATTGACTGGGAAATCGTCCATGCTGCATACCAGTTGTTCCGATTCTATTCTTCAATCTTCTGAAACGTGTTCTTCTGACTGAGTAATTAAATTTTTTATGTGAATTCCTAGAATGCCAGACATGGTTAAAGGTAGTTAGTTCGGCGTTGAATTATTGAACAGGCCAGTCAGAGGTATTGCTAATCTATTGTTTTTACAGCGACCATTTCAGTGATTAAGACGATTGCTTCATTAATAATTCCTGACTGGGCTGTGTAAGGCACACCTGTACAGTGGCTTTATAAAAACACTTCATTCTCAAACCTGCCTTTGTCAGATGCCAAAAAGTGCAGATCGCAGACCTTATTGTACATGCAAGAATGCCAAGTCCTTTTTATTGCAGCGAGGAACTTGAAAGGAATGTCTGGTAATTTTCAAAGGCAGTTTACCGATATGTATATACCTACATGAATGGTATACCTAGGGTAGGAATGATATAACTTTAGTAATATTTAAATACATGTAAAGTTATAGATTCCTTACAAAAAATCGGAAGTCTAAATTCAGCTTTAGTTGGCAGATATTCACAATCCATTGTGTGTAGGAATTTTGGCTTAGAATTACAAATAGATATCTATGATGTGATAAGTTAGAAGTCTATTAAAACCTCAAAGAAATATACTTAGTCAGACAGATTTGTATCACGATTTTTTGTCCGATCTATGTCAGTGGCTGACTACAATCCGGTACAGTCAGACGATTATGTCGGATAATGTCGCCTAAGTAGTGATGTTTATAAGAACTGGAACGTTAAGATGTCATCATTGCAATTAAAATCGACACCCTAATGTGATTAAATGAAGCCATTAGTATAGGCATGTCATTTGTGATGATTTAAGTATAGATCACCTGTCAGCTGTTTGGTGGCAGCGTTTAGTACTAGCTCAGGAGTTATACAAACCTACTTACCAATCTGTTATCAGGTATAACTTATGTGTTAATAGCTGTGTTACTTTCCCTTTCTTAAGCATGTTTACTTCCTGCTAGAGGTACTAAATAACTAACTATGAAATATTTTGTACAACCATTTATTGCTACAGATCCCATAAATGCCCATTACTGGTTTGCAGTATGTTTGCTGTTGGCTCCAAACTCATCTACAGCCTCTATGGGTCCCAAATTCATATGCATCCCCTATTGGTCCCAGTTCCCTCAGCTGCCTTTTTGGGTCCCAAATCCATCTATTGCCCCTATTGGTCCCAAGTCAATAATATATTGGTACATAGATTGGTCTACAGCAATTATACATTTCTTGTTGGTTATACATGTAGCTATGTGATCATGATAATTTCTCATTATTGACAGTGTCATAAAATCATCAAATATATCATATTGAAGATTTCAGTGCAGGTGACAAATTAAACGAGTTGACTTTCCTGTTATTCCCAACTGGAGAGGTTACACTTAGAGAGGTTATACTTGGAGAGGTTACACTTGAGGAGGTTATACTTGGAGAGGTTACACTTGGAGAGGTTATACTTGGAGAGGTTACACTTGGAGAGGTTACACTTGGAGTGTTAATGGCGGACCACACCACATGTAATCAGTGATACAGTGAGCAGACATTTATTAGAGTTATTGGTCTCCTCGGTTAGAAGTGAAGAGGACAGATACAATGATGTTGTATCATTAATGGATTAGGGCGGACCATCAACCTGGCCAGCACACAGTAGTTATTAGTCATAGATAGCAATTGTAAGGCTTTATCAGCAATTGATTCACATAACTATCCATACAGTCACTGCATACCGCCGTTCTCACCTGGAGAACAAGCTTCAGGTACGCACTTCAGGTACGCATCTCATCATAACATGTGTTGGACATGATCTCTAACGATCTTCATTACATTGCGATGTCAGTATAATTTACATATGTTGTGTTGCTGATTGAGTTTAGTAAATAAAACGTGTTTGACTTGTGTACTTAAGTTTGTATATTATATTGGGAGTATCCTAGTTATGTCAGGTTCCGTAAGCCAGAAAAAAACTAGGTACTGGATCTCAGGTATTGATTCTTAATTTGCTGTACGGGTCACGTTTGTGGTCGAATATTCTTAACCGATAGTTACGAACCGGATCCAGTGGAATTTCTAACTGAATAGCATGTCAGGAGGAAGTCCATGTACAGTCAATTAGCAGTGTAAACAGTTACTAGAAACTTTTTAAAACCTTCTAAAACCGAACTCAATACCATGTAACTGTGAATAAAGTCAAATTCTATATCGCAATAAAATAAAACATAGTAAGAAACCTGCCATTAAAAAAATAGGACTAGTTTTAGTGGTGCGTAGAAGTTTAGATGGTGAGGCGAGACAGTCGTTTGTTGATGAGAATTATACAGGTTTATGCTGGGATGATGTATAGAATATCACCATATATCTTTATGTATCGCTAGGGTTAATCTAGTGCGATGAAATAATACCACATTCTTATGTAAATACAATCGTTTGGTGTGGGTTTGTGTTGATGGGTTTCGACTGCCCGACTATCATAAACTTAGCTGGGTGACTTATAGGTGTCTTAGGTCACGGTATCCCTGTCCATCATAGGTACAAGTTATCAGGTTCACGGTATCCCTGTCCATCATAGGTACCAAGTTATCAGGTTTTTTACCTCCAGATCGGTAGGTAGCTTATGTACCATAGTAGGGCAGGTTTCCTCATCTCTTTGTTGATGGGGACATGGTCTGGTAGTGATATCCATGGTCCAGTGGCTGACCAACCTTACCTACCTATATAAACACCCTTCAGTTACAGACTTGTGTATGTGACCAGGTCACACTGTCCAAACAGGGTCATCTTTCACTTTAAACAGAAAGTATTCCCTTTTGAAATTGGGTTTTCACATACACTTTGATAATAAAGAAATTTCAACAATGATTGGGAAATTTGGTTCATGTTTAAATTAAATTAAAAGCAAAATTGTTCTTAGAAAAAATTTGCTTTATAATTACTCCAGATGTACGTTGAACATGGTTATCCTTGCAGTTGAAGAGCCTTTTTAAAAAAATGTGTGAATTTTGACATGAAATGTACGAAGAACCCTCTCTGGAGACTTTCCCATGTTATTTGTCTGTCTGTGTTGAAATACCATGCATTTGATTGGTCATAAACGAGTAAATCTTTGTCAACGGCTGTCTAGAAAATGTAAACATGGAAGAAAACATCTCTTATCTAAAGTTTAAGGGGAAAAAGTTAAAAAAAAAACAGCTGAGCTGTCGTGTCAGTTGGTTGATACAATTATTGCCAAACAAGTCTGAAAATGGCGGACATGTTGGAATTATCTTGTGGAGCAGTATCTCGCAGCAACTGTCAATAACTAAGTATATGTTTGTCAAAGTTGTCACGTTTTAGAAGGATCTTCATATACTCTGGGGGTCAAACACCTAACATTTTTGAAATTCTAGCAAAAACACCTCCTATCTTCAGGGATTTAACTGAAAGTAGTTTACAGTTGCCAAAAAATACCCACGTCTGAAACAATTTCCCTTGACACGTGAAATGCGGTCAGAGGAGTATTACAGAAGGGGATATGTGGTGTCTAGCCGACCTGTGCGCCCCCTAAAATAACTTATATCTCACGTCAGTGGCTAACTCCATTCAAAATACCTGTTACATAGTCGACAAAAAATGGTGTTGACTAGAGAGCGACTGGGTCGTCATGTCTGCTGATGTAACCTGGTCTCTTCAGTAAACCAAATACACGCCCACTCAGAAATTACAAATGTTGGTAGCTTGTCTCCCTAATAAATCATACTATTATAACTAGAGGCACTTTACCTGATCTCCATACTGATATAGGACGGCCATAACTTCCTTTTAGTCTAGGATTACGTGCAGAAAGTTGTCATGAATTTAATATTTAAAAAAAAAATTAAGTAAATTTCTATCATGTCCTGATATTTTTAAGGCGATTCAAAACATGTACAAGTTTTATGTTTATTTCTTGAATACGAAACCTGTTGACACAAGTCAAGGATGTTGGAAGATATTTGTAAACATTTTGTCATGTGACTTGCGAAATACGAGATTTTAACACTTTTTCCTACGAAAATTTAAAAACTTATTGAATATTTGAACTAAAAGGATTTTAAAATATTTTTTGAAGTTTTACATTTTGTAGGGACATTATTTACTCAAAGGAAGTTTTTGTTGATACAAAGTTAACCTAATATTAGTCCCCATGATGCCAGTAAACAAGTTTTTAATCAGCTTATTGTTCTCGTTAAATTGCCCTAAAAGATAAATATTTTATTGTGTTAACCAAACAAATCAAGTTAAAATATTTGCGTGTACTCTCAGAACGATATCAAATGAGTTTTGTTATGTTTTATTTTCCTGAAGCTGGAAGTTGTGCTGAAATGAGTTTTTTGTATTTCAGTGTTTGAGAACAAGGACAGGATTATTTTGGTGATGGACTGTGCGACCAGTGGCGAACTTTACGATTACATCAACAATCGCAGTCGACTGTCAGAAGCTGATGCTCGTCGCATCTTCAGACAAATCGTTTCTGCTGTTCATTGCTGTCATCAGGTACGTATTTGGCTTTTACTCAATACTTCTGTCACATGACAACCCTATATAGTATATAGAATGTTTCATGACTAGCCACATTAGGGAATGTTTAAGATCACACATTGATAACTGCACAATAGCTGCTGATGAAAGTGATGTGTGTGTTGGGGGAGGGGGTAGGTGTGTGTGTTGGGGGAGGGGGTAGCTGTGTGTGTTGGGGGAGGGGGTAGGTGTGTATGTTGGGGGAGGGGGTAGCTGTGTGTGCTGGGGGAGGGGGTAGGTGTGTATGTTGGGGGGGTAGCTGTGTGTGTTGGGGAGGGGGAAGCTGTGTGTGTTGGGGGAGGGGGTAGCTGTGTGTGTTGGGGGAGGGGGTAGCTGTGTGTGTTGGGGGAGGGGGTAGCTGTGTGTGTTGAGGGAGGGGGTAGCATTATGACATTGGTTTAATGTACAGTGTATTGTGACATTCATGTTACAACAATTAACCGACAACTGTTATATTACAGAATGGGATTGTACATCGAGATCTGAAGCTGGAGAATATCGTGTTAGACCAGGAGGGCAGTGTTAAGGTAGGTGTTGTTAATTGGGTCCAAATTTACACAAGACCTATCCATTGTTGTCTTGTACATCGGTATTGTGTGTACGGTATTGTGTGTACGGTATTGTGTGTATGGTATTGTGTGTACGGTATTGTGTGTACGTTGTGATGTGTGGGACCAGCTGGTGATATACTCATCATTAGCCCGCAGAATAATGCACTCACATACCCATTTGTCATCTACATAAACTTGTCGGCTAAATATTCATGTCTGAACATTTATGTATTCACAAAATATACTTACGGTAAAGATCTCTGACATGTTATAGCTATATAATGTTGATGTACATGTATCTGAAATACAAATCATTTTGTTAGCTTTGTATTTGAAAAAACAAAATAAGAAATGCTGACAACTCATTTTTTGTGCAATAATTTAAAATCCAATATGTACTGCAATTATTGCCTAATTACCGAGTATGTGTATTTAAAACAAAAGCAACTTAATCAACAGAACACCTAAATTTGTAATTTTTCACACAAAAAACTGATGTCAACAGAATTTTGGAGATAATAAAAAAAGTCTAATGGAAATCAGCACAAAAATCTAAAGGCAAATACAAAAAAAAAGTGATTTTAAAATTCAAAGCAATATAATGGACCATTTGGGTTAAACCTTATTCTGCATGTGATTTGAAGATAAAATTGACTTGTCAAATGAAAGTGATTTGAACACATTGTACATGTGACTACAAAAGGTTGGATCTAATGGGTTGGCAAACGTGATGTTTATAGAAATTGAACACATTACCGCAAGTACCAAGTGTACATTTTAATCCAGGCTCTTAAGTGAAAGTTTTTTTTTTAAATATGGAATTGAAATACAGAGGGAAAAAATATGTTATATGCTGAAAGCATTTGACAGGTTTTATGTAAACAGCAGTGGTATTTGAGGGCACTTTGAGAGTAACAACTGGTTTGGTTGAAACAGCTTAATGATATGGGTGAAAGTGTCATCCTTTGGCACCAGTGTTTTCCCCACTTAAGTTTACATGTCAAAAGAATGTCATTGGTGTGTTATTGAAAGTGAATTATTTGCTGTTTTATTTCCAGATCGCAGACTTCGGTTTGTCCAATTACTTCAGTGAGAATAAACTGTTGTCTACCTACTGTGGCAGTCCGCTGTACGCCTCGCCTGAAATCGTCAACGGCAACCCTTATCATGGTCCCGAGGTATGCACCATGTATTTATTTTATAACCTCTGACAAACAACTGTTTATTATTTCCGAGTTCAACATCTTTTTGATCAACTTACTTTGGCAAGAAAACTTAATTAACAAACTTAATATGTATACTACTCAAATAACAGACTTTACTTATTGGATTCGGTGCAGTTTCAATTTGTAAAAAATCAAATTAACTCTACAAAGGAAGTAAAATCAGGTTTAGAACAAAAACAAATCAAATTAGCTAGGCAGGTAATTACAACTTGACCTGAAGGTTAGGTAATGATGACTTAAGATGGTGAGGGGGTGGCCTTGGGTTGACCTTGAGAATGTACACAAGCACTCGCATGTATTGGGAGATAAAATCGGAACATTTAGACATGTGTACCCTATCTCCAACCTAAACTCTTTTTATCTGATCAAGACCCGTCATTTCCCAAAAGACATTATGTATTCTGACCCACTGGTCCCTGTAAACTGACAATGATCAGTTTGGAGGTGTTTAGCACCCCAGGTGGAGGGGGTTTAAACAAAACCCATTGAAATCTCAAATCTCCGATCTTGCATGAGAAAAAAATTTAGCAGAAATTTTTGTTTGCACAAATCTTTCTTTAATTAATGAAGTGTTTCGATATGGGCGATAAACATAGTAGATGGATCAGGTAACTTTGGAACGCTGTCTTTCACATGTACACTTACGTCATATGCTTGACTTGTTCACCCCATAAAACATTTTTGAACTCTTCCAATTCAAATGTTGGAATAGTTCATGAAACTTCCGAGTTAATGTCTGACTTCATGTTAAAATACTCTGTTTACTCAATCACCCCTGCAGTTTCAGATTGAACTATTCCAACCTTTGAATTGGAAGAGTTCAAGTGTTTCCATGGGTGAATTAGTTAATTAAGATACTCTACTATATCGATATGTTTACACAGGGTACTGTGACAGAGGCACACTTTGTATTAAGTAGAATATTTACATAAAACTTGCTGAGACCTGGAGCCCGAGGATGTGACACACTAATGGGGAGAGAACAGTGATATTCTAACTACAGTTAAGTTCTATACTGGTGAAAGTTTAGAATGGTAGACATTGTGACCCTAGAGTATCAGTTTCCTGTAAATATCTGAAGGCGACTTGACACATGTTGGTTCTGTATGGACAAACATCTCCAGTATCTAAAATGGACAGAATATGAATTTATTTTAAATAAAATCTTTCTTGAGTTTAAATTTAAGGCACAAACATGGTGTTAGAATCAAGGTTATAATGACTTACGAGTGTAACAATATCTGCAATCCATGTTTGCTTTTATAATGTTAAAGAAAAAATGGAGTTGAGAGTTTGACAGAATTTGCTATGAAGGTAATGGTGTTTCATGCAAATGATTCGTGTATATACTTGACTTGTAATGAACACGTTATCATTTAACTTGACTTGATGAAAGCAGTTCATGAACACTAGGTGACAGACTGGTGCAGTATCTACTGCTTAAAGCCCGAGTTATACAGATAAGGCCATTCTCTGACTTATACTTTCTAAAATAGAAGTGTGGTTTATGTAGTTTCTCAGTGTTTAGGATACAATCTTATCACAGAAAGTCTAGGTAGGAGCCAGGTAAACGTGACAGGTAGACCCCCCTCCCTGTCCTTACTCTAGAACAGGTAGCTATACACAGGGTATCTCTCATCAGTGAAATGGAATTCCTCTGAAATCATGTCAAACTGTGACGGGGGTTTACCTCCCAGAAAGCCCTCGGACATGCCTCGTGAGTAGATTAAAATGTACACGATAACTTAATCTTCTCCTATTACAGCGTTTACAATGGCGAATTACATGACCCCCGAATTTTGAGCAAGGATCAAATAAGAAAAATAAAAAGTTAAAATGCAAGACTTTAGAACTTTTCATTTATTTTAAATTCTCTGATGCAATTTTTTACACAAACAGCTATTAAAGTGCAATAATAGTTGCAGTGTGTAGGTAATGGTGGTGATGAGTGATGTGATAAGGGGGCACCTGTTTCACATAGCTCGCACATATAACAAAGCTTAAACAGGCTTTCTCCTGATGAGATGCAGGTCTGAATTGATTTCAAGGATCTTTTATAATCCCAATGAAATAAACGAAAATTAAAAAAATGTGTATTTTTATCAAAATTTATCTATTCATGTCCTATCCTATAACTTGTGTGTCTCTGTGTTTGGTGTGTATACATTGGCTAATATCCTTCTGTGTGTCGTCCTGCTGTAAACTAGAAACACTTAAATAGCATTCTTCAAGTTCATATTTTAAATTCACTTGGATTACAAGTACAAAAGGTTGACAGAGAAGATAGGAACAAACTTATGCTGCAGAAAGAGTACATTTTCATTTATTAGGAAAATTTATGTCCCTTAAAGAATGTTTGCAAGAAGACTTTAAAATTTATTTTGTTGAAAACACAATTAATTATAGCTGATGAAGTTATCTCAATATAGTAAATTGCTGTGATGTCATTTAAATTCTTTTAAATAAAATTACAAGATAACAAAATGGAGAGGACTGACTAAGGGTGTGATGTAGGCCAGGTCCCTGGTGTGATAAACAGTACCATTGATCTGTGTGAGTAGGGCTATACTTTAGGAGGGGAGGGGGATAATTGTGATTAATGTAGAACAGGTTTAACACAGCTGTCGAGGGCCTCCGGGACTACAGAAACCCATTAGGACACGATAAATCTGCCCATTATAGGGAGGTAACTACCAGCTCAATCTGCCATTTAAGGCACAATTTAATATTTTATCATTATCAAATAACATTTAAAAAAAATTCAATTCATTCTTTGATGTTTAAATTGAGTGAATATTACCTGTTTCAATAATTAAAATATGGTTTTGTTTAAGGATATATCATATTTCTTACATTTATGAAATTTTAGGAAACTGAACCTCGTCTTTCTAATCCAGAACCCTGTGTTATCAAAAAGACCTATAGCAAGCTTAAGGTTGTACTTTTCAGGTTTTTATGTGAGTGACAAAAACCTTTCTTATCCAGAATACTGTGTACTTTTCTATGTCTTATGAAAAATTGTCTAATTCAGAACTCTGTGTAAGCAAAATCTTAAGTTTACATTTCTAATGTCAGTGAAAAAAACTGTAATCCAGAATTTTGTGTAAGTATGATCTTCAGTAAGGTTACACTATTTACATTAAATGAAAGTCTGTCTGGTTAGCTGAACATTTTGATCCCACATGATTTCCTGTTCAGACAGATTTCACACACTGAAGATATTTTTTAATAAGGACATTAAAAAGGACAAATTTTGTACATGGAGATAAGACCATTATAGTTTTTAATACCCAGACACTTTAACAGTCCTATACAGCAGTCTGATACTCTTATTGATAGACTAATCCGCTTATAACAGACATCAAATATAATCGTTTGATATATATACCTCAGAATATCACCCATTGAATTATTAAACTATATTTAAGTTCAGAAATGTAAGCATGTTCATTGTACCTTGTTAAATAAGATATATTTGAATAACTAGAGTAAATTATCTGGTAAGTAAAATGTGACCATTTCTATAGGATTACATTAACAATATGTACCTACCACGCCAATTAAAATTAGGATTTTAGAATCTGTCTACCCCCTTCACCCTAACCCTATGTACCTGTATCTAACTCTAGCTGGCAACATCGTTAGTTACCTTCTCCACTTAACCACATCTCATGTAGTTACCTATACTACATGGCCTATTTTGAGTTCAGGCACCCTTGAATCATACTGTTATCAAAGATACCTTGTGGCTCTACTTTTGTGCATTGCACAGTTACTGGGAAGATTGGGTCGTCTTCAAATACTCGGCCCGGCACTTCGGCCCCAGCCCTCGGCACTTGTGTCATTTGTAGAGGAATCAGTAACTATTGAAATTCAACAGGATGTTTTGTCTGGGTTGACATAAACATCACTATATACGTCTTACACTGCGCAGTTAATGTCCTCAATAAAATGTTTATTGAAAAACACGTCTGAAGATTTAATAGACATAGAAATAGACTGAATAGTCAGTTAAATCCTGAGGGAATGAGGAATATAACTGCTAGTCGGGTACATAAAGTTCCCATTGATGATTTCGCTGATTCCAAAAGGACCTTGTGTATTTCTTTGATTGAATTCTGGAAATTAATTTTGTCAAAGAATTTTTTACGCAAGATAATTTGGATCGCTTTCTGAAACTTCATTTATGAAATCTAATAATGCAGTTTTTCGTTTCCGTTTATAATCTGGCCTCTATATATAGTAGTTTACTTCAGGAAATTTGATTTTATCTTGGAGCTGAAAACTCTCCTAAAATGGATATTTTTGTCACAGAAAAGGAAAAGTGACGCCATTGTGGTTTAAAATTTGTTTGCAAAGATGCGATCAATCTTCCATCGTCAGAGAATTTTGATATCACCGAGATGTTAAATAGATTGAGCAAGGCGTTGTGACACCTTGAACAGAAACATTACACACTCCATTACCTGGGAGATAATCTCCGTCACACACGACCTGGTCTAGTGTATCATCATTAAGTATCCATATAGAGACGGCAGTAAATCGGTCAAATTATCAGACTTATATATCTCTATAAATGTCAGTAATTATAGCATCAATCAGGCCCCTAATCTGGATATTTACGTTGGTACACAGAATCTGTTGTCCTCGGGGGATAAGACAATTCTTGTTTTATATTTTGTGGCTAAAACTAAAAAAAAATACACATTAAAATGGAAATCATTAGTCATTATCAAAAAAAAAATGTTTGTTTAAAACAGGAAAAAATGTAAAAAGTTGTTTAGTCATATCGTGTGTCATTGACCTATAGGCTGGAGACCTGATGTCATTTCCTGCGGACCTCTTCACAAACAGACACATCACAACATATACAAATCTCTACACATTCTTCCAAATAATTAAAAAAAAAAAAAAAATTTTAAAGGTATTAAAGCTATTAAAATGTTTAATACATTACTCAACTTAGATCTACAAAATAATTGACATGTGTTGTTGTGGTACAGGTGTGTACATTGGTACAGGTGTGTACAGGTATGTACATTGGTACAGGTGTGTATTGTAGTACAAGTGTGTACAGGTGTGTACAGTGGTACATGTGTGTATTGTAGTACAGGTGTGTACATTGGTACAGGTGTGTACAGTGGTACATGTGTGTACAGGTATGTACAGTAGTACAGGTGTGTTTATCTCGTTACTTACAGGTGTGTTTATCTCGTTACAGGTGGACTGCTGGAGCCTTGGAGTTGTCCTATATACACTGGTGTATGGAGCCATGCCTTTTGACAGTTCTGACTTCAAAGTTTTGAGAAAACAGATATCAAATGGGGATTATTATGAACCTACAAACGCTGCAGGTTTGTAAAAAAAAACAATGATTCACAAATAGAACTAACATCTTAAACTTGATTTCATCAATCGAAGTACAGCCAACTTATAAAGGGACTCTGAGACATGAAACGTTTTCTAAACAATGATTGCATGCTCAAGTGTTGTTGCATATAATTTAATATTTGGCATTATCACAAACATGTTGCAAAACTTGTTTTAACTAGTGACTCCTGCTGTCTGATTGAGACTTTTGTAAGTGTCTTGTTTCTACTCCCCTCACTGTTTTGTGTTACAGAATGTGCTGGGCTGATCCGCCACCTACTGACAGTGAACCCGGCCAAACGGGCAGGTATAAAGGACATACTAAACCATTGGTGGGTGAACCTCCATCACAACAAGACCCCATGTGGGGCTCCTTACCCGAACCCCGACATCCTCAAACCTGTCACTCTGCGTCACAACCAAAGTTTGTCGTCAGACAGCGAAGGGGAAGTCGATATGAAATCTGCAAAGCCATTGAAGAGCATTCTCAAAAAGCCATCGAGTGGCAGTACAAGCAGCAACAACAGTAGGTCGAGTGAGGACCCGTGTGATACAGCCTGTCGCGAATCAAAATGTCACGGCCCACTGCCATCTATGGAGGTCGGGGAAACTGCGTGTGTCAATGGCTATACAGACTCTATGACCATGCCAGAACAAGGACCAGAGGTGTTTTGTTCTGCTGCGGAAGGGGCAGAAAACTCCAGTGAAGAAATTAAAAAAGTGTTCGATTCCGAGAAGAAACCTGCCAGGGGAATTCTCAAAAGGAAGGGTAAATTCAGTGGAGGTGACAGTGGATGTGTTCTGAATGAGAATGGTGTGAAAAGTCCTGGCGAATCTGACACAAAGGAAAACACTTCCATGTCTTACAACCTGTCCGACATAGATCAGGTTCTACGTGGAGGGGAGAACACTGTCCCCAACTCACAGATCTGTCGCAACCAGGCATCAGACTTTGTACATAGCGGTGCTTCACACACAGACAATGGTGCATCCTACACACACACAGACAATGTCAGTGAGAGGTGTGTGACGGTGGTGCCTCGCCGGGGCATACTCAAACAGCCAGGGACCACTGACGCCAGAAAGAGGCTTAGTGCTTGTAGTATAGGGTCCAACTCCTCCGCAGAAATACTTGACTTTTCCTACGACAGTGGAGACGACCAGTATCTGAATCTGTCCAAGTTTGGTATTGTAACTTCCTCGGATGGAATCGATCACCTGGGTGGCTTCAATGCAGGCCTTGACCCTGGACCCAGTAGCAATGGTTGTAGAACCAGAGGCGATTCAGGACATTTTGACCAAAGCAGACCCAACATTTGCCAAAATCTTTAGCCTGGGTCCTGTTAGAGACCTGTAACAGACTTGTATGGTGTTTGGGTACAGATACATAAGTATCTCGTCACCCTATACATTATAACATTACAACAATCCGTACATGTTTAAATTGGACATCTTTTGTGATGTATGGGCCTTTTTTCGCCAGCTAGAATCTTTTGGTTATTATTTGGTTTTAGCAGTCCAGTGGCTACCTTAGTTACTGTGGGATGTATGTAATTGTTTCGGTGCTTAAAAGTATTACTTTCGTACATTAATTTGCAGTTATAGCTATTAGCAGTAATAGCTAATTTCATGGCTGTTGTTTAAGGGGTAGCATTATAGGAGGTACAACTCCACAAAGCCATCACAGCTATGACGTATAATGCAAGTTCTAGTCTATATTTAGATTGGTCATATAAACTGTTGCTCATCCACGCAAGAAGAACGCAATGTTTGGTGCTCTGAGATGATGGTTTTGCCATGGTGTTTTTGTCATGATCT
This sequence comes from Mimachlamys varia, assembly GCA_947623455.1. Lineage (NCBI taxonomy): Eukaryota > Metazoa > Mollusca > Bivalvia > Pectinida > Pectinidae > Mimachlamys > Mimachlamys varia. The sequence continues at coordinate 9,174,356 of OX392534.1, forward strand.
CATTTTCGATAGCAGTCCAACTGCAGTAAGCACATTTATTTTTTCCAGAACTGTTATGTAGAACAAACTCTGAACTTCCGCTTTGTGGCAGTAATTTCCTTCAGACAAGATAGCTGGTTTATCGATTGGATACACATAAACCATCAAAATTTCAAGCAAGGAAGCTTACAGATTTGAAGAAATTTGTCTGAAGTGTTGAAAGCATTTTAATCCACTTGAGACTTTGCTCTACATAACAGTTCGGCAGTCTTGTCTTATTATGTAATATTTCGACATTTCTGTTCAGTACTGATTCCTGTAAGGGAGAAGAGATGTATATTATATGTTCGCTTTTGTTCAGAAAATTCCTATTACTATAAGTATGTGTGAATTTTTGTATTTATTTATAAAGTAGTATTTACGCTTTAAGTTACATGTGTGTGTTCTAGTACATGAGAGGGACCATTATGTGTACCAGTCAGCATTTCCAGTAGATAACTTTCACTTTACCTGTAGTTAACATTATAATGCTATTGTGATATTCCCACAAGCCACTTTCATGATGCCAAAATTGTATCAATGTCTATTTAATGTAAATGTTGAAAACATGGGTGATATTTGTAAATAAAAATTTTGGCTGTAGTCCCAAATCTTTAAACATGAACACAGTCAGGACACAAACAAGTCCAAGATCAGTCTACAAATTACGGTTTATTTGGCAATGTTCAAAATGTGAACTTGTGAAAGCATTTATTATCAGATTTTTGAAAGTTTATAGATATTTTAAGTCTATGAATGCTCAAATCATTGTCGTTATATAATTATTCTTACTCTGAACAGGAGTGTACAAAGAGTCTCAACATTAAAAGTGTCTAGAATACTTTGTGTGATGTCCAGATGTGTTCGCATGTTTATTGTCTGTGTGTGTTTAAGGTTTGTGTTGATGTCCCTGTCAGTGTCGGACAGTCAAGGTTTACATTCAAGGTCATTGTGACTGTGTATATTACTCTGTCAATGTCGGCAAAGTGAATGTTTCTGTCAAGGTCAAGGTGAACATTTACTGAATATCAAGGTCAGCACATTAAATGTTTCTTGACTGTCAAGGTGATTTTAACCGAATGTCAAGGTCAGCAGAGAGACATTTCTTGTCTGTCAAGGTCAATGTTAACATTAACTGAATGTCAAGGTCAGCAGAGAGATATTTCTTTTCTGTCAAGGTCAAGGTTGACATTAACTGAATGTCAAGGTCAGCAGAGTGATATTTCTGGTCTGTCAAGGTCAACGTTTACTGAATGCCAAGGTCAGCTTTGACAGTTGTGTGTCTAGTAAAGACATTGTAGATATAGCTCTTAGTGCTTCCAAAGTGTTTTGTCCTTAATGTATTACAAGTGTGTTGTATAAATGTGTGTTAAATGTGTGCTATATATGTACTGCAGGTGTGTATCATACAGTAAATGTGTTTGTGTGTGTGATTCACTGAACATGAATGACTGGATTCCATGAAAGTTGAGTTTAAAAGAATCAAAATCAGACCAAATATTACGAAAAATAATTTAACAAAGAATTGCAAATGTTCCATAAAACAGCTATAAAATCCAAAATGACTTTGTGGTACATTTATTGTTTCTATTTGACATGATTAATAATGATCCCAGAAGTTGGAGAGATTGTTTGGTAATGAATGAGTGTACGGGCTTAATTGTATTGAAGCCAACATTTAAAGTTTTGTGCAGTAATTCCATATTATATTTGTCCCAAATATTTCCTTAAATAATAGAAATTCCTTAAATGTCATCTATCATTTAATTTATTGATAAGTAAAACTATCACAAACGAAATAAAACAACAAATCTTACGTCTCTTTTGTGTTATCTGTTGTTAGGTCACCTGAGCAGAGCTTATAGTGACCTATTGCCATTGTGTTTCTTCTGTCAACATGTGTTGTGTGTCAACCGACGTCCTTCATCAACTTTTCACATTTTCAACTTCTCAAGAACAACTGAATTGATTTCAACCAAGCTTGGCAAAAAGCATCCCCATAAAAAGCCGCGTCAAGTTTGTGAACAAAATTATGAAGCTCCTTTAGGGCCCAAAAAAGGGGGAAAGGGGTAAAATTGGGTAAATCTTCAAAAACCTTCTTCTCTTGAACCAACGGCCAGATTAACTTCATATTTGATATTGAGGGGCCTTAGGGCAACGTCTACAAAGTTTATGAATGAAAAAAAAATCTTCCCCAACCTTAAACCAAAGAAACTAGCCTGGTCTATCCAACAACTATAATATAGAGGTTAGTGCCCGTGCTTAAACTGTCCTTGTAGCTTTGTTGTCATAACCCGATTCTCACTTTGAGGGAGCGACATTTCTTGGTTTTGGCCTTGATTTGCATGGTGGATACTGTCGATACATCAGGCAATGTTTGCCTTCACGAACGCATGCTAAGGTTATGCACTTTTTCAACAGTTTCATTGTGAAAGTTTCTGTTCTCGGTTCTAATTTCCTTGGCACCATCGATTTTCAGTTCATATTCCGATTTTGTTCTCGCATTTCGTCTTTGTTTTTTTTGTCGTGGAGATGTGGCAAAATCATGTGTCATTCTGACTAGCACAGCATTATTTCTGTATGAGTGTGCAGCTGTTCTGACGTTATGTGTATCTCCCACATCAATCTGATAGGATTTCTTCTGGGCACAACAGGTTATGCAGGGTAAGCTTTATCGGGATGTTTTCTGTAGAAACCTCCATCACATGCCCTCAGCCTGCTGTTTTGTCCGACCTTTTCCATTATATAATGATAAACGTTGGCCAACAGAAATACCGCCCATCTTCCTTGTGTCACTGGGTCTAACCTGGATTAAATGTTTTACGTCACACAATGTGGTCGATAAAATGTTAAAAATAGACGCGCAGTATCATGTTGTGCCTGTTTTAGATGTGAATGGGCGTATATTATAGACTATAAAGAAGAATGAACATTGGTGACGTGGCAGCCGATACAGGCTTTTATCATTCTACGATCATGAACAATGAGTCTTTTCGTATACAACGTGTGTTTTTAATCAAGATCAAAAACTGTTTCGAAAAGACCCCCAAAATTTATGTCCATGGCTTCCAAACGTTCCTATATTTAGGTTAGGTAAAGGGGCGGAAATTTGATCCGATACACCTCTGTCGAGTTCAATTCAATAAACACTAGAATACTTTTCTCAAGCACAGAAAACACATATTTACTCGCGAGAAAGACAATAATTGGTACAATAGGTTTTTGACTACGGCATACGTATCAAAAACGGTCCACAGTTGACAACGAAACCATGGAACAACTCCATAATTGACATACATATGTACCTTCAAGGGAATTGGAGATATGGTCAGTTGGAATTGATTTAATAGAAGATAGACCCACATCAAGTAGATATTAGTTGATTGGAACTAAAATGTATACCTAATTTTCATCAATTCCATTGAGGTGAATTAGCAATTCCTCCGATAGACTTGAAACTGATGTTTCCAATTGAATTGAAGATATCTTCCTTTGAATAAGACTAACGTTAAATGAAGCTATTTGAAGATGTCTGTATAAAGTTACATATTTTTTACCTAACCTTTCAGCACCAAGGTATCATCTGGAACATAAGCATAGTAAGTTCTGAGTAGTTTATACAATGCTGTACCATCGTGACAGATATCGGTCTCTTGCTGACCTTTCAGCACCAAGGTATCATCTGGAACATAAGTATAGTAAGTTCTGAGTAGTTTATACAATGCTGTACCATCGTGACAGATATCGGTCTCTTGCTGACCTTTCAGCACCAAGGTATCATCTGGAACATAAGTATAGTAAGTTTTGAGTAGTTTATACAATGCTGTACCATCGTGACATATATCGGTCTCTTGCTAACCTTTCAGCACCAAGGTATCATCTGGAACATAAGCATAGTAAGTTCTGAGTAGTTTATACAATGCTGTACTATCGTGACATATATCGGTCTCTTGCTAACCTTTCAGCACCAAGGTATCATCTGGAACATAAGCATAGTAAGTTCTGAGTAGTTTATACAATGCTGTACCATCGTGACAGATATCGGTCTCTTGCTAACCTTTCAGCACCAAGGTATCATCTGGAACATATAAGCATAGTAAGTTCTGAGTAGTTTATACAATGCTGTACCATCGTGACAGATATCAGTCTCTTGCTAACCTTTCAGCACCAAGGTATCATCTGGAACATAAGTATAGTAAGTTCTGAGTAGTTCTCTACAATGCTCACCATCGTGACAGATATCGGTCCCTTGCTAACCTTTCAGCACCAAGGTGTCAGCATCTGGAACATAAGTATAGTAAGTTCTGAGTAGTTTATACAATGCTGTACCATCGTGACAGATATCGGTCTCTTGCTGAGCTTTCAGCACCAAGGTGTCAGCATCTGGAACATAAGTATAGTAAGTTCTGAGTAGTTTATACAATGCTGTACCATCGTGACAGATATCGGTCTCTTGCTGAGCTTTCAGCACCAAGGTATCATCTGGAACATAAGCATAGTAAGTTCTGAGTAGTTTATACAATGCTGTACCATCGTGACAGATATCGGTCTCTTGCTGACCTTTCAGCACCAAGGTATCATCTGGAACATAAGTATAGTAAGTTCTGAGTAGTTTATACAATGCTGTACCATCGTGACAGATATCGGTCTCTTGTTAACCTTTCAGCACCAAGGTGTCAGCATCTGGAGCATAAGTATAGTAAGTTCTGAGTAGTTTATACAATGCTGTACCATCGTGACAGATATCGGTCTCTTGCTAACCTTTCAGCACCAAGGTGTCAGCATCTGGAGCATAAGTATAAACCATGTGATTCTATCTAATACAGCAATTGCATTGGAAACGGGAATTGGCAAAGAAAGCGCGCTTAAATGTCAAATAAAGACGAACTGGGAAGTAACGATTGGGATCGCACGTTCATTACACTAGGGACGCTGGGCGAACTCGTTCCTTTGTCTGTGGGCAAACATTGAAAAAGCCAAATGGCGCATGCGTCGTTACGTTTTCGGGGAAAGAGAATGACAAATGCCACACAACAGCAGTTCAACTGGGAGTCGTTTCCTAGAAAAAGTAATTATAAGAAATGTTTCCCACGGTGTAGTATTAGTGTTTTTTCCTCCTTAGGCACGGGATGTGTCCGTTATAAACCCTCCAATGCTGAAATGTGCTGTATTAATAGGCTTCTCTGATGCTCACAGCTACATACAATCAACACAGGGAGGCTTTTGTCTTGTGATTAATACCTACTTCTACCCTCACGCGATATGTCGCTATAATTGAATGATTTGTCCCCTGTAGCGGCAGCCAGTCACAGCAGAGAGGGAAATTACGGAATTGAAACTGCAGAGCCGAAACTGATTAGAACTATTTTGGGAACGACAGACACATTCTAATAGCAAAGAAAATGAAATACGATGACATTTTCATTATTTTTTTTCTGCAAAATATTTAATTATTTGTCATCCTATGGAACAATGAAGAATGTCGTAAAGACTAGTTACCGTTTCTAACGGAATCGCAATGGAATTACTGTCACAGACTCTTACGTAACACAGGGACATGATAATTGTTAACAATATTTGGACCTGACTTAAGGTATTTAGAGTAATTTTTACACTTTGGGGGTTTAGATTAATTTACTGAAAGGTTGGCAACGTCCCGATGTCGAAAACTCGACTCCACAAATTACAAATAACAAAATATTTGTTTGAAACACTTTCAAATATGCACGCCAAATGTATGTTCCTTCAGCGTCATCGTGCCATTTTTAAATGAGTTTTGACGTCAGCCACGTGCTGAACATGAGGTGCCATTGACTACTGATCCACTTTCACGATGACGGCGAAAAACCTTGAAACTTGAAAATGTTTTTTTTTTTTAGGAAATGGAGATCTTGATTTGACGCGAGAAAAGTGGAGAGTTCAGTTTACATGTATATGACCATTGGGGATGGTATTCACAGCCCGAAGTTACTCTAAACACCTTATAATTAAGGTCCAAATATAGCTGTATCAAATCCACAGGTCCCGAGTGCCGCGTGAACTACAATTACATTGGGTGTAATGGTAACTATGAAAATATCACAAGCGATAACAGAATTAAATGATTTCACGAGAGACCACGAGGTTCTTGAACATCAGAAGTTTCGAAAGAGCTCAATAAATTGGAATTACAGAGTTCTATTGTCGCGAGGAACTAAATTAACTCCAAGATTGTTCTCGCGGGTCTGTTCTGTTACTAGTCAACTCTGATACTGCATGGTCACCACTAGCAACCAAGTCGTATAACCGGATATCCGGTTGGCTCCATTTTAACACAGCACCGTTTCACCTTTGCGCTGGCATTATATACTGATCAATTTGTCAATTAGATCGATATCATTTTATTGGTTCCTGTTCAGGGACAATTTAATATCTATAAAGTACATATTCGACAGATTCAATGCGCTTCTTTACATGGGCCAACGGTAATCCGTGTATGATATCACATTTTATTTCCCAAACCCTGTACAAGATGTCTCGCATTTGCGAAATTTGAAAATTATTTTGAAACAGAGATGATTTTGCCCTGGAGGTTATACCAGTTCCTCCATTTCTATTACAGTCCCCTGGTTACTGACCCACACAAGGCCACATTGTTCCGTTACACAGACTGCCGGGGATTACCTATGTGTACCGAAATGTGGGTAAAGCTCCGTCAGCATGCCCAAAACTCTATTGTAAAATTGTGCTATTCCCAACTTTTATAAGAATGATTTCTTAATTGGATAAACATATTTTCTGCTTTCATTTACATTCTGTCGCGTGCTCGTTTTTTAAATGAATCGCACAATCTTCGATTGTACAAAAAAAGTAAATGAATGCATTTTAATTACGTTATATATACAATATAAGCTGATAATACGAAAACACCAAAAACAGCTGGCATTCAAACATCTGTTGATGGAAAGAAAAATAATTAGTTTAAACGTTTATTTTCAGTTTCAAGTATGCGTTGTTTTATTTAAAATGTTGAACGATCTGCTTTTCGTTGTAAGCTGGTCGATCTTCAGTCGGGTTGTTTTTCGGGGTCACCAGTGCCTTTACTAGCAGTACACAGCCTTCATACTCGTGTCTGTTCACCTCCGAGTCTCACTAATGTTTCTGTATCAAAAGCTTACACACACCTTGGTCATACATAGACTCGGGGGAAATAGGTCGGGTGTATTTACGAAAAAATGATCATAACAAAATAGCTTTGTGACCTTTAGGCTGTTTGATGTCTTGTTTTGATCAAGACTTCGCAAATATTGTGTACGCTATGAAATGTATCACATAAAGCCAAAGGGCGTGATGTTTTTCTAAAAGATATTCTTCAATTTCAATGAATACGAGGAAACTTCCTATCAGTACGGGTATTGGTTGTGTTTGAAATTGAATTGATTTGATGACATTCTAACGAACTGGCAGCTCATTTCACGTTTAATACACAGTGAGCTTTATAAACGTGTCACGCCCTAGAAATATCGAGAACTATACGCCTTACCTAGATGACTATGGGCTGTAAGGGAATCATCATCGTGTTCCCATGACAATACGATTGCCCATATGTAGCTTGTGCAAGTGTTGTTCAAACGTATGGCACGCCAAATAAACATATTCTCAATTAATTGCACCTATCTTGAAATAATTGAAGATAGGTACAATTCAATTGAAGATAGGTACAATTAATTGAATTTATTGAAGATAGGTTCAATTTAATTGAAGATATGTGCAATTAATTGAGTATATGTTAATTTGGCGTTCGATACAAACGGAAACAGTACATCCCTGCAACAGGGAAAGCACTAGCGACAAAAACACAAAGTCTTACTTTTTATACGCCAGCGGTAAAATCTAAGTAAGCTTCCAAAATGATATACCCCGACTTCACAATCTCAAACGATTGCCCGGCTGTTGCTAAAGACTTAGTCCGTAGACAATAATAAGGGAATTTTAATCTCCCTGATCTTTGGTCATTTATATATAAACTTACGCTACCATGATTTCTCCGGGAGTTTGGCCCCAAAGAAACATACAACCATTATACAAGTCTGCTAGAAAGGGATAATAGAATGGTGCAGACTGGTATTGGGATCCGCTACACTCTTTGCCATTCGAAATGCTTACCCCATTCCTACACGAATAATCGTTCGACATACAACGACGATGGAATCCATGCTACCAGAGATAGTCATGAGGGTCCGTCCCGCCCTTGAGACCTTCGTCTTTTCTCTTCATGTCAAATGATTACGATTGCTTTGCTAACACCGTAAAACATTATACCAATGCGTATCTGGATATACATATACGCCACCAAGATTGATTTCGGAATCCAGTGCCAATCTTGGAAATATAGTCTATTGGTCATAACACAAAATATGGTTGAAATTCGCACCCTCACAACAATGACGTTAATTCGCACCCTCACAACAATGACGTTAATTCGCACCCTCATAACAATGACGTTAATTCGCACCCTCACAACAATGACGTTAATTCGCACCCTCACAACAATGACGTTAATTCGCACCCTCACAACAATGACGTTAATTCGCACCCTCACAACAATAACGTTAATTCGCACCCTCACAACAATGACGTTAATTCGCACCCTCACAACAATGACGTTAATTCGCACTCTCACAACAATGACGTTAATTCGCACCCTCACAACAATGACGTTAATTCCTAACTGGCAATATTAAACTCGTACAATCAATATTGATTTCGTGGAAAGTGTTTGGAAACTGTTGTAACCCCTAGCCATAAACATTTCGGTGTACATATTCTTCCAAAAGCTACTCAGCTGTGCAGTCTGTATCGTTACAGTAGTCCAAATCTCGACCCCGCTATAATATACTCATTTGCGACATGAATGGACACTCAACCTTACCATATCAGAGTTGTACTCTGGTCTCTCGAAGTCCCGGGTTATTACATGGAAACGGATGTAGTTCACACATTATATGGTTACCACATATACAATTGATGAGAATAAAGATTTGGATAAAAATATGCTACCAAGGTTGGCCTCTTGGGTCAAGCCACAACTTGGGAACTTGATATCTAGGTCAAATATACAATTGCTTGACTAAAAGATGAATATGCCGAACATGTTTTTTGGTTCGGGGGTTTGGTTTAGTTCTTTTGTCAACATGAATATAAGCATAAATAGGCGGACAACATCATGTTACCAGGATAAGCTCTTGGTTATGGCCTTCCCGCTGGAGGGAAAGGCTGAGCGATGTAGGCCCTTCAAGACTCTTGTTTGGTGTGGATTGTTAATATCAAACTCCCTTTTGACCTTTGGGAAATATCAATAAATCGTGACCAGAATCGAACTGTAGTCCCAAAGCACGAGAGTTTGACCCAGTAGGAGTTTTATGTTATTATGTCAAGTCTATGGATGAGATCATATTCCACAGTTCAAAAATAAAAAATGAAACCCGGTGTAGCTGATACAACCCTTATCGATATTTGAACAGTCGGCCGCGTGACGATTATGTTACAACTGTAAAACAACCGCCAACAAACAAAACGTTTCAACATGAAGCCCTCGGTGACGGGAAATAAGTCCGCTTCCGCATTCTTCCTCGGTGACTGTTGCTGCCTGGCGTAAAACTAATAATAATTTATTTATATGTTTATTTGTAGATCATGTGGTGTGGCATGTGTTCAATGGACATGCTGGAGTTATCACTCACAATTTCGTATAACGGGAAGTCTACATTTGCAATATGGTAAAACCACATTGAATGCATACGCGACGGGACGTGTCGCCATTTTGTGTGAGAAGCTCAATGAACTGTGTTCCGTATATTATGAATTCCGTTAGTATAAAGGCAGATAAAGTGTCTGGTTTAAAAACTAACGGAGTGATTGACCTCAGGGCTGCTGACCTCTAGATTTGCCAGGTTAAGATAAAGACACTGAGCGCGCTAGAGTACATGGCATGAAGTGACCAGCGTAGTTGACCCCACGTAACAGTTGCTAAGCTGGCCGGAGCTATTAAGTTTACCAACGCTGCTGCATCAACGCCACCTAGCTACATCTATCACGTGACGGAAGTTCCGAGAGCGGGATATTTCATAGTGCTAGCATTTCTGCTGGGTCAACAGGGACAAACGAAGGCTTCATTTGTCTCTGTTTCCATTGTTTAGCACGTGTCACGACGGTATCTTTCATTCGTGTTGGTCATTTCTGTAATTATTTATCAATGTCAAACTTTAATGGAAAACTGCTTATGGAAAATAGTTTACTGTTGACTCATCTTAGAAATTATTCATAACAGGATTTTTTCTTTACATTTGTCATAAATGAAACATTGAGGATGTCAATAGCGATCTATTTCCCTTGAAGCACAGATACTACGTTTGAAGGAGGTAACGGTGGGATATGTTTTGTGACACCTGAGACCGGGGCGCCTTACCTGGGGAGAAGTTACCTGTCGACTGTTTGGTGGGGTGATTCGAGGTAACGCGACCCAGGTATGATGTTGACTTGACCGCGCAGTGACGAGTTTACTCTCACTTTTTGTACGGCAAATATTTGCGCAGTGCCGCGCCATCAGAATGATTGACTATGTTTGAACAGAAGCTGGCCACACAAAGAAAGGAGAGGTTTTCCCCTGGGTACGGGTTTTATCGTAAACACGGACGAGAGACGAGTCATCGTCCTCAACCATGTTTTTGCCAAATAGGCACTTAAAGTTGAAGGTCACTAAACACACTTAGTGAGGTCACACGGCCCTAATAGTGCCCGATCAAGTGCGCCTCGCTACTAAACAACACCGTACGCCAATCATATGACTGACAGTTTGAAGGCTAACGTATAACACCAACCTTAACTTATACAATACCGGTACATAGGTAGAATACCTATCAGGACAGCTCTCTGACAGGTGCGAATATTACTGTAGCACAAACACGTCCTATTAAAATGGTTATAATCAAATTACACCGGTAAGTACCCGGGACATGCTAAATGTGGGTATACACGCGCCACAATGGAGATTATTTTGAGATATAATTTACAACGCGATTAGGGAATTCTTACTTGATTGATTATTTACCTGGTTTCTATTACCTTTTTGATGACGTCATCACGACATTCCATGTTACTCTGGCTACCCTATGGCGTATATCTATTGGATATAGACGACCCTTACATATAGGCCAAATGAAAGATTCTCGTTTTGTTTTTCTCCCAATTCATCGATGTCTTAAGATTTTGATGTCTAAGATTTTTGTTTGGTTCTCCCCTTAAGGATATAGATAGGGGGTACATTCTCTTCAGATGTTTTGCTTAATAATTTGGATATACATTTAATCACATACATGTATCATATATCATTGGAAAGGTTATTAAATTTTCTATAACGTGAACATATAATTATAGTGTTTAATTAATTCATAATTGCATGATAGTATATAATATAAAAAATTACGGACACTTTTGAATTTGGATCTTCCTTTACATTTTCTTACAAAAACTGACAATACTTTTCCTATTGATGGACAGAAAGGTCATCTACAAAAACGTGCCTCAGATTTTTCCTATATGTTCTAGAATTGAAGTAATTTCGATTTTATGGTCTCTGGGTGGGATTTTCATGCCCAAATTCACGTAATTGGTTATAAATCTTGTTGTAGCTAAATTCTTCAGAAACTGAGGCACGTTATTGTTGACAAGGTCATTCCCAACAATCCTGCAAAGTTTGGAAGAAATCGGTCCACAGATGCCAAAGTTATGGCTGTTTGAAGTTGACAACTTGTTGAATTTATGAAAGTGCTCTAAAGACCATTTCCACTCTTTGAAATCGGATATCTCTGGTTTTAACACTTATCTGACCGATTCTGCCTACCAAACCATTAATCATGACTAGACATGTATCCATCAAGCTGTCCTCCGAAAAAACGGAGCATGCATTGGTTCATATGACTGAGAAATTAATGAATATTAAAATGTTTCTCAGTGAAAATGCCCCTTTCCCGCGAAATGTCAGATTGGACATAGGATAAGCTCCTCCCATGTAATGAAGGGGTCATTAGAAACGCTCCGGCCCCTCTCTTATAGTATGTATTACATCAAAGACTGACCATGACTTAATGGATTATAGCAGCATGATTACGCAGCACTCCACACCACCATAGCACAGGGCTAATGACTTTTTAACTGACCACGCCACTGTGTGATGTATCTGTTTATGGTGTAAACAGTACCACGTGTTGATCTGTATGAGCGTGTTCAATGTTAAATCACGTTAATTGACACATTTGGGAACATAATTTTGAAAATTACTTTTTGTTATATGATGTAGTATGTTTATAAGTAATCAATTTTGCAAAAAACAAAAAATCAAAAAAAAAATTTGTTACCCCCTATCTATATCCTTAACAACATTGTATGCCCGAGATTTCGAATCCTTTATGAAAAAGGCATCGTATAGTCCTATAAATGATTAAGATAACGCACGTTAGCCGTAATTATAAAACCCCTCTGTAAAACACGTATAACTTAAAACCTAATTGATATGGCGATATGTGAAACACATTTCAATACGTTTTGCTATCTCCTTTTGCGTTGAAACTTTGGTCAGTTTGACCTACTTTTCACATATTTTTTACGAGCAGCAGACATTTTTATGTATTCTCCTAGTAGTATTCTGAAGCTGTTCTGCAGATTTCATTCTCTGCGAAAGATAGTATGGCATTATTTTATCAACCTTTTGAAGTTTAAGGGAATATGTGACATTTTTTGTGTGAGTTCACAGACACTCGTTTAGGGTGCTCTTTGACTCCATATATACAAGGACATAGGCGATTGGCGGTAGAATCCGAGAACTTGTTTAGCACGGTATTGAAATAGTTGACAGTGGATACATTACGGACAGACAGTGTATTGTCAGTAACCAGACACGTACACGTTTAAACGAGATGTATACTAATACCGTAATACGTGGTAATGGTCCAATTATATCTGGCTCGGAAATCCGCCGTAATTACCCAGGTGTTTCTCGCTCGCCGTGACACGCGTGTAACGCACACGACTCGGCCTTTGTTGGGTAGGTATTATATGACAGAATATCTGAATAGCTTTCGTGTAAGTTATTTTTTTTAATCTGGAATTCACGAAATAATAGTAAAATAAACAACACACGATAATTTCAAAGCAGACTTCATTGCAGTGGAAAAGAAAAAATAATGCAAGACCAGACCGAGGTTCGAACCAGGAACTTCCGGACCAGATGGGAGTCGGACAAGGGACCCCTGGACCAGACGGAATTCGGACAAGGACATCCAAACTCTACTAAAAGAGTGTTACAGGTTTTACACGACGAGATACTTTTGACAGGCGGTATATCAGATACGTCGCTTTCCACACCGGAAGTCACGATTCAAGATACTGTCGAACAGGGGCTATTGTCATATTGTCATTCTAGCCACGATATTCACCAATATAGGATTCCCACAAATACCAGAACACCAAAGATAGCTGGATTGTAACAAGACTCTGTAGCCAGGGTTCGAACCAAGAAAAAGTCTCCAAAATTGAAATATTAAACGATTCAGTTAGTCTTGCATTGATTTTTGTCGATACACCAGTACACTCATATCGCTACCGTCATTACATCCTATTTCATTGTTCGTGACGTCATAGTATATATTAATAGAATGTAATCAGCTTAGGAACAATTCTAGAAATGTCGTGGTATTTTATTTGAACGCGAATGATAAAAATTGAAGACTTTATAACAGTGTCCGTCATTGTCAGAATTATATATCTCCGGTATAACTGTATCGAAAGCGTCTCTATATATACGTCTTTCCATTTAATTAAACGGCTCCAGAGCAAATCAAGCCGGAAGAGAAGAGATGATTAAATTTGGTTCCAACCAAACTGGTATAAAAAGATCCATCTTAACTATTTCCGGAGAGATTCTCTGTCCACATTCAGCAACAGTAAACTCAGAGGAGTTCCAAACGGCTCTGTCTTTTTTACCACTTGTCAGATTCAATTTGGATGAATTTACGGCTAAATTACAACTTTATTTTCCATGTGTTATTTAATCCGTTGTTTTTATAACTCTCTGTCGTAGCTTGGCCACAGGAGTCTGCGGATGATCATATAAGTCGAGAATGATGGACCGAAATGCCAAGTTACCCGGATTAGCTTGTACAAAGAAAGGCAAGCTACTGTCAGGTCCAATTTAATATTGACACGATTTACATAACGTCTGTATAAAATCTCGTCAGGGGGCGTGCCGCTGACAGGATAACCAGGTAAATCACACATGGACAATTTTACCTGTACATACTGTTTAGTTTTTGGAGTTTTCACGTAATAAACCTTTAACTATTTCAGGTATGTGACAGCTGCAGAAGGATTCTATAAAAAGAATCGACAAAAGCCAACTCAATAATTCTCCTAATATTCCATATTGGCTGGGCATTGACGCATTTGGTATTTCCGACGCCCTGAATAGTATGAGTTTATGACAAATGTGGGCGAGATGGCATTAACCGTTAGAAAAGAGGATTTAAAAGGATATAGATCAAAATTTTAAAAGCATGAGTTGGATTGAAATATCTCATTTTATTGGATAATCTTATCAAATGTTTCTTTACCTTCCACTTGTTCGCGGACAGGTTTATCAAGTTTGATAACAAAAATCAAGGAACATAATTATAAAGCTGAAATGATAACCGACAACCGGGACTTTCGCGTGCCTAAAAATGTCAGATGCTTTTTAATAGATTACATGATATATATTTATGGTATGGAAAGGGACACTGACCTGGTTACAAAGACGTCACAAATTAAAAAAAAATACTGTCGACGCATGTCACAAAATTGTAGGGCGACATACACTCCAACATCGTGCGGCATTAATGAAAAATATCACGACTGATAAAAAAATCGGATTTTAAATCATGCACTCGATTTTATTAGAAGATTTTTTATTAGGGGATTTGAAACAGTTTGCAAGTCATGATATACTTACAGCAACTGAGTCAGGGAAGTAGACCGGATAAATACGTATGTCTCTAAGTCAATTAAACAGAAATTAGGTTAAATCATAATTTTGACGTCAGGTAAGGACATAACTTATGTCAAATCAAGCCAGGTAATAACAGAAAGCAAGTCCCTGTGCTACATTGATAACAGGATTCTGTGAAAAACACGTGAATGTGACCACAATGACTGGGATTGGACTTATATCGAGGTCTGTAGCTAGGTGAGATTAAATCTCTATATAATCAGTAAATAGAACTTAGCGCCTTAAAGATATGGAAAATCTATGTACATCTGTGGAGTTGAACGTTATGACGTCAGTAAGACACAAAGATCCTATTTGACCGCGGCAGTGTGTACACCGCCATCTGTAACTAGCACTCCACACTATTACCTTTATCTGATGTATTTGATTCCAATCGATACAAGTTCAATATTTTTCCAGGTAAGGTTTACACCTGTACTTTCTGTTTCCACAGTGTAAACAGAACACTACTTGTAATGTTTGTTTGATCGGAAACCAGGATATGCAAAGTTCAAAACATAAATCTATGATAAGGGTAATCTGTTCTGGCGAGTTCTCTGTACTAAACATGTCAAACCTGACAGGCTCAAAAAGGTCTAGTGGTCCTGTACATGCCAAAGCCCGCACGTGCAAAGAGGTCTTGGGGTCCTGTATATGTCAAAGCCGGCACGTACAAAGCGGTCTTGTGGTCCTGTATATGTCAAAGCCGGCACGTGCAAAGAGGTCTTGTGGTCCTGTATATGTCAAAGTCGGCACGTGCAAAGAGGTCTTGTGGTCCTGTATATGTCAAAGCCGGCACGTGCAAAGAGGTCTAATTGTCCTGTATATGTCAAAGCCGGCACGTGCAAAGAGGTTTAGTGGTCCTTTATATGTCAAAGCTGGTAAGTGCAAAGAGATCCATTGTGCCTGTTTGAGTTGAAGCCGAAACACACAAAAATGTCTAGTGGGCATGTATATGTCGAACCTGGCAGGTACAAAGAGGTCTAGTGGTCCTGTATATGTCGAACCTGGCAGGTACAAAGAGGTCTTGTGGTCATGTATATGTCAAAACCGACAGACACAAAGAGTTCTAGTGGTCCTGTATATGTCAAAGTCGGCACGTGCAAAGAGGTCTTGTGGTCCTGTATATGTCAAAGACGGCACGTTCAAAGAGGTCTTGTGGTCCTGTATATGTCAAAGTCGGCACGTGCAAAGAGGTGGTGTGGTCCTGTATATGTCAAAGCCGGCACGTGCAAAGAGGTCTTGTGGTCCTGTATATGTCAAAGCTGGTAGGTGCAAAGAGGTCCATTGTGCCTGTTTGAGTTGAAGCCGAAAGACGCAAAGATGTATAAACGTCCTGTATATGTCAAACCTGGCAGACACAAATATGTCTAGTGGTCCTGTTTATGTCGAACCTGGCAGGAACAAAAAAGGTCTCTAGTGGTCATGTATATGTCAAGCCGTCGGATTCAAAGGGGTATAGAGGTCCTGAATATGTCAAAGCCGGCAGGTGCACAGCGGTCCATTGTGCCAGTTCGAGTGAAAGCACCGACAGACACAAAGATGTCCAGTGGTCCTGTATATACCAAGGCCGGTACCATTGGGCCTGTATGTTCCAAATAGTCAAACACCTCAGAAACACGAGGTCCTGTGAGTGTCAACATGTCAGAAACACGAGGTCCTGTGAGTGTCAACATGTCAGAAACACGAGGTCCTGTGAGTGTCAACATGTCAGAAACACGAGGTCCTGTGAGTGTCAACATGTCAGAAACACGAGGTCCTGTGAGTGTCAACACCTCAGAAACACGAGGTCCTGTGAGTGTCAACACCTCAGAAACACGAGGTCCTGTGAGTGTCAACATCTCAGAAACACGAGGTCCTGTGAGTGTCAACATCTCAGAAACACGAGGTCCTGTGAGTGTCAACATGTCAGAAACACGAGGTCCTGTGAGTGTCAAAATGTCAGGAAAAAGAGGTCCATTGGGCCTGTATGTTCCAAACAGTCAAACACCTCAGAAACACGAGGTCCTGTGAGTGTCAATATGTCAGAAACACGAGGTCCTGTGAGTGTCAACATGTCAGAAACACGAGGTCCTGTGAGTGTCAACATGTCAGAAACACGAGGTCCTGTGAGTGTCAACATGTCAGAAACACGAGGTCCTGTGAGTGTCAAAATGTCGGGAAAAACAGGTGCGTTGGTACTGCGTTGAAATACGTCATGAATACGAGGTGCAATGGTCCCGTGTGTGTTATTGCTCCCAGAGAGCTCCATTTATGTAAAGAACCGATATTGATCGGCCTTCATGATATCAGTGATCCCTTCGAACAGCTAGGGTTCTTGTTAAGTTATACATACAATGTACTTACTTTGTTTAATTAGTAAAATAGTATTTTAAGGTAATTATTATCATCAAACAAGGACGTCTGTAGTGTACGATTATCATTACCTTACCAAAATGGTTATGTGGAATTGAAAATCTTTATACGCTATAGTTGCAGTATAAAATCTAAAAGTTCAATCTCCATGTGCCATTGATAGAATTAGATCTAACATGTGTGAAATTTTACAAAGCCAGTGCACCATTGATAGTTTCATATTTGTAAAAACATGAATGGAGAGATTTAACCTGTTGTTTTTCTGTATGTTATTTTGTTTACGATACCAGAGTACGGGCGTGACATTCACCGTACATGTGTTATTGTGACGTGAGGCTAACAGGAGTATTGGAGCCACCTCGTTATAACTAGCTATTTCATTATAACACACACTTCCATCAGCTGCTCTGTGTCAGAAAGATTTCCGTGTCGGAAAATATAATAGGGTCGAGTTGGATTACAAATTGGCTTGCACTTTTGGAATTATAAGTCGAATGTAAAGTGCACTAGGTTGTTATACAACGATGTAGTATATTGAGCGCTTAATACGGAGTAGCGTCAGTGTATCTCATTGTAGCTCAGTGTATCTCTGTCTTGTAATTCTAACAGGCGTACCCTGTCAGCCAAAGTAACTGACCGAGGCCTTGTAAATCATGTTTTCTTTTGGATATTGTTTCTTTTGAAATTGAATTATCTTTTAACTTTATTTATTGGTTTTTACAATTATCATTAAACAAGTTATCTCATCTTATAATGGTCACTATTGTTGGCCCAAATGATATCTTTGGAGGTCGGAATTTAGGACAAAACCGGAGCACCCGAAAAAAAACCCACGTTGTAAGTCAGGTGACCCCATACCTTTTCACGTCAGATCAGGAATTGTACCCGTGACTCGTTTTGCGCTGTTTACTGCGCCAACCAATCAACATTGAGTTTAAGGTTTTCAATATCTTACACATAACTCTTACATATTGCTATAGGGGTAATGCTAATGATAAAGATAGAATAGTTCATTAATACGCTTTTACGGTTAGCACATTATAAATCGTTACAATTAAGAGGAATTCGCAGGGACTTTGTTTATTATCAGGCGCTAACTATTGGTTATGTGCCACCTGGCGTATTGTGTATATGACTATGTGCGTACTGGGGATGTATTGTGTTCTGTTTGTAGTGAGACAGTGCTTCCAACGGCATCATTTATGCTGCCATTTTGCTTGAATGTTACAGATCAAATACCGCGATATCTACCAAGACCATTAGGGTTGTTCGAGAGGTGTGGCCAGGAAAAACACATTTTCTGAATATTCCATGTCTGCTGCGACTTTGAGGATCGAACCCTGGCCGCATACGTGGAATCAAGTAACCTGCTGTCTCCTTTCAAAGTTTAGATAATTTAGAATCAATTTAGTGAAATCAATGGTGATAATGAATCACCTTAATGAAAGGAAAGCTATTGCGTAAATCCTTTGTAAGTTGTTCCCTCACGTCAATATATTTAGCATTGATTAATAGGTGCTAATATTATATACTTCGGTAAATCAAGATTTTTAATTTATTATGCAAAGATCCCCAAAAAACAAGAACAACATAACTTCCGGTTTAGTCCGTTCTTAAAATAGTAAAGCGTGACTTGATTATTTTACGAAATGGCAGATCTACGGTTTGTTGGATTTCGGTTCCTCTAATGAAACCAAGTAAATATATATAGTTTTTTACATAGGTGTTGTATATAGATACACTCTACATATGTAGAGTAATATAATTCGGAAACAACTTAATAATCAAAACGGATGGGAGTGTCCGCATTGTCCGTCTTTAAATGATCTTAAAGATACTTAAAGACGTACACGGTCGGAAACTGACTAAACTCCGGAAACGCGTTCGTTTCGTTTCCTGGCTCGATAATTGTTCCATTGCATACCGAGCCCAATGACCTTGATTGTGTATAACGGAAGTAATAATTACAGTTATCATTCTGAGATTGAAAAATGCATCTGTTGTATTTTAATCATTAAAATATGACATGTGTGTCTTCATACAGAAGGACACAAATTAAATCCAATTAATGCAAAGATCTTGAAAAGGAAAAAAAATCGCAGAAACACTAAAAAAAAAAAAAACAGAACAAAAGATAAACAGAAGTAGATAACACCAAAGGGGAAAAATCCAAAATTAGAAAATAAAGAATTATCTGTCAGCTTTATATTTAGCATACGATGCTCTGGAAGGGTAAAGGTCAGTGTTTCGATGAAACTCAGACAAAACCACGATCCGGCAATGGACAAGGTGAGGGCGACAGGAAACGGACCCGGAAGTAGGAGAGTCCGCGGTAAACCGAGACAAAGGTTGCACGGTCAAGCTGCTTTCCGGAAAGTCGAGTGTCATGTCGCTGTAGAACAAGGTCAAACTCCAAACACACATACAGTGTAAGTGCATATCCCTTCTCATTACTTCAGATTTAATAAGATATCGGTTTTAAGAATATAAAACGTGCCGTTTGTAAATTTCAGATTCCTTGATGTGTTGACAATTCCGCCCTGTCGTTTGGGTATATCATACCGACACAATGACAACGAACTCTCTCGTACGAACGAACGCGTCACAGAACTGTAGTATTGTCACTTGACTAACACAGTAATTAACGAACCATTATTGAAAATGTTAGAGAATGTTTTACGTGCTTGATTAAATTTGTAGTGTGTTTATTGGTCACGCCTTCTCTTAGGTAGGACGCAGAATAAACAACCACGGTATTTACTTATATCATAGCTGCATCATTACGATAATGAATAATTCTGCTATTTTGTCAAATATTTATTTACAATAATTGGATTCATTAAAAGTGTGGTCTCGTAGATAAAATTAAACAAGACAAATACCCGTTTATCAAGGTTTTCTGTTGTAATTGTATGGAGCAAGTTTTACTAAAGAAAATCCGGACATAGGTCGTTCCTGATTTTATAGTACAGTCGTGTCGATCCTCGGTCCATCACGTAATCCTTTAATACAAACAGGTTCACGTGTGAAAAACGATGCACTACAAACGAGTCATTCTTGATTACAGAAAGAGAAAAACGGAAACGACCTTTTATTTCTGCAGAACTATCGTGATCTCAGTACAATTAATGACGTTGATCGTTTTGTCACTACGTGGACAGACCCGTATGGGAAAACCACCGTCATACAATGTACCACTGAGCGATGGGTGATAGGCAAAACGTTTTTCTCGTACCGACTTCCGGTTCGTCATTAACTGTGATCGATAGAATGAAAAGTGTGTCACTTCCGGTAGCGCTAAAAACAAGGATGAGGATGATGATGAGGAGGAGGGGGAGAATTAATTGATCAGAACGAACTAAAACTAACGTTGTTGCATAGATGTTTTTTTTTCTGAAACTGGCAATCATAATTAAATCACCAGTTGTTACGAGTCCTTTTTATTACATCATTATCTTTTAGTAGGAGAGCCAATATTAGCAATGAAAAGTGGGTCCCTTCCGGCTTAACTGTACATTGGACTTAAAACAAGGATAAGGAGAAGGATTGACGGGTCAGAGCGAACTAAACTAACGACGGTGTTTAGAACTGATTTCTGTATACATTGGTTATATGCTGTATTGGTACTGAATTTCACATTGATTTGTTAAAATGAGAAAGATATCAATGCTAAAATGTTAAGAACATTAGCGACCTTGTTGTACTGACATCAAACGTTATAGTTCTGAGATAGGTCCAACGGCATCTCTCGTTTGATTCTTCATTATACTTTAGATAAACAATTTTAGCTACACATTATTATAATATCCGGGCTATATAATAATCAATTACCCGTTAGACCAGCCGGGGTACCGGGTAGGCAGTCAAACACACACTTAAAAGACGTGCTTGAAAATCGTCTATAGGTGTGAAATATTTCCTCGTCAGCGTTGGCCCTCCCGGGGGCAGAGCATCGACCCCGACTCCTGGTGATCACAAAGGACCACCAACGACCCCCTTTAGAGAGAAATCAAATCGTTAAATAGCCTCAGATGTTCGCTTACAAACATTTCAATATTCAAATTTTCACGGACAACGTATTTCCGTTACTCGTGAAAGGCAGTGAGGTCTATGTGATCAAAGAAATGCCACACATAGAATCAATCTACTTTGAAGGTATACAATAGGGCCGTTACGGAGGACTCCGGTCAGGCGATCACAGATTTTAACTGCAATAAACTGCCCCTATACGACCTATAATGCAAGTCTCAAGTAGCGTGCACGCTGTACTTACACGGGTATGTCCCTCAGACAATTCGCAGCATTTACAACAGGGTAATTAAACCGAGAAACTTTAATGTAAGGTCAAACATGTAACAGATATGATCATACCAGGTGTTACAGCAATTAGCAGGTAACTTAAGTGGTGATACGGGTTACGACTATGTGACATTTCTCATTACTCTATTGACAGAAACCGGCATTATAATGTTTCAGAATGTCAATCTCGTCTTGATGTCATTAAACTAACATTAAAACATTACTAAATGTTAATCTAGACTTGATTTCATTAAAAGCAGTATAAGAACATTTTGGGAACGCCAATCTAGGCCTGGTGTCATTTTAACTATATCAATCCTTAACGATATAAAAACACTTTAAAGTACACGAACTCCCGTTTGGCCTTTTGAGGTCGCCCGATTCTGAAGCTTGCGATTAAACTGTCAGAACACTTGACGCGGCAGTTCCCAAAGTACTGGAATTGTCAGAGAATAATTATTTCCCTTTTCAGATCATTTTAGCTCCAAGTGTTTCAACAAAACAAAACTGTCATGTTGATAATGTTGATAAATGAGTTTTTTCATTTCTTGAGCTAACTATCAAAATGCGCAGAGGGTAAATCGCTCACCTGGATACATTTGTATCTAGGTCATCATGGTAAAATATTTTCCAAATCATTTCCATGGACAGGGACTGGACAGACCGCAAGACCAATCCTTAAAGCAGATATGTATCTATGAAATTGAAAGTTTGATTAATGGGTGGGTATTTCAATCGTTTCCATGTTCAACTGAGAAACTAGGTCCTCAGGGGTGTGGCCAGACCCCAGCATCAATGCTAATATTATGATTGTGTTCTTCCCTTTATGCGAAGCAATCGTATATATAGTTTTCGGAATGGGATCTCAGCCGTCTCAAAGTTCTGACATGGGGTTTAAGTCTGCATGGTGTCACAGAACCCCGGGATCAATTTTCGCGATTGTGTTGTCTCTTTTTGAAAAACAATTGCATAATTATATAGTTCTGGGGGTCGGCATCTCAACCATTCCCAGGTTATGATCTAGAGTTTTAGTCTATATAAGGGTGTGGCAGAACCCAGGGATCAGTTCTAGTATCATGATTTTAGTTGCGGTTCTCAACCGTTTCGAAGATATCTTTTTTCTACTGTATTAGTCTCTTTATGCCGAGCAATGGTATACTTATGTTGTTATAGGGTGGGGATCACATCCAAAATGAAGTTATAAAGTATTTTGCCCACCCCTTAGCCTAGTTGGCCAATCTGTCAATTTGTACAATTCTGAATACCCACTTCTTGGGGATATGCTTAGTTTAAGAGAAGAAGTTGTTTAAAGCAATATGGCCAAATTACCATTTTTTGCTCCGCGCCC
Organism: Mimachlamys varia; assembly: GCA_947623455.1. Classification (NCBI taxonomy): domain Eukaryota; kingdom Metazoa; phylum Mollusca; class Bivalvia; order Pectinida; family Pectinidae; genus Mimachlamys; species Mimachlamys varia. The sequence continues at coordinate 9,197,434 of OX392534.1, forward strand.
TTTCGCTCCATGGAAAATCAGCCAAACAAGGAGTCCAATTTTGAATTTCCACTACTAAGGGATGCTAAAAGTGAAATATGGTTGATATCCATTGCTTGGTTCTAGAGAAGAAGTCGCTCTAACAAATACAGCTAAAAAATCCGTTTTAGCACCTCCCAAGCCCCCTTGGAAGTCATTCCTACCATTAGTACATTTTTGAGACAAGGTAAACCTAACAAGAGTGATCTTTATTACTTTCTTGAATTTCATTGACATTACAGATATTAATGAGTTACCCAACATTGTCTATTTATCATCCACAATAATAGCGTTATACCACGGAACTCGATTAGATCCTATTCCGAGACATTGCAAATAGCGATTTGGGGAACGGAGGGAGAGCGTAGTCGGAATCAATCTCGTGGGGAACGGAGGAAGGGCGTAGTCGGAATCAATCTCGGGGGGGGGGGGGGGGGAGGGCGGAGGGAGAACGTAGTCGGAATAAATCTCGTGGGGAACGGAGGGAGAGCGTAGTCGGAATCAATCTCGTGGGGAACGGAGGGAGAGCGTATTCGGAATCAATCTCGTGGGGAACGGAGGGAGAGGGTAGTCGGAATAAATCTCGTGGGGAACGGAGGGAGAGCGAAGTCGGAATCAATCTCGTGGGGAACGACGGGAGAGCGTAATCGGAATCAATATCACTTCATTCAACCAACAACCAATAACCTATGACCATAGAATTCATCTCGACTTACTAACACCATAGACCTCAGAACCTCAGAGGAAGTGGAAACGTTCTGGCCTTCCACATCCTAACAATTTAATTGGCCTAGGCGGATTTCCATGCGCTTTCGTGAGGTTCTAATTGGTCGAACGTTGACACCATGAGTAACTATTTATTTCGGGTCTGGACAAAGTCCAATAATCCGTGTCCTTGATTTCCAGTTGTATAACGGTAGCTCTGACCATCTCTTGGCCATGGTCAGTTCCAGACAAATCCCTAAGTAAACACACGAAGGTCATATTTCACCGGTAGGTATACACCGGGCTACAACATATTAAGACGAGCAAGTCAGTTATTGTTTCTATGGCTGGTCGATCAATTCCAAGCAAAGGACTCTAAACTCTCATTAATCACACAAACAGTTGAATTCATTATTTGGCTGACCTATGTCGTCGATGAAGCAGAAGATGCACACTCCTCCGGAACACCTGGTCTTATTCTCTTGTACTTTTTATGAGGGTCTCCGTGTAAATATTTCCTTTGTTCATATTTTAGTTTAATCGATTTTGAGTTCGGATTATGGTTTTGTTGACGCTTTGGTATTCTCTTAGTTTTTTATTCCAAACTATGGAGGTGCTATTCTCTTGTGTCTCTTTTGAACAATCCTTCGACTGCCTCTTGCAATCCTGCAAGCGCCATCCTTCGGTTGCGTGAAATATTCATGAAAAGCATCACGCTCCAGGCGCCTCCTACAATCCTGTGACACTACACTCGTCTCATTTTATCCTTCAAATATTACACTCAAAATGCTTCCTTCAACCCTTTTATAGCTGCCAAACTCTTGACGCCTACTGTAATCATGCAAAGCCCAACCATCCCGTTATGTCCACTTGGACATGCAAATTGACACACCTCTATCGCCTCAAGCAATTCATCATTCGGTAATATAACGGAGTATCATTGGGTTATTTTTATTCTGGTATGATAAAATTGGTATGGTATTTCTAGACGTGTTGTTTGGAACCCTAACAGTGTTTCAGTTTGATGACCACGAAATAGTAACCACTATCCTACGACGCCCGTTAGGAATTCAAAAATCGCCTTGACCTCAACTGACATGCAGTTTGTACAAAAGACATGCGTCAACAAAACATTGATACAAAGGATCACGTGACACCGAAACAGGACACGACGTGGACACCTGGTGGCGTAAGGGGAGACAACACCCGGGGAAGGGGCAACTGGGGGTAACACACTTACGTATAGGGTCGCAGCACGGTGAATACGCGTGTTATTAACGGAACGTCAACACCAGCATATACCATGTAATTAAAGGAAACGAAATGTAATAGGCGGCTTTATTCCTTTTTTAGCATTCACATAAAACGTATTTACGCGTAAAATATCCGAGCAGTCCATAAGGTTTTAATAAGCACGTTGGTTGTGTAAGTAAACAGTTTATATATGGAACACGCGACCTTGTATAGTGTATGGGGTACAGCTACAGAATATAAATCACGACCAGGGGTCGGTGTCCACCTCGGCCGGGGTTTACATTTTGTTCATCAAATTCCTGGGACGAAATTGGGAAATTAAAATACTGTAACGGGCCATTCAGATGGAATGCCTCTTTTGCATCAATACACATTTTTCCTTCTTAATTTCGCAGGGAATGTTTCATGAAAGCGTAATGTATGTATACGATATTTTGTGTCGACTTTTTGTCAGCGTGACCCACTTAACCAATGTTCCCGTCATCTATTGGAAGTTTTTAATCAATTCACCAAAGTTCCATCATTGACTCCGTTTTCTATAGAGTCTATTCGACTAGGTTCCCCCATCGTCGTCAGATACAGCAGGAAGAAGTGGGTCAGTGGTTTTTATGTTTGATATTTCTCTTCCATATTTGACATTTATGAACGTCCCTTCTCTCTCCTTTCAATTTTTGCCATTCAGCTCGATTGGTTATTCATTTCTTTAAAGCTATCTTTGTTTGCAAATGATCAATATAGCTTATGTTCATCCCTTCTCTCTTCTTTCAATCCATTCCTTTCCCTGCCTACAAATTAACGACCTCCCTTTTCTATTCTTAACGTTTTACCATTTTGCCAACGTCAACCAAGCGCAAGGCCTCCCACAGGGACCTGCGAATTCGTTACAGATAGTTTTTGACATAAACTAAGGCGTTTATAGTAATTTTACACTTGGAGGGAGGTGGGGGGGGGGGGGGGGGTAGATCAATACCAATTTTCGATAAAAATGCTCCCATGAATGGTCATAAGGGCTAGCGACCATTGAGTGAGTGGGGGGGGGGCATTTTTATCAGAAATTGATCTAAACCCCTCAAAAGTGTAAAAATTACTCTAAAACACCTTAAAGGCCCAATATGCGTAACTTTCGGCAAAACTTGACGCGAAAATCAAGCATAATAACTAATTATATTGATAGATTTAGTTAAGATTAACTGATATCAGCAATATTCAAAATTAATTTTTTTCGCGTTTACCGGTACAGCAGCAGTTGAAACACGCTATTTGTAAACACGCGTCTATTTCGAACCGTCTTCTACCTTCGGTTTGTTGTTGAAGTGGGCCCCACCTGAATCATTTTCAACTCTTTGGATTTTTTTTGGCAAGAGTTTCTTGTTAGTTACTGCTCAGGTTTACTTCGTTTTAGGCTTATTTTTGCATGGTTATCAACTGGATTTTTTCAGAATTTTTCAGAATCACGAAAATTTCCCTGAAGTTACGTATATTGGGCCTTTAATTTAGGTCAACAAATTCTCAGGTCTCTGTGTGGTCTCCCATTCTCTTGGCATGTAACTTTCCATTTCCATTTTCCGTTACGTGAGGTAGACGAACACCAACTCCCTCAATAACAATTATGCCAAATTTGTTAAAAACATGAACATAAAAATAATCACCAACATGATAATTAAATGTATATCGACGTGCAGTTTTGTTCTTTTCCGATATTGATCCTTATTTTGTGTTCTATAAGCGGCAGTCCTGCTGTCATTTTTACTAGATTCAATAATATTTTGCCGGAAGTGATATAAATGGTTAGTCTGTTTTCCCTTTTATCTTTGTAACGTAACGAATGTTAAGCTCTGGCAATCTAGATTGATGGCCGTTACGTATCGTCCAGAGACGACCGCCATAACGCGATATAGATAAATACGGCTGTATTTGGAATGTTGTCTCGGACAAAAACACGACTTTTATGTCAAATAACTAGAAAAGTGGTGGATTTCTGACTTTCCCTCCGGACTTGTAAATTTCCAGACTCCGTGGCGGCGATAGGGAGAGGAATACGCCGGGTAACGGAGTCGGTTTCAGATGCTGACAACCGCTGGTGTTTTACGCAAGTTTACGAAAGGGCGTTGTACGCCACGATGAGATAATATGTCGAATTATCTGTACAGTGGGAAAAGAATGGTTTCTGCTATCTGTGACGAGGAGGGTGATTGTTTCTGATATCAAAGGGAGGGAGAGAAATTGTTTCTTGTATCTGAGGGAGGGGGTCGTGTGGTGATGTAACCTTTTGTGTAAGACAATACACCGCCCTCTGATTCAACACTTGTCTGGTTCATCTCCATAGTATTGTACCGGACATATTTATAGGGATTGGTTTTAAAAATATCAAAATGCTTATTTTATTCAAGTTCGGTCTAGAAATCCCGTCGACCTACAAATCTCGAGAGTGTTCCGCCACGATTTAAGACATTCGATCCTTATAGTTTTCAATTCTTGTTACATCTGCAATAAAATAATATTGAACCACATTTTATGAAGGTTTTCAGGAATCGTCAAATTGTAGTTGATTTTTTATGTGCATAAAATTGTAGCGATGGTTATTTTTGTAACAGTACCAACAAGGCAGCACGCGCCATCATTGTGACCTGATGTGCTTTGAGTGTTTGCTTGTTGGGGGGAAGGTGGGGGAGGATCTTTATCGAAAATTGATCTAATCACCCAAAAGTGTAAAATAACTCTAAACACCTCAGTTTAGGTCACTGTGATTTTTGTAACATTGCCGACAGCATGCGCCATGTTTGGTTGAACACCAGTAATTACACGTGACCGGAATTTCCATAACTAAACAGACATTTGGGGTGATTAATTGACTTTGATATAAACCATTCGCCTTATATTTGGCAAATGTTCTATTTTATCCATCCAATAGTGACAGTCAATAGTCGAGTCACTGGGTACGTGTACTGTACCGGAGTTGGACCTTACAAACAGTAAGTACTATACCGTAAAGTACAACTAATGCTAATATAGCGATCATATTGTCAGGGTGGAATTTTCATTTGACACCATAAACAAACAGCTGGGTTCTCGGGTGTCTCGCCCGACACTGCTTGAGGTTGATACACCCCAGATCAAGGCAACCGTGTACTCAAATGAAACTTAGTCAATCGAGAGAAAGAATCTCTGTACAAAATAAATTTTATTGGACCTTTTGAAACGGAATGTGCATCCTAGTATTACGTTGAAGAACCTTATGTAAAATGAAATATGAACAGATTCCTATGGGTACAGTCCGCCCCGTGAGGGATAGAGTTTGTTTACCCGGTAGCGCGTTACGCTAAATACTAGGTGTCCGGTCTCGGGTAATTAATTAGATCGTATCGTAAAGATCCGCTACTCGCCTGTTTACTGGTACAAGGGTATCCAATCGGGCGGGGCCCAATCCAGCGCACTTTAGCTCTCTATGATCCGGTACTGGCGAAGATGAAGGTTATGGGACGATGAACTCGTTTTGTCCACAGCACGTAACCAGAACGGCCTGATTAAATAAAGCCGTATGTCTCCTCGCCAGTACAATACGACTTTCAGTTAGACGGAACTAAACCTTTGTCCATCACATCCCTATTATACATGTCCGATACTCCAACAACAATTCTGACCTGTCCAGCGGACGGTCCCATCTCTCATAACATGGTCCTAATCTGGTGTAATTGTGTACTTCCATCAACACTTAGCCTCGTACATGTGTATATCGGTATATCTGACGATGTATCGTACAGGTGTGTATCGGTATATCTAACGATGTATCGAACAGGTGTGTATCGGTATATCTGACGATGTATCGTACAGTGTGTATCGGTATATCTGACGATGTATCGTACAGGTGTGTATCGGTATATCTGACGATGTATCGTACATGTGTGTATCGGTATATCTGACGATGTATCGTACAGGTGTGTATCGGTATATCTGACGATGTATCGTACAGGTGTGTATCGGTACATCTGGCGATATATCGTACAAGTGTGTATAGCTATATCTGACGATGTATCGTACTGGTGTGTATCGGTATATCTGACGATGTATCGTACATGTGTGTATCGGTATATCTGACGATGTATCGTACATGTGTGTATCGGTACATCTGACGATGTATCGTACATGTGTGTATCGGTATATCTGACGATGTATCGTACAGGTGTGTATCGGTATATCTGACGATGTATCTTACAGGTGTGTATCGGTATATCTGACGATGTATCGTACAGTGTGTATCGGTATATCTGACGATGTATCGTACAGGTGTGTATCGGTATATCTGACGATGTATCGTACAGGTGTGTATCGGTATATCTGACGATGTATCGTACAGGTGTGTATCGGTATATCTGACGATGTATCGTACAGGTGTGTATCGGTATATCTGATGATGTATCGTACAGGTGTGTATCGGTATATCTGACGATGTATCGTACATGTGTGTATCGGTACATCTGACGATGTATCGTACAGGTGTATATCGGTATATCTGACGATGTATCGTACAGGTGTGTATCGTTATATCAGGCGATGTATCGGACATCTGTATTGTACATGTGTGTATCGGTATATCTGACGGTGTATCGTACATGTGTGTATCGGTATATCTGACGATGTATCGTACATGTGTATATCGGTATATCTGACGGTGTATCGTACAGGTGTGTATCGGTATATCTGACGATGTATCGTACAGGTGTGTATCGGTATATCTGACGATGTATCGTACATGTGTGTATCGGTATATCTGACGGTGTATCGTACATGTGTGTATCGGTATATCTGACGGTATATCGGACATGTGTGTATCGGTATATCTGACGGTATATCGGACAGGTGTGTATCGGTATATCTGACGATGTATCGTACATGTGCGTATCGGTATGTCTGACGGTGTATCGTACATGTGTGTATCGGTATATCTGACGATGTATCGTACAGGTGTGTATCGGTATATCTGACGATGTATCGTACAGGTGTGTATCGCTATATCTGACGATGTATCGTACAGGTGTGTATCGGTATATCTGACGATGTATCATACATGTGTGTATCGGTATATTTGACGATGTATCGTACATGTGTGTATCGGTATATCTGACGATGTATCGTACTGGTGTGTATCGGTATGTCTGACGGTGTATCGTACATGTGTGTATCGCTATATCTGACGATGTATCGTACAGGTGTGTATCGGTATATCTGACGATGTATCGTACATGTGTATCGGTATATCTGACGATGTATCATACATGTGTGTATCGGTATATCTGACGATGTATCGTACATGTGTGTATCGCTATATCTGACGATGTATCGTACAGGTGTGTATCGGTATATCTGACGATGTATCGTACATGTGTGTATCGGTATATCTGACGGTGTATCAAACAGGTGTGTATCGGTATATCTGACGATGTATCGTACAGGTGTGTATCGGTATATCTGACGATGTATCGTACAGGTGTGTATCGGTATATCTGACGATGTATCGTACAGGTGTGTATCGGTATATCTGACGATGTATCGTACAGGTGTGTATCGGTATATCTGACGATGTATCGTACAGGTGTGTATCGCTATATCTGACGATGTATCGTACATGTGATTATCGGTATATCTGACGATGTATCGTACAGGTGTGTATCGGTATATCTGATGATGTATCGTACAGGTGTGTATCGGTATATCTGACGATGTATCGTACAGGTGTGTATCGGTATATCTGACGATGTATCGTACAGGTGTGTATCGGTACATCTGACGACGTATCGTACATGTGTGTATCGGTACATCTGACGACGTATCGTACAGGTGTGTATCGGTATATCTGACGACGTATCGTACAGGTGTGTATCGGTATATCTGATGATGTATCGTACAGGTGTGTATCGGTATATCTGACGATGTATCGTACAGGTGTGTATCGGTATATCTGATGATGTATCGTACAGGTGTGTATCGGTATATCTGACGATGTATCGTACAGGTGTGTATCGGTATATCTGACGATGTATCGTACATGTGTGTATCGGTATATCTGACGATGTATCGTACATGTGTGTATCGGTATATCTGACGATGTATCGTACATGTGTGTATCGGTATATCTGACGATGTATCGTACATGTGTGTATCGGTATATCTGACGATGTATCGTGCAGGTGTGTATCGGTATATCTGACGATGTATCGTACTGGTGTGTATCGGTATATCTGACGACGTATCGTACATGTGTGTATCGGTATATCTGACGGTGTATCGTACATGTGTGTATCGGTATATCTGACGATGTATCGTACAGGTGTGTATCGGTATATCTGACGATGTATCGTACAGGTGTGTATCGGTATATCTGACGATGTATCGTACAGGTGTGTATCGGTATATCTGACGATGTATCGTACAGGTGTGTATCGGTATATCTAACGGTGTATCGTACATGTGTGTATCGGTACATCTGATGATGTATCGTACAGGTGTGTATCGGTATATCTGACGATGTATCGTACAGTGTGTATCGGTATATCTGACGGTGTATCGTACATGTGTGTATCGGTATATCTGACGGTGTATCGAACATGTGTGTATCGGTATATCTGACGATGTATCGTACATGTGTGTATCGGTATATCTGACGATGTATCGTACATGTGTGTGTCGGTATATCTGACGGTGTATCGTACATGTGTGTATCGGTATATCTGACGGTTATCGGACAAGTTTATTGGACTGGTATGGGATCCATATTGACATGATATCCTTTCCGTTTCAGATCCTTGGAATCGAAATAGACCGTAGCTCGGCAACTCTGCTCATTCTCAGTTGATTCAGTAACAAACGAATTAAACTAAATACAGCATAAAGTGACGAACACAATCAGAAAATAATATTGTATATCATCATTTTATGAACCAAATGTTTGTTTCTGTTTAATATGGGTCTTTTCATTCAAGATTTGTTTAATAAGGGAGATGGACCTGCATCAGACCTAGATTTCTAATTGTACAAAAATACAGTTTATTAAATGAATGAAAGTCTATCGAACAGTACACCTGATTTCAACAATAAAAGTCTGTGTCGTCAGAAGTTGTTAACCTGGAACCATCTTGATCTAGAATTACTTACGCGTTCAATGCTGCCAAAGTCAAATCGAAATATGAAATGTAACGCTAGCCATTGGTACAGCCTCTAGATTAACTACAAAATCGTCATAAATAAGACGTTTCCGCCCTATAAAATCTTTAACCGGCGATAAACATGTCTTTTACGCAAGTATCCGGCAATCACGATAGCCGCACGCGCACGTAAGTAAGGGGCGCGTGCTCCGCCCACACGTCACATCCGCTCATAAAATCATCTGTCAAACAAGGAATCAATACTTGAGAAAAAAAACATAATTTGCACGAATTCAATCCCGTAATAGCGAGCTATTAGCAGGGAGAATGAAGTGGGTCCTTCCCGTCATAGACTGCCGTACCACTGTTTGGGAGCGTGGAGTCAATGATTTTATTTCGTGTATATTTCGCACCATGTCAGTGCTTGCTAACGATTATTCCTTTTGGCGATTGTTTCCCTGTATTTAGTACGCATTTTTTGTGATAATTCTGAAAAAAACACCTTCTCTTATCGATAGATCATTACGTGACCAAGGAGAAAAACAGCAAATCAATAAAAACAGATCATCGATCTTTTACATTTAATTTATCTGTTCCATAGATCTTTGTATTTCTTAATATAAAATACCGTTTCTCTTAGCTGTACCGACCTCACAAACACACTGCTTTTGCATCACCCTGACAACGACAACGAGCGGTAAGTGGCCGGAAGTCGTTAAGGTCTACTTTTCACCTACTTCCGCTTTAACGACGCCAATCCTAAGTGTTGTGTCTAATTTCGAAACGTTAACGATAAAATGGTATCAAACTTAATACGCGTTTCCTTCCAACGACGATTTCCTCTTTCCATTCTAACAATTGCGGCGTTCAGCCAAGGGTTCCCTATATACACGACTGACGTATTGTTCATATACAATTGAAACAAAAATAGAAGGTCGGTCAGACCACAAACCGTCGTCCCACGGCTCTGAACAATGACCGGTTATCAAAGTCACGCCTCGGTTCTGAACCACTCCGAAGTATGCCCAACGTTACTGTAAGATCGAGCACCCTTAAAACGGAGGTCAGACAACAATCCGGATTCGGAAGCGTGTCCGGTAAGTGCTGGCCCGGTCGGCACACTGCCATGTTGACAAAGAATACTGCACGCGCTGCAGTTTGTAAAATAATGAACAAAGGCCATTGTATCAATTAATAATGTAGCGGACCGGTAAACAAACTGATTAATAAAAATACAGAAAAACAAGGTTTATATAATTACACATATTACCTATGTGTATAATGCATGCTATTGTATAACTTCTTGTTGACATCTCGACTTATTGAATATTGTGTTTTTTTATACATATTTTTCATTCATGAAAACAGTGACCCTAATGTTACCACTACGCAACATGTTTGTGTGAATTTAACAATGTACACTACTTAAAAAGTATCATATGCATGTATCGCTACATGTCAGCTGTGTCCGTGTCCACTCCTTCCTGTGGTACTCAGTGCTCCTCCTTATCCTGCCCCCCCCCCTTCCCCCTCCCAACCAATATCGTTGGTTTAATACACTGCCTATCTTATCGATATATCACAGAGACGTTGTTGAGATCCGGTTGACCATATGTATGTTTCTGTTTGTGTAAATTGGCCAATCACGTGGATTACCGTCCTTTGACCAGTCGTCTAGCTATCTCCGTTGTTTTGATGGAGGCTTTGTCCAGTTTCCGGTGGCTGAATCACCAAGGCAACGACACGATATATAATGAAGTCAGACAATTGAATTGGCGGGAAACAGGACAGTATTAAACCAATTTGATCTTATTTAGTCCCTTGTCTATTCCAGATTGAGTAGGTCCGTGTGTCAGACTGACCTAAGGTACCTAATTGACACTGGTCAACGAGTACTGGAAAGTTCACATTAATGACCATGAAATATTTTAGACATCACCAGAAATAAATTACTAATATTAGCAATTCAATAATAAATTGTTTGGCGATAGAATTCCAAGATATACAAAATGAACTGATAGCTATTCAATATATGATTTAGATTGGCCACAGCTAATTCGTATCCTTCAGTGGTAATTAATTACATTTGGTTGCCAGAGACGTGGTTTATATATATCTAAATATATATTCGTCCGGACGTGAAAAGGTATGGGGTCACCTGCCCGACTACGTGGGTTTTCTCCGGGTACTCCGGTTTCCTCCCACAATAAGACCCCTCGCGCGATAATATCCGGGCAAACAAGAGTGATTAATATAAGTTGTACAACTTGTTTCATAATTGTTGTAAAATAAATAAAGTTTATAAAGTTTATATAAACCATTTCTAGTCTACATTACTCCTACTGAGAAACATTACACGGTAGAATATGATTTTTATATTAATCGACTTTCAATAAAAAATCCACATATTCGTTGCAATTATCTTTAATGTATAAAATGACCCTTGGAAATACAGATAATAAGACACCCATGGACCAATAAAGAACTAGCTGTTCATGAAGACAACCGCGTCCACTGCTTCCCGATATGATACGCATCCTCCGTCTTAATTCCAGCCTTTCAAGCTGGAAAGGCCAAAGTACTGTTGATAATGTGTCTCGGTGATTGAAGTAAAACTAGATGATCAAGTCGCTGAAGACGCTGACTTCAGAAGATACTTCAACATATTGAACAAACTATCAACGTCCCAAAAAAAAGGAATGAATCTTCGACACTGAATTGCATCGTGACCGGAAGCGGAAGAACATGCATCAAACAGAACCGGAAGTATAAAATACATCAAGCGAAAACAATGCATGGAAAAAGTCGAACAAAATCTGCTAACTCACGCCACTTGGTAACCGAACATTGGGAGGGAGCACATACATTGTTGTACATATGGCAAGGGTCACAGACAATGCTATAGTACAATACAATGGATACCTTCGAATGTTTCCGTCACCATAGTGACCACATGTGTCGCGTGACGTGATGTCAGAAATAAGGTGTAATCTGAAAACCATTACTGGAGTCTGCGATCTCTCAGAATCCGGACAAACTCCATTTTTATGACAGTTTCATATAACGAGCGTAACATAATATAATGACTGCCGAGAACTGATACAAGACGTTTTTGTTGTAAGACCTGCTCCCGATCTACATGTTCTGTTTAAAGAGAATTGGAAGTCTTAAAACAAACAGAGATATGATTTTGACATCTTTAGAATTTCCACGATGCGTGATTCAACAACATGACAGATGTCACCCCATATACGGTCATACATAAAACAAAACGTCCTTTAAAACACATCTGTACTGCTAAAATCCCTTACGTAACGGTACAGCCGAAAGAACACCAAACCTACAAAGATTGGGTGTCACATTCGGAGTAATCACAATATCTACATTTTCTACGTGTTTTAAATGGCGGATGTTATCAACAATGCATGTTTTCTCGAGTGCATAAAGTACATTTGACTTGTGTGGAGTGTTGAGACAATGGCTACTTGTTTGACACGTAACATCTGGTCACGGTCTGATGCCGGACTTTAGTGTTCCTCTGACATTTGTCCCCCCTCCCCGACATTATCGCATTGCGACCTCACCTCTCGGACCGCCCTCACGAGAGCCAATCACGTGATAAAAGTATCTGAGATGTATTGAAAGTTGAGAATATTGACTTTAACGACAAGTTGTTATTGATGGCTAAGCTTTACAATTCCACGGATGTCTGGGAATTTGTTACAGCTAGTTTTGACCTCCTAGGGGGTTTAGATCAATTTTCGATCAAATGCACCCCAACGGTCAGCATATATGACAATTTTATCGAAAATTGTTCTATCCACCCCCTTTCACCAAATGATCAAGTTGCATTTAAACTCTTAGTTTAGGTGCAAAAACTAGCTGTAACAAAGTACCTTGTCCCTTTTAGCAAGCTGATCAAAATGTTATGTTAGGTCCATTTTCAAAAATATTGTGATGAAGTACAGATAGATTAAATACCATTAATGCAAGAAACTTTAATAATGACAAATGTTAACTTGATGTTTCCGAGAGATGTTCCTTTTCGAGTTTTTAGACAGATTATATTTTCGCTTATCAGACTTGTTATACTAGGTATAAGAGTTATCTGCCCCTATATATAGGTCTGTAATACTCGGTACACGAGTTATCTGCCCCTATATATAGGTCTGTAATACTCGGTACACGAGTTATCTGCCCCTATATATAGGTCTGTAATACTCGGTACATGAGTTATCTTCCCCTATATTTAGGTCTGTGATACTTGGTACATGAGTTATCTTCCCCTATATATAGGACTGTGATACTCGGTACATGAGTTATCTGTCCCTATATATAGGTCTGTAATAATCGGTACGTGAGTTATCTGCCTCTATATATAGGTCTGTAATACTCGGTACATGAGTTATCTGCCCCTGTATAAAGTTCTGTGATACTCGGTACGTGAGTTATCTGCCCCTATATATAGGTATGTGATACTCGGTACATGAGTTATCTTCTCCTGTTTATTGGTCTGTAATACTCGGTACATGAGTTATCTGCCCCTATATATAGGTCTGTAATACTCGGTACACGGTTTATCTTCCCCTATATATAGGTCTGTGATACTCGGTACATGGTTTATCTGCCCCTATATATAGGTCTGTAATACTCGGTAAATGAGTTATCTGCCCCTTTATATAGGTCTGTAATACTCGGCACATGAGTTATCTGCCCCTATATATAGGTCTGTCATACTCGGTACATGGTTTATCTGCCCCTATATATAGGTCTGTAATACTCGGTAAATGAGTTATCTGCCCCTTTATATAGGTCTGTAATACTCGGTACATGAGTTATCTGCCCCTATATATAGGTCTGTAATACTCGGTACATGAGTTATCTGCCCCTATATATAGGTCTGTAATACTCGGAACATGAGTTATCTGCCCCTATATATAGGTCTGTAATACTCGGTACAGGAGTTATCTGCCCCTATATATAGGTCTGTAATACTCGGTACATGAGTTATCTGCCCCTTTATATAGGTCTGTAATACTCGGTACATGAGTTATCTGCCCCTATATATAGGTCTGTAATACTCGGTACATGAGTTATCTGCCCCTATATATAGGTCTGTAATACTCGGTACATGAGTTATCTGCCCCTTTATAAATGACTGTTATAAGTAGGTCATATTGACTAGGTGCATATACAGTATTGATGAAAAAATGAGTTGGTGCCATTTCTGTTTTTATACCATTTCCTGACTTCAGTACGTGACAAGTGTCACCTACAACAGAATAGCGGCAATAACCAGGATAGAATACATTTCAGGAAATGTATTCACCAACACTCCCTTTGAAAATGAATATCTGAAAGTCGTATACATTTAACACGCTTCGTAATAATTTGTATAAGAACATCTTGACAGACCAATTTGTTATCTTTTGCCGACAAGCGTTTTGCGTTCTGATTGTAGCCTGACCTGCTTTTTAGATGACATCCATAGGCTTTATGAATGCCAACTGGACAAAGGCAAATTCAATGTTGGATTCGCCTTTGTCCAATTTAAATTCATATTGCCTATGGATGCCAACTAAAAGCAGTACAACATCTAATACATCGTATTAACCATTTTTAGAACCTTTCATGTCTTAAAAAATAATTACATTTCGTTTTTTTCAGTATTCAGCACAAGAAAATTATTTATCGTGTATGCATGTTCAATGAATGGAATAACCATCGGTCAGTGGTATCCAGCGTATCAATTATGTAGTCATAATAACGATGACGTCAGCAATAGGTCAATTGCATTAATCGCCGTATGAATGCCAACTGAATTTGGCATGGTTATATAGAGGGAAATATGCCATGCAATGGTTAATATACTCGTATGAAAATCATTCCTTCTGTATATGTTCCTATAGTGGGTTGAAGCTTTATCATGAAAGAATGAAAAGCATGTCGTGATCGACTAGTGACGTTAAAGTCAAAGTTACTATCAGAATTTGAAAACGTGTTTGTTCTGTTCAAAAGTTTTAACACCATTAACAAGTCGACAGTGACAGAGGCAACTGGGAAAATGTGACAATGATGAGGAATGGTCACACCACAATCTGTCCATAAGAGTGCGCTGGACGAAGATGATGACAAGGCAGGGATAAGGAAGTAACTCTTAAAGGCCCAATATACGTAACTTCAGGGAATTTTTCGTGATTCTGAAAAATTCAGAAAAAAAATCCAGTTGATAACCATGTAAAAATAAGCCTAAAACTAAGTAAACCTGAGCGGTAACTAACAAGAAACTCTGGACAAAAAAAACCAACAATTGAAAATAATTCAGGTGGGGCCCACTTCAACAACAAATCGAAGGTAGAAGACGGTTCGAAATGGACGCGTGTTTACAAATGGCGTGTTTCAACTGCTTCTGTACCGGTAACCGCGAAAGAATTCGTCTTGAATATTGCTGATATCAGTTAATCTTAACTAAATCTATAAATATAATAAGTTATTAGGCTTGATTTTCGCTTCAAGTTTTAACGAAAGTTACGTATATTGGGCCTTTAAATAAGTGTTAAATCTGACAAGGGAGATTGCATGGCCAACGAGAAACCACCACCACTTTCGTGATAATTTTAGTGCTTGTCAGTCTATTAACGTAGGAAGAAATACATATCACAAGAGATATATACATATAGTATGAGGACGGGAGATTCTTCTTGAAAGAACATCTGAACCTCAAATGTTCCACTTCAGTATATTTATACTCTTATAACCCTGTTTTACAGGAGACAATGCCAACATAGTGTAGGAGGGGAAATAACTCGTATCAAAATAAAGAATTCACTCGAACTTCTGTTACATAAAACAAAGAATTTAAAACAACTTTTATAAAAAAACGTATGCATGCGTTAATACTCAGAATCATCTGTTATGGACTGTCACTGAGATTATATCCTTGTCGCAGACTGTTTCAATTTGAGGATTGCGACTTACAAAAAGTTAAGTGTGTAAATCTTGTCTTTTATTTTATCATATGACTTTGATCATGTGATCTCACAAAACACTGCACATACAAAATGGCAGACTTCATGCTGTGTGTGTTCGTGACATTGGCGTTGTTTTCATTGTCAGCTGGTACAAAGTACCAGCCGACATGGACATCGCTGGACTCCAGACCTCTTCCGGGCTGGTATGATGACGTCAAATTTGGAATCTTCCTCCACTGGGGCGTTTTCTCGGTGCCCAGTTTTAAGTCGGAATGGTTTTGGTGGTACTGGAAAGGTACAAAAGAACCTGACGTGGTCAAATTTATGGAGGAGAATTTCAGACCTGACTTTACATACGCCGACTTTGCTTCAGAGTTTACCACCGAGTTCTTTGCACCAGAAGAATGGGCAGAGTTATTCAAAGCGTCTGGTGCAAGGTATATATACGTCCCACAGCACAGTATACAGTATTATCAAAACCGGAAATCAACGAGACCAAAGTTTTGGCCGGTTGACACGGGTGTCCGGTTTGTAGGGGTATGATAATTTAGTTGATAAGGAAATGTCAGTACCCAACGGTAATTCCGGAAAATACAGGAAATCGGATGCAACCGATTTCAGAGCCTGTGATTTTTACCGTTATGTGACCGCGAGATTTTTTTGATATACATCAAAGGATCGAACTAGTCTTCTTCCCTCAACAACAAGGTGACGCTTACAGAAACTTCAATTTTGCTACGACATTTTCCAGGGGTGTAAAGAGAGAAGGTTAGCGTAACCCATGGGTATCGAGGATGTTATTTTTAAAATATCCTTGCTAATTCCTTATACAATGCCGGGTATTTGTTTCTCGTTAACGAAAGACGTTTTCACGAAAGTGTTTTTGTATGGAATGAATTTGTGTGATGTTACTGCTGTGGTATATGAAGAACAAGACTGGTCCATTTCCTTGTCGTTTATTTTTTTAGCGTATAGCTGCAATTCCCTGTGCACCAGTTGTTGACTGATTCAAAATGGCGACTGACAGGGCAGCAATGGCAACGCAATGAATGTAATATTTCCTCGGTTGAGTGATAAAGCATTATTCTATAGCCTGCACCTTCAGGCCTGCAGTAATATATCTACACGTGATGTGGCACATGTACCTATCGCAAATGGGAAACGAATAACTGGACTATTAGTGCAGTTGTTTGTTTTTTCTTGTTCACGATAGATACACGTGGTCAATGACAGTAGAATGCAGCCCCATGTCTGTATCCTCCATAGTAACCCTTTTTGTTTTGTAAGTCTTCTTTATTTCTAGATTGATGTTAAGAATGTTTTTGTTGTAATCTGGCAATAATGCTGCAATCGGTTGTTGATATCTGGCTCGCCGTAATGGAGGTAATGAAGTTGATGTGAACATCGCTCAAAAAGTTTTACTAGTAATTAAAAAAAACTTACTGTATACCATTTAAAAAGACAATAAAAATCTTACCATTCACCAGGGTAGTCCGAAGGGTTCTGACTCTCTGACCCGCTAAATATTTTGACGACAGGCGAGTGCGAGAGTCAGAATTCCTCCTTAGTTTAAAAGTGGAAATTTTACCGACCCGTGCACGGGTCGCCTTTTAAGCTGTGTTTTATAATATGCAACGTTTTCGATCACATGCAAGTTAGGTATCAATGCATTTTATCGAAAAAGGCACCGGCTTACTAAACGTCGACGTTTTATATTGTAAGTATATAATAAGAGGTTTCGATTTACCGATCCAGTCCGACACAGGCAGAGATATATTGACCATCATGAACCACTGGAATTCCTCTAGGGAAACGCAGATAGATTGTATCAAATTTAAATGTTGAACGGATCATAGATTACGCATTGGTTAATTTGGTCACCCGACCATGATGTTCATATAAAAGACATAGTCCGTGTTCCGACCATGATGTTCATATAAAAGACATAGTCCGTGTTCCGACCATCATGTTCCTATAAAAGACATAGTCCGTGTTCCGACCATCATGTTCCTATAAAAGACATAGTCCGTGTTCCGACCATCATGTTCCTATAAAAGACATAGTCCGTGTTCCGACCATCATGTTCATATAAAAGGCATAGTCCGTGTTCCGACCATCATGTTCCTATAAAAGACATAGTCCGTGTTCCGACCATCATGTTTTTATAAAAGACATAGTCCGTGTTCCGACCATCATGTTCCTATAAAAGACATAGTCCGTGTTCCGACCATCATGTTCCTATAAAAGACATAGTCCGTGTTCCGACCATCATGTTCATATAAAAGACATAGTCCGTGTTCCGACCATCATGTTCCTATAAAAGACATAGTCCGTGTTCCGACCATCATGTTCCTATAAAAGACATAGTCCGTGTTCCGACCATCATGTTCATATAAAAGACATAGTCCGTGTTCCGGCCATCATGTTCATATAAAAGACATAGTCCGTGTTCCGACCATCATGTTCATATAAAAGACAAGTCCGTGTTCCGACCATCATGTTCCTATAAAAGACATAGTCCGTGTTCCGACCATCATGTTCATATAAAAGACATAGTCCGTGTTCCGACCATCATGTTTTTATAAAAGACATAGTCCGTGTTCCGACCATCATGCTCATATAAAAGACATAGTCCGTGTTCCGACCATCATGTTTTTATAAAAAACATAGTCCGTGTTCCGACCATCATGTTTTATAAAAGTCATTGTCCGTGTTCCGACCATCATGTTCATATAAAAGACATAGTCCGTGTTCCGACCATCATGTTTTTATAAAAGACATAGTCCGTGTTCCGACCATCATGTTCATATAAAAGACATTGTCCGTGTTCCGACCATCATGTTCCTATAAAAGACATAGTCCGTGTTCCGACCATCATGTTCATATAAAAGACATAGTCCGTGTTCCGACCATCATGTTCATATAAAAGACAAGTCCGTGTTCCGACCATCATGGTTCTATAAAAGACATAGTCCGTGTTCCGACCATCATGTTCATATAAAAGCCTAGTCCGTGTTCCGACCATCATGTTTTTATAAAAGACATAGTCCGTGTTCCGACCATCATGTTTTTATAAAAGACATAGTCCGTGTTCCGACCATCATGTTCCTATAAAAGACATAGTCCGTGTTCCGACCATCATGTTCATATAAAAGACATAGTCCGTGTTCCGGCCATCATGTTCATATAAAAGACATAGTCCGTGTTCCGACCATCATGTTCATATAAAAGACAAGTCCGTGTTCCGACCATCATGTTCCTATAAAAGACATAGTCCGTGTTCCGACCATCATGTTCATATAAAAGACATAGTCCGTGTTCCGACCATCATGTTTTTATAAAAGACATAGTCCGTGTTCCGACCATCATGCTCATATAAAAGACATAGTCCGTGTTCCGACCATCATGTTTTTATAAAAGACATAGTCCGTGTTCCGACCATCATGTTTTATAAAAGTCATTGTCCGTGTTCCGACCATCATGTTCATATAAAAGACATAGTCCGTGTTCCGACCATCATGTTTTTATAAAAGACATAGTCCGTGTTCCGACCATCATGTTCATATAAAAGACATTGTCCGTGTTCCGACCATCATGTTCCTATAAAAGACATAGTCCGTGTTCCGACCATCATGTTCATATAAAAGACATAGTCCGTGTTCCGACCATCATGTTCATATAAAAGACAAGTCCGTGTTCCGACCATCATGTTCCTATAAAAGACATAGTCCGTGTTCCGACCATCATGTTCATATAAAAGCCTAGTCCGTGTTCCGACCATCATGTTTTTATAAAAGACATAGTCCGTGTTCCGACCATCATGTTTTTATAAAAGACATAGTCCGTGTTCCGACCATCATGTTCATATAAAAGACATAGTCCGTGTTCCGACCATCATGTTTTTATAAAAGACATAGTCCGTGTTCCGACCATCATGTTTTTATAAAAGACATAGTCCGTGTTCCGACCATCATGTTCATATAAAAGACATAGTCAGTGTTCCAACCATCATGTTCATATAAAAGGCATAATCCGCGTTCCGACCATCATGTTCCTATAAAAGACATAGTCCGTGTTCCGACCATCATGTTCATATAAAAGACATAGTCCGTGTTCCGACCATCATGTTTTTATAAAAGACATAGTCCGTGTTCCGACCATCATGTTTTTATAAAAGACATAGTCCGTGTTCCGACCATCATGTTTTTATAAAAAACATAGTCCGTGTTCCGACCATCATGTTTTTATAAAAGACATAGTCCGTGTTCCGACCATCATGTTTTTATAAAAGACATAGTCCGTGTTCCGACCATCATGTTTTTATAAAAGACATAGTCCGTGTTCCGACCATCATGTTTTTATAAAAGACATAGTCCGCGTTCCGACCATCATGTTCCTATAAAAGACATAGTCCGTGTTCCGACCATCATGTTTTTATAAAAGACATAGTCCGTGTTCCGACCATCATGTTTTTATAAAAGGCATAATCCGCGTTCCGATCATCATATTCTACTAAAAAGCCTAGTCCGCGTTCTGACCATCATGTTCCTATAAAAGGCATAATCCGCGTTCCGATCATCATATTCTACTAAAAAGCCTAGTCCGCGTTCTGACCATCATGTTCCTATAAAAGGCATAGTCCGTGTTCCGACCATCATGTTCCTATAAAAGACATAGTCCGTGTTCCGACCATCATGTTTTTATAAAAGACATAGTCCGTGTTCCGACCATCATGTTCCTATAAAAGACATAGTCCGTGTTCCGACCATCATGTTCCTATAAAAGGCATAGTCCGTGTTCCGACCATCATGTTCATATAAAAGACATAGTCCGTGTTCCGACCATCATGTTTTTATAAAAGACATAGTCCGTGTTCCGACCATCATGTTTTTATAAAAGACATAGTCCGTGTTCCGACCATCATGTTTTTATAAAAGACATAGTCCGTGTTCCGACCATCATGTTCCTATAAAAGACATAGTCCGTGTTCCGACCATCATGTTCCTATAAAAGGCAAAGTCCGTGTTCCGACCATCATGTTCATATAAAAGACATAGTCCGTGTTCCGACCATCATGTTTTTATAAAAGACATAGTCCGTGTTCCGACCATCATGTTTTTATAAAAGACATAGTCCGTGTTCCGACCATCATGTTTTTATAAAAGACATAGTCCGTGTTCCGACCATCATGTTCCTATAAAAGACATAGTCCGTGTTCCGACCATCATGTTCCTATAAAAGGCAAAGTCCGTGTTCCGACCATCATGTTCATATAAAAGACATAGTCCGTGTTCGGACCATCATGTTTTTATAAAAGACAAGTCCGTGTTCCGACCATCATGTTCCTATAAAAGACATAGTCCGCGTTCCGACCATCATGTTCCTATAAAAGACATAGTCCGTGTTCCGACCATCATGTTCATATAAAAGACATAGTCCGTGTTCCGACCATCATGTTTTTATAAAAGACATAGTCCGTGTTCCGACCATCATGTTCCTATAAAAGACATAGTCCGTGTTCCGACCATCATGTTTTTATAAAGGCAAAGTCCGTGTTCCGACCATCATGTTCCTATAAAAGGCAAAGTCCGTGTTCCGACCATCATGTTTTTATAAAAGGCAAAGTCCGTGTTCCGACCATCATGTTTTTATAAAAGGCAAAGTCCGTGTTCCGACCATCATGTTCCTATAAAAGACAAGTCCGTGTTCCGACCATCATGTTTTTATAAAAGACATAGTCCGTGTTCCGACCATCATGTTTTTATAAAAGACATAGTCCGTGTTCCGACCATCATGTTTTTATAAAAGACAAAGTCCGTGTTCCGACCATCATGTTTTTATAAAAGGCATAATCCGCGTTCCGATCATCATGTTCCTATAAAAGACATAGTCAGTGTTCCGACCATCATGTTTTTATAAAAGACATAGTCCGTGTTCCGACCATCATGTTTTTATAAAAGGCATAATCCGCGTTCCGATCATCATATTCTACTAAAAAGCCTAGTCCGCGTTCTGACCATCATGTTCCTATAAAAGGCATAATCCGCGTTCCGATCATCATATTCTACTAAAAAGCCTAGTCCGCGTTCTGACCATCATGTTCCTATAAAAGGCAAAGTCCGTGTTCCGGCCATCATGTTCCTATAAAAGGCATAGTCAGTGTTCCGACCATCATGTTTTTATAAAAGACATAGTCCGTGTTCCGACCATCATGTTTTTATAAAAGACATAGTCCGTGTTCCGACCATCATGTTTTTATAAAAGGCATAATCCGCGTTCCGATCATCATATTCTACTAAAAAGCCTAGTCCGCGTTCTGACCATCATGTTCCTATAAAAGGCATAATCCGCGTTCCGATCATCATATTCTACTAAAAAGCCTAGTCCGCGTTCTGACCATCATGTTCCTATAAAAGGCAAAGTCCGTGTTCCGGCCATCATGTTCCTATAAAAGGCATAGTCAGTGTTCCGACCATCATGTTTTTATAAAAGACATAGTCCGTGTTCCGACCATCATGTTTTTATAAAAGGCATAATCCGCGTTCCGATCATCATATTCTACTAAAAAGCCTAGTCCGCGTTCTGACCATCATGTTCCTATAAAAGGCAAAGTCCGTGTTCCGGCCATCATGTTCCTATAAAAGGCATAGTCCGTGTTCCGACCATCATGTTTTTATAAAAGGCATAGTCCGTGTTCCGACCATCATGTTCCTATAAAAGGCAAAGTCCGCGTTCTGACCATCATGTTTTTACAAAAGGCATTGTCCGCGGTTTGACCATCATGTTCCGCTGATCAGCGTTCCAACCATCATATTCTACTAAAAAGCCTAATCCGCGTTCCGACCATCGTGTTCCTATAAAAGGAATAATCCGCATTCCGACCATCATGTTTCACTGGTCCGCGTTCCCGCCATCATGTTCCTCTAAAAGGCCCAGTCCGCCTCTGTGATGTCAGTCTCAAATTAAATTGTTTTTAAAGTCCTTCGTTTATTTAATATTATTTTTTCAAATGCGTAAACTACATTACTGACATAAGAGTTTTATTTCTAAAGTTGGTATAAAAACGAAGCAGATACTAAAGACTATGTTGTGAGGTGTATAGCGATGTCACTGGTGTCATTACGGGTTGAGACCAGGGAGAGCTAAGCTATGCAACACTCGCCAAAGCAAAAATAGTTTGGTCTGAGGATTGTTTTAAACTTCTGAGCTCATAACAAACATCCTTCCAGTCATCAAGCAGAGAGAAGAAAATAAAACAGTTTCCTTTCCTAAGCAGCATATTAAAACGGAGGGAAGTAATGTCCTATTACTTACTTTAACTTAGTTATTCTTATCTAAACGATCAGATGACTTGAGTGTATAATCTAATCCGCGGAAAGAATTTGTCTTGCAAACAGACACTGTTTGATAGGGGAAGGGGCCGCGGTGGCCGATGGTTAAGGTGTCCCCACATTCTACCGCTAGCCCGCCACCTCTGGGTAGTTCGAATCCCACGTGAGGCAGTTGCCAGGTACTGACTAGGTCGGTGGTCTTGCTTTCCCCCACCTCCAAAACCTGGCACGTCCTAAAATGACCCTGGTTGTTAATATGACGTTAAACAAAATAAACCAAACCAAACCAAAATTGATAGGGGTAGCTAGAGATGGCCTTTATCCTGACTGCATAAACTAATAAAGGGCTACATCACGCTGTGATCATCATATATCAGAGACGTATAAAGCTTTAAATTTACATCTCTGCATATAAACAACATCCCC
Organism: Mimachlamys varia; assembly: GCA_947623455.1. Lineage (NCBI taxonomy): Eukaryota > Metazoa > Mollusca > Bivalvia > Pectinida > Pectinidae > Mimachlamys > Mimachlamys varia. Next base: position 9,221,278 of record OX392534.1, read on the forward strand.
ACAGGGACCTGAGGGCATTTTTTACAGCTAGTTTTGGACCTAAACTAGTGTGTTATAGAGTAATTTTACACTGGGGGGGGTAGATCAATTTTCAATAAAAATGCTCCCTCAATGGTTATAAAGTCTACCATTTATCGAAAATTAATCTCCCTTCCCCCTCAGTGTAAAATTACTCTAAATACCTTAGTTTAGGTCCAAAACTAGCTGTACATGCATCAATGCATGGAATGAATTTCTCCTTTCGTATATCTATACTTATATTTATTATCCATCTTGATAAGATACATATAAATGTTGTCCCTTTCATATTAAAAGTTGAAAGCAACCTATTCCTTTTTACCGTGCCTGTTTATATAGAAATATGTTTCAGCTTGCGACATAGAAAATGAGATTGCGACTAACAAAAAGTGAAGTGCGCGAATCGTTCGTGGTGTGATCATATGACTGTATCATGTGATCTTTTATCCCAAACAAGATGGCGGACAGCAAGTTGTTTGTGTTCGTTGTGGTGCTGGCTTTGTTTTCATTGTCTGTCTGTACGAAGTATCAGCCGACATGGGAATCGCTTGACACACGACCAAATCCTGGGTGGTATGACGACGTAAAACTTGGAATATTCCTCCACTGGGGTGTGTTCTCTGTGCCGAGTTTTTCATCGGAATGGTTTTGGTGGAATTGGAAAGGCATGCCTCTTCCTGGTGTGGTCGAATTTATGGAGGAGAATTTCAGGCCTGACTTTACTTACGCCGATTTTGCGTCAATGTTTACCACCGAGTTCTTTGCACCAGAAGAATGGGCAGAGATATTCAAAGCGTCTGGTGCAAGGTATAACGTCACAGTGCAGCAGATTAATTTTGAAACGGCATTGTTAATCGCGATCGGGACAACATATCCAGCTTCCGGTCTAAGTTAGGAAAGGGGCGTATTCGTTTAAAATTTGTATTGGTATGACAGGCTAATTTTATATGCAAAAAAGAACTATGTGAAAAAAATAGTACAACAGACAGACACTCGATCATGTTGGGGAACTGACAACATTTGGTATAATGCACAAAATTGGCGTATAAGAGGCCAATTTATGTGATTAAAACATGCAAGTTTGTGGTTTCCACTGCCATGTTGGAGAGGGTTAATTTACCTGCAATACCAAACTACAGTTGTCATGTTCACACAACCCCCTGTTTTAACTACATGTTATATAGCACTAGCTATAGTGTTAATATACAGTGTCTTACTGACAGTTGACACCAGGTGTCCCCTAATATAAATATTTACACCAACATCAGCCACATATATACTTGAGGTATAATATGCCACACATATACCCAGTATACAATTTACATATCATAATCTATACCCAGTATACAATGTACATACAATACTCTATACCCAGTATACAATGTACATAAAATACTCTATACCCATTATACAATGTATATATGTACAGAAATGTACATATAATACTCTATATCCAATATACAATGTAGTGAATGTACATATAATAAATACTCTATACCCAGTATACAATGTATATATAATACTCTATAAATTTATATTCATGAAAATGTTTTGACCTAAAAATATCATTTGTAGTAGCAGATATATATACATAAGCATGTTTGGAATCTGACACTTTTAGTCTGAAAATTCATGCAATCTTCATGTGCATATAAATGCCAACAGTACTTCTTCAGTAAATATTAAATGTAATTCTGTAAAGGGCATTGAACTGGAAACTAATTTGTGTGAAGCAGTGTTTTATATGTTTGTGTAAGATACATATCTGTTAGTCTGTAAGGATGTATTTTCATTAGACTATAATACCTATATGTAAATTGTTTGTATCAGATATGTGGTATTGACCAGTAAACATCACGAGGGATTCACGAACTGGCCGTCCAAATATGCCTTCAACTGGAACTCCAATGCCACGGGACCACACAGGGACCTTGTCGGTAAGTTCTACATTATACATACTTCGTGTAATATAACCTATAGCCAAAGACTGTTAATTATAACACTCCAGAGAGATGAAAACACATTTTATTTTAAGATTTCAAATGTATGGAAACTTTCCCCCTGTACATGGTTTTAAGAAGTGAACCCTATGCAGGGCTTTATCACCCCTCTTTTTAGGTCCGGTAAACAGACCCATTCCCGTACATTGAGTGTACTAGTTGAGTAGTTGGTATCTTGAGTGTATAGTTAGTACTTTGAGTGTACTAGTTGGTAGCTAGTAATAAATATAGTACATGTGTCACATTATTTCCAGTCACCTAATATCCAGTCATTAAAACCCTTATTATTAACGATGATAGTGATCTCCATGTACTTACGTACATTGACTTTGAATCATATCCCGGACTCTGTGGTAATTGGCCTTGGTAAAATTAAAGTTTTTTTTACAGGTGAGTTAGCTAACGCTATCCGTGATAAAACAGACATCAAGTTTGGTCTGTACCACTCTATGTTTGAGTGGTTCAACCCTCTCTACCTTCAGGACAAGGCTAACAACTTCACTACCAACAAGTTTGTCGAGGTCAGTACCTATTGATTTAAAATTACTTATTTATCTATACAGGTACGTGAAGTCACACTTACTAACCTTTCTATAATTAGAAACATGTATCCAGGCATTTACTCATTCATGCAGACTTATGTTTAACAGACAATTTCAAAAATTCTTAAGGATTGAAAAAAGGAATCTCAGAAAATAAATCTTTAAGGCCTTGTTGGATTTAGTTACCTTCAACGTGATTTGTTCTGGAGCTGTGATTGATGTTTCAGAAATCATTTCATGGCAGATGTAGTAAAAACTTGAAATTATTGGTAAATCTTCTATAATGTCATTCTGATGAATCTTCCATTTGGCCAATGGGAACACTACAACACAACATCACAATAAAGCATTTACATCATGAGATAAGATTTTAAAAGACGTTGAGGTTTTGATAATTTTCCATTTTCGGCCATATCCTCTGTCACATACGAGTCAGTGCGACATAACCACCTGAAAACTTACTGGTAGATCTTGAAAAGTAAGGTTATTGGTTGAAAGTAAACTTTGATTTATTTGATAAAGTAATACTGGTTACAATTTCATTTAATTGTTAATGATGTTATAAAAATTTTAATCCATATATCCTTGTCAATACATAGACCTTAAACTTAACTTTACAGAAATACTAGACAAAGAAACAATCGCAGCTCTACTAGTTAGCTTTAGTGTCAAATTCCTTTTTGTAAGCTCCATCACTTAGTAACATATAGAACTTGTTCTTCATTTATAATTTTATTTTGAATATTTTTATCAAATATATGTTTATTCACTTTAATGCATTGTTGTCACTGCTTTTTGTGCTTTATATGTATGCACTGCTTGTTATATACATATTAATATAATGTGACAGCACTGCTGGACATACTTATTTTTGTTATATCCCGTATAAAATAGTTCCTATACAATCTTAGGTATTTCAAAAAACCAATAAACAAACTGTTCAGTCAGCGGGCGGAAGCAACTGTTAAAAAGTGCTGTTGCCTGCTATGACGTCACAAAACAATTATGACGTCATGGTTGTGGAGGTATAACAAAACAGTTGTCGACTGGGATTTCAGGCAACAGATGATCTGTTGGACCCTCATACAAACTGTTGCCCTATGCCCTCAGCCTTTGGCAACAGTTTTTCCCTCTCCCCCAGTCAACAAATGTATATTATTTCTTCACAAATCTACAACGAACACTTCATTTCTTTTAAAGGCCCAATATACGTAACTTTCGGCAAAACTTGAAGCGAAAATCAAGCCTAATGACTATAGATTTAGTTAAGATAAACTGATATCAGCAATATACAAGATGAATTCTTTCGTGGTTACCTGTACAGCAGCAGTTGAAACACGCTATTTGTAAACACGCGTCCATTTCGAACCGTCTTCTACCTTCGGTTTGTTGTTGAAGTGGGCCCCACCTGAATTATTTCAATTCTGTGGATTTTTTTGTCAAGAGTTTCTTGTTAGTTACCGCTCAGGTTTACTTCGTCTTTGGCTTATTCTTGCATGGTTATCGACTGGATTTTTTTTCAGAATTTTTCAGAATCACGAAAATTTTCCTGAAGTTACGTATATTGGGCCTTTAATAACAGATTCATTGGCTATAGAAAATAAAATCAGTTCATCAATGATAACTTAGTAATGTAAATTCAAAATTATCAAGTGTTTCCTAGTATACATTAAGAGTTTAATGATATTGCCCTGTCAGAACAAGAACCTTCCTGAGTTATATGAGATTGTGGAGAAGTATAAGCCTGAGTTGGTGTGGTCGGACGGAGACTGGGACGCACCTGACAGCTACTGGAAATCTACACAGTATCTCTCCTGGCTCTACAACGAAAGGTACGGTTGTCATGGCATCCAAACACAGGAGAGTTCCAATAGTGTTGGAAGAGTAATGGTTCAACTCACTGGTGATATGATTGGCTGACTTTTACGATTTATAGAGCATATAATTATACATTGGTTTGGAGTCCTGCTGCACCATCACATCTTTAATTTTTCCCAGTCTTTTGTGGAAAAATCTCAGAAATCTGTATAAATGAGCAGACACGTAACACCTGGCTGAGATTTAGTTACTTTAAGTGAACCCTTCTTAACAGGATTGAATTAGAGAATCTATACTTGTTAACCATTGTTGTTACAAGGGTTTTCTATTCCGCGTTAATCAAGCAAATCAAAAAACAACTTTAAAACACCTAAAGAAACTTGTTATCATATAGACTGAAGGCTTGAGAGAAGAGGCTGTATCAGAGTGGTGGGATGAAGCAGAAGAAGCCTAGTGGTATACTTGTAAAGTACAGACACAACAGCTATATAACAAAGAATAGATACAGAGACTGTTTAGAAAGGAAACTTTATTCACAGAAGAGTTCTCAACTCACCCTATAAAATCATATAAACAATAACCCTGTATGTGAAATATTGTTTTCTATGAGGAATGAGATTCATGGATTGAGGCCATGAATCTTTAAAGGCCCGTACTAGAAATACAAGAACAACACTGGGAACTGCAAGCCTGTACTGGAAATACGAGAAAAACATTGAAACTGCAAGTCTGTACTAGAAAAACAAGAAAAACACTGGAACTGCAAGTCTGTACTGGAAATACAAGAAAAACACTGGAAACTGCAAGTCTGTACTAGAAATACAAGAAAACCACTGGAAACTGAAAGTTTGTACTAGAAGGACAAGAAAAACACTGGAAACCATGCTAAAATACTCAACCACATCATCTAATGGAGGACAACTGGGGTGTGAGGAAGGACAAATAATCTGAGGAAGGAGGGCATTTGATGACCAGAGATGAGGGGACCACCTGCTGAGTTATCTTAACATACGACAGGGGGTATACGTAGAATACATAGAAATATTATCCATTTCTCTGACTGCCTGCAGTATTGGGGTATTGTGAGGAAACATTCCAATATTTATCTTATTTGTCTTTTCATGCTTTTCTTCAAAAAGAAAACAGCCCTTTTTCAAAGCTCAAAACACTAATCAGTAACCAATTACAGTTTATTTTCAAAACAAACTTTGCACCTATTTTTGTTTCGTGTTGTGTTGTACTACAGTGCTTTGTGTGCAGCTGACTTTTGAGTAGCTCTATACGTATCAGCTATAGACTTAGCCTAGCTGTACTTTTTGTTTCAGAGACAAATCAGTTATGTGTTGAATTAAATGTAATAAATTTCAGAGAGCTTACCTTTTATGCTATTTCACCAAGATAGAACGACAGGTATATCTTGTTATGGTGGAGTGCAGTTTACTAACCATAGACGTAGGTTATCAACCTTAGAAATCAGTCATTTAATAGTTTTACACTATACTATTTTTCTCTTGGAGTAACCAAATTTGCTATTGAGGTGTATCTTGAGATGGCTGAATTTACAGTACAGAATGCATATCCCTGTGATCTGCAAAAGACTATTTTGACCTCTGATGTCAATCATTTGTAACATTTTTCTTGTTCTGCATTAGGATATCACTGCAGTAAGTTGATCTGAGATAGGACTCTAGCTCAGTGCATACAGAAGTTGTCGGGGAATATGGCTAGCTTTGCAATACTTTGTCTTGTTTTGTTTCCGTGTTTGCAGTGCTGTGACTAACAGTGAAGTGTACCTGAGATAAATGATACTGTCATGTTTATATGACATATAGTGTGTTAAACAACTAGCTTGTTGCTTGTCTCCAGGGAAAGACTCTTGGTGAGCTGTACGAGATCGTGGAGGCCTACAAACCTGAGGTGCTGTGGTCGGACGGTGATGCTGGACCAGACACGTACTGGCAGTCCCAGAAATTCCTTAGCTGGCTTTACAATGAGAGGTACAGCATGCCGACAGATTTTGATTTATGTAAATCATCCGATGGTCGAACCTGGAAACTTTTAGAGGAAAGGATTAGACTTGACTGACTGACAACAGTTTTGCTGTACTTTGTTCAAGATTTATCACATCATTCTCTCATACTGATATGTAATTCTCAACATGTCTTTTTCCTGTTTTCTGCCACAGTACTTATACGTATGAGTGCAGTTGTTGCTAGTTGTCTCCTTGATCTATCCCTGTTAATACAGCTGGATGACCTTTACCTTGTGTACTAATTAAAGGTCCATGCTATATGGATGAGGGGAGATAACTCTTTCCATGTCATGTTCTCAACCTTTTGCAGATCTAACACAGCAGGACCTGTCTTTATATGTCACTGATCCAGAGAACCAGAGTTGAACCATTACTTTTCAGCCCAATCAACTTTTAATTAAAAAAATAATAATGTTTCAATTATCCTTGCAAATGCAATTGTTCCAAATAGAAAGATTTCAGTATTCAGATTAAATTTCTAACCTAAAATAATTGTGTAAACTGTAGCTAAAGGAAATACAAGTGCAATTGTAACAGTCTCGCAATTCAAATTGAAGCCCTGATTTATATTTGTATCTGATCTACCTATGGAACATTTAAGGATTGTTTCCACGGTAACAGACTTGGAGTGCAAAGACAAAAATAGATCAGTATTTGTACATCAGTGTTGTCACCATGGCAACAAGTTTAGTTGTTTGACAAGATAATTTGAGTTCTCCTGTTATTTTGCTATTGCTTTCACATGTCTCTGAAATTATGATCTCTGGAGATTTCCTAGGATTTAACATTGTTGGTAGTCAGTGGCTGGTGTGTAATGATGTATTTCAGTACTGTATCAGAATTTGTATGTTACAGTCCCGTGAAGGACACCGTCGTGGTAAATGACCGATGGGGAAGTGGCTGTGCATGTCACCACGGAGGATTTTACACCTGTGGTGACAGGTTCAACCCAGGTAATTATATACAACCCAGGTAATTATATACAACCCAGGTAATTATATACAACCCAGGTAATTATGTACAACCCAGGTAATTATATACAACCCAGGTAATTATGTACAACCCAGGTAATTATATACAACCCAGGTAATTATGTACAACCCAGGTAATTATATACAACCCAGGTAATTATATACAACCCAGGTAATTATATACAACCCAGGTAATTATGTACAACCCAGGTAATTATGTACAACCCAGGTAATTATGTACAACCCAGGTAATTATGTACAACCCAGGTAATTATGTACATCCCAGGTAATTATGTACATCCCAGGTAATTATGTACATCCCAGGTAATTATATACATCCCAGGTAATTATATACATCCCAGGTAATTATATACATCCCAGGTAATTATATACAACCCAGGTAATTATATACAACCCAGGTAATTATATACAACCCAGGTAATTATATACAACCCAGGTAATTATATACATCCCAGGTAATTATATACAACCCAGGTAATTATATACATCCCAGGTAATTATATACAACCCAGGTAATTATATACAACCCAGGTAATTATATACAACCCAGGTAATTATATACAACCCAGGTAATTATATACAACCCAGGTAATTATGTACAACTCAGGTAATTATGTACAACCCAGGTAAATGTACAACCCAGGTAATTATGTACAACCCAGGTAAGTATGTATAACCCAGGTAATTATGTACAACCCAGGTAATTATGTACTATTTTAATGCTTGTTCTGATTTATTTAAAAAAAGTACTTACTATTCTTAAAAAAGAAATATGGAGAGAAATTTGATCCATGAAGTCAAAACCATTCCATGTGAAAAATATGTTCTTTAAAGGATTGTATAAACAGTAACATAAATTATGATTTCTTATATGTTATAGGAGTTCTACAGAAGCATAAATGGGAGAATGCGATGACAATCGACAAGTACTCCTGGGGTTTCCGTAGAAATGCAAGATTGGCTGACTATCTGACCATCCAGGAACTGCTCAAGACTTTCGTGGGAACTGTCAGGTAAGTCAGCAACGAGTCTTTAACTCCTCATGACATTTGTTGGAACAGTCAGGTAAGTTAGCAAACAGTCTTTAACTCCTCAAGACATTTCTGGAATAGACAGTATGTTAGCAAAGAGTCTTAACCCCTCAAGACATTTGTTGGAAGAGTCAGGTAAGTTAGCAAAGAGTCACTCCTCAAGACATTTCTGGAATAGACAGTAAGTTAGCAAAGAGTCTTAACCCCTCAAAACATTTGTTGGAACAGTCAGGTAAGTAAGGAAAGAGTCTTAACTCCTCAAGACATTTTTGGAATAGAGAGTAAGTTAGCAAAGAGTCTTAACCCCTCAAGACATTTGTTGGAACAGTCAGGTAAGTTAGCAAAGAGTCTTCACTCCTCAAGACATTTGTTGGAACAGTAAGGTAAGTTAGCAAAGAGTCTTAACTCCTCAAGACTTTTGTGGGGACAGCCAGGTAAGTTAGCAAAGAGTCTTAACTCCTTAAGACATTCATGTGAATAGACAGGTAAGTTAGCAGGTAAGTTAGCAAAGAGCCTTAATTCCTCAAGACATTTGTTGGAACAGTAAGGTAAGTTAGCAAAGAGTCTTAATTCCTCAAGACATTTGTTGGAAGAGTAAGGTAAGTTAGCAAAGAGTCTTAACTCCTTAAGACATTCATGTGAATAGACAGGTAAGTTAGCAGGTAAGTTAGCAAAGAGTCTTAATTCCTCAAGACATTTGTTGGAACAGTAAGGTAAGTTAGCAAAGAGTCTTAACTCCTTTAGACTTTTGTGGGGACAGTAAGGTAAGTTAGCAAAGAGTCTTAATTCCTCAAGACATTTGTTGGAACAGTAAGGTAAGTTAGCAAAGAGTCTTAACTCCTTTAGACTTTTGTGGGGACAGTAAGGTAAGTTAGCAAAGAGTCTTAATTCCTCAAGACATTTGTTGGAACAGTAAGGTAAGTTAGCAAAGAGTCTTAACTCCTCAAGACTTTTATGGGAACAGTGGGGCGGGTAGTTGATCTCCTGTAGATGTTATAACATCAGTTATTAAAACATCATCATGACATTTACATAAAAAGTGACCAGGATGAAGATGATGTCAATGCTATGATTACAACTAACACCTACAAGGCTGGTACAGTGATACTGATATCAGAAAGGACATGTCTTCTCTTACTATTGATTTAGAAGGGAGGCAATCCAATTTAAACGTAAACTAGTGTTCGTCCAATTCTCCATTACAATCAATAATCGATTGGTTGACAGCAAGTCAGTAATAAATCTGCTGTAAAAATGTATAATTGATAATCGTGACTTTATAATTAGTTGTTATTTTAAAGTGTTATATTGGCCAACTGATTGCATAATCGATAATTTGTAATTTGTCTTCAAATGATAATTGATTATAATTTCGATTTATAATTATAATAGTTACAATTATAACTGATTCAAAACACTGATGTAAACACAATAATGTTTTGCATGTATTTTGAAAAAAATGTCTCAATTTAAGTTTGGTGTAGTTTGGTAACTGTGATTCTATCTGTTGTTTGAAACAAGAAACTTTTCTCTAAAAATAAAATGATCATCAATCATTTCCATCTTGCTTGCGATTTAAGCTGTGGAGGAAACATGTTGATGAATATCGGGCCGACCCGTGACGGGAAGATTGCGCCAATCTTTGAGGAAAGACTGCGACAGATGGGGTCATGGCTGAATGTAAACGGCGAGGGGATCTACGGCACCCGCCCCTGGTCTCACCAAAATGACACGGTCACTGCAGATGTATGGTAAGTATCCACAGCTATGATAAAACCCTGATATGATGTACCTTTTAAATAACCTTATGGCAGAAATCAGTTTGCCACCTGAATATTGCAGTACATTAGTTGTCACTTGTTAGAATTATACAAACAAAGAAGGCCCTTCTGTATAACCTGTCTAAACCAGAAGTCACTGGTTTATTCTGAATACTATAAATGGTTATAATGATGAATTTTATACATGTATCTAACATTCCTTTGCATGTAGAGCATGATTTTACTTTAGAGTGATCTCCCCTAGGTACACCATGAAGAAGTTCATCGATCTATAATATCTTCTGTATATAGAACATGAGCTGACTTTAGAGTGATCTCCCCTAGGTACAACATGAAAAAATTACTCAATCTAATGTTCATTTAAATGTAGAACGTGAGCTGATTTTAGAGTGGTCTAGGTGCATCATAAGGAAATGTAGAACATCGCTGATTTTAGAGTGATCTCCCCTAGGTACACCATGAAGAAGTTCACCGATCTATAATATTCCATATTATGTAGAACATGAGCTGATTTTAGAGGGATTTAGGTGCACCATGAGGAAATGTAGAACATTGGCTGATTTTAGAGTGATCTCCCTTAGGTACACCATGAAGAAGTTCACCGATCTATAATATTCTATTGTATGTAGAACATGAGCTGATTTTAGAGGGATTTAGGTGCACCATGAGGAAATGTAGAACATTGTCTGATTTTAGAGTGATCTCCCTTAGGTACACCATGAAGAAGTTCACCGATCTATAATATTCCTTTGTATGTAGAACATGAGCTGACTTTAGAGTGATCTCCCCTAGGTACACCATGAAGAAGTTCCCCAATGTCACTGCCGTCTACGCTGTGGCCCTCCAGTGGCCTGATACAGGAGTCCTCAAGCTTGGGGCCCCGATGACCACTGCGGCCACCAAGGTCAGTCTGCTGGGATACCAAGGGAACCTGACCTTTGTCCCCGGGTCGACCAGTGGAATAACCATACATATACCACCCATACCCTTCAACAAGATGCCGTGCGACTGGGCATGGACCTTCAAAATGACTGGACTTAGCAACTAGGTCTAATTGAGATCAGCTGAGAAAGTGGGGTTGACTTTAAGTCACTTAGTATAAATACATAGTACAGGGATAAAATCTTGTAAAAATAAAGTGACTATGGTAAATTTAACGTTAATAATTTTTAGATATTTATCTAATTCAGTTCAAGTTCAATCTGATTTTGTTTAAACAGTTATTAGACACACATAAAGTAGGCAAGTGTAAATCAAGTCAGCTGTCTACTCTCTTAATGATAAAATCATTGAAATTATTGAATAAATTGCTATTGATAAACAACAATAAACAGCTGTATTATGTTAGTGGTCAGAGGTTGGTCTGGTCACCTAAAGTTACTATCAGGGATACCACTACATGATCAGCCCATCAAGAAGACGTGATAAAATATCCACTTTTGGAAAAAATGACTTAGAAAATTCTTTCTCATCAGGGGGTAAATTTGGTAACCAAGAATGCCTTTATTTCAACTTGAGATTTTTTTCATTTTGTGTGCAATATCGCACTAATATTGTGATGTATTTGTGTTGTGTATGTTAGTTTGAGATTTTGTGAAAATTATTAGTAGTAAGATTGTGTACAATTAGTTATTGTAATCATTCACTTAACATCATCCTCCGACTGATGTTCATTAGTAATGGTCTCTTTTTCATGACCAGTTAATTAGATTTTTGTATAATCAGAAAAATGTGTGTTAAACAAATATTGAACTGAGGGAAGTGGGTGAGTGTTATTTTCCTAAAAATTTAATTTAAATTGATTTTATTTTTGTACACTGCAATATTAATTGGTGCCTTGCTGTCAGTAGTTACATGTGTGTTTATAATTCATTTTGTGGGAGAGTCAGTTCGTCAATCTGAGACACAAAATACATGAGGCTATTTAACTCTTTATCTCCTTTGGAGTATGTACTGTAGTTAGTGACCTTGTGAAATCTTTATACGATTACCGGGGTATGTGGTTTGTGTAACTTTGACACAAAATACATGAGACTATTTAACTCTTTATCTCCTGTAGAGTATGTACTGTTGTAAGTGACCTTGTGACATCTTTATACGATTACCGGGGTATGTGGTTTGTGTAACTTTGACACAAAATACATGAGACTATTTAACTCTTTATCTCCTGTAGAGTATGTACTGTTGTTACTGAGCTTGTTAACACTATCACTGACATCTTTATACTGTTATGTGGTTTGTGTAACTTGGACATCATTCCCTGTATTGTCCTGTGATTTGTGGAACATGAACTATGTGCTGCTGGTAACCATTCTATAAATGTCATCATTGTTTAATGCTACATCGACCAACTTGTTAAAAGTTTTTTCTGATTTTTTCCGACTTTTGATATATTTGTTATTGCTGTTTTGAATATCTCCACAAATTCTCATAAATTTAAACTGATTTTTCATGGTTATAAAGATAGCAGAAGAGGGAATTTAAAAACTGATTATCAAATAAAACTAAATGGCAATGGCTTTGCCATTAAATTGACTTGTGTGGCTCAGGAAGATCTTGTACCTCTGTGTGTTTACCAGACAAAATATTTGTGAGTTTTCGTCTGTGAGATTACGTCAGTTAGCTGTGGTGCTGTCTCATATTATCGTCATAAAGTTTATTTATAAACATCTTCTTAAAAACCATAATGTCTGCAGTCATGTACTTGGCTTGTAGCTTGCTGATGTGAACAGATATCAACTTTATTCAAATAAATGACCTTGATCCACTTTCCAATTCACAGAGGTCAAATTTAAATGTATAATGCAGCTACTTACAACCGTGATATCTGCTATGTAGATTGCTAGATTTAGGGGTTATTTTGTTTGCTCAAATACATGGTTCATACAGAAGACGAAAAGTGCTTGAATTTGGGTCAGTGCTGGAATTTGCTCACAAATGCTTGAAAAGTGCTTGAATTCATATACTAGCTGTAAACATGCATTTTTCTTCAGATTTATTTAAAAAAAAAAATCAAGAAATTTTTTTAAAAGATGAAAGTTGACGATTATACCCCTTTTCCTTGCAAAAAAATACACCTTGAATATTCAGAAAAGGTGCTTGAAGTTTGGTATAAAAAATCTGTATGAACCATGAAATTAGACGACCTCGTTTCACAAGTTGTAAATTAATGGGGGTGAACTACAACATGTAACTCTGTTGCCCGACAGTGGGAATGAGGAAGTTAGTGATACTGGACCATTGTGCCTCTTGTTCAGAAATACATATCATATATATTGTTTTTACTGCACAATGTTTATACAAAGTCTATGTTTTCTCCACTAATAGAAATGTACATTCCTTTATGTTATGATAAACCATGACCGTCTAACCACTAGTGCTTGTGTATGTGCGTAGAATTGTTGCCTAAAAGGGCTGTGAACTGATAAAGTATTTCTTTTTTTTTCGTCCCCATTTGACAATCATCTAAGAAATCATCGAATTTTATAAAATGTATTTATTGAGGAAATTTGACATAAATTTAAAAGTTTTTTTTTATTTAAAACTGCAAATTAGAGCTTCACATTTACCTTATTTATGGTATGCATTTAAAAAAGAAAATAATCTTTGTCGTTTGGTATATATAGTTTTTCAATTTACAGTTTTTATCCACAACTACTAATCCTTAGGATGTCGAATGTGGGTGCTCCATTCCTGTTGTTAGTGATGTAGCCACAATTTGTCTTTTTTATTACATGTATAACTTTTCTACAGGATGTGATATATTCTTTATACATAGGCAATGCCATATTTAGATTGATATTTCATGCACAATAAAATATTTCCTTATTTTCTTACTGTCTTATTTGCTTATTTTTATTTTGTCTTTAAGATAGTTATCACATTGTGTTTAACTGGTTCTGTTTTGTTTTAAACTGCTACATAAAATTAAATAAAACCTTGGAATTTTCAAAATTAGGTACCCTCCATCAGCTTTGAAGACATCTTTCAGAAAAACATGGTTTTCGTAGATGTTTTACTTATTTCAACTGAAAAGAAATTATGCAAATGTACTCTGATCGTTGCCAAATCTCGTCTTAATTGTTGCAGTCAAAACACATGGCATCTAAAATTGGGTCATGTTCGTATGGCAATGCAGTCTTCTAGAGCAAAACGTCGACTTGGACATGCTTTTGGAATTCCAGCCATAGAATAAAAGGAAAGTGAGCATATAGACTTCCAAGATATACCCCTACCCCCACAAAGCGGCCAAGTGTGACCTTTAACTTTGATCGATGACCACCAACGTCTTACCAGGCGTAGAACTTAATAGTGTGATGGTATAGTGTGAATATGAACTAAATCTGTCCAGGGGTTTCATGATATATCAAGTACACAAGCAAGTTTTTTTATAATTCCCAAAGTGGTCAACAGTGACCTTTGACCTTTTCTGTTGACCAATGACCACCAAAATACATAGACCTTCACCGTGTGATGCTATATATGGTGCCAGTTTAAGACCAGGGTTTCATGAATTCAAGTCATGAAATTAGTGTCGACTTGAAATATTTCTACTGGTGCCGGTGACCAGGAAAATGAGACATCTGTTTACGTCGGACTTAACACTGAACCATTCAGATGTTTTTAGGAAGATGTCGCAAACATTTGTCGTTGGCATATATAGTATGGCGTGGGTCCTTATCATAACATGCTGAAAATCTTGTGAAAATCACTCGTTCCTGATTCCAGATTGTCTTGTCTATACGAGTATATGTCTCATTCTTGTTTAAGAGCACTGTATAACCAGGACTGGACACTGAATTGAAGGCCACAAACTTGATTTGTGGTCTCCGATACAAAAAAAAACAGGACTTATCGCTATTTTATCTATATATGTATGCCATTTAACTGTAACCAAGTAACGACGCCGACTTCAAAGCAACTCCATTTTACCATTACGTAATTAATAGATTAGTTTGTACATCAACGGATCGACCTTTTCTTCTCATCTCTTCAACAAGGTGGTGCGTATTGAACCTTCAACTTCCTCTGACATTATGGCCAAGTTGTGAGAGCTCTGTAAGACCTTAATCCACGGGCCTGGGGACCTGGTGACAACGTTTAAATCATAGAGTAACGCTGGACCCGTACGGTGTGACATTGTGGTGACAACGTTTATATCATAGAGTAACGCTGGACCCGTACGGTGTGACTTGGTGGTGACACTGTTTAAATAATAGAGTAACGCTGGACCCGTACGGTGTAACTTGGTGGTTACAACGTTTGAATCATGGAGTAACACTGGACCCGTACGGTGTGACATTGTGGTGACAACGTTTATATCATAGAGTAACGCTGGACCCGTACGGTGTGACTTGATGGTGACAACGTTTAAATCATGGAGTAACGCTGGACCCGTACGGTGTAACTTGGTGGTTACAACGTTTGAATCATGGAGTAACACTGGACCCGTACGGTGTGACATTGTGGTGACAATGTTTAAATCATAGAGTAACGCTGGACCCGAACGGTGTAACTTGGTGGTTACAACGTTTGAATCAGAGAGTAACGCTGGACCCGTACGGTGTGACTTGGTGGTGACAACGTTTAAATCATAGAGTAACGCTGGACCCGTACGGTGTGACTTGGTGGTGACAATGTTTAAATAATAGTGTAACGCTGGACCCGTACGGTGTAACTTGGTGGTTACAACGTTTAAATCAGAGAGTAACGCTGGACCCGTACGGTGTGACTTGGTGGTTACAACGTTTAAATCATAGAGTAACGCTAGACCGTACGGTGTGACTTGGTGGTGACAACGTTTAAATCATAGAGTAACGCTGGACCCGTACGGTGTAACTTGGTGGTTACAACGTTTAAATCAGAGCGTAACGCTGGACCCGTACGGTGTGACTTGGTGGTGACAATGTTTAAATCATAGAGTAACACTGGACCGTACAATGACTTGGTGGTGACAATGTTTAAATAATAGAGTAACACTGGACCGTACAATGACTTTGTGGTTACAACGTTTAAATCAGAGAGTAACGCTGCACCGTACGGTGTGACTTGATAGTGACAACGTTAAACCATCGTAATGCATGTGACATAACGTATGTGATAGTCATTACTTTTTGGACTCTGACAATACCAACTCCTTGATTTTACCGGGTTTTGACTGGCTTCTTGGAGTCATCGAATTATATCCGGTAGTATGTTATTTTCGTCTTCGCAGAAACCGACGTTCATAGTCTATATATGTTCTTGGGGATTCAATTATGTATGGTAATTATTTTAACACTTTGATTTTGTTTGTCTCGGACGCAACTGCTAAACAGTTTATTATCAACGGAGCTATAGAAATCAGGCACTTAAATAAACTCACACCAAACGTTACTGATGTTATAACAGTAATGATAGACATATAGACGATACCAGCGGCTATAGTAAGTTCAGGTTACCACGGGATGCTGTGAGAACCATCCAAGTATTTGCCAGATAAAGCCAGATCGTCTTTTTATGAAGATGTAACGCAAGGCAGATTTTATCTTTAAGTCAATCCCCCATGACCTCTGACCCCTCTACATGTGTACATTGCGGTATGGTAGCTAACAGTGTGCCCCTCGCACACACGGACACACATGCGCGCACGGGAGATAATCGCCCTGGAGACGCAGCATGCAGTGGGAACAGGCCCGACGGCAGACAGACGCTTCTCGGGGTTGGGTTACAAAGTACTACGCCACTCCCGTCACCCTCCCATGGGTAGTGTACACAACGATCCCGTCCCTCAGTGGTAGGTCCCCGACTGGCCCCACACTGGCTGGAACACGTAACTTTGTCAAGTTCATTTAGGATCTGGAGTTTTGGACTAACCACCAACAATGGTAAGTGACTGCTTATATTGAACCATTGATGTACGTATATGTTATGGTTTGTAGTTTCGTGTGTCCTAACATAATGGCACCAACACGAGAGTAGTCCTGATTTTCTATCACCTAGTTTACAACGATAAAATATCTTACACCAAAACTTCCGACATAGAGCAGTTCCTGATGACGTCACATCACCACCTATTCAGCCTCCGTATCTCGTCCTTCGCCTCGTGAATCCTATGCGAGAGTAAATTATACGCGTGTCTGCTTTATACAATGTATAAAATACAGCGATCTAAAGTTCTTCTGTTTTATAGCCTTATCTGCTGTATCCACTCTCGCATTTGTTCCCTTTTTAGTTTTTAAGAAACTTCGACTACTATAGCATGTGTGCACTTCGCACGATAAAGTACGGCCGTATCTGGGGTGTTTTATGCGGTCTTTATAATGATGGCAGGCGTAGTCTTAGGACACTGAAATGATGGTCGTGTAAACTAAATGACTTGTATAACGGTACAAAGATGCTGAAGCAGCGTGCTCATGTAACCATGGTAACTAAGTAGGTTCTCTTCTCGCTCCACTGAAAAGCTATTTAAGATATAACATCAACATAACTAGAGCTTGGGATACTTGGACGTCTGTCAAGTTAATCCTTCAGATAAATAGGAGCACACCTGTTCCCTGTTTAGATAATCCGTATGGAAATTAATTAAAATCTTACTGCACAATACACGACACACCGCATTTCATGTCCCGGTATATTGACATGTGTGATTTGTCGTAAATGAATCAAACTCAAGTGCAAGATTGACTTTCAACAATGTTTCACTCCATTTGACGAACTCTGAAAAAACAACATAATTATAATCAGAATGTTCTATCTCATACTTTTCAATTTTGAACGTAGTCTGACCATAATTTCCCTTAGTCCTCCAATTTTCCGTTTTATATATCGATCTTCTATTAAAAAGCGTCTATATGTTTTATGACATGAACCTAGTCCGTCCAGTCTACAATGATATGTTTGTGGATGTTGACAGTCGAGTACATATCATAACAGCATATTTCAATTTCAGAGTCGCGATATTATCAATTACCACGTAATTATTTTAATATCGTCCAAAAGACCCAATGGTAGTGTTGTCGTTTTTGTTTCTATTTATTTCAGCCTTTGCTTACAGATAATATATAGATAATGTTACCATGATGTAATTGTTATATAAATGGTGATTTTATTGCTAATTCTCACACCTATTTAATTCCAGAATCATCGGTTAGATTGGAGCAGCAGGGATTAACATGCTGAAGGGATCCAGTCATATCGGCTGGCGAGTTGTGTAAGTTCGTTGACATACACTCAAACTACCACCCAAAAGACCCAATAGGCCCACACTTTTTTACGCAAAATACTTTTAAATTCCCCAATTTTTTTTGTAGGTTTGTGTCCAGATTTTTCTGTGTTGGGTTGGCCCAGATTTTTCTGGGTTGGGTTGCCCCAGGTTTTTCTGTGTATAGGGTTTTGTCCCATATTTTTCTGTGTAGGGTTACCCCAGATTTTTCTGTGTAGGGTTGCCCCGAATTTTTCTGTTTAGGGTTGCCCTAGAATTGTTTTGAGCCTCATAATACATTGGGCAATATGATCTTCCCATATAAGAATGTAATCAAAAGTATCCTTTCCAAACCTGGTTATTAAATTGAATGATTTTCGCCCTTTTTCATAGCCATTCGCAATAGCATCTATAACTTTCAAATCGTTTCCGATTCTCATGCCGACATACTTGAACGAAATCCTAGCGGTCAGTTTATAAGAATTTATTGTCCACAATATGATCGGTACGTAAGTTCCATGAACAGTACCCCCTAATTCCTATTGTATGAGGGCCAGTTCTGTCAGGGTATAGCTGTATTCGTCAGTCCAGACTATTGGTGAGTTCTCCAAAGATCGTGACTCCTATTGTATGAGAGCCAGTTCTGTCAGGGTTATAGCTGTATTCGTCAGTCCAGACTATTGGTGAGTTCTCCAAAGATCGTGACTCCTATTGTACGAGGGCCAGTTCTGTCAGGGTTAGCTGTATTCGTCAGTCCAGACTATTGGTGAGTTCTCCAAAGATCGTGACTCCTATTGTACGAGGGCCAGTTCTGTCAGGGCTAGATGTATTCGTCAGTCCAGACTATTGGTGAGTTCTCCAAAGATCGTGACTCCTATTGTATTAGAGCCAGTTCTGTCAGGGTTATAGCTGTATTCGTCAGTCCAGACTATTGGTGAGTTCTCCAAAGTTCGTGACTCCTATTGTATGAGGGCCAGTTCTGTCAGGGTTATAGCTGTATTCGTCAGTCCAGACTATTGGTGAGTTCTCCAAAGTTCGTGACTCCTATTGTATGAGGGCCAGTTCTGTCAGGGTTATAGCTGTATTCGTCAGTCCAGACTATTGGTGAGTTCTCCAAAGATCGTGACTCCTATTGTATGAGGGCCAGTTCTGTCAGGGTTATAGCTGTATTCGTCAGTCCAGACTATTGGTGAGTTCTCCAAAGTTCGTGACTCCTATTGTATGAGGGCCAGTTCTGTCAGGGTTATAGCTGTATTCGTCAGTCCAGACTATTGGTGAGTTCTCCAAAGATCGTGACTCCTATTGTATGAGGGCCAGTTCTGTCAGGGTTATAGCTGTATTCGTCAGTCCAGACTATTGGTGATATAATGTCTGGGTATTCTCAATATGATTAAAATCATCTGTTACATGGCTGTTAACTTCGTACTACGCCTAGTGGTACATTTTTGTAAGTACAGGCGTAGTGCGAAGTTAACGGAGTCATGTAACAGATAGCTTTAATAAGATTGGGGTAAAATGTTCCTGCAGGGGCGTAGCTGGGGGTATTTTGTCGTGGAAGCCCGCGACGTTTACATTTTGGGGAGGGGGCCTTCTGGGGGGGGGGGGGGGGGGGGGAATCACATTTGGACTTGAAATGGTGCCAGCGTTTTGGACTTGTTTGAATAATCATTGTTTGGCCTATCATTATACAAATCATAAATGCGGAAATGGAAGACTTGTTCAGACTATCGGTGGCCATTGATATAAGTAAACTGTTTCTCGTTCAAACGTTTGTAACCATTGATATATGGACATGTGGTTTAAGCAAATTGTTTTGTATTTCAGATTATTGGTGACAATGGACGTATGGACATGTTGATTAAGTGAACTGTTGCTTGTTCAAACGTTTGGGACTATGGACGTATAGACATGAGGTTTAAATAAAATGTTTCTTTGTTCAAACATTTGTGATCATGGACATTTAGACATGTGGTTTAAGTAAAATACTTCCAATGACGTATGTTTCTCTTGCTTCAGGCGGTTGGTGACAATGAAGGGGTCCCTGGTGGTGCGGTTGGCCAAGTTTATGATTTTTCTGGGCACGTCCATGCTTCTGTTCGTGTTTTATCAGGTACATAGGTACTCTGGACAACTAAACTTCACAGGAGTTGCCAAGGCCACACGTGCTGAAGGTCACAGCCATGGCTACGATCTCGAGACAAAGTTTCTGGTGGATACCCCACACTGTAAACTCCCGAATCTCGATCCATTCGATTCATCTGTAGTAAAATATCTGCGCCAAGGAGCGTTTATAAAATGTGATCGTTATTTACCCCTGACTTATGAAAATGGAACGCGGCTTGAGATCAATTGGACAGCTATTATTCATTCAAAAGAGAGGAACTATTTTAGCTTTTGTAAATACCAACCGATTCATCGACCACCGTTTATAGAAAGAAATAACTATTATAACTATTTACAGGAAAGTGCCGAGTTCAACACGTCCCAGACAATGCACTATGACTTTGTAAGAGTTAGGTGTTATAACAAAGCTGGGGGCATGATGTACACCAACTTCCATCAGTTTGTGCGGCCCAAACCAAAGCTGGACCGGAAGTGCAAGAAGGCATTCCGGAAACACCGACAGGAAGCGGACATAAAGGAACAGCTAAATGTGGCAATGATAGGGGTGGACTCGGTTTCTAGACTGAACTTTATGCGGTATATGCGGCGAACCAAGGACTACCTAGAGAACACACTGGGTGCTATAGAAATGAAGGGCTACAACAAGGTGGCCGACAACACGTTCGTCAACATTGTCCCCATGACGCTTGGGAAATTCCTGGAGGAAGTTCCGTGGAACGAGACACTGAACGACATCCCGTTTGACAAATACGACTTCATATGGAAGCAGTTCTCAAACCGAGGCTTTCGCACCCTTTACGCTGAAGATCAACCGGCCATCGCCATATTTGATTATCTGAAGGAAGGATTTCACCAACAGCCTACCGATTATTTTAACCGTCATTTCAGTCTAGCCATGACAAGGCAGAAACGACTGTGGTACAACGAGGGCAAATGTATAGGGACAAAGCTAGAGACACAAATTATCCTCGACTATGTAAAGGATTTTATGTTGATGTACAAGAACCGTCCACATTTCGCGTTTGCCTTCATTACAGGTTTGACGCATAACGTATTGGAGCATACCGCGGTGGCGGACCTCCCGTACTTGACATTGCTAACCGATCTACAGGAGTCCGGAGCTCTCAACAAAACGGCTGTGATATTTTATAGTGACCATGGAATACGATTCGGGAAAATTAGAGAAACTTATGTCGGCAAATTGGAAGAAAGGTTACCATTTATGTATGTGATATTTCCAAAATGGTTTTTAGAAAAATATCCGAACATTAAGAACAATTTGAAGATAAATTCAAATCGCCTAACAACACCTTTTGATATTTACGAGACATTAAGAAATATACTGTATTTTACAGGGGAAACTAAAACGGTTCCCGCCGAGCAGAGAGGAGCAAGTCTCTTTGACGAGGTGCCTTTCTTACGCTCGTGCCAGACGGCGGGAATTCTTCCCCACTGGTGCACGTGCCCAATCCACCAGACCATGTCGACCTCTCATTCCCAAGTACAGAACATTGCCGTCAACATTGTACAGTTCATCAATAAACAGTTAAGCGGGTACTCGGAGATGTGTGCCTACCTGAACTTGGATATGGTGCTCAACGCCTCGAAACTTCTTCCGTCCGATAAAGTGTTGCGTTTTGAACAAAGCAAAAATGACGTCATCAATCGACACGTTAAATACGGTGAACGCGCGAAGGCGTATGTTGATTTCCAGTTGACCTTACGTGCTCGGCCCGGGGGTGGTCTTTTCGAGGCCACAGTCCGGTACGACGAGAGGCGAGACGAATACCAGATGCTTAGTGACGTCAGTAGAATTAACTTATATGGGGACCAATCGAAATGTATAGAAAAACATAAGTTAAAAAAGTATTGTTACTGTACAAATCCTTAATAAATTATTGTTAATTAGTTGAACTAAACTCATTGTTGGATATTTTTTATACGCGGATTTTGTTTGATGAGTGATCGATTGACAAGATACCTTGGTTTCCAGACAAGTGCATCTCTATTGTATAGTACGTGCAAATAATACACATTTACAACACCACTACACTAGACTCAAAATCATAACCTCATAACACGACAATCCGTCTTTCAAAGAAACCAATTTCGAATGTGTGTAGAAGATTTGTTCCAGACGGGTGCTATGGTATAATTTGCCGTTCGAATTAACGTATAACAGCCAGAGGCTCAGAGTGTGATCTTTAATTGACCATATTCCTTCCAAAAATCACGGGCGTCAATATGTGCAAGATAGGCATAGAACACCGCTTCGGACTGGGAGAGGTCGAGTGGTTTACCGTATGGATCCACGTTAAGGACGGATGTTGCGTCGAAGATATAAATACATCTGATTAATGCAGTTTGTTGTGTGATAATCTTTGTTGATGATCAAACGCCAAATTGAAATCAAACGTCAACAACTTAACTTATACAACTGCTAATATAGCAGTCTGCGACGTTAGCCACTAGTCCTATGCCCATGAGCAGTAAATTTTGGTTGGGACTAGTGGCAAGTCCTTGAACTTCAATACACTATGTGTTATAATAAACACTGCATTTTGCTTGTCCGGACTAGTGTCATCGTCGGAAACCCACGGTACACTTCTCTGACGTTTGCGTACCGTGGGTTTCTGACGATGGACTAGTGTTTGAAAATGTTAAAGTCACAGACTGATATAGATATTAAGATTTACTGTGAAGTACATATACCTGCATCACCTGTGCACGATACGTTCACTATGACCTTCATCTCAAGTTCATCTTCCAGAAAGTAGCTTTTAAAGCTTGAAAGGGAAGGTACCTGTATGACTTAGGGTTGTATCGGTGCAACAGGTCTCTGAAAACACTATGACCTTCGTCTCAAGTTCATCTTACAGAGCGTAGCTTTTAAACCTTGAATGGGAAGGTACCTTATGAAGTTTCACGGTACCTGCATGACTTAGGGTCGTATCGGTGCAACAGGTCTCTGAAAACACTATGACCTTCGTCTCAAGTTCATCTTACAGAGCGTAGCTTTTAAACCTTGAAAGGGAAGGTACCTTATGAAGTTTCACGGTACCTGCATGACTTAGGGTCGTATCGGTGCAACAGGTCTCTGAAAACAAACAATGAAGGTGAAATATTGATACGGTCATCGCCTGTACCTCGTTAGTATTTTACTGTTTGTATTTTTGATATCTTGTAAACATTGACCTGCTTTTATTTGGCATTCATAAGCAATAGATATATATTTGCGCTGCACGTTGTTGACATATGACGTCATATATCAAGCTTGTTCAATGAACATGGAGTATGCCCCTACGTCAAACGCTCAAATGATTCATTATAATTGTCTTTGGCGCCAATTTTATTCAGACTGGGCTGTTCCGCCAATGTCGTTTAAGTGACGACGCATATACAAATGCAGGTAATCAACTAATTATTGGGGGGGGGGGGGGGGGGAATACAAAAGGCACAGAAGGCCTGCATCGTTCACCTGGATTTCATCAAATGTGACAATAACTCGTATTTTGGTGAATTACACACACGACTTCTTCTGCAATACTGAAAGGCCCGGTGACATGAAATTTGTATGGTAGCTTTATCAGAAGGAGCTGAACATAGTTTGCGAAAAAAACAATAATTCGAAGCCTTTTAGTTGAATGGTAGCTTCCTTAGATAAAGCCAAAAAAAGTTTGTGAAAAGAAATGACCTTGAACAATATTCTAGGTCACAGGGGTCAAATCTGTTAAAACCTTTAAATTACTTCTTCTAATAAACCAAAAGGCCTAGAAGCATATTTGGCTGAAAGTTTCATTGGATAAAGCCCCGACAGAGTTTGCGAAATGAAATAACCTTGACCTATATCCAAGGTCACAGGGGTCTTCTGTTAAAACTTAAGACGACTTCTTCCGAAATACCGAAATGCGTAGAAGCATGATATTTGGCTGAAAGGTTACTTGAATTAAGCTGGACAAAGTTTGAGAAAAGAAATTACCTTGACCCATATCCTAGGTCACAGGGGGCAAATCTGTTTAAACCTTTAAACGACTTCTTCTGAAATATCAAAAGCCCTAGAAGAATATTTGGCTGCAAGGTTCCTTGGGTGAAGCCCGGCAAAGTTTGCGAAAAGAAATAACTTTGATTCATATTCTATGTCACAGGAGTCAAATCTGTTAAAACATTTACACGACTTCTTCTAATTACCCTAAAGGCCCATGTTTAAATATTAACATGTTTTTTTCTGAATGTCTTACAGTAAGATTTTAGGCGACTAAAGACTTGCAAGTCAGATACTAGGTGAGTGATGCAGGACCATTGGGCCTCTTGTTTTAAATTGGTTTGTATCAAATATAGATGAATTGCCAGTTTTAGGCCCCAGTCCCAGCCAAATTGACCCTTCAAACCAGGTGAGCTAATAAATTAAAATTCAGCAATTGTTCTATAGTAAAATACAAGAGGCCCAGAGGGCATGTATCACTCACCTTGATACATTGGTATCTAGGTAATCATGGTAAAATATTTTCTTTCTTGCCCCGCGATTTCCAATCAGTGAGTCGCTTAAACCATGATATAGCTAAATAACCCTTTTTGTTCCAGTCCCTCAGCCCCCTAAGGGGTCAGCTAGTCCCACCATTAGTAAAATGTGAATCCTGAGAACCTAGGGATGCTTCCTACCAAACAAGGCTGATTCCCACTCAGTGGTTATGGAGAGAAGTTGTTTAAACTGATATAGCTAAATAACCCTTTTGGCCCAACCCCTTAGCCCCCTACGGGGTCAGTCCCACCATTAGCACAATTTTGAATCCTGGGAACTTAGGATGCTTCCTGCCAAATAAAGTTGGTTTCCAATCAGTGGTTATGGAGAAGTCGTCGCTAATATCAATATAGCTAAATAATTCTTTATGGTCCCACCCCTCAGCCCCCTGGGAAGTCAGTCCCAACATGAGTACAATTTTGAATCCTGAGCACTTAGGGATGCTTCCTGCCAAATAAAGTTGATTTCCAATCAGTGGTTATGGAGAAGAAGTTGCTTAAACCAATATAGTTTAATAACCCTTTTTGGCCCAACCCCTCAGCCCCCTAGGGGGTCAGTCCCACCATTAGCACAATTTTGAATCCTGGGCACCTAAGGATGCTTCCTGCCAAATAAGGCTGATTTCAAATCAGTGGTTATGAAGAAGTCGCTTAAACCAATACAGCTAAATAATCCTTTTTGGCCCCATCCTCAGCCCCCTAGGGGGTCAGTCCCACCATTAGTACAATTTTGAATCCTGGGCACCTAAGGATGCTTTCTGCCAAATTAGGTTGATTTCCTATCAGTGGTTATGGAGAAGAAGTCGTTTAAACAATTGTTGACGGACGACAGACGCCACGGTATGGCATAAGCTCACCTCGTTCCTTCGGATTCAGATCAGGTGAGCTAATAAATACAGTGACATCTCTCTATTAAGACCACCTTAGGAACTGCACCAAAGTGGTCTTACTAGCAGGAGGTCTGAACATGTTGGTTACCATGCAGACAGATTTCTCGTAAATCCACATTCTGACATGGTTTCATGGTCCATTAATTGACATATAGGCTTATAATCTTAAACATGCAGTAATTGTTACCGATTAGGCAATTTGACACCAAAATATAGCTTACTGACCTCAGCACTTGACAGGTGTACACAGGGAAATACACAACCAGGTGACTGTGTTTGGTAGGTGGTCTGAGTAGTGAGGTGAAACTTAGCTGTGAAAAAGTGGTATTTGGGACTTTTGAAAACTGGTCTTAATAAGTGAAGCTTAAAATACAAAGATACATGGAAGATTTTTTCGTGACTGAAGTGGTCTTATTCTTAGGTGGTCTTTAAGTGAAGTTTCATTGTAATTTTTTTAACTTTCATAGTGCTATATTGCATGATGTGTGCTCCTTATATGAATGCCAACTGGACAAAGGCAAACTCAATGAAGCACGCTACCGCTTCACAATGTAGGATTTGCCTTTGTCCAATTGGCTTTCATATTGCCAATGAATCCCAACTTAGAGCAGTTCAATACTGACATTACTAGTAACCAATTTTAGAATATGTTATTCTCATAAAAATTGCAATAACACTTCTTATTTATTTCTATCGGGTACACGATTGTTCACGGAATAGAACAGCCATCACCTGGTGACGTCAATGGTATCCAATATAACAATTATGAAGTCGAAATAATGACAACGTCAACAACCTGCCAGACGACAGACGCCGCACCATTGCATAAGCTCACTTGACCAGGTGAGCTAAAAATAACGGAGACAACATAATTATAATACTTGAAGTAAGTTTATTCTTCACGGGTTTGATGATATGATAAATGATGTTGTTTTGACACAAATTGATGAAAACTATACAATGAGTTTGGTCGAAGAAGCCACAGTCACCCTCAATATCGTACAAGTACGTCATGACTGTGCCTCCACAGGTCATGGTCACTTGGCACCTGTGGGCTTACAATTCATCAACTGCCTTGACCCAAAATAATATGGTTCTTCAAGACAACTTCATACACGTAATCTCACAGGTCACAAATGAACAGTGTTCCCAGAAATGAAGCAATGACAATAAACATAGCAGAAGACAAGAACAATGATGCATCCGATTTTTCAAATCTAATTTTCAAACAGCCTTGTGCTTGATATGCATAAGGTAAATTTTATCCATAATTCTTCACAAAGGATTTGAATATGATCACCTCAACAGGTGACAAAATGTCTATTTAGAACTGTTTAAATTCACTGAAAATTGTAGATTTTCTTTACAAACATGATCTAAAAATTGGTTTCAAATGAAAAGGATTTCATTAAAAACCTTGTAGACAAGGCAATAAACACAAGAAAAGTAACAACTTGGAATGTCCTTCAGTTGACAATTGTCAAAATTGTAGTTATCCTTCCTAAAAGTTTTGGAGGAGATGTAAATTAAAATGTTTTGTTTTTTACTACCACAGTTCGCCATCACGATCTTTAGCTGGCACTTCGATCACTCGAGGTTTGTCAATTATCCTAGCCGTACGATTTCCCTTTTCTACAATTCCTATAATCCATGACTGGTACCCTTCCTGTTTTTCTATATCCTTACAGAAAGCTGCAGCCTGCTCTCGGGGTAAGGCCATCAACAGACCACCTGAAATACAAGACAGTAAACTGGGTCAAAATGAATGCATACTGTATTCTGGCAACACCAAGTGGTGATATATGGGAGATAACTCCAGCAAAGTTTTAATTTTACACCCATGATTACTTTAAAGTAAGAGAAAAGTGTCCATCAGACTTGGTTAATGAAAATCCATTAATGGTAAAAATAATTTTTATGTTAACAATTTTTAACAATCGTAAACAGTACAGATCGACCCTGATACATCTAAAGTGTACAGATCGACCTTGACACATCTAAACTGTTCAAATTAATCAGTATTAAGTACATTCAGCCATATACCTGATGTTTCTGCAGAGAGACCTTGCAGTAGGCCAAACATATTTCCACAAGCTTTGCTGATGGCAGCCATTTTAGCAATGATGGGCAGATTGTGTATCACGAAGCTGACTTCATTCTTCTGTACTTTGGCTAGATTCTTTGCATGGCCTAACAAACCAAATCCTGTCACATCTGTGGCACCATGGGCGTTGTATTTAGCCATCAGACGTGCCGCTACAAAATATAAACACTAAAGTTGAAGTTCTGGAAAGAGATATCAATATGTTTAATGACAATTAGAAACAAACAGCATTTGCAGGATTTCATCAAAACATAGATATATTAGGATATGACCAATTGACAGATCCTGATTTATCTCAACTGGTCAAGACAAGATGATACAATATTTGGACAGGAGAAAGCACAAAATCCAAAATTTAAGACGGTGGTTCCCTCAAAAAAATGTTTGTTTCAAAGCACTACATCTTATATTTTCAATGTGAACAGTTCCGGTGTCAGCCGCACTGGCGACAAGTGGCCAATCCACAAATACAACTACATTGTACCAGTTAATTCCATGCCATATTAATACTTAATGGTGTATACAGGCCTTTTCTGATGGCCCATAATGGGTAAATTTCTTTCCCAATTTCAGATGCAAAAAAATCTCTTGTGAAATTGAAATACATGATATCTGTCATGACTCCACTGCATTTATATTTTCTGTCAGACGATCAGGTGATTTATTTCATTTTCCCTACGGTTATGCTTTCACTGGTGGTATAATCTACTGTTTATCACTGGCTTTGTTTACAATACAGAATGCAAAACGTCTAAAACCAACTTGGAAAACCAAAATTCATAGATGTCATCCATGCCCCCTCCATATTTACCCTTATTTTGAAAAAGGTACCAGCTTTCTATTTTCTGTACCTGTATGGACAAACAGTTTTTGTACTTACTCAAACATTGCACATGGAGGTAGTGATGAAAAATAACAATATGGGACTCTTTCGAGGCCCCTCAATTGGAATGAGTACACTTTAAATCCTTCAACGAATATGAGGTAATGAAACTTTCGTCTCGACTTGTCTGATGAACCCGTACAAGAGAATCCATTAAATATTAGTTATTTCACAAGATATTTTAATTATTTATGATTTTATCAATAAACATAATTGAAGGATACTTAGTAGTGTGAATACTGCTGAAAGGCACCGACCTGATTATACAGTTATAGGCATGAATTTTTTCATTTACACAAATAAAAAAGTTTATAGGTCCAGTACTTTTTAATCTCTTCCAAGTAATTCAAAATCACTTGCAGAATGAACAAATATTTGAAAATTTTGTTGTTGTTGCGATTCTGAACACTAAAATCTTTTTGTACAAAACCTTAGTTTACTTTAAAGTTATACAGTAGACTGCGCTTAATATCACTTCTCATTTGTCCGGGGAAAACATGATATTAACCGGTACGTGATATTAAAAGAAAACATATTTTCTGACATTTTTCAGCGCTCAAAACCGGAAGTGGACTTGGTTAAATGTCGTAGTGCTGTGACTCAACTGAGAAGATTGTTGAATAAAGATTTTTTATCACTAACATTGTTTTTTCACTCCAGTGACAGTATATTCTTTGGTTTTATTCTGGAAAGCACTTATTTTCATATATTTTGTTCGTACGTAATATTACCAGTAGGCTACTGTAGCTTCACACGAAACGTACTACGATTGTTTACTGCAGTAGGCCTAGTGATGTAGACATACAAGTGGCTGGTATTCTGCATCAAATTCGTGTTTTAAAATCACGACACTTCGTAAATATTTACCGTTATCTTGATATGTATACTGGTTTTTCGCTTGTGAAATCTGTTGTTAGTTTAATCTCTTTAGATATTCGCTGCAAGTGTGACATCGTTTCCACAGAGTTTGTCAGTTGTATACCGCTACCGCGAAATGAACTTTTACCTTTGAAACGTGACGTTTCATTGGATGACCTCTATGCAAATAAAACAACCATGCGATAATATTTAGTCTTGGCACTTAGGCCTATTCACCAGTAGGCCTAGAATCACGGCATGTCGGCGTCGTACTTTGGTTATTTAAAAATCAAAACAAAGACGATATCTTCGCATTTTACGTGAACATTAGCTTAAATTAATTAATTTGGACATTCATTGTTTAAAAGACACTTTTTATTTTAATTTCAATCAATATTTCGTCATGTTTACGGAAGACCATCCACTTGTAAGCCTTCTTCACGAAAACGTGATTTCAATCTTGAGACGAGCTGAAATGAAATATAGAACTCGTGTTAGGGACACATTAAATCACACATGGCGTTAGTTAAGATTACAAAAGTATGGGTTCCCTCACCCAAAGGTGTAATCTTTGCTCCGGTATGCCAAGTCAATCTATTGTTCGACTAGTATGAAGGGTAATGCAGTGATCAGGTAGGTGTGAAAAAGACGCAGCTGACCACGGCGTTGTTTACATAGCGAGTTCAGGTGTGAAACACAGGTCCCCGGGGCATTTATATGAAATTATTTCTAACATTTACCTGTAATTTTTGTATGACAGTGGCCAAAAAAAGTGATATTAACCGAAATCCACCTGGAAACAAGTGATATTAAAAGAATGACAATACATAGATTATATAGCAGGAGAAACGGTGCATGAAGAAAACGTGATAATAACCGAAAAGTGATATTAACCGACGTGACATTAAGTGGAGTCTACTGTATAGATATACCTGTACGATTTAGTCTGGCCATACTGAACATAGCCCGTTGGTAAGCCTTCCTGACGTCGTCCTCTGTTACCACCAGTTTAACACGATTCCATCTCTCCGGCTGGTCCAGCCACTGGTAGGCGTTCACGGCCACCTGTGTTCCCAGTGGTTTGGTAAGCACTAGGACATCACCCACCAAGGCATTGTCTGGTCTGCCACATCAAGGTCATACAAGGTCATATAAGGTCAACAGAGATTACAGCTATTTAAAGTGCTCCCGATTTTCACGATACTTTTTACCAAGGAATGAAATTATCAAAATGAAATTGTAGGAAAAAGTATCTAGATTGTTGAAAACTAGTACAAACCTGATAAAAATGACTTTTTTTAAAGTTTGAAACTATTTTGCAGACTGGAAATTAATTTCATTTTTCTTTTACAATTTGCAATATCATTCATAACACTTAACACATTTTGTTGTATCTTTCGGGAAAGTAATGATTCAACATTTTTCTTGGGTAGACATGATAATAATCAAGGAATGTTAAGTTGTATTATTATATTGGTACCAGGTATTGAGTTCATGAAATGTGTTCTACAATCTCCAATAATCTGCTGGTTTTTTTAATAATATCCTAATCCTTAAATGCCTTCCTAATCAACACACATGTTGCTATACCCTTTCCTAGTCTACAAACTTGACAGATATATTGTACAGACGTGATGAACTCGTTGGGTTGACAGACAGAGGTGGCTACCCCACCAATGATACACCAGGGGTTCAGTACTGTTTGGCCACCGGTCACTCCACTCCCAGCTTCCTCAGCTAAATCCTGCAACAATACTTGTACTTTGTAAAACACAAAGTAAATGTAACCTCACCTTCACTAATCATACCAAACAGTAGCCACATATGCTGAAGTTCAATAATTGACATTCCATGTCATAGATTATAGGGATAACTCTGGAGGGGGTTATGGGGCCAACGTCTCCCCAAAACTGAAACTGACCATCCTTGTTCCAACTTTCTTTTCTTTTTTACAAAGAATATCTTCTCTCAATTTTGATAGTCTTAAATTGCTGAAATGGGGCAATGCTTTCTAATGGAGTACATAGGGTTATGTGGAACTTCTTTCTGGTGCACAAAAAAGTCAAAATATTCTGTTAGAATATGAACTAAAAATGTATGGTATACAATACAAATAAGCTTTGTAGCATTAGAAAATTGTTTTGCATTTTAAAACTATATGGAAGCGTATGCACAACAGTCAACATTAAGAGTTATGTCCCTTTGAACAATTACTGAGCTAACTCGGATGTTGATAAAGTTACCTGGTATTTCAACTGCAATAAAATTATCATTGAAACTATAACAAAGTTTCAATTTATAAATTTTGAACACTTTTCCTGCTTTAAATGATATTTTATCTCAAAAAGATGTAGTTTTACACCTACTCTTTTACTGAACAAACCTTAAATCCTCTCATCATCATCGGAATGACAACATCACGTTCTTTCTCTGTCATTTTGTTGCTGACTGCTAATAACATCAGCATATTGTCACAGTCAGTCACTCCCATAGCATACAGGTCACTCAGTACATTTGCACAGGCAATCTTGCCCTGTAAAATCAATGTCAAACTTTTAAACACAAGCTGTACCATAAACAATTATACATTTAATTTGTGAAGCTGGATTCATTTTTTTATATCTCTTAGTGTTATCAATCTACAATTATTGTTCATGGGTCCTTTTCATTTGTATTGCCAAAACAATTGGTCCCATAATGTCAAATACAACTAATTCCAGATATCCAATGAGTCCTTTCAAAATTCTATGTGTTTAGGACCTAGGATATACATGTAGACTTATTACTCAGTCAGTATAAGCTATGTTATTGCAGTTCCTATAGTCAAAACTTCATTACCTTGCCTTAGGACCTAACACTATGCAACAGTTCAACAGTTCCATCATATGATCAAATTGGATTTCAGAAGTTCTCTATCAATAATACAGCAATTGAGCATTATACAACTTAACAAAGAACTAAGGAATCTTAACACATCCAGTATCAAATATAGAAAGCATTTCAATATTTTAATAAGGTCAGGCAATGTTTCAGTGAAACATGGTGTACTCTCATGACATGCATCTGTATTCACCTGCATATATGGGTCATCAACAAGAGGATAAAAAAAATCTGTCGTCTGGACAAGAGAGAGTCCTCCATGTCGTAGAGGTGTGACAGAGGCATCCATCCCAATGCCTGCAAAACAAAAAACAAATCAATACATAATATACAGTTTGCCAACACTAAACAATAGATAATATACAGTTTGCAAACACTAAACGATCAACATCTGTGGCCGGTTTACTGCATAGAAATCAACTTCTGTGATGTTCTTGAACCTTTAACATCGGGATGATTCTTGATTTAACAATTAATATATTGATCGTGATCAAATTACAATTTATTTTCATGGCTCCTTTTTGTGAATATTGCCAAAAACTATGGTTCCCACAATGTTAAATTGAAGTATTTCCAGAATTTCTATGGGTCCTTCCATAATTTTATGAGTACTGGGCTCGGGACGTGCACGTAGATTGATCACTGATTAATTGAGCTAGTAAAAGCAACTAACGTAACTGGGATCGATAAAACTATTGATTATGTGAGTCTATTTGTTTATGTACTGTACGTGGTTGTAATTATATGTGAAAAATAAAAAAATTTACAAAAAAAAAACCTATTGATTATATAATGTGATTTTATGGCTGCTGTTATTGAATGAATCACTTAAAATTGACTTTTGTTGAATAGTGATATTATTGCCCAGAGAACCAGTTACAGAAAACTGGTTAATAACACTGTCGCTAAAAATAGATTCTGGAAATACCCCAAAATCTGGGATCCTGTACATGTAGAGACCTAAGATAAGATGTGTTGAGCACTATAATTAAAACAGTTATGGACATTTTTACTGTGTTAATATGCTGAGATATTGACCACAGGGACCTGAAAATTTGAAAATAAAGCCTTTATGTCCATGTTGGGGCAGTTTTATCGAAAACTGATCTACACCCTCGGGCCCCCTTAAGGGTAAATCACTATAAACATCCTAGTTTAGGTCCAAAACTAGCGGTAACAAATTTTCATTGCATTGAAAATAAAATTACAAAAAAGTGATCAATAGTGTTCATATTATTGGCCACTTTTAATTTTAATAATTTGTGAAAGCGAGATCTTTGATACATAAAATGTCCCTTTATGAAAAATGGAAGTTGACATTCTACATTTATTAAAATTGCATAACCTTCAATATTAGCATTACTTAAAATTCATCATAGCGATTCCCGCGCTTTTTAGCCGGGTTTATCATCAGTTTCCGGAGTCACGTGTCATAGTTTACACTCGGCCACACCAACAACAGACGCCATTTTGAATATCAGAGACTCGATGGGGGAAGTAAATTTTGGCATAATACGCACTAAGAAATTTTATGTTTAGCACTTAAATATTTCTATATTATAAGGCTGTACTCTTTTATAACATAACATACAAAAATACGCATATATAATACATTATTTATTCAAATATATTATAAATACGTCTGTCGGAAACGAAACAACCTGTTGGCCGTCTCATTTCCGAATAAATATTTTATTTATCAAAAATTAAATATACCTATTCGTGGGGTAGCCGCAAGATATTGAAATTGCGACTGATCCGCGACCTGGGCATTGCTGTCCTGTTGTAGTCCCTCAAGGAGCCGCTCTAGGGCTTCTTGAGGGACTTTACACCCTCATCCCTTTAGGTCAGCAAATTTTGTAAGTCGGAAACTAGGATCCAGTTCATGTGCCGCAGGATCGAACGGTCGCCGCAAAGCCACGTTTTCAGGATATTCCATCGTGTCACGAATGTTTAACCTGCAAATAATAAAATTGAAACATTATACATACACGCAACGTTAATCATATTGCAATATTTGCAGTAAATAAACGATATTTTACAAATTTCTTTGCACCGGATAATACCTAAAATCCAGAATAATGGCTACCTCCCCACGCGGTATGGTGTGACGTCAGAAAACCCCGTATGTATTCTATATTACTGAGAGGATAACAGGTACCCGGATGCCTGTTGGGAGGAATCATTGTTGATATATTGCAGATGAGAGGTTTTTGTCTTTAGTATGCACGCATTATAAGTTCTAAAACTATCTAATTTATCAATGATAAGATTGTCATAAATTCGTGAAAGTATCGTTTGAATTGTCAACGTATTTAAAATTTGTGTAACCGGGGAGACGGAAAACCAGTCCCAAGTTTCCTCTGTCTTTCTTTCTCTATAATATTAATCACCCAGTCGGCATTTAAATATATATATACCACTACACTGATGTTTCAGTGTTCAACAAAAAGTTTAGATGTAAAACATTGGTAAATATGGGATCCTGTTAAAAAAAATCCAATTCGTTCAGAATCCAAGATCTATATTTTGACACTTACAAAAATGTAGGCCTTTAAAAGAAGCTTATAAATTCTAAAATTAATAGGTTATATATAATAAGCCAAAAATATGGTATCGTTACTGGGCAGATATATTGATGTGCATATTTTTTTTTGTAACGGGAAATGTTATGGACAGACGTGTTGTATGCATATTAAGTGTATATTCAATTTTACAGCATTTAACATCCAACATAATTAACACTTTGTGTGGATCAAACTGCAAATAGTATCACCAAATATGTAAAATGCATGTGCATATATAGCAAGCCTACCTTCCTCGGTTCAAACACAGAATTAGATTATGCTATCTAAGTCCGTGGTTCAAAAGATTTTTGAATTATGCCAATATCGCGTAAAAGTTGTGGTTCATTAGATGATAGACTAGCAGTTGCAGATTTTGTATGTCGGGGGGAAAAACTAGTATCTAGCTATAGCATATTATATTAATGCAAGAGAATGCTTGAATTATTTCATCTGCCTTAATCGTTCACAGCTGTGTACGCACGAATCAGGCTGATGACATACATGAAGCACATTTAATTTCTCATTTATAGGCCATAACTACAGCGATATATTCGTCATAGTTATAATTCAGTTGTTCCCCTTTTAAAATCAACCCGGTTAACGTACCAGTTCCATTTTATTCTGCAATGTCAACATAAACTTTGTAGTTTTTTTTATAGATCAGTAAAGTAACGATATATAAAAACGGATCTCCTGGTTTTGTGACAAAACAAACCTTTAATTTATCAATGTTAATTTACAGAAATTCTACACGTTTGGATAATGTTTTCCCAACGCACGTGCTTCAACCAAGGAATTTGAAACATTTCCCCTTCAGAGAAACTAAAATGCGCTTCGCTATAAAACAGCTGAGATATCTAATTAAGAGATAAAGTCCCGAGTGCATTAAAGCCTAGAATGTAGAAAAGTACATTACGTGGAAGCTAGAGAGACTTAACCGACATCTTTAATTCAGAATCAGTTTAAAACCAATAAAAACTAATTATCGATTCCAAAGACGAAATTTTCACTTTAGTAAATATCCATAATCTTTTTCATCTAACTGACGTCAATGCCTGTTAATTAACGACAATCAGGGTGTACAGGCGTAATACTCCACCTGAGAATCGAATAGCGGCACGATGACGTCATCGCGGTGATATGCAGACTCATCTTTTCTGATATCAAAACATATCTGATAACTTAAGCGGAAATACATTGAAAACGCTTCACACTTATCAAATCAAATTGAACGTTAAATAGTATGTTAAATAGGATAAGTATTTATGTTACGTGAATTTTAAAATGTTTTAGCAAATGTTCGTATCGTCCTATAACACTGGCTACTGATGACAATTAATAAAACCCGGTAACAATTTATGTAAGGTTGTCAACAATAGAAATGTGTGCTATATGACCATAACAATAATTTCTAAAATATTCCTTGTTCATATTGACATTTTATAGTAAAAGAATGCTGTTTTATTTAGTTATTCTCAAAGAATTTTGAACCACAAATACCAAGTGTTGACAACAATGAAATTTATGTAGCAATAGAGATTGATGACGTGACAATAGCAAATGCTGTTATTGACTCATAACAGCATTTGCCTTCTCAATGTATTTAGGGGCCGCGGTGGCCGAGTGGTTAAGGTGTCCCGACATTCTACCACCAACCCTTTGGTTTGCGAGTTCGGAACCCACGTGGGGCAGTTTCCAGGTCGGTGGTTTTTCTCCGGGTACTCCGGCTTCCCTCCACCTCTAAAACCAGACACATCCTTAAATGACCCTGGCTGTTAATAGGACGTAAAGCAAAATAAACAAAACCAAACCAAACTCAATGTATTTAATTGGAAAGATACATAGCAAATGTAATATACTGTATGGTACGATATGCACTCAATGGTTTGGTGCAAATCATTTTCCCATAAATAACACTATTGATTCCGTGGTTGGTGAAACACTATAATGTGAAGACAATACTAACGGCGGGGGAAAGCGGACTGTGTACTGAGGTGAGGGAGGGACCGTCTACTGAGGTAAGGGAGGGACTGTGTACTGAGGTAAGGGAGGGACTGTCTACTGAGGTTAGGGAGGGACTGTCTACTGAGGTAAGGGAGGGACTGTGTACTGAGGTAAGGGATGGACTGTGTACTGAGGTAAGGGAGGGACTGTCTACTGAGGTAAGGGAGGGACTGTCTACTGAGGTAAGGGAGGGACTGTCTACTGAGGTAAGGGAGGGACTGTCTACTGAGGTAAGGGAGGGACTGTCTACTGAGGTAAGGCAGGACTGTCTACTGCGGTAAGGGAGGGACAGTCTATTGATGTAAGAGAGGGACTGTGTACTGAGGTAAGGGAGGGACTGTATACTGAGGTAAGGGAGGGACTGTGTACTGAGGTAAGGGATGGACTGTGTACTGAGGTAAGGGAGGGACTGTGTACCGAGGTCATGGAGGGACTGTGTACTGAGGTAAGGGAGGGACTGCAAACTGAGGTAAGGGAGGGACTTTATACTGAGTTAAGGGAGGGACTGTGTACTGAGGTAAGGGAGGGACTGTCTACTGAGGTAAGGGAGGGAGTGTCTACTAAGGTCAGGGAGGGAGTGTCTACTAAGGTAAGGGAGGGACTGTCTATCGAGGTAAGGGAGGGACTGTGTACTGAGGTAAGGGAGGGACTGTCTACTGAGGTAAGGCAGGGACTTTCTACTGAGGTAAGGGAGGGACTGTCTACTGAGGTAAGGGAGGGACTGTCTACTGATGTAAGGGAGGGACTGTCTACTGAGGTAAGGGAGGGACTGTGTACTGAGGTAAGGGAGGGACTGTCTACTGAGGTAAGGCAGGGACTTTCTACTGAGGTAAGGGAGGGACTTTCTACTGAGGTAAGGGAGGGACTGTCTACTGATGTAAGGGAGGGACTGTATACTGAGGTAAGGGAGGGACTGTGTACTGAGGTAAGGGAGGGACAGTCTACTGAGGTAAGGGAGGGACTTTATACTGAGGTAAGGGAGGGACTGTGTACTGAGGCAAGGGAGGGAGTGTCTACTGAGGTCAGGGAGGGAGTGTCTACTAAGGTAAGGGAGGGAGTGTCTACCGAGGTAAGGGAGGGACTGTCTACTGAGGTAAGGGTGGGGCAGTTTCCAGGTCGGTGGTTTTTCTCCGAGTACTCCGGCTTCCCTCCACCTCTAAAACCAGACACATCCTTAAATGACCCTGGCTGTTAATAGGACGTAAAGCAAAATAAACAAAACCAAACCAAACTCAATGTATTTAATTGGAAAGATACATAGCAAATGTAATATACTGTATGGTACGATATGCACTCAATGGTTTGGTGCAAATCATTTTCCCATAAATAACACTATTGATTCCGTGGTTGGTAAAACACTATAATGTGAAGACAATACTAACGGCGGGGGAAAGCGGACTGTGTACTGAGGTAAGGGAGGGACTGTCTACTGAGGTAAGGGAGGGACTGTGTACTGAGGTAAGGGAGGGACTGTCTACTGAGGTAAGGGAGGGACTGTGTACTGAGGTAAGGGAGGGACTGTCTACTGAGGTAAGGGAGGGACTGTCTACTGAGGTAAGGGAGGGACTGTGTACTGAGGTAAGGGATGGACTGTGTACTGAGGTGAGGGAGGGACAGTCTACTGAAGTAAGGGAGGGACTGTATACTGAGGTAAGGGAGGGACTGTGTACTGAGGTAAGGGAGGGACTGTCTACTGAGGTAAGGCAGGGACTTTCTACTGAGGTAAGGGAGGGACTGTCTACTGAGGTAAGGGAGGGACTGTCTACTGATGTAAGGGAGGGACTGTCTACTGAGGTAAGGGAGGGACTGTGTACTGAGGTAAGGGAGGGACTGTCTACTGAGGTAAGGGAGGGACTTTCTACTGAGGTAAGGGAGGGACTTTCTACTGAGGTAAGGGAGGGACTGTCTACTGATGTAAGGGAGGGACTGTATACTGAGGTAAGGGAGGGACTGTCTACTGAGGTAAGGGAGGGACTGTCTACTGAGGTAAGGGAGGGACTGTCTACTGAGGTAAGGGAGGGGCTGTGTACTGAGGTAAGGGAGGGACTGTGTACTGAGGTAAGGGAGGGACTGTCTACTGAGGTAAGGGAGGGACCGTCTACTGAGGTAAGGGAGGGTTTGTGTACTGAGGTAAGGGAGGGACTGTATATTGATGTAAGGGAGGGACTGTGTACTGAGGTAAGGGAGGGAATGTGTACTGAGGTAAGGGAGGAACTGTGTATTGAGGTAAGGGAGGGACTGTCTACTGAGGTAAGGGAGGGACTGTCTACTGAGATAAGGGAGGGACTGTCAACTGAGGTAAGGGAGGGGCTGTGTACTGAGGTAAGGGAGGGACTGTCTACTGAGGTAAGGGAGGGACTGTCTACTGAGGTAAGGGATGGACTGTGTACTGAGGTAAGGGAGGGACTGTCTAATAAGGTAAGGGAGGGACTGTGTACTGAGGTAAGGGATGGACTGTTTACTAAGGTAAGGGAGGGGCTGTGTACTGAGGTAAGGAAGGGACTGTGTACTGAGGTGAGGGAGGGACTGTCTACTGAGGTAAGGGAGGGACTGTGTACTGAGGTAAGGGAAGGACTGTGTACTGAGGTAAGGGAGGGACTGTCTACTGAGGTAAGGGAGGGGCTGTGTACTGAAGTAAGGGAGGGACTGTCTACTGAGGTAAGGGAGGGACTGTCTACTGAGGTAAGGGATGGACTGTGTACTGAGGTAAGGGAGGGACTGTGTACTGAGGTAAGGGAGGGACTGTCTACTGAGGTAAGGGAGGGACTGTCTACTGAGGTAAGGGAGGGACTGTCTAGTGAGGTTAGGGAGGGACTGTCTACTGAGGTAAGGGAGGGACTGTGTACTGAGGTAAGGGAGGGACTGTATACTGAGGTAAGGGAGGGACTGTGTACTGAGGTAAGGAAGGGACTGTGTACTGAGGTAAGGGAGGGACTGTCTACTGAGGTAAGGGAGGGACTGTGTACTGAGGTAAGGGAGGGACTGTCTACTGAGGTAAGGAAGGGACTATGTACTGAGGTAAGGGAGGGACTGTCTACTGAGGTAAGGGAGGGACTGTGTACTGAGGTAAGGGAGGGACTGTGTACTGAGGTAAGGGAGGGACTGTCTACTGAGGTAAGGGAAGGACTGTCTACTGAGGTAAGGGAGGGACTGTCTACTGAGGTAAGGGAGGGACTGTCTACTGAGGTAAGGGAGGGACTGTCTACTGAGGTAAGGGAGGGACTGTCTACTGAGGTAAGGGAGGGACTGTCTAATAAGGTAAGGGATTGACTCCGACTGAGGTAATGGAGGGACTGTCTACTAAGGTAAGGGAGGGACTGTGTACTGAGGTAAGGGAGGGACTGTCTACTGAGGTAAGGGAGGGACTGTCTACTGAGGTAAGGGATGGACTGTGTACTGAGGTAAGGGAGGGACTGTGTACTGAGGTAAGGGAGGGACTGTCTACTGAGGTAAGGGAGGGACTGTCTACTGAGGTAAGGGAGGGACTGTCTACTGAGGTTAGGGAGGGACTGTCTACTGAGGTAAGGGAGGGACTTTGTACTGAGGTAAGGGAGGGACTGTATACTGAGGTAAGGGAGGGACTGTCTACTGAGGTAAGGGAGGGACTGTCTACTGAGGTTAGGGAGGGACTGTCTACTGAGGTAAGGGAGGGACTGTCTACTGAGGTTAGGGAGGGACTGTCTACTGAAGTAAGGGAGGGGCTGTGTACTGAGGTAAGGGAGGGACTGTTTACTGAGGTAAGTGAGGGGCTGTGTACTGAGGTAAGGGAGGGACTGTGTACTGAGGTAAGGGAGGGACTGTCTACTGAGGTAAGGGAGGGACTGTGTACTGAGGTAAGGGAAGGACTGTGTACTGAGGTAAGGGGAGGGACTGTCTACTGAGGTAAGGGAAGGACTGTCTACTGAGGTAAGGGAGGGACTGTATACTGAGGTAAGGGAGGGACTGTCTACTGAGGTAAGGGAGGGACTGTCTAATAAGGTAAGGGAGGGACTGTGTACTGAGGTAAGGGAGGGACAGTCTACTGAGGTAAGGACGGACTATTTACTGAATTAAGAAAAGGACTAACAAAGATTGCTTATGTTTTATTTACATTTTTTCTCGTACAGTTTATAAAATTCTTAAATTCCAACACCTGCAACGGAACTATAATTCGAAAGAAAAAAACCGGGCAAAATATTTACGGATATAAATCAGATTACAAGTCTTTAATTGCGCAATTTATTTTTGAATGCGTAATTCCTGTTTTCCAATGAGGAAACCACGTGCCGTCGACCACTAACACTATCTGGGAATGGGCGGCGACGCTTTAAAGCATTGGAGTTGGGTGGATTGTAATTACGATTTCTGGTTTACGTTCAAGGTCATCTTGTAGTAGGAGAGTAATGGGATGTTTACTGACGGAGATACTGTGTTTACTCCCTGTGACAACTGAATACGGTACAAACATCGTATACCAGATAAAAATAATACCTAGTCAGATGAAAATCGCAACCTGCAAATTGTGCGCAACCAGAAATTCGGCACAATCACTAGAGTTTGTGCTGCAAAGGGTATCATTAATTCGTTTTAACTTTAACTCACCTGGCCCGAAGTGCCATGGTGCGGCGTCCGTCGTCCGTCTGTCAACTTTGCCTATAAATCCCTACTAGTCCTGAACCACACAACAGAATTTGACAAAATTCTTCTTTAGGAATGACGGGATATTGTCAAAATTTGGTCTGAAGGAACCTTGAGAAAAGGGGATTCAATTTTGTATAAACGGTTGGTCTGGCCCCCCTGGGGTCTGAGAGGCGGGGCCCAATAGGAGGGGGGGGGGATAAAGGAAAAACCTTTTGAACCCCTACTAGTTGGGACCCAGTAGGGGAAATAGAGGAAAGCCGTTTAAATCCCTTCTAGTCATAAAGTACTGAAGAGACTTGAACCCTTTGGGGAACAGATTTTGTATAAATGGAGGGACGGGGGCCAAATAGGGGAAGTAGAGGAAAAGCCTTTAAAATCGCTACTAGTCAAAAAGTATGGAATATATTTGAACCAAATTGGGTCAGAAACATCCTTTGGAGAAGTTTGGTTGTGACCCCCTCCCCCACCTTTTAACAATATATACCATTGCTTGGCATAAAGAGACTAACACAATCCTGATATTATTATTTGTCCCGGGGTTGAGCCCCGCCCTTGCTGATCAATTTCTGAATCATAACTTTTCAACGGTTGAGATCCCCACCCCAAAACTATATATAGCTTTGCAGGGCATTAAGAGACGATCACAATCCAGATTTTGATTTGATCCCAGGATCTACCATGCCCTTGTAGACTTACTAACCAAATACTATACACTTGTTGGGTATAAAGAGGCAAATGTAATCATGATATTAGCATTGATGTCAGGGTCTGGTCACAGCCCTTAGGGACCCAGTTTCTCAGTTGTGCTTTAAAACAGTTAAGAAACTTGCTCATTAACCAAACTTTAATTCATACAGATATGCCTCAAGGATTTGTCTTAAGGTCTGTCCCTGTCCATAGGATCTTTTTGGAAAATATTTTACCATGATAACCTAGATACTAATGTATCCAGGTAAGCGATACATGCCCTCTGTGCCTCTTGTTAGAGTTTTCGATTGGTTGGCTTGATTTTGGCGTTTTATATTAGTGACGAAGAAACCGTAAAAAAACGAAATGAATATAATATTTGTGTGTAAAGGTTTTATGGTTTGAGTGGGAAGGTTTTGGGACGAACGAGTCAGTTTTGCCTGCGAATCAGGGGTATTCATAACCCAAAGAGTATTCAACACTTCCAGTTAGCACTTAAGTCGAACTAAGTTTTCAAGACAGTATGAGCAATGATTTACAGAGTTACGTGTACCTGCCCGCAGCACCTAGCGTCTCCTCCTCGCTGAGCGTCCCACTCCCCGGGATCTCGGGGTCCATCTCCACCCCTTATATAACTAGAATCTTGTGTTCCTTGGGACAATGATGTGGCTGATTTGGCGGTCGGTCGGCGTCATGTGAGTGTTGTCTAGTACGAAGGACTTTTCACTTCCATCAACCCTGACCTTGCACTTCAGATAACGTATCTGCTGAAAACTAATTCATGATCAGTGCAAGTCTACCTCGGTGTCACGGGTGTACGTATTTTACATGGAGAATATTGAATGTCGGTTATTTGTAATTGTGACGTAGTTCATAAACTGAAAAACCTTATCTATGCAAAGACACAAACCCCATAAATTAAATAACCTACTGTCGTGGAAAAGTTTGAAGAACGTTCATGAAATTGTATCCTCGAGGATGATGAAATTGGGGTCCGGTTCTATGTGGAGACGTACAGCGGTCTATCAAAGCATGGATACTACGCAGCTTTGTCTAATATTCTATATGTATATCATAAATATGGCCTTTGTTGACCAGGTGATAGAACGTTTTCCAGCTTTAAAAGGTCGCCTAGATTAAATATACATGTATTCAGAGATGATTGGTAAACCTGTGCGACATTATCAGCATCCATATACAGGCTATATTGTTCTGTTCATAAATGTATGTCAAGATCAGTTTTGATCTAAATCGATAACATTATATTGCCTTGATTGTAACATCTACACATCAGTGTAACAGTTAGATACTTGTAGGTGAAGTTAGACATGTAGTGATGGTGACAAGGACTTGTCGGTG
This sequence comes from Mimachlamys varia, assembly GCA_947623455.1. Taxonomy (NCBI): domain Eukaryota; kingdom Metazoa; phylum Mollusca; class Bivalvia; order Pectinida; family Pectinidae; genus Mimachlamys; species Mimachlamys varia. The sequence goes on from OX392534.1 coordinate 9,265,168, forward strand.
GTAATCGATCAAAGGAAGTGACATTTTCTGATGAAATTCAATAAAGTGTAAATCTAAGATTGCCTTTACCCCTAACTAAATTCAACTTTACGCTTGGTTCCTAAATATGTTTAAATACAGAAATTTTATACGAATGGCTTAAAAACAGTTACAAATGTTCTATCTTTGAAAAGGCAGCGGAGATAAAAAAAAAAATACAGCTGTAGTTCATAGTTTGGGTTCTTGAAAGTGTTGTGGCGTACAATGTAATGGTTTTAAAGGGGCAGTTAATCGAAGCTCGTTTACTTTTTTATAATATCACCAAATATTTTATAAAATTGTATTTCGGTAATCCTTGTGAACTATTCATACCGATGTTTTCAAATAATAACAAGGGGATTCTTAATAGTCCAACCCATGCAAATGAGACATATGTTTACAAACATCTAAGCACTTTGACCCCACAGAGCATGCATGTTTTCAGGTTAACAAATTTCCCTTCAGAGGGCCCCTCTGTTTGTGCAATATTTCAATAATATTTGCTTTTTGGTTAGTTTGAAGTATACCAACACAATTTCTTGCGAGATCTTATAATAATCATATATCATAATTATTGAAAAAGTATTTCATTAATCTAACATACCTCGAGATATGTGTGAAATCAAACTTGGGTCTTAATTGTCACATCGGACATCAACTACACGGTATCTAATTATCAAGTAGATTCCGTTGTCTCAATATAGATATTTTTCGTTAAAGTTGATTTTAATAATGCATGTTCACTAAATGCTTCTTTAAAGTTTACACACTCGGTTATTTATAGGGAAGTGTTTTCCTGGTCAAGCTGAACACCAAGACCGTACAATTCAGTGAAGGTAGAAACAGACATTTGAAAGGAAGAACTATTTATGTGTGATTTCTGATAGTATTCCCACTTTTGTATTACATGGACGTTGACAGCAGTTTATGTTTGTTATTTTTACTGCAGAAATACATTGGTCTGCTGGTGATACTGTATCTCAAATAGAAAACATGACAACAGGTAATAATAATAATAATACAGTATTTATTAATCTTCTCAATATCTGATACAATACTTTTATGTACAAATAAAATGTGATGACATTTACAAACTGTATTGATACAGAGTATGTAAACAGTTGTACAAAGGGCTGTGATCTTTTCTAACTAAGAATCGGACATAAAACTGAAACAACGATTGACTAATGAATGGTCCATATACAAATGTATTTATATGAGGGGATCTAATATTTAACAGTTTGCTCCACATTTTAAGGACAACTATTGGACTGTACATCGATATATATATATTACTTTAGCTAACAAACAGATGATGTCTAATAGAACACAACAGATGAAACTTCCTATATAAAAGTACTTTTTCACAATATAACAAACATTTAAACAACCACCCAAATGAATGACGACATTTGTAACACTGTTATAAAGACACAATGGACCATTGATAAGAGTTTTTAACAAGACTAGATACAACACGGGCAAATTCTCCAGGTTTCTACACCCTTATACAAACATGGCTTCACTGGCGCCTTTTATAAAACTAACAACTGTTATTCATGACAGTGAAGCCTTTTGTATGATTTAATCTGCAAGACTAAATCTGTAATTCATTGATTAACTGAATTTTATTTAGGTTTAAAATTAATATTTATCAAACTCTTAAACAAACTTAATTTATTAAAATATCTATAATCCTAATACACTGATATCATATTTCTTCTACAGTACCTCTGATGTTAATTGGCTAAAATACAAGCCAACAAACAGCAGAAGTTCAATAGCAAGTAATCTTGAAAAAATAAAAGTGACCTACTTTAATTTTATCTGAGGTGAATCTTTGCTGTGAATTTGAAAGGGGAGATTTCATTTTTTAAACATGTAGAGAAAATAATACATTTAAATTTCTTCAATTTCTCTTTCTTAAATATTAAGTATACAGTAAAACCCCGCTTAATCAAACTCGAGGGGGGAGGGGGGGACTTTATCAAAAGTTTGAGGAATACATGGTATTCAAGTAATCCAAGCTTGGTTGAGTACGTACGAACTCGGTGGGGACCAAACAAACTGTTAAACGAATGAGTGGTATTCAAGTAAATAAGGTTAGAGTAAATGGGATTTTACTGGATTGAATATGAGTTTGTTTGAACATTTATGAATCAGATCTGGATATAGAGTTGTGGGACAAGATACACTATAAATAGACTGCCATTGGACAAATTACAAGCAATATATTTAAAATTTGCTCTTGAGTTCATTAAATCGTAATACTCCTACTATTCAATTAACTGCATTTTCGACGCTTTTGTAAATCGGCAGCTAGAATTTTGGTATTATATACTCCATCGTAACAATAGAAAATACAGATTTGTTTAAAGATAATTTTCTACACAAACTCTCATTATCTCTCTCAACAGATTACAAAATAAATACATTGTTTTATCACAAATCAAACTGAACTTAGATGCATGTATTCAGACCCTGCAATACAATGTAACATAAAATAAATCTTAATAATTTATGCTTAATAAAAAGATACAATGTAGCTTTTCGATATACCTGTCATCCAACAACAATAAGATGCGAAAGGATTTATATTTCTATATCACAGAGGTCCTATACAGTTCACCTGGCAGTGAGTCAATAGAAACATATAAACAACACATAACTGCTTTCTGGAAACACAAAATGAATTGATAGAGTAACTTGGACCAGATTCACCATCACTAAAACATAGCTGAGTTAGTTACGAACCAAACACGAGGGTAATCATATTACCAACCAGATGTTTGGTGGAGTTAACAAACGGACAGTATAACACCAGCACACTCACCACCACAATCCTTTTATTTCACACATTCATCACTACATAACTGTCATCCAACATCTTACATCACCCAATCCACATATCTAACAGTCATTACCACAAATCATACAGGAATAGTTCTACATCAAGTGATGGGACAAATAGCACATTTTATCGGCAAAATAGCTTTGTTCTTTTTAATCCGATGAACAGCAGTCTCCTACCAGGACTTGTATCCCCAGTACTAGATAATGACACAAGACATATTTTTCAGTCAATTTAGAATGAACATAAAAAAATAGAACAATTTCTGACAGCTGGTGTTTGCACTATTCAGCAAGCTCTGCGATTTCCTCATTGTCTGAATCCCCGGAGAGTGGGTTGGGTTCGCCCGTCACACTGCACCGGTGGAGGATGGCCTTCTCGTACGCCTTCTGTACAGCCTTACGCACGTTTGGTTTCCTGTTCTCCAGCAGTTTGGCTTTGTCAAGGCCAGAGTCCACTCCTAGCGGTTCCAACTTGTTACGTGGAAGCCACTGCCTAAAACCGAATACAAAGGATTACAAAAACTTCTATCAAATCAAAACCTGCTTTTGTTTTACACTTCATTTCAAACATAGTATCTGCCATTTGCAGATTAATATGCAATAAAAATTAAGCAACTAGATTTAAATATGACTACTAAGATCAACTACCAAATTGGAACTGTTTATAAATCAATATCAATTAATGAGACATCTTTCCAAAAGGACACTCAACCAAATACTCTAATGTATTCAAACATATTTTATACAAATTTACACTAATTGAAAACATGCACTTATTCTATGACAACATTACAGACATGTGAAAGTACAAGATTACTACTTTTTAAAAGTATCTCTTTACTTCACCAACAGACTGGAAAGATATTTTTGGTAGTGGCAAAGTCATATCAGGCCACAAGGACCATTATGAAGTTCAATATTATAGAAATTGATTTATAACTCGTACCATGTGCGCTTGGTGTCAAAGAACAGGATGAGATACACTGGCTCATCATATTTGCGCTGCAGGAGAAGAACATCCTCTGGGGGTACAGGGATGGGAACACCGTTGTGGAAATACCCTGTCTTGGGCATTTTTGGATTGATTATCTTAAAAATGAAAACAAATTATGGAGATAACAAAATACTCAGTCTAATACATGTATTGGGACATAAAACCCTGATGATAATATAGTTTTACATGTTTATCAGTGAGAGTTGATAAAAACCCTGATGATAATATAGTTTTCCATGTTTATCAGTGAGAGTTGATAAAAACCCTGATGATAAAATGGTTTTCCATGTTTATCAGTGAGAGTTGATAAAAACCCAGATGAAGTTTTTAATGTTAATCAGTGACAGTTGATAAGTATGGAAAGCTGGTACAACATACTAATTGCAAAATGTTTAATGGGAATTACTTAATGTCGTAATTGTGAAAACGCATATTATGGGAAATGCTAAAAGTTACAAATAACAGAGACATAAATGCTAAGATCAGCTGCATATTGCTTAATGTGAATTGTGAATTGCTAATATCAGTTACTATTGTTCATTGCAATTATCAGTTACTATTGCTAATTGCTAATATCAGTTGTGTATTGCTAATTGCTGGTATCATTTGTGTATTGCATATATTAGATTGCTTATTGCTAATTTGGTAATCAAATTTTGGAAAGTTTTTGTTTTTGGGAATGTATTTTTTGGTTTCACATGAGTTTTATGGCAGAGATCAAAGGAAAGCACACAGATATAACTATTAAAACATATTTGGTCTGTCAAACTTGATTTGTTTAACTAAAAAAGAATATGGGTATTTTAGTATAATGTACTACATAGCCAAAATAATTTGTGTTTTTTTTATAAGTGATAGATAATACTGTATCTATGTCCAAGCATTTTTATGTTCAAAATTCATTAAACAAAGAATTTCTCGCTATACATGTAGGCCTATATTCTAATATATGTGTACATATACATACTATCAGTGTTTGGACATTAATTCAAGGGGAGATGGTATAAGCAATTCACAATATGCAACTGATATTACCAATGCATAATTTGCAATATACAACCCAATACATTAGCAATAAGCAATTCGCATTAAGCATTTCCCAATTAGCACGTAGTACCGTCTTTCTATTGATAAATGTATTGGATATAAAACCCAGATTTATATGTAGTTTTCAATGTAAAACCACGAGGAACATGTAGTTTTCAATGTTTATCAGCAATGGTTGATAAATGTACAAGACATAAAACCCTGATGAATATGTAGTTTGATGCTTAACAGTGACCTACATATTTATATTTTTCGTTTACAATTTGTTTAGCTTTACAGAAAGGATAAACCACCTACCAGTGCAGGATACCAAGGATAGCCCCTACATTTGGCCCACACAAGGTCTAACGGTTCCAAAGGGATCAATTCATCGGAGTCCACACTCGTACTGCGGTGAGCTCGTGCTGAAGGAAAATAACATTTCAATTCAAATCAAGATCTTCATTCATCAGAACAAATTTTGATGTATGAAACATATGAGGAAAACAGTATTTCACATATAGAATAAAGGAAACTTTTCCTTTCTACTAATGGTGCTTAACTTTTTCATATATAATTGATGTCAACTTTCATCTGCAAATTTCGAATCTGAAATTAACATCTTTACCAGTCTAACTCTTAAACATGTTTAGTTGTTTGATACAGGTGTTACAGACACATACATATATATTGCCATAGAAAAACTTCAGGTAATGTAACAAACAACTCAAAAACATAGCCAACCATCAAACTAACAGAACAGTAGAAAACTGTCAACAAAAACAACAAAGCAACACCACAAACCATACTGAAAAGCCAACAAGAACATTTCCAAAACAGCATTGTTCATATCTACCTACTATCTGTTTCTTTATGCCAGTGATACGCTCTGCTGGACCTTTACTATCATTCCTGTAGACCAGCTTTCCTGAGCAGCCAGTAGCACAAGAGGCTCTAGGCTCTAAACATTTGGCTCGTCCAACAGAGTCACAAGATCTCAAGTGTCTGACAGATTTGGACGGATGTTTGTTGTCAGGAGCGACTGTCTGGTGAAGCCTTGTTTGTTCAACAACAGCCAATTTCTCAGCCAGACTAGATCTACGTGTAGCTACTCTACTGCCACAAGTTTGCTTCTCAATTTGTTCTGATTTCATGAGCTTACTTTTCTTCGGATTTGATTTCTTATTTTTGACAATGACAAAACCAGAACTACTACATTTTTTGTTTTTTGAATCACAAATAATCTTACTGCCATTTAACTTATCAACTTGAGCATTAGCACTATCATCCAACCCATCCGAGAGGCAGAGCTCATGGAAGTTTGCATTCTCAACAAGCAAAGCATGCAGAGAACTAGTTGAAGCATTACTGGTCCGTACGCTGCGAGAAGCTGTAGCAGGGTTACATGCAGGAGAACCTGGGAGAGCAGTCAGCATGCGTGACTTCACACCAGTAACTGAAAGTCCGTCACCAGATACACAAATTACTATAGCAAGGTATAAATAGATTAATCCCTTCAACAACAAAAGCATCAGTCACGCATGTTATAACATGTAAGCAATGAATGGATTACTACAATGAAATATTGACGTCGTCTGGTTTCAATTCAAGACAAGAGTAATTAAATGTCAGCAGTACTTTGATTATCCTGCAAAAAAGCAGCAGTCTACTCTAAAATATCACAAATTTTGAAAATTTCTCATAACAATAAACTTTGAGCATTTTTTTTTAATATTTATCACAAGTCATTTCATAAAAAAATCCATTCATAAGTGAGGTATAGATTGGAATGTGCACAAAGGAGCAGTGATTTCCCCAGAATATGTAAACAAACAGCCAGCAAAAACATGGGAAAATCTGTGAATGGAATAAGTTAAATGGCTTTGTATGTTTTCTTCTGTCTAAAGTGACAGCCCACCTCCCCTTATAAAAATGTGAAATAAAATGTGGCTAAGTGGCGTCCACCTGTCTACAGCCGTCTACGTGAACCTGGGGAAAACACTGTAAAGAGAAGGAGACACATCAGGTAACCCTGTCATCCCCACAGTGGACTGGACCTGGCATTATCTAGGCACTACCCACAGCAGTTTGTGGGGGTGAGAGGGTTTACCACAAAATCAATGGGTTGTGCCAATACGTGATATATTTCTGATTCTGTTGCAAATCCATCACACAGTTAGATAACAGCTATGTGTAGCAGTGCAATTAGAGAAAGAAACCGTAACTGCAGGTGATCTGAGTACATAGCTGTTTTACATTATACGTGTTACATCTATACAAGGTAAGTGATCAGTGACAACAGGAGCACCAGACAAAGCAAGGAAGTGATCGAGTTTACAGCAGATACAGCGGTCATTATAATGGCAGAGAAGGGGAGCACAATATACAACACTTCCAGAGATACCAGGCACCAAGCCAGGGATAAGTTCCCAGTCCACAGTGATAATAAAATAGTAGATGTATCTAAGCGGGAAATTAATGTTATGGAGAGTGTTTCAACCAATGTATCACCAGTTCATTTCAACACCATTATCAAACTTTATATTTTAGATGTGAAATCATCTAGACATAAGACATGACACATAACATTGCTATACATGTACTATATTTGAAGACTGAAAATTCTGTTCCATTGCTTGTAATTGCATACATTTTGAGTAAAGACTTGAAACCATTAAATACATATTATGTGACAAGGCCCACATTCAGAACAATATCAATAAATAATTTTTTTAAATAAACCAAAATACTTAATAAAGAATACTAAAGTATACTTCATACACAATACTGAAAAGTTAGAGTTCCATCTTTGAAAAGTGGAGACCTCAAAACAACCCTAAAAGGTAGGGCTAATGAAATATAATCAGTAAGATCAAGTTTGATTAACTTGGACTAGTATTCTAGGTCGACTGGACGGGAGACCACCAATATATAGTGCAATTAACAGCAATGTAGACAAGGTATCTTGATTTATAATGCATTTCGTCAAAGAAGCCATTGAAGTAAATATTTATATTACAGGGCAAATATATTCTTTTGAACAGCTCGTGCATATCATCCCTGGAAACAGACCTAGATCCTGGTGCCAATCTTATATCCATCTTTACTTGTACAGCAATTATATATATGGTTTAAGGATGGGAAACTCAACTATTTTCATGCTATGATAAAGTCAAAGAATATTATGCCCCCTTGGGCGGGGCTTGACTCCAGACCAAACCAACAAGCATTTATACATTTTCTTTTTATTTTGAATCTCCTCCACTTCAGAATGTTTCAAAGGAGTTGCTGAATAACCACCATCCCCAACACGACTTTTTAGCCAATTTTCACAACACAAAATTCCTACCCATTAAAGGCCCAATATACGTAACTTTCGGCAAAACTTGAAGCGAAAATCAAGCCTAATAACTTATTATATTTATAGATTTAGTTAAGACTAGCTGATAACAGCAATATTCAAGATGAATCTTTACGCTGTTACCGGTACAGCAGTAATTGAAACTCGGTATTTGTAAACACGCGTCCATTTTGAACCGTCTCCTACCTTCGGTTTGTTGTTGAAGTGGGCCCCACCTGAACATTTTTCAGTTCTTTGGATTTTTATTTCAAGAGTTTCTTGTTAGTTACCGCTCAGGTTTACTTCGTTTTAGGCTTATTTTTGCATGGTTATTAACTGGATTTTTTGTCAGAATTTTTCTGAATCACGAAAAAATTCCTGAAGTTACGTATATTGGGCCTTTAAGCTAAGGATGTTTCCAGTCAACTTTGCAAAATTCATTTAAAAGCTCTTCAGAAAAAGGCTTGTTGAATTAATGTTGGAAAACAGAGAAACTGAAGTACCTAATTTTGTATTTGTACCAGACAAAAACAGTATGCGACACATTAATTGAATATGTTAGCTATAAAGGCCTCTGTCTATCAATAAGGGTTCTGTCATTTAGTTTCCTGTTGCATTATTATTATATCCTTCAACATTGTTTGAGTAAAGCTTTGTCTGTCCTCGTTGATCACCAAAAATGTAGAAATTGATAATTTAGCCATGTTGGAATTCCAATTGATCAGTGTAACAAAAGTTCTCCATAAAATAAATTAAATGAAAATTCCCCAAAAAACTGGTCCAGGACTGATGTACTACGGTATGTGCCGTCACAACTTTATACCAGTAATATCACTCGGCTCTACTTCACATTTAGTAAATTAGAGTAACACTACATCCTCATTGACATGTGTTTCACTTTGTACATTGTATAATGTAAAGTTGATTTAACATAGTTTCTACTTTCACATGATTGTTGATTATCAGTATGATTTTCTTCTGTATGTTCTCTATACGATTCAGTAACCAATACTAGTGGTTCTGTGATGTTCATTCTATACATATTTTCCTTGTGGTATGTCATAAAACATAATTGAAATGGTGTCCCTTATTTCATGAATTTACATAATTCTTCATTCTATCGGCATTTACCAATTTTTTTTTCATTGATTACTTACCATGTGGAAATTTAATGAGGTAAATCTATTGGATCTTACTTCAATATGAACACGTGTGTAAATATTATCTGTAAAGTTTCTTTATTGCTGAACCACTTGGATCATACCAGAATTACACAACCTGTACCAGTCATTGTTTTGTTCATACTAGATGAATTTTACAGATGAGGGTCAGGCCTTGTTCATACCTTTTTTCCTTGCAGTGCCATTGGAGCCCGGGGAGCCGGAGTACTCACTCTCCGTACCATCTTCAGAAAGCTTTGGCATTCCGTTTGAATTTAACTCTACACACGAACAGCACACAGCAAGGCATGAAAGAAGCAGGCACCAAGCATAAGATTAACATGCCACAATGTGTTTATCATGAATGAAGCAAGCTATCGGTCATATTTTAGCACAAATCATATTAACATTGCTATTTCACAAAAAAACAACCAGTGAAAATGTGCAAAGAAGCAAAGAATTATTGCAACTAAAATTATTTGGTATCACGATTTGAACACCAAAGGAATACATTTACTATCTTGGATATTAATGGGTAAAATATGCACATGTATGTTTCAAGTCAAAAGCCATCTTTAACGACAAAATACAAACTGTGGTGGCAGAAAACAAATCAAAATCAGCAGTCACAGGTCAAAAAGCGGTACACACACAAAACGTTAAGGTTTCCCAAAACCAAGTATCATAGAAGATGGAATTTGTGACAAAATAAGACACATGCCATAATATTAAATGTGCAAACACAGATAAATATTTAAACATCTATATGATAATCTGGTGAGTACGTCTGTTTAAGGTAGGGTTGAGTGTTAGGTGAATGTTTACCTGATCGACTGTTACTGCTGGAGGTTCCGCTCGATGTCTCGGATATGGAATCATCACTGGTACTGATCATAGAGGTACTGTCCGATTCTGATGAACTTCTCAGGTTATCAGGACCCCTATACACCATGAAGCTGTCTCGCTTAGTCAGGTCTGGTGGTTCAGCAAACTGTGACAGGGGTTCTGTCAGAGATGAGGTACGCTTGGGAGGTGATGGTCTACCCTCTCTATCGGGTGAAGTTATTGCACTGTGTGATCTTTTCCTGGATGCTGGACTACTGGGACCTCTGCTTCTTGTAGATGGACTCATGGGTTCAAGGACAGGAGGCTGTGGCGAGTCCGACTGTTCAATGACTTTCTGTCTGGGGGGTCGACCAGCTTTTCCTTGTTTTTTGGGCGGTGTACAAGGACTACTGGGGTTGGAGACATCCTGCTTGCTGCGGAACACCTTCTTACTGAACAATACCGCTGTTCTTCTATTCACCCCACTTGTTGTTGGTTGGGATGAATTACTGTCCTCATTTTTTGATGAAACTGATGATTCTGTGGTACGCGAGCTGTCGGACGATCGTCTCTTGTCTACAACAACACCATAACTTATCATTTAGTTTGTTATCAATTAGTTTTCCCTGTAGATATACTACCCATGAGCTTGTCATCTGTGCCACCTTTCTTTAATCAACCTTGGCATCTACATGAGCTGTCAGATATTTGTAATATGTACTACGAGACTATTATTTACTACTTTGCTCAATATCAATCAAATGGTTTCTCTTTAGATCTAATTCCTTCAAGCTATTTATCTGCAGGAAACAACATAGTTCAAAACCTTCAGTTAAAGATAAACATACTCAGGTTAGAAAAAGTGTAAAGACATTGATAGAGATATTTTAGATACTACAGAAATACACGATATCAATGAATTTACCGTCAGGATGACACACCTAATTCCTTTCCTAAATGTTTGGGTAGCACCACTGACTCGGACTCTGATTCACTCTTGCTACGACTTGTCAACCTGCCACGCCCTCTGCCTCTCCCCCGACCACGCCCCCTACCAGAGGGTGTGTCTTTGGATGAGGATTTACCAGCTGTCTTATCAACGGATGGGGACTTTGTGCTTCGGACGGGCGTTTCTTCTTTCGTATCTTCAGCCATGGAGTCATCATTTTGTTCAGATACTGCAAAACATTAGATGATTAATTTCAATTCCTATAAGTTAATGATACAAAGATTATCCCTGTAAACTATCAATCCCATCCAAAGACTTTTGGTTGCTCAAGGTGTCACCCTTAGAATTCAATTTTGTGGTAGCTTGCATTGAAGGCAGAGAATCAATAGGTTACAGTGTTAAAGTTTGGAATGTTTAGGAGTTTTTTCCTAATACTACAGCCAACATTAAGAGCAGGTTTCAAGTTATTACTTTGAATATGCATTAACAATAAATCAATGTATCTATAACCTGCAATAGTTTATAATGTAATCTGTAAAATGTAAACAGCAAGTTCTTCAATTTAGTTAAATAACACACATACAACTACTGATACTTTTTCATTTACTGAGTTTCTTTGTCCAACTTTATTCAAGACACTTAAATTTAACAGCAACTTGACAGTTCACAAATAATGTTACTGTTTTTTGAAATTTAATGAATTTATAACATTTGAAGTAAAAATATAAAGTTGTAGCCATTATTTCACACACTTTTAAACATAAATCAAAATTCAGTTACAAATTTTAAACCACAATTGAAATCAACCACTTCGATTATACTGCAATAGTCAAAACTAGCTGCAGTGGTCAACAGATATTAACATCAACTTACCTGTACCTATGCTGTCATCTAGATCACTTGCCTGTAAACCTTCCTTCTGAATAGCAAGCTTCTGTCGCACTTTTACAATTTCCTTCTTGATTTTTTTAGCAAGACTGGATTGTCCTGGATGCAATAAAAATCAATGCATGTTACATCACTTTTCTGTATAAGGGCCCCTTCAAGTGAACTTAAACGATGAACATTTTTAAATCTCAACTTGTACATTTTGTACAAAATATAATACACAAATTAGAAAATGGAAAATTCTTGACTAAAAGACTTTCTTTAAAGCATGCCAAGAGTTAATAGATTTCAATTTAGTATAATTTCTTTGTATATTACTTAAACACTTGTGTTAGATCCTCTATTTATTTTGTTGTGATCTTTTAATGCGATTCTATGTCAAACAGCCTGATATAACTTGCTATTTTATTGCTATATTCCTGACAATGTTCACCTTTCATGTTGTTAGCCATGTCCATTTTGTCTAACAGGATGCGTAACTGTTCATCCAGGGGAAAGCTGTCTCTTTGCTCTTGGAAACTATCGACTGTATAAAGAAAAATGGATACATAAAGTTTTGGTTGACTTGAGGAATACACTCTATTGGCCAATGTCACAGCAACCTATACAAAACTGGACAAGTAAAGGTATCTTCTTACCCAGCAAGATCATTCTGCTTTAGTCAAAACATAAAATTTTGTCTTCTCAAAGGTTTGGGGTTAAAAGTGTCGAGTTGCATTCTTATGCTGTATAGTCCAAATATTAATCTATAAACCCTTGCTGTAGTTTAATTTGTTTTGTAGTATGACACACTTACAGTCCTCTAAAATAATTGGTTCCTTCTCCTGGGGAGGTTTTTCCAGGTGAAGTCCTGTGTCAGGGTCATAACCAACCCTCTCTGCCATTCTTCTGGATGCTCGGATCACCATACCACCCTTTAACAAAAGTTAAATAATCAAGCCAAATGAATTTTTAGAAATCACTGCTCTGTTTGTATATTCCTACAACAAGTCTTCATACATATTTACAGAGTAACTACCCAACTAGTAGTATTAATAGAGCAGGAGGAAACGAATAATGGTAAAAGTTTTAAATAACGTAGTGCTTAATGAGAGGATAATCAATAAAATATCATCTTTCTCATTAGATACAGTAATTTGTTTTAAACACGTAACCATGACAAATGACCTCGCTCTTGAGGTTCATGTTAAAGGCCCAATAAACGTAACTTCAGGGAAATTTTCGTGATGCTGAAATATTCTGAAAAAAAATTCCAGTTGATAACCATGCGAAACTAAGCCTAAAACGAAGTAAACCTGAGCGGTAACTGACAAGAAACTCTCGACAAAAAAATTCCAAAGAATTGAAAATAATTCAGGTGGGGCCCACTTCAACAACAAACCGAAGGTAGAAGACGGTTCGAAATGGATGCATGTTTACAAATAGCGTGTTTCAACTGATGCTGTACCGGTGACCACGAAAGAATTAATCTTGAAAATTGCGTATATCCGTTAATCTTAACTAAATCTATAAATATAATAAGTTATTAGGCTTGATTTTCGCTTCAAGTTTTGCCGAAAGTTACGTATATTGGGCCTTTAAGTAGAGTACACATCAACTCTGTGTTGTATATTTAACCCTAGTAGTAAACATATACATACAATGCCAGACACTTGATGACTAAGCTAACATATGTGCCCTACATTTCCTTAATGAACTGTTTATCATTCCATTGTTCAGTTGTAAATAAATCTAAATGATCTAAAAGTAGAAAACAGATGCAAAATTAATTTTGTTTTTCATTCAATATTTATAACGAAGTTAAGTTAAATATACCTGATCTCGTAAACGTGTGGCTGACCGGTAAAACATTGTGTCTTTAGCATTGTACATGAGGCAGTTGTTGATGATGTTTTCAAAGTCGTGTTCAAACTCATCCATTGTTTTGTACTTGTGACTCTCCACCTTCTGTCTCATTGTTAGGAAATCCATCGGTGTCTGGATGTACTCCAAGTAGTCTGGCACCTTAAAAGTGAAACATGCATTATTAATCATTAATTAAGGACTTGTGTTGTTGCTCACTATACAGATGCTTCAATACACCTAACAAATAAATCTTAATTCATCATTGATAAATATTCAAATTTTAATATTTAAGGTTACTGTATTAATAATTCAAAGTTTGGTAAAACTGGTAAATTTCCCTTTGCTTGGTTGAGAAATTCTATAAAAACTATAAAGCTATACCACACAAAAATAAACTCAAATATTAATGTATCATGGTAAACAGGCTAAGCTCATTTTTTTTATAATTCTATTTTAATATGTAAAACTAAACTATCAAGTACATACAATTTTTTAACATTGGGGGAAAAAACTTGAAATCTAATATTATCATGAATTGAAAGCTTATCTACATGTTGGAGTGCCCTATCAGCAAGGATTGACGGACTTGAATTCCATATGGTGGGGAATGATTTTTTGTACCATTCCTATAGCACAGATGGAGACCTACCTCTTCCAAAGACACAGGTTCTGCAAATATGCTGGCAGTATCTTTTTCCTGCAGCTGGTCCAGTGTGTGGCGGAGTAGGACTGCAAACGGTTGCAGCTGCAACTCTAGAGCCAGCTGGTGCACTTTGACCTACAAACACACAATAGTGATATTAACTCTTCTGAAAAAATATTGACATCTAGAAACAAAATATGGTGTTGTCTTGTCGGATTTCTACAAAGTAAGACCAAATATATTGTGCACAGGCACCTGCATGAGTTTATTGGAACAAGCATCTTTAAATAGGATTCTGTTTGAAAAAAATAATCATTCTTCATCAAACTCCAGGTCTTCTTAGTAATGTAAAACCATACTTTAACATGTATCATATCTTATAAAACAATGTATTGTATAGCACAAGATCATATTCATCAAAGCATTTTTTTCTTAAACACTTCTTTCACAATTTAACTGACATATATACATTGTGGAATGAAACAAAATCAAATTTGATATGCTTAACATTTTCCAAGTACAAACAACAGACATAAAATGTAAGCCAAGTGATGACATGTGGTCAACTGTATTTATACATGTGTTACTGACATGCATGCACCTGTACACCACACCATACAATATACAGCCCACATTTGTTCTACAGGTGAGGACCTAGATTTTAAAGATTTTTCTTTATCTGCAGAGAAAACTGATTGGGAATTTTACATCTTTAATACAGTTTAGGTCACAGATTCAGATTCTTTGTTAACCAAAAACTCTTCATCAGAGAGTGACTACAGATAATGAACTTTATGTTCTAATTCACCAGTTCAAACGAACAAAATAAAACACAACACACTATTTAGAATACTGCTTACTGCAGCTGTTGCTATTGACAGATAATGAACCAGTTACACTGCATGGTAGAGTTCACGTAAGTTATAAAGGGATAAAAAGGGTTGAGGGCGACTGTCACCTAAATGTTCTTTCCTGGTGGTGATAACAAACCCCCACCAGGATACATTATTCTGACATTAAGTCTTTGTTTAATTTTCTTTATTTCCTGGCGAGTAGACAACACCATACCTGTTCCCGTTTGAGTTTCTCCCTCTTCCTGATCAGCTCCACCAGTAAGCGTGCCTTTTCTAGGTCTTGTCTCAGTCGCTGCCAGTACTTCAGTTGTTCCTTCAGTGCATTGCTCTGTTTGTCATTTTTCACCTTGAAATTGAACTATGCCATTTATTGCATAAGATGAAAGCAAATTAGTTTTTTGATTACTAAGCAAATAATCATAATCTGGAAAAATTAGCAAACTAATATCAACTCTTTATCAACAGACCAAAATACAGGTGATAAAACGAAATAAACTAAGGATCCTTTGAAGTGATAATTTTCATAATTTATGCCATTAAACAAACTAATAAGTTTCCACTCAAACAAGTTACATGGCAAAAATCATGGCTTTATTTTTTGTCTTGTGCATTGATACAAGTCATAGACAGGAAATGAACTCCATGCCAGAAACATACATTGTTTTAGTGCCGTAACAATTATTCAGTCTCATGCTCACCTGTTCTTTGTTCCTCGTCATATGATTAGACTGCAATCTACGCAAAAGTGGCACTCCATTCCGTGACTGTCGCTTCAAAGTCCAATAGCTCAATAATCGGGACAAAAATACTTGCTTCTTTGGGAAGACAAATAACTGACCTATCTTGGACAACCTGAAAGAACAAAAAACAAAGCAACCTTGTTGGTAATGTATCAATGTATTCCATAAATCAAACTATAATATAAAATACAACACAACCAGACTCGAAATTGAAATAACACACACTTTTAAGTAATTATAACTTGATGACTTTCACTGTGTACATTAAGTTTGGATTCCAGGTTCATAAAAATTTTGGAAGTCAGAATTAAAGGGCTTCAAGAGACATTCCTTTTTATTTATATATAAATTTAAGGGATAACTTATATATATGATTTATATTAATTCTGTGGTCATTTTTTATCATTTCAAACTACAAAAATCAAAGGAATTAGAATGAAACTAAAAAGCTGCCCTTTTGACTTATGTCATGTTTTTGGCCTTAACAAATCAGAAAATGACTGATTGTAAATTTACAAATTCAATACTACATAATGTTCAATCTCCTGTTCTGCCAAATTTGATCACATAAATATTGTATATACATGTAGCTCCAATAACTTTGAACATGCATGTGCACTAGTCGTGACCAAATAAATTTTACTTGTCAGAATGGAACATACATTTAAATTGCCTGAAAATAGTCTGAATATTCATACAATCTAAAATAGTTTCCTAATGCAGAAGTACTACCAAATTAACACTGCGTATTGTGATATCAAAGAATGACAGAGTATATGTCAGTATGTCACATCACAACACCCACCAACCACTTGCAATTTGTTAGTTGGGGTTGGATTAAGATAGAGAGTCAAGTTATGTTTGAAATAGCATTGCACATACTATTACTATTTGAGGTAAAATTCAAATTCTCTGTGAATAAACATATCTATAGAGTATTGGAACACTTTTCTATGCATGGATATATATTATAGAATCACTCATACTTTGATTAAACCATTAACCTTAATTTCCCGTCTTCAGTTGTGAAATTAAATTATACCAAACATGGTTAAACAGGATGAATGATAGAATTTGGGTTAGTAAAGTGATTTCTTTTTAACTCTGAGAGAGTCTCGTCATGAAAGAGCATGACATTGAAAAGTGAGGATTAAGATTAAATTCAAAATTACATGGATTTGGATATTACTGTGTAGATCTTGACCTTTGACCTGGAGTAAAACAGAGAAAAAAAAATTCAGTTGAACAAATTGAGGAGATAATGTTGAAATTTCCTTTTAATTTTTGAAACGTCCAATTTCAGAAATTAAAATAGGGGCATCCATATTGTGAAGCTAATTTCAAATTATTATCATATAGTACATTCACTTCAAATCACTTGTCAAGAGCATTGTTAATATTTACAAACCTTAAACTTACAATGTACTACTTCAATAATTAAATTATCAACTTGATAACAGAAAAACATGCACAGCTCCTACAAGGAATATAAAGTGTTTCTGAAATAATTATGCAACATACTGTGCTGTGTCACATGTCAGGGGTGTAAAAATCCAATAGCCCGACGCCCAGGGCTACCAGATTTTCCGCTTGGGCTAGTGAAATTTAGAGGCTTACTAGCCTGGGGCTAGTGGAATTTTAATCATGTCAGGACTAACAAAATTAAAGGTAAACAATTTTCATTGTAAACCTGTTATTTCCTTGGTATTTTCACTACAAAATTTATTGAAACACAAAATCTTTCTCGCCTTAACTGATCATGATGATACAAGACAATGCTGTTTACATGTGCATTTTGTGTGATTGTAAGAACGATTCACAGCTGAGTTAAAATTGAAAGTCTATTGTATACTAACCACCAAAATGGCCCTCTAGGTTCCAAATCATTCTCTTTTGTGTGATTTAAGAATGTAGAGTGCAGAAATAAAGTTCATCTCTGCAAAAGTCGGCAAATCAGCCATGTTTGTTTATGATGCTTTATAATAGATCGGAATCCAGACAAATTTTCAGTAAGAGTAAAAAAAATTTTTTTTTTTTTTCAATTTTTGATAGCATTTAGGGTATTTATTGAGGAATAACAAACTTAAATCAATTTAATTTTGTTGGAAGATATCTACATTCTGTGATATATATATATATACATATATGAGATATGTAAGAGATTGTTTGTCAGCTGGATCCATTTTGTATTTGTTGGGCTATTTGTCAGCTAGATCCATTTTGTATTTGTAGGGCTAGCAGATTTTTTTCGGGCTAGTGGATTATTAGTGCCTACTAGCCCTGGGCTAGTACACTGAAAATGTTTTTTACACCCCTGCATGTATGCATGTGTCAAAAATGGGAAAAGCCCTGATAAATAAATATATGTTTTGAAAAGAAAAAGAATACATTGTAATATATAAGAAATGAATTGGACAAGGCATGTTTACACTAGAGATTACTTTTGGTGCAGTGTTCTGTGAATTGTATTTTAAATTGCATCATAAAGGTTACTCTACATAGTGTACCCATGTCCATTTTGAGGATGTGCATACATATGTATTTATACATGTACATGTGGTGTTCATGTACTACATATGTGTACATGTGGTGTACATGTACAATGTACAACACCAGTCACAGGGTTTTCCCTGGGACCCTCAAATTTAATAAATGTAGGGGTCCTGGGACTCCCAACACCAATAATACTAAGTAAAACTTTATCAATTTCAGGAGTCCTTTGTTAATTTTAGGAGTCAAAATGCAGGGAAAACCCTGACCAGAGTGTACAATTTGATCTGTTTATGCCTAATACCACGGGTTGCATATTTGCAGTTAATGTTTAAACAACACTTTATCTAGCTAGTGCCATGACTAACAAAGCTTTGTAAGTCACAAATACTCTTGAATAATACTGAACAGACCCCCATCCACTATGGACTGAAAATAACGAGCACCTGTACATGTGGCAACCCAACTGCAATTTGTAAACATGAAGTACCTAACTATTATAATATTCATCATATGAAAGGTTGTGTCCAACATGTTTGAATTAAGGGTATGGGTACCATAAACCCTTGTATCCACATCATACATACTGTATACTACATCTTTTTGTAGTATATCAAATACCAAACTTGTTAGATGTAGCCCTCTTACCTTTGCTGAGGTATAATCGGAATTGATACAACAGGCATTGCATTTCTTTTCTCAGCTAAGATTTTTCTTGCTTTCCTCATTTTTATTCGGGACTTTTCCTTGGCTTTCTTAGCTGATGCTGACTTGTCCTCTTCTGAACTGTCTGCCAGCATGGGCATACAGTCTGAATCAGCTGGAGTATGAACATCACAGTAGGCAGTTTTCCTAACTGTCAATGTTGGACCACTAGCACTAGGTTCTTTCACTGGTTCAATTTTCATATACAACCCCGCCTGTTGTGCACACGTAACATGAAATGCTGTATAACAGTTTGTTTTATGACACTGTATGCAGGCACCCGTACCTCGCTGTTTGCATATGTAACATGAAAGTTTCCATCGCGCCGGTGGTATATGGTCCATACTATCTACAGGTTCAAGAAAAACAGTATTTGCAAAACCTACTTCTGGAATCCACAGGGCACACACCACGTGAGCCCATCGCCCATCATCTGTCTGTTTGAAAGCACCACCTTTGTTTGGACATAGGCAACAATCCACTGCCCTGGAAGGCGACTGAAGGCAACGTCTACATAACCACTGTCCTTCTGGAATGTACGGAACACCATAACACTCCTGATGGACCGCTAGATTGCACATATCACAAAATAATATAACATTACTGTTTTGGCATTCACCATCCATACAAATAGTACAAACAGCATCCTCATCTATGGGAGGACCAACATCCTTGCCAGAAGTCTGACTTTGGAAAAATGCTTCTTTTTCAAACCTGTCCATAAGCATTTCAAAGTCTTCTTGTTTCACAGAACCAATGCCTTCATTCTTCCTTTTCTCATTGACCAATGTGAGCCAAGAATGATCCTGAAAAAGTATGAAAAAATACAAACTCAAATAGTGTCAAGCATATTCATCACAGAATCAAATACTGACATCAGTTGTAATATACATGTAATTGATGCAAATAGGGTTTGCATTTTACTCTCCACCCAATCCCAACACTATCTTTCAAGTTGATGTAACACACACATACATTTATGCTGCACCTTTTAAATTTAGTAATAGATACAGTATGCCAAAATGAATTGAACTGAATGCTAGGGGCCAAAAGGTGGATATCCAAAAATTCTTAACTAATGCGGAAGCAGAAGGGTCGGGTGCACAAACCCCTTTAATTTATGAATTTAGAAGTAAAATTAAACCAGTTCTGTATAATTTCCAATTGTGTACTACGAAAATGTGTATATTATGTACCCAGTGTTCTCATGATCACTAGGTTTTGCAATAGTTGGTTGAACTCAATAGAGTAGCTGGTTGAATTTTCACATAACATAATGTTACATGTATAAAATTCTGAAAAAATAGCCGGTTCAAAGTTGATGAATAGCAGGCTACTTTTGCCAGCAACCGGCTTTTAACGAGAACACTGTGTACCTTCTGCAAAACAATCAGATGAATAAACATTTACTATTAATCAGTTACTATGCCAATTAAATAACTGATATATCATAAAATTTAATGATTACAATATTAAGAAACATACCTCTTCATCCATGTCATACTCCACCTCATTGTCAAGTTCTTCTGTAGACTTTTCTATATATCTGTAGTAAGAATTTGGTCTTGGCTGAAGGTGGGAAGGCTTGATGAAATCTTCAATAACCTTATACTGGGCTTCAGGTAATTTTGAAGTTGCATTTGTATGACTAGGAACACTGGGTTCTTTCCTTGTTTTTGAACCATCACTTGACTTAACATGTTTTACAGGACTTTTCTCTGCTTTTTCCTCTTTTTCGGTGTTATGATGATTGTCAATTTCATCTTGAGAAATTATTTCCAGTGGTTCATATATATTAATTCTATGAATTCTTCCTTCTAAGTCTACTTCTACAAGCCTCTGAGATTCGGCATAAGTTAGTGTTTCTCTTCTCAATGTTTGTGTGAATTCAGGTGGAGTTGGAGAACGCCTGTTTTGTCTATGATGCCACTTTTGTTTTTTCTTACTGGGGGGCTTTTTTGCAGGTGATGCATTATTTTCTGGATTATCATGGTCATAGTTGTACATGTGAAACTGTATACCACAATAGCTCTTGTACACTTTCCCGCAAGATTTCACAGGGCACTCATAAGGAGGCTTGGTTGCCTTCAAGTTCTGACAAAAGGTCTTCACGTCAAAATCGTAAACCATTCTGACTTTTTCTTTCTTCCCATAACAGTTTAGATCTGAAAGGAAAATAAATAAATACAAAATTTTGAATTGATAATTTAGTTTATTGCAGAAAAAAACTCCCATCACTTCATCTCTGGACGAGCAGGTAACCCCATGTCATTTTCACATCTGGTTGAGGAAACAAAACCTAGCCATGTAAGCTATAATTATACATACGGCAGGTTTGACACTAACACTAGTCTGTTAGTCCGAGACTAGTAAAAATTCTGAAGAACTAGTAAATATGCTCTATTTATTAGTCCTGTGGACTAGTGGAGTTTTTTAATTTGAGAAAATTGTACAAAGTTAGCACTCATGAATCATGATACACCAAAACTCATATTAGAGCATCTAGATATTAATTTTTTACTGGTAGAGACCCCCCATACCCCGTCTGGACTAGCCTGCCCGCTCATAGCTTCTGGATTTGTTGTTTGTCACTTAGTGTTTCAACTGAGGCTGAAGCCCTAAGGACTAGTCACAATACCACAGGATTAGTATCTTAAAAATTGTACAAGTCCTTTGGACTTATATATTGAAAAAGTTAGTTTCTAACCCGGTACAGGGTTAAACTCCTATCTTGTTTGTGACTACTTGTGCCAAAAAACAGAGCTGTGCAATTCAGTTTTGGAAACACAAGTAATTCTCTTGGGGGAATATTTCATCTTTTTTTTTTGTGCAACAAATTGGTGAGCTTTGGATTCATGGTTTTTCACAGTTGTTGTATTATATATATTTCAGGGCTTTTTTCTGAGGATGTTTTGGGGCCGTTAATGGGCCCCATTCCCAACTGAAATTATTTCATATTTAAGCCAAATTCCTCAAATTTGCAGTTTACTCTTGGAAAAATCTGTCCCAATTCACGAATTGTCTTCCCATAATAAGACATAAATATATATAAAGGCCCCATCACAAACCAGTGAGTGATATCCTCGATTTTATGTAGTACGCTTACCTTTTTGATAATTCATGTTAACTTCTATTGCTCATTTTAACTAATTCTGTTATAGTTGAAATTTCCCCTAAAATGTTGTCTTCATACCTTAGCCTGTTACACTGTAAATGCATATAACATAATTATATTAAATATATGCACAAGTTTGTTTGTCATAATAATAGCCCCCCATGAGCTGATGTCTGTAAAAAGAGTGCGACACTAAATGAAATGTATGGGTCTCTCTTAAAAGCGTCTACAAGCGTCTACAAGCGTCTTCAAGCGTCCTCAGAAAATATCTTTTAAAATACTGAATTAAGTAAGCGACATCAGAAGATATGTTATTGATACGATCATAATACACCTCTATACCAAATTTTACCTTGGTATTCGAAAAATTGACCGAGTTATGATGATTTTAATGTTTACGATCGGCGGGGTGGCACATGTGTGTATTACCTCCGCACAGTGCAAAAAGCGTCGCCAAACAATACCTTAAAAACCACCGAATAAAGTAAGCGACATCAGAAGATATGTTGTTGATATGATCATAATACACCTCTATACCGAATTTTAACTTGGTATTCGAAATATTGACCGAGTTATGACGATTTTAATGTTTACGATCGGCGGGGTGGCATATGTGTTTGAATAGAACTCAAAGACGAAAAAAGCGTCTTCATGCTATATCTCTAAAATAATTTTTATGTCTGGATTTGAAATAATGAGTGAGTAATAACAAATTCAATTTAATGATCGGTGGTGTGACACACGTGTGTATAGAACTCTTCACAGATCGTGAAGCGTCTTCAGATTTTATCTCGTAAATAAATCTATAAAGTAAGCGACATCAGATGATATGTTATTCATGTGAATATAATCAATCATTATGTAAAATTTCAGGCTGATATGTTTCTTAGTTACTGAGTTATCGTGGATTGGATTTAGGTGACCATAGTGTATCCATTGTAAATTTGTATGAAGCCAGCGCTAGCGTGACGGACGATATGTAGGACTTCGTACCTACGTACGCGTAGGTGAACACAGCTAGATCTAGACCGGTATGTTGTAGAACTCTCTTAATTACTAGCATGTTTGCAGATCCTTTGGACGTGGTTCTACTAAGGATCAATTACATGTACACGTGGTGTTAAAAAAATAATTAAGTTCGTACCGACACTTGTTATTTAGGGCCCACGGTTATTCGATATTGTAAGATTTATATATATTTCTTATGTAACAACTGACAGTCTTTTGAATGTCGGTTAAATTAAATGAAATATCATACTTAAACAAAGTTCCTTTTGAAACAGATGAAACTTGAAATTTCATATACGCTCAATCACGGACTTACATTAGTCTAAGTCCGTGGTACTGCCATCCCGGGAAAAATACAAATTTCGTTTGTGAGACCACGGACTTAATCTAAGTCCGTGGTGAGACAAATACGTCCCTGATTATATATAGAGACCAACATTATTTATAAGCATGGACAGTCTGAATGATATAAATTGAAATTTGCTCTTTTTCTCTTTGCAGATGCTGAATTCAGAAGTGCCAACAATATAAAGAATAAAAAAAAATCAAATATGAATATTTCAATTGTTTAATTTCACAAATTGTACATATTGCTTTTCGTGTCCACATGTTATAATACATTATGTATATATACTACAGTGTATTAGTATTTCATGATGGGCTTTTTGAACGATATAAATTGAAACTTTTTTTTAATTGCAGATGTTGAATCCTGACGTGCCAACAATATAAAGAATAAAATATCAAATATGAATACTTTGATCAATTGTTTTATTTCACAAATTTTACATTTACCAGCAATAACTTTGTAAATACTTCTGTTGCTTGATTGAGGCTTATACAATCAGAAAGACAATAGCTGGAACTTATTCAAATGCAAAATATATATTCATTCGAGACCCTTTCAATTTTTACTGACAGATGTCACAACTAATTTCTCTTACTGAATTCTTGCCCATATGTTTCATAGATTATAGTTTGATATAATCATGGACTAAGATAGTATCTAATAGATCTAATAAGTCCGTGATATAGCCAAATATATTTTATAATCATACACTACGTCTCCCATAAAACATAACTCATTGATCTTTCACAACAGGTACATGTAGGTGATAAGTGTTTACATAACAATTGATCTGGCCTTACTGTGCGTTCACCTGTGCGAAGCCCTACATATATATAGAGTATACCTGTACGTACACATATGTGCCAAGCCGTAAATATTTTTTGTCATAATCAAACATTAAATTCATGTTACTCGGTCATTTTCGCACAAATCAAATTGAAACTTGAAATACAGTTGTATTAAAGTCAACATCATAACATATATCTTGAGGTCGCTTACTTTATAAAAATGATTATAGATATATGGTCTGTAGACCCTTTTTTATATGTTGATTTCTATTCATATATAAATGTATGTTTCCCACGATGTCGGTCGTAAAACTAAAATCGAAATAACTTGGTCAATATTTCGAATATTAAGTTGATATTTGGTGTAGAAGTGTATTATAGTCATACTAACAACATATCTTCTGATGTCGCTTACTTTATTGAGTAGTTTTATAGGTATTGTCTGGCGACGCTTTATTTAAAACTCTGCAGTACATTACACATGTGTGCCACGCAATCGATCATAAACATTAAAATCGCCATAACTCGTTCAATTTTTCGAATTTCTGGTTGAAATTTTACACATAAGTATATTATGATCATTGTAACAACATATCTTCTGATGTCGCTTACTTTATTCAGTGGTTTTGATGTTATAATCTGGCGACGCTTTTTAAACGGTTACACACATGTGCCACCCCGCCGATCGTAAACATTAAAATCGTCATAACTCGGTCAATTTTTTCGAATATTGAGTTAAAATTTGACATAGAGGTGTATTATGATCATAGTTACAACATATCTTCTGATGTCGCTTACTTTATTTAGTATTTTTTAAGAAATTTTCTGAAGACGCTTGAAGACGCTTGTAGACGCTTGTGGACGCTTGTGGACGCTTTTAAGAGAGACCGAAATGTATGGCATGTATTGTATTGTAGTGGAACCGCTTAGACTCGCTACACACACACACACATAACGTTAGGCCTATATATATTTGTACTCAGCTGGTGTAGGCTAACATATTACTTTGTCCATAAACCCATTAAAGTCTGTTAAAATATAGGAAATGGGAAACCTAAGAAATCCATGTAGCCATTGTTGATACAGACAATTCTTTGTACTATTTTTGAATGTTCAACGTTTGATTACACACGCGATTGTTTCTCTATATTGATTAACCAACCGTGCCTATTTTTAGAAACAAAACATGTCTTCCTCGATTTCCGATTCCGGTGTACTGTGCTTTCAACCAGTCGACAGAAAATCGAGAGTGTTACCTTCCACAATGGAACTCATAAATAGCCTGACATAAGTCATGCATATAAATGCAATAACTAGTTGATAAACGTATAACACAAGGAAATAATTCAACCCGGAACCTGTCTTAACACGACCTAAACAACACACTGGCTGCAATGATCGCGGTCCAGGACAATGAAAGGCTAGGCGTCCCTAAATTTACAGTGTATTTTACACCGATTATCACGATTTTGAGCATGGATATTATTCAAGTACAAATCTTAAGTTTATCATCATTCTTTTGATCAATGTTTCTGAAGAATAAACATCTGAAATTAACAGAAATGGTGGAATTTGTAACCGACAAACCGTACTCACCAGGCGTCTTCCATGATATTGGTAGCACTGCGCACACTTTTGCGCATGAACAGCCGGTAGAATCTATTTCCGGTTTTGTGGCGGGAATCGATCCACAGCTCGGAGTGCTGGGCGGACCAAGGTCATGTTGGCCTACAAAATTCACTTCGTGCTGGCGATGCCAGACAGAAATGAACGCAGCCAGCTAGCAAACTGGCTATGCACGGGGATAATGTTCTGGGTAAATCAAAGATAAACCCGTGCTGTTTATATATCTACGGCGTTAGCCCTTCGTGGTTAGTGTTGCCTCGATCATCTCGAAAACCGACGCCTCCTTTATTAGGAAAATGTTATGAAAATCAAGAAAGGCACAGAGTACATTTCTCTCACGCAAGAAACGTTGACACCAGACACTAACTTCGTTTTATCGAGCGGATCCTCGACGACAGTCCACACACTACTTTTAGCATCTAGTTTTGAGTGAGACATGTTATGGACATATTTGGGGGAAATCTGGTAAAAGTCACTGATGTCCAAACCAAACATAATTTACCGCCCAGGCGCTTGACTCCCTCCCATAGACGTATACAGGTCAATACTAAATCTCTGACTTGAGCAAGGCTACGACGTATAGACAAATTACCTATACAATCACTAATGCGTAACGCATAGGTACGTGCATTATAGTTTATAATTTAGCATTATTGCCTTTTTACAATCACATACAAATAACTAAGTCACACATATCTATAAGCATATTCATAATATGGATACATTTTACTAAAGAGGAAGGAGAATGACGTCAATATCAAATGAAATAGGTAGATCTAATAGTCTACAAACACTTAAAAGTATGAAATCTATAAATGCATAACGAAAGAAACAGACTAATTATTTTGTTTAGCAGGTAAAAGTACTCACAAAAAAAGTTTTATTGAGGTAAACATTTAGATGCAGCAGAGACGTATATAGAACGTATTATGTAACGTCCCTGCATACAGTGACACTGTATCTACTATCGAAACTAGCAGTATTACAATACTGTTACATATAGTCGAATACTGTTCAAAAATTTGTAAATAAAAAATATTTCTAAAATTTAACAAATTAGTAAAAAAAGGCGATAAAAATAACTCCACATTGTCGCAAATGATGAGTTGAAACTTTTGAGATGCATTGATTACAGGAGGACCATGTGGAAGATTAGCCTTTGGCTAAACATGTATTTTATCCTCTGAAAATAAAGTTTATTATTATTATTATTACAGGAGAAATCACGTCGAGTTTAGAGAGTGTCGCTGGTAGTAACTTATGGCTACACAGATATCTAGTTTACCATTGACTCCAGATGGACACCAAAAAGCTACAACCAGGGGCTTTTTATGAATAGGCCGTCATGGTGACTATTATGATTCACTAATGTACTGGACTTGGATAGTATGATACGTATACAACTTCTATACCAACAATAGCACCACCGTGGGATGGCCGTCCGACTGAGATGGACATTAAGAATGCTCAGCTGACCAGAACATAGCATCTTCACAAAAGTCGTCTTGTGGGAGAGTTGTGGCGAAGATATTTAAAAGGAAGTTGTACTATAAATGCATATCGGTATTCTCACTCCGTTACGTAGGTATCTGACAATATCCCATGAGAGGTCATGTTCTGGTGTCCTTAAAGCCTCTACTCCACAATCGTTTACGCTGTCATGTGCAGCAAGTCATTTCGTCACAATCAATGCATATAAGCTTATTGTGACGAAATGACTTAGTCCACATGTGTTCGCCCTTCAACATTCACTTTCAAAATTCTGAAAGCAGTAATTTAATTAGCTTAAGCAAACGTTCACGGGGCCATGACTCTTATGGGATGTCGGATTCTATGTATGTGTAGAGTAACGAAAGAACATTTAGGAGCTGCATTTTAATCAGATTGAATTTCAGTGAAATTCCAGGACATGAATAATATAGGATCCTGGTTATTAAGTACCATGTGTAGCCTCCATTAACATGCATGTATATGTATGTGCTACATGTATACGGATGATGCCTCCAGAGAAGTCTATACACGTATAATGACGATGACTATATAGAGTAGCAGTGATCAATTTACATGCGAATCCCGAGTCCAGTACTCATAAAATTATGAAAGAACTCATAGAAATTCTGGAAATTCTTCAATTTAACATTGTGGAACCCGTCATTTTCGGCAGTATGTACAAAAAGGACACATGTAAATAAATTGTAAATTGACCGATGGAGTAGTCATTACATATATGAAGACGAAGACTTTAGATAAGTCACTATGAAGGGAAAACAATCCAGTGATGCGGTATAACCCGGGTACCCGCTCAGTTACATTAAAAAACTATTTATTTATTTCACAACAATTATGAAACACTATACCCTTTTATATTCCCAAAGCATGGTTCAGAAGAAAACCCTGATTTTGTGTGTTCATATCAAAAGTTGGCTGTAACGGAGGTGATGGGGGAATTGGAGTCAAGATATAGACAGTACGAAAAGCAGTCTGCAAGTGAACCAAAGACGTGGTTGTCACTGAAACACTGACATAATGTACCATGGCCGCAGCAACAAGCACGCGGAGGTCAAGTCTGTTGTTATAGCAAAAACGCAGTGACGATCTTGTGACAGCGTAGTCCGAAGGGTTCTGACTCTCTGACCCGCTAAATATTTTGACGACAGGCGGGTGGAGAGTCAGAATTCCTCATTAGTTAAAAAGTGGAAATTTTACCAACCCGTGCACGGGCCACTGTTTAAGCTGTGTTTATAATATGAAACATTTTCGATCACATTTAAAATAGGTAGCAATGGAAAGAACAGATATTTGTCTACAAACCTACATATTTAATCAAGTCACAGGAGGTCGTAAACTAACTGTCGCCACCCATTTCTAAAAAAATAACCAGTTTCCTCACATCTGTTTGAAAATGGCCGCGGTCGCGAGATCCCGCGAGAATTATGTTCTGAACTAACCTATTTTGATCACGTGATGTTAGGCGGCGGCCATTTTCAAACAGATGTCAGGAAACTGGTTATTTTTTAGAAATGGATGACGACAGTTGGTTTACGACCTCCTGTGACTTGATTAAATGTGTAGGTTAGTGGAAAAATATCTGTTCTTTCCATTGATACTTAATTTACATGTGATCGAAAATGTTTCATATTATAAAACACGGCTTAAAAGGCGACCCGTGCACGGGTCGGTAAAATTTCCACTTTTTAACTAAGCAGGAATTCTGACTCTCCACCCGCCTGTCGTCAAAATATTTAGCGGATCAGAGAGTTAGAACCCTTCGGACTAGTGACAGCGCAGCGAGAAAACTCTTACGTAAAACCCATAGTTAGAGGTGAACAACGCTATTCCCTCGATCGTTAATGCTGTCGTTTCTATCACCACAGGGACATGAGAATTTATTACAGCTACAATTGTATAGGGGGGGGGGGGGCTCAGAGAGTTGTGTCTCTCTTTGCCAGGTGGCGGTTTTTTGCCCCCCCCCTCCTATTAAGTCAGTGTGATGTGGCATGTATTGTATACATGTTATTACTTTTTTTACTGTTTTTTGTAATAAAATGAAGATGTTTAGAGCAAGTTTACACGAGTGTTGGAATATATTTGTTATGTTTTGTGGTCTTAAGTATCCAAAATTATGGCGTTGGCGTGTGATAGTGGTGTGAGGTAAAGTGATGGTTATAGTGCTACTAAATTGTGTGTGAGTTTGTACATATTTGCCAGTCTGTTCACAGTTCTCCTGCCTTCTAACATCGCCGGAAACCCACGGTACACTTCTCTGACGCTTGCATGTCTTGGGCAAAATAGACGGAAACCCTTGTTTTCGTACTGAAATAGCAGCCAATCATATCGATACTCTCCTCCATGATTACATCTAGTCGAGACATTCAACCGGGGTATCCCGTTTAATTTGTAGCACCGCCTGTCAACAAAACCTGTCGATTGTGTTATAATTGTGTCAATTGTGCTAGAATATAAGGTCCTATTATACAGAGATTGACATCGGCGTCATGCCTACAGAAATATACTGGTCGTGGTCAAGGTAAAATGATCTAACAGGGTGTCACGAGAAACGACGATTCTGATTGGTCGAAATCTCCGAATAAACTTATATTCGTGGAAACGAGGATTTACATCTATTTTAGCCCACAGTATGCAAGGGCCAGAGAAGTGTACCGTGGGTTACCGACGATGGCCTTCTAGGGACTGCCATTTTAATTCACCTTGTAAGTGTGTTAATGTGCCTGGTGTTCTTTAATTGTTTCCCGAATGAAAGATTTGAGGAGATTTCCACACCGAGATATGAAGTGGATGACACGTTCTCGAGCCGAGTTTCATGCAGATGGTACTCGAAATTGATGGTCTTTTTTTTTCGTTACACGAAGGGTGTTACACTTTTTGATGTTTAAACTCACTTGCCATTTGGTTTTCCAATTCTCCAATGTTCTGATGTCCTGTTGTAGTATCTGGCTGTAAGGGTTGAATCAATAATGCGATACATAATACAGTCATCCCCAAATAGTCGTACTGTAGATTTGATGTTATCCGGAAGGCCGTTGATGCAGAGTAGGAAAAGCACTGGGCCTACACATGTACCCTGAGGTACCTCAGATGCTACTTCTGCTGATGCTGACGATTTCCATCTACAATGACTTTCTGGCGGCGATTAACAAGAAAGGCTTCAATCCAGGTGTTAACAGGTCCTCTTTTTCCATAATAATCCAATTGATTGAGGAGCCTTCTATGTGCGACGGTATCAAACGCTTTACTAAAATCCATCACTATTAGGTCCAGTTGTTTACCTACATCTACGTTAGTTGCTAGGCTATGAAAAGGTTCAGCCAGTTGGGTTTCGAGGGTCTTTTGGCTTGGAACCATGTTGCTTACCATGTAGGATGGAGTTGTTGTCAAGATTGTTCATTATACTACTGACTAGAATGTGTTCTATTATTTTACAGGTACTACTTGTAAGTGAAACCGGCCTGTAGTTGGCTGCATTATACCGCTCACCCTTCTTAGATATCGGAGTCGCGTAGGCCTCTTTCCAATCCTCTGGAACGATTCCAGTGTCGAGGGACATCTTGAAAATAGTGTCGATGGCTGGAGCTAGCTCTTCCGAGCACTCAAGAAGGACACGTGCTGATATACCGTCAGGTCCTGAGGCCTTATAAATGGGGATTGATGTTCTTCAATAGTTTGAGTACTTCTGGTATCGTACGTTATGTATTCTTAGCATACAGAGATTAAAAATTACAAAATATACGTAAAATGTGACTTCCGTCACAAGTAATTCCTATATCGAAGATTTCGGGGGTTTTCTGAGACCCCGCGCTCGCAATCGATAAATAAAAGTAATGATCATTATAGCCTTTTAGAAAGGGAAATTTAAAGGGGTTGGATGGAAGCTGTTCGTTTGTCTCTAGTTTGAACGAAAATTAAGTTTTTATGAACGTTTTGTAACGTGGTCGAGGTATTTTCTGCCACTGAGTTGCATACATTCTCTCTTTTTCAATGTCTGATAGTCGATTTTTTTGTGAAATTTAACCGCTTGACGTATCAAGCTGAAATTTGGCAATTATTTTCATTATGGTTTTAGACTATTAATAACATAAAAAGAAAATATGAAAATTTTGTTTTTACATTTTATTTTAATTCATATTTCGCTATATTATCTATATACATATATAGTTATTCTCCTGGCCTCAAGTGCCTGTGATTCAATGGACCCGTTGTATGCATGTATTACTACTATAGGTCTAATGAAGTTGATAAGGTGCTGAGAACCATTTACAAACTTTGATTCCACTACGCTGCTTGCATGAACCACATGACTGTGTTGTATAATGGTGAAAGCTACAGTATTGGACGCTAAATTAACATATATTCAGTTAATTACTCTTATCTTTAAATAATTGAAGATAGGTAAAATTTAATGGAGATAGGTACAATTTTATTAAAGATAGGTTCAGATAAGATGAAATGAATTGAAATGAACCTATCTTCAATTTAATTGAATGAAAGATAGGTGCAATTTAATTTTGTATATAGGTTCAGTTCAATTGAAGAAAGATACAGTTCAATTGAAGATATGTTCGATTCAATTGTACCTATTTAAGCATTGAACTGTTACCAGATGTAGTATACAGTCGATATGAATACAATTTGGGTGACAGATAAATAGAATGTCGCCCGTTAGGGCGACATGATTATTTATCTGTCACCCAAATTGTATTCATATCGACTGTATACTACATCTGGTAATAGTTCAATGCTTATATTTACATTACGGTTATTAAAAATATGTCTGTATCTATTTCTTTGGGATATTAGTCGGTAAACTTTCTCCATTTTGCCATGTGTGTTTCTTTACCAGAAGAGTCTGAAATAAATCAATATCATTTGAGCTATTGACTCCAAGCCATTATTCGTGTTATCTGAGGCGGAGTGCAAAGCGTTGACGTAACGTAGTCCAACATGGCGTCAGAAATGACGTCACAATGGCCTGATTTACATCAGTGTCATCCAAGCGATTGATTCAAAGCCATCATACTTGTTATCTGAGGCGGAGTGCAAAGCTTTGATATAACATAGTCCAACATGGCGTCAGAAATAATGTCATGTGATGTGGATTGCAAATTGTAGTATACAGTGTGATATACTACAATTTGGTTTAGTAATGATATATAGTCAAAGGTAACACAGAATGTAAATATATTTACATAATTAAAGATAGGTACAAAAAATTGGACTTACCTTCAATTGCATTGAACCTGTGTTAATGAATTGTACATATCTTCAATTATTTCCATTCGACAATGTGGGTTAAGAACCATGTACGTTTGTCATGTTAAAACCGACACTATAATTATGTGAAGAAATATACATGTATAACAAAGTGTTTTAATACAAAAAACACCTTATAAAAATGTGTATTGTGTTGTAAATCTAAGTGCTGAGTTATAATGATGTTTTTCTTAAATACACACTCGCTCTGATATTGAAACCAACATTACATGTTAAGATCCATGTATAATGTGCATCATGGAAACCGACAATGTACGTTAAAACTCATGATTTCTATTATTTAATCATTAATGCCAACGAACCACCCAATACATTTTTCTGTTATTACGTCATTAAAATAAAAGCTAAAAGCAACGACGAAGATCCTTCAGAAGAGGGTATGAGAATTTTGGTAATGGTTTGATAACCAGTGTTTGAGTAGTTTTTGTGCCCATTTTGACGGAAGTCACGACGATTTGTATTATATGACGTGAAGCGATGTTTTTGAGATTTCGACCTTACCGTTATCAGTATTACATCCAAATTATGTATTGTCTGCCTGATAAAGGAAAGGATTTAATGGCAGTTGACGTTTTTTTGCATAATTCCCAGACGCAAAGTTCAGACACACCTGGTCCAATCATCCATCAAGGGGAACTGATACCAAGTCACCTCAAAGGTCAAGGTCACCGCCATCTTAAATTGTCAGACGAAAAGTTCAAACGGACATAGACTAAACATCCATCAAACCCTGTTTAGACGACACGTCACTGCTCTTGGGTCTCGCTGGAACACCATGGACGCTGGTCGGAATAGCAAACCCATGTTTATGCAACATCATTGTCAATTTCCATCAAAGTCGTTTGTGGACAAAATGAATTATTTGTGCGTACCACTGGGCCTAGTTTATGTTTGGCGATAAGATAATATTTATGATGCCCGGTTATTGTAATGACACCGTCGGCTCTATGTTTGTATGGAACACGGTACGGAATACTCCCGTAATTGTCTGTACGTACGTGGGTACTGTATCGAGTTCAGAGAGCAAGGCTGCACATTGTGCATGATCGGGGTCGTTAGGTTCAGCGGTCTAGGACCCTATTACAACACATGGAATCACACTATTTAACCCGAATCCTCACTCGTGTCTGTGTCTGATAACATCCCCTTTGTTTTATATGTCGTGTCATCTGTAATCAAGTCTGTTATTGTGTTAGTAATTATGCTATTTCAACTTCCCAGTCCAATTTCTGCATCGCAAATACAACCGC
This sequence comes from Mimachlamys varia, assembly GCA_947623455.1. Classification (NCBI taxonomy): domain Eukaryota; kingdom Metazoa; phylum Mollusca; class Bivalvia; order Pectinida; family Pectinidae; genus Mimachlamys; species Mimachlamys varia. Next base: position 9,299,423 of record OX392534.1, read on the forward strand.
ATTCACAGGGACCTGCGAATTTGTCACAGCTAGTTTTGGATCTAAACCAAGGTGTTTAGAGTAATTTTACACGTTAGTTTGGGGTGGGGGTGGGCAGGGTTAGATCACTTTTCAAACAAAAGACCATTTGAGGGTGCAATTTCATCAAAAATCGATGTAAACCCACAAACGTGTAAAATTACTCTAAACACCCCGGTTTAGTTCCCAAACTAGCTGTAAAAAATTCCCAGGTCCCTGTTATCACAATCACCGTCGCCATCTTCGTCTCCTTGGACGCCCTTGATTCACATTCAGTTTTTCACAGGTTTGACTTCCGGAGTGTTTTATATGACATATACAATGTGTTTATGGTTATGTTTACTTTCATTATTTACAACGTTCTTCCGCTCTCATTTCTCGTTTGGTATCATTGTTCTCAATTTGCTGTGAAATAAAAATGACATTTGGTATGTTGGAGGGGAAGTGGTTTACCGCTGAACAATTGCGGATGTTCCAAGCTCCAGCCGGTAATGCCGCTGTTCCGTGAGAGTAGATGACGTGATTTCTCCTAGTATCACGTGAATGAATTCCACAGAGTACTTCCTGGCTAGAATTTCAATGTGGGAATTATTCGAATTGATCCCAAACGATCCCACAGCACCGCCCGGAGACTCGTTTTATGGCATGGAAACCTGTCGGCCATTTTGCTAACCCACAGACATCGGTTCTTATATGAGAACTGTCTATAAAAAGCATGTACAATATACAGTATGTAGTATCCATCTAAATGATTCAATATACAACCTTATATAGCAAACATGTGAACGGGTTTCCAAAGTTACACGGGTGGTATTAAACAAGGGGTCCAATTGGCCTTCTTCGCTCAAATGGAATTAATTGATAAATTTAAATGGTCTGAAATCTATGATGAAGTCATTTTAAAGAACACATTTAGATTTAAACATATTTGTGATATTGAAGTACGTCAAAGTTATTTTAAATCAAAAAAACTTTACTCGGCGTCTTCCTAGAAGATGACCAGCCAAATGACATATCTCTGGATATTTTGGTACATGTATTTCAGTAAAAATCGTTTGAAGGTTTTGGACACATCTGACCACTGTGACCTTGAGAGTAGGTCAAAGTAATTTTTTCCGCAAACTTTGTTCGCCTCCTTCCAATGAAGCTACCAGCCAAATATCATGTCGCTACGTCTTTCTGTGTTTTAGAAGAAGTCGTTTAAGTTGATGGAAGCAGGACGGACGGGCGACAGACGCAGCACCATAGCTTAAGGTCTCTCGGTCCGTTGATTATCGTTCTTGGCAAAAACATGGCCGCTTTGACGGATATAAAATTTGATACCTGTCGTGGGTAAGAAATTCACCATACATACGCCGATGATCATGCAATTTGCAATCCGGCAAAGACACTAGCGTCTGCTAGAATCAATGTAAACGCTAGACGGTTAAGTTGGTTGCGTAATTATCGACTATATCAGCCTGATCTTATGTAAACGTGTTGTATAAACAATACAGTATGGCATAGGGGAGGTAATTAGTAACTCCAATGTATTTGAGTTATTCCCATTTATCAGAAATCTGTTTATGTAAAACATATATTTGGGAGTGAATACAACGACTTGGAACTGGTAACAAGCGTTTGTGTTTTTATCTACAACGATGTCATGATGTGAGTTTCATAAGCGGGTTCCCCATTCACCCTCATTCATCTATTAGTAATGTAACACCAAGACAACCTATATGTCCGCTTCGATTCTTTACAACTGCATCATTAAACAAACTCATTGCTTTATATTTATTCGATATTTAATGCAACATGTTCTGATGATATCACTATTCAATAAATGCCATAAATGCTAGTTATAAACTATTTTCTGTGTAATCTGATCCCAGGCGAGTGGGGCGAGTGGATACATTCAAATCAGGCTAAAGCAATCGATAAAACTAGTATTTCACTATTTTAAACGCATTGTGTGATATGGGAAAATCTATACCTCCTACAATTAAGTCCAGTTGCAGTGAAAGGGGAGGCAATTGAAATAAAAAAAAACAATAATTCTGATTATTTTCCTCAAATTTTAAGTGAAATAATGTTTTTTGGTTATTTTTTTTCATACTTTGTTTAATGAGGATTGTTTCTTCATAACATAACTTTAAAAAATCAGTTTTTCATCCACAAAATGTTTTGATATTTGATAATGTTGATGAAAAACATACATATAAGTGTTTGTTTTGTTGAATAAAAGTTATACGAAACGTAAACTATTTGCCTTCTTTGCTGTTTTATATGTATATATAACGTTAGGATTGTAATACATTAAAACGTAATATGTTAGTTCTAGATTTCGCTCTTTCTGGTGTTTTCCCTGAAAATATCAGTTTTTCACCCCAAAAAGATTTCTGCAGTTTTTTCGGCCAATTAAAAAGAAAAGACTTGTTCTTTATATACCAGTAAACATTTAAGTGAAGTTACATGAAATTCCTATGGATATTGACAAAGGAACCGAGTGACCTTAAGCTCACTTGACCCTTCGATCTCTACCAAGTATCACGGATTTTATTCATGAGTGGTGGAGCTGTGTAATGGTTAAGTAAGTATGTATGTTAATGAAATTGCATAATGATCATGTATTAAAAATTAAACGGGACCTTGTGAACTTCCGGTTATACTTCTCCGTATCATACACATCTCGGGAGCTTTATTTGTTCCGCCATTCTCGTATATATACATCTCTGGAGCTTTATTTGTTCCGACATTCTCGTATATATACATCTCGGGAGCTTCATTTGTTCCGACATTCTCGTATATATACATCTCGGGAGCTTCACTTGTTCCGCCATTCTCGTATATATACATCTCGGGAGCTTCACCTGTTCCGCCATTCTCGTATATATACATCTCGGGGCTTCATTTGTTCCGCCATTCTCGTATATATACATCTCGGGAGCTTCACTTGTTCCGCCATTCTCGTATATATACATCTCGGGAGCTTCACTTGTTCCGCCATTCTCGTATATATACATCTCGGGGCTTCATTTGTTCCGCCATTCTCGTATATATACATCTCGGGAGCTTCACCTGTTCCGCCATTCTCGTATATATACATCTCGGGGCTTCATTTGTTCCGCCATTCTCGTATATATACATCTCGGGAGCTTCACTTGTTCCGCCATTCTCGTATATATACATCTCGGGAGCTTCACTTGTTCCGCCATTCTCGTATATATACATCTCGGGAGCTTCACCTGTTCCGCCATTCTCGTATATATACATCTCGGGAGCTTCACTTGTTCCGCCATTCTCGTATATATACATCTCGGGGCTTCATTTGTTCCGCCATTCTCGTATATATACATCTCGGGGGCTTCATTTGTTCCGCCTTTCTCGTATATATACATCTCGGGAGCTTCATTTGTTCCGCCATTCTCGTATATATACATCTCGGGAGCTTCACTTGTTCCGCCATTCTCGTATATATACATCTCGGGAGCTTCATTTGTTCCGCCATTTTCGTATATATACATCTCGGGAGCTTTATTTGTTCCGCCATTCTCGTATATATACATCTCGGGAGCTTCATTTGTTCCGCCATTCTCGTATATATACATCTCTGGAGCTTCATTTGTTCCGCCATTCTCGTATATATACATCTCGGGGCTTCATTTGTTCCGCCATTCTCGTATATATACATCTCGGGGGCTTCATTTGTTCCGCCATTCTGGTATATATACATCTCTGGAGCTTCATTTGTTCCGCCATTCTGGTATATATACATCTCTGGAGCTTCATTTGTTCCGCCATTCTGGTATATATACATCTCGGGAGCTTTATTTGTTCCGCCATTCTCGTATATATACATCTCGGGAGCTTCATTTGTTCCGCCATTCTCGTATATATACATCTCGGGAGCTTCATTTGTTCCGCCATTCTGGTATATATACATCTCGGGAGCTTCATTTGTTCCGCCATTCTCGTATATATACATCTCGGGGCTTCATTTGTTCCGCCATTCTCGTATATATACATCTCTGGAGCTTCATTTGTTCCGCCATTCTCGTATATATACATCTCGGGAGCTTCATTTGTTCCGCCATTCTCGTATATATACATCTCGGGAGCTTTATTTGTTCCGCCATTCTCGTATATATACATCTCGGGGGCTTCATTTGTTCCGCCATTCTCGTATATATACATCTCGGGGCTTCATTTGTTCCACCATTCTCGTATATATACATCTCGGGAGCTTTATTTGTTCCGCCATTCTCGTATATATACATCTCGGGAGCTTTATTTGTTCCGTCATTCTGGTATATATACATCTCGGGGCTTCATTTGTTCCGCCATTTTCGTATATATACATCTTGGGAGCTTCATTTGTTCCGCCATTCTCGTATATATACATCTCGGGAGCTTTATTTGTTCCGCCATTCTGGTATATATACATCTCGGGGCTTCATTTGTTCCGCCATTTTCGTATATATACATCTCGGGGGCTTCATTTGTTCCGCCATTTTCGTATATATACATCTCGGGGGCTTCATTTGTTCCGCCATTTTCGTATATATACATCTCGGGGGCTTTATTTGTTCCGCCATTTTCGTATATATACATCTCGGGGGCTTCATTTGTTCCGCCATTCTCGTATATATACATCTCGGGGCTTCATTTGTTTCATCCGTATTCGAATTTGTCTCTGACGTCCGTAACATATCCGAAACTAGGTAAGGCCGCAAATATCATTATAAATAGTCCATCACCTTCTCTAGTATGTCCACACGTCCCTCGCTTTGTAGGCGCATGTCCGCCTCTTCTTACATGTCCGTGCCAATCGGAAATATAAACGGCGCACACTCAGGGTCACAATTCCTATCGAACTCCCTTCGATTAAAATATTCATTATCACTGTGTTTTCATGTCCGTCGTACCGAATATAGAATCTCGCCGCATCTCGTTGGTTAGCGAGAAGAGCTAGCCAATAATTGGGAGAAAGCACGGGACGAGGAGTAATATATTTACATGTCTTTTCATCTACATAAGAAATAATACCGAATATAGAACTAACAGACAGAACTCTATCCCTGGTGAATGCGCAAGGAAAAATGAATGAGGAAAGACGATGTTTGATGCAATCGAAAAAGTAAAGTCAGAAAACACTGGTTGTTGTAGAATACCTTGCAACGCTTGGTGATTTACACGCGTAAGGGGTAAGAGAATCAGAAAAGGGGTCATGAAAGACAAGGAAAGAGGTCCGAAATGGCCAAGGAAATATCATGAAAGACCAGGAAGGGATCCGAAAATAACGTCAAAGGATATCCGAAAGCTAGACCTTAAAATGGGCCGAAATGACCAAGGATATCTGGAAGACCTGGAATGTGGACTTAAATAGCCAAGGATATCTGGAAGTTCTGGAAAGGGGACCGAAAATACCAAAGATATCTGAAATACAATGTACCAGGAAATATGTCCGAGTAAGGATATCTGATAGAAAAACCAGGAAGGGAGTTCGAAATGACCAAGGATATCCGGGGGAAAAGACCAGAAAAGTGGACCGAAATGGCGAAGGATATCTGGGGGACCGAAATGGCGAAGGATATCTGGAAGACCGAAATGGCGAAGGATATCTGGAAGACCGAAATGGCGAAGGATATGTGGAAGACTAGGAAAGTGGACCGAAATACCAAGGATATCTGGGAGACCGAAATGGCGAAGGATATCTGGGAGACTAGGAAAGTGGACCGAAATACCACGGATATCTGGGAGACCGAAATGGCAAAGGATATCGGGGAGACTAGGAAAGTGGACCGAAATACCACGGATATCTGGGAGACCGAAATGGCGAAGGATATCTGGGAGACTAGGAAAGTGGACCGAAATACCACGGATATCTGGGAGACCGAAATGGCAAAGGAAAGCGGGGAGACTAGAAAAGTGGACCGAAATACCAAGGATATCTGGGAGACCGAAATGGCGAAGGATATCTGGAAGACCGAAATGGCGAAGGATATGTGGAAGACTAGGAAAGTGGACCGAAATACCAAGGATATCTGGGAGACCGAAATGGCGAAGGATATCTGGGAGACTAGGAAAGTGGACCGAAATACCACGGATATCTGGGAGACCGAAATGGCAAAGGATATCGGGGAGACTAGGAAAGTGGACCGAAATACCACGGATATCTGGGAGACCGAAATGGCGAAGGATATCTGGGAGACTAGGAAAGTGGACCGAAATACCACGGATATCTGGGAGACCGAAATGGCAAAGGAAAGCGGGGAGACTAGAAAAGTGGACCGAAATACCAAGGATATCTGGGAGACCGAAATGGCGAAGGATATCTGGGAGACTAGGAAAGTGGACCGAAATACCACGGATATCTGGGAGACCGAAATGGCAAAGGATATCGGGGAGACTAGGAAAGTGGGCCGAAATACCACGGATATCTGAAAGACCAGGAAGGGATCCGAAAATAACGTCAAAGGATATCCAAAAGCTAGACCTTAAAATGGGCCGAAATGACCAAGGATATCTGGAAGACCTGGAATGTGGACTTAAATGGCCAAGGATATCTGGAAGTTCTGGAAAGGGGACCAAAAATACCAAAGATATCTTAAATACAATGTATCAGGAAATATGTCCGAGTAAGGATATCTGATAGAAAAACCAGGAAGGGAGTTCGAAATGACCAAGGATATCCGGGGGAAAAGACCAGAAAAGTGGACCGAAATGGCGAAGGATAGCTGGGAGACTAGGAAAGTGGACCGAAATACCAAGGATATCTGGGAGACCGAAATGGCGAAGGATATCGCGGAGACTAGGAAAGTGGACCGAAATACCACGGATATCTGGGAGACCGAAATGGCGAAGGATATCTGGGAGACTAGGAAAGTGGACCGAAATACCAAGGATATCTGGGAGACCGAAATGGCGAAGGATATCTGGGAGACTAGGAAAGTGGACCGAAATGGCAAAGGATAGCTGGGAGACCGAAATGGCAAAGGATATCGGGGAGACTATGAAAGTGGGCCGAAATACCACGGATATCTGAAAGACCAGGAAGGGGGTCCGAAATGAGAAAGGTCAGAAAAGGAGACCGAAATGACCAAGGCTATGTGAAAGCCCAGGAAGGGGACCTGGAATTAGAGAGAGGACCGAAATACCAAGGATATCTGACAGACCAGGAAAGGGGCCTTAAATGACCAAGGACATAAGAGAAAAAAGACCTGATTCTGAAAAACCAGGAAAGGGGACTGAAATGACCGATAGAAGACCTTGAAAATGGACCGAAATGACTAAGGATATCTGGAAGACCTTGAAAGGGATCCAAAATTGCCAATCATATCTGGAAGATCATGAAAGAGGACCGAAATACAAAGGACATACGAAAGACCAGGAAAGGGGTCCGAAATGAAAAAGACCAGAAAAGGACCGAAATGACCAAGGCCGTGTGAAAGACCAGGGAAGTCGCCGAAATGACTGGAGATAATTGAAAGACTGTACGGAAACATTTCCACCACCATCAGATATATATCAAACTGATGAGAGCACAAACAATGTTTTTGCTGTGTAAGTAACGAACGTGTACCCAATCACTCTGCGTGTTGTGACGTCATCTCTTCTGATGGTGTTCGCGGTGTGCACGGCTGGCAGCACGGATCTATAAGAGGCGCTGTAGTACAGGTGTCTGAAAGAAAGTGAATGTTTACGGAAGTAGAATGCTGGTTTTCGTCATTTGAAACATGTAGGGGGTCTTGTTGTTGTTCAGGCATATGTAAATTAAACAATGCAATAAACCAGCCGCCGATAGTAAAATTTAGCGGTGACACCTCTCTGAGAGAGACATTTTATCAGCAGGGGACGTCACTGGGGATGGTTTGTAGTGCCGTACTCCAGGTATGTGACGTCAGAGTCGGGGAAGATTTATTATCCTTGACCGATATATAGATATACGTACCTAGCCAACTCGTCTATCAATATCGAGGAACATTTAGTACTTTATTAACTCTGGGTGGGTTGTTGGAGCTTCCTTTATATGTGTTTGTTAATTGTACTTATCCCTTGGAATATTGATAGGAGGGATTCATAGGCGTGTGCCGTTTCATTTATTTCATTTTTGTAGATTCTCTTGTTTTCGTTCTTTATTGAAAAAAGGGGTACTTACCTAAAAAATACTAGCCCGAGTTCTCTCTGCCCCCCACCCGCACACATAGCTTTCAGTTTTTTCTTCTTTTATCTTCATTGCCTCTGCTAGGAGTCGAACCCAGGACCTCAGGTTTACTTCTCCCGATTCCAAAGAGAAATTTTCGCTATCTGAGAAGGTGGGAAGAAGCTGGTATACTATTTCTTTCGAGGCACAACGGGTCATTAAAAAAGTGTGCGACATATTTTTCGCTGAGTATTTTTTTTTTTTGGCAAAATTTTCCAGGTTCTCACGTGACTGTTTATTTTTCAATGCTTCCACTAGGAGTCGAACTCGAGATGTTTAGTTTACTAACCTTATGCGAATGAGAATTTCTCCCTAGTCCGATTGGTAGGGAGCAGCTTGTATTTGTGTGTCAGAGTAATTTGGATTATTCAACAAAACTCCGACAAGGACCAAAATACACCTTCTGTGCATGTAAATTACCTCAAGTAAAATGACGTACAATTCTGTCCTTTCAAGTTATTTGTGGTAAAGTTATTTTTTTATTTTCAAATGGTTAAATCAACCTCATTTTAAAGTCCGATTTTGTCAAAAAAATTCTTTCACACACCGATACACTGTACAAAATGTAGACAGCTGTATTAGAACTCGCCACCATCCAGAAAGGCCAGACGTTCAACGTGTAGGGGTTGTCTCCCTTGTCCCACTTTGGAGGAGAATTGAATGCAAGCCGTTTTATGTGAAATCGTGTTTCTTAAAACTTGCAAAACGCTTTGCTTTACTATAAAGATTAGAAAGTGATTTTTCAGTTGATAGAAATGAAAATAATGATAAAAATACTTCACCGGTATATTTTTCTTCGGGGTTTTGTGTGAGGTCTGTACTTCTGTGTACTTTTTACCATATGATACTGCTTGTAGACGGTGTAAATTCTGTCAGATAGCAGTTATCATTCGTGTGTGTATACTTATAGCAGGTTGTTGCTTACAAGTAGTTCTATATAACAAAAAGGCTAATACACCGGGTTCATGCCACATTGCGTGCGAGTACTACACCACAACTGTCGCCTCGCGCTCCGGCTAGGCTCAGACTAGCTGGCCAATCAGCACCGGGGTGGGCGTGGCTATAAGTTTCCCAAACTAGGTATACTCAAAAATATGTTAACATAACATGGATTGTAGTATTGGGTGTGTAACGGGATGAGAGACCAGGATTGACCATGTGCAATTACGATGGCTGTGGTTGTGCGGTCCAAAATCCGTTTAAACTTTCTAATGTTGACATTATTTCCACTTCTGATACACTGTCGACCACAGACCGAGCAGGACTACCGGCAAAACAGACACGGTCAGTATAAATCGTTATAGTAATTAGTAGATCTTATCGGAAATATTTATAATTGCGTTATAATTGATATTTTTTAAAGATTTATTTTGTTAATTATATTATCTGGTATGTTACAGGTGCGAAGGCTGAAGGAAAGGAAGTTGTGTACCCCGTTCGTTTGAATGCAGAGAGAACTAATCAACATGAAATTCACAAAAGGGATATTACATTTAATGCAGATAATCTCAACGAACAGAAAGTTGTGTATATGTTCCCCGCCTATGGAAGGCAATTTTTATTTGACTTGAGTTTTACCAAAGATTTCATTTCACCTGGAAATATTTTAGTGGAGAAACATGAGGACAACCACACGTGGAGTGAGCACGGGTTTGGTGACAATTTGGAAAACTGTTTCTATACAGGAACTGTTAATAATGATACTTCCTCCAGGGCTGTTTTCAGCCTATGTGATGGCATGGTAAGTCTATACAGGACTATGTTGAGCCTATATGATGGCATGGTAAGTCTATATAGGACTATGTTCAGCCTATGTGATGGCATGGTAAGTCTATATAGGACTATGTTCAGCCTATTTGATGGCATGGTAATGTTCAGCCTATGTGATGGCATGTTAAGTCTATATAGGACTATGTTCAGCCTATGTGATGGCATGGTAAGTCTATATAGGACTATGTTCAGCCTATTTGATGGCATGGTAAGTCTATATAGGACTATGTTTAGCCTATTTGATGGCATGGTAAGTCTGTATAGGACTATGTTCAGCCTATTTGATGGCATGGTAAGTCTATATAGGACTATGTTCAGCCTATTTGATGGCATGTTAAGTCTATATAGGACTATGTTCAGCCTATTTGATGGCATGGTAAGTCTGTATAGGACTATGTTCAGCCTATTTGATGGCATGTTAAGTCTATATAGGACTATGTTCAGCCTATGTGATGGCATGGTAAGTCTATATAGGACTATGTTCAGCCTATTTGATGGCATGGTAAGTCTATATAGGACTATGTTTAGCCTATTTGATGGCATGGTAAGTCTGTATAGGACTATGTTCAGCCTATTTGATGGCATGGTAAGTCTATATAGGACTATGTTCAGCCTATTTGATGGCATGTTAAGTCTATATAGGACTATGTTCAGCCTATTTGATGGCATGGTAAGTCTGTATAGGACTATGTTCAGCCTATTTGATGGCATGTTAAGTCTATATAGGACTATGTTCAGCCTATTTGATGGCATGGTAAGTCTATATAGGACTATGTTCAGCCTATTTGATGGCATGGTAAGTCTATATAGGACTATGTTCAGCCTATGTGATGGCATGTTAAGTCTATATAGGACTATGTTCAGCCTATTTGATGGCATGGTAAGTCTATATAGGACTATGTTCAGCCTATGTGAAGGTATGGTAAGTCTATATAGGATTATGTTCAGCCTAGGGAATTACCTAGCAAGTCTATAGGATTATGTTCAACCTAAGTTATGACATTGCAGGTCTATATGACTATGTTCAACTTATGTTATGACACAGCGGGTCTATAGGACTATAATTATGTTCAGCTTCTGCGATGGCATAGTATATAACTTTAATCAGCTTATGTTGTCGTATAATAGGTCTATAGGACTATGTTCAGCTTCTGCGATGACATAGTAGGTCTATAACTATAATCAGCATATGCGGTTGCATGGCAAGTCTTTAGGACTACGTTCAGCCTACGCGATGACAGGGCATGTCTATAAAATACTGTGTCTATATCAAATTATGTGCGAAGGTAAATATAAAACAAGAAAAAGCTGAGACTTTGACGTTGGTCTTTGGTCTGCCTTCTAAGGCTTCCCCAGGCGGGCCAATACATTTCTATATAGACTGTTCTATCATAACGACATGGCCAGCAGTTCTGTGACATGGTAGGTCTCGGTGGCTAATCAGATCTGACTCGGATTCTCCCCGATAACGTGATAATTGGGGATACGCTTAGCCTCTGTGATGACATGTTGACTGTGTAGTTATTTGGGTCTATTATAAAGATTACTATAAACTTAGGTTTGTACAGATTATACAGATGTAAGCTTTAAAGTGGGTGCAAATAGTTGGTATAAAAGTCTACGCTTTATACTGAAACTACATAATGATAATGTGCGGACTGGCGCATTTATAAGTCTATATAGATACCGGGCGACGTTGCAGGTGCTTTATAAAATACATTTAATGTAATTCGGTTATAAAATTGAAGTCTTCCGCTTTAAATTTCGAGTATAGATAGTAGAAACATTTTCTGTACAGTATGCTACACGTAAAAAGCTCTCGGGACACGGCGGTTGGACGTGCTTCTATATTTGCCCCGTCAGAAGCCCAACACCTTACCGTCTGACAGATGGCCGTCTGGTTTGACGAAATGACAAATAAATTCGACCCTCATAAAACAACGGGAGGAGTAAGACAACATATTTCTGACTTTAACGGCTAAACTCGACTTTCCTGAAATCGATTACCGTTTAATAATAATATCCTATAGTCAAAAGTTGAAGATTTCGCGGCACTTTTAGGGTCCCGTCCGGAGATCTATAATTAGGGGTCCGTGACCGCTTTATACAATCGGAACAGGAAACACTAAAACGGCCCTTTGCTCCCTTTGACGTCCAGACTGCAGACTCCGTTGTCCTGGTACCGTCCTTGGTGAAGTCGCGTGGATTTGTCCTTGGTATCCGTCCCTGTGAAGATTTCATGTCATATCTCCACGAACGGCGATTAGACACGAACTTTGTCTTCTCTTTGTATGAAGTAACAGAATTGTATTTGTTTTGTGTAATCTTCCTCGTGAAACAGTACATCAAAGCTGGCGATTATAGATGATCATTTATATAATCGCCTATTCCTGGCATCCTCCGATACGGCTGTGATACAGTTAGTGTGTGACGGCCGGGCGGGCACTCGAGGCGCATAGGGCTACGGCAATCTTTATCGCACGTATGGATGTATTAAATAGTTAAGTAGTTATAGAACTCAAAGTGTAAAAATGCGTCCCGTAAGCTGAGTCAGCAGTATTCTACATGGTTTCCTCATAGACACAATATAAACACGAGTTCACTGATAGCCAGCAGCCCGCTACAAACCACCGACTGCCTAAACCGCACGTGCACATGGAGCAGGTGTATATATCTATACATTATATGATGAATCGTGGATTACCTACATGCGCATGAAATGATAACTTTCTAATTTTAGTTTGTATACTTTTTGGAAACCCAGAGATGGTTTATACACGATTAGGAAATATACATAGCTAGCTCCGCTCGGCCATATACTAAGTAAAGCAGCGATCCGTCCTAATACGAGATACGATTGATAAGAACAAAGGTTACCGAAATGTGCATCCGTATTTGCGATATGTCTGCGCGCGGGAATCTGCGCGTGCTGAAGGTAACGGTAGGAACTAATTGTATTTTACTCTGTATACCGCCTTTCCGAAGCCGGCTATTTCCAACCTTACGGGTGAATTAGTAGGTAGAACGTTTTAACGACGAAACATCTACGGCAAAGTAACGATAAAAACAGGAACGCTATAACGTTAGGATCGCATACAACCTGTGTTTTATATTGCATGTTTAGTGTCGCACGCGACAGTATGCGGACAGGACACGTGTTATAATTGGCTATACAATGTCAGCGTCCAGTTTATGATGGGACTGACGATTTGTATCTTGTCTGCTACTCGTAAATCAAGTTACTAGTATATATATATTGAAGGTAGTACAGATAATGGTTTATTTTTGTCGTGGTAAGTACTATATCGTCCGGCCGCTGTCCGGTGTTGGTTAGTTGTGGACGCAGGGGGGGGGGGGGGGGGGGGCTTTCTTGGGAGTTTTGAAAAATATGATGCATATACCGTTCTCAAAGACAATGGCTAGGTACTTGAGCTGAGATTTGTTTATGCTGGGGAAAGCAGACTGTACAGTGCAGCTTCGGAAGAAAGGCGCACCATCGGACAATTAAACTGTCAAGTAGGCAACAGCCGCACTAATACTGACCCGAGACCTCGTACAACCGTCGCCACCTCACTTCGTCCTAAAACCAGACACAACACTATCTGAGCACGACTGTCGTACTATAGGTCCATTCAGACATTCAGGATTTAGCTTTTCCATCACCGAAATAATACTACTACTAGATATATTTGTAATATGACCTTGACAAAAATCTACTGCGACACACGAAAACAATATAGACAATGTCGTACAGTACTGGCTGTGCTCCCGTCATTTCGAATTCATTCTCGGCAACACAATTTATGCCAAAATAAATCTGATGCATGAGTTAGACAGTAAATACACAACAGATGTCATCTACCAATGGATCTGTCCGAAGTGGACGGGAAACTGGACCGGCCTTACGCTGGACGTTAACGAGCCAAAGACAAACGAGCCTGTGCTGTGTGTGTAGGAGGGAGAGAAGGTGTAGAGAAGGTCTGGACAGGTGAAACACGACAGGTGACTGTACCAGCACGGTGCTAATGGGTACCAGATGAAGGGACTGCACACAAGCACTGTGCTAAAGGGTACCAGATGAAGGGACTGCACACAAGCACTGTGCTAAAGGGTACCAATGAAGGGACTGCACACAAGCACTGTGCTAAAGGGACCAATGAAGGGACTGCACACAAGCACTGTGCTAAAGGGTACCAATGAAGGGACTGCACACAAGCACTGTGCTAAAGGGTACCAATGAAGGGACTGCACACAAGCGCTGTGCTAAAGGGTACCAATGAAGGGACTGCACACAAGCACTGTGCTAAAGGGTACCATTGAAGGGACTGCACACAAGCACTGTGCTAAAGGCTACTGATGACAGGCTGAGGAAGGGGTTGTATACCAGCATTGCGTAATGGGTACTGAGTAAGGGGTTACACACACGCACTGTGCTTAATGGGTAGCAAGTAAGGGGATTGTCGCCTGTGCTTAATGGGTAGCAAGTAAGGGGATTGTCGCCCGCACTTGGCTTAGGGTGCTGAGTAAGGGATTGTACATAAGCATTGTGCTTAATGGGTAGCGAGTAAGGGGATTGACGCCCGCACTTGGCTTAAGGGTGCTGAGTAAGGGACTGCACGACGCTTGACTCCGTTCTAGGAAAGGGATAAGAAAAAAAGGTGCTTACTCAGTACTATAGAAGAGAAGTAAAGTACAGAAATATGCTGTATCACTGGTTATGCTTTCACATAATTTCAAGATGTTTTGACGTCAGCAAATTGTGGATGTTGAAGAATAAATTATCATTTTTCTTTTCGCCATCGAAAGTTCACCAATATAACATGTTTAATATGTCAATTTTCGGTCAAATAATCGAATTCGTGTTACGCTGTGCCTGATAGGTGAGAGCAGAATAAGAGGCTTGGTGCCAAATTCTAACATTATACGTCCTATCTGTTGTTGTCAGGAGGCCTGACGCATGTCTTCCGCCTATTCTCACAGCACGTATGTAAAAACTGCTCGGCCGAGGTGTGACGCCGCATTTTACACGGGAGTTACTAGAGGGAGGAGTCGGAGGTCATAACCGCTATCTAACGAAAGTTGTTATACGCGATACCTAACTAATTACATGTTGGAGGTACATTATTGCTTTGGGTTACGTCATATCGCGGAACACCAGCAATCTCCCGTTGCGATAGAGGAACCATTCCTTGTAAACGCCGAGCAATAAAATGTACATTGTAAACCGATATTAGCGTGTCGTCACGGATAGGGGGCCGTAAAGACTGCACTCGGCGGGCACACTCACCTCCAGGTTTATGCTTGTTTGTAAATAATTATGTAAGTGACAGTGTTGGTAGGTGTAGACTATTTTTCATAATACCTATGATGACAAATTATTATCAGCGAGGTGTTGCTCCAAACGTTCCTTTAACTAGGCGACGTATGACACTCAATACCACATAGGTAACGGACCTTGGCACGGTGCGCTAAACCACTGATCTGCTGACATTAGCTCTATGATTCCGCACCGGCGTGTCAGTAGTCGCAGCAGTATGAATAGCCCGTTATAAAACTTTCTGCAATTATTTGCGCAAGGTTAATGCCCCGTGATTGCCACCTTGTAATGCGCTGTCTGGTCGCCGACGACACGCCGTAAAGTGGGCCGATAGGATAGAAGTGACGTAACGGGTAGCACAAACAGGTGTACTCTAATCATCGTTAGCACCGCGCCGCTGACCAAACACTGACCAGGACTGACCGATAAGGACAGCACATCGCCGACGGGTCGGTAGTTAGTGACGATCACCTACTGACCATTAGGTAGAGAAGATAACACGAACATAGCGTGAGGTATTGTGATGGAGGCTGTCAAGAGCCGATGGCACAAGGCGATAGCTCATGTTTAGTCGGTGATGTAAAACTGATGTTCACGGTGAATACTGTCAAATTCACTAATGCTGTCGATGACTATCTCAACACGTTTGTTTATTTGTGTGTGTGTATGTAAGTGTGTGTACAATAATACCCTTGCCAATATCGGTATTGTGTCGAGGTCATTGGAACCGTCTAGCTTCAGCCGTTATTACGATCGTCTCCTGCGTGATAATGCCCTCAGAGAAACACGACTCGTTGATTGTGCCTTATGGGTTCTCTGCTCATCGCAGAAATCTTTAAATTAAGGTTTTTCAAAGTCTTACTTACAATGCATCCAGTATACATACGCACACCCTTTGTAAATTCCACAATGACGTCATGGCCTTAATGATTTACGTAGTGTTGGGTTTGAATCAAGTTATCCTGCACATTACAATAACAAGACTTAGCTTCTATGTGTACTAATACACGTAAACCCCGAAAAAAGGAAGAAATATTGGCGTTTTGGCCTACATAGGAATGAGATCAGTGGAGCAATGTGAAGCTGTGAGGCCCTGAGTTTGTTACCCACTGGGAGGGAGGGGCTACCTGAAATCTAATGCATACCTACACAGCCCTGTTTACCTTCATAGTTCATCAGCAGATTCTGCTGAATTGAGTCCAGATTTTGTTTAAATGTGGTAAAACCATGTTTTTACAAATATTGTTACTATTAGACATCAAACCTACACGGCCTATTACCTGTAGTTATGTTTGATACCTAACCGATATTATTATGGGGAGGTCTGTTTTATGGAGTAAAAAGACTTGATCAATAGAAGCATGATTTTTCAGTTAAGAAATGTACAGATAATATACATTCAGACCATTACAAAGATACTTCAAACCTTCACTCAAAGCTCTCACAACTGGTGCCTGTGGAATGTTCTTATTTGGTTCATTTTTTCTACCAGAACCTTTCTGCACCAAAGATTGGGTCACTGGAAGAATTGATGTTAGGTACATTCTTTCACACAGACTATTAGGACCCTGAGGTTATGATTTTACATGACAGAAAAGTTGTTAGTGCCCTGAGGTCATGACCTTTTATCACACAGACTATTAGTACCCTGAGGTCATGACCTTCTATTACAGACAATATTATTACCCAGAGGCTATGAGTTCACAGAGATTGTTAGTGCCTAAGGTCATGACTTTGATTGTACCTTGAGGTCAAGACCTTCTGGATCACAGAAGTTGTCAGTACCCTAAAGTCATGACCCTAGGCCTATATCACAGGAGTTGTTAGTTTCCTGGGGTCATGACCTGTTAGAGACACCGTGAGTACCTGAGGTCATGACCAATAACAGAGTGAATGTGAGTAACTGAGGTCATGACCTGTTACAGAGATTGAGTACCTGAGGTCATGACCTGTTACACAGACACTGAATACCTGAGGTCATGACCTGTTACAGAGATTGAGTACCTGAGGTCATGACCTGTTACACAGACACTGAATACCTAAGGTCATGACCTGTTACAGACATTGAGTACCTGAGGTCATGACCTGTTGTAGACATTGAGTACCTGAGGTCATGACCTGTTACAGAGATTTTAGTACCTCAGGTCACCTGTTACTGAGACTGTGAGTACCTGAAGTCATGACCTGTTACAGAGACTGAGTAGCCTAATACGGGGACTGCGAGTACCTGAGGTCATGACCTATTATGGGGACTGAGTACCTGAGGTTGTGACCTATTATGGAGACTGAGTACCTGAGGTCATGACCTGTTACAGGAACTGTTAGTTAAACTGAGTACCTGAGGTCATGACCTGTTACAGAGACTCTGAGGTCATGACCTGTTAAACTGTGAGTATCTGAGGTCATGACCTGTTAGAGAGACCACGAGTACCTGAGGTCATGACCTGTTAGAGAGACTGAGTACTTAAGGTCATGACCTGTTAGAGAGACTGAGTACCCGAGGTCATGAGACCTATGGTTTTGATGCAACACTGTCACATTATAAGTTTAGATTTCTACCCTTGTTCTTCACCTTGTGTCATTACCCTTATCCTTGCTGAACCTTATTGTATTTGAAAGTTTGATGTTTTTTGAACTGTGTATTTTCTATTCCAGTCAGGTGTCTTTGACATGCAGGGAGAGAGGTATATTCTGGAGCCGTGCTCTTCAGCTGATCCAAGTTATAAGTCTGGAAATAACAGCGATATCAAACCTCACTTCATTTATAAACATTCTCCATCATTTAAAAAAGATGCAGATGAATCTCATTGTGCAGTTGAAGGTAAGTGGAGCATGTCATTGTAACTAGTGCTGTCCAATATATACTGTACCTTTACTGTACCTTTACTGTACCATTACTGTACCTTTACTGTACCTTTACTGTAACCTTTACTGAACTTCTACTGTACCTTTACCGTACCTTTACCGTACCTCTACTGTACCTCTACTGTACCTTTACTGTACCATTACTGTACCTTTACTGTACCTTTACTGTAACCTTTACTGTACCATTACTGTACCTTTACTGTACCTTTACTGTAACCTTTACTGTACCTCTACTGTACCTTTACTGTACCTCTACTGTACCTTTACTGTACCTTTACTGTAACCTTTACTGTACCTCTACTGTACCTTTACTCTACCTCTACTGTACCTTTACTGTACCTTTACTGTACCTCTACCGTACCTTTACTGTACCTTTACTGTACCTCTATCATACCTTTACTGTACCTTTACTGTACCTTTTCTGTACCTTTACTGTACCTCTACTGTTTCTCTACTGTACCTCTACTGTACCTCTACTGTACCTTTACCGTATCTTTACTGTACCTCTGCTGTACCTTTACTGTACCTCTACTGTACCTCTACTGTACCTCTACTGTACCTCTACTGTACCTCTACTGTACCTTTACCATACCTTTACCGTACCTTTACTGTACCTCTACTGTACCTCTACTGTACCTCTACTGTACCTCTACTGTACCTCTACTGTACCTCTACTGTACCTCTACCGTACCTCTACTGTACCTTTACCATACCTTTACCGTACCTTTACTGTACCTTTACCGTACCTCTACTGTACCTTTACTGTACCTTTACTGTACCTCTACTGTACCTTTACCATACCTTTACTGTACCTTTACTGTACCTCTTCTGTACTTCTACTGTACCTCTACCGTACCTTTACCGTACCTTTACTGTACCTCTACTGTACCTCTACTGTACCTTTACTGAACTTCTACTGTACCGTTACCGTACCTTTACTGTACCTTTACTGTACCTTTACTGTACTTCTACTGTACCTTTACTGTACGTCTACTGTACTTCTACTGTACCTCTACCGTACCTCTACCGTACCTTTACCGTACCTCTACTGTACCTCTACTGTACCTTTACTGTACCTTTACTGTACCTTTACTGTACCTCTACTGTACCTTTACTGTACTTCTACTGTACCTTTACTGTACCTCTACTGTACTTCTACTGTACCTCTACCGTACCTCTACCGTACCTCTACCGTACCTTTACCGTACCTCTACTGCACCTCTACTGTACCTTTACTGTACCTTTACTGTACCTTTACTATACCTCTACCGTACCTTTACCGTACCTCTACTGTACCTCTACTGTACCTTTACCATACCTTTACCGTACCTTTACTGTACCTTTACCGTACCTCTACTGTACCTTTACTGTACCTTTACTGTACCTCTACTGTACCTTTACCATACCTTTACCGTACCTTTACTGTACCTTTACCGTACCTCTACTGTACCTTTACTGTACCTTTACTGTACCTCTACTGTACCTTTACCATACCTTTACTGAACTTCTACTGTACCTTTACCGTACCTTTACCGTACCTCTACTGTACCTTTACTGTACCTTTACTGTACCTCTACTGTACCTTTACTGTACCTCTACTGTACCTTTACTGTACCTTTACTGTACCTCTACTGTACCTCTACTGTACCTCTACTGTACCTCTACTGTACCTTTACAGTACCTCTACTGTACCTTTACTGTACCTTTACTGTACCTTTACCGTATCTTTACTGTACCTCTACTGTACCTTTACTGTACCTTTACTGTACCTTTACCATACCTTTACTGTACCTTTACTGTACCTTTACTGTACCTCTACTGTACCTCTATCGTACCTCTACTGTACCTTTACTGAACTTCTACTGTACCGTTACCGTACCTTTACCGTACCTCTACTGTACCTTTACTGTACCTCTACTGTACCTCTACTGTACCTTTACTGTACCTTTACTGTACCCCTACCGTACCTCTACCGTACCTCTACCGTACCTCTACCGTACCTCTACCGTACCTCTACCGTACCAATTACAGCTGTATATTTCATATATAACAGTGTAACATATATATTTCAATTAATCATAATGCAGCTTTGATTTCCAATCAAAATGTAGCATTTTCATTTCTTCAAATCTTAGTATAACATTCAAATTTCACATTTCTGTGGCTAACTGAAATATAACTGAGTATTTTCGTTGTTAGGATGAAAGCACAGTTTTTACATTTTACAGTAAAACACAGCTGACATGTGTCCCATAGGAACTCAGCCTACAATTACACCTGTTTTTTCTTAATTGGTAAAATTATTCAAAAACTGAAGTCCAGGTGTTGACCTATTATTTATCCTCAACAATTCTGATCAATATAAAATGAATAATTATTAATTTTAACTGCTTTTGTTGTGTTCAATTTGTGATTTTAATAATAATTGGTTTAAACAACATAGTTTCCCCAAAGGAAATTAATATCTGGTAGCACACATATTGATTCATAGGTAAACTATTTCAACTAATACTTTCCTGTAAAATGAGACGGTTAGAATGCACGGAAAACAATGGCCAGGTAAAGGGCTACTGAAATAGGGCACAGGTGACCGAACAGCTCTCTTTGTGCCTTTTTGCTGCAATTTTCCATTTTCGGTGTCGTGCAGTGAAAATATGTAATTTGAAGCAGAGTTTTTGTGTTTCAGAATAAAATAGTGTACATAAATAACTGATAAGTTTACATGTATAACAAAACAGATCTTAGATCAAAAGGTACGAAACCATGGTGTTTGATTTCCTTTGACCACAGTTAATACAGTTTAATTGGATTTTTTACAAAATATCATTAAGATGCCTCTGTGGGTTTTTAGGAGCCATACAGTTAGCCATGTGGTGCCCTGGAGGAAGCTAACCTAGTGTAAATGGTCTAGGCGATAGAATATGTATGTTTCTACAATAACTGTCTTAACAGGGCAATACAAATCTCATAAACTGTAATTGTTTGGAGAATTAAAGGGTATTTTGATGGCTCACACTATGTTATTCACCACAAGTTGTCGCTGTGCCTAAAGCTCGGTATGGTGTAGTCAACCGTGAACTCTTGGCGATATCTGATCATTAATATGTTTATAGAGAGTGTGATTATCCACGTTGAATTCTGTTTATACCGAGTCACCTACGATCAACCAATACTGATTATATCTGGCAATTTAAACTGGTCATTGTTTTCTTCCCTTATTTTCTTTGAAAATAATTGGACATTCTTTTATCAAAATGAAAATACTTGCACTGGTATGGCTAAGTGGTCATGTTAGATAAGAGGCTCCAGCTTAGCTGTGGCTGACACCATTGGTTGAGTGTCTGCTACAAGGGGCTCTGTTCTCTTGGGGAAAGCGATAGAGCTTAGTTATGACTAGTAACATTGGTCAAATGTTCAAATCAGAATACAATGTGGTGATTATCAGAGAGAACTGTAGAGCCTGGCTGTGGCTTGTACTACAGTGTACCGGTCAAACATCCAGGTCCAACATCTGTCCCCTACTAGCAGGTCCCTGGGAATGAAGTAGAACCTCTAGAGAATGTTCCTGGTGTAAAGCTGTACCTAGTGTTAGGCTGACCACACTGGGGTCCTAGCTGGTTGACAACACAGGGGTCCTAGCGGGTCCCTGGGAGTAAATGGTCTATAGCTGTACCTAGTGTAAGACTGGCCACACCAGGGTCCTAGCTGGTCCACAACACTGGGAGTCCTAGCTGGTCCCTGGGAGTACCTGGAGTAAAGCTGTACCTAGTGTAAAACTGGCCACACCGGGGTCCTAGCTGGTCCACAACACTGGGGTCCTAGCTGGTCCCTGGGAGTACATGGTCTATAGCTGTACCTAGTGTAAGACTGACCACACCAGGGTCCTAGCTGATCCACAACACTGGGGTCCTAGCAGGTCCCTGGGGGTACCTGGTGTAAAGCTGTACCTAGTGTTAGACTGACCACACCAGGGTCCTAGCTGGTCCACAACACTGGGGTCCTAGCAGGTCCCTGGGAGTACATGGTCTATAGCTGTACCTAGTGTAAGACTGGCCACACCAGGGTCCTAGCTGATCCACAACACTGGGAGTGAAGTTGAACTGACAGGCTGTACCTTGTGTACAACTGATCTCACTCTAAATGAAATCTTTTGTACCATGGGCATTTCTGTTTCTATTAACCACAAAATGTACACAAAACTCTGTAACAGATATTGATTCACCCAATCAGGCTAGTTAACGAATATTATTATTCACCTTTTTTGACCAAGAAAGAAATATATTAACCTCTGAAATTTCATGATGGACTCTTTCATCTTTTTAATTGGAAGTGTTCAAATGTGTTTTCAGGGGTGAATGAATTTACTTACTTCACTCACGATACCTTATTTTACTGATTAAATAGGTATTTTGATTTAGCATGTTTGACTTATTGTTTGATATTTCAATTGACCTTATTTGACTCATTGATATGTGTATTAATTTACCTAATTTGACTAATTGATATGTACAATAGTTAACCTTATTTGACTAATTGTTTCCAAGGGTCTCGGTACATTTTGGTATAATAAGGCCCACCCCTAAGTACAATGCTATATTGATGCAGCACAATGTGCCCATGACTGGTGACCTTTCTGTCGAGGTGGGAGGTTGTCAGTACCCATTACAGACCTAAACAACCAAACAGGATTGTACCCTAGGACAGAAAACATACATAAATATCCTCTTTATTTAATCAAATTGAAATTTCAATTCACAAAAGACTTTTTTCGCTTTGCAAGTTAATTCATTCAGTGACAAAGAGAAAAATTGATTGAATTCGTTAATTTGACCCTAAAAGAGTTTGTGATTGAACAAAAGTGAAAATAGTTAATTGGTAAAACAGGTTTTACTTTGATGTTCGTGTGCAAAATATTCATGAAGTGATTGCATTATTGGTGATTGGCCAGGTGAACTTTAGATACACTGCTAGTAAATTGATTGTGTTTTAGTGTAATGGTGAGGCATGTTGGGGTCAACATAAATGTCCTAGCTGGTGTGTATACTAAACAACTGACCAGTGTAGGTGCTTCTCTGCCCCGAGCTGGTCAGTAGTAAGATGATAGGGACCTATCTTTATGATGTGTACCAGTGTTCCTAGAACACTGCACCCCAGATTACTGTACAGTTGACATTTAATAAAAGAAACCTAAATTCTGTAATTAATTTTGTCTTAAAAACATGTAGAGAAATGCTGAACTATTCAAAACAGCTTAAGTGTATTGTATTATAATTGATTTAAGTTTTTGTTAAAGTAAAACATGTAGTTTACTGGGCGGTAGTTTGTCGACACATGGCACTGCTATTGTCATAACCTAGACCCCCAACGAAGTACAACACAGTGAGTTCATGTATATACATATGTATCTACGTATATAGATGTTATACTTGTGACACCTGCCTATAAGGATGGTCATACCTCATCAGGATCAACACAAAATACACATATTTTTGAAATACATTTGTAACAAACATTTGCGATCTGTTAACTGTATATAATAGCTATACACTGTCATACTATGCTATACATTGTTGGACAGTATAGTGCTTTACTGTATATAATAGCTATACACTGTCATACTACAAGGTTTGTTATACATTGTTGTACAGTGTAGTGCTTTACCGTATATAATAGCTATACACTGTCATACTATGTTATACATTGTTGTACAGTGTAGTGCTTTACCGTATATAATAGCTATACACTGTCATACTATGCTATACATTGTTGTACAGTGTAGTGCTTTACTGTATATAATAGCTATACACTGTCATATACTATGTTATACATTGTTGTACAGTGTAGTGTTTTACTGTATATAATAACTATACACTGTCATACTATGCTATACATTGTTGTACAGTGTAGTGCTTTACTGTATGTAATAACTATACACTGTCATACTATGCTATACATTATTGGACAGTGTAGTGCTTTACTGTATATAATAGCTATACACTGTCATACTTTGCTATACATTGTACAGTATATGCTTTACTGTATATAATAGCTATACACTGTCATACTATGCTATACATTGTACAGTGTAGTGCTTTACTGTATATAATAGCTATACACTGTCATACTATGCTATACATTGTACAGTGTAGTACTTAACTGTATATAATAGCTATACACTGTCATACTATGCTATACATTGTTGGACAGTGTAGTGCTTTACTGTATATAATAGCTATACACTGTCATGTTATACATTGTTGTACAGTGTAATGTTTTACTGTACACTGTTATACATTGAAATATTGAAATACAGCAAGCATATGACCTTGTAGACTGGCTCCCGTCCCTTGAATAGTATACAAAAATTGAAAAAAATAGTCAAATAATTTTGATCATTTGAATGTCGGATTCTAGAAGTTTGAAACAAGGGGGAGATAATATAAGCTAGTATTAAAATAAAATAGAGAAATTCTCTATAGAAACTAAGGGGCTTGTAGCCAGTTTACTGACCTTGTTATACATATAATGTACTGTTCTGCTATACATTGTCATACATTGTTATACATTATTTACATATTACCATACATTATAATTAAAAAAGCAAAGTGTATCACTTATATTATTTCAGTATTACTGTAAACACCAAAGTAAGATACAGTTATACCCACATAAAAGTTAGCCCTGGACTCATGATGTTTGGGGTGTTGATGTGTAAATGCTGACTTAGGCAGGGTCACATACGTACATGCTTGTATGTAGGAAAACACATTGTTGATCAGACAAGTAATTACTGGAGACATTAACAATTACCAAGGCGAGCATAGGCACCCACACTCATAACTCTAGAATGTGGCTGCATGGAGCCATGTACTCTACATTTAGGTACAACATTATTTTCTGCGAATACCTGTCTACAGTCAGGTGTGTAAAGTAGATTTTAGTGTCTACAGACAGGTGTGTAAAGTAGATTTTAGTGTCTACAGACAGGTGTGTAAAGTAGATTTTAGTGTTTACAGACAGGTGTGTAAAGTAGATTTTAGTGTCTACAGACAGGTGTGTAAAGTAGATTTTAGTGTCTACAGACAGGTGTGTAAAGTAGATTTTAGTGTCTACAGACGGGTGTGTAGAGTATTTCTACAGACGGGTGTGTACAATATTTCTACAGAGAAGTGTGTAAAGTATTTTTACAGACAGGTGTGTTAATTATTTCTACAGACAGGTCTGTAGACTATTTCTACAGACAGGTGTGTTAATTATTTCTACAGACAGGTCTGTAGACTATTTCTACAGACAGGTGTGTAGAGTATAGATAATTGTGTTAAGGATGTCTGTGTGTATAGTCTTAGAGTCTGCAGTCTGTGTTTGAAAATTGTTTTTAGGAATTTGACATGGCTGATGTTTGTTACACAGAGATCTTGTATGACCTGAACTATTGCAGTATCAAGATAAATCGGAGTCATCAATTAGACCTATATATATCTGTGTCCATACTACCGACACACATTCTATTGTCAGCGGAATCATGGATGAATTAATTTGGGGACCTGTTCAAAAGAAATCTCGGGCTATTGGTAGATGTATATAGAATTTCTTGTGTTGAGGAGATGATCTCATTGTCTTAAGAGACAGGACTGGGTGGCGGATCTCCCCGGGGTGACTACACGTACACTTTGTTTGAAGTATAATATGGTAGAATGGCAGTCTGTCTCCAACATCAAACACCAGCCAATGACAACAGAACTGTAGAATGTTACAGGTACTTGGATGTCAGTGCTCGTTTATAGATGAGACACAAGTTGGCCTATTGAATGCTTCGTTACATTACAATATTTTTGGCTAAATCTATTGTAGAATTTCTCGTTCTGCTTTAGCACCACTTAGTACATTGATGGGGTAGATATGTAGACATTCTGAGCCTACATGGTAGATAAGTCTCCCATTATCAGGTTTGGCACACGTGTGTGTAGGTATGTACCAGTGTGTGAGGCAGGCCGACTGTGTTGGGTTGACCCCCTTGTTTCTGTCACACTGCGCCACATCCCTTTGTCCCTGTCCTCAGTCCGTCTGACATCTTATCAGAGCTCACTGGGTCCCTATAAGAACCAATCAACACCAATTTAAATGATATCTTACCACACTGTTTCTCTGTTGACAGTTGTGGAATTTTAATCAGATAGGCAGGGATTTATGACAGTGTATTATCCCTGGCCATTGGGGCTAGACTGTGACATCATTTCCAGGTGGGACCGGTCTATCTGTAATCCAACCCTTCTTAATGAGTAAGTGAGGAATTGATACTAATGAGGATATTGGACAACAGCTCAATCCTCCCTTCTTTCCCCAAAACTGTGGCCCATATTCCAGCCACCTCCCATATCCACCCCTACCAGGTTAACCAGCAGGTCCGGCCTCCCATATCCACCCCTACCAGGTTAACCAGCAGGTCCGGCCTCCCATGTCCACCCCTACCAGGTTAACCAGCAGGTCCCACCTCCCATATCCACCCCTACCAGGTTAACCAGCAGGTCCCACCTCCCATGTCCACCCCTACCAGGTTAACCAGCAGGTCCCACCTCCCATGTCCACCCCTACCAGGTTAACCAGCAGGTCCCACCTCCCATGTCCACCCCTACCAGGTTAACCAGCAGGTCCCACCTCCCATGTCCACCCCTACCAGGTTAACCATCAGGTCCTGGTACATTTGCTCATCTTCAAGCCTCCCCCAGAACTGTCTGTCCCCAAATTACCTACAATCTGCCTCCCCCCAAACCTGTCTTTCCCTCCCCCCAACCCTGACCTGCCTCCCCCACCTCCAACCTTATCCTGCCCCCCCCCCCCCCAGAATTGCATGTCCCCCAATACCCTACAATCCGCCTCCCCCCAGACCTGCCTACCCCCCCCCCCCACCTGCCTGTCCCCCCCAGATTGCCTGTCCCCCCCCCCACCTGCCTGTCTCCTCTCCCCCCACCTGCCTGTCTCCTTACCCCTCCCTCCCAATGACCTGCCTGTCCCCCCTCCAGACCTGCCTGTCCCCCCCCCAGACCTGCCTGTCTCCCCCCCAGACTGCCTGTCCCCCCAATACCTCTTGGGAACAGACAATATCATGTATTACTATCACCTCACATTAACATTCCATTTTTATGTTGTTACAAATTTTTATCTGGCAGACCATGCAACCAGCTCCATGGTTAACATGGAGTGCTCATTAGAAATCAATTAAAATATTTCCTTTTTTTCTCTATCAAGAAGGGATTTACTGATTATCAACTTTATTGCATAGCAATAAGAGTTAGGGTGATCTATAAGCGAAGAAATATCTATAATAAAACATTTTTATCAGGAAGTGAAGGCGACACGACTGATTGGACTGCTAGAAGTATTCCTTGTTACACAGAGCCGATTAGTTATTTATATGAAGTGATGTATTGCATAACTAGGAACTCCGACCATTTTGGTAAAACCTTGACTTTCCCTACAGTATCTGTACTGGGGGTCAGAGAGTCTTTATCATTGACTTTCCCTAGAGGATCTGTACTGGGGGTCCGCCAGTCTTTTATCCTTGACTTTCGCTACAGGACCTGTATTAGGGGTCAGCTGGTGCTACCGTTACATGGACACTGATCAGAGCTGGACTTTAGGGTCAGACGGTGCTGGTATACCGGTACATGGACACTGATCAGAACTGGACTTTATCTGGTCATTATCTAGTTACACTGCCCTCCTGATGGGGGATGAAGTCATATAGCAGATGTTCTCAAGCCTTTTGTGTGGCCAGAATGACCCTAGTATTGTCTCCCTGACATCAGCTGTCTAATGTAGTAGTTCATCACTACACTGGCTACAGAGGCTGGTAGCCATGTTACAGAGATCGTTGTATGATAACTTCAAGGTTACTCTTCATTGTTAACAGCTCGGGGTATAACAATGGAGCAAGGTTATCCCTCATTGTTAACAGCTCGGGGTATAACAATGGAGCAAAGTTACCCCTCATTGTTAACAGCTTGGGGTATAACAATGGAGCAAGGTTATCCCTCATTGTTAACAGCTTGGGGTATAACAATGGAGCAAGGTTACTCTTCATTGTTAACAGCTTGGGGTGTAACAATGGAGCAAGGTTACCCTTCATTGTTAACAGCTTGGGGTATAACAATGGAGCAAGGTTACCCCTCATTGTTAACAGCTTGGGGTGTAACAATGGAGCAAGGTTACCCCTCATTGTTAACAGCTAACAATGGAGCAAGGTTATCCCTCATTGTTAACAGCTAGGGGTATAACAATGGAGCAAGGTTATCCCTCATTGTTAACAGCTAGGGGTATAACAATGGAGCAAGGTTACCCCTCATTGTTAACAGCTCGGAGTATAACAATGGAGCAAGGTTATCCCTCATTGTTAACAGCTTGGGGTATAACAATGGAGCAAGGTTATCCCTCATTGTTAACAGCTTGGGGTATAACAATGGAGCAAGGTTACTCTTCATTGTTACTAGCTTGGGGTGTAACAATGGAGCAAGGTTACCCTTCATTGTTAACAGCTCGGGGTATAACAATGGAGCAAGGTTATCCCTCATTGTTAACAGCTAGGGGTATAACAATGGAGCAAGGTTACCCCTCATTGTTAACAGCTTGGGGTGTAACAATGGAGCAAGGTTACCCCTCATTGTTAACAGCTAACAATGGAGCAAGGTTACCCCTCATTGTTAACAGCTAGGGGTATAACAATGGAGCAAGGTTATCCCTCATTGTTAACAGCTAGGGGTATAACAATGGAGCAAGGTTACCCCTCATTGTTAACAGCTCGGAGTATAACAATGGAGCAAGGTTATCCCTCATTGTTAACAGCTTGGGGTATAACAATGGAGCAAGGTTACCCCTCATTGTTAACAGCTCGGAGTATAACAATGGAGCAAGGTTACCCTTCATTGTTAACAGCTCGGGGTATAACAATGGAGCAAAGTTACCCCTCATTGTTAACAGCTCGGGGTATAACAATGGAGCAAGGTTACCCTTCATTGTTAACAGCTCGGGGTATAACAATGGAGCAAGGTTACCCTTCATTGTTAACAGCTCGGGGTATAACAATGGAGCAAGGTTACCCCTCATTGTTAACAGCTTGGGGTATAACAATGGAGCAAGGTTACCACTCATTGTTAACAGCTCGGGGTATAACAATGGAGCAAGGTTACCCCTCATTGTTAACAGCTTGGGGTATAACAATGGAGCCATAGCTGATGAGAAATTAACATATTTGCTTAACTTGAAAGCAAAAGGACAAATTGGAATACAATGATTTGTCTGAATGTCAAGAAATATCAAAATTTCTGTGCAAATCTAGTTCTTTGTGATTTAGTGACAAATTTAAAGATAAATTCAAATCAATAAAAGACGGAAAAAAATCGGGGGTGGAATAAGAATGTATGCTTAAGCATAACAGCATATTTGATTGCTACACCACTGATCGTGATTTCTTAATTTTCAGGGGTGAATTCGTTCAGGACTTAAAGTTTGGCAATCATTACTCTTCATTTAGTCAAACATCATAGGTTAATTATAAAGCTGAATTGTTAAAAGGTATTTTTGTCAAGTCTGTAACATCACAGATAAAAGTTTGTTGTAGATTTTGTATGATCCTGTGGTATTGCAATGAATATTTTGTATGGTCAAGTATGGTAAATGGAGATATTGTATGAAGCATCGAGTATGAACTGTGTGGTATATGGAGTATGAAATATGTGGTATATGGAGTATGAATTGTGTGGTATATGGAGTATGAACTGCATGGTATATGGAGTATGAACTGTGTGGTATATGGAGTATGAACTGTGTGGTATATTGGGTATGAACTGCATGGTATATGGAGTATTAACTGTGTGGTATATGGAATATGAACTGTGTGTTATATGGAGTATGGACTGTGTGGTATGAAACGCTGTTCCCCTGAGGACTTGTGTGGCAGTAACTGGAGATCTTGTCTACCAATGACATGCCTGTCTGATGGGGATTAAATGGCAACTATCTTCAGGGTCAATTACAACCAATTAGGAGAGATTATTGTTAATCCGTTTTTGAGTAGGAGATAGTGTAGGTTAGATTGGAGGGGGAAACCCACACATGTCAGAGGCAGCACCAGGAGGGGAAACTTGGTCACTGGACTTGTAATCTGTGTCGCTGTTGTAGATCCAGGTACGCTTGTCGCTCAGGTGGATCTTAGACCAAGAATGTGGAGATTACAGCCTAGATAAACGAGATCCTCTCCCACAGGATGTGAGCATGTTGATGCAGCTTAAAAAGAAATCAGATGTATCAGCGTTTATTTGTGCCAACTTCATGTTGCTTTTTATACGTGTTATTTTCGTTAGCTGATGGCAAAAAAAATAAATCTTTCATTAACTGTACAAAGAGAAAGTTGCTATTTTTGCAGACATGGAAATGTGTAGAGGTAAAAGAAATGGTGGGTAATGGCGTATGGGAACCTGCAGTGTAATGAGTGGTTGTTTATAGATCCCTATTGACCAGGAAAGCATCCCCGGACCAAAATACAAACCTCTGATCCCATGGCTATTTATAGGCTTCACATGAACAGAAAACATGAAGTATAAATTCCGCAAAGATAGAACTTTGTAAAATATTGGGTGGAATAAATATATGTTGAAGTGCATAGAATGATATAAGTCCAGGGTTTCTGTGGTTGAGTACTGAAACAGTGGCACAGAGAGAAGGCGAGTCTCTCCGCCAGTTATTAGTACAACTGAGCTAGCATTGTGTTGTTGATAAAACTGTGTTGAGCTAATGAGAAGTAGGGAGGGGGCACTGACAATAATTGGTAGATAAAACTGCCCCACCCTTCCTGGAACCTGGGGTAATTGGGTATACCACCATGTGAACTTTCAGTAATACAGCCTTGAAATATTCTGTATACTATATTGATAAACAAGGTAAAAAAATCAAGCTTGGTTCAGCTATTATTGAGCAAATTTGCTGTATATGCTTTCTGTAAAAAGCCAGCAGCCCACAAGAAAATAGTGCTTGTCCTACAAATATGAGGAGGGCACAGATAAATTAAAGCCCTTTATACCTGTGTTGGCCACTTTAGCCAGATTGGAGGTATTGCCCCCTAAAGGCATTACAGATGAATGAAGGGAGAGGGAAGATGGACCTGGAAGAGGAGGAATACAGAGGGAGATACTTGATAGTAGGGGTGGGGGACGGGGGGGGGGGGGGGGGGGGGGGGCTACCTACTACTTGTAGCTTGCAGACACACTGCCCATACAGGGGGATAAGCATGGAAAGGTGCCAACACACTCAGCTTATTTTATTACTCTCCATTGGGCACATCACACCTTGTAGTATTCTCATAGAATCAATGAGCAGAGGGTTACATGTACAGATGTTACAGGGCCCTACAGCTTACAGTCCTGTATTCTCACAATCCTGTACTCTCACAATCCTATACCCTCACAATCCTATACCCTCACAATCCTGTACTCTTACAGTCCTGTACTCTCACAGTCCTGTACTCTTACAGTCCTGTACTCTCACAGTCCTGTACTCTCACAGTCCTGTATTCTCACAGTCCTGTACTCTCACAGTCCTGAACTCTCACAGTCCTGTACTCTCACAGTCCTGTACTCTCACCAACAGTCCTATACCCTCACAATCCTATACCCTCACAATCCTGTACTCTTACAGTCCTGTACTCTCACAGTCCTGTACTCTCACAGTCCTGTACTCTTACAGTCCTGTACTCTCACAGTCCTGTACTCTCACAGTCCTGTACTCTCACAGTCCTGTACTCTCACCAACAGTCCTATACTCTCACAATCCTATACCCTCACAATCCTATACCCTCACAGTCCTGTACTCTCACAGTCCTGTACTCTCACAGTCCTGTACTCTCACCAACAGTCCTATACTCTCACAATCCTATACCCTCACAATCCTATACTCTCACAGTCCTGTACTCTCACAGTCCTGTACTCTCACAGTCCTGTACTCTCACAGTCCTGTACTCTCACAGTCCTGTATTCTCACAGTCCTGTACTCTCACAGTCCTGTACTCTCACAGTCCTGTACTCTCACAATCCTGTACTCTCACAGTCCTGTATTCTCACAGTCCTGTACTCTCACAGTCCTGTACTCTCACAGTCCTGTACTCTCACAATCCTGTACTCTCACAGTCCTGTACTCTCACAGTCCTGTATTCTCACAGTCCTGTACTCTCACAGTCCTGTATTCTCACAGTCCTGTACTCTCACAGTCCTGTACTCTCACAGTCCTGTATTCTCACAGTCCTGTACTCTCACAGTCCTGTACTCTCACAGTCCTGTATTCTCACAGTCCTGTACTCTCACAGTCCTGTACTCTCACCAACAGTCCTATACTCTCACAATCCTATACTCTCACAATTCTATACTCTCACAGCCCCTCATTCACAGCCCTCACAGACTGTAATCCACAGAGTTACAGGTGTAGGGCTTTGTAATTTCTGTACCTTAGGTTTTGCGTACAGCTGTCTGCTAGGGTTGTATTGAAGTTACTGACAGATCCTTATCCAAGTATTCCTTACATCATTAGATAAAGGTTATGAAATGTTTTTATATATTTTACACATCTGTTAGAATTGGAGCATATACTCACACTGACTTTATTCTGGTGGTAATGAATTTCTGTATGTGTGTTAAAGACATCGTTTTTGTCATTTGGTCGTGTTTCTCAAAATTTTGGAAAAATTCTTGACATTTTTGTTGTGGGCTGTTATTAGAGAATAATTGGGCATTTGTGTGTGGTTTTTGCATACATTTGATGTAATTGTGTAGTCCGAGTGATTCAGCAGACTTGGTTGGCCTGGAGATTACATCGTATTGGGGGGGCCCTCTGGGTTGCATGTTCTAGTGTGGAGGTCGTGACCTGTGAAAGGTGTACGTGAGGACAAGGTCATTATATCGTCATTAATACTAGTGCATTGCATGATGTCATCCTCACCAGCGAACCAAGCAGTTCCTCTACTGGTGTAGAATTCCATATTCTTACGTTTGTCTCCATTTCTGTACCATGTTTCAGTTGTAAAATGTGGCTCGTTCTGTGCATATTTACCAATTGAGGGACACTTTGATGTAGCTTCAATTTGTCTTATCACCAGTATATAAAAAGTTCTGTCAGTGAGATCAAAGCCGGGGCGATGTCTTGGTGATAGGGAGGACAGGTAATAGGGCAGGCTACCCCTGTATTAGGGGCGGAGGGTGTCACTGGCTGAGTGAGGGCACCACTGATAGGTGTTGGAGGGGTGGTGAAGGGGGCGACACACTTGACAGGGAAGGTGGTTTTCGGAAGACACCTGAGCACCTAAGTACACAACACAGTGATCGGGTCACACAGATATAGGAATGCTGTTGTTAGCCTACGTTTCTCGCCACTGTGTGCTTCAGTCCCATCTTTCTATTCTGATTTCTTTTTATGTCAGTTTTGTCAGCAGATTGAAAAGCTCATCTCCTATGTGGCTTTGTTACCATAGCAGTGTTGTCACTCTGATTCTGACAGGAAGGGTGATGATATTTACGGCCCCAGGCTTACTCCAGCTACTCTACAAACCTCACTATTGTAAAGTACATGAATGCATGTCAGAAAGTTAACAAAAATATTTTACAAAATTTTCACAAAATGTCAAATTTTTTTCATAGGGTATGTATCCAGAGGTATCATAGATGACATTCTTGTCTGTTAAGGGAGTTTAGTGTTTGATAACTGAAGTGATTACAGGTATCTATGTGTGAGATCTACTGTTATGTGACTAGTTCAGTATACTACAGCTAATTTATAGCATACATTGTGATATTAGATTATCAACATAAAGTATGGAGAAGGAAATATGAATGTGTCAGAGCAACAACCCAGTTTTGATGATAATTTATTGCATACCTGTATTTTAAAGGTGAATAGTGCTATTTTATTTGGCAATAATGCTACCTGTTTGAAGGAAGTTTGAATGTAAAAATGACTCTTCTGATGAACTCTCTCGATCAGATCTTTATGACCTGTATCATACAGATAGTTTATGATGCTAAACCTAATCTAGCTTGTTCTGTTTGCTTTAGCATATATTCATAAAGATAGTAATGTTACTCAGTCTGAGAAATGTGACTCAGTGAAACACCATTACATGTGTTACTCAGTCTGAGAAATGTGACTCAATATAACACCTTTACATGTGTTACTCAGTCTGAGAAATGTGACTCAATGTTACACCATTACATGTGTTACTCGGTCTGAGAAATGTGACTCAATGTAACACCATTACATGTGTTAGTCGGTCTGAGAAATGTGACTCGATGTAACACCATTACATGTGTTACTCAGTCTGAGAAATGTGACTCAATATAACACCATTACATATGTTACTCAGTCTGAGAAATGTGACTCAATATAACACCATTACATATGTTACTCGATCTGAGAAATGTGACTCGATGTAACACCATTACATATGTTACTAACTTTGAGAATTTTTTACTCAGTCTGAGAAAGCAGGCTCATAAAATAATCATTTGTTTCTTTTTAATACATTGATTTTTTTAAACCTCTTCATGTAGAAAAGTAAAAGATATATTCTCAATAATTGTTGAATTAATTATTAAAAATAAGTAAATAATTTACCTATCTCCTGTTACTTATAGGCTAATGATGACTCTGTTCCATGTAATTAACATGTAAAGATTAATATAAAGTACCATGTAAGAATGAAGTCTATTTGTGGAAGGATGGCATTGCCTCCTAAAGCATCATAGCAATTAACAGCCATACCCTTTGTTGTTATATAGTGTAAACATATATATCATTTAGTATGGAATATCATTTAAAACTTATATGAAAATATTGGACTGATTTGTTAGACTGTATTTCCCGATAGTAAATATTAGGAAACATTTCTGTAGTAATTTGAATGGGCTGGATCAATATTGACTACTGGAGGGATTGTAGTGTGTAATAGAATGTGTCTCACCTGTGTGGTGGCACCTGTGATAGAGCGGCCCTTTAACGAGATACGGTACAGGTAGATAGATAGGTATCCCACCCGCTCACCTATCTCCTGTCCCTCTACACGGCCCTATAATAACTATATAATATGTGTGCTTTATGGGTAGGGACATGTTAGTCATTAAACCAGTATTTAATCAATGTTTGGTTTGACCTCTGTGTAATTATTTTGGAAGGGAACTTCCAGATCAAGATGACCCTCAGATGATGTCCTATGTCAGCGAAAAAGGCGAAAGTGTGAAATATATGTTGTCTGGGAGCTCCCTAGTCACTGAGTCTGGGACTAAGTCCTGGGCACTGCTAATGGTCAGTCTAGCTTGTGTGGCCAGTGTAATGGGTCATTTTGGGTCAGGAAGGTGATATAATATATGAACCTGTCTGTATTCTCTGATCTCCTGTCATTATTATTGCTGCAAAAAACCAGGTTTGTGTGTATGTTTTTACCTGTGGTGGTCTGACAAGGTTCCCTGGAGTACTACCACACTGGTCTGTTCGCTGGGGTCCCTTGAGGTTGTGATGTGTATTACTAAGGTACTATACAGAAGTATGGCGAATTATGATTTGCAGTATGTTAGCAGATTTTTGTTATGTTTAAGCAAATTTTTGTGTGTGTAAGCAAGGCATTGTTGTGTAGGATTTAGACTTTGTGTATGTGAGCTATGTTTTTGCTGAATGTGGGTGAGACTTTTTTGTATGTGAGATAGTTTTTGCTGAACATGAGCTAGACTTCGTGTATGAGCAAAGCATTGTTCTGTTTGTGAGCAAAGATTTGGACATGTTTATGAGTGTGAGTGAGTTGAAATGTTCCTCATGCTATTTTCAGTATTAAAAGAAAACAACAGCTTGGTAATGCTAAAAAGAGAACTTGTGTAATAGGATGATGATAAGTGATAAATATAGTGCCATCACTGGGGCTTGAACTGGAGACCTTTGGTTCTCCAGCCCAATGCTCTACCACAGAGCTTAAGGGGAATTCCTTTGCAGGTGATGCTTGTAAGGCTACCTAATTAATGCACATCTTTTACACATGTCAATTCAGAATTCTAAATCTCTACATCTATATCAAGGTCAAGGTCAAACTAGATCTGGTAACATTATCTCAATCAGTTGTAAGTTTTTGACAGGACTTGACAGGGTAGGTGTCAGAAAGCCCCGGGGTTTCCATTGACCACATAGGGGCAGTGCAGCACCCTGGGACCCACATGCTGTACCTGTCCCTCGAGGCCCCAAAAAGGTGTTTAAACAGATTAGGCCTAAACTGCCAAAAGGAATCCAATAGATGTTAGTGTCAGTTGTTTCCTATCACCTTGCCAGTAGTATTGGCCTAGTGCTGTGAGCATGTAGAGGATATGTCCCAATCAGTAGGTGATGTAAGGGGAGATAATTACCAGGGATAACTCGTCACTGGAGGGAACAGGTGTAAAACGGCCCTGATCAGCTCTGTAACTTCTCCACTGGCCTGGAGGTGGTCTGGGGCTCCAGGCTTGCATTGTGCACCATATGGGCCAGAGTCTACATGTAGTGTTTATATCATCTAAATACTTGGCCAGGCTGACCCATATTGACCCATACTGACCAGCTATAGGCTACTATCTCACTATTTATATTCGTGGCCTCAAATCTATAAATATGTAGCTGTAATTGAATTTGGCTGAGTACAGGATGTAGGTATACAGTCGTATATATATAAACTAAACATTCATCATCCCCGACTACTTGTTCTATCATTGTAGAACCTTCAAGAACATGAATTCATATATTTATTTTAATATATGGGGGAAAATTAAATAAATATAAAAAAAATTTACAAACAAGAGTTTAAAATTTTCTCAAAATTTCTTTATTTTAAAAATTAACAGTTTTGAGGAAGACTGATCAATTTTATACACAGGATTGATCATAGATATGGATGTAGGAGCAATCACTTTGTCTGCACCCATTATTAACTGATTACGATACCTATTACTTATAAATAAACATTTTTACTGACTTTATCAGATCTTTAAAAAATCATATTGGTCATTTTTGTTTGGGTCAAGTTCAGTTGAAATATATGTTTACGATTGCAAACGTGGTGCCTTTTTGTGAGCTGCTTCGGTTGAGCTGTGATTGTTTAGCCCTGTAAAATACCTCCGATTACTACACTCAAGTACACCTATACTTTAACTTAAAATAGTATATTAATCATGACATGGATTAGATTTGATGTATGACTCACGGTATTGACATACAGAGGCTATTATTGAGCCTGTCACCCCCCTACATTTATCATAGACTTCCCCTGGATTAGTGACAGAACGGTCCACATGGCTTAAACAGGTGACAATCCCACTCTTTAAAGATTTTTTCAAAGTTCAAGTGTAAGGGTAAATTATAACTGACTTTGGGTATTGTGTGTTCAGGGGTAATGTGGTCGTGTAACCAATGCTAGGTTAATTTGAGCCCGTAATATTTGTATAATGTAGAGTTTTGTAAGGTCTTTATCAACGTATATTTATGTACGACTTAAAGACATGTTAATAAAACCTACTGAGAACATGACTAATTGATAGAAGAATACTATTTGTGTAAGTGTATGAACTTTGATGGACATCAGAAGAGTCTATCTAGTTAGTTTTAAATATTGCTGCGTGCATTACGTACCTAATGGCCCATTATGGTACAATGTTTGAATTTTTTCATGTTTAGAGAAGTACAAGTACACAATATTCATTGCTTTTCTCCCTTATTTAAATTTCCAAAAAATTCTACCATTCATGAATTAACACTTTCCTGTACTTTTCTTGCATATGTAATACAGTCAATCCATCAATCCGTCGATCTGAGTGAAATACACAGTAAATGCAGTTGTTATATCAGTTTATTTAAAGGTGACTATTAGTTTATTTAAAGGTGACATTGATTGAAAACTTGAAATGAAAGTTTGATCATATTAATGGATTGGATGTTTTTTGTGAATAAAACTGTGACAATAATAATATGTTATATATATAGGTAGGCGAAGGAGCGCTCTGATATTGGAATAAGGCTGCAAGGAAATGGAGGGGGGGGGGGGGGGGATGG
Source organism: Mimachlamys varia (assembly GCA_947623455.1). Taxonomy (NCBI): domain Eukaryota; kingdom Metazoa; phylum Mollusca; class Bivalvia; order Pectinida; family Pectinidae; genus Mimachlamys; species Mimachlamys varia. The sequence goes on from OX392534.1 coordinate 9,337,669, forward strand.
AGGGGGAGGGGGGCTTCGCCAAATGTCTGTGAACTAATATACCAGGTGTAAGAAACTTTGGTTGTTTTCCGATTTGCAGGTGTATAAACGGGCGAGTCTCTATATCATCATCGGTAACTTCAATCTGAATATGAATTGATATGACCCAGATACATTAAGAATTAATTTCATTGTTTGATGAGGACATCGGCTGATTTATGTCAGTCAGACACTACACAGCATAAGAGTAGAAAGGTCTGTGGACACAGTTGTAGAAAGTCACGACCCCGAACACTCTCTAACCTCACCTGGTCTCACCCACCTCATGGAGCTCCAACATGCTTCTACATCATTATGTCAAAAAAAGGAAAACACATTTCAGGTTCAATTGAGAAAATGTTTTCAGAATATCACCATTTCAATCTACACCTAATGATTTGTAGTAAAATGTAAGTAGATCACTTTAATGTAGGCTTATTGACAGACATTCATGTTGTACGAAGAGTATTCCCTGATTAGCTGACAAATGTACATGTCAGGTCACACACAGCATTAAAACAGATCGTGTAGAGACAAGGTATATATCTTCTTGGTACCTATTGTATCTATAGAGTACATATCTATAGGGTACATATTGTATCTGTAGGGTACATATTGTATCTATAGGGTACATATCATATCTAAAGGGTATATATCTGTAGGGTACATATTGTACGACAATATTGTCAAGGTATATAATAATAACATAGATAGGGTATGTAATAGTTCAAACAGGGTATTAGGATGTAGACAGTGTACATAATCACATAAACAGGGTATTTGAAAAAGGGACAGGATAATAATTATAGTGATTTCCAGTACATTCTGCTGAGGTGATGAAGCGGTTTGATTACATTTCCAGGATACATGTTTTAGATAATTATGCTTGTACTTATCTTGACTTTCCTATCAGGTATTGTATTAATTCACTAAACTAAAAGGTATCAATCGTGTCTGATTGGGTGCCTTGTAGTTATCCACAGTGTCTGATTGGGTGCCTTGTAGTTATCCACAGTGTCTGATTGGGTGCCTGTATCGCATAGTCTGATTGACTGCCTGTAACACATTGTCTGATTGGCTGCCTGTAACACACTATCTGATTGGCTACCGTTGAAATGATACATTGAAGACACTTGTTACAGAGTTGTGATTACTGCTTAATTAGATTGTAGTGTAATACAAACTTCGACTGAAAGCCATGCAATTTTTGTCAGGTGTTTTATCAATAAATTACATATTGCCGATTATTGTGGAAATGTATTGATAAATTCTTATCAGACTTCACATCAGGTTTTAAATGATGGAGTTTTGGTGCATCCTGATCGACCGGTCTTTAATGATGCCTGTAATGGCGGCACCTGTTGTCGGACACCTGTTTATTGACGAGGTATAGGTAGACCATCCATTACTACGGGATGTGCTTCAGGAAGCGGCCATTGTTACACACCCTAGCTTTGTACTCTAAGAACTGCAGCTATTAGCCTTCATAAGTACTACTTTTCAGATACAAATTAAAATAAATAGTAAGGATGTAATTTCAGTAACTGATGAAACCTACTAGCTGATTGGTAGATGTTTGATTGAAGGTTAAGTTGTCGGCTTACCCAATCTCTGTATGGTCTAATGAAGGTTGTCAGTACATGGTGAACTCTGTACAGACCATCAGTCATAGTTTAAATCTTTCTTATGCTACTCATTTTCTTTCCTTTTGAGATTTTTTTTCCGTGCCAGAAGAACACTTGGTCACAATATTATTGTCCAAAAGATCACCTTGTGTAAAGGAAAGTTTGGTTTATTTTTGTTTAACGTCCTATTAACAACCATGGTCATTTAAGGACGTGCCAGGTTTTGGAGGTGGAGGAAAGCAGGAGTACCCAGAGAAAAACCACCTACCTATGGTCAGTACCTGGCAACTGCCCCACGTGGGATTCAAACTCGCAACCCAGTGGTAGAATGTCGGAACGCCTTAACCACTGTACAAATTGAATTCAACTTTAACGTTCTGCCCGCCGAGTGTATCATTGTACAGATTGAATTCAACTATCACGTTCTGCCCGCCGAGGGTATCATTGTACAGATTGAATTCAACTATCACATTCTGCCCACTGCGGGTATCATTGTACAAGTACAAATTGAATCTAAAAGTCTCATTCTGCCCGCTGTATTAAAGAAACCATCAGTTGGTCTTCCCTTCATGTCCCTGTACAACTTCAACTTTCTGCCATGGACATCAAGGTACAAAAAAGCTACAACCAAAAACTGCCAGAAGAGGGCATCATTGTACAAAAAGAGTTCAACTACTAAAATTTGTTTCCCCTTAATGTCACTGTACAAAGCATATTGTGTAACCTCAAGTTTGAGGAATCCTATCGCCTTAATTTAATGGACCAGGGAAGCACTGTACAAAGCATATTGTGTAATCTCAAGTTTGAGGAATCCTATCACCTTAATTTAATGGACCAGGGTAGCACTGTACAAAAATAATTCAACCATCTCCGACTCGATCTGCCTGGTGGTCACTGGTTTACTAGCTATAAGAGCTGATCATAGGGGAAATCATTTTCTACTTCCACGGAACTAACCAACAGATGTATTATTTAAATACTTCCTACTCTACAGATGGGTTTTGCAGTATTGGCAGTGGTTGGGACTGACTGAATTTGATGGTCTATAGGCAGGCTTTGTGTATATATCCTAGTTCCATTCCGTCTATCTTGGCTGTTTATTTCAAAATCCAAAATAATCCTCTCTCTTTCATCCACTTAACTGTGCATGCACCTCTAAACCAAACAATGGGCCATCACATGCATGTGCAAACCTGTTTTCTCCCAATCTATACACTATTAACTCGAGATCTTCACTTTTTTATCAACTCGCCTAAAAAGGTGAGTTTGTTTAGTCTATTTTTCTCTCGGTTTGTGTGACTGTACTGACTGTTTACTTAGACATGATGGACAGTCATTTCTCTGCTATCTGGTCCGAGGGGAATAGGCCAAGCCGAGTAGGAAGTTTGTTGATGTGAACCACAACAATCAAAGAGATAAATATGATTTAGGTGAAGAACAATTTGACATTGATAGATCTGGTTAAAACGAGATTTCTCCTTTTTCCCTGTCTACCATAATACATCATTAGTTATATGTATCTCACAAACACACTATCTTTATTGAAGAAATAGATAAAATAAAGTTATTAGAATTATATCGCACATCTACTTGTCAAGGTCGTGTACAGCCAAGGTCACGGCCGCTGGAGACTTGTTTCTCAGTGGTAGATACTACAGATCAGAGAACAGTGATACAGCAATGGTCTCAAATTGTCAAGGTCGTGTACAGCCAAGGTCACGGCCACTGGAGACTTGTTTCTCAGTGGTAGATACCACAGATCAGAGAACAGTGATACAGCAATGGTCTCAAATTGTCAAGGTCGTGTACAGCCAAGGTCACGGCCGCTGGAGACTTGTTTCTCAGTGGTAGATACCACAGATCAGAGAACAGTGATACAGCAATGGTCTCAAATTGTCAAGGTCGTGTACAGCCAAGGTCACGGCCACTGGAGACTTGTTTCTCAGTGGTAGATACCACAGATCAGAGAACAGTGATACAGCAATGGTCTCAAGTTGTCAAGGTCGTGTACAGCCAAGGTCACGGCCGCTGGAGACTTGTTTCTCAGTGGTAGATACCACAGATCAGAGAACAGTGATACAGCAATGGTCTCAAATTGTCAAGGTCGTGTACAGCCAAGGTCACGGCCGCTGGAGACTTGTTTCTCAGTGGTAGATACCACAGATCAGAGAACAGTGATACAGCAATGGTCTCAAATTGTCAAGGTCGTGTACAGCCAAGGTCACGGCCGCTGGAGACTTGTTTCTCAGTGGTAGATACCACAGATCAGAGAACAGTGATACAGCAATGGTCTCAAATTGTCAAGGTCGTGTACAGCCAAGGTCACGGCCGCTGGAGACTTGTTTCTCAGTGGTAGATACCACAGATCAGAGAACAGTGATACAGCAATGGTCTCAAGTTGCAAACTAATGGCATTAATACATTTGCTGAAAATGAAGATCTAACTAAAAAGTGATTAAGAACGGCTATCTCATGCACGATGCCTGCTTGTTTTGCTCGTTAAATGATGTCAGGGGAGGTTTAACATTAGAAAAACCAACCAATTGCAGCGGAATGCTGTCCTAATTTCTACAAAGTCTACTCCCATACACAAAAGTACTTTGAAGAGAAAAGTTGTAAGGAATGCCTTGTGCATTGTATAACCAAATTGCACGATTCAAATTTTACGGTTAATGAAAAGAGATAGATATGTACTGAGAAAGTCGGCCCTTTTTGTGCGTTGGAATATATATCTAAATGTATAAGATGTAAGAAATGGTCTGATTGTGAAGGGCTGTAGTAGGAGGTACAGACTGGGGAGGCTGCGTCTGGAGCGAAAAGTACAGTGGCCAAAGTCTGACAGGTGATGATGACGTACAGGTGGCCTGGCCTCTCTCTGGAATCAGAACAGATGATAAATTAAAGAGCTTCACCACACTTATATATTATACATAGGAAAGTTAAATGCATAATTTACTGAAATTAGTGTTTCCTCTGCTATCTGTCATAGGACGATGAGTTCTGTCATCTGTTGGGGGGCCAACATCTACTCCTGTACTGGGTACTTTCAAAATGCCTCATTTTCCATCTCAGCAGCAAAAGGTCAAACAGCTACATGTTACCCATAACTTTATCTGTAAAATGAAATAATAGCTTTTGGTTGCACAATTTATGTTTGGTGATGTTTGATGCCCAATTAGGAGGTCAACAAACAGTAAAAGCAGGAACATCATGGAGAGGCTGTGGTAGAAACATTATGGGGTGGATATTTAACCTGCTCCTCTGTAAGAATTCTTTGGTAATAATAGTGGGATATTCTTCTTTAATACTTCATTCTTTACTTGTTCTTTTGATATTATATTGGGGAATTCCTCTTTAATACTTCATTCTTTACTTGTTCTTTTGATATTATACTGGGGAATTCTTCTTTAATATTTAATTCTTTACACAAAATATCGGGATGTTCTGCACTTTAAACAAAATATAGGGGTGTTCTTCTTTAATAATTAGTAGTTAACATGTTCACTCCATAAATCATCGTGACACTCTGCTCCCCCCTGCCCCCACGACCATAATCCATACTGATCAGAGAATCTTCAAATGTTATGGGCAAGGGTTAACTAGCCTCATTTCTGTTTCTTTAATTGATATGGCTTTACACTCCGTGCCATTAGTGAAATGTACATCTAGACAGGTTCAAGTACAAACGAAGGGAGTAAATTATCCTTGACATAGAAAATTACTGAATGTAGGTTAGTTTAGTACAGACACCGGTACAGAATGGATTATGTTTGGGTGTAGAACATTAGCGTTTCCTCTTCATTATGTGTTGGTTATTTGTCGATTATGTGCTGATTTTGATCTGTGATGTGGTTGTATCTGATTCCTGTATTATCTGTCCAACAATTACGCACCAGTCCACAGATGGGGCCTCCGCCTGGTCGCGCCTGGTCGGGATTAGATAAGCTGCATGCTATGTAATGGTCATTACTACACTTGTCAGGGAATACCCTCCGTAGCCATGGAGTGGTTCCAATTTCTAGGTCATCTGATTGTCATTGTCTGTGAGTTACTGTTGTAACCTGGTGCGATGTGCAGCAGACACAACAGCCAATCAGAGCCTTGGACATTGGCCAGCCAGCGGATAGCTTTGATGGTCAAACATGTTGGCACCAGACCGCTGGTATAATCACATACAGTCATACTGACCTTATGTATACTGTTATCTGTTTTCAAACAAACACAAGAACAGAAAGAATGCGATTTGGTTTGATGGTTACTTTTTAAGGTCAAATGTCAAGGTCGTTACCTTAGAAAGTACATATAGGCAGATTAGTATCAGAAGTATCGTAGTCAGATCATAGAAACCTGAGAAATGTCAAGGTCATACACTCAGAAAGTACATATAGGCAGACTAGTATCAAAAGTATCGTAGTCAGATCATAGAAACCAGAGAAATGTCAAGGTCATACACCCAGAAAGTACATACGGACAGACTAAGTCATGGTCAGATCCGAACTTTTGTTTTTATTCCACAAAAGTACACTGAGAAATTTCAAGGTCATTTTAATGTTCTGAATTCTGATTTATTCAAACAATGAAGTTGAAGCTCAGATGTTGAAGTAAAAGCTACAACACATGTGTGAGTGATAGAATTGTTTGTGGTCCTTTATTACCAATAGGTTGCTATGGTAACAGGGACAATGTGACAAACACAGATGGAATTGGCAGGTCAAAAAATGGGTTTCATTATTGGAAAAAAAATTAGAGATACTAATCATTGTTGTAGTAAATGAAGCTTCACACATTCTGAATGTGTCATGGGGCCGATGTTGGGATGTTTGTCATCTGCTTGTGGGTCGACCCTGAGCGGCCATAGTTATGGGATAAAGATGCTTTAGCTCACAGTGTCAGGAGGTACTGTTGCCCTCCATACTGACGATGGCTGTTATACCAATACTAGAGACTTATAACTGTCAGTCATAGAATAATACTATCATAAATATATTATATGGATAGATGTTGATAAATCTTAAAAAAAATCATAATAACATATTGTTATGAACTTATGGAGAAATTAATGATTTGCAAGCATGAACATGGTCAAGAGATGATGGGTTTATAATCATCAGGGTCTAGATTTATAGATGGCCAGCTATAACAATATCTAACTGGACACCCTCCAAACACCTTTGTGATAATCAGCTGCAGAGGTTGTACATCAAGTTGGGTGTGAGTGGAAGGGCTGAGCGGGCTGGGAGACTTTGGGTCTCACCTAGGAACGGTATAAGTCTGTGGTTGGTGTATCATCCCCTTGTGTTAAATTTGAAAATTCAAGACTGCTTATTATGTCTCACATTGCATTAGACTATATATATATATATAACAATGTGAGGTGTCTGTTCTGACTCGTCAGTCCTACTGGGTTTTTGTTTGAAAATAATGAAATTTTTATTCATTAAAAGATACAATTGTGTTGCGTTACATCTGCAGTGTTTGTAATGTCGTGTGAAGGGGTGGAACTCTTCTGTGTTTTCTAGAAATAATGAAAAGGCCAAGACTATCAGTAGATGGACAGTGCGCCATGTTGAGGGGTATTACATTTAAACGTAGGAAATGTTTATATTTTTGATATCAGACTGGCTGCGATGTATAGGGTTTGCTGACTAAGGGACTGGTACACTTTTGACCTTGGACACGTTACATGTACTTACAACCTTATGGGCTTTCATGATCCCATTTCCACCCATGTGAAACAACGGTGCTGGCAAGATGATTTGCAACTTTAGGTCTGACGTGTTTGCAGCGTTCCTCGACTGGATATCAACAACTCTACAACAACTCCTGGTAAACATATTACCAACTGATATGCTTATGCTTGTGTGTTGAAGTTTTGCTGTAGGTCTTAGGGGCAAAAAACAGGAATTCAATGATATAATAATGACAGATCGTCTGATTGATTTTACTGCTTACGACCCGTCAGGTTCACCGATTAAACCTTGGGAATGTCGGCGCTGGAGTTAGGGAGGGTACAATTTCTCTCCACTCCAGATACCAGCGTGGAGCTACCACACAATTTATATACATTAATATTTGAGCACAGAAATCTGTCTTGATTCATGATAAATTTGGTAATTAAGATGTGCTGTATCTATGATCAATTACCAGGTATATCGGTGTGCTAGCTATTGATAACACGCACCCTGTACTATCTATCCTACACCACACTTCATTTACATGCAGAAGCTTACCTACTTCATTTCACTGTAGTAGTACAGTTCAGACATTTATACTTGCATGCCTGAATTTAATTTGCATAATAATTTTTAAAAGGTTAGATTAAGATGGAATTTTATTGAATTTGTATGAAGTTGATTTGTAAGTGATACAAACACAAGACAGATATAGTAGTGTACTGATAACACGGTATATCTGTATCTCAGTGTTTGTAGTGAACTGAGATTTAACTGTCATCGTACACGTCGAATGGGAATATCTTCTCCTTGTTTTAAACTGATCTACTTTGTTTTAAACGTGATCAGTACGTCAAAAAAAAATGTCAATATTTGTGGTACAGATGTAAATTAGATTGATTTTTTCCCTAGAATTTATGACGTGCCTTACTCTGTGACACAAGGGTTTCGTTTTTAATTGGCTGACGTTTTGATGATGTCGAATTAGTTGTGGTGTATATTTAGACAGTTATGGTACACATTGGGCGCAGCAGTGTCATAACATAATGATTGTTGATGAAATATGTGTTTTCAAAATAGTTAACACACTTGTGAAATCACTCGTAGGCTAGTCATATTTCTTGCAACTGATGAAAGGTCTTTTAAGAAGAGATCAGGGAGGACATTATATCAGAGCGTAAGTTAGACTCTCATCATTTGGAATACTTAGATTAGCCTTCATAAGATGTAGATTGTTAGTTATCAGGGGGATAAGACAGGGAGGTAAACCCTGCCGTGTAAATGTCCCACCAATAAAAGGTAGATACATGTATAGTGTTAATAGGCCTAGTTATTGAATATCAGTTAAGATGTGTGTACTCACACAGGTGTAGGGCTTACAGAGGGTTTGTGTATTACGGTGGTCAGTGGTGTGACTGGTCACTGGTCAGACATTATAGGGGTTAAATGACCTGTAAGCTGTGTAGGGTGGAGACTGGCTCTTCATGTTTCTCTTATTCAGCTGGCAATTTATTAATCTGTTTATAAACACCAGAGTAAAGCTCAGCCTTACTACAACCCAACGCCAGAAGATCACTTCAACATCCAACTATCGCCCAACACTCCAGGATTCCACCATAACCCAACACTCCACATATACAGCCATAGCCCAACACTCTAGGATTCCACCATAGCCCAGCACTCCAAACTCATCCATAGCCCAACACTCCAAATTCAGCCATAGCCCATCACTCCAGCCCAACACTCCCGCCCAACACTCCAAAATCCAACCATAGCCCATCACTACAGCCCAACAGTCCAACCTCCAACCATAGCCCAACACTCCAGCCCAACACTCCGACCTCCAACCATAGCCAAACACTCCAGCCAAACACTCCGACCTCCAACCATAGCCAAATATTCCAGCCAAACACTCCAACATCCAACCATGGCCAAACACTTCAGCCCAACACTCCAGCATCTAACCATGGCCCAACACTCCAGCCCAACACTCCAACACCAACCATGGCCCATCACTCCAGTCAAACACTCCCAACATCCAACCATAGCCCATCACTCCAGTCAAACACTCCAACACCAACCATGGCCCAACACTCCAGCCCAACGCTCCAACATCCAACCATAGCCCAACACTCCAACATCCAACCATGGCCCAACACTCCAGCCCAACTGTTTTGTAACTTACAAATAAAACCTTGTCAGATACCCCATTCTATACAGTCCACTACCCATAACTTCCTCCTACATCTTTTCACACCACCGTTTATCGGTCAGTTTAGCCTAAATTCTTCTTGGATTTACTCACCCATACAAAATGCAATAAAAAATATTCATAGATAATCCGAAAGAAGAATGAAGTATTTTTGTGGATTTTCCTGGTTTTGGTGAGTGCTGTGTGATTGGTATGAGTTATAGTTCTATAAGAAGTTGGACCGCTATCCCAGTCCGATACGATCTGTTCTACATTGATATAAGACTGATACATAAGCGGGACTCGCCAATACAAACCTATATTATTTCTGATTTAGGGCACACATGGGTTTCGGGGGTGCTAAACTGAAGATTAAAACCATCTCTAGGTTAATGGATGACACAGTCTCGGGCAATATGGAGGCGGATTATCCATACCCAGCCTAACAAAAACACCCCCATCCACTCATGCAAAGCTACGCTAATAAGGATTTATGCTTAGTTGGGAGCAAGGGAAGTTAAAAAAAAATTGTCTGGGAGGTCTGTCAGGAGGGGGTACTCATCGCACTGTAATAATAGTGCTTTTATAGCATGTTGTACATGAAATATAGGTTAGGGAACCCCAATGGGCAGTGCAAACACCAGACTCAAATATCACCCGAAATGTATTCGATGATGTATTTCCAGATTGGCCCTAAGATACAAAAAGTGGGGAAGGAGGTCACAGGGCTAATTTTGTTACAGGATAGAGGCTAATAGGCTAATTCATTAGGGGAGAGGGGTTAGAGGTCATAGGCACAGCAGGATCCGGGCTTCCACGCTAATTCATTAAGGCGGAGCTGAACAATGGTTGGGTGAGACATACCATTGTGATCGGCTCCGGCTTGTGTTTGGATTATTGGATTTTGATACCGCTTCATATTGTTTTTTCAAACAAAACCATCCTGTTTGATTTATGATGCAGTAATTTAAATTCGTACTTTTGAATTTCAATATGGTTGATGTGTGAAAGAGTGGTAAGGGTAGGAGATATCTCTAGGTTTTACGCAATCCCAATTTAACAGACTAATCAGAGCGGGCATGTCATGTTGCCCGATAGTGATGTCTGGTCGTGGAGGCCTGATGGGACCTTGCCATGTCGATGGTCATTAGTGGGCCCCACTGTCCCTACAAGACCGGCTCTAATTAGGTAGAACAGACCTCACAATGCAGATTTTGCACTTAATCACAAAGTGTATACAATTTGACCTGGGGTATAATGAACATGTTGTTACACCAACATTGGTTTTTTTTTCTATCCTGTACACATGTATTATAAGGTCACATGGCAGATATTATCAGGGATACTGTGTCAAGCTTGTGTTAGGGTTATACACGTCACTACAACCAGACTCCAACTAGGTGAAAAAAAACCCTGTGGCTTATGTCAGCAGGGTATTGTGACACAGTGTTGTAGGGTAGAGTGTGACTCTGGAAATACCTGACCTTAATTTATAACCTCTCATCAACTATCAGCTGATCAATCTTGTCAACTATCTGCAGTATCAAACATGACAATCAGGACACATGAACTAAAGTCTCTTTGAAAAAAAACAACAGACACATGAACTAAAGCAGGAGTATCAGCACCAAATTTCTGTTGTGTACAGGGCTTTACACAGGGCTTCATAGGACTTTCTGTTGGATTTATTTCATATTCTTTTCATTCATACAAAGACACCTTTAAGTTTCTGACCTTTTAAGGGGGTTAGAATATTACAATTCATTTCAATTCGATTTTATTGCAGTTTACATCTAGGCAGTAGAGTAACACTAAAAGGTCCAAGGGGCCACTATAATGTTTTCACGATAATCTGTGATGAATGTTGGGATTTATTTGACCTACTCTATAAGCTGACCACTCCAGGATCATTCTACAAATCTACCTTCACGTGTCCAGTCTCAGTGTCCACCTTTTATGAATGGGACAGGGTCACTAGGCGACAACACAGGAAGTTATTTATATGGCATGTTTCATATCCATGGCGACCACAAACCGCAGAGGTTACTTTAGTACAGATAGTAACTAGTCACTGGGAACAGATTTCAGGAGGGTTTATGTCCTGTCCGAGAAGCTTAACTAAATGTTTTGCTGAATAACTTTGTTTGAAGTAGTTTGTTTTGTTATTGTGTTGTCAAATTGAGTCGCAAAAATAGAACTGTTAAAATTTTAAAAAGAAATCCCCGTATATCTAAAATTGATAGCGAACACTGTGAGCTAAATAAGGCGAATACTGTAATACATAATAGTTGGTGGATTAGAAGAGAAATGTGTTGTTGCTAGGGAAACAGTGATTGGTAGTTACATGTGGTCATAGAGAAGGATCAGTATAGGAGACACGGGTAGGGTGGATTAAATGTTGCTGCTAAGGAAAAGATGGTATAGCATAATTTATTTATTTATTTATTTTGAGAGTTTTACGTCCTCACATGGCCTTACGACCTTCAGTGGACGAGAAAAGATAGGAAAGAGAGTAGAAGGGATTAAGCATGTAGGAGGAAAGGCAAGGGGAATGGGTTGAGAGGCTGCATATAGCATAATGAGAGAGTGAAAATTTATATCATAGAAACGACTGAGGATTTTTGATAAAAACAGAAATACCATAGCTCTGTCTACTGTAATGATATAAATACTGTTGCTAGGGAAATATTTGCACTTGCTTACCATTCTAAAAAAAAATAAATAAATAACAGCCTAGGGAACGTTAACACTAGTTCAAAATCAGCATTGTTTAAAGTGGAATTTTGGATTGGGTGCACTATCTGTCTGGCATGTGGAAACGCTACACTGCAGAATAAAGCAATTCTCCTCAGTGACAAATCTCCTATATTCATCTCTCCAGGGATTAGATATATAGCATTTAAATCCGTATTCTACTCTAAATAAATCCTAAAAGCTTCTTCGAAATTCCATTTGTTCAAATTAATTATGTTTGCGAACAATTTATTCGTATATGTATTTGATGAGGTAATTTGTACCAGAAGTATGCTGTTAAACAATACACTTGAGAAGTATTACAATGTTTGGGGAAGGCTGTACAGAAATTTCAGCTCTGCTTACATTCGAATCACTACATGATGCCGAGACATTACAGTGAATGCAAATGTAGAATTGAACTTGACAGCTTGCACTTAAAACTACCAACGAGTTTTGAAAATTCTTCCTAGCAATTACTGTGACGGAAGAGTTTAACATAGAAACCAATGTTATACGTATATCAATGATGCCATTTTGTGTATTTTTTATTGCTTATTTAGATACCCTATCACTTACATGACATCTTGTTTCTCCAGTTTGAATGACATTATTTCAGAAAGGAGAGTACTGTTCTGTAGGCAGGGTTCCGTACCATTGAGGCTCCGAACCAACGGGGCCCCGAACCATTGAGACCCCGAACCAACGGGGCTCTGGACCACTAAAACGTAATCAGAACCTAAACTTAGGAAAGACTGACGCACAGCGTTTCCTGACGTAAATATACAAAGAAGTTGAATGTTATTACACATGTACAGGTCATTGTGTCTGAGATGGCGTGTATGATACTAAGGTCTGGAGTTCCCAACCTTTAGCGCTGTGGCTCACAGATTATACTTCTTAAGCTCTTAGAGGGTCGTCATTCATTGCCTCATGATTCTCGAGATTAGAAACCCTGACAGAGAGTGACGGATGGAGAGAAGCAGGAATTCAACTTTTCATGTAACCTAGCATTGGCTAACACATCCTAATGGGCTTTCCACATGCAGTGTGAATTTCTGGCTTGAGTTTTTCGCTGTAGAGTTAAGTGATTTTAACAGACGCCCCCAGACACTCTGTTAACAACAGGTCTCTCTATGTATCTCTGACTTATCTGATAGAGTTTCCATAATTTAAGAGTAGGTAATTTATTAGGATATACTTATCCCTTACATATTTACTCCTGTCTTTGATAATTTGTGTTTATAGACAGTATTACGAAGGTCACGCCTGGCAAACTTGTATCATTTTGGCACCAAGAATTTACTTTTATTTCAATTTCGTGTTCTAGAGGTGTGGCACAGGAGACATTGATGTCAAGGATGCCAGTTATAACACGCTTTATTAGACTCCCTCCTTACTAGGTCAGGCGGAAAGAATAGTGTCGGAGCAGCACCTAACTAGGGTAGAATATTAGCCAATAGAGTTCAATGGTGTGATGGTCATTCATGATGACTCAATGACACCTCATTGGTTCTCAGTGGTCATTTTAAAGGTCAAACTGTGTCTTTGTTTTTAGTGGACATAAAATGAAAGTTAAGAAAGTGTGACCTTGAAAATGACCTTGAATGTGGCACTTGTAGCCAGGTTGTGTAACAGACATGTTATTGTCTGGCGGTATCTCAGCATCAATAAAACCTCTGGAGCTGTTATCTCTCCAAAGTGTTTCGAGGTAAGGATAATGCTCTAGAGTTGGGGTGTAACCTGAAATTGATACAGATCTACAACATACTAACCACTACAACCTTCCCTAATTACAGATGACAGGTCAGAGGAAACCTCTGTAATGTTACAAGCCTGCCGGGGAGGATTGCCAGGCTGGGAGGGACCAGAACATGGTTCTTTGACCTTCACCAGGCCCCCTGTATCCCCATGTCAGAGGAGAAGCTGATGGCATACTATGACCTAAACACTGCCATCTGGCCAGGGATTCATTCATAAAAAGGCCTGGCGTTCACAGTGGTGTTAGAACAAGGCTAGAGTCTATTGGCCACAGACAGACCCCATTGTTTCCTGTGCCAGGATATGAATTATTTATATCCTGGTGTCTGTATTACAAGTTTTTTTTTGTGGTCATGTAGCTATGAGACAATACAATTTCATCTACTACAGTTTAAGATAAACTGAACCTTTTTGACGAGTGTGATCTGTTATTTACGTATTGACCTCACAGGTAACAGGTATAAAGTTAGGTAGTTCCATGTATCTCTGTGTTATAACACAGTAACTAGAAATGACCTTTACAAACCGAAGATTCTTCAGACTAGGTCATTTAAAATACAGACTGCTGCTGTAGGAAGTTTCACTAAAAATACACGTGAACTTTCAGCCACCTACCTTTGGAAATAAGGGCAGAGATTATCACAAAACATGAGAAGATTTGATGTAGAAAAATGCAGGCAAGGTCACTGGGGCATTACTGGGCATGTAAAGGTGTTCATTTCTGGTCAGTTAAAGCCTTGCTCATCCCCAGATTTATAAACATTGGCACGAGACTCGTTGGCCTGTAAATACGAAACCTTCTCATAGATATGAGCCTGTTAATCTAAAACCTTCACCTTAATAGAAAAAGCTGTGATAGGATTACTGTCTGTCTGTATTATAAACTGCTGACTTTGAGCTTTGTGGACTGAATCAATAAAGAAAAGTACTGTCTGTTCCTGTTGCCATGCCTACCTGTCATCATTCCTGTTGTCATGCCTACCTGTCATCATATATGTTGCCATGCCTTCCTGTCATCATACCTGTTGTCATGCCTACTTGTCATCATACCTGTTGCCATGCCTACCTGTCATCATACCTGTTGTCATGCCTACCTGTCATCATACCTGTAGACATGCCTACCTGTCATCATACCTGTTGTCATGCCTACCTGTCATCCTACCTGTCATCATACCTGTTGCCATGCCTACCTGTCATCCTACCTGTCATCATACCTGTAGTCATGCCTACCTGTCATAATACCTATTGCCATGTCTACCTGTCATCATACCTGTTGTCATGCCTACCTGTCATCATACCTGTTGTCATGCCTACCTGTCATCATACCTGTTGTCATGCCTATTTGTCATCATACATGTTGTCATGCCTACCTGTCATCCTACCTGTTGTCATGCCTACCTGTCATCATATATGTTGTCATGCCTACCTATCATCATACCTGTTGCCATGCCTACCTGTCATCATACCTGTTGTCATGCCTACCTGTCATCATACCTACCTGTAGCCATGCCTACCTGTCATCATACCTACCTGTAGCCATGCCTACCTGTTGTCATGCCTACCTGTCATCATATATGTTGTCATGCCTACCTATCATCATACCTGTTGTCATGCCTACCTATCATCATACCTGTAGCCATGCCTTCCTGTCATCATACCTGTAGCCATGCCTTCCTGTCATTCTACCTAATGCCATGTCTACCAGTTTAAGGCATTCTCCTCCACCTTTGTGATAGGCTTTGGTTTTATGCCCAATAAGCACCTTTCTGACAGACCAGTATAATGTGGGTGATGGCCTTCCCAGACCAGTGTCAATATTGCTGTGTACTTGTATTTCAGTTTACGAGGTGCGGACACTGTCTCTGACACTAACATGGTCACCAGAAGTGGGCCGGCCATGCCTTTACTAGTGCCCCACCGATTGTTTATACACACCATCAATGAAGGTGTCGGTGTGAATTAGTTTTCTGTGTCAGTAGTCAAAGGGTTAGGGTAAAAATCAAGCTCCAGGTATGTGTATCTGTTTCCATGGTATCAAAATCACCATCTAGATCCATGTGACTGGTACCATTGTGTTGGGCCCCGCTGCTCTCATCAGATGGCAGATTTCATTCACAAACAGATAATAATCCATTAAGAGTGACTGATTGTCCTTTGCAGCAGTCTCGTTTTACCTGTCGTTTACCTGTCGTTTACCTGGTGTTACACCTGAGGAGGGTCTGTCTACAATCTCTAGTCGTTACACTTTACGATGGATACTCTCACCTCAGCCTCTGTAGAAATGTATAGTTGACCAGTGCTCCATCAGATACCAAAGTCGACAATTCTCCATCATCTCGCAAACGATAAGATCAATATCATTTTTAACATCAAAGTTATCTCCCTACCAAGTCAAAAGGGGACTGACTCAGAGCCATAAAAGGGACCTACTCCATCAGAATTCCTTACAAGCCAACACTTTATCACCTGCACAAATACCCCAGGTGTACAAACCACTTCCCCTCAGATACTATCTCCCAACCTAGCTGCATCCCCTCCAGCTAAATCACAATGCTATACTTATGATTACTTTTTTTTATGATAACATTTTTTGTGGTGTTCAACTCATATTGTGGATAATTTGATCCTCTTCACTTGGTTATTAGATTTTCTACTGCTATTAACAGACAGCAAATGGGGAAGACTGTGTACTGGAATGCAGACACATGATTCATAGGGCATTATGATGGAAACAAAGTTTCAAATATGACATCTGAAATTTAAAAGAATGTGATGAAAAAAATGTCACAAGTATCAGTTTTGACAAGTCTGAAATAAACAACAGTTAAACATGATTGAGAGATGAATGAAAAATGTGTTTCTTGGAAAAAAAAGACGTTGCTTTTATGAATTGATTAGTTTTGAAATCAAGTTTATATACACAAATGCGGCTAATCGTTGTCATTTTTGACAGATCAGCAGGAAATACGAGGGATTTGCTAACCGTCCACTGGTATAGAGTCAGCTAATATTGATTGGTACTCGGAATTAATACGAAATATTCCTGAAATACGAAACACTAAAAGTCAGTGACCTTTATAGAAAAACAGAATAAAAAATAGATTGAGAGTATTTTCGTATTCATGTGATGTGATGGTTCCTGTGATGTGTTCGACTGTGAGGATATCCGGGGTGTAGCATTACCATCTCATTATTCATGGCCTTTTTAGCACTCTTCGGAAAGGTCTTTTTGTCCCCTCGGCTTGTCAGCGCTGGTCAGTGTAATATTACAGGGTTTCAATTTACCTACGATAACGTCACTTGTGATGGACACAAGTGTCCAGTGGAGTCTGCGACTGAGGCCACGAGGTCGTACCTCGTGCCACCGGGCGAATCCCTAACAAGACACTGACCGCCTGCAGTCCTCGTCCATGTCCACTATTCCCAATCTAGACTAAGTGATTGACCGCACACACCTGAGTCTTCTGTTTGCAAACAAGAAGTGATGTTTTCTGGTTAATATATTCCATATTTTGAAGCGATTAAATGTGGATTTGTGTGGAGAGTGTGAGAGTTAGTATAGTACATAGGTAGACCTACAGATGTCATCAGGTGTCAGATCACATGGATCAAAGCCGGTCCGGCCAGGTAAATCTCAGGTATGCAAACAACACCAGGCCGCTCATCTCTTGTCAATGAAAGAGAAAATGGAAATTTGCAGAATCGTAAATGTTTTTGAGTTACTGTTGGGGATGGTCTAGGTGTGAAGAGATGTCAATGGCTTTTTAAGTAAAAAGAAAGTTGTCGTAGTTCTTTCACCTGTACGTGATAGGTCCAGGTGTTTTTTTTCTCGGGATCTTGACCGGTTGTATATCTTCACCTATCTCCTTATACAGGTGCTACAAATGTCAGAATATCATCCAGATTTTAATTACAGGCACTGGATGCTTTCTGATCTTTTCATTAATCATGATTTTATTTGCAAAACAACTTTCTTCAATAGGGACATTATTTGTAAAGCTATTATTCTGAACACAGATGTTATTTGTAGAACTATTCTTGGTCGCGAACATTACTTGTAAATCCATCAGTTATTTTGGGAAAATATCAGTCCACAATATTTATATTTAGTTAAAGGTTGTCGAATAGTGAAACTAGGAAGAGCTATATACATGACACATCCCTATGAAAGTACATGGTTAAGTTCTGTGTTATACCTGGCCTTGTACGACAAGTTTATCATTTTAGAAACTAAGTAATAATACATGATAACTTAGTTTCAAAAAGAAAATGTCATTCAATTTCTTCGCAATCATTTCTTAAAATCTGAAAAGAATCACATGGAATTTTATATTCATAAAATGCTTGTGAAATTTTGGGTTGCAAATCTATGAAAATACTTGAAAATTATTAACTTGAAAATTGTTGGATTTGGACTCTGTGAAATGCTTGTAAATCATTAGGACTGAAGGTTTGCAATGGCTTTGAATGTTAGGGTCAGGACTAATAAATGCTTGTGTATTGTTTGGAGCGGATTGTGGCTGTGAAATTCTTGTGAATCGTTGGATCACGACTCTGAAGACCGCGGTGTGACAAACATGAATGACTGAGGTTGACATTTTTAAGGGATGAATCTTTGTCAGATATAGCGGAATTATAAAGTTGAGGAAACAAGGTGCCAGTACTATGAATAAAATATGTTGATGAACAGATATTCATGACCCTCTATTTGTCTAATGGATGAGAACTGGAGATAGGGAAAAATTACACTTTTCACTTCTCCCCCAATTGCTATGAATGCAAAATTGCACATTAGCACAATCATATGTAGATGGCATAATTCTATATTTTAGTATGAATGAAGTTATCTGTAATTACTTTTGTGATTTTTATCCCCTTGAGTCAAGTTATTTTTACTGAATTCATTTTGAATTTATTATAATGAAGTTGTTTTTTTTCTCTACAAATTCTAGTGAATTCAGGAGCTCCCTCCATTCCCTAGATGGTGTTTAATATTTGCCCCTAACAAATATGATCTTATTTCAAATATGTTATTGTTAGGTATGCCATTGAAAAGGATATGAAATGAGGGAGTGTGTTGGGTGGACATTAAGTTTGGCCGGGTACTGACCACCGGTCATTAGATGGTATCTGACTTGCAATGGTACCTCTCCGTCCCTCCACATCAATCACTGGTAATTGGAGTTTAAATGTTACATTTCCATGACAAAAACATTGTATGAGCTCTTTCATAGTCATTGCAGATGTTAACAAGAGCTAATGAAATCTCCGCATTGTTAAAGAAAAATGGAATATTTTCGCTGTCCATTATAGTTTGAGACCGTAAATCAGATGTTAGTGTAGTACCCAGCCCTGGGCAATTGTTGTAGTAGAAAGCATTCTTGTGCATGTGGTAAATTTCGTGACAGGAAATTCTGCCGTGTGTTTGACGGCATGCGATGGAGGGGTGTGAAGGCGAGGTTCAGTTAACACTGAAGGAGACATTGAATACCGGCTTGTTTGACCCCGACCTTTCTGATGTCATCACTTTAACAAGCTCCAAACACTTAAAACAGATTCGCAACCGTATAAAGTCCTAAACTTGGACATTGTAAATTCCTATGATCACCGACCTGCCCTAGAATTAATACTTTTTTGTAGCAATGGTAAGATTAGTACCTACTGACCCATAATGTTTTTGTAAACTATGTAAAACAGATTTGCCACTCATGAGCAAACACACAGCGATTAAAGTCATAATAAGTATGTTGTGCTACAAATCTCCGCGGATCACAATACTGGGGGTCGGACCAGACTCACCCACTGGGGTGAAAGGTTAGGCTAATTATAGAGTAATCGGGAGGGACATGCCAGGAGGGGGGAGCAGTTGGATGATTCTATTGATGAGCATGGTGGGAAGCTAATTTTGTTATTGTTGCGGGTCATACCTTGTTAGCGGGGCTGCTAGTTTGAATCGGTCCAGAATTATCCCCCTTTGTGGGGATAATTCCTGAAGGTTAATGTCCAGTAGCTATGTTACACGACATATTAATGCTAATGATATTCTGAGATATTGTGGTCGTCATAAATTGTATTAATATTCCGAGGAATAATTCTCTGAACATCAATCACATTTCTGGAGATTTTGGACAAATAACACTGGATCAAGGAAAGTTTGATGTGTTGATATCATCACTGCGGAAATTTTCTCAAACAGAAATTAAAGCAATAGATTAATATCAATGTTTTTGTGACATGAGTTTTATAAGTGTTTTATAATGATAGATCACTTTCTTTGTACTTTTTTTGGCCATGTTTGATGAGCTACATGGAGGTACAGTGTATTACCATTCTGATAGTTTACAAGTCCAGTGATCCTGGCCATGAAACTTTCCCCTCTCGTCCATCAGCAAGCAGCCAAAACCCTGTGAACTAGTTACTCATGGTCAGTGGCGATTATCTAACATATAATTTTTTCACAAAAACACCCCTAGTTTTAATGATTTAGACTTTTGTATTTCCTTATGATTTGTGAAGGAACAGCTGACTCTGGAACAGCTGTCCATTGTCAGAATTGTAAATGTTATCTCGAACCTTGTGGATGTTGACCCACATTACGATGTTTAGAAACAAATTGAGGGTTGAATCATGCAGCTTTTGAAACAATTGACTGTATTTCTATAGTTACTAAAAACCATTCCAAGAATTTGAATTTGATTATTTTAGGATGGTGTTAGTGTCAAACTGTTATATCCTTACTGTTTAATTTCTGTGATGAGAAAACTTGTTGATTAATAAAATGACTAAATAGTGATAAAAAAAACTTTTGTTTGACAAAAACCTTGGACTGAATTATGTAGCTTACCCAAATTAATTGAATTTGAGTAAAAAGTCAAGATATAGAGAATTCTGCTGATTATGTAAGAAAAGTTGAGGATGAAATAACAGGTAAAAAAAGGAAGAAAGCTGGCAAGTTTGCCATATTCTTCAAATTCTTTTTGTAGATCTCTTCCATAGAGAAGATTTTTTGTTGTAAATATGTTTTCGAAATTTTTGATTTTAACTTATCATCACAGGTAGAGTTATCTGCAGTTAGAGCATGTATGAGGCTGTTGATGTATTTACGATGTATAGAACACAATCTGTCGAGGCAGTGAAACCTTGTCTAGGCCACATTTACCTATCACTGATGTGTCATCATAGAAACACTATAATGTACAAAAAACCGCAAGATTTACTTTCACTTAAAACTTATTTCAAGTGATAATTTGGAGTGTTTTTCTCTTTAAAATTCCTGATTATTGATAAACATAGATTTCTCGGCTTCCTCTCATGTTGGTGTCTGCTTGGTTTGTATGTGATAGACATAAAACTACAGGCCGTGTGGATACCAAGTACGCCCTCATCTGTAATAATCGGGGTCGCTGCACCAGTGCATAGATAGACTTGCACAAGTCCTGGCCACTGCTCTATTAGTCTTTATTCACTACTTGAACCTTCTATCTGAAAAGTTTGAAACAAACTGCTAGTGACATATAAAATGAGTTTTGTCCCCGTTTTAGAGTCTGCACTCCTGACATTTGACATACTTGTAGAAGAGTCTGCACATCATCGTAGCCACAACTATCTGTTCTTGGTGAACCTGGTCCGGAAAGCTGATAATATTCTGCTTCCTGTCTGCTACACTGCTGTTTTTTTCTTCTTTTAAATAAAATTTAGATACATAGGTATGAATTTATAGATTCTGCATAACTGGCGTTTTTTCCTCCCATGTGTGAGTTCCGTTGCTACGGAGCAGATACTTATATCTTCGCTGCAACTTTAATCCTGGAAGCACAGCAGGTTTTTCAATACTCACCAGAGATAACCCATTCTGTCTAGAGCGATATTTCTTTCTAGGATGAGTTGATCTTTTGAAGAAGCACGCAACTTTATCATTCTGCTATAAAATTTACACATAATACGTCACAATATCGCTTTCACTCCATAAATTTGAAGTGACTTTAAAAGTGAAACGTTTACAGATTTATATTCTTTCCAGTCTTGAATTCTAATATATAAGATCTGATTGAATACCTGCCTATATGTCAGTAATGCTGATATTAATGTTACAAATGAGGTATTCACCATCAGGCCTGTGTGAACCAATCTAAAGAGTGATACATTTCAAGCCCTGTAATATGATGGTATCTAAGACTTTGTAGCAGGTCACTTTCTAGTGACCCAGTGATACATGGAATCGGCTGAGAGAACTGGTTGTTTGAGGAGATCAGTGAGAACACCTACAGTATTACACTGGTAGGTCTGTGACACTGTAGGCTCACTGTAGGGCACCTGCAGGGTGTTACTGCTGTCAGCTAATAGACCGAGTCGACTCACACAGGAATTAAAGTGGACTTAAGTCGCCTCTCACTGATTGATAATTAATATGTAGGATTTGCTGGTTGATATTTTGAACACTCACCCTTGATGCTTCTGCGTTATAAATCCTCACATTTCCTACACCTAAGATATTTCCTTCATAGCACACCCTAGTCCATCAAAACTATTTGGAAATATTTTTGATGAAATTGATGTTCGGAAATTTTTTTCAAAAAAAAAAAGAAAAATATGCTGATTAAATGTATTTTATAGCATGTTTAGTAATGTTTAGATAAATACAATTTCATGAACTGTGTACTTAAATGCTGTTTAATATTTTGTCTTTTCAGAAAATTACAAGCATACGAGGAGGAAAGATAGTGTGGATTCTATATTAAAAGACAATAAAGTGTTATATAGTGGTAATTTGTACAGTAACAATCATCCCCATCCCTTTCATCATGTACATAGACGTTCCGCTTCACTCAAACGACATGTAGAGGTCATGGTGGCCGCAGACTATGAGATGTATCGGTACCATGGCAGAGATTTAGAAAAATATATATTAACATTAATGGCGATTGTAAGTATGTTTGTTTTTGTGTATTGTTTAATTTTGTATTGTATACATTCTACCTCTTATTACCTGTCTTTAATACTTCAAATTTTGTAAAATGTTAGCCCATTCACCCAATACTAAAGTTGGAATAGTTCATTATGAAATTTCAGGGGTGAATAAGTTAATATTAGAAATGCATACTGATAGATGCTGTTCTTTTCGAAGTATTATTTATCATATATATGTCATCCACATCCTTGCTTTTAAAAAAAAAATCGCTGTTTGTTTCAACAAAATTATACTTCTCTTCAAAATTTTTCTGCCAAAAATTGTTTGAATTTGTGGCAGTTATCACATTATAGATGTAAGGTGGTCAGCTTGAGATTAACACATCTGTCTTGACTTATTAGAATTATTAGATCTTCTTGGCATGCGCCTTTGTTATCCTGTTCTTCCTGTAGGCCCGCGTGCCTGGGTTTTCTCGCGATTTAGACAAGGTACGGGTCTATCATCCTGATTAACTTTGTCCTCATGCGTAACATCAGCGTAACTCTGGCGCGTATGAATGAATTGGATAATAATGTCAAGTATTCCATATATTTCACTGGTAATAACTGGATGTAGTTAGCTTCAATCAAAATCTAACCGAAAATGGCAGAGAAACAATTTACATTGTAAGTAGATGTCGGAGAGGGGGAGGGGGCTGTAGTGAGGGGAGGGGGCTGTGGTGTCGGAGAGGGGGGGGGATGTGGTGAGGGGGAGGGGGCTGTGGTGTCGGAGAGGGGGAGGGGGCTGTGGTGTCGGAGAGGGGAGGGTGCTGTGGTATCAGAGAGGGAAGGGTGCTGTGGTGTCGGAGAGGGGAGGGTGCTATAGTGTCACCGTAATGTGGGGTAATGTGGGCTGTGACGGAATTACATTGGCTCCCTGTGTTCCCAACACTGGCCCTATGATATCATGTTTTGCCAGAGCACTGGTTATATTACACTAAATTAAGTAATAATACTTGCATTCCTAATGCTACATAAGTGTATTGCTTGTGTCAGCTGAAATATAAAGTGTTATCTCCATGGGAGGGTATGATTTGGCCCTATCTATGTGTGGATGTGTTTAGTTGTAAAAACTCCCATTTTCATATCTTGAGTGATGAGGTAACAGTGAAAACACAAGCTGATCTCATCCGGGGCATTCATCACATTTTTGTGTAGAAAAGAGAAGTTTTATATTATTATAAACTAGATGATATCTGTAGTTTTGGTATTCTAAAGTACAAAAAATCTAGCCAAATCTTTATAACAGCATAGCTATCATGGTCTCCGTATGCGAGATGGAAATACAATAAAATTCTCGTAATTGTTGTCTGTTACACCCCAATTGTCAAATTTTACAATCATATTTATATTTTTATGTAACTGATATCTAATTTTAATATATTTTAATGTGCAACCCAAATCTTTAACAAATGTTACGTCATTTAATCACCGACTTGAATCAATCATTAAGCTTATTATTTAAAATGTGAATAACTTATGAATTCATTAGGGTGTTATTTAATAACTTAAAAGAAATTAATTAGGATGCCATTTCCATTTTAAGACTCTGTGTTTGATTTATATGTATAATCATTTTATCAGAAACAAAGCCTTTTGAATTGTATATTTTACTTTAATTAAACATTCTGATTGTTATTTGTTTTTCAGGTCAACAGTGTATATAAACATCCATCTATAGCAAATTTCATCAACATTGTAGTCGTGAAAATCGTTGTATTTAAAAGTGTAGAGGTGAGTGCTATTTTTGCATGCTTTACTTTATATATAAAATATTGGGTTGTTTTGAGATGTATTGCCAGGTAAGATGTCTCGTTGCTAGGTAAGATGTCTCGTTGCTAGGTAAGATGTTCTGGGGCAACATATATGTTTTGTTGCTTGGTTATGTTATTTGTTGCTAGGTTACATATTATGTGGCTTGGTAACCAAAAAAGAAGAGCCAAACCAGATAGCAGTGACCTAAATATCCGTGACCTTTGGGAGACTGACCAGAGAAATGTCAGCTGTCCAGAATTATTGATTTATAAGTCTTCGATTTCATGAACGCCTACGGAGAAATTACTTAAAATTTGTATATGCTGATCAGTTAGAGACATATCGATAACGGATAATTTCGTAATACGTTATCACGAGGGATTTGGTTTTGCAATGGACATGAAAATAATATAAGTGAATTTACAGGAATTAATGACTAGAAATACAACTTTCCCAGGCACGACCTATTATACTTCCAGATGAATCATATGTTTTACATAGTGATATATTCAATAATATTTAGATGATATGAATAATCTGCATTTCTTTTGATCATTTCAAAGGGAAATTGACCACAGGATAGTGACCAGAAGTGGTATGACTCATCTAGATTGGATAATGACCTATATATTCTAATTTGACCTATTTCTAGGTGATAATGACTTATGAAAAAAATACAGTGACCTGTATAATAGTTGGTAATTATCTGTTGATAAGTGGCCGATGTGTCACTTGGTCCGTGATTAGGTGAAGCTACAAGCCTGAGAATGGCGTGTTTACAATTCTACTTTGTTTACCAGTGTCCTGAATGGCCCCGTGGTCAAAGGCTAGTTGTATTAATGAGACTTTTATACAATAAAATGGTGGGAGGATATGGTTCCAGATTTTATTTATGAAGATATATTTATGAATCATAGGGTCTGTCTGTGTCAGTTGTGAGTTTTCATGCTAGATAAATTGTACGTGTATGACGTCCTATTAATATATCTCTGGGTCAGCGGCTTGTTACCGTGGCGAGAGGTTGGCTTGTTACTGTGGCGAGAGGTCGACATGATGATAAAACAATGAAACAGTCAGAAAGGTTGCTTAGATATATATTTAAGAATTGGCTATGTAGGGGTGCCTCCAAAGACAGACTGATGATACCTGGCTATCTGTTTGTTATTGTATTGTATACATCCTCAGTCTATCTTTAGGGGCACCCCCATACAACATGTCTTGGGGCGGTTGTCGTTTTGGGGGTGACCCCAAAGACAGGCTGAAGATGTCGTTGTTTTCTACATGTTGTTGTGAAGGGAGCTTTTCCATTAGGGTGCATATTGAAAAGGTGCAATGACAATTTTTACAATGTAAAGATGGCGATACCCAGTCCAGTTGATCTCTAAGTGTACCTGGGCTGAGAACAGTGAAGTAAAGAAATCATTAAGTGTAGTGCGATCAGGGCTGGCGTATCTTTACTACCTAGGTAGATAGATGTTTGGGATGTCCAGTCTATCTCCTGGTGTAGCAGCCAGACTGATTAGGACATCACCTGTGACAGGTGCCCTGCCCAGAATGACCACAACTGACCACACTTACACGGCTAAGGATTCTTCTTCCTGTCCACACACAGTTGGTCATTCGGACACAATATATTACATCTGTCCTTTTCATTCATTTATTTAGTTTACATGCTTGTACATGTACCAGGTGAGGAGTACATACTCTCAGGTGGTCAATGTCTTGTCAGTTTACCTACATCCCTGTCAGCTTAACTACATCCCTGTCAGCTTACCTACATCCCTGTCAGCTTACCTACATCCCTGTCAAGTTACCTTCATCCCTGTCAGTTTACCTTCATCCCTGTCAGTTTACCTTCATCCCTGTCAGCTTAACTACAACCCTGTCAGCTTAACTACATCCCTGTCAGCTTACCTACATCCCTGTCAGCTTACTTACATCTTGCCAGCTTACCTACATATTGACATCATGCCTATAACTTGTCAGCTTACCTACATCTTGCCAGCTTACCTACATCTTGTCAGTTTACCTACATCTTTTCAGCTTACTTACATCTTGCCAGCTTACCTACATATTGACATCATGCCTATAACTTGTCAGCTTACCTACATCTTGCCAGCTTACCTACATCTTGTCAGCTTACCTACATCTTGTCAGCTTACCTACATCTTGCCAGCTTACCTACATCTTGTCAGCTTACCTACATCTTGTCAGCTTACCCACATCTTGTCATCTTACCTACATCTTGCCAGCTTACCTACATATTGACATCATGCCTATAACTTGTCAGCTTACCTACATCTTGCCAGCTTACCTACATCTTGTCAGTTTACCTACATCTTTTCAGCTTACTTACATCTTGCCAGCTTACCTACATATTGACATCATGCCTATAACTTGTCAGCTTACCTACATCTTGCCAGCTTACCTACATCTTGTCAGCTTACCTACATCTTGTCAGCTTACCCACATCTTGTCATCTTACCTACATCTGGTCAGCTTACCTACATCTTGTCAGCTTACCAACATCTTGTCAGTTTACCTACATCTTGTCAGCTTAACCACATCTTGTCAGCTTACCTACATCTTGTCAGCTTACCTACATCTTGTCAGCTTACCCACATCTTGTCAGCTTACCTACATCTGGTCAGCATACCTACATCTTGTCAGCTTACCTACATTTTAATAGCATATCTGCAAACTTGTCAGCTTACTTTCATCTCAGATTGTATACCTACATCTGGTCCTGTCTTGTTTGCTGACCTATATGGCTTACCTATGTGTGATACTTACACAGATCTTACAGCTTATGAATGTGTCATATAGTTTACTGACATCTGAAGGCTTACCAACATGACATAGTTTACCTGGATCTCATAGCTTACCTACCTCTTACAGCTTACCTACATCCATAGAAACCTTCCATAGATTGATGAAATTAAGGTAACATAAAATGAAAAAAAAAAAAAAGATAGATCATCCTGATTAGATTAAGAATCGTTTTTAGAAAATCATTTGTTATCCATAAAAGGAAGTTGAGTTGAACAGTGAATAGATATGCAGATTTTTAACTGCTGTCCGTTCCTGTTACGTACGTCTCCTGTATGACATAAGTTGTGGTCACTAGACTGTGGTCAGTGGCAGTGGTAACCATGGTGAATTCCACAGCAAATCCTTACTCAGCAGCGGGAGCTGCAGACATAAACGTCACCTTTCTGGGACGTTGACATGCTTAGCTCAGGGTCGCTAGGTACAAATAAACTCGTCAAATGATACATCAGGATAATATTTATAAGTGTGCCTCTTTTTTTTCTCTGCATTGCTAATATGATATTTATGTGGTTGTTGTGTATATAATTGCATACAAAAGTTCACTTTTCTACGTGTACAATAAATACTTAAGGGAACAGCCTTCTCTGTTATTTACCCACTGTGTATACTGATATATACTGTACGTTAAACCTCAGTCAAGCAGAGATCAGGAATAATTGTTTGTATTCTTGCTATAACACTAAGCCAGGTTTGTAAGAGACTTAATATTTTTTCTTGCTGTTTTGTATAACCATTTCACACAAATATCTTTTCAGTGTTGTGATGAATCATTTTTGATAATGAACTGCATTAAATATCGGTATATTTAAGATTGTTGAATGTGAAAAATTGCAGAACTTGAAAAAAAGTAGTGTTACCCAAGGTGAAAGGTCAAGGTTGAAGCTTCCAGATATCACTGTTGTTAAATATGTTACATCTTCCTGCCTGGCGCTCTATTTCTCTCAGTCTTTAAAAGAATGATATTTCTAATGATGTATCTGGTTTATGAAATTTGGCCAGGTATACTTCTAAAATCTGTCTCCCAAATTTGGTTTTAGTTTGATTAAGGATTAATCCAAGGTAAATGCAAAGATCAAGATCGTATCACAGCATTACGAAGGTCAAGGTTGTGTCAGGGCAATACAAAGGTGAAGGTTGTGCCAGGGCATTGCAAAGGACAAGGCTGTGTCTGGGCATTACAAAGGTGAAGGTCGTTTCACAACAATTTAACGGTCAAGGTTGTGTCATATGGCAAAAAAAGGTCAAGGTTGCAGTCATGTAAATGCTTGGCTTGCTGTTTTTGGCTTACATGAAGTGTAGGTGCATTGAGTTGACCAATTTATTTTGTTTGCACGAGAGTTCAATGACCTTTTCTAAATATATTTCTGATTATTACCATTGTAGACCATAAAGCCTACCAATACAGTATTATGTCTGTTATACGGGATATTTAATATTCACAAATTTGGCTCAGTTTTGATAAGAAATTTCTCATATTTCAAGATTTGATTTAAAAGTTTAAATAATTTTTAGATTGTTTTATCCAGTGATATATAGCCTGGTTCTACTTCAGTTCGGTGATGTATGACTAAAACTTGATAACATAAACAATTACTTTTACTTCTATCTTTATTATTTATCAAATCTCTTTTTCTGTTTTTGGAAAATAGTAAAGATCAATTGTATATAATTTCCAAATACCTACCGATATGAACTACTTGTAGAGAGTTTTGACCTAAATGATAAATCAACTGACCAATCAGATTGCTGTAAATGTATGTTGAGTTGATTACAGAGTGATAAGTACAGAAGGTCTGTCTGTTGCGAGGTAAAGTGAGAGTGCCCTACCCGGAGGTGTCCGGAAGGTGTCGGGGTACATTAGCCAGGTTATTACGCCTCGCTCGTAAACAACAACACTAACAGGATGGATTACGTGCGCTCCACTACAGGTGTTTGTGGGACACACCTCATCAATTCATCAGTACTTTCCCTCACGTTGACACACTTTGTGTTTGTGCACATATTACTCCCCATTTAGTTTTTATAATGTCGTTGTTGGGGTCATTTTCACACACAAATTACCCCATACATTTATTTTCTTACATGACGTCAAATTCAATTTGAAATCTATATTAACGTTCCCTAAAACGGCAAAAGATTTATCAACTAATTATATTTGAAAATTGAACAGATGTATTTTAATTTCAAAATTTTCAAAAAATTTCATAAGTTCAATTTAAAGTATTTTGTATGATATTATCGGAATAAATTGAACAATGTCATATTTACGACTGGTACTGTAACAGTCTGAAGCATTTACCACCAGTATCACATTGGTAGGACAATAAACTTTGACAAACTTCGGATCTGAGGACCTATTGTAGATAACAATGTGGATTACCTGATGTGGAACTGATTACATGAACCAAATACTGCTTAATCGTGCCTTAACACTTAACTCCAAACACCGACAAACAGTACCATTTATCAACAGATGTTGGGACTACATTAGATTTAGACTAACTCAGAATAAATGAACCGTTTCCCACTGATGGGACTGATAACCAAAGTTTTGTCATGTAACACCACCTGGTGGTGTTGACAGTGACAAATTAATCTTTAACGTTTGGTTATTATTCCGTTTGGTTATTATTTCCCTAGACTTTAAAATGATTGATTACTGGGTAGAATGATTGGTAATTGTTTCTGGCTTTCATTTGATCCATGGTGGTCAAGTTAGCAAGACTAGGCTACACTTGTTGTGTGGGGAGGTCTGGGGTGTACCAGGGAGCACTGATCAGTTAGGATGTTGTATAAGGAAACAGGTGCTTCATTGAAAGTGTATGTGTGGACTTGAATGTCAGGAGTAGCTCACAGTGTTTACATATATTTGAAGGTCTATAGAATTGTATGTATATTTCCTGGGGGACTGTTATGTAAACGGGGTCACACTCAATTACAGACATAGATGTACACATACATACACCGAACATCCTCGGGTCCCCTTCCTCCTAGTTCTACACAACTCACCGAAATATTCATTTGTCAGAAAATGGAAAATTTTAATGTAAATCAGAAATGTTCCTTATCTACAGTGTTACGTTACAGTCATTGACCTCTGTATTTGTCACTGGGGCTGTCGTCCAGTTAGATTGGACACTGGTCACTTAGTGTAATTTAAATCCTCACTTTAAGTGATTTAAATCTGACTTTCAATTATACAAACAAGTTGACTGACTTTAAATGCTGGGCATTTAATATGGGACGTGGGATTTCATCCACATGGAATTAGGTCAACTGATTAATAAACGTGTATGATTCAATGTTTTCCTGAAATCATAGAATCCTGTAAGATAGTGGTAATGAGGTATGATATATAAAAGAGCGTGAATGCTGGAAGCAGGTTTTTGGGCATTATCTTCTAGGCTTAGACCGGATACACGGCAAAGTTTGGTACGATACACTGTGTAGTGTAAGGCTGGAAGGGTGTGGTGTGCGGTCTAACTTGTACCCCGAGGAAGGGTATCCTGTACTCCATGTAGCCATGTGGCCGTGTCTACGCACATCTATTGTGTCAGTACCGACTATGGAACTTGTCCGGATAAAAATGTAGCCTTTAATTTATTAGGAATCACATCCCAATACTGGTGTTAAACATACTCACCAATAATCATGCACTTTTCTCCGTTTGTTTTTTGGCACAAGATCAACTTTCATATTGCCACCATGTCTTGAACCTGTTAATTACCTGATGAAACACCCACTGATAAACAATATCAATAAACGTTAAAAAAACCTTCAAATTAATCCGCCGCCTATATCCCTGCATCAGCAATTTGTACCCACGTAGGCCAGCAATTAAAGAACGTCATAAAAATCATTTTCATTAGATATGGCCTTAATCATGGCGCTGAGGTAATGATTTCAATCCTCGTTTACATCATACCAATTGATGCTTCAAGTTTCTACGTAGGTTCTATCTACTTGCTAGGATTGTGGATAATTTTGTTTATTTTTTCTGAAGTAGCCGCGGCTTCTCCCAGGAGTTGCTGGGATTCCCCACACAGAGGTAATAGTATCCATTTGCCATTGTAATAACTCCTACAAACTTCTTTCATTGGCAAATTACATAGAAGCTCTGCTTCCTGTGTGTAAGGAAGTCTTTGAAATACTACAGATGTGAGGTTCGGTGGTGGTTTAATGCCTCGTATTGTTGATGGTAGGAGATTTTCTATGTGGTAGGTTAGACTCGCTGGACCACCACTTTTACAGGTACCTAATAGACAAGAGAGAAAAAACATTGAAATGTTACAAAGTTTGAAGTACTGTACGTACCCTGTGATCAGGACGGAACCATCACTAATGGTTGTTCTGGAGTGGATTATGTTTTCTGATCGCAATCAAACACTTGGCGTGGGACAGACAAGAGATTTTATCAATTTCCTTTTACATAAGCCCGCTTATCTTTGGTCTTGGTATGAAATACAATGCTCATCTCACCTAGCTTTGAGTCCCTTGGTTTATCATTAACTAAAAAACTTGTGTTTTTATTGATACTTGAAAGGGTCGCGGTAAACTTGATCACTTTGACCGCCTGTGATTAGTGACCAGCTCACCTGGTCGATGTAGACCGACCTGACCTGTCCTTTAACACTATCTGGTTCGGCCGACCGATAAACGTAGATCTGGATTCTATCACACGAGTGCACAGCATTGCTGTGTCCGACCTTTTAGATTTCTGTATAGCAGGTGTTTCCAATAGATTACATTTCTCATAATTACAAGAATTTTACTTTCTACAAATTTATATAGAAAACTATTTCTGTAATGTTATGTGGATAATGACAAGAAACTCTCACAATGCACACACACACACATGCGCACGTGTCATACAGACCTGAGGCCTGAACCACCTGTGTGATCATCAAGGTCCATGATTTATATACTTACCAGGAAATTACACTGCTTTCTGATTTTAAATGATTATTTTCAAATATTTTCATTGGTTGGTGTTATGACTGCAGAAGTTTGTTTGATAACAGAAGTGGAAATTATCCCAAGTGATGGTAACAATACCAAGCAATACCGAGTTAGCTGTTAGGCAGTTCTACTAAAGGGCTTTTTTATGCTTTGTGCATATAACTGAATTTTTTATCTAGAAACGATTTATGGGACATCTCAATCTCCGTTAATTCAGTGCCTGCTGGGAGGTTTATATGTGATATTAGGGCTGCTATAGGCTCCTGTGATCGTAAGTGCATGGTAACCATGTGTAGAATGGCTCACAAATTTAAAAACAACGTAACGTTGTGGAACACCTGTATAATTCCACAGGTTTCCCCTTCTTACCTTCTGTGTGTTGAAGAGGATTACGTTCCTTTACGACACTATAAACTTTATAGAACAGATTGTCCTGTGTCCTTTCTCATAATGATCCGTTATAATGTCCCCCATCTTAAAATATCAAATCAGCATTACTGTAGCACTGGTTGTCATGGTTTCCTGTCCACTTCTCCAATCAGAAACTCTCAACTCAAGATATGGCTACTTTGGGTCAACCATCTCTGATATAAATCACTGAGCCCAAGGAAATCCTTAAATTACTACCACTTTTTTCCCCTCAAACAGTCTATTCTTTCTGTATTTATTCAGACATTTTCATTTATATTCAAGCTTTAATTTTTCATTTATTTCATTTTAACACTTCATTTCTCACCTTTTTCAAGATCCATCTTCTAAGATATTAGCACAGGAAAACCTGTTTGGTTTTGATCCCTTAGAGCTTAGAGTGGAGTAAGGGGAGTTAACCAGGTGTCTGTTGTATAAATGTTATTGGATCACATCTCGTAAGTAACAGTCTATATGTATAGGAGTCCCTGTGAGATAGAAGTGGGCCTAGGAATCTCTGTGAGATAGGAGTGGGCCTAGGAGTCCATGTGAGATAGGAGTGGGCCCTAGGAGTCCCTGTGAGATAGGAGTGGGCCTAGGAGTCCCTGTGAGATAGGAGTGGGCCTAGGAGTACCTGTGAGATAGGAGGGGGCCTAGGAGTCCTTGTGAGATAGGAGGGGGCCTAGGAGTCCCTGTGAGATAGGAGTGGGCCTAGGAGTCCCTGTGAGATAGGAGTGGGCCTAGGAGTCCCTGTGAGATAGGAGTGGGCCTTAGGAGTCCCTGTGAGATAGGAGTGGGCCTAGGAGTCCCTGTGAGATAGGTGTGGGCCTAGGAGTCCCTGTGAGATAGGAGTGGGCCTAGGAGTACCTGTGAGATAGGAGGGGGCCTAGGAGTCCTTGTGAGATAGGAGTGGGCCTTAGGAGTCCCTGTGAGATAGGAGTGGGCCAAGGAGTCCCTGTGAGATAGGAGTGGGCCTAGGAGTCCCTGTGAGATAGGAGTGGGCCCTTTTAGGTTTGAGAAGTGTAGGGAGTAAGGAGTCAGTGATGTACAGTGTGGAACAAGCTGGTACCGTAGCACCTACTGACACTATCCATGTTACAACACTGTATGCTCCTAAAACAGCGTTTATTGCGAATTCTATCGCCTTATGATACACTGGAGATAGCTGGCAGAGGTTTTCGTCTACCCTATACCTCTGCTGCCCTGCATTCTGGACAAAAGTCCATGTGAAGACAGACTATTACCACATGAAAAGAAAATTGCTGTGAAGTGAAAGTGAGGCTGGGGCTGCGATCTCGCCCCACACAAGCACACTTCCAGTTGCCCTACCTGGACCCGGAGCCTCCCTTCAACACCTGATAAAGTATCCAACTCAGTCATAGATGGTTCCTCCCCTATCTGGCTATCTCCTACTCCACTGTGCACATGTACAGAGCAGACACAGCCATGAGACAGTTCTGTTTGGTAATCACACTCTTCTGGTAGTGTTCTTCTTTACAAAAAAAAGACTACTTTAATTATCTAACATTCTATCCGATGGGAGGTATGTTTCCGCTGACTTAATTCTGTGGCCCTAGGTCTGCTTACTTACAGGTCCTAGAGTGTTCATCATTTATATCATTGGAGTTTTTTTTTAACTTTGCTGTATACATATCGGTTTGATTAACATTGAATTAAATATTTATAATGGAAACAAGTAGCACCACAAAACTGACTAGTTAAACACAATATAGTTCAGTGTTTCTTTGCCTTCAAACTACTCTGTAGTTACATACATGCTATTAAAGTTTAAAATTTGATAATGGTTTAAGGTTAAGAGTTTGAAGTTTCAGCAATACATCATTGAAAAAAAAACCCCAATAATTTCAGTCTATTGTAATTTGTCTTGTTCAATAAATTTTCTACAACAAACTTGATAATTCTCTCATGGTTTATAGAAGTGAGCAGGTCAATGCAGACTTGGTTTCTTAGTGTTGTGATGCAACATCTGTCCTTGTTTGGTCCAACGTTAGTGAGCCTTGAAAAAGAACATCCTTGTTTGGGTGGATGTTGAGCTTTGATCAGATGGACAACCTCTTGCAGGACAACCTCCTTTAGAAAGAGGCTGATACTTGATAAGGGACAACCTGTTTAGGGAAGACGTTGAGTCTTGACGAGGGACTACTTTGTTTGGTAAGACGATGAGTCTTGACAAGGGACAACTTCGTTAGGTAAGATGTTGAGTCTTGACGAGGGACAAGTTTATTTGGTAAGACGTTGAGTCTTGATGAGGGACAATTTTGTTTGGTAAGACGTTGAGTGTTGACGAGGGACTACTTTGTTTGGTGTTGAGTCTTGACGAGGGACTACTTTGTTTGGTGTTGAGTCTTGACGTGGGACAACTTTGTTATGTAAGACGTTGAGTCTTGATGAGGGACAACATTGTTTGGTAAGATGTTGAGTCTTGACGAGGGACAGCTTTGTTTGGTAAGACGTTGAATCTTGATGAAGGAGAATCTCTTTAGAAACACGTTCATTGAATCTTCACAAGAGACATGCTGTTCACTTAAAACTTTCCTTCTTTTTTATATCTCACAAACATAATATTTATATGGCTGGTATTGTGGATGTTTTGATACTTTGTTTACTGTTATTGACAGGTAGTGTGTTAGTGTTTCTTACTCCTCTGTTCACATGTGGTGTAGCTCCCTCAAACAAGTCCATAATAAACTCTAGCCGTAGATTAACGAGCAGATAATCCCCCAAAACACTGACTTGGCAGTACTTCCTGTACTCAGCAGACGAGCAGACCCTTGTGTTCCGACATCACCCACAGGTTTTGATTTGCAGCTAATTATGACAGTATTCTAGTATAGGCCTTTTACCGACTTTTGGTACGTGGTGATGAACATTTCCTGCACAGGACCATTGGTACACTGGTGTTTGTCAGCGTTTTCCCAGTCTCCCTGTATCATCAGGTTTTGTTTCAGTGTAGTTTTTATTTTGAGTTAATTACGACAGTTCCGTCCTGATCAATGTAACAGACGATGATTATCGCTAGGTTTTTGTTGCACACTTTATTCGTATCACCATATGGTTCGGTTCCAAACTTGATTTGTGGTTTGTATTCCTCGTATAGTTTTTCATTCAGTGCTAATTATGTGATATTTTAGGCAGTGTTGTACTATCAGATGGTCCGAACATATATATCAGATATTCCTGTTGATGCTGCATGTTACTGGCTGATATGAACTCTATTCGGTCTCTTGACTCTGTGCAGTGTGAGATGGTAAAATAAATGTTTATCATGGGGTACAAACACACACTGCTGAACACAGTGTTGCGGTATCGTGAACCAGGATGAAGGCTGTCTCTTTGCGACTCTTTGACTTGTTGGCTGTCCGTTACGCTGGTTTTTTCGTTCATGATTTATCTGTTTTTACAGTAGTGTTAGTTTTTGGTTTACATACACATCAAGTTTATTAGGAAAGACAAAACCGACTATTGATAAAAAATACTGAAATAAACATCAAAAACTTTTTCTCAAGATATGTACATGTCATTTATGTTGTCGTCTGCGTAAAATATCTCCAATGTTATAATCAAAGTTGCTGTTGATTATTTATCGTAAAAGTGCCCAATCCCAGATTTGAATAACGTTTTTGCGTGCCGTTAAATAAATTTGACCAGTTTAGTGTTTCCGATGTAACTGAACAGCCGACTCATGTTGATGGGTTAGTCACAGAGTGATATTTATCCTGCCCTTCTAAACAGGCAACATGACAACCGAGTTATTCTCTTTCATTCATAAACAGAGACATTTAGAAATGCATGGCCTTTTACAGTTGTAGATTTGTGTTTATCCATGCACCTCCTCTTTACCCACATTGAAAGGTCACTGTTTAAACATTTCAAATGTTTTATCATTCGTTCAAAAGTTATAAATGCTCTGCACACACTGGTGCACCGACAGAGTCTGTCGCCGGGGATTTGTGTGATGTAGGTAGGAGAGGGACCTGTTGGATGCAGGTTGTTTGCAGAATCCATTCACAACACTAATCTAGGATAAATCCCAACCAAATTTCGGCATTTTAACACTTAACTTCTGAAAAACAAATCAGTACAGGTGCAAAAATGAAATTTGTGTTTTGTCAAATGAGAAGATTTTTAAACCTCTCTACAAAGAAGTTGTCATGGAAGACAATATTAATGTATACATTCACCTGTCTTTTTATTGACAACACTTGTGTTGCTATGGAAACATTCTTTGGTCAACTAGCAACACAATAAAAACAGGATTAAACGATAAAAAAATGACATACAGAATCTTCCTGGGTGGTTTATTTTTTAAATTCTGTTTGATTATAAAGTTCTCTTGGAGGGATTTCAGTACAACCTAGGCATTATATAAGATACCGTTATAGACTGAGGGGGCGTTAGGTACACAAATATAGTAAGTGTATTTTTAAAATCTGATATTTCCTTTTGATTGGTCTTTGTTGAAAACTTCTAACAGAAAATGAACTTGTACGAAAATAAGTGTTCTATTCCCGGTGGTTCGCCTATATTTAGTATGAAGTTGGTGTGGGTTTGGAACGGTGAGCTGTCGCCAGGTTGGTATCACTGATCACTAGTCATAAGACCTGAAGATAAGCTCACTGATAGAATCTCACTGTAGACAAAAACTTGACAAGTTTTCATTGACTTTAGGATCAGCCACCTGATGGCTGGTGCTCCAGATGGGAGACCAGTAACAGGAACTGACACACAACCCACCGAGCTTTGTGTTGCGAGCTTTACCAAAATAGTTAAAAAAACAATGCTAGTGGGTGTTTATGGAGCTTCGCCTGGTGTAGCTCTGTTGCAGCTGTGGCCCAGGAAGGGCATCACACAACTTTAATGCACCGGACAAGTTCATCCATGTTTTATTTTGCTATAATCTGGACTAGTTGTGTTTCATCCTCCGCTCCTTTCCCCATTGTGATAGAGACAGATCAACTGATCATACCAATATAAAACGTATTAGAGAAGTTTCAAATAGCATGAGGACCAGTCCTACCTGTAAAGTCGTAACCAATTTATACAAGTTACCAATCTAGTTTAAGAAATATACAAAGAATTATGTCATCAGAACAAGAGATCAGCATATTTAGTTGTATCTATAAACAGGTGTGCTGATGGAAAACATGTTTGTTGCTTGTAGATGTATTTGTTGTAGAAAAGTCGGTTTTTCATAGATAGGTGTGTTATTTGTGAATGGGTGTGTTTTCTGTACACAGGTTTGTTTTTTGTAGACTCAAAAATTGTTTATAAACAGGTATGATCTTTGTATGGTGGTGAAGTATGTGTCTATTATAAGTGAGAGGTATGGTGCTGGTAGACAGGTGTGACCTCTTTATACAGGTAGATTGTAGACAGGTGTGACCTCTGTATACAGGTAGAATGTAGACAGGTGTGACCTCTTTATACAGGTAGATTGTAGACAGGTGTGACCTCTGTATACAGGTAGAATGTAGATAGGTGTGACCTCAATACACGGGTAGATTGTAGACAGGTGTGACCTCTGTATACAGGTAGAATGTAGACAGGTGTGACCTCAATACACAGGTAGAATGTAGACAGGTGTGACCTCAATACACAGGTAGATTGTAGACAGGTGTGACCTCAGTACACAGGTAGATTGTTGATTTGTCTGACCTCTGTAGGCAGGTTAATTCTATGTAAAGTGTGTCTCTCTGAGTGACCATTCTCAGGTATTTTTTCCACCCAGGTGTAAACATTAATGTATTGTTATCACTATTTAACAATAAAACAAAGATGATGTTTAGACTGTCCATATGTCAATATATCATTTATATAATTGATGTATATCATCCTAGATATCTAATAAAAAATTAATCAGCTGTATTAATGAATATCAATTGTAATAAAAAAACTTACACGACTGCATAATCTATGGAATGGTGTGAAGTGTGTAAGAATTGTTTGTTTGAGAGAGCTGACATCTGACAGGGATCTATTACTTACCATCAGGTAATCTCGACAGGCTGGTTAAAACACACTCCAACCAGCAACTGTCACAGGGACAAATCACGACTATTATTATATAAAAGTCTCCGCATACATTAGCAGCCTATAGTTAAAAGGGACGGTGACATCATTAAAACACCTATCAAACTCACTCATTTTAATTTATTACCCATATTTTTGTATCAAATATTTGAGCCATCGATGAAATGATTTTGACAACAGTCATCCAGGTGATGTATTACCTAAACACCTGTACGTAGATTATTATTCAAATCTTTTTTTGAAATATACAACATCAGCTATTTCTGAAAACAATTAATTCTTGTTTGATATAAAATGAAGCATGATTTTTCGATTTTGTTATCAATGATAAGATTTCTATAAGTTGACCTACGGGAGGTTGTTGTGGCTATTTTTACAACCTAACGAGGGTGGTCAGATTATATCTTCCGCAGGTAAAATAAGGACAGATTGTTGTGTTGGTTAAACCTTGTACAGGTTTAGGTTTTAGAATCCTGTGTTTTCCGGGGAACACATGTTCACGCTGTATATTTACATACATTTTCGACACCTTTAATCTGTTTTAGTTCTCGGTTTCTTCTGGGCTAAACACAAAAGGACCCAACTGTATAGGGGAGGAACAAACATTGTCCTCGGTACAAAAGTGTCAGGCGGGATACCAATCGGTATCAGTTACGGCGCTTGACCGTTGGTCATTTTGTGGTCAGCGGTGTGGTCGATGATGGGGTAATCATAGCCGCAGGGCGTGCTCACAAAGAAAGTGAAAAACCTCAGCTTTCCTCAACATTAGCTACTTTAATCTACCCATAAAAACATGTTTTTAAAACATGAATGATTTACAAGCGGATTGGACCACCCCTAAGTGTGAATGAATTTCTCAGATCCTTGAATGGGCTTTGAGAGTCTGTTCTGGATGAACTGTCTGAGAACCAGAACGCCAGACACTGGACTGTCCTGATTGAAATGAAGACCTCATCAGTTCATGTCAATTGTCGTCCAGCTTTCAAAGAATTTTGTTTCTTATGAATTGGATAATATTCAAGCTTTCAAACACAACGAATTTATTAAGGTTGAAATATCTTATCTTAAGTTGTACAACATTAGAAATAGGTCTTGATTTTAGCTGTCTTTTAGATCATCCAGAATTTCAAATTATTGCAAAATCAAAGCACTGTTCACTGTAATCTACATTCTCGATTAAAAAAACATGGTGGATAAGCTTATATAGCATTCTACAAATCAATACAATATAATTTTTGTGTAGTCTTGTTGGTCAGTATATACTTGGAAGTTTATCCGTAGTTGTTATATTTTATACCAGATGTTTGGATCTCCTCAATCAGATTTTAGCCACTAATTGGAAGAATCCTCTAGATTTTGTTAGTGTCTAAAGAGTAGGTTCCTGGGGTGGTCAGTTGATTAATTCCTGTGTCCAGCCCTGTGATCAGAGGTGGGTTGATGATGACCAGAGCTAGCGTTTCAATAGAACCGTGATAATCAGCCACAGTGATAGATGGATTAAGAAATCTCAGTGTGATTAATTAGACCTTATCCATCATTCTGCCATTAGCCTGACCACATGCCTGTAAGGTTGGGATCCCCTCCTTTCCCCGTACTGTCCCATTCTCTCTCCCTCCCTCCCTGCATATTCATCATCTTTATCCCCTGATTTCGGAAATATTGAAATATGAAAACTTCAGAACATGAATTCTTAAGAAGAAATATTTATCTGGCCAAAGGCAGGCTGTGATGCTAGCAGATAACACGTCTGTTTATAAAATAATTTGATTTCAAATTCAGATAGAGAGAAAAATGATAAAAGTAATGCATTGTGGTAGGCCTGCCATTTCAGGCTTTGTTACACTTTCCTTGGCCATTATGTGGAGACAATGGGGTCAGTCCCCAGTAGTACATCACCGTGGATACCAGTAAAACATCGTCATGGATACCTGTAGTGCTGTACTGTACCAGGAGATCTACCGTGACTACCCGGCCACTCGCCACAGTCTGCTGATATCTTAACGTTCATCTATCTCAACAAACGTCTTCAATACATTACAAGTTTGTTTTTTTAATTGTTCTCTGGTTTGCTGGACGTTTTGTTGTGAAATGGTCCAGGAAATGTCGATAGGAAAGATAGGTGACCTCTGACAATGAGGTTAACAATTACCCAACTTGGTAATGACGGCTTTTGTAAACGGGGTTCTGATTGGTTAGTTTCGTTTGTTCCTTTAATGTTGGGATAAAAGGGATATTAATCACGGTGAAAAGATCTATTTAATTCTTGTTGTTTTGAAACTGTTGATCGATACATTTAATTTATTTGTTTAGCTGAAATAATAATTACTGAAATGTTTGTAGTTCATACGGTGCATGAAGAGACAAGAAGTTTCGATTCCACTTTCTACAATCCTGAGTGTCACAAGACATAGCAATATATTTTTAATGTCTTTTAAACTGTGTTTTAACTGTTTGTAGGTTGGAGGAGGTACAGAATATGTCCCAGTACAATTGTACTTTTGTGTGAGAATCTACAGAAACTATAAACTACCAATAAAAGACAAGACAACCTATCTGCTTCCATTAACATTGTACTGTGTTCCTATAGTTGTGTGCTGATAGCTACACCAGGGTTGAGGGCTAATGATGGAAGGTTAGCAGGGCGGAGGGTTAGTGATGGAAGGTTAGCAG
Source organism: Mimachlamys varia (assembly GCA_947623455.1). NCBI lineage: Eukaryota > Metazoa > Mollusca > Bivalvia > Pectinida > Pectinidae > Mimachlamys > Mimachlamys varia. The sequence continues at coordinate 9,379,290 of OX392534.1, forward strand.
GGTAGAGGGTTAGTGATGGGAGAGGTTAGCAGGGTGAAGGTTTAGTGATGGAAGGTTAGCAGGGTGGAGGGTTAGTGATGGAAGGTTAGCAGGGTGGAGGGTTAGTGATGGAAGGTTACCAGGGTGGAGGGTTAGTGATGGAAGGTTAGCAGGGTGGAGGGTTAGTGATGGAAGGTTAGCAGGGTGGAGGGTTAGTGATGGAAGGTTAGCAGGGTGGAGGGTTAGTGATGGAAGGTTAGCAGGGTGGAGGGTTAGTGATGGAAGGTTAGCAGGGTGGAGGGTTAGTGATGGAAGGTTAGCAGGGTGGAGGGTTAGTGATTGAAGGTTAGCAGGGTGGAGGGTTAGTGATGGAAGGTTAGCAGGGTGGAGGGTTAGTGATGGAAGGTTAGCAGGGTAGAGGGTTAGTGATGGGAGAGGTTAGCAGGGTGAAGGTTTAGTGATGGAAGGTTAGCAGGGTGGAGGGTTAGTGATGGAAGGTTAGCAGGGTGGAGGGTTAGTGATGGAAGGTTAGCAGGGTGGAGGGTTAGTGATGGAAGGTTAGCAGGGTGGAGGGTTAGTGATGGAAGGTTAGCAGGGTGGAGGGTTAGTGATGGAAGGTTAGCAGGGTGGAGGGTTAGTGATGGAAGGTTAGCAGGGTGGAGGGTTAGTGATGGAAGGTTACCAGGGTGGAGGGTTAGTGATGGAAGGTAAGCAGGGTGGAGGGTTAGTGATGGAAGGTTATCAGGGTGGAGGGTTAGTAATGGGAGATGTTAGCAGGGTGGAGGGCTAGTGATGGAAGGTTAGCAGGGTGGAGGGTTAGTGATGGAAGGTTAGCAGGGTGGAGGGTTAGTGATGGAAGGTTACCAGGGTGGAGGGTTAGTGATGGAAGGTTACCAGGGTGGAGGGTTAGTGATAGAGTTAGCAGGGTGGAGGGTTAGTAATGGAAGGTAAGCAGGGGACAAGGTCAGGAGATCCCAAGGAAAGATACCATAGTACCACACAATATCTATGGTGCAGACAATATCTTTGTTTACCAGATGATATCTATGGTTACCAGACAATATTTTTGGTTACCAGACAATATCTATGGTTACCATACAATATTTATGGTTACCATACACTTTCTATGGTAATAGGTTACCAGAAAATATATCTATGAGGTACTAGACACTATCTATGGTTACCAGACATCATCCTTCGTTACAGACTTTCATATCTATCTGTACTAGACAATATCTTTAGTTACCAGAAAACATCTATGTGTAACAGACATTAATATCTAACTGTACCAGACAATATTTATGAGAGGGTGATCAGGCCTGGGATTTGCGTATATCAGAGTATTAGACAGTTGGTCAGAAGGTTACACATTAGATGGTATTTAGGTAAGCGGTGTAAGGGAGAACCAAATCTAGATTTTAATACTGATACAAATATGGGACTTAAGTTCTGATAGGATTTCACACCTTAAAAGTACTTCATTCTTAACGATATGGGATGAAGCCCAGGAAACAGATGCACTTTGTTTGTCATTAGCAAATAATTCTCATAAAAACGTGAAAGGATTTTTGAGTAATGACCCATCTCCTTTTGTACTCTACGTTTATCCAGATCTTAAGGCTGTAGGAACATTGTAGTTACGGTAACTACATGGGTGGATCAGCGATGTTTAGTCATAATTCTTACACTAAATTGGTCATTTCCTTACACTGGTTCCCTTTAGTATAATTTACATGAGTTAGGTTCTTGGTAAAGAGAGTTGTAATATCGGGATACAGTAGGTAGATTTCTTGGTTAGGATTATTGGTGTGTAGAGAAACAGCACCCAAACTCCCCAGGAAAAGTACAGGACATTCCCTTACAAGCTTCCTCTCTACACTGATCAATCATGAGCAGATTGGTGATTGGACAAAAAAAAATGGACATATGGACCAATCCGTACCATTCAAGCCATCAGTTCCATATAAGGGAGCTTTGATAAAAAACAGAGGTCAGGTACCTCTTCCAGATGGTTTGACAGGAGGCTTGGTACATTTTGTTCATTGAGAAACTGTTGACAGGGGTCCTGGAGGGCATACCCATCCATCAGCAGCCCCAGCTACTCCATTCTTCTGTTTGTATGAAAGAAGTTGAAAACACAAAGTGGAGTTCAAATAAACTATCAATAACCTTGTACATAAAGCGAGCTGTATCATGTCTTTGACGTAATTCTTTTCACAACACATAGGTAAAATAGTCTCAAAACTTTCATGTTAATCTCCGTAAGCTACTACAAGGTATAATGCAGATTGATCAATCACGTAGATATGTACATTGTTTTGCTTGACTTTCAACTTTCCTCCCCACAAACGATGTACTACATGGTATTACCTATCTGAGGTGAATTATCTCGAGCAGTTGTTGTACGTAAAACTACAATAGCCCCGTCAGCCTGGGAGGTTGGAATAGCTCCCGCAGGTAGTGGCACTGAGGCGCCGGGGAGAGGTGAGATCGCATCCCTTAGTAGTGGCACCAAAATGGCTGCCTCTGATGTGAACCAATAGACAACAATTCTATAACCTCAAAAAAAAAGTCAGTCAGAAACTTGTTCTCGTTCTCGATGAACCTCTTTGTCTTATTTCAATGAAACCGAGACAGTACATCACCTTTCTTACGTTTTTTTTTTAATTTTTAAAAATAACCTCAAAGCTCCTTTCATTCATTCATCTATCCCCACTTTTCATTCATAAAGTAAATCTGTGATGTGATTTTTTAAACAACAGCAACTTTTTTGGCAAAAGGCAAAGTAGGTGTTCAGAAAGTGTACCGGTATATGCTTGTAGCTGCGATACATCAACAAAGAACAACTTCATTGAAAAAAGATTTTTTATGTTGTGATAAAATTTATGACTGATTGACCGACTTCCCTCAGACCTTCCCTCATCTTTAAATGACCCTGGCTGTTAATAAGGACGCAAAACAAAATAAACCAAACCAAACCTCAGTCATTAGAAGGGGGAAATACATGTGCATGGTGACAAAATCGTACATGTTGGAATTAGGTCATGATGACACAGTTTTCATTCTAAACATTGCTGATCAGTGTAACATGCTACGTTCGCTGAGCCATGCAGTACACCATGTTTATGTAACACAGGAGGCATGCATTTTATAATGTCAGACGTAAAAAACATAAAACATAGGTAAATGTCGAATATAACTATAAAACATGGTATAAAGTCGTTTTATGATCGGAACAATTTTTGAGTCCGTATCATTGTTTGGCCGTGTTTATACGGGAGATTGGTTAGTGAACAGGTGGATTAGCTGATGTAGACATACCAGCAAGTTATTTCACCAAAAAAACATTTATAAATACTGGGATGAGAGATATAAACTGCTGGAAAGCATTTATGAACCGTGGCCCAAATCATTGTATCACCAAATCACGTACCTTTATTTCTGTATTACATTCATGTAGTTTTGGGCTTGACCTGTAGTTCTGGGTTTGACTTGTAGTTTTAGGTTTGACTTCCAGTTTATGCATCTTGTAAAGTTTAATTCAATATTAATGTTGCTATCTTGCATAGCTTTGGCCTGTGTCGAACAGGTGCTCTGATCTGGTTCTTCACAGTGGTTGATAGGGAGTCGAGATTTGGCATACCAACACCCGAATTTCTCAGATTTCGATCAACACTGAACAATAATCCAGAGAAACGATTGGTGTATTTACAGTTTTATTGGCTATTATTTACAAAGTAACACCACAGCAAACATAGACAATATCTCAACTCAGAGGTGGCAAGGATTCAGGAGCAAATCTCTCATCTTGTCTGCTGGTGTCAAATTAACATGGGTACAGTGATCCCATATACATATGTACATACAATTACCTACATTAGGGCTATGTAAAACACAGGGAGAGAGGAACATTATCTAACTAGGTGGTGGGCTGTGGGGACCACAGCTAGCAGTTACAGGGGTTTATATTACAGCTGTTCATCTATCTATACATGGCCTACAAAAACAGATTAGTTTAAAAATGGAATCACTGAGCTCAGCAATTCAATATTTAGGTTACTGTAATATTGTCATCATGATAAGTTATTTGTAAGGGCCATTGTTATCTCTAAAGTCACTGATATTTATTAAGAACGTTGATATTTATAAAGGTAATTGATATCTGTTAAAGGTCACCGATATCTGTAAAGGTCACCAATATCTATAAAAGTTACTGATATCTGTTAAAGGTCACCGATATCTGTAAAGGTTACCAATATCTATAAAAGTCACTGATATCTGTTAAAGGTCACCGATATCTGTAAAGGTTACCAATATCTATAAAGGTCACCAATATCTGTAAAGGTCACTGATATCTGTAAAGGTTACCAATGTCTTTATAGGTCACTGATATCTATTAAGGCTACTGATATTTGTAAAGGTCACCAATATCTGTAAAGGTCACTGATATGTGTAAAGGTCACAGATATGTGTAAAGGTCACAGATATGTGTAAAGGTCACATATATCTGTAAAGGTTACTGATATCTGTAAATATTACTGATATCTGTAAAGGTCACTGATCAAGGTTTTATGTTTAAGTCACTGTTTTTATCTGTGTAGGTTAGCACTGTCCTATTTCTCAGTCACTTTTTTGTATATTTTCAGGATGGACCAAGAATAAATCAAAATGCAGCTCTATCATTACAAGAGTTTTGTAAGTGGCAATATTCTCATAATATTCCTGATGACAACCACCCGCAGCATTACGATACTGCAGTATTGATGACCAGGTAAGTCTGTTACATACAAATTGCATAATCATGCCACACCCCAAAGCAATATGTTACACCCGTTTTACCATCAGATTTGACCCCTATGCCACTCTTCTTTCACATCCAGGCAACTGTCATTTAACTTTTGTGCCACTCGAGCTCTCTTTAACCCCTATGCCACTCCCCTTTAACTCCCATGCCACTTCCCTTTATCCCCTATGCCACTCCCCTTTCACCCCTATGCCACTTCCCTTTATCCCCTATGCCACTCCCCTTTAACTCCCATGCCACTTCCCTTTAACTCCCATGCCACTTCCCTTTATCCCCTATGCCACTCCCCTTTCACCCCTATGCCACTCCCCTTTCTCCCCATACCACTCCCCTTTAACCCATGCCACTCTTCTGATCCCTTGTGCCACTCTGCTTTTATCGTCATACCACCTCCTTAACTTTTGGGTACCCCTTTAAGTCATCATGCAGCACCCCTATTTCACCAACAATCTTGATAACTTTTAAGTAGCTATCGTGTTGCTGTTCCATCGATGCTGGATGGATTGATTTCAAGTAATTTTACATAGCATACTTTTACTTTTAACTCATTGACAGGTTACCTAAAACTAGTGTTCCACAAGTATAGCATTGTTAGGATTTAACATATGGCCTTTTCTTATACACAAGCTTTTTCTTTAAATCTCGGTCAAGTTTAGTATTCATTTGACTGGTGATGATCTGTGACACTAAATACCCTAACTTTTATTTCTGTACCTGACCACAAGCTTAAAGGGATTAGTGTAATTAGAACTTAACACTTACCACAAAATAACATAAGTCCCCAGGAATGTTACAACATACACTAAGTGAACTGGTGTAACAGATTACCGTGATCGGTGACGTATAGTAATGATATTCCCAGGCCTTTCTGTTATACAATTCTATATTACGAATAATGAAAAGATTATCTGCTGTTTAGTGTATAATGAAAATTAAAAAAACAGTGTGTAATATGACATATATAAATTATGTCAACTATTTGTCAGCCTGGATACTTACATCAAAGGATTAATGATCTGACAACATGTGTGGGATATTCAAAACTGTCCAATTAATTAATTTATTCAATTAAATGTTAAAATAATTGAGATGCTTGCAGGTGAGCGAGTGATTATTTAGGGAGTTACGGCTGTGTGCCGTTGTAAAACATTTATATTCTTACTCAGCCGTGAGTTGTGTTGACCCTCCTGGCCGACAGAAGTGACCCGCCCGGCAGCATAGGTGTGTGAGGACCAGGATGTACTCCACACCAAAGGCAGTGACCAGCTGATGGATGTGGTCACTTTGTCCCTAACATAACTCTGTATTCATGGATTCCAAACTGTAACATATGTCCTCTCACTGGCCGTAAATCTGTGTTCCCTCATCTGTATCCACAGTCACAGTTGACTGATTTTGTCCCTTGGAGGATGCGGTTTTCCCCTCCTCTTTACTCCCCTAACTACATACCAGCTGTCAGGTACTATCTCTGGCCCTCAGAGGTACACAGCACTATACAGGGGCCGTGCACGTTCCTCTTTGTTAATTAGTACAGAGGTTACCTTGAAAATTAATTTGAAAGTTGGAGGTTTTATTTGGTTGACGCCCAGCCATTATATCGTGTGTAAAAGATTGGTTTTATTGATGTGAGCGATTTGATAGTTTGTAGGTGTCTTGTTGTACAATGATATGGGTATAAAACAGTCTGGAAGATAACTAAGGTCTGCAGCTTTAATTTCTTCTCCTATCAGTTCAAACAACATAGCAGAAATGTGGAGTATATGTTGGGAGGTAAGCTGATGAGGAACCGTGGAAGTCCGACAAGCCTGGTTTCAGGTGTTACAGCTTCATCAATGGATTACGCTCATAATGATCACATCCTGAAAGGGACAAGTTCAAAGTTGTCACAGGAAGTCAGATCTAGCCTTGTACGGGGCCCCATTTACTTTTATGGAATAAAGATTGCATCTTTTTGAGGCTGTAATTTGAATTGTATGACATATGATGTCTTTTTTTTCACAAGTGATTGACACCAGGTAATCTGCCCCAGTGGCTGAACCACAGCGTGCGTACATTGAGCGTACGTTGACGGAGTGTATGAAGCGTTGACTGTAGACAGGAGATGTGCTTTAACCTGGCTACCTGGCAGCCGACATCAATGTTCCTACTTAGATGACAGAGAACATGACTTGAATCAACACTTTTTTATGTTAATTGTCAATGAGGGTTTTCTGTGAAGTGACCCCCCACCCCCAAGCCCTGCACCAGAATTTGGGGTTAGTGTGTCTGATTTGTGCAGTCTCTACCAAAGTAAGGCTTCCAGTATGACCCATACCTATCACATCTGTTTAGAAATGCTGGGTTATGTACTTTATGTAGGTGTCCAGGTACATTAGAGTCTCAGGTATTTTGTCACCTTGGTCAGAGGGAGGGGATGTAGGATACAGGGTCAATACGGCCTGCCCTTGACCAAATCCTCCTTCTTGGACATTTCTGATATGCTGGTGTCGTGGAGGATGGAGATGTGATGGTGGAGCTCAGCCTAAAGGATGTACAACAGGCAGGCTCTATATTAAAGTAATTTATTTCATTCTGATTCCATTCAGACAGACCGGAATGTGGCCGACCTTATCCATGTCCAGATAATATAATCCCTGACTTTTGATCTTTATCGGGGAGGAAGGCAGTTCAGGACATACCATTCCAATAAAATAAGTATTTGAGCTCTACCCCAGACCGACATTTGGTGGAGAAAGTTAACGACTTTTACAAACACACCTGATGGTAATCCAGATTAGGTTTTGCTATCAGTTGCAGTTATGACGTTTCCAGCACAAGGTTCTAGCGATCAGTTATTCCTGCCTAACTTTGATGATAACTGCGAGATTTAATTAAAGAGTAACAAAGTTGATGGGTAAATCCTGCCCCTCAATCCCATTTCCACCTGCTGAGGGTACGCAAGTCTGACGCACTCTCTGCTCGCTTCGTCAACTTTGGCAAGTTTTTTTGCTTTCTGATATAAAACTGCCTCCATTTGCACCGCTGCTTTTGGCTGCATTTATAAGTCATTTTAACCTAAGAGTATGGGATCTCCTGGTCTTATGGGGGAATCATTTCATTGCTAAGGAGACAAATTCTACCCTCCCCCTTCTCCCAATCTTCATTATAGATTTGAATGTTAAATCAGCATTTCCTCTACCTCCCATCTTTAGCAGTGAGTTATCACCGAACACTTGGCACTACCATTAAATCTGTTTTTCAATTTGCGAATGTTAATGTAGACTTTGTGTAATTCTTCGCTGAACACGGATAATTGTAATAATCTACGCCAGATTATCGAGTTCATCAAGGAGAGTGGTGCGGTCTTTGTCTGCCAGTAACTAGGGTAGGTTTTGGAGACTGTTCAATTGTTTTTGAGTATGCTGCCTGTAGATTCGGTAATTCTCCGTTAGAAATGCGGACAGACAGGTAGCACTTGACCGTAGTTAACATTTAAGTTGTGGTGAGAGCCAACCCTTTGAAGTTGCGGATTGCCAGAACCTGATATTGTCAAGGAAAGGACAGTGTTTAATTAAGTAATGACAGAACAGTGTAACACCTGGTTCTGTTTTGTTCTATGGGGTCAGTAATTGTTGGGAATGTGTTTTGTGTGAGGAGAGTGTAGATGCCCACTTTGCGCTTCACCCCAATATACCCCAGCGGAGACCCATAACTCGAGCAGTAGTCCCAACACACACCGCAGCCTTCAGTCCTACTAATACGATCTATAAATCTATCATGGGTTTTCTTCAACAGATATATTAGTTCTTCGTGGTCTTATTTTGTATGTAAAACTCATTATACAACCTCATTAACATGAACACATATAATGATTCACCAGAGCTATATCTTTATTGAAACATATCACTATTCAAACATTTTGCATGTATTTTTTTATGCCAGTAAAAACGTTTTGTTTATAAAGTTCAGGGTTTGAGTCAACATCTTTTCTGGAAGTACATGTCTGGGTTTTGGTATTCCCACCTTTGTTCTCTTAGATATATGTACCCACACTAACTGGAACTTGACATAAGATATCGGAGGGACACTTAGTATTCATCTTACTGGGACAAAAATCCAGTATGTTTGTGAGACACCAGATTCTCCCTGTGTGTCTGGTTGATCTATCGGAGATCCTAACAGGTATGTTTGTGAGACACCAGATTCTCCCTGTGTTTCTGGCGGATCTATCGGAGACCCCAACAGGTATGTTTGTGAGAAACCAGATTTCCCTGTGTGCCTGGCAGTTCTATACAGCTCTGTGGAGCCTCTTATGTTTTGCTTGTGGAACTGTTTGCCAACAAATGGTGGTATGTGTATGGTGGGATCTCCACCACACGTACAATAGCAGTATAGGGGCCATTGGTTGCGTCAGCACCGATTGGAACAGTTTCTCTCGCCAAACTTCCAAAAACCAGTCATGATAGCCTGCTTATTTTTCTTTGGACAAAGTGAAATATTAATTTTGATTGATTTCTGCAAAAAGATTGTTTGAAATACAATTTTTGTTCTAATTATTTTTTAGATTAGAGAAGATAAAACGAATGTAATGTATGGACAGAGATGTGTACTGGGTGGAAAACATAACTAGGGAACACCGAATGGTGAAATGGGTCTTTTAAATTATCGGGCAAAACTTTTCTTTAACCATAATACTGTACCATTTACCTAGAAATAAAAAAAACAACAAGCATATCCTTTCAGAAATTTAATTTTTCAATAAAGGGGATTGGAAATGTTGATAGCAGTGTAAGTTATATACATGTGAGTGCGATGTGGGTGCTCAGATTTGATAACAAAGTATTAGTTTTGCAGGTTGTGTACATCTTGACAAAACCTATCAGTGTTACTTTTATAGAATCGCACGGTGATCCCTGAAAACACTCGGGAGCATGCAGGGATCATCAATGTTTCAACCTTCACAAAATAACATAAAAGTAAGGTGAAGATGTTATCCAGCTCAGGTTCCATGCATTTTGCAGTTTTGTCAATCTTAAAAAGTATTTTTCCAAGATTGAATGGGTTAAAAATATACCATTTCAAAGGCGAGCTATCCCGGAAATCTACCTAAATAGATTTGGTTGCCGTCTTTAGTTACGCGATCTGATATCGTCTCGTTAAGTTACGAGACCTTGTCCAGGTTACTGCATGGTTGTTTATGAATTCAAAAGTAGAAAGGTTTTCTTTCGATTGGTAAAGACTTTTATGAGGCTTGAGTGCTGTATGAGAGCTCTAACCCCAGAAAGGTCGTGGTGGATTTACGCTCCTATTACACCTCGCGCTGGATCATCCTGTGACAACTAGACTGGCCATTGTGTCCCTCTGTATATCATAATCTACTCCTTCTTTTGGTAAAAACTGTGTATTTGACAGAAAGTTGTAATTTTGCGTAATGCATGAATAGCGTGTGATTATAAACCATGATAGATCCATTTGATCTAGTCGTTTCAAAGCTGAGGGATGTTGAATTAATTTGGCCGTCATTAACAAGCCCTTTAGTTCGCTGTTTTTTATCACTCAAATTAAAACATCAAACAGGGTAATTGTGTGATTTGTTCCGACTGACAATGAACCAGCCCTCTAGTCTTACCATCTCTGGTTATGATACATTTATTAGCCGCTTACAGATGAAACAAGGAGCGTTTGTGTCTCTTGACGTATGTACGTAGAAAATGTTTGTGCTGGCATGTTTTGTTATAAAACATCGGTGATAATATGTATCAGGAATACGTAATGAGGTACGATATTGATCTGACTTATAGTAATCACATCTCTGTAAACCACGTTCTATACACTATAATTGTGTTTCTTTAGTTTTTTTGGCTGAACTTTTATACTTCAAAAAATGAAAAGCTGAAATGTAACAACACTTGACGGTTTTACCAGCTGTAAGTCAAGGGGGTCGTGAACAGTTCCGCGTTTCATTAACTCATTCACCCCTGAAGACACATTTGAACTCTTCCAGTTCAAAAGTTCTAATAGTTCATTAAGAAATTTCAGGGATGAATGAATAAAATTTAGTAGCAACACAGTTTGAAAATTAAAAAGTTAATTGTGCTGAGGGATGGAGTGAAATTATAGCGCAGTGTGACCTCTGGTTGAATTTACGACCAGACTATCTAAGGGAGTAATTAGTATAATCTTATTTGTCCTGGTCAAACAATTAACCCTCCCTTGGGTTTCTGATATCTCTAATCAAGCTGTCTTTGTCCGTCTCCCCTGACATCCACTATATAGTGACTAAATACTCTCCGAGTACTTGAAGAGATTTTGATAATTCCCTTACTTTGTACACATGTATTAACAAACTCCTGGTCTGTAGGTTTTCACTAGTTGTCCGATGTTAATTACAACTATTATCATCCCTAATGGGATTCATATATTTTACACTCCACACTGGTCAGATTGAGTTCTGTAGCTGGTGCAAAGGTTCTAGTCAATGGTAAGCTATTTTCACCAGATCAAAGCTTGACAAAGGCTCAAAATGGATCTCTCCCATACACTCAGATAAATTGGTGTTGACTTCTTTAATTGAATCTGTCTGTTATGGCCAAATTAATCTCCCTTGACCAGTTGGATATCAATAAATGGCTGAGTTGTACTGATAGGACCCCTGACCTTTGACACGACACAGATACGGCTGTAATAGATCACAATGAGGTAGAGATATAGGTAATGATACAGTTAAACCAGCGACATCCCCTGACAGTTCAGTATGGAAAAAAAATGGAAGGAGTTTGACATGGCCTTTTTAGATTTGTCAGGTTGTCTGGTCAAATCTCAATGTAGGCCATTACGTGTCACTCCCAATCAATTGTGTTCCTCATTAAAGATTTCTCCACCTCCTGTGAAAGGTTGTCAACCCATTCTCCCGGCTCCAATAAGGAAGGTTTGACAGTGAAAGCAATAAATTGACTGTTTTTAATTGATACACATACCGCTTCCATGCCCCACTGAGTGTAGGATCCTGGAGTGTTAATCAGGTTGCCTAATTCTCTGGGGGACAGAGAAGCCCCTCAGAATTAGCTGTCAAAATCTCCTCTGAACAAACATGAAATGTTAAGGATGGCCGCTTTTTACGAGCGTGTAAAGGTCGGAAAGGAAGAGACTTTCAAACACAAAGGTTGTCTCAGCAGTCCCATAGGTTAGCTTTGTTTCCACCTCTCAAGTGTCAACCCTTCCCTGTTGGTTAGCTCGGCTCTTAAATCGTAGCCTTAACTTTTATCTTTTTTTATCTGCGGCTACGGCATCATCTGTCGACTTTTGTTTTACAGACAGTAAACACCCAGCCCCTCTAAATCAATGTCTGATAAAATTTCATGTCATCTAAATTGTTTTGATGTTCCTGATTTGAATATAATTAATTGATATGATAATAAAACAGATTTAGAAACAATTACTACATTGACAATCGTTTAGGGTGTAAAGATTTGATACAGATAGAGTCATTCAGAGTTATGAATATTTTGATTTATTAAATTGTTAATGAGATCTGACAGGACCAGTGTTTGTGTAAAATTTGCCTACAAATTGTTTAAAAATTATCTACTAAATAAATCAAACTTTTTATAGTTTGGCAGGTATTAATATTAAAATGTGCATGACATAATTATATATGATTATGCAACTTCAGTAAAACACAAAACTTTTGGTCATTAATTGTATAAGCTTTGTCATCATAGGGAGATTATTCAAAATAGTTGTTATCATTTAGAAATATCTACCATGGTGCTCGTAATTTACACTAGAAGATTTTCTGATAAATACATTCCTTGTTTTAATATCATTATAAACATTTGGACATATTAAAAAAAGGTTACTGTAACCGTAGTCTTATTTCAGTGATTTTTACAATGAAAACTTTCCTCTTTATTGAATTATTGTGCGAATCATGGTTTCTGTATATTGCTTTTAACCGTAAGTATATTATGTTTGTGCTAATTCATCACTGCGCTGATCTGTTTAAAGTTAAGCGCTTAGATTTGAGTGCGTGAAAATAAACAAATTTACAATATTATGTCTTGTAACATGTTTTAGAAAATTTGAAAGCAGTTAGATATCTTAAACTGAGTTAGCAGAACCATGCGTTCAGGTTAACGAGTGCAGTTTTAGAACAAGGGCTGTATACGAACTGGTAATGACCTGTACATGGGTATGGAGACAAGGTCTGTTACTGCTGGTGGTCATACTGTATATAGTCCAGATGTACAGCTCCCTTAAAACATCACCTTTAGGGGGGCCTGCTACCTGTCCTTAATAGCAATTAACTGTTACATCTACTGACTGTCTGGTTTTAAAGTCGGTACTTGTTAATTTTTTGTTTTGGTAACACAGGCCATGGGTATCTGTAGAGTTTGTGTGGAGAGGCGCTGCAGTGTGTTAGCTACCAACACAAACCTAGCACGGAAAGCATGGCTGTTTCCTGGTGAGGGAAAACTGTAGCACTCGAGATTAAGATAACCTTCCAGGGCTGTTAAATTCCTTATTGGATTACTCCAAACAGGAGGGGTTTACCCACACAGTTTAATCGCCTTATCTGTTGATTGCGTAAGGGTAGATCTGCTATTGGCTATAATGTATTAAGTGTTGACCTGATAGGGGAATAGGATAAAATTATCATAAACCCCTGACTTCTTGTCTAAGGTTACGCTTACATGGTCAGCAGGCCTACAACTGGACCACCTATATCTTATATATACAGTGTACTGGTATATACACTTACACACCAACCTTTAATCTAGAGCCAGATTGAAATTAAGGGTACCAAACCTTGTAAATACATAGAATCTATGTTAGAGACTCGCTATAATTCACAGGCATGTAATAAAGATATGCCTAATCCCAAATATTATTGAACAATGAAAATATGTTTAATATGCCTTTAGGAATTTGAATAAAATTAAAATATATGAATTTGAAATGAATGACTACACTATTTAGATATTTGGTCAGAAAGAATCATACCAGAAGATTGGTAGCAGCAAGCTTCATACCTTGTCTTGTTTGTATCCTAACAGCATTAAGATTTGTTGAAATGAAATGCATGTGTTGGGGCCCGTCAGACAGTAAGGTTAGTATCCGAGGGGACCAGATCTCGTCATACATGGTCGTCAGACAGTAAGGTTGGTATCCGAGGGGACCAGATCTCGTCATACATGGTCGTCAGACAGTAAGGTTGGTATCCGAGGGGACCAGATCTCGTCATACATGGTCGTCAGACAGTAAGGTTAGTATCGGAGGGGACCAGATCTCGTCATACATGGTCGTCAGACAGTAAGGTTAGTATCGGAGGGGACCAGATCTCGTCATACATGGTCGTCAGACAGTAAGGTTAGTATCCGAGGGGACCAGATCTCGTCATACATGGTCGTCAGACAGTAAGGTTGGTATCCGAGGGGACCAGATCTCGTCATACATGGTCGTCAGACAGTAAGGTTGGTATCCGAGGGGACCAGATCTCGTCATACATGGTCGTCAGACAGTAAGGTTGGTATCCGAGGGGACCAGATCTCGTCATACATGGTCGTCAGACAGTAAGGTTGGTATCCGAGGGGACCAGATCTCGTCATACATGGTCGGGGTCTCTTAGGTTAAAAGTAACACATTTCTCTGGAAACTTTTCAGTAATGCATTTATTTCTGCTGACTGCATGCTTATAAAAGTGTCGATCCCTATCCATGGTATCATCTGTCCATTCATCTCTTCGGCCACCCATCTGTAAAACATGGTTTTTGCATGTCCATCTGGCAGCACATTCATCTGTCCGGTCTGGCCTAAACCAAGTAACTCTGACGGGTCAAAACTGACCAGTTGAAGAACATACTTTATCTACGACCCCCATGGTATAATGCTGTTTGAAGATAGAAAAGGCTGTGGAGAAGCCGGGGATGATTTACTGTATAATCCAATCCAATATATCATTATCTTGTTACTTATCTTCTTAAATTCACACAAATAAATAGTTAAACCTAACAAAGTCAGGAAAAATAAAAAGACTGTTTTTGTAGTTAAAGCCATTCACAAAAAGAAAAGCATGTTGAAATCAACTGCTGAGAAGATTTATCATTGTTGGTGATAGATTTTCAAGCCAACCAGGTGTTGTTGTTTAGTGTGGTCAGTTGGGTCAGTTTAGAAGTGGACTAATCATCACAGTATGGAGGCAACAGATACTCCCTATCATAAAACATAAAGCTGATAGACCACTGAGATACCACTCACAAATGTCATTCTACACCCATTAAACCCCGATAGGTTATCTCCCTTTGAAAGAGAATCTTTATGAGGAGGAGGTTCGAAAAGGGGGAGGTAAGCACAATCAGGTATAGCGGTATAAGGGAAAGTGACCATTAGGATGAAACGGAGCTCACATGAATAGGCACCCAGGATAATTTTAATAAGGAAGAGGGGGTGGGGTGGGGTTTGGGGGCAACTGGAACAGAAGGTGAAGCAAGCATATAAATTGGTAGGTGGGGAATTTGGTGTAGATGGATGACGGGCAATAGGAATAAAAAGGGAAGTAAACATACTAAGATGATAAAATGGGGGTTTGGGTAGATTGAACATGGTTGGGGGGGGGGGTGGAGGGGGGGGGGGTGGCGCAATTGGAACAGAGGGTGAAGTAAGTGTTTTTGGGAGATAGGGGTTGGATAGATTCAAGATGGGAGGATGGGGGCAATGGGAATAAAGGGGAGGTAATAAACATGTAAGTACTAGGATGATTAGTTGGGGGTTTGGGTAAATTGAAGGGGATGAGGCAGGGGGAACAAAGGGAAGATAATAAACATATTAGGACTAGGATGATTAGTTGAGGGTTTGGGTAAATTGAAGGGGATGAGGCAGTGTTAACAAAGGGGAGATAATAAACATATTAGGACTAGGATGATTAGTTGGGGGTTTGGGTAAATTGAAGGGGATGAGGCAGTGTTAACAAAGGGAAGATAATAAACATATTAGGACTAGGATGATTAGTTGGGGGTTTGGGTAAAATGAAGGGGATGAGGCAGTGTTAACAAAGGGGAGATAATAAACATATTAGGACTAGGGTGATTAGTTGGCGGTTTGGGGTTGTAGGTGTAGGTACAGGGGTATAAGGGGGTGAAGGTGTAGGTACAGGGGTATAAGGGGGTATAGGTGTAGGTACAGGGGTATAAGTGGGTATAGGTGTAGGTGGGTAAGAAGAGATTTTTAAGAGAGGAAGGAGGGGGATCAGGAGTTGTACGGCCAGCAGAAGATAAGCCTGGCACAAGCTCTTCCCTAGGTAGACAGTATTATAGACGGTGGCTGATGTTTATTTTGTTGGTTCTATTAGAGCTTTCATCTCGTATTAACAATTCAGTTGTATTGGATTCTGCACCAGTGAACAGTAAACCATTCTCTGTAAACACAACACATTTTAACGTCATGTAATCTGTAAACACGGCCAACATCAGTTGTGGTCTGGGAGTAGACCATTGAGCATCAAGGTCTCAGCCGACCTGGATTTGTACTTGTTGACCCCATTTTGATTTTTTGCAGTGCTGGACAGTGTAATTAATGCCAGATCTCTGCTACCAAAGGTAGAAATCCATCCCACCAGGTATCCTACATTTAGTTCAGTTGTAAGTTTCCGGTGGTATTGATGTTGGATTTAAGGCAACCACAACTGACATCCCTTGGTAAAATTGACATGAGGTACTGAAGTTCCTAATTAAAGTAGAAAAGCTCATCCATGAAACCAAGTACCAATATACTGTGTTAATTAATAAGGATTTACAATTATTGAAATAGATATGTACTTTGTGATGTCAAGTCTTATGCCATGCTGAGAAGGGAAGACCAATTAATACAAAGCTATAGGGGTGTGTTTAGTTTCATCCTGTTTTCCTGGTTCTTTAACAGAGATTTTGGTCAAACCACTAATGATACATATCACACGGAGAAAAGATAAACAGGGAGAAGGACTAGGCAGGGTTTCAGTATCATCTGTATTGTGGTCAACCACAAACAGGAGTGGAGGATCCAGACTGAAGCCTGGTTCTGGACCAGTGATGTTACAGCGATTGATAATGCCATCACTTGCTGTGTACGTTTTGGGAACCCTACTTGTGTGCTTATTTTAGCATGCAGGGAAAGCTGATGTCACAGAAATAACTTCATGTGTTTATCATCTTCTTATATTTGTGGTTAGCTTACTTATAAAGCTTATGTTTCTGGAACTAGTCATTTTCTGTGAACATCATCATTTTTTTGTGTATTTGTGATGACCAGTCATATATAGCCAAGGTTTTTTGACTGAGTAATGCATATAACATGATGCATATTGACCACAACAAGCAAGCATTATAGTTGCCATGTAAGTACTGCATATCTTGATGATGTCATCACTTGTTGTGTATTGTGATGTCCAGACCACAGTTACTGATATGGTAAGGAGAAAAGCAACCCTCCCAAGATCTGGGGAACAGATAATGTACTCGTGGGATGATGTCATCTCTTGTTGTGTTTTTCTCTTTGACAGTTTGGCATGACCTCTCTAGCAACAAAGCCAGACTTTAGGTTTTGGAAGGTGATCTTAGTACTGACATGTTGTTTACAACGCTGTTACGTGTCTCTGTCGAAGGAAATGGAAACAATATACCACCGGCATTGTTTTTCTATCCTGGGTGGCAAGGGGAAACATTTTTAATTATAATCGTTCGTTTGTGGTTTTAAATGAATGGAAATAAATGAGAAGAACAGAGAACTAGCTTAGAACTAAACCACTGATTCAAAATCAATTTTGAGGTAATCACTGTTTTGAATTGTTTAAATCTTGTTTTCTTTCTGTTTACACCCCTAAGCCTTTCCACCATGCTAGTTTGAGTGTTGGTGGAGATAACACTGTACAGTAATCCTCAGAACAGCTATGTACCATTTTTGGCACAGCTTATCACTCTTTCAATTACCCTTTAAAATGAGGGGAGAATTTGATTTGGAGCTATGTTGTTGTAAATGTGTGCAGATGTCAAGTGTCTGGGCATAAAACAGCTTAACTATCTCAAACAATGTCTAC
Source organism: Mimachlamys varia (assembly GCA_947623455.1). NCBI lineage: Eukaryota > Metazoa > Mollusca > Bivalvia > Pectinida > Pectinidae > Mimachlamys > Mimachlamys varia. The sequence goes on from OX392534.1 coordinate 9,397,121, forward strand.
ACCACATCACTGTGTACACCGGGGAGGGGGGCCAGCCCTCACCCAGACAGGACCAAATTACACATCATAATAAATTGTTGGAGTTGTTGTAATTTCATGTAATTGATAATCAGCTGAAACAAATTGCAACACTTGCCTCTTATCACCAGTAAGTTATTGGAAGCCACAGGGAGGGGAATCAGGAGAGCTGTCTGATCTCTGTCACAGAGGGCAACTACTGAAACAGTACTCCTACAGGGGGCAACTACTGAAACAGTACTCCTACAGGGGGCAACTACTGAAACAGTACTCCTACAGAGGGCAACTACTGAAACAGTACTCCTACAGGGAAACCTGTCACAGAGGGCAACTACTGAAACAGTACTCCTACAGAGGGCAACTACTGAAACAGTACTCCTACAGGGAAACCCGTCACAGAGGGCAACTACTGAAACAGTACTCCTACAGGGAACCTGTCACAGAGGGCAACTACTGAAACACGGTATATCTATAGAAAACCTGCTGACAATCGGACCTGGCTGTCTAGACTTCCTCACACATTTTACCCTGCTAATTGTGGGCACTCATTGTAATTCAAAGAATTGTTTTGTCAAGTATTTGTGATAATATATAATGATACACAATTGTGTATAGTTTCCTTTCCATTGTATTTGTAGTTTTGATATTTATAGAAACGTCTTTGATGTAAAGCGAAAGCTGGGTGAAAGTTCTATGTAATTGACGTTTCCCCAGGAATTTGTAATTAGAAGAAAGTTTATTTAGTATTTAGGTGACGTAGTTCGGGTTGAAGTGGGGTGAGGTTGAGGCCCGTAGTGGTAGTAAACTTAGAGGGGTGGTGTACGTTGGTAGTGGTGTAGAGAGTTTACTACCGAGTTATGTGAAGTGTACACGGAGTATATACAACGCGATTGACCTCCTCGGCATAATGTCAAGGATACTTCACCAGAGTCCAAACATATGTTGGATACAGATTTTTACACCACGAAAAATTGTGGCTAACATGAATATTTTTTTTATTGAATTTTTACGTACATTAAGTATGAAATAAACGTGCATGTCGATAGAGTAGAAAAATTGCTTTGGCATTCATAGATTTCTATATAATATAATATTCCAGACTGTCTCTGTTATCTTACACTTTATATACAAAAACTAATATTCTGCCCAAATTCTGTTATGTGACACATGCAGGATTTATTTTCAGCAAAATCTTGGCCCCTGGAATAAATATTCAAGTCTTAAGTACTGTTCAAGTTAGGCTGTACATAAGCTGTTACATTTTTTTTATTCCATCACTTCTTCCCAAATAAACATAATAAAACTTGCTAACCTAGTCACACTAGCTAAACAAGATACTACATCAGGTTTTGCAGAAAGACAACAAACAAATTCCATATTTGGAATTTATCCCCTCTTTAAACGGGAAAATATAAAATACATTGTACTATAGAACCTGGGGTTAGTAGGGTAATGAAGGTATAGTACCTGGGGTTAGTAGGGTAATGAAGGTATAGTACCTGGGGTTAGTAGGGTAATGAAGGTATAGTACCTGGGGTTAGTAGAGTAATGAAGGTATAGTACCTGGGGTTAGTAGAGTAATGAAGGTATAGTACCTGGGGTTAGTAGAGTAATGAAGGTATAGTACCTTGGGTTAGTAGAGTAATAAAGGTATAGTACCTGGGGTTAGTAGAGTAATGAAGGTATAGTACCTTGGGTTAGTAGGGTAATGAAGGTATAGTACCTGGGGTTAGTAGGGTAATGAAGGTATAGTACCTGGGGTTAGTAGGGTAATGAAGGTATAGTACCTGGGGTTAGTAGGGTAATGAAGGTATAGTACCTGGGGTTAGTAGGGTAATGAAGGTTTAGTACCTGGGGTTAATAGGGTAATGAAGGTATAGTACCTGGGGTTAGTAGGGTAATGAAGGTTTAGTACCTGGGGTTAGTAGGGTAATGAAGGTATAGTACCTGGGGTTAGTAGGGTAATGAAGGTATAGTACCTGGGGTTAGTAGGGTAATGAATGTATAGTTCCTGGGGTTAGTAGAGTAATGAAGGTATAGTACCTGGGGTTAGTAGAGTAATAAAGGTATAGTACCTGGGGTTAGTAAGGTAATGAAGGTATAGTACCTGGGGTTAGTAGGGTAATGAAGGTATAGTACCTGGGGTTAGTAGGGTAATGAAGGTATAGTACCTGGGGTTAGTAGAGTAATAAAGGTATAGTTCCTGGGGTTAGTAGAGTAATGAAGGTATAGTACCTGGGGTTAGTAGAGTAATAAAGGTATAGTACCTGGGGTTAGTAAGGTAATGAAGGTATAGTACCTGGGGTTAGTAGGGTAATGAAGGTATAGTACCTGGGGTTAGTAGGGTAATGAATGTATAGTACCTGGGGTTAGTAGAGTAATGAAGGTATAGTACCTGGGGTTAGTAGGGTAATGAATGTATAGTACCTGGGGTTAATAGGGTAATGAAGGTATAGTACCTGGGGTTAGTAAGGTAATGAAGGTATAGTACCTGGGGTTAGTAGGGTAATGAAGGTATAGTACCTGGGGTTAGTAGAGTAATGAAGGTATAGTACCTGGGGTTAGTAGGGTAATGAAGGTATAGTACCTGTGGTTAGTAGGGTAATGAAGGTTTAGTACCTGGGGTTAATAGGGTAATGAAGGTATAGTACCTGGGGTTAGTAGGGTAATGAAGGTTTAGTACCTGGGGTTAGTAGGGTAATGAATGTATAGTACCTGGGGTTAGTAGAGTAATGAAGGTATAGTACCTGGGGTTAGTAAGGTAATGAAGGTATAGTACCTGGAGTTAGTAGGGTAATGAAGGTATAGTACCTGGGGTTAGTAGGGTAATGAATGTATAGTACCTGGGGTTAGTAGAGTAATGAAGGTATAGTACCTGGGGTTAGTAGGGTAATGAATGTATAGTACCTGGGGTTAATAGGGTAATGAAGGTATAGTACCTGGGGTTAGTAAGGTAATGAAGGTATAGTACCTGGGGTTAGTAGGGTAATGAAGGTATAGTACCTGGGGTTAGTAGAGTAATGAAGGTATAGTACCTGGGGTTAGTAGGGTAATGAAGGTATAGTACCTGGGGTTAGTAGAGTAATGAAGGTATAGTACCTTGGGTTAGTAGGGTAATGAAGGTATAGTACCTGGGGTTAGTAGGGTAATGAAGGTATAGTACCTGGGGTTAGTAGGGTAATGAAGGTATAGTACCTGGGGTTAGTAGGGTAATGAAGGTATAGTACCTGGGGTTAGTAGGGTAATGAAGGTATGGTACCTGGGGTTAGTAGGGTAATGAAGGTTTAGTACCTGGGGTTAGTAGGGTAATGAATGTATAGTACCTAGGGTTAGTAGGGTAATGAAGGTATAGTACCTGGGGTTAGTAGGGTAATGAAGGTATAGTACCTGGGGTTAGTAGGGTAATGAAGGTATAGTACCTGGGGTTAGTAGGGTAATGAAGGTATAGTACCTGGGGTTAGTAGGGTAATGAAGGTATGGTACCTGGGGTTAGTAGGGTAATGAAGGTATAGTACCTGGGGTTAGTAGAGTAATGAAGGTATAGTACCTAGGGTTGGTAGGGTAATGAAGGTATAGTACCTGGGGTTAGTAGAGTAATGAATGTATAATACCTAGGGTTGGTAGGGTAATGAAGGTATAGTACCTGGGGTTAGTAGGGTAATGAAGGTATAGTACCTAGGGTTGGTAGGGTAATGAAGGTATAGTACCTGGGGTTAGTAGGGTAATGAAGGTATAGTACCTAGGGTTAGTAGGGTAATGAAGGTATAGTACCTGGGGTTAGTAAGGTAATGAAGGTATAGTACCTGGGGTTAGTAGGGTAATGAAGGTATAGTACCTGGGGATAGTAGGGTAATGAAGGATCGATATCTTGATGAGCTATATCAGTTGTCTATCTACTAAAACAGTGAGTCACCAAAAGTGGTATCGACCAACATTTCCATTAAGATATAGTGCGGGCCACTTTACACCAGCAGGTTTTTAATTCCATTTGTGCTATATAGGGTGATAAGAGGTTGAGCTATTCCCTTTCAAATCAACAAGACCCTTACTATAATTTATTTAACAAGGTAAGAACAACTTATATATGTACCGCTGCCCTCACCAATGCTAGCTTGATGGTCAATGTTATGTACCTGTGGCAGGCAATAAACTAATTTGAGAGGATATTTAATGTTCTGGATCCATTTAAATTTGTACAAGTGTGTTTCACCTCTCAACTGCCATTGAAACTTATCCAACTTTTCTTTTTCTCTGCTGTTTTAATAGTCTTAGATTATATCTTTCATGTAGTATATCAATAGATATTTTATCACTGGAAATCGTTATGTCCAATATCCAACAGTTTCTCATGCTAACTTTAAATTGTTCATCTAGGTAGATCTTACTCCATTGAAGAGAAAACAGAAAGTTATTTAATAGAATTGGTCCTCAGCCATGAATGTGTGTGTTCAATAAAATTTAATACATTTAGGTCCTAATGAATCTTCTGGATATTAGAAATGGTAAAATATATGGAGTTGACCTTGCCTCAGAGAGAAAAAAAAGAAATAAAAAGTAAAAATTTCGATTAAAGCCTTTATTTAATATGTCTGGTGCATGTAGCCTGTAATCTGTTGAGCATTGGCTGGTGTTGGATCTTACAGAGAAACGCTGACTTAGGAAATCTTTATACGCTTATATCATAGAATTGGTGTTTGATATCTCTTGAAAAGAATTTGATATGAAATATGTCTATATACCTTTTTACTAAGAACTTGAAATACATTATCGAATGAATTTGAACTGCGAGGCAGGCAATGCTTTGATTAATTACCCGAGAAGTTATCAAGTTCGTTCCTAATGCACTTGTTAGTGTTGACGGCAGCTGATGGGCTTGTTTTCCGTTATGAAAATATTTTGCTGAAAGAAAATCCATTGAAAGCTGAACTGATCGACTTGCCCTTAATGTAAGATTAAGCTGGGTAACAATATATATTTATATCTGTCGTAGGAGTTGAGAGGTAGATGGAGGGATGATGGTTAGTTCATGTTGTATGTTTTTCACAATTTGTCTTTGGGATAAGCATCAGTGGCATTCTTTGGAGCTCTCTATAGACGCAGTACAGGTGAAGCAGTCCGCTCGCTGATCGACTTGGCACCGCGCTATGATGAGGGTGCAGATCCGTGGAAACAACAATGTTCCAAATCTTTATTTAACCAGAATAGATGAAGAAAACACATTGTAACGTTTCTGTTGTGAAGAGTGAGGAAATAGGTGTTTTTGTCGGGATGGGAACGGAAGAAATTAACATGTAATATGTACATATAGGTTTGATTGAGAGCTCTGTTGTGGGACTAGTCTGGTAGACAGAGTCTGCTTGTATGCCGTTCAGCCATACTGTACTGCATGTCCTCCGTTTGGAGGGTCCATCATATCCTGTTGGACAAGTCAATCACAGGAGCTTTGATGACCAGCTGGTGAGAGAAACAGGTGCACTGGTCAGTGTTTAGTTACCCATCATTACATTCTACAGTTGGTCATTCTTCCCATAACTTACTGTCTCTGAGACCATTAGCACCAAACTGACCACAAAACACCAGCTGTGCTGGGGCATCTCATCAGCACCAACCTCCCATAGTAGGGAACTGACATTGGATTGTACAAGGGCTTATCAATCAAACATTTGGTTTCCAACAATGCAACCTCCCAACTCTCCGGCTACTTACAGATCCATTACACGGAAGTCTTCATTGAAGAAGATGATAGTAACAGGTACTGTGGAATTTGGAAATTTCCTCAAAAGATAGATCTTGGATGACCAATTACAAATACATTAATCATTAAATACAAAATAAAAAAATAAGAAAAATTGAAGAAATGATGGTAATAATAAAAAAAATGGAGGTAATTTTCTTAAATAAATCCAAAGTGAAAAGCAATGGTTTGGTGGTACACTTGAAAGCGTGCTTGCCTTTCACCAAGGCGTCCAGAGTTTGATTAACCAGTGGGACGTGAAAAAGTATGGGGTCACTTGCACAACCACGTCGGTACCCTCCATGTACTTTGGTTTCCTCCCGAAATATGACACTCCTCCCTAAAACTGGGGCTAATAAGAGTGATTGATATAAGTTGTATAACTTGTTTCATAATTGTTGTAAAATTATTCAAAGATTATGTGAAAAGTTGTAAAAAATTGCAAAAACAAAAATTTCAACTGTAATCTATTGCATTTCCTGTCCTTAAAACCTTTTCACAAATTAAGTACGATCACCACTGAAGCATCGGAAGGGATTCAAGTGTATTAATTACCCCAGGTGTATTCTGGCAGTTTTTGGTCGACTTACTGCTTCGATTTAAAACTATATTTTGACCTATTTTTCATCATTTAGATATTGATATAAAACTGTTTGTGAATGGGTGTTTTACTGTGCGGGTTAGTGTGTGACTGTACAGGCGAGATCCAATCCGATAGCTGCACAGGTGGCTTCTACATAAGCATACTTGGGATTGTACAAACAGTACCTGCGTCAGAGTGCAGATGGGCATACACTTACCAAAAGTCAGGTAACTACCAGGCTGTCAGAATCGTACCAAAAAAATATTTCTTTCTCCTCACTCCTTGCCTTTTTTTGTCTGTATAGTGCATATTTCCAACTTACAATAATACAAACAAAATTATAGGATTTCATTCTCCTCCACCTCTGTCTCAGAACTAGGTGAAATCTGATTAGAATAAGGAATTTAGTTTTTTTTTGACAAATTTAAAGTAAGGTGATGTACATTTGATTCTTTGTGAGTCTTGGCCAGGTGAGGAAATATCACCATAGATCTTTAACTTGACCAGGTGAGGAAATATCACCATAGATCTTTAACATGACCAGGTGAGGAAATATCACCTTAGATCTTAAACTTGACCAGATGAGGAAATATCACCATAGATCTTTAACATGACCAGGTGAGGAAATATCACCATAGATCTTTAATATGACCAGGTGAGGAAATATCACCATAGATCTTTAACATGACCAGGTGAGGAAATATCACCATAGATCTTTAACATGACCAGGTGAGGAAATATAATCTTAGATCTTTAACTTGACCAGGTGAGGAAATATCACCATAGATCTTTAACTTGGCCAGGTGAGAAAAATATCACCATAGATCTTTAACTTGACCAGGTGAGGAAATATAATCTTAGATCTTTAACTTGACCAGGTGAGGAAATATCATCTTAGATCTTTAACTTGGCCAGGTGAGGAAATATCACCATAGATCTTTAACTTGACCAGGTGAGGAAATATCATCATAGATCTTTAACTTGACCAGGTGAGGAAATATAATCTTACATCTTTAACTTGACCAGGTGAGGAAATATCACCATAGATCTTTAACTTGACCAGGTGAGGAAATATCATCTTAGATCTTTAACTTGGCCAGGTGAGGAAATATCACCATAGATCTTTAACTTGACCAGGTGAGGAAATATCACCATAGATCTTTAACTTAACCAGGTGAGGAAATATAACCATAGATCTTTAACTTGACCAGGTGAGGAAATATCATCTTAGATCTTTAACTTGACCAGGTGAGGAAATATCACCATAGATCTTTAACTTGGCCAGGTGAGGAAATATCACCTTAGATCTTTAACTTTGCCAGGTGAGGAAATATCACCATAGATCTTTAACTTGGCCAGGTGAGGAAATATCACCATAGATCTTTAACTTGACCAGGTGAGGAAATATCATCTTAGATCTTTAACTTGGCCAGGTGAGGAAATATCACCATAGATCTTTAACTTGACCAGGTGAGGAAATATCATCATAGATCTTTAACTAGGCCAGGTGAGGAAATATAACCATAGATCTTTAACTTGACCAGGTGAGGAAATATCATCTTAGATCTTTAACATGACCAGGTGAGGAAATATCACCATAGATCTTTAACATGACCAGGTGAGGAAATATCACCATAGATCTTTAACATGACTAGGTGAGGAAATATCACCATAGATCTTTAACATGACTAGGTGAGGAAATATCATCATAGATCTTTAACTTGGCTAGGTGAAGAAATATCATCATAGATCTTTAACTTGGCCAGGTGAAGAAATATCATCTTAGATCATTTACTTGGCCAGGTGAGGAAGACATTAAGTACAGTGTGTACCTAACTTAATTGTAATTAGTTCAATGATTATAAAATAATTTATGATTTGCTCGAATTTATAACCAGTGTGATACAATCGAGATAAGGGAGGAGCTTCTAAGTTGTATCTAAAAGTACAAAAAAATCAGATCCTTAAGGGAGATAATCCCTGATGGAAAGGGAGATAATCGGTGTTGAGTGACATCAGCATTTCCTAGCTGTTGGCCTCCTGGTCTGCTATTTCTGTGATGTAACCTTATCAAGTGTTTTAGCACAACTAGTATCATCACATTAAACAGGTTTTTCTGCCCCTCTGTGTATACCTCCGAACCCCCCTCTGGCAGGGGTACATTGAGTTTGAAGTTTATGTCTGTACATGCATAGCATTGCAAGGGAGCGGAGATATAGATTCAAACAGCAGTCTTTTATTAGTAAAAGCCTGGAACATTGGCAATGACAGTAGACCTCTGGATTAGAGGCCACAATTTCCTAACCTGTTATATAAAACCAAGGCAGTAACAGACTAGTGGTATGGACCACCTGTTATACGTTAATTGTGCCATTGTATTTCTGGGTCTCCTGATAGACAGTGATTCCATCTTCCATCAGACCCATGCCTGCACACTCCTGCAGTTTACAGATGTGCGGAATGGAAACGCTTCCTTTCATATCGTACCTGCTACTGACAACTTTAACAGGCCCTGTATCTCACCCAAGTTTTCATCTTAAGTGATGGGTCTGTTTCTGTTTTATTATAAATCGAAGGGATTTGTAATGCTTAGTCACAAAAACGTTCTGGTAGAAGATCAGATCGTAAAGTTTGTTTTGTTTATTATAATAAGGCATTTCAAATTCGGAACTAAAATCCTGTATCCCTTGAAATTAACATTGATCAAAGATTGTAAATTACATCAAACTCAGAATTTAATTCCTGTACTCCTTGAAATTAACATTGATTAAATATTGTCAATTACATAAGAAGCCAAGTATAAACTTATGTGTTTTTTTTCTTTGTTAAAAATTCATGACGTAAGAGAAATCCTTCAACTACAAATCCCTCTGGGAGGAAGGAGTAACAGCATATAGTTTTATATAATAAAAAAAGTGTTCTGTAAAGTGATGTGTCATCAGTAATTGGGTGGAAACCAAACTTTCTGACAGACTAATAACGGCTTGTTCTGTGGAATTTGTTGATAATTCTGTAACAACATGAAGTTGCAGAGGTATAATTATGTATTATCAGCACTTGGAAATATTCAGCCGAGATCACAGTTCCTATAAGTTGATTAGCCGTCGTGTTTATTAGTTCGGGTGACAGTAGGTCCATCTGTCGCTGACCGGCGATGTCACAGGGTTGGGTGTGGTCAGCCATTTAATGTCACAAATTATGTTTGATTTTGGCACTTCGACTGTTGTGATTATCATTTTTACAGAGTCACTCAAATCAGTTTGTTTGCCTGAAGGCACACTGCACAAGGATGTGCCTAGCCAGTTACAGACTAGGGTTGGCTGAGAAGTTAATTGGGAAAATTTTAGTCATAGAGCTGGCAAAAGTATTACAAAATCATTTCCGACCATTACACATGATTAATAAATCAACTTGAAATGAACCCGGTAAAAACAATGATTTCATGACTACACACATTTTAACTGCAGCCTAATACACCGTCAGACCAGGATCAGGAGCCCCACACACAACACTAAACATCTCCAATGAGAGGCTTGTTGTATCAGGAATTTAAATTATTTCCTAAACTTGAATTGAATTGGAAAATTTGACATTTCAGAAGAGAAGAATTCCTGTGACACTGCCATGAATGTGTCTGGGTATAATGATTTGATATAATGACTATACATGGGATGATCCTGAATTGAAGTCTGCACATTATACGTGTATTTTGTTTACTGTTATTAAACATACGTTATCATGTAAAACAAATATTGATCGGTACAGAATGATACTGGCAATCATAAGCAGGTGTTGACATTCCATGTCTTGAAGTGACCGATTTCTTTAAGATCTTCAGTAAATTATGAAACCAGAATGTTAAGGATTTAGCCTGTTAGAAATCCAACTTATGATTATGTTTATAAACTCTCCCGCTTACCCCTTGCCTTGTACCGTAGCATAATACTTCGGTCAGATTTCAGTTACCTGTGTCCTTCTTTCTTTAAGCTGTAGAACAGGAATCACAATGTTATTTGTGACAACATTTTCACCTGATTTTTACCAATTTGTTGCCCATGTCCGTCTGATTAAGTGGCAGGGGGGCATTTATGTCTTGCAGATATTTTCTAGTTTCTATTTTAATAAGATCATTGATCTTTATATTGTATTGCTACAAGAGAAAATTGGTGTTGATCTGGAAGTAAATATGGGCTAAGATTTTTGGAGACTTGGGGCAAACTGTTTGGGTGACTGGCCCGGTAGTCATTGCCTCAGGTTACATGAGGGGGAGAACAAACATGCTGGTTTTATTATGATAGTTAGACATGGAGGAGGAGAAACAAGCCCTGTGTTATGATGAGGAGCCCCAGCGGTAGGTCCTGACAGATTTAGGGCCGATTCTTGGTCTGTTCCTATATTGCTTCACACCTTGGAGGTCATTGGTCCGGGATTCCATGCCCTTGGAATTTTTCCTGGCTCCATGTATATATCTATCATCATCGAGGCCAACCAAACACAACAATCAAATGGTGATTGTCCCCAGGAATCCAGTGGTGTCCACACTGGGCCGTTGTCAGTGAATTAAAACAACAGTCCTGGCAGCCATTGTAGTAAATGGCCATGTTGATGAGGTTTCCTCCTCCAGATATTATTCTCTACTTGAGTAATACTTCAACAGTTGCTTGTGTCTGGTCCATGTCCCTTCACACCACAGGGGCCACGATAACCGCACTGGTCAGGGGCAGATAACTGGGGCTCAGGCTCCTGGGTGGGGACAATAACCCTGGGTATATTGACCTGTGTTTCTGTGTGGGTACATCACATATTGACAGGTATGGGTGTGTGGTAGGTATGGAATGATAGAGAGACGGGACCTGCCAGAATCCCGCAGGGCAGTCCGACCTTTGGCTGTCCCGGTGATCTGACCTTGCCTGACCTCACCAGATATCAACGTCTGATTGATGTTTATAGCTCAAAAAAATTGACTTCCTATTCAAGTTGGTATTAATGTGATGAAGTGGAATATGTGGGGTGTGTATTTTGAGGGGAGATAAATGTATTATAAAAAAGATATGAAAATCATGCTGATGAATCATATAATTTTTACAGTAGCAATTCTTGTACTGTATTACAGTTATTTATAAAGAAACAAATGGATTTTCCCCATGACTTCTTTTTTTTTGCTCACATTTATAATGGTGGAGTATCTAGATATAATTCCCAATCATCTTTATTTACTCATTCACCTGAAGATAATCTCCCCTGTTGATTCAATGATAACGACCATGTTTGATGAGCTACCTGAAGATAATCTAAGTTATCTCCCCTGTAGATTCAATGATAAACGACCTTGTTTGATGAGCTACAGCATATTTAGGTGACCTTTTATTCTCTAACAAAGCTTTTCATCATCCATGTTTTTTATCAGGAACTTGACCTTTGAGGTTTTATAACTGATAAACTTGCTCTGAATCTCAAAGTAACATTGACCTTTTTGGTGTAGATGGCTTTCTCTTTTTGTTTGATACCAAATCCTACATTATCAGTAACTTATGTCAAAGTCTCCATAACTTTAATTTTGTGTTTAGATTATTTTTAGAGGTAATTCAGTATATAAGCAGTAACTAATTGTCAACAATTTATTTAGGAAAGGTATAACACATTTCTTATTTTTATTATTGCTGTCTCCAGACCTTGTATGATGGTCTAACTCCCTACTCAGAAAATTACTAAAATGTTCTAAGCTCCATGCTCAAGAGATTGCAGGATGTTTTAACTGGCAATACCCAAAAATTGTATGATGTTGTAAACCCCATACTCAAGACATTGTATGATGTTGTAAACTCCATACTCAAGACATTGTATGATGTTGTAAACTCCATACTCAAGACATTGTATGATGTTGTAAACCCCATACTCAAGACATTGTATGATGTTGTAAACCCCATACTCAAGACATTGTATGATGTTGTAAACTCCATACTCAAGACATTGTATGATGTTGTATACCCCATACTCAAGACATTGTATGATGTTGTAAACTCCATACTCAAGACATTGTATGATGTTGAAAACCCCATACTCAAGACATTGTATGATGTTGTAAACTCCATACTCAAGACATTGTATGATGTTGTAAACTCCATACTCAAGACATTGTATGATGTTGAAAACCCCATACTCAAGACATTGTATGGTGCTGTAAACCCCATACCTTGGATATTTAATTCTGTCTGAATGCAGTACCTGAGATTTTGGATATGTGCAGAAGTTTGTCTTCAGTAAGTTAGCGGCCATGTCTTGTGATATATGAATTCCCCCAGAATGCCCTTCATTACCTCTTCAGGACCTTTCTGGCAGTTCCATTTAGCATGCAGTGATTGCAGTGGGTGTGACGTCTGCTTCTCCTGCCAAGTTACTTGATAAATTGGTATTTGAAGAGCTATATGTTCAGTTCAAGTTCAGAATGCAAGTGGAGGTGCTTTGATAAAAATGATGGATACCTGTTGATACAGGGAACTTTTCTAGGTTTGGGCCCATGTTTGGTCATGCATGCCGTTTGTCTGTACCATAAACGCTCCCTGAAATTGGTTTTATTTTCAAAGATAGAGATGAAAAAGTGAGACATGGAAAGGAACTGACGATTATCAAAATTTTCTATCGTTTGTTGTGAGAAGTTTTTTGCTAGGAGTGTAGTATGTGAAGACATTTACTGAACGGGCTTCTGTTTATGTCAACACTGGGTACCAACTGGATTCTCACCTCAACATTTTGGCTTCTCTCTTTGATGGCATTTTTTTCCCTAGAATTTATTATCATTGTTATGAGTTCCACATGTACGGGAGCAAGGATAGGGTAGGGTGTCCATAGCTTGCTGCACATTAGAGTAAAACCACTGTCGATGAGCCGTTGATTGCCACAGTTTCCTGTAGAGACACACAATCCAGCGGATATGTTTCACAGTAGATCGGCAAATTCTCGCTTGTTTTAGATGGATTAATTTAAAGGTTCAAGGATTTGTAGAAAAAAAAATATCGAGCATCTGTTGAATCGCTGTATTTAGGTGCAGAGGATCACTAAAATTAGATAAAAAATCTTCAGCTGAATAAAACATGGTTCAAAATGTGAAGAAAAAAGCCAGCTTCATCTGAAGAACACATTTTCAAAGGTGTAAAAAAGAACATCATAATTTGTTAATTCTTGGAGAAAATGTTTCTTTTTTTTTGCCCCAAGTTCTTTTTATGATAGAAAATCTCTTTCAGATATTTTTTTATTCTTTATGATTTTTATCTTGTATACCTTATGAAATAAAAAGGATTTTGTGTATAAGATGTGTTATTTATCATACTCTAAAGTTAGAGGATCAAGATCTGTATATCTGATACAGTATCAGTAGGAATCAGATAGTGACGGACACATAATCTACAAGTCTTCGTAATATCCATTTTCCTGTATCTTAAAAAAAAAAAATCAAAAATCAAAAACAGAATGTTTTCTCCCTTTAATCAGATTAAAAAATCACCACAATCTATCTAACATTTGATGACTATGATAGTAAATACTTGTGAGTTACGTGTTTGTGATTGAGCGTTATCGCGGTGATAGCTGTTTGATTGGGCGCGCTGTAATCAGAGCTTGTATTGGCTGTGTAGGTAGTGATAGACCCATTGATAGGTAACTTGTACCTGTCGTGTACCTGTACCCTACCTGTCAGTGGAGTGATGTCAGAGCGCCCTCACGTTGACACCCCAATGCCCTGTCTAGTGGGGTATAGAACTGATAACTCACAGATACGTTTGTCAGTGCGTATTACCTGATCAGCGTATTCTTTGAGTCTGATTCTTCTCAATGTTTTGAGTGTGGTTCTATCTTAGATCTGTAACATATATACATACAGTGAAAAAACTTTAGTCATAAAAATGTACTCTAATTCTTATTTCATTCATAGAATGTTCGGGTTGATAAGTTGAGGTTATAAATAAGTTAATCACTTGAACAGGATTCTCTGGCTACGCGATATTGTCCTGTAACAAATCGTTTGATCAAGAGTGCGTGGTTAGAAAGGTCAGTTTGACTTTAATGTGAGAGCAGTACCATACAAGATAAATACAATACACTAGGCGACCCTAATATCCGTGTCATATGTTGTAATGTTAATAGTTCCTATCTGTCCAATTTTCACATCAGCAAATATTATTCGACATTCAAATCTCTTGACTTTTCTGAATTTCGTATTAAAATTTTGTCGCTGCTTTTGTGAATGAATGGGAGAGATTGGATCTAAGTGGAAGGTAATCTTTTCATTCACGAAGATAGCATCGATGTACGACGTCTTTCATTGGCAGTGTTGTTGCTACACCCTGGTGTTTTCAAATGGTAATATTGTGTCACAGTGAAGTTATGAGATTTATGAATCTCCGGCTACTCTTTGGTCTTGTATTCAATTCCGCGTTTGTGTATTGAGTTTTTGGGAGGCGTACTAACTGACACTTTTCTGTGACAATGGAGAGTGTGACAGGCCATAGCTATCACTCTACTTCATGTCTCAGCAACAAATCTGATACATTTGTTGGTCCAACTTCTTCTCAAGTCTCAGCAGCAAACCTGATACATATGTTGGTCCAACTTCTTCTCAAATCTCAGTAGCAAATCTGATACATGTGTTGGTCCAATCTTCTCAAGTCTCAGCAGCAAACCTGATACATTTGTTGGTCCAACTTCTTCTCAAGTCTCAGCAGCAAACCTGATACATGTGTTGGTCCATCTGTCAATGGCTCACATTGATGTTGTGGGATTGGTTTACGGTGACCATGGTTTTGATTTACTGAAATTGTCTAATTGGTCCAGAGTCATCAATGTTTTTGATTGGTCGAGACTCATAAATGTTTTTGATTGGTCCAAAGTCATCAATGGTTTTGATTGGTTCAGCATCATCAGTGTTTTTTTATTGGTTCAGAGTCACCAAAGTTTTTTGATTGGTTCAGTGTCATCAAGACTGTAGGTAAATGATGTTGGCACACATCATTATAGTCGAATACTACTAGTTTAATGCAATTAGCCTAGGATCTTTATTGTGGGATTAAATACTGGTAGAAGATGTGTTATTTACAGAAGCACCACCTCTCAAGCTTTGCTACAATGTATGTGGTATTAGTTTTGAAGGAGAACACACAGCTTGTTATTGTTATGGGGACTGGAAAGGGCCAGTGCAGTATGGTCACCCCAAGGTCACCACAAGGTCAGCCTGATAAACACCCTACAAACCACTGACCTGCTCACTAGTTACACATCTGGTCCGGAGGAAGATTTAACAATCCCTTGCATGAGTTACTGAAATGTACACATCTGTACAGAAAATGTACACAAATCTGTATACAAATCCTGTGTAAAACTTAACAAATGACCACGTTTGGGAGGGCTTGGTCTCGGTGTACTGTATTAACTAGTGTTCACTAGGAAAAAAACCCACTTGCATAACAGTCACACAAAAATCACTTATACTTTACATGTATCAACAGTCGCCTTTAGCTGTAGTCCATCATTCTGTCCACATTTCATCTTATTTGGACCATATCCTCATCCTCCCGTACCCTCCCCTACCCCCTACCCCCCTACCCCCCTACCCCTCCACTACCCCCTACCCCCCTACCCCCTTCACCCCCAAGTCCCTTTCCTATTCATTTGCCTCAGCATACCTTGCTTCCATTCTCAGCACTTCACTCATGCCTGCTTTATTATACTTGTCTGTATATACACGTAGTTTACCATTGATTTTATAGGCAATCGGAGCATTATATGATATGTATGTGTTTGTTATCTCTCAGAATCTTTTATACACAGCATGTCTGATTATGATTTGTCTTATCTTAGAATCAAGTGTATTAACTTAAGGCTAATATCTTAAGTGTTAAGATGTAATTTGTATGATTTTTAGTTTCAGCATTATCGCTGTTTTGATCATTGGAAATATATATCGTTTGGCTGCTTTTGCCAATCGGTATACAATCACGTAGGTTTTATGATAACTACGATCCAGCTACGTAACCTCCATTCATGTTGGCCATGTGATGCTATCGTGTACGGCACAAATAACGGGATTTCTCTGTTTATTTTCAGACAGGACATCTGTAGATCCCCTCAAAAATGTGATACTTTAGGTAAGTAGAGTTAGATATTTATTATCATTTCTTGATACAGATTTCTCAAAATAGATTTTCCAGATCAGCATAACATGTGTTTGCATCGGGGAAATACCTCCCTTGAAACTTTATAACAAACCTGATGACTACATACAGGGGTCTAGATTGTTGTCTTGTTTCAGTAATTCCTCTTTGATCCGGATTTTTTCTGCACAATAAAACAGTAAGATTTCTGTGCAGTCTGATGCGGTTGGGTTGTAGAACACGGTCCAGAGGGAATCCCCCGTACTCCATACAGACGTAACCCCCGGTGACCGACGGCTATATCACCGATTTCTCTGATGTCGGAGGGAAATGTGATAGCCTAATATGCAAGACTAATACTTAGGTTAATACTAATAAAAATATTTATGAGATTACCAATTAATATCCATGCAAAAATTTGTTGGTCTCTGATGATTTTTTTATCAGATTTTCTTTAGTTGTCTGAGCTTTTTGAAACTGTAGCATTATTGACTATTAACTGATTATGACAAGACTTTGTTGTTTTTTACCTGTAAGTCTCCTGACCTTTTAAACTAGAGAATGATTGGTAAGACCATCACAGACCTATAGGATCATGATTATGATGACAGGTTACCTCCCTTTAGGGACAAAATATGAAAGTAATTTGCATTCTAAATTAATTACTTTAGTAGATCTTAGCATTTAAGTCCTCGTCTCTTAGCAGGAATGAGTAGAAAGGTAGGTCCTTTTAGCCAGGTTCTACTATACTGTACCAAACCTCTAGTAGACCACCCACCATGAAGGAAAATCTTTTACTGACAGAAGATGGTGGCCCCTTTATACAGAAGTCTTAATATACAATAACAAAATTCAGTTGAAAGCATCTTCAGAAGCCACTTATTGTGTCCTGAACGATGGGCTGGTACATCACTTGTGTATAGAGTTATGGGACATGGATTGCCGTCTCTCACTCCGTGGAGGGTTAGGTCTCCCACGCCAGGTCTTACTGTAATCTGTCCGTGTTTATCTCCCTATCCTGCCTAGTTCAGTGGGAAAGCCTTTGTTTTCTGTCCCGTTGTTCTGTGTAGTGTTGACTTGTATAAGGGTTGTCAGTCATGTAGGTATGGATAGGTGAAGTTCTGAAGGATATACTTACCCTGTAGCAGTGCTCACCTAACATCTTTAATTTGTGTCTGAAAAAACCCCCATAAAACAATCCATGTTAAATATGCAATCTTTTTGTTTCTTTGGGCGAATGTCTTTCTAGGTCTTGGGATCGTTTTTACAGACTCAGATTGTACTCGATGTAGTTACGACCCAGACAAACAGGTTGTAGCACTATCTAATCAAAACTTGACATTCACACTTGACCTTTGACCTTGAACAACCTATCTTCCATCAGCTCTTTTCAGTCCAGTACATAGACACATCCCTGTTAAAAAGACTGTTACACTAAAACGGTTATCATTGAACGATTATGTCAGCTATGTTTCCCACTTTAAAGTGATAAATTGCCGTATGATTTTATCATCAAAAGCAATATGTGGTACCTAAAATTACTTATTCTTCTTAAAATAGGGCAATCACATTTTATAGGCAAAAGATATCTGAACAAGATGACACAAATTTAGAACTGACTGCCCCCCATGTTTCTGTATTTGATGGCTGGGAAGGTAGACTATTGCAATCAGATGTCTGCTGCTGCTCTGTCTTTGTTTGATGTTGGAGGTTTTCACGTTTTATTTGTAGTTTTGCTGTTGATTGAAATTGTAGTAAACATATTTTCCCAACACCCGGTACTGTTGTTTGATAGTCTGGAGTGCCATACAGTTCACAGAACCACTGCAGTTCTCCGTCATATCTCACAATGAAAACTTTCACTTCTGGCAGCTGGACATTGCTATGGCCATTTGACCATCAGATGGTTGGACAGATGATCTGTGTCTGAATGCCCTACAAAGTCAATGTATAGTCATCATATGCCCAGCTATTCTACAGGAATGTCCAGAAAAACAAAAAACCATTCAAGTATGAACATGCAAAAATCCCGGCCAATTCTTTTGTAGGTTCTAGTGCTTTTCATTTCCTATGAATGTCGGAAGTAAACCTGACAGGTTATTGATAAAACGTATCTGAGGTCAAAGTGTTGGTGTCAAAGGTCAATGTGTTCGAGTCAAAGGTCAAGTGTTGTAAGCAAAGGTCATCAACAGAGAAAGAGTTGAAACCAATAGTTTTCTTTCTTTTTATGGTTTATGACAACTCCTTGTGTAAAAAAAGGAGATATTTTAATTAACTCAGTCTTTAGATGTCTCTTGTTAATCTTAAATACATTTACATAATATTAAAAAAGCACAAGATTGAGCTTTGATGTTTTTTAGTCGACCAACAGCATTTCCTGGGTATGAACTAAATGTGTCAAGAATTTCTTGGCAGATTCCATCCTCAATAGGTCACAATGCAAATAATTGTCTGGTCACAGTAAAGTTATCCGAGGGTCGAAGGTGACGCTAACGTGTTGTCTAGGTTATAGAATACGATAACGGTGCGTGTCCTGCTGCACCGAGGGTGTGTGTGCTGTTATGAGACTTCTGCCTCAAGATGACGTACTTAATACCTTGATGGATGAAGTGTTTATAGGTGTTTGTATACCTGCACTACTTAGTCAAACATCTGTGTTACAAGACTGTACAGCCTTCCTCCTCTGCATCACTCCAACACTGCAGGCGGAATTCTAGCTGTGCCGAAGCTTCATATTTTTAATATCATTTATTCTAGCTGCTGAAGTGATGACAGAGAGACTCCAGTTTTGATTTTCAGCATTTTATATACAGTACATTAGTCCCACCTTCGATATATCTCTCTTTTCTTTCAGAAATTTTTATTTTCTATTTTTTTTTTCACATAATTCCCTTTTCCATTGATATACCAAAGTAAGAGCTTAGTTACAAAATACAGGCATTTAGTTGACTAACACAATGTAAGTCTGCTGTATACTGGTAAGGTTTTAAAAGGGGTAAAAGCTAGGATATAGATGTTTCTGAGGAAGGCTTGATCAAGAGAAGGAACTGCCTGAGGTTACAGCATTTTAATACAAGACTGGTCAGTGAACATTGGGGTGTATTGGTAGGGTAGCTGTCCGCTGTATAGGTCAGGAGTATAGAAGGGTGCGGAGTTAATCAGATTCTGTCTCGGGTACGGAGGTAGAAGTTACAGTAAGGTACATTGGATACCTCTGACACACAGACAATATTTACTGTAACAACAGTTTCCAGTCTCTCTTAACACCCCAATGGCTTAGTAGTTGTTGACTTGGGTAACTGGACCCGGCGATGGTCATTGGCGTCCAGACCCTCAACAGGTCCTTCAAAGCCTTGTATGCTCCACAGTTTGTTTAACATGCTCGACATCTTACATTTATTCCTTTGTTGATTTTTCATAAGGCAAGAATTCTTCATGAAAAATATTGCAAAACATGAAATTTGACGAAAAATTGTTTCGTTATTAATTCAGAAAAGAGTTTGTTGTTATTGGTTTATAACACCGACGAGTGACATGACATCTGTTATATTCGGCTCTGTAGGTTATAATACTTACGTTGACCGCTGTAGGTTATGACACTTACGTTGACTGCTGTAGGTTATGATACTTACGTTGACCGCTGTAGTAGGCCAAATGTATTAAATGATACTCTAGGTCATCTCGTAACCTTGGTCAAGGTCACTGGCCAACACCTTACTGGTTACAGCAGGAGTCATCAGAAAATGTCTCCAGATAAGAATGTTTAAATTTCACTGGTATTCGTGGTTTCCCTTTGTTTTGTTATGGCTTTGCAACTAACATATTACATTTATTTAAGCATAATGACACTGTTTTTTCATCATCACAATTGCATATTTTATATTTTTGAGCCAATTTGCTGAAATGTCATTTAATCCATTAAGTCATTCACCCCTTGAATTCTATAATGAACTATTCCAACCTTTGCATTGGAAGAGCTCAAGTGTGTATCAAGGGGTGAATGATTTAACTCATGTTTCTCTAGCTGCTCAACATCAAATACTGTTGTTGTATCGCCTATATTCATATCCAAACCTGTCATGGTATTGTGTCATGTTTCTCAGTTAATTAACATCAATTCCATTGGTATGATTAAGGGCCACAGTGGCCGAGTGGTTACATTCTACTAACTAGCCCTTCATTTTTGGGTTGCGAGTTTGAAACCCACTTAGGGCAGTTGCCAGGTACTGAAGTAGGTTGGTGGTTTTTCCCCGGGTACTCCTGCTTTCCCCCACCTCCAAAACCTGACATGTTCTTAAATGATTCTGGCTGTCAATAGGACGTAAAACAAAATAAACCAAAACAAATAAACAAAAGGTTTGATTAAATCATGTTTCTGTAATATGTGTCCCAGAGTCAATACCATGCTATTATTTCGTTTCAGGTTTAGCAGAATTAGGAACCGTTTGTGATCCATTAAGAAGCTGTTCCATTATAGAAGACAATGGTATCAGCGCAGCCTATACAATTGCTCATGAACTTGGACATGTGTAAGTATAGAAGTAGGAAGTATGTATATCAACCCTCTGTACCAACAATAACAGTGTTGTTACGCGCTGCTATAGCGACCTTTTTTCACCAATAGTTACCATGACAACAGCTTTTGGAACAATGACAGCATTATTGCACATGTGTAAACTTACACTTCTTATTTAGTACAAGTTGTGGTGCGCATCAACAATATTACGATACACAGACTTTTATCAAGTGTTAGACATCGGTCCATAAATATCCTAGATTGCACCGATTGTCTTTTGTAGGGCAGACAATCTGTATACAGTTTCTTTCTACATTTCTTACCATTTAAACATGATATTTTTAATCTTTGTCCTTTGATGCTTGGCGTTTGACCAGCATGTAAATTTGACCATTGGTCATATGTGCTGTCTGGCTTAAGTGGTAATTATAGAGATAGATGAGGCAACATGACCCCATGTAGTGTATGCCAACACTAGGGGGGGCATTAGGTACTCTGAGATGGGAGGGTGAGAAGTGTAGTGATTGTCTGAGATGGAGGGGGAGAAGCATTGGTGATTGTCTGAGATGGACGGGGAGAAGTGTAGTGATTGTCTGAGATGGACGGGGAGAAGTGTAGTGATTGTCTGAGATGGGAGGGGGAGAAGTGCAGTGATTGTCTGAGATAGGAGGGGGAGAAGTGTATTGATTGTCTGAGATGGAGGGGAGAAGTGTAGTGATTGTCTGAGATAGGAGGGGGAGAAGTGTAGTGATTGTCTGAGATAGGAGGGGGAGAAGTGTAGTGATTGTCTGAGATAGGAGGGGGAGAAGTGTAGTGATTGTCTGAGTTGGGAGGGGGAGAAGTGTATTGATTGTCTGAGATGGGAGGGGGAGAAGCATTGGCAATTGTCTGAGATGGGAGGGGGAGAAGCATTGGCGATTGTCTGAGATGGAGGGGAGAAGCATTGGTGATTGTCTGAGATGGAGGGGGGAGAAGCATTGGTGACTGTCTGAGGTGGGAGGGGAAGAAGCATTAGTGATTGTCTGAGATGGAGGGGAGAAGCATTGGTGATTGTCTTAGATGGGAGAGGGAGAAGCATTGGTGACTGTCTGAGATGGGAGGGGAAGAAGCATTGGTGATTGTCTGAGATGGGAGGGGGAGAAGCATTGGTGATTGTCTGAGATGGGAGGGGGAGAAGCATTGGTGACTGTCTGAGATGGAGGGGAGAAGCATTGGTGATTGTCTGAAATGGGAGGGGGAGAAGCATTGGCGATTGTCTGAGATGGGAGGGGGAGAAGCATTGGCGATTGTCTGAGATGGAGGGGAGAAGCATTGGTGATTGTCTGAGATGGGAGGGGGAGAAGCATTGGTGACTGTCTGAGATGGGAGGGGAAGAAGCATTGGTGATTGTCTGAGATGGGAGGGGGAGAAGCATTGGCGATTGTCTGAGATGGGAGGGGGAGAAGCATTGGCGATTGTCTCAGATGGAGGAGGCGCATTGGTGATTGTCTGAGATGGGAGGGGGAGAAGCATTGGTGACTGTCTGAGATGGAGGGGAGAAGCATTGGTGATTGTCTGAGATGGAGGGGGAGAAGCATTGGTGATTGTCTGAGATGGGAGGGGGAGAAGCATTGGCGATTGTCTGAGATGGGAGGGGGAGAAGCATTGGCGATTGTCTCAGATGGAGGAGGCGCATTGGTGATTGTCTGAGATGGGAGGGGGAGAAGCATTGGTGACTGTCTCAGATGGGAGGGGAAGAAGCATTGGTGATTGTCTGAGATGGGAGGGGGAGAAGCATTGGCGATTGTCTGAGATGGAGGGGAGAAGCATTGGTGATTGTCTGAGATGGGAGGGGGAGAAGCATTGGTGACTGTCTCAGATGGGAGGGGAAGAAGCATTGGTGATTGTCTGAGATGGGAGGGGGAGAAGCATTGGTGATTGTCTGAGATGGAGGGGGAGAAGCATTGGTGATTGTCTGAGATGGAGGGGAGAAGCATTGGTGATTGTCTGAGATGGGAGGGGGAGAAGCATTGGTTACTGTCTGAGATGGAGGGTAGAAGCATTAGTGATTGTCTGAGATGTGGGAGGGGGCATCAGAAGCATTAGTGATTGTCCATACAAAGGTTTGTGTGTTTGGGGTGGTGTTGGGGTGTTAGAGTCGGAGGGTTAACACTGAGGTTGGGGAAGGCACTGTCAGTGGTAAGGGAG
The DNA here is from genome assembly GCA_947623455.1 of Mimachlamys varia. Lineage (NCBI taxonomy): Eukaryota > Metazoa > Mollusca > Bivalvia > Pectinida > Pectinidae > Mimachlamys > Mimachlamys varia. Next base: position 9,420,301 of record OX392534.1, read on the forward strand.
GGACCAGGACAGGTATATACTAGTGAACATATTGCTCTATGTCCAGTGTCTGGTTATCTGTGTCACCTCAGAAGGTCAAGCAGAATTCCTGTTTGATGATTCATTACAACACAGGTATCACTAGTAGGCTGTTCCTTATCTTTACATCAGCCCTCAACCGATTCTCATGTCACAATATTTACCTGTGGTGGAGGCTAGAACCTTAATCCTAATTAACCTGCACAGGATTTACAGAAAATCCTTGTTTTATTATTAAAAAAAAAATTGATATGAAACAAAAAAAATATGAAAACCATTGACTGAAAAAAATTCGTAAGATATTGGTTTCAAGCTAACCAATAGTACACTGGTGTTGAGGAATGTGTTAGTCCCAACTAATTGAATCAGAGATATAATGGTATTATTGTCATCTCTACCTGGCGTCCATCGGTTCACCTGGGGACATATTCCCAGTACCTGTAGACCAGCGTCCATTGTCCAGCGCCCCTGTGTTTACCTTACACCTGTAAAGATCAGCACCTCGCCTTTGTCCCCGGCCCTAGTGTTTACCATACCTGTACAGGTGTGTATGTGGATGTTGACATCCCCAGGGGGGTAGAGTCGGCACACACTGCCACTAGGCCCCGCCACGGCTCCTCCCCCTCCTGTTCTACCATACCACCCATTATGTCACTCGGAATCCATCAACATACACGACACAGTAACACAATGTGGATAAACGGCCAGGAATGCCATCAGTAATGAAAAAGGTTCAATATTAAATTTCTAAGGAGATCTAATACAATGAAACATTTAAAGACGGATTAAATCCCAATTAAAACACAATAAGTGCTGATATTTCCAATTTAGATCACGTTTGAAATGATTGAAGTCAGTATTATTTAGTTTATGTGTCCAACATAACGGATTTGCCCCGAAGAAAATTTATATTTGACGGAAACAGAGCCTTTGTATGATATGACCCATATTTTAATATTGTCACCAATAATCAAGTTTCTTTTATATCTTATTAATAATAACTTTGTCATTTAAGGAGCTGACTCATAATTTTCAAAGAAAGACTTGTTGTCTATTCAGATGTCCAAAATTATTAAACATTAAACTGTTCAACATGTTAGACGGCAGATATTTTCACCACTTAAAACATCGGAATGTCGGTAAATTATCCGACTGGTGTGAGTCAGTAGTCCGAATATCTTAAGATCTGACAGCAGATATTCATCTTTATTTATTTTCTTCACAGATTTATTTTTTTTCTTCACAGATTTAATTTACCTCATGATGATAATTCAAAATGCAAAGACTACCTGAAGGACAAAACGGAACATGTGATGTCCCCAACGCTTGACCACAACACGAGTGCGTGGTCGTGGTCTCGGTGTAGCGCTGTACTGCTCACACGCTTTATTGAGTAAGTACCATATCACAATGTGACTGTCTCTTCCAGATATAGCAAATCACTCAATATTTTACTGTGTTTACATGTATATGCATTCATCTGCGACAACATCTTAGTGAATAACGACTTTTGAGTTATAACATCACGTTGGACACACCCAGATGTGACATGGATGCTTTGATGGGGTTGTTTGACAACTGTCAAAAAAAACTTGGATTACATTTCAGAAATAATTATTGGAGTGAATTGCCTCAACACAGTGTCCAAGCAAATGTCTTTGTGGAGTGTCCAGACAAAATGTCCACACAATGGGCAAACCAAATTTCCTCACAGTACCAAAAGACAAAATGTCCACAGTGTCCAAACCAAATAACCTCACAGTGTAGAAGCAAATTGTCCTCCCACAGTGTTCAAACAAATTGTCCACACAGTGTACAAACAGAATGTTCTCATAGATTGTCCAAACATTATGTCAACACAACGTCCAAATAAAATGTCCTCACAGTGTCCAAACATAATGTCCATAGTGTCCAATTAAAATGTCCTCACAGTGTCCAAACATAATGTCCACAGTGTCCAATTGAAATGTTCTCACAGTGGCCTAACAACACACTGTTTTGATTGTGCAGTGCAGGTTCCACCGAGTGTCTGCTGGACAGACCTCGCAGACGGAGTCGCTTCCCTTTATCCCGTGTCCAGGCGAACACTCCTGGCCAGATGTACGATATAAACACACAGTGTGAGCTCATGTTTGGACGCGGCTACAAAAAATGTCCCTATGATAAGGTGAGTAATATCTTTTCAATAAGTTAAGAAGCAACCTGGTTCCACACCCAAGTGTTGCATCCATGAAATTAAGAGAAATTGAAGTGCTGTTGAAATGAGTAACATTAGGATATCCTGATTTTTAACATTATGTAACAAAATATCAGTCAATATAAATCTAATTCCCGATACTTTTATCTTCAGCTTGAAACGGAATGCAAGAGGCTGTGGTGCACAGACGGCAGGAACAAGAGGAAGGGCTGTAGAACCCTACACATGCCCTGGGCAGATGGTACCTCCTGTGGGATCAATAAGGTTAGACAGGGGGTTTATATAGTGTAAAAGTAATAGATGGAGGGTCCTTGTTTAGAACCAAAGTAAGACAAGGTAGTGAATTTTATTTACAGCAAAAACAAGGCAATGGAGGGGTGTGTATTTAAAACATAAGTGAGGCAAGGAAGTGGTCAGTCTTGCAAGGGCATCATCTTTGTTTATAGTAAAAGTAAGGCAAAATGAGGGTCTTTGTACATAGCACATAGAAGGTAGCTAGTGTAGGATCTACATCTATATGTTATGAAAAACACTAACTTGGGAGTGGTCTTGTTTAGAACAAGGCAAGGGAGAAGTACAATGAAGATAAATACCATCAGATCATAAGCAAGTGAAGGAACAGTCTTTACTGCAATAGCAAGGTGTCTGAGGGAGGGATCAGTAGTCCGAGGATAAACAATGTGAAGGAAACTCTGTATTTAGAGTAAAGTTCACAGCAATATTAAGGTTCAGAGAACAGTTAATGCTGTTGTATTAAAACTGGGGAGACGTATGGGGTTTCTCACCAAGACGAGAAGTTCAATATTTATATGAGATATAAATTGGAGCTCTTCAGTAAATCTCGGACTCAGCCACTGCATTAAAACGTAACATGGACAAGGGACAATCATTGTCGAATGAGTGTTTGATATTTATTAGAGAACAGATTGCCAGGAAGTTTGTGGTTGTAAGTGTACCAGGAACCAATCATGGTCTGATGAGGGTTTGATATGTATAGGAGAAAAGAAAGAGATGATTTTATGGTTATAAGCATTAGAAGGAGCAATCATTGTCAGATGAGTGTTTGATATGTATAGGAGAACAAAAAGAGGATGATTTTGTGGTTGTAAAGGATAAGTTCAAGATTAAATGTGACAGTGACGCTTTGGTGTGTATGATTTGTGGGGTTGTAGGTGGAATGTATTAATCTAATTAGCCTTTGATTGATAAACGGGATATGTATTGATGTGAAGTGGCGTGACTAGGCCAAGATATTGACAGCTCCTAGATTTTATAGTCAGATCATGATGTTCAAGAAGGCAAGGAGAATTTTACATGTTTTTTAATTGACAAGAAAAACAATGATATTCATGAACAGTTTAAAGTTTTACACCTGGAATGTTGAAGTAAGGAGCTGGTGACAGGTATGTTGGAGGCTGTGGAGGCCCACAGATAACAGCAGGTTATCAGCGTGATATCAGTATACACTGGTGCTAACACGTGTAGCACTATTATCTATCAGGGTCTGACACTCCGCTGATAACAGTGACCACCCCCACAGTATTCTCACCACCTCCACTTCACTTTCATTCACCTTCTAGTTACAATGATGCTGCATTCATACCAAAGATAGAGAGGATATAGAAGAAATACCTTACAATAAAAAGCTTTTAGAAATAATGGTTTTTCAGCATAGCTTTTTTCCTCCTATTTTTTTGCAATAATTGCATGTATCTGTGCATTCATTGAGGATGAAGCAGACAACAGGTGTGGAAGTTAAAGAATTGAAAGTTTTCCTTCGTACATTACAACATTACACATTACATAGCCTTAATTCTGTTTATAGTGTACTAGATCTTAAACTGTATTAAGCTTTAAGCTTTACAGCTTTTGTCTTTTACTTCTAATGCCTTTAACAGTTTAGGGGGGGGGGGTGGTTGTGCAGAGTTGCCCATGTCCAAGCTCATCCTGCAATCATGTCTTTCAGATATTTTCTAGTTCTGTAAAAACGACTAATGCAATGTTGCTCATGGGATTTTTACTAAATATATTAAGCGGTACCCTGCCATAAAGGAGTTGAGTGTTGTACCAGGTATATGTGAATATAGTTGAATAGTGTGGTCTTGTATGGGGCAGAGGAGAGGAGAGGGCACAAAAGGGAGAACAGAGATAATTCTCAAAGACTAATTCTTTATTGCAAATTTTGACTTAATTCTGCATATAACATATTCCTGGATACAATTAGATGCTGTGTAAAGAGTTCTACTATTTAAAGTTTAGTATGGAGCATCCCTGGGATATAAGAATTCAGCATTGTATAGGTTCATCACCTGTGGTCACTAGTAGATAAAGAAGAACTTGTGGTCACTTGTAGGATCTGTTGACTCTTCGGACACTGGTCAAGTTGTCCGGGGTGTAAATACCACACATTGTTGGTGCCTATCTTATCGAGGGTTATCGCTTGTACATACAGAACTATTGTAGTGTTAGGTCCCTATCTGTTTGTTTTCTCACCCCCCTATCACTTAATACTGTTGATGATTTAGCGAGATTTACATTGTTTTAATAAGAAATACCAATAGAGAGGTCAAGGGTTTACACCAGGATACGATCCACTGTCAACTAATACCAGGCTATCTAACAAGTCATTTTCAGCAAAGTCATCTATATTATATTGAAGTCTGTCCTGTCTAGTATATGTATATGTCATTGTGAGATAAAACTAGTTGACGTCATTATAATATATTATATGTTGATGTTATGTTGAAGTGGTGAAAAGGAACAAGAATCTATCTTTTCAATATTTTCATTTCATTTTGATTGAAAAGTAGCCATAAAATAGACCCGTATTTTGTAACAAAAATAATAAAGGCAATAAATTGATTATGTGTTTTAGTGGTGCAGACATGGTGTATGCAGAGCAGAGCGCCCCCTGGTGTCAATCAATGGAGGATGGGGCCGCTGGGAAGACTATGGCGAGTGCTCAAGGACATGTGCAGGCGGTGTTAAGAAAGGCATCAGACAGTGTAATAACCCAGTGTAAGTAGGTCACTGTTACATCTCAGTGTAAGTAGGTCACTGGTACATCTCAGTGTAAGTAGGTCACTGTTACATCTCAGTGTAAGTAGGTCACTGTTACATCTCAGTGTAAGTAGGTCACTTACATCTCAGTGTAAGTAGGTCACTGTTACATCTCAGTGTAAGTAGGTCACTGTTACATCTCAGTGTAAGTAGGTCACTGTTACATGTCAGTGTAAGTAAGTAGATCACTGTTACATCTCGGTGTAATTATATCACTGTTACATCTCAGTGTAATTAGGTCACTGTTACATTCCAGTTTAGTAGGTCATTGTTAAATTCAAGTGTAGGAATGTCAATACTATGCTTTAGTGTGAAGTAGTCATGATCATGAATGTCTGATATGATTTTATTGTACCTTTCTTCCGTCATGATTGGAGTATTTTAGGTCATGTAACCGATCATTGACGACAACAGGAGATATTATTAATTAAAGAGAAGGTTACTGTGAATAGACAAATTTATTGCATTAAGAGTAGTTAATTAAAAAGCAAATAAAAAAACATGATTTAATTTTTCTCAACAGCCCAGCCCACGGAGGCAAATACTGCACTGGAAGGAGGGTCCGCTACAGATCCTGTAACACTAAGGTAAGATCTTAGAGGACATGTACTACCAGGGTAAGATCTTAGAGGACGGGTAACACTAAGGTAAGATCTTAGAGGACATCTACTACCAAGGTAAGATCTTAGAGGACATGTAATACCAAGGTTAGATCTTAGAGGACATGTAATACCAAGGTAAGATCTTAGAGGACATGTAACAGTAAGGTAAGATTTATTTCATAGAGGACATGTAATACCAAGGTAAGATCTTAGAGGACATGTAACACTAAGGTAAGATCTTAGAGGACATGTACTACCAAGGTAAGATCTTAGAGGACGGGTAACACTAAGGTTAGATCTTAGAGGACATGTACTACCAAGGTAAGATCTTAGAGGACATGTAACACTAAGGTAAGATCTTAGAGGACATGTACTACCAAGGTAAGATCTTAGAGGACATGTAACACTAAGGTAAGATCTTAGAGGACATGTAATACCAAGGTAAGATCTTAGAGGACATGTAATACCAAGGTAAGATCTTAGAGGACATGTAATACCAAGGTTAGATCTTAGAGGACATGTAATACCAAGGTAAGATCTTAGAGGACATATAACAGTAAGGTAAGATTTATTTCATAGAGGACATGTAATACCAAGGTAAGATCTTAGATGACATGTAATACCAAGGTAAGATCTTTGAGGACATGTAATACCAAGGTAAGATCTTAGATGACATGTAATACCAAGGTAAGATCTTTGAGGACATGTAATACCAAGGTAAGATCTTTGAGGACTTGTTACAGTAAGGTAAGATCTTTGAGGACTTGTAACAGTAAGGTAAGATCTTAAAGGACTTGTAACAGTAAGGTAAGATCTAAGAGGACTTGAAATACATTAGTATGGCCTGTTGGAGGGCACATACAGTATAATCTGTCTGAACAGGAAGTCACTGGGACCAACATTTTGGCAGGTTTACATTGGTGTCTGGTTTGTAGATGTAGGATATAACTAACGAGGGGAATACTGGGACTAAATGGTAAGGCTGGAATAGACTGAAGGTCAGATTAGACAGGGGCCGATTTTCAAAGGTTTTACAGTTATACCAAAGTACGACCTGTTGCGAGTTAATGTCATATAATGTAAGCTCTGTGAGAGTTCACAGTGATTATTAAGTTTTTGTGTTACAGCCGTGTGAAGAAGACACTCCAGATTTCAGGGATATTCAATGCTCCAGCCATGATAACAATCACAAACATCGAGGTCTTCCATCCAACGTCCGCTGGGTACCCAAATATGCTGGAAGTAAGTAGAGATTGCGGGAAGACACAGGATCTATTACACTCATTTACTTGTTGCTTATGACCAAACTTTATTAATATGGATTTGTTGATTTGGTAAATGCTTCGGTTGTGTAGCATACTACTTGCATTGTAAACATAATGTTTTTTTTGTGACAGTACGTCTCAAGGATGCTTGTAAGTTGTACTGCCGACCATCAGGGAGCGGTGCTTATTATCTGCTGGCAGACAAGGTTCTGGACGGCACCAAGTGTGGACCAAAGACACATGATATCTGTGTCAACGGCAAGTGCAAGGTAAAACTTCTACATGATAGCCTAAGCGATGCAAAATCATTCTCTAAATGCTCTTTTTGAATGAATTTAGATAATAATATTATTTGTAAAAAAAAATAAGACAAGGACTCCTCCAGACTGGGTCTTTATCATTTAAAAGAACAGTACTTATAAGAAATGAAATCCAAAATAGAACTGATCATGAGAGAAAATGGATTGAGCAGAGAAATAAGAGGGGGGGATGTATATGTGTAATGCTTAAGGGAAAAAATGTATCTCATTCCCCATTCATATGATAAAATAGTTGATTGCGCTGTAAAACTCTTATTGTCAGGGAGATATTGGAGTCACATTGAGGTGACTGGGAATACTCAGCCTAGTTCTGTGTTTTATTGACCTCCTTTAGACGTGAAGCGAGATTGAGGTCATACTAATCATGAGTGCAGTCAGATTCATTGCTTTTGTCCTTGAACCATGAACGTAAAATCAATAGTATCGGAGGATTTGTCAGTGGTGCGTGTGATACAGGGGCGTGGACCTGCCACTCCTCAACACAATTATGGAGATGTAATCACACAGGCTCAAGTCAGTTGGGATTCAGAACTGATCTTTGGAAAATGAAAATATTCTTTATGTTGTTTTGGATACTCAATGAATATTGATAAAAACATTGTTATAATACCAAAATTTATTTTTTATCTTCAAAATGAAAGAAAAAACAGAGATGAACTGGACATAACTCATTTTGAATTATATATATATATCAAGGACTTTTTCTTTGATTTTTTTTTTATTATTACCCTAAGTAATTTGAATGATAACTTTGTACAAAGCCATCTAGAAGATTTAAGTGTAATAAATGTTGATAATATCTGGGACTAATGATGTGGATTATTGACCTTTAGAAAATATTTGTATAAGCTTTGATAATTGATCCATATTTATATGATCTGCGATCTTTGACCTATATTTGTGTAATATGTGAACTTTGACCTATATGTTGTATTATCTGTTACCTTCGATCTACATTTGTCTGACCTTTGACCTATATTTGTATAATATATGACCTTTGATCTATATTTGTCTCTGACCTTTGACCTATATTTGTATAATATGTGACCTTTGATCTGTATTTGTCTCTGACCTTTGACCTATATTTGTATAATATGTGACCTTTGATCTATATTTGTCTGTGACCTTTGACCATTGTTAATTACAGAGTGCTGGCTGTGACAACCGTCTGGGATCACGACTAAAGCTGGACAGGTGTGGGATTTGTGGTGGGGATAACACTTCTTGTTTTATGGAGGAAATCGTTAACCAGTTCAAGCGCATCCCAAAATATGGTGTGTTAAAATCTGTTTTAATTAAATTAAACTTAACGAAATTCTTGGTGAAATTTGCCTCATTTAGCCACAGATTTTGGCAGACATTGTGTACGATATTGTGGAATAAAGACCGAGATTTTAGGAAGAGACCCGGGATTACTCACACTAATTATAGTAATTAATACAGACATCTTGTGGTCGTTTAACCTGTCGCCCTGAAGCTTTTGACAGCTACAGGGTCTGATTATAATGGTTGGGTGACAGGGAACATTTGCCCTAGTCTTGTCCACTTTTATCTGCCCAATACGTGTAGTGCGATACATGTAGCACGTACTCCCCACTAATAACCAGGTTGTCTGACTCTCCGTCCTCTAGGTTACAACTTTGTGGCAGAGATACCATCCGGAGCCAAGAACATTGTCATTCAACAGCGCGGCTTTATGAACTTAAAGGAGGATGGAAACTATCTAGGTAAGTTTTGTAGTAGGATCGCTACCTATATCTACGTAACACAATCACATGTGATCTGGGTCGGGTTACAGTTTAGTATAGGGGTGAAGTTACTGCTAGATCAACCGCCATTTGTTTAATTGAATCATTGTCATTCTAACACTACTGTATATAGTCACCTTTGTGACTGTGTTTCAGGGAGCATGACTTTGTGGGGTGTAGTATAAGTGATAGACAGCTCCAAGTCAGTCCATACAATTACTGGTCATGTCAGATTGAGCATTACACTAGGGGGAGGGGAGACAACTCTTATACACAGCATGCACAAAAGACTTCTCCCCTCCACCAAGATTACTTTAAATATGAAATTATCTTATTTTGTACAGCTCTTCGTAACTCCACTGGGCATTTCATCTTGAATGGCGATTTTGTGGTCAACACTGCTCGTAGGAAAATTACCGTGAAGAGTGCGAGCATCGAATATAGTGGATCAGACGCAGTGACAGAGCAGATCAACTCGACTGGACCAATAGGCGAAAACATCACCCTCATGGTCAGTAAAACAGGGTCACTATAGTATAAAATGATGGTGAAGGTGAGATATCTGATATCTTCAGTATTTCAATAATAACAATGATTCAGCAAGAATGCAGTTTTGATGAGAAAATTGAATTGCTTAGATTCAAATAAGGTTGATTTATAATAGGATTAACCAGGCATTTTTTTTAAGCTTAGTTTTCGAAAGTCTTAACATAGAAAAAGATAAATGATCATTGTTGTAGATAACTGGTGCAAACATGAAAGGAGTGTGACTCTATCTATTGAGAACATTGTCACGATCGTGAATTGCATTAAAGACTTCGTCAGAGTCTTGGTTACCTTTGTGGGACTGTTGTAGTATTGCTAGCTTAAACCTGTATCAAGGACATATTGATAATTGTTCAAATTGGATGGCTGAGGTAAAATAAAACTTTATTGATTTGGAATGAAGAATATTACTATTGATGGTCAAAAATGATTGTTCATAGAAACATGGAAAACTAAAATTTGATGTAAGTAGTTTCCATGGTAACTTGTTATTAAGCTGACAATGCACCAGCCTTGGATGCTTCAGTATCTGTAAAACAGTGACAAATTCACTGGATCAGACAGTCCAACACGTTCACTCAAGTTAACGTTTCATTGATAATTTATGAGGCTGCTGCTCACACTAGGAAAGGTCAGGGGTTGCCGCTAGGTGGCGCTATCTGTACCTGATTGACAGCTTGCTTTGTTGACAGTGGGTCATAGATACCATCAAATTTATACACAACAAAGATTTTAAATGATTGATTATGTCAATGTGTTGTCATATAGATGTATCCGGAATGTCAAGTACAATCTTCAAAGACTTATGATAAAGAAATGCCCTGTACTAGTTTCCTAATTCACTCTTCAATCTTCACACGGCTGTCTTTGCCTTGATCAGATTGCTAGGGTTGATCAGATTGCTGGGGTTGATCAGATTGCTGGGGTTGATCAGATTGCTCGGGTTGCTACTAAGAAAAGGTTTTATACTGACTCATTTGTTATTTCATATAAACACTAATTCTACATATTCTGATCAATAAACCATACAGTGTCACCACCCAACATTATCTAATGTTGTCTAGGGCAACAAATAATTTGAGTTGTGAAATGAAATCCACAAACAGAAAAAAAGGGCACCTCCCTTTTCCCCTGACGTTTTACCTACTTTTTCCAGTGATTACATTTTGTTGTTTGCAGTTTTATAGTTTTATAACCTTTGACATTTGACCTTTGTGACCTCCACAGGTTCTCTCTGTTGGTAAACACTATCCACCCAACTTGGAGTACTCCTACATGGTTTCCATAGAAACCCATTTTGTGTGGAGCCAGCATCATGGAGTGTGGTCAGACTGCAGCAGATTGTGTGAAGGTAAAACTGAGGAGGGGTACAAAGTAATATTGATAATGGTGTCTCCACATGTTGTCACTGCTTATATTTAGATGAATATGTCCTTGTTTCTCTTTCAAAATATTTCATTGTAATGAGAAAATGAATTGACCAAGGATAAAGAGTAAAGAAAGACATGTGTTTTTTAAGAATGGCATATAATACAACAATGAATCTATGGCTTTATTAGTCCCCTGTATAATATCACAAATTACTACACTATGATGTTAACATGTTGGAGTTACAATCAAAGGGCAATAACTCACTATAAAACAAAGTTGTTTTCAGAAGTATCTGATTGGAAGTTTACATAAGAACTGTTATTATTATAAGTTACTGTATACATTAATTATAATGTTTGTGCTCAGGGGTTTTATCCGATATATTTCAATTATGATGTCTGTGAAGAGGGGGAGTTATATATTAATAATGATGTTTGTATAGAGGGGGAGTTATATATTATTTTTGATGTCCGTGTAGAGGGGGAGTTATATATTATTATGATGTTTGTGTAGAGGGGGAGTTATATATTATTTATGATGTCCGTGTAGAGGGGGAGTTATATATTATTTATGATGTCGGTGTAGAGGGGGAGTTATATATTATTTATGATGTCTGTGTACAGGGGAACAGACCCGTCAGGTGGTGTGTGTTAGTGACGATCGGGAACATACCATTGTGTCGGACCGTAAATGTGAGCGACTCCGTATCCCTCGGCCTCCCAAGGTTGTCCAAGCTTGTAACATGAACTGTAACCTCAGGTAAGGTATCTCCAGGCATATCAGTACTTTGTAACAGGGGCCTTCATTTAAATTATTTCTTGTGTTCTAATTTCTTCAGATTAAATATGGCCAGCAATTTATCACTGTTACATTCATAATGAACTCTGAAGAACAACATAGATATTAATCAGGAATTTTACTTGAATGGATAAAATTGTATATAACTATTAAGATAAAATTGTATATAACTATTCAGATAAAATTGTATATAACTATTTAGATAAAATTGTATATAACTATTCAGATAAAATTGTATATAACTATTAAGATAAAATTGTATATAACTATTCAGATAAAATTGTATATTACTATTAAGATAAAATTGTATATAACTATTCAGATAAAATTGTATATAACTATTAAGATAAAATTGTATATAACTATTCAGATAAAATTGTATATAACTATTAAGATAAAATTGTATATTACTATTCAGATAAAATTGTATATAACTATTAAGATAAAATTGTATATAACTATTCAGATAAAATTGTATATAACTATTAAGATAAAATTGTATATTACTATTAAGATAAAATTGTATATAACTATTAAGATAAAATTGTATATAACTATTAAGATAAAATTGTATATAACTATTCTGATAAAATTGTATATAACTATTCAGATAAAATTGTATATAACTATTAAGATAAAATTGTATATTACTATTCAGATAAAATTGTATATAACTATTAAGATAAAATTGTATATAACTATTAAGATAAAATTGTATATAACTATTCAGATAAAATTGTATATAACTATTCAGATAAAATTGTATATAACTATTAAGATAAAATTGTATATAACTATTAAGATAAAATTAGTTCTAACGTTATAGTACATCTGCTGTATTTAAATCAGATCACTCCCCACTCACTCCATATTTATCAGTTAAAATATTGTCCCTTTTCACACCTTACAGATGGCATATCGAGGAGGAGGAGTGCTCCACACGTTGTGGGGAGGGGGTAGCTGTCCAGCATGTGGCCTGTGTTAAGAGGAATATTTTGGGAGTAGAGGAAGAGCTACCTGACCGGGAATGTGACCACCTTGGACCCCGCCCCGGGGATGTCGTATCCTGTACTGGGAAGTGTCTACCTACACACTGGCAGTACGCTAGCTGGTCCGAGGTAAATTCATATGATATTTCTATAAATAGGATGACAAAGTTGCTATATTACGTCTTGTAGGTTTCGAAGCTTCAAAGAGTATTTATAATTTATTATTTATAACAAAAATATTGTAAACTGAGGATAAATTAAACTCTATTTTATTTCTGTCTATTTCTTAACCCAGCATACACATACATATTCAACCTTTAGAATTAATTCTACAATATTTATGTCCCTTTGCTTTAAATACACTTGACTGAAGGTTAATTTGTACAATAATTACCTCCCCTTACATGTTACACACTCCATTGAAGGTTATGTCATAATTACCCCCCTTTACTTTTCATACACACTGCTGAAGGTTAAGTTTTGTCCCGTAATTACCTCCCCTTACATTTTATACATTCCATCAAAGTCATAATTAGCTCCCTTTGATTACAGTGTACACAGACATGCGATGGAGGGGTTCAACAGCGGCGAGCTACCTGTACAGACATCAGTCGTAACGAGCTACCAGAGACGGAGTGTCACTCGGAGGAACGCATCATCACACGATCATGTAATGAAGACCCTTGCCCCAACTGGCGGACATTTTTGTGGACAGGGGTAGGTTATCATGCCTTTTTGTGGAAAGGCTATATTATAACAGTTTTTAGGACAGTGATATATTTCACAAGAAGAGGTTGTCATGTGTAGACTGGTGAATTGTTAAGAGGTCAGATGACAGGAGTAGGTCATTGAACACCTTGCTTGTTGATATCTGTATCGGTTAGAACAATGTCATCAACTTCAGTTTATTGGTAAAAGAAGGTTTTGACTGTGACAATTTGTTTTTCAGTGCTCTCATACCTGTGGCTCTGGAACCAGACATCGTAAAGTCTACTGTTTCCATGGCGACAGGAAGGTGGATGACATGTACTGTCAGAACGAGCGTAAACCAGTAAGCAGTGAGCTGTGTAACCGTCAGAGATGTCCAGAGTGGAGGGAACGTCGGTGGGGAGATGTAAGTTACTAACTCTAGGTACTACCTACTGTACTTACTGTATTCTGAACCAGTATTTTACCGAACAACACTAGATGGCATCAATACATTAATTGTTCAGTCGTGATTTTAGGACATTTTCTGACACTAATGTCATTATAAGTGAAAATGTTCTTGGCTTATTTGAATGTTTTGGGAGAAAAAGTTCACAGATTTTTTTTATCATTGATTATGTATCTGCCAGCTGGTACTTTTGTTTTAAAGAGTTAAACTTCATTCCTTTTGAAATAAGATGAATTTGTTTTTGGTAGAGCCTGAGTTCTCTGTAATGGTTCCTGTACAGACAAAAGAGTAAGACAGGATATTAACATTCTGTACTGTATAGACATCAGTTACTGGTACACAGAAGTCCTAGAATTTTCTTCTTTAAGCTCCTCAATGTAGATGTCATGTTGACATTTTATACGATTTGAAAATGGCTGTTTATTGGTCATATGTCAATGAGAGGCTGATAGATTGACGAGATTGTACACAGAAAATACCACCTGGTCACGGTCACAAGTGATCAGGTAGTCAGCCTGTCAATAAATCTTTTAGTCTGTATTTATAGTAGTTCCATTTCACACATTCCTCGGCGTTGTTAGGGGCGGAAAGTGTACTGACATTGTCCACGGCTGATAACATCTTATTTTACACCAGCCTGACATGTTATGACCAGGGTTTGCTCAATGCTTATAGTTATCGCTGTACAAGATTTGTGGATATTGAGCTGTAATGATAAATGATCTGGCTTGAGACATGTTTCACACTCCACAAACTGAGTCAGCCACCCGTGACCTGAGTCAACCACTCGTGACCCTGTCACGGCCATTAAACTGTCTGGAGATGGCCAGATACAAGGCTCGGCTGGAATGCCTACAAATGTCTGTAGGTTACAGGAATATCTATAGAGTATAATAACTACACATTAGTATGTATAATGTACTTATACATTGATATAGATTCACTTTCTAACATCAGTAGATGTATTTAGTGATAACATATCTTCTATAAATAGCTTGGAACGCTGCTACTTCGACTTATAAATCAGGTTATAAGACCAAGCACTTATATTATCCATACCATTAATCACTTATAGTTTATGTTATCCTTAAAGTATCAATACCTGATAAAAGTAACACAGATAAACAAGTACTTAACTTCTAGTTGGACTTGTTTAAATGCGTTCTTTACATAAGCTGAATAAGCATCAGAACATGAATTGGTTACTGAGGACATCAGAGATTTGATATTGTAAAGCCCCACTTACACTATCCCGGTTAACTCAAATACCTCTCATTTTTCGAACAGTTCTTTTGGTCTGATCGAGTTCGTACATATTCAACCAATCTCAGATTAATTGAAAACCATGTATTCCTGGACCTATTGATTAAGTCCCCACGAGTTGGAGTAAGTGGGGTTTTACTGTATATCATGTATAACAGGTCATAAGATTATGTATTACAATTTTGCAGTGTTCCGTTTCATGTGGGCATGGGGTTTCGAAGCGTCGTATTGACTGTCGCCATTATCACGGAGAGATATTGCCACAGGAGCTGTGTGACCCAACATCCAAGCCTTATGACACGCGAGAATGTTACCTACAGGGTTGTCCTACCACTACCACGACAACTACCACTACCATAGCAACCACTACCTCAACCACGGCCAAGCCAAAGACCACACCTACTACACAAACGTCAGCGACACAAACTACTACAAGTCCCACTACCTCAACTACCACCGTGCCTACAACAACCGCGGTATCCACGACAACCGCGAGGTCCCTAACCACAACCGAACGACCATCTACCACCAGATCCTGGCCTAGGACTGCTGCTAGAGTCAAGGCTTCGTGGAAAATTGGTGACTGGACATGGGTAGGTTTATAAATTATCGTAAAATAAAAAACCCTGATGAAATAAATCAATCTTGAAATGTCAATGAGAACTTATGTTGTCAGTTGATCATTCTCATTTCTGAACACATTCTCAGTATTTATTTTCTAGTAAACATGACTGTTAGAGTTATCTCCCTTCTGTCATACTCTTTTTAAAGTAGACATAAAAGGTTATGCTAAAATATGCAGTATTGGAAGGGAATTTAAATTGTTAATTTTATTCATTAAATTTTTACAGTGTTCGGCAACTTGTGGCAAAGGAACAAGGTTTCGCTATGTTAGATGTGAGGACCAATTTGGACGCATTCAAAGTGGTGCCCTCTGTAGGAGCCGAGAAAAACCTTCCGCTCGTGAAACTTGTGTCAGAGCTGCGTGTGGAATATGGCGATCTGGAAACTGGGGAGAGGTAGGCTCATGTATATTAGGATTTACATTATCTCGGTATCTGTTACATTTGTTTTCTGTTTTACTGGTATATAGTAGATATAATGATGTATCACAAATGATTAATGCATTATACTGTTTGACAAGAGAATGAAACACAAAAGAGTTGCTCTTTATATCTGTAATGGTTTGACCAACAGTGCAGTGCTTCCTGTGGCGAGGGTACAGCTACCCGCCAGGTTATATGTTACCATATCAACCGACGTCCTATAGATGATGACCAGTGTGACAGTTCACTTCGCCCGGAGACAATTCGTACGTGTAACGGAGGAGACTGTCCAACTGTTAGGGAGGATACTTACAAACCCGCGGTGATCTTATCCAATGATGTGGAGGGTACGACACAGTGGAGAGTAGGACTGTGGAGCCAGGTAGGTATCCCACGGTGTGGGTATAGTCCTGGGGGTGCTCATCATGAGTTAGTATCTTTAACGGGTGTCTATAGTTGCTGTCTTTGTAAGGTGTTGAATGGTATTGTTCAGTCAGGATTTTCCCAGGGAATGACCCATAGGGTTGAATTGACTTGTGACTGTGACCTTACTTGATATCTTGGGTCGGTAAAGAAAGAGAAAGGCCAGGATGAAGGGAAGTGGGAGAGTGATTTGAGCATGTGACATGGGTTTGTACCCCGTAAGCCCATGGTGTGTAGATTTCATTGTATCAATTTGTATCATATATAAATCAAAACAGTGTATCCAAAGCTTGTTTTCCTAATCTAAATGCCTACCTGGTTTTCACACCACATAGCGACCTATTAATGACTGACAAGCTATATACATATAAAACAATTTCAGTGTTCTTCCACCTGTGGATATGGTTGGAAACGTCGCCAAGTGGTTTGTCAGGACGAGCTCGGAGCCAGTGACAAGTGTGACCTCAAACAGAAACCAGACGAGATTGAGCGCTGCCAGGCTAAGTCCTGTGGCACCTGGAATACGGGCATGTGGTCACAGGTAGGTCGAATTGTCCCCTGGTCCTCAGTCTGATCGTCAATCATTGACTTGTCCGGTATTACGATTTTAGTGTACCTGATATTCCTGTATGTGACCTCACTGAACCCTCTATTTAAAGAAATTAAATAATTCACTTTTACAGTAAGTCTGCTGTTAGAAGCATTAAATTCAAGACAAGTTTTGATTGAATTATTGATCAATGTCTTCCGTCAATTCAATGGCTGAAAACCAAAACTGTGGAGATATTTCATAGATTATTACTTGGTTTTGAAAAGGGTCATATAATTCTTTTATCAAAAACCGATTGGCACTACTTCTTGATATTCGCCGCTAAAAAGATATGATAGCATGAAATTTCCTCCCAGAAACTCCCCCTACGTATGGTAACGGTTGAGTATATACTAGGGAATTTTCTGTTTTCCAGTGCTCTGTGACGTGCGGTAAAGACGGAGAGCAGAGTCGTCGTGTCCTTTGTCAGCTTGACGACCAGACCGTATCCAACAGCCTGTGTAACATGACCACCATGCCACCCAATCGACGCCTCTGTAACAACGGCCTGTGCAGTACCCGTCGGCGCTGGTACATAGCACCCTGGTCACCGGTAAGGCCTGACAATCCCTGGTACAAATATTACCTCCGCTATAACGCCATTAACCGTCGCCGACGGCAACGTCAAAGGCAACGGCAAAGGCAACGCCAACGCCTACGCCAGCGCCAGAGACAAAGACAAAGGTTACGTCAGCGGCGTCAATAGGTGTGCGTTGACCTCCTTTGACAGGCGTTGCCCTGGAAACCAAACATTCTCCTCTTTCAATTTTCTAGTGTGCTCGATTGTGCATGATGTGGTGAGGATGATTTGGTTGTGTGGTGTAAGACTTTCCTCTTCTCTCTTCTGGACCTGACAGTGTATACATTATATACTGAGCTATCCTGGAGCATCCTAATGGGAATAATTCACATATATATACTACCAATATTGTATACTTACCATTGCTATAATCCACAAACTAATGACTGCCTCTCTATAACCTGTTAACTAATGGCTGTGCTAACTTCTAACGGTGGCACTTTTGTACAGAAATCACAGACCCTAATACATCTTGTGTATTTGACCTCATCCTGTAGAGGTCAAGGTTATTTCTCAGTTTCAGAGGTCAAGACCATGTTGTTTCAGGAGTATAAGAGAATTTTAAGTACTGAATATATGTGACCATAGGACTCTGTACTCAAAATGGTGTAAAAGCTAGGTGAAGTTACAATGAGCAAACTTGTCAATTATTGATTGATTAGAAACTTGCAGAAAACGTTTGAATGCTATAGGAGTTTTACTGGGAGTTAAGACCAGCTTATAGAGTTCTGTAGATATTTCCTGTGGCAAAAAGTGTTTATTTGGTAAGCTTACTGTATTGTTATAGAGCTCTGAATAAGTATGTAAAAGACTTCTCTAATATCATAAACTGCTGTCAAAACACACTTTCAAGTAAAGCACATGCTACATGTGTTTCATTGGAGATTTACTTATTGTTCATCTAAGCTCGAATTCCTGAATTAGAATTTTCCCAAAGACAAGCATTTTTGAAACATTTTTTTACCATAGTTCCAAGCGTTCTATAGAAAAACTTACAGAATATCTTTAAGTTGTTAAAGAAAGATGTTGAAACTGAAACCAAGGCTTTGATTGGCTGAGGAATGGATCTCCATGCTAGAGAGTGAATGTTTATTAAACCATTGATAACACACAACAGTCGGATATTTTATTGTGAATTATATTATTATAAATGAGAGCAAATAGCTCTGTAAAAATATCTATATTTATGTGATATTTCATCTATGCAATCAGTGAAGTTGATCCAATGTTTTTGAGCGGATAATTCCGTACCCTGTGTGATTTGTTGACATTTTGCTGAGTGACATTTGTTTGTTGTGATATTAATCTGATGCATGAACGGGTCGACAGTTGTCACCCGTTGTCTGCGGACACGAAGACTGAGGTTGTGACATTTCTCAACAGGAACAATGCATTTAAATATTGATTGTGATCAAAGATGACATGTCTGTTGTTGTAAATACATCTAAATGTATTTTGCTTTTGTTTTAAATGTTGCTTTTTTGTTGTTGCTTATTTGTGGTGTTGCTGTCTGTTGTCTGTGTGTCTGGTATAAGTTTTGTTAGTGAATTCTTTAACTGTTTTTGCTGAGTGAAGTTCATATTCACACTGGATTTCAAAATAATTGAAAATGTTGAGAAAATTTTTTTTAAAAGTACAAGGCCTATTAACACCTATTAACTTGAGTAAATCATCATCTAGTCAAATTTAACCTGTATTTCACTCTGTATAGATCCTTATACTAAATTCAGCATTTTGATATGTAAAGTTTTAAAACTGATATCACAAGAATACAAAGACTTGTATGCATTCCTGAAACTTTGGCTTTCACAATGTGTTTAATAGGCTCTAACTCTCTTAAAAGGATTCCCACTAAAGGAGATTTCTAACAAAGGAATTCCAATCAAACAGATTTCTATTAAAGGGATCCAAATGAGAAGGGTTTCCATTAAAGGGATTCCAATGAAAGAAAATTCCATTAAAAGGGGATTTCAATAAAACATATTCCTATTATTAAAATAGGGATTTGAAAGATTCCCATTAAAGGGATTTCAAATGAAAGGGGTTTCCATTAAAGGGATTCCGATGAAGAAATTCCATAAAGGGATTCCAGTGAAATGGATTTCCATTAAAGGGATACCAATGAAAGGGATTCTCATTAAATTGATTTCAATAAAAGGGTTTCTCATTGAAGAGATTCCAGTTAATGGGATCCCATTGCAAAATTTTAACCACAAAGCTGTACACAATATAAGAATGACATCATGGGCAGTTTTTTGTTACTGTACCTTTGAAAAACAATTAGGCAGGTTGTTAATATCAAAAGTTTTATTTTAGAGTCTGAAATATCTTGGAACAGATAAATGGTTTTATCATGTTTAAGTGATGATGCTGGAATTTGGACAAATGCTGGTTTTAAGTAAAATTATTTATAGATCATTCATGTTGTTGGAAATGGTTTTTTAATTACTCCAATACTAAACTGACAACGATTTGTACTAAATTAGCCATAAATATGTAATAAACGGTGGTGTTATCACCCACAACACATGGAAACTACATGTGGATCTCAATGTTCACATTCTATTTGGTGGTTAGACTCCTTCACTAGTATATCGGGAACACCGTCTTACCCATATGTAACTAGGCCTCTCGGCCAGATAATGTTGATGGCTGCTGTAGGCGTAGGTCTCGTATTGAACAGTATGACCTGGCACCTTTATGTTCCTCATGTAGCTCCGATCTCTGATTAGATATGTACAAATAAGATTTAAGCTATGTTTTATTTCTAGTGTTTATATCAATTTTTTATCATTAATAAAAAACAAATCTTTAAATATATACAGGGAAATAACAAATAGATTTTTTTATGTCGGTAAAGTAAAAAATCCAATATAAAATATCATTGTAGTTTACTGAACAAAATATCTCATGGATCTGCTGTTTTACCTGTCACAGAGGAAAGTCTGATATGGTACGATTATCTAGGCTGTTTTGTGGTATCCAGAGTATTTATAATGTTTCTAAGTGACAGTGGCTGTTCTTGTTTCCATCTTTACGATTATCTAGGCTGTTTTGTGGTATCCAGAGTATTTATAATGTTTCTAAGTGACAGTGACTGTTCTTGTTTCCATCTTTATGTACGTAGCAGTGGTTGTTGTTGTTGACCCATAAAAGAGACTTCTTTAAGTTGACACTTCTGTGATAATCCTAACTTTCTGTTATTTTTTGAACACATGCAGTATATGAGTTTTGTTTTTGAAATTAAATCAGTGAAGTACTTTTTATTGTGGTAATTGGTTGTTATGGTTACAATTATGTCAATGCAATTTCGGTTTGGTTGTCATGGTGATAATTGTACAGTACATATTATATGTATATGTTATGGAAACAAATATAGCATTGTTAGGGTTTTAAGCTTTTGAGTTGCAATTGTGTGTCATATGTTTTTGTTGCTATGGCAGCAGCTGTTGAGATGTGTGTGGTGTCCATGTTGCTATGGCAACAGCTGTTGAGTTGTGTGTCATGGATATGTTGCTATGGTGACCACTGTTGAGTTGTGTGTCATGAATATGTTGCTATGGTGACCACTGTTGATTTGTGTGTCATGGATATGTTGCTATGGTGACATCTGTTGAGTTATGTGTCATGGATATGTTGCTATGGTGACAGCTGTTGAGTTGTGTGTCATGGATATGTTGCTATGGTGACAGCTGTTAGTTGTGTATGTTGTGTTTATGTTGCTATGATTACAGCAAAGATTCAATGTTTGGACTGCTAACACAAGTTCTCTCCCACACCCCCACACCCCTCATTTATAGCTAGACATGAAATGGAACAAATGAAATAGTAGATTTTTGGTTGATTGGATTTAATTTCTGGATGTTGTAAAGCTGTCGTTTGTCAGTTGCTCACAGTGCCATACAAACAGTTGTTATGTTGTCCTTCATTGTTTAAGTCTTATTTTTACAAAGTAAAGGTACCTGTGGGTATGTTTAGTATTCAAATACAATGAGAAGTGTTGTTGAATTTCATGTAAGAGGTCTGTTTATATCAAATCAATTGAATTTACAGTATGACAACTGGTTATTTTAGCTTTCTGGTATTTATTTGAAAATACATGTATGCTGTTAAAATCATCTTATCTCATTTTTGAAATCTCTCTTGTGAAACTTGATCTGTCTTTGTGATGTTCTTCCATGAGCTGACCATGTGATTTAAGTTCTGTGAAGTTGATCATGTGACTTTGTTAATTTCTGTGAAGTTGATCATGTGTCTTTGTTCTGTGAAGTTGGTCATGTGACTTTGTTACTTTCTGTGAAGTTGATCATGTGTCTTTGTTCTGTGAAGTTGGTCATGTGACTTTGTTAATTTCTGTGAAGTTGATCATGTGTCTTTGTTCTGTGAAGTTGGTCATGTGACTTTGTAGAGTTCTGTGAAGTTGATCATGTGTCTTTTTTCTGTGAAGTTGATCATGTGACTTTGTTAATTTCTGTGAAGTTGATCATGTGTCTTTGTTCTGTGAAGTTGATCATGTGACTTTGTTAATTTCTGTGAAGTTGATCATGTGACTTTGTTCTGTGAAGTTGATCATGTGACTTTGTTAATTTCTGTGAAGTTGATCTTGTGTCTTTGTTCTGTGAAGTTGGTCATGTGACTTTGTAGAGTTCTGTGAAGTTGATCATGTGTCTTTGTTCTGTGAAGTTGGTCATGTGACTTTGTTAATTTCTGTGAAGTTGATCATGTGTCTTTGTTCTGTGAAGTTGGTCATGTGACTTTGTAGAGTTCTGTGAAGTTGATCATGTGACTTTGTAGAGTTCTGTGAAGTTGATCATGTGACTTTGTAGAGTTCTGTGAAGGTGATCATGTGACTTTGTAGAGTTCTGTGAAGTTGATCATGTGACTTTGTAGAGTTCTGTGAAGTTGATCATGTGACATTGTAGAGTTCTGTTAAGTTGATCATGTGACTTTGTAGAGTTCTGTGAAGTTGATCATGTGACTTTGTTAATTTCTGTGAAGTTGATCATGTGACTTTGTAGATATCTGTGAAGTTGATCATGTGACTGTGTTAAGTTCTGTGAAGGTGATCATGTGTTTTTAAGTTCTTTCGTTGGGTTTATCATGTGTTTATGTGAACTTCTTCATGTTTTATGTTAATTTTTTCTGTCAATTTTATCATGTGTGTTTGTTGAGTTTTTCTGTGAAGTTTATAAATGTCTTTTTGAAGTTGTCTGTGTTCATTTATCTTTGTAAAATGTCCCTTTTCATCAAAAGTATTACATATTTATGATATTTATACAATTAATACAAACATTGGTTATGATTTTGTTGTAAAATGTGACATGTATATTTTTGATTACATTACCATGTTTTTGGTCTCAAATTGTATAGTTGTTGTAGGTAGTTCAAATTGCTTTCATATTACTTTGTTGTGAGTCATGAGGTGTTTTGTAAAAACATAATCAACCTAGCTTTAACATATACAATTTAGAAAAAGACTCTTAAAATTGTAAAAGAAAAATATTTATTAAATCATTTTGTATCTGTTACTAAATTTGTAAATTCTAACATGGAGTTTGTGATGAAAACATGTGTTTATGTAAATGATATTACAGTAGACCGTATTGAATGACAGGAACTTTCATGGTGCTATATTTTATATTTACACATAAACGTTGTACCTACAATATGATTTTGTCAGAAACACTTCATTTTCTGATTTGAGAAGTAATTTAGTACTACTTGGGTTTAAAGTTTTTATTTACACAAAAAATATTTAGTCTTTAATATACAAATGTTGAGTGGAGTTTAGAGAAGTTAATTATTTTAGGGGAAGAATATTTCTTTCCATATTGGACATGAAGATAAAAAAACAGACGATTATCAATTTCATTGAGGAAAAACAAAACAAAAAAACAACTGAAATATTGAATTATCTTTATGTGGATTTCTAATCCTAAAGGCATATATGTTGCCATGGTTACAGTGCTGTATCAGTATATAATAAGGATGTCAACAGAAATGTTTGTGATTTATGGAAATATAATGATGTAAACAATCAAGGTCTTACAAAAGCTTTAAATAATCAGCCTCAGCTCTGAGTTAAGTTTGTTGTTTCTGTTGTACATGTGGTCATTGATATAGCACATCTTTGATGTATTAAACTGAATTTTTAATGTTTTTTATTCACAAACTGTTTAATTTTCATTTTTTATTGGTCTTTTCCTTTTAACATTTGTCATTTTGATAACTTTTTTATTCTTTATCACAAAAAATGATAGCATTAATTTGTATTAAACAACCGTTTATGATCTCATCTTTTTGTGTTTTCAATGTTTTGTTTCTATTCTGCTTGCATGCTACCCAGCTTCCTTATATTATCTGAGGGTACACAGGTATATGGTGATGGTGATGGTAAATCTAAGCTACCCAGCTGTAACCTGTTCTACAGGTCTATAGTTTCTTGCTTTTGTTCCAAGTTAGCCAGTATATGTGGAAGGGGTATATGATATAAAGGAGGACATCAGAATCCCTCACTGCGCTCACCCAGCCAGGCCCTTATATGTACATCAACAAGGTTGATTGAATACGTTTCAGTCTCTTGCCATGGATCGTCTCTCCACCAAAACTTTAGCACATAACTAGCTAGGAACCAGAGTGTCGGAATTGTAGTTCTGATTGAACCAGATTTCATACCAAAACCCTAACAGCCTATGTCTGGATTCCCTGCTGTGTCTGTAAATAATAAAATAACCAAAGCATTTTGCAGAGAATAAGATGTTTATTGCAATTTGCAATGGACTGGAATAACATCCATTACCATCGGCAACAGAATAACTTTGTGGAAGGGACATAATTTACTGTGACAGAAACAAAATGTGATGAATGTCATTTATCTTTCATTACTTGATTAGTGTCTGTAAAATATTGCTCACCATTCTCACATAAACATTTATATTTATATTTATATATTGACCCCATACAGCAGAGAACTTTAACCAGAAATAGTGCCTACATGTTTGTTATGGTTACCATGGTGATAACTTAACACTATAAATACCTTCTCTGTACTAAACACTTGTTTATCAGGCTTTTAAGATGACTATACTCCTAATACACAGTACAAGCAATTACAAAATACTTTATATTGACGAAACACTTCTGTACGTTTGGTTAACTTACTCTGCACCCTCTGTGGCTATAACAAACTTACAACAGCACTGTGTTAAGTTAACAAGGCTTTCAGAAACAATGCTGGCAGTTTCCCGTGATGCACATTTTAACATTGACTTCTCATAGGAAGAAAAAAGAAAATTTAAGTAGCAAGCAATAATCTATCACAGGAGGCTGAAGGAGGTCAAAGGTTAATTTGTGGTGTTTATATTACAATGTCACCATTTAGTAGCCTGGGTGGCAGAGTGGTTAAAGTGTCCCCACATTCTACTGCTAGCCCTACACCTCTGGGTTACGAGTACAAAATCAACATCAACGGTACTGACCTACCAACGGTACTGACCGTAGGTTAGCTTTCTTCCACCTCCAAAACCGGGCATGTCCTCAAATGACCTGGCTGTTAATAGGACATTAAAAAAATAAACAAATCTCACCATTTATTAAACTAAAACCATATTTCAATTTGACAACCATCATTGACCTGACAACCATCATTGACCTGACAACCATCATTGATCTAACAACCATTATTGACCTGACAACCATCAATGATCAACATATTTTTACCTTGAAAATATCCATTATACCCTGAGCTAACCAATTGTTTTTTCCTGATTTTCAGAACAAAACAAAAAGTAGGTTGGTATGTCTGATGATACAGGGTGGTTTCTATCTAATATCCTGATATATGTAAGAAGAGTTGCTGTGATTCAGATTTTAGACCAGCCGTGCCGTTAAGTATCCAAGCAGTGTTGATTGGCCATACATACCTGGAGATCTCCTGGTCAATTATAGAAATATTTGTGGAAAGATAAGGCAATCCAATGCATTGGGCACCATCAGCGGTAGTTTTGAGATCATAGATCACGTTTACAACATGATGTATCCGATTTCTGACAGAAAATACTTCCAATCTTTACATTGTACATTTATATAGATAAAGGTAGAAAAATATTGTTTCAACACAAGTTATGATTCCAGCAATAAAACTTGCCCCATAATTAGTCATAAGGGTACCACACATTCACGATAACGTCTTTCTTGTGGTAAGAAACGGATCTGTTTTTTCTCAAAATGCTGTGAAGAATATCAAAATCTAATCTTAGTTGGTATTTTGGTGTTGGATACCATCTTGAGTAGGAATGCTGTCTGGGAAGGGTGTGGCTTTGCCAGGAGATAGTACCGACCTTTCTTGATATATAAACCGCATTAAAAAACAAGGAATCTTGGTGCTAAAATTGCTCTGCAGTTCATGAAATAAAATCATGTTTTATCTGATATTTAACCACTTTTCTACAGACTCGCTCGTTTTGGCGTCTGTGCAGTTTAAAGAGAACATTTATAGCAATAGGGCTCTGTTAAACGGAGAAATATTGTGACATGTATTTCAGCTATCAATTTCAGTTTTAATTAAGATCTGACAGGATATACTTAATTCACACGGAGATATGTAATTAAAAACAGCTTCGTGTTTTGCTACTTTTTGAATGAGAACCTGGTTTCTGCTCCAGTAAGGTGATGCAGTACAGCTCGTGTCCGACAACATACATTATATTGGCATTAAACTGGACAAACCCACAATATTATCAATGCATTTCAATTAAATATTTCAGTAGTTAGTCTGTTTGATACACATTTAACAGAATACTCAGATCTAGATATGACTGTGGGAAAATAGAGATAAACAATCCAGTTGCTTTAAATAGATTTAAATGCTGTGGGCATGATCATTACTAGAGGAGGAATTTAAAAAAAAAAAGATTATTGCAACTTTTCCACTGTATCACCCTTGAAGTTTAACCAAAGTCTGTAGCGATCACCTGACCAGCATTCTACTGAAAATATCGTGGTCAATTTGGAAAACAAAGTGTTGTCCCTATCCTGCATCACTCCCAACTGTAAACTGTACAAAACGCTCCCACCTACTGGTGAGGTATAAAACGTATCCACCTACTGGTGAGGTATAAAACGTACCCACCTACTGATGAGGTATTGGGTGTGAGAGACATCGGTACTTACTTTACACTTAGATAGCCAGGAATTATATAAAGCCAGTAGGTTGAGTAAAGTATGAAGCATGTAATAACATAGTCTAATTGGTTGTCTTTCTTTTGTCTGTCTGCTGGCCTTGTTTGTTTGCCTGCCTGTACTGGTCTGTCTGTTGTCTGTCTGTCTGTCTGTACTGGTCTGTCTGTTGTCTGTCTGTCTGCCTGTACTGGTCTGTCTGTTGTCTGTCTGCTGGCCTTGTCTGTCTGTCTGTCTGTATTGGTCCGTCTGTTGTCGTTCTACTGGCCTTGTCTGTCTGTCTGTACTGGTTCTTCTGTTGTCTGTCTGCTGGCCTTGTCTGTCTGCATGTACTGGTCTGTCTGTTGTTTGTCTGCTGGCCTTGTCTGTCTGTACTGGTCCGTCTGTTGTCTGTTTGCTGGCCTTGTCTGTCTGCCTGTACTGGTCTGACAGTTGTCTGTCTGCTGGCCTTGTCTGTCTGCCTGTACTGATCTGTCTGTTGTCTGTCTGCTGGCCTTGTCTGTCTGCCTGTACTGGTCCGTCTGTTGTCTGTCTGTCAACTGGTTTGCCTGATCTTTGCTGGTAGAGTGTCTGCTGGTCTAAGGGTGCTAGGCTATATCTGTTAGTAAGAGAACTCTTTAACTATACAGGTAGTCAAAGAAAGCAGACCTCCAAAAACAACCACACACACTCACATAAATATTTTATAGGCTTTGTCACCCCACTCCTTTGCACTAAAAAGTGAGTTGAAATGAAATTCTGCATGTTGGGGGATCACCCATCTTTTTAGGAACCCTGGCCCTGCACCACTTACAGTGTAATGCTTTAGCTGGAGATCTGGTGTAGGATATTGTTTGTGTATTCTTGGACAATGTGTAAAATCTGTATGCAACTATAGTTCTGTTTGAATTTTTAAACTGGACATAGAATCTTCCTTACTGTTAAAGACTTTGTGCAGAATCCAGTTTGTAGCCTGAAGTGTGATACGCTGTGTATTAGTTTTACTCACCCACCCCTGAAATTTCATAATGAACTATTCTGACCTTTGAATTGGGAAAGTTTAAGGCTGTCTCCAGGGTTCAGGGGTGAATGTGTTGAGATCGTGTGGAAGTACATGTAGTTTAGTCATGTATATAAGCTTTTTATTGTAGCTTTAGGAATGTTTCCATCAAATGTTAATGAAGTGATAAGATATAAAATTGGTGTAAGCATTTATTATGGAATTTGCGAATGGTGCATGGAGTTTGCTGATAAATTAATAGTGATAACCCATGTGTCACAATTACTTCATGGGATAGTGAGAGTCGACATTTATTGACACTTAGTTCTATACATATTACCTCTAATGCTAGCGATGGTGTTCAGGGTGAGATGTTTATTAGACACCTGAAGTTTATCCTAACTAACATTTCAAGTGTTTCTGTTACAGAGATACTCAGCGTCCAAATCGATTTAAGGGTGTATGCTACCAAATGAGTTTTATTTTGAATTGGTTTTCTTATCCAAAGAGTTCCTGACAATAAGGCTGTCCTCCCTGTTTTTATGAAATATCAATTACATTGTTTATTAGAATTAACTTTAACGCTCCTTGAGGTGCTACATTAAAATTTGACAGTGTTTTTTTTTTTACATTCACAATGAAATGTATAAGCTCCAGATGCTGGGAGAAAAGTTGTTTCTATTTTTTTTTTGAGGAGAGGAACTGACAACTTTTTATATTAACTGCAATCGCCAACCCAAACCTTCCTATCCATCAATAGCAGAGTCAAAAATACTTCACATGGCGATTTCAGTGAAATCTTAACTTCGTCAATAATCATTTGAAAAAAAATATACATGTATGTAAATTGATGATGAATTCCCTTTTACCATTGGACACAAATTGCTCATGGTAGACCATCACATGACCTTTGACCTTTGTTTACAGTGCTCTGCGACCTGTGGGCGTGGTCATCAGCAGAGAGAGGTTCTATGCGTGGATGAGGAAGAGAATATCCATCCTTCTAATGAATGTCGCGGCAAGAAACCAAGAAACACACGGCGCTGTAAGATGGGCAGGTGTCCTAAGTGGAAGGCTACAGAGTGGACAAAGGTCAGTATAGGGAGGGCAAAGGTCAGTATAGGGAGGGCAAAGGTCTGTATAGGGAAGGCAAAGGTCCGTATAGGGAGGGCAAAGGTCAGTATAGGGAGGGCGAAGGTCAGTATAGGATGGATAAAGGTCAGTATAGGGAGGGCAAAGGTCAGTTTAGGATGGATAAAGGTCAGTATAGGGAGGGCAAAGGTCTGTATAGGGAAGGCAAAGGTCAGTATAGGGAGGGCAAAGTCAGTATAGGGAGGGCGAAGGTCAGTATAGGGAGGACAAAGGTCAGTATAGGATGGATAAAGGTCAGTATAGGGAGGGCAAATGTCTGTATAGGGAAGGCAAAGGTCAGTATAGGGAGGGCAAAGGTGAGTATAGGATGGATAAAGGTCAGTATAGGGAGGGCAAAGGTCTGTATAGGGAGGCAAAGGTCAGTATAGGGAGGGCAAAGGTCAGTATAGGATGGATAAAGGTCAGTATAGGGATGGCAAAGGTCAGTATAGTATGGATAAAGGTCAGTATAGGGAAGGCAAATGTCAGTATAGGGAGGGCAAAGGTCAGTATAGGGAGGGCAAAGGTCAGTATAGGGTGGGCAAAGGTTAGTATAGGGAGGGCGAAGGTCAGTATAGGATGGATAAAGGTCAGTATAGGGAGGCAAAGGGCAATATAGGGAGGGCAAAGGTTAGTATAGAATGGATAAAGGTCAGTTTAGGGTGTACAAAGGTCATTGTAGGGTTATAATTAACAAAGGTCAGTTTAGGATGAACAAAGGTCAGTATATAGTAACAAATTAAAAAAAAAAAATCTTACACACGTTTATTGAATGAAGTAATATCAAGATAATGTTTTGTTTTCAAACAGTGCTCTGTAACATGTGGAACCGGCATTCGAACCCGAGGCCTCAAATGTAAGGCCAGACATCAGCGAACAGTTGACCCAGCTCTGTGTGTAAACAAGAAGAAACCACGACAGAGGGAGGAATGTGTGAGGAAGCCTTGCTTCGACTTCTCCTGGCTGAAGGAGGATTGGTCCGAGGTAAGTCAATTTATGTCACCTTGGTGAGGGGGCGAGGTGAGATTTAATCAACAGCTATATTAGGGGATGGTCATATATATATATTACCTATATTAGGGGCAAGTAGTTGATGCAAAAATAAAAGGGAGATAACTCTTAACATATTTAACGGGTATTACATGTTTTGAATTATTCTGTTATCTGCAGTGTTCTAAGAAGTGTGGGTTTGGCAGTAAGACACGAACTGTGACCTGTGTTAACTTGGGCGGGGAGGAGGTGGAAGACTGGAACTGTGGAGGAGAAAAACGACCAAAACCCAAACGTCGGTGTAACGAGTTCCCTTGTCCCTTTATCTGGAACACTTCACCATGGACTGAGGTAAAATAAACACTACACTAAATCTAATTAACAAACGAGTCCCTTGTCCCTTTATCTGGAACACTTCACCATGGACTGAGGTAAAATAAACACTACACTAAATCTAATTAACAAACGAGTCCCTTGTCCCTTTATCTGGAACACTTCACCATGGACTGAGGTAAAATAAACACTACACTAAATCTAATTAACAAACGAGTTCCCTTGTCCCTTTATCTGGAACACTTCACCATGGACTGAGGTAAAATAAACACTACACTAAATCTAATTAACAAACGAGTTCCCTTGTCCCTTTATCTGGAACACTTCACCATGGACTGAGGTAAAATATACACTACACTAAATCTAATTAACAAGTCGGTATCTACAAAGAAACGTATCTGTCTGTAATTGTCGTTAGATACATAAATTTTGAAATTTTGTGAGATGTGATCTTCATTGAGGTATAAGGCTATATGACTTAGGATAACTTACTGTAGTAAGATGTTATATTGATACTTGCTACGTTGAGTTGGAAGGCTAATATGTTATATCTGTGTTAACAGTGTAACAGTACGTGTGGGGAAGGTCTACAGGACAGGAAGGTGGTGTGTCAGGCCGTTACCAAGGAGGGTTGGATCCTTCCAGGAGAGGTTCCCTTTACCTGTCAGTCCACAGAGAAACCTCCAGCGCAACGGTCCTGTAACCTTGGAGAGTGTGGGGCACGCTACCACTGGGTAGTCGGACCCTGGGGCAAGGTAAGCATAAACATAACATGGGAAAGTGTGGGGCACACTACCACTGGGTAGTCGGGCCCTGGGGCAAGGTAAGCATAAACATATCAAAGTGTGGGGCACGCTACCACTGGGTAGTCGGACCCTGGGGCAAGGTAATTAAGCATAAACATAACATGGGGAAGTGTGGGGCACTTTGCCACTGGGTATTCAGACCCTGGGGCAAGGTAAGCATAAACATAACAAGGGAAAGTGTGGGGCACGCTACCACTGGGTAGGCGGACCCTGGGGCAAGGTAAGCATAAACATAACATTGGAAAGTGTGGGGCACGCTACCACTGGGTAGTCGGACCCTGGGGCGAGGTAAGCATAAACATAACATGGGAAAGTGTGGGGCACGCTATCACTGGGTAGTCGGACCCTGGGGCGAGGTAAGCATAAACATAACATGGGAAAGTGTGGGGCACGCTACCACTGGGTAGTCGGACCCTGGGGCGAGGTAAGCATAAACATAACATGGGAAAGTGTGAGGCACGCTACCACTGGGTAGTCGGGCCCTGGGGCGAGGTAAGCATAAACATAACCTGGGAAAGTGTGGGGCACGCTACCACTGGGTAGTCGGGCCCTGGGGCAAGGTAAGCATAAACATAACCTGGGAAACTGGGTAGTCGGGCCCTGGGGTAAGGTAAGCATAAACATAACATGGGAAAGTGTGGGGCACGCTACCACTGGGTATTCGGACCCTGGGGCAAGGTAAGCATAAACATAACATGGGAAAGTGTGGGGCACGCTACCACTGGGTAGTCGGACCCTGGGGCAAGGTAAGCATAAACATAACCTGGGAAAGTGTGGGGCACGCTACCACTGGGTAGTCAGGCCCTGGGGCAAGGTAAGCATAAGCATAACATGGGAAAGTGTGGGGCATGCTACCACTGGGTAGTCGGACCCTGGGGCAAGGTAAGCATAAACATAACATGGGAAAGTTTGGGGCACGCTGCCACTGGGTAGTCGGGCCCTAGGGTAAGGTACTCATACTGCAAATGTTGTTGGACATCTTTAAAATCATATTCATCCCAAAACATTTTATGTTTGATTATGTTTGTGACATCAGGAAGATGTAATTGTGTTTTTAATTGAGGGGATAATCAAGATTAAAGAACTTTTGTAATTAAAATGATTATTTAATCAAACTGACATATTCCTGATTGACAGTGTTCCTCGCGGTGTGGATGGGGATTACTACGCAGGCAGGTGATTTGTGTGGATGTTCTTGGAAGGAGACGATCCAAGAAACGCTGTCCCAACTCACTGAAGCCAGACAACAAGGAGGAATGTTACTCTGGACCATGTAAGTCTGCCTCATAAACTTATACTGAAACAAATGCAACCAGATTTTATTGGTATCAGGTAAATAAAATAAATTAAAAATGAAATCTTTCATTAAGATTTGTTTATTAACTGTAATATGGTTTTAACATGGCTGGTTAAGGATTCAGTACTATATATTAGTAGAAGTTATCTCCCTTCATTCTATGACTATTTTAGCCGGAGTTGTCTCCCTTCGTCTATGACTTTATGATATTGTATGAAAATATTGTATCGTGTCTTTTGTAGGTTATGCAAAGTCCTGTCAGCAGTTGAGGGAGAAAACATCAATACGACATGACGACACATACAGCTTACTTCTCAAAAATAGGCTCATCAAGGTAAATATAGGCTCAATAAGGTAAATAAAGGCTCATCAAAGTAAATATAGGCCCATCAAAGTAAATATAGGCCCATCAAAGTAAACATAGGCCCATCAATGTAAATATAGGCCCATCAAAGTAAATATAGGCCCATCAAAGTAAATATAGGCCCATCAAAGTAAATATAGGCCCATCAAAGTAAATATAAGCTCATCAAAGTAAATATAGGCCCATCAAAGTAAATATAGGCCCATCAAGGTAAATCCATCGTTGTTATCATAGGCTCAATCTTGAGTTATATAATTACATTTATTACTGGAGTTTGACAGGTAAAATTCTTCCTGATTATATAAATAAACATGTAAATTGTAGTGCTCAGCACTATAGTTTGTTCACTTCCCTTTTCAATAACAAAGAGAAGTTCCAAATAAAGTTAATAAAGGTACAAAAACTAAAATTGACATGGTACAAATTGACACAGGTACACTAACAGAAATATGAATGTTTTATTATATATTCTGTTACAGGTGTACTGTAGGGACATGAGGCAAAAAGAGCCTGCCGAGTATCTCAGCCTGCCTGCTGGGGAGGGGGAGAATTACTCTGAGGTGTACGACAAACGGTAAGTCTTAATTACACGTTACCTACTGTATTACTCTACTATATATCTCAGCCTGCCTGCTGGGGAGGGGGAGAATTACTCTGAGGTGTACGACAAACGGTAAGTCTTAATTACATGGTACCTACTGTATTACATTGAGATATATCTTAATTTGTTTTTTTGCAACAATTTCTCTACTATATGTCTCAAAAATTCTGCCTTCTGCTGTCAAAACTACATGCAGTAATTAAAAAAACCACTTACTCGAACCCGGTTTACTCGAATACCCTTCATAAGTCAAACAGTTTATTTCATCCCAACCTAGTTTTACCCATAATTCTACCAACCTCGGATTACTCGAATACCATGTATTCTTCAAACTATTGATCAGGTCCCCACGAGTTTGAGTAAGTGGGGTTTTACTGTACATCATAAATATTAAACCAACAGTTTTTGGACCTACCCAATGACCGTCCGGGCATTTTAAAAGTTTTGTTTGTTTTATAACAGATTACGTCGTTCTGGCCATTGCCCATACAACGGAACGCGAACCGATACGTGTACCAAGTGTCGTCGAACTCCGTACAGGGAGGCCGGAAACACTTCCTTCACCAAGGTCCGAATCGACCTCACTAACCTCCGCATCATGAGTAAGTATAGCCAATCAGCAGCCTTGTTACATTTTACCTTGTGTTTCCCACATATGTGTCAACAATTTTCATATTTAATTCATGTCAAATGTCAAGGTCACTTATAAAAATAAAGTTGAGAGTAAGTGAATGTAGTTCTATTAAGAATAGAGCAGCCTCTCTCTATTGTCCTATAGTCTATAGCTTCATTATCCCATTACCTGGTATATCAATCAATGACTTTTGGCCTGTATGGGAAATTAATATGCACCTTGATCAATGTTTGACTTCAAATATTTATTAGAAAAAATATAAGATAAGATGAAGAGCCCAAAGATGGGCCACAGCGCTAGCGAAAAAGTAGTCCTCGTGTTTTTATATATTTTTATACCGTCACATAGACATTTAAATTTGAAATTTGTTTGCTGTTAAAATAAGATGTATAAGTAGTTATAATCGTGGTTGCTGATCCGAGTTTTTTTATTGGTTGACAGCTACAGACACTACGTTCGCCACTTCTGTAAGTGGTAAAATCATTCCATATGGCACAGCTGGTGACTGTTACAGTTCACAGACCCAATGTCCTCAGGTACGGCACTGCTTCAGGTGCTCAGAAGAGTTCGAAATTTAATTACTGCTGAAAACTTCAATTTCTGAATTAAAAAAGCAAAAAAATGTAGTTTGCAAAAGGATTCACATGATATATAGTGTAAGAAGTTCCATTACAATATGTAAAAAAAAAACATTCGGGATGTAAATTGTATTCATCTAAAATGTTGAAATTGGAAAACAAATTTTTTTTTTTTTTTATAAATCTTATGAACAAATGCTACTATATTTATATAAACCAATAAAAAGCTACAAGTTTCTGACAGAAAGGTAGAAAAATTGCTCAGTGGCAATGTAACATGTAGTTTGTTCAGTTTTACTTCTCTTTTACCTGTTAAACATCTAAGCTAATTTAAACTTTATTCTGACCTTACAGGGAAGGTTCAGCATCAACTTGACTGGGACAGGATTTGCTGTCTCCAGAAATACCACCTGGATACTGCATGGCCGTCATTCCTCAAAAAAGATTCAGATCATGCAGGTGAGTTAGCGACATATTTATGCTTTGTTTATATAGTTGGTTGTTTGTTTGTGTACAATTTACATATTTTTGTTTTTGTAAATCATGTGCTCATTTTGGTGTGACAACTAACAAATACTTCCTAATTTCATGGTTCACAGCACCATATCTTAATTTTATTGATTCATTACTTGTGTTTTACCATTTGGATAATATCATTTACTTTGTTGATAAACATTGTCAGATATTAATTCTATATCTGTTATCACACTTGCATACAGTGTATTGTAGAATGGAGAGGTGGTTTGTGGTCTGTGTGGAGGCTACTGTGCCGTCTCCTCTCCAGACAATTGTTATTATGTGGATTAACATTGTCAGATATTAATTTTATATCACATTTGTGTATTGTAGAACGGAGAGGTGGTTCGTGGTCTGTGTGGAGGCTACTGTGCCGTCTCCTCTCCAGACAAATTTTATTATGTGGATTAACATTGTCGGATATTAATTTTATAACACCTTTGTGTATTGTAGAACGGAGAGGTGGTTCGTGGTCTGTGTGGAGGCTACTGTGCCGTCTCCTCTCCATACAAAAGTTATTATGTGGATTAACATTGTTGGATATTAATTTTATATCACCTTTGTGTATTGTAGAACGGAGAGGTGGTTCGTGGTCTGTGTGGAGGCTACTGTGCCGTCTGCTCTCCAGACCTGTTCACTGGTTTACAGCTCCAGGTTCTCCACTGACACCTGTGATATGGTAAGTTACTCTCAATACAAAAATCAACCTGTCGCTATCTACCAATTTCTCTTATGAACATTATTATAGTTAATTCAGGCTGTATATCTTTGTGCAGATTTTTGTTAAGGTTGCATACACAGAAATGCAGCCATATCAACAGAATTGCATTGCTTTGTAGAAATAATAAATAAGATGTTTCAGGACAGTGAGCATGCAGAAATGAAAGCCTTCAGTATTTGTCATTCAACCTTTCTAAGAATTAACATTTATTAGCTCACCTGGCCCAAATGGCCTTCAACAATCACCTGTCCTGCGTCCGTCAACTTTTCCATAAACAACTTCTTCTGAAATACCGAAATGCCTAGTGACATGATAATCAGCTGGTAGCTTTCTTAGAAGGAGCTGAATAAAGTTTGTGAAAAAAATCACTTTGACATACTTTTAAGGTCACAGGGGTCAAATATGTGAAAATGTTCAAAACATCATTTTCTGAAATATCAAAAAGATAGAGACATATTATTAAGCAGGGGGCCTCCTTTGGATGTGCTAAACAAAAAGTGTGAAAAAAAATTATACCGACTTACATTCAAGATCAAAGTGGTCAAATATGATAAAACATTGAACTGTTTTGTTTCCGTCATAATGGCCAATTTTCAACCAAATGATACCAAATAATGCTAAATCTCTTAAATGAGTTGTCAAAATGAATTGAAATTTTCATATTTGCATACTTTGTTTATTCCTGTTAACAAGTAAAAAAAATTTTTATTTTAAATCCCTGTCAGGCAAAAAATGACCCTTACATCTCTTATCATTTTTATAACAAATGTAGTATACTTATATCTATATATACCTATATACCTTTTATCTCTGTATATTTGTTTAAAATCTAGTAAACAATTTATTCTGCTAACTACATTTATTGTTTTACCATTTGTTAAACCTAATATGTATTCATTGTCGTATCTAAACATGAGTCGTACTATAATTTTTCTTTTATTTCAGATTGCCATGGACAACATATATGGTGATCATTGCCTCCCAGTCAGACTTCAAATCATCCCATCAGTACATCTTACAAAGTTTCGTGTCCATCCTCATAACTGTGTAATTAGCGTGTGTGTTGTGTGTATATATGTGGACCATGTGTATTTATTTGCGATATATATTGAACGTTTCCGTCCGTGTAAATAGGAGATGTAACTGTGCAATAACGGGTGTAGATCGTGAGCGTGAGAAAAAAGTACTGAGTGCTGTCACTTTTGTTCATTTCATTATAAAATAATTTGCATTTTATGCCTGTTGATATTATTTTTTATTACGTATTGTTGAATTATCTCAATTTTACTTTAAAATACAATTATGCCCAGGTTGCAGCCTTTTATATATACATTGTAAACTTACCCAGTTTTGTATAAAGACTGTTAAACAAGTCAAAATTGTTCGAAAATCCTCAATAAAATTGATACAAAGTCTGGTTGATATATGAGTACAGATATATTTGAGAAAAGGCGTATTTTAAAAACAGTCACTATGTATGCCAGTCCTAGGCAGTGCTCATATAGTGTTTAGCTGAAGCTGGAATACTTTTAATATACCTTATCCAACGGAGTGGATCTCAACCCAAAGTTAAATACATTTTACAAAATGGGCTTCTAGCATTTTTTAAGCAAATAAATGATGTAAACATTTGTATATTCAAAAAATCAAACAATTAGCATCACTGTTAAAACAGATATATTTATCCCAGGAAAAAAATATGATTCATGAGTCTAAATCAAACTTGAAGAATAGAAATCGACCGATTTTCTCTACAAAGGAACATCATCGTCTATGTTACATTAAGATGTAGACGAAGCACCTGTAGGTATAGGATCGGTTCTACAGCTTATCTTAGATTGTTTAAGTATGTGACCAAGGGTAATTTAATGTCTACAAACATCTGCTGCTGTTGTACATTATAGGCCAGTACATATATGTATATATATATATTTATAATGTTTTAGGCATGTACACTTGCAATTTATACCTATAGTTTTGTTTTACGATTTTATCATTTTCTCTTATTTTAAGTTTTAACTACCGTAAACTTGACCAAAAACTAGAACAATATTCATTTTCACTTTTTGGTATTCAGTAATTACATTTTTTAGTTAACTCTGATGTATTTTGTTGTCTCCATCTTATATATGTAGATACTATTTATAATTATTATGTCTTCCAGTGCAGGTAGATATACAGTGTTGTCTGCCCTTACCTATTGAAGGAGTATTTCACTCAACACTGTATAATTAAATTACTTCTTTTTTGTATATATAATTTATGTATATTTATGTTTAAAACTACACTGATTGGTAAATTCACAGACACCAAATGATGTACATAGGTTTTTTTCTTCATATTTTTATGCATATCAACACAGTTGTACCTACATTAATTGTATATTATAATATCAATTTTGTGTAAGCTAAATGTCGACTTGCGTCGCATGTAAAATACTCAAATGTGCTAAGGAAATGTGTTACTTATGTGTTAATGCACCTCATGATGTGAAACAAAATGTTTTAACCTGTTTCATCATTCATATTTATATCATACATGATTCTGTTTGATCCTGTATGTATCAAAGTGTTTTAACAGCATTGTTGGTTTCCCAATTTTACCATTACATTGTAAGCATTAGTTCTGTGTTATTCCTGATCTTTGGTCAGCAATTTTAACATCGATGTTTGCATTTCTGTTGTGTTATCAATTGTGAGTAAATTATTTTACCGTCATACATTTGTATGATGAGTTATGCCCCTTGCTATTTTACCATCATATGATGAGTTATGCCCCTTGCTAACTTACAATAGGCATTTTAATCAAATGGCCAGATCACTATATTCAAGCTTTTTATCTCAGGATTTTGTGTTGATCACATAACTGTTTAATGTTCAATGCCAGTAATTCTTATTTTTTGTGTTTTTTGAGTAAAGTTCAGATTGAGTTACGTAATAAAATTTGATGTAGTTGATCATGATGAAGCATGTATCAACAGAACTTGTGAGATCAATAATAGTGTGTTATTACTATTTCTTTTAACTCATTCACGCCTGAAATTTTATAATGGACTATTCCAACCTTTAATTTGGAAGAGTTCAAGTGTCTTCAGGGGTAGATAATAGAATCACCAGGAAAAAGCTTTACATCAACAAAATTTACAAATTCTGATGAAAAGTTCAATAAACTTGGATCTGCTTTCTCGACTGAAATGGAACATCAAAATATTAACATTACATGGTAATAAATGCATTTGATATTTTTATGATTTTTTTTTTAACCCAGACAATTTCTTTTTGTAAGAAGTTGCTGGCACTCAGATTGATATTTACCAAACTGATTTTCAAAAGTGATCAGATAAACTTTGTTATTAGTCTTCGTAATTAAGTTCAGATTGGGAATTGAGACGAAGTGCTGTGACGCTGTTAATGTATGTTCATGTTCACATAATACTGCACATTTATAACTTAGGGGTAGAGTGTCACTTTGTAGGTGTTATCTAATGTCAATATTATACAGGGATATTTAATCATATTTTCATGGTTATAGTTGATAAAATTTCATATTAATTTATCAAAATCATCAAAGCAGGAACATGGTTTGTTTCGTTAGTTGATATAAAGAAATCTCAAGTTGAATTTTGATAAAATATCATATTTCAATTGTTCCATGTTCAAGGTAAGCAAAAGAAATAGTTTTGATGGTTTTGTTCAATTTCTAGTTGTGACTTTGTAGTATCTACCTATGTTAAGTATATATTCATAACAAAGGTTATTTGTTGATCCTTTGTTGCTTCTAAAAGTAACACATTTTAGTATAAACTGAAGGGCAATACTATTAGGATTTTGTCCAGTATTCATTGAAGAACTGTCTACATTAAACTTTACTGAATAAAGGGATCTTTTGCTTACTCTTCAGCCAAATCATTTAATTAAATTCAGATTTAAATTGACTACGACCATGTGGATATTTATACAAATTTTACTGAACCCAATCTCCATAGCAAATGGATGATAATAGGGTTTTTCAGCAAAATTACTAATATATTTCATAATTTGCTTTGTTAATTAAAAATGAAATTTAATGATGATATGCTGAAAAAGATAATGGCAAATTTGAAAATATATTTTAAAAGAGAAAATGCAAAAGATCCTAGCAGGGTATGTTTTTAGCAGTTGCATGTTTGTCTCTCATTCAAGAATTAAAAACCATGAAACTGAAGTAATATCGATGGGTATGTTCGCCCTCCAGCTTACAGTATTCAGTGTCATACATAACACATGTATGGTTCAGCAGCCATTGTAGCTTTCCCATTGCGCACAAGAAACATGTGACAGGGGTACCACAAAGGGGGAATCGGATGTTATGTTACCAGATATGCATTTATAGAAATATGAAATTCTTTTTTTTTTTATTGATTTTATCTTTTTAACTCCTAGATTTGTTTTTAAATACATTTATATAAGAAATCACACCCTCTTTTTTTATCATAATCTCATTATTTTTTCCTGATGCCCTCAGGCTTTTGGTCCGATACCCCTGGGTACCCCTCTCACATCTGGAGGCTACATATGTATTATTTAAGGATCTCACTGACATAAATGGTCATATGAATTATTAACGTGAATCTGATTAATATTTAATATTATGTTATGCATAAACTCATTATGCAATAACTGGCTAAGACTTTTTAAAATATATTTTCTCTTATGAAAACTTAGAGTTTCAGTGTTTTTTGTTGATTCACCTTTAGGCCATACTGGTAAATAACGATAAATAACAGATGTGGTGTATGTTAGTTCTTACAGAGCTATTGCAATTCCTTTCTGTCTGTTGTCTGTGGTCAACAAGGAGATGGATGTAATATTGTTGATGACCTACATCAGAGGTCTGCCATAACCAACATACAATCGTACTTTCAATACAAATAAAAAAATCAATCTTTCAAAGCTTTTCTAAACCAATTTGCTTCTAAGCTTTTCAACAAATAGCGAGTGTACTGCAGCTGAAGCTATATGAGCTGAGAATAATGTCGTATTCAGTGTAGTCTTGCTCTACGTCCACATATCACAATGGATCAGTTAGTCACCTAGTAACGTCCACATATCACTTCGGATCAGTTAGTCACCGAGCAACATTCAGTAATTATGAACATATTACTATGGACCAGTTAGTGACGTCCACAAAAACTATGGACCAGTTAGTCACATAGCAATTTTCACATATTACTATAAACCAGCTTTTTGCCTAATAAATTGCACATACAGTACCACTAGGGACCAGATAGTTGCCTTGCAACTTCCGCATAATCACTATGGAGCAGCTAGTCTTGTAATAAATTGCATATGTCACTATGGACTAGTTGGTCGCCAAGTAGCTTTACATATCACTATGGACCAGTTAGTCGCCTTATAACTTCAACATATCACTACGGACCAGTTAGTCGCCTTTTAACTTCAACATATCACTAAGGATCAGTTAGTCGCCTTGTAACTTCAACATATCACTACGGATCAGTTAGTCGCCTTGTAACTTCAACATATCACTATGGATCAGTTAATCGCCTTTTAACTTCAACATTTCACTATGGACCAGTTAGTCGCCTTGTAACTTCAACATATCACAATGGACCAGTTAGTCGCCTTGTAACTTCAAAATATCACTATGGACCAGTTAGTCGCCTTGTAACTTCAACATATCACAATGGATCAGTTAGTCGCCTTGTAACTTCAACATTTAACTATGGACCAGTTAGTCGCCTTGTAACTTCAACATATCACTATGGATCAGTTAGTCACCCTTTGACGTCCACATATCACCATGGACCTGCTAGTAACCTAGTGACGTCGATATATCAGTATGGAACAGTTAGTCACCTAGCAACATTCTCATATTACTATGGACCAGCTAGTCACATAGTAACGTCTTTATATCACAACGGACCAATTAGTCAAGTAGTGACGTCCACACATCACCATGGACCAGCTAGTCGCCATGTAACTTCCACATATCACCATAGACCAGCTAGTCACCTAGTAACTTCCACATAT
Organism: Mimachlamys varia; assembly: GCA_947623455.1. Taxonomy (NCBI): domain Eukaryota; kingdom Metazoa; phylum Mollusca; class Bivalvia; order Pectinida; family Pectinidae; genus Mimachlamys; species Mimachlamys varia. The sequence goes on from OX392534.1 coordinate 9,462,431, forward strand.
CACCATGGACCAGCTAGTCGACTAGTAACTTCCACATATCACCATGGACCAGCTAGTCACCTAGTAACTTCCACAAATCACCATGGACCAGTAAGTCACCTAGTAACTTCCACATATCACCATGGGCCAGCTAGTCGTCTAGTAACTTCCACATATCACCATGGACCAGCTAGTCACCTAGTAACTTCCACATATCACCATGGACCAGTTAGTCACCTAGTAACTTCCACATATCACCATGGACCAGCTAGTCGACCAGTAACTTCCACATATCACCATGGACCAGCTAGTCACCTAGTAACTTCCACATATCCCCATGGACCAGCTAGTCACCTAGTAACTTCCAAATCATTATGGACCAGTTAGTCACTTAAAGTAACTTCCACATATCCACCAGAATCTGAATGGTCTGAATTATTTAGAGAATCCTGATTTTTGTCTGAATTCTGGTGGATTGCGGGGATGACTGTTAAACAACAGTGTAGAATAGTAGCCTACGGAATAGCTAAATATATCTTAATGCTTACTACGAAAACCTATTATTTATACTACAAGAATAATTGTACCCCGAAAAGTTGTTTGCGCAATAGGGTGTGCTTTGGTATGATGGTGAAAAAAGGAGGGTAAAAACCGTGTTCTGGAAGAACTTTCCTGTCTTCAATACGACATCAAAGGCAGTGACACTAAATCAACCTGTGAGATGATAAACAAATATCGACAAGTAAAGAGTCTTTATCATCCTGCGTCACACCTCTGCCTAATTCGAAGCTAGCACTAACATACGACATTACGAACAGAACTCTCACAGCTTGTCGTTTCATGTCTCTTCACAAACATTATAGTAGTGGACACGAAGTGACGGACGATCTGAATATCTTCATGTCATGTTAATTAGTTTAGGCATTCGATGATTTGTTTATACAGACAGGTGTTCGATGATTTGTTTATACAGACAGGCGTTCGATGATTTGTTTATACAGACAGGTGTTCGATGATTTGGTTATACAGACAGGTGTTCGCTGATTTGTTTATACAGACGTTCGATGATTTGTTTATACAGACAGGTGTTCGATGATTTGTTTATACAGACACACTGGTGACTATAATACTCTTAAAATCCTCGGGAGCACTGACTTTTCGGCGTTCGCACTGAGTTTTCAACGACCAGTCTTACTTTTTAAGAGTGTGACGTGAAAAGTAAGTGCAGGTGCCGAAAAGTCAGTGCAGGTGCCGAAAAGTCAGTGCAGGTGCCGAAAAGTCAGTGCAGGTGCCGAAAAGTCAGTGCAGGTGCTGAAAAGTCAGTGCAGGTGCTGAAAAGTAAGGATGTCGGTGAATAGTCAGTGTGAAGATTTTACCTGTGTTCCTTGACGGGCGCGAGGGCCTGGTGGCCAGCGGTATAGATAGCCGCAGGGGGTTTCACACCTCCTATAGGTAGGGACTGGCAGCTCCGATCACCACCTGTGAACTGGCACGCTGCCAATGCTACTGTAATGCTTCTGTACACAACAGAAGGCCTGTGATCCCATAGGTGCTGCCAAACAAACTTATGTGATCACGGCTACACTCTGTTGATAGACTGGACACAACAAACATCTGGTATATAAACATGTTACCAACTTATATGGACAGAATTGTAATAAATTACTATTACTGCATGTAGAATTCCGTTTCCTCAGAAATAAAAAACGTCTTCTAAACTATTGTTCACGTGTTCATACTTCTTTCCATCTTAGTCATTTTGTTTTGGAATGATTGTCGAAATTGTCGTTAATATTGTTTATATGAAAATTGTTTTGTGATGGTATAACTGCAGCATGTTCTTTATCTAACGTTTGAGTAGTAAAACGTATTCATTTTATAGGAAATGATAATGTGTGATTGATTACATCTTGTCCCGTAATCAGGACTTGAGACCGTAATTATTTTGTAATGTGCTCTTTATCTACAATTGAGTTTGATTAGAAATCAGTTTTAATTATTAGAAATGATGTTGTGTGATAGATTTGTAATTACTTTATAGCGGGTTTTTTATTTACTTTTTAATTTTATTGTAATACAAATAAATGATATATAGTGATACAGTTGTGTGAGTGTATTACCTCTCTGTCCGTTAACACTGCTAGTGGCCGTAATTATTATGTTAAGCTGTGCGTGTTCTTTAAGTAATAAGTATATGAAAGTATGCTTTCGTGTTATAATATGACATCTCGTTTTGTAATCACGGCTAGCGGCCGTAATTATTTTGTTACCTATTCTTTATTTGTACATTTTGTATATATTTGAGTAAAAACGCATTCATTTTAAATGAAATGTTAATGTGTGATTGATTACAACTCGTCCCGTAATCACAGTTTGTTGTCGTAATTATCTTGTGACGTGTTCTTTATCTACCTATGAGCTTGATTTGTAATCAGTTTTAATTATATGAAATGATGTTGTGTGATTAATTACGATTCGTCCCGTAATCACGACTTGTTTTATTTACATCTCGGTTCTATATCACGGGTAGTGGCCGTAATTATTATGTTAAGCGTATTCTTTAAGTATTAATAATATGTAATGATGCTGTTGTGTTACACCTCGTTCCGTAATCATGGCTAGTGGCCGTAATTATATTGTAACATGTTCTTTATTTACATTTGAGTTTGATAAACAAACAGTTTTATTATATGAAATGATGTTGTGTGATTGGTTAATGTTCATCTTGTCCCGTAATCACGACTCGTGGCCGTAATTATTTTGTAGCGTATTATTTATCTACATTTCAGTTTTTGTTTTTTCATTTGTTATTAGAATTAATTATATGAACTTATGCTGTTGTGTGATTGTAATAAATTATGTGATCGCGTAAATCGTCGGAATAGTGGGGTACCTAGTACTAATATAATATCCGGCCTCCTATGCTTCTGCCCTACCGTAGGTTTCCGACGATGGAAGATGTGTGAAGATTTGGGCTGTAATATAATTAGATAAAGATTCGCTCGTGGTCAAAGTTTACCTGTAATGACCCCAGGGCCCCCATTGTTATAGGCATTGGCCGGTACCAAGCTGGTAGCTAATTATACTAATCCTGTTGAAGTAATAAGATAGACAGGTGATGAAGTAATTCAAAGTAATTGGTTTTGAATGAGTGGAGATTCAGATGAGTATTCTCTTATTTATTAATGTATTAATAGCTATGTTCATTAAGAAGTAAAACAAAAAAACTGTGATCAGGGGCGAAGATAGATATACACCCACATAGCGATATACGAAACTGTTGTGTTGAGTACCGTTACGCCTCTATCGGTCGGACGTATTGAACATAGCAAAACGAGATGAAATTACATATGAACATTAATGTTAATTACAATAAATAGCTAAATATAACGGACGGGACTTTATACATACCATGAAACCTCATCTAACGACCACCTGAAAATTACGACCGCCCCGTTAATTATCGGTAATTGACCAAACGATTGTGACCAGTCATCTGACAAAAAATACATGATGTGTAGCAGGCCGTGAACAGATTACTACGGGGCAGTCGGACTGCGTGCTTATTATCAATCTTTGAATGAAAATTACAGTAACGATATTTAATTTACTCACCTGTATTTAGACCGGTTTCAGGACGACAAACAACCACAAATAAAGTATTTTAATTCTATAATTAGTAAAACAAAAACAATAGACCGATAATTACATTCTACCAACCCAGGTATATAATCCGGTGACTTGTGTATTTTCCGTCATAATGCCACCTGGTAAGGGCGGTCACCCGTATCTGTAAACGAAAGACTGCAAACCAAAACCCAGGACATTTATTTTACCTATCGATCAGTGCAATGTTTTGAAGGTGATAATAAAAGCCAATATATCTACCTGTCAGTACTTTGTTTGGTAACAAAAGATCGGTAATTAGTCCACATACCTGCGGACTGTCTGACACAGTCGACACGCCTCAAGCCATTCATGGCTCGCTTCACACCAGGTAAATTTTGTAGCAGTATGTTGTTTACCGATACGGGTGAAAGCCCTTACAAGGAGGCGCTATGACGGATAATTATACATGTCATCAGATTATCTACCTGGGTTGAGAGATCGTAGTTATCAGATTTTTATATACTGATCAGAAGATTTCATGCGTAAATTGTGCACACATTTTTTCATCAAATGTACCTGAATTATATAATGATAACTGATTTTACAAGTATTGGGGCGATTTTAAATAAAACAAAGATACATTTTTGTGCCTCGTATTTAATTTATAATTAAAGATTCAAAAATGTAGTGTTTTTGTTTGGTACACTGTATCATTTTAAATGATATCACAACGTTTAAAGCACCTATATATTTCTTATATAAGTATTGATGACATAAACTTCATTAATTGTTCATTCCATACTTATAAACAGGTAATTTTCACAAGAACAGCCTGTAAGTTTTAATTTACTGACCTGTATTTAGACCGGTTTCAGGACGACAAACAACCACAAGTAAAGTATTTTAATTCCATAATTAGTAAAACAAAAAAAAACAATAGACCGATAATAACAATCTACCAACCCAGATATATAATCCGGTGACTTGTGTATTTTCCGTCATAATGCCACCTGGTAAGGGCGGTCACCCGTATCTGTAAACGAAAGACTGCAAACCAAAACCCAGGACGTTTATTTTACCTATCGATCAGTGCAATGTTTTGAAGGTGATAATAAAAGCCAATATATCTACCTGTCAGTACTTTGTTTGGTAACAAAAGATCGGTAATTAGTCCACATACCTGCGGACTGTCTGGCACAGTCGAAACGCCTCAAGCCGTTCACGGCTCGCTTCACACCAGGTAAACTTTGTAGCAGTATTTTGTTTACCGATACGGGTGAAAGCCCTTACAAGGAGGCGCTATGACGGTTAATTATACATGTCATCAGATTATCTACCTGGGTTGAGAGATCGTAGTTATCAGATTTTTATATACTAATCAGAGATTTCATGCGTAAATTGTGCACACATTTTTTTCATCAAATGTACCTGGATTATATAATGATCACTGATTTTATTACAAGTATTGGGGCGATTTTAAATAAAACAAAGATACATTTTTGTGCCTCGTATTTAATTCATAATTAAAGGATTAAAAATGTAGTGCTTTTGTTTGGTACACTGTATCATTTAAATGATATCACAACGTTTAAAGCACCTATATATTTCTTATATAAGTATTGATGACACAAACATCATTAATTGTTCATTCCATACTTATAAACAGGTAATTTTCACAAGAACAGCCTGTAAATTTGACATCAACATTTGTGTTTTAAAGATATCTTAAGCGTTAAGTTGGTAAAGATATCAATTTAATCACACGTATTGGATTACTATTAAATCAATTGTACTGTCGACAATAGTGCAATACTTTCGCTTCGATACCCACGAAAATTAAAGTCACGATATTTAATTTACTCACCTGTATTTGGACGAGACTCAGGATGACAAACAGCCACAAATAAAGCATTGTCATTCAATAATTACAATCTTCCAATCCAGGTATATAATCCGGTGACTCGCGTATTTTCCGTCATAATGCCACCTCGGAATGGCGTTCACGTGAACCGTATCGGTAAACGAAAGACTGCAAACCAAAACCCAGAACGTTTATTTACCTACCGGTCATGATCAGTGCAATGTTTTCAATGTGCTTATCAATGTGAATGTCAGTACTCTGATCAGTACACGAAAGATCCTTAATTAACAAACGGTCCGACTGACCGCAGTTATCCGTTCACGGCTCGCTACACATCAGGTATTTTTTTCTGTCAGATGACTGGTCGCAATCGTTGGATCAATTACCGTTAAATAGCGGGGTGGTTGTAATTTGCATGTGGTCGTTATATGAGGTTCCAGGGTATGCATAAAGTCCCGTCCGTTATATTTAGCTATTTATTGTAATTAACATCAATGTTCATATGTAATTTCATCTCGATTTTGAGTTTAGATTATGATTTTGTTAACGCTTCGGTATTCTCTTATTTATTTTCATATATCGCTATATGGGGGTTTATCTTTCTTAGCACCTAATCACTGTTTTTATCGTGTCACCTCTTTATGAACATAGCAATAAATAAATAAAACAAAAAACTCAAAATTGAAACTGCATACTTGTGAAAACGGCGTATATCCACTCATTCGTACCTATTTACTTTGAATTACTTCATCACCTGTCCATTTTGCAATTCATCGCCTGCCCATCTAAATAATAAAATATTAGTACTCATTAATACTATAATACTCATTACGATATAATTATCGGTCTATTGTTGTTGGTTTTTTTTACTAATTATGGAATTAAAATACTTTATTTGTGGTTGTTTGTCGTCCTGAAACCGGTCTAAAAACAGGTCAGTAAATTAAAACTTACAGGCTGTTCTTGTGAAAATTACCTGTTTATAAGTATGGAATGAACAATTAATGAAGTTTGTGTCATCAATACTTATATAAGAAATATATAGGTGCTTTAAACGTTGTGATATCATTTAAATGATACAGTGTTCCAAACAAAAACACTACATTTTTGAATCTTTAATTATAAATTAAATACGAGGCACAAAAATGTATCTTTGTTTTATTTAAAATCGCCCCAATACTTGTAATAAAATCAGTGATCATTATATAATTCAGGTACATTTGATGAAAAAATGTGTACACAATTTACGCATGAAATCTTCTGATCAGTATATAAAAATCTGATAACTACGATCTCTCAACCCAGGTAGATAATCTGATGACATGTATAATTAACCGTATCGGTAAACAAAATACTGCTACAAAATTTACCTGGTGTGAAGCGAGCCGTGAACGGCTTGAGGCGTGTCGACTGTGTCAGACAGTCCGCAGGTATGTGGACTAATTACCGATCTTTTGTTACCAAACAAAGTACTGACAGGTAGATATATTGGCTTTTATTATCACCTTCAAAACATTGTATTGATCGATAATTTTCATGGATCCACGCGAAAGAATTGCCAACAGAAACAATTATATCTATAACAATGCCGAGTCGATATGCAGTACATAAATGTAATCATATTTAGTTCATTACCAACACAACGCTTAAGATTTCTTTAAAACATAAATGTTGATGTGAAATTCACCCGTATCGGTAAACGAAAGACTGCGATCGAAAACCCAGAACGTTTATTTTACCTATCAAATATATTTACAGCGATCAATTCACAATTTATTTTCATGGGTCCTTTTTTGGTAAAAAAAAGTATTCGCACGTAGATTGATCACTGTATTTACCTGTCAGTACTCTGATCGGTAAACAAAAGATTGATAATAAGCAAGCAGTCCGACTGCCCCGTAGTAATCTGTTCACGGCCTGCTACACATCATGTATTTTTTTGTCAGATGACTGGTCACAATCGTTTGGTCAAGTACCGATAATTGGCGGGGCGGTCAATATTTTCAGGTGGTCGTTAGATGAGGTTTCATGGTATGTATAAAGTCCCGTCCGTTATATTTAGCTATTTATTGTAATTAACATTAATGTTCATATGTAATTTCATCTCGTTTTGCTATGTTCAATACGTCCGACCGATAGACGCGTAACGGTACTCAACACAACAGTTTCATATATCGCTATGTGGGGTTATATCTATCTTCGCCCCTGATCACAGTTTTTTGTTTTACTTCTTAATGAACATAGCTATTAATACATTAATAAATAAGAGAATACTCATCTGAATCTCCACTCATTCAAAACCAATTACTTTGAATTACTTCATCACCTGTCCATCTTATTACTTCAACAGGATTAGTATAATTAGCTACCAGCTTGGTACCGGCCAATGCCTATAACAATGGGGGCCCTGGGGTCATTACAGGTAAACTTTGACCACGAGCGAATCTTTATCTAATTATATTACAGCCCAAATCTTCACACATCTTCCATCGTCGGAAACCTACGGTAGGGCAGAAGCATAGGAGGCCGGATATTATATTAGTACTAGGTACCCCACTATTCCGACGATTTACGCGTTCACATAATTTATTACAATCACACAACAGCATAATTTCATATAATTAATTCTAATAACAAATAAAAAAACAAAAACTGAAATGTAGATAAATAATACGCTACAAAATAATTACGGCCACGAGTCGTGATTACGGGACAAGATGAACATTAACCAATCACACAACATCATTTCATATAATAAAACTGTTTGTTTATCAAACTCAAATGTAAATAAAGAACATGTTACAATATAATTACGGCCACTAGCCGTGATTACGCAACGAGGTGTAACACAATCATCCAACAGCATCATTACATATCATTAATACTTAAAGAATACGCTTAACATAATAATTACGGCCACTACCCGTGATATAGAACCGAGATGTAAATAAAACAAGTCGTGATTACGGGACGAATCGTAATTAATCACACAACATCATTTCATATAATTAAAACTGATTACAAATCAAGCTCATAGGTAGATAAAGAACACGTCACAAAATAATTACGACAACAAACTGTGATTACGGGACGAGTTGTAATCAATCACACATTAACATTTCATATAAAATGAATGCGTTTTTACTCAAATATATACAAAATGTACAAATAAAGAATAGGTAACAAAATAATTACGGCCGCTAGCCGTGATTACAAAACGAGATGTCATATTATAACACGAAAGCATACTTTCATATACTTATTACTTAAAGAACACGCACAGCTTAACATAATAATTACGGCCACTAGCAGTGTTAACGGACAGAGAGGTAATACACTCACACAACGGTATCACTAAATATCATTTATTTGTATTACAATGAAACTAAAAAGTAAATAAAAAACCCGCTATAAAGTAATTACAAATCTATCACACAACATCATTTCTAATAATTAAAACTGATTTCTAATCAAACTCAATTGTAGATAAAGAGCACATTACAAAATAATTACGGTCTCAAGTCCTGATTACGGGACAAGATGTTATCAATCACACATTATCTTTTCCTATAAAATGAATACGTTTTACTACTCAAACGTTAGATAAAGAACATGCTGCAGTTATACCATCACAAAACAATTTTCATATAAACAATATTAACGACAATTTCGACAATCATTCCAAAACAAAATGACTAAGATGGAAAGAAGTATGAACACTTGAACAATAGTTTAGAAGACGTTTTTTATTTCTGAGGAAACGGAATTCTACATGCAGTAATAGTAATTTATTACAATTCTGTCCATATAAGTTGGTAACATGTTTATATACCAGATGTTTGTTGTGTCCAGTCTATCAACAGAGTGTAGCCGTGATCACATAAGTTTGTTTGGCAGCACCTATGGGATCACAGGCCTTCTGTTGTGTACAGAAGCATTACAGTAGCCTTGGCAGCGTGCCAGTTCACAGGTGGTGATCGGAGCTGCCAGTCCCTACCTATAGGAGGTGTGAAACCCCCTGCGGCTATCTATACCGCTGGCCACCAGGCCCTCGCGCCCGTCAAGGAACACAGGTAAAATCTTCACACTGACTATTCACCGACATCCTTACTTTTCAGCACCTGCACTGACTTTTCAGCACCTGCACTGACTTTTCGGCACCTGCACTGACTTTTCGGCACCTGCACTTACTTTTCACGTCACACTCTTAAAAAGTAAGACTGGTCGTTGAAAACTCAGTGCGAACGCCGAAAAGTCAGTGCTCCCGAGGATTTTAAGAGTATTATAGTCACCAGTGACAGGCGTTCGATGATTTGTTTATACATACAGCCGTTCGATGATTTTTTTATACAGACAGGTGTTCGATGATTTGTTTATACAGACGTTCGATGATTTGTTTATACAGACAGGTGTTCGATGATTTGTTTATACAGACAGGCGTTCGATGATTTGTTTATACCGACAGGTGTTCGATGATTTGTTTATACAGACAGGTGTTCGATGATTTGTTTATACAGACAGGTGTTCGATGATTTGTTTATACAGACGTTCGATGATTTGTTGATACAGACATGTACATGTGTTCGATGATTTGTTTATACAGACAGGCGTTCGATGATTTGTTTATACCGACAGGTGTTCGATGATTTGTTTATACAGACAGGTGTTCGATGATTTGTTTATACAGGCAGGCGTTCGATGATTTGTTTATACCGACAGGCGTTCGATGATTTGTTTATACAGACAGGCGTTCGATGATTTGTTTATACAGACAGGTGTTCGATGATTTGTTTATAGACAGGTGTTCGATGATTTGTTTATACAGACAGGCGTTCGATGATTTGTTTATACAAACGTTCGATGATTTGTTTATACAGACAGGCGTTCGATGATTTGTTTATACAGACGTTCGATGATTTGTTTATACAGACAGGCGTTCGATGATTTGTTTATACAGTCGTTCGATGATTTGTTTATACAGACGTTCGATGATTTGTTTATACAGACAGGCGTTCGATGATTTGTTTATACAGACAGGTGTTCGATGATGTTTATACAGACAGGCATTCGATGATTTGTTTATACAGCCGTTCGATGATTTGTTTATACAGACAGGCGTTCGATGATTTGTTTATACAGGCGTTCGATGATTTGTTTATACAGACAGGCGTTCGATGATTTGTTTATACAGACAGGTATTCGATGATTTGTTTATACAGACAGGTGTTCGATGATTTGTTTATACAGGCGGTCGATAATTTGTTTATACAGACAGGCGTTCGATAATTTGTTAATACAGACAGGTGTTCGATGATTTGTTTATACCGACAGGCGTTCGATGATTTGTTTATACAGACAGGCGTTCGATGATTTGTTTATACAGACAGGTGTTCGATGATTTGTTTATACAGACAGGTGTTCGATGATTTGTTTATACAGACGGTCGATGATTTGTTTATACAAACGGTCGATGATTTGTTTATACAGACGGTCGATGATTTGTTTATACAGACAGCCGTTCGATGATTTGTTTATACAGACGGTCGATGATTTGTTTATACAGCCGTTCGATGATTTGTTTATACAGACGGTCGATGATTTGTTTATACAGACGGTCGATGATTTGTTTATACAGCCGTTCGATGATTTGTTTATACAGCCGTTCGATGATTTGTTTATACAGACGTTCGATGATTTGTTTATACAGCCGTTCGATGATTTTTTTTATACAGCCGTTCGATGATTTGTTTTTACAGCCGTTCGATGATTTTTTTATACAGCCGTTCGATGATTTGTTTATACAGCCGTTCGATGATTTGGTTATATAGACGTTCGATGATTTGTTTATACAGACAGCCGTTCGATGATTTGTTTATACAGACGGTCGATGATTTGTTTATACAGCCGTTCGATGATTTGTTTATACAGCCGTTCGATGATTTGTTTATACAGACGGTCGATGATTTGTTTATACAGCCGTTCGATGATTTGGTTATACAGCCGTTCGATGATTTGTTTATACAGCCGTTCGATTATTTGTTTATACAGCCGTTCGATGATTTGGTTATACAGCCGTTAGATGATTTGTTTATACAGACGTTCGATGATTTGTTTATACAGCCGTTCGATGATTTTTTTATACAGCCGTTCGATTATTTGTTTGTACAGCCGTTCGATGATTTGTTTATACAGCCGTTCGATGATTTTTTTCATACAGACGTTCGATGATTTGTTTATATAGACAGGTGTTCGATGATTTGTTTATACAGGCGTTCGATGATTTGTTTATACAGACGTTCGATGATTTGTTTATACAGTCGTTCGATGATTTGTTTATACAGTCGTTCGATGATTTGTTTATACAGCCGTTCGATGATTTGTTTATACAGACGTTCGATTATTTGTTTATACAGTCGTTCGATGATTTGTTTGTACAGCCGTTCGATGATTTGTTTATACAGACAGGCGTTCAATGATTTTTTTTATACAGCCGTTCGATGATTTGTTTATACAGCCGTTCGATGATTTGTTTATATAGACGGTCAATGATTTGTTTCTACGGGTGTTCGATGATTTGTTTCTACAGGTGTTCGATGATTTGTATATATAGACGGTCGATGATTTGTTTATACAGACAGGCGTTCAATGATTTTTTTATACAGCCGTTCGATGATTTGTTTATACAGCCGTTCGATGATTTGTTTATATAGACGGTCGATGATTTGTTTCTACGGGTGTTCGATGATTTGTTTCTACAGACGGTCGATGATTTGTTTATACAGACGGTCGATGATTTGTTTATACAGACGTTCGATGATTTGAAATAAAGTACTACGTAACTTATCGATGACCAACCGCCATGAGAGTTGTCTTGCATTAAAAAACTCAACAAGAAAGTTTTTCAATATTTTTTTGTTATTTTATTAATATGGCTTAAATGTCTATATTTTTAACATATTCCGTTTCACAATATATTAAATTGTATTACGTATACAAACATATTTTGGCACCATGTTTTCACATGTACAATGCATGCATTTAAAGATATATGTATATATATATATTGAGCTTAAGACACATTTATCATTCAAACTACAAATATATTTTGTATTTCAAAATTGCTGCAAAACGCCTGTCCAACTGACGACGTGCCAGTGGTTTAGCTACCCTAAAAGTTTTTTAGACTGAACAACTGCATTAGTCTAGGAAACCAAGCTTACACAATAGTTTGAACCTATCTACGACATGATTACAACAACGTAATTCAGTGGGAGCCAGTATTCATTCAACGGGGGTAAGCATCAATGTACTATCACTGTAGACTTTATGATTTGTGATTAAGTCACCAAGGGGTTCCACTCACCTACGCTCTCTACACCCCTGGAATCACCATCAGCATCAAGGGGTCACGCTTACATACGCTCTCTACACTCCAGCAAAATGTCATAGCAAAACTGGAGGTAGGAAGACAGCAGTTTGATTTTGCTCGGAGAAAAGACCCTGACGCTAGACTGATACCTGTCTTTTGAAGATTATAAAGGAACGACAACCCGACTTTAAATCTTCTCAGTTTTTACCGTTAAGTGACAGTGACATTCTTTTGATGTACATCAAAGAACTAAACTAGTCTTCTTGTCTCCTCAACAATGTGGTGTACACAGAGCCTTTAATTCGCTATTACAGATGCCAGGGGTGTAGAGAGCACAGGTGTTCGACAGACGAGGCTAGTGCCTGTTTGACAGGCGAGGCTAGTGCCTGTTTGACAGACGAGGCTAGTGCCTGTTTGACAGACGAGACTAGTGCCTGTTTGACAGACGAGGCTAGTGCCAGTTTGACAGACGAGACTAGTGCCAGTTTGACAGACGAGGCTAGTGCCTGTTTGACAGACGAGGTTAATGTCTGTTTGACAGACGAGGCTAGTGCCAGTTTGACAGACGAGACTAGTGCCTGTTTGACAGACGAGGCTAGTGCCTATGTAGAGAGCGTAGTTGAGCGTATACCCCTGGATATCGAGGGTGTGATTAAGTGGAAGCTAGCATCAGTATAGACTCATTCGAATGAAATGGGAGCTTACTGACTATAGACTCATTTATTCCATATATCGATAAAGTACAATGATTAATTATGAAGGTTGACGCCGGTATGAAGTCAATGTGTTTAGACACTGGATTACAGAGAATACGTTACTAGGTAAATAAACTTTGTAAGTTTGTAGTGTAGACAATGAAATTCAATGAGAACAGAAACAAATGTAAACAAAACAGTTATTGTAGCACAAAATCAACAGTTAAAGCAGTATTATTAACTAAATAATATCAGTTTCATTTGTATTTCCTTTTCAGGTTCGAACCATCATGAATATTTTTACATTGATGTTCACCTCTCAGCTGTCTTCTGAATTCGGCACAGTGATATATATCTGTTGTTCTCATCAAAACATATTTATCATCTAGCACTGGCCATTTGCCATGTAGTAACGTACAAGAAACATGCACACGAGTCTTGTTACTGTGGGAACAATATTGTGAAGACGTATACATGACGTCACATTATTGTACGTGACGTCAATCTATTGTCTCAAGAGTGGAACAAGAGGCTTCCGTTATAAAAGAGAATCATTGAAAATACATTAGTAAGTTTGTTTCTCGAGTTATATGACAAATAAAATCTAACACTCTTGTTCATTATTTATGAGCTCAGCTTCGCTTCGGTCCATATATACCTATACACATTTCGGGTGACTGACCAGTTCATAAGCTCCCATATTGCCCTCAGTGCCATGCATTATTTGTTAAATATTACGAGGCCTCGATATACCAGCTGAGTGAAATACCTAACATATCTTCCTTACGTCGTAATAACAACCCATTCTTCTAATTGATCACGACAAAATAGTTAAATTGTAGTAAATGAGCATTTGGTTATCTAAATAGTTAACAAAATACCAGAGCGTCAATATAAAAGACAATTTTTCAAATTTAAATGTCGACACACCTGGATAACTAAGGAAACAAGTGAGTAATTCTCCAATATGTCCACCTGTTACATGTATAAGATCAAGTGTAAGCACCAACGTTTGACCAGCCTGATGAACAACCTGTACAATGTAGTTGTGACATGTAGTACAAAGTGTCTTCAGTAAATACTGATTATATTAGTTGATCGTGGCCTCTATAGAATCTTTGAGCACAGTTCAGACGTGGATGAATTGTTTCTCTTACTGACTTAAGTCTACGATAAGCTATTCAGGGTAAGAAAGAGGCACAGGAAATTTCTATCCCATATCCCATTTCACCTGACGTGACGTCTCATGATCAATGGCTGATTAATGACTTGACGTCACGAACTCACATGCCGCAATGTGCCAAAGGCGATGTGATAAAAGCAATATACTTACCATTCATGTTAGAAAAATAGATTTTCCTGGGCAAACAATGTTTACAAACATGGGGTATCCTTAAACACAATATTTCGTCAAAAACATTCAATGGAAAAATTGTTATTTTCAAAATTGTAACAAGTCAAAACGCATTTCCATGGTCTTGAGCTTATTCGAGAAATTGAAATGAGGGGAAAATACTAATTGTTGATCAATGGTACAAGAAAGGGAACTTCCATCTGGGGATTTTCTGACAAAATTCTCCTCAAATTAAATCCTCGGGTTTTACCAAATTTGAAAACCACTCGGTTGGAATTTCCCTATCTTACACCTCTGGTCATGAAAAGGTCTCATACTATCTAGCCTTTCATCCTCGATATCCAGGATTTACTCTCATTTACGCTCTCTACTCCTTCCAAATATTTCTTAGCAAAATTGAGGCAAAACGACAGCCGTTTGATTTACTCTCACATCACATAACAAAACTGATATATCTCTTTGCTGGTACCTGTCTTTTGAACATCAAAGTCAGTATTTTTTTTACTACGACCATAAGATTTATTTTAGCGTACCTCAAAGAGTAGCCGTCTTGTCTCAACCACAAGATGAGCACATACAGTCTTCAGTTTTCTATGACATATTCCAGGGCACACGGACCTGAGAATTTGCTGCAGCTAGTATTCGACATAAACTAAGGTGTTTATAGTAATTTTACACTTTTGTTGGGTTTAAATAAGTTTTCGATGAAAATTCGACACCATTCGGAAGATATTGTATGAAGATATCCTGCAAATGGTCAAAACTGCAAAATTCACTTAAAATCACTTATTATGTCATATTGGTATCTTTGACCGGTCATAGCACGCTGACATATCATTATCTTTGCATTTTCTGCCATGCCATGAACTCCGTTTTCCAAAAATGAATATTAGAAAAAAAGTTTAATACAGGAAAATTTTGACTTCTCAGAGGAATACATTCTTAATGCAAGACACGTAGGTGGAGACGATTTTCCAACCTCGAAAACTTTCCATCATTTAGCCTTTATAAGGTTCCATTGAGGGGACATTTTAATCGAAAATTGATCTAAACCCCCAAAAAGTGTAAACTTACTCTAAACACCTCAGTTAAGGTCCAAAATTAGCTGCAATAAATTCTCAGATTCCTGTATTCCTGGGATGTAGGGAGATTCGGTGTAACCAATGGATATCGAGGATGCCAGCTTTTAACGACATGGTTATACTCGCTAAACTTTAAATGACGTCATAGAATACACTCAAAGGGTAACATGGAGACTGTTACCCACGCTCACGATCACGCGACAATGTTTATATGATGATTACCTCCCCATCGTCATCATCTAAGTAGGAGGGGGAGAGTTGATATTTCGAACCACTCTCAGTAGATGAGGATGACCTTCGCGGTACAGGTCGGGGAAGTTCAACTGTCGGTGAAATAATGGAAGGAATGGGTCTTTGTTGTCTGGCATCATTACTCTGTCCTATTGAGTGTACCGGATATTGTAAGGGGACATTACTCTGATGTGACACGTCCGTTTGATTTGGTTCATTGATTGCACGATGGTTCACTGCGGGGGAATGTGTCACTGGTTTAATTGGAATCGGTCTATGTTGTGGTGCCATGTTAACAGGAGAGTCTTGCGGGTATTGTGCTAGATTGCTTTCTGTGTAAATGTGAGGCACGCCATTCTTGTCGAATAATACCACGGGACTGGATTGCGGAGCGTATCCTCCATTATGAACAGGGTTTGTATTTTGTGACACCGGATCCAGATACATGACTGACTCACGATTCTGATTATTAGCAAGGAGATATAGTTGATTTGGATTGGCGCCTTGTCCAGTCACATGACTACTCGCGGGTTGACTTACGGGTATAAATTGATGAGGTGATGTGCTATGGTGATGGTCTTGTGGTAGTGCATGCAGGTACATAGACTGCTGTTGTTCTGCCGAAAGAGGCTGCATTGAAGGACTTTGTACATGAGTACTTGGATCATGTACAAACCGAAGATTGGAAAGATGCTCAGGACTTATTCCGGGAAGAGTCTGAGGTCTGTTCGGTCTAAATAACTCGTTTGTGCCAATCGGTACAGGTGCATGCCCCGGTGATTGGATTGGGTAACTAGTGTCAAGGTTTTGCGCCTGTAATAATCTCCTCTCCATTGTCGAATTCTCGGGAGAAGCGTTTGCTTCATACTCGGCCGTGTTTATCGGCAGATTTCCAGGCGATCTCATTGGTGGGTTAAAAGTATTTCGATTTTGCGCCTGTTGCAATCTCCTCTGCAGTGTCGAATTTTGGAATGGGTTTGCTTCACCCCCTCCTGCCAACTCCAAATAGCTTGGAGGAGGGGTGGCCAACACATCCTCGTCCACCAAAGCCAGTTCTTTGGCTGTGACATAGTTAAGATGCGTTCGGTCTCCGAGACTCGATGGACCGGAAGTGTCTGACAATCCTGAACTGTTTTTCTCGGTAGCGCGACTTCCTCTAGACGGAACACTACTTGCATCCCCACCGGAACCGGATGCTGATGATGACGCTGTTACTGGTACAGTTGGTTTTGTCAGATCAGGTAGACTTTGCACTACATCAGAGTATTCAATTGAAGAAGTTTTCTTGGTCGTGAGACTGCTAGAATCACCACACGACCCATGGCTGAAGTCTCTCGAATCAAAATTATGCATTTGGAAACCTTGGTTTGAATTTCCGCGCGAGCTTCCGACTTCCTCGTACATATTATCCAAACTTCGTATGCTGGTTGTATGGTGACTATGCACTGAAAAAGAAGCAGAAAAAGTTTCAAATGATTTTAATTGCGGAGGTTGGGTATATACTGTAAGTTATTTTCGCGGCGACTTAATTTCGCGTTTTCAAATTAAACGGCTATTTCGTGGCGATATAATTTCGCGATAAATACGGTAATACATTCTATGTACAATACAGTACATACCTCCTACATTTGGCATACCTCCGATTAAAATTATTTCCTGACGATCATTTTTTCGCGATTTTTAATCAAACGCGAATTACGCGAAAATTAATCGCACGTGAAAATAAGTTGGTTTACGGTAGCTAATGGTTTTTCCTCGAGAAACTTTTCAATAACTGTAAACCTCTTCTGTTTTTGATGTTAAGTAATTGCTGTAGTTATTAATAGTAAAAAGTATAAAGCGATATTAATATACATAAAACAGATCTACTTTGTACACGTATAAGAGTGACTAGTTGTTTAAATATAATGGGCTTGTTAATTATGAAAAAAATTGTAGTATGCATATGCAATTCATACGCAATGGCATGCTTTAGAGACTTACTAGACGTTTTCTTAGTGGACATCTCCTTATTTGTAGCGTGCTGACGGAACAGTAGTACGATGAGGAGGAGAAGGACGACGAACATCAAGCCAAGGAAGACACCCATTACTATAACGTCGGCTCGAACGGCGCTGTCTGTAGAGGGAGGTACGGGGGTGACAGGCCTATCGGTGGCCGGAGCCACTGTCGTGTTGTTGGCGGGAGGCGCGAGATGGCAAATGTTGTTACACAAGTCAGGTTTGCAGGTGGCTTTGATATCGGAAATCTGTCCATTTGGGCCGTAAAATTTGATTTGGTCCAGTGCCAAGTTAAGATGCCCTTCCTCGCTATAGGTTCCAACCTAAAAAATAAAAGATTCAGTTTACAAATACAATTAACCCAACAGTAAAACAGATTCAATTTGAATAGTCAGTGGTCAATAAAAAGTATTTAAACTGACTATAACGCTTACCTTCTTGTAAATGTATGAATTATCCTGCTGCTGTATGTTGAATATTGAAAGACCCATATAACCATTTCCATCATCCTTGAAGAGTTTAAACGGAGTTCCTTCCTTTGCAGTCAGTTTGACATTTCTGATGGCGTTCGTTAGCTGCTCTGCGAATGCCCTGTCCACAGCTTGTGTCATACATCCCGGTGATTCACTACAACCTGTCCAAATAGCGTTAATGGCATGGCTTATGTGCACCACCCGCTGGTATTCACTCAAATGCAAAGCGTGGGTTTGATTGATTCTTGTGTTCATAGAACACCCGTTTGGACCCATGTTTGTGAATTTCTTATCAATGGACCACGGGAAGTCGCATTGTAAGATACTCTCCCACAGATGTTCTACCCAGGGCAGACCGGTATCATTCAGAGGCGAAATCGACATGAGATAATTTTGTAAATTGTTATCTGTGTGGAAAGTTGTGTCCGTCTGGAAGACAAGCGATCCTCTACTTTTTGGTCCGGTCTGTTGTGTGATGAGATCGGGATCTTTACCCCATGCCTCACTGGCGATGAATATATACGAGTCTTCGAAATTTTCCAGCATTTCCTTTGCCACTGTAGAAATACCATAAAACACTACAACCTTGACCACGTTCTGTCGAAGTGTCTGCTCGAGCTGATGGTAATGCTGGTAGTTTCCTGTCACCATTTGTTTGTCGATGATGCATATCCCGTCATCGTTGGCCTTTTTCTCTACATCCAATATCCCATTATACCCGTAAGCGTCATCCAGATAGATGCCACCAACGAATGAGAAATCGAGATTTGTCAGGACATCAACGATCCCGTCCACTTGGAGTTTATCACTGGGAACGGTTCGTAGGAAGTATGGATACACACGTCTGTTGTCTAGGAAGGCAGACGACGCGCCATATGATACCATTGGTATATTGAGATGTGTTAACAGATCGGCGACCGCCAGAGTGACGTCACTCGACACGGCACCAACGGCAAATCGGACCTTTTTCATGTCTATAATCTGTTCGGACGTGGACGTTTTAAACTTTAGCTTTCTTCCACCACTGAACAGTTCCGTTAAGAAGTGGGACGTGTTGAGAGAAGAATAACAATCGTCGAGAGCCAATCCTCCAATGCGCTGTCCGTCTATTAGAGGGAGCTGTTTGATGGTTTGCATGAATGCTACAGCGGTTACGATGGCCTGGTCGTCATCCCTATATCCTCCACAGCCGAAGTCTCCTTTAGGTTCCCGTATAGAGAACAGTCCCAGTATTATGACATCACCGTCCACGTAACCGAACTCCACCTCCTCTTCCTGTACACACGGCCCACACTGGTCCTTGCACATTGAGAACATGTTATTGCCGACATGAAAATGTGGACTCAAATATGCAATCTAAAAAATAAAGTAGAAATAAGATTATATTTGATTGTTTTTAAAATAGTTAAGAAATATTACCATATTCATTGACATTAAAGCACAAGGATACATTTTGAAATTGATTGTTTGTCTAGCATACTGAGATGTGTAAAAAAACTGCTACAAGGATATTTTCGTAATCCATACCTACCAACCGGCGAAAACATGTTTAGAAACAAAATATGTGTAGCTTAAACTGTATTAGACTGAGACCGAATGTTAATCTACTCAGTTGATTGGCTATTAAACAGATGCAATGGTTATAATAAATTCTTGGATAATTATTCTAAGTTAGAGAATTACCTTGACAGTTACACAATCACTGTGAAAAATTTATACACACACATAACAAATACCAAAATGTTATTTAAATTGCTATTCGATCTCGAGATCGATACAATTAAGGTACAATACCAACAAAAGAAAGATTTAGACAAGGTAAGGGTTATCTCAAATAAGATGTTCTTTAAGGGTTAGCGCTTTCGTTTCATCGACGGTTAGCATTATTGAACAATCTTCACACAACTCATAGAAATTACATATTTCTTCTTAGATTATACACTGTAATATCGAACACAAATCCATTTTATGCTTTAAATAGGGTTGCCTTTTGGAAGCAAAGTCAGAGTAACGAAGCGTGATCGAAACAATAATCAGAACTCAAAATCGATTAAACTATGGCAAAATATGAACAAAGTAAATTTACACGGAAATTCATGGAAAAGTTAAGGAGAATAAGACAAGATTTCCTGGAAGAAAACTCATTTTTTCTTCGTCTTCGACACCCTCCATGTAATTTTAGGTCACATCGAAGCAAACGTCACGGCATCAAAAAGGCAACTGAGGCACCATTGTCAATCACAAAAATAGACATACTAATGAGCAAAAACTTACACCTTCATCTAATACAAGAATGCAGAATATTCCTCAGTTATACCAAGATAGCGACCTGAGTGGTATGTATGTCAAAGAACAGCTAGCATCTATATCTTCCCTTTACAGACACACACTTAACTTACCTGATTGAATATCACCCTGCTGTTGCTGCTATTGTATTTGAAGAAGTTAACCATTTCTGTTCCGACTATGTGGAAGTGACGGTCCACGATCTCGACAGACGAAGACAAGGAGGATAATTCTTGTGGTAAATGTGTTGAACTGGAATCTAGAGGTATGGAAGTTGATTTTAATTTGTCCGTGACCAGTGTATGTATGGCTTTATCCTGTAGAGCTTGACACACGCCACTCTCATTTCCACAATGTTCATAATGAACACTTTTTATGGCAGACGCTAGGGCCATGACAGCGACCACGGCGCTGACAGAGTTGATATCCTGCCGGAAGCCTTGTTCCAGAGTTACCCGGTTACAGTTGTGCAAACAGGCTGGATAAACCTTGGCCATATATTTGTCCAACCAAGGGGAATAATTGCCGTCGGGATCGTCACCAATTGCAATTAATCTATCTATAAAATAATTTCTAAATGTATTCAAATTGACAAAACCGTGTGGTGATACTGTTAAAAGAAATATATCTAATTTGTCGTCCGTAGCTGCCGACGTCTCAATCATTGATATAACCTCTGGGTCTGTTTTGATATCGGCTAACATGATCCACTGAAGACTCCGAGCCTGCGTACTTTTTTCGTCTATAATACTCTGAATGATGTGCCTGGCGGCGGCAGTTCCCCCAACATAAACCACGCCCATCTTTTCTTGGAGAGTGTGGCTTTGTTGGGTTTCGAGATAGTTAATTAGTTTTTTGACATCAGCTTTCACTAAGTTTACATCTTGTGTGTATTTTATAGGTATTTGCTTTATTCCTCCTACACACACTTTGGTCTCTTTCCGTTGTAATTCAAACTCCTCTAGATAAAGTCTTCCGATATCTTCATCCGTATGAACAATGACCAGGTAATACCATCTCAAGGTCGCAATCAGCTGGAAGGCTGCCTGTACCAAAACAAAGACTTATTACAACAATTCTGTAGTTTGTATAATATTACATGTGCGAGGCAGATCATTACCAATTCAGTCTGTATAGTATAATACGATATAAAACAGGTTTGTAGTCTGTATAATAAATACTCTATATCCAGGGGTTACGCTCAACTACGCTCTCTACACCCCTGGAATATGGCATAGCAAATTTAAAAGCATGAAGGGGGTAGAGAGCGTAGGTGAGGGTAACCCCCGGATATCGAGGACAGTAATATATATAAATGACATAGCATTACAAGTAAATTGAAATCAAACATTATTGTGTCGAAACATAATAAGAAAAGCGGCATAATTTTCGATGAAAACTGTGAATGACCAGTTTATTAAAAATGTATCAAAGTGTGAATGTCTTATTTATTGTTATGTGTATGCATATACAAAGAAACTTTGAAAAAAAACAGCAAAAAATATATATATATCAAAGTCATTTAAGGTCGAAATGTCAATATCTTGTTGCCGTAAATATACAATAAAAAGGTTTCACATTAAATTGATATTTTACAAACATGTTTTGCATAAAGATAAAGCACATCGATCTATAAACATTGCATGATCAACTTCACAAGAGTGAAAAGGGGTCACAGGTCCTAAAGTAATAAATACATCCTCTAAAAGCTTAACTGTAAAATATTTGTAATAGCATACGATGGTAAACATTCTGCGTGAACGATTTTTATACATCTATCAACATTGTTTTAATTGGCTTCTACGTAAAGGAGAGCATTATGCATAGGTTGGATATATATTTATCTTCGTCTTAATATCTAATAACTTTATAGTGTAAGTTGTTATCATACTGTTGTTTTATAATTTATCTCCTTTTTGTTAATTTATAGATATCCATCTCGAACTTTTTTTTTTAATGACAGGTTATTTTTCTAAAACTAATTCTGTGTATATTTTATGGGAAATGCTTGATTGATGCGAGGGTCATGTTTAATTCATATCCCATCTAATATAATATACCTGTAGGTTTTCTACATATCCCACCTAATATAATATACCTGTAGGTTCTCTACATAACCATGCATTATAAATAAAGATATATTTGAACAGGATACATTACTGCCCTTAAAGAGACACACAACACTTAAACTTGGATTTTATGAGTCAATAAAACAAGATGCATTTTTATTTCTAAATAAGCATTGATTGGGATGGCTTCGTGGTTATAAATGTTATGATATACAAATCTGTTATAGGCGTTTACTTAGATGGCGTTGTGATTGTGATCATTAGCTTAGAAGATGGACGTTTTTGAGTATGCTCATTAGTGTGTTTACTTGTTGGGATTGACAATGATACTCGGTTCTCATTTTCAGGACTTGATGATTAATTGGATGCGACAAAGATTTACATGGCGGGTGTCGTCGATGAAGCAGAAGACGCTTACTCTTCCCGTACACCCGGTCTTATTCTCTTGTACTTTTACAAGTGTCTCCATGTAAATATTTCCTTTGTTAATATTTTGCCCCTGGTGTAATCGATTATGAGTTCCGATTATGATTATGTTAACGCTTCGGTATTCTCTAATTTATTTTTAGAATCCACCCTCCTTTATAACTTTAATAAAGATAACTTTTCTTAATTTTGGAAAGCTTACCCGATTTTGAATTGCCATTACAAAAAATATGAATAAAGGTTTAGATATTCAATATTCAACATCCACGTCGAAACACGAAGTCAGCAGCAAAGTAAGCTTCACCGCTCTATATGGTCAAACTGGTATAGCCTAGGTAACTTTAGGGTAACCAAGGTCACTTTCAGAAAATCTGGATCATTTTAGGGTGACCAAGGTCACTTTCAGATAATCTGGATCATTTTAGGGTGACCAAGGTCACTTGCAGATAATCTTGATCATCTAAAGGTGGCCAAGGCCACATTTAGATAATCTTGGTCATTTTCGGTTGGCCAAGGTCACTTTTAGATAACCTGGGTCAATTTAGGTTGGCCAAGGTCACTTTCAGATAACCTGGGTCAATTTAGGTTGGCCAAGGTCACTTTCAGATAACTTGGGTCAATTAAGGGTGTCCAGTGTCACTTTCAGATAACCTGGGTCAATTTAAGTTGGCCAAGGTCACTTTCAGATAACCTGGGTCAATTTAGGTTGGCCAAGGTCACTTTCAGATAACCTGGGTCAATTTAGGTTGGCCAAGGTCACTTTCAGATAACCTGGGTCAACTTAGGTTGGCAAAGGTCACTTTCAGATAACCTGGGTCATTTAAGGTTGGCCAAGGCCACTTTCGGATAACTGGGTAGCTTTTGGGTAACCAAGGTCACTTTTAGGTCACCTATGAAAGTTAAGGGTAACTAACGTCACTTTAAGATATTCTATGTAGCTTTAGGGTAACCAAGGTCACTTTTATAGGTCACCATTTGGCTCACATACCGCCATATCAACTAAGCGCTCTATGTAAATTGATCTGAGACAATAAACATGTTTATTACATACAAAGAAAACAAGCCTTTTTTCGTATATTTGACCGGTTAAGCATGTATTGATAAATGGGAACAGAAATAGGAAAAAAATAACCTAAATGGTTTTATTAATAGAATGAAGAAAGGGTACTTAAACTATCAATGTGTTATGTACATTTGACTGTTACTCTTTTATAAAAGTTTGTATACAATCATCGATCAAATTTAACACGTAACATAAAATACAACTGTAAGAGTTTAAAATGAGAAGACACATATGTTGTCTCTATAAAATTTGTTTATTTAATAGATCGGTCACAGATCTACTTTTACCAATTTAATGGATGAGTTACACATTCAGGTCAGCACAATAACGCGTATTTATCTATAAACGTAGATTTATATTGTCACGTTATTCTCTAACACACGAATGATACAGAATGGCTGATTGGGGGTTGATTGTACATCTAAAAAATTGTACCCAGCTTTTTACTTCATGCTGTAAAACGTGATGACACACAGTTACAATACTGAGTTATCCTGTTCTTGATGTTAAATACCTTCCCTAAAGCCCTAAAAGTATTTAGTATCGAGAATCACTAAAGAGAATGTTAGTGTCTCTTTGGCTACAGCTTCGTTCGTAATGCATTACCGACGTTATATTTAGTAGAGAGACTTTGAATGGATAGTTTGACGATGAGGTACAAAATAACAAAAACAAACGAGGATGGCATTTCTTTCAATTCCTCGAGCAAAGTCGGATATAATCTTTTTCATATTTTATTAAAAGTGTTTTTTCTTATTTCTCAAAGTGCACAGTTATATTTCCCCTACGATATGCATCTTACATTTTATATTTACACATGAAGGAATGTGTGTTACTACAGTATAAACACGACTTGACTTTAGAATGGGAACTGTAATGTCTGACCGACTTTCACAACACATAGGTCAGCATTTCAACATTTACCGATCCGTGCAACGAAAACGTAACATACTAATTCAAGTATATGGCATTTAAAATAATCTTCAATCAACGATTTGTTAAAATATGTGTGGAAATCTGAGGCAAAGAATATACTTGTTTTATTTAAGAAGCTTCAAACGGAAAATGTATGGAAAAGCTACGTTTCACTTGTTTT
Source organism: Mimachlamys varia (assembly GCA_947623455.1). NCBI lineage: Eukaryota > Metazoa > Mollusca > Bivalvia > Pectinida > Pectinidae > Mimachlamys > Mimachlamys varia. Next base: position 9,488,024 of record OX392534.1, read on the forward strand.
GTGAATTAATTGTATTAAAATAATGCCCTTGCTAGTAGCGATTTGAGGGAATCGGTTTGAAAAGTCATATATATGCATGGTTAAATGCTTTAGGTATATAGCCTGTATCTGTCTTTGTTACGTTAAATATTCTTTAAGTAAATAAGGAATGCTGTTTAATTGTGTCAGTAACCCTTCGTAACCATGATGATTGTATTACACTACACGGGGACTACGGTGTACGCTACTATGCATACCTTTACTTCTTCCTTTATGGACGGGACAGTGAACAGGATATTGTCTTTCAACTCCAAGGTCGGAGATCGCGCATGTCCGCTTATAAATGGGGTGTCCGGTTCTACGACATCCGCTAAGGCCATGGAAGCTTCAACGGTCGTCATAGCTATGACTCCTGAAAGTATGAAGTAGAATTAGGCCTATATCTGGTCCTAAAATTTAACGTTATATAGAATTCAATAGGATTTACTTTGTCGAAGCCAATTCTCTATCAATTAAGTAGTTATATCCTACACATCAGTTAATAACGCTTTGTCTTTGTCAAAGAACATGAGGACATCAATATAAATGACACAAGTGAAGATTCAATCTAGTTTTCTATACTAATATTACAAATTATCATTTTATCCCCTGTAATATGAATATAAAAGAATACTATTACATTTGATTTTTTTTTTTGCTTGACACAAAAAATGCATGCAAAGTAAACAATGAACATTTCATCTTATATAAACACAATCTTAACATAATACAAAGTGTACGATGTGTATAATATTTGATATGAACATTTAGCAAAATATCAAAAACTTGTGTATAATGTATAATTTTATATCAACACAAGCAAAGCATCATTTCAATGTGAATATTGTGTTGTATAAACATAAATATGCCATTGATAGAATATACATATTATTTAATATTAAAAAAAATCAGAGAATATCAAAGCGTCAACAAAACCATAACCCGAACGAACTCAAAATCGATTAAACTAGAGGCAAAATATGAACAAAGGAAACATATACATGGAGACCCTTGTAAAAATACAAGAGAATAAGTTCAAGGAATAAAGCAATTATATTATGTTTTATAAACACATTGTATATATGAAAACAAATAATTTAAAGATACTGATTCTGGAGGAATATCTGGTTGTGTGCCCTACCTGTAAATGTTGATTTACTAGCCGTATCGTCACATGACAGAAGATCAGCTGGTTTCCCGCCAGGAAGTACATCCAAGATAGCGTCGGTTGCCATGGAGGGTAGACCACAGTCATCAAAGATGTCGAAACCTGAAATTATAGAATGGTTTATGGCGGATTTACAACTAAGAATAAATATGGCTTTGGTTTTAGTTATGCATCGCAATATTAAACAATAATGAGTAATATTTTAGTGGCATGACAATATTTCCGGTAATTATGACAATAACGATTTGCAAAGACGTAATAGCAGTCAAATTTTTTCCGAATGTCAGTCGTTTGAGAAAGCGTACCTAATAGAATAAATATTTAAATACTTACAACGTCGTCTATCTAGCAGATACACAATTGTACTTTAAGATATCTAAAACCGAACAAAATATGTGAATACTTTTCTTGTAATCTCATATAAAAAAAGGTAAACTGTCTAACCGACATGACATCTCTCTGGTGTAGAGGTATATAAATTGATCGATATGAAACTAAAGAAAAGCAATCAATTAATAAGAATGCACCTTCTATGTGTGTGTCACATTATTGACTGCGTTGTGGACGGGAATCATTGAACATAGTACTGCTGGATACATCAGCTATACGCCTCGTCTGTGTAAAATGACACTGACGGAATACATAGCTTATCATCTATTATTCATCAATCGTTTCTTTTTTTCATATTTATGTTGACGCTTATGTATTCTCTATTTTTCAACAAAAAACTTAAAGAAAGAGAATACTGAACCGTTACCAAAATCCAATTAAAAATCGTTTGAACTAGGGGCAAAATGTGATTTAAGCAAAGATTACACGAGGTTCCGTAAATTAGTACGAGAGAAAAAGACCAGGTGTTTCAGAAGAGTAAGCGTCTCCTGCTTTAATGACAACACCTGTCATGTGAATCTATGTCATAACCAAGTTAATGACAAGTACCAAGTGAAAGCTGTGGTAGCATTCTCAATCAAAACAAGAAGGCACACTGATGGGTATATTCGAAAACATCCACCCTCATATCATGCAAAGATATAAAGTTGTTTTCATTGAGACCGAATTGGCAACCATGGAACTTCATCATCATGCATCTCTCGAACCCATGTGCAGTTTATTGTCAGCAGCCGACATCTATCACGAAATCCCGATAATCAAAGCAAGCCCCAGAATAAAGAATCAACTGCGACATAGGTTGGAAAAGCAGTGTTGTTACTATCAAGAAAGGGAAAGTTAACGATAGGAAAACCGAAATCTTCGCGTTATCGTATAGCTTAAGGTAAGCTGCTGATGTAGAAGAGTCTGTTGAGTCTTTGATTTCAAGTTCAGAAGGGTATGTACGATCGACATGGTTAGCAATCTTCTTGTTATATACAGGCAATATATCATCGATACACAACTCAGTGAAATTAAAATGGCAAGACTTTTGTTACCTGCCGTGGTGAGCAGAAGATCAGCATCGTATGAAAACAAAAACGCATCAACTAAAAGTGAGGCACAATTTGTTCCCACATGAATGCTCTACTGGAAAATCTCCAAACTCAACATAAACATTGACAATCAGGAATTCATCAATTTGGTCTATACTTCCTTAATATAATTTATCTTAACATTTGTTGCATTTTTGATAAAGTATGTTCCTAGATAACTCACAACTATATATTTGTATCGCCGTCCGCCTTTCAAGAAGAAAAGCTCTCATAATATGGGCTATATGAAGAGGAATATCATCATAATCATATATTTACACATATTTAAAATCAATGTAAAGAGCTCACCAACTCCTAAACTTTTAATAAAAAACATTTAATGTTAACTACCTAACAGGTAAAAAACTTCCCCACTCCAAGACATTTCATGAAAAATCTTAAATAATAAAAACTAATTACCGGTAGGTAAAATGTTCACTCTCTCCTTGAAATATCATCTATGATAAAAACCCAACAGATAACAAATATCGCTACCCTTTTTCATGAAATTATTTCAATAAAGCAAATAAAAAAATGTAATAATAATTCGAAAAAACACACATAAAGAGAGAATTCAACCCTTCCTTCACTTTCCATGAAAAATATTCAATGCTAGAATCCAAATAGATAAGAAGCTACTCTACTCGACTTTTCATAAAAAGGTCATTAAATTGGAATAACAACTTCATAGGTAAAATGCTAGCCCAATCCTACACTTTCCATAAAAAGTATACAATGTTCAAACATAAATACATACACCCACGACAGACGTTCGTCTAAAGGACTTTTAATGTTAAAAACTAAAACGAATAAAGGCATACATCGCTAAAACGGTCTACCGGATATGGTTTACTTTATCAGGAAATACGATCGACTTTACCAAAACATCCGTGTTGAGGTTAAGAAAGAATCCGTGTTGACCTAAATATTATTTTATTGTGTTTGATAAATCGTATTCAGCGTTGATTAAACTATATAATTTAAATGTGAAATATTTTCACTATTTAGGTGAAGTTTTTCTTGTTCTTTGTTACAAAATGTATAGTATTACAATATTTACATGTTGGAAGAAAGTAGGCCATATACCTTCTCCGCATACCAATGTTAATGACATTCAAGGTGACCTCCACGCTGGGGACAAATCTTCCTACGTCATTCGGTACCTACTTAATGTTGTCTGGCATCAAATTATGTATGCCAATTGTTGAAAATATGAAAAAATCTCACAATATTCTGTGATAGAGGTCACTGGATCTTTATGGTCACAGTATCCAGTATTTTGTGTTTTAGGTTAAATAATTGTACTTCTGTAGTTAAGACAGATACAAGCCGATGCATCATTTGTCTTTATGACTAGATAATTGACAGTTTTCCCATAATAAGATAACTCAGTACAATCTTTAAAGGAGGGTAAAATATGGCGATTAGTAGAAGACATATTTCAGTATATTAAAAAAAAAGAAGAAAAAGAAAATACCGAAGCGTCAATAAAACTATTATCTGAACTCGATTAAACAAGGGGCAAAATGGGCAAAAAGGAAATATTGACATGGAGACCATTGTAAAAGTACGAGAGAATAATACCAGGTGTTGCAGAAGAATAAGCGTTGACGATACCCACCATGTAAATCTAAGCCATGTTTATCAGCCCGGTATGCTGTTATCGGTACAATAAGGACATACCATTTTGATATTTTCCACATGTTTACTCTTTACTTTACCATGTCACACTGCTGTAATCATACATATTGTATGGAGTTGTTAAACTGATTGTAATCAATTATTAAATCACAAAAATGGAGCAGAAAGCCACACCATTTCCTTTAAAACATGACAGAATGATACAAGACGATCAAGTAAACATCTACAACATTATACGTATGGCAATGCCTTCAAGATGGAAAAAGAAGTGGAAAACCATGACTAAAATAGACCAGATAAATGTAGAATATAACGAAAAGGAGCAGGTACCAGTTAAAACCCTTTCTGATGTTATATGTTTTAGATATGATGATGAAGGACTGGATTAGAATATAAAATAAGCCATGTTGATCACAACGGAAGGTGTAATTAGCAATAAGACAATTAATAACCTGCTTTGTCTTTTATAACAAAAAAAAAACAAACGAAAAAACAATGAGTTGTTACTGTTCCTTCTCATTTTAATAAATAAATATACCTCAGACTCGTCTTCATACCCTGACGCTAGGACACATTTCGTTGATTCGTTATTCTAGGTCTTGCTCTGAATATCGAGATTTTCGTGACAGATGTCAACTGCTGACGAACAAACGTACGGTACAGGGATTCGAAAAATGCAGGTTGATGAAGACTATGGGCAAGTTTTATGGCCGCCATCTTGATCTCATCGAGAAATATTCTGTATCTTTGTGTGATATAAAGATGGACGTTTTTGAGTTTGCTTGTTAGTCTGTTTACTTGTTGTGATGACAATGATGAATCGGTTCTCATTTTGAGGATTGATGCTTATTTGGATGTGACCAAGATTTACATGGCGGGTGTCGTCGATGAAGCAGAAGACGCTTACGCTTCCGGAACACCTGGTCTTATTCTCTTGTGCTTTTACGTGGGTCTCCATGTAAATATTTCCTTTGTTCCTATTTTGCTCCTAGTTAAATCGATTTCGAGTTCGGATTATGGTTTTGTTGACGCTTTGGTATTCTGTGATTTATTTTTCAATGATACAACAGGCTTTAGTCTATACCCAGCACATGTTTTGGTCGACATTAGTTGAATTCATACTGTGATGTCAGAGTATATGTTAAATACAGTATTATCATTTATATATAATTTAATATCCACTTAATTTTGTCCAGTTCTGGTCAGAGTGTGATTTTTGTAAGTTTAGTCTGTCCCAGCAGAATGGTTCCTACTTTTATTTAATTTTACAAATATAAAAACAACTTCTTACATAATGGTATGTAAATAATGCAGACGGGATGTGCTATGTAATATATGGAGATGTATTTAAATACGCATCTATTGAAATGAGTAACTAAAAATAGCACACACTCCTTGATCGTCAACAAGACAAGAGGAATGTATATGCATTCACACGCTGGTACTTCGCCAGACCAGGAAAGATAAAAATATTTGTCTTGCATCATGTTTCGTTCTACAAACAATTATAATTCAAACAATACAAGTTCCTTTTTATGTACTTTTATGAAATAAACACAAATCTCATAAATGAGACATCGTCCTCGACTAGTTCTCCTACTCATGAATAAGATGATCCATCAATTACGTTCACATAAAATATTTCGTGGAAAATGTCCTTGGTTCCGGGATTATAAGGTGTGAATTGATCAAATAGGCAATAAAATAGTCTCTAAATGTTTTGAAAACCTGAATTTATGCAGCATGGCCGACTCACTCAATTTACATAAGCAGGCCGATAGACCTGCATTATAAAATGTGACAAGACGACAGCAACACCCAGTCTCGATGTCCAGGAGTTACACCCAGCCTCGATGTCAAGGAGTTACACTCAGCCTCGATATACAGGAGTTACACCCAGCCTCGATGTCCAGGAGTTACACCCAACCTCGATGTCCAATAGTTACACCCAGCCTCGATGTCCAGGAGTAACCCAGCATCGATGTCCAGGAGTTACACCCAGCCTCGATGTCCAAGAGTTACACTTAAGCTCTCTGTTTCCCCGGCATATATTATATATAACATAATATATATACATTTGATATAGCGCCCTATCTAGCTAACATAAGCCACTCTAAAGCGCTTTACAGTACATAGATATACAATTATCAAATATTGATACAATCAATAAAATTAACACATACAGTTTTATCATATACAATTCTGAGGATCCATATCCCATAGCAAAATCGGAGGCTGTTTGATTGGTGTCAGATAAAAACACCAATCGTTAGGATAACGCAACACGATGACAAAGAGGCAACCCTCGACTTTAAAGTCAGTCATTTTTACCGTTACGCGACCGCAATATTCTTTTAATGTATGTCAAAGCATTATATAAGTTTTCTCGTTTTATCATCAAATATGGTACGTAGATGATATATTATTCATATAATCGACCTAGGTATTCCTTTAAATTTGTTGACGCGTCGGTAATTCTGTTTTTTGGTTTTGCGTTTGTTTACTTTCATCACATTTTCTGTAACTTTTTCGGCAAACTGTATCTATTACAAAATTCAAAAGGTACAGCATATGTGTGTGTTACGTCATCTTTATTAAGTTACCGTTATTGATATAAGGCATACGATCGAGTTTGTTTGTCTACAGTATCGAAACAGGTTTGCAATACATTCTTGAAATAAAATGATATCATTTTTTTTTCTATTAAGCATACTTTATTCTATACATTGATGTATTAGACATCGAGCAATACACATGTATGTCCTTTTACATGGTTAACCGGTTGAACATCCATAACATCATTCAGAGTAAACGCTTGTAGTTTTTATCCGATTTGACAACAACTAGTCTTAAAGGCATCTTCCCTATGTATTAATGCAATTAGGTTTTTTTCAAGTTTCAACTTCAGTACCATTCATGAGGTGTAAAAGAATAACAGGGCTGTGAAGTGAATATTTTGTTTTGTTTTCTGCATCCGTTACTACTACTTAAATAAAATGCTTCAAATAGATAGCAAACTTAACGGCTTGGTATGAACAAATGTTTGTATATCAAAAGAATACATGACCGGTAAAAGTATGAGTTTTGCTTTCTTTGTTTTTTTTACGTCATATTAACAGCCAGGGTAATTTAAGGACGTACCAGGGTTTGGAGGTGGAGAAAAGCCAGAGCACCTTGAGAAATGCCACCGACCTACGGTCAGTACCTGGCAACTGCTCCTCATGTGATGAATGTCGGAATACCTTAACCACTCGCCCCCTCGCCCCTTGACTGATTTTTCAGTCCGGTGTCGCTCCTAACCGACAGGTAACTGCCTGAATTTCAGTTTATATTTATATCATTAGTTTTTCAACATGTTACCAATCAAATAACTAGACTTGTTTGTGTCTTCAGTAAGAAGAAGGTAATGTAGATTTGTTTGTTATAATTATTCAAGGTATTCATACACATTGTACTATCTTATTTTAAACCGAAACACAACAGACATATTTTTTTTATTTATACTTCTTGTGGCACGTAGCGGTGGTTATAGTGCATCATCATTAATTTAACACTTCATGCAGGATGCTTAAGGAAGTCGTCAACCAGACAAAGGTCACACAATGACCTTGACGTAGGTCAAACGAGAAGGAAAGCGACAAGTCATCGTTCCACAGCCTGTGGTCAGTAATGGTTAACATGGCGGGGGTTATTAATGAGTATCGTCTTGGTGTGTAAGCCCTGTCTAGCTACGTCTCTATAATTTCGATTTGTGTCTTTAACACGTTTCTGAGTCGAAGGAAAAGTTCATGTTATACGGTTTATATATCAATTTTTGTAGAATGCTGAAGTTCTTACTTTGTCATTTTCTAAGGCGAGGGCAAGCGTAGGATGAAACATGGTAAATCAATGAACTTTAATTTGATGTAATATTTTCTTATACAGTGTATTAAAAATTGGAAAAGACAAACATGCATTGCGTCATTTGTCAAGGTTTTAAAACTATATTTCGCAAAAGGATAAGGATTTTTTCTTTATTTTGATATTCTTTTAAGTTAACGATTAGGAATTAACTTTTGAAAAATATAAAAAATAATGTTTTTTTTTTTCATTAAATAATAAATCAAACCCTCGGTTGAAAGACTGTATATATCTTTGCTGAGTGTTAAAGCTCTAATCAATCACCCATGTCGAGATTGCGTACAATGATTACTTTTACATGATCTTCCCTCTGTACACCTGCTGAAAGTTCCGGGTCTGTATGACGTCATAACAAACCCCAGTTAATTGCTACACCTACACATCCATGAAACTTAGATCTTTATTCATTGTTTTAACTGCGTTTTACTTGCATAAATATCATATATTTGGTAACTTTTGTTCTGCCGACATGTCTGTGCGCTAAGATTGATACACCACAAGTTCCGTGTTTGTGTGTTTTACTGGGAATGTTCCTCATTCGTCCATAAACACTGGTGTTTCTGTGGCCAATATAATTTTTAAGCAAAAACAATGATAACGTGAATATTACAGTAAAAAGTCGTACAAACAGAAGCCATATTATGACCAATACAAGATATCTTTGTTGAAACTAATGTCGTGTTTGTATATGCAATACAGGTATTTTACAAACGTAAGGCTCTTTCATGACCGAGTTGTTGGGAAATTCCACCCAAGTGATTTTCAAATTTGGCAAAACCCTCAGAAAACTACCTTACACAATGATTTCCTTGCGATAGCAATATGCAGTTTTGAACTGTTCCTCTATATTTACGGATCCATTTGTTTGTTTGTCTGTTTTTATGTTAGTTTCATTGATTTACGTATGTTTACCCGATAAGGAAAAGCGCCCAGGGTTTTCCGTAGTTGTTTAGAAATGTCAATCAGACATAGGGTCGGTTTTATATTTAGATCCGAGGTACGACTAGCATTCATGTTTATTTCCCTGCTGATACCTATTGCTAGATTCTCACACACAGTTTGATGATATAAACAATGTCTTTACAATTGTCCACGCTTTAAAGTCTATTCAAGTGGTGTTGTGATTTACACGACAAGACTACTGTGAACCAATTTATTTTCGCGCGCGATTAATTTTCGCGTATTTCGCGCGCGAAAATAAATTGGCGAAAATAATCAAAGCGAAATAGTTTCAATCGGGGTAATGCCAACTGTAGGAATATTTTACTGTACTATATATAAGATGTACGACCTAATTTATCGCGAAATAGTAGTTTCAAATTAAACGCGAAAATAAGTCGCCGCGAAAATAAGTTGGTTTACAGTACTACCCAATCAAGTAGCTAGCAGATTTACATGAACCTTGCCTCGTTTTGCTATATAACTGCGACTGTAAGTTAATTGAATGAAGGGATAAATCTCCTCAGATGTCATATGTTTCGTCTATTAAACATTAGAACTTTCCAACATGTATTCTACCATACATCATACCATATTCGATCTCTCATTTTGAGGGATTTCATTTCAAGAAAGGTGTACGACGATACAAATACATGGTTGTAAGCTATCTTGAAACATATTTTGTTAAAAACAACAAAAGCTAGGATGAAAAGATTGAATTCCTGGTTGACAATGTCTTTAAGGATTTGAAGGAAGCATTATTTATATTCCCTTCGGAACTTGAAATCAAGAACACGACACACTCTTCTACATCAGCTTACTATTCCGATCCTAACTTAAAATGACTTTCGATTTTCCAATCGTGCATTTCCCTTTCTTTGCAGAAACATCCCTGCTTGCCCAACACGGTGTTTACATATTAAATTAAAACCTGGCAAGCCGGTTATGGCAAACCTCGGAGACAATCAACAAGAAGTCTCTTTTATTAACGAAGGCTCGATCTAGATTTTCGTAATAGATGTTGGCTGCTGCCGAACACTATTTTATGGTGAAAGGTCGTCATCTTTGTCTCATTGAGTGAGAATTATTTTTTTATAATATGAAGATGGACAATTTGATATATGCCTATCAATATGCCTACTTATTATCACTTACTTCGAGTACTTGACATTTACTTGGATTTAATCTTGATATAGCGGGTGTCGTTGATGAAGGAGAATTGAGACACTTTCGGAACACCTATTCTACTTGTTCTCTTTCAAGTGTCTCCGGTTAAATATTTCCTTTGTTCATAGTCAGTATTCTTTGATTTTTTTTCTAATGTCAGCAACGTTAAAACATCATGATTTTGACATCACAATTGGTTTTCAAATAAGGGTGCGTGCAGATCACAGTAGTAATATGTAACACTGGGTAAATGATAAAGATATCTCAGTTTTAATACCTGTTTTTATTTTATGTACCCACTATCATTATATACATCTGTTGCTTTATATGTTTGTGAATCACAATTCCCTGGGTGAATTGATTTGCTGTAAAAAAAAAATACAGTAGAACCTTTTACACGAATATATATCGACAATGCACAACTCAATATCGTTTAATGTTTTTCATGTCCATGTGAAATAAAAGACAACGAGTTTAATATCTGTCCTGTCTCTGCTAAGGTAGTACAAATCTATGGTTATTATACCACAAACGGCAGTGTTGTCCAATTCAGTAGAATATCTTTGCAGCACGATTGTATGTTATAGAAGTCTGGTCTATTGTACAACACAAAGAACAAGAGCTATGTATCTAAAACTGGTCCGTCTATAGTTCAGAACGAGAGAATATACATCCTTGTGTCTGATGGGACAAACATGTGGCAACGCGCCAATCATTGATATCTAATTATATATTCACTTCCTGGATTTTATTTTACACCTATAAAGCATGGTTGTTATTTTCATTATAAACTAATTAAGGTAATGCTCTATTTCGTTCCTTTAGAATTTGCTAAGATAATTATTCCGTTAATTAAATAAATATTAAAAAAAGTAAGACATGTTGGAAGGGAGTGGGAGGGGGGGGGGGTGGAATAAAGAACATATCAATTCAAAATAAAAGAAACATGTACTTGGACAGATAGGCTTACATGTTTCCCATTTGAATAAAGTTTTACCTATTTTTTGTTTTATTTTTTTGTCCATTTTGTATTCTTTTTGTCCATTTTGCTATTCTTAGCTTTAAGAAGGAATTGTGACATTATCAAAATATTATTGACTTTGAATCAAACTTTTTAATACATTTTTTTACATGTGTTCATTAAAATAATAATAATGATTTAAGGACAATCTTTGTTAGGTCGAGGACTTCTTACTTTGAGGACGTGACATTTGCTTGGATTTGATACTGACTCTTACTTTTTTGGAACACCTGGTCACATTCTCTTTTCCCTTATTTAATTGATTTTGAGTTCGGTATCCTCTGGCTTTTTCATACGACTGTACTTATTAATCGAACATTTGATAGCTAATGGCACTGACCAACAAAACCTTTGATAGTTTTATAGGACATACAATCCGACTGATATAATATAGTTCACACCGATCCCTCCTTTTTATTTGTTCAGATTTTGCCTTTAGTTTAATCGATTTTGAGTTCGGGTTATGATTTTGTTGGTACTCTATGATTTTTTTCCCACACCTGTAGAATAACGGTGATCAGAATTTACCAGGTATTCTTTTGTTAAGGACTGAAGGACGACAGTGTATACCCTAACTATTGTACAAAGAGTTAGATAAACAGGATTTGAATTATATAATGGGAACAAGTAAAAATCAAGTATATTATGTCATTGAGTGCAAGGTAATACAATATTTTGGAAATAGCTCATTTGGTATTTAAATGCTCAAGTTTTGTACAATACGTCTTTGTAACGTGGATACAAAAATTCTATATTGTAGAAGGACGCAAAAATACCGACTAGTATAATAGTTCTGTTTTATACTGTAACCTTAGTCAGAAGGAAGTAAATGCAATGTATAACCTGGTATGGTAGTTCTACTTTATACAGTTACCTTAGTCAGAAGGAAGTAAATGCAATGTATAACCTGGTATGGTAGTTCTACTTTATACAGTAACCTTAGTCAGAAGGAAGTAAATGCAATGTATAACCTGGTATGGTAGTTCTACTTTATACAGTAACCTTAGTCAGAAGGAAGTAAATGCAATGTATAACCTGGCATGATAGTTCTACTTTATACAGTAACAGGGGAAGTACAAATACAACCTGTTATAATAATGCACAGATGAAAATGTCAATACTTTTTCTTTTAATATCTTTTCGCTTTGTGGTTAACAGTCTACTTTAACCGATTTTACACTGGTTACACTACAGTAACTTTTTCTCAATAAAATTTGATATACTTAACTTATCACCCAAATGTCAAACGTTTTTACCTGGTGTCGTCACCAGAAAACAAAATCATCTGTTATAACAATACTTCATAAAGTTATCAACAGTACACATATTGATAGTCTCTGTATGGTGAAGAATCCGGGAGGACAGTTAACAACAAACTGTTAGACAATCTGTTCAACTTCTGTTTTCAGGCTTTCTCAAATGAGAAGCTGTGTGAAAGGATAAACGTCGTTCGTCTTTCACAAGAAATGTAGTGAAGGTGATAGAGATGGGTTGGACTTGTTCAGATTGGGATTCCATCCTTAATTAGGTTAGCATTGGAATGGACACAAACTTTGACTTTATTAAAGGAGGGAGGAATGTAGCGGATCTAGACCAGGTCAATCGTCGGCGACCAGGTAGCTCAATTGGTTGAGCGTCCGTCTAGAGTTCGGAAGGTGAACAGTAACCAACACTTTTATTGGAGATCTAGTAAGAACACGCCAGCATATTCATTAAATCGCCCTGTCGATGTAAAACTAAACAAAAGGAAGAGAAAGCGAAACATAGTATAAAAAGAACAATGAACAACATTATCATTACTATGTATAAAAGTGTAAGTGCCACAAATCGATAGAGGCACAATCAAACCTGCATTACATGTAGAATGTTAAGACAACTGGCAAAATGGCCAAGCACGCACGGTTATATAAAAACCACAAGATTGAGGATGTACCATTATTTAGAGGTGTCACATTATTTAGAATATGTGGGTGTGTAACATAATGACACGCCATAATAAAGCAGTACAGCCAGCTCTAAGGTTGACCCGAGTATTCGGCTACTGTCTTTATTGTGACTTGTACCCTGAATCACCATTCCTGTTTTTAGACTGTTTATAACCGTAGTGTTTGTTTCACCTGTCTTACTGATACTTGTTTATACCCCTTACAAACACATCGCCTTCAAGGTTTTCTTATAAACCTCGGTCTCAAGATTTTTAAAGGGATGGCATTCTGATAGTTATTTTTTAAAATGCTGGCTTCTCATTTTATTACGCCATTTAATGACCAAGTCGTCCCTGGTTATATTATATTATACCTGTTATTTACGTTTTCACGTATTGACACCTCCATACCTGTAATTATCATCTAGTGTCCCCTACATACCTGTAATTATCATCTATTGTCTCTACGTACCTGTAATTATCATCTATTTTCTTTACGTACCTGTAATTATCATCTATTGTCTCTACGTACCTGTAATTATCATCTATTGTCTTTACGTACCTGTCATTATCATCTATTGTCTCTACGTACCTGTCATTATAATCTATTGTCTCTACATACCTGTAATTATCATATATTGTCCCCTCCATACCTGTAATTATCATCTTTTGTCTCTGCATACCTGTAATTATCATCTATTGTCTCTACGTACCTGTAATTATCATCTAATGTCTCTACGTACCTGTAATTATCATCTATTGTCTCTTCATACCTGTAATTATCATCTATTGTCTCTACGTACCTGTCATTATCATCTATTGTCTCTACATACCTGTAATTATCATCTATTGTCTCTACGTACCTGTAATTATCATCTATTGTCTCTACGTACCTGTAATTATCATCTATTTTCTCTACGTACCTGTCATTATAATCTATTGTCCGCTACATACCTGTCATTATCATCTATTATCTCTACGTACCTGTAATTATCATCTATTGTCTCTACGTACCTGTCATTTTAATCTATTGTCCGCTACATACCTGTCATTATCATCTATTGTCTCTACGTACCTGTAATTATCATCTATTGTCTCTACATACCTGTCATTATCATCTATTGTCTCTGCATACCTGTCATTATCATCTATTGTCTCTGCATACCTGTCATTATCATCTATTGTCTCTGCATACCTGTCATCATCATCTATTGTATCTGCATACCTGTAATTATCATCTATTGTCCCCTACATACCTGTCATTATCATATATTGTCCCCTACATACCTGTCATTATCATATATTGTCTCTACATACCTGTCATTATCATCTATTGTCCGCTACGTACCTGTCATTATCATCTATTGTCCGCTACATACCTGTCATTATCATATATTGTCTCTACATACCTGTCATTATCATCTATTGTCCGCTACGTACCTGTCATTATCATCTATTTTCTCTACATACCTGTCATTATCATATAGTCCCCTACATACCTGTCATTATCATCTATTGTCCGCTACGTACCTGTCATTATCATCTATTGTCCGCTACATACCTGTCATTATCATATATTGTCTCTACATAACTGTCATTATCATCTATTGTCCGCTACGTACCTGTCATTATCATCTATTTTCTCTACATACCTGTCATTATCATATAGTCCCCTACATACCTGTCATTATCATATATTGTCTCTGCATACCTGTCATTATCATATACTCCCCTACATACCTGTCATTATCATATATTGTCAACTACCTACCGGATATAATTATACATTGTCTCCTTTATACCTTACGTATGATTCTAGTATCATTCATTTTGAACTAGTCTCCTTCCCTTAATGCATTTTAAATTAAGGTCCACTTGAATTTTGTTTCTGTTCATTTACTGGCAGTTTAGGTGTTAGGCTTACTGTTGAACGATGACATAGAAAGGCTATGTTTGGTGGGTGGCACTTAACTAACGCGCTATATCTATTTGTATTGGGTAATTGAGGTTAGTTCATGGCTATGATTTGTAGAGAATGGGTGGGGTGTGGTGAAGACTTACCTAGAGTTATCCCCGGTATGTAACCACTCAGGATGTTGGTAATCCATTCGATTGCAATAGCCGTCTGAAATCCTTTAGTAGATATGCTTCCACAATATTTTCCCGCGGAAGTCTCGTGCAAATTTGCGATAACCGCAAAGTGGAGCGTGCCGTTGGCGGAGATAGTTCTATCCCTGCAGTGGTCGCCCGGGGATAGACACTGGTTTTTGGCGAAGCACACGACGAGACCCGTCCAAATGTAAACAAACCCGAACAGCCAGAACATGATCATAGGTGTTACCAGGTATCCTTGTCCTACTGCTGATGATAGGGTCCAGTGATGGTCATCGCATACTTAATTGGCACTTACATGTGTTGTGTTTGTGTCACTATTCCCTGGTCTGGTTTAAACGTAAACTAGAGAGACATCACGTGGCTACAGGTGTATCATTTGTCAGGTAACACAGCATGACGAAGGTGAAACCCTAATGGCTCAACTAGGTACCTATACTAGGTCTATACTGTGTCATAATTGTCCAAACACCTGTCCGACCGTCCGTCCGAGTGTGTAACGGCTCCCGTCCGTTGTACAGTCTGGTCCAGGAACACACCTGGTAAAACATCCGGACACTAGCATTTCCATTATTCCATATTACTACACTTTTTTACGCAGGTATGTCAAGGTCGACTGCCTACGTACTGTCATTACAAATATAAGCTCAGGTAAGTTAAGCCTTAACGAAAACTAGGTGTGTATACGTGTGTTCACTGAGGCGTGAACATTTATCTCAGCATGATGGCCTGCACTGGACATTAATATAACTACAAACTTCGTACGGTAGAGTGAATCATGGTCGTTTACGTAATTCCACTTTTAGCAGGTTTTCATTTTTTGTATATTGTAATCATAGACTCCATTCTCTGGAACGTGTAGTGTATCCCACATGGTAAACACTCGATATAAATGTAGATATATAGTGTAATAAAAGTGTCAGGTATTAATAATGATTTGATCGAACATATCTCGTATCCCGTTGTATTGACGTTCGTATTCTACAATTGTATGTGAAATATAGTTACTTACCCAATCTAATCTATCATAAGTTATATGACATAAATATTTCAAAATATATTTCTTGGTGGATGTACGTATCAATGTGATAAATTTAAAGTGACTCGTCATTTATAATTTAGGTAATGCACATATCGGGCAACCTGTTTATCCGCTTCTTTAATATATATAATTATAAGATCAAATGAAATACTTTGTATTCAGAAAAACATTCACGTTTTCCGCACTAATTGGTGATAGGATTGGATCACCATAAGGTTAACTCTTAACAGTGGATCTATGTATTATACCTATGCTTGACTTTTTTATCAATTTAATTATTTATTATTTTTTATTAGAATGTATATCTGTTGTAGTCTGTATACTCTACTTTTATAAGTTTGATCGACGTCACCGGTCACACTAATCTAGGTCAAATGAAAGTCATGTCACGTTCTCACCGATGTAAATCGGGTAGTGACCCCGAAAACCATAATACACTAATGGCGCGGACTTATTCTAATATCCGTGCTGACGGTTAACCAATATCGACCTTCATATAACTCCAATATATTACATACTTACGATTAAAAAAATCGTGATGGTAACATAAAACTTGCCCATAACCTTCACCAACCTGTAACTGTGTTGTGAGTTTGTCCGCGTGCTGTTGCCATCTATCACGAAAGTCATGACGTCTCGGAAAAGCTCTTGGACGCAGAAAAACTGCGATAATATGTAAATATCGTAAGTATAGGAGAATCGGGAAGATTCGCGATAGGAAAATGGGAACCATCCATTTATCGCGAGCAGTGAAATAATGATCCAAGAAAGACGCTGATTTTGTTGAAAACATGTGTATGTGGTGTTACTGATTTAAAGCGCGATCTGTAGAGTTTGTTTGTTTGTGTTTTACGGCTCAATGACAACTATGGTCATTTAGGGCCAAGCTGACGGGTACAGTGATTATACAATCTTTGTGGTCAATGGATTTTTCTTGGGTGTTTCTTTGTTCAAATAAAGCACATTGTGACCTATGTTATTGTATATTCAGAGTTCTATGAAATAAAAAAAGAAAAACACTTGCCAATTAAGGGGTACATTTTGTTTTTATTGGAATGTCTATAGTCTGCCTACAATACAATAAAGCAGGAGCTCGACCATTCCCACAATACCGGGTTCAATTTATTCTAAAAGCATCCGTTTGCTTGTTAGTGTGCTTACCTGTTGTGATCACAATGACGATTTTGAGGATTGATGCTTACTTGGATGTGACCAAGATTTACATGGCGAGTATCGTCGATGAAGCAGAAGACACTTACTCTTCCGGACACCTGGTCTTATTCTCTTGTGCTTTTACGAGAGTCTCCATGTAAATTTTTCCTTTGTTCCTATTTTGCCTCTAGTTTAATCGATTTTGAGTTCGGATTATGGTTTTATTGACGCTTTCGTATTCTCTGATTTTTTTTCTACCATTAATTTATACGACCAATCGCCTTTCTAGGAAAAGAAAACTCTCATGACAAATACATTTCAGTTTGGTATGGGGATAATAGAGAGGAAATCTTTGGTAGATAAAACATTTTTGGAAAGAGGGTGTTAAAGCTTGATTAAATCCCTATTCTTCTTTTTGAGCTGATGGTATCACAATTAGACTATAACCTTATTTCCTTGTACTGAGAATGATTATGGGAGTATTTGGTAGAGTAAATAGTAGAACTAGCGATGAAACGTTCATAGGGCTTGCACAACTACAAATAAGATATGTTTATAATTTTGCAGGATCATCTGGGGAATTTCTAAATATCAGGACACCCGAAAATTGAACATGGAACATAAAGATCGTTTACATAAATCAGAGGATGAGATGATCACAAGCTAAGAAATCAATCCATTAAATTCGAAATATCTTCATTTGACAATTAAGATTAAAGCCTATACCCTGTGTTGTGGCCGATGATGGGCGTAGATTATTAGGTTAATTTCCCCCTACCCGTTTGTTTTCCAAAAAAAAAGGAAATCGATTATTAAGATTATTAAAACACACAGAATTATGATATCGTATAACATCATAATAAGATAAATGTTCAGCCCATGGTCCTATACCTGAATTCCACGAATTGGACCACTTATCAGGTAAGCAAACCGTTCAAATGTTTACGGCTGACAATTACCTTCAGATCCGGTAATTGTTATTACGAAATGATCATCAATTGATTATAAATTATAAATACTTGTCACTTCTATTTCAAGAAAGCATACATAATTAATCAGTGTTTGGTTATTACGTAGTTAGATGTAATACCGATCATTAGATCTCGAGTTAGCTTTCATTTATAATATATCGTGTACATGTTCAAGTCATAGAGGATGAGGGATGGTGACCTGTCGGTAAGGGCTGGCCCAAACTCTCTGTCCCACCCCGTACCCCAGGGTTGTATAAACATTGTATATATTATCAAATATTAAAATGTATTACTTACGTGTTATATATATACTATTTAAAGTTTAAATGGATCCTGTTTGAGCCTTAAGGTTCAACAATCCCCTAAATAGAGCAGTAGCCACCCTAAATCTCAAAGCCGGAAATGAGTCTTTTTCAAATACCTAGATTAAAAACTATTATATGTAATTCGAATATATTGAACTTGTTCATTAACTATTAAACAACTAGAAAACTAACTTATGATAAAAAAAAATAGAGCATTAAGGCTGACATCTTAAGAAAAATAGCCCATCGGATTTTTAACATGTCCATTTCTTTTGCGACGCTTCTGAGTATTGAGAAATGACATTTAATTTCAAGATTATATATATACCCAGGTCATTCGGAGCATTATGTTTTCTTTCATTAGTCGTTGAAAGGGATGCCGACCATATATAAAAATAGATGTGGCCATATGAAACTACTAGAATCATAATAAAATCAATTGGTAATATATTTTAGCAGATAAATGAATAAGAAAACAAAGGTTACGTAACGTTGATCATCGGTAAACGAACTTGATATAAAATGCCATTTGATAGCATTATATGATGTTATGAAAAAGCATGTTCTAATCATTTGAACTAAAATGTACTATAATGATTAAAGCATGGCTAGCTTCTGTAATATAACATTAACAGTTCAGAAAAATACTGTATATAAAGCTAATGCAGTTTTTATTGGCATGGATCTATGGTTTTGCACATATGAAATCAATAAAATATGTTTCTATGAGGTTTTACTATAATTTTTGTACATTCCCCTAAACCACCATCATCTACTGTTTACGCCGGTATGCTTCTCCACACCCATTTCAAGAGAAATCATGCCCGTATGACCTAGGGATATAACTAAACTTTAAACTAATTTGAAGTAGATAATTAGAAGCCTTAATGCCTTATTTTTGTCTACGTTAACCTAATTATGTGTCATTTCTATTTCCTATATATACAAGATCAATATATCTGAATTACGTAGATATAATCTGAATTTTGATAAGGATCTTTGAATATAACTAATCATGGGGTCGAGATTTAAGATGACTATTGCTTGCATGTTTTAGAAGGCTTGTTGAACCTTAAGTGTACAAAAAAAAAACACCGGAACGATAGTATGTAGTAAGTCTATTGCTGACTGAATTATTGGATATTGTTTTCCTGTATTTTTTCCAATATACAAAATCTAATCTTCTAATCTAATGAACCACAACATTTACACGATATTGGCATCTTCATTAAAACTTATTTTGAACTGAGGAAGGTAGGCTTGCAATGAGCTAAAGTTTATTCACAACTATAAGAACATATGTTTTATATGTATGTTTGGATGTCTGGTTATATTAGCTGCTCGATCCACACAATGATATTTGGATTTAAAATGCAATTAAATTGATATGTACGTCTGTACACGTGCTCATCAGTTATAGTTCTTATGAGCTAATGATTCATGTTTTAATTATGTGCGACAAAAATTGATTTTCTCGTATGTTGCATTATTGTTAAAACGACGACCGCGGGGTATTTCAATAATCTTGTAGGCCTGAAGTTAAATTTTGACTCCGATTTATGAGTTGAAATTTCGACTGTTATTTCCAAACAGCGAGAAATTCGATTTCTAAAATTTCTATTCGTGAATAACACTTCAATAGCGTTAAAGAAAGGAAGACATCCGGACTTGGCCGTAATTCCTATTTTGGAAAGTATTTAAAAGTGGTTTTACTGTAAATCATTTTGGCAAACTTTTGTGGTAAGGTAAACATTTGAAGTTCTACAATTGTGACAACGTTCTAACTTAACATAAACATACCAAAAAGCATTTTTGGCGTATGAAAGCGCATTTTACAGCCGCCGCTAGTCAACAACCCAAACCACTAGATAGGGTCCAGAACATTTCACTTGACGTATATTGTATCAATAAAATAAATGACACTCTCAACAGGCATTTCTATTCTTTTTGAACAAGACGGCTATCACTCAACTAAAACAATCATAAAAAGAACTCTAAACACGATTTGATAACACTTTATTGCGCAGTTAAAAAGATACAGTATAACTAAATGGTGGATTACACAGAACAACACATACATAGGCTAGACAATTTGACATGCATGCTACATGTAGATCAACTTCCCATGGATATATATACCTCAGATATGACACAGAGAACGCCTAACAAAAATGGGCCTTAGTTCCCAGATGCTCCCTGAACCCCTGGAATATGACACATACCAAATTGAGTAAACAAAAAAAACACTGACCAATTGCAATAAGCTGAGATGATATCTTGTAAAGATTACAAAGAGCCGACTTCCGACAAGTCAGTTTGTACCGTTACTAGACTCCCAATCTGCTTGTCTCGTCAACGAGGGGGCACACGCTGAACCTTCATTTCTGCTATAATAATTTAATCTTGTTTGAAACATGCATTTGCATTGGCTTAAAAAATTACGTTATCAGCCCATAACGTAAAAAATGACGTCACCGTTTATAACGTCGCTTTTGATTGACTGATGCAGAGTGAGAGTCCATCAATAAAGTTAATTTTCGCAGGGTATATATTAAATTATAAGTATTAACTTGAATCTATTTTTTATGTTATGGAGTTATAACACAAAAAACAGGTTTATTTAGAGTACACTCCGTTTTTGTGTTATACCCCCATAACATAAAAAATAGATTCAAGTTAATCCTTAAATATATTACAGTGGTACCGAGGGAATATTTATTATGTGAACTGTAAAAAAGGAATGACTACAAGCGGAGAAAGTGTCCAACAAGAAAGCGAGAGTTGCCTCCCCTTCGGTAGTCCGAAAAACACAAGAAATTCACCATGATATAAATCGTGGATAAACTTGTAAATATGCAAGAGAGCTTGATAATCGGCAGCTTGTATGTACATTAATGAATGATAAATCCAAAAACATGCGGGGAAATGATGTTCATCCAGACCTTGACATAGAAAGTGGAACATCTTCTTCAAGTCATTCTGACTATATAATGCAATGACAAAGAAATACTGGTATCACATATGCAAGAAGTGACTAGTGTTAGCCAAATGTATTCTTCAATCCTTTCCATAAAGAGTGATTTGCGTGAGCGAAAAGTAATTGCTATCCTTCAATAAATGGTGATTTGTGTGAGCGAGACTGATTACACAATTCTACTTCTAAGCAGCATGCAAAATACAAGTGATGATTGGACGTTCATGGTTTTAGTGGTGAACCAGTGATAGAGGGCTAGCTGTAGCAGAAAGTCCGGCGTCTAAACCACTCGACCATCACGGTTCTTGTGGAGACGAAATCGATCCCACAGCCCTAAACTCCGTCATAAGGTTCTAATGTTGCTGTCGGAGAATATGCTGACAGCTGCACATCTGCTTTAAACTCAAAGACGTCAGTGCCTCCCACGATGACAATCACCTATGAGGGAAAAATCAGAGAATACTGAGGCATCAGCAAACCATGATTTGAACTCTAATCAATTCAACAAGGGGCGAAATATGAACAGAGTATATTTACACGGAAATCATTGACAAAAAAATGCAAGAGAATAAGACCATGTGTTCAGGAAGGGCAAGCGTCTCCTGCTTCATCGCCGATACACGCCATGTAAATCTTGGTTACATTCAAGAAAACGCTAAGTCCTTAAAGTCATCATTCCCAATCACAACAAGTGAGCACACTTACGAGCATATTCACAAACGTCCATCATCATATCATGCAAGGGTACAAAATATTTCCCCTTGAGACCAAGTTGGCGACTATTAAACTTGTTCATAATAAACCTAAATCTTTCGAATCCCTGTGTGGTAAGCCGAAATTTATCAAGAAAATCCCGATATTTAGAGTAGGCCCTTGAGCAACGCATCAACTGCAACATGAAAGCACCATAGGTGGAATAAAGGATGTTACTATCACAAAAGGAAAAGTTCACAATCTGAAAATCGAAATCGTTACGTTTATCATATAGCGTTGTAGTTTGTTGTCTATGTTGTCATAATTTAAGTAAATATCGAGGTAAGCAGCTGGTGTAGAAGAGCCTGCTGTGTCATTTATTTCAAGTTCAGAGGGATATATATATATACGATCGAAGTGGTCAGCAAACCTCTTGTTATTATAGACAATACGTACTCGATATATCTGAAAATGAAACTAAGGGATTTGGCAAGGTTTTTGTTACCTATCTTGGTTAGCTCTTCCACAAATTCAGACGTTAATGAAAACAAACACAAATCAGCAAAGAGTGGGACACAGTTTGTGCGAAAAATTTATAAATAACTGGTCAATATGACAACAGGAAGCGTAGGTCTGTTATCAATAGAAAATTAACCGAACTCGGGGGCCAGACATGTACCGAACTAATTCGCCAGATAATTACTAAACTAGTTGGCTAGGCATTTACCAAACTACCTCTTATGGGCCAGAAATTTACCAAACTACATGTTATGGGCCAGACATTTACCAAACTACATGTTATGGGCCAGACATTTACCAAACTACATCTAATGGACCAGACATGCACCAAACTACATCTAATGGACCAGACATGTACCAAACTAGTGGGCTAGACATTTACAAAACTACATCTAATGGACCAGACATTTTACAAACTAGTGGGCTAGAGATTTACAAAACTACATCTAATGGACCAGACATTTACCAAACTAGTGGGCTAGACATTTACAAAACTACATCTAATGGACCAGACATTTTACAAACTAGTGGGCTAGACATTTACAAAACTACATCTAATGGACCAGACATTTACCAAACTAGTGGGCTAAACATTTACAAAACTACATCTAATGGACCAGACAGTTAACAAACTAGTGGGCTAGACATTAACAAAACTAGTGGGCCACATAACAACCAAACTATTTATACGTTACACAACGAGTGGTTGTTGGATATGGAGTTTATTTCACTAGAGTTGATTAATTTTTAAAAGTTACAAACGACACGATCTTTTACTAAAAATAATTATAATTAACGAGAGTGAAATCAATTCCACATCTAATAACCACGAGTCGTGTGACCTGTTTCTACCACCATCTCAGTTGGACACAGCATGAGTGAACCGCTGACTATGATAATTATGTTGTTGCCAAGTGTTGACGACGTCTACAATAGATAACGACGTCAACAATCCGCACGTTGCATTGAACCACGTGATTTCCGGTTAACATAGTTCAACTTATCAAGTAATCAAATGTTCTGAAGGTCATATGTCAATGCTGGTATACAACATATATATATTTATCCAACAGTCAGCACGTTTATATAATCGTCTGAGAAAGGAATAACACAGGGTAGTATGGCAGAAATGCATGTACAGTCTGTATATAGCTACAAAAATGTACACACAAGGATAAGATATAAATGTCTGATACACACGAAGATTAAAGGCCCAATATACGTAACTTTCGGCAAAACTTGAAACGAAAATCAAGCCCAAAAACTTATTATATTTATTAGATTTAGTTAAGATTAACTGATATCAGCAATGCTCAAGGTGACTTCTTTCGCGGTTACCGGTACAACAGCAGTTGAAATACGCTATTTGTAAACACGCGTCCATTCCGAACCGTCTTCTACCTTCGGTTTGTTGATGAAGTGGGACCCACCTGAATTATTTTAAATTTTTTGGATTTTTTTGTCAAGAGTTTCTTGTTAGTTCCCGCTCAGGTTTACTTCCTTTTAGGCTTATTTTTTCATGGTTATCAACTGGATTTTATTTCAGAATTTTTCAGAACCACGAAAATTTCCCTGAAGTTACGTATGTTGGGCCTTTAAATGAAATAAAGGTAAACTGAAAAGGACGACCATAAAACTAAAACAGTATAATAATAATAAATAATAATAATATACAACATTTATATAGCGCTCTATATAGTTTGTAAAATTACTCTAAAGCGCTTCACAACATGTAGATAATAATTTGTTACTTACACGGCATAAATAAAGAAGTTATTACAATCTAAGCTAATGTGATAATATAAAAAAAAAATGCATATAAATACGAAGTACATCAACTGTAGATAAACAAATATTAATTAACGTTAATGCTTTACATTAATTTGAAATCTTACCGATTGTAGATGCCAGATTGTAGTGTCGCCTACAATAGTGTACAGTCGTATTGTTATCTTCAGTAACTTCCCAACATCCCGATACAGGCCCTGGATCGTGTTAACAGAAACAAACGATTATAATGATTGTACGTATATCTTAATATTTACATTCTTACTGCATATAAAGCGTTTACGCAATGTTAAAAAGCTCGGCGGTTCAAAGGAATTGATTTAAATTGCACCGTCTACACGTTTTGAGAATTTTAACGAAGAAGCACCGGAGAAAATATTACTGGAGAAAGACAGTGCGAACATAGAGAACGTAATTAAAACATCGGTGAATATACTGAAGGACTGTCCGTGATCACTGTGAGAAGGCTTTGGGGACACTTGACAATATGAACAGTGGGACGAGTAAATATGTTGTAAGTATTTTTGGTAAATTCTATGTTGTAGGTATTTCAGGTAAATTCTATGTTGTAGGTATTTTAGATAGATTCTATGTTGTAGGTATTTTAGGTAAATTCTATGTTGTGGGTATTTTAGATAGATTCTATGTTGTAGGTATTTTAGGTAAATTCTATGTTGTGGGTATTTTAGATAGATTCTATGTTGTAGGTATTTTAGATAGATTCAATGTTGTGGGTATTTTAGATAGATTCTATGTTGTAGGTATTTTAGATAGATTCTATGTTGTAGGTATTTTAGGTAAATTCTATGTTGTTGGTATTTTAGATAAATTCTATGTTGTAGGTATTTTAGGTAAATTCTATGTTGTGGGTATTTTAGGTAAATTCTATGTTGTGGGTATTTTAGGTAAATTCTATGTTGTTGGAATTTTAGATAGATTCTATGTTGTAGGTATTTTAGGTAAATTCTATGTTGTAGGTATTTTAGATAGATTCTATGTTGTAGGTATTTTAGATAGATTTAATGTTGTAGGTATTTTAGATAGATTCTATGTTGTAGGTATTTTAGATAGATTCTATGTTGTAGGTATTTTAGGTAAATTCTATGTTGTTGGTATTTTAGATAAATTCTATGTTGTAGGTATTTTAGGTAAATTCTATGTTGTGCGTATTTTAGGTAAATTCTATATTGTGGGTATTTTAGGTAAATTCTATGTTGTTGGAATTTTAGATAGATTCTATGTTGTAGGTATTTTAGGTAAATTCTATGTTGTTGGTATTTTAGATAAATTCTATGTTGTAGGTATTTTAGGTAAATTCTATGTTGTAGGTATTTTAGATAGATTCTATGTTGTAGGTATTTCAGGTAAATTCTATGTTGTTGGTATTTTAGATAGATTCTATTTTGTAGGTATTTTAGGTAAATACTATGTTGTAGGTATTTTAGGTAAATTCTATGTTGTAGGTATTTTAGGTAAATTCTACGTTGTAGGTATTTTAGGTAAATTCTATGTTGTGGGTATTTTAGGTAAATTCTATGTTGTAGGTATTTTAGGTAAATTCTATGTTGTAGGTATTTTAGGTAAATTCTATGCAGAATTTATAAAAAGTTGATGGATCAACCTATACAAAAACATCCATGATAACAATACGATACGAACATCAAATAAAAACGCTTTCTGAAAACAACAGGACGAAGATATCAGATTTCGCTTTTATTACTTGCATGTAGGCCTAGTCTTTAAAATGAAATACTTAAATTGTGGGATATTATATGAGTTTATTGTCCCCGTTGACATTGACCATTTCCCTCGGTTTCGCCTCGAGGAATAGTTAATGTCTCGGGAGTATCATACTCATATATCATTATAGTAACAATACTGTAATGTAAGTATCATATTTATATATAAGTATAGTAACAATATTGTAACGTTAGTATCATACTCATATATCATTATAGTAACAATACTGTAATGTAAGTATCATACTCATATATCATTATAGTAACAATACTGTAATGTAAGTATCATACTCATATATCATTATAGTAACAATACTGTAATGTAAGTATCATACTCATATATCATTATAGTTACAATACTGTAATGTAAGTATCATACTCATATATCATTATAGTTACAATACTGTTTATGTTAGTATCATACTCATATATCATTATAGTAACAATACTGTAATGTAAGTATCATACTCATATATCATTATAGTAACAATACTGTTAATGTTAGTATCATACTCATACATCATTATAGTAACAATACTGTTAATGTTAGTATCATACTCATATATCAGTATAGTAACAATACTGTTAATGTTAGTATCATACTCATATATCAGTATAGTAACAATACTGTTAATGTTAGTATCATACTCATATATCATTATAGTTACAATACTGTTTATGTTAGTATCATACTCATATATCATTATAGTAACAATACTGTTAATGTTAGTATCATACTCATATATCAGTATAGTAACAATACTGTTAATGTTAGTATCATACTCATATATCATTATAGTAACAATACTGTTAATGTTAGTATCATACTCATACATCATTATAGTAACAATACTGTTAATGTTAGTATCATACTCATATATCATTATAGTAACAATACTGTTAATGTTAGTATCATACTCATACATCATTATAGTTACAATACTGTAATGTTAGTATCATACTCATATATCATTATAGTAACAATACTGTTAATGTTAGTATCATACTCATATATCAGTATAGTAACAATACTGTTAATGTTAGTATCATACTCATATATCATTATAGTAACAATACTGTTAATGTTAGTATCATACTCATATATCATTATAGTAACAATACTGTTAATGTTAGTATCATACTCATACATCATTATAGTTACAATACTGTAATGTTAGTATCATACTCATATATCATTATAGTAACAATACTGTTAATGTTAGTATCATACTCATACATCATTATAGTTACAATACTGTAATGTTAGTATCATATTATATATCATTATAGTAACAATACTGTTAATGTTAGTATCATACTCATATATCATTATAGTAACAATACTGTTAATGTTAGTATCATATTATATATCATTATAGTAACAATATTGTTAATGTTAGTATCATACTCATATATCATTATAGTAACAATACTGTTAATGTTAGTATCATACTCATATATCAGTATAGTAACAATACTGTTAATGTTAGTATCATACTCATATATCAGTATAGTAACAATACTGTTAATGTTAGTATCATACTCATATATCATTATAGTTACAATACAATTTATGTTAGTATCATACTCATATATCATTATAGTAACAATACTGTTAATGTTAGTATCATACTCATATATCAGTATAGTAACAATACTGTTAATGTTAGTATCATACTCATATATCATTATAGTAACAATACTGTTAATGTTAGTATCATACTCATACATCATTATAGTAACAATACTGTTAATGTTAGTATCATACTCATATATCATTATAGTAACAATACTGTTAATGTTAGTATCATACTCATACATCATTATAGTTACAATACTGTAATGTTAGTATCATACTCATATATCATTATAGTAACAATACTGTTAATGTTAGTATCATACTCATATATCAGTATAGTAACAATACTGTTAATGTTAGTATCATACTCATATATCATTATAGTAACAATACTGTTAATGTTAGTATCATACTCATATATCATTATAGTAACAATACTGTTAATGTTAGTATCATACTCATACATCATTATAGTTACAATACTGTAATGTTAGTATCATACTCATATATCATTATAGTAACAATACTGTTAATGTTAGTATCATACTCATACATCATTATAGTTACAATACTGTAATGTTAGTATCATATTATATATCATTATAGTAACAATACTGTTAATGTTAGTATCATACTCATATATCATTATAGTAACAATACTGTTAATGTTAGTATCATATTATATATCATTATAGTAACAATATTGTTAATGTTAGTATCATACTCATATATCATTATAGTAACAATACTGTTAATGTTAGTATCATACTCATACATCATTATAGTTACAATACTGTATTGTTAATATCATATTTATATATCATTATAGTAACAATACTGTTAATGTTAGTATCATACTCATACATCATTATAGTTACAATACTGTAATGTTAGTATCATATTTATATATCAGTATAGTAACAATACTGTTAATGTTAGTATCATACTCATATATCATTATAGTAACAATACTGTTAATGTTAGTATCATATTTATATATAAGTATAGTAACAATATTGTAACGTTAGTATCATACTCATATATCATTATAGTAACAATACTGTAATGTAAGTATCATACTCATATATCAGTATAGTAACAATACTGTAATGTAAGTATCATACTCATATATCATTATAGTTACAATACTGTTAATGTTAGTATCATACTCATATATCATTATAGTTACAATACTGTTAATGTTAGTATCATACTCATATATCATTATAGTAACAATACTTGATGTAAGTATCATACTCATATATCATTATAGTTACAATACTGTTTATGTTAGTATCATACTCATATATCATTATAGTAACAATACTGTTAATGTTAGTATCATACTCATATATCATTATAGTAACAATACTGTTAATGTTAGTATCATACTCATATATCATTATAGTAACAATACTGTTAATGTTAGTATCATACTCATACATCATTATAGTAACAATACTGTAACGTTAGTATCATACTCATATATCATTATAGTAACAATACTGTAATGTAAGTATCATACTCATATATCAGTATAGTAACAATACTGTAACGTTAGTATCATACTCATACATCATTATAGTAACAATACTGTAACGTTAGTATCATACTCATATATCATTATAGTAACAATACTGTAATGTAAGTATCATACTCATATATCAGTATAGTAACAATACTGTAATGTAAGTATCATACTCATATATCATTATAGTTACAATACTGTTAATGTTAGTATCATACTCATATATCATTATAGTAACAATACTGTTAATGTTAGTATCATACTCATATATCATTATAGTAACAATACTGTTAATGTTAGTATCATACTCATATATCATTATAGTAACAATACTGTTAATGTTAGTATCATACTCATACATCATTATAGTAACAATACTGTAATGTAAGTATCATACTCATATATCATTATAGTTACAATACTGTAATGTTAGTATCATATTTATATATCAGTATAGTAACAATACTGTTATTGTTAGTATCATACTCATATATTATCATAGTATTAATACTGTTAATGTTAGTATCATATTTATATATAAGTATAGTAACAATTCTGTTAATATATGTATCATATTTATATATCATTATAGTAACAATACTGTAATGTAAGTATCATACTCATATATCATTATAGTTACAATACTGTAATGTTAGTATCATATTTATATATCATTATAGTAACAATACTGTTAATGTTAGTATCATATTTATATATCATTTTAGTAACAATACTGTTAATGTTAGTATCATATTTATATATCATTATAGTAACAATACTGTTAATGTTAGTATCATACTCATATAACATTTTAGTAACAATTCTGTTAATATATGTATCATATTTATATATCAGTATAGTAATAATACTGTTAATGTTAGTATCATACTCATATATCATTATAGTAACAATACTGTAATTTTAGTATCATACTAAGTCTTATACAATGTATATCATTGAATTAAACAATACTGTTAATGTTAGATTACCAAAGCGTCAACAAAACTATAATCCAACTCAAAATCGATTAAACAAGAGGCAAAATAGGAACAAAGGAAAGATTTACATGGGGACCCTCGTAAAATATACCATATTGTTTATCTCAAGTTTGTAAACAATGGAATTGTACCGAATGGTCAGAAAATGACACATTGTTACTTTACAACTTCGGGATAACAAAAAAAGTGGAACATAGTTTCTGTGTTCTATATTTATATGAATAACTAGCAAACTTTTAGAAATGATGATATATATATATATATGTAACCACTTGAGTGTCATTAGGTACTGCCGCTCGTCTACCGCGGTTACCGGGTCTAAACTTCCGGATTATGTACCCTTGTAACCAGAACTTCCGGATTATGTACCCTTGTAACCAGAACTTCTGGATTATGTACCCTTGTAACCAGAACTTCCGGATTATGTACCCTTGTAACCAGAACTTCTGGATTATGTACCCTTGTAACCAGAACTTCCGGATTATGTACCCTTGTAACCAGAACTTCCGGATTATGTTCCCTTGTAACCAGAACTTCCGGATTATGTACCCTTGTAACCAGAACTTCTGGATTATGTACCCTTGTAACCAGAACTTCTGGATTATGTACCCTTGTAACCAGAACTTCTGGATTATGTACCCTTGTAACCAGAACTTCCGGATTATGTACCCTTGTAACCAGAACTTCCGGATTATGTACCCTTGTAACAAGAACTTCCGGATTATGTACTTTTGTAGCCAGAACTTCCGGATTACGTACCCTTGTAACAAGAACTTCCGGATTATGTACTTTTGTAGCCAGAACTTCCGGAATTATGTAGCCTTGTAACCAGAACTTCCGGATTATGTACCCTTGTAACCAGAACTTCCGGATTATGTACCCTTGTAACCAGAACTTCCGGATAATTACCCTTGTAACCAGAACTTCTGGATTATGTACCCTTGTAACCAGAACTTCTGGATTATGTACCCTTGTAACCAGAACTTCTGGATTATGTACCCTTGTAACCAGAACTTCTGGATTATGTACCCTTGTAACCAGAACTTCTGGATTATGTACCCTTGTAACCAGAACTTCTGGATTATGTACCCTTGTAACCAGAACTTCTGGATTATGTACCCTTGTAACCAGAACTTCTGGATTATGTACCCTTGTAACCAGAACTTCTGGATTATGTACCCTTGTAACCAGAACTTCTGGATTATGTACCCTTGTAACCAGAACTTCCGGATTATGTACCCTTGTAACCAGAACTTCTGGATTATGTACCCTTGTAACCAGAACTTCTGGATTATGTACCCTTGTAACCAGAACTTCTGGATTATGTACCCTTGTAACCAGAACTTCCGGATTATGTACCCTTGTAACAAGAAACTCATACTTGATGTTTGGCGTTTACTTGGATATAACCTAGATTAACATGGAGGGTGTCGTCGATGCAGCGGAAGACGTTTACTCTTCCGGAACTCATGGTATTATTCTATTGTACTTTTGCAGGGATCACCATGTCAATCATTCCCTTTTGTTCTCATGGTGTCCCTTCCTTTATTCTAATTCTAGTTCGGATTATGGTTTTGTTGACGCTTCGGTATTCTCTAAAAAAATAGTTTTCTCCGTATAATACAAAGATAACAAATAGGGTTACTTTACCTAGTTATGGTCCTGAATGTAACGTAGGGACAAATACATGTCACATATCTCTTTCTTACCGAAAAGACAGTGGTAGTCCCACGTGAGAAATCGAGTGTGTCTGGGATGTAAACATGAAATTGGTCATATTCCCCGTACAGTATTATAAACACCTCAAGTACTCCTTTGATATCTGCCGTGTCAGCCGTCATAATTCTGAACTCGTAGCTGTGTTTTGTGGCTTTACCTGGCAAATATAAACCAATTTATCTCAGTGTTAACTCCCTGTCTATACACTAACGTCATATTGAGAACTGTTTGTTTTGCTCTTTTTGGGCACACAATCTGATATTCATCATAGGTGACAATGTTCCGGCATAGGCAGGACAAAGGAACTGATCAATTTTTTTAGAAAATGATCTTTCTATTAATTTGGACATTTTCGCTCAGTAGAATTTTCGCCTAAGTAGATTTTTTGCTCAAGTATAATTTGTCGCTTAAGAATTTGTTTTTGTTGCAGTAGAAATTTCGCTGAAAAAGATTGTTTGACTATTCTCTTTCGTATCGAGGACATATATATATATATATCATATCAACAAATAGAAGTGAACATCATTATCCACACATTTACAGTAAATCATCACCTAGTAAATTCAAAGTTTGATTAGGTCAGAATGATCGCTTTCACAAAGACAATAATCCTACAATCTATTTTCAATAGTTAACAGTAAGGTTGGTAGATACTCTTGCTGTTTTTATTTACGTTGTGAATTCATTGAGTAAACATGTTTTCGTGATATGTTTTCCACTATAAATAACCTTCAGCTACCGGTCGTCCGAACTAATATAACATATTAATAAAGTAATATGAATTCCTTACATATGACGACATCTTTGTTCGGCCATATCTCCCCGGATTGGCACGTGATCGTGTGACTTGGTCCACGGTTGATGTACCCACTGTTACACGAGTATGTAGCCCAACAGCCTGTGTACCTCAGCAGATAGGCGTTGGGAATCTTCTTTGGAGTAGCACATTCTGTACCAATTAAGAGTCCAAAAGAAACTTACCCTTTCACCAACCTAAACGAGAACGGACTGAACCACCATAGACCAGAATGAACAGATCCTTTACAATACATGAAAGAGTCTACTCAAATTACCTAGGACGAAAGAGGAAAGGTCAGGTAAAGATGTGTACTGAATCTACTGTTAAATTCTTAATGGTTTTCACGAGGCGAGATAAGCCTCCTTAACTTTGACAAATCAATTTTATATCATAAATAATGATATAGAATAATTTGTCTGAAAGATAAATTGAATCAACCGCGGCGTGTATTTAAGGTAGAGAGACAGAACGATTACATAAAAGTTCAAGATAGGAAATCGAAATCAACACGTATCACGTACTGTTAGTAGGTACTTCACCGTTATTGTATCTCTTCAAATAAGATCAGCATCCAGATGCAGTACGCTGGTTATATTTTCCTAATCAAAATACGTCCAGTGTATCAAATCGAGTTCTCATTGCCTTAGATTAGCGTCATGCAGTCGACATTGCTTTCGATTTTGGAATAGACTTACGTACCAACCATTTCTGTTTTGCTTTCACCAACTGCTTCAACGCGTTTATCATTTCTTAGAATTAAAGGTTTATTTCAACGTTATCTTTCATTTCGTGCGGAAAAAACACACTTTTTCTTAATTATTAACCGCTTGTTTCCGTCTCAGTTCAACGACATATTAAATTGAAAGGGATGCTTTGTAAATAACCCTCTATGACGCAACTCGGAACAAGGGATACCACTTATTGTGATAGAAATCTTAATTTCACCGTTAAAGATCGCTTTTTTTACATATAAAACATATACAGATATCAGTATTATAAGTACCAGTATTACGGAGGCTGAAATTATATGTCATTTACGTTATTTCAACCGGCTTTTAAAAACAGTACTTAATAATACAGTGTTAATCTCATTACTTGCTTTTACTATCTGTTGTAAGGTTTCCGATTAAAGTATGATTAAATTAAAGATTTACCCGTCATTTTGTTAGCTCCGGTGGCGTTTCCGTTTCCGCTGATCAGAGCCTTGTCGAATATGTAACACACCCCCTTCGTGCCATCAAATGAAAACGAGGCACATTTACATCCGCTCTCCACACACAGGGACGCACATCTCATTTTGGTTCGAGTGTGTTTTATCTGTTTGATCAGTTTGTCAGTATTTGCCTCCACAGAAATGTTGCCGATACTGTGATATTGTATCTGTATCAACCCCTGAGGCGTTACCTCTGTAACAAATAAACATTAGGCTATTTACTCACTGAAAACTTCTCACCTACCTGACGCGCATGTTTTGACTCTCAGGGTACATTTTAATTGATTTTTACACATTCCTGATTAATGACAATAAACGACAACTTTTATTGGCGAACCATGGAAGTTAAACACAATTAGATATTTCATAAAGACTACCTAAGAAGTGTCTTTCTAACAGAAGACAAATCTGATTAAAATCATATCTTGATCTCCGCGCCGTTTCGTTAACTTCTCTTTGCTGCGTTAAGATATGAGAAAATCCCATAGGGGGTCATGTCCCGATGACCTTTTGCATTAGCCAATCAAATTACTACTGTCAGAATCTTGACTGAATTTTTGAGGCGACAAAGCTTGCATATTCGCATTTGTTCGTTTAGTCATTTCGTCACCAAAAAGTTCATGTGGAATAATGTGACGACATGACTTGCTGCAAGGTGACAGGTCATTGGACAATTATTTTAGTGTTAAGTAAAGAGGCGACAAAGGTCATCTAAACGTGACCTCTTATGGGATGTTGTCAGATCCTTGTAAAACGGAGTGAGAACAAGGATCTGTATTTAAATCAGATTGACAGAAGACGATTTTTGACAGATTCTTTGTGGTGAAAAACCATCGATAAAACGTTCAAATACGTAGACAATGTTATGATCTCAAGGCGGGCAGGTTATACGTAGTGTTATCTGTTTTGCTGTATATGATGATTTTCAGTCCTAGTATTTTATATACTCGTATACATAGTTATTTTGTGTTTATATTTCCTGTTTTAATATCGAAATGATTTGTCGACTTTTCATTGGTAAAGTTAAATTTATGATCGATATACTAATGAAAGAATTATAGTTCGTCTTTAATTAGCGGATAAACATTTCCGTCAATAAAACGATACGAGATATAGACAAAGACAACAACAGCGATAACTAAACTATAACATATTATAGTATGTGCATTATAGAAATTTGTTACCACTGGATACATTATATGGAGTTCAAAAACATACTGCACAATACAACATATAATCTCATACAGATAAATAGCAAAAACACGCCTTAGACACTAAAAAGTCCTTAATACAATACGTTGTTAAGTGCCTTAAACAATTTCTAACAAAAGTAAGATAACAAATACTTTGTAGAAACCCGTACCTGCTTCAGCAAAGACAACCAGAACTGCCAAAACCAGCATCGCCTTAATCATACACATCTTCATTGCACTGTTCGTTTTTCGTTTATAATCATAAAACTAAAAACATCAGTATATATTACGTTTTTAATTTAAAACATTGTATAATTTTAAATTGACGTTGGCATCTCTTGAAAAAAAGGAGAAATCGATGGTAATTAAAACCGGTATGACACGAAGTTAATCAGACACAAGTATTAACGTAATTACAAGTTATTTGCATATATATCATATTTTATATTCTTGAGGCAGTACATGTATGCGTCTGTTTGTTTGTTTATCAAAAGTGGTCAGCAACACCATCGACACCGTCAACAAAATCCATCGAAACAATGTGTGGGTAGACACAGAAATTACCTACGATTTAGAAGCTGACGCTTCAGCCTTCATCAGCTGTAACAGACAGATATTAATGAGCTTCAAGTCATTTATTTTTATAAAAAAATAATTACTTATAAATCATTAATGACAATATGATGAGCAAGAGTAAAAGATAATTTATTACAACAAAGGTATGCTATGGTTATAGGTAATGATGATCTTTAACGCGCGCGGGTATGACGCCTGTGAATTATTCAAAATAATCAAGTGATATGAAAAACAACTGAAGGCAAAACAAAAGTAACACGCGAACTTGAATTAATTGAGCTACAGCAAATTATCAACGGAGGATACCTTTAAACAAAGAGAGTTAGACCAGCAGATCCATGTTAGTCTAGGCTATTCCTAAATATACAGACCTTAATGTTAGAACTGGCTTGGTGTCGGTGTAACCAAGGGGTAGACAAAAATAACCCTTTATCTCGTAATTGGACAACAGAATTATTACCAAATGGTTTTTATCTTTGAATGGATTTTTTACATGAATTGTGACACTGTATACTCCAGAAGTGGCATTAATGGGATATGGATCTTGAAAAACTCAAAAGATCTTC
The DNA here is from genome assembly GCA_947623455.1 of Mimachlamys varia. Taxonomy (NCBI): domain Eukaryota; kingdom Metazoa; phylum Mollusca; class Bivalvia; order Pectinida; family Pectinidae; genus Mimachlamys; species Mimachlamys varia. Next base: position 9,524,731 of record OX392534.1, read on the forward strand.
TGATCAGTCTTGAACACCATTCTCAAAAATATTTCGTCCATCAAAACATTTGATTTTTCCACCCTGTACAATACCATACCACATGCCAAACTGAAAGAACGTCTTCGGTCTCTCACTATGAGAGTTTTTTTTCCCAAGAAAGGTGAACGGCGATACAAATACATGATTATAAGCTATCTTGGGGCATATTTTTTTGAAAACACAACAAAAGCTAGGTTGAAAGATACTGTGGAAGATATAGTACAAATGATTGAATTCCTGGTCGACAATAGCTTTGTTGAGTTCGGAAGAAAGATTTTCCAACAGACTGTTGGCATTGCAATGGGCACTAACTGTGCCCCACTTTTGGCTGACTTGTTTTTGTTTTCATACGAGGCTGAATTTGTCGAAGGGCTTATCAGGACGGGTAACAAAAACCTTGCCAAATCTTTCAATTTCACTATCAGGTATATCGACGATGTGTTGTCTATATACAACAAGGGGTTTGCTGACCTAGTCGATCGTATATACCCTTCTGAACTTGAAATAAAGGACACAACAGACACTCTCACATCAGCTTCTTACCTCGATCTTTACTTAAACTATGACCAACACGGACAACTTACTACTAAGATGTATGATAAACGTGACGATTTCGATTTTCCCTTTCTTGGTAGTAACATCCCTGCTTCTCCGTCCTATGGTGTTTACATGTCGCAGTTGATTCGTTATTCCAAAAATATTTTGTATCTTTGTGTGATATGAAGATGGACGTTTTTGAGTTGGCTTATTTGTGTGCTTACTTGATGTGATGACAATGATGGCTCGGTTCTCATCGGTGACCAAGATGTACACGGCGGGTGTTGTCGAAGAAGCAGAAGACGCTTACTCTTCCAGAACACCTGGTCTTATTCTCTTGTGTTTTTACCAGAGTCTCCATGCATATCTTTCCTTTGTTCCTATTTTGCCTCTAGTTTGATCGATTTTGAGTTCGGATTATGGTTTGTTGACGCTTTGGTATTCTCTGATTTTTTTATGAATATAATTTCACTGCTGCAAGAAAATCTTACAACAAAACTCATGTAAATATTGCCAATTATAAACCTTTTTGCATTCAATCATGATTAATAAAAAATGACGTTTTCTCTAAAACAGCATCACCGTCAGTGTATCCTCTTCAAATGAGTCTATTTCTTAATGGACGTCCTTAATTATAACCGTGATTTTTTTAAAACTGAATCTCACAGAAAAGTCGTAAGGGTTCCAAAACATGACATTTAGTACATATTAAGTAGACCACTCTCAATAGACTACTTACACATTGACCGGTTTTTGGTTTTCCTATCGTGGACTTTCCGTTTCCTGATGGGGACATCCCTGCTTCTCTAACCTAATGTGTTTGCATGTCGCAGTTGATTCGTTTTCCTTGGGTTTACTCTGTGATGTAATTTTCGTGATCGATGTCGACTGCTGATGGACAGACTTGCAGCACAGGGAATTGGGTGATGCAGTTTGATCAGAACTGTAAGCAAGTTTTATGGTCGTCGTTTTTATTTCACTCGGGAATGTTTTGTGTCTTTGTGTGGTATGGGGATGGACGTTTTGTGGTGTGCTTATTGGTGTGCTTACTTATTGGGGTTGACAGGGTGGCTCGGTTCTGGATTTGGAGACTTGGTGTTTGCATGGATGTGACCATTATTTTCATGGCGGGTTTCGTCGATGAAGCAGAAGGCGCTTTCTGTTTCGGATCACCTGGTTTTATTATCTTATACTTTTAAAAGGGTCTCCATGTGACCTTTCCTATTTGTTATTTTGATAGATTTTGAGTTTGGATTGTGGTTTTGTTGACGCATAGGTATTCTCTATTTCCTCCTATATCCGACAACGCTATTGTTGCACACGACACAGCATATCAATTACACGTTGGATAAACTAGGGCTTTTTGACGCTTTGCAACGTCAATTATGACAACGAACTCATACAGTGTCTGTACAATTTCAAAGGTCTTGGAAAATGAACAAAAAATTATCAGCTCTGTACTATACGTAGACCCCAATTCCATTCGTGTCACCATATTTGTGTGATGAACGATTAACTTTTCTGTTTATTAATACAAGCTCTTCTTTAGAAATTCAAGAATCAAACTTCCAGCCCAACAATTTAACAAATTTTTTGTCTGTGCCATATCTATGTCTGCTGCGCAATACCTTTTTCAATATGAAGTTTTGGTCTCAACATCGATACTCACATTTTGTACTTTATGTTTTCGTAAAAGGTTCCCGATGTATTTTCATTTCCATATATTTTGTTTTCAATTTTTAGATCGGTACAACTTGCCTTAACTATCTGTATAAAGATGTTGTTCTTGATAGTAGCATCCATCATTCTCTGTCCTTACCTTTGGTTTTTATATGTGTTATTGTTTTCGATTTGCAGATCGTTTCTTGCAGTTTCAGCATTAGGTTCATCAAATAAACAGTAATGCGTTGTCTCGATTTTGAACTTGACACTGTTTGTGCCTGTTTTTATTTGGCATCTCTGAAAGAATCAGAGAATACCAAAGCGTCAACAAAACAATAATCCGAACTCAAAAGCATACTCAAGACAGTCCATCTTCATATCACTCAAAGATACAGAATATTTCTCAATGAGACCAAGATAGCGACCATAAAACTTGCACATAGTCTTCATCAACCACCATCCCTCGAATCCCCGGGACCATACGTTTGTTCGTCAGCAGCTGACATCTATCACGCAAATTTAGATATTCAAAACAAGCCATAGAACAACGAATCGACTGCGACATATAAACCCTTTGGATGGAGAAGCAGGGATGTTCTTATATAGAAAAGGAAAGATCACGATCGGAAAATCGAAATCGTCAAGTTTATCATAAAGCTTCGTAGAAAGCTGTGTTGGTCAGAGTTTAAGTAATAGGTCGATGTAAGAAGCTGATGTAGGAGAGTCTGTGAGAATCTGAAAGTGAATCAAACTCAGTTTTCCCTCGTTCCGTCTAGTGTTCCGCAGAATTCAACGGTGTTATTTTCAATAATAAGGAAAGCTGCATATACTTTAATGTAGTATAGAATGACCAGGAAGGTTGTAATGCTTATGTAAACAAACATTCAATGCCGTATGATAACAGTTATTTGTTTTTGTTAAATTAAATAAATGTAACCATTTCGTTTCAACAATATTTATTCAAACACAGACCGCACTGTTGATACTATCGACCATTTGTATGTAGTATTTAATTGCCTAAAGGCTCGTGACATTTTAAATTATCTAACTCGTTTAATAAGTTCCATATTACATCGACACTCGTGTAAGAAAGATTCTCGATATGTAGAGTGTTGGTCTTATGTAATAGGGGAGTGGCGTTCTACTACCACTGCCCCCCCCCCCCCCCCCCACCTCTGGGTTGCGAGTTCGAAACCTGTGTAGGGTTCAAGTTCAAGCTAAGTTCTTTATTGACTTTAAGTCTTAGTTGCCAGGTACTGGCCGTAGGTCGGTGGTTTTTTCCGGTAACTCTGGTTTTTCACCACCAACACAGCATGTCATGTCCTTAAATGATCATAGCTGTTCATAGAACGTAAAACATAAACAAACCAAACTGATCTTGTCTGTCATAAATCTGCTAAGGGCACAAAGTAGACACCAACACCAAAGTGTGTTACGTTTGTTTGTGTGTAATTCATATCTATAATAGTGTATACGATTAGTTATTACAATGCTGTATTACATTGCTGTAACAGGAATGTAGTGGACACGTTTATGCACGCACCAATACATGTGGATAGCATAGGTTAAAAGCACTATTTTCAATATTTACACATGGAGGAAACTTTTGTATCTTTGATGTGTTTCATGAGGCTAGATTTTTCAGGGGTCTTTGTGTTACTTCCCCATTTGCATTTGGTATTTATATAAGTTCAGACCGCTATGGACATGTGTTGTGTAGGTATAGTGTGGTATTTATATAAGTTCAGACCGCTATGGACATGTGTGGTGTATGTATAGTGTGGTATTTATATAAGTTCAGACCGCTATGGACATGTGTGGTGTATGCATAGTGTGGTATTTATATAAGTTCAGACCGCTATGGACATGTGTGGTGTATGTATAGTGTGGTATTTATATAAGTTCAGACCGCTATGGACATGTGTTGTGTAGGTATAGTGTGGTATTTATATAAGTTCAGACCGCTATGGACATGTGTGGTGTATGTATAGTGTGGTATTTATATAAGTTCAGACCGCTATGGACATGTGTTGTGTAGGTATAGTGTGTTATTTATATAAGTTCAGACCGCTATGGACATGTGTGGTGTATGTATAGTGTGGTATTTATATAAGTTCAGACCGCTATGGACATGTGTTGTGTAGGTATAGTGTGGTATTTATATAAGTTCAGACCGCTATGGACATGTGTAGGTATAGTGTGCCATTGATTAGTCAGTAATGACTTTAAGGTGCAGTAAACATTTCAGTGTGTCGATTTGCAGCTAATCTCCGTAATTCGAGGGTTCCAGTGATGTTCTTTCGGAATTTACTGTGTGACCCCTTCGTGTTTTATTTTTCCCCAACCTGTACTTCCGATATTTACACATCGATGTTTTCTACATTAAACGGATAACTCATTTTTTTTCAAATTTTTGACAGTTTTATTAATTTGTATTAAAGTTGCAAATATAGAAAGCAAAGGATTCTGTCCAACTTTTAATTGTGTATGTGTGTACATTTAAAATGATCAAACATGGTTTATTTTGTTTTACTGTGGTGCACCTGTTAATAAAACAAATCAAGGTTACCTGTCCTTTTATATTTACGAGCTCTTGTAAATGTTCATTTATAAAACATGATTTCATCTCTTGTTTTACTTGGCTGTTCGTGTCAGTAATTCCCATGGTCTCTGATCTTTTTCTTTTAGATTACGTGTACATAACTTTATCAGTATGCGATAGCCTGGATAGAAATACACCTCATGAAAAGTAGCCCCAGTCTGAGATAAGGGCAAACGTGTGTGCTTAACGAAATACTAGAATCTGTAAATCAGTTTGCTTTCGCAAATATTTTATTTCGTGAGCTTACTATTTCAGACATATTTGGGAAAACATAATTTCGCGAACTTCTATCTAAAAGTGACGATGGCGATAGAACAAACACGGGCACCGTAGAGGTAGAAATAATCGCGAGGTATTTGAATTCGCGATTGAATCTCCTAGCGAATAACGCAAAAATAAATACTTCGCGAAATATAAGTGACTTATAGTGGTGTCATTTAGATTTGAAAGCATACGTTAGAAGAAATACAAAACTTTCACGAATCCATATGACGATATCCTTTTGTGAAATGATGTATTTTAAATCTACAAGCAAAACTGTGTATTGTATACAGATATCCTGATACCTTTACTGGTCAGCTTCCTGTTGTAGTGTATCCTGATACCTTTACTGGTCAGCTTCCTGTTGTAGTGTATCCTGATACCTTAACTGGTCAACTTCCTGTTGTAGTGTATCCTGATACCTTTACTGGTCAGCTTCCTGTTGTAGTGTATCCTGATACTTTTACTTGTCAGCTTCCTGTTGTAGTGTATCCTGATACTTTTTACTGGTCAGTTTCCTGTTGTAGTGTATCCTGATACTTTTTACTGGTCAGTTTCCTGTTGTAGTGTATCCTGATACTTTTTACTTGTCAGCTTCCTGTTGTAGTGTATCCTGATACCTTTACTGGTCAGCTTCCTGTTGTAGTGTATCCTGATACTTTTACTTGTCAGCTTCCTGTTGTAGTGTATCCTGATACTTTTTACTGGTCAGTTTCCTGTTGTAGTGTATCCTGATACTTTTTACTGGTCAGCTTCCTGTTGTAGTGTATCCTGATACTTTTTACTGGTCAGTTTCCTGTTGTAGTGTATCCTGATACTTTTTACTTGTCAGTTTCCTGTTGTAGTGTATCCTGACACCTTTACTGGCCAGCTTCCTGTTGTAGTGTATCCTGATACTTTTACTTGTCAGCTTCCTGTTGTAGTGTATCCTGATACTTTTTACTGGTCAGTTTCCTGTTGTAGTGTATCCTGATACTTTTTACTTGTCAGCTTCCTGTTGTAGTGTATCCTGATACTTTTTACTGGTCAGTTTCCTGTTGTAGTGTATCCTGACACCTTTACTGGCCAGCTTCCTGTTGTAGTGTATCCTGATACTTTTACTTGTCAGCTTCCTGTTGTAGTGTATCCTGACACCTTTACTGGCCAGCTTCCTGTTGTAGTGTATCCTGATACTTTAACTTGTCAGCTTCCTGTTGGCGACCATAAAACTTGCCCATAGTTCTGATCAACCTGCATCTCTCGAATCCTTGTGCTGTTAGTTTGTTTGTCAGTAGTCGACATCGATCATGAAAATCACGATAGTAAGAGCAAGCCCTATAATAACATCAAATAAATATTATTTCCCCCATGATTACGTTTTATGAATGTCATATTGATAAACATACAACGTGTTGGTGTGTGTGGTGGTCGGTTTCATATCAGTATGTACTTAAATGTGTTCTGTGTCAGAGTCGATTGTTATATCATTGTGTTCCTATATTGTACATATTTAGTCCACCAGTCAATGTTTATATCAATATATCTACAGTAAAAGTGAATATGTTGATTAGGACGGCCGGTTCTAAGAGAGAGAGGAAAAAATTGCAAATACAACGCATAGTTCGTGGACCGCCGGCACAGCGTAGTCCCGATAAATGTCACGATTTTAATCGAAACACCGCTTGAATTTAACACCCAAACTGGTGTTAATAGTATATTTATTGTTTTCTTATTGATTATTTTCGATCCAAAGAAATACAATTCTTTCATTTATATCGCAGTGTTAGCACGTATAAAATAGGTACTAGGACGCAATACCACAAAGATTCTTTACAATAATTGCTAAATGACAATACAAAGTAGGCCTATCCTAAAAAGGTTCGATATAAAAAAACAACTTCAAACAAACTAATTAAATAACCAAACAAAATGAGTAATGGCCTTATATAAAGTTGTTTAATTAGTTTTTAGCCACAAGGTGTCGCAGTACAAGCAAACAACACTATCGGTGTGCTGCTTCACAGAAAAATAAATATCCCCTACTTATGTTACCGAAACTTTCTTAACTGTATTTATACAAATCATATGTCTAAACCAAGAAACAAAAACATAGTGGTTACTCTGATACATTTTTATTATACAGTGTATATATAAAACAAACAAACAAGCAAATAAAGCATAGAAAGGAAAACAATTAATTTAATCATAATATCGCAGATTTTTCCATTTGGTCATTCTGGAATGTGTTATGATTTCGAAAAACCAATACAGGCGATTAGATGCATTTTAAGAAATGTCGAATCGTTATCAAAATAAATCAGAATCCGAACTCAAAATCGATTAAACCAGGGGCAAAATATGAACAAAGGAATGATTTACAGTAAATTTTGGACCCTAGATATCATTTAAAAAAAATACAAAATGTGGTAGTGGTATTAAAGACAACGCCTTGGTAGCCGTTGAAACAGAGTACACACCACAAGACAACTCTTTACATATAAGAAGAATCTCCTTAAACATTGACATAGGTTAATAACATTGCTGAATACATAACCTTCTCTTTGTTCAAATAAACGTTACTCGAAATAGATATTTCAAATACATGAAGTACTTCAGCTTATACAAGTTTAAGTTAGCGAAAACTTTCATTTCAACACATATTATTGACATATAGATGTTAAATTGTCAAAGAGATCGGGCAACAAGCACAGCGTATTAAGCCCTCTCTATATAAACAATACACTGATGGTGGAGATTATATAGAGCTTGAATTTAAAGTCACCTAGGGAGTGCCTCATACGATCTGAATTTGTATAAAACTGTCTAAACATATCTCAGAAGTTCTAGTTACATTTCAACTTGTAATAGTAAACATTTAAATACGCTTTAGGTGTACTTCTTTCTTTCATTAAAACGGCAAAGACGTTTACAAAAAGGACTGTACATGTTTAACTTGGAACACGCATCATTAGTGGCGAATGCAACAAAAGCAATGTTATTTAAATATACCTATTTAGTAATAATACTTTCACGGACGTTATTGAAAGTGTTAAGTTTCCAACTGGTCATTTCCTTTACAATGTAAACATGTGGACGTTAGTACCAATAAAACATACCGACTGTGGTAATGTCGTGATATTAAACCCAGACATATCAATGTCTATGTGTGTAGGCAGCTCTTCCCTGTTTTATCACTAGGTGTTCAAAAGTTGATGAAAGCGTCTTTCCAAATATCTATACGGTATGTGCTACTTTTGAAAACTAAAAGTAATATGGTTGTTTGTGTTTAACTCTACTTTTAATATTCTGACGTCACTATAACACATGTTACCTTCAATATTCTTACACTATTAACTTGTAACAATCGGACGCCTTTTTGACACAAGCTACCTGTACTACTCTGACGTCATTCTAACACAATTTACATGTAACATTCTGACGTCACTCTAATACAAATTACATGTAATATTCTAACGTCATTCTAACACAAGTTACTTCAAATAATCGGACGCCTCCTTGACACATGTAACCTGTAACGTTCTGACGTCACTCTATCACAAATTACACGTAATATTCTGACGTCACTCTTATACAATTTACTTCAAATAATCGGACGCCTCTTTGACTTCACTGACGTCACTCTAACACAAGTTATTTCTAATAGTCTGCCGTCTGTTTGACAGATGTCAACTACAATATATTTACTGTTCTCTAACACACGTTACGCGCAACAATCTGATGTTAAGCTTACACTTTTTATGAAGTCACAAACACACGCTCTACCTTTAATTTGGCGTCACAAACTTCTGTTTGCTGAAGATACAATGTATATAACTTTCTATGCATACACTGTTATTTGTGGCGGATTGTCTACCCAGGCATTAGCATTAAACTGGTAGGAACCAATTCCGGCCATCGCTATTGTTACCTGAAGGAAATAAAAATGGAGAGTTAATGCACTGTTTATTATTTGCACATCCCTCATTTCTTTTTCTAAATCAAGTATAGATTTACGTTATGGTTTTCCTCAGTGTATAATTATATAATTATTCTGATCGCCGACACTCTGTTATGTGGGTCATTTATACTCTTCATTGCGTTTATGAACATGTGTTCAATAGTTTGTATGCAAACCTGGATTTTTTTTTACATAACCAACAGATTTAACATACATCAACAAATATCATATATATGAAAAGTAAAAGAGAATACCGAAGCGTCAAAAAACCATAATCCGAACTAAAAATCAATGAAACAAGGGGCAAAATATGAACAAAGGAAAATTTACATGGAGACCTTCGTAAAAGTACAAGATAATAAGACCAGGTGTTCGGAAGAGTAAGCGTTTTCTGCTTCATCGACGACGTACGCCATGTAAATCTTGGCCATTTCTAAGTAAACAAGTCATCAAAGTGGGAACCGAGTCATCATTCTCAATCGCAACAATTAAGTACACTAATGAGCATACTCAAGTACACCCATCTTCATATCATACAAAGATACAAACTTTTTCTCAACAAGACAAAGATGGAGACCATAAAACTTGCACGTCGTTCTGATCGACCTGTATCTCTCGAATCCCTGTGTAATAAGTTTGTCAGCAGTCGACATCTATCACGAAAGTCTCGATATTTAGAGCAAGCCTTAGAATAAGGAATCAGCTGCGACATGTTAACATCGCAGGTTGGAGCAAGGATCGTACTATCATCAAATACTGAACAGAAAAGATTTGCCTAGTTACAGTTATCCTTACATTAAAATACAATATAATCTTTGTCTTGAGATATAACTTTACCGTTTGTAGTTACGACATTAAATGGCAAAATAATCTTTGTTTACCGTTTGCAGTTTCCACATTAAATTGTAATCTAATCTTTGTTTACCGTTTGTAGTTTCTATATTAAGTTGTAATATAATTTTTGTTTACCGTTTATAGTTTCTACATTAAGTTGTAATATAATCTTTGTTTACCGTTTGTTTTTACTACATTAAATTGTAATCTAATCTTTGTTTACCGTTTTTAGTTTCTACATTAAGTTGTAATATAATCATTGTTTACCGTTTGTAGTTACTATATTAAGTTGTAATATAATCTTTGTTTACCGTTTGTAGTTTCTACATTAAGTTGTAATATAATCTTTGTTTACCGTTTGTAGTTTCTACATTAAGTTGTAATATAATCTTTGTTTACCGTTTGTAGTTTCCAGCCGGAATTCGAGCCACCACTATTGTGCCCAATATCGACTCGATAGAGAGGTCCAACATCGTTCCAGTTCATCTGAAACATATTTGAAAAAAATATAATGTCGTCTTTTTACCGAATTGTCACGTGATTGATCTGGTAATTTTACGATATCGTCGACATGTAAATACTAAATTGCAAGTATACCAAAGCTACAATACAATGTGATGCTTCAACCAACATGGCAAAATAAACCTACGCTTCATTTCACAAAAACAAAATATAGCAATGCTTGGATACACCAGGGCAAAATATTCAGATCAGCGATTTTTTTAAAAAGACCATCTTCTTGCAATCCTCCGCTAGCACAACAATGCGACACGAAATGATTCAGAATTCTTACATGATTGCGACTATTATCAGCATCAATGCGAATATTTTGAAAGCTCCTGCAATAATATACAGCTACATACAATGTACTATGTTATAGAAAAGGTTAATAGCTTCTCAATACCTTCGCAAAGCAGGGACTTCTCCGCAGCCGAATCGGCAGTAATTAGTAGTGAACATTTTATCAGAATTGCACACTCTTCCACATCTGGGATAAACTCATTTGAACGTTTACCCTTCTCCACAAGTAACCCCTCAAGTTAAAACAAAAATACCCTCCCCCCCCTCCCAAAAAAAGAAGAAAGAAAACCACAAAAACACATAAAAATCCAAACAACCAAACAAAGATTAAACAAACAAACAACAGATACATGTGACAGCTCATACATAAATTGATTGAAGGATAATTTTTCTTACCCAATTTGATTCCGATATTCCTTTCTCAAATAACATAGATGAAGGCATGGTAACCTGTTCCGTCCCGTAGCCTCCGTACATCCGTACCCATACTATGGCGTCTGTTCCGGCAAAAAGGACGTCGGCCGTTGTCCAGTAAAACGTGTATCGTATAACTATTAGCTTGCCTGGAAACACATGGCAGTAGAAATGATAATGAAACCTCTACAGAACCATTTGGCGTAAAGTGATGTGAGAGAACCAACCATTGTTTCGCTATAATTGGGTATCTTAAAATTATCCACAAAGTCGTCTTCTACCAATACATGCAAGGAACAAAGCAAATTAATATTATACATGTATATACATGATATGTAACTGTTTAAATAGTAGTTTTAATCCATCAGAAAACCTTACACGTTGATATCTTTGGCTAAAGTACATCTTGGTTTTATTGGATACGGCAATGTCTGACTTAAATTAACAATAACTTCTTTGAAGTAAAACAACTACTGTGGTAGTTTCGTTAGGTAAAATCGATTAACAAGGTCAAACTTCTATGTGAAATCGATAGTTATTCCGTTCAGTTTGAACATTTAACAATATTCTGTATATAACTAAAATCAAAAGTAGATTTGTTTGGCCAAAACAATCGGCAAGGTCATATCTCAAAAAATAAATAACAAATAATAATTATAAAAATAATAATTGATAAGATTATGTTTATAACTAAAACGGAGAGCAATTTCGTTCAATGAGAGCACTACACAAGGTCGTGTCTCAAACTCAAAATAATAATAAGATGTTAAATTTAACCAGAATGCTCGACATGATCTGACTACTAGAGTAAAGAGAAACTTCTTTCGGACTGAAATCTTGACAATGTCGTGCTGCTTATATAAATAGTGATTTCATTTAGTCAGTTATTTTGCTATGCAACGCATTAGTAGGTGCCCCGATTCATAATACACAATGAAAAATTGACATACTCAGTACACCAGCTGTGTTGAAACCATAACATTATTGGGTCATACCTATTATGTACACCATATGATAAAACATTTTCTGTTTACCTCATTTCATAAAAATTATTGTCGGCCGAGAATCTCCTTAAACGTTCCTGGTACCTTTTTGAAAAGCAAAACCCAAAACTTAATGGCAACTGAATATTATAGCAATGTCTTTGATCGTATGAAACACCAGAAATGTCTGTGAGACATAAATGCCCCCGCCCAAGCTGGTTACATTATCATGGGACAGGACGCGACGGGACGCGACGGGACGGGACGGGACGGACATGGGTAACACTTTATGTCCCGCCCCCATTTCATGGTGGGGGCATAAAATATTGCTTTTTAACTCCGAGTAAATGAATAGGTACAGCATAATGAGATAGGTCTAAATGACGATGCATGTATATCAGTAGTGAAGGGCAAGTGACGTATATGGAATACTTTTTTATCAGAAAATAATATCACTGAATCTGGAAATGAAGACGTCATCATTTCTTAGAGTTATGCTCGTGACTTACATATCATGTCGATCACCCCTGACCACGTGCCTCCTAATTGACAGTTGAGTGTGTCCCCGCCTCCTCCTCTGTTGATATAATCCGCCAGACAGGTATACGTGGTAACACCGCCTACTTGCAATGACGTCACCGTTGGGATACCATTTGCAAGTGCTGGTGGATCCGGACATGCTAAAGAAATAGTCCCAGGTTCTTAGTCATGCAGGCTTATTTTAGATATAGAGACATATTCTTGAGGAGGACGGAAATCTCTCAAATTCTATTATATGCTAGCAGTAGTTCATAACCATGGCAACGTCATAAAATGACAGAATACTGCTATTTTGAACACGTAAAAAGCAACTAGTGCGCAAATCAGTACACTCTGATAATACATTGTGATATACAAGATATTTATATTGATATGATATTCAGCAAGAAACCATAAACTGTTATATTTCTCTCATATCTCGCCATATTGGATAGAGGTTGCCCATGTAAGAAAGCTATGTAAGAAAAATCTATCTTACATAGCATTTCACGCGACGTGACGTCACAATGGCTCAACAATGACGTGACGTCACGAATACGGTAAACTCTGATGCTGGAAAGAGAAAACGACGGCGTGATAAAATTAAAACCTTTCACAAAATTTTAACCATAAACACCAGGAAGAGGAGATTAATTTTTCTGCGCAAACTTTGTTTGCAAATATAGGGTATGCTAAAACTCGCTGTCTAATTCGTTTTCGTCAAAAAAGCTCAAGGAAAAAGTTGAAATGTCAAAATGGTAGCCTGTTTAAACATATTTTCATGGTTTTTGTGCTTATTCGGGTAGTTGATATGAGAGAAAAAAGACGCTTTCATTATGCGTGTATGTAGGATATTTATATTCCATCCTCGGGATCACAAAATGTGGTAAAACTCTCGGCAAGCCTCGGGTTTCACCACATTTTGTGACCCCTCGGGTGGAATATCCCTATCCTACATACACGCATATGAAAGAGCCTTATATTATTGCATATTAAAACTTCGAGTAAACGAAGATAATAGTAAACCGGAAAAAACGTTGAGAATATAGAAGTACATATTTAGCAGTCATATTTTAATGACGTGATATCAAACACTGTCATGAATTTAACAGCTACTTATGCTACCATCGTTTTATCCGTGTCTGAACAGAAAAAAAGTAAAGTTTAATGAAGATGGAAGAAAGATCCCCTCTGATTCACATTTGATTTCTGTCATCGTGTGAAAGACATCAGTTTTACAAATGTCTTAGCTCACTTCAAGAGCTTGTAATTTCAAATAAAAGGACTTTTTAAATATATATCTCAGTAACCAATCGGTAAGGAGAACCTGATCGTATTCAATATTTCACTTTCTTTGTTTGACCCGGACTCAACATTAATTTACTGGACTCTGCAATATTGATAAGAATATTAAGTACCCGACAGTTTGAAAACATAACAAAGAACTAATCTATTAATTGATCGCAGGGGATATATGGAAACGTCAAGCGGTTCAAAATTGTAAAAAAAATATCTATCGAGTCGTACTATATCTTTACTAAAATATCATTGAGTATCCTTCAGTTTTTTATGTCATTAAGACAATAGACTTCGTGACATACAGAAGAATTGTTTTAATAAAAAATACTTTTATTGAAAACTAAAACCGGTAATGAAAAACGCATTTTCATTTGTTTACATGTTCCAGAAAGAAAGACAGGAATGAAAGAAAGAAAAAAATAAAATATTATCGAACCTTTATCACATCATCAATCATATTACAACTCTTGTTTTCACTATAAAGGACAATATCTTTTTTTGAAATTAGATATCAATCAATCAAAAGCACAGTTAATGAATTATATTGATATTCTGTCTTCTCTTGCAGAATATCAATATTTTCATGGCTATGATCGTATAGACTGTTTAAAGATAATTTTTTTCAGTGTAGCCAAATCAATGTCATAAATTTTGTCGAATATTGCAACTGCCATTGATAATGGCGTGACCAACTCGACTCACTATTAAGCAATTATGGCCCTCTCTGGAGGAATATATCCTGAATTATGTCTTTGGTCAGAGTTATTTTCTCGAGGGCGTAGCCCGATCGAATAACAATCCCGACCAGAGACATAATTCTGAGTAAATCACGACACAGAGGACTATAAGCGTTTATCATAACCACGCAAACAACATATTTATAAATAATGAAATTCATGTTTTTCTTTCTTTTAATTAATGTGTAATAGAAAATAAACATTTCTTGAATTAAAATGATTCACCACATTGGAGTCAAATGAGTAAGTTTTTTTTACTTGAATGGTTAAATTTTGAGTATGCTCATTAGTGTGTTTACCTGTTGTGATTGACAATGATACTCGATTCTCATTTTGAGAACTTGATGTTTACTTGGATGTAACAAAAATTTACATGGCGAGTGTCGTCGATGAAGCGGAAGACGCTTACTCTTTCGGAACACCTGTTATTATTCTCTTGTGCTTTTACGAGAGTCTCCACGTAAATCTTCTTTTGTTCCTATTTTGCCTCTAGTTTAATCGATTTTGAGTTCGGATTATGGTTTTGTTGACGCTTTGGTATTCTGATTTTGTTTTGGATTGTTTACACCACCTCCTGTTATACATTTATATATTTACAAAATGTCATGTCTGAAGCTGTCCCAAACCTCTATACATTGATTATTGAGGCGGTGACGCGGACGACTTCCGATTTCCCTAAGTGGGGGTTATGTATAATAACGTGACGTCATTTATGTGTGTTAAGTCATCTTTATATATGAACGCACAATAGTGTCCCAGCAGTGACAAAACTCATTCGTATAGTTATATCCTTAAATAGGACGTAAGACACACATATGTTGCTCCTTTTAAATTTAGTGATAGATACAGTATACCGAAAAATGAATTGAACTGCATCTTACAGCTGTTTTGTCCTCCTAGGACTCCTCAGCGTTGCTAGGGGTCAAAATGTGAGAATCCAAAATTTCTAAACTAGTATAGAAGCAGTAGGGCCAGGTGCTTAAAACCCCCTTAAACTCCTTCACATTGCAGCATGGCAAAAAACCGTTGATATGTAATAAATAGTGTATACAGCTCTCAATTATCAACAAAGCATCAGCAGTGATGATGCAGTGTGTGCCGTACATTGTACAGATGATGCAGTAAATACTTTCACTTTCTACCTGTGATTTTCAGATTAAGTGATTGCCTTTCACGAACACTATGATTCGAGGCAGTAACCCAATACAAATATCATAATAGTGTACATACGTATTTCAGCACAGGAAAAGCCGCTTGGAGCCCAGGTCTCATTTGCCTGACAGGTGAGGATATTGTGATCGGTGGCATTGTATCCAAACACACACTCATATGTGGCATTACACCCAGTATAGTTGGTAAGGACGGAATGGGCTATAACTCTGGGTACTACACATTCTGTTAAAATAAATACATTCATATATGTTACTGGGGAACGAAATGTCTGTAAACTATCTTATCAACCTGGGAAGACATTGCATCATACAACTTTCACAAAGGTCAACAGTTAATTTGAGGATTTTTGCAATTTATTTCTTACAAGAGTTTTCCAAAGTGCGAACATGTAAGACATATACATGTCTCCAATCAACAACTCAAATACGTGTCGCTTTTTTAATTTTAATCTTATTTTAATCAAACTTACAATTTACACGATTGTGAATGAATGTTATCAACCTCAAGGTCACTATCAACCTTGCTGTTTATAAAAGAATCAAAACAGAAATGTTTGAACAATGGTGATAAAACGCTTAAAACTCTGAGCTATCAACTTTCAAAGATTTGTCGAGCGTTTTCGATTTCCTCGTATCAAATGGTGAGCCTATCTACACAAACAGTTAGCTACACAAATCTACACAAATGATCAGTCTATCTCCGCAAACGGTTTTCATGTCTACACAAGCGCTTAGCCTATCTACATCCACGGTTAGCCTATCTACATATACGATTAGCTAACTACATAAACGGTTAGCCTATCTACATTAACGTTAAGCCTATCCACACAAATTATTACCCTATCTGCGCAAACGGTTTGCATACCTACACAAGCGCTTAGCCTATCTACATAAACGGTTAGCCTATCTACATAAGCGGTTAATTAACTACATAAACGGTTAGTCTATCTATATTAACGGTTAGCCTATCTACACAAATGATTAGCCTATATACATAAACAGTTAGCCTATCTGCTCAAACGGTTAGCATATCTACACAAGCAGTTAGCCTATCTACACAAACGGTTAGCCTATCTGCTCAAACGGTTAGCATATCTACACAAGCAGTTAGCCTATCTACACAAACGGTTAGCCTATCTGCGCAAACGGTTTGCATTTCTACACAAACGGTTATCATATCTACATATTAAACGTTTAGCTTATCTACATAAACGGTTAACCTATCTACACAAACAGTTAGCCTATCTTCATAAACGGTTAGCCTATCCACACAAACGGATAGCCTATCTACGTAAACGGTTAGCCTATATACATCAATGGTTAGCCCATCGAAATGAACGGTAGCTTATCTACACAAACAGTTAGCCTATATACATCAATCGTTAGCCCATCGAAATGAACGGATAGCTTATCTACACAAACAGTTAGCCTATACCGTATTACTGTCGGCACTAACTAACCACAATGACTATGTTTAAGTGATAACAAGTAAAAGAAACCAGGTGCACAAAACATAAACAACGTAACAAATCAGTCCACGGGAAGATATAATTCACTTGTTAATAAAACTTCCATCGTTTTTGGGACGTTACCTGTGAGTTTGTTTCCGCCACTGTTTGGCCCGCCGCCGCGACCGCTCACTGTCTTAGTAAACATATAACAAGTACCGGTCGCCTCGTCGTAAGTAAAGGACGCGCACTCACACGCACTGGCCACACACAGGGAGGAACATCTCATCTTGTTCCTCTGCTGTTCCTGTCTCGTCCACATGTCCGTATAGGTAACAACATCAATGTCATCAACAGCTTCAAAGTAGGTTGAAATGCAATGTTCTGATCGTGTTTCTGAAAACAAATGTTACAAATCATTTACTGTTTGAAAATAAATTAGAGAATACCGAAGCGTTAACAAAATCATAATCCGAAATCAAAATCTTTTAAACCAGGGGCAAAATATGAACAAAGGAAAAATGTACATACAGACCCTTGTAAAAGTACAAGAAAATAAGCCAAGGTGTTCCGGGAGAGTAAGCGCCTTTTGCTTCATCGACGACATCCGCCATGTAAATATTTGTCACATCCAAGTAAACATCAAGTTCTCAAAATGAGAACCGAGTATCATTGTCAATCACAACAAGTAAACACACTAATGAGCATACTCAAAACCGGCAATCCTCATATCACTTAAGATACAGAATATTTCTCAATGAGACAAAGATGGCGAACAAAGTATGACACAAATATAGTCATATCACCAAAATGTTTGTGATCACATTGACTTTCTTGATATATTCAATAATAAGCTGCATATTAAAAGAGATTTTTGAAGAGAGTGACTTTGTGGCGGGATGCACCATGAAATAATTTTTAAGTTACACAATACCGTAAACCAAGTTTTTTTCGAGTGCGATTAGTTTTCGCGTATTTCGCGGTTGATTAAAATTCGTGAAATTTATCACCGCAAAATAGATTCAATCAAAGATATGCCTACTGTAGGTGTACTGTACTGTGCTGTACATAGATTTTATGACAGTATTTATCGCGAAAATAAATCGCCGCAAAAGAATCGTTTCATATAAAAACGCGAAATTAAGTCGCCGCGAAAATAAATTGGTTTACAGTATACGAAACCAGAAATGAAAAATGCCTTTGTACTCTCAAATGTCTATAACACACAGGGCGATTCGTTTGACTGGATATTGCTATTTCAATGCGTACACATTGATTTGATTTAAACATATTTATTGCCTTCAAAATAGCAATGGGATTGGACAAAAGTTTTAGAACTTATACTAAGTCCCTTCCCTAAAATAAAACATTTATATATTTACAAAGTTCAATATGGTTTATTTACAATACTTAAATACATTATCTCAAAGTCGCATACACCACACGTGCAAACACATCATGAGAGAGAGATCGAGGGGAAGAGAGAGAGATGGGAAGAGAGAGAGGGAGAAAACACATTGATTCTGTTTTCCAGTCAAACCAATGCCCCTATTGTCTGCTATAGACACGTACAGAGTGCAACGACATTGTCGTTTCCTAAAACATTTACGATCTACATGAGCTAATCGCCAACCTAACCCCATCCCCCTTCCCCCTCCCCCATTCCTCACCATCCCCACCCCCGAAACATGCATTTTCCCAATGTTTTGCCAAAATTTACACGCACTGCCAAAATGCATGTCAAAACAAGGTCCATGGTGAGCCATGATACTTACCAACAATTGATCAAGTTACTTCGGTTCCATCTGCCTGACATTAGTGCTGAATAAGCTATTTAAGATATCACTCTATTAAGATTACCCTTAAGGAAGAGTAACGTTATATAGTAATAGTTAAGCTGACTTCCCCTTTTGGGCCAAACTCCTCAGCCCCCAGTAGCCCAATCAGAATTCTGGATTTAATAATTTATTTTCCAGCTCCATTGATGCACCAGACAGAACTTGGTTGAAATCCATTCAAACATTAATGAAGAGTAGCATTTTAAAGCAAAAATTTAGCTAACGTCCCATTTTGTACCATTTGATTATTTTTTACTTCTTCATATCCAATCAAATCATAAAGATATTGCTGTATACCACGTTTATCACAGAATGCAGCCAATGGTTGCTTAATTCAATCACATCACGAATAACTCTCTAAATACGAAAGATTTTGGGGTCATCATAAAATGAAATCACTCAGAGTCAAATATTAATGATATATACCTGTATGATTCATGTATCTAAATTCTGAATATTTTTTCTAAATATCTAACTGAATGTAAAATATAATCGCCGAGACAAGTGCTAATTAGTAAATTAATCATAAAACACTTTCTTTTATTATTAATATTCAATTAATTAGTTAGAACTTAATATAAAAACTGAGTATCAAATAGGAATATTCCTTTACGTTATAGAATATCAAATATCATATATCATATCAAATTCACGTCAATCAGGAATGTTTTGTATTTTCTTTGTCATTTTTTTTGTGGCAAAATATTGAAATGTCAAATAAAACGAAAAATTAGCATTTTGTTCATTATTTTCCATTCTACATATCTAATGACAGAAATGATAGTATTGAACTTACCTGGTATTATTATAAGAACTAGGAAAAGAGCCTGGTAGCGAGTAAGAATATCAGTTGTCATTTCTCCTGATCCGGTCGTTATAAAATGTATTAGCCGGTGTTTTACATATACCAAGATCGACCTGACAATCTGTCATACTTAACAGACACATATTATTGGCAAACTGGGGAGCAATCATTGTGTGTCGCTGAAAGAATCGATTTGGTAGCTACTTTAGTTTACCCAGTGCCAGTGCATAAATATATTTGTGACTACAATAAATTGATCACGATGACACATGCCAAATGATAAAATAAACAAAAATGAAGATAAAAAAAAGTTATCTTTATATATGAAAAAAAAAATTAAATAAATAGTCAGTGCCATTATCGGACAAAAAGGAATTAACCAACTATTGGCATACGAGATAAATGTCAAATATGAACAATGTATAAAAACATGTTTGTCCTTGGATAAGATATATTTAAAATTTAGTAAATAAGAAAGTTTTACAAATCCGAATCAGTTGAAAACAATTCCTTCTTTACATCATTTTCTTTTTTTATTGTTCTTTTTATATTTTATTACATTCGATATAGTATGACAATTAAAATAATTACTAAAAACATAACCAAAATATTTTAGCAACATAACCAAAATATTGTGGCAACAAAACGAAAAATAAATTCAAACTTAAATTTGTAAAACAAGGATGATAGTAGCATGGGAAAGATTTGCATCGACACCCTAAAAGGAATCGTAAAACTAAATCAGCTAAAACTAAAGGACACAAGAGACTCTTCTACATAAGCTGCTCAACTCGATCTCTACCTAAACTACGACTAACAAGAACAACTTACTACTAAGCTATACGATAAACGTGTTGATTTCAATTTTCCGATCGTGAACTTTCCATTTCTCGATAGTATCATCCCTACTTCTCCAACCTATGGTGTTTGCATGTCGCAGTTGATTTGATATTCTAGGGCTTGCTCTAAATATCGGAATTTTCGTGATCGATGTCGACTGCTGATAAACAAACTAACAACACAAGGATTCGAGAGGTGCAGGTTGATCAGAACTATGGCAAGTTTTATGGTCGCCATCTTTGTCTCATTGAGAAATATTCTGTATCTTTAAGTGATATGAAGACGGACGTTTTTGGGTATGCCCATTAGTGTGTTTACTTGTTGTGATTGACAATGATACTCGGTTCTCATTTTGAGAACTTGATGTTAACATGGATGTGACAAAGATTTACATGGCGGGTGTTGTCGATGAAGCAGAAGACGCTTACTCTTCCGAAACAACTGGTCTTATTCTCTTGTACTTTTACAAGAGTCTCCATGTTAATCTTTCCTTTGTTTATATTTTGCCCCTGGTTTAGTCGATTTTGAGTTTGGATTATGATTTTGTTAACGCTTCGGTAATCTCTTATTTTTTTTCCAGCATATCAGCAAGTGTTTCATATAAATGAAGTCCCTACAGAAAAAAATGTTCCGGCTAAGTAGAATGCTTCGGAGTAGGTCAAATAGGTAATTGTTGACATATTCTGCATTGAAAGAAATCTATACATATCTAACTTTACACAATTGTATACTTTTAGTAGATTTTGATATGTGATGGCAGATTAATATGGGGTCAAAATTCAAAGGGTGTTCCCGTCCCATTTCACTGGTTTGACATAAAAATTTATGGTTGTCCAAAGCAGACGCCAGTAGCGAGCTAAAATGCCATGAAATTCCTCATAAAATGCCCTTTGAAGCCTTTACCATGAATATATCTGTAAATCTAGACAGTTGTCACTAGCGATGAACTTCAAATATTCATGTTATTAGCTCGAAAGCTTAGTAATAATATATAGTAAGCTATTGAGTTGTGCGAGTTCTAGAGAATATGCAGAATAACATGCGTTCCGGAAAATAAAGTATTCTGTTTTTTATTAACGACTCTCGCCACTACGGAATTTCCCCACATCAAGAACCAGGGTAGTGACAAAACGCCACGCAGCTGTTCAATGGACATAATGAAAGAACATCGAACCTCATATTACACAAAGTAAGATTATGTTGCCCTATGGAATCTTGATAAAGGTATGGAAATCAGGGATGTATTATATACAAAAGGACGTTCCACAATCGGAATACTGAAATCATTCCAATAATCGAACAGCTTAGTAGTAAGCCGTCCCTATTAGTTATATTATAGGTAAAGACCGACGAAAACAGTTGAAAATACACGAAGACGAGGATATATATGATCGATACGGTCAATGAGTGCTTTGTTATTCAAAGACAACACCTCGCCGATATATCTGAATGTGAAAGCGAACGACTTGACCGGTGTTTTTCGTCCCATGGGGTTGCTTAATCTTGCCACTGAAATTAAAACTGATATTTTCAGTCAAGAACTAATTGCTTTTTGTAATATAATCCTCAGCTTTACCTTTGTTGAAAATGCGACGTATTTTTCTCGGCATTATTAACAGCACATTGAATCTAGGTGGAAGCTTTGTTAATTTTTTTACAATCGTTCCAATGTGTAATCTCTCATGATCAGCAGTCGATCTGACTTTGTATCATGTGTCTGTATGAATACCAACGACATTATAGGAGAAATATGTCGGATATATTAACGTTCTCCCTTGTTGCGATTGACAAAGTTCTCTCTTGTTGTGATTGACAACGTTCTCCTTTGTTGTGATTGACAACGTCTCTTTTGTTGTGATTGACAACGTTCTCTCTTGTTGTGATTGACAACGTTCTCCCTTGTTGTGATTGACAACGTCTCTTTTGTTGTGATTGACAACGTCTCTTTTGTTGTGGTTGACAACGTTCTCTCTTGTTGTGATTGACAACGATTCTCTTGTTGTGATTGGTAACGTTCTCCCTTGTGGTGATTTACAACGTCCTCAATTGATGTGATTGACAACGTTCTTCTTTGTTTTGATTGACAATGATGATTCGGTTCTCATTTTTAGAACTTGATGTTTACTTGGATGTCACAACCTGGTAAATACCTGGTCTTATTCTTTTGTACTTTACCGGGAGTCTCCATGAAAATCTTTCCCTTTCTTCATATTTCGCATCTAGTTTAATCTAGTTTAGTAGCGGTCTCTACGGATATACATCACTGAAGAGTCCTAGGAGAACGAAACAGCTGTATGGTGCAGTTTTATTCATTTTTCGGCATACTGTATCATTACTAAATTTAAAAGGTGCAGCATATTTGTGTGTTACGTCACCTTTAATTAAGGATTAACATTTAATTTTGTTTAGTTTATTAGATTATAAATCCAATGGAGCACGAGCTAAATTGCGTAAACGCGAAGCGTTTACGTTAAATTTACCGACTGTATTTACAGTGTTTTCCTGTAAATGGTTCATAACTTTTATGTTCAATTAACCCCCATCTGCAGACATATATTTCATTTAAAAACTTACAAATGTGAAAACAGTTCAATAAATGTAACAGCATGAAGTTTGAATAAACCCCAGCTAGCTCCGCCCATGTCAATTGTTAATGACGTCATACAAGTGTGATTCGAACGAGATAATTTGCATCGTTCCGCCCACGTGTATTGTTGCCGACGTCATAGAAATTTTGCACGTTCTCAAGTATAGTTATTGGAAAAGAACTCTAGTTTGCAGTACAATGGTTATCGAGTGAATATTAGTGTAGACTGTAAATAATGTGTGTAAAACCCCATTTAAAAATTCCACTTCGTTTAATAGATTGATAAACATTCCTTTGAATAAACAAATGGCAGCGAATAACTAAATAATTCCTACTGAAATCGTTGTTGAGGTGACGTAACACACATATATGCTGCACCTTTTAACTTTAGTAATAGATACAGTATGCCAGAAAAGGACTTAAACTGCACCATACAGCTGTTGCGTCTTTCCAGGACTCGTCAGTAATGCTAAGCAATGGCTAAGACGTGAAACCTAAGAAGCGTCATAGGAAGCAAAACCAGTCGAAAAATATTAAAATTCAATTAGGTCAATGCACTAGCGCTAGGATTCAATGTATATCATGTTTTTCTAAATTGATTAATTTCAAATTATATACATGTGTTTTTTTCTGGGCCGTGTCATTATTTAAAAAAGTCAGAGAATACCAAAGCGTCAAGAAAACCATAATCCGAACTAAAAATCGATTAACTAGAGGCCAAATATGACAAAGGGAAAGATTTACATGGAGACGAAGAACAGGTGTTTCGGAAGAGTAAGCGTCTTCTGCTTCATCGACGACACCTGCCGTGTAAATCTTGGTCACATCCGTGTAAATCTCAAATCCTCAAAATGAGAACTGAGTCATCATTGTCAATCACAAGAAGTAAGCACACTAATAAGCATACTCAAAATCGTCCATCTTCATCTCACATGAAGATACAGAAATGTGAGAAAACATTGATTACCCAAAACCTTATTTTTTGAATTTTTTTATTTGGAATAAAATACATTTTGTTGTCAAGATATAAACAGCAACCAAGGTAAGGACACAGAAATGAATCACACCGTATTGTTCATCATAGACAAAAAGGTGATGAGAGCTGAGTTAATAATTTTATCAATATGTTTCATTTTAACCATATCCCCTATATCGTGACCACCTAGAATATCCATTTTAGTTACCGAATAGCCAGTCTGTCAAGATATTAACACTAATTTGTAAATGTCGAATGTTATTTGAAGTGAAGCTGTTTCGTAGACATTGGACTGAATATAAGATACTTTGTACGAAATGTAAACAATAGCATGAACAGACAAACGTGGTATTTGTTTTATATACAGAAAAATGGCCCATTTGGGGAAGGTTTTGAGGAGAAGCCTCTTTTATGTATGTTCGTGTCTGATTCTAGGTAGGGCCGGGGTACCCTTATTTAACCCCTTTTAAATGAAGAATAGTAATAGTTCCTATTTTCTCAAAAAAACCTTGCCTTTAGCCGGTGTCGTATTTATTTGTTTGGCACCAATAGGACTTGTATCTATTCATAGAGATCATTATTGTGTGGATCAACTTGGCATTTTAGCACGTCGAGTACCCAAAATGGAACATTTCCCCCCATTATTTAGGCAGTTAATTAAGACAGCTGACAATATTTAAATAACTTTCTTTGTAAAACAAAGTTTGATTTTACTTATATTCTCCATAAATATCTGTTTGAGATTTAGTTTTCCATAGATATGTAAGGAAAACGTATGTTTTAGTGTGTTCCCCGTGATATTTGTTGTTTTTCCCGTTGTATTTTTTTAATATTTCAAATAGTTTATAAGCAATGTTTAAGGTAGGCAGATGATATTTGCTAAAAATGCATTAAACTCTCTTTTTTATTAAGAACATAGTACTATACATACAAACCATTAATTTTATAGCCAAATAAAAACTGCTGTGTCATTTATCAAGCGTTCTAGGACCTCCCTACATTGTCAGTTTTAATTGTGATGAGAACGGTGTACAAATCTGCTTCTTATAGAAGAATATAAATAAAGGCCTTCTTAAGCGGTTAGAGTTACAAACATACAGAACATGAATCTGGTCAAAACTGTTAAACTGTTTGTGGAAATAAAAGTCATCAAATAAATTTTGTCGTTCCTGTTTTCTGTTTTTTTTTTAACACGCCTGTCATAGAATTGTTCGTTCCCTTGTTAGTCAAACTTGACCCGTGCTTTGACAGATCAACAGGTAACCGGAGTGTTGAAAATGTACATGTAATGTCAAGCTAGGTATACGAGGGGAAATACTGGCTAACTGGCGAGCTAGCTCTCCCAGCCATTAGGGACCCGCTCAAGATAGTTAAGCAACGGTGAGCGCGGTCAGTAGTTGGATGGGTGACCGCCTGCACGTTATATACACTATCCCTGTAACAGACCAAGGAGGCGTTGATGATGACGTCATACATTGCCGTCACAGATCATGAAGGCGTTGGTGATGGCGTCATACATTGCTGTCACATATCAAGAAGGCGTTATTGCTGACGTCACTTGTTGCTGCCATTGGCAATGAATGCATTGTTGATGGCGACATTTATTGCTTTCACAGACCATTAAAGCGTTGTGATATCGTCATCTGTTGTTGTTTAGGACTGTTCAGGCGTTGTCAATGACTTTGTCCATTGCTGTCGAAATATTTTTGTATCAATATAAGGTTATCCCACTATGAATGCATCAAAACAGGTAATCAGCTACGTGCAGCGTTGTTTTTCAGTCAAAGTTTAAACATCATTGGTCGTATACAGTCACCTTAGATGACGTCATCCACTTGTGTACAGAAATGTACTTTCTTCCATAGGCAGCTCTACTGATCCTTAGCTGTGTTATTTCAAGAAAAACATAAATACTTGGTTAAAACAAAACATATCTCTAAAAAATATCTTCGTACGAAGATGCACTTCGGCTGTTAATGCAATAATCATTAGGAAGAATTTTATCTGATTAGGATATTCGGGCAATTCTTCAAAAGCGAATTAATGATGATACGAAAAAATCAAACAAGATTTTTTTTTTTGAAAGCGTATCAACTTTTAAGATAAAATAATGGCGGAACGAATGTAATTAACAACAATGAAGAAGCAATCTACACGTTATCGTATTAATACGTCTTATGTGGTTCATTACTTTCGCGAATTGACTTTAAAAATTCATTAAAATAAAAGTGAAAGACCTCAGACAAATTGTACACATATCCTCTGAAAGATGGTTTGTCATATATTTTACAACCATTAATGTGTAATATACATTGGCAGACCTACATATTGAAAGGCGCACTAGCGCACAATGCTGAATATGTAAGTAAGCCAATGTATGTAACACACCAATGAATGTCAACAATATGACAACCAGTACTTATATTTACTGTTTTGTTACTCAACAAACAGTTGATGCAGACATACACATTGGTATTAATTAAAGTGTGTTTCAACGGCAGGCAAATCTAGATAGAAACAGACGCCGGGGCCCAGTTGTTCAAAAGGTGATTAGCGTAAATTTTTATTATTCTGTAACTTTAAAACGAAACCATAGATTTGGTTACAACTGTGCAGATATTAAATATCTAGTAATGTAATTTTACATGCCATGTTTTGGGACTGTACCTTACTGTATATTGACAGAATTATAAAAGTTTGAAAAATGTTGTTAAATAATGATTAAGCCAACCACCTTTTGAACAACTGAGCCCAGTTGACAGTGGGACAGTACAGTCTCCAATGCTACATTTATGACGTCGTAAGCATGATGATGTCACGATATTCCAATGTATGTTATTGGGAAATAATTACATTTGGGCACATTATGTTTATCTTACCTCTGTATAATGAAGATGTTAATATACTTTTATTAACCAACGATGGAATAATCGATTATTGAATGTGAGAACGGATGTCTCGCGAAATGGTAGTTATGTGACTTTCCTTTTGACCAAAAGTGTCAAATAAAAATTGAAAAGCTCAAATTAACGGAATGAATCCCATTGAGAGAGTGTAAAAGCTCCTAGAAAAGTGTCACATAACTACCATGTCGTGGGCGCGTTTTTTTATCCTACGACAGTAAATTTTCGTTTTCGCCCAATATCAAATTCGCTTCTCACATTTAATGAACATGCTTATCACTGTGCTTACTTATTTATCATAGCGGGCGAAAGGGTCGAATCCTTTCTATATACTGCAGTAAAACAATACAGCTAGATTGAAAAACCTGTCCTTTATGAATATAGACATGTTTCTTGTTTTGAATTGCGATGGAGTTAACTTAAGCGTAAGATTCCCAAAACTATGCATTTCCATCATACAAAGGGAAATAATCCTTATCATTGTACTGGTTGTGGTTGGTATAGCTTATGCAATTACAAAATCAACTGGAACTCGTTTTTTTGTTTTAGCAGAAATTGTTATTTTGTCTGTCTTTAAATCGTAAACAAATAATGGGAATATGGCAGAAGAAACAAACAAAACAAAAAACTCACCGAGGAAAGACGCCAATGGTCATTACTAGCATGTCCCACCACTACCCGTGTTAGTGAACCAATGTCTGTAGACACGCTCTACAACAAAAAAGGTATTTCCTTGGTATTGTATTAAGTTACTTGTCAATCCGAAGACCTGGCATGATTTCAAAAAACCCATATGAGTTTGAGCGCTTTCTTGATACTCTTGGGGTATATCCGCTTCCGCTATCTGCATCCCAGAGAAATGTTACTCTGACGTATTGTCCCAGGTAATATAACTCTGACGTATTGTCCCAGGTAATATAACTCTGACCTATTGTCCCAGGTAATATAACTCTGACCTATTGTCCCAGGTAATATAACTCTGACCTATTGTCTCAGGTAATATAACTCTGACCTATTGTCCCAGGTAATATAACTCTGACCTATTGTCTCAGGTAATATAACTCTGACGTATTGTCTCAGGTAATATAACTCTGACCTATTGTCTCAGGTAATATAACTCTGACGTATTGTCCCAGGTAATATAACTCTGACCTATTGTCTCAGGTAATATAACTCTGACGTATTGTCCCAGGTAATATACCTCTGACGTATTGTCTCAGGTAATATAACTCTGACCTATTGTCCCAGGTAATATAACTCTGACCTATTGTCTCAGGTAATATAACTCTGACCTATTGTCTCAGGTAATATAACTCTGACGTATTGTCTCAGGTAATATAACTCTGACGTATTGTCTCAGGTAATATAACTCTGACGTATTGTCTCAGGTAATATACCTCTGACGTATTGTCTCAGGTAATATAACTCTGACCTATTGTCTCAGGTAATATAACTCTGACCTATTGTCTCAGGTAATATAACTCTGACCTATTGTCTCAGGTAATATAACTCTGACGTATTGTCTCAGGTAATATAACTCTGACCTATTGTCCCAGGTAATATAACTCTGACGTATTGTCCCAGGTAATATAACTCTGACGTATTGGTTCAGGTAATATAACTCTGACCTATTGTCTCAGGTAATATACCTCTGACGTATTGGTTCAGGTAATATAACTCTGACGTATTGTCTCAGGTAATATAACTCTGACCTATTGTCCCAGGTAATATAACTCTGACCTATTGTCTCAGGTAATATACCTCTGACGTATTGTCTCAGGTAATATAACTCTGACGTATTGGTTCAGGTAATATAACTCTGACGTATTGTCCCAGGTAATATAACTCTGACCTATTGTCTCAGGTAATATACCTCTGACCTATTGTCTCAGGTAATATAACTCTGACCTAATGTCTCAGGTAATATACCTCTGACGTATTGTCTCAGGTAATATAACTCTGACCTATTGTCTCAGGTAATATACCTCTGACGTATTGTCTCAGGTAATGTAACTCTGACCTATTGTCTCAGGTAATATAACTCTGACGTATTGTCCCAGGTAATATAACTCTGACCTAATGTCTCAGGTAATATACCTCTGACGTATTGTCCCAGGTAATATAACTCTGACCTATTGTCTCAGGTAATATACCTCTGACGTATTGTCTCAGGTAATATAACTCTGACGTATTGGTTCAGGTAATATAACTCTGACTTATTGTCTCAGGTAATATAACTGACCTATTGTCTCAGGTAATATAACTCTGACGTATTGTCACAGGTAATATACCTCTGACCTATTGTCTCAGGTAATATACCTCTGATCTATTGTCTCAGGTAATATACCTCTGACGTATTGTCCCAGGTAACATAACTCTGACGTATTGTCCCAGGTAATATAACTCTGACGTATTGTCTCAGGTAATATACCTCTGACGTATTGGTTCAGGTAATATAACTCTGACGTATTGTCTCAGGTAATATAACTCTGACCTATTGTCCCAGGTAATATAACTCTGACCTATTGTCTCAGGTAATATACCTCTGACGTATTGTCTCAGGTAATATAACTCTGACGTATTGGTTCAGGTAATATAACTCTGACCTATTGTCCCAGGTAATATAACTCTGACCTATTGTCCCAGGTAATATAACTCTGACGTATTGTCCCAGGTAATATAACTCTGACCTATTGTCCCAGGTAATATAACTCTGACCTATTGTCCCAGGTAATATAACTCTGACCTATTGTCTTAGGTAATATAACTCTGACCTATTGTCTCAGGTAATATAACCCTGACCTATTGTCCCAGGTAATATAACTCTGACCTTTTGTCTCAGGTAATATAACTCTGACGTATTGTCTCAGGTAACATAACTCTGACCTATTGTCTCAGGTAATATAACTCTGACCTATTGTCTCAGGTAATATAACTCTGACCTATTGTCTCAGGTAATATAACTCTGACGTATTGTCTTAGGTAACATAACTCTGACTTATTGTCTCAGGTAATATAACTCTGACCTATTGTCTCAGGTAACATAACTCTGACCTATTGTCTCAGGTAACATAACTCTGACGTATTGGTTCAGGTAATATAACTCTGACGTATTGGTTCAGGTAATATAACTCTGACGTATTGTCTCAGGTAACATAACCCTGACTTATTGTCTCAGGTAATATAACTCTGACCAATTGTCTCAGGTAATATAACTCTGACCTTTTGTCTCAGGTAATATAACTCTGACGTATTGTCTCAGGTAATATAACTCTGACCTATTGTCTCAGGTAATATAACTCTGACCTATTGTCTCAGGTAATATAACTCTGACGTATTGTCTCAGGTAACATAACTCTGACCTATTGTCTCAGGTAATATAACTCTGATCTATTGTCTCAGGTAATATAACTCTGACCTATTGTCTCAGGTAATATAACTCTGACCTATTGTCCCAGGTAATATAACTCTGACGTATTGGTTCAGGTAATATAACTCTGACCTATTGTCCCAGGTAATATAACTCTGACCTATTGTCTCAGGTAATATAACTCTGACCTATTGTCTCAGGTAATATAACTCTGACCCATTGTCTCAGGTAAAATAACTCTGACCTATTGTCTCAGGTAATATAACTCTGACGTATTGTCTCAGGTAATATAACTCTGACCTATTGTCCCAGGTAATATAACTCTGACCTATTGTCTCAGGTAACATAACCTTGACTTATTGTCTCAGGTAATATAACTCTGACCTATTGTCTCAGGTAATATAACTCTGACCAATTGTCCCAGGTAATATAACTCTGACCTATTGTCTCAGGTAATATAACTCTGACGTATTGGTTCAGGTAATATAACTCGGACCTATTGTCTCAGGTAATATAACTATGACGTATTGGTTCAGGTAATATAACCCTGACCTATTGTCTCAGGTAATATAACTCTGACCTATTGTCTCAGGTAATATAACTCTGACCTATTGTCTCATGTAATATAACTCTGACGTATTGTCTCAGGTAATATAACTCTGACGTATTGTCTCAGGTAATATAACTCTGACGTATTGTCTCAGGTAACATAACTCTGAAGTATTGTCTCAGGTAATATAACTCTGACGTATTGTCTCAGGTAATATAACTCTGACGTATTGTCTCAGGTAATATAACTCTGACCTATTGTCTCAGGTAATATAACTCTGACGTATTGTCCCAGGTAATATAACTCTGACCTATTGTCTCAGGTAATATAACTCTGACGTATTGTCCCAGGTAATATACCTCTGACGTATTGTCTCAGGTAATATAACTCTGACCTATTGTCCCAGGTAATATAACTCTGACCTATTGTCTCAGGTAATATAACTCTGACCTATTGTCTCAGGTAATATAACTCTGACGTATTGTCTCAGGTAATATAACTCTGACGTATTGTCTCAGGTAATATAACTCTGACGTATTGTCTCAGGTAATATACCTCTGACGTATTGTCTCAGGTAATATAACTCTGACCTATTGTCTCAGGTAATATAACTCTGACCTATTGTCTCAGGTAATATAACTCTGACCTATTGTCTCAGGTAATATAACTCTGACGTATTGTCTCAGGTAATATAACTCTGACCTATTGTCCCAGGTAATATAACTCTGACGTATTGTCCCAGGTAATATAACTCTGACGTATTGGTTCAGGTAATATAACTCTGACCTATTGTCTCAGGTAATATACCTCTGACGTATTGGTTCAGGTAATATAACTCTGACGTATTGTCTCAGGTAATATAACTCTGACCTATTGTCCCAGGTAATATAACTCTGACCTATTGTCTCAGGTAATATACCTCTGACGTATTGTCTCAGGTAATATAACTCTGACGTATTGGTTCAGGTAATATAACTCTGACGTATTGTCCCAGGTAATATAACTCTGACCTATTGTCTCAGGTAATATACCTCTGACCTATTGTCTCAGGTAATATAACTCTGACCTAATGTCTCAGGTAATATACCTCTGACGTATTGTCTCAGGTAATATAACTCTGACCTATTGTCTCAGGTAATATACCTCTGACGTATTGTCTCAGGTAATGTAACTCTGACCTATTGTCTCAGGTAATATAACTCTGACGTATTGTCCCAGGTAATATAACTCTGACCTAATGTCTCAGGTAATATACCTCTGACGTATTGTCCCAGGTAATATAACTCTGACCTATTGTCTCAGGTAATATACCTCTGACGTATTGTCTCAGGTAATATAACTCTGACGTATTGGTTCAGGTAATATAACTCTGACTTATTGTCTCAGGTAATATAACTGACCTATTGTCTCAGGTAATATAACTCTGACGTATTGTCACAGGTAATATACCTCTGACCTATTGTCTCAGGTAATATACCTCTGATCTATTGTCTCAGGTAATATACCTCTGACGTATTGTCCCAGGTAACATAACTCTGACGTATTGTCCCAGGTAATATAACTCTGACGTATTGTCTCAGGTAATATACCTCTGACGTATTGGTTCAGGTAATATAACTCTGACGTATTGTCTCAGGTAATATAACTCTGACCTATTGTCCCAGGTAATATAACTCTGACCTATTGTCTCAGGTAATATACCTCTGACGTATTGTCTCAGGTAATATAACTCTGACGTATTGGTTCAGGTAATATAACTCTGACCTATTGTCCCAGGTAATATAACTCTGACCTATTGTCCCAGGTAATATAACTCTGACGTATTGTCCCAGGTAATATAACTCTGACCTATTGTCCCAGGTAATATAACTCTGACCTATTGTCCCAGGTAATATAACTCTGACCTATTGTCTTAGGTAATATAACTCTGACCTATTGTCTCAGGTAATATAACCCTGACCTATTGTCCCAGGTAATATAACTCTGACCTTTTGTCTCAGGTAATATAACTCTGACGTATTGTCTCAGGTAACATAACTCTGACCTATTGTCTCAGGTAATATAACTCTGACCTATTGTCTCAGGTAATATAACTCTGACCTATTGTCTCAGGTAATATAACTCTGACGTATTGTCTTAGGTAACATAACTCTGACTTATTGTCTCAGGTAATATAACTCTGACCTATTGTCTCAGGTAACATAACTCTGACCTATTGTCTCAGGTAACATAACTCTGACGTATTGGTTCAGGTAATATAACTCTGACGTATTGGTTCAGGTAATATAACTCTGACGTATTGTCTCAGGTAACATAACCCTGACTTATTGTCTCAGGTAATATAACTCTGACCAATTGTCTCAGGTAATATAACTCTGACCTTTTGTCTCAGGTAATATAACTCTGACGTATTGTCTCAGGTAATATAACTCTGACCTATTGTCTCAGGTAATATAACTCTGACCTATTGTCTCAGGTAATATAACTCTGACGTATTGTCTCAGGTAACATAACTCTGACCTATTGTCTCAGGTAATATAACTCTGATCTATTGTCTCAGGTAATATAACTCTGACCTATTGTCTCAGGTAATATAACTCTGACCTATTGTCCCAGGTAATATAACTCTGACGTATTGGTTCAGGTAATATAACTCTGACCTATTGTCCCAGGTAATATAACTCTGACCTATTGTCTCAGGTAATATAACTCTGACCTATTGTCTCAGGTAATATAACTCTGACCCATTGTCTCAGGTAAAATAACTCTGACCTATTGTCTCAGGTAATATAACTCTGACGTATTGTCTCAGGTAATATAACTCTGACCTATTGTCCCAGGTAATATAACTCTGACCTATTGTCTCAGGTAACATAACCTTGACTTATTGTCTCAGGTAATATAACTCTGACCTATTGTCTCAGGTAATATAACTCTGACCAATTGTCCCAGGTAATATAACTCTGACCTATTGTCTCAGGTAATATAACTCTGACGTATTGGTTCAGGTAATATAACTCGGACCTATTGTCTCAGGTAATATAACTATGACGTATTGGTTCAGGTAATATAACCCTGACCTATTGTCTCAGGTAATATAACTCTGACCTATTGTCTCAGGTAATATAACTCTGACCTATTGTCTCATGTAATATAACTCTGACGTATTGTCTCAGGTAATATAACTCTGACGTATTGTCTCAGGTAATATAACTCTGACGTATTGTCTCAGGTAACATAACTCTGAAGTATTGT
Organism: Mimachlamys varia; assembly: GCA_947623455.1. Lineage (NCBI taxonomy): Eukaryota > Metazoa > Mollusca > Bivalvia > Pectinida > Pectinidae > Mimachlamys > Mimachlamys varia. Next base: position 9,559,082 of record OX392534.1, read on the forward strand.
CTCAGGTAATATAACTCTGACGTATTGTCTCAGGTAATATAACTCTGACGTATTGTCTCAGGTAATATAACTCTGACCTATTGTCTCAGGTAATATAACTCTGACGTATTGTCTCAGGTAATATAACTCTGACCTATTGTCTCAGGTAATATAACTCTGACCTATTGTCTCAGGTAATATAACTCTGACGTATTGTCTCAGGTAATATAACTCTGACCTATTGTCCCAGGTAATATAACTCTGACGTATTGTCCCAGGTAATATAACTCTGACGTATTGTCTCAGGTAATATAACTCTGACGTATTGTCTCAGGTAATATAACTCTGACGTATTGTCTCAGGTAATATAACTCTGACGTATTGTCTCAGGTAATATAACTCTGACGTATTGTCTCAGGTAATATAACTCTGACCTATTGTCCCAGGTAATATAACTCTGACCTATTGTCTCAGGTAATATAACTCTGACGTATTGTCCCAGGTAATATAACTCTGACGTATTGTCTCAGGTAATATAACTCTGACGTATTGTCTCAGGTAATATAACTCTGACCTATTGTCTCAGGTAATATAACTCTGACGTATTGTCTCAGGTAATATAACTCTGACCTATTGTCTCAGGTAATATAACTCTGACCTATTGTCCCAGGTAATATAACTCTGACGTATTGTCTCAGGTAATATAACTCTGACGTATTGTCTCAGGTAATATAACTCTGACGTATTGTCTCAGGTAATATAACTCTGACCTATTGTCTCAGGTAATATAACTCTGACCTATTGTCCCAGGTAATATAACTCTGACGTATTGGTTCAGGTAATATAACCCTGACTTATTGTCTCAGGTAATATAAGTCTGACCTATTGTCTCAGGTAATATAACTCTGACGTATTGGTTCAGGTAATATAACTCTGACCTATTGTCTCAGGTAATATAACTCTGAGCTATTGTCCCAGGTAATATAACTATGACGTATTGTCTCAGGTAATATAACTCTGACGTATTGTCTCAGGTAATATAACTCTGACGTATTGTCTCAGGTAACATAACTCTGACCTATTGTCTCAGGTAATATAACCCTGACCTATTGGTTCATGTAATATAACTCGGACCTATTGTCTCAGGTAACATAACTCTGACCTATTGTCTCAGGTAACATAACTCTGACCTATTGTCTCAGGTAATATAACTCTGACCTATTGTCTCAGGTAATATAACTCTGACGTATTGTCCCAGGTAATATAACTCTGACCTATTGTCTCAGGTAATATAACTCAGTCCTATTGTCTCAGGTAATATAACTCTGACCTATTGTCCCAGGTAATATAACTCTGACGTATTGGTTCAGGTATTATAACTCTGACCTATTGTCTCAGGTAATATAACTCTGACCTATTGTCTCAGGTAATATAACTCTGACCTATTGTCTCAGGTAATATAACTCTGACCCATTGTCTCAGGTAAAATAACTCTGACCTATTGTCTCAGGTAATATAACTCTGACGTATTGTCTCAGGTAATATAACTCTGACCTATTGTCCCAGGTAATATAACTCTGACCTATTGTCTCAGGTAACATAACCCTGACTTATTGTCTCAGGTAATATAACTCTGACCAATTGTCTCAGGTAATATAACTCTGACCTTTTGTCTCAGGTAGTATAACTCTGACCTATTGTCTCAGGTAATATAACTCTGACCAATTGTCCCAGGTAATATAACTCTGACCTATTGTCTCAGGTAATATAACTCTGACGTATTGGTTCAGGTAATATAACTCGGACCTATTGTCTCAGGTAATATAACTATGACGTATTGGTTCAGGTAATATAACCCTTACCTATTGTCTCAGGTAATATAACTCTGACCTATTGTCTCAGGTAATATAACTCTGACCTATTGTCTCAGGTAATATAACTCTGACGTATTGTCTCAGGTAATATAACTCTGACGTATTGTCTCAGGTAATATAACTCTGACCTATTGTCTCAGGTAATATAACTCTGACGTATTGTCTCAGGTAATATAACTCTGACCTATTGTCTCAGGTAATATAACTCTGACCTATTGTCCCAGGTAATATAACTCTGACCTATTGTCTCAGGTAATATAACTCTGACCTATTGTCTCAGGTAATATAACTCTGACCTATTGTCTCAGGTAATATAACTCTGACCTATTGTCCCAGGTAATATAAGTCTGACCTATTGTCTCAGGTAATATAACTCTGACGTATTGGTTCAGGTAATATAACTCTGACGTATTGTCTCAGGTAATATAACTCTGACGTATTGTCTCAGGTAACATAACTCTGACGTATTGTCTCAGGTAATATAACTCTGACGTATTGTGTCAGGTAATATAACCCTGACCTATTGTCTCAGGTAATATAACTCTGACCTATTGTCTCAGGTAATATAACTCTGACGTATTGTCTCAGGTAATATAACTCTGACGTATTGTCTCAGGTAATATAACTCTGACGTATTGTCTCAGGTAATATAACTCTGACGTATTGGTTCAGGTAATATAACCCTGACCTATTGTCTCAGGTAATATAACTCTGACGTATTGTCCCAGGTAATATAACTCTGACGTATTGGTTCAGGTAATATAACTCTGACGTATTGTCTCAGGTAATATAACTCTGACGTATTGTCCCAGGTAATATAACTCTGACCTATTGTCTCAGGTAACATAACCCTGACGTATTGTCCCAGGTAATATAACTCTGACCTATTGTCTCAGGTAACATAACTCTGACGTATTGGTTCAGGTAATATAACTCTGACGTATTGGTTCAGGTAATATAACTCTGACCTATTGTCTCAGGTAATATAACTCTGACTTATTGTCTCAGGTAATATAACTCTGACCTATTGTCTCAGGTAATATAACTCTGACGTATTGGTTCAGGTAATATAACTCTGACCTATTGTCTCAGGTAATATAACTCTGACGTATTGTCTCAGGTAATATAACTCTGACGTATTGTCTCAGGTAATATAACTCTGACGTATTGTCTCAGGTAATATAACTCTGACGTATTGTCTCAGGTAATATAACTCTGACCTATTGTCTCAGGTAATATAACTCTGACGTATTGGTTCAGGTAATATAACTCTGACGTATTGGTTCAGGTAATATAACTCTGACGTATTGTGTCAGGTAATATAACCCTGACCTATTGTCTCAGGTAATATAACTCTGACGTATTGGTTCAGGTAATATAACTCTGACGTATTGGTTCAGGTAATATAACTCTGACGTATTGTGTCAGGTAATATAACCCTGACCTATTGTCTCAGGTAATATAACTCTGACGTATTGTCTCAGGTAATATAACTCTGACCTATTGTCTCAGGTAATATAACTCTGACCCATTGTCTCAGGTAACATAACCCTGACGTATTGTCTCAGGTAATATAACTCTGACCCATTGTCTCAGGTAACATAACTCTGACCCATTGTCTCAGGTAACATAACCCTGACGTATTGTCTCAGGTAATATAACTCTGACCCATCGTCTCAGGTAACATAACTCTGACGTATTGGTTCAGGTAATATAACTCTGACGTATTGGTTCAGGTAATATAATTCTGACGTATTGTCCCAGGTAATATAACTCTGACGTATTGTCCCAGGTAATATAACTCTGACCTTTTGTCTCAGGTAATATACCTATGACCTATTCAAGTTATTTAGCTCTGACTTATTACCAGACAGATCCCGGTTTTTTCATATGCGACAGCAAGATTCTTTCAATCTACATCAAAATATCAAGCTTGCCTCCCTCCAAGGGTAAGAGGGCAAAGTGAATGTACCCCCTGGACTAATGAGGAGAATGAAATTGGCATAAAGTTCCAACAACAATATTCACAAAGCATTAAGTAGACGGTAGCTCAAACATGATATTCAAGGAGTATATTTTCTTAACATTCTGGACAAGTGTAGTTAGTATCAGTCGTGTAGGGTTCCAGTTCATACGAACTTATGTTACAAAATTTGTTATACAGAAATAGGAAGAAAGTCCAAGTGATATGATTACAACAACAAATACAGTAACGTTTAAAACTGAACAGCCTTCAAAGTACCATAAATACAGTCCATACAAACAGTTATCGCTGTATGGTTACAGGAAAATAGCCCATGCATATTGACAGTTACAATGACCGCTAATTATCATACACTTACAGAGGCGATATTGTTACATATATTTAGCACAGGCACGTGTGGCCAGGAGAAAAGTCATCTATATAAAGATGTAGCATAGCGAAATATGAATGATTAAAATATATATATATATATAACAAACGTTTCACTCAAAATTTCTTTTGATGTAATTATTATTATTTTTTTTAATAATGAAAATAATACGCAAATTTCAAGCGGTAAAATTTCACACAAAAAAATCGACTATCAGACATGATCGGCCCGCGTGACGTCAAGAGTTACGCCCTTAGGAGGCTCTGATTCAACACTGTCGTCTGCCAAAAGTCGAAAGGCACGGTTTGGTACAGATGCCGATTCTATTGCGGAGACTACACAAAAAACACACACAATACCGTTTGTAGTGACCGCCGTCGATGGATATCTACAGGAAAGGCGAACAGGCAGGATTTATCGTCAATCGGTTTAACGTTAACCAGTCATAAAAATTAATTCTTGCTAAATTGTTAGAAGATTATGTTTTAACGATGAAGTTCATATTATCTGTCTTTTAATCGTTGATTGAAAGTCTTTTGATGTACTAAATCCATGTCTATTAGGAACATTTCTCTTTGTTTTCTGGACAGGTATGTGTACCATGTGACGACTCCGGCACTATACCTCCCCAGACAAAACTTTAAGAGAACAGTTCCATCGGGAAAGGAGCATAATAGATTAACAGTAACAATGAAATATAAGCAATAGTTACATTGACTGTTTTCGTTGTTCCGCGTCGGAATTCGATGTTGAGGTCAATACGTGTGGTACCGTAGTTTCCTGTCAGCACCACATATACACCTCTGCCTGTACGCACACCTTGCTTGTCTGACGTCCTGACCTCGATTGCGTATTCGACATTGATAGGAAAACCTACAGAAAAAATTGTTTTATGCAAATTGACATCTGGATGAAATAAAAACTGAATACATGTTAAATATTAAAAATACAATATCAATCAACATAAAATAACATGATCAATGATGTTTTCTATACATATCCAATCTCAATCTTGATTAAGTACTGTAGTCATTTATTCTGATTTAAAAGTAGAATACAAATTGATAAACGAAAAAGAGTTGTCTCTCTTCCTATATATAAATGAAACAAGAAAAGATTCTTCGATGTACCTCTATAGCATTGATCGATAAGGTAATATGCATAGGTAACAACACAACATTAAAAAGCCGGTCCCAACAATGTACTCCACAACCACTACAGTTTTGATAGATGATACACACGGCAAAACTAAGGTATGTGCAAACAACAAAGGGTAGTAAAACATTATTAAAGGGACTTATTTCGAATATTTCAAACCAAGGAAACAGGAGAAAATTTAAAGAATTGCTTTTAAAGTCGACCGAAAAAAAAAAATTTGCGCTGTCAACTTCAATATATTAGGACATATTTAACGGGTTTGCAATTTGTTTGGCTTAAATTATAATCATATTTCGGATTTTCATTTTCAAGGTATTTATCAAACCTGAAAATTCTGATGTGTTGAAAATATACTAGTATTCTGAAAATGATAACTTCTAAATGTTACCTTTAATATTTGTAAAGCCATCGGAACTGCCGTGTTGTAGCTAAAGGCTAGAAGGACATGGCTATGATTCCCGGCCTTGTTTACAGAGGTATGAATCTTGACCTTAAGTCATAGTAGCCGGGGATTTACGCACATTTCTATTTTATTATGCTCATATTTATATATACAAGATGGTAGACTCTGCTGGTGGATTGTTTAGTCCCCAACTCTAGACTCCAGACCGATAGGTTGTAACCGTCTGTATAGACTGGTGGATTGTTTAGTCCCCAACTCTAGACTCCAGACCGATAGGTTGTAACCGTCTGTATAGACTGGTGGATTGTTTGGTCCCCAACTCTGTGATGCTAGGGGCAAATATGCGGGAATCGAACTTGTCAAAACTTGTATGACACCTATATATTGTAGCACAGTAAGTAAAGGACTTCTAGGGACTGTCTGTGATGCTAGGGGCAAATATGCGGGAATCTAACTTGTCTAAACTTGTATGACACCTATCTATTGTAGCACAGTAAGTAAAGGACTTCTAGGGACTGTCTGTGATGCTAGGGGCAAATATGCGGGAATCTAACTTGTCTAAACTTGTATGACACCTATCTATTGTAGCACAGTAAGTAAAGGACTTCTAGGGACTGTCTGTGATGCTAGGGGCAAATATGCGGGAATCTAACTTGTCTAAACTTGTATGACACCTATCTATTGTAGCACAGTAAGTAAAGGACTTCTAGGGACTGTCTGTGATGCTAGGGGCAAATATGCGGGAATCTAACTTGTCTAAACTTGTATGACACCTATCTATTGTAGCACAGTAAGTAAAGGACTTCTAGGGACTGTCTGTGATGCTAGGGGCAAATATGCGGGAATCTAACTTGTCTAAACTTGTATGACACCTATCTATTGTAGCACAGTAAGTAAAGGACTTCTAGGGACTGTCTGTGATGCTAGGGGCAAATATGCGGGAATCTAACTTGTCTAAACTTGTATGACACCTATCTATTGTAGCACAGTAAGTAAAGGACTTCTAGGGACTGTCTGTGATGCTAGGGGCAAATATGCGGGAATCTAACTTGTCTAAACTTGTATGACACCTATCTATTGTAGCACAGTAAGTAAAGGACTTCTAGGGACTGTCTGTGATGCTAGGGGCAAATATGCGGGAATCTAACTTGTCTAAACTTGTATGACACCTATCTATTGTAGCACAGTAAGTAAAGGACTTCTAGGGACTGTCTGTGATGCTAGGGGCAAATATGCGGGAATCTAACTTGTCTAAACTTGTATGACACCTATCTATTGTAGCACAGTAAGTAAAGGACTTCTAGGGACTGTCTGTGATGCTAGGGGCAAATATGCGGGAATCTAACTTGTCTAAATTTGTATGACACCTATATATTGTAGCACAGTAAGTAAAGGACTTCTAGGGACTGTCTGTGATGCTAGGGGCAAATATGCGGGAATCTAACTTGTCTAAACTGCTGCAAAAGCAGAAGGTGCGTGTTCTCAACCCCGTTATGTAAAAGCAGATGGGACCGGTGCGTAAAACCCCTTAATGTAGAAGCAAAGAGGGAAATTGTATAAAACCTATTTAATTTATGAATATAAAAACAAAATGTGTATCGCTGTATAATTAAAGTGACAATAAAATAGTAGTAATAACAAAGTTCTAAGTACAGACTGAGTCTTGGTTTGTTAGACAAGGTTTAGGACGAAAACAGAATCTTACTTTATTCTGTATCAGCTACTATGTATCAAAACTTCTATTCCTTATCCAGTTCATGACATTGATATCAGTGTGGCGATAAGGTTGACCATGTATACAATCCATCACGTAAGTTTATATATATCTACAAGGTCAGAAACTTACAGTTCAAGTCAATGTCCTCTGACCACGTCCCTCCCAGCTTGCACGTCAGTGTATCCTCCGATCCTCCTCTATTGATGTAGTCCTTGTCACAGGCATACGTAGCCACTCCTCCCACCTGTAATGATGTCACTTCCGGAGCTCCATTCTCTAACGTGTTCGGAGTTGGACATGCTATACATAAAATATGAATATAAATGTTTCTTAAACAATGTTTTTGAAACACTCTTATTTTTTCCCGACACAACGAATAGTTTATTTAATCATTGGCGTCCTGTGTTACATTTAAAATATGGAATTAAAATTTCAAAATCCAACCAAATCAAATTCTACAATTATATATCACAGAATCGCACCATATCACAATTACTGAAGGCATCTGGACAGACATGCACCACACTGTAGAACTGGTGTCTGAAGTTGGAGTGTTACGGGCAAAGGGTAACTTTAAAAGCACAAGACTTTTATCTTGATATTTGGACCAGAAAAGAAGGCAATTATGATGATTGGGTGTTCGAAGAAAGCACAAACAAATCGGAAACAGCAAAGTATGAAAATGTACTTTTCTGAAGTTTTAGAGCGATGCAAAAACTCAAGCAAGGACTACTGGAACAATTTTAGAAAACTCTGTCCTAAAGCTGAAAAGCAATCTACAAAACTTATTCAATTTGAAAATAAAGATATCACAGAGTCAGCGGAAATTTGCAACGTTGTTATTTAATGGATTTAATGGATTTAATGGAATTCAATGTCCATATCAGTAAATAATTCACAAAATAATGTGTAAAAGCATATTATACAACATAGTATCAGTAATCATATATTACATCCGTGAAGTGATCATCCACTAGTTTTACAAATTGATCAATTGATTTAGCGTTAACAATATGTGTTGGGAGACTTTTCCATGTATCAACCACTCCAGGTGTGGTAAAAGTTCCTTCTCAGTTCTGTATTACAGCGGTTTTTATAAATCTTAAAATTATTGCCCCTGGTTCGATGGTTAATGCTTAAAATATATAAGTTTGAGATTACTCGGTTATCGAAAAAAGCTATTAATTATCTTAAAAACTGTAATCAAGTCCCCTCGCATCATCCTATACTTTAGTATAGAGTTTGGACTTCTTTATATACAACCGATCAGGGCTTGATCATTTGCCGGGGAATTAGTTTTAATCCAGATACTCTCCATAAAATGATTTGCCTTGGTTTCTTCGACAGGATTTTGACTTGATATAGATACCTACACCGCGATGATGGTTGATATCGGTTTCATTAACAAAGCAATTCATATCCTGGTATTTTGGGTTTTGCTTTACGCGATAGAAATCTACAGTTTTTTGGATATATTTCAGTTATTCTTTTTACATCTAAATCCTTATCCTGGATTCTTGCTTTTTGTTCGTCTATTTTTCCAGAAGACTGTCTGTATTCGTGTAATAGCAGTTCAAATAGCCCTTTACTCGCAATCCGGAGTTTTGGTTTTGATCCTCACGATTATGCGATTCCAAGGCGGGCCTCTTACTCGGTGGATATAACCCCCCGATTCCTTATCGTTTCGCTTCTTTGCCTCCTCTCGCATTGCTGCTTCCTCTGATCTCTCGGTTCTAGTTAGATCATTGCTGACTCTAACCGTATTATAGTTATTTTTAAGATTATGGATATTTTTGAAGAATTCCTTTTTGTCTTCTAGACGTCCAAAGGCTACGAGTATCGGTCTGTTTTTATCATTCTTCCGTTTTCCTAATCTAGTAATTCGGTTAATGCTGTTCAATGTTTCATTTGTGGCCTTACACGTTTGAAGCAGTTCGGTTATTTCTTTTTCATCACATTCATTTTCTGCCGATGGTTCATCTTTCCTTTCTTTAAGACCAAATATTATAATGTTATTTTCTCTCCTCTTCTTATCATTCAATTCTGAGAGAACCATAGTTGCTGTATCTTGCTTGGTTTGGTCCCGTGGTAAATCTGTCAGTATTGACGTTTTCATTTCTTCATGTACTATGCGCCTCACCTCTTCTGCATTGCATTTAGCTTTCAACTCATTCTCCACTTTCGTTCAGTATATTTTGTATCTCCTCAACTTTCCTTTCTACTAATTTCTCGGTTTCGAAATTCTTTTCCACCGAGACTTTACATGGTCCACAAAACCACATGGAGTCTGTGTTGGCCAGGAATTCGTATTCCGCTTCTCCTTTCCCCAGACATCTAATGCAAAATCGTTGCTGACAACGGTTACACTCGACCATCTTGGCATATAGGTGGGTTTCCTCCTTTTTGCATAACTTGCAGGTCCAGGAGTTGGACAGAAAAGGATTTGGAGATCTAGCCATGCTTCCTTTGCGATCCCGACTTCTGGTAATCATCGGTTCATTCTCTGCACCTTTAGATCCTTTGTTGACGTTGCTACTCTGTCCACGTCCGGTCGGCATATTGGTAAAATGCTTGTTGCTCGGATATTGCCAGGAAATTAACAAAATATACCACCCACGAATGTGGCTCGTTTTCTAAACGTACTTACTGACAACGGTAAATACTATTAAGCATTAATTAACAACAATACATGGTTAAAATTGACTCCGGCCTACCGGAGTTCTAACAATAGCGACCGTTACCAATGATGACGTCACAATATTACGTATCTTTTTTTTAAAACAAATATCTCCTAAACAATATACCTAAGGTGTTTAGAACACAAATTGAAATAATACTCATGACAGCTTGAATACGCGTCATTAGTTGACAGAAGGAAAACTTAAGGTATTCCAAAACCGGATAAACAGATGGTTAAAAATGCTTTGGCTAACTTGGACTCATCAAAAGCAACTGGACTTAATAATACTGAAGATTTAATGACTTGAACAATTTTGAAATGCTGTAATAAAACAAATTGCACTTATAATTTATAAATTGACAGATTTCAGTATTGAAACAAAAATCTTCCCCTGTCTTAGGAAAATTTGCTGAAGTAGAAATTAGTAATCACAAACCATTATAAGTGCTACTAATTATATCCAAATGTCTCGGAAAAAAACCGTATTCATCAACACTTTTACGATTTTTGTTCCTGTAGTCATGACCTAAAAGAAGCACCACAGGTTGTTTGGGAAACACTATGGCCTTTTTTGGAAGTTACATTAATGACTGTTTTCTAAAAAATTCAAAACCTCCTTCAATGATCCTCAACCCCTCCCAGTTAGTGTCCCATGGGGTTCGATCTCCGTACATGTAATGTTCATTTTGAATGTGAACGTTTCTTTTATCACAAATAAACCCCTCAGAAATGAACATGTATGCTGATGACACAGAAGCTCATACATATGGCAAATCAATAGCAAACATAAACTCAAACATTAACATTGATTGTGAACAAAAGCAAAACTGGTGAGGAAATAGAGATGTGTGTCGACACAGATAAAACTAAAGTTATGTTAATTGGGAACCTCTCAGCGAAAGTGTAGGCGAAATGAACAGCTTTCTGTCTTTATAAATGATGTAAAAATAGAAAACGTGAGACAAGAAAATCCTCTGTGGGTTACTATAGATTATTTTTTATCTTGTGTAAACAAATTACATCAAAAAGGGTTATTTATACAGTTTTCCAAATGAGGCGCATTAGGCCACATGTTGTCTCACTTTCAACATTTGCTCTACAGTTCCCAATTCAACTATTGTTAAAAAAAACTGGGAAAATGCCTCTTAAAACCATATTACCAAGATTGCAAAACTGCAGAAACGAGCTGCAAAACAGCAAAAGCCTTAAGAAATGTGCCAGACAGTATTTTGCTACAATTACATCTTAGCATTTATCTATATTTTAAGTGCATAATTGTGTTGTGTTCATTTATAATTGTTTTCTTGTTGAAAATTGAAAACAAAGAGAAGCATAAAAATGCTGGTGGAAATTGAAAAACAACCTATTTAGCTTCAAAATGACCGACTCAAACTGCAAAATCCAAGGGTTGAAAGTCAAGTTAGACAGTTATTCGCTCTTTTAATAACAAATAATTATCCAACTGTACCTTTCTGTAAGTTTCAGGACTGGAATATATCAGGACCAGTTTCAATCAGTAACAATAACAAGGCAAGGCAATCAATTCCAAATGTGCGATAATACAACCAGGACACAAGGAATAGAGGTATTTAAAGCGCCAATCCCTGCTGTCTGGAATTAGCCACCGAGGCTAAAAATATATGCGTATTTAACCAATCTGCAATTAAACCTTTCTGATATCTGCAGAATATCACATATAAATAGTAAACTACATGGAAACATTAAAAACAAGAATGGTTCGGGAACTTTGACAATGGAGAAACAAAAGACACAAAAAGGTGCATAATGTATAGAGACATATGTTATATACAGGGCAGTAACAGTTTCGTATTGTAGATAATATTTTCCCACTCGATATATCATCGAGTAAAATATCTGTTATTATTATATCAAAGATGAATTTTCTCCTCTAGAAAAAAAGAATTTTACTACGCTTTTAGGCAAAAAGTTTTGTCTTTTTTTTTGTTCATGAATGAAGTAAAGTGTAAGCTAACCAGGCCAGGCAAATTATGTAGGATATATATTATTTACAGTATCGGTATATCTTATCAAAACGAATCTCAAGTGCCATTAAACATGTATCTCATACCTATTTACTTTGACAGAGATAAGATACATAAATAACCAAGGTTAGATCCACAACCATGACAAAAAAAGTTTTAATTATTTACGAGATCATGTTAGAAATAACGATAATAAGGATTCAATGTAACAGCGCAATAAAGCTACAGACCGAAAACAGTAAAAAAACTAATTCTGAAAATGTGACGGAAGTTTATCACTATTTTCATCAGTTAGTTGGATGATACGAACGACAACCAAAGGCTCCCAAATTGTTAACGCTTTAAACTATTCTTATTTCCCTTTCCAACGCAAAATCACGTTATTCAAAATACAAAATATCACTGTCATAGCAAGAAATGTTTGGCAATCCTTTGCTGAAGATATTTATAAGATTTAAGGTCGTTACACCATTTTCGTTTTACTTTGAAAAAGTAGCGAGAAAAAAATCAGTTATTCCAGAAAGATGATAAGTGTTGTTGTGTCATCCATGGCCTTCGAAGTAATTTTATGTCATAGAATGTCCCAAAAGCGAGAAGTAAAGACGAAAAACATCAAAAATGACGTTCGACGTGAAGAAAAATTCGCTGTTTACTCTTCGGAAGACTAAACATACTGAAGGCAAATATTCGTACATCATGAAATTAACGCTATTTCGATATTTTCAGACTTGCACAGTGTATGCCAATGCCTCGTTGCATTTACTCCGCCCATGGGTGGCATTTTATCTTACTATTAACCAGTATTGTTGCGATTATTCGTGGGTCAGATACCTTGGGCTAGTGTATACTTTATATGGATTTGACTTTCGAGTAGTTAAGTCTCTCTCACCAAAGCAATATTCAAGTAATAAATTCTGTAGCAATAGTTTTAATTGGTTATAAAAACAAAAACACAATGACCTGGCCATTTATTTGATTTCTGTTGCGGAAACTTAAAAAAAATGAATGTTGGACAAAAGTAATATAAACGTTTTGACCAGGATATTCAATGTAGGATCAGAACAGTGATACACTTGGAACATAGGTGCCAAAATGAAAAAGAAAGAAAGATAAAAATAAACCGTTAAACTTCTTTCCGCATTTGTGTTATAGAATTTCAAACATTCTCGAAAAAAGCGATCGCTTCTATGACAACACAAAGAAAACTAATAAATATAGCCCACGTTTGTCTGGAATTAATAGATAGCTATCTACACAAATTAGTATATATAATTTACCTATCCAGTAAATAAATGATGGTTATCGCGTGAGTTCAAAAGCAGCTGTTCACTTGTTAACCCCTTGTTCCGTCGTATACAGTGTTCACTCCTCAGAACGATATAATCAGTGTTCGTTAATATGTTTTCTATGGAAATTAATCGCCGCTGGCTAAACAGGACCAGTTAGTCTGGCGAAATATTTTATGAGGCTTGTTATAACCAAGGTTGAATGCTAGGCACACATGTTCGGCTTCATCAGACAGAACAGCAATATTAATATGATGAGTCTTGCACAAAACCTAAGCCTTGTTGGGCAACTAGGTTTCTACCACAAAACCCTGTGTTATCCCACTCTCAGACCGTTGTATAATGTTCGTGTCTTTTGTAACTTTTAAAAAATAATTAACTCGGGTGAAATAAATTCCATATCCAACAACCACTCGTTGTGTAACTTGACTAGAATGCATATAACCGGCGTCTTCCTTAGCTGTTTGGTACAGTAACATTTCATTTAAACTAATTTCAGCGTGGGAAATTAATTTTATGTTTGTCATTTTTTGTTAGGAACTTCTGTACTGGCTTATCGACCATTAATCATGTTGTTCAAACCCAGTTGTTCAAAAGATGATTAGTTTAATCAGTGATTCATGCAAATTTTAATTATCCTGTAACTTTAAAATGAAATCATAGATTTAATTACAACTTTGCAGATATCAAATACTTAATATTGTCAATTTACATACAAAAGATTAATAGTGTAACTTGTATATTGACAGAATTGTTCAAGTTTGAAAAATGTCGTTAAATAGTGATTAAACTAATCACACTTTGAACAACTAGGCCCAGATCTCCTGAATGAGGTATATTATGATATTTCCTACTGTGGGTTTGTCTCTGACTTTGCTGTCTTTCTGTCCCCGCATTGTTCGTACAAATATTATCCACATACCTTCTCCAATTATTTTTAATACCGATTGTTTTTTGGCACGTTTCGATATATCTAATTATATGGTATATGATGGAGATGATCTTCCAATTGATCGTTATAGTCAGATCTCGACTCTGAAACCAAATAGCAAATACACAAGGTGTTGATGCAAAACCTGTCAGATATACTTTATACTCATACATGTTGGAGTACGCCAGGGTTCACTTTTGGTTTTAAAATGCAAATACGTTTATTTAAAAGACACGACCAACAACATCATAATATTCCTTGTAGATAATAATGGACTGTAAAAGTAGACTACAAAGGCAAAGCTGTAATGTTCTGTTACCCTTTTAGCACCCCCCTACATCCACCCCCGCCCCCACACCCCTACATCCACCCCACCCCCTACATCAACCCCCACCCAAAATCAGACAAGTCATTTCTTGGAAGACTGTCATTGAAAATCAAAATGAACGATATGACCCCCTCTTGGGCCCCACCACAAGGCCCCAGAGGCCCCTGCAGTGTCAGCAACTTGTCAACTGTATATTATGATCTCCATGTAGTGGTGATAATTGTTGTCAACTTATTTTGGAGTTGGTTAATGGAAGTTTTTCTTAATTTTCTTAAAGTATTTGATGTCAACATAGACCAGTAAGAAGTTAAGTGACCTTTTTTTCTTGTTATCTCTTATAAACATTTGCCACTCATTAAGCAGAAAATACACAAACTAGAAGTTTTATGACAATATTCAGTTCATAAGAACTTCAACCCTTTTTTTACACTTATAAACCAATAATGGGACGACAAACGTTTCTGTTCGCTAAAACAAATAGTCTTTCTACTGTTGACACGCACGCAGAGATTAGTGATTACTATATACAATGTACCCTCTAACTTAAATAGGGGTTTAAAAACCTCTTTGTAGGTAAATACATACCCATCTTGAGAATCAATAAATAAGTTTTTAACTACGTACGTATTTCCACGCATGCGTAGTCACTAGGTCCCCAAGTTTCGTTCATTTGACAGGTGAGGTTGCCAGGGTCTTTGGACGCTGCAGAGGTGTACCCGAATTCACAGTCATAGGATGCGCTACACCCAGTGTAGTTGAGGAGGATAGAATTAGACAGTGCTTTGGGTGATACACATTCTGAAAAATGTAAAAAATAATATTGGAACTACTTTGATTGATTTTCCCACAAAACCTGCAAAGCAGTTTATTAAAACATATAGGTGCGAAACACAAAAATTTGTTTTGGCTTGTGTGAACCATAAGGTTTGTAGTCTATCCTATATGTTCAATACGTCATAATACCGCATTTCCCGTACCTTGATTGCAAACACTTCAAAGACACGTCTATGATAGTTTGTACCATGCTGAATTTTAATGTAGTTGAAGATAGGCATAAAGATAATATTGAAGTACCAACAAATATATAATCAGGGCTCAGTATAACTGAATTCCACTCCTGAACTGTACGGAGTGGAATTCAGATCTGGATTTCATCAGGTTGAATATCAATCAAATTAGCGCCAAATATGAATAAAGGCTGACTGTAGATTGTACATGGTGGGAAAAGTAAGAACAGATCGAAGTGTTAAAAAAACCATAACCCGAAAACAAAATAGATTACACTAGGGGCAAAATATGAACAAAGGAAAGATTTAAAAAGGTACAAGAGAATGAGACCATGTATTCCGGAAGAGTAAGTCACGTCCTCAAAGTGAGAACTGAGCCATCATTCTCAATCACGAGGAGACATACTTTCATACCACCCAAGAAGATAGAATATTCTCAATAAGACCAAGACTTATGAACAAATAAAAGACTTTATCCTGCAACCACAGACATCGGACGGAAACTACTACTAGATAAAGCTTTATCCGTGAATACGATGAACGTGAACTTCTCCGGTTCTGACGGGACTGCGAAAATGTTGAGGTATTTCTTTGTTTACGTATGAATCTATTACTGTATTAAACAGTTGGTTTTCGGAAAGAAATCGCTTTTGTGTATGATTTTCATACAAATATGCGTGAAGTTACTTTCTGTGAACTAAAAAATTTGAACTTTATTGTAAAGCGTCTTGATATTACAAATGAAGAATATAGGCCGATGTTCTTGGATTGATAATTTACTACGCGACATAGCGGGCGCATGACTTTAGTGCAATTAAAAATAAACAAATGGCGATTAGGCTTCTTTTTTTTGTAAACACCTGCGTTAAATTGTCACATGATAAACAGAATACATGGAAAGTATCTTACAATACAAGCTTTATTTTGGCTCGGTACGAAAGACGTCCCTCGCCCAATCTGACTTAATCGTCTGTTTCATGGCCCAAAAGAAACCTTGTAGTGTAGGCTAATAACCATGTATGCTCTATGACGCGGAGACAAGGTGAACAACAAACTAGATATTTCTACTTACCTGTGATCTTGTTAGCTCCATTGGTGTTTCCTGTTCCGGTTTTCAGAGTCTTAGAGAACAAAGAACAGATACCACCGCTGAGACCGTCAAACAGGAAGGAGCCACACCGACATCCGAGCGCCATGCAGGCAGACGCACATCTCAGTTTGGTTTGGACGCCAGCGGTTTGTGTCATCATCAGGTCCATGTTTGCAATCTCAGAAACAGCGAAAATATTTTGGAAGTACCTTAAAACCATATCTTCCCTGTTTGCTTCTGTAATCAAGTAAAAATATATGTACATTTATATATAGCATTTGGCAGAACTGATGTGTACATGTACGAAATAGCTAAAAATGCGCACCACCAAACACAAAAGCATGGTTGTCATAGCAATGGAGGACAGAAAAATAACCTGGTATTGCCGAAAAAAAATGCTGTAGACAGGACAAGTCTGGATTCTACAAAACAATAATGTATTTTATTTTCATATAAGCTTTCTGCATTGCTTAGTTCACATTTTCTCCTTAGTTCGTATTTCTATTTCTAATTGTGTTTTGAGACCCGCAAGTTATTTCAGTCGCTATTAAAACTCAGATGATTCTTACATGTTAATTCGCAAACAATTACATGTTTTCAAGTGGTATTTTGCACATCCACTACACAAAGAAAATTATCAATGGCGTTCAATAAAACTATTTTTCAAAGTGTTTCAATCGTTGAACTTACTCTAACACGAAAAGTAAAATTGCAGTAGAATTTCTATGCTACTCGGGGTTGTTGTGAAGACGACTATTGGTGTCAACAAGAAGCTATTCAATGAGAAACGAGGACGCACCTGTTTGAAGGAAACGATAAGTACATAAATGCAGATAGACAAAGGTTGTCATTGCTTTAAGTTATTGGGTAGTTCGTTAAATTAGGATTCAGCATCGGAAAACTTCACTCTTATTCTTCATTAGACTAATGTCCATTTCTGATGCCAAAACAAGTTGCGAAATGCATTGTGTTTGGACAAACCAGGTCTCTCTGTAGAATAGTCATATATTTAAGATAAGTTTAGGAAATTATATGTACATACCAGCCAATACCACCGCTGCTGCTATCCATATAACTTTGATGGTTAATATCGCCATGATGGTTTCCTTGCCATACAGGTACTGAGTATGACTAGGTTGTGCTCTCCTAGATTTCTTTGTTTCACCTAGGTCCAGGACAACCATCTAGCGATGAGCTGATTGGTAAGTAGTTCTGGGTCCCCTAGTTACAGGATACCAACCTGGGGTGAGCTAGCAGCAGCCAATATTTAAAGAGAGAGAAAAAATATCTTGCGTATACGCTCAAGTACTAGTATATACTATTGCTTAAAGACAAAGGGGCGGTATTGATAGATCTGTTTATCTATTTGTATCATATTACAAATGTACATACTGGCCGTATGATCACTGCATCTTAAATTAGAAATAATCGATAAAACTGCAACGAAAAAAGATGGTGTGATATTAGCATATGCATGGCTGAACTTAATATAATTGATATATTAAATAACATCTTGAGAGTTATTGTCATAAATTCTTTGAAAAGTCATGCAAGAAAGGTCTGTGAGACATAAATGCTCCCGGCCCCATATGAAATTGACAATCGGATCAGTAGTTATTTAAATAAGCTGGTTACATTACCATAGGATGCGACGCGACGGGACAGACATGGGTAACACTATATGCCCCCCCCCCCCCCCCTAATTTCATGGCGGGGCATAAAAAAAGATAAGGAGAGTGAAAAATAATGGAATAATAATAACAATGTATTGAAATATATTACCTTTCCTGTAAGAGTATGCTTACTTTTGACCTTGCATTACTTGAACATCAAATGGACCGGAAACACGGTGTTCTAGTGGTAGGACGCCGGGCTCGTGACCGAAAGATGGCGGGTTCCAGTCATCGTACTGTGTTGTATATCTTCTAGTCTACTTAGCTATAAATGAGTGATTGGGGAGAGCTAGAAGTTGTAGAATGCTAGTTGTAATTTAAGCGCCGAAATGGTAGCACCGGCTGCACGTGTGCTCATCAGGGTGTTGAGAAAGATGTGGGCTTATTGCCAAGGACCAATAACCACGGATAATGATATGCATACCGCTTTGAGACGACCTTCGAACTAGGTTGTGAAAAAGCGGTAATTAAGAACCTCGAATTATCATCAAGTGATTCAGCCGATAAGAGATCATGTTGGTTTCATTTCACTTTCAGGATCTGAAAAGTTTACGAAGACCAAAAATAGCAGGTAGAAATAAAACTTTAAAATGACACCAGGACTAATGTCCACTCTAGTTTAAATGTGATAATACTGAAAAGTAACGACAAATTACACAAGGATCTAGCTGAAAAGGAATGTTTAAGCGGGGTTCAAAGTTGACA
Source organism: Mimachlamys varia (assembly GCA_947623455.1). NCBI lineage: Eukaryota > Metazoa > Mollusca > Bivalvia > Pectinida > Pectinidae > Mimachlamys > Mimachlamys varia. The sequence continues at coordinate 9,578,270 of OX392534.1, forward strand.
GACCCAACGATTTGGCGGTACTAGATGGCATGCTTTATGAGTTAAATGGAAGGTATGCCCCAAACCGGTATTAATGTTGGTTGTGTTGACGGCGGAATTCGTTATGAATCAACATATCAAACCCGTTTCATGAATGATCCTTAGAAATGTAGTAATTTTCCGAAATCATAACCCTTATACACTCTTTCTAACATCTTTCACCGCTTCGCTTAGTACCAATATCCGGTGTCGATAATATGTTGTTCGTGGACCGACCATTGGACTCCCTTAACCTGGCAGCTCCTATCAAAATATTCATATAGATATATACATTCATTCTTATAATTACAAGTAGTATTTATAAGCATGGATGTATACATTTATGTGATAAATATTTCATTACTATTTGTACATTTTTTTTTTATCTTTTTGTAAAATACCAGTTAATAGAATTAAGATTAAAAATTCAATATTGTGATTTTTTATTTATCTTCCAAAAAGTCAGTTTAACTGTGTCTATCTAAGCTGTCAGTGTTGTGATAGTAAGTACCTGTGTTGTTTCAGTGAAGAACACCTATTCCACTCTGGCTAACTTTTTTCCCTATACCTGTTTCTCACTTAAAATCCCAAAAGTTGGTTAGACTGGAAGACACCGTCGCTCCCATAGAGTGTGTGATATCATAGAAATATCATGCCCAGTTATTAATGCCATGTACAACTTGTACAAATAAGTTGATAAGTCTACCAGGCTCAACATTCTTTAATCAACGTTATTCAGGATAAGAAGGCGAGATTGTTTGAACACAAACAGGATTTAAAAACTTCTTTCTTTCGAGGTTTTAAAATCATCTGTTTCCTTTATCAAGCAAAGACTGATATGACCGATGCCTCTTAACCACTGAAAATGACACATAAATGCTTAGCAGACCAAAGTGGGAAAACCAGCTGTCAAAATTATACAGGTAGTCGGTGGGGAGGGAGGGAGGGAGGGAGGGGTAACGTGTTTACTTATTCAGCCCCTAAGCGGGGTGTCTGTTGCCCCCTTTCGGCTGTTCATGGAATCCTTTTCTCTACTAACCCAGATGGATTCTTTGTGGACCCGCAACAGCTTCCAAAGCCAAGTTTCAAATCCTATTCGTGTTAAAACTGAATCACAGACATGGTATCGTATAAAGCCAACTTTTCTTTCTAATTAGGCTGGATATGTACAAACATATATCCTTTATAACAAAATTATGCACATTTTAATGAAGCTATATCCAAATCACGAACTTATTGCGGTGCTGTAAAAAAACACATCTCAACAATTGATCATGGTTAACCAAACTTTTCTCGTTGACTGAATGCATTGCTAACCGGTCTTGTTGGCTTACAAATGTGACCATCTTTATAATTGAATTTTCAAATACAAGTTAAATAACAAAATAATGTCGTTAGTGTTTGATTTCAAACATTCATAATTCTTTCGAAGTTGACAGACTCAACGTTTTGCCGGTACTAGATGGCATGCTTTATGAGTTAAATGGAAGGTATGCCCAAAACCGGTATTAATGTTGGTTGTGTTGACGGCGGAATTCGTTATGAATCAACATATCAAACCTAATTCATGTATGATTCTTAAAAATGAAGTAATTTTCCGAAATCATACCCCTGGTACACTCTGTCTAACATCTTTCACCGCTTCGCTTAGTACCAATATCCGGTGTCGCTCCCATAGAGTGTGCTATATCATAGAAATATCATGCCCAGTTATTAATGCCATGTACAACTTGTACAAATAAGTTGATAAGTCTACCAGGCTCAACATTCTTTAATCAACGTTATTCAGGATAAGAAGGCGAGATTGTTTGAACACAAACAGGATTTAAAAACTTCTTTCTTTCGAGGTTTTGAAATCATCTGTTTCCTTTATCAAGCAAAGACTGATATGACCGATGCCTCTTAACCACTGAAAATGACACATAAATGCTTAGCAGACCAAAGTGGGAAAACCAGCTGTCAAAATTATACAGGTAGTCGGTGGGGAGGGAGGGAGGGAGGGGTAACGTGTTTACTTATTCAGCCCCTAAGCGGGGTGTCTGTTGCCCCCTTTCGGCTGTTCATGGAATCCTTTTCTCTACTAACCCAGATGGATTCTTTGTGGACCCGCAACAGCTTCCAAAGCCAAGTTTCAAATCCTATTCGTGTTAAAACTGAATCACAGACATGGTATCGTATAAAGCCAACTTTTCTTTCTAATTAGGCTGGATATGTACAAACATATATCCTTTATAACAAAATTATGCACATTTTAATGAAGCTATATCCAAATCACGAACTTATTGCGGTGCTGTAAAAAAACACATCTCAACAATTGATCATGGTTAACCAAACTTTTCTCGTTGACTGATTGCATTGCTAACCGGTCTTGTTGGCTTACAAATGTGACCATCTTTATAATTAAATTTTCAAATACAAGTTAAATAACAAAATAAAGTCGTTAGTGTTTGATTTCAAACATTCATAATTCTTTCGAAGTTGACAGACTCAACGTTTTGCCGGTACTAGATGGCATGCTTTATGAGTTAAATGGAAGGTATGCCCAAAACCGGTATTAATGTTGGTTGTGTTGACGGCGGAATTCGTTATGAATCAACATATCAAACCTAATTCATGTATGATTCTTAAAAATGAAGTAATTTTCCGAAATCATACCCCTGGTACACTCTGTCTAACATCTTTCACCGCTTCGCTTAGTACCAATATCCGGTGTCGCTCCCATAGAGTGTGCTATATCATAGAAATATCATGCCCAGTTATTAATGCCATGTACAACTTGTACAAATAAGTTGATAAGTCTACCAGGCTCAACATTCTTTAATCAACGTTATTCAGGATAAGAAGGCGAGATTGTTTGAACACAAACAGGATTTAAAAACTTCTTTCTTTCGAGGTTTTGAAATCATCTGTTTCCTTTATCAAGCAAAGACTGATATGACCGATGCCTCTTAACCACTGAAAATGACACATAAATGCTTAGCAGACCAAAGTGGGAAAACCAGCTGTCAAAATTATACAGGTAGTCGGTGGGGAGGGAGGGAGGGAGGGGTAACGTGTTTACTTATTCAGCCCCTAAGCGGGGTGTCTGTTGCCCCCTTTCGGCTGTTCATGGAATCCTTTTCTCTACTAACCCAGATGGATTCTTTGTGGACCCGCAACAGCTTCCAAAGCCAAGTTTCAAATCCTATTCGTGTTAAAACTGAATCACAGACATGGTATCGTATAAAGCCAACTTTTCTTTCTAATTAGGCTGGATATGTACAAACATATATCCTTTATAACAAAATTATGCACATTTTAATGAAGCTATATCCAAATCACGAACTTATTGCGGTGCTGTAAAAAAACACATCTCAACAATTGATCATGGTTAACCAAACTTTTCTCGTTGACTGATTGCATTGCTAACCGGTCTTGTTGGCTTACAAATGTGACCATCTTTATAATTAAATTTTCAAATACAAGTTAAATAACAAAATAAAGTCGTTAGTGTTTGATTTCAAACATTCATAATTCTTTCGAAGTTGACAGACTCAACGTTTTGCCGGTACTAGATGGCATGCTTTATGAGTTAAATGGAAGGTATGCCCAAAACCGGTATTAATGTTGGTTGTGTTGACGGCGGAATTCGTTATGAATCAATATATCAAACCTAATTCATGTATGATTCTTAAAAATGAAGTAATTTTCCGAAATCATACCCCTGGTACACTCTGTCTAACATCTTTCACCGCTTCGCTTAGTACCAATATCCGGTGTCGCTCCCATAGAGTGTGCTATATCATAGAAATATCATGCCCAGTTATTAATGCCATGTACAACTTGTACAAATAAGTTGATAAGTCTACCAGGCTCAACATTCTTTAATCAACGTTATTCAGGATAAGAAGGCGAGATTGTTTGAACACAAACAGGATTTAAAAACTTCTTTCTTTCGAGGTTTTGAAATCATCTGTTTCCTTTATCAAGCAAAGACTGATATGACCGATGCCTCTTAACCACTGAAAATGACACATAAATGCTTAGCAGACCAAAGTGGGAAAACCAGCTGTCAAAATTATACAGGTAGTCGGTGGGGAGGGAGGGAGGGAGGGGTAACGTGTTTACTTATTCAGCCCCTAAGCGGGGTGTCTGTTGCCCCCTTTCGGCTGTTCATGGAATCCTTTTCTCTACTAACCCAGATGGATTCTTTGTGGACCCGCAACAGCTTCCAAAGCCAAGTTTCAAATCCTATTCGTGTTAAAACTGAATCACAGACATGGTATCGTATAAAGCCAACTTTTCTTTCTAATTAGGCTGGATATGTACAAACATATATCCTTTATAACAAAATTATGCACATTTTAATGAAGCTATATCCAAATCACGAACTTATTGCGGTGCTGTAAAAAAACACATCTCAACAATTGATCATGGTTAACCAAACTTTTCTCGTTGACTGATTGCATTGCTAACCGGTCTTGTTGGCTTACAAATGTGACCATCTTTATAATTAAATTTTCAAATACAAGTTAAATAACAAAATAAAGTCGTTAGTGTTTGATTTCAAACATTCATAATTCTTTCGAAGTTGACAGACTCAACGTTTTGCCGGTACTAGATGGCATGCTTTATGAGTTAAATGGAAGGTATGCCCAAAACCGGTATTAATGTTGGTTGTGTTGACGGCGGAATTCGTTATGAATCAACATATCAAACCTAATTCATGTATGATTCTTAAAAATGAAGTAATTTTCCGAAATCATACCCCTGGTACACTCTGTCTAACATCTTTCACCGCTTCGCTTAGTACCAATATCCGGTGTCGCTCCCATAGAGTGTGCTATATCATAGAAATATCATGCCCAGTTATTAATGCCATGTACAACTTGTACAAATAAGTTGATAAGTCTACCAGGCTCAACATTCTTTAATCAACGTTATTCAGGATAAGAAGGCGAGATTGTTTGAACACAAACAGGATTTAAAAACTTCTTTCTTTCGAGGTTTTGAAATCATCTGTTTCCTTTATCAAGCAAAGACTGATATGACCGATGCCTCTTAACCACTGAAAATGACACATAAATGCTTAGCAGACCAAAGTGGGAAAACCAGCTGTCAAAATTATACAGGTAGTCGGTGGGGAGGGAGGGAGGGAGGGGTAACGTGTTTACTTATTCAGCCCCTAAGCGGGGTGTCTGTTGCCCCCTTTCGGCTGTTCATGGAATCCTTTTCTCTACTAACCCAGATGGATTCTTTGTGGACCCGCAACAGCTTCCAAAGCCAAGTTTCAAATCCTATTCGTGTTAAAACTGAATCACAGACATGGTATCGTATAAAGCCAACTTTTCTTTCTAATTAGGCTGGATATGTACAAACATATATCCTTTATAACAAAATTATGCACATTTTAATGAAGCTATATCCAAATCACGAACTTATTGCGGTGCTGTAAAAAAACACATCTCAACAATTGATCATGGTTAACCAAACTTTTCTCGTTGACTGATTGCATTGCTAACCGGTCTTGTTGGCTTACAAATGTGACCATCTTTATAATTAAATTTTCAAATACAAGTTAAATAACAAAATAAAGTCGTTAGTGTTTGATTTCAAACATTCATAATTCTTTCGAAGTTGACAGACTCAACGTTTTGCCGGTACTAGATGGCATGCTTTATGAGTTAAATGGAAGGTATGCCCAAAACCGGTATTAATGTTGGTTGTGTTGACGGCGGAATTCGTTATGAATCAATATATCAAACCTAATTCATGTATGATTCTTAAAAATGAAGTAATTTTCCGAAATCATACCCCTGGTACACTCTGTCTAACATCTTTCACCGCTTCGCTTAGTACCAATATCCGGTGTCGCTCCCATAGAGTGTGCTATATCATAGAAATATCATGCCCAGTTATTAATGCCATGTACAACTTGTACAAATAAGTTGATAAGTCTACCAGGCTCAACATTCTTTAATCAACGTTATTCAGGATAAGAAGGCGAGATTGTTTGAACACAAACAGGATTTAAAAACTTCTTTCTTTCGAGGTTTTGAAATCATCTGTTTCCTTTATCAAGCAAAGACTGATATGACCGATGCCTCTTAACCACTGAAAATGACACATAAATGCTTAGCAGACCAAAGTGGGAAAACCAGCTGTCAAAATTATACAGGTAGTCGGTGGGGAGGGAGGGAGGGAGGGGTAACGTGTTTACTTATTCAGCCCCTAAGCGGGGTGTCTGTTGCCCCCTTTCGGCTGTTCATGGAATCCTTTTCTCTACTAACCCAGATGGATTCTTTGTGGACCCGCAACAGCTTCCAAAGCCAAGTTTCAAATCCTATTCGTGTTAAAACTGAATCACAGACATGGTATCGTATAAAGCCAACTTTTCTTTCTAATTAGGCTGGATATGTACAAACATATATCCTTTATAACAAAATTATGCACATTTTAATGAAGCTATATCCAAATCACGAACTTATTGCGGTGCTGTAAAAAAACACATCTCAACAATTGATCATGGTTAACCAAACTTTTCTCGTTGACTGATTGCATTGCTAACCGGTCTTGTTGGCTTACAAATGTGACCATCTTTATAATTAAATTTTCAAATACAAGTTAAATAACAAAATAATGTCGTTAGTGTTTGATTTCAAACATTCATAATTCTTTCGAAGTTGACAGACTCAACGTTTTGCCGGTACTAGATGGCATGCTTTATGAGTTAAATGGAAGGTATGCCCAAAACCGGTATTAATGTTGGTTGTGTTGACGGCGGAATTCGTTATGAATCAACATATCAAACCTAATTCATGTATGATTCTTAAAAATGAAGTAATTTTCCGAAATCATACCCCTGGTACACTCTGTCTAACATCTTTCACCGCTTCGCTTAGTACCAATATCCGGTGTCGCTCCCATAGAGTGTGCTATATCATAGAAATATCATGCCCAGTTATTAATGCCATGTACAACTTGTACAAATAAGTTGATAAGTCTACCAGGCTTAACATTCTTTAATCAACGTTATTCAGGATAAGAAGGCGAGATTGTTTGAACACAAACAGGATTTAAAAACTTCTTTCTTTCGAGGTTTTGAAATCATCTGTTTCCTTTATCAAGCAAAGACTGATATGACCGATGCCTCTTAACCACTGAAAATGACACATAAATGCTTAGCAGACCAAAGTGGGAAAACCAGCTGTCAAAATTATACAGGTAGTCGGTGGGGAGGGAGGGAGGGAGGGGTAACGTGTTTACTTATTCAGTCCCTAAGCGGGGTGTCTGTTGCCCCCTTTCGGCTGTTCATGGAATCCTTTTCTCTACTAACCCAGATGGATTCTTTGTGGACCCGCAACAGCTTCCAAAGCCAAGTTTCAAATCCTATTCGTGTTAAAACTGAATCACAGACATGGTATCGTATAAAGCCAACTTTTCTTTCTAATTAGGCTGGATATGTACAAACATATATCCTTTATAACAAAATTATGCACATTTTAATGAAGCTATATCCAAATCACGAACTTATTGCGGTGCTGTAAAAAAAAACACATCTCAACAATTGATCATGGTTAACCAAACTTTTCTCGTTGACTGATTGCATTACTAACCGGTCTTGTTGGCTTACAAATGTGACCATCTTCATAATTAAATTTTCAAATACAAGTTAAATAACAAAATAATGTCGTTAGTGTTTGATTTCAAACATTCATAATTCTTTCGAAGTTGACAGACTCAATGTTTTGCCGGTACTAGATGGCATGCTTTATGAGTTAAATGGAAGGTATGCCCAAAACCGGTATTAATGTTGGTTGTGTTGACGGCGGAATTCGTTATGAATCAACATATCAAACCTAATTCATGTATGATTCTTAAAAATGAAGTAATTTTCCGAAATCATACCCCTGGTACACTCTGTCTAACATCTTTCACCGCTTCGCTTAGTACCAATATCCGGTGTCGCTCCCATAGAGTGTGCTATATCATAGAAATATCATGCCCAGTTATTAATGCCATGTACAACTTGTACAAATAAGTTGATAAGTCTACCAGGCTCAACATTCTTTAATCAACGTTATTCAGGATAAGAAGGCGAGATTGTTTGAACACAAACAGGATTTAAAAACTTCTTTCTTTCGAGGTTTTGAAATCATCTGTTTCCTTTATCAAGCAAAGACTGATATGACCGATGCCTCTTAACCACTGAAAATGACACATAAATGCTTAGCAGACCAAAGTGGGAAAACCAGCTGTCAAAATTATACAGGTAGTCGGTGGGGAGGGAGGGAGGGAGGGGTAACGTGTTTACTTATTCAGCCCCTAAGCGGGGTGTCTGTTGCCCCCTTTCGGCTGTTCATGGAATCCTTTTCTCTACTAACCCAGATGGATTCTTTGTGGACCCGCAACAGCTTCCAAAGCCAAGTTTCAAATCCTATTCGTGTTAAAACTGAATCACAGACATGGTATCGTATAAAGCCAACTTTTCTTTCTAATTAGGCTGGATATGTACAAACATATATCCTTTATAACAAAATTATGCACATTTTAATGAAGCTATATCCAAATCACGAACTTATTGCGGTGCTGTAAAAAAATACACATCTCAACAATTGATCATGGTTAACCAAACTTTTCTCGTTGACTGATTGCATTACTAACCGGTCTTGTTGGCTTACAAATGTGACCATCTTTATAATTAAATTTTCAAATACAAGTTAAATAACAAAATAATGTCGTTAGTGTTTGATTTCAAACATTCATAATTCTTTCGAAGTTGACAGACTCAATGTTTTGCCGGTACTAGATGGCATGCTTTATGAGTTAAATGGAAGGTATGCCCAAAACCGGTATTAATGTTGGTTGTGTTGACGGCGGAATTCGTTATGAATCAACATATCAAACCTAATTCATGTATGATTCTTAAAAATGAAGTAATTTTCCGAAATCATACCCCTGGTACACTCTGTCTAACATCTTTCACCGCTTCGCTTACTACCAATATCCGGTGTCGCTCCCATAGAGTGTGCTATATCATAGAAATATCATGCCCAGTTATTAATGCCATGTACAACTTGTACAAATAAGTTGATAAGTCTACCAGGCTCAACATTCTTTAATCAACGTTATTCAGGATAAGAAGGCGAGATTGTTTGAACACAAACAGGATTTAAAAACTTCTTTCTTTCGAGGTTTTGAAATCATCTGTTTCCTTTATCAAGCAAAGACTGATATGACCGATGCCTCTTAACCACTGAAAATGACACATAAATGCTTAGCAGACCAAAGTGGGAAAACCAGCTGTCAAAATTATACAGGTAGTCGGTGGGGAGGGAGGGAGGGAGGGGTAACGTGTTTACTTATTCAGCCCCTAAGCGGGGTGTCTGTTGCCCCCTTTCGGCTGTTCATGGAATCCTTTTCTCTACTAACCCAGATGGATTCTTTGTGGACCCGCAACAGCTTCCAAAGCCAAGTTTCAAATCCTATTCGTGTTAAAACTGAATCACAGACATGGTATCGTATAAAGCCAACTTTTCTTTCTAATTAGGCTGGATATGTACAAACATATATCCTTTATAACAAAATTATGCACATTTTAATGAAGCTATATCCAAATCACGAACTTATTGCGGTGCTGTAAAAAAACACATCTCAACAATTGATCATGGTTAACCAAACTTTTCTCGTTGACTGATTGCATTGCTAACCGGTCTTGTTGGCTTACAAATGTGACCATCTTTATAATTAAATTTTCAAATACAATTAAATAACAAAATGATGTCGTTAGTGTTTGATTTCAAACATTCATAATTCTTTCGAAGTTGACAGACTCAACGTTTTGCCGGTACTAGATGGCATGCTTTATGAGTTAAATGGAAGGTATGCCCAAAACCGGTATTAATGTTGGTTGTGTTGACGGCGGAATTCGTTATGAATCAACATATCAAACCTAATTCATGTATGATTCTTAAAAATGAAGTAATTTTCCGAAATCATACCCCTGGTACACTCTGTCTAACATCTTTCACCGCTTCGCTTAGTACCAATATCCGGTGTCGCTCCCATAGAGTGTGCTATATCATAGAAATATCATGCCCAGTTATTAATGCCATGTACAACTTGTACAAATAAGTTGATAAGTCTACCAGGCTCAACATTCTTTAATCAACGTTATTCAGGATAAGAAGGCGAGATTGTTTGAACACAAACAGGATTTAAAAACTTCTTTCTTTCGAGGTTTTGAAATCATCTGTTTCCTTTATCAAGCAAAGACTGATATGACCGATGCCTCTTAACCACTGAAAATGACACATAAATGCTTAGCAGACCAAAGTGGGAAAACCAGCTGTCAAAATTATACAGGTAGTCGGTGGGGAGGGAGGGAGGGAGGGGTAACGTGTTTACTTATTCAGCCCCTAAGCGGGGTGTCTGTTGCCCCCTTTCGGCTGTTCATGGAATCCTTTTCTCTACTAACCCAGATGGATTCTTTGTGGACCCGCAACAGCTTCCAAAGCCAAGTTTCAAATCCTATTCGTGTTAAAACTGAATCACAGACATGGTATCGTATAAAGCCAACTTTTCTTTCTAATTAGGCTGGATATGTACAAACATATATCCTTTATAACAAAATTATGCACATTTTAATGAAGCTATATCCAAATCACGAACTTATTGCGGTGCTGTAAAAAAACACATCTCAACAATTGATCATGGTTAACCAAACTTTTCTCGTTGACTGATTGCATTGCTAACCGGTCTTGTTGGCTTACAAATGTGACCATCTTTATAATTAAATTTTCAAATACAAGTTAAATAACAAAATAAAGTCGTTAGTGTTTGATTTCAAACATTCATAATTCTTTCGAAGTTGACAGACTCAACGTTTTGCCGGTACTAGATGGCATGCTTTATGAGTTAAATGGAAGGTATGCCCAAAACCGGTATTAATGTTGGTTGTGTTGACGGCGGAATTCGTTATGAATCAACATATCAAACCTAATTCATGTATGATTCTTAAAAATGAAGTAATTTTCCGAAATCATACCCCTGGTACACTCTGTCTAACATCTTTCACCGCTTCGCTTAGTACCAATATCCGGTGTCGCTCCCATAGAGTGTGCTATATCATAGAAATATCATGCCCAGTTATTAATGCCATGTACAACTTGTACAAATAAGTTGATAAGTCTACCAGGCTCAACATTCTTTAATCAACGTTATTCAGGATAAGAAGGCGAGATTGTTTGAACACAAACAGGATTTAAAAACTTCTTTCTTTCGAGGTTTTGAAATCATCTGTTTCCTTTATCAAGCAAAGACTGATATGACCGATGCCTCTTAACCACTGAAAATGAAACATAAATGCTTAGCAGACCAAAGTGGGAAAACCAGCTGTCAAAATTATACAGGTAGTCGGTGGGGAGGGAGGGAGGGAGGGGTAACGTGTTTACTTATTCAGCCCCTAAGCGGGGTGTCTGTTGCCCCCTTTCGGCTGTTCATGGAATCCTTTTCTCTACTAACCCAGATGGATTCTTTGTGGACCCGCAACAGCTTCCAAAGCCAAGTTTCAAATCCTATTCGTGTTAAAACTGAATCACAGACATGGTATCGTATAAAGCCAACTTTTCTTTCTAATTAGGCTGGATATGTACAAACATATATCCTTTATAACAAAATTATGCACATTTTAATGAAGCTATATCCAAATCACGAACTTATTGCGGTGCTGTAAAAAAAACACATCTCAACAATTGATCATGGTTAACCAAACTTTTCTCGTTGACTGATTGCATTGCTAACCGGTCTTGTTGGCTTACAAATGTGACCATCTTTATAATTAAATTTTCAAATACAAGTTAAATAACAAAATAATGTCGTTAGTGTTTGATTTCAAACATTCATAATTCTTTCGAAGTTGACAGACTCAACGTTTTGCCGGTACTAGATGGCATGCTTTATGAGTTAAATCGGAAGGTATGCCCAAAACCGGTATTAATGTTGGTTGTGTTGACGGCGGAATTCGTTATGAATCAACATATCAAACCTAATTCATGTATGATTCTTAAAAACGAAGTAATTTTCCGAAATCATACCCCTGGTACACTCTGTCTAACATCTTTCACCGCTTCGCTTAGTACCAATATCCGGTGTCGCTCCCATAGAGTGTGCTATATCATAGAAATATCATGCCCAGTTATTAATGCCATGTACAACTTGTACAAATAAGTTGATAAGTCTACCAGGCTTAACATTCTTTAATCAACGTTATTCAGGATAAGAAGGCGAGATTGTTTGAACACAAACAGGATTTAAAAACTTCTTTCTTTCGAGGTTTTGAAATCATCTGTTTCCTTTATCAAGCAAAGACTGATATGACCGATGCCTCTTAACCACTGAAAATGACACATAAATGCTTAGCAGACCAAAGTGGGAAAACCAGCTGTCAAAATTATACAGGTAGTCGGTGGGGAGGGAGGGAGGGAGGGGTAACGTGTTTACTTATTCAGCCCCTAAGCGGGGTGTCTGTTGCCCCCTTTCGGCTGTTCATGGAATCCTTTTCTCTACTAACCCAGATGGATTCTTTGTGGACCCGCAACAGCTTCCAAAGCCAAGTTTCAAATCCTATTCGTGTTAAAACTGAATCACAGACATGGTATCGTATAAAGCCAACTTTTCTTTCTAATTAGGCTGGATATGTACAAACATATATCCTTTATAACAAAATTATGCACATTTTAATGAAGCTATATCCAAATCACGAACTTATTGCGGTGCTGTAAAAAAAACACATCTCAACAATTGATCATGGTTAACCAAACTTTTCTCGTTGACTGATTGCATTGCTAACCGGTCTTGTTGGCTTACAAATGTGACCATCTTTATAATTAAATTTTCAAATACAAGTTAAATAACAAAATAAAGTCGTTAGTGTTTGATTTCAAACATTCATAATTCTTTCGAAGTTGACAGACTCAACGTTTTGCCGGTACTAGATGGCATGCTTTATGAGTTAAATGGAAGGTATGCCCAAAACCGGTATTAATGTTGGTTGTGTTGACGGCGGAATTCGTTATGAATCAACATATCAAACCTAATTCATGTATGATTCTTAAAAATGAAGTAATTTTCCGAAATCATACCCCTGGTACACTCTGTCTAACATCTTTCACCGCTTCGCTTAGTACCAATATCCGGTGTCGCTCCCATAGAGTGTACTATATCATAGAAATATCATGCCCAGTTATTAATGCCATTTACAACTTGTACAAATAAGTTGATAAGTCTACCAGGCTCAACATTCTTTAATCAACGTTATTCAGGATAAGAAGGCGAGATTGTTTGAACACAAACAGGATTTAAAAACTTCTTTCTTTCGAGGTTTTGAAATCATCTGTTTCCTTTATCAAGCAAAGACTGATATGACCGATGCCTCTTAACCACTGAAAATGACACATAAATGCTTAGCAGACCAAAGTGGGAAAACCAGCTGTCAAAATTATACAGGTAGTCGGTGGGGAGGGAGGGAGGGAGGGGTAACGTGTTTACTTATTCAGCCCCTAAGCGGGGTGTCTGTTGCCCCCTTTCGGCTGTTCATGGAATCCTTTTCTCTACTAACCCAGATGGATTCTTTGTGGACCCGCAACAGCTTCCAAAGCCAAGTTTCAAATCCTATTCGTGTTAAAACTGAATCACAGACATGGTATCGTATAAAGCCAACTTTTCTTTCTAATTAGGCTGGATATGTACAAACATATATCCTTTATAACAAAATTATGCACATTTTAATGAAGCTATATCCAAATCACGAACTTATTGCGGTGCTGTAAAAAAACACATCTCAACAATTGATCATGGTTAACCAAACTTTTCTCGTTGACTGATTGCATTGCTAACCGGTCTTGTTGGCTTACAAATGTGACCATCTTTATAATTAAATTTTCAAATACAAGTTAAATAACAAAATAATGTCGTTAGTGTTTGATTTCAAACATTCATAATTCTTTCGAAGTTGACAGACTCAACGTTTTGCCGGTACTAGATGGCATGCTTTATGAGTTAAATGGAAGGTATGCCCAAAACCGGTATTAATGTTGGTTGTGTTGACGGCGGAATTCGTTATGAATCAACATATCAAACCTAATTCATGTATGATTCTTAAAAATGAAGTAATTTTCCGAAATCATACCCCTGGTACACTCTGTCTAACATCTTTCACCGCTTCGCTTAGTACCAATATCCGGTGTCGCTCCCATAGAGTGTGCTATATCATAGAAATATCATGCCCAGTTATTAATGCCATGTACAACTTGTACAAATAAGTTGATAAGTCTACCAGGCTCAACATTCTTTAATCAACGTTATTCAGGATAAGAAGGCGAGATTGTTTGAACACAAACAGGATTTAAAAACTTCTTTCTTTCGAGGTTTTGAAATCATCTGTTTCCTTTATCAAGCAAAGACTGATATGACCGATGCCTCTTAACCACTGAAAATGACACATAAATGCTTAGCAGACCAAAGTGGGAAAACCAGCTGTCAAAATTATACAGGTAGTCGGTGGGGAGGGAGGGAGGGAGGGGTAACGTGTTTACTTATTCAGCCCCTAAGCGGGGTGTCTGTTGCCCCCTTTCGGCTGTTCATGGAATCCTTTTCTCTACTAACCCAGATGGATTCTTTGTGGACCCGCAACAGCTTCCAAAGCCAAGTTTCAAATCCTATTCGTGTTAAAACTGAATCACAGACATGGTATCGTATAAAGCCAACTTTTCTTTCTAATTAGGCTGGATATGTACAAACATATATCCTTTATAACAAAATTATGCACATTTTAATGAAGCTATATCCAAATCACGAACTTATTGCGGTGCTGTAAAAAAACACATCTCAACAATTGATCATGGTTAACCAAACTTTTCTCGTTGACTGATTGCATTGCTAACCGGTCTTGTTGGCTTACAAATGTGACCATCTTTATAATTAAATTTTCAAATACAAGTTAAATAACAAAATAATGTCGTTAGTGTTTGATTTCAAACATTCATAATTCTTTCGAAGTTGACAGACTCAACGTTTTGCCGGTACTAGATGGCATGCTTTATGAGTTAAATGGAAGGTATGCCCAAAACCGGTATTAATGTTGGTTGTGTTGACGGCGGAATTCGTTATGAATCAACATATCAAACCTAATTCATGTATGATTCTTAAAAATGAAGTAATTTTCCGAAATCATACCCCTGGTACACTCTGTCTAACATCTTTCACCGCTTCGCTTAGTACCAATATCCGGTGTCGCTCCCATAGAGTGTGCTATATCATAGAAATATCATGCCCAGTTATTAATGCCATGTACAACTTGTACAAATAAGTTGATAAGTCTACCAGGCTCAACATTCTTTAATCAACGTTATTCAGGATAAGAAGGCGAGATTGTTTGAACACAAACAGGATTTAAAAACTTCTTTCTTTCGAGGTTTTGAAATCATCTGTTTCCTTTATCAAGCAAAGACTGATATGACCGATGCCTCTTAACCACTGAAAATGACACATAAATGCTTAGCAGACCAAAGTGGGAAAACCAGCTGTCAAAATTATACAGGTAGTCGGTGGGGAGGGAGGGAGGGAGGGGTAACGTGTTTACTTATTCAGCCCCTAAGCGGGGTGTCTGTTGCCCCCTTTCGGCTGTTCATGGAATCCTTTTCTCTACTAACCCAGATGGATTCTTTGTGGACCCGCAACAGCTTCCAAAGCCAAGTTTCAAATCCTATTCGTGTTAAAACTGAATCACAGACATGGTATCGTATAAAGCCAACTTTTCTTTCTAATTAGGCTGGATATGTACAAACATATATCCTTTATAACAAAATTATGCACATTTTAATGAAGCTATATCCAAATCACGAACTTATTGCGGTGCTGTAAAAAAACACATCTCAACAATTGATCATGGTTAACCAAACTTTTCTCGTTGACTGATTGCATTGCTAACCGGTCTTGTTGGCTTACAAATGTGACCATCTTTATAATTAAATTTTCAAATACAAGTTAAATAACAAAATAAAGTCGTTAGTGTTTGATTTCAAACATTCATAATTCTTTCGAAGTTGACAGACTCAACGTTTTGCCGGTACTAGATGGCATGCTTTATGAGTTAAATGGAAGGTATGCCCAAAACCGGTATTAATGTTGGTTGTGTTGACGGCGGAATTCGTTATGAATCAATATATCAAACCTAATTCATGTATGATTCTTAAAAATGAAGTAATTTTCCGAAATCATACCCCTGGTACACTCTGTCTAACATCTTTCACCGCTTCGCTTAGTACCAATATCCGGTGTCGCTCCCATAGAGTGTGCTATATCATAGAAATATCATGCCCAGTTATTAATGCCATGTACAACTTGTACAAATAAGTTGATAAGTCTACCAGGCTCAACATTCTTTAATCAACGTTATTCAGGATAAGAAGGCGAGATTGTTTGAACACAAACAGGATTTAAAAACTTCTTTCTTTCGAGGTTTTGAAATCATCTGTTTCCTTTATCAAGCAAAGACTGATATGACCGATGCCTCTTAACCACTGAAAATGACACATAAATGCTTAGCAGACCAAAGTGGGAAAACCAGCTGTCAAAATTATACAGGTAGTCGGTGGGGAGGGAGGGAGGGAGGGGTAACGTGTTTACTTATTCAGCCCCTAAGCGGGGTGTCTGTTGCCCCCTTTCGGCTGTTCATGGAATCCTTTTCTCTACTAACCCAGATGGATTCTTTGTGGACCCGCAACAGCTTCCAAAGCCAAGTTTCAAATCCTATTCGTGTTAAAACTGAATCACAGACATGGTATCGTATAAAGCCAACTTTTCTTTCTAATTAGGCTGGATATGTACAAACATATATCCTTTATAACAAAATTATGCACATTTTAATGAAGCTATATCCAAATCACGAACTTATTGCGGTGCTGTAAAAAAACACATCTCAACAATTGATCATGGTTAACCAAACTTTTCTCGTTGACTGATTGCATTGCTAACCGGTCTTGTTGGCTTACAAATGTGACCATCTTTATAATTAAATTTTCAAATACAAGTTAAATAACAAAATAATGTCGTTAGTGTTTGATTTCAAACATTCATAATTCTTTCGAAGTTGACAGACTCAACGTTTTGCCGGTACTAGATGGCATGCTTTATGAGTTAAATGGAAGGTATGCCCAAAACCGGTATTAATGTTGGTTGTGTTGACGGCGGAATTCGTTATGAATCAACATATCAAACCTAATTCATGTATGATTCTTAAAAATGAAGTAATTTTCCGAAATCATACCCCTGGTACACTCTGTCTAACATCTTTCACCGCTTCGCTTAGTACCAATATCCGGTGTCGCTCCCATAGAGTGTGCTATATCATAGAAATATCATGCCCAGTTATTAATGCCATGTACAACTTGTACAAATAAGTTGATAAGTCTACCAGGCTTAACATTCTTTAATCAACGTTATTCAGGATAAGAAGGCGAGATTGTTTGAACACAAACAGGATTTAAAAACTTCTTTCTTTCGAGGTTTTGAAATCATCTGTTTCCTTTATCAAGCAAAGACTGATATGACCGATGCCTCTTAACCACTGAAAATGACACATAAATGCTTAGCAGACCAAAGTGGGAAAACCAGCTGTCAAAATTATACAGGTAGTCGGTGGGGAGGGAGGGAGGGAGGGGTAACGTGTTTACTTATTCAGTCCCTAAGCGGGGTGTCTGTTGCCCCCTTTCGGCTGTTCATGGAATCCTTTTCTCTACTAACCCAGATGGATTCTTTGTGGACCCGCAACAGCTTCCAAAGCCAAGTTTCAAATCCTATTCGTGTTAAAACTGAATCACAGACATGGTATCGTATAAAGCCAACTTTTCTTTCTAATTAGGCTGGATATGTACAAACATATATCCTTTATAACAAAATTATGCACATTTTAATGAAGCTATATCCAAATCACGAACTTATTGCGGTGCTGTAAAAAAAAACACATCTCAACAATTGATCATGGTTAACCAAACTTTTCTCGTTGACTGATTGCATTACTAACCGGTCTTGTTGGCTTACAAATGTGACCATCTTCATAATTAAATTTTCAAATACAAGTTAAATAACAAAATAATGTCGTTAGTGTTTGATTTCAAACATTCATAATTCTTTCGAAGTTGACAGACTCAATGTTTTGCCGGTACTAGATGGCATGCTTTATGAGTTAAATGGAAGGTATGCCCAAAACCGGTATTAATGTTGGTTGTGTTGACGGCGGAATTCGTTATGAATCAACATATCAAACCTAATTCATGTATGATTCTTAAAAATGAAGTAATTTTCCGAAATCATACCCCTGGTACACTCTGTCTAACATCTTTCACCGCTTCGCTTAGTACCAATATCCGGTGTCGCTCCCATAGAGTGTGCTATATCATAGAAATATCATGCCCAGTTATTAATGCCATGTACAACTTGTACAAATAAGTTGATAAGTCTACCAGGCTCAACATTCTTTAATCAACGTTATTCAGGATAAGAAGGCGAGATTGTTTGAACACAAACAGGATTTAAAAACTTCTTTCTTTCGAGGTTTTGAAATCATCTGTTTCCTTTATCAAGCAAAGACTGATATGACCGATGCCTCTTAACCACTGAAAATGACACATAAATGCTTAGCAGACCAAAGTGGGAAAACCAGCTGTCAAAATTATACAGGTAGTCGGTGGGGAGGGAGGGAGGGAGGGGTAACGTGTTTACTTATTCAGCCCCTAAGCGGGGTGTCTGTTGCCCCCTTTCGGCTGTTCATGGAATCCTTTTCTCTACTAACCCAGATGGATTCTTTGTGGACCCGCAACAGCTTCCAAAGCCAAGTTTCAAATCCTATTCGTGTTAAAACTGAATCACAGACATGGTATCGTATAAAGCCAACTTTTCTTTCTAATTAGGCTGGATATGTACAAACATATATCCTTTATAACAAAATTATGCACATTTTAATGAAGCTATATCAAAATCACGAACTTATTGCGGTGCTGTAAAAAAATACACATCTCAACACTTGATCATGGTTTACCAAACCTTTCTCGTTGACTGATTGCATTGCTAACCGGTCTTGTTGCCTTACAAATGTGACCATCTTTATAATTAAATTTTCAAATACCAGTTAAATAACAAAATGATGTCGTTAGTGTTTGATTTCAAACATTCATAATTCTTTCGAAGTACTAGATGGCATGCTTTATGAGTTAAATGGAAGGTATGCCCAAAACCGGTATTAATGTTGGTTGTGTTGTGTTGTGTTGACGGCGGAATTCGTTATGAATCAACATATCAAACCTAATTCATGTATGATTCTTAACAAGAGGCCCAGAGGGCCTGTATCGCTCACCTGGTTCAAAATATTTTATGTACACATTTTCAGTTTGAGACCTGCCAGTTAAACTAAAATGTTGATATCTGATAAAAGAATAGATAAAGAAAAAGGCTCCAATACATAGTCCAACAAAATAGGATATCATTTTTCCAAACATGCTACCGGGTATACATGCACAAAATCCTTGATTTTTTTGGAAACAGATGTTAAAGAATTTTCTGGTTCCCGTATTTGGCGCCGCGACCCTTTAACCTGTTTGATCCCCGTGAATGAAGGTCTATGTATTCGTTTGAACAAACTTGGTAGCCCCGGCCTGCATCCCAGCTTGCTACAGGTGGCCCCACCCCCCAGGCCCCTTAGGGGTCAGACCCACTATTTGTACAATTTTGAATCCCCACCACATAGTGATGCTACCAGCCAAATATGAGTGATATACATTGTACAGTTTCAGAAAAGAAGATGTTTTTTTATCAATATAGCCAAATTGGCCACTTTTGGCCCAACCCCCCAGGCCCCTTGGGGGTCAGACCCACCATTTGTACAATTTTGAATCCTCACCCCATAGTAATGCTACCAGCCAAATATAAGCAATATACATTGCTCAGTTTCAGAAAAGAAGTTGTTTATATCAATATAGCCAAATTTACCTCTTGGCCCCACCCCCCAGGCCCCTTAGGGGTCAGACCCACCATTTGTACAATTTTGAATCCCCACCCCATAGTGATGCTACCAGCCAAATATGAGTAATATACATTGTACGGTTTCAGAAAAGAAGATGTTTTTTTATCAATATAGCCAAATTGACCCCTTTTGACCCCGCCCCCCAGGCCCCTGGGGGGGGGGCCAGCCCAACCATTTGTACAATTTTGAGTCCCCACCCAATAGGAATGCTTCTGACCAAATTTGGTTGAATTCCAACAAGTGGTTATTAAGAAGAAGTCAATTGTTGACGGACGGACGACGGACGGACGCCACGGTATGGCATAAGCTCACCCTGGTCCTTTGGACCAGGTGAGCTAATTAAAAGTGTGTCGCAAACCCCAGGGCCAAATCAAAAACCATGATTGTGATCATCTCTTTATGCCCAGTAATTGTATGTATAGTTTTGGGGTGGGGATCTCAACCGTGTAAAAGTTATGACTCAGGGGTCAAATTAAAAGTGTGTGGCAGACCCCAGGGCCAATCAAAAACCATGATTGTGATCATCTCTTAATGCCCAGTAATTGTATGTATAGTTTCGGGGTGGGGATCTCGACCATTCAAAAGTTACGACTCAGTAGTCAATTTGCAAGGGTGTGGCAGACCCTTGGATCAAATATGAAATCATGATTGTGATTGTCTCTTAATGCCGAGCAATTGTATATATGGTTTTGGGGTGGGGATCTCAACTGTTTAAAAGTTATGACTCCGAAGTCAATTTACAAGGGCGTGGCAAACCCTGGGGTCAAAACATAAACCATGATTGTGATCATCTGATAATGCCCAGCAATTGTATATATAGTTTTGGGGTGGGGATCTCAACCGTTTAAAAGTTATGACTCAGGGGTCAAATTAAAAGGGTGTGGCAGACCCCAGGGCCAAATCAAAAACCATGATTGTGATCATCTCTTAATGCCCAGTAATTGTATATATAGTTTTGGGGTGGGGATCTCAACTGTTTAAAAGTTATGACTCAGGGGTCAAATTAAAAGGGTGTGGCAGACCCCAGGGCCAAATC
The DNA here is from genome assembly GCA_947623455.1 of Mimachlamys varia. Classification (NCBI taxonomy): domain Eukaryota; kingdom Metazoa; phylum Mollusca; class Bivalvia; order Pectinida; family Pectinidae; genus Mimachlamys; species Mimachlamys varia. The sequence continues at coordinate 9,599,380 of OX392534.1, forward strand.
AAAAACCATGATTGTGATTATCTCTTAATTCCTAGTAATTGTATATGTAGTTTTGGGGTGGGGATCTCAACCATTTAAAAGTTATGACTCAGGAGTCAAGTTTCAAGGGCGTGGCAGACCCTGGAGTCAAATATAAAATCATAATTGTGATTGTCTCTTAATGCCCAGCAATTGTATATATAGTTTTGGGGTGGGGATCTCAGCCGTTTAAAAGTTATGAGTCAGGAGTCAAGTTGCAAGGGCGTGGCAGACCATGGGGTCATATCTAAATCCATGATTGTGATCGAGGTTACCAAAACATTTGTATAAATTTGAATTCAAGCAACCTTTGGATTCTACCACTAGAATATAGATGTCATACATTGCTTAGTTTCAGGAAAGAGATCATTTATACCAATATTGTCTAATGTGCCCCTTTTGTCCCCACCCCTCAGGCCCCTCCGTGATCATAATCATATAATTTTGAATCCTAATCCCATAGTGATGATACCAGGCAAATATGAATAATATCCATTGCTTGGTTTCAGAGAAGAAGTCATTTTTATCATTATAGCCAAATTGACTCCTTTCGGCCCCGCCCCTCAGGCCCCTGGGGGATCAGCCCCACCATTTATACAATTTTGAATCCACACCCCATGGTAATGCTACCAGGCAAATATAAGCGATATACATTACTGGGTTTCAGAGAAGAAATCGTTTATATCAATATATCCAAATTGACCCCTTTTGACCCCGCCCCCCAGGCCCCTTGGGGGTCAGCCCCACCATTTGTACAATTTTGAATCCCCACTCAATAGTGATGCTACCAGCCAAATATGAGCGATATATATTACTGGGTTTCAGAGAAGAAGTCGTTTATATCAATATAGCCAACTTACCCTTTTGGCCCCGCCCCCCAGGCCCCTGGGGGGTCAGTCCCACCATTTGTACAATTTTGAATCCCCAACCCATAGTGATACTACCAGCCAAATATGAGCAATATACATTGCTCGGTTTCAGAGAAGAAGTCGTTTATATCAAATAGCCAAATTGACCCCTTTTGGCCCCGCCCCCCAGGCCCCTGGGGGGTCAGCCCAACCATTTGTACAATATTGAGTCCCCACCCCATAGGGATGCTTCTGACCAAATTTGGTCAAATTCCGATCAGTGGTTATAAAGAAGAAGTCAATTGTTGACGGACGGACGACGGACGACGGACGGACGACGGACGGACGACGGACGACGGACGCCACGGTATCGCATAAGCTCACCTTGGTCCTTTGGACCAGGTGAGCTAATAAAATCATAATTGTGATTGTCTCTTAATGCCCAGCAATTGTATATATAGTTTTGGGGTGGGGATCTCAGCCGTTTAAAAGTTATGAGTCAGGAGTCAAGTTGCAAGGGCGTGGCAGACCATGGGGTCATATCTAAATCCATGATTGTGATCGAGGTTACCAAAACATTTGTATAAATTTGAATTCAAGCAACCTTTGGATTCTACCACTAGAATATAGATGTCATACATTGCTTAGTTTCAGGAAAGAGATCATTTATACAAATATTGTCTAATGTGCCCCTTTTGTCCCCACCCCTCAGGCCCCTCCGTGATCATAATCATATAATTTTGAATCCTAATCCCATAGTGATGATACCAGGCAAATATGAATAATATCCATTGCTTGGTTTCAGAGAAGAAGTCATTTTTATCATTATAGCCAAATTGACTCCTTTCGGCCCCGCCCCTCAGGCCCCTGGGGGATCAGCCCCACCATTTATACAATTTTGAATCCACACCCCATGGTAATGCTACCAGGCAAATATAAGCGATATACATTACTGGGTTTCAGAGAAGAAATCGTTTATATCAATATAGCCAAATTGACCCCTTTTGACCCCGCCCCCCAGGCCCCTTGGGGGTCAGCCCCACCATTTGTACAATTTTGAATCCCCACTCAATAGTGATGCTACCAGCCAAATATGAGCGATATATATTACTGGGTTTCAGAGAAGAAGTCGTTAATATCAATATAGCCAACTTACCCTTTTGGCCCCGCCCCCCAGGCCCCTGGGGGGTCAGCCTCACCATTTGTACAATTTTGAATCCCCAACCCATAGTAATACTACCAGCCAAATATGAGCAATATACATTGCTCGGTTTCAGAGAAGAAGTCGTTTATATCAAATAGCCAAATTGATCCCTTTTGGCCCCGCCCCCCAGGCCCCTGGGGGGTCAGCCCAACCATTTGTACAATTTTGAGTCCCCACCCCATAGGGATGCTTCTGACCAAATTTGGTCAAATTCCGATCAGTGGTTATAAAGAAGAAGTCAATTGTTGACGGACGGACGACGGACGACGGACGACGGACGGACGACGGACGACGGACGACGGACGCCACGGTATCGCATAAGCTCACCTTGGTCCTTTGGACCAGGTGAGCTAAAAATGAAGTAATTTTCCGAAATCATACCCCTGGTACACTCTGTCTAACATCTTTCACCGCTTCGCTTAGTACCAATATCCGGTGTCGCTCCCATAGAGTGTGCTATATCATAGAAATATCATGCCCAGTTATTAATGCCATTTACAACTTGTACAAATAAGTTGATAAGTCTACCAGGCTCAACATTCTTTAATCAACGTTATTCAGGATAAGAAGGCGAGATTGTTTGAACACAAACAGGATTTAAAAACTTCTTTCTTTCGAGGTTTTGAAATCATCTGTTTCCTTTATCAAGCAAAGACTGATATGACCGATGCCTCTTAACCACTGAAAATGACACATAAATGCTTAGCAGACCAAAGTGGGAAAACCAGCTGTCAAAATTATACAGGTAGTCGGTGGGGAGGGAGGGAGGGAGGTATAACGTGTTTACTTATTCAGTCCCTTAGCGGGGTGTCTGTTGCCCCCTTTCGGCTGTTCATGGAATCCTTTTCTCTACATACCCAAATGGATTCTTTGTTGACTCTCGCAACAGCTTCCAAAGCCAAGTTTCAAATCCTATTCGTGTTAAAACTGAATCACAGACATGGTATCGTATAAAGCCAACTTTTCTTTCTAATTAGGCTGGATATGTACAAACATATATCCTTTATAACAAAATTATGCACATTTTAATGAAGCTATATCCAAATCACGAACTTATTGAGGTGCTGTAAAAACACACATCTCAACAATTGATCATGGTTTACCAAACCTTTCTCGTTGACTGATTGCATTGCTAACCGGTCTTGTTGCCTTACAAATGTGACCATCTTTATAATTAAATTTTCAAATACCAGTTAAATAACAAAATAATGTCGTTAGTGTTTGATTTCAAACATTCATAATTCTTTCGAAGTTGACAGACTCAACGTTTTGCCGGTACTAGATGGCATGCTTTATGAGTTAAATGGAAGGTATGCCCAAAACCGGTATTAATGTTGGTTGTGTTGACGGCGGAATTCGTTATGAATCAACATATCAAACCTAATTCATGTATGATTCTTAAAAATGAAGTAATTTTCCGAAATCATACCCCTGGTACACTCTGTCTAACATCTTTCACCGCTTCGCTTAGTACCAATATCCGGTGTCGCTCCCATAGAGTGTGCTATATCATAGAAATATCATGCCCAGTTATTAATGCCATTTACAACTTGTACATCTAAGTTGATAAGTCTACCAGGCTCAACATTCTTTAATCAACGTTATTCAGGATAAGAAGGCGAGATTGTTTGAACACAAACAGGATTTAAAAACTTCTTTCTTTCGAGGTTTTGAAATCATCTGTTTCCTTTATCAAGCAAAGACTGATATGACCGATGCCTCTTAACCACTGAAAATGACACATAAATGCTTAGCAGACCAAAGTGGGAAAACCAGCTGTCAAAATTATACAGGTAGTCGGTGGGGAGGGAGGGAGGGAGGGGTAACGTGTTTACTTATTCAGTCCCTTAGCGGGGTGTCTGTTGCCCCCTTTCGGCTGTTCATGGAATCCTTTTCCCTACTAACCCAGATGGATTCTTTGTGGACCCGCAACAGCTTCCAAAGCCAAGTTTCAAATCCTATTTGTGGTCAAACTGAATCACAGACATGTATGCACATTTTAATGAAGCTATATCCAAATCACGAACTTATTGAGGTGCTTTAAAAAACACATCTCAACACTTGATCATGGTTTACCAAACTATGTGACCATCTGTATAATTAAATTTCCAAATACCAGTTAAATAACAAAATGATGTCGTTAGTGTTGGATTTCAAACATTCATAATTCTTTCGAAGTTGACAAACTATTCTCAAAGTGTTTCAATCGTTGAACTTATTCTAGCACGAAAAGTAAAATTGTAGGAGAATTTCCATGCTACTCGGGGTTGATGTGAAGACGACTATTGGTGTCAACAAGAAGCTATTCAATGAGAAACGAGGACGCACCTGTTTGAAGGAAACGATAAGTTAATATATGCAGAAAGACAAAGGTTGTCATTGCTGTAAGTTATTGGGAAGTTCGTTAAATTAGGATTCGGCATTGGCAGTAAATATATAAAGCATACAATCTATGTCTGAAATTTAACAGACATACTCAGAATAAGGGAAAACTTCATTCCAATTCTTCATTAGACTAATGTCCATTTCTGATGCCAAAACAAGTTGCGAAATGCATTGTATTTGGACATACCAGATCTCTCTGTAGAATGGTCATATATTTAAGATAAGTTTAGAAAAGTATATGTACATACCAGCCAATACCAACGCTGCTGCTATCCATATAACTTTGATGGTTAATATCGCCATGATGGTTTCGTTTTTCATGCATGTACGACATACGACTCGACTGTGCTCTCTAAATTAGATGCTTTTGTTTCACCTAGATCCAGGACAACCATCTAGCGATGAGTTGGTCGGTAAGTAGTTCTGTGTCCCCTAGTTACAGGACACCAGCCTGGGGTGAGCTGGTTGGTAAGTAGTTCTTTGTCCCCTAGTTACAGGACACCAGCCTGGGGTGAGCTGGTTGGTAAGTAGTTCTGTGTCCCCTAGTTACAGGACATCAGCCTGGGGTGAGCTGGTTGGTAAGTAGTTCTGTGTCCCCTAGTTACAGGACACCAGCCTGGAGTGAGCTGGTTGGTAATAGTTATGTGTCCCCCAGTTACAGGACACAAGCCTGGGGTGAGCTGGTTGGTAAGTAGTTCTGTGTCCCCTAGTTACAGGACACCAGCCTGGGGTGAGCTGGTTGGTAAGTAGTTCTGTGTCCCCTAGTTACAGGACACCAGCCTGGGGTGAGCTGGTTGGTAAGTAGTTCTGTGTCCCCTAGTTACAGGACACCAGCCTGGGGTGAGCTGGTTGGTAAGTAGTTCTGTGTCCCCTAGTTACAGGACACCAGCCTGGGGTGAGCTGGTTGGTAAGTAGTTCTGTGTCCCCTAGTTACAGGACACCAGCCTGGGGTGAGCTGGTTGGTAAGTAGTTATGTGTCCCCTAGTTACAGGACACCAGCCTGGGGTGACCTGGTTGGTAAGTAGTTCTGTGTCCCCTAGTTACAGGACACCAGCATGGGGTGACCTGGTTGGTAAGTAGTTCTGTGTCCCCTAGTTACAGGACACCAGCCTGGGGTGACCTGGTTGGTAAGTAGTTCTGTGTCCCCTAGTTACAGGACACCAGCCTGGGGTGAGCTGGTTGGTAAGTAGTTCTGTGTCCCCTAGTTACAGGACACCAGCCTGGGGTGAGCTGGTTGGTAAGTAGTTCTGTGTCCCCTAGTTACAGGACACCAGCCTGGGGTGAGCTGGTTGGTAAGTAGTTTTGTGTCCCCTAGTTACAGGACACCAGCCTGGGGTGAGCTGGTTGGTAAGTAGTTCTGTGTCCCCTAGTTACAGGACACCAGCATGGGGTGACCTGGTTGGTAAGTAGTTCTGTGTCCCCTAGTTACAGGACACCAGCCTGGGGTGACCTGGTTGGTAAGTAGTTCTGTGTCCCCTAGTTACAGGACACCAGCCTGGGGTGAGCTGGTTGGTAAGTAGTTCTGTGTCCCCTAGTTACAGGACACCAGCCTGGGGTGACCTGGTTGGTACGTAGTTCTGTGTCCCCTAGTTACAGGATACCAGCCTGGGGTGAGCTGGTTGGTAAGTAGTTCTGTGTCCCCTAGTTACAGGATACCAGCCTGGGGTGAGCCGGTTGGTAAGTAGTTCTGTGTCCCCTAGTTACAGGACACCAGCCTGGGGTGAGCCGGTTGGTAAGTAGTTCTGTGTCCCCTAGTTACAGGACACCAGCCTGGGGTGAGCTGGTCGGTAAGCAGTTCTGTTTCCCCTAGTTACAGGACACCAGCCTGTGGTGAGCCGGTTGGTAAGTAGTTCTTTGTCACCTAGTGTCAGGACACCAGCCTGGGGTGAGCTAGCAGCAGCCAATATTTAAAGAGAGAGAAAAAAATATCTTGCGTATACGCTCAAGTACTAGTATATAATATTGCTTAAAGACAAAGGGGCGGTATTGATATATCTGTTTATCTATTTGTATCATTACAAATGTACATACTGGCCGTATGATCGCTGCATCTTAAATTAGAAATAATCGATAAAACTGCAACGAAAAAGATGGTGTGATATTAGCATATGCATGGCTGAACTTAATATAATTGATATATTAGATAACCTGTTGAGAGTTATTGTCATAAATTCTTTGAAAAGTCATGCATGCGAGATGAAAATAATAGATAAAACAAGAAAAGTCTGTGAGATATAAATGCTCCCGCCCCCCCCCCCCCCCCCCCCCCCATATGAAATTAGTTCTTCATCAATATTATGTATGTATGCGACGTTTGATGACAATCGGATCAGTAGTTATTTAAATAAGCTGGTTACATTACCATAGGACGGGACGCGACGGGACGCATCGGGATGCGAAGGACATGGGTAACACAATATGCCCCCCCCCCCCCCTAATTTCGTGGCGGGACATAAAAAAAATAAGGAGAGTGGAAAATAATGGAATAATAATAACAATGTATTGAAATATATTACCTTTCCTGTAAGAGTATGCTTACTTTTGACCTTGCATTACTTGAACATCAAATGGACCGGAAACACGGTGTTCTGGTGGTAGGACGCCGGGCTCGTGACCGAAAGATGGCGGGTTCCAGTCACCGTACTGTGTTGTATATCTTCCAGTCTACTCAGCTTTAAATGAGTGGTTGGGGAAAGCTAGAAGTTGTAGAATGCTAGTTGTAATTTAAGCGCCGAAATGGTATCACCGGCTGTACGTGTGCTCCTTGGGGTATTGAGAAAGATGTGGGCTTATTGCCAAGGACCAATAACAACGGATAATGATTTGTATACCGCTTTGAGACGACCTTCGAACTAGGTTGTGAAAAAGCGGGATGCAATTATAACATCGCATCATCATTAGATTAGAAAGACAAACATTTATCTTATGAATACAGTACCTTCCATTTTTTTAACTCTTTTGTTACGGTCTTCATTCGGAGTAGTGAATCAGCCGATAGGAGATCATGTTGGTTTCATTTCACTTTCAGGGTCTGAAAAGTCTACGAAGACCAAAAATAACAGCTTTAGATAAAACTAGCAGCTTCGAAATGACACCAGGACTAATGTCCAATCTAGTTTAAATGTGATAATACTGAAAAGTAACGATAAATTACACAAGGATCTAGCTGAAAATGAATGTTTAAGCGGGGTTCAAAGTTGACAGACCGAACGATTTGGCGGTACTAGATGGCATGCTTTATGAGATATATGGAAGGTATGCCCCAAAACCGGTATTAATGTTGGTTGTGTTGACGGCGGAATTCGTTATGAATCAACATATCAAACCTGCTTCATGTATGATTCCTAAAAATGTAGTAATTTTCGGAAATCATACCCCTTGTACACTCAATCATCTTTCACCGCTTCGCTTAGTACCAATATCCGGTGTCGCTCCCATAGAGATAGAAATATCATGCCCATTTATTAATGTCATGTACAACTTGTACATCTAAGTTGTTACGTCTACCAGGTTCACCATTCTTCATTCAAACTTATTCAGAATAAGAGGATTAGATTGTTTGAACACAGATAGGATTTAAAAACTTCTTTCTTTCGAGGTTTTGACATCGTCTAAGCAAAGAGTGATATGACCGATGCCCCTTAACCACTGAAAACAACACATAAATGATTAGTGGATCAAATTAGTAAAATCAGCTGTCAAAATTATACAGGTAGTCGGTGGGGAGGAAATGGGGGGGGGGGGGTACTTAAGCGGGGTGTCTGTTGCCCCCTTTCGGCTGTTCATGGAATCCTTTTCTCTACTAACCCAGATGGATTCTCTGTGGACTCGCAATAGCTTCAAAACACAGTGACCTGAGAATTTGTTACAGCTAGTTTTGGACCTAAAATAGGGTGTTTAGAGTAATTTTACATATTTGGGGGGGGGGGGTTACAAATGCCCCCTCAATGGTCATAAAAGCTATTAAGGGGGCATTTTTATCGAAAATTGATCTTAACCCCCCAAATGTGTAAAATTACTCTAAACACCCTATTTTAGGTCCAAAACTAGCTGTAACAAATCCTCAGGTCTCTGTGCTTCCAAAGCCAAGTTTCAAATCCTATTTGTGTTAAAACTGAATCACTGACATGGTATCGTATAAAGCCAACTTTTCCTTATGATTAGGCCGGATATGTACAAACATATATCCTTTATAACAAAAGTATGCACATTTTAATGAAGCTATATCCAAATCACGAACTTATTGCGGTGCTGTCAAAAAAAACCCAACATATCAACACTTGATCATGGTTTACCAAACTTTTCTCGTTGACGGGTTGCATTGCTAACCGGTCTTGTTGGCTTACAAATGTGATTATCTCTATAATTAAATTTTCAAATACCAGTTAAATAACAAAATGATGTCGTAAGTGTTGGATTTCAAACATTCATAACTCTTTCGAAGTTGACAGACCCAACATTTTGCCGGTACTAGATGGCATGTTTAATGAGATACATGTATATGGAATATATGCCCCAAAACCGCTATTATTTTTGGCTATGAATCAACATATCAAACCCGCTTCATGTATGATTCTTAAGATAAATTTTCGATAAAAATGCCCCCTCAATGGCCTTTATGACCATTGAGGGGGGGGGGGGGGGGGGCATTTTTATCAAACAGTTATCTCAACCCCACAAAAATGTAAAATTACTCTAAAAGACCCTAGTTAAGATCCAAAACTAGCTGTAACAAATTCGCAAGTCCCTGTGATACAGTGTACATGTCCTCTCTAGATCTGTTACTGTACCACAAGAAAGTGTCAGGGCCAGAGGAACATCGGACTATCTTGCCATTATAATACCCGCAAAGAAACCTCAGTAATGTTTTGGGTAGCCCCAACCTTTACCTAACTTATTCTGAATGTAGATATACCTGCCTCCATCTTCAGAGTATACAGTAGGTCTAGTCCTATTTAATCATATGTATAAAGTGTTACAATGTTTTTTGTTGTGATGTCATTCAAAAGCTGAATCTCCTCGACTCAGTTTACAAAATTTATAGAATTTTGTACTTGAATCACGTTTTCGGGTAGCGATAATTCTTTAGTTACTTAGAACTTCTGCATGGGATTTCTACGATCACTGGAATATGTTTCAATGTCATCAAAGTTTAAGCAAGGACCCACTATGTTATCAGACCCTAAAAGTAAAGCAGTTAAGAGATGTAACATTTGACCTTGACATTTGATTTGATGACCTTGAGGTAAATATGTTAAAAATGTACTTGATTTTTTAGCTGATGTCTTTGAGGTTTGGTTTATTATTTTTACATGTAATTAAACCGTGATGGACTGTTGGCATCACCTTGGCGTACAACCTCTTTTCACAGAAACTAATTGTTAATATCATTGCATTTTGTTCCTTGACCTTTGACTATTTGACCTGAAAATCAATAGGGGTTTTATATACTACTAATGACCAACCCACACATGAGATGTAACAATCAGCCAAAGGATTCTCACTGGCGGATCCATAGGTGGGGTCCTGGGGGTCAGGACCCCCCCCCCCCCCCCCCCACCAACTTTTTAAAGAAAACTTTAATAGCCTTAAAAATGGAAGTTTTTACATTCTCGAAAATACTGCATCCGTGCCTGATTTCTACTAACCGACTGACCGACCTATACATAGGGATTGAAAGTCATTTTTTTAACTTTCATAGTGCTATGAAAGGTCAGCCGTTACATCCATATTGAATGAAGCCCGCTTGGGCTTCATGTTAAATATGGATGTAACAGCTGACATTTCATAGCACTATGAAAGTCAAAAAAATGACTTTCAATCAATATATTTACATTTTTACTATAGAAAAATTGCTTAATCTCATTTATATTTTTTCCAATTAATAGTTTATTACCTGTGTTTGTATATGTGTCGTCATTTTAACGACATTGGCAGAACAGTCCAGCTTGAATAAAATTGACGCCAATGATAATAATTAGTCATTTGAGCGTTTGACGCAAGGGCAATCTCGATGTTATTCGACGCGACGCAACAAGACTCTCGTTGAACAAGCTTGATCTATGACGTCATAATTAAACCATGTGTTACGTCTCGAGAATCATTGCTTTCATACTTTTATGAAAGACATTTTTGCTGGTGCTGATCATATAGTGGGTTGCAGCGCAAATGTAAATATAAATTAATATACCCCATCTTCATCAAATAACTGGAGTGATAAAACAAACACTGCTAAAATATGTAGTATACAATTTTATTAAAGTTGTACACAACTTCAGTCATCAATTAGATGTCCTATTCAGCAGGAAAACTTAACTTCATACAAAATAAAACCCAGAAACTAATGAATAATGAATAAATACCAATGAACATGAACATTTTGTCTGTATTTTATCATGATATAAGAGTAAAATAGATCCATAAATAAAATTCTATATGCAAAATACCAAACAAGAATTTATGACTAAAGTTTGTCTTACTGAACACAATGCTGAACTTTACACTTTGTCTGATATGTAACATGTATAATGTATCATCTCTACACCAAAACCTGTAGAATACAGAACCTGGTATATAACCACAACTTCCTTGTTTAAACCAGATCTCCAATGTAGAGACCTCACATTCTATGAAAGGCTACTTCATTTCTTTCAATGTTCAGCTGAAATATCACACACTGTACATATTGCAACATTCCAGGTGTGTGTGTGCAGCTACCAGGTACCACATTAATTAAGCCGTATATATATTATCAGTGGTTGCAGTTAATTTTTGTACAGTGATAATGAACACTTTAACTGATTCAGGTTCCACAAACTAACATATCACCGAAAAAGAAATAATAAATGCGAAACTGAAATTTATAGCTTTGCATTTGAATGTTAACAGTGTGCTTCTTCTTTACAGATTTAGTGAGTACTGTGTATTTTTGTTATTCAATTTCATAGGACCAATGAATTTATTTGTATACCAAATCACTGAAATCAGTGTTTGGCCAGATTCAGAATTTATAAAGTGCTTTACAGTTAAAACTTAATAATGACAAACATATCTGGTATTTTATACAAACATGAGAGAAAACCATTGTAACAAAACAAATTGCTGCCATTTAAATATTTTACACGAGAAAACAACAAATCCTTAAATGTGGTGTATAATTGATTTAGTTCATTAATATCTTCACCCGATCAGGCTTTTAAATAGATACATGCAAATATTTCCCAAAAAAATGCATCTGCTCTCATACGATACATGCTATTCAGATATATATCTCATTCTCTATTTGTAACATCACTACAGAAATCTTACAATCATAGTAACAGTTACCATGGAGACCTTAAAACTGCAGTTAGTTACTATGGAGACCTTGGAACCATAGTGACAGTTACTATGGAGACCTTACAACCATAGTGACAGTTACCATGTATATCTTAAAACCAGATTGACAGTTACCATGCATACCTTAAAACCATAGTGATAGTTACTATTGAAACCTTATAACCACAGTGACAGTTACCATGGATACCTCAAAACCACAGTGACAGTTACTATGGAGACCTTACAACCATAGTGACAGTTACCATTGAGACCTTATAACCATAGTGATAGTTACCATGCACAGAGACGTTATAACCATAGTGACAGTTACCATTGAGACCTTATAACCATAGTGACAGTTACCATGCACGGAGACCTTATAACCATAGTGACAGTTACCATGCACAGAGACCTTATAACCACGGTAACACTAGAGTGAAACTCTTCTCCATGATTATAACTGAATGCATTGCCACCATTTATCATAATTTGTTTTATCATTGATCATCTCCTGAATAACTTCATAACAATTGTTCACATCATTGTTTCTATCCTCTCCCGGGGGTGTGGCAAATATCAAATGTATTCAATATAGCCAAATCAATAAAACAAAAGTTTACAATCTACCTATAATATACACAAACAATCTGAAACAATAGAGGAAAACAGCAGAATCTAAAATATAGTGGAGTATTTCCTCCTAATTCTTCCTCTCACTCAAATCAAATATCTTTTTTCACATCTGCTCAGACTAAATGGTTAAGGGTCGATCTGAACTGCAAAACACATGGCCACTTGTTTTGCAAGAAACATCAGTCTTTTAGCGATTTCTTCCTGCCTCTGCCTCTGCCCCTGCCCCGCCCACCCCCGCGGCCACGTTTGGATGGTTTCCTGGTGGGGGCTAAACACTTGTTACAGTACCAGCTATCTTCCTCAGGTTCTGTATTGATCCCGATACATTCCCTACAAAACAAGAAACGTACCAAAATCAGAATTTACATGGAAGTAATTATTTTAGACATCAAAACAAAATCTAAATAAGTTTAACAGACTATTTTCATAAGGTTTATCAAAACACTGGGTACAAGATATGTTTTTTCTTCAAATAATATGATAATTTTTTTCATTTTATGGTGAATAAGCTGTATTTCTTCAGGGCGTTTTTTGTACGTAAGGTCAGTTCAAAATTGTATACTAAGTTTTAATTTAATCATAATGAATATATTTAAACCATCTGTCTATCTATAAGAATATTGCTCTACCTATATACCACATGGTATCTATAAATAGCAATATCATCAACTGAAAGGAACATCTCTTACCAATGATACCAGTCATCACAGATGTCACAGCCGACCATGGGGCTGCCGTCGTCCTGTCGTTTGCAGGCCGGACAGATCCAGATCTTCTCTCCCGACGAGGCATCCTAAAACACAGTCTTACACTTAGCTTCAACTATTTACTCCAACTGAAACTCAGTATCATCGTCAGTAAGTCAAAACATCAACTCAGTGAAATTCCAAGAAATAATCTGACCAACAGCTGCAAAATATGTGTAAGAATTTACCATTAACTCTAATTACCATATCAAACACACTGCCAAAATTAACAGGAATAATTACAACCAAATGAAATCTTTCTGTAAAAGGAAACGGTCAGAATAACATGATACTAATCCTAACATTCCTGTAAACTGAATCACAGGTTGAGGAAAAGTTGAACCTGTCATGGTTACCGGTACTTAACAAGGTACAACCTTTATTTTAATAGTGCAATTACTCACGATAAAGCTTCCGATGGTCTCCGAGGTAACTGTCCTTTGGAGGGCTGTCTTGGCAGTCACCAATGCTTGTGATGATGTCCCAATGGAGGGTGGTGGCATAGGGGGAATGACAGGGCCTTCTTTTATAACGAGGGGGCCAGGAGAGGGCGAGTGAGCAGGTGTTGGGGTAGGGGAAGGTGTAGGGGGTTTCGTAGGTGTCGGAGATGGGGTAGGTGAGGGATGGTGGATGGGTGATGGGGGAAGTGATGGGATGGGAGAGGGTGTGCGGGTACGTGAAGGTGAAGGTGTCTTTACTGGAGAGGATGACATTGACTTAGAGGTAAACGCTGAAGGAGGTGGGGAGCTGACTCGCACCGGTGAAGGGGTGTAGACAGGCATGGGTGACGGTGAATGTTTAGGGCTAGGGACAGGAGAAGGAGCAGGTTTAATAGGGACCCTGGGTGGGGATATATTCCTTGGGGGTGGGGGTGTTGGAGTCTTGTGGCGGGGAGAAGGTTGCGGTGTCAGTACTGGTGGTTCATCCATCATCTCCATTTTGAGGACGGGTGGTTCATTATGGGAACTTCGGTCTGGTGATTCTGCTCCTGTAAACTTTGGCATGGGGGTCGCAGACTTGGGTGGAAGGATGGGGGTCGCAGACTTGGGCGGAGGGACAGGGGTCGCAGACTTGGGCGGAGGGACGGGGCTAGACTTGGGCGGAGGGACAGGGGTAGCAGACTTGGGAGGAGGGACTGGAGTCATAGGCTTCGGAGGAGGTACAGAGGAAGGCTCCTGTTTTACTGGTACAGGTGAGGGTGTTTTCTTCACAGGAGAGGGTGTTTTTGCTGCTGGAGCTGGGGATGGAGTCCTTGGTACTGGTGGTGGGGTAGGGGGCAGTTTTTCTGGCACAATTTCCTTTTTCACCACAATATGGCTGACATCCTTTTTAGATTTACTCTCCTTTTTACTTGATTTACCACTGCTTGATGATGTCTTGGGTGAGTCAGACCCCCTCTCCTGACTGGAGGGCAGTGGAGGCATTGGCTTGATGACCCTGGAGAATATACAGCTTGGTTAAAGGACTGGCCAGATGGCAACATTTTGTTATTATATTACTTGTCAAACATTACCCTTTATCCAAACTAAGTAGTTGTAGTATGTTTTTTTCTACAACCTTTCATTCGCACAAAATGTGTGGGTCATTGCAGGGTTCTCACTAAGTTTTGCAATAATTGGTTGACTTCAAAAGAATAGCTGATTGAATTTTCACATTCTGTAATGTTGACATATATAAAATTCTGAAAAAATAGCCGGTCAAAGTTGGTGAATAACAGGCTAATTTTGCCAGCAACCAGCTTTTAATGAGAAAATTAAAACTACACATATCATTACAGTTTCAATAGGATCCCTGTACCACCGCGGAAAGCTGTATTTCAAACTGGTTTATCTGCGGCTATAGTTTTAACATACTATTTATGACAACTGAAAATTATTTTCTCTTCAAGCTTGAGCTAGCTTGTTCATGGAAGGTACCTGCCCAGCTGTGTTATAGTTCTATACAAAATGAAATTAAGGGGGGATAACTGTATGTATTATGAACTACAGACTGAAACGGTTGTCTGTAGTGGAACAAATCCTAAACATTGTGCTAAATATATATGTTACTGTACAGAATCTGTGAATCCCTAGATTAATTCTCACAAATGAGTTCTGGACACAAAATCGAAAACTTATTGCAGTGATATTAATAAATAACATTAATAAGATCTCTTTTAGTTTTATTAAAGGTCTGAAAATCACTCACAGTTTTGGTATCTCTGGCCGCTGGGCTGGTGAGCCTGATGGAGATTGCTCCTTGGCTTGGGAACTGTAAGTCACAGTCGACGAGAACGGAGAACTGCCCAGTCGAATCTTCAGCTTCGTCAAACCAGTGGGGAAAGTGCCAGGTGACTGAAAACAATATATTTACCAAAGGTTCAACACTACATACCAAACTTAAACTTTAACATTGGTATGATATGATATTTTCAAATACTTTAAGCGTATATATTTCCACAATAATCTTATTTTAGCACTTTTCGCACATGTAGGTATTGCGCTAAAATATTTAGTGTTTATATGCTCCTTTTACAGTAATCACCACTTTTTATCATTTTATCATTGTGCCAATCAGAATGTGCCAAAAACTGACAATACGCTAAAATCTGATTGCGCCAAATTACCGGTAAGTAAGTTTACAGAACTTATTGTCAAGTTTGATGCATCAAAGAAAAGATATATTTCTCTCATGACCAAATCGTTCCAGTCAAGTTACTGTACCTACAAGCAGCTTTTGTCAATATTTTTTTCAAATACTTATTATGAAGTTTGTTATTAAGGAAATGGTGTATATTCCCATGACCCAAAGACTAAAGTCAAGTTACCTGCAAAAAGCTTTGGTCAAGGTCACAAATGGTCACCTAAACCCAACCTACCTTGCTGCTCTTGTCTTTGTGTTTGCTTCTTTCTTTGTCACGATCTTTATCTTTGTTTTTCTTTTTCTTTTCTTTATCCTTTTTCTTCTCTTTCTTTTCCTTTTTATGCTCCTGCAATGTAATGAAGCCTTAATGAATTAAAGATGAACTTAACCGACACACATATGTGTTGCACCTTTTAAATTTAGTAATAGATACAGCAGGCCAATTACTTTCAGAAATAAGCAGGTGCTCAATTTAGCCCCCTCAAAAATATACTTGGTATATAGGAAAGTGTCTAAGTTAAACCCCTTGATTCACATCATTTCAGGAAAAAAAATTATAGGTAAATATTCTATGATACTTCGCCTATTTGGATGAGTAGGAGAGGGAGGGTAGGGTGATATTTTTACAAAATGGTAGCTGGGCCAGTTCAAACACATTTTCTAGGTTTCTGAACTTATTCTGGTATTTGGGAAGAGAGAAAAATTCTCTTTCATGCCAAAGTGTATAAGATAGGGACCTTTCATCCTCATATTCCCTATAGTACATCCATTGGTATGAAAGAATCTTATAAGAATTCCTCACCCATTGGCATTAAAGAATCTTATAAGAATTCCTAACTAAGCCCTAAGGGTAAAAATACAACAAAGCTCCCTTACCGAGTTGCAGCCCAGGATTTATCAAAGTTAACATGATATACAGATGGTATCTTGTGCCTGTATTAGCACCTTTACAGGCCTTTTATACAGGCAGGACTTATACATACAGGCTGAAACTTGTAGAAAATAGTTCAACATAAAGATCACAATATGTGTCCCTGAAGTATTCTACAATAATAAAACAATGTACATTTGTATATTGTTATGTTTTTTAAATGATATCTATGGAAACCTATTACCAATCCATTGGAAATTGCCACTGCTATACACTGTTCAACAGTAGGAATGTTGGATATCTATGGTACTCAAGAGATATATACAAATGTTAACTGTCCACTATCATCTGAAAGTATTAAAACAGCACTTTATCAAACTACAACATCACCACAAGTCTAACACTCACCTTAGATTTGTGTTTCTCCTTATCTTTGCTGTGACTTTTTTCTGCTACAGGGGTTACGGGACCACTCTCATCTGCATCAACTTTGATGGGTGGCTCCTCCATCACAGGTGGGGGTGGTTCCTCCACCACAACCGGAGGCACTTCTTCCACAGGTTCAGGACTGGGACTTTGGGGAGCAGTTTGGGCTGGGGCAGGTGGGGGAGGGGCTGGGGCAGGTGGGGGAAAGGCGGGTTTAGGAGTGGATCCCATCGGTGGACTCTCAGGAAAGTCAAACACAGCAAACTTTTCATCTTTTGGAGACTTAGGTTCCATAATAGGTGGTGGCTCTAAAACAGGTGGAGCCACCGGTGGAGTGGAAGGTTTTTTGTTGCCTTTGTTTTTACCTTTCTTGGGTGGTCTCCCTTTTTTACGTGGAGAAGTTTGGGGTGTTAACACTGGTGTCAAAACAACAGGTGATTGTGGTACGACAGGTGGAACAGCCTCCTGATCTATAGCCTCCTCCTTTACAGACAAGGGAGTGAACTCTTCCTGTGTATCACTTCGATCTGCTGTCCCTATCACAGCATTGATAGTATCATCAATGGACGAACTAGCATTTAACTCTTTCACCTTTTCAATTGGCTTAGATTCTTCTTTTTCTACATCTTTTTCAACTGGAACAAACAAGTCTTCTGGAATGTCTGCCTCTTTTTCTGACTGGTTTAACGTTGATTGCCTTAACACACTGTCAATAGAACTCTGAATAGCATCCAGTCTACGTTTCTTTTCCTCCAAGTCGCTGGGTTTAGAAACCTTTTGCTTACAACTCAAGTCGAGAGGAGTAGATCTAGGCGAATCTTTGTTTTTATGAGACGTGACAGCACTGTAGAGAGATTCGTCTTTGTTCTTGACACTGGGAGAACTAGACCGGACCTTTTCTGAGCTAGGCCCTTTCTGTCTCTCTAACATAATAGTTTCTGAGAAAAGGCCAGCACCACTATCACTAATCATCTTATTCTGTCCCTTCTTATTCCCCCCTCCCTTTGGACTCTTAGCCCTTGCTGGTGACTTTGACCGTGACCTTGGCCTTGATTTGGGAGTTAATAAGCTCTTTTTAACTTTGCTTTTTGACTTGGACACATCTTTCTTTTCTGAATTGGTATTTGATTTTTTCTTTACTCCGCTCTTTTTTGATGACGAATTTGACGAACTTTTGTCCTTGTCTTTTTTTTGTGAGCTTTCATTTGAATCCTTTTTGCTATTGAGGTCGGGAAGAATATCTCTTTTCACAGGCAGCAAAGGTGCAGACTTTGAAGCAGAGCCTCGAGTGTTGTCCTTTGGAAACCTCTTGGGGAAACCCTGAGGGGGTGTTTTAGCATCAGGAAGTTTGCCTATATAGCCGCCTGTCGGCATCACCTCCCCAGCCACAGTCATAGCCATGCTCTTCATCTCGTACTGGGAATGTGCAGCCTCCTCTGGTAGAGTTGTTAATCTGGAGGAAGACAAGACACAAGCTGGAGATCAATGGTTGAACATTTCAGGATATCAACATCTGGCAAACATTTCACAGACACAAGCTAGTGATCAATGGTTGAACATATCGGGATATCTACATCTGTCAAACATTTCACAGACACAAGCTGGAGATCAATGGTTGAACATATCGGGATATTTACATCTGTCAAACATTTCACAGACACAAGCTTGTGATCAATGGTTGAACATATCGGGATATCTACATCTGGCAAACATTTCACAGACACAAGCTAGTGATCAATGGTTGAACATATCTACATCTGTCAAACATTTCACAGACACAAGCTAGTGATCAATGGTTGAACATATCTACATCTGGCAAACATTTCACAGACACAAGCTTGTGATCAATGGTTGAACATATCTGGATATCTACATCTGGCAAACATTTCACAGACACAAGCTGGTGATCAATGGTTGAACATATCTACATCTGGCAAACATTTCACAGACACAAGCTTGTGATCAATGGTTGAACATATCTACATCTGTCAAACATTTCACAGACACAAGCTAGTGATCAATGGTTGAACATATCTGGATATCTACATCTGTCAAACATTTCACAGACACAAGCTTGTGATCAATGGTTGAACATATCTACATCTGGCAAACATTTCACAGACACAAGCTGGAGATCAATGGTTGAACATATCTACATCTGTCAAACATTTCACAGACACAAGCTAGTGATCAATGGTTGAACATATCTGGATATCTACATCTGTCAAACATTTCACAGACACAAGCTTGTGATCAATGGTTGAACATATCTACATCTGGCAAACATTTCACAGACACAAGCTTGTGATCAATGGTTGAACATATCTACATCTGTCAAACATTTCACAGACACAAGCTAGTGATCAATGGTTGAACATATCTGGATATCTACATATGTCAAACATTTCACAGACACAAGCTGGTGATCAATGGTTTAACATATCTACATCTGGCAAACATTTCACAGACACAAGCTAGTGATCAATGGTTGAACATATCTACATCTGGCAAACATTTCACAGACACAAGCTTGTGATCAATGGTTGAACATATCTACATCTGTCAAACATTTTACAGACACAAGCTTGTGATCAATGGTTGAACATATCTACATCTGGCAAACATTTCACAGACACAAGCTTGTGATCAATGGTTGAACATATCGGGATATCTACATCTTGCAAACATTTCACAGACACAAGCTGGTGATCAATGGTTGAACATATCTGGATATCTACATCTGGAAAACATTTCACAGACATAAGCTTGTGATCAATGGTTGAACATATCTGGATATCTACATCTGACAAACATTTCACAGACACAAGCTAGTGATCAATGGTTGAACATATCTACATCTGGCAAACATTTCACAGACACAAGCTGGTGATCAATGGTTGAACATATCTGGATATCTACATCTGTCAAACATTTCACAGACACAAGCTTGTGATCAATGGTTGAACATATCTGGATATCTACATCTGGCAAACATTTCACAGACACAAGCTTGTGATCAATGGTTGAACATATCTACATCTGGCAAACATTTCACAGACACAAGCTGGTGATCAATGGTGGAACATACCAGGATATCTACATCTGTCAAACATTTCACAGACACAAGCTTGTGATCAATGGTTGAACATACCAGGATATCTACATCTGTCAAACATTTCACAGACACAAGCTTGTGATCAATGGTTGAACATACCAGGATATCTACATCTGTCAAACATTTCACAGACACAAGCTGGTGATCAATGGTTGAACATATCTGGATATCTACATCTGTCAAACATTTCACAGACACAAGCTGGTGATCAATGGTTGAACATACCAGGATATCAACATCTGGCAAACATTTCACAGACACAAGCTGGTGATCAATGGTTGAACAAATCTGGATATCTACATCTGTCAAACATTTCACAGACACAAGCTGGTGATAAATGGTGGAAGATACCAGGATATCTACATCTGTCAAACATTTCACAGACACAAGCTTGTGATCAATGGTTGAACATATCTACATCTGGCAAACATTTCACAGACACAAGCTGGTGATCAATGGTTGAACATATCTGGATATCTACATCTGTCAAACATTTCACAGACACAAGCTGGTGATCAATGGTTGAACATATCGGGATATCTACATCTGTCAAACATTTCACAGACACAAGCTGGTGATCAATGGTTGAACATATCTACATCTGGCAAACATGTCACAGACACAAGCTGGTGATCAATGGTTGAACATATCTGGATATCTACATCTGTCAAACATTTCACAGACACAAGCTAGTGATCAATGGTTGAACATATCGGGATATCTACATCTGTCAAACATTTCACAGACACAAGCTGGTGATCAATGGTTGAACATATCGGGATATCTACATCTGTCAAACATTTCACAGACACAAGCTGGTGATCAATGGTTGAACATATCGGGATATCTACATCTGGCAAACATTTCACAGACAAAAGCTTGTGATCAATGGTTGAACATATCGGGATATCTACATCTGTCAAACATTTCACAGACACAAGCTTGTGATCAATGGTTGAACATATCAGGATATCTACATCTGTCAAACATTTCACAACCTTTCTCATCCTTTAATTTTCCCTTAAGACATGTAAGAAGATCTTGTGAGTATGAGTAAGCTGATGTCCATCACCTTAGTGAGAAGTGAACAGTGCAAAGTAGAAGATTCAATCTTGGTTGGGAAGGATGGGGTGTAGCAAAAACCGTGCCAAAAGACAGAGGAAAATGGAAAGAATGCATCGGGGCCTTGTGTGCCAATGGATACGAGGAGGATAGGTGAGGTCTTGACTTTAGTGAGCTGAGCTATTACCTGATCCTTTTGGAAGGTGGTCCTCCCGATGGTGGACTTGTCAGAAGACGTTTGTCAGCCAATCCAGGGCTGACTGAAGTACCATCAACTTGAATGTCCGAGGGCGAGGCAGCAATGGGAGTGGTTGGAGGGAGAGGAAGCAGACCAGTTTCTGATGGCTGGGTGTGTGGAGGAGACTGTGGAGTCGCAGTCTCTTCTGTAATAATTCAATACAAGTAAACAAATATATTTTTATCGTTTGATTTAAAATTAAAATACATAAAACAACAAAACAATACATTTTTTTCATTTTCAAAAATAATATTATTTTGATGTTTGATTTAAAATGAAAATATGTAAAACGACAAAACAACTATGTTGTAATTTAATATTAACATGTCAGTTTGTGCAATGTTATACACAAAACAAAAGATTCCTAAATCTGACCTCAAAAAGGGTATGGGGTCACCTGTTCATGATCACCACATGGTTTTTTCGCTGGTTTTCCTCCCACATATTCAGACCCCACCCCAGCAGAATTTAATAACATGAAGCTGAGAAGGCTTTTTTCAATTGTTGTAAAACAAATAAATATTAATTTAATATTGTCCCTCTTTAGTAATAATTCGTGAGTACATATAGGTACTTCTCCTATAAGAGGCTGCTGGTCGCTTTTTTCTATCAGATATAATTTTGCTGGCTGTGACCTCTTATTTCTGAAGCACCGATTCTTTGATGCAGATTGTGCACAAAATCTAAGCACTTTGAAATCAACTTGAGAAACTAACTTAAGAGGTTGACAGTCTATGACAACAGTGTCTACTAATGGTTAAGGTAATATAGATCCTATATGTATGTCAGACATGATTATATACATGTTACAAACTGTAACATGTGAAATGCATATCCATGCAGTTGTAGCACTTCTCTGGCTTACATTTTCAACATGGCTTTAATTCCTTGATTTCCATTATTTTTATTAACTGCAAAATCACATGATATTTAAATTTTCACTTTCGGCAATGTTATCTTCTTTACTTCGGAAGAAGAAACACATTATTTGTATATGATTCAGTGTTTGACACAAAATTCTTCTGATTTTACGGGTTAATTGAAAGGACTGTTAATTGGACTTTGTTGATCATTTCAATGTAAGTGTCAGACACGCTTTATTTTTTCCAAAATTTGATCTTTGAAAAAATTGATCTTCAGCATCAGGAAAAATCATTATGGGCAGTTAGAGATTACATAGCGCCTGTCAAAAATATCTTGCCATGTAAAACTTTTAGAATCGTTAGAGAGAGTAACCAACCAGGAAACATAGGTGGCAGATACTCGGGAATGTGTTCCTCCCTCTGTAGCACTTCTCTGCTGTCATTTCTTGGGAACTGAAGATTGTTTCTTTTTGGAGCGGGAAACGCCACAACCTCTTGAGCAAATGGCAATGGGTCCACATGGTGAACATAGTCCTCCAATTCTCCAAGTTGTATACCAAGGTGTCCAAAAGCTAAACCCAGATCATCTAAGTTAGGGTCGGTCCTCCCAACTGTAAAGAAATTGCACAGGATAATTATATCACACTGATACACACAAAACACTGTTAGATAACACAACAGCAATTACTCAGATTTTGTATTTTCTATCTTATTATACTTAATTTTTCATTTGTAGTTATGATTAACCTATAACATTTATCATAAATAAAAAGATTCAAAATTGGCATTCTGATAAATTGAAAATTCCAATGGTCATCAATACCGGTACATTGAATCACTTCATTTCATGTTATTCTTATATTGGATCGGTGACAAACTGTATGATGATTTCATATATATGAAAAATACAAAAGCACAAAAATATTACACTGCTCAGAGTAACGATGGGTAACTTTGGCTACTTCCAGAAGATATCTCTCCAGAACATCTGTAAGAAGTTCCAGAGGTGTAGCTTGAGCAGCATTCCATCCCAGATTTTGACAAATTTGGGCAAGACTGATCCGCAATATATTACGACAGTACTCATCTGCCATTTTCTAAAACAAATAAACATAAAAAATAATTAGTTGAGCACTGAAAAATGACTGCATTCCAATGACTGAATCAAACACTAGAGGCCAAGATCTTTGAGTGAACTGCTGAGATTTTGGTCAGCAGATCAATTTCTAATTGAATTTCATCATAAAACAGAGCAAACAAAAATTACTGGATGCAGAATTTGTTATGTAGCTACTACATGTAGGTGCACATGTATGTGTTTGCATGGATAAATGTTAGTCCAAAGGGGTCTCTCTTAAAAGCGTCTACAAGCGTCTTCAAGCGTCCTCAGAAAATATCTTATAAAATACTGAATTAAGTAAGAGACATCAGAAGATATGTTATTGATACGATCATAATACACCTCTATACCAAATTTTACCTTGGTATTCGAAAAATTGACCGAGTTATGATGATTTTAATGTTTACGATCGGCAGGGTGGCACATGTGTGTATTACCTCCGCACAGTGCAAAAAGCGTCGCCAAACAATACCTTAAAAACCACCGAATAAAGTAAGCGACATCAGAAGATATGTTGTTGATATGATCATAATACACCTCTATACCAAATTTTACCTTGGTATTCGAAAAATTGACCGAGTTATGATGATTTTAATGTTTACGATCGGCGGGGTGGCACATGTGTGTATTACCTCCGCACAGTGCAAAAAGAGTCGCCAAACAATACCTTAAAAACCACCGAATAAAGTAAGCGACATCAGAAGATATGTTGTTGATATGATCATAATACACCTCTATACCAAATTTTAACTTGGTATTCGAAATATTGACCGAGTTATGACGATTTTAATGTTTACGATCGGCGGGGTGGCATATGTGTTTGAATATAACTCAAAGACGAAAAAAGCGTCTTCATGCTATATCTCTAAAATAATTTGTTAAACTAAGCGACATCAGATGATATGTTGTTCGCATGACTATGATACATTTATTCAGTAATTTTTATGTCTGGATTTGAAATAATGAGTGAGTAATAACAAATTCAATTTAATGATCGGTGGTGTGACACACGTGTGTATAGAACTCTTCACAGATCGTGAAGCGTCTTCAGATTTTATCTCGTAAATATGTATATAAAGTAAGCGACATCAGATGATATGTTATTCACGTGAATATAATCAATCATTATGTAAAATTTCAGGCTGATATGTTTCTTAGTTACTGAGTTATCGTGGATTGGATTTAGGTGACCATAGTGTATCCATTGTAAATTTGTATGAAGCCAGCGCTAGCGTGACGGACGATATGTAGGACTTCGTACATACGTACGCGTAGATGAACACAGCTAGATCTAGACCAGTATGTTGTAGAACTCTCTTAATTACTAGCATGTTTGCAGATCCTTTGGACGTGGTTCTACTAAGGATCAATTATATGTACACGTGGTGTTAAAAAAATAATTAAGTTCGTACCGACACTTGTTATTTAGGGCCCACGGTTATTCGATATTGTAAGATTTATATATATTTCTTATGTAACAACTGACAGTCTTTTGAATGTCGGTTAAATTAAATGAAATATCATACTTAAACAAAGTTCCTTTTGAAACAGATGAAACTTGAAATTTCATATAGGCTCAATCACGGACTTACATTAGTCTAAGTCCGTGGTACTGCCATCCCGGGAAAAATACAAATTTCGTTTGTGAGACCACGGACTTAATCTAAGTCTGTGGTGAGACATATACGTCCCTGATTATATATAGAGACCAACATTATTTATAAGCATGGACAGTCTGAATGATATAAATTGAAATTTGCTCTTTTTCTCTTTGCAGATGCTGAATTCAGAAGTGCCAACTATATAAAGAATAAAAAAAAATCAAATATGAATATTTCAATTGTTTAATTTCACAAATTGTACATATTGCTTTTCGTGTCCACATGTTATAATACATTATGTATATATACTACAGTGTATTAGTGTTTCATGATGGGCTTTTTGAACGATATAAATTGAAACTTTTTTTTAATTGCAGATGTTGAATCCTGACGTGCCAACAATATAAAGAATAAAATATCAAATATGAATACTTTGATCAATTGTTTTATTTCAGAAATTTTACATTTACCAGCAATAACTTTGTAAATACTTCTGTTGCTTGATTGAGGCTTATACAATCAGAAAGACAATAGCTGGAACTTATTCAAATGCAAAATATATATTCATTCGAGACCCTTTCAATTTTTACTGACAGATGTCACAACTAATTTCTCTTACTGAATTCTTGCCCATATGTTTCATAGATTATAGTTTGATATAATCATGGACTAAGATAGCATCTAATAGATCTAATAAGTCCGTGATATAGCCAAATATTAAATTAAGATGTTTTATTTTATAATCATACACTACGTCTCCCATAAAACATAACTCATTGATCTTTCACAACAGGTACATGTAGGTGATAAGTGTTTCCATAACAATTGATCTGGCCTTACTGTGCGTTCACCTGTGCGAAGCCCTACATATATATAGAGTATACCTGTACGTACACATATGTGCCAAGCCGTAAATATTTTTTGTCATAATCAAACATTAAATTCATGTTACTCGGTCATTTTCGCACAAATCAAATTGAAACTTGAAATACAGTTGTATTAAAGTCAACATCATAAACTTTAACCTTGAGGTCGCTTACTTTATAAAAATGATTATAGATATATGGTCTGTAGACCCTTTTTTATAAGTTGATTTCTATTCATATATAAATGTATGTTTCCCACGATGTCGGTCGTAAAACTAAAATCGAAATAACTTGGTCAATATTTGGAATATTAAGTTGATATTTGGTGTAGAAGTGTATTATAGTCATACTAACAACATATCTTCTGATGTCGCTTACTTTATTGAGTAGTTTTATAGGTATTGTCTGGCGACGCTTTATTTAAAACTCTGCAGTACATTACACACGTGTGCCACGCAATCGATCATAAACATTAAAATCGCCATAACTCGTTCAATTTTTCGAATTTCTGGTTGAAATTTTACACATAAGTATATTATGATCATTGTAACAACATATCTTCTGATGTCGCTTACTTTATTCAGTGGTTTTGACGTTATAATCTGGCGACGCTTTTTAAACGGTCACACACATGTGCCACCCCGCCGATCGTAAACATTAAAATCGTCATAACTCGGTCAATTTTTCGAATATTGAGTTAAAATTTGACATAGAGGTGTATTATGATCATAGTAACAACATATCTTCTGATGTCGCTTACTTTATTTAGTATTTTTTAAGAAATTTTCTGAAGACGCTTGAAGACGCTTGTAGACGCTTGTGGACGCTTTTAAGAGAGACCGGTCCAAAGGGTTCTGATCACTCTCTGACCAGCTAAATATTTGGGAGACAGGCGTGTGCGAGAGTCAGAATTCCTCCTTAGTTAAAAAGTGGAAATTTTACCGATCTTGCACGGGTCACTGTTTAAGCTGTGTTTTATAATATAAAACATCGATCTTCGAATATGACTGAATTCGAATACCGACTGATGGGAAATTCCCTATACTGCTTATGCTTGTATATATATGCAAGGCAACCTACATGAACATGTAATCAATGCACATCTTTTACATAGCCTTTTGTTACACGATTCCTAACATATAAGATACTGAGAAGAAGTAGATTTTTCCATATTTCCTTTTTAACTGCATAGCAATAGGCCTACTTTGGACCCCCCCCCCCCCCCAAAAAAAAAAAAAAATACTGCACATTGGGATATATAGTGTCAATACAAAGATAATTCACCTTTACATTACAACATTTCGCATCGGTGTAAGGTGCAAAGTAAAATGGTCCATAGCATATGGGTATTTCTTATTTCTCGGTGTACGTAATTAGAGTTGTTCCTTGCTCCATAGTTTTCATTTTTTCGGTACCGTTCGGTGAATCCATGTCAATTTAAGACTTGCTGAATTGTACAAATTTACTTTCTATTCAAACGCATTGGAGACACTGAAGTTTTATTGACAAGGGGCTTATGGGAAATATTTCGTGGAGTCCTCGACGACGGCATGCTGGCACAGGTGAAGTGATTTTTTTCTCGCCAAAAACTGTTTTTGTGACGAATTTAAGACATTTTACACCCTGTGCAAAATGTCACGATAAGTGAACTTTTCTTATTGTGCGTATATTTGTATTACTACTGAATTCCGAGGGCGCTGTTGGCCTACCTGTGTTAGGTTCTACTTGAACTGAATTTTTTGGATTTATTTCGTTGTTGGATGACAAGATGGGATTTCTGTCAAAATTAGCTGAATGGATGGGATTAAAGAAGAAGGAGGCGAATTTATTGGTTATAGGACTGGATAACAGCGGAAAAACTACTATAATAGATCAACTGAAGCCAGAGGAAAAGCGATCTCGAGATGTGGCTCCAACTGTTGGTTTCAATGTTGAGAGGTTTAAGAACAAGTCCCTACAATTTACAGCTTTTGATATGTCAGGACAGGGACGATACAGGAACCTGTGGGAGCACTACTTCAAGAACTGTAATGGAATCATTTTTGTAATCGACAGTTCTGACAAACTGAGGATGGCGGTAGCAAAAGATGAATTAGATCAAGCTCTGAAGAATGAGGATATTGTGAACAGAAGAATACCAATCTTATTCTTTGCAAACAAGATGGACTTGCACGATTCTATGACAACTATACGATGTTCATCAGTGATGGAATTGGATACCATACGCGACAAACCTTGGCATATATGTGCCAGTAACGCTTTGACTGGAGAAGGGTTGCAGCAAGGATTTGAGTGGCTAACTGATGAATTGAAAACTATGTTGAACGATAAATGAGACAGATATGTTAAGGAAAGAAAAGTACAGTTACTTAGAAAGTTTTCAGGTCTCAAAATCCTACACTTCTGATACTACATGTACTTGCATTATATCAGGAATTATAGTGACAGCAGTGTCGGTCCGTCGGAGTAGTTGCATGAACATGGTACAATTACACAATAATGTATGAATTTACGATCAGTATTTAGTATTCTGATGTAAGTATTCATATTCAAAGAATTACCACACAGGAACATTTCTAAATCATTTATCATTATGAAGTAATACAATGCCGGCACATGATCTTGCGCACCTAAGGATTAAATTGCAGATAGTAAATGAAAACGATATATATATGAAAGAATGATATCGTAAAAACAAAGAAAAAATATTTCTTTTCCATTAAATACAACAAAAACATTGATTTTGTTTGGATATATATCGATTGTTGGTTAAACATTGAACATACCCCCTGTTTCAACCGAGTATAAACATGGCACATGATCTTGCACAGTACGTTTATGTTGCATGTAGAGTCATCCCATGGTGGCGAAGAAGTGCAAATAAACAACCAATTATCAGGGACACAGTGGGAACACATGTAATAGTTAATAATGATCACAGTCAATGTCAATAAATTTCAAAATTTTTAACTTTGAACGAAATGATAACAGCAAACATATTGACAAGTGTGAAGGGTTGTGGTTTTTTAACTTTCTTTGGTACACATAGGACAATGAAAGTTGTCATTTACCTACAAACTTTTGATTGTAGTGCAAAATTTCAAATGCGCCCACTTCGGTCAATCTTGCTTTTCAATATTTTGACAGATGCTCAGATATTAGGTATATATGCGGAAGATCATGTGCCGCGCAAGATCATGTTCCTTTCCTGTAAATATCCCGTCTTAACTCAAAAGTAGATTCAAGAAAGACACAAGTTGGGTTTGTAATCAAATGTTTTAATTCAATATATAATTGCAGTGTAAAGTTTGGTAGGTGCAATTGTACATGTCATTTGCATGTCACAAGAAATTAGTCCCTGTTGTTTAATATAAAACCTATCAATTGCATTGCATGTTAGTGACACTTCAGAATGTAATTTCAGAGAATAAGTTTTGTGTTTGTTCTCATCAGATGAAATATGCTGTAATGCTTAAAATTTGTTCAATTATTTTTTGTAAACAATTACGGTATAACATATTTGTTGAAATACTTGCATTAACTTGAAACAATTGGACTTTAAACAATCACAACTTACTGACGTAGGTCCCGCTGGTCAATATTTATTTGGCAAGTTTTGAAACAGGTCATGATCACAT
This sequence comes from Mimachlamys varia, assembly GCA_947623455.1. NCBI lineage: Eukaryota > Metazoa > Mollusca > Bivalvia > Pectinida > Pectinidae > Mimachlamys > Mimachlamys varia. The sequence continues at coordinate 9,628,953 of OX392534.1, forward strand.
TTGTGGTTTTCAAATTAGCCCATATATACATGTAGTATGCATAGAACGCATGTATATGTTTGAATATATATCGATATTTTTAATCTCATAAGTAAACACAGGCCAACTTCACACTCAAATAGATTACAATGGAATGGATAGCTACATGTATGTACAGGGTATTGACAAAAAGTGAATGATAGTTAAAGTTTAACAATTTGAACTAGTAGGTAATTGTGTGCATGCAGTGAAATTTATTTTTTAAACTTATATTTATAATTATAGCCTGATTTAATACATGTATACAGTTAAAATCAGGGTTTGCCTTGAAGCTGTCCCTAAATCTTTTTCTGAAAAGAATCCCACTAATTTGCAGGATTCCCTATTAAACTATACAGAAGGACCGGTACCATATTTTTTAAGGAAAGGATCCCATTTAAAAAATACCCAGCGCAAACCCTGGTTAAAATTATTTCTCACTGGGATCTATTGGATTTCGAGGCTAATTATATAAGATATTAGACTTTTCAACTTTTTGAGGACCAATCTCTTTGTAAAAGCATGCACACGCTCATCAAATTTTGAAAAGTTATATGGGACAGATTGAATATGAAATATATTTTTATTAATGAAAAATGTGCCACACCTTTGGGCTTTTTCAAGAATCTTGTGCTCAAGCGACATGTACATTTATACATCATGTATGTATATAATTATATACAGCAGTCAGAAACAATTTATTGCAAATACTTTTAAAAACTCACTAAATAATGACTTATTTCTTTTACTGAAAATCATTTATAGCATTAAGTGATAAATTGATTAAGAAACAATAAGATAGGGTTAGATATATATTATTTACCTGGTGTTTATGTGTTTATAATTGAGACTTGATGAGTTGTTCGTGTTCACTCAAAGTCAAAATCATAAATATTTTGATAATGAGTTACTTGATGAGGAAGAGGAAGGTAGAAGAAAAGTTAAGTTTTACATGTTATGATTTGATACCTATATACATACATGTAGGTACTTATCTTTTTGTTTATTAGATGTCACTGTAATTAAACTGTGTTTCTTATTGATGCTTCTAAATAAATGGTGTTGTGATCGTGAGCATGATCCGTCCATTCCAGGAAATGAACAGATATCACGTAACTAACTATATATATCTACATTTTTTTGTATCTGTAAAATGTGCAAATTTACTTAATGTTACATAATATAAAACTTGATATAATCATTCTGCACTTAAATTATCTTTTACAATTAATATGTGATTAATGTAAAACACAATTTATGTAATACTGTATATATATACATGTATCTGAAACAGCTTTATTTTCTGAAGCTTTTGACTTTTCTTAATTTAAGAAAGTTGTTTTATTACGTTATTTATTGCATCATGGTATATGTAGAGATATTAAAATCAAACAAAATGTATATATGTACCAGACTTCCTGCAGGTATTAATGGATCCTGAATGTGGATGGGATAATTTTAAATTTAAATTTTATAATACTATATACTTAGAAAATGTTTGATATATATATATATCATCCATTTGCTAGAAAATCTGGAATCACTCTGTTAGCAAAAATGTGAGGCGGCCTAAATTGAGTTTACATTGTAGATCTGTATACATTTGATGTAGAATCAATATATAATAAGCAGGTATGGAATATAGAATAAGATTTTACTTTGAAAATTTTGTGCTCATTTAAGTGATATATATTGCATTTTGATCAATACAAATAATTTGTTAACTAAATATTTACACAAATAGCAATAGAAACTATTCTTGAAACCACCTGCAGATGCAATGTACTTATTATCTATATGGCGTCCAATAATATACATGACCCAGGCCTAGAATTTAACTCTATATTACTAATTGCTATTTGCAAGTAGATATCTGAGAAAAGCAAATAGAAATAATATGCATTTGCTTTTTTCAACAAGCTTGGCTGCATAAGATGTAAACTGTTACAATTACAGAACCTCTTAATAAACCTAATAGTGTTCATAATATACAATTTTCATAATGAATGAAGCAAAGTAATACACATGATAAATCCCTTTTTCATAACAAAATACATTATTTGAATATTGAGATTTAATAGGAAGGCAAAAGTTAGCAAGTACAGATTTAGGGCATTTGCTGATTTTAGCAAGTAACATAATATGTTAAATTCGAGGCCTGAACTACCTGGTATACATAAACTGCCTTATTATGGACAGTTTGTCCTGCAGGCTGTATGCTGTATATGTAATAATATACATCAGAATGATTATATAAGATTGATGATGACATGTTATCATTATAATACCCTGCAGATCATTAATATATATATTGAATCTCATACATTAGCAGTAAAATTTTATATTAACTCTTTACTCCCTCTCAAATAAATAACTTTCAAATTCTAAATCCCTTCTTTACAAGCTAGGCCTACACAAACATGTATAATATAATTTTCAAAACACTTGCTTCAGGCATTAAGATATAAATTAAGCTGAAAATTTCATTCTAATTGACACAATTTTCACATGCAGTTTGTATTACAAATGAAAAAAAACAGGTATCTGACCTGGTTGGACAAATGTGTAGAATTTTAGACTTGTCATAGTCTATGAAAATTAATTGACTTCAATTAATTTGGTGCAAGTGGATTATTAATTACCCACCAGCCCCATCTTAGATCTGTTGGATATTCTTATGTTTAAATAAAAAGTTATTGTGATGTTCAATGTCTTCTAATTAATATTTTATATTAGTTTTAATTGTAAAATACAAAGATTTTCACGTTGAAATTAATTTCACGTCTATCAACTACACATTCACTGTACATGTGGGTATGGTCAGCAAATATCATGCAACAAAATAAAGATTGCAAATGACTTCACTTTTATTCGTCTTTTTCTCTTGTTCTTTCATTTAAAAATGGCTGATCTATACCATTTCACATAAAAGTTTTAATTTACCTACATGTACATGTACATGTGACCATGATGAAAATGTACATGTACACTCGAAGTCACAGGTGAAGTAGAGTAGCATGGGTAAATTTTCCAACTCGGAAACACTAAACGGTCCTTGGCGGTATTGGTTCTATTTTTAGCCCACCATCATCAGACAAACAACCCTGCATCTGTGGTCCGTCCTCAGTCTAGTCATGATTAATGGTTTGGTAGGCAGAATCGGTCAGATTAGTGTTAAAACCAGAAGTATCCGATTTCAAAAAGTGGAAATGGTCTTTAGAGCACTTTCATAAATTCAGCAAGTTGTCCACTTCAAACGGCCATAACTTTGGCATTTATGAACCGATTTGTTCCCAATTTTGCAGGAATGTTGGGAAATTAAAGACCTTCTCAACATTAAAGTGCCTCAGTTTCTGAAGAATTAAGCTACAACATGTTTAAACAATTTTTGTTATCGTTATTTCTTGAGATGTACTTGATGGATCTTTCCCAAATTTCATATGCAGGTTCCCTTGGTCCCTAGTTGTGCTGTATCGATTTTGGGACTCATTGAAAAAACAAAAGGACTGACAGATGGACATCTTGGATTTTGACAATATGTTCCCAATACTGTTATTTGTGCCAGGCAGAGGCACAATGGAAGCAATCTTCGTTGTTCATCAGCGTCTTCTGCTTAATCGATGACACCCACCATATGCAAATCTTTGTCATATTATAGTAAACATCAAGTACTCGAAATGAGAACGAGTCATTGTCAATCACAACAAGTACCGGTAAGCATACTAATGAGCATACTCAAAAACGTCCATCTTCATATCACACAAAAAATGCAGAATATTTTTCAATGAGACAAAGATGGCGACGATAAAACTTGTCAATAGTTCTGATCAATCTGCTCTCGAGAATCCCTGTTGTAAGTTTGTTTGTCAGCAGTCGATATCGAAAATCAAATATTTAGAGAAAGACCTAGAATAAGGAATCAACTGCGACATGTAAACACCATAGGTTGGAGAAGCACAGATGTTACTGTCAAGAAATGGAAAGTTCACAATCAGAAAATTGAAATTGTCACTTTTATCGTATATATGTAGCTTAATAGAGATTGAGGTAAGCAGCTGATGTAGAAGAGTCTGTTGTGCCCTTTATTGCAAGTTCAGAAGGGTATATATACAATCAATGTGGTTTGCAAACTTCTTGTTGTTTATAGACAACACATCGTTGACCCATCTGAAAGTGAAATTAGAAGATTTGGCAAGGTTTTTGTTAACCGTCCTGATTAGTCCTTCCACAAATACAGCCTTGTATGAAAACAAAAACAGGTCAGTTAGGAGTGGGACACAGTTTGTTTCCATAGGAATGCCAACAGTCTACTGGAAAAGCTTTCCTCTGAACTCAACAAAAATATTGTCGACCAGGTATACAATCATCCTTACTATATCTTCTTCAGTAAGTTTGCCTGTGATCATGATATCCCAGTGACATTTATCTTAAAATTGGAACTTGACACTGGTCAAAACCCTAAGGCTGCAAGTCATTCAGAATAACATTGTTAAGACTAAAAACATAGTTGACCTCTGTGACCTTGAAAGTAGGTCAAAGTTTTTTTTTCACAAAATTTGTTCATCTCCTTCCATGAAACTTAACCTGCCAAATATTATGTCTGAAGGTCTTCTGGTATTTCAGAATAATTCGCTTGAAATTGGACATATTTGACCCATGTAACCTGAAAAAAATCAATTTTTTTTTTTTTTTTTTGCAAAGTTTATTCTATTCTGTTACTTTTAAGGATGCTACCATCCAAACATCATATCTCTAAGACTTTTGGTAATATCATGTCTCTAAGCCTTTCAGTATTACAGAAAATGTTGTTTAATGGTTTTGGCTTTACAACTTCTTCACAAACTTTTTTCAGTTTTTTCCATGGAAGCTACTGCTAACAGTCAAATATCCTATTTCAAAGCCTTTTGGTAATTCTTCAGAAGTTGTTCAAAGGTTTTCATGTATTTGACCCCTGTGACCTTGACAGTAAATCAAAATTGTTTTGTTTGCAATCTTTTATCTTTACTTCTATCCAAGGAAACTACCAGGCAAATAACATGTTTCTAGGCATTTCAGAAGAATTAATTAGAAGGTTTTGACATATTTTAACTCTGTGACCTTGATAGTACGGCATGTCAAACTTTAATTTTTGCAAAGTTTGTTCAGAACCTTCTAAGGAAGCTACCATGCAGTCAAATATCATGTCTATATATGCCTTTCAGTATTTCAGTCTTGAGAAGTACGTCATTTGAATTTCTGACATATTTGACTCTGTAACTCTTCAGCAAGTCAAAGTTGGGTTTTTATTTTTGTGAACTTAATTCAGCTTCTTCCAAGGAAATACCAGCCAATAACATGTTTTAGTCCTTTAGGTATTTCAGAAGAAATAGTTTAAAGGTTTTGACATACCAGTATTTGACCCTGGCCCTGTGACCTTGAAGGTATTAGTCAAACTATTTTTGACAAACTTTGTTGGGCTCCTTCCAAGGAAACTACCAGCCAAATATGTCTCCAGGCTTTCAGTTGGTATTAGAGAAGTTGTTTAAAGGAAAAGTTGACACAGGATGGATGAGAGACACTGCACCACAGTAGAAGCTCATTTGCCCTTCGAACAGGTGAGCTAATAATGCTTGAAGGTAATTGATTACTGCCAAAGTCTTTCAAACCATATCTTTAGCATATCTTATATACATTGTCCCAGTCAGTATATGTATTCATGCTCATATAATTTTCTTCTGAACTTGTTTCCATAAAGTCATCCACCTAGCTACTATAGTCATATTAATTCTACTGGTTTAGAAAGAATCTGAAACATGATACCTTTCTTGTATACATGTATGTATTTATTATAAAAAATTGGTGGTAAATATTCCATAAGGAATGTTTTGTCAAATACAAAGTACTGTTAATGAGATCCCAGATCTCAAGGCGTCTACCATTGTTGATTGCTACTTTTCTTACCAAAGTTTCCCTTCTTTTCTCTTCTCTAATATGCTCTTTATGATATATGAAATAAATGAAAGAATTCTTCTGAAGAAATAGCAATGACAGTCTTTACTATTAAATGAAAAGATGATTACTTGTCAGCAATTTCGCTTTTCTGATTCGTCCAAAAGGCACAACTAAAGTCCAAGGGGAATGTATGTATACTTTGTGCAAAAGATTATTTTTCTTGACAAATAGCGATATAACCTTTCATATCAAGTCAAAATTCCATACAACCGCCTGTCAGCCATTTATTTTACTTCATCTGACCAAATATCAGTAAGACAACACGTACTGATTACAGTACATACCTAAAGATCAAAATTGAGCAAGTTATACCATTGTTGATATTAAATAAATTTCCACCAATCAAAGGCTACATTGGTGGCAATCTTGTCGAATCTGAAGCTACAGTAGTGTTAATGGCATGAACGATTAAAAACAGTCCATATCTTGATATCATCCAATCAAAAGAAAGAAAATGGTGGCAACTTTGTCCAATGGAAAATTGAAATCTGTATTAGTGGTTACAACACCATTAACCCCTCAATACCAAAAGGGAAATCAGTCGGATTAATAATCAGAGATAATTTTATGGTGGCCATTTTTCCAAAATCAAAACGGATGCTGTATCAGTATGAAAGTGGAACCATATACAACCAGAGACCAAGGGTAACCTTCATATAAAGCTTGAGAATAATCCATCCAGTACTTATCAAATTATAACTCTCACAATCCACGATGGCAAACTTCGGCCATAATATTATTTTTCTGATTGGTCCCAAAATGGTACCAATATGGCAATAAAATGAAATCTGAGAATTACTCATCCAGCTTTTTATGAAAAAAAAAAAAAAAAAAAAATATTACTCAAAATCAGTCCCAACTATTGAACAATACACAACTAGAGACCAAGAGAAACTACTTATGAAATTTGAGAATTTTTACCATAGTATACAGAACCTCCCAAGAAATAGCATTACTGTTAAAACCCAAGATGGTGGCGTGGCCATATTGTATATTTCAAAGTCTGAAAATTGGACAATCGAAGCACAACTAGGGACCAAGTGCAATCTGCAACATGAAATATGAAAATGATCCATGCAGCACTTCTAAAGTAATAGCTATAACTGTTTAAAGATGGACCACGGACAAAGGGCAATTTTAAAAGCCCACCATCTGATAACGGTGGGCTGGAATCGGACTACACAACAATTTCAGAACCTTAAAACTTGACAGATCTTTTTTTGTCAAAGATACGTGTAATGTTACTGAACACTTTTCTGTTAAACTTCATGAGGCACAAACCATTTAGTGTCATACAGAAGAACCCCGTTATATCAAACTTGTGTAACTTGCAGACCCTATAGCTGTTATATTTGAAGTATTTTGTTGGTCCCTGCCAAGCATTCAATCTCACAGATTTCAAATACATATGTATCCATGTATATGGATAACTCAAAGTTTTCCTGTTGACCCGCCAAATTCAAGATAATGAGGTTTGACTGTACTTAACAAATGGGTGTACCATGTATTCACAATGGTAAATAATTTATACCAGTGGTAAACCATGTATTCACAATGGTAAACAATTTATACCAGTGGTAAACCATGTATTCAAGGTGGTAAACAATTTATACCAGTGTTAAACCTTGTATTCACAGTGGTAAACAATTCATACCAGTGTTAAACCATGTATTCACAGTGGTAAACAATTTATACCCGTGGTAAACCATGTAGTCAGTGGTTAACAATCTAAAACAATGGTAAACCATGTAGTCACAATGGTAAACCATGTAGTCCAATGGTAAACCATGTAGTCACAGTGGTAAACTATGTAGTCACAATGGTAAACCATGTAGTCACAATGGTAAACCATGTATTCACAGTGGTAAACCATGTAGTCAGTGGTTAACAATCTAAAACAATGGTAAACCATGTAGTCACAGTGGTAAACCATGAAGTCACAGTGGTAAACCATGTAGACATAATGGTAAACCATGCAGTCACAGTGGTAAACCATGTAGACATAATGGTAAACCATGTAGTCACAGTGGTAAACCATGTAGTCACAGTGGTAAACCACGTAGTCACAGTGGTAAACCACGTAGTCACAATTGTAAACCATGTAGTCACAATGGTAAACCATGTAGTCACAATGGTAAACTATGTAGTCACAATGGTAAACCATGTAGTCAGTGGTAAACAATCTAAAACAGTGGTAAACCATGAAGTCACAGTGGTAAACCATGTAGTCACAATGGTAAACCATGTAGTCAGTGGTAAACCATGTAGTCACAGTGGTAAACCATGTAGTCACAGTGGTAAACCATGTAGTCACAATGGTAAACCATGTAGTCAGTGGTAAACAATCTAAAACAGTGGAAAACCATGTAGTCACAATGGTAAACCATGTAGTCACAGTGGTAAACCATGTAGTCACAATGGTAAACCATGTAGTCACAATGGTAAACCATGTAGTCACAATAACTTATAGTCAGAATTGTCCTTTAACTTAATGGGTAGAACAGCGGAGTAGGAATCATCTATATATAGATCCTGTTAGACTTATTTCACTAGTAAACACTGACGGATGTACCATGTATTGTTGATAGCTTACAGTAGAAATAAATATCTAAAACAACAAGATACAATCTGATCAATTTATTTATTTTCGTACATTTGAAGACATTTATTTTCAATCAATACACAATCATCAAATGATACATGAAGTACACAAAATAAAACATCTTATAAACATCTATATATTATTTAAAATGCCATATTAATGTTGACAATCAAAAATGAAAATTATTCTGCATTTGATGCTGTTGCTTCACAACAGAAATGTGAAATGCTGAGATAAAAATTGACTGTTCATTTGTGTAAATCTCCGGGCAAGTACCCACAGAAGGCTTAAAACATAAATCTATTTAAGGAATAACCACAATATTTTTTAGGGTTATACGGTATATACCGAAAAAACTGTGTGTACTTTGCATAAATCCGCGAAGCTGTTTATGCAAAAAAGTGCACACCGTTTTTTCGATATATACCGTATAACCCTAAAAAATATTGTGGTTATTACTTATAATTTCATTTCCGAAGATCAGTATATAAGACATAAGTCTTATACAATGATTTCGTATTAATTATAATAAAAATCGAATGGTTTTGCAAAATACACAGCCATGTGCATAAATTTCACCACAAAACAATTACAACCCATCAGAAGTTTGATTACAAAATATCGCGCCAAATATGGCGTTATATGACGCCAACACTTTTTGCGTTGTCTGATTTTTGAGGTTAAACAATATAACCTGAAAAAGTTTAACATTGCGGGAATAGGCAAAATTAAATTATTTAATGATCAACTGAATATTTGACAACCCAACAGAAGAGAATTTGATGCAGTAGGTAGAGAACTTGTGAAGTATTTGACAATCTTGTTCACAGGGTAAAACTTTACTTCTGTGTTCAATGATTAAGGGAATTAAAACAATTTAGACATTGTAGAGAACATCACACTAAGGTTTTTTTTTTAATTGATCTGCATGGTTTATCTTAATTATTCCGCTTTGAACATTATTCAATGTGACATAATCACTGCCTACTATATATACATTTGATGTTCACTACAACAAACCTATAGATACAAAGGTTCGACATGATTTCTACAAAAAAAATTACATGACATTGTATACAAATTGATGTTTTTAACATGATTTTGCATTCAGGTGTCTTTAACAGTTAAAAAAATACATCTAATTGCAAATAAATATGTCTGACATCAGAACTTGTAGGTAACCATTATACCTGATAATTGAAACATACCAATAATAATGAAGAAATCTACAACAGAAACATCAGAGGTATCGAGAACATTTAAAAAAATAACAATATTTTCATATTATAAATTTTCAAAACTTCAACAAGAAACAGAATAAAGAATTTTCACAACAATCCAAAAGCAGATTATTTGCAGATTTAAATCAACAAATGTTAAAGAGATATAGGACCGAGACAAGTGTTTCAGAACAATAGGTCTGAGTGGGCAGAATTCTTACTTTGTGTTTATAACTCACCAACAAGACTTTTATAAAAATCTAACAATTACTCTCAAAATGAAGTCTTAAACATGCACAGAACAAAAAGACTACATTTTCAATCTCAACAAGCGTATGGAGTATTGCTGAATCGATATGTCCCCTACCGACCCCCACAAACTATAAAGATGAAAAGATTCACTAAACAAATTACAGGGACCTAACCTAGAAATCTCCATGTATCTGTATATCACATTTCATGCGCTGCAGAGATAATGCAAGGGCTGTAACTCTGTAAAAATCATTCAACCGTAACCAAGATAGAACTTGACCGAGAAATCTCCATGATGTAATTGTATATCAAATTTCAGTTCTATTTGTGCAAACGTTGTGGTTTGCCGGTAGGGGACTAAACATCGGTTACACACATAGATCTCCAATGGAAAGATAAACTGTCTTGCCATAATATTAATCTTGATTAAATATACAATAAATATTTTTTTCTTAGTGTCACCACTAATGTTTTATAGAAAATGAACATCACCGGAAAAAACACCTCAACTTTCCTCTAATAACATTTTTTACTGAAGTAAAATAATGAAATACTCAATTGTTCAAACTAAAAGACAATTCTTAACAGACGTATTTGATCTACAGTTGTATAGGTAAAAACAAAATGATCACATGGTATTGAACAATATGTACACAAAGTTTTGTTTATGCATACATACAAGACTTAATGGAGAATAAGATGGGAGATCCCAGAGAGATCACGGCGCCCACCATTGTTTGATCTTTATTTCTTCTTAAAAAATCAGATCTTTTCCCTTCTTTTTTGTTTCCTCTTGTTTGTTTGTCAGCAATTTTTATCTTCTGATCATCCCAATATGAATACGACACAGGAGACCAAGGAGAGTCTACATATCAAATATGAGAAAGATCATCAAGTACTACTCAAGAAACAGCAATAACAAACTTTCCTTGTCAAAATCCAAGATGGCCACCTATCAGCCATTTTGTTTTTCTGATCAGTCCCAAAATCAAAAGAGTAGAACTACGGACCAAACCTGAAATTTAAATCAAGATTGACACCCAGGTACAGCCGATTGTTCTAAGCATCCTGAGATGCATCAACCATTCTACAACAAGTTTTATACATGGCCGTTTGGGCAGAAATGTAGGTCAAATCCTGCATCCAAAACATGGTCTGTGCTATTTATCCTCAGATACATCAGCCATGTAAGTAGGGTAGATATAGGATATATAGTTACCTCACAAATGACCAACTAATCTTCTTGACCTAATTTGATATGGACACTGCCGATGTTGAGAGTATAGCATAACTTTGTTGAGGTGAGCAAAAACGGCACAACCTACAGACCGAGGAAAACATAAATATTGAATTTGAGAAAGATCTATTCAGTACTTCTCAAGAAATTTCAATCACCTACTTTCAATGTCAAAATCCAAGATGCCTGCCTATCAGCCATTTTGTTTTTCTTAACAGTCTAAAAATCAAAAGAGCACAACTAGGCAACAAGGGAAAATATACATCCAGTATTTCTAAAGAAATAGCGATAACAAGAATTGCTTAAGTACGGAAGACAGCTGGACACGATGGACCATGGATGCAGGGTGATTTGAAAAGCCAACCATCAGATGATGGTTTGCTAAAAAGACAGAAATGATATGTTAAAAGTGATATCAACAATGAAATATCAAAGTAAAGTGCAAAATGTTTGCATCGTTACACTTATCACAGCATTGAATATTTGTGCTTGCAATAGTTCTCAATCATTTGCTGTATCTTTAATCTGTATAAACTATGTATAACAACTAGCAAAATACTCAAGCATTTACCAATAAGTAGAGATTTATTGTCGACTAGTTTCGACCTTATCGCAAGGTTTTCATCAGGACCCCTTCATTAGGTATCCATATGTCCCTGCATACCACTGAGGTATCCATACTCAAAGTGAAGTTCCACACCTATCACCTGACTGAATTCCCACCTGACGTTGGCTCCTCCCCATTCCGAAGTCTTTAATCTGTATAAGATGTTTTTATGTACATTTTCTTGTGGTTGTCTTTGTGTGGATTCATCCTACACAAAATGCACAAGCTTTTCAACACAGCAATACTTTCGACATGAACATCATTTTAATAAAATGAAAATGACAAGTTTTATATGATAACTATGGAACCTGAATATGACTTACTCTGTGTAACAAAACAAGGACATTGTCATTTAAATGACTGACGGCTTTAATCATAAACAACTTTATCACATGGGATTCACCCATAAAACACATTTGAACTCTTTCAATTCAAATGTTGGAATAGTTCATTATGGAATTTCAGGTGAGAATGAGATAATCTATTCTGGTGGTCAACACAGAATATTTGCTCAAAAACATTGAATCTAGAAATTTTGAATACTTAACAATGTAAAAGAATAATGACCTTTCTGTTGACATGAAAAATAACATCAAAGTGTGACAAAAAGATAAAAAAGATGCCGAAACTGATTCACTGAACGATTTTGACATTGTTGTTTCTGACTAGCAGTTACGAATGAAGTAAGTTGCTTTCTAACATATATGTTTATAGACAGAACATGAAGTCGATGATGTATGAATTTTTCTTTTTGCTAGACGGACCATGGCCGTTCCTTCAATACAGCATCTTCCTCCATCAATGTCTCTGACAATCCTGAAGCACCGCCACTGCATGTTGAAGAATTCCCAGGTGTCCAAGTCTTATTGCATATGTCCAGTACAAGTTTTCTATTGCCATAGATACACATGTTGTACGATGTCTATGTATATCACTTATCACATGTTTTCCAGAGGAACGAAAGTTGTAATTTCATGGTAAACAAGTTCTGAAAATAGAGGAAAGATATGAAATGTAGTTTATATGACCAGATACAGTTAACATATAACAAACTAGAATAATTCACAACAAAATACTTTTGCAGACCCACAATATTTGTATCCTAGGTCCCTTTTAACTCTTTATTAGTGTCCCCCCCCACCCCATTTTCCTCCCCCCACCCCATTTTCCTACCCCCACCCCATTTTCCTACCCCCATCCCATTTTCCTACCCCCACCCCATTTTCCTACCCCCACCCCATTTTCCTACCCCCATCCCATTTTCCTACCCCCATCCCATTTTCCTACCCCCACCCCATTTTCCTACCCCCACCCCATTTTCCTACCCTCCACCCCATTTTCCTACCCCCCCCATTTTCCTCCCCCCACCCCATTTTCCTACCCCCCCCCCCCCATTTTCCTCCCCCACCCCATTTTCCTACCCCCACCCCATTTTCCTACCCTCACCCCATTTTCCTACCCTCCACCCCATTTTCCTACCCCCACCCCATTTTCCTACCCCCACCCAATTTTCCTACCCCCACCCCATTTTCCTACCTACCCAAGCCTCCTTCCTGACATAAACATGTACTGTAGTCAAGAACTGTATGTCATGTTGGAGAACTGCATAGCTCGCCTAATGGTGATATATTTTATATAGCAAGATAGCATTTAATGATAATAGAAAATCCTGTACAGATAAACAATGAACATATTTCACAAAGTGTAGCTAATCTGTTTTTGGCCCCCAACATATTAAACAAGAACTGTGGCCTATGGACTTACTCATACCTCCCATATTTTGTAAACTTGTTTTCACTGAGGCTAATGGAAAGCAAATCTTCGAACCATTTCTGGGAGTTCACTTGAGGTTTAACTTGTGCGCAAAGTGTCAGGGAATAAAAACCATGCACAAACCTCAAGCTGTAGGAGGTACATTTGTTTTGGCCCCTTGAATATGAAAATATGGTTCAGCATATTGCTGCCTATAAATGCTGCAGCCTTATAATCATTAATCAACACTGTACTGTAGAAGTTGACCTGATCTTGAGCAGTCATATTTTAGCTTACCTCTCCATTCTGGTATATCGTGTTCCAAACTTTCAATTGTGTCACCGTAACGTTCTTTAGCGACAGGTTCGTCCGAGGGGTCAGCATACTGGGCGACGTAGGGGTGGGCTAAGGCCTGTTCCGCAGTAATTCTACTGTCAGCATCCAGGTTCAGCATCATATCCAGCAGAGACAGGGCTAAATAACACAAACACATGGAAATATATTACTAGGTTTAGAAGATGTCAATAAAATGATGATGGGATAAGCGCTTCAATACAGTAAACATGTCAAAACAAGCCTGTCATATCTGAAACTCTTGTCTGTTTCATCCTTAACATTTGTTCCCAGGATTTCCTTTGAACTTTTTTCATACAAATCAGACACATGTGTAAGCAACCCCCCCCCCCCCCCCCCCCCCCCCCTCCTCTCACTATGACTTTAGGATCCGACAGTTTATACTGTATCTTCTAGCAAAAGAGGGAAGAATGTTTTAAAGAAATACTTACCTTTTTTGTTAGCACTTAAAAATACTTCTTCTAGGGGCTTTTTGTTCCATTGTGGCATAGATGCAATGTAATTTCTGGCCTACAAAACACAAACACATTCATCATCATTCAACATCCAACACCAATATTATATCACAATTTAGTATTAATTGTTCAAACGTGTACTAGAAAAGATACAAGGGGCTTCCAAAGCTGGATAACATGGAGATGGAAGCCATGTCTGAGGGCCTCGCTAACTGTTGTAACATAACGTCAATAGTGTAGCAGGTGGCTAGCCCTGTACAACAGAAAGCTGTCTATGTATGACTACTGATAACTTACCTCTCTACTGCTGATTTTTTTAAGTAGTTTTTCGTCTGGAGTACCTGTAAGTGACAACACCCGGCTAAGCTGGTCTATATCTGTACACAAGGTTAAGGTTCACACTCAGTTCATATAGATCATACCCTGACAAATCAGAGTACCAAAAAATAAACAGAACCCACACACAAATTTCCTCCAAATTGGAGCTCTCTGTTCAGTAACATAGTACCCGACTTTCAATTCAATCCAATATCAATAACACTGTGAAAAGTGCACTTAAAGTATGCGGTTGCGGTAGCCGGCGGAAAAGCAATACCTTACTCATCATTTCTTGTGAAACCCTGGAGAGAAATCAACACATCCTACAGACAAACAGGGCTAGGATTTGAGATAAGGATACGATCTGTACCTGGGAAGAGGGGTTTACCAGTCAACATCTCAGCCATAATACAGCCCACTGACCAAATGTCCACTGAAATACAAAATAATTCAAAATTGTTTCAAGTTAACGAGGAAAGATATATATGCTGGACAGGTATGAATCTGTTGTCTTATATATGATTAAATAAGAAGTTATTTATTAAAACAAAGTGAACAGGGGCTCATATAGATAAATAACCCACTGCCTCCACAATGTGGTCAATGGTGACTTTTGACCTTTAACCTTGAAAATCTAGTCAAGTGTAGAACTTCATAATGTGAAGGATAAATATGGTACAAATACGAACCAAATCTGTCCAGGGATTCATGAGATATCATCTAGATCTCTACAAAAGGGTTTTATCCCAAAGTGGTCACGCGGTAACCTTTGACCTTTAACATCGACCAATGACAAGCAAAAACTAGACATGTGTAAGAAATGATCGTGTGATGCTATGGAGTGAATATAAATAACATTTCTGGCTCAGGTTTTTATGCCACTGATGCATGCCCACACACAAGCACTGACGGATGGATGCACAAACAAAGTGATAACTGTATTCCCCAGTTACAGGTACCTAAGTAATGGATATTATTAAAGGAATAATCTACAAAGTAATTTCAATGTAATTTAAATTTTGTGAAATCATGAACAATGATATGATTACAATATATCTATCACAGGAAGGAAAATATATCCACCAAAAGTTGGGTATGGGGGTATAATTATGATGTATCCACAAAGTACTTACGATGATTTAATTCCCTACGTTACTGTCAATTACCATCTTACCTGTCTGGGAATAATGCATCCAGTTGAGGACGATTTCAGGTGCCCTGTACCAGCGAGTGGCAACATAGCCAGTCATCTCCGACTCTGCCTGGCGGGCCAGACCGAAATCTAAAATCTGAAGTAGAACATACTTACACAGTAGAACATACTTACACAGTAGAACATACTTACACAGTAGAACATACTTACACAGTAGAACATACTTACACAGTAGAACATACTTACACAGTAGAACATACTTACACAGTAGAACATACTTACACAGTAGGACATACTTACACAGTAGAACATACTTACACAGTAGGACATACTTACACAGTAGGACATACTTACACAGTAGAACATACTTACACAGTAGAACATACTTACACAGTAGAACATACTTACACAGTAGAACATACTTACACAGTAGGACATACTTACACAGTAGGACATACTTACACAGTAGAACATACTTACACAGTAGAACATACTTACACAGTAGAACATACTTACACAGTAGAACATACTTACACAGTCGAACATACTTACACAGTAGAACATACTTACACAGTAGGACATACTTACACAGTAGGACATACTTACACAGTAGAACATACTTACACAGTAGAACATACTTAAACAGTAGAACATACTTACACATGAGGATGAGGTTTACTGAAGTGAAAGCTTTAACTTCATTAGCATATCCCGTAGTTCTGTAATATCAGTCTTTGTGGGATCTCTATGCAACATTTCGCTATATTAAAGGTAATGCTTACTTATTTTAAACAACATCTATCAATTTTTTGCACATTTAATACCAAAAATATTATCAATATACTGTATTAAAGTTTTGTCTTTTGATTCTTTAAGACCTGGGACCTGTTTGATTTGGATGGCAATGAATATGCAAGCAGCCATAGGTCCCTGTAGGGGAGGTAACTCCAGTGATAATTCCTGCAATTCTTCTATAAAATGTCCATTTCTATGGACACTCTTACTTACTTTCAGCTCAACGTCTTCATTTACAGCAATATTGCTAGGTTTCAGATCCTGAAAATAAAGGGATAAAGGGCTGCCATCAACATATAAAACATTAGTACATCACGTGACTAAATACTGCCTTCCCATTGGCTACACACATGGGTATTATGAAGCGATAGTGCCCGCTCACCCAGGCACTATCAAATTTGGCGCGATATTCAAAGTAAATCTATTATGACGTCACTATTGAGTTACATCACTATTACGTCATGCTACTGTTCTGCTTAAAAATGGCTGACTCTGGAAACGATCCAAAGCTGGCAATGGTCTATCACAATAAAACGAGTTTTGCTGTATACATATGTATTAAAATTAAAGGGTGATGTACTAAACCCATTATGGCCCTGTTGAGAGGGCACTATTGCCTCATAGTATGGTCGAGGGATGAGATAGTGCCTGAACCGAACAGGGCCATAATAGATGATTATATCTGGTCCGACTACTCAGGTTAAAGTGTGAATATGTGTGGAAACAGGAGGCATATATACATTGATTAGAAATTATCTGTAACAATATTTGATTGCTGAATTACTGAATAGGTTGTCTTTAATATTAATCTAACTGAATAAATCAATACCAACAGATTTATTGGACATTATACAGTCAAACCTGCTCTAACGATGTATACGTTGATCACTTACCCTATGGATAATCCCAGCTGAATGTATATACTGAAATTAAAATAAACATATACAATGTATGAACATACAAAAGTGGGGAATGGGCTTATTATTAGACATCCTTCAAGGCATAGGGAGAAGTATGGGCTTATTGCCGGAGAAATATGGTAAGTAAATTGTATTGTACACTGTCATCACATGTTGTACTCAATGCCTGAAAAACTCTCCCAAACTGATTCACCACTCAAAGATGTTTGGACCATCGTTTGTTATATTTGGCAGAGTCCTGCTAAATGTTTATTTAATATTAACTTTGATCTCTAAAACACTTCTCAAAAATGTCTAGTTGTTGTATAGTTACATTAGTACATTGTAGTCAATCATTGTATAGTTACACTAATTTATTTGTTACACACGTAGGTGTGTCCAGAGTGACCAATAAAACCTTGAAACCATGAGTAGGAAGTTGGAGAGATTCTGTTAAATGCTTGTTCAACATACCAAATCTTTCTCTGCTCAGAAGGGAGACTCACAACTTTTGACCATTAATTAAAGATACAAGTATTCCAAAGTTGTAAGATAATTATAATGATTTTATCTGAAATACAACTTAAGTATGTCATCTGAAAGGTTACTTTGTCCCTTGTGGATACATTCACACCTTATATATAATTTTTTATTTTGAAGAAGCTGAATCTCCCCCGAGGTTTACAAGTATGTAATACATACATAGCACACTTCTACCTCCATTTCCATGTACCCCATGGTATTGGAAAAATAATCAACATAACAGAAATTATCAGTTTAATTGTGGGTTACCTTGAGCCCACGAAGGATCTGATAGACGAGGAACTGCACATGTTCATCACTAAGTCTCTGTGTCTTGATTATGTTGTTAAGGTCGGCTCCCATCAGGTGAGTGACCAGGTAGCTACAATAGACACAAGGTCAATAAACAGTTGTTTACAATAAACTGTTGTTTACAATAACATGGCTACCTGAGGAGGATACCCAACAGCTACCTACATACATATCACGTCTGTACAGGAGTCTTCTCCAGACTGTAATATGAGGGCAGCTCTCGGGCAGCTCTCGGGGAGCTCTCGGGGAGCTCTTGAATGATAACAAATGCTTGCGTAAGCAGTTGCTTCCCCTTGCTACTCTTTGCCTTTGAAATTTTTATCTACATGTAATCACATGGTACAATGTATTTATATATACATATAATGTATATAGAAGTTATTCAATGGTTTCCCTTTTAAATATCAAATATATTTCACAAGTATGGCAGATTTTTTTCTCATATTTTCAAGAGTGAAAATAATCTGCAATATAAGTGAAATATATTGGATATTTATTGGGAAACCATTGAATTTTCTTTATATTACATTTTCGAAATTCCTAAAAGTCTAATTTCATTTTTAAAAATTGCGGTCACAACTGATCATGACGGAGTGCCTAAGGCTTATAGAATATTTATATGCCACAGGATGAAGTTCATTTTTGCTCAAAATATAATAAAATAACAAAAAAAAACATATATAAACAAGAGTACCGCAAGCATAGCCATGGTACGCCTTTCGTACCCTATCGGAAGTATAATGGTATGATACACAAAAAAAGTTCTGATATTTTCTACATAAATATTATAGCTTTTTGAAGTACCATACCCAGGGTTTTCCCTGGGACTCTCAAATTTTATAAATTTAGGAGTCCTGGGTCTCTCATCACAAATGATATAGTAATACTTCATCAATTTTGGGAGTCCTTTTGGCAATTTTAGGAGTCAAAATGCAGGTTTTGTGCATTAGGGAAAACCCTGCATACCAAATTTTAGAGGAATTGAAGAAAACACAAAAAAGTTCTGACATTTTCTACATAATGGACGAAATTGTGTCCCAAAGGGCCATAACTCTAATTAATATTGTCGAATAAAACTGTCCTTTAGGAAAACAAAACTTCATTTTAAGATTGTCAAGCCAAGCAATTTTGAAAGATATCGGTTGAAAACTGTAGGAGGAGATCTCTGGACAAATATGGTTTTTATGAAAATATGTCACTATTTCTAGCAAGTTTATCTGCTTCTAAGTAACTACTGACACAGATCATCAACGGTCTACTGCACACCTGACATTACCTATAGATATATACTTACCTGGAATACCTGTCGCTCAGGTAAACCTTATATACAGCTATGTCCCCTTACATATCATGTACCATAATGTGCACATTTTCATTCACTTATCGTCTATCGTATCAACGTGAACAATTACAATAGATTTTTGAATTTATGAGGGCATCAATATCAAGTTTAAGCATCAAGACATAGGTCAGATTATATAGACATTTAGGGGACCGATCTCTAGACCTTGATACTAAAAGGTCTGCATATCTATAACATACCGGTACATGCACAGTATTTAAGTATTACCGTAACAGTTCTTCTGTTTTGATACATGTACTTCAGATAATGTTGCTTGAAAGTTTCAATACCTGTGAACCATATCATATGACTTTTGAAAGTATTGAACCATGGATATGAACACACTTCATAGCCAACCATAAAATATCACGACCCTGGTTCTATTGGAAATACACAATTTAAAAGAAGGACATAGTCATCAAGATCTCAATGCAAATATGTAAAATACATGACATTGATTAAAATGAAGTGGACATAATGCATAAAAGCAGCAGCCTCATTAAATATGGGCAATATTAGCAGATACTCAAACTTGGCGCAAGGGGTTCAGGTAAAAAATCTACCAAGCATCAAATCTCATCAAAACCCAACCATTCCTTCAAAAGATATCATGTGGAAAACAATTAGTCAATCAGGTCACAGCAGCCTCATAAGATATGCACAGAATAAGCTGATAATCATACTTGAGTCAGAGGTTTTGGTAATAAGTCTATCAAGCGAGTTTCATCAAAATCTGATCATTCCTTCGGAAGATATTGTGTGGAAAGCAACCCGGAAGGACAGAATGCATTTGTATATGGGCGGATTGGTCTAGTGATTAACACTCCGGCCTTCCACGCAGGCGATTCGATCCCCGTAATCGTCATACGCATGAAACATTCAGAGAAAGTGTTTTTCTCCTGCCCACACAACTCCAACAACCCAGGTTGAGTATAAAATGGTCTGGGCTGGGTGTTGCAGTATCTGTGCTGTAGCATTCAAGTGAGGTGGCACTCTAAAAGATGCCGTTGGAAACACGGTCCCACTACAAACAGAACACAATTCGTCTCCAGCACACACACATACATACACACACATATGGAGATATTAGCCAGGTGGTATAGGACAAGTAGTTAGCGCCTGATAAGGCAGCTCCTGCGAACTCCTCAGAATTGTATATGATAGAACTGTATGTGTTAAATGTATTGATTATATGAGAATTGTATATCTATGTACTGTAAAGTGATTTAGAGTGGCTTATGTTAGCTAGATAGGGCGCTATATTAAATGTTGTATATTATTATTATATTATCATGCATATCCCCAGTCAAGTTATTGTAACAACCACTAATTAACAGTAATTGACCACACCATTGTAACCATGTGTTCAAATTCAACTGGTGCGCTGTGAACCGCAAACGACAGGAGGCCTTAAAATCTGTCTTTTGTTTTGTGAACGGCTCATAGGCTTGAATGCATACTTTTCCGAAAACCCACAAGCCCAAAATATGAATTGTATGTACTCATAAGCTAGATATGAATTACCACATACGTATATATATATATAGTATAAACATGGTATTCATTTTTTTTAAAGCAATCACACTTTATCATCAGATTAACACAGAAGCTTACCAATAACGATAGTGGAATGCACCTAAGTTTATATTGCAATAAATATTTACACATGTCATATTATTTCACGGATTAAATTTTTGTGATCACGTACATGCCCAATGAATTAGTGAAAATATCATCCCCGCGAAATTAACCGGCTATACGGTAGATGGTAAAAATAACAACGTAATGTGAGAATCATATAACTAACATATACTTACACATCATCAAAGTCTGCTATGGAACCCTGGGGCGTGAACACATCTAACAGGCCGATAATCTGATAAACACAAAATAATGTTAAATTCTATTGATACAATTCTAATTTAGTAACATATTACTATATAAAGAGGTTAAATGATATCAGAAAGTACATAAAATGGTCACACTGTGGTGGTTGAATGTTTGCTAATGTCTGCTATCACAATCACCTGGATACAAGTTCAAGGTCAAAATATTGAACAAACGTAAGGTACTGGCTGCTGGCGTTTAACTTAAGGTACTTGAGTCTTCAGTTAAATTATAAAACACACCCAATGATGCTGATAGTAGGTCAAGGTCAATCACTTGAGTGAGCAAAGTTTCTTGGAAGATTTTAACACATTTGACCAATGTGACCTTGAACATGCGTCAAGGTTATTCATTTGAACAAACTTGGTAGCACTTCATTCACGCATGCTACATGTCAAATATCAGTGCCTTTAATTGGGTCTTTCACTTATGGAGAAAAAGTCATTAGAAGTAAATCTTAATACCTGACAACAGAGGACGGACGCTGCACCATGACTTAAACTCACTTGCCTTTTGGGCAGGTGAGCTAGAAATAATTACATTACTGGATATATTTAATGTGTATTTTCAACATTATTTTCTTAGATACACAAGCAAAAGCCACATTGTAAAGCTAGAATTCCATAGAAATAATTTGAAAACGGGGTATCAAATTCGTTCTACTCAGTGATATGTCTCGATGTCAACAATGGCGGTATGAGAGGGGACGGTTCAAGTCTTCAACTCAAGATTACGAGCAAATAAAGTATTATCACGACCACTCCTATTGCAAAACAACAACAAAAACAGATGTACACGATAGCGACACATGGTCGGACACTGACAGCAACGGCAACAGTATAGAAACAGAATCGGAATGTAGGCCTATAGTACCGGTACAACTGGCCATGGTTTCTCAAACTGGAGAGAGAGTCGGCGTGTGGTAGAATTATCTGTGTTGGCAGAACGTTTACACAAGGGCTGTTCCTGGTGTCATTATATATGCATTAGTATGCTGTTGAAAATATAACACAGAACGTCCGTAGTTGTTATGTTCTAAAATGTTTTAGGCTTGTACTCATTAACAGTATATGTGTTATGTAAAAATACTACCCACTACAAAAACTTCCGAATAGCATCAAGGGAGACAACCTACCATAGACACAGTTTTACATCTAGTTTTCAATAAGTAGCATAAAAAGCTTGTCTGTGATATTTTGATTCAATTTTTTGCTTGTGCTTCATGTTACTATACGGTATGTAAATAAATTGACTGTGAATACTGAAATTTGTCCGCTTGATATAAAATTAACACACTTTGTAAAAATTGTTTTGTCCATTTTTCCACAAATAAAATATTTTTGATGTAGCTATTGATTTCTTTTTTTATTTTATTGTATGTTTGTGATTTTCAACAACATTCACACAAGAAAAAAAATAGAAAAAACATTAAATTTTGAGAAAAATCATTTTTGTGGTGTTTTTTACCAAAAATGAAACAAGTCATAGGAATGCTTAGATTTTCACAAAATCATCTCTACCTGGTAGCATAATCAACATATGAAAGTTTTAAGAAATCTAGCGGTTAATTGCAGAGGGTCGAGCCTCCTTAAACATTACTTACATTTTCATGGGACATCTGTTTCAGGAGCTTGAGCTCTCTGTACGTCCTCTTGGCGTGGATTTTTGACTGGAAAGGACGTGCCAGTTTCTTTATGGCACATTTCACATTTTTCTTGATGTTGATAGCAGAGCTGAAACATAAAGATGATTGGGTTAAACTAAAGTGTATAGAGTACTATTTACCTCGGTGTTCAGATTACTTCATCAGAAAACAGGAAATGAAACTGCCCTGCATTACTCTAATACATACATAACATAGATGCATCTGAATTTCACACACAACTTACCAAGGTACGCAGTATTCCAGGTAAAAATTCACATATTTGCTGCTACAAATGTACCTTGATGATGGGTCACATTCACAAATTTGAAAATTTGATAGTCCCAGCCTTCACTCCACTTATCAAGCTACAGATCATGATCAGATATCAAGAGTTAGTACCAGGGTTAGTTTATTTCTGGTTCAGGACTTTTAAACAGTCTTCTATACAGCAGACTTAAAGTTGAAGTTATGGCTTGATATACCACATGTAGCTGCTTGTTAATACGCATAAACATCTGCAAAGTGGCCTTATTTCAAAGGGGTGAGCCGAGGTTGGGATTGTACAAAATCATAGCCCAACTTAGCTTGAGGAAACTCTGGCTCTATATATATATGTACTAATGCAGCTTTCCCAGAAACCCATGCAGAAGGTTTTTTACCCCCAAAACAGTTACATGTACCCTGTACTTTAAAGGGTAGGCCTATATTATCGTGAGGGTAAAAACTTCTGAAAATACCCTCAAATGTAAAAGTCAATGGGAACGCTGCTAATGATCAGTTGATTCTACAGTATCTGTCCAATATCAAAAGTAACCCAATCATCAGCTAAACAGCAAACTTACTTACCTTCGGAAAGATTTCAAACATAATCTAGCAGCCAAAGCAAAATCGAATCCTAATAGAGACACATGATGTCATCAATTCTAAGTCAAATGTGAAAACTGGCATTGGAGACTTATACAGTACACTAGAGAACATTACAGCTCTCCATAGGTCACGAAGGACAAGGTAGATGTCCTTGCAACTTTTTACAGCAAAGTATTGGTATCTGAACTCAATATAGAAGATATAAACAAGAATTCCAAACAAAACAGTCATGGTGGACATGACACCTCTCCAAGTTAATAAACAAGAAGTCCAATGTATATGAATATCTTTCTGAGCTTAAACCTGATAAGTCACCAGGACTTGATGATCTACATCCTGCATATTCGAAAAAACAACAGCCAGCACTCTATAAACATACCAATATCTATTCTCTCCAATCAATCACTCTCGACTGGGGACCTACCGTTAGACTGGAAAAAGCAAAAGTGTGTGCCATTTACAAGAAGCGTGACAAATGGGAGGCTGGAAACTATCGTTCTGTCAGCCTGAATGGTTTGTAAAATCCTGGAAAGTATTATAAGGGAACATAAAGTGTATAACAAAACCAATAAGAATCAACGATTATTTTTCAACAAAACAATATGGATTCATATCTGGAATGTCTACTTCACTTCAGTTACTTGAAGTGTTAGATAAAACGACTGAAGCACCTGGTAATGGACATGCTATTGATTGTATATATATATATACATGGATTACATTAGAAGGCATTTTCCTCAATAAGCTTTCTGGCTTGGTGGTTTCAGACATGTTCCTTTTTGCAGATAATGCAAAAATATTAACTAAAAATGAAGATACAGCAAAACTGCAAAAAGACTAAGATATCATGCCAGTAGAAAGAGGAATGGCTTTTGAAATGCACCCAAATAAATGCAAGCACATGCACATAGGAAAACCTGCAGATCTGGTCGTATATATATCTTCTAGATGAGAATCAACTACAAACAACATCGAATGAGAAAGATATACAGTGATGTGCCAAAAGTCTTTCAATTTTTTTTATTTTGCTATATTTCTTTCTTATATAGAGAATTGTTTCATCTCATAATATTTTAACTGTTTTCCGTTATGTATGACCAGAGAAATACTAATTTATTTACAACATCCAATTTTCAGGACGCCATTTTGATGTCATTTTGGTTGTCTTATATAGAGAAATGGAGTCACAAGGAAATTAGCAGTGTAGACAATTCTGTATAGCTCCATAAATACACAACGGAAAATTTAATACATATCATGAGAGGAAACTTTGGATATTTTTGTACCAAATGACAAAAAATTGTCAAAATCCATCCATAAACAAAGTCAGGAAATTAAAATTCATTGAAAAAGTTGGAAATACAAAGAATATATATATAGCAAAATAAAAAAAAATTGAAAGACTTTTGGCATGTTACTGTATAGGACCAGAATTACCTTTGAGTAGGACTGAAGTTTTGAAAATCAAATAAGTGAAAAAGTGAACTCAATATTTATGGACATGAAATTATTTATACCATTAACGGCAGATATATATCTCTCATCAGATCTTAGCTTGATTTAATATGCAAGTGCAGTATAGTATCCTTACAAATACAAATATACTGATCTTATTGAAAAAGTTCAAAGAAGAGCGACACAATGCCTACTAGTCCGAAGGGTTCTGACTCTCTGACCCGCTAAATATTTTGACGACATGCGGGTGCAAGAGTCAGAATTCCTCATTAGTTAAAAAGTGGAAATTTTACCGACCCGTCCACGAGTCACTGTTTAAGCTGTGTTTTATAATATGAAACATTTTCGATCACATGTAAAATAGGTAGCAATGGAAAGAACAGATATTTTTGTACTAACCTAACCATTTAATCAAGTCACAGGAGGTCGTAAACTAACTGTTGCCACCCATTTCTAAAAAAATAACCAGTTTCCTCACATCTGTTTGAAAATGACAGCGCGTCACGAGATCCCGCGAGAATTTCCTTCTGACCTACCTTTTCTGATCACGTGAAGTTAGGCGGCGGCCATTTTCAAACAGATGTCAGGAAATTGGTTATTTTTTAGAAATGGATGGCGACAGCTAGTTAGCGACCTCCTGTGACTTGAGTTAAGGCATAGGTTAGTTTGAAAATATCTGTTCTTTCCATTGATACCTAATTTGCATATGATCGAAAGCGTTGCATATTATAAAACTCAGCTTAAACGGCGACCCGTAGACAGGTCGGTGAAATTTCCACTTTTTAACTAATGAGAAATTCTGACTCTCACACCCGCCTGTCGTCAAAATATTTAGCGGGTCAGTGAGTCAGAACCCTTCGTGCTAAATGCCTACCTGATATACAAAATTTAGCATATGAAGAAAGATTAAAAACACTGAAATTATCTACCCGGGTCATACAGGTGTGTGCAGGTAGATATGATCATGATCGAGGTTTACAAAATGATAAGCGAAGTTTATGACTAGGAATGCTGTACCTAACGGAAATTGTGGTCTATAGCATGTCCGACAAACATAGTGTCAGAGGAAATGCTGAAAAACTATTTCCACAACGAGCAACTCCCTCACTCAGAAAAAAATTCTTTCACTGTAAGAGCAGCACATATTAAAACTCTCTACCGAAAACTGTTATATCAGCCGCTAACACAAACTGCTTCAAAAACAGATTAGACAAATGCTGGTAAAACCAAGCAGTCTGTGACATTAACATTTTTAAGCACAAGTCCGCACAAGCAAAATGCAATGTTTTTTTTATAACAAATTATATTGAAATTGTTGTGGCTGGGCCGGGAATTGAACCCGGGACTCCCGCTTGGAAGGCGAACGTTCTAACCATTGAGCCAAAAGTCCGGACGTTAGGCTGGAGGGCCTAACGCTGCCTAATTATACCACACTCCTCCCAATCTTAATTTTGAGGTCCTTTTTATCTCTTCGAGATCATACCCGTTTTGACATACGGTATATACGTAGCTACCACACGTCATCGAAATGACGGTGATCCATGCATAGGGCAAGGACAGTCATCACCAGATGGGGCAGAAAAATATGTTTGCTCGTGACGCCATTGTTGTGGCCAGGCCGGGATTGGACCCGGGACTCCTGTTTGGAAGACGAACGTTCTAACCATTGAGCCAAAAGTCCGGACGTTAGGCTCGAGGGCCTAACGCTTGCCTAATTATACCACAAAATTCAAGGAATTTCCACTAGTCCGCTCTTTCCATTGGTGCCTAATTTGGATGTGATCGAAAACATATTTGCATATTACAAAACACAGCTTAATCAGTGACTCAGGTCGCTAAAAATTTGCCTATTGTACTAAGTCAGAATTCTGACTCTCATCGACCAGTCTTCCCAATACGCGGGTCAAAGTCAGAACACTTCGGACAAATTCATTAGTTATAACATACAGAAAACTTGGCAAAAGATTATTGAGAAATGAGTATGTGCAACTGTGGTTGCAGGCGATAAGTTACCTTCTCCAGTAGGCCTAGTGTGTTTACAAATTATACACAAATCAACGAAGCATTGGCAAATCGCCCACATCCGGTTTGGTTTGAGCAAAAACAAAAAGCATGGTATAGCACAGGGGCTCGGATTCGAGCGATATATGGCGTGAATCCTTTCAAATTCACTTTATAATAAAGGCATGTACACCAGCAAATGCACTTTTTTCCACTGTTTATACACATTGTGGAAATTGAGGGTAGGCCTTTCGCTAAAAATCTCGAAACCGAGCCATTGTGATCAGATAATATTTAGACTATCCAACAAGTTTACAACTCCATTGTTTATAAAGTAACGCATACACAAAAATACTCACACAACTTGTCCATATGCTCCCGAGCCAACAGGGACTAAACTCGTGTACCTATCATCAACAACCCAAACTGTTTTGTTTAACTCGACCCTGCGAAAGCCTGGCCGAATATCATGAAAGCCACTAGGCACCTGCATCTGCTCAGTCATATGGGACATACTTGCCATTGTGGTAAACACAAATAATAAGTTAATATGTGGACACTGATGACAATGAAGTCCTATGTAGAAAAAAGAACAACCACAAAAATTGTTCGAATTCAATCACTGTTTCTTAAACTGTCGGAGCGTGAATTCGAAGCGTGCAAATGACACTGATTCAAAATACGGTGATACTAATTAGAGCCCGGTGAAGCCTGGAACAGCTCGGTAGAGCCCGGCACAGCCCGGGCAGGATATTATTGACCGCCCGGGCGTTTGTTTCAATCTACACACCACTATAATAGTATATTGTGCTGTTTGTAACAGTATAAATATAACAAGCAAGAAATGGCGAAAAAATGTTTAAATCTGAGCGAGTTATGACGAAGTTATTTGAAATTAATAACATCATACCCGCTGGAAAGAGATAATGTTTGTTATTATACCCCGCTTGCCCTGAAACAAGGGGTATTAAATTGGGTTTGCCTGTCCAAAAGTCTGTCCATCAACTTCGGTTCCGTACCATAACGGCAACAAATAACAAGGTAAAAGGCTTAAGTTCAATCGCCACTTTTGGCAGAGTTATGGCCCCTTGATTAATGAAAAATGTCATTTTCTGACGTTCCTATGCAAATTGGCAACAAATATTATCAAATCTTAAACCATGCTTGTGATCCTCTCTTTACGCCCAGCAATTGTATATAATTATGGTTTTGGGATTGGGATCTTTTCCGTTAAGTGTTATGACTCAGGAGTCAAGACTGCAAGGGCATGGCAGACCTAAGGTCAATTCTAACACCATGATTATGATTGTCTCTTAATGCAAAGCAGTTGCATGTATATGATGTAGTTTTGGGTAGGGGATCTCAATCGTTTAAAAGTTATGACTCAAGAGTAAAGTCTGCAAGGGCGTGGCAGACCCTGGGGCCATGGGGCCAACTCTCAAATTAAATTTGTGATTGTCTCTTTATGCTCAGCAATGGTATATATAGTTTTGGGGTGGGGATCTCAACTGTTTAAAATGTATGACTCAGGTATTAATAAATCTGCAAAGGACCCTGGGGTCAAATCTAAAATCATGATTACGATTGTCACTTAATCCCAAGCAATTGTACAAAATTATATAGTTTTGGGGTGGAGATCTCAACCATTTAAAAATTATGACTCGGGAGTAATTCTGCAAGAGCCTGACAGTTCCTGGGGTCAAACCTTAAATCACATTTGTGATTGTCTCTTTATGCTCAGCAATTGTATACATGTATACAGTTTTGGGGTGGGGATTGATCTCAACCATTTAATACTTATGACTCAATTAATTAGTTAAGACTGAAAGGGCATGGCAGACTCTGCGGTCAAACCTAAAATCATGATTGTGATCGACTCTTAATACCAAGCAATTGTTTATATAGTTTTCGGGTGGGGATCTCAAGTCATTTAAAAGTTATGAGTCAGGAGCCAAGTTTCCAAGGGCGTGGCAGACCATGGGGTCAAATCTAAATCATATTTGTGATTGTCTCTTTATGC
Source organism: Mimachlamys varia (assembly GCA_947623455.1). NCBI lineage: Eukaryota > Metazoa > Mollusca > Bivalvia > Pectinida > Pectinidae > Mimachlamys > Mimachlamys varia. The sequence continues at coordinate 9,658,657 of OX392534.1, forward strand.
TCAGCAATTGTATAGGTTTGGGGTGGGGATCTTAACCATTTAAAAGTTATGTCAAATGGACCCCTTTTGACCCCGCCCCTCAGGCCCCTGGTGGGGTCAGCCCCATCATTTGTGTAAATTTGAATCCCAGCCACCTAGGAATGTCAACACTGAAATATGAAAATTGTACATTTCTTAGATCCAGAGAAGAAGTCATTAATATGAATATTGCCAAATGAACTCATTTCCGGCCATGCCCCTCAGGCCCCTTGGGGGTAAGCCCCATCATTTGTATAAATCTGAACCCCAGCTATCTAAGGATGCTACCACTGAAATATAAAAGTTGTACATTGCTTAGATCCAGAGAAGAAGTCATTAATATGAATATTGCCAAATGAACCCATTTCGGGCCATGCCCCTAGGGGGTCAGCCCCATCATTTGTATAAATCTGAATCCCAGCTATCTAAGGATGCTACCACTGAAATATAAAAGTTGTACATTTCTTAAATCCAAGGAAAAAATTGTTAATATGAAAATATTGCCAAATGGACCCTTTTTAGCCCCGCCCTTCAGGCCCCTGGGGGGTAAGCCCCTTCATTTGTATAAATTTTAATCCCAGCCACCTAGGGATGCTACCACTGAGATATGAATGTTGTACATTGCTTAGATCTAAGAAGTCGTCAATATGAATATTGCCAAATGGACCCCTTTTGGCTCCTCTACTCAGGCCTCTGGGGGTCAACCCCTTCATTTGTATCTACAGTGCATTCCTCTTTATATCATGTTTTAATTTGTCACACAAAACATGACATTAACAGAAATGTGACATTAAGAGAAACATGTTTTTCCACTAAATCTAGTGCATTTCCAGTTTCCATAACTAAAAGTCAAGCTATTAAATGTATATACAGTGGACTCCACTTAATATCACCCCTGTTAATATCACATTCCTCTTTATATCAAGTTTTTCCAAAGCACCATTTTCTCTATATTCTGGTAATGGTGGTTTGGTAGTGGTAATCTGGTAGTGGTAATCTGGTAATGGTTGTCTGGTAGTGGTAATATGATAATGGTAGTGGTAATCTGGTAATGGTAGTGAAAATCTGGTAATGTTATAGGTAATTTGGTAATGGTAATCTGGTAGTGGTAATCTGGCAATGGTGGTCTTGTAGTGGTAATCTCGTAATGGTGGTCTTGTAGTGGAAATCTGGTAATGGTAGTGGTAATCTGGTAATGGCTGTCTGGTAGTGGTAATCTGGTAATGTTGGTCTGGTAGTGGAAATCTGGTAATGGTAGTGGTAATCTGGTAATGGTAGTGGTAATCTGGTAATGTTGGTCTGGTAGTGGAAATCTGGTAATGGTAGTGGTAATCTGGTAAGGGCTGTCTGGTAGTGGTAATCTGGTAATGGTGGTCTGATAGTGGTAATCTGGTAATGGTGGTCTGATAGTGGTAATCTGGTAATGTTGGTCTGGTAATGGTAAACTGGTAATGGTGGTCTGGTAGTGGTAATCTGGTAATGGTGGTCTGATAGTGGTAATCTGGTAATGGTGGTCTGGTAGTGGAAATTTGGTAATGGTAGTGGTAATCTGGTAATGGTAGTGGTAATCTGGTAATGTTGGTCTGGTAGTGGAAATCTGGTAATGGTAGTGGTAATCTGGTAATGGCTGCCTGGTAGTGGTAATCTGGTAATGGTGGTCTGATAGTGGTAATCTGGTAATGGTGGTCTGATAGTGGTAATCTGGTAATGTTGGTCTGGTAATGGTAAACTGGTTATGGTGGTCTGGTAGTGGTAATCTGGTAATGGTGGTCTGGTAGTGGTAATCTGGGAATGGTGGTCTGGTAGTGGTTGTCTGATAATGGTGGTCTGATAGTGGTAATCTGGTAATGGTGGTCTGGTAGTGGAAATCTGGTAATGGTAGTGGTAATCTGGTAAGGGCTGTCTGGTAGTGGTAATCTGGTAATGGTGGTCTGATAGTGGTAATCTGGTAGTGGTGGTCTGATAGTGGTAATCTGGTAATGTTGGTCTGGTAATGGTAAACTGGTAATGGTGGTCTGGTAGTGGTAATCTGGTAATGTTGGTCTGGTAATGGTAAACTGGTAATGGTGGTCTGGTAGTGGTAATCTGGTAATGGTGGTCTGATAGTGGTAATCTGGTAATGGTGGTCTGGTAGTGGTAATCTGGGAATGGTGGTCTGGTAGTGGTTGTCTGATAATGGTGGTCTGATAGTGGTAATCTGGTAATGGTGGTCTGGTAGTGATAATCTGGTAATGGTGGTCTGGTAGTGGTAATCTGGTAATGGTGGTCTGATAGTGGTAATCTGGTAATGGTGGTCTGGAAGTGGTAATCTGGTAATGGTGGTCTGATAGTGGAAATCTGGTAATGGTAGTGGTAATCTGGTAAGGGCTGTCTGGTAGTGGTAATCTGGTAATGGTGGTCTGATAGTGGTAATCTGGTAGTGGTGGTCTGATAGTGGTAATCTGGTAATGTTGGTCTGGTAATGGTAAACTGGTAATGGTGGTCTGGTAGTGGTAATCTGGTAATGGTGGTCTGATAGTGGTAATCTGGTAATGGTGGTCTGGTAGTGGAAATTTGGTAATGGTAGTGGTAATCTGGTAATGGTAGTGGTAATCTGGTAATGTTGGTCTGGTAGTGGAAATCTGGTAATGGTAGTGGTAATCTTGTAATGGCTGTCTGGTAGTGGTAATCTGGTAATGGTGGTCTGATAGTGGTAATCTGGTAATGGTGGTCTGATAGTGGTAATCTGGTAATGTTGGTCTGGTAATGGTAAACTGGTAATGGTGGTCTGGTAGTGGTAATCTGGTAATGGTGGTCTGGTAGTGGTAATCTGGGAATGGTGGTCTGGTAGTGGTTGTCTGATAATGGTGGTCTGATAGTGGTAATCTGGTAATGGTGGTCTGGTAGTGATAAACTGGTAATGGTGGTCTGGTAGTGGTAATCTGGTAATGGTGGTCTGATAGTGGTAATCTGGTAATGGTGGTCTGGAAGTGGTAATCTGGTAATGGTGGTCTGATAGTGGTTATCTGGTAATGGTGGTCTGGTAGTGGTAATCTGGTAATGGTGGTCTGGTAGTGGTAATCTGGGAATGGTGGTCTGGTAGTGGTAATCTGGGAATGTTGGTCTGGTAGTGGTAATCTGGTAATGGTGGTCTGATAGTGGTAATCTGGTAATGTTGGTCTGGTAATGGTAAACTGGTAATGGTGGTCTGGTAGTGGTAATCTGGTAATGGTGGTCTGGTAGTGGTAATCTGGGAATGGTGGTCTGGTAGTGGTTGTCTGATAATGGTGGTCTGATAGTGGTAATCTGGTAATGGTGGTCTGATAGTGGAAATCTGGTAATGGTAGTGGTAATCTGGTAAGGGCTGTCTGGTAGTGGTAATCTGGTAATGGTGGTCTGATAGTGGTAATCTGGTAATGGTGGTCTGGTAGTGGTAATCTGGTAATGGTGGTCTGGTAGTGGTAATCTGGGAATGGTGGTCTGGTAGTGGTAATCTGGGAATGTTGGTCTGGTAGTGGTAATCTGGTAATGGTTGTCTGATAGTGGTAATCTGGTAATGGTGGTCTGGTAGTGGTAATTTGGTAATGGTGGTCTGATAGTGGTAATCTGGTAATGGTGGTCTGGTAGTGGTAATCTGGTAATGGTGGTCTGGTAGTGGTAATCTGGTAATGGCTGTCTGGTAGTGGTAATCTGGTAATGTTGGTCTGGTAGTGGTAATCTGGGAATGGTGATCTGGTAGTGGAAATCTGGTAATGTTGGTCTGGTAGTGGTACACTGGTAATGGTGGTCTGGTAGTGGTAATCTGGTAATGGTGGTCTGGTAGTGGTAATCTGGTAATGGTGGTCTGGTAGTGGTAATCTGGTAATGGCTGTCTGGTAGTGGTAATCTGGTAATGGTGGTCTGATAGTGGTTATCTGGTAATGGTGGTCTGGTAGTGGTAATCTGGTAATGGTGGTCTGGTAGTGGTAATCTGGGAATGGTGGTCTGGTAGTGGTAATCTGGGAATGTTGGTCTGGTAGTGGTAATCTGGTAATGGTGGTCTGATAGTGGTAATCTGGTAATGGTGGTCTGGTAGTGGTAATCTGGTAATGGTGGTCTGATAGTGGTAATCTGGTAATGTTGGTCTGGTAATGGTAAACTGGTAATGGTGGTCTGGTAGTGGTAATCTGGTAATGTTGGTCTGGTAGTGGTAATCTGGTAATGGTGATCTGGTAGTGGAAATCTGGTAATGTTGGTCTGGTAGTGGTACACTGGTAATGGTGGTCTGGTAGTGGTTTTCTGGTAATGGTGGTCTGACAGTTGTAATCTGGTAATGGTGGTCTGGTAGTGGTAATCTGGTAATGGTGGTCTGATAGTGGTAATCTGGTAATGGTGGTCTAGTAGTGGTTGTCTGGTAATGGTGGTCGGATAGTGGTAATCTGGTAATGGTGGTCTGGTAGTGGTAATCTGGTAATGGTAGTCTGGTAGTGGTAATCTGGTAATGGTGGTCTGATAGTGGTAATCTGGTAATGGTGGTCTGATAGTGGTAATCTGGTAATGGTGGTCTGGTAGTGGTAATCTGGTAATGGTGGTCTGATAGTGGTAATCTGGTAATGGTGGTCTGGTAGTGGTAATCTGGTAATGGTGGTCTGATAGTGGTAATCTGGGAATGGTGGTCTGGTAGTGGTAATCTGGGAATGGTGGTCTGGTAGTGGTAATCTAGTAATGGTGGTCTGATAGTGGTAATCTGGTAATGGTGGTCTGGAAGTGGTAATCTGGTAATGGTGGATTGGTAGTGTTAATCTGGGAATGGTGGTCTGGTAGTGGTAATCTGGTAATAGTGGTCTGGTAGTGGTAATCTGGTAATGGCGGTCTGGAAGTGGTTATCTGGTAATGGTGGTCTGGTAGTGGTAATCTGGGAATGGTGGTCTGGTAGTGGTAATCTGGTAATAGTGGTCTGGTAGTGGTAATCTGGTAATGGCGGTCTGGAAGTGGTAATCTGGTAATGGCGGTCTGGAAGTGGTAATCTGGGAATGGTGGTCTGGTAGTGGTAATCTGGTAATGGTGGTCTGGAAGTGGTAATTTGGGAATGGTGTGCTGGTAGTGGTAATCTGGTAATGGCGGTCTGGTAGTGGTAATCTGGTAATGGTGGTCTGGAAGTGGTTATCTGGTAATGGTGGTCTGGAAGTGCTATCTGGGAATGGTGGTCTGGTAGTGGTAATCTGGTAATGGAGGTCTGGAAGTGGTAATCTGGTAATGGTGGTCTGGAAGTGGTAATCTGGTAATGGTGGTCTGGAAGTGGTAATCTGGTAATGGTGGTCTGGAAGTGGTAATCTGGTAATGGCGGTCTGGAAGTGGTAATCTGGTAATGGCGGTCTGGAAGTGGTAATCTGGTAATGGTGGTCTGGAAGTGGTTATCTGGTAATGGCGGTCTGGAAGTGGTAATCTGGGAATGGTGGTCTGGTAGTGGTAATTTGGGAATGGTGGTCTGGTAGTGGTAATCTGGTAATGGTGGTCTGGAAGTGGTAATCTGGTAATGGCGGTCTGGAAGTGGTAATCTGGTAATGGCGGTCTGGTAGTGGTAATCTGGGAATGGTGGTCTGGTAGTGGTAATCTGGGAATGGTGGTCTGGAAGTGGTAATCTGGTAATGGCAGTCTGGAAGTGATAATCTGGTAATAGTGGTCTGGAAGTGGTAATCTGGTAATGGTGGTCTGGAAGTGGTAATCTGGTAATGGCGGTCTGGAAGTGGTAATCTGGTAATGGTGGTCTGGAAGTGGTAATCTGGTAATGGTGGTCTGGAAGTGGTAATCTGGTAATGGCGGTCTGGAAGTGGTAATCTGGTAATGGTGGTCTGGTAGTGGTAATCTGGTAATGGCGGTCTGGAAGTGGTAATCTGGTAATGGAGGTCTGGAAGTGGTAATCTGGTAATGGTGGTCTGGAAGTGGTAATCTGGTAATGGTGGTCTGGAAGTGGTAATCTGGTAATGGTGGTCTGGAAGTGGTAATCTGGTAATGGCGGTCTGGAAGTGGTAATCTGGTAATGGCGGTCTGGAAGTGGTAATCTGGTAATGGTGGTCTGGAAGTGGTTATCTGGTAATGGCGGTCTGGAAGTGGTAATCTGGGAATGGTGGTCTGGTAGTGGTAATCTGGGAATGGTGGTCTGGTAGTGGTAATCTGGTAATGGTGGTCTGGAAGTGGTAATCTGGTAATGGCGGTCTGGAAGTGGTAATCTGGTAATGGTGATCTGGTAGTGGTAATCTGGTAATGGCGGTCTGGAAGTGGTAATCTGGTAATGGTGGTCTGGAAGTGGTAATCTGGTAATGGTGGTCTGGAAGTGGTAATCTGGTAATGGCGGTCTGGAAGTGGTAATCTGGTAATGGTGGTCTGGTAGTGGTAATCTGGTAATGGCGGTCTGGAAGTGGTAATCTGGTAATGGAGGTCTGGAAGTGGTAATCTGGTAATGGTGGTCTGGAAGTGGTAATCTGGTAATGGTGGTCTTAAAGTGGTAATCTGGTAATGGTGGTCTGGAAGTGGTAATCTGGTAATGGCGGTCTGGAAGTGGTAATCTGGTAATGGCGGTCTGGAAGTGGTAATCTGGTAATGGTGGTCTGGAAGTGGTTATCTGGTAATGGCGGTCTGGAAGTGGTAATCTGGGAATGGTGGTCTGGTAGTGGTAATCTGGGAATGGTGGTCTGGTAGTGGTAATCTGGTAATGGTGGTCTGGAAGTGGTAATCTGGTAATGGCGGTCTGGAAGTGGTAATCTGGTAATGGCGGTCTGGTAGTGGTAATCTGGGAATGGTGGTCTGGTAGTGGTAATCTGGGAATGGTGGTCTGGAAATGGTAATCTGGTAATGGCAGTCTGGAAGTGATAATCTGGTAATAGTGGTCTGGAAGTGGTAATCTGGTAATGGTGGTCTGGAAGTGGTAATCTGGTAATGGCGGTCTGGAAGTGGTAATCTGGTAATGGTGGTCTGGAAGTGGTAATCTGGTAATGGTGGTCTGGAAGTGGTAATCTGGTAATGGCGGTCTGGAAGTGGTAATCTGGTAATGGTGGTCTGGTAGTGGTAATCTGGTAATGGCGGTCTGGAAGTGGTAATCTGGTAATGGTGGTCTGGAAGTGGTAATCTGGTAATGGCGGTCTGGATGTGGTAATCTGGTAATGGTGGTCTGGAAGTGGTAATCTGGTAATGGTGGTCTGGAAGTGGTAATCTGGTAATGGTGGTCTGGTAGTGTAATCTGGTAATCGCGGTCTGGAAGTGGTAATCTGGTAATGATAATTTGATAGTAGTTATCTGATAATTGTGGTCTGGTTGTGGTTCATGTAACCTGAAAATTGTTATTCACACACAACTAGGTTGAGGTGTTACATATAATGCTGATCTCTACCTGTATCTCCTGTTACCTTGAAAGTATGTCAAAACGTTTTTTTTTAAACTTTGTTTAGGATCTTCTAAGGAAGCTACTTGCAAAATAAAATCATAATGCCTCTAGGCGTTTTGGCAAACCATGTAGAATCACAATGGTAACCTATGTAAAACTGTGGTAAACCATGTAGAGTCACAATGGTAAACCATGTAGTCAGACTAGTCACAATGGTGAACTATGTAAAACAGCGGTAAACCATGTAGAGTCACAATGGTAAACCATGTAAAACAGTTGTAAACCATGTAGAGTCACAATGGTAAACTATGTCAAACAGTTGTAAACCATGTAGTCACAATGGTAAACTATGTAAAACAGTGGTAAACCATGTAGAGTCACAATGGTAAACTATGTAAAACAGTGGTAAACCATGTAGAGTCACAATGGTAAACTATGTAAAACAGTTGTAAACCATGTAGTCACATAGTAAACTATGTCAAACTGTGGTAAACCATGTAGAGTCACAATGGTAAACTGTGTAAAACAGTGGTAAACCATGCAGTGTCCAAATGCCATTCAATAATTTATTATATACTCAGATGGTCAGAATTGTCCTTTGACTTAATGAGTAGAACAGCGGAGTAGGAATCATCTATGTATAGTTCCTGTTAGACTTATCACACTAGTAAACACTGACGGATGTACTATGTATTGTTGGTAGCTTACAGTAGGAATCATCTACATGTATATATAGTTCCTGTTAGACTTATTACACTAGTAAATACTGACGGATGTACCATGTATTGTTGGTAGCTTACAGAAGGAATCATCTATATATAGTTCCTGTTAGACTTATTACACTAGTAAACACTGACGGATGTACCATGTATTGTTGGTAGCTTACAGTAGGAATCATCTACATGTATATATAGTTCCTGTTAGACTTATTACACTAGTAAATACTGACGGATGTACCATGTATTGTTGGTAGCTTACAGTAGGAATCATCTATATATAGATCCTGTTAGACTTATTACACTAGTAAATACTGACGGATGTACTATGTATTGTTGGTAGCTTACAGTAGGAATCATCTATATATAGATCCTGTTAGACTTATTACACTAGTAAACAGGACGGATGTACAGATACCATGTATTGTTGATAGCTTACAGTAGGAATCATCTATGTATAGTTCCTGTTAGACTTATCACACTAGTAAACACTGACGGATGTACTATGTATTGTTGGTAGCTTACAGTAGGAATCATCTATATATAGATCCTGTTAGACTTATTACACTAGTAAACAGGACGGATGTACAGATACCATGTATTGTTGATAGCTTACAGTAGGAATCATCTATGTATAGTTCCTGTTAGACTTATCACACTAGTAAACACTGACAGATGTACCATGTATTGTTGGTAGCTTACAGTAGGAATCATCTACATGTATATATAGTTCCTGTTAGACTTATTACACTAGTAAATACTGACGGATGTACTATGTATTGTTGGTAGCTTACAGTAGGAATCATCTATATATAGATCCTGTTAGACTTATTACACTAGTAAACAGGACGGATGTACAGATACCATGTATTGTTGATAGCTTACAGTAGGAATCATCTATGTATAGTTCCTGTTAGACTTATCACACTAGTAAACACTGACGGATGTACTATGTATTGTTGGTAGCTTACAGTAGGAATCATCTATATATAGTTCCTGTTAGACTTATTACACTAGTAAACACTGACGGATGTACCATGTATTGTTGGTAGCTTACAGTAGGAATCATCTATATATAGATCCTGTTAGACTTGTCACACTAGTAAACACTGACGGATGTACCATGTATTGTTGGTAGCTTACAGTAGGAATCATCTATATATAGTTCCTGTTAGACTTATCACACTAGTAAACACTGACGGATGTACCATGTATTGTTGGTAGCTTACAGTAGGAATCATCTATATATCGATCCTGTTAGACTTGTCACACTAGTTAACAGGACGGATGTACCATGTATTGTTGGTAGCTTACAGTAGGAATCATCTATATATAGATCCTGTTAGACTTGTCACACTAGTAAACAGGACGGATGTACCATGTATTGTTGGTAGCTTACAGTAGGAATCATCTATATATAGATCCTGTTAGACTTGTCACACTAGTAAACACTGACGGATGTACCATGTATTGTTGGTAGCTTACAGTAGGAATCATCTACATGTATATAAAGTTCCTGTTAGACTTATTAAGCACTGTTGATAGCTTAAAGTAGAAATAAATAAGTAAAACATCAAGATACAATCTGATCAATTTATTTATTTTTGTATATTTCAAGTCATTTACTTTCATTTAATACACAGTAATCAAATGATACCTGAAGTACACAAAATAAAACATCTTATAAACATCTATATATTATTTAAAATGCTATATTAATGTTGACAATCAACAAAGACAATTATTCTGCATTTGATGCTGTTGCTTCACAACAGAAATGTAAAATGCTGTGATAAAAATTGACTGTTCATTTGTGTAAATCTCCGGGCAAGTACCCACAGAAGGCTTAAAACATAAATCTAGTTAATGATCAAATGAATATTTGACAACCACTCAGAAAAGAATATGATGCAGTAGGTAGAGAACTTGTGAAGTATCTGACAATCTTGTTCACAGGGCAATACTTGCATGTTCTGTGATTAGAACGGTAAATGGAATTTCGACAATGGGAAATCACACCAAGGTTATTTTTAATTGATCTGCATGGTTTATTTAAATTCTTCCGCTTTGAACATTATTCAATGTGACATAATCACTGCCTACTATATATACATTTGATGTTCATTACAACAAACCTATAGATACAAAGGTTCGACATGATTTCTACAAAAAATATACAAATTGATGTTTGTAACATGATTTTGCATGAGTCTTTAACAATACAAAAAATAAATTTTATTGCAAATAAATATGTTTGACATCAGAACTTGTAGGTAACCATTACACCTGATAATTGAAACATACCAATAATAATGAAGAAATCTACAACAGGAGCATCAGAGGTATCAAGTACATTTTAAAAAACAACAATATTCTCATATTATAAATTTACAAAACTTCAACAAGAAATAGAATAAAGAATTTTTTACAACGATGAAGTAGCAGATTATTTGCAGATTCAGCTATTTTCAAAAACATTTAAATCAACAAATGTTTCAGAATTAAAGGACTGAGACAAGTGTTTCAGAACAAGAAGTCTGAGTGGGAAGAATTCTTACTTTGTGTTTATAACTCACCAACAAGACTCTTATAAAAATCTAACAATTACCATCAAAATGAAGTCTTAAACATGCACAGAACAAAAAGACTGCATTTTCAATCTCAAAAAAACTATTTTATTTATATATTAACTGGTAGATATGAGCACTTCAGCATTCAAAAGAACAACTGACGTTGTAAGGTTTTTAATTGTTTACAGAGAACTATTTTGTCGGTTACACGCATAGATCTCCAATACAATAAATATTTTTTCCTTAGTGTTACCACCAATGTTTTATAGAAAATGTAAAAAAAAAAATTGAACATCGCCAAAAAAAAAATCTCAACTTTCCTCTAATAACAGAGTAATAACATTACTGAAGTAAAATAATGCAATGCTGAATTTTTCAAACAAACAGACAATTCTTAACAGATGTATTTGATCTATAGGTAATAACAAAATGTACATGTGTATTTAACAATATGTACATAATAATTATTTACGTTTTGTTTAAGCATACAAGTCTTGATGAGGATTAAGACGAAAGATTCCAAAGAGATCATGGCGCCCACCATTGTTTGATCTTTATTTCTTCTTAATAGTCAGATCTTTTCCCTTATTTTTTGTTTCCTCTTGTTTATTTGTCAGCAATTTTTATCTTCTGATCATCCCAATATGAATACGACACAAGGGACCAAGGAGAGTCTACATATCATATATGAGAAAGATCATCCAGTACTACTCAAGAAATAGCAATAACAAACTTTCCTCGTCAAAATCCAAGATGGCCACCTAACAGTCATTTTGTTTTTCTGATCAGTCCCAAAATCAAAAGAGTAGAACTACGGATCAAACCTGAAATTTAAATCAAGATTGACACCCAGGTACAGCTGATTGTTCTAAGCATCCTGAGATGCATCAACCATTCTACAACAAGTTTTAAACATGGCCGTTTGGGCAGAAATGTAGGTCAAATCCTGCATCCAAAACATGGTCTGTGCTATTTATCCTCAGATACATCAGCCATGTAAGTAGGGTTGATGTAGGGTGTATAGTTACCTCACAATGTTCCTCAACTTATCTTCTTGATATAATCTTCTTCAAAATATAAAATTTGAGTATTAAAGATTCATTCAGTACTAAGCAAGACATTGCAGTCACATACTTTTAATGTCAAAATCCAAGAAGCCTGCCTATCAGCCATTTTGTTTTTCTGATCAGTCCAAAAATCAAAAGGGCACAACTAGGCAACAAGGGGAAATAGTGATAATAAGAATTGTTTAAGGACGGAAAACGGCTGGACAATGGACCACGGACGCAGGGTGATTTGAACAGCCAACCATCTGATGATGGTTTGCTAAAAGACAGAAATGATATGTTAAAAGTTATATCAACAATGAAATATCGAAGTAAAGTGCAAACTTGTAATTCTCGCTTGTGAAAATGTTTGCATTGTTACACTTATCACAGCAATGAATATTTGTGCTTGCAATAGTTCTCAATTATTTGCTATATCTTTCATCTGTATAAGATGTTTTTATGTACATTTTCATGTGGTTGTCTTTGTGCGGTTTACCCTACGCAAAACACACAATCATTTCAACACAGCAATACAATCAACATGAACATCATTTTGATAAAATGAAAATGACAAGTTTAATATGATAACTATGGAACCTGAAGATGACTTACTCTGTGTAACAAAACAAGGACATTGTCATTTAAATGACTCAAGGCTTTAATCATAACCAACTTTATCACATGGGATTCACCCCTGAAAAAACATATGAACTCTTCCAATTCAAATGTTGGAATAGTTCATTATGGAATTTCAGGTGAGAATGAGATAAACTATTCAGGTGGTCAACACAGAATATTTGCTCAAAAAACATTGAATCTAGAAATTTTGAATACTTAACAATGTAAACAAATAATGACCTTTCGGTTGTCAGACAGGGAAAATAATATTAAAGTATGACATAAAGATGCCGAAACTGATTCACTGAATGATTTTGACATTGTTGTTTCTGACTAGCAGTTACAAATGAAGTAATTTTGCTTTATAACATATCTGTTCACAGAAAGAGCATGAAATCGATGATGTATGAATTTTCTTTTTGTTAGACGGACCATGGCCGTTCCTTCAATCAAGCATCTTCCTCCATCAACGTCTTTGACAATCCTGAAGCACCGCCACTGCATGGTGAACAAATTTCAGGGTGTCCAAGTCTTATTGCATATGTCCAATACAAGTTTTCTATTGCCATGGATACACATGTTGTCGGGTGTCTATGTATATCACTTATCACATGTTTTCCAGAGGAACGAAAGTTGTAATTTCATGGTAAACAAGTTCTGAAAATAGAGGAGACATGAAATGTAGTTTATATGACCAGATACAGTTAACATATAACAAACTAGAATAATTTACAACAAAATACTTTTGCAGACCCACAATATTTGTATCCTAGGTCCATTTTAACTTTTTATTAGTGTCCCCCACCCTATTTTCCTACCCCCACCCCATTTTCCTCCCCCCACCCCATTCCCCCCCCCCCACCCCATTTTCCTCCCCCACCCCATTTCCCCCCCCCACCCTATTTTCCTACCCCCCAACCCATTTTCCTACCCCCCAACCCATTTTCCTACCCCCACCCCATTTTATATTGCAAGATAGCATTTAATGTTAATAGAAAATCATGTACAGATAAACATATTTAACCAAGTCTAATTATATAAAACTCTTTTTGGCCCCCAACATATTGAACAACAAGAGGCCTAATGGGCCTGCATCGCTCACCTGGTATCAATCTCTGACTTATGTTATAGTGTAACCCTAAAGTCCCCTAAAATCTTTTACTGTAAGACATTTAGAAGAACATGTTAAGATTAAAACATATTTTACCCCTGTGACCTTATAAGACAACATCATTTTCATTTTCAAATTTTGTTTGGCTTCATCCCAGGACGCTACCAGCCAAATATCATGTCTCTAGGAATTTGGGTTTATCAGAAGAAGTTGCTCAAAGCTTTTAACCGATTTGACCCTTGTGACCTTGAATATAGGTCAAGGCCATTTCTTTTCGCACACTTTGTTGGGCTTCATCCAATGAACCTTTCAGCCAAATATCATGCTTCTAGGGCTTTTGGTATTTCAGAAGAAGTCGTTTGAAGGTTTTAACAGATTTGACCCTTGTGACCTTGAATATAGGTCAAGGTCATTTCTTTTCGCAAACTTTGTCGGGCTTCATCCAATGAACCTTTCAGCCACATATCATGCTTCTAGGGCTTTTGGTATTTCAGAAGAAGTCGTTTGAAGGTTTTAACAGATTTGACCCTTGTGACCTTGAATATAGATCAAGGTCATTTCTATTCACAAACTTTGTCGGGCTTTATCCAATGAATTTTTCAGCCAAATATCAGGTGTCTAGGGCTTTTGGTAATTCAGAAGAAGTCGTTTGAAGGTTTTAACAGATTTGACCCTTGTGACCTTGAATATAGGTCAAGGTCATTTCTTTTTGCAAACTTTGTCGGGCTTCATTCAAGGAACCTTTCAGCCAAATACCATGTTTCTAGGGCTTTTGGTATTTCGGTAGAAGTCATATGAATTTTTTAACAGATTTGACCCGTGTGACATTGAATATAAGTCAAGGTCATTTCTTTTCGCAAACTTTGTCGGGCTTCATCCAAGGAACCTTTCAGCCTAATATCATGCTTCTAGGGCTTTTGGTACTTCAAAAGAAGTCGTTTAAAGGTTTTAACATATTTGATCCCTGTGACCTTGAATATAGGTCAAGGTCATTTCTTTTCGCAAACTTTGTCAGGCTTAATCCAAGGAACATTTCAGTTTAATAACATGCTTCTAGGGCTTTTGGTATTTCAGAAGAAGTTGTTTGAATGTTTTAACAGATTTGACTTCTGTGACCTTGAATATAAGTCAAGGTCATTTCTTTTCGCACACTTTGTTGGGCTTCATCCAAGGAACATTTCAGCCAAATACCATGTTTCTAGGGCTTTTGGTATTTCGGAAGAAGTTGTTTAAAGGTTTTAACAGATTCGACCCTTGTGACCTTGAATATAGGTCAAGGTCATTTCTTTTCGCAAACTTTGTCGGGCTTCATCCAAGGAACATTTCAGCCAAATATCATACTTCTAGGGATTTTGGTTTATTAGATGAAGTCGTTTAAAGGTTAAAATAGATTTAACCTCACTGTGACCTTGAATATGGGTCAATGTCGTTTCTTTTCGCAAAACTATATTAGGCTTCATCCAAGGACGCTACCGGTCAAATATGAGGTCTCTATGCCTGACGGTATTTTAGACCCCTGTGACCTTGAAATTAGGTCAAAGTGATTCTTTTCCGCAAACTTTGTTCAGCTCCTTCAAAGAAAGCTACCAGCCAAATTTCATGTCACTAGGCCTTTCAGTATTTTAGAAGAAGTCGTTTAAAGGTAAAAGTTGATGGACGCAGGACGGACGGATGGACGGACAGACGACGGACGCTGCACCATCACATAAGCTCACTTGGCCCTTTGGGCCAGGTGAGCTAAAAACTGTCGCCTAAGGGCTAACTCATACCTCCCACATTTTGGAAACTTGTTAGCACTGTAGAGGCTAATGGAAAACAAATCTTGGAACCTTTTCTGGGAGACACAAGTTTATTTGAGGTTTAACTTGGGGGCAAAGTTTCATCAAAAACCATACATAGACCTAGAGTTTGTAGGAAGTACAAATTTGGATCCTTGCACAAAAACTTTAACTTCATA
The DNA here is from genome assembly GCA_947623455.1 of Mimachlamys varia. Lineage (NCBI taxonomy): Eukaryota > Metazoa > Mollusca > Bivalvia > Pectinida > Pectinidae > Mimachlamys > Mimachlamys varia. The sequence goes on from OX392534.1 coordinate 9,674,035, forward strand.
GGAAGTTGGATGCCGACGTCACTACATAAGCCCCCTTTTCTCCAAATCGGCAAGCTTAAAACGACTCCTACTATGTAAATATTTTACTGCATAACATTATCTATAGAACTTAATGCAAATGTCTGTTTTTGTAAAAATATTATGAATAACTCTTTGAAAAATTTTCAAAACACCTAAAGCGAAAATGATATCTTTTAAGAAAATGTAACTTTAGAAGTCGACCTGAGCAGTTGAATTTTAATTTACCTCTCCATTCTGGTATATCGTGTTCCAAACTTTCAATTGTATCACCGTAACGTTCTTTAGCGACAGGTTCGTCCGAGGGGTCAGCATACTGGGAGACGTAGGGGTCGGCTAAGGCCTGTTCTGCAGTAATTCTACTGTCAGCATCCAGGTTCAGCATCAGATCCAGCAGAGCCAGGGCTAAATAACACAAACACATGGAAATATATTACTAGGTTTAGAAGATGTCAATAAAATGATGATGGGATACCGGGGTAGGTACTTTAGTACAGTAAACCTGTCAAAACTGGCCTAGCCCGGGGCTAGTTAGCTTTTTATCATGTCAGGACTAACAAAATTGCTTCTGTTCTATTTCATCATCATAAAGGTAACCAATTTACATTGTCAACCTGTTATTTCCTTGGTATTTTCACTACAAAATGTATTGGAACACAAAGTCATTCTTGCCGTAACTGAGCATGATGATGCAAGACATCACTGCTCACATGTGCGTTTTGTGTAATTGTAAGAACGATTCACAACTGAGTTAAAATTGAAAGTCTATTTTATACTAACCACCAAAATGACTCTCTAGGTTCCAAACCATTCTCTTTTTTTCAATTTTTGATAACATTTAGGGTATTCATTGATGAATAACAAGTTAAAATTAATTCAATTTTGTTGAAAGAAACAAAAACATATATCTACATTCTGTGATATATACTGTATATGAGATAAACTGTATATGAGATAAATATATAAGAGATCATTTGTCAGCTAGATCTATTTTGTATTTGTCGGGCTAGCAGATTTTTTTTTTCAGGCTAGTGGATTATTAGTGCCTACTAGCCCTGGGCTAGTACACTGAAGAATTTACACCCCTGCTATCTTATCCAAAACCGATTTGGCCTAAACATTTGGTCCCAGGATTTCCTTTAAACTTATCATTCCTATACAAATTAGACACATGTGTAAGACCCCCCCCCCCCCTGTCTAATGTAATAACGAATTACCTACCTCTTTTGTTAGCACATAAAAATACTTCCTCTAGGGGCTTCTTGTTCCACTGTGGCATAGATGCAATGTAATTTCTGGCCTACAAAACACAAACACATTCATCAGTATTCAACATCCAGCACCAATATTATCTCACAATTTAGTATTAATTGTTCAAACGTGTACTAGAAAAGATACAAGGGGGTTCCAAAGCTGGATAACATGGAGATGGAAGCCATGTCTGAGGGCCTCGCTAACTGTTGTAACATAACGTCAATAGTGTAGCAGGCCTGGCCTTGGACTTCTGTGGTCATCAGTAAGAGTCAATGGCTAACTAATACTCCTGCTTTCCATCACTAGTAGATGTGTCGGACTGACACACAACCAAGGAGAATTATAGAGTTTTTCTGTATTATTTAAAGAAAAGTTCTTCTTCCTGGTGCTATTAAATAACGTTGTTTTTCTGCAGAAATTCTCATAAAGTGTTAAAAATAAGATTCCAAATCTTGGAGATTTCTGTCATTCTTCTTTTGAAAAGTTTTTCCACAGAAGTAATTTTAAGGGAAATGCAATAAAATTAGACTGTTTGCACAATCCATAGGTTATGACTAAGGCGCACCATAGAATATGTTTCTTGCCAACTGCGGGCATACTACCCTATACGCAGTCAAAATGAGGTACAATTCTTATATGGCCCTATTGAGAGGGCACTTTTGCCTCATAGTATTGTCCCATGATGAGATAGTGCCCGAGCCGAATCCATCCCTCGACAACACTATGAGGCAATATTGCCCTCTCAACAGGGCCTTAATAGATAACTAAATGGTATGGAGATGAATACCATCTCTAAGGCCCCACCAGTGCTATCTTTATGCATACCAACATTATCTTTGAGTTAAATAAGGTCAAACTGTTATGAAGAATAGTCCAATGCGAGAATAAAAGACTTATGACTTAAAGATATGAAGCTCTACACAACAAATGTCTCATATGTATGACTACTGATAACGTACCTCTCTACTGCTGATTTTTTGAAGTAGTTTTTCGTCTGGAGTACCTGTAAGTGACAACACCCGGCTAAGCTGGTCTATATCTGTACACAGGGTTAAGGTTCACAATCAGTTTATACAGATCATACCCTGACAAATTCACCCCTCATTTTCTGGAGACAACTTACAACCCACATTGCAGCTCAGTTCATCTTCAGTACACCTCAGGCCCCTAGGGGGTTAAGACCATATAATTCACAATTTTGGTGCATCTTCGGCTAGGGAATATTCCTGTCAAATTTCTTTTACCCTAAATTGGTTCATAAGCTTTTGAGAAGATGAAAATGTAAAAGTTTACGAATGCACAACGACGGACAAAAGACAATTAGAAAAGGTCATTTGAGACTTCGTCTCAGGTGACCTAAAAAAAAAAAAAAAAACATTTTGAATCAAACTTCCCCTAACAAATACAATACCATAGTTTCTTTTTGATATGAAGTTTCTTGTGTAGAATATTACCAGTAATTGACAGATTCATAAGAAATTTCATGAGAAACTGCGCTATTGACATGTGTTGGTACAATTTATAGAGAAATATATGAATTCTTGAACACTTCAGATCAATATTTCTCCATTCATCACAAGATTTACATACACAACATCATAATTGCAGAACCAATCATTCAAAAATGGAAAAAGAATTTTTTTTGTGAACACTGGAAAGAAACCAGCACATCCTACAGACAGACAGGGCTAGGATTTGAGATAAGGATACGATCTGTTCCTGGGAAGAGGGGTTTACCAGTCAACATCTCGGCCATAATACACCCCACTGACCAAATGTCCACTGAAATACAAAATAATTCAACATTATGGCCTAATGGAGGAAATATAAATATGCTGGTATCAATCTGTTGTCTTATATATGATTGAATAAGAAGTTAATTAATAAAGCAAAGTGTCCAGGGGCTCATATAGATACATACCCCTAACCTACACAATTGGTCAATAATGACCTTTAACATTTAACCTTGACCATAAAAATCTTATAAGGTGCAGAATTTCATTGTGTGATGATAAATATGGTGTGAATATGAACCCAATCTATTCAGGGATTCATGAGATATCTTTACACAAGGGTTTTATTCCCAACGTGGTCAACATTGACTTTGACCTTTAACTTGGGTCAATGAACACCAAAATCTACTCCGTTGTAGCCATTGATCCTGTATTGCTATAGTGTGGATATGAATCAAATTTCTGACTCAGGTTTTTACACAAGGTCCTGATGCATGCCCACACACAAGCACTGACGGATGGATACACAAACAAAGTGATTACAGTATACCCCAGTTACAGGTACCTAAGTAATGGATATTATTAAAGGAATAATCTACAAAGTAATTTCGATGTGATTTAGATTTTGGTTGAACAATCATGTTTTATCCTGTTATTTTCGTCTGTATGCACACAACTTCATCAAGACATCAAATTACTGAATATTTCCGACGAGAAATAATTGTAGATTGTATCACTGAATCAGTGACTTTAACGACTTAAAAAGAATGGTCCATCGGTGATTTATACTCTAAACAATCAATCTGTAATACAAATGTACATATATCACTTCAGTACCTGGGTAAAGGGAGATAATTACAATATTGTCTATCACGGGAAGGAAATATCTCCACCAAAAGTTGGGTATGGGGATATAATTATGATGTATCCACCGAAGACAAAGTACTTACGATGATTTAATTCCCTACGTTACTGTCAATTACCATCTTACCTGTCTGGGAATAATGCATCCAGTTGAGGACGATTTCAGGTGCCCTGTACCAGCGAGTGGCAACATAGCCAGTCATCTCCGACTCTGCCTGGCGGGCCAGACCGAAATCTAAAATCTGAAGTAGAACATACTTACACATGACAATGAGGGATACTGAAGTGAAAACTTTAACTTCATTAACATATCTCATAGTTCTGCGAGACTATGATTACAGTACTGCAGATTATTAGTTTAATTTTATGTGGCATCTCTATACAAAAGGACTATGTATGGTTTTGCCTGCTTTTGGCCCCGCAATCCGTCAAATTTTAATTTCATTCGTACGCGTGCACTCTCAAATCATTTTATTTCAAATACAGACTACATCCCTCATGCAGTTGTAATAATATTTACTTGTTGTTTGCGCTATGGTTGCCATGGTAACCATCCGGAATTTATGCAAATGTAAATATTTGGTCAATTTTAACATACCAGGTAGTTTTCCACATAGCAACCATAGAGCACATTCTTGAACAAACTTTATATTTCTCCTAATGATGTAGTATCAGTGCCCAAATATTCTCATTTAATATTAAGTTTGTTCAAGAATGCACTCAATAGTTTCTAATAGAAAAACTATCCAAAAATGGGCAAAAATTTACTAAATGGTCAAATTCCCCAATTATTGGAGATGGTTTTCTTGACAACCAGAGTTAAAACAACAAATGATTATTGTTTCAGTTTTATTAGGGATGTATTCCATATTTGAAATACATTGATTTGAGAGTTTGATAATCTGTTTCAAAATTTGATGATTTGGGGGTCAAAAAAGTCCCAAACCATACATAGTACTTTCAAGTGATTTCATCATGTAATATTTCGGATTTATATTAAAAGGGTAATGTTTACATTTACATTTTCATATATGTGTCATACCAAACATATTATCTATATACTGTATAGCAAACATATTATCTATATACTGTATAGCAGACATATTATCTATATACTGTATAGCAAACATATCATCCATATCCTGTATACAGACATATTATCTATATACTGTATAGCAAACATATTATCTATATACTGTATAGCAAACATATTATCTATATACTGTATAGCAAACATATTATCTATATACTGTATAGCAAACATATCATCCTTATCCTGTATACAGACATATTATCTATATACTGTATACCAAACATATCATCCTTATCCTGTATACCAAACATATCATCCATATCCTGTATACAGACATATTATCCCTATCCTGTATACCAAACATATCATCCATATCCTGTATACCAAACATATCATCCATATCCTGTATAGCAGACATATTATCCATATACTGTATAGTTGACATATTATCTATATACTGTACAGCAGACATATTATCTGTATACTGTATAGCAGACATATTATCTATATACTGTATAGCAGACATATTATCCGTATACTGTATACCAAACATATTATCTATATACTGTATACCAAACATATTATCCATATACTGTATACCAAACATATTATCCATATACTGTATACCAAACATATTATCCATATACTGTATACCAAACATATTATCTATATACTGTATACCAAACATATTATCCATATACTGTATACCAAACATATTATCTATAAACTGTATACCAAACATATTATCCATATACTGTATAGCAGTCATATTATCCATATACTGTATACCAAACATATTATCCATATACTGTATACCAAACATATTATCTATATACTGTATAGCAGTCATATTATCCATATACTGTATACCAAACATATTATCTATATCCTGTATAGCAGACATATCATCCATATACTGTATAGCAGACATATTATCCATATACTGTATAGCAGACATATTATCCATATACTGTATAGCAGACATATTATCCATATACTGTATAGCAGACATATTATCCATATACTGTATAGCAGACATATTATCCATATACTGTATAGCAGACATATTATCCATATACTGCATAGCAGACATATAATCCATATACTGTAAAGCAGACATATTATCCATATACTGTATAGCAGACATATTATCCATATACTGTACAGCAGACATATTATCCATATACTGTATAGCAGACATATTATCCATATACTGTATAGCTGACATATTATCCATATACTGTACAGCAGATAGATTATCCATATACTGTATAGCTGACATATTATCCATATACTGTATAGCAGACATATTATCCATATACTGTATAGCTGACATATTATCCATATACTGTACAGCTGACATATTATCCATATACCGTATAACTGACATATTATCTATATACTGTATAGCACACATATTATCCATATATTGTATAGCAGACATATTATCCATATACTGTATACAGACATATTATCCATATACTGTATAGCTGACATATCATCTATATACTGTATACAGACATATTATCCGTATACTGTATAGCAGACATATTATCCATATACTGTATAGCAGACATATTATCCATATACTGTATAGCATACATATTATCCATATACTGCATAGCAGACATATTATCCATATACTGTATAGCTGACATATTATCCATATACTGTATAGCAGACATATTATCCGTATACTGTATAGCAGACATATTATCCATATACTGTATAGCTGACATATTATCCATATACTGTAAAGCAGACATATTATCCATATACTGTATAGCAGACATATTATCCATAAACTGTGTAGCAGACATATTATCCATATACTGTATAGCAGACATATCATCCATATACTGTATAGCAGACATATTATCCATATACTGTATAGCAGACATATTATCTATATACTGTATAGCTGACATATTATCCGTATACTGTATAGCAGACATATTATCCGTATACTGTATAGCAGACATATTATCCATATACTGTATAGCAGACATATTATCTATATACTGTATAGCAGACATATTATCTATATACTGTATAGCTGACACATTATCCATATACTGTACAGCAGACATATTATCCATATACTGTATAGCTGACACATTATCCATATACTGTACAGCAGACATATTATCTTTATACTGTACAGCAGACATATTATCTTTATACTGTATAGCTGACATATTATCCATATACAATATAGCAGACATATTATCTATATACGGTATAGCAAACATATTATCCATATACTGTACAGCAGACATATTATCCATATACTGTATAGCTGACATATTATCCATATACAATATAGCAGACATATTATCCATATACTGTATAGCAGACATATTATCTTTATACTGTATAGCTGACATATTATCCATATACAATATAGCAGACATATTATCCATATACTGTATAGCAGACATATTATCCATATACTGTATAGCTGACATATTATCCATATACTGTACAGCAGACATATTATCCGTATACTGTATAGCAGACATATTATCCATATACTGTATAGCAGACATATTATCCATATACTGTATAGCAGACATATTATCCATATACTGTATAGCAGACATATTATCCATATACTGTATAGCATACATAGTATCCATATACTGTATAGCAGACATATTATCCATATACTGTATAGCAGACATATTATCCATATACTGTAAAGCAGACATATTATCCATATACTGTATAACAGACATATTATCTATATACTGTAAAGTAGACTTATTATCCATATACTGTATAGCTGACATATTATCCATATACTGTATAGCTGACATATTATCCATATACTGTATAGCTGACATATTATCCATATACTGTACAGCAGACATATTATCCATATACTGTATAGCAGACATATTATCCATATACTGTATACCAAACATATTATCCATATACTGTACAGCTGACATATTATCTATATACTGTATAGCAGACATATTATCCATATACTTTATAGCTGACATATTATCCGTATACTGTATAGCAGACATATTATCCGTATATTGTATACCAAACATATTATCCATATACTGTATAGCAGACATATTATCCATATACTGTATAGCTGACATATTATCCATATACTGTATAGCAGACATATTATCCATATACTGTATAGCAGACATATTATCCATATACTGTATAGCTGACATATTATCCATATACTGTAAAGCAGACATATTATCCATATACTGTATAGCAGACATATTATCCATATACTGTGTAGCAGACATATTATCCATATACTGTATAGCAGACATATCATCCATATACTGTATAGCAGACATATTATCCATATACTGTTTAGCAGACATATTATCTATATACTGTATAGCTGACATATTATCCGTATACTGTATAGCAGACATATTATCCGTATACTGTATAGCAGACATATTATCCATATACTGTATAGCAGACATATTATCTATATACTGTATAGCAGACATATTATCTATATACTGTATAGCTGACACATTATCCATATACTGTACAGCAGACATATTATCCATATACTGTATAGCTGACACATTATCCATATACTGTACAGCAGACATATTATCTTTATACTGTACAGCAGACATATTATCTTTATACTGTATAGCTGACATATTATCCATATACAATATAGCAGACATATTATCTATATACGGTATAGCAGACATATTATCCATATACTGTACAGCAGACATATTATCCATATACTGTACAGTAGACATATTATCCATATACTGTATAGCTGACATATTATCCATATACAATATAGCAGACATATTATCCATATACTGTATAGCAGACATATTATCTTTATACTGTATAGCTGAAATATTATCCATATACAATATAGCAGACATATTATCCATATACTGTATAGCAGACATATTATCCATATACTGTATAGCTGACATATTATCCATATACTGTATAGCAGACATATTATCCGTATACTGTATAGCAGACATATTATCCATATACTGTATAGCAGACATATTATCCATATACTGTATAGCAGACATATTATCCATATACTGTATAGCAGACATATTATCCATATACTGTATAGCAGACATATTATCCATATACTGTATAGCTGACATATTATCTATATACTGTATAGCAGACATATTATCTATATACTGTATAGCAGACATATTATCTATATACTGTATAGCAGACATATTATCCATATACTGTATAGCAGACATATTATCCATATACTGTATAGCAGACATATTATCTATATACTGTATAGCAGACATATTATCTATATACTGTATACCAAACCTATTATCCATATACTGTACAGCTGACATATTATCTATATACTGTATAGCAGACATATTATCCATATACTGTATAGCTGACATATTATCCGTATACTGTATAGCAGACATATTATCCGTATATTGTATACCAAACATATTATCCATATACTGTATAGCAGACATATTATCCATTTACGGTATAACAAACATATTATCCATATACTGTATAGCACACATATTATCCATATACTGCATAGCAGACATATTATCTATATACTGTATAGCAGACATATTATCCATATACTGTATAGCACACATATTATCCATATACTGCATAGCAGACATATTATCTATATACTGTATAGCAAACATATTATCCATATACTGTATAGCACACATATTATCCATATACTGCATAGCAGACATATTATCCATATACTGTATAGCAAACATATTATCCATATACTGTATAGCAGACATATTATCCATATACCGTATAGCTGACATATTATCCATATACTGTATAGCACACATATTATCCATATACTGTATAGCTGACATATTATCCATATACTGTACAGCAGACATATTATCCATATACTGTATAGCTGACATATTATCCGTATACTGTTTAGCAGACATATTATCCATATACTGTACAGCAGACATATTATCCATATACTGTATAGCAGACATATCATCCATATACTGTATAGCAGAGCTTTGTCCTTTGATTCTTCAAGACCTGGGCTTGGATAGCAATGAATTCTCTATGTAAAGGGAGGTAACTCCAGTGATATTCTTCTTAAAATGTCTAATTCTTTCCACAACTCTTACTTACTTTCAGCTCACAGTCTTCATTGACAGCAATATTGCTAGGTTTAAGATCCTAAAAATAAAGGAATAAAATACAGTTGTCAAACATCAACATATAATACATTATATATGGTCCGACTACACGGGTTAAAGTGTGAATATGTGTGGAAACAGGAGGCAGATACATTGATGTGAAATTATCTGTAACAATATTTTATTGCTGAATTACTGAATAAGTTGTCTTTAATACTATATATAGCTACTCTATTTGAATGAATCAATACCAACAGATTTACTGGACATTATATACTCTGATCACTTACCCTATGAATAATCCCAGCTGAATGTATATACTGAAATAAAAAAAAAATGTATGAACATCTTTTCCCAGGTCTGTTTTGAGAAATACATCTACATCACTGTATTCCCTTTTTGTACTAATGATCAACACCTGACCTGAGTCAATGTAAAGCCACATGACAACTTTGAAATAGTTCATCAATATGTGAATCTACATTATACAATGCAGCTCTGAGTCAAAAATGGGGGCTGGGCTTAATATCAGACATCCTCCCAATGCATAGGGGAGGTCAAGGTGGGGGGGGGCTTATTACCAGACATCCCTAAAAAATATTGGGGAAAGGTCAAAAGTGGTGGATGGGCTTATTACCAGACATCTTTCAAAAATATTGGGGAGAGGTCAAAAGTGGTGGATGGGCTTATTACCAGACATCCTTCAAAAATATTGGGGAGAGGTCAAAAGTAGTGGATGGGCTTATTACCAGACATCCTTCAAAAATATTGGGAGAGGTCAAAAGTGGTGGATGGGCTTATTACCAGACATCCTTCAAAAATATAGGGTTAAGTCAAAAGTGGTGGATGGGCTTATTACCAGACATCCTTCAAAAATATTGGGAGAGGTCAAAAGTAGTGGATGGGCTTATTACCAGACATCCTTCAAAAATATAGGGTTAAGTCAAAAGTGGTGGATGGGCTTATTACCAGACATCCTTCAAAAATATTGGGGAGAGGTCAAAAGTGGTGGATGGGCTTATTACCAGACATCCTTCAAAAATATAGGGTTAAGTCAAAAGTGGTGGATGGGCTTATTACCAGACATCCTTCAAAAATATTGGGAGAGGTCAAAAGTAGTGGATGGGCTTATTACCAGACATCCTTCAAAAATATAGGGTTAAGTCAAAAGTGGTGGATGGGCTTATTACCAGACATCCTTCAAAAATATTGGGGAGAGGTCAAAAGTGGTGGATGGGCTTATTACCAGACATCCTTCAAAAATATAGGGTTAAGTCAAAAGTGGTGGATGGGCTTATTACCAGACATCCTTCAAAAATATCGGGAGAGGTCAAAATTGGTGGATGGGCTTATTACCAGACATCCTTCAAAAATATCGGGAGAGGTCAAAATTGGTGGATGGGCTTATTACCAGACATCCTTCAAAAATATTGGGAAGAGGTCAAAAGTGAGGGGTGTGCTAATTACCAAGCATTGGATAATTGCCGGAGAAAAATGGTAAGCAAGTTGTATAACCAGTATACACTTTCATCACATGTTGTACTCAATGCCTGCTCCACAGTCAGTTTAAGTTCACAAGACTTAAACAGGTCATCAATATGCCTGTTTATTATATACAAGAGGCCCAGAGGGCCTGTATCGCTCACCTGGATACAATGGTATTTAGGTTATCATGGAAAATATTTTCTTCCTTGCCCCGCCCCTCAGCCATCTGGGTGATCAGTCCCACCATTAGTACAATTTTGAATCCGGAGCACTAAGGGATGCTTCCTGCCAAATAAGGCTGATTTCCCATCAGTGAGTCACTAAAACCATGATATAGCTAAATAACCCTTTTTGGCCTTGCCCCTCAGCCCCCTAGGGGGTCAGCTAGTCCCACCATTAGTAAAATTTGAATCCTTGGCACCTACAAATGCTTCCTGCCAAATAAGGTTGATTTCCAATCGGTGGTTATGGAGAAGAAGTCGCTTAAACCATAATATAGCTAAATAACCCTTTATGGCCCCACCCCTCAGCCCCCTAGAGGGTCAGTCCCACCATTTGTACAATTTTGAATCCTGAGCACCTAGGAATGCTTCCTGCCAAATAAGGTTGATTTCCAATCAGTGGTTATTGAGAAGAAGTCGCTAATATCAATATAGCTAAATAACTCTTTTTGGTCCCCGCCCCTCAGCCCCTTAGGGGATCGGCTAGTCCAACCATTATTAAAATTTGAATCCTTAGCACCTACAAATGCTTCCTGCCAAATAAGGTTGATTTCCAATCGGTGGTTATGGAGAAGAAGTCGCTTAAACCATAATATAGCTAAATAACCCTTTATGGCCCACCCCTCAGCCCCCTAGAGGGTCAGTCCCACCATTTGTACAATTTTGAATCCTGAGCACCTAGGGATGCTTCCTGCCAAATAAGGCTGATTTCCAATCAGTGGTTATGGAGAAGAAGTTGCTTTAACCATGATATAGATAAATAACTCGTTTTGGCCCCGCCCTTAACCCCCTAGGGGGTCAGTCCAACCATAAATACAATTTTGAATCCTGAGCACCTACAAATGCTTCCTACCAAATAAGGCTGATTTCCAATCAGTGGTTATGGAGAAGAAGTCGCTTAAACCAATAGAGCTAAATAACCTTTTTGGCCCCGCCCCTCAGCCCCCTAGGGGGTCAGTCCAACCATTAGTACAATTTTGAATCCTGGGCACCTAAGGATGCTTCCTACCAAATAAGGCTGATTTCCAATCAGTGGTTATGGAGAAGAAGTCGCTTAAACCAATAGAGCTAAATAACCTTTTTGGCCCCGCCCCTCAGCCCCTAGGGGGTCAGTCCAACCATTAGGACAATTTTGAATCCTGGGCACCTGAGGATGCTTCCTGCCAAATAAGGTTGATTTCCAACCAGTGGTTATGGAGAAGAAGTCGCTAATATCGATAAAGCTAAATAATTCTTTATGGCCCCACACCTCAGCCGCCTGGGGGGTCAGTCCCACAATGAGTACAATTTTGAATCTTAAGCACCTAAGGATGCTTCCTGTTAAATAAGGCTGATTTCCAATCAGTGGTTATGGAGAAGAAGTCGCTTAAACCAATATAGCTAAATAACCCTTTTTGGCCCCGCCCCTCAGCCCCCTAGGGGGTCAGTCCCACCATTAGTACAATTTTGAATCCTGGGCACCTAAGGATGCTTCCTGCCAAATAAGGTTGATTTCCAACCAGTGGTTATGGAGAAGTCGCTAATATCAATATAGCTAAATAATTCTTTATGGCCCCACCCCTCAGCCCCCTGGGGGGTCAGTCCCACCATGAGTACAATTTTGAATCCTAAGCACCTAAGGATGCTTCCTGTTAAATAAGGCTGATTTCCTAGCAGTGGTTATGGAGAAGAAGTCGTTTAAACAATTGTTGACGGACGACGGACGGACGACAGACGGACGGACGACGGACGCCACGGTATGGCATAAGCTCACCTCGGTCCTTCGGACCAGGTGAGCTAATAATGCATACAGAAATCAGGAAGCCTTACTTGTCCCATCACAGGCAAAGTATCATAGAGTTACTTCCCCTTGATTTAACTTATAAGTCTGCAGTGGTACAATTGAACAGTTACGAGGTAGCTCATTTGGTCAGAGCAACAGTTATAATGACTGTAATCTAGAGCTTGAAATCAGAACTACAGTTTAAATGTTTGTTTAATGTTACCAACTCTTGGAAAGCTAGCTGTGGGTAGAAGTAATTTGAGAAAATTTCCCACTCTGGTTCCCCACTCAATATCGTTTATACCATTGTTTATTTCACATTTGGCGGAGTCCTGGTAATGTTTGTTTTATATTAATGACCATATCTAAGAAACTTTTCATGAGTAGGATTGGAAATTGGAGAGATTCTGTTAAATGATTTTTCAACATTGCCATCTTTCCCTGCTCAAAAGCGAGACTCACAACTTTTGACCCTTAATTAAAGATACAAATATTCTAATATTTTAAGATATAATGATTTTATCTGAAATATAACAACTCCAAATACATGAACGTCATCTGAAAGGTTACTTTGTCCCTAGAGGGATACATTCACACCTTGTATTTGTTTTTAATTTTGAAGAAGCTGAATCTCCCCCGAGGTTAAACTTCTATCTCCATTACCAAGTACCCCCCTGGCATTGGAAAAATAATCAACAGAAATTATCAGTTTAATTGTGTGTTACCTTGAGCCCACGAAGGACCTGATAGACGAGGAACTGCACATGTTCATCACTAAGTCTCTGTGTCTTGATTATGTTGTTAAGGTCGGCTCCCATCAGGTGAGTGACCAGGTAGCTACAATAAACACAAGGTCAATAAACAGTTGTTTACAATAAACAGTTGTTTACAATAAACAGTTGTTTACAATAACATTGTTACCTGATGCATGACAGCTGCCTACATATAAATCACGTCTGTACAGGAGTCTTCACCAGACTACAGTACTTCATAAATAACACTTAGTGTCTAGGGACGTTTTGTTCTTCATCTGTAATTGGATATATATCTTGAATATCATGTTGAAATTCTGATACTGTAAAAGCCGATTTTTTCACGCGTGGAATTTTTTCGCTTAGTCAGCCTCCAAACTGTTTGCAATGTGGAAATGCGTGTGCTGCAGTCATGCTGTTTTGCACAGTGTACCCATAATAATATTATACACTCTAAAGTTTGAGGGGTGTTAAATAAATTTGTATGTGGTTATATTTGTGGAGATTTAATGCCAGCGAAATAAGCGAAAATTTCCACACTGCAAAAAATTCCACTTTTACAGTACATTGAAATTTGTATAAATCTGACATACAAGTTGTCATTGTATACGTAGTAAATGTATACCATGTAATCACTATATGGTGCAATGTATTTATAAACAGTATACCGGTAATGTATGTTGTTATTATGGTATAACATACAATGTATATATATGTTGCAATTTTAGTACATTCTATACATGTAAAGTATATGTTATAATTATTATATATACTGTAGAGCATTATGTGCCTATTATACAATGTCATGTATTTGAAAATTAACTAACTCAAGTTAAATTAAACATGATAACCAACCATCACCATCCTATTTGGTGTATATAGAGGTTACACAATGACTGGTTTTTGGATATGGAATTTATTTCACTTGAGTTAATTATTTTTTTAAAGTTACAAAAGACACAAGAACATAATTAGCGAGAGTGAAATAAATTCCATATCTAATAACCACGAGTCGTGTGACCTGTTTCTCCCACAACAATATTAAGTCGCAGTGGCAGTGTTGTTTTCTGTGAACCATGGAATATTTGTGCGAAAACATGTCGCAGTGGCAGTGTTGTTTTCTGTGAACCGTGGAATATTTGTGCGAAAACACATCATCTCGTATATATTCCCACCAAATTATGATGATGTTAACAATCGATGACGACGTCAACAATCAGCACGTTGCATTGAACCACGTGATTTCCGGTCAAAGTTCAACTTCTCAACCAATCAAAAGATCAGGTCATATTCCACTAGTGGTATATAACATATATTTATCCAACAGTCAGCACGTTTATACAATGGTCTGAGAGTGGAATAACACAGGGTATTGTGGTAGAAATATCCAACAGTCAGCACATTTATACAATGGTCTGAGAGTGGAATAACACAGGGTATTGTGGTAGAAATATCCAACAGTCATGATCAGCACGTTTATACAATGGTCTGAGAAAGGAATAACACAGGGTAGATATGTTGTTATTACACAACTATAAATATCTATCTTAGGATTTCTATAAAGATATGTGTTAGTGTTAACTGTTTTGACTCATCAACTCAAGCAGATGATATAAAACTGATTTTTTCCAATTTATATCAGAAGAATAGTCTTATTTATAATAGTTTGTACCTGCAATGTATGTACCTGTGATCATGAATATATACAGGACTAATACCTCACTACAGGAGATTTAGAATAGATGTATGATGCTGGGGCTTCTCGGGTGCTGCATGCACAATGCTACAGAGTACTGTGTTAATATGATAAGCATCATTTACACTTCCAATATTGACGAGGCACTCTTTGAAAAAACATGAAAACATTCTTGGACAGAATGTTATTTCAACCGTTAATTGGATTAAAAATCCCCCTTGAAATTTATGTATGTAGATTTGAGGTGTACATTATATTTAAGTACAATACAGTAGTATGAACGAGCTAACAGACACACTAGCCCTGTCTGGATGTTATAACAGGGACAATGTACAGTGAAATGGAGGTTATGGTTTTTACCATAAATATGTCACCGTTTCCAGCAAGTTTATCTGCTGCCAAGTAACTACTGACACAGATCATCAACGGTCTACTGCACACCTGACATTACCTATAGATATATACTTACCTGGAATACCTGTCGCTCAGGTAAACCTTATATACAGCTATGTCCCCTTACATATCATGTACCATAATGTGCACATTTTCATTCACTTATCGTCTATCGTATCAACGTGAACAATTACAACAGATTTTTGAATTGATGAGGGCATCAATATCAAGCTAAAGTAACGAGACATAGGTCAGATTATATAGACATTTAGGGGACCGATCTCTAGACCTTAATACGAAAAGGTCTGCATGACATTCAGATAATGTTGCTTGAAAGTTTCAATACCTGTGAACCATATGATTTTTTAAGTTATTGAACCATGGATATGAATACACTTCATAGCCAACCATCAAATATACATACTACTGGTCAAATAGCATGACCCTGGTTCTCATGGAAATATGAAAAAATAAGTTTTTTTAACGATTTTTACTCATGTGTACTTTTGTCTCTGGCCAGCAAACAGTTTCCTGACTCTAGCTGATCTTAGGAAAAGTTTGATTGATTTTTTTCACATAATGACATATAATATAAACCAAACATATTAACTTCCCATCCAGATATACAATACCCGGTACTATCCGAAATTCTGGACCCTGAGTCTCACTGTTTGTAAGACAGATGGTAAAAATAACTGACGTTATGTGAGAATCATATAACTAACATATACTTACACATCATCAAAGTCTGCTATGGAACCCTGGGGCGTGAACACATCTAACAGGCCGATAATCTGATAAACACAAAATAATGTTAAATTCTATTGATACAATTCTGATTTAGTAACATATAACTATATAAAGAGGTTAACTGATATCAGGAAGTATATAAAATGGTCACACTAATATCATGATGTTGGGCTGCGGTGGCTGAGTGTGTACGAACATCTGTGATCACAAGCTCCTATATACATGTATATATATACTGGTTACGAGTTCAAGGTCAAAATATGGGACAAAAGTAAGGTACTGGTTGCTGACGTTTAACATGGAGTACTTGACTCTTACTTAAATGTCAAAACATGCCCAATGACGCTGTTTAACTTGGAGTACTTGACTCTTACTTAAATGTCAAAACACGCCCAATGATGCTGTTTAACATGGAGTACTCGACTCTTTATTTCAATTTTAAAACACGCCCAATGATGCTGTTTAACATGGAGTACATGTGCTTGACTCTTTATTTCAATTTTAAAACACGCCCAATGACGCTGTTTAACTTGGAGTACTCGACTCTTCATTTAAATTTTAAAACATGCCCAATGATGCTGTGTAACTTGGAGTACATGTGCTTGACTCTTTATTTCAATTTTAAAACATGCCCAATGATGCTGTGTAACTTGGAGTACATGTGCTTGACTCTTTATTTCAATTTTAAAACACGCCCAATGACGCTGTTTAACTTGGAGTACTCAACTCTTCATTTAAATTTTAAAACATGCCCAATGATGCTGTGTAACTTGGGGTGCATGTGCTTGACTCTTTATTTCAATTTTAAAACACGCCCAATGACGCTGTTTAACTTGGAGTACTTGACTCTTCATTTAAATGTCAAAACACGCCCAATGATGCTGTGTAACTTGGAGTACTCGACTCTTCATTTAAATGTCAAAACACGCCCAATGATGCTGTGTAACTTGGAGTACATGTGCTTGACTCTTTATTTCAATTTTAAAACATGCCCAATGATGCAGTTTAACTTGGAGTACTCGACTCTTCATTTAAATTTTAAAACATGCCCAATGACGCTGTTTAACTTGGAGTACTCGACTCTTCATTTAAATTTTAAAACATGCCCAATGACGCTGTGTAACTTGGAGTACTCGACTCTTCATTTAAATTTTAAAACACGCCCAATGATGCTGTGTAACTTGGAGTACTCGACTCTTTATTTCAATTTTAAAACACGCCCAATGATGCTGTTTAACTTGGAGTACTTGACTCTTCATTTAAATTTTAAAACACGCCCAATGATGCTGTGTAACTTGGAGTACTCGACTCTTCATTTAAATTTTAAAACACGCCCAATGATGCTGTTTAACTTGGAGTACTTGACTCTTCATTTAAATGTCAAAACACGCCCAATGACGCTGTCTAACTTGGAGTACTCGACTCTTCATTTAAATTTTAAAACATGCCCAATGATGCTGTGTAACTTGGAGTACATGTGCTTGACTCTTTATTTCAATTTTAAAACACGCCCAATGACGCTGTTTAACTTGGAGTACTCGACTCTTCATTTAAATTTCAAGACTAGTTTCTTTATCTAGATCTATGAACAATAATGAATGATATTGCATGGTTATTTACAATGCAGTGATCAATCTATGTGTGAGTCCCGAGTCCAGTACTCATAAAATTATGAAAGGACTCATATCTGGAAATCTTCAATTTAACATTGTGGGACCCATAGTTTTCGGCAATATTTACAAAAAGGTTCCATGAAAATAAATTGTAAATTAATCGCTGCAATGAAAACTCACAAAACTGGTAAATCTTTGTTTTATAGTGCCCATGCGGTTACCAAGTTTAGCTGTGTTACAGAAAGTAGTTCTATACATGATATACAGTGATACACGTACATAGCTATAGGTATATACACGGAATAAGAGGACAGTGAACTGTTTTAGGGTCTATATGTATATCTTGATATGATATCAAGGTCAAGTACAAAACACAAACACTCTGCACAGATACTTAGTAATACAAGAGTAAACGTAAGATTTGTTATTGTGAGCAAAAATGTATGTCTCCCCTTAAGTTGTTTAAAAGTTAAAGCCAGCACCTACAGTGTACATGTGTATCTGACCATGACCTGCCCCTTGGGTGCAGGTCCACATAACAATCCTTAATTAATGACCATAGTTGTTACTGTAAATAAGAGGTAAACAAAAACAAACGATGACGTAATGACAGTACACAGTACATCATCTACAGGTGAGACTGGTACATACATGTACAAGTTTCATCCAGATATCTTTAATGATTTAAATTAGTTATGGTCCGAACAAGAATGTACCAAAAATTTTGCACTTAATTGACCTTTGACCTTGACCATTATATCTTCTTCTCACCCCTTTGTAGACACTAAATGATATTTCTGATGCTGGATGTTCAGATGTTGATAACTCAATTAAATAAAGTCGATAATTACACTATCCTTTAATCATAGTCTTTTTTTGGAACCTGATGGATCAATTTCGACAAACTTCATTAATTAAGGAGTGCAGTGTTATATATCAGAAATATGAATATATATAAAAGTCCATGCTTGAATGAGTATTAAGAATATATATATGTGTGTGTGTATATCTTCATGAGTTTTGTTATAATTGTAAGATTTAAGTGAATTGATGTACTGTATGAATTAATGTTTGTATTGTCATCTTTCTTCAAATTCATAATTACATGTAGTACATATACATGTAACACCAGATTCAGGTAATATAAGGACTTAAATACAGTACATACATGTACATGTATATAAGTGAGCATATACATGTATGTCTAATCTTTTAATCATTCTTTATGCAATAAAATTTGTTGAAATGAAATGACAGCAGTATAAGACTTGTCCATTAACAGCAAATGAATCGGGACAAACATATATATGATCACTGTAACATGTAAATCATGATCATAGATCATTTCAACTTGTAATTGGGATTGTGATGTGTATATGGTTCTATATAACTATAACTCCTTTTTGATTCAAAGATCCTATCCATTATTAAATGCACTTGAAACTATTAAGTGTTTAAATCTGATAGGATATTTTACACAAATGCACATTATGTCAATAAACTCAATATATTCTGATACCCTGAAATTAAGTTACCAGCTAGCCCCTGTGAAAAAATCTAAATTCAGATAAAGGAATATATATATTATACGTAGATAAAACTTTTATCCTCATCAGGTAACCACCTGTTAGTATACATGATAAATTGTGATTACCCTGTAAATCTGTGTGTGTAAGTTACCAGCTAGTCCCTGTGACAAAATCTAAATTCAGGTAAATGAATGTATATACTGTATGTAGATAAAACCTTTATCCTCAGTTAACCACCTGTTGGTATATATGATAAATTGTGATTAAATCTGTGTGATTTATTGAACACGTACAGTTACGTATACCTACACAATGTGTACATTGGACAGAGAAGATGTCTAAATATTTTTCTGTACAGGTATACAGCTACATTATTGTACATGTAATTTGCAAAATAAAACTGTAAAATATCCCACAATGAATTAGATTAAAATGCAATAGGAAGATAATTCAGTAGATATTAATAGTACCAAAATGAGGGTGAAAAATCAGAAACACTTCCTCTTATATTAAAGAACAGGTCTTAAAGGCAAGGTTCTGGAGATTTGACAAGGGTATATATACATGTACATGTATACAATAACACTGTATTGCTTTTACTCCCTTTCTTTTTAAACTATTAAGATGTATTTAATTTTGTCTTTTTAACTGTTTCTTTTGAGTTTTTTTTTAACTGTTTCATTTGAGTTATAATTAGACCCTGCCATTTCCAAGTAAAGCACCTCACTTATCAAAGTGAGTATACCCGGTAATCATTAAGCCTATAAATACATTAAATCATGACCAACATTCAGACAAAGGACTCAAACTCAGGTTTATTACTTTATTAGGACAATACTATATATATATATATATATATATATAGAGCAGATCTTGACCTCATACGTATGCTGATCCCACCAGGAAGGATATGACTAAATATTCTGTTTCATAAGTAACTCTGAAATATCTAGTAGTAATAAAGCAATACGATGAGACACTACACCATTGGAGGTTGTTCACTCAAACTGAATGTTTAAATATGTTTTCTTCATCTGATGCAAGGACCTTTTCTTCTTCAGTAATAAACCTTCATGAACTTTTCAGAACTTTCTTATTCATCTCTATAGTAATTTATCACTAATTCACGATTATATCATATTAACCTATCTCTATTGTTTACTCAAATAGAACTTTAATTTGCTATTGCCAGTTTAGTGTAGTTGCATTGTACATTGTAGTAAGGCTGAGCTATATGATGTACTTTTCACCCTACTCCATATATACTTTTCACCCTACTCTATATGTACTTTTCACCCTACTCCATATGTACTTTTCACCCTACCCCATATGCACTTTTCACCCTACTCCATATGTACTTTTCACCCTACTCCTTATGTATTTTTCATCCTACCCCATATGTACTTTTCACCCTACTCTATATGTACTTTTCACCCTACTCCATATATACTTTTCACCCTACTCCATATATACTTTTCACCCTACTCCATATATACTTTTCACCCTACTCCATATATACTTTTCACCCTACTCCATATATACTTTTTACCCTACTCCATATATACTTTTCACCCTACTCCATATATACTTTTCACCCTACTCCATATATACTTTTCACCCTACTCCATATGTACTTTTCACCCTACTCTATATGTACTTTTCACCCTACTCCATATATACTTTTCACCCTACTCCATATATACTTTTCACCCTACTCCATATATACTTTTCACCCTACTCCATATATACTTTTCACCCTACTCCATATATACTTTTCACCCTACTCCATATATACTTTTCACCCTACTCCATATATACTTTTCACCCTACTCCATATATACTTTTCACCCTACTCCATATATACTTTTCACCCTACTCCATATATACTTTTCACCCTACTCCATATATACTTTTCACCCTACTCCATATATACTTTTCACCCTACTCCATATATACTTTTTACCCTACTCCATATATACTTTTCACCCTACTCCATATATACTTTTCACCCTACTCCATATATACTTTTCACCCTACCCCATATGTACTTTTCACCTTACTCTATATGTACTTTTCACCCTACTCCATATATACTTTTCACCCTACTCTATATGTACTTTTCACCCTACTCCATATATACTTTTCACCCTACTCCATATATACTTTTCACCCTACTCCATATATACTTTTCACCCTACTCCATATATACTTTTCACCCTACTCCATATATACTTTTCACCCTACTCCATATATACTTTTCACCCTACTCCATATATACTTTTCACCCTACTCTATATGTACTTTTCACCCTACTCCATATGTACTTTTCACCCTACTCCATATATACTTTTCACCCTACTCTATATGTACTTTTCACCCTACTCCATATGTACTTTTCACCCTACTCCATATATACTTTTCACCCTACTCCATATATACTTTTCACCCTACTCCATATATACTTTTCACCCTACTCCATATATACTTTTCACCCTACTCCATATATACTTTTCACCCTACTCCATATATACTTTTCACCCTACTCTATATGTACTTTTCACCCTACTCCATATGTACTTTTCACCCTACTCCATATATACTTTTCACCCTACTCTATATGTACTTTTCACCCTACTCCATATGGGCTAAAAAAAGACTGAAGAGACTCTTTATTGCTCTCCTATATATTCATCCTTCTACACCAAAGGAAATTTGTATCTACTACATGTATTTATACTTCTGGATGTTAGATCTCTTTGTCTGTCCTAACTACATGTATAAGATGATAACCTCTAGATCTCTTTGTCTGTCCTAACTACATGTATATGATGATAACCTCTAGATCTATTTGTCTTTCCTAACTATATGATGATAACCTCTAGATCTAGTTGTCTGTCCTAACTATATGATGATAACCTCTAGATCTCTTTGTCTGTCCTAACTATATGATGATAACCTCTAGATCTCTTTGTCTGTCCTAACTATATGATGATAACCTCTAGATCTAGTTGTCTGTCCTAACTATATGATGATAACCTCTAGATCTATTTGTCTTTCCTAACTATATGATGATAACCTTTAGATCTAGTTGTCTTTCCTCACTATATGATGATAACCTCTAGATCTAGTTGTCTGTCCTAACTATATGATGATAACCTCTAGATGTAGTTGTCTTTCCTAACTGTATGATGATAACCTCTAGATCTAGTTGTCTGTCCTAACTATATGATGATAAACTCTAGATCTATTTGTCGTTCCTAACTATATGATGATAACCTCTAGATCTAGTTGTCTGTCCTAACTATATGATGATAACCTCTAGATCTAGTTGTCTGTCCTAACTATATGATGATAACCTCTAGATCTATTTGTCTGTCCTAACTATATGATGATAACCTCTAGATCTATTTGTCTGTCCTAACTATATGATGATAACCTCTAGATCTAATTGTCTTTCCTAACTATATGATGATAACCTCTAGATCTCTTTGTCTTTCCTAACTATATGATGATAACCTCTAGATCTAGTTGTCTGTCCTAACTATATGATGATAACCTCTAGGTCTATTTGTCTTTCCTAACTATATGATGATAACCTCTAGATCTATTTGTCTTTCCTAACTATATGATGATAACCTCTAGATCTATTTGTCTGTCCTAACTATATGATGATAACCTCTAGATCTATTTGTCTTTCCTAACTATATGATGATAACCTCTAGATCTAGTTGTCTTTCCTAACTATATGATGATAACCTCTAGATCTATTTGTCTTTCCTAACTATATGATGATAACCTCTAGATCTATTTGTCTTTCCTAACTATATGATGATAACCTCTAGATCTATTTGTCTTTCCTAACTATATGATGATAACCTCTAGATCTATTTGTCTTTCCTAACTATATGATGATAACCTCTAGATCTATTTGTCTTTCCTAACTATATGATGATAACCTCTAGATCTAGTTGTCTTTCCTAACTATATGATGATAACCTCTAGATCTATTTGTCTTTCCTAACTATATGATGATAACCTCTAGATCTATTTGTCTTTCCTAACTATATGATGATAACCTCTAGATCTATTTGTCTTTCCTAACTATATGATGATAACCTCTAGATCTAGTTGTCTTTCCTAACTATATGATGATAACCTCTAGATCTAGTTGTCTGTCCTAACTATATGATGATAACCTCTAGGTCTATTTGTCTTTCCTAACTATATAATGATAACCTCTAGATCTAGTTGTCTTTCCTAACTATATGATGATAACCTCTAGATCTATTTGTCTTTCCTAACTATATGATGATAACCTCTAGATCTATTTGTCTGTCCTAACTATATGATGATAACCTCTAGATCTAATTGTCTTTCCTAACTATATGATGATAACCTCTAGATCTCTTTGTCTTTCCTAACTATATGATGATAACCTCTAGATCTAGTTGTCTGTCCTAACTATATGATGATAACCTCTAGGTCTATTTGTCTTTCCTAACTATATGATGATAACCTCTAGATCTATTTGTCTTTCCTAACTATATGATGATAACCTCTAGATCTATTTGTCTGTCCTAACTATATGATGATAACCTCTAGATCTATTTGTCTTTCCTAACTATATGATGATAACCTCTAGATCTAGTTGTCTTTCCTAACTATATGATGATAACCTCTAGATCTATTTGTCTTTCCTAACTATATGATGATAACCTCTAGATCTATTTGTCTTTCCTAACTATATGATGATAACCTCTAGATCTATTTGTCTTTCCTAACTATATGATGATAACCTCTAGATCTATTTGTCTTTCCTAACTATATGATGATAACCTCTAGATCTATTTGTCTTTCCTAACTATATGATGATAACCTCTAGATCTAGTTGTCTTTCCTAACTATATGATGATAACCTCTAGATCTATTTGTCTTTCCTAACTATATGATGATAACCTCTAGATCTATTTGTCTTTCCTAACTATATGATGATAACCTCTAGATCTATTTGTCTTTCCTAACTATATGATGATAACCTCTAGATCTAGTTGTCTTTCCTAACTATATGATGATAACCTCTAGATCTAGTTGTCTGTCCTAACTATATGATGATAACCTCTAGGTCTATTTGTCTTTCCTAACTATATAATGATAACCTCTAGATCTAG
Source organism: Mimachlamys varia (assembly GCA_947623455.1). Taxonomy (NCBI): domain Eukaryota; kingdom Metazoa; phylum Mollusca; class Bivalvia; order Pectinida; family Pectinidae; genus Mimachlamys; species Mimachlamys varia. The sequence goes on from OX392534.1 coordinate 9,699,465, forward strand.
TTGTCTTTCCTAACTATATGATGATAACCTCTAGATCTATTTGTCTTTCCTAACTATATGATGATAACCTCTAGATCTAGTTGTCTGTCCTAACTATATGATGATAACCTCCAGATCTATTTGTCTTTCCTAACTATATGATGATAACCTCTAGATCTATTTGTCTTTCCTAACTATATGATGATAACCTCTAGGTCTATTTGTCTTTCCTAACTATATGATGATAACCTCTAGATCTAGTTGTCTGTCCTAACTATATGATGATAACCTCTAGATCTATTTGTCTTTCCTAACTATATGATGATAACCTCTAGATCTAGTTGTCTTTCCTAACTATATGATGATAACCTCTACATCTATTTGTTTGTCCTAACTATATGATGATAACCTCTAGATCTATTTGACTTTCCTAACTATATGATAACCTCTAGATCTCTTTGTCTTTCCTAACTATATGATGATAAACTCTAGATCTAGTTGACTTTCCTAACTATATGATGATAACCTTTAGATCTCTTTGTCTTTCCTAACTATATGATGATAACCTCTAGATCTAGTTGTCTGTCCTAACTATATGATGATAACCTCTAGATCTATTTGTCTGTCCTAACTATATGATGATAAACTCTAGATCTAGTTGTCTGTCCTAACTATATGATGATAACCTCTAGATCTCTTTGTCTTTCCTAACTATATGATGATAACCTCTAGATCTATTTGTCTTTCCTAACTATATGATGATAACCTCTAGATCTAGTTGTCTGTCCTAACTATATGATGATAACCTCTAGATCTATTTGTCTGTCCTAACTATATGATGATAACCTCTAGATCTCTTTGTCTTTCCTAACTATATGATGATAACCTCTAGATCTAGTTGTCTGTCCTAACTATATGATGATAACCTCTAGATCTAGTTGTCTTTCCTAACTATATGATGATAACCTCTAGATCTAGTTGTCTGTCCTAACTATATGATGATAACCTCTAGATCTATTTGTCGTTCCTAACTATATGATGATAACCTCTAGATCTAGTTGTCTTTCCTAACTATATGATGATAACCTCTAGATCTATTTGTTTGTCCTAACTATATGATGATAACCTCTAGATCTCTTTGTCTTTCCTAACTATATGATGATAACCTCTAGATCTATTTGTCGTTCCTAACTATATGATGATAACCTCTAGATCTAGTGTCTGTCCTAACTATATGATGATAACCTCTAGATCTAGTTGTCTTTCCTAACTATATGATGATAACCTCTAGATCTATTTGTCTTTCCTAACTATATGATGATAACCTTTAGATCTCTTTGTCTTTCCTAACTATATGATGATAACCTCTAGATCTAGTTGTCTGTCCTAACTATATGATGATAACCTCTAGATCTAGTTGTCTGTCCTAACTATATGATGATAAACTCTAGATCTATTTGTCTGTCCTAACTATATGATGATAACCTCTAGATCTATTTGTCTGTCCTAACAATATGATGATAACCTATAGATCTAGTTGTCTTTCCTAACTATATGATGATAACCTCTAGATCTAGTTGTCTTCCCTAACTATATGATGACAACCTCTAGATCTATTTGTCTGTCCTAACTATATGATGATAACCTCTAAATCTCTTTGTCTTTCCTAACTATATGATGATAACCTCTAGATCTAGTTGTCTGTCCTAACTATATGATGATAACCTCTAGATCTATTTGTCTGTCCTAACTATATGATGATAACCTCTAGATCTAGTTGTCTTTCCTAACTATATGATGATAACCTCTAGATCTATTTGTCTGTCCTAACTATATGATGATTACCTCTAGATCTATTTGTCTTTCCTAACTATATGATGATAACCTCCAGATCTATTTGTCTTTCCTAACTATATGATGATAACCTCTAGGTCTATTTGTCTTTCCTAACTATATAATGATAACCTCTAGATCTAGTTGTCTTTCCTAACTATATGATGATAACCTCTAGATCTAGTTGTCTTTCCTAACTATATGATGATAACCTCTAGATCTATTTGTCGTTCCTAACTATATGATGATAACCTCTAGATCTATTTGTCGTTCCTAACTATATGATGATAACCTCTAGATCTAATTGTCTTTCCTAACTATATGATGATAACCTCTAGATCTAGTTGTCTGTCCTAACTATATGATGATAACCTCTAGATCTATTTGTCTTTCCTAACTATATGATGATAACCTCTAGATCTATTTGTCTTTCCTAACTATATGATCATAACCTCTAGATCTAGATCTATTTGTCTGTCCTAACTATAAGTTGAAGCAGTTGTTCACCACATGCATGTAAGCTGTGGGCTGATGATGGCCCAGCAGACTGAAATACGTTGGCCACCAGCTGTACAAGAAAGTAGAATATACTGATTAATATTGGAAACCTGGCTCTAGCAGTTGCTTCTCTTCTTCTTTGCTTGTTTATTTATTTGCTTATTTCACAACACACAAATGAACTTGGCAGGATATTGCGCAGGTGAAAATAATCACATTATATTTAATTTGTACTTCAACATTATTTTCTTAGATACACAATGCTTAAGATCAACTGTCCACATTGTAAAGCTAGAATTCCATAGAAACAATTGCTTCCCTTAACGATAACTTACATTTTCATGGGACATCTGTTTCAGGAGCTTGAGCTCTCTGTACGTCCTCTTGGCGTGGATTTTTGACTGGAAAGGACGTGCCAGTTTCTTTATGGCACATTTCACATTTGTCTTAATGTTGATAGCGGAGCTGAAACATAAAGATGATTGGGTTAAAACTAAAGTGTATACCTCGGTGTTAAAGCTATAGTGTATATATATCTCTGTGTTAAAACTAAAGTGTATACCTCGGTGTTAAAACTATAGTGTATATACCTCTGTGTTAAATTATTTCATCATAAAACAAAAAATAAAACTGCCCTGAATTACTCTTTATATTTATATACATTATGTAGATACATCAGAATTTCATACATAACTGATTATGACAACCAATATGAGAGTTATTGGCCTTGTTACCTTGAAGATATACATTTGTAGGTCAAGGTCACAAATTGAACAAATCTGATAGTCCCAGTGCTAGCCTTCACTTTACTTATCAGGCTACACTAGATCAGATATTAGTTACCAAAGTGAGTTTATTTCTGGTTCGTTCAGGGCTTTTAACAGTCTTTTATAACATTATATTACCAGACTTAGTGCATCCTGTATCTTAGTATATATAACAAATACTGATTATGTAATCAAAGTTCTATAAATTCCAGTATACAATTAGTTATTGCTTGATACCACAATGCATGTAAATACACATAAGTATCTGCCAAGTGACCTGATTTCAAAGGGTTGGACTTCACACTCAGGAGAGCCATCGGGAAAAGAATAGGGATTCACCGTCAAACCTGGAGGATCAACCAGATACCTCAAAACAGCACTATGATCCAGTCTCTTTTGATGATATTGCACTGTTATCAAGCGAGTTGAAGCCAAAGAACTCCTCTATAGACTAAATTAGTAATAGCATGCGGTCAGCTTGTAAGAAAATTAAAGTAGGGCTTAGGCCTCAACGCAAGGAAAAACAAAGTACATCACTTATAAGATTGATGACACTGGTACCATATACCAATGAAAACCATATATAGAGAGTGCACAGCTAGAACAGGACACTGGATGATTTTTAGATACATGTACAATGTACCTTGGCTCCTGGCATGGTATGACAGCGCAGGAAAAAGGTATACAGTAAGAAAGGCACAAACTAGGCTCAACAAGATGGGTGTCATTTTGTCCTCAAATATGTTGAGGAAAACCAAAATCAGGTTCTTCGTATTGTATTATTTTATAGCTGCTTACGAGACTTCATTATTAATTACTGTACAGGAGTGAGAGCTGGCCATGGACTATAACAACAAGTTAAGAAAGAAAACTAAATGGAGTATACCTGGTATACCCAAATGCTGCTAAAAGTCACCGAGTGGTGGCCATGGTCTCACACACTTAACAGAGATCCATAATTAATGGAGAGCTACCATCATACATGTACTGTAGCTTGATATAAGATTGCACCACAAAGGATGAAACTGGCTAGACACTGCTGTCGTCACCCTGAACCGAAATGAGTGCTCAGCAACTCATACTCTGGCAACCAATGTATGAAAGAGCATACATGTACATGTAGACCTCAAGGAAACTGGATTACCAAGCAGGATATACTAGCTAGTGGTATGTTACACAGAAGAGCTTGAGAATCTCGAGCTCCGAAAGACCGGTGGAGAAATCATGTGGTCTCTCACCTGAGAGGTAACTGAGTGAGTGTGTGATATTACTATAAATCATTTCATGCATTGTGTTGTTGACAATTTTAATTGTTAGTTTTCAGAATTTGATAAAAAAAAATTGAATTTCCAAGAATTGTGAATGAGGATCAGCTACAATTGCTGGAAGACCCTGCTGTTCACATCATTAGGATTTAATATCTTTCTCCAAGTAAACATCTAATTAACTTCTTTTTGTTTTCAAAAACAGTGTCATTACTGATATCCTGTTGCAGTATATCCGGGGCTGTCAGGTACGGCTTTGTAATTAATCAACATTTTTTGATAGTTACATTGTATATCAAGTTTTTTTTAAAACAAGTTAACTCTTGATGCAAAGACAAAATAAAATATATTATCTGTATCTCAGATTGGTTATCTAGAACGAAGTGGTAGGGCTGGGCGGTTTTACCGGTATACCGGTATACTGTGGTATAAAGTTGTGATGGTACATTTACGTACCGTGGTACATTAGTCCTGTACCGGTTTTTCGGGGACTTTCATTTAACTTATCAATTAAATATTTGTTACATAGATCAATTGGAATTCCAATATGGTTTAATTATATTTTCCTATAAGTTTGTTGATCAACTAGCCAGGATAGACATAGCTTCACTCAAACAATATCAGAGGATAAAACAAAAAGAAACTTATGACAGGCCTGTTGCTGATTGGCTTCAAAACAAATACAGCCAGAGACCTTTAGCTAGATCAAACATTCAATCAAGGTGGTATACCGTGGTACGTACCGCAGTATTTGCCTAAATACTGTGGTACTTTTTATTTTGTGGTACCCAGCTCTACTAAGTGGAGGTTACAAGATTCCTTTACAAGATCCTAACTGACATCTACGAGGTTGGGATTGTGCAGCTCAAATCTTAGCCCAACTTAGCTTGAGTTTCCTCTTGCCCAATCTACAGACTTAGACCACAGATAAAATGGTATGTCTGGTGATGGGCCAGACTGCACGGCTAAAGGAAAACTCTGACACCGTTTGGTGTTGAAGATTGATTAATCATTAAAAGAAATATGTAAACATGAATAACAATCATTCATTTTCTGGCCGGATCAGTATGGTTTGTTGTTTAGTCATCCAATGACTTAAGAAATTATCTTTCTCTCAGAACTATTGAAAACTGAGGAATCTACTGATTGAATTCAGCAGCTGTGAGAATTGGCGATATTAAGAATGGATTTTGATAAAGTAATAATGATTGTGTTGTGCCAAAATTTGATGTTTGTACGGGCACCTCAAACCTCTCCAACCCAATAAATGGTGTCCGAGTGACAATTCTGTCTTTTCATATACAGTGTACCCTCGTTATACTGCCACCTTTCGTCCACAGCAATTATGGCAGTATAACGAGGGTGGCGATAGTATCGAATTATGAAAATTATAACAATGAATTAAATTGTATAATAGATTGCATTTTCAACATTTTAACAAAAACAAGCTTAGTATTATATCGTCATATAGATAGATCTACATTGGCACAGATTTATATCTGAAAATAGTTATTGATCTGCTTTTGCCGCATGCCATTCCAAATGGAACACTAAATAAGAGTTCCTCAATCTCCAAAAACAGAACAATATGGCGTTATCGTCGAGGGAAACATATAGCGATTCGGGACATTTGTATTTTAAAGGGTGTGGCGGATGGCGGTATGCGAGGGTGGCGAACTTAACGAGGGAATTATATAGGACAGAAATCTGTTCTAGAGGTTTAGGTGGCGGTATGCAAGGGTGGCAGTATATTTGGGTGGCGATAGGTCGAGGGTACACTGTAGCAGTATGCTCTGCTCCAACACCAGACATGTATACAAAAATGTATATCTGTAAAAGGACGAGGAAAAGTGCTGTCACTGAACCTGCGACCCTTGGCTCTGCAGTCTGATTCTCTAACACTGCATGAGCTAAAGGGAAATTCCCTACACTCGTGTAAGGCAACTTTGATCAATGCACATCTTTACACTATTCCCCACATTTTTCTTATTTATAAATCTCTAAGCCAGATTCTTTGACTCCCCACCAAGGACTATCTTGTCTCCTAACTTAAACAGAGAGGATCATCCGCACCAGTTTGAAACAGGATGACTGAGGAAAAGTGATAAAGATAACAGAGATCAATCTACAAGTACATGTATTGAGGTCTGGAACGGGTAACAGAGTACTATTCAGGTAGCCAAATGTATGTACCTGAAACCCCTCCCAAAATTGTAGGTCCATTTTTATCTATTTTCTTGACAGAAATTTTCCTGGTTGCTTTTTGATAAACATTCAAAACTTGAACACTCTTGACCACTACACTTGCTATATATATACAGTAAGGTGCCAAAAGTATTTCTTTTTTTTTTTTGCTAGATGGTCTATATACTCTTTGTATTTCCAATTTTTTCAATGAATTTTCCTGGCTTCGTTTATTTGCTAAAACAGAAAAGTGGTCTTTAGTGACTTTTGCTAAAACATTTTTCAGACTAGAGTCAGTGAGCACAGCAGTTACATGTACCCTGTATTTAATATGGTAGGCCCATATTATCAAACTTCTGGAAATGATCAGCTGATTTCTACCTGTCCAATATCAAAAGTAACCAAATCACCAGCTAAGCTTAAACAGCAAAGTTAAAACTTAAAGGCCCAATATACGTAACTTCAGGGAAATTTTCGTGATTCTGAAAAATTCTGAAAAAAAATCCAGTTGATAACCATGCAAAAACAAGCCTAAAACGAAGTAAACCTGAGCGGTAACTAACAAGAAACTCTTGACAAAAAAATCCAAAGTATTAAAAATAATTCAGGTGGGGCCCACGTGCACTTCAACAACAAACCGAAGGTAGAAGACGGTTCGAAATGGACGCGTGTTTACAAATAGCGTGTTTCAACTGCTGCTGTACCGGTAACCGCGAAAGAATTCATCTTGAATATTGCTGATACCAGTTTATCTTAACTAAATCTATAAATATAATAAGTTAATAGGCTTGATTTTCGCTTCAAGTTTTGCCGAAAGTTACGTATATTGGGCCTTTAAATAAATAATTAAATCTGATTAGTTCATGACACACAGAAAACTTGGCAAATCATTATTGAGAAATGAGTATGTGCAATTGTGGTTGCAGTCGAAATTTACCGTCTCCATTACTATCATATGTTTACAAATTTAAATACACAAATCAACGATGCAGCATTGGCAAATCGCCCACATCCGGTCTGGTTTGAGCAAAATCAAAAGCATGGTATAAAGGTCATATTAGATTGTGTACATGTTTATCCATCAAGTTTACTACTCCACTGTGTATAAAGTTATCCATGTTACGCATACATAAATATACTCACACAACTTGTCCGTATGCTCCCGAGCCAACAGGGACTAAACTTGTGTATCTATCATCAACTTCCCAAACTGTTTTGTTCAACTCGACCCTGCGAAACCCCGGCCGAATATCATGAAAGCCACTAGGCATCTGCATCTGTTCAGTCATTTGGGACATATTTGCCATTGTGGTAAACACAAATAATAAGTTTTTAAGTGGACACTGATCACAACGAACTCCTATGCAGAAAAAACAACTACGAAAAATGTTCGGATTCAATCCAGAACCCAGTTGCTTAAATTCCACAATCGGTACTTCCGGAATTTTTTGGAGCGTGAAGCGTGCAAATGACACTGATTCAAAATAAGGTGCGTTCGATTTGATTCGCTGCGTGAATAGCTTGAATAGACGCATTTTCGTTGTCGCCACGAAAGGGGGTGTTTATGAACCGATTTAGACAAGAGTGAAATGTTGTATTATAACATTGGCATCGTGTGGTTGATTTTTTTGTTTGTTTAAATAAAACAACAGCAAAAAAACATTGAGGTAAATATTTGAAGAAATCACCACACAACAGATTTCTAACTTAGAAATCTACGGACAATTGAGAATAATGGACATTACTCAAAAGGGATCAGGATTACATGATCCGCTAATAATGATGATGCTGCTGTCGTATCGATCCGCAGAGCAACATCAATAGTTAACGGAACAGATAGTCAAATGAGAATTCCTACTGTTGTATATAGAATGATAATTTACTTTTAAATATCTGCTATATGCACGTAAATTGTATTCGCGGATCGTCTTCCATTGACGCTATTTCAAAGTTTCATTTTTTTTTCGCTGCAGCTATCATACCATTTCTGTTTGTATATAATGAGGTTGATATCCACATCTTGCCAAACAAATACAGCGCTGATTGTGTTGGCTTATAAATGGAAACTAACTTCAGCAAAACCTGTCTAAACTAAAAGTCACAGGGGGCTATATTTGACTTGTTACACAGGTGTCCGGTTTTTAGAGGGTTCGATATAATTTAAGATGAAAATGCACGGACCAGTTGATAAATGATATTGAAGATAAGTACAATTAATTAAAGATATATACAATCAATTGAAGACAAGTACAGTTATAGATAGGCAAAATGATCAACATCAACCAGAGGGTCGGATACCTGAGGGCTGATGGGTCGAGGGTTGATACGTTTATCATATATACTGTAAATGTTTTAAGTATAGCATCAAAATCATCAACAACAGCAACATATGAGAGTAGGGGAGTCTAGAATTTTGTGAAATATGTCGGAACCGAAATTTATCATAACATTCTATTATTGCACAAATCAACGCATCACGGGCAAGTATACGGTAAATAAAAATGTATCCATGTTACAATGCCATAATCCCTGTAGCTGTTGGACATCTTACAATTGGGGCAGTAGCTTAGGAAGTTGTCAGAATGGGAGGGGCAAGATTTCATTTCACAAATGTAAACGTACACTCCGACTGAAACGTATGCTTTTTCCCCGAAATTAATCATGTTAATGGCACGCGACAATAATAAACTTTTAAACATCTTCAACATATGGAGTGCCTGTGTTATTTATCATATATTACCTATTACAGATGCGAGGGTTCCTTCTACTAGTTTTACGCAGATTAGTATCCGTGTTCGACCGGCGTAATTGCAAGGGGAGGATTGTTTTTGTGGGGGCGGGGGCACTCCCACCCCGAAAGCTCCTCGGTTTTAGGTAAATATGTAGTTTTAAATCGGATTGTACCTATTTCTTATTGTTATTTTACGTGCCTTTTCAGCCATCCTTCATACTTTATATCGGCTAAAAATATTATCGAGTAAATAGTCTTCATTAGACATTTTGGACCTTCCCAATCAGTGGAGGAGTACTAAATCGAGCTACTTATTTCACGAGTCCTTTTTTTTATTATTTTTTTTTTTTTTTAATTGTTTTTTGAGTTTGACTTCTTTTGATTATGTTTCACATATTTTCGGACACAACACAGGTTTGATGGGGAGCGAAATGTATTGGCTTTCTGATTTGCTTCATGAAAATAACAATTTGTGCTTAAGCATTAAAAAAACCCAACCAGTATGTTTTTTCTGGCTGAAACACCCTTAGACATAATTTCCACTTCATGTTAAAAAATCTCTCTCGATCTGTTTCAGTTTTTTTTTATCGGTTGCGTATTTGGAATTTCTATCAAAATTCGATTCTAGTTTTATTCCTAATAGAACCGACTCCAGATAGCAACATTGGTTGTCATAATTCTTAAGGGCGTAAAATTAAATTTAGGATATAATTGAATAAAATATTACGATCGCACATAGACTGGCTCCCGTCTCTAAAGATATTGAATTAATTAGAAAAAAAATGCTGATAATTTTGATCACTTAAGAAGTCTTATTCTAGTTTGAATCTAGGGGAGATAAGCTTGTAATAAAATTCAGAAGAGAAAATCTCAATAAAATATTAGGAGCTGGTAGCCAGTCTAGATCGCAAATGTAAAGGTTTTTTCTTTTGACAATTTGACATGCCAAGAATTTCATTAAAGCATGATACCCGTCATTCAGAGGAGAATTTTGAATGCTTCCATTTCAACAGACTTGATAACAACCAAATTGTCAGCATGCTTCATGCCAACAAAATCATCCTTTTCAGTGTCGATTTTTTGTGAAATTTAACCGCTTGACGTATCGAGCTTAAACTTTGCTATTGTTTTCATGTGGGTATTAGAAAATTAATAACACAAAAAGAAAATTTGAAACTTTTGTTCTTATATATTTTCTTAATTATTCATATTTCGCTAAGTTATCTCCGTATAGATGGTTATTCTCCTGGCCACATGTGCTTGTGACTATAACGACACTAGAACTCTGGATTAAAAGTTTTGACACATTTGAACCTTGCGACCTTGAAAATAGTCTAAGTCACCCATTAGAACAAACCAGACGTATCGCCTCCACTCAAACAATCGCTGTAACATCTGATCGCCCTACCGCAACTGACATTTACTGACCAAATATCATAACACTATTTCTTACAGACGCTGGCTTGGTTATACGTCACACGTCATTGAATCAGATAGGCCAGTGTTCTTTAAAGTTAGTCTATATATGAACTATAACATGGGTCTATTTTGTGTAATTCTGCGACTGCCTTTGCCAATACCCACTAATTTATATATATCTCGTTTTATCCGTTGTAGCATCATTAATACACGGAAAAGGCAATACCAGCACAGCCCTAGTTGATCTCACAGGGACCTGAGAATTTGTTACAGCTAGTTTTGGACCTAAATTAAGGTGTTTAGAGTAATTTTACACTTTTTGGGGGTTTAGATCTATGTTAAAAAAAAATTCTCCCTAAACCACCTAAAAGCGTAAAATTACTTTAAACACCTTGAATAGTTAAGGTCCAAAACTAGCTGTAACAAATTATCACGTCCCCGTGGTAGATCTCTGATATTTGCTTAGAATTATTCAGGATAATATTTACTGATTTATAATGGGATAATATTCAGAGTGAGATATATCAACTATTATTTAAAGTCGGAATGTTCTCTAAAATCCGGGCTTAATTTACTGATAAACCGCCTATATTTTTCAGAAATCATGGTAGACAAGTTTACCACTGCAATACCTTTCTGACGTAAATTCATAAATATTTTGCTCTTATAAGGAAATATTTTCTTATTAATAGCGGAACATATAGACAACTGTTTTATTTTCTTATTTTATCTAACTTATATTTATGTCGCACACCTTACAAACGTATGAAAGTAGATAAAAGGCTGGGACGCTTTAGTTTATTGCGACAAACGAACACGCCCTGCAGAAGAGACAGTCCTTACAGATGTTCCATTCGAATGCGCCGAAATTAAAACGTTCGAATATTCCGGAGTGGAACTTGGAAAATTTGTGTGGGTGGAGTCGGTGCATACAAATCACGAATTCCCTAATAATAATTACGATCTGGGTTACAAAAGGGGAAATGATGATTCACCTTATGGAAAATCCTAGTTCTATTTTTATTCGTTGTATCGACTTATTAGACGGAAATGAACATTGTTCCTTGTTTCACAATTTCATACGTCCCTGGGTACCCTAACAAAACAATAAAGGACGTTATTAAAGTGTCTACTTGTTTGTTATGGTTAAAAGGACACACTCAAACAAATGTTATAATTGGTAAAGGGCTTTATTCAGTTAAGCTCTGGCGTGCTTGCGACTGTGTTAATGATAAAGACCACTACACTAGCATTTTGATTGTTGTTGGGGCGGGTTCAGGTATTTTTGAACACCTAAGCAGAAATCATGCAAATTAATCTTAGTAAGTGTTTTAAGAATGAGGGTAATATGTGCGACGTTATGTATAACTTGACTTTCCTATATTAAGAGTGAGAGAATAATAGAACAATGATCGAAACATAAAAATTGTAAATTTATGCTCCCCTCAATCATCATCGTCGGAAACCCACGGTACACTTCTCTGACGTTTGCATCGTCAGAGAAGTGTACCGTGGGTTTCCGACGATGCTCAATCATGGACGTATGTATATATACATAACGTCCTTATCCATTGAGAAGACATTTTTAGTGAAAATTGATCTAAACCCCAAATAGTGTAAGATTGTTAATTTAGGTCCGAAACTAGCTGTTACAAATTCTCTGGTCCCTGTGAGACCGATATGACTCACAAACCTGTTAGTACTACACAAAGTAAAATACATCTGACTGATAGCTAGGCTATAACAAACTTGCATATTGAGATTTTGACCTTAGGTAAAGTTGATTATTTTGTGTGTGTGTTTGTGTGTGTGTTTGTGTGTGTTTGTGTATGAATTGTGAACTTGTCATGTCGGTCTCCGATGATGCTACTTGGGATAACCAATCAAAGCCTTCAAATGCTTTTTTCCAAAATGATATTTTTGAGACTCTCAGGTCGGAAGAACAAATTACAAAAAAATATTATAAGACTCTTTCATATGCGTGTATGTAGGATAGGGATATTCCACCCGAGGGGTCACAAAATGTGGTGAAACCCGATGCTTGCCGAGGGTTTTACCACATTTTGTTGTCCCGAGGGTGGAATATCCCTATCCTACATACACACATAATGAAAGAGTTTTTTTTCTCTCATAACAACTACCCGAATAAGCTCAAAAACCATGAAAATATGTTTAAACAGGCTACCATTTTGAAATTTCAACTTTTCCCTTGAGCTTTTTTGACGAAAACGAATTAGACAGCAAGTTTAAGCATGCCCTATATTTGCAAACAAGGTTTGCGCAGAAAAATTAATCTCCTCTTCCTGGTGTTTATGGTTAAAATTTTGTGAAAGGTTTTAATTTTATCACGCCGTCGTTTTCTCTTTCTGGCATCAGAGTTTACCGTATTCGTGACGTCACGTCATTGTTGAGCCATTGTGACGTCACGTCGCGTGAAATGCTATGTAAGATAGATTTTTCTTACATGGCTTTCTTACATGGGCAACCTCTATCCAACATGGCGAGATATGAGAGAATACCGTATCTTAATTCATAGTTAAAGAGATTTATGAATAATGTTCGAATGACATCAAGTGTTGCTAGACATTATAATTTCTTTTCAAAATCTGTCTTCGATACTTTCAGAAAGCTTTTTATTACTTGACTTATTCCAGTCTTTTGTCGAACTATAGAAAAACAAGTCATTGATTCTTATCCTTAATTATTTGCTTTTAATTTCTAACTCATCATACATAATCTTGTATGATATTGAAACATGCTTTGAGATAAGATGGACATGCTTCATGTCGATCTACAATGTTGAAAACATGACCCAGTTCAAGCTGTTTTACCCTTAGTTAGTGATCCATGCTGCTTTAATTCGACACATGAAATTCCTTCCCTTATGCTAATACGTTTATATCTATGAATCGCACAACTTCATTTTGAACTAATAGACGTTTTTTTATTAGCGATAAAGATATAGGCCGTCGATGGGGCGCGGATCCGCGACTCTTGACTCTCTGCCGCTCAGCTAAAGGAAACCTTATTCAATGAACATATTCTGCTCTCATGATCACCCGCTTTCAATCACCAACCCAGGTTCTTAAATTGGTTCCCGCCAAAGGTTCTCCCATCTTGAACCCGAGGGTCATCGGCACCAGTACTAGTTTGAAAAGATAGTGCCCGTGAACACAGGGACCTGAGAATTTGTTATAGCTAGTTTTGGATCTAAACTAGGGTGTTAAGAGTAATTACACTTTTGGGGGGTTTAGATCAATAACAAATTCTCAGGTCCCTGTGCCCGTGAGTCGGTCTCCAACCCTTTCCTTTCTGGACAGCTCGTTGCTCTGCAATCCAATTTCCAATAATGCACATCTTTTACATGTACATGCTCAGTGGGTGATTTCACTCTGGGTACTGAACGTTAATAGAAAATAATAACTATACTGTTTTCTCGATTATGTATCTCCCTGTTTTAAATATTAATGCTCAACATTCTGAAACCATCGACAACTTTGTGCTGATTCTCAATAACATGGTTTGGGCAATAGTATACGGACGAATAGATACCACAATCGATAGGTTAGCTATATGATTTCAAGCCAAAATATAGACGGGACTAAATTGTTTGAATTGCGTTCTGCTTCAACTACACTGTAGATGAAAGGGTGGTCGGATTACACAATTGGTAGAGGGCGAAGTTCGATTCCCAAATCAGATGTGAAAAAATAAGCCTTCTTCACTGAAATTAGAGACATACATATTTACGTCTCTAGTTTTACTTAGATACGTACATAAAGCCTTCTGATCTGCTGAAATGTTAAAAATCAACGTTTATGTTCAATTTGGCGTAACAATCATGATTTAAAAAGTCACTTTCAATAAAATATCAACATTTTCATCAAAACAATTTGAACTGTACAGTCTATATGGTTTTATCGATATTCTATCTAATGCCATATTTGACTGCATCAACCTCAGCATCAGTTCAGCAAGAGTTAAGCCCCTTAGTCCACATACCTGAACAACAGATGTCGCTAATTTTAAAGGTGAGTAATTTTATAAACACACTACCGCCATTGTCGGTGATTTAAATGACTACAGGTAAAACCTTAACTCAGATACTGATCTCGTCATAACGTACCGCACGGTCTGATAACTTTGTAACTAATCTCTGAGCACCTGGTCTGCGCTAGGCCTACACACCTAGGATCGTTCGACACAATTCCTAGTAAAGTGTGGATTTCTATTTTACGGAAACCCTTCACTTGAATGTTTGTTTTGTTTGAAGCGGACGTAAAGCAGCCCAAACAAATTAATTTCTGTTGATAAAAATCCGCACTTTTTTGGCATTCATTTAGCAAAAGTAAATATTTGAATGAACAATTTGAAACAGCGCCTTGAAAATTCTGAAATAAGAAAAGATGCTGTCTATATACGTGAATCTACATGTCAAAATATTATTGGAGTGCTGATTAATCAAAATACTCTATTGTTAGTCAGAGATGCTCATGATATCAATTAATTAATTGTAGTACTAGTTTTAACTATCTATTTAAAATCCATTTCTACATATACATGAGGAATCTAGACTTAAAATTTTTCATTAGTGATATTTTCAAGTTAGATATGACTTTTATTAAAATTTTTGTTGTTAAGAATTCAGAAATAGATTTTAATCAGTCGGTTTTGAAGAACCAATTATCACTACAAAATTGTATGTCTGAAAGTGTCATCATCATCATCAGTGATTTTTTTTTTGGAATGAAATGGGGTTAAAAAAGCAAATGTAAGAAGAAGGGAATTGTGCTGATCTTGTATATGTGATCTCAAAGTCAGTTAAATATACAATGATCAGAGTGGAAATATTGGGATCATCTTCTTTCGATTAATGATTGACACATGTACATGCACTGTAACACTTATAGTGGCGGACACTGTGCCCTATATAGTGATCTCTCTGTCTTTGCTCTGTCTAGAAAAAAACACGTTTGTTTCCCTAGCTTTGTAACACTGTCATATATAGTCAAGGTATGAAACTTAACATAATTGGTAATCAATTTGAGAAGGTGTTTTATATGGTTATATATTTCTCCTCTTTGCATAAGGCTGTAGAAGTCCATGCATACATCCAGGTGAGTTTTTTATTTGATTGAAAATTTACCGGACACCAGTTCTTCTGGTTCTGTGGATCTAATCATTTCTTTTCTCAGTCATGTATATGTATAACTTTGACCAATGAAGATGCGTTATCTTGATGAAACTTGCATTATACTTTAATCACCTAAAACCAATCTGTGCAGTGCACTGCTATTAGTTTATGTCACTGTACTTCGATTGTCCTTGATTTTCCCCAATAATTCTTCTCCAGGTGACAAACTGATAACATTAAAATTGTGTTAAGATACATTGAGGAAACTTGTAGTATACCTGCGTCACTACGTGTTGTGTAGTGCACTGTCATTAGGTCATTGTGCCTTCACCCAAAGGTCAGAGATCAAAGATATGTCTGATTTATATTCAAACATTGAAAAGTGTACGCCAAGGTGAAACCATCGGTTCCTCGATGTGTCTAACTACACACGTAAATATAACTGACCAAACATCAAGGTCATCCAATCAAAGGTCAAGTTCATATTTTACATCTTGATCTCAAAGTCATCAGATCTAAGGTCAATGTCAAAATTTACATATCTTAACTGTTAAACAATTTGTTATGACATTGTGAAGCAAAGTTGGTCAGAATTAAGCAATGTGTCAATTAACCAAATATCAAGGTCAAAGATCATGTTAAATTTTACATCTTTAACTGCTAAACTATAAGGGACGTCATATAACATGATGGGATTTTGATAGAGCTGCGACCTTCATTAAGATTATTGATATAGCTGTGACCTTCAATAAGATTATTGATATAGCTGTGACCCTCATTACGATTTTGATAGAGCTGTGACCTTCATTAAGATTATTGATATAGCTTTGACCTTCATAAAGATTATTGATAGAGCTGTGACCTTCATTAAGATTATTGATAAAGCTGTGACCTTCATTACGATTTTGATAGAGCTGTGACCTTCATTAAGATTATTGATATAGCTTTGACCTTCATAAAGATTATTGATCTAGCTGTGACCTTCAATAAGATTATTGATATACATTTGTAGCTGTGACCTTCATTAAGATTTTGATAGAGCTGTGACCTTCATAAAGATTATTGATAGAGCTGTGACCTTCATTAAGATTTTGATAGAGCTGTGACCTTCATTAAGATTATTGATATAGCTTTGACCTTCATAAAGATTATTATAGAGCTGTGACCTTCATTAAGATTATTGATAAAGCTGTGACCTTCATTAAGATTATTGATAGAGCTATGACCTTCGTTAAGATTATTGATATAGCTTTGACCTTCATAAAGATTATTGATAAAGCTGTGACCTTCATTAAGATTATTGATAAAGCTGTGGCCTTCATTAAGATTATTGATAAAGCTGTGACCTTCATTAAGATTATTGATAGAGCTGTGACCTTCTTTAAGATTATTGATAGAGCTGTGACCTTCATAAAGATTATTATAGAGCTGTGACCTTCATAAAGATTATTATAGAGCTGTGACCTTCATAAAGATTATTATAGAGCTGTGACCTTCATTAAGGTTATTGATAAAGCTGTGACCTTCATTAAGATTATTGATAAAGCTGTGACCTTCATTGAGATTATTGATAGAGCTGTGACCTTCATTAAGATTATTGATAAAGCTGTGACCTTCATTAAGATTTTGATAGAGCTGTGACCTTCATTAAGATTATTGATAGAGCTGTGACCTTCATTAAAATCATTGATTGAGCTGTGACCTTCATTAAGATCATTGATAGAGCTGTGACCTTCATTAAGATTATTGATAAAGCTGTGACCTTCATAAAGATTATTGATAGAGCTGTGACCTTCATTAAGATTATTGATAAAGCTGTGACCTTCATAAAGATTATTGAGCTGTGACCTTCATTAAGATTATTGATAAAGCTGTGACCTTCATTAAGATTATTGATACAGCTGTGACCTTCATAAAGGTCATTGATAAAGCTGTGACCTTCATTAAGATTATTGAGCTGTGACCGTTTAAGATAATTGATATAGATGTGACCTTCATTAAGATTATTGATAGAGCTGTGATAATACATTGTGGTACATACAGTTGTACACACACAATTCAATTAATTTTGATTTTAAACACTTTATAATGTATGACAAATGGTACCACCATCCATGCTTGTAGTGTAGTGTACAAGTACAGATCCATCACTGGTGTCTCCCAATATATGTACCGTTGGTCCCCAGAGGAAGCTTTATAATGTATACAGACATGTTTTGTTCCTTTACTTAACAGTGAGATACGGAGGCTGTAACAACATGCAGCCATGTTCTGGGTAACCCTCCTGTTGATCACTAGTCCAGTATGGGGACAAACATACGGTGAGTTCACAATGAAGTGATTCCTGCCAGTTATAATTAAATTTGTAGCTTTTTGCTGGCTGGTATCTTACATATTTGGGAAAGATGTTCAAATTGTTGTGTACTTACATACATTGTTGTACCATACTCTCCTCAATTGAACATGTGAAATCTCATGGGTAGCTTGGTTTGTTCTAGGTCCATCCCAAGAAATGTGTCTGGGGTATTAATTACATACAGATGTATATGCCATGTCATTTCACCTTGAGTAACCAGATTTGGTGTGCAAGGTTAAGTACATCTTGGAATGACAAACTTAGTGTTAGGTGCAAAAATGAGGTCACTTTGACTTATGGTTTAATTGAGCTATGACCTAAGCCTTTCAGATAGTTTTCAGGTGCATATCTTCTTTCTTCTTTCACCAAAATAACAGATTTGGTGGATATACATTTTGAGATGAGTCTGCAGATTGTCAATTAAGTTAAAACAAAAAGTGGGACAAAAAGTTTGACCTTTGACCTCAACATTTGAATGTTTCACTCTATCTTAAAAAAAATATTATATATGTCTAGAGCGATTTCACTTGAAATAACCAGACTCTGTGACAATGTGCATGCTACATCTTGGCTATTGAAGCACATAGTACAAGCATTCGAAGAATATGTCAATTTATTTCAAGGTGACATCCTACAATGTATATTATATCCTGAGAGAAGTCATGTGCACAGCTTGGTAAATACAAAAACCCTTACAGTGGGTTAACTGTGGATGCATGATACTAAACTTCACTAGTATATACATATATCATATGTTATTCATTTTGTACATATTGTTTGTATGTTACATTTCAGATTGCCCACAGGACTGGTTTGAACATGTTGTATTTTACCTTTCAGATTGCTCACAGGACTGGTTTGAACATGTTGTATATTTTACCTTTCAGATTGCCCACAGGACTGGTTTGAACATGTTGTATTTTACCTTTCAGATTGCCCACAGGACTGGTTTGAACATAATTTATTTTACCTTTCAGATATCCCACAGGACTGGTTTGTACATGTTGTATTTTACCTTTCAGATTGCTCACAGGACTGGTTTGAACATGTTGTATATTTTACCTTTCAGATTGCCCACAGGACTGGTTTGAACATGTTGTATATTTTACCTTTCAGATTGCCCACAGGACTGGTTTGAACATGTTGTATTTTACCTTTCAGATTGCCCACAGGACTGGTTTGAACATGTTGTATATTTTACCTTTCAGATTGCCCACAGGACTGGTTTGAACATGTTGTATTTTACCTTTCAGATTGCCCACAGGACTGGTTTGAACATAATTTATTTTACCTTTCAGATATCCCACAGGACTGGTTTGTACATGTTGTATTTTACCTTTCAGATTGCCCACAGGACTGGTTTGAGCATGGTGAGCACTGCTATCACTTCTCCTTCAACCCACTCAAGACTTACCTCCAGGCCAAAGAACTCTGTGAGGTAAAGTTCAAAGTGTCAAACAAAAAATACATACAAAACCTTAGTCAACGATAATATATTTCTACGTATACTAGCTGTAAAAGCCAATATTTTTGTGTATGGAATTTTTCACTAAGCCAGCATTTAAACTGTTCTCATTGTGAAAATTTTTGTACTGTCAGTCATGCTGTTTTGTACTGTGTACTTATACATGTAATTATTGTACACTGCAGAGTTTGAGTAGACCGTTTAATATGTTTATGTGTGTGTGTATGTTCGCGGATATTTAATGCAAGCGAAATAAGCAAAAATGTTCACAGCACAAACAATTCCACTTTTACAGTATCTATAGCTATTACATGTTACAAGGGAACGTGACTTATGTGGTATGAAGAACACTTAAAACTGATTTCTTAACTTATACATATATAACTATTATAACTATTGGTATTATGTGCCGCTATCTAGGTGAAATACCATAAATCCTGCCCTGTGACACTGTTACTTTAATCATGTGTAAAAGGAGCGGGTCAGTGTGGCTTGTACATAGAGTTAAATACGGTCTCTGTCACTCAGCTGATGGAGGGTCAATGTGGCTTGTACATAGAGTTAAATACGGTCTCTGTCACTCAGCTGATGGAGGGTCAGTGTGGCTTGTACATAGAGTTAAATACGGTCTCTGTCACTCAGCTGATGGAGGGTCAGTGTGGCTTGTACATAGAGTTAAATAGGTCTCTGTCACTCAGCTGATGTAGGGTCAGTGTGGCTTGTACAGTGTTAGATACGGTCTCTGTCACTCAGCTGATGGAGGGTCGATGTGGCTTGTACATAGAGTTAAATACGGTCTCTGTCACTCAGTTGTTGGAGCAGGTCGGTGTGGCTTGTACATGGTGTTAAATACGGTCTCTGTCACTCAGCTGTTGGAGCAGGTCGGTGTGGCTTAAATGTACATGGTGTTAAATACGGTCTCTGTCACTCAGCTGTTGGAGCAGGTCGGTGTGGCTTGTACATGGTGTTAAATACGGTCTCTGTCACTCAGCTGTTGGAGCAGGTCGGTGTGGCTTGTACATGGTGTTAAATACGGTCTCTGTCACTCAGCTGTTGGAGCAGGTCGGTGTGGCTTGTACATGGTGTTAAATACGGCCTCTGTCACTCAGCTGTTGGAGCAGGTCAGTGTGGCTTGTACATAGTGTTAAATACGGTCTCTGTCACTCAGCTGTTGGAGCAGGTCGGTGTGGCTTGTACATAGTGTTAAATACGGTCTCTGTCACTAAGCTGATATACAGGTCGGTGTAGCTTGTACATAGTGTTAAATACAGTCTCTGTCACTCAGCTGATGGAACAGGTCAGTGTGGCTTGTACATAGTGTTAAGCAGGTCGGTGTGGCTTGTACATAGTGTTAAATACAGTCTCTGTCACTCAGCTGACGGAAGGTCGGTATGGCTTGTACATAGTGTTAAATACAGTCTCTGTCACTCAGCTGATGGAGCAGGTCGGTGTGGCTTGTACATGGTGTTAAATACAGTCTCTGTCACTCAGCTGACGGAGGGTCGGTGTGGCTTGTACATAGTGTTAAATACAGTCTCTGTCACTCAGCTGATGGAGCAGGTCTGTGTGGCTTGTACATAGAGTTAAATATGGTCTCTGTCACTCAGCTGACGGAAGGTCGGTATGGCTTGTACATAGTGTTAAATACAGTCTCTGTCACTCAGCTGATGGAGCAGGTCGGTGTGGCTTGTACATAGTGTTAAATACAGTCTCTGTCACTCAGCTGATGGAGCAGGTCTGTGTGGCTTGTATATAGTTTTAAATACAGTCTCTGTCACTCAGCTGATGGAGCAGGTCGGTGTGGCTTGTACATAGTGTTAAATACAGTCTCTGTCACTCAGCTGATGGAGCAGGTTGGTGTGGCTTGTATATAGTTTTAAATACAGTCTCTGTCACTCAGCTGACGGAGGGTCTGTGTGGCTTGTACATAGTGTTAAATACAGTCTCTGTCACTCAGCTGATAGACAGGTTGGTGTGGCTTGTATATAGTTTTAAATACAGTCTCTGTCACTCAGCTGATGGAGCAGGTTGGTGTGGCTTGTACATAGTGTTAAATACAGTCTCTGTCACTCAGCTGATAGACAGGTTGGTGTGGCTTGTACATAGTGTTAAATACAGTCTCTGTCACTACGACAGCTGATGGAGCAGGTCTGTGTGGCTTGTACATAGTGTTAAATACAGTCTCTGTCACTCAGCTGACGGAGGGTCGGTGTGGCTTGTACATAGTGTTAAATACAGTCTCTGTCACTCAGCTGATGGAGGGTCGGTGTGGCTTGAACATAGTGTTAAATACAGTCTCTGTCACTCAGCTGACGGAGGGTCGGTGTGGCTTGTAAATAGTGTTAAATACAGTCTCTGTCACTCAGCTGATGGAGCAGGTCGGTGTGGCTTGTACATGGTGTTAAATACAGTCTCTGTCACTCAGCTGACGGAGGGTCGGTGTGGCTTGTACATAGTGTTAAATACAGTCTCTGTCACTCAGCTGATGGAGCAGGTCTGTGTGGCTTGTACATAGAGTTAAATATGGTCTCTGTCACTCAGCTGACGGAAGGTCGGTATGGCTTGTACATAGTGTTAAATACAGTCTCTGTCACTCAGCTGATGGAGCAGGTCGGTGTGGCTTGTACATAGTGTTAAATACAGTCTCTGTCACTCAGCTGATGGAGCAGGTCTGTGTGGCTTGTATATAGTTTTAAATACAGTCTCTGTCACTCAGCTGATTGAGCAGGTCGGTGTGGCTTGTACATAGTGTTAAATACGGTCTCTGTCACTCAGCTGATGGAGCAGGTCGGTGTGGCTTGTACATAGTGTTAAATACAGTCTTTGTCACTCAGCTGATGGAGCAGGTCTTTGTGGCTTGTACATAGTGTTAAATACGGTCTCTGTCACTCAGCTGATAGAGCAGGTCGGTGTGGCTTGTACAAAGGGTAAAATACAGTCTCTGTCACTCAGCTGATGGAGTGGGTCGGTGTGGCTTGTACGTAGTGTTAAATACGGTCTCTGTCACTCAGCTGATAGAGCAGGTCGGTGTGGCTTGTACATAGTGTTAAATACGATCTCTGTCACTCAGCTGATTGAGCAGGTCGGTGTGGCTAGTACATAGTGTTAAATACAGTCTCTGTCACTCAACTGATGGAGAAGGTCGGTGTGGTTTTTACATAGTGTTAAATACAGTCTCTGTCACTCAGCTGATGGAGCAGGTCGGTGTGGTTTGTACATAGTGTTAAATACATGTAGTCTCTGTCACTCAGCTGACGGAGCATGCTTCTTTGGATCAGTTGGTAAAGCTGTAGATTATCACGCCGGAGACCCGGGTTCGATTCCTGGTCGGGCACTTGACAGGATGTGTTTTTCCCTCTTCTATAATTTACACATGTTTATTCTTTTGGAGTATAATATATATATATATAAATTCAGGACTGCGGTGCCGCCTTGCTCAGTATAGAGTCTGCATCAGAAGATTCCTTCATCAAAAACTGGCTCAGTCAGAGAGACCAGGCCAAGTAAGTTAACACATAATGTGAGCAGGAAGTCTAGAAAGGGCGAAGTATGGTACTCCATTATACCAAGGTGTTTTTGAAAACAGAGATTTCAAGATTATCCCTTATTGTGACACATATCGGAGATATGGTAAGGTACGCCATTAATTGTCTAAGGTGTTGTCTCGCACACTATTTCCCCTTGGGTCATCAAATTTTATATATGTTAGTATATCTCTAGACAGCAGAGTGTCACATAAAAATAGGTCTCTGTGACCTACTTTTGACATTTATACTCAATTATACTCAGCGAAATGCACTACATGGAATATTGTAAGTCTTTAACAAGTAGCACACTGTGTCCTTGGTTCCCCTAGAAACCTATGGTTTACCAGCGGTATATACGTGGGAGATGGGATGTTTGTCTGGCAGAGTACTGGCGCCCTGATTGATCACCTTAACTACTGGACCAGCATAAACCACATGCTTAAGTCTGGTGCCAACATCGTCTATGGATACTCAGGTATATATTATTGTCTGCCACGTCCTTAAATGGCTGTTAATAGGATGTAAAACAAAATAAACCAAATCTGGCAAATGTCTGTCCTAGGAAATCTAGTAAAACGTTATAGTCTTTGTAAGCTCTCCTTAAGCTTGGTACCAGAATAACGGGGATTCTGGTTAAGTATAATGATATTCACGTTTTTCACACTTCATCAAATCTACAAATTTTAAACACAACAGTAAACTTTTCAAATCAACAATTTCAGATCTACCGTGATAAATCAAATGATGAAAACTATGCATTTTCTTACCTGGTATTTTAAGTACTGGATGGACCGTGACAATGATGTTTATATAGTTGTGTTAAGCCTGCTATAATCAGTGACTTGGTTAATTACCGTCCGCTGCCGCTGGAAATCGGAATATTTGGTAAGTGAAGCAGATGTGAACTTTCCACTCAAACAAAGAATTACCAGGCTGTTTTGTACAATGGTTTTCCAGGAAGCAGCCAGAGTTACGGCTGGATGAGAATGGATGGCACCTATTCTCTCAGTTATATCTGTGAGATTCCACGTAAGGAGGTATACCGTATTATACAGGAGGAGAGGGACTACTGTAAGTATTGTAACATTTATATATCATATTAACATTTGTAAGTTAAATTCATAGCAATCACCTCGATTGTACAAATTGTTGATGTTAACACAGAGGAATCTAGTCCCCTAAAGAAAACACCACAAAAACAGTTTATATTGTCCATTATCACCAACTCAGAATTCAAAGAAGAAAATGATGATAACATATGTGTAAAAAATATTTTTACATGGATTTAAGATATATATTTGAAGTGATGCAAAAAAAGGACCAGGGTTTATTGCTTGCTACATGCCAATACTTGCTATAAGGCAATTAAATGTCTTATAGAAATCACCTTTGTGGGTGATAATGTTTAATATACGATAAATATATATAGACAAGTTTGAACTGAAATCACTTTATGGACAGTTCTTTGGTCTTTGACCGATTTAACAGCTTTCAATGAACATATGCTATGTCACCGTACAAGTATTGCATAATTTGATGAGCCGAATTTTTGCTGTTTGCAGCATATGGAACTTTCTATACAAACCCTAGCTTAGTACCGCGGGGCCCGGAGATGTACATTGACCCATTAGACACAGAGATACTCGGGAAGACTCGACTTGTGTTCCTGGAGTGTGGAGCTAAAGGGCTGCCACAGCCAACCTTCACATGGTCAAGGAACTCCTCACAGGACGTGATCACCCCGACGACAGACGTCCGTTACACACTGACCAATGGCCGACTATCTATCCAGGACCCTACCGAGGGCAAAGATGCTGGCCAGTACCGATGTGAAGCTGAAAACCGATTCGGAAAGATAATCTCTGCCCCGGTCTTTCTTTCATTTGCATGTAAGCATTGAAATAAGGGTTGGAGTATTAGTAGTTGTTCTGCTTAAAACATAGAGGTTTGTATTTAAATACATATCTGAGGACTATACAAAGATAGACATAGCTTCGGACCCTGGGATCAAGAAACAATCTCACACTTACAAGTTTTTGTACATGACGTCAAATCTTAAGACAAATTTAGTGTTAATATAGTTTCATGATCTCAAGGCCAGATATTTTAACTCTAAAGCAATACAAAATGGTTGATCTCAGGCTGTTTTTGGCTTTGGCCTTGAAATGGCTTCATTCTATTATAATGTTCTCTGTCATTATTTCGTTTCCTCTCATTTAGACTTTAAGGGATAGAGATACTGAACTGTAATTTGGGATGTAGTTGTATGATGATAAAATGCAGGTCTCAACCTGATTCGGTGACGATCCACCTATTTTTATGCACCACCACTCAGTACTAGTGTTACGGACAGACAAGTGTAACAAGTGTTGCCCTTCTTCGTTCGTCCGTCGGTATGTCCGTCCAGGTTTAGTTTCTGCGTTTCGGTCAGTTTTGTCCTAAGTACCAGACCTATGGTCATGAAACTTCATAGGCTTATACATGTCAACGACTAGTGTTGGTTGTTTTTATGACCTTTGACCTTGACCTCTGAGTCTTTGGTTCAGTTTCTGCGTTTAGGTCAGTTTTGGCCCAAGTACCAGGCCTATGGTCATGAAACTTCATAGGCTTATATATCTTAACAACTAGTGTTGGTTACAGGGTTTTTTATGACTTTGACCTTTGACCTTGACCTCTGATAAACTTAGTTACTGACATAGCGGTAAGTGGAGCATCCATGTTTTACAAACATTTCTTGTTGTTATTTTTGTGAGTTATGGCCCAATTTATATGTTTAAAGATTTTAGTAAAATGGTATGTCCAACATTGAAAAGCCTTTTAACACAAGTTGAAATTTTGAAAAAAATTGGCTAAAAAAGCGATTGCCATTTGTATCCTACTGACAGTCTAGTTTATTCCAGTCCTTGGCAGTTTCTCCAATGTGGACAGTGCCCCGACCCGCCCTGCTGAGTACAGTGGTGCCATACTGGAATGTCCCACAATACAGGCCCGCTCAAAACTGGGTAAATGTCAACACTCTCTCATCAATACCATTGATACCTGTTCTTTGATTTTGTCTTTATAATATCTATAATGATTTTACCACATTGAATATTTGACTTTGAAGCTTTAAATTACTGTTTCATGTTTAAGATTTTAAAATTTAATTTAAAAAACAAATTGAAACATAGTGTTATTTTTTTTTCTTCAGGTATTACGTACCAGTGGAAGAGAGGCCGTGAGTTCATCATCACCGACCTCAACAACTATATGTTCATATCACAGGACGGGAAGCTGTATTTCTCCGAGGTGACGCGTAGCGATAACGGCGACTATTACTGTATCACTACACTCACCAGTCCGAGTGAGTCACGGAACTATGTCGGGTCGGCACAGGTTCCCAGCCGTATCAGCAGAGAGGTCAACCTGGACGTTATATCTCAACGTAAGAAATTGACCATTGAACTCGGTTATCTTGTGTTGACCATAAGCTCTGTTCTTTGATATACTGCTGTAGATTGATACCTCTCTTGAATTTTCTTTCAATTGATTAAATTGTGTTTCACATATGTAGTGAGGTCTTTCAATCAACATTAGATTATGGAAAAAACTGTGTTACCCACCCACCACTATACCCTAGCCATATCTGCACCTCCAGCAATCTTAATTTTCCCCAGTTTAAGTTCTCTTAAGTCATATCTCCACCTCCAGCAATCTTAATTATCCCCAGTTCAAGTTCCCTAGTCATATCTCCACCTCCAGCAATCTTAATTGTCCCCAGTTCAAGTTCCCAAGACATATCTCCACCTCCAGCAATCTTAATTGTCCCCAGTTCAAGTTCCCAAGACATATCTCCACCTCCAGCAATCTTAATTTTCCCCAGTGTAAGTTCTCTTAAGTCATATCTCCACCTCCAGCAATCTTAATTATCCCCAGTTCAAGTTCCCTAGTCATATCTCCACCTCCAGCAATCTTAATTATCCCGAGTTCAAGTTCCCTAGTCATATCTCCACCTCCAGCAATCTTAATTGTCCCCAGTTCAAGTTCCCAAGACATATCTCCACCTCCAGCAATCTTAATTGTCCCCAGTTCAAGTTCCCAAGACATATCTCCACCTCCAGCAATCTTAATTGTCCCCAGTTCAAGTTCCTAAGACATATCTCCACCTCCAGCAATCTTAATTATCCCCAGTTTAAGTTCCCTAGTCCTATCTCCACCCCCAGTAATCTTAATTATCTCCACTTCCAGCAATCTTAATTATCTGCAGTTTAAGTTCCCTAGTCATATCTTCACCTCCAGTAATCTTAATTATCTCCACTTCCAGCAATCTTAATTATCTGCAGTTTAAGTTCCCTAGTCATATATCCACCTCCAGTAATCTTAATTATCTCCACTTCCAGCAATCTTAATTATCCTCAGCTCAAGTTCCCTAGTCAAACCTGCACCTCCAGTAATCTTAATTATCTCCACTTCCAGCAATCTTTATTATTGGAAGTTCAAGTTCCCTAGCCATATCTCCACCTCCAGTAATCTTAATTATCTCCACTTCCAGCTATCTTAATTATCGGAAGTTCAAGTTCCCTAGCCATATCTCCGCCTCCAGCAATCTAAATTATCGGTAGTTCAAGTTCCCTAGCCATATTTGTTTCCAGCAATCATACACCCTAGCCCCAACCTATTCATATCTCTACTTCTAGCAATTTTACTCCCAGTTCAAGTTCCCTAGTCATACATATTCACCTCAAGTAATCTTGCCCCCAGCACCACCCTAATCATATCTCTGCCTCCAGCAATCTTACTCCCCCCCCCCCCACACGCTAGTACATCACCGCCTTGAGCAATTTTACCCTCCCACCCCACACCTCCAGAAATCACACCCCCCCTTCAGCCCATCCTAGTCATATATTTGCCTTCAGCATTCTCTCTCCCCCTCCCCAACCCCCACTCAAAGCTTTACCAGGTAAATATTATATGTCTGTCTCTAGCAACCTTACCCCTAACCCCACACAGTCACATACAGTAGTTAATTTGGTTTTTTAGCTTAGAGTTCTCGATAAGTATGGTTAACTCTGCCAACAATATCCACGGCACCACCATGAGTTCTGCACAGCTCAGAGTTCTCAGTAAGTACGGTTAGTTTTGCCAACAATATCCACGGCACCACCATGAGCTCTGCACAGCTTAGAGTTCTCGGTAAGTATGGTTAGTTTTGCCAACAATATCCACGGCACCACCATGAGCTCTGCACAGCTTAGAGTTCTCGGTAAGTACGGTTAGTTTTGCCAACAATATCCACGGCACCACCATGAGCTCTGCACAGCTTAGAGTTCTCAGTAAGTACGGTTAGTTTTGCCAACAATATCCACAGCACCACCATGAGCTCTGCACAGCTCAGAGTTCTCGGTAAGTTTAGGGGTCAATTTTTTCCCATCATCAGGATTACACATTAACCTGATCTTGCAAGTACCTGTTATAAGAAAATAAATGTAAATATAGTATTTCAACTAACTTATTATTATTATATTTTTGTCTATATTTGGCCTCCTTTTGACAGCCAGCAGTGAGGCGGCCGTACAGATCCAGGACAGCTTTATTCAAGTGTTCCCTAGGATACCAATAGCAGGACAGACCATTGCCTTGGAGTGTTTTGCTTATGGCTCGTAAGTACATAACACGGTTAACATATGTCATAGAGTATTTCTGACCTCATCTTGTCAGTATGTTAGGTTTATTCTAGATGTCAACATATCTCATATTTAAAAGAGGAAGGAACTTCATACAGAAAAATATAAAACCATTAGAAACACAAGTCCTATGGTCTTGTACTCACCCCCACCCCCCACCCCCCACCCCCCAACCCAACATTTGATACATAATGTATCACTAAATTTTCTGTTTCAGTGGTAACCTGCAGTACTCCTGGACTTCCCCCGGGAAACAAGATGACCGCTTCTCACTCTCGGACAGTAATCGTATCCTCACCATAGCTGACGCCAGGCTGGCCGACTCCGGGACCTACAGTTGTACAGTGCGGAGCAGGAAAACGGACACATTCGACACAAAAATGTTCACACTCTCTATTGAAGGTACAAGTCTAGTCTCTCAGGAGTCACCCAGCAGTTCATAGGGCTAATGTATGGGGCACATCAGTGGCGTATGGGTCACACACTTGGTTATCAATTATTGCAAAACTGTGGTGCATGTGGGATCGTAAGTGGTTCAATACTGGCATGGTCACAAAAATTATTCATGAAAGTCGCATAAGGGTTCATGTGTCAAAAATGTGGTTCATTGGGAATATGTAACATGGGGTTATACAGTGTTTCATGGGGCTAAAATTTGGTTCCTGAGCACACATGATTCATATGGGGCAACACAAAATGTTATATGAAGCCACTATGTACGAGTAGTATAAATAGTGTATCAATGGAGATTACAGTGGTTGATAGTGGTCACAAAATGGAAATAAAATCTTGTTTTAATTTGTCTGTCTTCATATGACAAGTTCAGCTTCTTGTCTTTCAGAGGAACAGTAGTATTAAAACTTTAGGCTAAGTTGTGCTGATTCTAGTTGAGAGAAAACTGTGCTATGGAGTCTTTTAACCCCCACATGCATTTACTGTTGTTGTTGATTGAATCTGTGTGAAGTTATTAAGATGGGTAAACTTCAAAACAAATGCTTGGATAAATTAGTGACTCCATTTATCTACATTTGTACAATAAAAGTCAGATTAATTTCCTGCTTCTTTTGCAGCCAAACCATTCTTCACCCTCCCTCTGAAAAGCCAGCATGTAGATACAGGTAAACAGCTGACGTGGCGCTGTGAGGCCCGCTCTATTCCCCGCGCTGTTTACACATGGTACAAGAACGGCAAACCTCTCCTCAACACTTCCGATGTCGTCGTCATACGCAACACACTTGTCATACCAGCTGTCGAAAAGAAACAAAATGGCATGTATCAGTGTTCTGCAAACAATATCCACGGCACCACCATGAGCTCTGCACAGCTTAGAATCCTTGGTAAGTATGGTTAACTCTGCCAACAATATCTACAGCACCACCATGAGCTCTGCACAGCTTAGAGTTCTCGATAAGTATGGTTAACTCTGCCAACAATATGCACGGCACCATCATGAGCTCTGCACAGCTCAGAGTTCTCAGTAAGTACGGTTAGTTTTGCCAACAATATCCACGGCACCACCATGAGCTCTGCACAGCTTAGAGTTCTCGGTAAGTACGGTTAGTTTTGCCAACAATATCCACGGCAACCATGAGCTCTGCACAGCTTAGAGTTCTCGGTAAGTACGGTTAGTTTTGCCAACAATATCCACGGCAACCATGAGCTCTGCACAGCTGAGGGTCCTTGGTGAGTTCAGGGGCTAATTTTTTTCCCATCATCAGGATTACACATTAACCTGCTCTTGCAAGCACCGACTGTTATAAGAAAATAAATGTAAATATAGTATTTCAACTAACTTATTATTATAGGAAATTAAGACAGGTGTAAAGCACTATCAAAGCGATTAAGTTGCAGTATCACTAACAGTATATGTAATATAACTTTAACTTTTTAACTTTTAACTTTTAATATAATACAGGGAGTACGTAATATAGGTACTTTTAATATAATACAGGGAGTACGTAATATAGGTACTTTTAATATAATACAGGGAGTACGTAATATAGGTACTTTTAATATAATACAGGGAGTACGTAATATAGGTACTTTTAATATAATACAGGGAGTACGTAATATAGGTACTTTTAATATGATACAGGGAGTACGTAATATAGGTACTTTTAATATAATACAGGGAGTACCTAATATAGGTACTTTTAATATAATACAGGGAGTACGTAATATAGGTACTTTTAATATAATACAGGGAGTACGTAATATAGGTACTTTTAATATAATACAGGGAGTACGTAATATAGGTACTTTTAATATAATACAGGGAGTACATAATATAGGTACTTTTAATATAATACAGGGAGTACGTAATATAGGTACTTTTAATATACACACAGAGTAAGGAGACAGAATGTTTAGTGTTATCTTTTTGGCTGGCCTATAATCATGCTAAGTAATGATATACATTTGTACAGTGTAATAAATGTCCTGTATAATTGTAGAATTTCCACCAACCTTCAGCAAGTCTCCTCTACCATCCTCAATGATGGGAGCTCGGTCAGGCAATGTCACTATTTCCTGTAACCCAGAGGCCGCACCCTACCCCAAGTTTACGTGGCTGTTTGGGGGTAGCGAAATGAATCTACGAGAAGGGGACATAACTTCCAGGGTACGCATGCTGGCAAATGGTGACCTGCTCCTAACACGGCTGGTTGATACAGATGGAGGGGTGTACACTTGTAAAGTGGAGAATCCCCTAGGATCGGCAATGAGTACAACAAAACTAAAGATATTAAGTATGTATACCTTTATAACTATATATGTATACCAGCATGTGTAGGTATACCTGTTTATATAAATATAAACGTTATTTTACAACAATTATGAAACAAGATATCCAACATATGCATGTATAAATCACTCTTGTCGGCCGGGATATTAACACACGAGTGGTTCTATTGTGGGGGGAAACCCAGATTATGATTACCCAGAGAAACCCACTTGGTCGGGCAGGTGACCCCATACCTTTTCACAACCAGTCGAGGAATCAATCCCCAGCTGCTTTGGTGAAAGGCAAGTGCGCTATCCATTATAAATTATAATTTTTATAATTTCTGCAAAAAAAGGATATAAGAAAATATCTTATTTTTGCAGGAATTTTTCAAATTGTCAACTTTGAAACCCAAAATCTATCACAAAATAGTATGCCTACATACACTTTGATGTTCTTACTAATAACGATAGGTGAATACTTGGAAGTTGCGGTTAATATTTATGCATGTCATATTATTTTACAGATCATTGTGATCACGTACATGCCCCACAAATTAGCGAAAATAACTTGCTATACATGTACAGTACCTGCATGTTTCCAGGAATTTCCCTGATGTTCTTCACTCCCGTAGAATATATCATGATGATGTACGTTTCATGTTCAACAAAAGGGTTGTGTGGCGTTCTAGTTGTAAACTGTGCTGGCTTTAAAGTCGGATGTCACTGCCTTGTAATCTTTAAGGCTATGTGTCAGTCTAGCTATTGATCAAGTATTTTTCACCTGATACCATTAACAGCTGACCATGTTTTAATTTCGAGGATGACTCGTGGAGAGCATGAATTCTAGTTATTTCAGTGGAACAGAAAAAAAATGGTAAGAGTTCAGAATATAAAACATCAGAGTGCCCTGAAAGGTTGATGATGAATTGCAGTTCTCATGGGGAGTAATTTCATAAAAAAGCTTCAAAAATTATTTTGTGAATCCACACTTTGGTTTAGGAAAATTCTTACAAAGCTACCCCCATGATAATCATACATATACGAAAAAAGCATGTATGAAACGGTCTGGGTACTACATCAAAGGAAGCAAATGTTAACAACGAAATTTGTTTTGTATAATCTAGCCAAAGAGTTCATCAAGGCCACTGTAATATATGACGCTTAATAGCGTAATTCTGCAGTAAACCCAGTACAGTATGTTAGATGACATTTGGACTAACTGTAATGATTTGTTGACAGCCAGGACCTTTATAAGTGTACCTCCTATAAAGAGAGAGGTAATCGTCAACAGCACAGCGTTTATACCGTGCCGCGCCTCACATGACCCAGCATTGGACTTAATCTACACCTGGCAGCTCAATGGGCAAGATCTGGACATCAGAAGGGACACCACCTACAAACAGGTAAGAGTTGAGTGATCTAGATATCTACCATGGTACCACCTACCAACAGGTAAAAGTTGAATGATCTCGATATCCACCATGATACCACCAACCAACAGGTAAGAGTTGAGTGATCTAGATATCTACCATGATACCACCTACCAACAGGTAAGAGATTAGTGATCTAGATATCCACCATGATACCACCTACCACTGGTAAGTGTTGAGTGATCTAGATATCCACCATGATACCACCTACCACTGGTAAGTGTTGAGTGATCTAGATATCCACCATGGTACCACCTACAAACAGGTAAGAGTTGAGTGATCTAGATATCCACCATGATACCACCTACCACTGGTAAGTGTTGAGTGATCTAGATATCCACCATGGTACCACCTACAAACAGGTAAGAGTTGAGTGATCTAGATATCCACCATGATACCACCTACCACTGGTAAGAGTTGAGTGATCTAGATATCCACCATGATACCACCTACCAACAGGTAAGAGTTGAGTGATCTAGATATCCACCATGATACCACCTACCAACAGGTAAGTGTTGAGTGTCTAGATATCCACCATGATACCACCTACCTACAGGTAAAAGTTGAGTGATCTTGATATACATTATGATACCACCTACCTACAGGTAAAAGTTGAGTGATCTAGATATACAATATTATACCACCTACCTACAGGTAAGAGTTGAGTGATCTAGATATCCACCATGATACCACCTACCAACAGGTAAGAGTTGAGTGATCTAGATATCCACCATGATACCACCTACCAACAGGTAAGAGTTGAGTGATCTAGATATCCACCATGATACCACCTACCAACAGGTAAGTGTTGAGTGATCTAGATATCCACCATGATACCACCTACCAACAGGTAAGTGTTGAGTGATCTAGATATCCACCATGATACCACCTACCAACAGGTAAGAGTTGAGTGATCTAGATATCCACCATGATACCACCTACCAACAGGTAAGTGTTGAGTGATCTAGATATCAACCATGATACCACCTACCAACAGGTAAGATTTGAGTGATCTAGATATCCACCATGATACCACCTACCAACAGGTAAGTGTTGAGTGATCTAGATATCCACCATGATACCACCTACCAACAGGTAAGAGTTGAGTGATCTAGATATCCACCATGATACCACCTACCAACAGGTAAGTGTTGAGTGATCTAGATATCAACCATGATACCACCTACCAACAGGTAAGATTTGAGTGATCTAGATATCCACCATGATACCACCTACCAACAGGTAAGTGTTGAGTGATCTAGATATCCACCATGATACCACCTACCAACAGGTAAGTGTTGAGTGATCTAGATATCCACCATGATACCACCTACCAACAGGTAAGTGTTGAGTGATCTAGTTATCCACCATGATACAACCTACCAACAGGTAAGTGTAGAGTGATCTAGATATCCAACTACTAACAGGTAAGAGTTGAGAGATCTAGATATCCACCATGATACCACCTACCAACAGGTAAGTGTAGAGTGATCTAGATATCCAACTACTAACAGGTAAGAGTTGAGAGATCTAGATATCCACCATGATACCACCTACCACAGGTAAGAGTTGAGTGATCTAGATATCCACCATGATACCACCTACCAACAGGTAAGTGTTGAGTGATCTAGATATCCACCATGATACCACCTACCAACAGATAAGAGTTGAGTGATCTAGATATCCAACTACCAACAGGTAAGGTTTGAGTGATCTATATATCTACTAGGATACCACCTACCAACAGGTAAGAGTTGAGTGATCTAGATATCCACCATGATACCACCTACCAACAGGTAAATGTTGAGTGATCTAGTTATCCACCATGATACCACCTACCAACAGGTAAGTGTTGAGTGATCTAGATATCCACCATGATACAACCTACCAACAGGTAAGAGTAAAGTGATCTAGATATCCACCTACCAACAGGTAAGTGTTGAGTGATCTAGATATCCACCACGATACCACCTACCAACAGGTAAGAATTAAGTGATCTCATTATCCACCATGATACCACCTACCAACAAGTAAGAGTTGAGTGATCTAGATATCCACCATGATACCACCTACCAACAGGTAAGAGTTGAGTGATCTAGATATCCACCATGGTACCACCTACCTACAGGTAAGTGTTGAGTGATCTAGATATCCACCATGATACCACCTACAAACAGGTAAGAGTTGAGTGATCTCGATATCCACCATGGTACCACCTACCTATAGGTAAGTGTTGAGTGATCTAGATATCCACCATGATACCACCTACCAACAGGTAAGAGTTGAGTGATCTAGATATCCAACTACCAACAGGTAAGAGTTGAGAGATCTAGATATCCACCATGATACCACCTACCAACAGGTAAGAGTTGAGTGATCTAGATATCCACCATGATACCACCTACCAACAGGTAAGTGTTGAGTGATCTCGATATCCACCATGGTACCACCTACCTACAGGTAAGTGTTGAGTGATCTAGATATCCACCATGATACCACCTACAAACAGGTAAGAGTTGAGTGATCTAGATATCCACCTACCAACAGGTAAGAGTTGAGTGATCTAGATATCCACCATGATACCACCTACCAACAGGTAAGAGTTGAGTGATCTAGATATCCACCTAACAACAGGTAAGAGTTGAGTGATCTAGATATCCACCATGATACCACCTACCAACAGGTAAGAGTTGAGTGATCTAGATATCCACCTACCAACAGGTAAGAGTTGAGTGATCTAGATATCCACCATGATACCACCTACCAACAGGTAAGAGTAAAGTGATCTAGATATCCACCTACCAACAGGTAAGTGTTGAGAGATCTAGATATCCACCATGATACCACCTACCAACAGGTAAGTGTTGAGTGATCTAGATATCCACCATGATACAACCTACCAACAGGTAAGAGTAAAGTGATCTAGATATCCACCTACCAACAGGTAAGTGTTGAGAGATCTAGATATCCACCATGATACCACCTACCAACAAGTAAGAGTTGAGTGATCTAGATATCCACCATGATACCACCTACCAACAGGTAAGAGTTGAGTGATCTAGATATCCACCATGATACCACCTACCAACAGGTAAGTGTTGAGTGATCTAGATATCCACCATGATACCACCTACCAACAGGTAAGAGTTGAGTGATCTAGATATCCAACTACCAACAGGTAAGAGTTGAGAGATCTAGATATCCACCATGATACCACCTACCAACAGGTAAGAGTTGAGTGATCTAGATATCCACCATGATACCACCTACCAACAGGTAAGTGTTGAGTGATCTCGATATCCACCATGGTACCACCTACCTACAGGTAAGTGTTGAGTGATCTAGATATCCACCATGATACCACCTACAAACAGGTAAGAGTTGAGTGATCTAGATATCCACCATGATACCACCTACCAACAGGTAAGAGTTGAGTGATCTAGATATCCACCTAACAACAGGTAAGAGTTGAGTGATCTAGATATCCACCATGATACCACCTACCAACAGGTAAGTGTTGAGTGATATAGATATCCACCATGATACCGCCTACCAACAGGTAAGATTTGAGTGATCTAGATATCCACCATGATACCACCTACCAACAGGTAAGAGTTGAGTGATCTAGATATCCACCATGATACCACCTACCTACAGGTAAGAGTTGAGTGATCTAGATATCCACCATGATACCATCTACCAACAGGTAAATGTTGAGTGATCTAGTTATCCACCATGATACCACCTACCAACAGGTAAATGTTGAGTGATCTAGTTATCCACCATGATACCACCTACCAACAGGTAAGATTTGAGTGATCTAGATATCCACCATGATACCACCTACCAACAGGTAAATGTTGAGTGATCTAGTTATCCACCATGATACCACCTACCAACAGGTAAGATTTGAGTGATCTAGCTATCCACCATGATACCACCTACCAACAGGTAAGATTTGAGTGATCTAGCTATCCACCATGATACCACCTACCAACAGGTAAGTGTTGAGTGATCTAGATATCCACCATGATACCACCTACCAACAGGTAAGAGTTGAGTGATCTAGATATCCACCATGATACCACCTACCAACAGGTAAGAGTTGAGTGATCTAGATATCCACCATGATACCACCTACCAACAGGTAAGAGTTGAGTGATCTAGATATCCACCATGATACCACCTACCAACAGGTAAGAGTTGAGTGATCTAGATATCCACCATGATACCACCTACCAACAGGTAAATGTTGAGTGATCTAGTTATCCACCATGATACCACCTACCAACAGGTAAGAGTTGAGTGATCTAGATATCCACCATGATACCACCTACCAACAGGTAAGAGTTGAGTGATCTAGATATTCATCATGATACCACCAACCAACAGGTAAGAGTTGACTGATCTAGATATCCACCATGATACCACCTACCAACAGGTAAGAGTTGAGTGATCTAGATATCTACCATGATACCACCTACCAACAGGTAAGTGTTGAGTGATCTAGTTATCCACCATGATACAACCTACCAACAGGTAAGAGTTGAGAGATCTAGATATCCACCATGGTAACACCTACCACAGGTAAGATTTGAGTGATCTAGTTATCCACCATGATACCACCTACCACTGGTAAGTGTTGAGTGATCTAGATATCCACCATGGTACCACCTACCAACAGGTAAGTGTTGAGTGATCTAGATATCCACCATGGTACCACCTACCTACAGGTAAGAGTTGAGTGATCTAGATATCCACCATGATACCACCTACCAACAGGTAAGATTTGAGTGATCTAGATATCCACCATGGTACCACCTACCACAGGTAAGAGTTGAGTGATCTAGTTATCCACCATGGTACCACCTACCAACAGGTAAGTGTTGAGTGATCTAGTTATCCACCATGGTACCACCTACCACAGGTAAGATTTGAGTGATCTAGTTATCCACCATGGTACCACCTACCAACAGGTAAGTGTTGAGTGATCTAGTTATCCACCATGGTACCACCTACCAACAGGTAAGATTTGAGTGATCTAGATATCCACCATGATACCACCTACCACAGGTAAGAGTTGAGTGATCTAGTTATCCACCATGGTACCACCTACCACAAGTAAGAGTTGAGTGATCTAGTTATCCTCCATGGTACCACCTACCAACAGGTAAGAGTTGAGTGATCTAGATATCCACCATGGTACCACCTACCACAGGTAAGATTTGAGTGATCTAGATATCCACCATGATACCACCTACCAACAGGTAAGAGTTGAGTGATCTAGATATCCACCATGGTACCACCTACCAACAGGTAAGAGTTGAGTGATCTAGATATCCACCATAGTACCACCTACCAACAGGTAAGAGTTGAGTGATCTAGTTATCCACCATGGTACCACCTACCACAGGTAAGAGTTGAGTGATCTAGTTATCCACCATGATACCACCTACCAACAGGTAAGAGTTGAGTGATCTAGATATCCATCATGGTACCACCTACCACAGGTAAGAGTTGAGAGATCTAGATATCCACCTACCACAGGTAAGAGTTGAATGATCTCGATATCCACCATGATACCACCTACCACAGGTAAGAGTTGAGAGATCTAGATATCCACCTACCAACAGGTAAGAGTTGAGTGATCTAGATATCCACCATGATACCACCTACCAACAGGTAAGAGTTGAGTGATCTAGTTATCCACCTACCAACAGGTAAGAGTTGAGAGATCTAGATATCCACCATGGTACCACCTACCACAGGTAAGAGTTGAGAGATCTAGATATCCACCTACCAACAGGTAAGAGTTGAGTGATCTAGTTATCCACCATGGTACCACCTACCAACAGGTAAGAGTTGAGTGATCTAGTTATCCACCATGATACCACCTACCACAGGTAAGATTTGAGTGATCTAGTTATCCACCATGGTACCACCTACCACAGGTAAGAGTTGAGTGATCTAGTTATCCACCATGATACCACCTACCAACAGGTAAGAGTTGAGTGATCTAGATATCCACCATGATACCACCTACCAACAGGTAAGAGTTGAGTGATCTAGTTATCCACCATGATACCACCTACCAACAGGTAAGAGTTGAGTGATCTAGTTATCCACCATGATACCACCTACCAACAGGTAAGAGTTGAGTGATCTAGTTATCCACCATGGTACCACCTACCAACAGGTAAGAGTTGAGTGATCTAGTTATCCACCATGATACCACCTACCAACAGGTAAGAGTTGAGTGATCTAGATATCCACCATGATACCACCTACCAACAGGTAAGAGTTGAGAGATCTAGATATCCACCATGGTACCACCTACCACAGGTAAGAGTTGAGAGATCTAGATATCCACCTACCAACAGGTAAGAGTTGAGAGATCTAGATATCCACCATGGTACCACCTACCACAGGTAAGATTTGAGTGATCTAGTTATCCACCATGGTACCACCTAAGTGTTGACTGATCTAAGGCTTAAACATAAAGAGGGAGTACAAATCATGAAAATAATAATAATAATATTTCACTCTATTGCTTTATGATTTAATAAGATTTGCGGGGGTAATACTTTATTGTGTTGGTATTTAATGAGTTGAAATATATAGATTGTTTATCTGTTGATTTGTAGGGAGGTGATTTAATGAGTTGAAATATATAGATTGTTTATCTGTTGATTTGTAGGGAGGTGATTTAATGAGTTGAAATATATAGATTGATTATCTGTTGATTTGTAGGGAGGTGATTTAATGAGTTGAAATATATAGATTGATTATCTGTTGATTTGTAGGGAGGTGATTTAATGAGTTGAAATATATAGATTGTTTATCTGTTGATTTGTAGGGAAGTGATTTAATGAGTTGAAATATATAGATTGTTTATCTGTTGATTTGTAGGGAGGTGATTTAATGAGTTGAAATATATAGATTGTTTATCTGTTGATTTGTAGGGAGGTGATTTAATGAGTTGAAATATATAGATTGTTTATCTGTTGATTTGTAGGGAAGTGATTTAATGAGTTGAAATATATAGATTGTTTATCTGTTGATTTGTAGGGAGGTGATTTAATGAGTTGAAATATATAGATTGATTATCTGTTGATTTGTAGGGAGGTGAAGGGAGAGGTGGACTGTACATTCGTAGTGTCCAGTTCCGACACCAGGGAAAGTACACCTGCACTGCCATGACTCCAGTAGACCACGATTCTGCCTCCAACAAACTTACAGTGCTAGGTGAGTGGTATAATAATAATAATAATAATATACAACATTTATATAGCATTCTATATAATTTGTAAAATTACTCTAAAGCGCTTCACAACATGTAGATAATAATTTGATACTTACAATGCATAAATAAAGAAGTTATTACAATCTAAGCTAATGTAATAATATAAAAAATGCATGTAAATACGAACTACATCTACTGTAGATAAACAAATGTCAGTATATACATGTCGTCTAAGTTGGTATCCTAATATGCAGACGTGAAAAAAATATAGAACTGTTGGTGCAGCTCCCTGGATATCATGTAGGTATAGATTCCTGATGTGAAAACACAACGGTACATGTAAGTACAGGAATGGTCAGTATTTTAAGCGTTGTCATTTAAGTGAAATATCATATTTCAAATTAATTCTGTTCAACAGAAGAGTATACCGGTACATGTCTATAGTTTCCTAGGTTTCAGTTTTCCTTAATGTATGAATAAATACTCGAAGCATCCTACTTTTACAAAATCTATGACTAAAATCGATTGCTATCTGTTTTCCATAGTGGGCTTATTGATAAGCCCTTTATTGCAAATGAGAACAGGTATAGTGTCATTCTAGCTACTGACCTGTGATATTTTAGTGACATGGCTTTTTGAAATGGTCTTTGTATACATGACCTGTACTATGAGCCAGTTTCTTTTGCATGCTATTTTCTTGATCAAAACAAATTTACAAAAGTTAATTAATCAATGTGAATTATGATGGAGATGACTGACTTCAAAAGATATAGTGAGATATTGTGATGGCTATACTTGTTTCTTTAAAGTTATTAAATACTGCAACCTAGTTGTGATTCAAAAAACACGAAAGTTATTATGGTCAAGGTGCAGCATACCAAAAATACAAACCTGCTCTGGCCATGAAATCCTAATCCATTGTTCTTAAGAAAAAAATCACTAAATAAAAACCTGTATGACGCAGGTGGGATAATTACAAATCTGAAAATTGTAATTATTGCATTGAGTTGCTAAAAATGGTGTGTTTTGATGAAATAACATGAGGAGATGAGAGTGATATTGACATCACTTTACGATCCTTTTGTTGATGACCTACCTAGGTCCTCCAGGGGAACCAGCAGGAGTGTACAACGACATAGCCAGTCCCCCTCCAGACCCTCGCACCGTCAGGATCAAGTGGTCAGACGGGAAGTTCAATGGCCCAACCATCACCTTCTACATGATAGAGGCCAAGACCAACTACTCGTCAAAGTGGTATCTACAGACCATGAGTAAGTGTTAAATGTATAAACTGGCTACCTCAATAAGTGGTATCTACAGACCATGAGTAAGTGTGAAATGTATAAACCTGCTACCTTACTAAGTGGTATCTACAGACGAAGAGTAAGTGTGAAATGTATAAACCTGCTACCTCACTAAGTGGTATCTACAGACCTTGAGTAAGTGTGAAATGTATAAACCTGCTACCTCAATAAGTGGTATCTACAGACCATGAGTAAGTGTTAAATGTATTAACCTGTTACCTCACTAAGTGGTATCTACAGACCTTGAGTAAGTGTGAAATGTATAAACCTGCTACCTCACTAAGTGGTATCTACAGACCATGAGTAACTGTGAAATGTATTAACCTGTTACCTCACTAAGTGGTATCTACAGACCATGAGTAAGTGTGAAATGTATTAACCTGTTACCTCACTAAGTGGTATCTACAGACCATGAGTAAGTGTTAAATGTATAAACCTGCTACCTCACTAAGTGGTATCTACAGACCATGAGTAACTGTGAAATGTATTAACCTGTTACCTCACTAAGTGGTATCTACAGACGATGAGTAAGTGTGAAATGTATAAACCAGCTACCTCACTAAGTGGTATCTACAGACGATGAGTAAGTGTGAAATGTATAAAACTGCTATCTCACTAAGTGGTATCTACAGACCATGAGTAAGTGTGAAATGTATAAACCTGCTACCTCACTAAGTGGTATCTACAGACAAAAAGTAAGTATGAAATATATAAACCTGCTACCTCAGTAAGTGGTATCTACAGACCATGAGTAAGTGTGAAATGTATAAACCGGCTACATTAGTAAGTGGTATCTACAGACCATGAGTAAGTGTGAAATGTATATAACTGCTACTTCACTTAGTGGAATCTACAGACCATGAGTAAGTGTGAAATGTATAAACCTGCTACCTCACTAAGTGGTATCTAAAGACCATGAGTAAGTATGAAATGTATAAACCAACTACATCAGTAAGTGGTATCTACAGACCATGAGTAAGTATGAAATGTATAAACCAACTACATCAGTAAGTGGTAGCTACAGACCATGAGTAAGTGTGAAATGTATCAATCAGCTACCTCAGTAAGTGGTTAACCTACTACTATGTTAAATACATATAACATTAACTTAAACAAAGAAAATGTTCTGTTTTATTACAGAAAATGTTAGCTACCAACAGCTTTAACTTTAAACGTGTATGATTTTAGAAGTTACCATCAACAAAACATACTACACTGATTACGTGAACTGGCCATTGCAGATGTGTCCTACTCAAGTGCTATCGTAGTTGGAGATTCTGACAAGAGATCAGCTTTGGTGGATAACCTCAAACCGGGCGTGGCCTACAGGTTCAGAGTGCTCGCTGTTAACCAATATGGATTTGGTACTCCGAGTATGCCTACAGGTAAGCTGTCCCTAGTATTCCTACAGGTAAGCTGTCCCTAGTATTATTCCTACAGGTAAGCTGTCCCTAGTATACCTACAGGTAAGCTGTCCCTAGTATTCCCAAAGGTAAACTGTCCCTAGTATCCCTTCAGGTAAGCTGTCCCTAGTATTATTCCTACAGGTAAGCTGTCCCTAGTATACCTACAGGTAAGCTGTCCCTAGTATTCCTACAGGTAATAAGCTGTCCCTAGTATTATTCCTACAGGTAAGCTGTCCCTAGTATCCCTACACGTAAACTGCCCCTAATATCCCTAAAGGTTATAAGCTGTCCCTAGTATTATTCCTACAGGTAAGCTGTCCCTAGTATTCATACAGGTAATAAGCTGCCCCTAGTATTATTCCTACAGGTAAGCTGTCCCTAGTATCCCTACAGGTAAACTGCCCCTAATATCCCTACAGGTAATACGCTGTCCCTAGTATTATTCCTACAGGTAAGCTGTCCCTAGTATCCCTACAGGTAAACTGTCCCTAATATCCCTACAGGTAAGCTATCCCTTGTATCCCTACAGGTAAGCTGTTCCTAGTATCCCTACAGGTAAGCTGTCCCTAGTATCTCCACAGGTAAGCTGTCCCTAGTATCCCTACAGGTAAACTGTCCCTAGTATCCCTACAGGTAAGCTGTCCCTAGTATCCCTACAGGTAAGCTGTCCCTAGTATCCATACAGGTAAGCTGTCCTTAGTATCCCCACAGGTCAGCTGTCCCTAGTATCCCTACAGGTAAGCTGTCCCTAGTATCCCTACAGGTAAGCTGTCCCTAGTATCCATACAGGTAAACTGTCCCTAGTATCCATACAGGTAATAAGCTGCCCCTAGTATTATTCCTACAGGTAAGCTGTCCCTAGTATCCCTACAGGTAAACTGCCCCTAATATCCCTACAGGTAATAAGCTGTCCCTAGTATTATTCCTACAGGTAAGCTGTCCCTAGTATCCCTACAGGTAAACTGTCCCTAATATCCCTACAGGTAAGCTATCCCTTGTATCCCTACAGGTAAGCTGTCCCTAGTATCCCTACAGGTAAGCTGTCCCTAGTATCTCCACGGGTAAGCTGTCCCTAGTAACCCTACAGGTAAACTGTCCCTAGTATCCCTACAGGTAAGCTGTCCCTAGTATCCCTACAGGTAAGCTGTCCCTAGTATCCATACAGGTAAGCTGTCCTTAGTATCCCCACAGGTCAGCTGTCCCTAGTATCCCTACAGGTAAGCTGTCCCTAGTATCCCTACAGGTAAGCTGTCCCTAGTATCCATACAGGTAAACTGTCCCTAGTATCCCTACAGGTAAACTGTCCCTAGTATCCCTACAGGTAAGCTGTCCCTAGTATCCCTTCAGGTAAGCTGTCCCTAGTATTATTCCTACAGGTAAGCTGTCCCTAGTATACCTACAGGTAAGCTGTCCCTAGTATTCCTACAGGTAATAAGCTGTCCCTAGTATTATTCCTACAGGTAAGCTGTCCCTAGTATCCCTACACGTAAACTGCCCCTAATATCCCTAAAGGTTATAAGCTGTCCCTAGTA
This sequence comes from Mimachlamys varia, assembly GCA_947623455.1. Classification (NCBI taxonomy): domain Eukaryota; kingdom Metazoa; phylum Mollusca; class Bivalvia; order Pectinida; family Pectinidae; genus Mimachlamys; species Mimachlamys varia. The sequence goes on from OX392534.1 coordinate 9,743,925, forward strand.
TTATTCCTACAGGTAAGCTGTCCCTAGTATTCATACAGGTAATAAGCTGCCCCTAGTATTATTCCTACAGGTAAGCTGTCCCTAGTATCCCTACAGGTAAACTGCCCCTAATATCCCTACAGGTAATACGCTGTCCCTAGTATTATTCCTACAGGTAAGCTGTCCCTAGTATCCCTACAGGTAAACTGTCCCTAATATCCCTACAGGTAAGCTATCCCTTGTATCCCTACAGGTAAGCTGTCCCTAGTATCCCTACAGGTAAGCTGTCCCTAGTATCTCCACAGGTAAGCTGTCCCTAGTATCCCTACAGGTAAACTGTCCCTAGTATCCCTACAGGTAAGCTGTCCCTAGTATCCCTACAGGTAAGCTGTCCCTAGTATCCATACAGGTAAGCTGTCCTTAGTATCCCCACAGGTCAGCTGTCCCTAGTATCCCTACAAGTAAGCTGTCCCTAGTATCCCTACAGGTAAGCTGTCCCTAGTATCCATACAGGTAAACTGTCCCTAGTATCCCTACAGGTAAACTGTCCCTAGTATCCCTACAGGTAAGCTGTCCCTAGTATCCCTACAGGTAAGCTGTCCCTAGTATCCATACAGGTAAACTGTCCCTAGTATCCATACAGGTAAGCTGTCCCTAGTATCCCTACAGGTAAGCTGTCCCTAGTATCCATACAGGTAAACTGTCCCTAGTATCCATACAGGTAAGCTGTCCCTAGTATCCCTACAGGTAAGCTGTCCCTAGTATCCATACAGGTGAGCTATAACTCATAACAGGTAATTATAGCTATCCCTTTGTATCCCTAGATAATTATGATCTCTCTCAGGTAAGCTGTCTCTCTGTATCCCCATGTGTGATTTATCCCTGTATAGATGAGCGATTGAATATCCCTACAAAATGATGTCCACAGTAATGTATGCTCAAGGGTGATAAAGTCTTTTGTTTTTAATTTTCTGTTAATAACATCTATTTTTTTCATTTCAGATTATAAGACTATTCCTGGTGCTCCCCCAGAGGTACCTCCCGAAATGGTAGGGGGTGGTGGGGGTAAGGTTGGAGAGCTCAGAATTACCTGGAAGGTAGGCATTCACACCTCTAATTAGTGTTCAGGATCTGTTAATTTCAATTTAACATTAAGGTATCATCAGTTGTTACCAGTGGTATTGTATATACAAAAATGTACCTTGTACTATCTATCAAAATTATTTAAATTCCAGTTGTTCATTTCTGATAGAATAGAAAATACCTTATCCAGCTAAAAACATTAATTTACCTGGAGAATTATCCTCTGAATATTATAGTTCATGGAATTATTATTTGTTGGTATAGTATTTAAACTTAAAGGTCAAACTGAATGGCAAAAAAAAAGAAAATTGAACCTTAAACAGGGTTAAAACAATAACATACATTAAATAAGTGAGTGTCAGAGTCCCACTTATCATTGATATATGAGTTGGTATTGCCTGTTTTTAACCTTAAATAACATGGAGATATTTGTGTGACAGCCCCTGCCTCCTGTGGACCAGTTTGGCTGGGGAATCGGCTACCTGGTGGAATGGAAATTACGACAGATAGATATTGGTACCTCGCGCTCCACGTGGGCACATGTAAGTCATCAATGTAATCAATAACAAAATGGTATCAGTCATTTATTTAAGCCATTTAAAAGTTATCCAGATTTTCATTTTTCGATTGAAGGTAAACTGTCTATCAATTATGCAGACTACAATGTTACAACACCTCCAAATCCTGTTTGATATTTCATGCTTAAGTAACTGCATCAAGACTTAATACTGCAGATTTCATTTGATTTTTCAGAGACTCTCAAGATCTTCCATTTAGAACAATATTAAAAGGCATATTTTTTCCTTGCATACAATCTGTACATAATTGATTAGCATATAGTTTGATGGGTTGTCATTTTACGGATCTTTCCCTACCTAACTAGGCGCACACATTTCTTTCGATACAAAATAAAATGACTTGTAAAGTTGTATAGCTTGTTTGCTGTATTATAAATTTTCATCAACAAGTTTGCCTTTAAATGATAAAAAACATATACATGCCTGTGATATTTCTCTTCTATGCGTATGCGACAGGCCCGTGTCTATGGTAACAAGAGTGTGTACTCGACCACGGTTGGAGCGGATTTAACCTATGTCGAGTATGAAGTACGAGTGACACCGTTCAACATGTTCGGGGACGGTAAAGCTTCACTCACATCATTTGTCTACTCTGCCGAGGGATGTAAGTCATGCGATCGTACCAGTAGAAATAATTCTGGGTGCTATCAAACCTAACTATAATGATCTTAAAGGCCCAATATACGTAACTTTCAGCATAAAGTGAAGCAAAAATCAAGCCAAATAACTTATTATGTTGATAGATTTAGTTAAGATTAACTGATATCAGCAATATTCAAGATGAATTCTTGCGCAGTTACCGGTACAGCAGCATTTGAAACACGGTATTTGTAAACACACATCCATTTCAAACTGTCTTCTACCTTCGGTTTGTTATTGAAGTGGGTCCCACCTGAATTATTTTCAATTCTTTGGATTTTTTGTCAAGAGTTTCTTGCAAGTTACCGCTCAGGTTAACTTCGTTTTAGGCTTATTTTTGCATGGTTATCAACTGGATTTTTTTTTATAATTTTTCAGAATCCTGAAAAATTTCCTGAAGTTACGTATATTGGGCCTTTAATGTACTGTCAGCCTTTGAGACTTTGCCTTTGTAAGGAGGTGTCACATTGGGGACTTTGCCTTTGTAAGGGGGTGTCACATTTGGGACTTACAGCCACCTGATACAGAATTAACCTCAAAGTTGTACAACATGATAATCTTATTTAATTCAAAGTATATATATATTTCATCTGTCATGATCAAACTTCATACCAAACATTTGAACTCTCTAACTCAAATTCGCTGACGATGTGGACCATGTGAGATAACAAGGTTCAATTGTATAAACCATCGTCATCACTCATTTTTAGGTACTTGGTAGATCCTTTATCAAATTTACACCTATCAGTATCTTTATCAAAATTGTGTTGACACCAGCAGTTAGAAGATTTAAATTGAAGTCTGTCAACTTCATTTCTTTTTGTTAAATTAGAATATAAAAAGTCCAGCCATCTGTCAATAAAGTCAGTATTTAGGCAATTATGTTTTTCTCAAATTGATGAAGATGATTGATATTGACAGTGCCAGTCAGTGCACCCACAAAGGTGTATGCCGACAGCTATAACAGTACAGCCATAACTGTCCACTGGAAACCAGTGAAAAACACCATCCAGAGCATGAAAGGTCGTCTCCGTGGTTACAAGGTAGGGAAATAGTTCAAACTGTAAAGGAACTAAAACAATCATTATAACATTCCCTTTGCTTTAAAATCAATATTTTGGAAGTATATCCAAATACTTTAGATATAGTCGGGTGAAATCTGAGATATGTAATTTCATTATATCTGGTAGTTTCGGTTACAATAATAGTATCAGTTTCATCTAAGGATTGAAGCTACTTGTAATGCTTTTGTCGATTTCATGGGATGATGAGTTGGTCTTAAAACAAATTAGTTTAGTTCAGTGTTTAAATTTGTATCAAGCTGCAAGTGTACAGCAGCCATGTTTCACTAGCTCGTGAATGAAGCCGCTGGATTTCAAAGTTCTTCATCTTCTGAAATTTGAAGCTACAGTAATTGAATATCAAATTAGACTGGAAACAAGACATAGTTTGAAAGGAGGAAACAATTTGACATATAAGAAAAACTTGTATTGACATTTTGGTGCTTTATATATCCACAAACAAACACAATTTTAACCAATAATTTTACTGCCTGTTGGAGTATCTATTCCAGAAGTATGGCAGCTAGGGAACAGACCAGCCATGGACATCGTGCTACATAATAATCTGTTACAGGTAAATTACTGGCTACGTGAAGGCGGGGACGAGATGCACGCCATCCAGGCTATTTTCTACGGTGACATCGACCAAGCCATCATCATCGGCCTCCTGCCAGACACCTGGTACTACTTCAATGTACAGGTGTTTAACACAGCAGGCAATGGTCAGAAGAGCGAGAAGTACCCACAGGAAACTGACCGATACCGTATGTATATAAACTTTATCTTATAACAGTCCCCAGGAGACTGATCAATATCGTAGGTATAAGTAAAACTTTATTTATCTTATAACAATCCTCAGGAGACTGATCGATACCCTGTGTATATACATATGTATTAACTTTATATATCTTATAACAACTATGTAACAAGTTATTGCGGCATGTATTAATCACTATTGTAGACCAAACAGTTTTTTGAAAGGTATTTAGAAAAAAAATGGAAATTTATGACTAACAAGAATTTGTGTAAAAAAAAACCAACAAAAAAGAAATTTGTATTGGATTTGATCAGCAACAAATCATACTTTTAGTTATAAGTTGTGAAAATTTTTGAAAGCTTTATGCATCTTGGTGTTATTCACAAATATTTAAATATTGATTCAGGTCCTATGCGGTATCCAACAGAGGTTCACGTCCACTCTCACGGTACCGAGTCTGCCAAGGTGACCTTCAGGGGAGTGTCAACCCAGGTGGACGAGGAACCTTTAAGAGGCTACATGGTGGGTACTTAAGGGGTTACATGGTGGGTACAGAAGGGGCTCCATGGTGAGTACTTAAGGGGCTACATGGTGGGTAGTTAAGGAGCTACATTATGGGTACTTAAGGAGCTACATGATGGGTACTTAAGGAGCTACATGGTGGGTACATAAGGGGCTACATGGTGAATAAAAATGAGAAACATGTACATTTTTGAGAGGTATTTTGTGCTTTTGTCAGCTAAAAAAAATTGCAACCAAAAGAAAAAAAATCAACAACTTTTTGATGGAGATTTGAAATTGTGTGTGAAAAAAAATGTTTCTTAAGGGTACTTAAGGGGCTACAGGGTGGGTACTTAAGAGGCTACATAGTGGGTACTTAAGGGGCTGCATGGTGGGTATTTAAGGGGCTACATGGTGGGTACTTAAGAGGCTACATTATGGGTACTTAAGGGGCTACATGGTGGGTACTTCAGGGGCTACATGGTGGGTACCTAAGGGGCTACATGGTTGGTACTTAAGGAGCTACATGGTGGGTACCTAAGGGGCTACATGGTGGGTACTTAAGGGGATACATGGTGGGTACTTAAGGAGCTACATGGTGGGTACCTAAGGGGCTACATGGTGGGTACTTAAGGGGCTACATGGTGAGTACTTCAGGGGTTACATGGTGGGTACATTGGGGGGGGGGGCTACATGATGGGTACTTAAGGAGCTACATGGTGGGTACCTAAGGGGCTAAATGGTGGGTACTTAAGGGGATACATGGTGGGTACTTAAGGAGCTACATGGTGGGTACCTAAGGGGCTACATGGTGGGTACTTAAGGGGCTACATGGTGAGTACTTCAGGGGTTACATGGTGGGTACATTGGGGGGGGGGGGGCTACATGATGGGTACTTAAGGAGCTACATGGTGGGTACCTAAGGGGCTAAATGGTGAATAAAAATGAGAATCATGTACATTTTTGAGGGGTATTTTGTGCTTTTGTCAGCTAAAAAAAATTGCAACCAAAAGAAAAAAAATCAACAACTTTTTGATGGAATTGTGTGTGAAAAAAATGTAAAAATGAGTCCCTTTATAAGTAAAGAAATAAGCATTATTTCATGTAATTACATGCCTGTTATTTGTATATAGATAAAATACTGGGAGTCATCTGAGGACATCCGTCAGGCAAAAACACTGGACGTTGAAAAGGCCAATGTGGGTATTATTTACGGATTAAAGAAGGGAATAGTCTACAAACTCAGGGTGCTGGGATACAGTCAAGGTGGCGAGGGGAAAATGTCTTCTCCGGCTACTCTCTTCACGATGGGTAGGTATCAGTGTTACTATTGTATAGTCCAGGGGAAAATGTCTTCTCCGGCTACTCTCTTCACGATGGGTAGGTATCATGTGTTACTATTGTATAGTCAAGGGGAAAATGTCTTCTCCGGCTACTCTGTTCATGATGGGTAGGTATCATGTGCTACTATTGTATAGTCAAGGGGAAAATGTCTTCTCCGGCTACTCTCTTCACGATGGGTAGGTATCATGTGTTACTATTGTATAGTCAAGGGGAAAATGTCTTCTCCGGCTACTCTCTTCACGATGGGTATACATTGTATATCTAATGGGGTACATCAGGTCAGGAGAAGCCAAATAATTGAACTATTTGTAATATGGAGGCGCTTGTGTATAGTAGAGTAGAGAAAAAAAAAAGATAAATAAATCTTACTTAGCTTTGATTTAAAATTACATTTTCATGAATGTGAACTTAAACTTCTAATGAGTGATTGAATTAATGTTGAGTCCACTATTTATGTTGCACATATTTTGATTCCTTGGATTATCTCAGAAATATATCTAAACTGTATATATATTTATCACATAAAATACCAAATGTGATGAAGTACATGTTTATTCCTGTCTATTTTTCCTATAAGCGGGTGGCAGTATTCCTTACGACCCGACATCAACTGACATCATGGCCGCCGCCTCCAGCCTCTCCGTCTCCATGACGATCACTGTGATATGTACCATAGCATCTCTAGTGCTCTTCCTAGTCTGAGTATCGGTGCTTGTCATCATTCAAGTCTCTGCCTAATCCTGTCTTGTAAAATATTATACATTTAATGTGAAAAGCAGAAAAGATCTTTTTTACTTTAATACTGATATTCTAGGAATAAAGCTTCTAATTATGGCACCATTATATTATTTTATGTCTCTTTTGTTGAAGGTAATTTAATTCCTGTGGTTTATTTATGTTTTTATGTAAATAACACTCTAGTCCCGTATAATTCAAAACAATCAATATTTTTTGTAAGCAGATGTTGTCGAAGACCCATATAGTTCTATCTAGTTGCCTTTATTTGTTTTTTTGTTGGTGTTAATACAGTTATATACATTTTGTACTAATCGTGTATATGTTCGTAGAATGATATTCTGATGAGATTAATGTTTTTGTTTACGATGATTCTAGACAGAAGTTAAGTAGTGAAATATCCATTGTAATAGGCTCTACAAATCTACAGAAATATACAATTAACAGGGTATGTCACCTTATCTGTATTACTGGTAGTATTAATCAAGGGGGATCCTTTAAAGGATCGAAGCACAAGTTCATCCACGAGATAATAATGGATAATATGGTTAAAGTAATTGCATGTACATTGCCCATTACCTCCTGAATCAGAATGAACTTGCTCCTCAAAGATTAAGTTGACTTATCTAGTAAAATCTCTGATCTGGTAAAATGTCTAGTCAAGCCTTTAATTGTTATTGCTAATAGATACCAGTATTGATATTATAACTCACAACCATTTTGGTGAAATATATTTGTGTATTCCTGGATCTCAATTACCCACTTAATTTGATTATTTCCCAAGTTATGAAGGTTTAAGTATTCTTGGTAAATATAAATTTACTTCTTACAAGATTTGGATTTTACATTCCCTTGACAATTAGCTCTGACATTTTTAAAGATAATAAAAATTTATCTGGTATTTAAAAATGATGTGACATTTATCTCTTCAACTTTTATCTTTAAAACTATTTCTATGCTTGATTTTTCTTCTAATGTGGTGTTCATCTATTTTTTTTTCAAATTCAATACAGCTAGTTTAGTGCATTGCTTGCATTTGCAGCATCAGACAGATGATTGTATTATAAAAGTCATCATTTAGACCTGCAGACTATACCTATACCGAATGACAAAGAATATCTCTAGAATGTTTTGGGTGAGACAACAAGATTTGTGGAAGCATTGAACTTACAAATGCTATATATGTTGGATATGTTGAGATTATTTGTTCTTCCTTATAATTACAACGTACAATATGGGAGGGGCGGGAGGCGGGAGACCCACCACCCATCAAATATCATTACTTAAAAGTTGAACATCCATCAAAGTGTAAAGCAATTACTTTATATTACCTTTAAATATTAAAAGTGATTTATCATAAGGAGTGGTTGAAGGCAGATTTAGTTTTAACCCTAGGCCTACCACCCATGAATATATATATAATGAATAAAGGTGCATCCCACCTCCCCTACACAGTTAATTATGGAATAGCCCTGATGTATTCGTGGTGTAATGGCCGACAGCTGGTAACGAGGGTATGCTTGTATTTGTCAGATTTGAATTTGTTACTTGTGAAATATTTTTGTTGATTATTGTCAGCACCTAGAAAGAATGTATGAATGAAATAATTATTATATGATTGATTCATGAATATATGAAAGAAAGTGAATTAATATGTTTATGAGAAAAATGTTGTACAAGTGTATTGTCAGTGATTTATTAATTAATACATTGCTGTAAATGACTTAAAAAATATCTGGTTGATTAATTCAATTGTTTGGGAATTTTATTTTTGTTTGTTTGTTGAATATATTTTTTGTTTAATGTTTCACTGTTTCAGCATTGTAATATTAATTCACCAAGTGTAATTATGAAAATATTTATCATCTGAAAAGCCACCATTCTGCCTGTGTTCTTATTTAACATAAGTTATTAAGTATAACAAACAGGTGCTGTAATTATATGTACATACTAGAGGATTGACTATACACACATTCTATTGAAGTACAAGATTTTTGAAGCATCAAGTTACTGTCTTTAATCTGATTTACAAAATGTAACAAATAGCTGCAAACGTTTGTTTTTGATTTGATCACAGATCTGAGTGGAATTTAGTCATTATAATGCTAGTCCATTTTTGTTAAAATTTCATATCTGTGGGTGGTGCATTTCCTGATTTTTTAGCAATTTTCTTTTTATATTACCAGGTATTAAAAAAATACTATTTCACTCATTTTTAGCTCACCTGGACCGAAGGTCCGGTGAGCTTATGCCATGGCGCAGCGTCCGTCGTCCGGCGTCCGGCGTCCGGCCGTCGTCTGTCAACATTTTCTTCAAATCGCTACTAGTCAAAAAGTCCTTATTGGATTTTAACCAAATTTGGTCAGAAACATCCTTGGGCGAAGGGGAACAGATTTTGCATAAATGGTGACTCTGACCCCCAAAGGGCCAGAGGTGCGGGGCCCAATAGGGAAAATAGAGGTAATTCTTTAAATCTCTTCTTGTCAAAAAGTCCTGATTGGATTTTGATCAAATTTAGTCAGAAACATCTTTTAGGGAAGGGGAACAGATTTTGCTTAAATGGTGACTCGGACCCCAAAGGGGCCAGAGGGGCAGGGCCCAATAGGGAAAATAGAGGTAATTCCTTTAAATCTCTTCTTGTCAAAAAGTTCTAATTGGATTTTGGCCAAATTTAGTCAGAAACATCCTTGGGCGAAGGGGAACAGATTTTGCATAAATGGTGATTCTGACCCCTAAGGGCCCAGAGGGGCGGGGCCCAATAGGGGAAATAGAGGTAATTCCTTTAAATCTCTTCTTGTCAAAAAGTCCTGATTGGATTTTGGCCAAATTTAGTCAGAAACATCGTTGAGGGAAGGGGAACAGATTTTGCATAAATGGTGACTCTGACCCTAAAGGGGCCAGAGGGGCGGGGCCCAATAGGGAAAATAGAGGTAATTCTTTAAATCTCTTCTTGTCAACAAGTCCTGATTGGATTTTGACCAAATTAAGTCAGAAACATCCTTTTGGGAAGGGGAACAGATTTTGCATAAATGGTGACTTGGACCCCAAAGGGGCCAGAGGGGCGGGGCCCAATAAGGGAAATAGAGGTAATTCCTTTAAATTTCTTCTTGTCTTAAAGTTATGATTGGATTTTGACCAAATTTAGTCAGAAACATCGTTGAGGGAAGGGGAACAGATTTTGCATAAATGGTGACTCTGACCCTAAAGGGCCCAGAGGGGCGGGGCCCAATAGGGGAAATAGAGGTAATTCCTTTAAATCTCTTCTTGTCATAAAGTTATGAATGGATTTGGCCCAAATTCGGTCAGAAACATCCTTAGTGGAAGGGGAACAGATTTTGCATAAATGGTGACTCCGACCCCTAAGGGGCCAGAGGGGCGGGGCCCAATAAGGGAAATAGAGGTAATTCCTTTAAATCTCTTCTTGTCATAAAGTTATGAATAGATTTTGTCCAAATTTGGTCAGAAACATCGTTGGGCGAAGGGGAACAGATTTTGCATAAATGGTGACACTGGCACCCAAGGGGCCAGAGGGGCGGGGCCAAATAGGGAAAATAGAGGTAATTCCTTTAAATCTCTTCTTGTCAAAAAGTCCTGATTGGATTTTGACCAAATAAGGTCAGAAACATCTTTTGGGGAAGAGGAACAGATTTTGCATAAATGGTGACTCGGACCCCAAAGCTGCCAGAGGGGCGGGGCCCAATAAGGGAAATAGAGGTAATTCCTTTAAGTCTCTCTTGTCATAAAGTTATGAATAGATTTTGTCCAAATTTGGTCAGAAACATCGTTGGGGGAAGGGGAACAGATTTTGCATAAATGGTGACTCTGAACCCTAAGGGCCCAGATGCACTGGGCCAATTAGGGGAAATACAGGTAATTCTTTTAAAATCTCTTCTTGTCATAAAGTTATGAATGGATTTGGCCCAAATTTGGTGAGAAACATTCTTGGGGGAAGGGGAACAAATTTTGCATAAATGGTGACTCTGACCCCTAAGGGGCTAGAGGGGCGTGGCCCATTAAGGGAAATAGAGGTAATTCCTTTAAATCTCTTCTTGTCATAAAGTTATGAATAGATTTTGTCCAAATTTGGTCAGAAACATCGTTGGGGGAAGAGGAACATATTTTGCATAAATGGTGACTCTGACCCCTAAGGGGCTATTTTGGCACTTAAGGGTTACAAGTCAGAGATTAATTCCAGGTGAGCGATGCAGGCCCATTGGGCCTCTTGTCATATTGTCTTGTAGAGTCTCCACTGAAATGTTTACAAATATCTAGTCAAATAATTAATAGTCAATTTATGCATACTTTTTACTGTGTTGTTTAGTGTCTTTTGTAAGTTCTTGTAGTAGAAATTCTATTTTGCTAAAATTTGCCCTGTATTTAGTTCCTACAGATATTTTTTTTGTCCTTTTTAGTGAACATAGCTAATAAAATTATATATCTATACTTCTTAAAAAAAAAATATTTACTAGACCTAGAAAAAAAATAAATTTTAAGATTGTGAAGCTCCTGGTTTATACTTTACTACTAGAAATTATAAAAAGGAAAAAGGCACAAAAGTTACCATGATTTATATACCAGGTAATGTATTTTAGCATACAGAAAGCAGAATGATAAGTAAAAAGTTACATAATGTCAGTTGACTAGAACTCTTTTGTGTTGTACCTAGTACTGGTCTAGAGATCAAGTTTATATACATGTAAATTATCACTAGTATGTAGTCCATATATACATATGTTTATGTATGGTATTTAAATTAGTATATGTATGTAGATATATTTTTATTGTGTTCACTCCAAAATACTCATATTGAACAAGTGTAATTTTTTTTCACTTCAAACTGAAGTCATAAATAACACAGCCGAGTCTATAAATGTGACTTGTAATACAATGTAAGCATATTGGAAATTAGATTTTGAACAATCATTGAGTATATAAGGAGAATATTCATTTAATAATATTACATTTGTACATGCATACTGGTATATATGAAAATATGTATTTAATATATGTATATGCATTCCGTCACTTTTGAAATCCATTTATTTGAAAATGCATGTTTTTTTTTGTTTTATATAAAGATAATATTCATAAATGTTCAATTGTTTGTTTTCCTTCATTTAAAGAAAATAAAGAAATTAAAGTCTCACCAGATATGGTAATACCGAAAACAAAATAATTCTTTTGTTAAATTTCTTTAGTGAGTGAATCAATCGTTTGTTTTCTTCATTTAAAGAAAATAAAGAAATTAAAGTCTCACCAAATACGGTAATACCGAAAACAAAACAATGTTTTTGTTGAATTTCTTTAGTGAGTATACATGTACACTCACTTTGCTGTCTTTTCTAGTCATGTCTTTACTTTTTACGGACAGTGAAAACATTTTCAGGTCTCTTAAAGGCTGTATACGTAACTTTAGGAATATTTCAGTGATTCTGAAAATTGAATTCTGAAAAAAAATCCAGTCAATAACCATGCAAAAATAAGCATAAAACGTTAATCTTAACTAAATCTGTATAAATATAAAAAGTTATTAGGGTTGATTTTCGCTTCAAGTTTTACCGAAAGTTAAGTATATTTGGCCTTTAATTGCTTGCAAACTTTTGTAAGAATCCGCGTAGCGGATTCTTACAGTTTGCAAACAAAATATTTTTCATACCCAAATAGAACTAAAAAATTGCCATCAATGCTTAATTATATAAAAGAATATATTCATATTTCCACTGCATGAAGACTTGATGAATTGCTTGTCCAAAATAATAGATCTATATGCCAAAAGTTTTAAGTGGATGAAATTGGTGGTTTTATAAAATGATCAGTATTTATATATAAGCACATAACAGATAAAATGTGGATGTCTGACTGAAAACAGGGGAGATATGAAAATTGTCGGGGAGAAAAAAAATTGGTTCCGATGCCGGGAATTGAACCCGGGCCGTCTGGGTGAAAACCAGAAATCCTAACCACTAGACCACATCGGACTCGTTATTAAGTACGGTAAATAGTTTGTATTTAAAAATTGCAAAATAGTTCACGGCACTACAATTATATTTCATGTAGTTTTTGATGTAAATATCTTTTCATATATAAAACACCGAATTGAAACATTCAATATCTTCAAAGAAGAACCTGCTATACATTTTTATTGGATAAATATAATACCACAATGTAAATCACGTGATCAAAATATATTACGGAAGTGTTGTCATCATGTGACCGGGGAGTTTTTCCAAAATGGCGTCCACTACAGTGGACTGGGAGTTTGACAAGTTTGATGATGGTTCCTTGAGTAAGTAAGAGAAGGAGATGTGACGAGACAGGCTTATTGGTCACTGGCAGCTATAATAACAACTCTGTTTACCACCAGTTACTTTTTAACGTGTGATATGATGTCATACAATGATACTGTAACAAACTGTATAGATTAGGATAGCTGCGATAACGTAGGCCTAGGTCTACTGTATATACGACTGCGTCGGACAGAGCCATATGCGACCGGGTATTATATTATTACTAAGATTAGGACTACTCGGAACAATTTTCAGCTGATATTGTAACGACTAGTAGTGATAACGTAAACTATTCCCGGGCTGTTTATATGGAACAGTGTTTTGTCTGCTTTTAAGACCGTACCATTATTTACATTTGTACATAGGAAAGGTTTAAAATATAAATTTAGTGGGAATTCAACACAGGCAAGTCAGCTTTAAAGGCTTCCACTGTGTCAGTTATAAATTGGCTGATTGTGTGAGGATAGAAAGCCCAAATGGGTGTCTGCACGTGTTTGAAGGCATTAGGATTGCGGAAAAAGACCTGGTTCTTGTGTTTGCTGGAATAAAGAGATCTGTATAACATATAGCTATGATATATTTACATCAGTGACTATAGAACTGCTTAATATTGGTTAACTGGTAGTAACCATCATCTATGACCAGTAAACCAATATACCTTGCATTGGCCATGGGAGAACGAATGATCTGAAGCTCACACTTGATTGCGCACTCTTGTAATTATAATAGGATGAGGAAATTAAAAGTGATAAAGATAATGCCATTGCTGGGGCTCGAACCTGCAACCATTTGCTCTCTAGCCTGAAATTCTACCGACTGAGCTAAAGGGAAATTCGCTACAACTCACGCTTATAAGGCCACCTAATCAATGCACATCTTTTACGTTCTAGTAGTGTAATGGTGGTTGAAGTGTTAACTATTGGGCTACAGATCTAGAGGCCGGAACTTAAAAATATAAAATGATTAATCATATATATAGCCAGATAAACACATAGTTTTTGTTCTGTCCCATGTGTATGAATGACTTGAGCATTTGTTCAAATGTTCCCTTTTCATTGAACAGAAATTGTTGGGGAGTTACAACTGAAAAAGTATGGTCAGTTTTTGGAGGAATATGCTTCCCAGTTGAAGGAAATCGAGGGTGCTTTGGACGAATCTATTGGTGATTCCTGGGACATGACCCTTGACCCTATATCTTTACAGGTAATTACAAGCACCTGGTACAACAATGTAGATATGGACAATATTATAATATACAAGTCTATATCTCTACACAGGTAACATATTTCAAAATATTTTTGAGATTTGAGGCCGTCACCGGCATGAATTTATAAGATGGATATTTTTCAAATTTAGGAAGTTCATATAAATGCAGTTATCTTCTCTGACATCGTAGTTTCATTGAAAACTCTTGATTCCAGGAGCACAGTTTGTCCTATTGTAAGGTAAAGTGATATGATATAGTCCTTTCTCTTTACACTGATTTGATATGATTCCTTGTCTTACAGCTGTTGCCATATGAACAAACCAATCTACTACAACTCATCAAGACAGACAACAAGATCTTCAACAAGATTATCACGGTACTTGCCTCACTATGTTGTGAAATGCAAGCCCTACAGCACGAGGCTCAGACTAAGTTCTATAACGCTCTGCTGTACTACGGAGAAGGCGGTGAGATGATAGCATACACATTGTTATGAATTGTGTAATAATTACGGAAAGATGATAACAACCATATTTTGACCATACAATCTTATATATCTATTGACCAATGTATCACAATTACAACATGTTCTTTTATGCTTGAGTAACAAAGATCTGTTACTTTTATCTGATTATGTCCGTTACCTTCTATGCTGAATTTCTTTTGATTCAATGGTTTAGTTTTTAATGAAAAATTTGACTTGAGTTATTGTGTTGTGACAACTATTAAAAAGGTATAATGAGGATAATTAATGAAAATGTTAAAATGAATTGTAAGTTTTTATAACTCTATCAATTACAGAGCCTGAGAATGGGTTGGGAGAAGGAGAGGCCCAGCTACAAATGGGCAGGTTGATGCCCCTCCTACAGGTAATAAGAGAAGTGTGGCGGGGTGGGGGTGGGGGGCAAATTAACAGTAGGGAGATTGATATTCATGTTACAAATATTTTGTCATGTATATATTACATACTGCTTTTTACCTCTTTGTTAAGGTTCAGATTATTAAGACACAGTTTTCATGTAATCACCTAGAGAATTAATTTGACAGCCAAGATAAAAAAATAATTACTATGATATACAAGTATTTCTTCTTCCAATAAGAGACAGATCTCCAAGTTTAAGTTAGAATGATAACTGTACAATGTCTCTAGACATTATGGGTGCATGTGTGGGGAAAACTGAAAAAAAAGTATATGAAATTATAATGGATCAGATAAGCCAGATCTTTAATCTGTTAAGATAGCTAAATGAGCAAAGAGCAAAGATTTAAGTTATGATTAATAATATATTTTTTTTGTAATAGAATACAAACTGTTACTAAGCATTTTACAATCCTACAGGAGTTGTCATGCTTTGTAAACCGTTGCTATGAAGTTGTCAGGAATGTCATCCACCAGTTTGCCTGCCTGTATTCCTTGTCCCGGTAGGTCCTGTACAACCAGATCTGATTCCTTGTCTCGCAAAAAGTTTGATAAATATTAAAGTTCTTTAAAATCCCTGCAATGAAGTTGCGATAAGCATATCAGCCAAATTTGTTAGACAGTATTTTTTAAAATGTAATTAGTAAAATATGTTTTTGTATTAATAGGACTGATTATAATGAATGAAAAATGATATTATAGATTGATCATAATGATTTACATATTATATACATTTATATCCAACAGAGGAGGACCTAAACTCATTGATGTTACAGATGTCCATTTCAAGGTAAAACTGAATTTAATTGCCAAAAGCTCTTTTCATATGAAATGAATAAAATTGTTTGATAAACCAAATATTACATGAATACTTCTTGTTGGATCCTCTATATATTGTGACATAGGTACTAAGTAGCAATATTAATCTATGTATGTTTGTTTACTTAAGTCATACGACTTCTAAATTTATATGTGAACACTTGTTTGGAAATGTGTGATGAAGAAGGTTTTTGTTGTCAGCTTTTCCTAGCTGTCGCAATAAGTCTCTACAATATCTCATAGCCTTATGTGGATTTCCCCAAACCTCTTGGTGTGGAATTATTTTGTTACAGTTGTTTATAGGATGATCACATCAACAGGTAATATAATCACATAGATTAAATATGCAAAAATATTACCTATTTATCCAGACTGTGTTCGAGGAACTTGGAGAAGTCCTTGGAGTGCTCATCACACTGGACGAGATTGTGGAGAACCACGCTTCCCTGAAGGACCACTGGACACTTTATAAACGGTAGGGACACTCTATAAACGGTAGGGACACCAACAATATATTATAAACAGTAGGGACAGTATTAACGCTGGAATGATAGCACCAACCAGTTAAGTCGCCATTTAAGGTTAATTAAACAAACAATAAGAAACTTTGAAAACATAACACAATGCCTCGTTAATTAGGCTTAACATTGATTGACACCACACACGAGTTACGTTGAAGTTCTTTTGACACCAGCGAAGGCACAGGCCTAATACAGATAATTGAAATAAACGATGTTTTCATGGCAATATCATTCATAAATTATTCAATTAAATCTTACATAAGACTTAATTTTCTACGTTTTCTATAAAATAAACAATTTTGGAGTCTCTGTGCGTTTAGACATCGATAGAGTCGGCAGTGTACTGGGTTGACGGGTGTACAAAAAGCAGTCACTCAATCAAGTCCGACGAGGACCGCATACAGCCGAATTTGTTAGACATAAAAAACACAAACCCTTTGTGATTTCAGCATTTTTTCTTTGAAAAGAAAATATGGATATGACATTGTATTTGACTGTTTTGAGTCCCTAAATGTTTATTTTCCAAACCCAAACTGTTATCGTTACCAGTGCAACTCGCATGTAATATTACACGACCTTCACTCTTTGCAATACACAAACTGGCAAACTTCTTATGTCATTCTTGACACATTTCTACCGTCAGGATTGAATTTTACAGTATGATTTTACACAAGAAAGGCATTTTTAACATCAGAATGCTAACAACGATCTAATTCTTCGGTATATTTCACCATATGCCTTGTGATAATGTAGCATCAATACAAATCTTGACCTGAAAGTTCAGGCTATTTTCCTTGAATTTATTTATCAGATCCTATCGTATTGTATGGCTTTTATAATTGCAACTTTTCGTGGTTGTAAAAAGATAATGCAAACCAGGAGTTATTTAACAAAATATCAACTGTTAACTATCGCTAGAATAATTCAAGTCATTCTGAAAATCTCTGAAAAATTAACAATACATGATCGCAACCAAGTCAAGGTTTATGCTTGTTCTTGCATATAATGCGCACCCCCTTCTTGACACTTTCGATTTTCCCTAAAAAAGTGTGCACTATACACGAGAAATTACGGTATTAATATTATATGCACTTAGGACACCACATCAGAAATATGGAATAAGTATAATTGATAACCACATTCTGTCTTGAGATATCACCTATTACTTCGGAATTGAAGAATTGTACTCATTATATCACTTCTAATTTTGTTTATGTGATTAATTAACGAGTTAATTTTCTTGTTCATGTACCAAAAGATCAATACTCTTTGTATACATGTATGACTTTCCATCCTCAAACTAGGTCACAAGCTTACTACTGATGTATGGTCATCCCTAGGAGATGTCACATGTTAGTCAGGGCACTATTACTACAATGTAGTTTGGACATATTACACTCGAGAAGCTGAGATAAAGATCAAATTTGTTTTTGATTCCATTTATCATTTTGATGTAAGATTTCTAATGTATTTTACCCCTTTAGCTTGCAAATGTGATTTGAGCTTAATCTAAACAAATTGAGCTTTGTGTATTGAACGTAGTGTTTTGTTTGTCAGGATGCTGAAGTCGGTACATCATGATCCTGGAAAGTTCTCCATTCCGGGGGACAAACTACGACAGTTTGAAAAACTTATTATGAAGTTAGAAGGAGAGTTATTGGATGGTCTTATATTCCAGGTAAAATGAAAGTGTTAGAAAAACTTGAAAACAAACCTGTTAGCCATTTGCCAAAGCTCTTTATTAACTTGAATTAGCTACTAGAGTTTGAATCTTAATGTTGATTTTTCCATTAAGATGTTGGCAAGTGATGGGGGCGGGGTGTGGGTTAAACATAAAAAAAATGAAGTTTGATGTATTTCGGAAGTTGAAGTTAAAACATTGAGTTATTGGTTTAAATTGTGACCAATTTGTATTTTCTCTGCTTCGTTGTAGAATTGTGTGGAGCAGTCGTTTGATAGCAGTACTGTATCTGTGACTAAAAACTCTGTGTTCTTGGACGAGTTTAACATCAACATCAGAGATTACCTAACAGATCTGGAGTCCAGGATCGGTAATGTCCCGTTGTCAACATACTTAACAGTACAGGTTTCACCCCATTAAATCACCAGATTAGAAGTTTTAGTATGTAAACAATCATTGCATGGCATTGACACCATTTTAGGATTGTTTACTTTTGTGTCTTGCTGGAATTGATATAAACAGTAGAAAATTTGAGGTTTTTTTTAAACTAGTTTTACATGCATTTTGTTTGCAAGACTAAAGTTTTAAATAACATTAAAAAAAAACAAACAAAGGTTGTCGTTGTCTTGTCATTTTGTGACAAAGTTCCTTATATGAGTTCATATTTAAGGGTTCAAATGTCAATACCAAATTCTCTTATTCGGTTTAAGGGTCCACTGTATTGCCAAAGGGGCATGTGCTATTTTACAGATGTTTTCTAGTTTAAACTTGGTTGAGACTATAATTATAAGAAATGATTCAATAAGATGTATAATTGTTTGAAATTTTTACAGGAGAAGCTAACGAGATGGACGTATAATTGTTTGTCGTGTTTACAGGAGAAGCTAACGAGATGGACGTATAATTGTTTGTCGTGTTTACAGGAGAAGCTAACGAGATGGACGTATAATTGTTTATCATGTTTACAGAAGACGCTAACGAAATGGACGTATAATTGTTTGTCGTGTTTACAGGAGAAGCAAATGAGGTGGACGTATAATTGTTTATAATGTTTACAGGAGAAGCTAACGAGATGGACGTATAATTGTTTATCATGTTTACAGAAGACGCTAACGAAATGGACGTATAATTGTTTGTCATTTTTACAGGAGAAGCTAACGAGATGGACGTATAATTGTTTATCATGTTTACAGAAGAAGCTAACGAGATGGACGTATAATTGTTTGTCGTGTTTACAGAAGACGCTAACGAAATGGACGTATAATTGTTTATCGTGTTTACAGGAGAAGCTAACGAAATGGACGTATAATTGTTTGTCATTTTTACAGGAGAAGCTAACGAGATGGACGTATAATTGTTTATCATGTTTACAGGAGAAGCTAACGAGATGGACGTATAATTGTTTGTCGTGTTTACAGGAGAAGCTAACGAGATGGACGTATAATTGTTTGTCGTGTTTACAGAAGACGCTAACGAAATGGACGTATAATTGTTTGTCATTTTTACATGAGAAGCTAACGAGATGGACGTATAATTGTTTATCATGTTTACAGAAGACGCTAACGAAATGGACGTATAATTGTTTGTCGTGTTTACAGAAGACGCTAACGAAATGGACGTATAATTGTTTGTCATTTTTACAGGAGAAGCTAACGAGATGGACGTATAATTGTTTGTCGTGTTTACAGGAGAAGCTAACGAGATGGACGTATAATTGTTTATCATGTTTACAGAAGACGCTAACGAAATGGACGTATAATTGTTTATCATGTTTACAGAAGACGCTAACGAAATGGACGTATAATTGTTTGTCGTGTTTACAGAAGACGCTAACGAAATGGACGTATAATTGTTTGTCATTTTTACAGGAGAAGCTAACGAGATGGACGTATAATTGTTTATCATGTTTACAGAAGAAGCTAACGAGATGGACGTATAATTGTTTTTCGTGTTTACAAGAGAAGCTAACGAGATAGACATATAATTGTTTTTCGTGTTTACAGGAGAAGCTAACGAGATAGACGTATAATTGTTTGTCGTGTTTACATGAGAAGCTAACGAGATGGACGTATAATTGTTTGTCGTGTTTACAGGAGAAGCTAACGAGATGGACGTATAATTGTTTGTCGTGTTTACAGGAAAAGCTAATGAGATGGACGTATAATTGTTTGTCGTGTTTACAGGTGAAGCTAACGAGATGGACGTATAATTGTTTGTCGTGTTTACAGGAGAAGCTAACGAGATGGACGTATAATTGTTTGTCGTGTTTACAGGAGAAGCTAACGAGATGGACCAGAGGTACAGGTTTGTCGGACTCTGTGGCCTGTTTATATTACACTTCCAGATCTTCAGAGTTATCGACAGGAAAGTGTTCAAGTCGCTCTGGGACATTTACAAAAAGGTCAGTTGATATTTTATTTCTATCTGACCGTAAATGATAAATATATGCTATAATTTACATATATTTAATTGAGTGTGATATTAACAGTCTTAGACTTCTATAATATCCATACATATGTTCTAACTTAGTGTTTTATATTTAATGTTTTATGTATATAGCTTGCGTTTTATATGTACCCAATAAATTGAAAAGTCATTTTTATGTTTTCTGTTTTGTGGTGTGGAAGGAAAGCTCTCAAAATTCAATAAAATGTTCTACTCGAGAAATGATGCACAATATAAAATGTTAAAATCAGAATACAGCACTTTTTGAATTACTGGTAGTATAATTGTACTGAACGTCTAGAGAATGTCAAAATTAATACTACAAAATCCAAGCTTTATACAGTATTTCCAACGGTTTGGTGAGTACAAAGAAGACTTGCCGAGATCACTCTCATGTGATTAAAGCAGGTTTATATATCACTTGGCCCTGTATGAGTGGCTGATAATGACGTGTCACACACAGATTCCCGGCGTACATCTCCTGGGGAATATTGTCTGGTTTCCGACGTCATTCCTGCTGAACAAGCTCCCGCAGATGATGAAGGTTCTGGACAAGAAGGCTCCCACACTGGTCAAGACACAGTATCAGACTTGGCTACAGAGTCGCAACCAAATGCTCTCCAGGTAAGCAACAGTCGAACAAGTCAAGACACAGTATCAGACTTGGCTACAGAGGCACAACCAAATGCTCTCCAGGTAAGCAACAGTCAAACAGGTCAAGACACAATATCAGACTTGGCTACAGAGTCACAACCAAATGCTCTCCAGGTAAACAACAGAGGATACCTGCTTACTGTTAATGGACATATTTTAGTGGTGATATTATTTTAGCGATTTTCACACTTAAAGTATTCCGCTAAAATAAGGTTGCACTTGTCATAGTTACTGTGTATTGCTTTTTTCAGCCTGCATTGTTAGTGTGACAGTTCATCATAACATTTACCTGTTTATATTCAGCTATGTGTTAATTTGATTGTGCCTAAGTAAGTATGATTACTGTATTTTAAGTGGGTGGAGTCGGTACATGTGCCATTTTGATTCCATCATCAATATTACCTGTAATAAAACTTTCATGGACATTTTCTGTCATTTGATTGTGGGCCGTTATTTTTATCTGTAGTCCAACATCCAGCAGTCCGTCAGTCAGTCGTTCGACTAGCCCATTGGCAAGTGTTTTACGTTTATGCCGTTTCTCTGTAAAATACTTCGAGAATCATGATGTCAGGAATTTGGTTTTGTTATAGAAATCGATGGTGACAGTTAACGACCATACAAATTACTCCTGTTTCTAAGGAGTTGTCCTCCTTATCAAAGGAACTCGTCCTGGTACCAATATCAGAATGGGTAGAATTAGGACCCAATCTGTTACCAATCTGTATAAGATTATAAGGATCTTTCATGCCCAGAGATGTAGAATAGAGAATTCTACCCAAAGATTTTTCAAATCAATCTCCAGGTTGTAATATCCCTATCCTACACTCTTGGGCATTAAAGTCTATTTCTCTCATTCTCATCACCCATCAGAATACACTCAGAAAGTACGGAAATGTGTATAGGATATATTCCTTCTTCAGCAGAAATAGACAAAAATAAATCTGTCAGCCAGATTAAGCATGCAAATGTTTGCACAGAAGAATTAATCACATGTCCGCAACTTAAAATATGGTAGGCCTATTTGTTTTCTAAAAAGATTTTAACTTCTCCCCATTGGTGTCAGAGTTGTTTTAATTCTTGACTCAACATCATATTGTGACAATATGTCGCACGGAAATGGGGTTTAAGAGAGACATTTCTGACTTTATTAATGACACTGGACAGTTCTGCCTTACATGCAGGGAACTTTATCTTCACTCACTGTTGTTCACAGAGATGTGCAGAACTTCCATACCAGTGTGTCCGCCTGGATGGTTGAAATGGAGTCTGCAATGGGCCGATCCAAGACCCTGATGGAGGATCTAAACAACCGCTGTGTCCTCTTTATACAGGTAATGAAGTAATACAGTGTTGGATTGAGTTTGGGGTTGAAAGGTCATCTTTAAAGGTAACTCGCTAAAAATAGATATTTTTTTGTGAAATTTTGGTTTCCAGATGATTATTTCAGCAAGTATTGATGGATTTTGTTTAAACTTCATACAATGTTAACTGATGAGGTAATACAGTGTGGGATTGAGTTTGGGGTCGAAAGGTCAACTATGAAGGTCGCTGTTGCTAAAAATTGATATTTTTTGTCAAATTTTGGTTTCCAGATGATAACTTAAGAACTTGGCTTGATGTGTTTGTATTAAACTTAATACGATGTTAGCTAATTATGAGGCACAATTTCAAAGGTCAACTTCAAGGTTCACTTGCTAAAAATAGATTTTTTTTCGTAAAAGTTTGGTTTCCAGATGATAACTGAAGAACTTGGCTTGGTGTATTTGTATTAAACTTAATACGATGTTAGCTTAGGAGCCACAATTTCAAAGGTCAACTTCAAAGTTCACTGTTGCTAAAAATAGATATTTTTTCGTAAAAGTTTGGTTTCCAGATGATAACTTCAGAAAGGACTGATTGATTTGGTTGTAAAATGTTAGCTTATCAGTTAAAATAGAGTGAGATTGAGTTTTGTGTCAAAAGGTCACCATATTTTCATTTCATTCTCAGCCTTATAAACCATTCAAGAAATTATTGTTAAAATGACACATCATTCTGTTCATTGCTATCAAGGTTTATGTTGCTTAGGAAAATTTACCATAATTGACAGCAGGGGACATATTTTTACATAGTATTACATGCAACACTAACTATAAGCTTGTTATACAGGTATTTCTCCCGTCAATGAACCAAAGTGACTGTGTCCTGTAGAGCTGTTTGTTTGCAAGGATAATTGCTAAAATGCCAATGCATGTATAATATTTCCGATATCTTTAAATCTTTATCAGCCTAGGTGTTGCCCAGGAGCAATTGTAAGTCAAGAATGACATATCCATGGTTGTAATATATGATTAGTGCTGTGTTCTGTGACAGGGGCTGCTGTATGCCTACAACATCAATCACCTCGTACGTACCGTGATGAACCTACATGTGGCTCTCCAGAAACCAATGACCAAGACGGCCGTCCTTGGTCTCTGTCGCCTTACAGAACTTCTAAAGGTGAAATAATTCTCAGTTCTTTTGTTTCAAAGTTTGGTGGCACTTTTAAAAATGGTTATTTATTGATATCTTCTGCTTTAATTGGTGCTGAATAATTCTAAAATATACTCTGTTTTATGTATAAAGACATGTATGGAATTCTTTGTGCTTTTTATGGCATAACCCTGAAACGTATCATGAAATTGTAAAGATAACGGAAAATTTTATGATTATACCAGGTACGGGTTATATTCAACCAAAATGTTGTGTCAGAATTTATTTAAAACAATAGTGATGGTAAAATCACTAAAATTCTTACTTCTCCATATGACTCAATATACAGTGATGAAGTAAAGTAACTTAACTGTGGGGTATTGATTGGCTTGTTGTAAACCAGACAAATGATAGAATTCTGTAGGACAACCGAAATGATGATCAACTTTACATATTGAATGTCTGTACTTGGGAGTAGAATCTCTGTTGTGAAATGTTGATCAACTTTACATATTGAATGTCTGTACTTTGGAGTAGACTCTCTGTTGTGAAATGATGATTAACTTTACATATTGAATGTCTGTACTTGGGAGTAGAATCTCTGTTGTGAAATGATGAACTGTTTTGTATGAAGGCCATTGAGCACACATTCCACCGACGGACCATGTTGATAGCTGAGTCAGTAAGCCACATAATCCAGCACCTCAGCTTCCTCATTCTCAGCTCCATAGGGATTGCCAAGGTCAGTGTAAACGGAAATATTCTTAAAAGTATTGCTAAGATGATGTTCTTACTGTAAAATTAATTCTGATTAAGTGAAAACTCTAAATAATCTTCACTAAAATTAAGGGGGTCGCTGTGGCTAAGTGGTAAATGTGTCTGACTTTCTGCTACCACTAGCCCTCCACCTATGGGTCCCTGTGGCTAAGTAGTTAAAAAAAGTGTCTGACATTCTGCAACCACTAACCCTCCACCTCTGGGTTTGCCGTGGCTAAGTGGTTAAGGTGTCTGGCATTCTGCTACCACTAGCCCTCCACCTCTGGGTCGCTGTGGCTAAGTGGTTAAGGAGTCTGACATTCTGCTACCACTAGCCCTCCACCTCTAGGTCGCTGTGGCTAAGTGGTAAAGATGTCTGACATTCTGCTTTCACTAGCCCTCCACCTCTGGGTTGCCCTGGCTATAAGTGGTTCAGGTGTCTGACATTCTGCTACCACAAGCCCTCCACCTCTGGGTCGCTGTGGCTAAGTGGTTAAGGTGTCTGACATTCTGCTACCACTAGCCCTCCACCTCTGGGTTGCCGTGGCTATAAGTGGTTCAGATGTCTTACATTCTGCTACCACTAGCCCTCCACCTCT
This sequence comes from Mimachlamys varia, assembly GCA_947623455.1. Lineage (NCBI taxonomy): Eukaryota > Metazoa > Mollusca > Bivalvia > Pectinida > Pectinidae > Mimachlamys > Mimachlamys varia. The sequence goes on from OX392534.1 coordinate 9,768,941, forward strand.
GGGTCACAGTGTCCAAGTGGTTCAGGTGTCTGACATTCTGCTAACACTAGCCCTCCACCTCTGGGTCACAGTGTCCAAGTGGTTCAGGTATCTGATATTCTGCTACCACTAGCCCTCCACCTCTGGGTCACAGTGTCCAAGTGGTTCAGGTGTCTGACATTCTGCTACCACTAGCCCTCCATCTCTGGGTCACAGTGTCCAAGTGGTTCAGGTGTCTGACATTCTGCAACCACTAACCCTCCACCTCTGGGTTTGCCATGGCTAAGTGGTTAAGGTGTCTGGTATTCTGCTACCACTAGCCCTCCACCTCTGGGTCGCTGTGGCTAAGTGGTTAAGATGTCTGACGTTCTGCTACCACAAGCTCTCCACCTCTGGGTTGCTGTGGCTAAGTGGTAAAGATGTCTGACATTCTGCTACCACTAGCCCTCCACCTCTGGGTTGCCCTGGCTATAAGTGGTTCAGGTGTCTGACATTCTTCTACCACAAGCCCTCCACCTCTGGGTCGCTGTGGCTAAGTGGTAAAGATGTCTGACATTCTGCTACCACTAGCCCTCTACCTCTGGGTTGCCATGGCTATAAGTGGTTCAGGTGTCTGACATTCTGCTACCACAAGCCCTCCACCTCTGGGTCGCTGTGGCTAAGTGGTTAAGGTGTCTGACATTCTGCTACCACTAGCCCTCCACCTCTGGGTTGCCGTGGCTATAAGTGGTTCAGATGTCTTACATTCTGCAACCACTAGCCCTTCACCTCTGGGTCACAGTGTCCAAGTGGTTCAGGTGTCTGACATTCTGCTAACACTAGCCCTCCACCTCTGTGTCACAGTGTCCAAGTGGTTCAGGTATCTGATATTCTGCTACCACTAGCCCTCCACCTCTGGGTCACAGTGTCCAAGTGGTTCAGGTGTCTGATATTCTGCTACCACTAGCTCTCCACCTCTGGGTCGCTGTGGCTAAGTGGTAAAGATGTCTGACATTCTGCTACCACTAGCCCTCCACCTCTGGGTTGCCCTGGCTATAAGTGGTTCAGGTGTCTGACATTCTGCTACCACTAGCCTTCCACCTCTGGGTCACAGTGTCCAAGTGGTTCAGGTGTCTGACATTCTGCTAACACTAGCCCTCCACCTCTGAGTCACAGTGTCCAAGTGGTTCAGGTATCTGATATTCTGCTACCACTAGCCCTCCACCTCTGGGTCACAGTGTCCAAGTGGTTCAGGTGTCTGATATTCTGCTACCACTAGCTCTCCACCTCTGGGTCGCTGTGGCTAAGTGGTAAAGATGTCTGACATTCTGCTACCACTAGCCCTCCACCTCTGGGTTGCCCTGGCTATAAGTGGTTCAGGTGTCTGACATTCTGCTACCACTAGCCTTCCACCTCTGGGTCACAGTGTCCAAGTGGTTCAGGTGTCTGACATTCTGCTAACACTAGCCCTCCACCTCTGAGTCACAGTGTCCAAGTGGTTCAGGTGTCTGGCATTCTGCTTTCACTAGCCCTCCATCTCTGGGTCACAGTGTCCAAGTGGTTCAGGTGTCTGACATTCTGCTACCACTAGCCCTCCACCTCTGGGTTGCCATGGCTATAAGTGGTTCAGATGTCTGACATTCTGCTACCACTAGCCCTCCACCTCTGGGTTACAGTGTCCAAGTGGTTCAGGTATCTGATATTCTGCTACCACTAGCCCTCCACCTCTGGGTCACAGTGTCCAAGTGGTTCAGGTGTCTGACATTCTGCTACCACTAGCCCTCCATCTCTGGGTCACAGTGTCCAAGTGGTTCAGGTATCTGACATTCTGCTACCACTAGCCCTCCATCTCTGGGTCGCTGTGGCTAAGTGGTTAAGGTATCTGATATTCTGCTACCACTAGCCCTCCACCTCTGGGTTGCCGTAGCTATAAGTGGTTAAGGTGTCTGACATTCTGCTACCACTAGCCCTCCACCTCTAGGTTGCCGTGGCTATAAGTGGTAAAGATGTCTGACATTCTGCTACCACTAGCCCTCCACCTCTGGGTCACAGTGTCCAAGTGGTTCAGGTGTCTGACATTCTGCTAACACTAGCCCTCCACCTCTGGGTCACAGTGTCCAAGTGGTTCAGGTATCTGATATTCTGCTACCACTAGCCCTCCACCTCTGGGTCACAGTGTCCAAGTGGTTCAGGTGTCTGACATTCTGCTACCACTAGCCCTCCATCTCTGGGTCACAGTGTCCAAGTGGTTCAGGTGTCTGACATTCTGCAACCACTAACCCTCCACCTCTGGGTTTGCCATGGCTAAGTGGTTAAGGTGTCTGGTATTCTGCTACCACTAGCCCTCCACCTCTGGGTCGCTGTGGCTAAGTGGTTAAGATGTCTGACGTTCTGCTACCACAAGCTCTCCACCTCTGGGTTGCTGTGGCTAAGTGGTAAAGATGTCTGACATTCTGCTACCACTAGCCCTCCACCTCTGGGTTGCCCTGGCTATAAGTGGTTCAGGTGTCTGACATTCTTCTACCACAAGCCCTCCACCTCTGGGTCGTTTTGGCTAAGTGGTAAAGATGTCTGACATTCTGCTACCACTAGCCCTCTACCTCTGGGTTGCCATGGCTATAAGTGGTTCAGGTGTCTGACATTCTGCTACCACAAGCCCTCCACCTCTGGGTCGCTGTGGCTAAGTGGTTAAGGTGTCTGACATTCTGCTACCACTAGCCCTCCACCTCTGGGTTGCCGTGGCTATAAGTGGTTCAGATGTCTTACATTCTGCAACCACTAGCCCTTCACCTCTGGGTCACAGTGTCCAAGTGGTTCAGGTGTCTGACATTCTGCTAACACTAGCCCTCCACCTCTGTGTCACAGTGTCCAAGTGGTTCAGGTATCTGATATTCTGCTACCACTAGCCCTCCACCTCTGGGTCACAGTGTCCAAGTGGTTCAGGTGTCTGATATTCTGCTACCACTAGCTCTCCACCTCTGGGTCGCTGTGGCTAAGTGGTAAAGATGTCTGACATTCTGCTACCACTAGCCCTCCACCTCTGGGTTGCCCTGGCTATAAGTGGTTCAGGTGTCTGACATTCTGCTACCACTAGCCTTCCACCTCTGGGTCACAGTGTCCAAGTGGTTCAGGTGTCTGACATTCTGCTAACACTAGCCCTCCACCTCTGAGTCACAGTGTCCAAGTGGTTCAGGTATCTGATATTCTGCTACCACTAGCCCTCCACCTCTGGGTCACAGTGTCCAAGTGGTTCAGGTGTCTGATATTCTGCTACCACTAGCTCTCCACCTCTGGGTCGCTGTGGCTAAGTGGTAAAGATGTCTGACATTCTGCTACCACTAGCCCTCCACCTCTGGGTTGCCCTGGCTATAAGTGGTTCAGGTGTCTGACATTCTGCTACCACTAGCCTTCCACCTCTGGGTCACAGTGTCCAAGTGGTTCAGGTGTCTGACATTCTGCTAACACTAGCCCTCCACCTCTGAGTCACAGTGTCCAAGTGGTTCAGGTGTCTGGCATTCTGCTTTCACTAGCCCTCCATCTCTGGGTCACAGTGTCCAAGTGGTTCAGGTGTCTGACATTCTGCTACCACTAGCCCTCCACCTTTGGGTTGCCATGGCTATAAGTGGTTCAGATGTCTGACATTCTGCTACCACTAGCCCTCCACCTCTGGGTTACAGTGTCCAAGTAGTTCAGGTATCTGATATTCTGCTACCACTAGCCCTCCACCTCTGGGTCACAGTGTCCAAGTGGTTCAGGTGTCTGACATTCTGCTACCACTAGCCCTCCATCTCTGGGTCACAGTGTCCAAGTGGTTCAGGTATCTGACATTCTGCTACCACTAGCCCTCCATCTCTGGGTCGCTGTGGCTAAGTGGTTAAGGTATCTGATATTCTGCTACCACTAGCCCTCCACCTCTGGGTTGCCGTAGCTATAAGTGGTTAAGGTGTCTGACATTCTGCTACCACTAGCCCTCCACCTCTAGGTTGCCGTGGCTATAAGTGGTTCAGATGTCTGACATTCTGCTACCACTAGCCCTCCACCTCTGGGTCACAGTGTCCAAGTGGTTCAGGTGTCTGACATTCTGCTAACACTAGCCCTCCACCTCTGGGTCACAGTGTCCAAGTGGTTCAGGTATCTGATATTCTGCTACCACTAGCCCTCCACCTCTGGGTCACAGTGTCCAAGTGGTTCAGGTGTCTGACATTCTGCTACCACTAGCCCTCCACGTCTGAGTCACGGTGGCCAAGTGGTTCTGATGTCTGACATTCTGCTACCACTAGCCCTCCACCTCTTGGTCACAATGTCCAAGTGGTTTAGATGTCTGACATTCTGCTACCACTAGCCCCCCACCTGTGGGCAGTTTAAGACCTATGTGGAGCAGTCACCAGGTACTGACAGTGGGTCGGTAGGTTTTCTCCTGGATCTCCAGCTGTCCTCCATGACCAAACTTTTGCATGTCCTTTAATGACCCTGGCTGTTAATAGGACATAAAACAAAATAAACCTAACATCTCCGTTGTATGCCTTTCTTTATTTACGGTCTGTCAATCTGATCTGTCACTTGATTGTTTAACTCTCAAATATTGGAATCCTTTTAAAAGTGAACAAGATTGCACACTTCAACTTCACATTAACAAGTTAAAGCTGGTCGATGTTCAGAAACATCAATTTCTCTTAATTGTACCTTTTGGATTTTGATTTGTTAAAGATAATATTTTTCTGTGCAATAAATGCAATTTCATTGAAATATTTTGGTTATTTTTCAATATTGGAAAACATTGTTAATTGCGAATTGAATTACGTACTCCATGCTTTTGGTACTTTAACTGTTTCCAGAAAAGGATAATGTCTGACAAGAAGTACAGCGAGAGGAGGCTGGATGTACTGTCTGCCCTGGTCCTCGCTGAGACTGCGATGAATGGCCCAGGTTAGTGACAGCTTCTGTCTAATCAGACTGATACCAGAACTGCTTCGTCTGATCGGAGACCTCTGAGTCCAGCCATCATACAAATCGACTTATTTTCATTTTTATGCCCCTGCCATGAAATGGGGGCATATAGTGTTACCCATGTCCCTCCCATCGCGCCGCACCGCGTCCTGTCCCGTCCTGTGGTAATGTAACCAGCTTATTTAAATAACTACTGATCCGATTGTCATCAAACTTCGCATACGTAATAAGCATGAAGAACTTATTTCATATGGGGAAGAGGGTATTTATGTCTCACAGACATTTCTAGTTTATCTCTTCGCCACAAAGTAGCAAAAGTGAGGCAAAGATGTTGCCTTTACAGCGATGGTAGTTGCTCATCAACATTAAGATTTTGCTTCAAGATAATTTCACTGAAAGTGTAAGTGCTAGACCAACCAAACTTGAGCCATAGATGGATATCGAGGTAACCAATACTAGATGCGGCCTTCCTTTAATTGGTCCATTGACTTTGTCCGCATCTCAATTCACATTATGTTTTTGCGTTTAACTTAGTTTCACTAAATCTTTAAGTCCTAGACCAAACAAACTTGACATGTGCATTGATATCAGAGCGGGATACAGACAAAACAAATCAAACCAAATGGCTTGGACGCTTTACCGTTAAAACTGACTGGGAACAGCAGTAGGTTGATTACTTATCCGGTCAAATGGGTTGGGGGGAGAGTGGGGGGGACTCAGGACAACAGCATCAATATTTCCAACAAGATACCATTAGCTCTCTGACTTTGAATGTTTTATTTACTCTGACAGGTACAAAGGAGAGACGTCTTATAGCAAAGCTGTCACTAGCCGTGGGAACAAAGATGGTGAGTCTGAAGTGTCCTGTTTTGAATTCTCTATATTTAGACATTAGAATTGGTTTTTATGAATGTTTAAGATATCAAAACTTTAGTTAACTTAAATCCCATCAAAAGTATCTTTCCATCATGTTAGACATGATAACAAATTTTCTGTCAGCTCAAAGACATTTTTGTTTTGTTAATGTTGTTTACAATTTATTACTGTAGCACTGAAGGTTGTTCCCTATAAGTTAGTGTAGAAAGGGTTTATACAGTTAAACTTGATCTTTTCATCTGTCGCATGCAATGACTATTTTCAGAGGACATTCAAGGATGATGAGATTCAGAGTCTGTACGCTAACCTGAAGAAGTTGGAAATGATCTGTGACCTAAGGGAGAGGTAGGTATAATAAAATTACAGTATACACGGTTGCTTATGCAATTTTTGTGATTGTGACGGAAAAGTCACCATATTGAACCTCAAAATTAAAAAAAAAAACATTATCCCTATGGTACAGCCGACTATACTACGGTATATTTGGTGCGATTTTTGTAGGGTACGGATGGCTTGTGACTGTAGTTTTGTGTACTGGCATCGTGTGATCTTCCCCATCTATCTGACGGATATTATAGAGAATGCCGTGGATACCCACAGGATCCATGTAAGTACAGCTAGTATTCAGAAAGTATTCGGCATTATTCTGTCAGCTACTATCAGGACATACTCCTGAAGTCACTATAACTTTAAATATGGGGTATGCTTAATCATGCTTAATCATTTGTTTTTGTCAAAATAGCTCAAGGGAAAAGTTGATATTTTCAAAATGGTGGCCAATCAAAAGAATTTTCATGGTATTTGAGCTTATTCAGGTAGATAAAATGAGAGAAAAATACTCTTTCATGACCAAAGGTGTAAGATAGGGAAATTCCACCCTCAGGATTTTCAAATTTGGCAAGTTTGTTTTTGAAAACCCCTCGAGTGGAATTTCCCTATCTTACAAGGACTGTGTCCCCCCTAGGGAGATGTTGATAACTTGTTCTGTTATACCCCGTACAGTACATGGTTGGTGCTCTGAGGGACTGTGTCCCCCCTATGAGAGCGATTCGACACCTCACATCCCCGCAGGAATTGTTGGACATATTTGACAAAGAAATCTATGGTAACATGGAAGAGGTAAGATTTTCCTTACCTGGAAAATATTTTACGTTAAATAACACATTCTTGAATCATTTTAAAATATGATATGAATGAGAAAGTGGATTTTATTTTATAGAAATGATTAGTTTGATTATCTTGGATACACTTGTTTCACCTACTAGGGGATTTCTTCAGGGTTAAACAGTTTGCCTATTTCGACAAAATAAAAATAGTACTTCAATCTGTTCAATCAGAAACATCTGAATATTTTATTTTTTATAAGAAGATTTGTTTAAATCATTCATTTTCAAATTAAATCTTTTTTTTTTTTCCTCAGCAACATTTCTAAATGTTCAATTTAACTTTTTCACCCCTTGAATTTCATAATGAACTATTCTGACTATTGCATTGGAAGATGTTAAATGTGTCTTCAGGGGTGTATTATTTAATTAGGGTACCAACTTAGACGACATGTATATACTGACATTTGTTTATCTACAGTATATGTAGTTCGTATTTATATGCATTTTTAGCTCACCTGGGCTTATGCCATAGCGCAGCGTCCGTCGTCCGTCCGTCGTCCGTCCGTCGTCTGTCAACATTTGCTTCAAATCGCTACTAGTCAAATAGTCCTGATTGGATTTTAACCAAATTTGGTCAGAAACATCCTTGGGCAAAGGGGTACAGATTTTGCATAAATGGTGACTCTGACCCCCAAAGGGCCAGAGTGAAGGGGCCCAATAGGGAAAATAGAGGTAATTCTTTAAATCTCTTCTTGTCAAAAAGTCCTGATTGGATTTTGACCAGTCAGAAACATCCTTTGGGGAAGGGATAGATTTTGCATAAATGGTGACTCTGACCCCAAAGGGGCCAGAGGGGCGGGGCCCAATAGGGAAATAAAGGTAATTCCTTTAAATCTCTTCTTGTCAAAAAGTTAAGAATACATTTTGTCCAAATTTGGTCAGAAACATCGTTGGGGGAAGGGGAACAGATTTTGCATAAATGGTGACTCTGACCCCTAAGGGGCCAGAGGGGCATGGCCCAATAAGGGAAATAGAGGTAATTCCTTTAAATCTCTTCTTGTCTTAAAGTTATGAATAGATTTTGTCCAAATTTAGTCAGAAACATCGTTGGGGGTAGAGGAACAGATTTTGCATAAATGGTGACTGGGACTCCAATGGGGCCAGAGGGGCGGGGCCAAATAGGGGAAATAGAGGTAATCCTTTAAATCACTTCTTGTCACAAAGTTATGAATAGATTTTGTCCAAATTTGATCAGAAACATCGTTGGGGGAAGGGGAACAGATTTTGCATAAATGTTGACACTGACACCCAAGGGGCCAGAGGGGCTGGGCCCATTAGGGAAAATAGAAGTAATTCCTTTAAATCACTTCTTGTCAAAAAGTCCTGATATGATTTTGACCAAATTTGGTCAGAAACATCGTTGGGGGAAGGGGAACAGATTTTGCATAAATGGTGACTCGGACCCCAAAGGGGCCAGAGGGGCAGGGCCCAATAGGGGAAATAGAGATAATCCTTCAAATCTCTTCTTGTCACAAAGTTATGAATAGATTTTGTCCAAATTTGATCAGAAGCATTGTTAGGGGAAGGGGAACAGATTTTGCATAAATGGTGACACTGATTCCAAAGGGGCCAGAGGGGCTGGCATGGGCCACAAAGGGAAAATAGAGGTAATTCCTTTAAATCTCTTCTTGTCTTAAAGTTATGAATAGATTTTGTCCAAATTTGGTCAGAAACATCGTTGGGGGTAGAGGAACAGATTTTGCATAAATGGTGACTGGGACCCCAATGGGGCCAGAGGGGCGGGGCCCAATAGGGGAAATAGAGGTAATCCTTTAAATCTCTTCTTGTCACAAAGTTATGAATAGATTTTGTCCAAATTTGATCAGAAACATCGTTGGGGGAAGGGGAACAGATTTTGCATAAATGTTGACTCTGACCCCAAAGGGGCCAGAGGGGCTTGGCCCAATAGGGGAAATAGAGGTAATTCCTTTAAATCTCTTCATGTCATAAAGTTATGAATAGATTTTGTCCAAATTTGGTCAGAATCATCGTTGGGGGAAGGGGAACAGATTTTGCATAAATGGTGACACTGACACCCAAGGGGCCAGAGGGGCTGGGCCCATTAGGGAAAATAGAAGTAATTCCTTTAAATCTCTTCTTGTCATAAAGTTATGAATAGATTTTGTCCAAATTTGGTCAGAATCATCGTTGGGGGAAGGGGAACAGATTTTGCATAAATGGTGACACTGACACCCAAGGGGCCAGAGGGGCTGGGCCCATTAGGGAAAATAGAAGTAATTCCTTTAAATCACTTCTTGTCAAAAAGTCTTGATATGATTTTGACCAAATTTGATCAGAAACATCGTTGGGGGAAGGGGAACAGATTTTGCATAAATGGTGACACTGACACCCAAGGGGCCAGAGGGACTGGGCCCATTAGGGAAAATAGAAGTAATTCCTTTAAATCACTTCTTGTCAAAAAGTCCTGATATGATTTTGACCAAATTTGGTCAGAAACATCGTTGGGGGAAGGGGAACAGATTTTGCATAAATGGTGACTCGGACCCCAAAGGGGCCAGAGGGGCAGGGCCCAATAGGGGAAATAGAGATAATCCTTTAAATCTCTTCTTGTCTTAAAGTTATGAATAGATTTTGTCCAAATTTGATCAGAAGCATTGTTAGGGGAAGGGGAACAGATTTTGCATAAATGGTGACACTGACTCCAAAGGGGCCAGAGGGGCTGGCATGGGCCAAAAAGGGAAAATAGAGGTAATTCCTTTAAATCTCTTCTTGTCTTTAAGTTACGTATCGATTTTGTCCAAATTTGGTCAGAAACATCGTTGGGGGTAGAGGAACAGATTTTGCATAAATGGTGACTGGGACCCCAATGGGGCCAATGGGGCCAGAGTGGCGGGGCCCAATAGGGGAAATAGAGGTAATCCTTTAAATCTCTTCTTGTCACAAAGTTATGAATAGATTTTGTCCAAATTTGATCAGAAACATCGTTGGGGGAAGGGGAACAGATTTTGCATAAATGTTGACTCTAACCCTAAAGGGGCCAGAGGGGCTTGGCCCAATAGGGGAAATAGGGGTAAAACCTTTAAATCTTTTCTTGTCATAAAGTTATGAATAGATTTTGTCCAAATTTAGTCAGAAACATCGTTGGGGGAAGGGGAACAGATTTTGCATAAATGTTGACTCTGACCCCAAAGGGGCCAGAGGGGCTTGGCCCAATAGGGGTAATAGAGGTAAGTCCTTTAAATCTTTTCTTGTCATAAAGTTATGAATAGATTTTGTCCAAATTTAGTCAGAATCATCGTTGGGGGAAGGGGAACAGATTTTGCATAAATGGTGACACTGACACCCAAGGGGCCAGAGGGGTGGGGCCCAATAGGGAAAATAGAGGTAATTCCTTTATTTTCTTGTCAAAAAGTCCTGATATGATTTTGACCAAATTTAATCAGAAACATCCTTTGGGGAAGGGGAACCGGTTTTTACATAAATGGTGACTCTGACCCCTAAGGGGCCATTTTGGCGACTTTAGAGTTACAAGTCAGAGATTAATTCCAGGTGAGCGATGCAGGCCCATTGGGCCTCTTGTTTTGTATTATCACATTAGCTTAGATTGTAATAACTTCTTTATTTATGCAGTGTAAGTATCAAATTATTATCTACATGTTGTGAAGCGCTTTAGAGTAATTTTACAAATTATATAGAGCGCTATATAAATGTTGTATATTATTATTATTATGATTATTAAAACAGAAATAATAAATTGCTATTCAGCACCTGTTGGACCCTCTGTGTCGGATGATAGAGACTGACCTCCGTCTTCACATACATTCACACCTACAACTAGACGACCGCAACCCTTTCAAGGTCGGCTTTAAGGACCTGTCCAATCTCCTGAAGGTCCATCCAATTCGATTATTTGATCGGTACATCAGTATTAAAAGTAAGTTGTGACATCTATATTTGAGTTTAATAGACTTTACCAATACCTCAACACCTACAGAGGTAGTCTTGTCTACTGAACAAGTGATAAAAGGAAAACTTAATCACTTTGTAAGCTATTGTTTATATTGTGATTGCAAAAATTATACAATTTCCAAAATCTTTATGACAATTCATTTAAATCAATATACATGAAGTTGTAAATCTGCTGATTATGTTTCTTGTAAATTTAGCGTATTTATTTTTCATGTTTATCTTTTGAAATGAAATAAACATGAAAAGTTTTGAAAATTAGTTAATCAGAAAAAACCAGGACTGGTGTGATGTTTGAGGTGAAGAAGGTGGAGTTTGTGATTTATGTTAGAATGATGTACGTTTGTTACAGGATATGTGGAACACTACCTCAACATGACGTTCTACAACCTGACCACAGTCGCACTACATGACTGGAAAACGTACGGGGAGATGAAAAACATGGCTGAACAGAAATATGGCCTGGTGATGGTGGAGTCCCATCTACCCAGTCAGACATTGGAACAGGTGAGCTACGTACCGAGATTTGTTACCACTGTAGTAGGGCGGCAGTGACCAAGTAGTTCAGGCCTTTGACAAACTGCTAACATGTAGCCCATCACCAACACTGGGTCACTGGTTCAAGACATGTGTGGGAGCTATTGCCAGGTACTGATCATAGTTCAGTGGTTTTTCTCCAGGAACCCCAGCTTTCCTCCACCTCCAAAACCTGGCACATCCTTAAACTACCATGATAGCTTTAGTAGGATGTTAAATACACACACACACAAATTTGATTTAGCTTTAACTTATAAGTGTGAAAACTTCCTAATTCCGAGACATATAAAGCCAGATATAAGCAACTCACACATATTTCCCAAATTCACCCATGAGCCCATTCAATAGATATCATGAGACTTGGACTGTGAGTGTGTTATTAGACAGAACCAGGTTTTGAGAGCGGTTATGATTTAGTGCATGCATTGATCTGTGTGAACAGTTGTCGTTTTCTACCCCAGGGTCTAGATGTACTGGAGATAATGAGGAACATCCATGTGTTTGTCTCCAAGTTCCTGTATAACCTCAACAACCAGATCTTTGTGGAGAGATCCAGTAACAACAAACATCTCAACACAATCAACATCCGCCATATTGCCAACTCTATCAGGACCCACGGCACGGGGATCATGAACACAACAGTAAGTAACAGTCAGTGTTGTTAGTCATCAGTATGTGTGGTGTGTCATCAATATTTGTAGTGAGTCATCATTATGAGTGGTGAGTCATGAATATTTGTAGTGAGTCATCATTATGTGTGGAGAATCATTAGTAAATGTTGTGAGTCATCAGTATGTGTGTTGTGTCATCATTATGTGTCACAGTATTGTGTGTCATCCGTGTGTGGGGAGTTATCATTTATTTGTGCTGAAGCATCAGTAACTGCTGTGAATCAACATGCTTTTCCTGCTGAAATTTTTCTCACTTAATAAAAGAAAAATAAAATCAGTTTTGCGATGCTGTTTCAGTTGTATTAGCTATACATTTTGTTTTTATATGTTTTTTCCAAGCTTCTTTTACAGTGACTTACATTGAAATATGCATTGGTAATAATGTATTTAAATGGAATTGTTATATTTTTAGCATTCTGTTTTAGTATGAATTATTATATGGATGAAAAACCCTATGATAGTAAAAGTATAGACAATATATATAGTAACCTGCTATATCAAGACATTATGTACTTCTTTCATTCCAGGTCAACTTCACCTACCAGTTCCTGAGGAAGAAATTTTTCATTTTCTCACAGTTCATGTATGATGAACACATAAAGTCTAGACTCATCAAGGTAAATTGAACAAGATGTAGTTCATGAAGTATGAATGCATTAGATCTGGTCAGATTAAGGTTCCACTGGTTACAGACCTTCAAATGCTTGTATTAGCAGTTACAGTCCTCCAGAGGCTTGTGTTAACAGTTACAGTCCTCCAGAGGCTTTTGTTAACAGTTGCAGTCCTCCAGAGGCTTGTGTTAGCAGTTACAGTCCTCCAGAGGCTTGTGTTAGCAGTTACAGTCCTCCAGAGGCTTGTGTTAGCAGTTACAGTCCTCCAGAGGCTTGTGTTAACAGTTACAGTCCTCCAGAGGCTTGTGTTAGCAGTTACAGTCCTCCAGAGGCTTGTGTTAGCAGTTACAGTCCTCCAGAGGCTTGTGTTAACAGTTACAGTCCTCCAGAGGCTTGTGTTAATAGTTACAGTCCTCCAGAGGCTTGTGTTAGCCGTTACAGTCCTCCAGAGGCTTGTGTTAGCAGTTACAGTCCTCCAGAGGCTTGTGTTAATAGTTACAGTCCTCCAGAGGCTTGTGTTAGCCGTTACAGTCCTCCAGAGGCTTGTGTTAGCAGTTACAGTCCTTCAGAGGCTTGTGTTAACAGTTACAGTCCCCGAGAGGCTTGTGTTAACAGTTACAGTCCTCGAGAGGCTTGTGTTAACAGTTACAGTCCTCGAGAGGCTTGTGTTAACAGTTACAGTCCTCGAGAGGCTTGTGTTAACAGTTACAGTCCTCCAAAGGCTTGTTTTAGCAGTTTCTGTTTGTTCCACTCAATGTGACATCATTGATGCTTTATAAATATATGGTTTATCTTCTCAGGTTTAACCATTTCATAAAACATATTCCGTGTTAAACTAATAAGTAATTTAAAATGTTCTCTCCTTTCTTTCAGGACTGGAAATATTTTAAAGAAAATCACATGCAAACCGATCAAAAGGTATGATGATTTTAAATTGTAAATTGGTCAATCATTCTCTCCACTTAGAATTTGAAAGTGAAAACTTCAATTGCAATGAAATTTTAGCTGTTTGTACAATATAAGTAATACAGCTGGTAAAAGGTCTTTTGTTTTGATCTGGTTTTAGTATCCATTTGAAAAAGCTGATAAGTTTAACAAAGGGATACGGAAGCTTGGCCTGTTGCCTGACGGAGATAGTTACCTGGATCAGTTCCGCGTCACCATCAGTCAAATAGGTAAGACATTCATAGGGTGAAAATCATAGGTGTCAAACTCTAAAACACTCACAGATCTTCTTCTGAGCACAGCTACAGGTGTTCCAAAAACATAATAACTTACCTGCCAGGTATCTTCAGGTGTTCCAAAAACATAATAACTTACCAGCCAGGTATCTTCAGGTGTTCCAAAAACATAATAACTTACCTGCCAGGTATCTTCAGGTGTTCCAAAAACATAATAACTTACCTGCCAGGTATCTTCAGGTGTTCCAAAAACATAATAATTTACCTGCCAGGTATCTTCAGGTGTTCCAAAAACATAATAACTTACCTGCCAGGTATCTTCAGGTGTTCCAAAAACATAATAACTTACCTGCCAGGTATCTTCAGGTGTTCCAAAAACATAATAACTTACCTGCCAGGTATCTTCAGGTGTTCCCAAAAACATAATAATTTACCTGCCAGGTATTTTCAGGTGTTCCAAAAACATAATAATTTACCTGCCAGGTATCTTCAGGTGTTCCAAAAACATAATAACTTACCTGCCAGGTATCTTCAGGTGTTCCAAAAACATAATAACTTACCTGCCAGGTATCTTCAGGTGTTCCAAAAACATAATAATTTACCTGCCAGGTATCTTCAGGTGTTCCAAAAACATAATAACTTACCTGCCAGGTAATGGTTTAGAAGCTGCTGACTACCTTAGGAATTTACCTTACCTATCAAATCTATAATAATTAGTACGGGTAGCATTTATATGATACCACTATTGAATATGTAAAAATTTAAATTACAACTGTTATATATAAATTAAAAATTTAAGCATTGAAGTCTCTTGCTATGATTTTTATGGTAGATATAAATGAAAGACCTCAGCAGGCAAACTTCATATTGCTTGCTAATAAAAACCATATGAAGACACTTCTGTGCTTATATTTACATTTCCTATTCACGTTGCTGAACTGCACTGATCATTATCGACACCGATCAAAAAATGAAATCTGCTTATCATTTATCGTCTCCTAAATCGCAAGTCCCCTGGTTAGTTATGTAGTGGCTTTGCCATACAAATATATAAACTGAATACCAGCAAATTTCGCCCCTGGTTATTTTCATCCTGAAGCAACACAAATAATAACAACAGAAGTTATACACCCATAACTCCTGGTACAGTTGTACTCTGAGCCGAAATCACTTATTTTAATTAACACAGACAACGCGGCTCATCAAAGGGCCAATGAAATGATAAAATTTACAAAACTGTTTGATCTCATTGGCATGAATATGTTCTAGAGCAAGGATGGTAGTTATCAACACCTTTAGACATTGTCGACAATAACACAAGATTGGTAGCTATCGACACCTTTAGACATTGACGGCAATAACACAAGATCGGTAGTTATCGAAATCTTTATACATTAATTGTTGGCAATAACACAAGATCGGTAGTTATCGACACCTTTAGACATTGTCTGCAATAACACAAGATCTGTAGAATTATTGCAGTGGCTTCTCTTATAATGACATCTTCACGTCACCATGTAACTGTCCTCTTTCCGAAGAATGTGTAAGGATTAAATACATGTTGTTGTTTGTCGGCAGTTACCGACATATTCTGCAGTTATGTGTTTTGTAACTGATGTTACTCACACTGCCTTGTAATTTTCGCCCTCACCTTAAATCCACCTTATGTGTAAAGGGCGAAAATTAAAAGGGGTGAAAATAAAGCGAGAACAGAAAGTTTCCTGTATACAGTATTAGATTTAAAGAACTTTAATAACGCGTAAGAAATAATCTTTTTTGTTTATGACATATTTACCCGTTTCCTTCCTGACTCCAGGCAATGCCATGGGCTACATACGGATGATAAGGTCTGGTGGTCTCCATTGCTGTAGTAATGCCATCCGGTTCATCCCGGACTTGGAGGACATTGTGAACTTCGAGGAACTCTGTAAGGAGGAGGGGCTGTCACAGGAATGTCAGGCTGCTGCCAAGTACGTGTTTGTGTCGATGTCGAGAGGAAGGCCCAGTTTAAAAACTTTGATTGCTGTTTTATCAATTCAGATTTGTCCAATTACTTGGCAAGAAAAATATATGTTATAGAATTTCTGAAATGACATCGTACTTCAGGGTTCAATGGTCAATGCAAAGTTCAACAATATGTTGTATATATATATAACTGTAAATCAATGCAATGACATGACTTTAGTCACTTTATCTATTGCGAAGATTTTGATCAACATTTATACAAAGGTTGGGTATGAGATTTACATGTTTTTTCAGAGATCCAAATTCAACCCAAGGTCACCATTACGGTTTATAGGCATTTATCACATAATGACGCTTATTTTCATTAAAGAGTCATTTATGTCTTTACAGATTTTGCGGTTATTATTTCAACAAAGAATCTTCTCAAATAAAACAATAAAAATATTGTTTAACACTAAAATCTTTTACATAAAGCTTCTTGTTACTTAATGTTTTATAGATGTCATGGCGGTTAGCTTTTGAAATTTAAATATTGTTTTACTTATATATTGATGATTATTTATTATAGAAATCTTGACAATGTTGTTGGAAATTTGGCAAGGAATTTCGCAGAAGGAACAGAATATTTCAAGGTCAGTACATTTCAATAGGTAATCTGTAGAGCTATATAGCAAGACAGGATTCACTTAATGGTCATATTTATGTTAAATTTCAGAAGTCAAAATGAGGATTGAAATTGAGATTCTCCCTTTACACCCCTGAGACTTTTCTTGTACAGTAAGATAAATGACACCTATTATATTGTGTAAGGTAACATACATACAATGTATTTAAATGAGTATGTCAAGAATAAGAAGTTTGCCTTGATAGGTATCTGTACAACCTATTGTGACCTCATTTTGTCCTTTCTACGACAGCTCCTGGTAGATGTGTTCGCCCCAGAATTCAGAGATCCCAAGAACATGCATCTACGTAACTTCTTTGTGATCCTACCGCCACTGGTAAATACCTCCCAAAAATATTAATTCAACTTCATCAACACAATACAATATTACTTAAGTGGTAACAGATCTGATTCATAATTGAAATTTAAAGTTATTATTCAGTGTTCCTTTTAAAGCCGATAGTATAGATACTACTATATTTGATAATAGTTTGAGGTCCTTATATATTTCTATATCAGATTAATATACATGTATTTCTATATATAACTTTTTTTCTAATTTGTATTTTTAGAATTCACCTAGGCCTATAAGATGTTGTAAATGATGCTGTTTGGTATACTGACCTAGTTTCTTCTTTGTAATGTTGCAGATTCTAAACTTCGTAGAACATTCTATAAGCTGTAAGGAGAAGATGAGTCGGAAGAACAAAGTAGGAGCGGCCTTCACAGACGACGGATTCGCAATGGGTAATGTTTTTTTTTAATTATTTATAATGTGATAGTTTTACTGACAAAAGTGAACATTTAAACCAAAATAAAACCAGAATCTAAACAAATTCTTTTTCAATAGCAATCTGTTTGAATTTCAATCCCTCACGAAGAGTCATGTGGAAAAATAATGAGCACTTTTCAGGATCTTCTGTTTAGTTATTTTTGTTTTACATTATTGTGATATGGCTGTAAGTTTGGGTGTGTTAAGTCATCTTTCGAGACTTGTAATAAAAATAGTTTTGATTAAATGTAAAAACTTTCATCAAAACCTGTACAACTATGGAGTTAAATCCCAAAATCTTTTTCAATAAATAGTTTTTTATGCAAGATTTATCTACCATATTTCATATTAAGTCCCAGAACATGTTTATCAGATATACAGTCATGCTTACAAATACATGGACTTCCAAATGTATCATAAGTCAATAAGGTCCTTTCTGTTTAACATCCATCTCGGTCTGTCGATTCAGGTGTGGCGTACATCCTCAAGCTGTTAGATCAGTACCACGAGTTTGACTCGCTCCACTGGTTCCAGTCCGTAAGGGAAAGATACAGGGCAGAAAAGGTCAGTGAATGTCGAATAAAACCAACGTACTTGGCTAAGACTAAAAAAAAAAACCAAGGTCACTATTGGTGAAAATCTGAAAACACTTTCTCATTCTTAATAACGTATTGCAGTGATCCTAGGTTTATTTGGGTGCAAATACTCAGTAGAAGTAGGTTAGAAATTATAAATAATGCTTCAATATAAATTTGTTTGCTAAACTTTTTTTTGAAGGAAAAAGTAGGGAAGCAACAACAGTCCATGACATCACGACCGGACGAAAAACTACAACAAACCATGTCTCTTACGGTCAAAAGGCTGGACGGGTGTCAGCAGGTAAACTAGCAAGCAGTTACCTCCCTTTAGCCTCCAATATGGACAAAAATAAGGCTGTTTTCGTTCCGTTTGACCGTTGTTTGTTTATTATATAAGGTCAGACCTAGTAATATGATGCTGCTTTCAGGTTAGCCCTGAGAGAGTCTGGCAAGGCCTGCATAAACATTTGCAGATCCGCCAGGATTTATACCGAAAACATTACATTTAAAAGTGGAAAAATTGCCTCAATGGATGTTCGATTGGAAAATACACATACTGGGTAATACAAAATGCATCGCATTAAATATTTGGTTAACTGGCAATAGTTTTAGCTATTAAAGACATTTCTGTATTATTAAAGATTATCTAGGTGAGATTTTAATTATAACTTACCTAATGTAGAATGAAGAAAACATGTGATTTACAATGATCATTTTAAATTTACAAGTATAGGTAATTTAGTCACTTTGAGTGGTATAAATGTTTATTACTGCGTTTTAACTTTAACAGGAATATGAACTACTGTACTATTCCCTGAGCAGTGCCCGGATCTTCTTCCGTGCTGACCGTACAGCTGCAGAGGAAAATGAAGAAAAAGACAAAGGTAAAGGGTTAAAGGTCAAAACTGATGTCATTGGTAACTTTAGGAACAAGAGGTCATAGTCAATATTGTTGACAGATATAAAAGGTGAAGGCCCCACTAAGGTCAGAGTTCAATTTAAGTTGACAGGTATAATTATTTGTATATTTTCAAATTTAACAGCACGATATCAGTAGTTGACAAAGGACGAGATAAAATTCATCATCTTACGATAAGGAGATAATTTCTGTATTCCTGTGTGTTCACATCTACAGAAGCAGCAAAGGCAGGTCAGGCCGAGGGAACAGCGCCAGCCCAAACAGGTATGTAAATTTCTCTAACCTTCATTCTCACGAAATCGTACTCCAGACCAACTCAATACTTTCCCTTACTCATGTGACATCCATGATTCTGATTGTACAAATATCATCATCGTCGGAAAACCACATGACACTGCACTTACGATTGTGTCCCGTGGGCTAGAAGAAACAGAATCTTGTTTTCATGCTAAAAATATTAGCCAATCATATAACTTCTTTTGTCCGTGGCTACATTTGGCCAAGATATCCCGTTTGTAGCTATACAATACAAACCAACCTGGTGGCAGCATCGCCTGTCAAGAAAACGTGTTGGTTGTGTTTGAACAACATAAGTGACTATAAGTCCTACCGGGCATTGATATCGGCGTCATGCCTACAGATATATACCAAGGTAAAATGATCTTAGTGAATGCCACGCGAAACAACCATTCTGATTGGTCGAAATCTCAGAATAGACTTTTACGTCTGGCCCACGGGATACAAATTTATGTGAATGCAGTGTCATGTGGGTTTCCGATGATGAAATATATCCCCTGAATATCCCCAGTTCAATTACCACATCCCCTGCCTACATTCCCACTTCTATATATATATATGACATCGGCATCCCCGACCATATTTTACCCAAAGTTGATTACCCCTCCTGAAAGTGTTTTAGTGCCTTTTCTGCTGACTTGAAAATTGAGACATTGATTTACAGAGATACAGTGAAGCTGTATGGTTATAGTAGTTAACATGGGCTCCTTCAGCTGAGGTTTTAGAGGTTGATGGACAATTTGATGTGTATTAACAGGTGGAGTGTTCATGCATGAGGGCGTCCTTATAATACTGCACTGCACTAGGTCTCAACAGTAGGGGTCTATAGAAAAAGAAATAATTTATATATAAAATTTTTAAATTGTGTTTCATTGGTAATTCTATATTCTTTTCAGAATTTTTCATTTGATAAACTAATTTTGCTGATTGCCGATATATTTGGGATATATTTGGAATTGCATTTTCATTCCTAGACTTTTAAGATTTGAGATGTATATCATTTTAATGGTAGATAAAATACAGTGACTGTATTTATTTTGTTTAGCATCATGACACAACTGAGGATAAACTCACCGTAAGGCTTTCTCTGTTGGTGTTGTGTAATTAACCTATATAGCTCGTCCGTATCTTTTACTCACTTATTATAGTCATGTAACAGCGATATGTCTGTTCTGCTTGTGTATGTAGCATAATGCCTTACATCTATATTAGAGGGATGGTGTAGTTAAATCAATATATTCTACGCATGTGTGTCTAATACCTGAACTCTAGTGCAGAAGTATAATGTAGTTCTATAGCTTTTGTTACATTACGCATACTAATATATTTATGATAAAGGAAAGTTTGTAAGTAACTGACAGATTGAAATATTATACATACAGATGTTTAATTCATCAGTAACTCACCGTTTCTCCAGGTCATACTATTGATACATCTATAACATTTATTGCACACCTGCATATTTTACTAAAATGCTACATCTAATGTAGTAATCTTTCATGCCTAACAAGCCAAAATTCATAGACTTTTAGTGTTATTCATAGTTTTTTAGTGTTATTTATAGACTTTTAGTAGTATTTATAGACTTTTAGTGTTATTTATAAACTTTTAGTTTTATTTATAGACTTTTAGTATTATTTATAGAATTTAGTGTTATTTTCTGTTTATGTACTTCTAATGTATTCACTCTATTGAATAATATCTTGTTATATTAACTATATTCCTGCTTTTCTATGACTTCACTGTCAAGGGAGTTAGTTCACTATCAGCTGTGTGATAGTCAAAAACTAAAACTCCCTGGCAGATTTTCTTTCTGAGCAGTTTCTGTAACTTCCTCACAGAAGAAGCTAAGCCAATCACATGATGGTTATAGGGAATTGTACTGAACTTGTCTCTATTTGTCATTACCAATATAAGACTTTGGGCAGACAATATTACCAGTAGAAAAATGAAAAGGTTTTCAGAATTTGGAATTATTGAAGGATCTTTCTCAAATTTAAGTCATTTCTAATTTTTGAACACCTTAAACCATTATTGATTTTAACTGTTGATTTTGTAAATACTTTTCCTGAATAAGTTTTGGATCATTTAAATTTGAGGATATTCTGAAGAAAAATATTGAAATTTCAAAAGTTTGTTATCGCTATTTCTCAAGAAATATGTGAAGATCTTTCTCAGATTTCATAGTTAGGTTCTCAAAGTTCCCTACTTTTGAATATTTCTCACTTGGCTCCAAGTTGCCTGATCAGGGGAGCCGGAACAAGTCTGTGCTTTAGAACACATCAGTGTGCCACATACAGTACTATGATACAGTGTACCGTCATTATACCGCCACCTTTCGTCCACGACAATTATGGCGGTATAACGAGGGTGGCAATAGTATCAAATTATGAAAATTATAACTATGAATTAAATTGCATAATATATTGCATTTCCAACATTTTATTATAAACAAGCTTAGTATTATATCGTCATATAGATCTACATTGGCACAGATTTATATCTGAAAATAGTTATTGATCTGGTTTTGCCGCATGCCATTCCAAATGGAACACTAAAGGGTTCCTCGATCTCCAAATACAGAACAATATGAGAACAATATGGCGTTATCGTCGAGGGAAATATATAGCCATTCGGGACGTTTGTATTCTAAAGGGTGTGACGGATTGCGGTATGCGAGGGGGGCGAACTTAACGAGGGAATTATATAGGAGAGAAATCCATTCTAGAGGTTATGGTGGCGGTATGCTAGGGTGGCGAACTTAACAAGGGAATTATATAGGAGGGAAATCCATTCTAGAGGTTAAGGTGGCGGTATGCTAGGGTGGCGAACTTAACAAGGGAATTATATAGGAGGGAAATCCATTCTAGAGGTTAAGGTGGCGGTATGCGAGGGGGGCGAACTTAACGAGGGAATTATATAGGAGAGAAATCCATTCTAGAGGTTAAGGTGGCGGTATGCTAGGGTGGCGAACTTAACAAGGGAATTATATAGGAGGGAAATCCATTCTAGAGGTTAAGGTGGCGGTATGCTAGGGTGGCGAACTTAACAAGGGAATTATATAGGAGAGAAATCCATTCTAGAGGTTATGGTGGCGGTATGCGAGGTGGCGGTAGATTCAGGTGGCGATAGGTCGAGGGTACATTCTATTTAACATGTTACCATGTCCTTTTATTGTCCGACAGGTAAGAGAACAGAATAGATCAAACTTACATATTCAATTTTATTGGATTTTACATCCAAATAACATTGTGTGGATCGATCTGCAAATAATAAAAATACATGTGCATATATAGTATTGAACAAGCTAAAGCACATTGCAAGCCTTTCCTTCTCAGTTCAAATGACTTTTTAATGAAGAGGTCAATATATAGAATTTATGACGATCATGATCTGATGATTACTGTTGTTCTGAGGAGATACCTAGTGGAGAAGATTAGCATTATTTTTAATATTCGAAAGATAACGGGGCAAACATGGAAATTGATAAAATGTTTGGATTATGATTGATATTAATACTTCATCTTAATACCATTGTCGGAAACCCTTGTGACAAATGTAAGAGCAGTGTCACATGGGTGTTCGAAGATGTTTTAATACGAGATCTAATGAAACAGCAATAGGAAAAGGTCTTAAAACCCTCTAACGATGTAATAATTACTGTCCCAAAACAAAGCACCTGTTGTAGATTTGTTGTGGATTTGTTGTGATGATTGTAAGCTTGTTCTGTGTTTGGTTATGTCTTACATAGCATCTACCTACCTGTGTTGTCTGACATAGGTTTTCATGTTTAAATTCTTCTCTCCTCCTGACTATTTTCTTTATTGGTGTATGAACTATCAGGTTGTAATCTTATTTACATATATACCAAGAACATTTTCCAATGAAATAGATTATTATCAAACCTGGCCTGCAGTTCCTACTTAGGTCCATTTTTATGGCATTAAAGATTTTACTTGTTTACAATAAAATTTGAATATGATAAAATGTATTTTGAACAAGTTTGATATTTTATTGTCAATGCTCTATCAAAATTTAGTTGATCTCACATTGGTTGAATGCATTTTGACAAAACAATGTTAACAAGGTCACAAAACCATCAATAAATATGCCCTTTGGTATACTTGATTAGATGTAAATTGTTGTTGAAAGGAAATATTTTTGTTAGTTAGAACTCGCTACAACAGTTTTACGATACATACTTATTTGTATACACATGGAAACGTACTTTTGAAAATTGCACTAATTTTTTATTGTGGTTACCTCAGCAATGAGTAGATATTTCTTTATTTAAATGTAACTTGTATGCCGAGTGGCCGTCTTAACTCTTACCAGCTGGTCCAAATTACATCGGGAAGTTAATCATAAGTAACTTATCGTCAATTCCCGTGTAATTCATAAATGACAACACAAATACAGTATATATTTTGAATCTTTTTAATATTAATTTATTTCATCTGTTTGCGTCGTCTGGATTTTGTGTACAAAGGTAAACAATCACGACTGTCCAACATGGCGGCATCCTTCAGATTTCTCGATCTTTCACTGAAAAAAAACTTGACACACATCTATATCATTGTAATTTACGCACCTTCAACTTTTTTATTTTAATTTCCCTTAAAAAATTTTGCAGATTACACGAGTTTTTACGGTATATAAGTTTTATGTAGTTGTTTAATTCATACTCATTATTGTACTTTTCAGCTGCAGCACCAGATTCTGGAGCCCAAGGAACAGCACCACCACCTCCATCTGGAGCTCCTCCCCCACCAGCCCCACCTCCACCCCCTCCACCAGGCGGGCCACCCCCACCCCCACCGCCCCCTCCACCAGGCGGGCCACCCCCACCACCACCCCCTCCCCCACCTCCGCCCCCACCCCCTCCAATGTAGAGAGAAAGACTGACTGAGTGGAAAATGAAACTGATGGATTTACTGGTGCTAAGTGCTAGGAGTTGTCTATATGACTTACAACTAACATCAACTTGTATCAAAGACACACTCACAGGGAAAGTAGCTATATTGTTGGTGCTTAAAGGATACTCAAAAGGTTGTATGAGGAAGATATGTTGATAGTTCTTGTGTATCATAATACAACATGTTATAGAAAACACTTGAAGAAGAATGAGCTACATTTATATTTTGTGATACATGTATTACTATAAACATCTTCTTAAAATATTGATTAAAGATGCATGAGTTATGGTACCACCATGTATGTATAAAATATTGGTGTATGTCATATGTTCATGACTTAAGGCTGTATGCTACCTTATTGTTACTCTATCATAAAGATGTTCCACTGAAAGAGAAAAACCAATATTTTCCGTTATGTGTTGTACAATATCGATTTCATGATTAAGCTATGCTAAAGGTGACAAAGAACGACTTAAACCTTTTAAAGGGAGATAACTATAATTCATTGAACAGTTGATAATTTAAAGTTTATTAAGGTAGCGTTTATTAAAAATAAGTACTAGAAAACTTAGGTCAACATTTGTAAGTTTTTATGATACTGTCCATCCTGGCAAGAACTTTTCTTCTAGGAATAACTTACATTCTGACAAGGGTTCATGGTGCAATTAAACTCGAGGGCTTTTGTAATTATATCATTTTCACTTCATCCAGAACTGTGATGAATGTGATATAATGTTAACAGTCTTGGTGTTTTTGTTAAGATTTGAACACAAGAAAGTCATAAGGAAGTTTTAGTTTAAATGATTAAAAGATTTCCATTGCAATCCTTCTAAGATGTTTATATCATGATCAAATAAGTATCCGTGGGACATTGGAGCTCAAACTTGCTGAATAAGATTTTTACATGTTAGATGTTCCGTATCTATGTTCTTTGAAAAGAATTATGAATTTGTGTATTAACTTGAAAGGCATATGCTTTGAACAAATAACTGAATACATACTCACCGTGTTGGTAATAGGTAAATTTTTGGGACTGGATATATTAGATCGGAGAAATCCTTACATAAATATTCAATAGTGCCATGGTGGAGGTTATAGTTTTACATTGTTACCGTCCACAAATCATGTATCATGTAGGTCACTCTGATCTACATTTTGACCTTTGACTTACATCAAAGAACCAATTTGTCAGGGCTCTATATCAGACACTGAGTCACTGAAAGTTCTGGCTTGGGGTATGAGTTTTCACTGGTTAAGGGGTCACATTCCGTAGGGAACTGTAATTTACCGATTTGTCTTGTTTTTAAATGATATATACAATAAAAGGAGGGAAAAATTCTCCACTGCTACACAAGGCAAATATTTCATACACCAAAGCATATATTTCTAAAGCCAAGAGATCTGCCCTACATGATAAAATGGTAATTTGTGATAACCAAAAGACTATAGATTTTGCTGTATAACAATAATTATATTGGCTTAAGCTTCATAATAACGTTTGTTATTAAGTCATGTGGTAGACATGACCCAGTTTCCTGACTCTGCTTTAATAAACATTTGGATAAGCAATTGGATGCATTTTAATTCATGTCTACAGTCAAACTAAGAACATTGACATGTATGATAATACAAAATATGATACTAGGCTCCTTAACGAAGATAAAACTGCCATAATGTTGTATATTTATTTGGAACCTTTATTTCATATATGTTAAATGCAATATAGACTTTGCATAATAAATACGGTGTTATGCGTCTTATAAGTCATCAGGGGGAAATTGTAACATTATAACCGTTCATCCGTAAATGAGATATTTATTATCATTATGAACCATTATTTGTGCTGTTACAATGAACAATTAGTCCTTGTTATGTTACACAATTTATGGTCCAAGGGCTGGGATGGGGAAGGAAATATTTAAGTTTATATATATATATAAAGAATAATAAATGATGAAACAAAGTCCTCTGTTTTCATTGGTTGTTTATCGTGCAGATAACAATGAATCAAAAGTATGAACCAGAAACAACTATAACAGAACTCTGATGCATTAAATTTCCGTGCGAAACAAAGTTCATGAGTTATGTAGTAGTTCATGAATGTTCATCTTCTCTTGGGTTTTGGAGTTCATTTACCTTGGTTCAAGAAATTATTCATCAATTGTTATTAATGAATTATTTATGGAAAATAAAATAAAACGAGCATCGCAAGCCGAGGCATGATACGCTCCTCGTACCCTGTCGGAAGTTTATTGGTATGTAAACACAAAAAAAAAGTTCTAACATTACTGGTTTTCGAACTATTATACAAAATTTGAGAGGAATTGAAGCAACATAAAAAAGTTCTTATGTTTTCTACATAATGCCCGAAATTGCATCAGATATAAAGTTCCAAAGGGCCAGAACTCTAGTAAATATTGTCGAATCAAACTGTCATTCAGGAAAACACATCTTCATGTCATGATGATAAAGCCTAGCAAATTTGAAAGATATCAATTGGAAACTGTAGGAGAAGATCTCCAGACAAATAACAGCTTACGACAGAAATGCATTGTCTACAATGCCTATATTTAACTATAAAATGCTGTTACGCGAATAGTTGAAATAACTCAACAAAACCCGTAATATATGTTAAATATTATAGCTTTTCCAAGTACCATACCAACTTTTAGAGGAATTGAAGAAAACACACACAAAAAGTTCTGAGGCTTTCACTAGTTTCTACATAATGCCTGAAATTGTGTCCAAAAGGGCCATAACTGTAGTGAATATTGTTGAATCAAACTGTTGTTCAGTAAAACACAACTTCATGCCATGGTGGTCAAGCCTAGTAAGTTTGAAAGATATCGAGACAACGCCATACCATAATACGTCCCGTCATTTTTGACGGGCGAATTAAAAAAGAGTTCAAAACTACTTATCAATGAAGTCAATTATCAAATTGAAGAACGAAAACATTTGCGTTATGCACAAAAAAAAAAGTGTTGAAAAATATCAGGGAATACCAAAGCGTCAAAATCGATTAAACTAGAGGTAAAATATGAACAAAGGAATTATATACAGGGTGACGCTTGAAAACAGAACCTTCCATATGTCATGAAGTTATTTAGATATAAATATTTATTTAAGTACCATGCCTTAGTATGAATTAATTCCATAGGACAATCAGTCAATTGTTAGTCTGACTCACTTGGTTTTAGTTCCGAATTTTGTAAACAAAGTAGTGAAGACTCGCTAGACTAATTAGTGAAGTTAAATACTTAATCGTTTTTAGTTCAACATTACCAAATTGTTATTCTATTTTAAGGAATATATGTCAAAGCAAAGTATCAAATACATAAACAAAAATTGTTTGGTTTAATATCATGTAATTGTAATTAAAACTGACAGGAGTGTATTAACAGGTATTTTGGTCATTTTGACCTGAAACACATTTAATAGAAAAAAAAATCAGAGAATACCAAAGAGTCGACGAAACCTTGTCCGAAGGGTTCTGACTCTGACTCGCACCCGCCTGTCGTCAAAATATTTAGCGGGTCGGAGAGTCGGAACCCTTCGGACTAAGGGACACGTTACAATAGTAATGTATGTATAAAATATATGGGGGTCGATATAAACATCGAATCGAATGCAAACAGTCTTTTGGAAAATATTTCCTCCTAACGCAACAAAGATGTTATTAGCCAGGAACTCAATAATTGCATCACCGCTTTTGTTGTGTTTTTCATAGAGTATGCTCCAAGGTAGCTCACAACCATATATTTGTATTGTTGTCCACCAGTCTGCCACTACTTAATTAAAATAAGTAAACTAAATTTGAGAAAATATTCTTTCATTGAGCGGGTTGTTAAACATTGGAACTCTCTTCCTAATGCTGTCGTTACGTCACCAACTATCAAAACGTTTGAATCCCGATCGGGGGCAATCTGTATAGATCACTGCGTTAATTGTTTCATCACGAAACATTTCTTAGCGTTCCCCAGGTTTTTGCCCACTGTTTCAGTCGTTGGAGGTCTTCTTGAAGGATGATGTCGTCTTGGTGTGATTTGATGGGTCTGTAGATTAGACTATCACCAGTGACTAGTCTTACTTGGGAGCTTACTGAGTCGGGCAGGTCGTTGATATGGCAGAGAAATAAAATGGGTCCTAAGACCGTACCCTGGGGGTTCCCGGAGTCTACTGACACTGATGATGATGACTGGCCATGGACCACAACCTTCACATGTCTGTTACAAAGGAAATCAGTAAGCCATGATAGTATGTGGCCTTGTATTCCATATTCCCTAACTTTGTGGAGCAAACGTGTATGTGGGACCGTATCAAAAGCCTTGGAGAAGTCCAAGGCTATGACGTCCATCTGTTCTCCTCGATCATATGATGACGTCAGATCAAGGGTGGTAGCTATAAGCTGAGTTTTGCATGAATAACCTTTACGGAACCCATGGTTCAGTATTGTCAAGATGTTGTGTTGTTGAAGCTGGTCCATTAGGTGCTTGCACACGATATGTTCTAATAATTTGCAAGACACCGAGGTCAGCGCGACCGGCCTGTAATTTTCTGTGAGGTGTCTGTCCCCTTTCTTAAAAACAGGACTCACATCTGCGTTCCTCCAATCTTCTGGGAGGGTTCCTGATGCCAATGATGATTGAAATATGGCTGTTAGCCCAGGTGCAATAGCGGCCGCAGAAGTTTTAAGAACAATGTTGGGAATTCTGTCTGGGCCCGATGCTTTCCGTGGGTTAATGTCTTTTAGGAGTTTACATGCACCGTCCACTGTGATCTCTAGTGGTTTAATAGTAGGTACATGACCCGGTCTAGATGGTAAGGTGGTACTCTCTACATCCTTAGTAAAACTGATTGAAATTGTTTTATAAGGAGATTTGCCTTGCCGACACTGTCACTAATCAAGTTTCCCTTGTACTTCAATGGGGCGACACCAGTGTTGGCTTGTCTCTTTGCCTTGATGTAGCCCCAGAAGGGCTTTGAGTTGTTCGAATGGAATCCTTCTTGGATCCTGTTGTTAACGTGGTCCCACTCTGCTTGTCGGAAACTTTTATGGCACTCCCGTTGGTGTGTCCTGTAGGAATTCCAGTCTCCCGGTTTCTTTGCTTTGGTAAGTAACCTGCTCTTTTTCCTTAGCATCTAAAAAGGCATTACCATCCTGGTTATGATTAGTTAGAACACCAAAATCACCCGCACAGAATGTTGTGACGTATTATCCAAATATTTCAAGAAAACACATTTTGAAGCCTTCGATATTAAAATATTTTTGTTTTGAAAAGACATACTGGAATGATTAAGACTAACACTAGTGGCTTAGAAGTTATGCTACTGATTTTGATTAATCTAACAATTAATGGAAGTGTGAAAAATGGTACGGGAAACACCACATACTGTACTTATACACGGTACGGGAAACACCACATACGGTACTTATACACGGTACGGGAAACACCACATACGGTACTTATACACGGTACGGGAAACACCACATACTGTACTTATACACGGTACGGGAAACACCACATACGGTACTTATACACGGTACGGGAAACACCACATACTGTACTTATACACGGTACGGGAAACACCACATACGGTACTTATACACGGTACGGGAAACACCACATACTGTACTTATACACGGTACGGGAAACACCACATACTGTACTTATACACGGTACGGGAAACACCACATACGGTACTTATACACGGTACGGGAAACACCACATACGGTACTTATACACGGTACGGGAAACACCACATACTGTACTTATACACGGTACGGGAAACACCACATACGGTACTTATACACGGTACGGGAAACACCACATACGGTACTTATACACGGTACGGAAAACATACGCGGAACGTAATATACGTAAGAGAATATAATAAACGGTATACGTGTACATAAATTTGTGTCATGATGCTATAGCCAACCGTCATAACAGGGGCGTAGCTGCCATGTAAGCACATAAGCCCGTGCTTGCACATCATTTTCCAAAGTATGTGTATTAAAGTCGAGAAATTTTATTTTTTAAACTCTACTGATATTGTAACTCTTTTTTTTTTTTGTCGAATCGTCAGATTTACAGACTAGGCTGCAGGAAGTTTGTTAGTCATAAATACTTAGACCGACCTTTTTTGTATAATCATGTCATATTAGGTTTTAGTAAATCTTTATTAGATTTAATATAAAAAATGGCCACATCTCCATAGGAAAACATTACAAAATGAAAGGAAAATTCATTTGACTTCGATTTTCCCGTTACTTCTCTAATGCATTTCTATGGAAAGTTTTAAGTTCAGGAATTTCCTTTCGTTGAGGAACGTTCGTGAAACTAGGTCTTTTGCATGGAATTGTCCAAAACTATGCTTAAGAAAACAAGCATGCGTTCTTACACCCTAAGTTGTATTAATCCCATATGAACATATACTAACTAACAGAGACGTATGTATATTAAGATGGTTTTATTAACCCACCATCATGATGATGGTGGGCTATTCACATCGCCCTGCGTCCATGGACGGTCCGTCGTCCGTCCATCCTTAAACAATTTTTGTCATCATTATTTCTTGAGAAGTACTACATGGATCTTTCTCAAATTGCATATGTAGGTTTCCATTGGTCCCTAGCTGTGCCCTTTTGATTTTGGGACTGATCGGGCAAAAGCTGAAAGGCGGCCATTTTGGATTTTGACATGAAAGTTTGTCATCACTATTTCTTGAGTAGTACTTAATGGATCTTACTCAAATTCTATATGTAGGTTCCAATTAGTGCCTTGCTGTGCACTGTACATTCTTTGGTCTGACATACAATATGGCCGACAGAAAGCCATCTTGGATTTTGCATTTATAGTTGTGCGTTTTTCAGTTTTTGGAGGTGATTCATAAAACAATTCTGTTTGGTCCCTAGTTGTGCATGGTCTAAATTTTAGACTGCTCAAGGGGAATAATACGGCCGCCTGACGGCCATCTTCTATGTTGACTATGGATGTACATTATGGTTATTTTTTTTTAGAAATACAAGATGGACCTTTCTGAAATATTTGGAATTCGGATTTGATCAGAAAAAACAAAACTCCTGACAAGAACCATTCTTACATCTGTTATTAATTTTCAAGAAATATTCAAAGAACGAAGTTTAAACACGGACTTAGATTTGCTATCTAAGTCCGTGGTTTAAATACATAAATGAAAAAAAAACAAATAGACAAATTTTTTTAAGAATTAATGAAAAAGCATCAATGGTGGCCGCCAAGATTCCTCTGGGATCTCTTGTATGGCTCTGTTATTACTTACTTACGAGTAAATGACCTAAGAAAGGTATGGATAATGATTTTGTTTCCATACAATGTACATCATGGAAGTAAAACATCCTGTATTCCATTTCGGAATTTATGATTTGTACAATGATAGGCCAGACAATGATTATTCAAACAAGTCCAAAACACTGGCACAATTTGAAGACCGAATGTGATTTTTCCCCAGAAGGCCCCCTCCCCAAAATGTAAACGTCGCAGGGCTTGCACATCAAAATACCCCCAGCTACGCCCCTGCATAAGATGGTGGTCTATTCGAATCGTACTTCGTTCCTGATCCTGGATCTATTATATTATCGTTTTCTTTTTTGAGACGTGCCGGATGAATCATTGGCATTTGTAGTTCATCCTTGGTCCATAGTTGTACATTGTCTCATTTTGGACTAATCTGAAAAACAATACGGCCGATAGACGACCATCTTAGATTTACTGTAATAGATTGTTATCACTATTTCTTGACAAATACGAGATGGATCTTTCCCAAATGCCTTATGTAGCTTTTTCTTGGTACTTTTTCGAGCCCTTTAATTTTGTGACTGCCTGACTGGTCAGAAATACGAAACAGGCAACCATATTTGATTGACAGCTGAAGACTATTACAAATGTATTGATATTTCTTAACAGGAATTATCAAATTTCATAAGTAAAAGCAAGGAAGTAAAATTAAGAGTAAACATCCAACATTAAAGAACAAATGAAGATCATAAATGGCGGGAGTCCATATCCCTCTAGGATCTTTTGTTCAAAACTGTACTCGAAAATAATTCCAAGTGTTGTACCTATGTAAATTACGCAAAGCCATCAGTCTCAGTGGTCCTTATAATTAAGTATAATTATGTAGATGGGTCGTCATATCTCCGTATACCCATAAAAATAAAAGCCATCCTGGTCTCGATGGAGTATGACACATACTATTCACCCTCCTCGAGGGGTTACAATTCAATTAAATTATTTCATTGTTTCAAACGTCATTTGCTAAAAGTAGATATTTCCCGTCTAATCTTGGTTTCCAGATGATAACTTTAGAAAGGATTTATGGATGTTGTTGAAACTTCATACAGTGTTTGATAGCCTCTGAGGTAATACAGAGTGGGATTGATATTGGGGTCCAAAGGTCAATAACAAATTAAAGGTCACTGTCGTAAAAATAGATATATTTGTCAAATTTTCGTTTCCAGATGATAACTTCAGAATGGATTGATGGATTTGGTTTAAACTTCATACAATGTTTACTTATGAGATAATACAGACTGGGATTGAGTTTGGGATCGAAAGGTCAACTCAAAAGGTCACTGTTGCTAATATACATATATATATTTTTTCATCAAATCTTGGAATCCCGATGATAACTTCAGCAATATTGTTGGTTTTGGTTTAATCTTCATACAATGTTTACTAATGAGATAATACAGCCTGGGATTGAGTTTAGGGTCGAAAGTTTAACTATGAAGGTCACTGTTGCTAAAAATAGATATTTTTTGTCAAATCTTGGTTTCCCGATGAACTTCAGAAAGGATTGGTTGATTTGGTTGTAACTTCATAAAATGTTAGCTTATCAGGTAATATAAAACGGGATTGAGTTTTGGGTGAAAAGGTACGCTCAGCCTCATAAGATAGTAAAGAAATGATTGTTTATATGACACATCTGTTCATTGATATCAAGGTCTACATTTTATGTTTCTAAGAAAATTTAATTGACGACAGGGAACGAGTGTTGCATGCAACACTAGCTGTAAGCTTGTATTCTACTGATATACTGTAATACACACGAATACACTTCAGATTCAGATAAAGAAGGGACATAATATAGGATGTTGTTGTGGCAGATTGTACGACGCAATTTTTTCTGTTGTCATGGCCTCCTCGAGCTCACTGATGCTTTTTGCACCTATGTAATATGTAATAGCATACCCGAAGACACAAGGCCAGCAATTTCATTGGTCTCACATAAAAAACCTGACTAATCGCTAGAGTGATACAGGTCATCGGAACATTACAGAGGGGCGGAAACCTTCGTCAAAGCCCGTCAGTTTTACCGATATGCGCCCGCAGTATTCTAATGTGTTCTTGTTTGATTAGGTTAACAGTGGACTGTTTTAGTTCATTAATAACTTTTTTATTTGATAATTCATGTTAGGGACAAGCTGTAATTTTTTGTTTCACAATAGAGAAGATTTTAATATGCATTTTGGTAATTTTGGTACATTGTATGTCGCTTGGAAGATAATCAAAACGCTTAAAAAGCAATACACTTTTTCATTGTTTAAACTATTTTATTCAAAGTGATGAGAAAGTATATTATATCATATAGCATTAAGGCCTATATCAAATAAATAACAACATAGATATACTAATGTTATATCACAGCCAATGTTTCGTGATGTGAAATTCAAGCGAACGAAAAAATATGCATGTAAAAATCAAATAAATAATAAATTCACGTGAAATTAATGTGAAAACTATTCAGTCAAAATTAAGCATTCACTTTTTTCCCACATTCCACGTGAAATTCACTTAAAGGCATATTTCCTGTGTAAGGTCTTGTAAGTGATAATGACAGTGGAATCCAAAATGGACACCGGATTTGTCATTGGATAGATATATGGAATATACATTAATCAAATGTTCAGGGCGATCTGCGTCTTCTCCAACGTCGGAAACCCACGTGCCACTGATCTAACGTGTGTGAAACCCACATGCCACTGCTCTAACGTGTGTGAAACCCGCGTGCCACTGTTCTAACGTGTGTGAAACCCACATGCCACTGCTCTAACGTGTGTGAAACCCACGTGCCACTGCTCTAACGTGTGTGAAACCCACGTGCCACTGCTCTAACGTGTGTAACCCACGTGTCACTCTCTAACGTGTGTGAAACCCACGTGACTGCTCTAACGTGTGTGAAACCCACGTGCCACTGCCCTAACGTGTGTGAAACCCACGTGACTGCCCTAACGTGTGTGAAACCCATGTGACTGCTCTAACGTGTGTGCACAAATATAAGAGCAGCGTCACGTGGGTGTCTGTTGATGCCTTTTTCTAGAAGTTACATGAACATTTACACACTGCAACTTACAACAGAGATAAAATATCATACTGAAACAATAAAGCAACAAAAATTACATCTATAAACAAATAAAACCCCCAAAAACCAGCCAAGTCATGTGTATGCTGTTGAAAATGAGCAAACAAAATGCTGCTGAACGTAACTCCAGGGACACATAACTGCTTATTGTAACGTGTCCCTGTGCTGTTTCCACAGACACAATGACATACATTCTTATTGTGACGTGTCCCTGTGTTGTAACCGCAGGGACACGTACCTTTCTATTGTGACGTGTCCCTGTGTTGTAACCGCAGGGACACGTACCTTTCTATTGTAACGCGTCCCTGTACTGCTACCACAGACACAATGGCATACATTCTTATTGTGACGTGTCCCTGTGTTGTAACCACATGGACACGTATCTTTCTATTGTAACGAGTCCCTGTGCTGTTACCACAGACACAATGGCATACATTCTTATTGTGACGTGTCCCTGTGTTGTAACCACATGGACACGTATCTTTCTATTGTAACGAGTCCCTGTGCTGTTACCACAGACACAATGGCACACATTCTTATTGTGACGTGTCCCTGTGTTTTAATCGCAGGGACACGTACTTTTCTATTGTAACGTGTCGCTGTCACAATGGCATACATTCTTATTGTGACATGTCCCTGTGTTGTAACCGCAGGGACACGTACCTTTCTATTGTAACGCGTCCCTGTACTGTTACCACAGACACAATGGCATACATTCTTATTGTGACGTGTCCCTGTGTTGTAACCACATGGACACGTATCTTTCTATTGTAACGAGTCCCTGTGCTGTTACCACAGACACAATGGCATACATTCTTATTGTGACGTGTCCCTGTGTTTTAATCGCAGGGACACGTACTTTTCTATTGTAACGTGTCGCTGTCACAATGGTATACATTCTTATTGTGACATGTCCCTATGTTGTTACCGCAGGGACACGTACCTTTCTATTGTGACGTGTCCCTGTGCTGTTACCGAAGACAAACTATTGTAAACTATCTAAGTTGCTATTATAAACAGCGCGTTTGATGGTGACTATTAGTATTCATGTTGTGTCTTGGATAGGGGAGCGGAACATATTGAAAATTTGACAAATCTTTGTCTGCACTTTATTTTTATATATTTTTTTGTTGTCCTACATATAATTAGTAACCATATCACCCTCAATGGTGTTATGTAATTATCAGTAAGGTTAGAAATAAACAAAATGTCTGAATTTAGGGAAATATCCTGAAAAATGTATCTTACATTGCATTCAATAGTTGCTGTATGTACATAAAAGGAAAATATATGGAATTATTGAACGCTGAATCCATTTAAATCCATCTTGTATATGCAATAATTGTACTGTAACTTTTGCGTGAACGAATTCAATAAATAAAATAAATAAAAAAAATCGTAAATTAAACATGACCAAGAAATGTTTGCAAACAAAAAACAAAAAAACACCAGCATTAGAGCTACATCACATACATTTTACAAGTCCAGGCAAGTTGTACACATGAAAATGTTGTTTGTTTCGGGAAAGCTGCTATATTGAATAACCGGAATGGGAACGACGTTATCTTGGAATGTATACTTCCGGATTGTCTGTATAGGTCGGAGGAGCATCCGGGTCGTACATCCCCCATCCATGTCCGTCGGAATATGAAGGCGGAAGGCTGGATGGATACTTCGCTAGGAAACCGGGAGACACCAGGACTGCAATTTTATAGAAGATATTTAGTTACATTCAATTACTATGTGAATTAAAAATAAAACACAACTTATTAATCATACATGTATGATTTGCAACAAAAAAGGTCATTTTTGCACAATTCTAATCACATTATCAATATTATGGCAATACAGTCGAACCTTGTAACATTTAACCTATATATCCATATTTTAGGGATTGACACTGATAGTGCTAATAAGATTCCCAGAGTGAGACAACTTCGTCTCTGTAAAAGTTGCAACATACTAGAAGACGAGATTCATTTTATTCTTTCACCTACAACGCTAACCTAACAAATCCTTTTAAAAAAGAAGATCAAATAATAAACCGCAACTTTAGCGCCATATTGACCTCTTCATCAATAATCTTTTGAACTGAGGAAAATAGGCTTGCAATGTGGTTAAGTTTGTTCAATACCATATATGCAAACGTCTTTTATATGTATGTTTGTTTGCAGCTCTATCCACACACTGTTTTTTATCAGTTCATATTCAATTGGTTTAATCCAAGCTGGAGATCCACAATGCTCTCTTCTTGGACCAATTCTGTTCTTTTTTTTTTTTTGCAAATAAACTCTCCCTACCGTAGGAGACAGACGAGACCTTACAGAGAAATAAACGCTCCCTACCGTAGGAGACAGACGACACCTACCGTAAGAGACAGACGACACCTACCGTAGGAGACAGACGACACCTACCATAGGAGACAGACGACACCTACCGTAAGAGACAGACGACACCTACCGTAAGAGACAGACGACACCTACCGTAGGAGACAGACGACACCTACCGTAGGAGACAGACGACACCTACCGTAAGAGACAGACGACATCTACCGTAAGAGACAGACGACACCTACCGTAGGAGACAGACGACACCTACCTTAGTAGACAGACGACACCTACCGTGAGAGACAGACGGCACCTACCGTAGGAGACAGACGACACCTACAGTAAGAGACAGACGACACCTATCGTAAGAGACATACGACACCTACCGTAGGAGACAGACGACACCTACCGTAAGAGACAGACGACACCTACCGTAAGAGACAGACGACACCTACCGTAGGAGACAGACGACACCTACCGTTGGAGACAGACGACACCTACCGTAAGAGACAGACGACACCTACCGTTGGAGACAGACGATACCAACCGTAGGAGACAGACGACACATACCGTAGGAGACAGACGACATCTACCGTAAGAGACAGACGACACCTACCGTTGGAGACAGACGACACCAACCGTAGGAGACAGACGACACATACCGTAGGAGACAGACGACATCTACCGTAAGAGATAGACGACACCTACCGTTGGAGACAGACGACACCAACCGTAGGAGACAGACGACACCTCACAGAGAAATAAAATCTCCCTACCTTAGGTGGCGGACGACACATTACAGAGAAATAAACTCTCCCTACCGTAGGAGACGAACGACACCCGACAGAAAAATAAACTCTCGCTACCGTAAGAGACAGATGACACCTACTGTAAGAGACAGACGACACCTACCATAGGAGACATACGACACCTACCATAGGAGAAAGACGACACCTACCGTAGGAGACATACGACACATACCATAGGAGACAGACGACACCTACCATAGGAGACAGACGACACCTAGCGTGAGAGACAGACGACACCTACCGTAGGAGACAGACGACACCTACCGTAAGAGACAGACGACACCTACCGTAGGAGACAGACGACACCTACCATAGGAGACAGACGACACCTACCGTAGGAGACAGATGATACCTACCGTAGGAGACAGACGACACCTACCGTTGGAGACAGACGACACCTACCGTAGGAGACAGACGACACCTGGCTTGTATCGGTAGACACATGAGGCTTGATGACAGTCTTCCTCCTATTTGATCT
This sequence comes from Mimachlamys varia, assembly GCA_947623455.1. Classification (NCBI taxonomy): domain Eukaryota; kingdom Metazoa; phylum Mollusca; class Bivalvia; order Pectinida; family Pectinidae; genus Mimachlamys; species Mimachlamys varia. The sequence continues at coordinate 9,806,947 of OX392534.1, forward strand.
TTTTATTGCGGAAATGATGCAGTAACTGATGAAGGCGATGGCTAATACAATGGCCATAACAATCATGATGAATGCCGCCGGGCTGTAAACAGAACATTTAGTACAATCTTGATGAATGTCGCCGGACTGTAAACAGAGATGACGAAACATGAAGTCTTTCATTAAGATCACGTTAAGTGTGATGATTGTCAGTTACATAAATATATTGCCATCGGAACCGGAAAGATTTTTCTACGAAGTCAATAAAGTGATTAATAAGCTCCTGTTTTTGCCTTTAAGGATCTGCTCATGTAAAAACTCAAAATTCGCTACATGTAAAGATGATTTTTTTCGTTTGCATTTAAAGAAAAAGAATTTAATATGAGAATCAGCCACTATATGCTAAAATATACTGTTCACACTGTTTGTTTTCCCCACGAAATAATATTTAATATGTCCTTATCTACAAGAATTTATCCAAATAAATGGAAACTAGTTGATATCATCTAATTGTTTGAAAAAGTTGAAAGATATAGTTTCCCCTTTAAATAATAGATCAATTTCTTTGCTTTTTCTTTTGCGTTTTTAGACATTTGTACAATTACTTTATAGAAAATAATTGGTTTTACAAATATTAGTCCGGTTTTATGCATGGCCATGCATTCTACAGTTCATCTTTATCACAAAATATGAACAGCGTTTGAGGAAAGGAACACACATAATATTATTATATGTTGTATTTTTTGACATATCCAGAGCTTTCGATAGCGTTCGACATAGGGGTCTTTTGATTAGCTTAAAATCGTACGGATTTTAAGGTGAATTGCTAAAATGTTAGAAAATCATTTGTTTTAGAGACACCATCAGTTTTTTAACAGTTTATATTCTATCGGTTTAATCCAAGCAGGCGTTCCACAAGGCTCTCTTCTTGGACCATTTCTATTTCTTGTATTCATTTGATATACAAGATATTTTGTAGATCAAGATCTCGTCTGTTTGCAGACGATACATCCCTCAGATTCTCAGATTCTGCTGGTCAACATCATCATCTTGTCTAGTAATCCAATAAACTTTAGGTAGACACCTGGGTATTCTTAATATCTGGTCAAAAACTTGGTTGACTGATATTAATCTCGAAAAAAAAACCCATATGTATTGTTTATTTCTAATCATGTTGATATTGACGAGGATTTCGACTTCGAATTTGATGAAAAAGTTTAAATTAAGATTTAAATGCGATTAAGATTTTAATGGGGGGGGGGGGGGGGGGAGGGGGGAGGGGGGGAGGGGGAGGGGGGGGGGGGGCATGTCAATGGAATCTACACAGAACAATAAAGTCTTACAGAAATTACAACATTTATCAAATAAGGATGCTCATGGATCGGAGGTGTTGGAAGAAACCCAGCGTGAAGCAGCTCGCATTATATTAGAACATCCTTCTTATAGATATACCCCTATTAATATTTCATATTATGAAAATGGTCTTGAAACCTTATCGTAGAAATATAAAAGTCAATCATTTCAACTTCCATATCATTATGAAAGTTTAATATCACCGGTTACATCCACTTTTAGCATGATAGATGTAAATATGAAAATAAAAAAAAAAAAAAAAAAAAATTCAATCAATATGTACAACAAAAGTGAACATGCTTTAATTAAAAATAAATGGCGACACACAGACTATTTAAGTGATAAATCTAGCATAAAGAGGGCGAAATTTCGGCCTTTTGGGGAGAGCAAGAAATACACAGAAATCTTTTTTTTTTATTAATTCTTTTTAAAAAAAAGTTTTACGAACAACTGACATCCATATTTTGAGAATCATTTTCTCAGATTCATATTTGCTATTATAATTGACCATTTTGTTAAATATTTTAAAAAAAATCCACTCAAACTCTCCCAAATCGAGACTTGAACACGATTTAGACCCGAGAAGAGCATATGCTTAAAAGTATACAAGTACATAATTATGTGGTATTCATTGAATCGAATTTAAAAACGAAATCAATATAATAAGCTTTTAAAAACCGGCAAGCGTTCTGCTGTGTAACTTTGTTCATTTCTTGTGAATATTTGAAACACACATTAAACTATATACTTGTCTGTTATTAGTGCACAAACATACCTGTATTTACATACATACCTCCAACTTCAATTACGATCACAAATTGGGGTTTAAAGCCTGCACGTGTGACAACTTGTCACGGGGCTAGGCGTGTACGTTACACTTGATAGTTCAGTGATTTATCAATTGATTTCAAATTAATTGTTGATTTACTAGTAAATATGATTACATAAAGACATTTTTACATCCGGGACACTTACTGGAATGGGCAGCAGGAGACATTGTTTTCCCAGTGGGTACCACAACATCCGGTCTCACACTCTTTGACCCCTTCCGGTGTCTGGCAATATTCCGAGGCATTAGATCCTGGTAAATTAAGACAGACAAACCATCATGTATTCTGCATGTCATTAAATCATGGATATAATGACAAAATCACAGAAAAGTTAAAAGAGTAATCTCTGCAGACCTTTTAGCTAAACGATTTTACCCGGGTTTGCCTCTAAAACTATATATTGTTCTGCTTATGTCCCCCACACTTTCTGTAATCATGATTATTCTGTTTATGTCCCCCACACTCTCTATAATCATGATTATTCTGTTAATGTCCCTAACACTCTCTATAATCATGATTATTCTGTTTCTGTCCCTCACACTCTCTATAATCATGATTATTCTGTTTATGTCCCTCACACTCTCTATAATCATGATTATTCTGTTTCTGTCCCTCACACTCTCTATAATCATGATTATTCTGTTTATGTCCCTCACACTCTCTATAATCATGATTATTCTGTTTCTGTCCCTCACACTGTCTATAACCATGGTTTTCTCAAGATGTTTTCCTTATGGTGTCACACTTCTTTAGTTTCTCTGCAATTTTAAATTTAAATTTGAGACAAACTACGAACAAGACTGTGATAAAACTATATATAATAAGAACCTCGAATAATTATTATTATTTGTGTAAGGCCGGTAAATTAACTTAACGGAAACTCCTGTTTATCGTTAAACATCCGTCAACAAATCCCATGGTAACTACGTCGGTATGTGTCTACAGATACCATGGAAACTAAGTCGGTATGTGTCTACAGATACCATGGTAACTACGTCGGTATGTGTCTACGGATACCATGGTAACTCATGTCGGTATGTGTCTACAGATACCATGGAAAATCATGTCGGTATGTGTCAACAGATACCATGGTAACTATGTTGGTATGTGTCTACAGATACCATGGTAACTATGTTGGTATGTGTCTACAGATGCCATGGTAACTATGTTGGTATGTGTCAACAGATACCATGGTAACTATGTTGGTATGTTTCAACAGATACCATGGTAACTTTGTTGGTATGTGTCAACAGATACCATGGTAACTATGTTGGTATGTGTCAACAGATACCATGGTAACTATGTCAGTATGTGTCTACAGATACCACGAAAACTCATGTCGGTATGTGTCAACAGATACCATGGTAACTATGTTGGTATGTTTCAACAGATACCATGGTAACTTTGTTGGTATGTGTCAACAGATACCATGGTAACTATGTTGGTATGTGTCAACAGATACCATGGTAACTATGTCAGTACGTGTCTACAGATACCACGAAAACTCATGTCGGTATGTGTCAACAGATACCATGGTAACTATGTTGGTATGTGTCTACAGATACCATGGTAACTATGTTGGTATGTTTCAACAGATACCATGGTAACTATGTTGGTATGTGTCAAAAGATACCATGGTAACTACGTCGGTATGTGTCTACGGATACCATGGTAACTCATGTCGGTATGTGTCAACAGATACCATGGTAATTATGTCAGTATGTGTCTACAGATACCATGGAAACTATGTTGGTATGTGTCAACAGATACCATGGTAACTATGTTGGTATGTGTCGACAGATACCATGGTAACAATGTTGGTATGTGTCTACAGATACCATGGTAACTATGTTGGTATGTGTCAACAGATACCATGGTAACTATGTCAGTATGTGTCTACAAATACCATGGTAACTATGTCAGTATGTGTCAACAGATACCATGGTAACTATGTCAGTATGTGTCTACAGATACCATGGTAACTACGTCGGTATGTGTCTATAGATACCATGGTAACTCATGTCGGTATGTGTCTACATATATCATGGTAACTCATGTCAGTATGTGTCTACAGATGCCATGGTAACTCATGTCGGTATGTGTCTATAGATACCATGGTAACTATGTCAGTATGTGTCAACAGATACCATGGTAACTATGTTGGTATGTGTCAAAAGATACCATGGTAACTATGTTGGTATGTGTCTACAGATGCCATGGTAAGTCATGTCGGTATGTGTCTACATATATCATGGTTACTCATGTCAGTATGTGTCTACAGATGCCATGGTAACTCATGTCGGTATGTGTCTATAGATACCATGGTAACTATGTCAGTATGTGTCAACAGATACCATGGTAACTATGTTGGTATGTGTCAAAAGATACCATGGTAACTATGTTGGTATGTGTCTACAGATGCCATGGTAAGTCATGTCGGTATGTGTCTACATATATCATGGTTACTCATGTCAGTATGTGTCTACAGATACCATGGTAACTATGTCAGTATGTGTATACAGATGCCATGGTAACTATGTCAGTATGTGTCTACAGATACCATGGTAACTCATGTCGGTTTGTGTCGACAGATACCATGGTAACTCATGTCGGTATATATCTACAGATGCCATCGCAACTATTTCGGTATGTATCTATAGATATCATGGTAACTATGTTGGTATGTATCTACAGATGTCATTGCCACTCATGTCGGTATGTGTCTACAGATGCCATGGTAACCCGTGTCGGTATGGGTCTACAGATGCCATGGTAACCATGGTCGATACATATGTATGTATCTACAGTTGCCATGGTAATTCATATCGGTATGTGTCTACAGATGTCATGGTAACTCATGTCGGTATATATCTACATAACACCATGGTAACACCGATCGCAATGTTTCTATATTGTTCTTTTGTTACCAGTAGACCTCTTTGTACACAAATACCATTGTTTTTTCAATGTCCCCTCGGCAATCCTGATAACCATTGTAGGTGGCGACATTTACCAAGACAACCATTATATGTTTACACCATTTATACATCCTTATGCAAAATGTAACGCATAATTTAAAATGATTTGTTTTAAATTCCTTATACAATGTATATGATATCGATGTGACAAGGGATTAACTTTCAATTCATCATTTTTAATTTCCTTCATGGTGTAACAAATATTTTATATTAATAAAAATGTAAAAGTGTGTACATTTTTTTATAAGTTGTGAGCGACCATATTAACAGATTTAAAATGATTCGGACCTTTTATATGGAATATAAGACAGCTTCTGTAATAGAGTGCTGTTGTTTGGTGTGAATATCTTCAATACATAAGTACTTACCGTGATAAAGATTGAAAAACACGTAAACAAGTAATGACAAACTCCATTTCCTTGCCTCCCGGTCCCTGGTGTAAACTCCCATTTTGTGACGCGTAATCTAAAAACTAAAAATGGAGTTACTAGCTTACTCCTCATGCAATATTACATGTTTATAATGTATCCGGATCGGTGGTCATGGGTATCCCAGGTATACTGCACACAATTACCTCAACTATTTTATATAAGTCACCTGTACGTATCTCGTTAGGCAATCGATCATGCCTTTACACCTGTACGCTAACCTGAAGGTGTATAAGGTTAATAATAAGCATTTTAAATCAATATTACAAAATTTAAAAAACACATTAAGTTATCCTTTTAAAATCTCAAAAATCACAACTGAAATATGAATATTTTATTTTTAGAACACAATCGTTTAACCTACGGACAGTACCTGGGATTAAAAGTGATTATTGAGAAGGAAATGTTGATAATAAACATTTTGTATTGCCACGGTCCATTTGGCAATAACTAAGCAATGTGTTTACCTTGGTACATAATACACAAATGAAATCAAAGTTCACTGGCTTCATTATTAGATTAACAGCCATTTGATTCATGCTCTTTGAGATATCTATAGCTTTATAACTTCTTTGCTGATGTCGTCAATTGCATTAAGTTGTATCTTGTTTGTTAACGTTATAATGAGCTTAGTAAAATTTCAAGATTTTGATTTTTTTTCTTTTAAAATTTATAACAAATGTTGTACATTTGTGAATGTTAACTGGAGGTACCACAGCACGGGTATATAATTATAGTCACCATGAGGTGTATGTCTATTTCACAATTTAAATAACTGTGATAATAATTCCGGTTCAGATTGATCTTTATGTATCATTAAAGGTATTACGCTGTATAACCATGAGTCTCGGTCACCATGAGTATTATCATTTCACTTGTTTCTAGCTTTCACGTACTATGAAAACCCCAACCTGCCCTTTTATTCTATATACAGGATAGTACAGTAAAAACTGTAGTCGGTATAATATTGAAAAGTTCTCATGAAATATTTTGAGACGTTTTAATGTAAAAAAAAACAGGTCTAAAACTTACCTAATCTTTAAGGGCCCAATATACGTAACTTTCGGCAAAACTTGAAGCGAAAATCAAGCCTAATAACTTATTGTATTTATAGATTAAGTTAAGATTAACTGATATCAGCAAAATTCAAGATGAATTATTTCGCGGTTACCGGTACAGCAGCAGTTGAAACACGCTATTTTTAAACACGCGTCCATTTCGAACCGTCTTCTACCTTCGGTTTGTTGTTGAAGTGGGCCCCACATGAAATATTTTCAATTCTTTGGATTTTTTTTGTCAAGAGTTTTTTGTTAGTTACCGCTCAGGTTTACTTCGTTTTAGGCTTATTTTTGCATGGTTATCAACTGGTATTTTTTTTAGAATTTTTCAGAATCACGAAAATTTCCCTGAAGTTACGTATATTGGGCCTTTAAAAGAAAAAATGTCTGAGGAAGCATCTAAACAACAGGGCATACATCATACATTAACAGGAACCGAGGAGACCTCAAAACAAGAGGAAGGGTCCCGATGTTCAGTCTCGGTATGAAGAGAGCGTAGGCGAGCGAAACCCCTGTATATCGGGGATGTAGAGAGCGTAGGCGAGCGTAACCCCTGGACATCGAGGATGTAGAGAGTGTAGGCGAGCGTAACCCCTGGATATCGGGGATGTAGAGAGTGTAGGCGAGCGTAACCCCTGGATATCGGGGATGTAGAGAGTGTAGGCGAGCGTAACCCCTGGATATCGAGGATGTAGAGAGCGTAGGCGAGCGTAACCCCTGGATATCGGGGATGTAGAGAGTGTAGGCGAGCGTAACCCCTGGATATCGAGGATGTAGAGAGCGTAGGCGAGCGTAACCCCTGGATATCGAGGATGTAGAGAGTGTAGGTGATCGTAACCCCTGGATATCGGGGATGTAGAGAGCGTTGGTGATTGTAACCCCTGGATGTCGAGGATGAGCCTTGGTGAAAGTCTTACGATAAGTCATCGATATACAAAAAGCATATCAACAGAGATATTTTGTGCAAAATGTGTCGTGAAGGTTGTCAAATTTTAAAAACGTTAAGATATCATTACATTCTGAATAAACACGGTATAGCATACATGTAGATACCTCTGTTGTTCTGTACAATTCACATCGAACAGATAGAAATCTGTCACACATGAATTAGCTGAGTGGTTTTGCCTCTTCAATTAAACAGACGAAATTCAAAAATCTATCACTGTAAAATAAAGTCTTTAAAACTACGATAGATTTTGAATACTTACTCAATTTTAAAAACCATTATATACGGTTCAGTACTTTTCCAGAAGGGATATGTTAATTTTTTAAACGACTAACATGGTACTCTTAAAGTCATATACTTATATATAGTCTATATGGACTGATGATGTGTATTTTCGAATTTAACCATTTTAAACGAAAGGAAATAATACAAAATAACAGAAAATAAACTGACAAAATAACAATATTTTTTCCTGAAGTTCGTTATTTCTTTAGTATTTATCTCACTCGGTTGTCCTATCAATTAGAACACGCCTGGCTTTTTAATGATTTTCGTTTTTAAAATGCTCGCCAATCTAACATGGGCATTTAAGAATAAGATGAAACTCCTTACCCATGTATGGTTTCGTATGGTTCGGTTAAGAGGTACTACTTTAACACCGTTACCGGAAAGTTTGATTTGATTTGGCGATTTTGTACAGAATGTTTGTATGTTACAGTATATGTCATTACCCCAGGTCTCACTTTGAGTCATAATATTTTTATTAAGATTTATGTTTCTGACCTAGATTTTTGTTTATGGTCTAGTTTTATGTATCTGACCTAGCTTTACATTATCTGACATACATGTAGATTTACACGTATCTGACCTAGATTTATGTTTCAAGTCTAGTTTTATGTATGATTTACATGTATCTGACCTACATTTACATTAATCTGACCTAGATTCATGTTTCTGGCCTACTTTTTATGTATCTGACCTAAAACATGGAAGTGACTGTATATAATTGTCACAATACATATTTCATGTTATCTAAACAGTAGTAACTCGCAATAACAATACACACTCCAAAGTAAGAATAATAATTTTATTATCAACAAATTCTATCATCTGATAGTTATATAATATATATATGTGTTACAAATATCATACACGATGACTTTATATATACTCTCTTACAAACATATAAACAAAACATTCAATAAAAAACGCAAAAATATTGGAGTAGGACAAATAGCAATAATATAATAAATACCATATGACTATGAATTATAGAAATAAATTAAAATAAAAAAGTCACGTATGAGGAATGATTAAGTATTCAAGCATACAAACTGCCACATTGGTATATACATCCTACATTTACTCATTGTCAGTGCACATATAGTCGAAATATTTATGCAAATCAAACTATTTATGAATTTCATAATTCGTCGGTGCCAACTAATTGTTAGTGAATAGAAATATAAAACATATTCTTACTTCTTAATATGTTTAAATGCATTCAAACCCATGAGTAGTTTACGAAGAAACATTGTCTTAGGTTGCCATAAAATTGCAGCTAATACACTTCACATGCCTGTTCTACTGTCTGAACATTACGGTCAAGATTCCATGTTCAGTCTAATATTCCAGTATCAAATTATCAAAATAACCCCAATCAGACATCATAGTCAAAATGGCATCAGCCCAGAATACCAACGACCTACATCCAAACTGGCCTCATTCCATTGTCAGCATATCTCGGACCAAATTCCATTGTCATAATATCTCGGGCCAAATTCCATTGTCATAATATCCCGGGCCATATTCCATTGTCATAATATCACAGGCCATATTCCATTGTCATAAAATCACCGGCCATATTCCATTGTCATAATATCACCGGCCATATTCCATTGTCATAATATCTCGGGCCAAATTCCATTGTCAGAAAATCCCGGGCCATATTCCATTGTCATAATATCACAGGCCATATTCCATTGTCATAAAATCACCGGCCATATTCCATTGTCATAATATCACCGGCCATATTCCATTGTCATAATATCTCGGGCCAAATTCCATTGTCAGAATATCTCGGGCCATATTCCATTGTCATAATATCACGGGCCATATTCCATTGTCATAATATCACGGGCCATATTCCATTGTCATAATATCACGGGCCATATTCCATTGTCATAAAATCACCGGCCATATTCCATTGTCATAATATCACCGGCCATATTCCATTGTCATAATATCTCGGGCCAAATTCCATTGTCAGAATATCTCGGGCCATATTCCATTGTCATAATATCACGGGCCATATTCCATTGTCATAATATCACCGGCCATATTCCATTGTCATAATATCACCGGCCATATTCCATTGTCATAATATCTCGGGCCAAATTCCATTGTCAGAATATCACCGGCCATATTCCATTGTCATAATATCTCGGGCCATATTCCATTGTCATAATATCACGGGCCATATTCCATTGTCATAAAATCCCGGGCCATATTCCATTGTCATAATATCACAGGCCATATTCCATTGTCATAAAATCCCGGGCCATATTCCATTGTCATAATATCACAGGCCATATTCCATTGTCATAAAATCACCGGCCATATTCCATTGTCATAATATCACCGGCCATATTCCATTGTCATAATATCTCGGGCCAAATTCCATTGTTAGAATGTCACGGAATATCACGGGCTATATTAGTTGGATATTACGGGCAGATTCCTTTGTCGTTATATGGCAGGTATACAACAGGAAGTTAATGTCATTTCCACCGACATTTCCATGTTAAGTCTAGAAGCACTTCCGATGAACGATTCCTGGTCCACATTCATCATATTCCTGTTTTGAGATCCACATCTGTTGGAATGTAGACAGAGATCCAAGGATAGATCCACCGATCCACACGGAGTACTTTCTCTCCGGAGGTGCAATCACTTTAACTTTCATACTGTTTGGTACGATTCCATCCAATTCTTTCTTGAACCGGTCAGCCATACCTGAATCGCAAGAAGGACATACATGTATTAGCTATGATTTTATAGGCGAAAACGTTACCTTAAAGTCAATGTATTACAACCATGATTTTTGTTCACTTACGTGTTATTAAAACAAAACCGCGGAACAAAATTAAAACATATCGTTTTTTTCTGTTGTTAACAGCAATATACATACATACCTGGAAACATAGTACTTCCGCCGGACATGACGACATTGCTGTAAAGATCTCGTCGGATGTCGATATCACAAGCCATGACTGAGTTGTGTAGATGTTCGTGGACTCCATTGGATTCCATTCCTAAGAACAATATAACGTTTAGTAATATTTAGTATATTTAGTAATATTTGTGTTTGTTATATCGATTAATCAAGATTAGCGAAATAAATATCCCTTTCTTTTCAAAGATTCATATTGACCATAAATTAAAACACTACTTACCTATAAAGCTTGGTTGGAAGAGAACCTCTGGACACCGGAACCTTTCGTTGCCAATGGTAACAACTCCACCGTCCGGAAGTTCGTACGACTTCTCGACTGTTGAGGACGTTGATGCTGACGTCATTTCACTCTCAAAGTCTAAGGCAACGTAGGACATCTTCTCCTTCATATCACGGACAATCTCCATTTCAGCTGTAATTCAGAAATCAGTCAAAACAAATTTAAATGATAAGCCCTATTAGTATTTTGATTATTTCTGTAAAGGAGACTATTTTGCTTGAATATTGTCAATAATTATAAAAATCAGAAAAGATCATATTGGACTTACAAGAAGTTGTAAAGTTGTATCCTCTCTCGTGGAGGATCCTCTGGAGGTAGGCTGTGAGGTCACGGCCTGCCAGGTCCACACGTTTGATGGCGTGAGGCAGGGAGTAACCCTCGTAGATAGGTACCACGTGTGACACGCCATCCCCGGCATCAAACACGATCCCTGTGGTCCGTCCGGAGGCGTACAGAGACAGCACAGCCTGTATGGCCACGTAGAAGGCGGGCGTGTTGAACGTCTCGAACATAATCTACAACAGATTTGATTGAGAACAATATGTAACCTTGATTTCATGTAATTGATTGAACATGATGCGTATATTAATATATTATTCCGTTAGTTTTGTTTTTCGTTTGCGATTTCGTTTCGTTTTCTTAAAGGTATGGTGTTTTATACAAGAAGGAATTTAAATCACCATGAAATTCATTTCATAATCATTTGCAATGAGATTTGGGATATTAATTTGCATAATTTTTGTTTGTTCTTATTACATCTTAACCCTGTGGGATATATAGTTCTGTTTTACCTGTATCATTTTTTCTCTGTTGGCCTTGGGATTTAGTGGCGCCTCTGTCAACATGACCGGATGTTCCTCGGGAGCCACACGGAGCTCGTTGTAGAAGGTGTGATGCCAGATCTTCTCCATGTCGTCCCAGTTGGTGACGATGCCGTGTTCCACCGGGTACTTCAGAGACAGAATCCCGCGTTTGTTCTGAGCCTCGTCTCCAACGTAACATTCCTTGGCGCCCATACCAGCCATAACAACCTGTTGTGTAAGTAAATGTTTTCAGTGTCAAACGAATATGTCTATAAATAATGTTTCGAATTTTTTTTTTCAATAAACTTATTTAAAATATCAACTAGGGAGTGTATTTAGACACCTTTTCGAAAGGATGTGAATATGGAAAAACAAAGCATTTTATTTTTGTGTCATGAAAAGGAAAAATTATGTGCTTCTGTCAGAAATACCTGCAGGCATAATATGATTATTGTTTTAACGCTGTATGTTGATATTATGAAATATCATAATTAGCATACTCACATCATAACGTGGCCGCCCCGTAACAGCGGGAAAAACTGCACGTGGTGCATCATCTCCGGCATATCCCGCTTTACACATTCCACTCCCGTTGTCAATGACAACAGCGGCGATATCTTCTTCAAATGTAGACATACTTTCTTGTTATCTTGTTATTCCAACTTCTTCCTGCTTCCCTACAATGGTTAAAACTAGCATGAGTTTTTTTCCATAATTTACAACTCTATATGACGTGGGCCAGTTACGATTTGACAACCGGTATCTAACAAATTGCTATTTTGGCGAGGATTTGCAGACCGACAGACTTGCGAATTTTAGTTAAGTTATTTATGTGAAAGAATTAAGGAAAGTAAACAAGTTCAAGTTTTTTATCGACTTTAAGTCTTACGACTTATCAGTGTACAAGACATTCGAAATCCAATAATGACAAGAAACAACACACTGGGAACCCAAAATAATAAAAGAAGCACAACAGAAAGAAAGAGAAAATAGCATTAAGTTTTTATGCGAGCACAACAAATACGCCTACTTATAAGTGAGTGTTTGGGTTTGTTTAAGCCTATTACGGTTTTTGTCTTAATTGTGGCACTATAGATTTAATAGAAAAACTTCCAAAATGTCATTTTAAAGTTAAATAATATCATATTTTACCTTGAATTACTGTTTCTTTGCCTTCTTTATTTGTGTGCCTGCAAGTAGTCCTGCTCTATTGTCTAAGGAATAGTAACTGTACTTTCTGTGTCTCTCCTGTATGGGGTCTGTACCTCTGTGTCTCTTCGTTGGGTCTCTGGTCGAGTTTGAAACCTCATGGTCTCACCACGTACTATATAGTAGTGCATCGCCTCTTCTGAGAAATCTGACAAACTCTAATGCTGTTCTGGGAATAATCCATATAATGTAAATATAACAATTAGTTTACTTGTCATCGACCTAAAGATTGACCTGACTAACGCTACGGTCGCTAGTCTAAAAATAGACATGATAGGTGTTTTCCGAGTACAGGTAAACACAGGTGAGTCAGTCGAATGTTCTATTTATACAAATTCTATTTCGGGCTACATATATGTACACCCGTTTAGTCAATTCATCTGCTTCAGTGTTGGCCTTATACTCTATACAATCTGTAACGGGACTTTCATTATCAGTATCTTACTTTTGCTCCTCATTTCCGTTCAGACACCTATATTGAATATCAATAATTTTGCAATAGCGTTTGCAGTAAGAATCCTTATGTAAATATCAATATGAAACTACCTAAAAATAGTACCTTACACGAGTTCTTCAAATACGTTTCACGTTTTTCAACACCTTAATATGATTGCTTTCAGCATTGTTGTTGTGTATAATATTCAAAAATAAATTTAGTGAAAAACACATTATAATATAAAATTACATGTAGACAATCTGTTCGTTTTCCAGCTATATTTTGCTTTGACGTCTGTGGTAAAATAACTGCATTAACTGGCCTTGTTTTACATGGGAATAGATTCACTGACGATTGTTAATTGAAATACGTGTATTTAATTACGGACCAAAACCTGCGAAGTATTGCACACATACGAACAATCAGGTTAATCAAATACCGTCACTGTTGTCATGCACAGTCCTCTTTTTGTTCTAGTCCTACAACATACAAGATACAATAATTGTTATTCAGTATCGTGTATGTAATAACGGAAACATTATCTCTGGAGAGCTGTTATTACAACAAACAAATACCGAACTAATAAGCAAGCAACATCAGAGGTTTATAACCACATCAGGGATAATTCTTGCTCTTAAACCTACATTGTATGGGAGAATTAGAGGGATTTAATAAGATTAGTGAAATGTCTTTGAGATTTTTCTGTATAAAGTAATACTATTTTGAAAATTTTAATGGGATTTTCAGGGAAGATATGGGTAAAAATCCCTAAAAATCGCTACATTAACAAAACTTATATATCACAGCATGCAGTAATTAAAGCTAATGACACTTCGGGACAAAACTACATGCTCTAAGTTTCACAAAATTGATGCTGCCACATACATGCACACAAAAGGGTAAAGAAACCAATGGAAAATGGTTTATAGTTTGAACGTAATGGCTAAAATAGCATAAGTTAAAACCTGACCGAAAATACGGTAATATAACATAAATCTTAGCAAAGGTAACTGAATATATGTATAGAGTAGTTTAAAAGACAGCCAGGAAACATGATAAACATTTGGCACAAACAAGACAACATATAGAGCAGGAACAAAACTGGCCGTAACCAAGTGTGCAAAAATCTGCGAAAGCTCGGAAAGTTTCTACATTCCTCAGTTCATATGACTGTTCCACACTTGGACAGCATCAAATAGAAACTATTTTTCCATACCTTATTGTGTTAACTCTTAGTACATAGTTTGTTCTCTTACCTGAAATTATATTTAACATTATTTTTGACAATAAAATCATTTAAAAAATCGGGAGCTAGGCCATTTAAATTTAAAAAAAACTACTTCTGTAGCCATAGTCTTTACGCTAGCAACATATAAACAGGCGAGGTTGTTTCTGCGTACGAAAGTTATCACTTAAGTAGAATCATTTGCAAAAAAAAGCGCAAAACTCTTTCATATATCTTTTTATTTTAATGTGTTGCTGGGGCTACAAAATGCCGGTTAGGGTTCATTAATTAAAATTCGATAAAATAAAAGATTTAAAAATAGTATTTTTCCTTTCTTGTTTAGGCAATTTCCTTATTCCTTTCAAAACAGCTAATCTTTGTAATCTTTTGGGGGCCTTTCTACAGATCTTAGATATATGGCCATCAAAGAGTCAATGTCCACACCAGACAGTAAAACACAGTTTTTGTATTAATGACCTGGTCTCGAATTGAAAAGGATGAATAATAATATTAAATGCCTTCGAGTGGTTGATGCTTAATCCATGTTTATTATTGTATATTTGACATTTTCTATAACTGTAGAGCCTCGAAGCTATATATATACAATATTACAGATACATGTTAAATATATGATAATAAACTCGGGATAAAGCATCGAATACTCGAAGGCATAAAAAGTAGGACTTCCTTTTGCTCTCTAAAAATAAGTTAATAGATAAAATAGGAATGCCAGCAACACACTTGAAGATACACTATTATGTAGCTTTAAATCAAATAACTTCAGGGTAGGATTATTCTGTTATTAAAACAAATAAAAAATGTTTCTTCCTTATCAATGTACAACTCAACATCGTTCATCAGGTGTGCCAGTATTATAATTGTGTTACTGATCAACATTATTTCATACACATTAATCGAAACTTTACCACCACATCTTTAAAAAATCAAGTAGGGGTAGTTCACTGAAACACATTTTGTTCAGGTCAACGATTGTGTGTATGCACATGTTTCCCTATACACTAAACCTGAAGCAATATTGACTCACCTATGGTTACCTGTAATCGGAATACACCTTGTCGAGTATAATTTCTATTTTTAGAATGTCGACTGTAGTGTGTTAGTCAGGTGAGTCACAGAGATATACTGTTTGTATTGCACAAATCGGTAGTAAGTACTACATATAGATAATTCGAGAGTATTACTAATTGTTTATATACCTTATACGGAACCTATTCACGGAACAAGATTAGAGTTTGTCAGACTTCTCAGAAAAGGCGATACACTACTATATAGTACGGGGTGAGACCATGGAGATTCAGACTCAACCGCTGATTTTACAGCAGAGACACAACACTGCATCCCCTACAGGCCAGGCACAGTAACTTCTACTATTACCGAGACGATTGAGAGACAACTTTTGAACTAATTGGATAGCAACGTAACAGGAAGGTCAACGAAAAGAAAAGTTTAGAGAAAGAAAAAGACAGGTAACCATTCACGCATTTTAACGTTATAACCAGTTTATTTACGGAGTATGGTAAACAAAAACAAGCTATAAACAGGACTAAAGACTAAGTGTTTCGAGTATTTGTTTCCCTTGATAACTTTAAGTTAAAGGCGTATGCATTTTTCATCTATTTCTTATAATGTACGTAAATAATTCATTATCATAATTTTTTCTCCATTTTATTAAAAGTTACCAACTGTTAATCCTCGTCGAAAAACTTAAATCACACGATTCTTGTTTGACGGTGTGGTACTATTTATAAAGCTTTAATACAACTTTTTGTCCCCTTTTTAGGATAATACGAAATACTAGAATACCAGAAAGTATGTCTACATTTGAAGAAGATATCGCCGCTGTTGTCATTGACAACGGAAGTGGAATGTGTAAAGCAGGATTTGCCGGAGATGACGCGCCACGTGCAGTTTTTCCCGCCATCACAGGACGACCTCGATATGATGTGAGTGGTTTACTAAAACTTACATTATTTGCAAAAATCTTTTAATAATAACAACCAACAGTTCAATAGAAAATCTTCGAAACTTCTTTTTCGTTATAAAGCAACAAGATGAATACTTAGTTTTGCTAAATCTTAAAGGCATAGTATGAAATCTAAGGTTAGGTACATTGATGTACACGTCTTTGATATTACGCCGCATGAATTTCTTCAATTTTATGTTTGACACATAGAATACTTTTCTCAAAAGATGGTTATGGCGGGTATGGGCTCCAAAGACTGTTACGTCGGAGACGAGGCTCAGAACAAACGCGGGATTCTGTCTCTGAAGTACCCGGTGGAACACGGCATCGTCACCAACTGGGACGACATGGAGAAGATCTGGCATCACACCTTCTACAACGAGCTCCGTGTGGCTCCCGAGGAACACCCGGTCATGTTGACAGAGGCGCCATTAAATCCCAAGGCCAACAGAGAAAAAATGACACAGGTAAATATTTGAATATATTAATAAACAAATTACCATCGCGTAAAAAAAAAACCAAAAAACAAAAAAACAAAAAAACGAACGGAATGATGTACAAATATACGCATCTACCAGATATCCACGTTCCATATTGTTCTCAATCAAATCTGTTGTAGATTATGTTCGAGACGTTCAACACGCCCGCCTTCTACGTGGCCATACAGGCTGTGCTGTCTCTGTACGCCTCCGGACGGACCACAGGGATCGTGTTTGATGCCGGGGATGGCGTGTCACACGTGGTACCTATCTACGAGGGTTACTCCCTCCCCCACGCCATCAAACGTGTGGACCTGGCAGGTCGTGACCTCACAGCCTACCTCCAGAGGATCCTCCGCGAGAGAGGATACAACTTCACAACTTCTTGTAAGTCAAAATGGAAATATCTATAAGTATTATAGAGAGTATAAAAATAAAAGTACAAACTTTATTTTACAACAATTATGAAACAAGGTAACCAATTTATATTAAACAATATTGTTGGCCCGGATGGTTATCCGCGGGGAGGGGGTCTTATTGTAGGAAGAAACCGGAGTAACCATAGAAAACCCACTGGGTCGGGCAGGTGACCCCGTACCGTTTTCACGTCCGATTAGGGAATTGAACCCCGACCACCGTACGCATGGTGGTACGCTATCAACTGCACCACCCAAACAATATAGTAAAAAAAATGGAGAACTGTTTCAATTTTTGACAATGTTCAACTGCTCAAAACTTAATCTTGAATTTTCATTTACGCAAATGTTTCTTTTCATTGTAGCCGAAATGGAGATTGTCCGTGATATGAAGGAGAAGATGTCCTACGTTGCTCTAGACTTTGAAAGTGAAATGACGTCAGCATCGAAGTCTTCAACAGTGGAGAAGTCGTACGAACTTCCGGACGGTGGGGTTGTCACCATTGGCAATGAAAGGTTCCGGTGTCCAGAGGTTCTCTTCCAACCAAGCTTTATAGGTAGGCAGTGTTTAAAAAATCTTTTTTAAAGTAGCTGTAGTATGAACAATTGAAACTAAACGAAGGGTTGTTTGTTGATGTTGATTTGATCGATTAAATAAACAACTGTTAATGGACTATGGCTTGTTCTTAGGAATGGAATCCAATAGAGTCCACGAACAACTACACAACTCAGTCATGGCTTGTGATATCGACATCCGACGAGATCTGTACAGCAATGTCGTCATGTCCGGCGGAAGTACTATGTTTCCAGGTATGTTACAACATGCACATTGCTATTAACAGAACGATCCTTTACGGTAGAATCCTAATTCCGGTCCTATTCCATGTACATTAGTAATTATGAAAATTGAAGCTTCACATATACTAACGGTATTATATTTGATGTGTCCAGTATGTAACCCTTAAGTATATAACAGCAGTGAGATTTTTTTTTGTGTGTGAATTTTGTTATTTATGGCTTATATGTTTTTTCTCTGATTCAGGTATGGCTGACAGGTTTAAGAAAGAACTGGATGGAATCGTACCAAACAGTATGAAAGTTAAGGTGATTGCACCTCCGGAGAGAAAGTACTCCGTGTGGATCGGTGGATCTATCCTTGGATCACTGTCTACGTTCCAACAGATGTGGATCTCAAAACAGGAATATGATGAATGTGGACCAGGAATTGTTCACAGGAAGTGCTTTTAGACTTAACATGACGATTTAACAATGACGCTGTTTGAATATCTGTGATACATTGAAGATCATCGTCGGGAACCAACGTGACAGTACTCTTATGCCCGACGATTATTGAGAATATTGTTTCGCGATTTACTGGAATCTTAAATTTATTCTGAATAATCCGACATCTATATTTGCTGCAGTGTATAATGGCAACAAGATCCGTGCACAAATCTAAACAAAACAACAACAACAAAAACACCTCATGATGTGTATATGCATAGTTATAGTTTAGAAATAATATCATGTTAAACTTACATCTGTTGTTCTACCAAGCTACATTGTATTTGTGATGGTCGTAAGACGGGTTGATATAGGTTTGTACCGTGTTCAACCCGCCAAAGAGTGAAAAATGGTAAGGTACTGTTTTAAGTTTAAAGGCCCAATATTAGTAACTTAAGTGAAGTTTTCGTGATTCTGAAAAATTCTGAAAAAAATCCAATTTATAACCATGCAAAAATCAGCCTTAAACGAAGTACACCTGAGCGGTAACTTACAAGAAAATCTTGACAAAATATCCAAAGAATTGAAAATAATTCAGGTGGGGCTCACTTCAACGAAGGTAGAATACGGTTCGAAATGGACGCGTGTTTCAACTGTTGCTGTACCGGTAACCGCGAAAGAATACATATTAAATATTGCTGATATCAGTTAATCTTAATTAAATCTATAAATATAACAAGTTATAATGCTTGATTTTTGCGGAAAGTTACGTATATTTGGCCTTTAACATTTAATCACTGTAGATGCAGTAACATACATTGTGAATAAGGACAGTATGAAAGAAAAGCCATATTTGTAAAACCCACGTGCATCCATTTCACGTTAACGTTGCTCGATGTTATGTAATGATATTACTTATATTTTCTTAGATTTTGTACTGTATATAGGAAAGGAAATCCTTGTAAGGATTTATAAGGAAACTTGTAAGGAAATCCTGTGTATAGGAAAGGAAATCCTTGGAAATCCTTGACAAGCTTTTTATTTTGTTTGTATGAAAGAAAATTCATTTTTTGTAAAAAAAAACTCATATGCATGTACATCCATTTCACATTAATAATGCTAACTTGTATGTAATGATATTACTTATACACACCTAGATTTTGTACAGATAGGGAATTCCAGAGGGTTTTGACAAGCTTTTTATTTATTTATTTTTTATGTTATATATTGTTGATAATAAATTGATTACAAATATTTCTGTTTTATTTTATTCCTCTCAGAAATATGAAAAAACTTTACCGGGTCTTAATGATTCAATACATGGTTAGGCCTGTATGGATTAGCTCCACACTCATTGGACGTCTCCCTTCAGCTAGGACTAACTACGACCAACATGGACAGCTTACTACTAAGCTATGCGGTAAACGTGATGATTTCAATTTTCCGATCGTGAACTTTCTATTATAGAAACATCCCTTCTTCTCCAACCTATGGTGTTTACATGTCGCAGTTTATTCGATATTCTAGGGCTTGCTCTAAATATCGTGATTTTCGTGATCGATATCGACTGCTGACAAACAAACTAACAACACAAGGATTCGAGAGATGCAGGTTTATCAGAACTACGGGCAAGTTTTATGGTCGCCATCTTTGTCGTATTGAAAAATATTCTATATCTTTAAGTGATATGAAGATGGACGGTATTGTCGCCCGTCCTAATAAGCCATTCGACAAATTCAGCCTCGTATGAAAATAAATACAAGTCAGCCAAAAGTGGGGCACAGTTAGTGCCCATTGGAATTCCAACAATCTACTGGAAAACTTTCCTCCGACCTTAACAAAGATATTTTCAACCAGGAATTCAATCATTCATACTATATGTATATCTTCCTCAGTATATTTCAACCTAGCTTTCGTTGTGTTTTTCACAAAGTATGCTCTAAGATAGCTCACAGCCATGTATTTGTATCGCCGTTCACCTTTCTTGGAGAAGAAAGCTCTCATTATGAGAGACCGAAGACGTTCTTTCAGTTTGGCATGTGGTATTGTAGTGTATGACAACATTTTTGCTCAACAAAACCGAGAGCTTACACATTTGTCTTCCTAATCATAATCTTAACAAGCATAAGATACGTTTTGTCTTTCAAATCATAATCTTAACAAGCATAAGACATTTGAATGTGCTTCATGTAAATATGATGATGTAAAACTAAAATATTGATCTATTGAATCAACCAACCGTTCATTGGCATTGAAGGCAATTTTATTATTTCCATTTTCAATTATTTTCTACTATTTTTAAAGTATTACAGCAGAATATATCAGGATGATTGTCTCCCCTGAACCACATACCCTGCTATTTAGAAAGCCTTCCGTCCATTGTGTGTGTGTTTAATCATTCAAGCATCCAAGAGACCGAACGTTGTTTACATTGCTGGTAACAATGGAAATTTCTTTTTTAATTAACATTTCTTCAGTGAAGCATGATCTTTGTGTTTGCACACATTTCATCACAACATTTTACCTAGACTGAGTGAGCATTAACTAATGATTTCAAGTCATCCACACAGTAGTCACTGATGATAAAATTACATACTCAGTAAAATCTGCAATAAAAACTTTATTATCAACAAATCATATGAACAGTTTTCAACTTTTAATATCAAAGTTTCTTGATGTATAATACGAAACGACTTGAATTATATACAAACATATCAACAAAATATTTAAAAACAAACCCAACAGTAGTATCGAGATAGATTTCAAGTTTTAAGCATACCCCATGAATAAATAAATCATCAATACCATAAAAATTAATTATCAAAATGTAGTATCAAGTACGGTTTTATATTATGAGGTACTTTAACGATTTGCACATAAACAGAACTGTAACACTTTGATTAAAATCCTATCATATCATTGTCAGTGAGCATAGTATAGATGCTAATAAAGCTTAAGGAAAGAACAAAAATTTAACAATGAGTTAGCAAGGTAAATGCTGAACCTCGTATTTTTTGTTAATCATTATTTCTTTGTTGATTTTAAGCATTATTGACATGTTTAAAATATTTAAATGTTCTCAAAACAAATCTGATACATCCATGTAGTTTACGAATTATCTCAATACGCAATTAAAATGAATCTTAATATACTTTGCTATATAAACTTTATTTAATGCAGTGATGAAATGAATGACCAAAATATATATATTAATATCTCTAGTTGGCCCGAATGTTAGGGGTCTAACTTTGGGAGAATCCCCGGAGTACTCAAAGAAAACCTACGTGGTCGGGCAGGTGACCCCGTACGTCATCACGTCCGATCTGGGAATCGAACCCCAAACGTCCTGGTAAAAGGCAGGTGTGTTATTCACTTAACCTAACTTAAAACCCTTTCATGTCTGTTCCGGTGGTATGGAAGATGTTTTAAACTACATTAAATCCTTAAAAACGATATTAAAATCAGCTTACATGAGCTGATAACTGTACATTCTGGCACATCAGAAAATAATGGAATGATGATAGCGTTGAAAAATACCTCAATTTTACGATTTTGTCCAAACTTTCCTCTTCGTTGGCCTGCTTGTCACATTGCTATCCCAGTAATTCGAAACTTGTCTCTCAATAGCCTCCGACATAAGATCTGTATTCTTGTGTCCGTTCTGTTGGATCTATAGTCGAGTCTCCTGTAAGTTCTAAGGCTGAGTCAGAACCCGAATGGTCTCACCGCGTGCTATATAATAGGATATCGCCACTTCTGAGAATTTTGACAGGCTTAAATGGTATCTATATATTATATCGAGTGATAGCATAATTAACTTGATTAATAAGTGGTATGTATGATTTCTAATCATGGAACTTGCTTTTGTCATATTATTTGCTAAGTTGTTCGCTGCGAAAGTGCATGTCCAAAGATAACACAATTTGCTCATGTAGATCATATGTGTAGTACCAAACAACCTTGTCGTTATACTCAGAGGTGTCTATAGCATGCGATAGGGAACATTATTGGAGTGGATAAAGCTCTATCAAAGTGTACACAGCGTAGAGGATTGTATATATGATTAGTCAGTATCAGTATTGTATAATTTACATCTACTTTATGTATATTCAGGCTGTGTTCATTGCTTAATAAATACATTGAAGTAAACGGAACAGAGACCTATTTACATTGATTCTGTTTTGAGAGTGAATTACAAATGGCGGTTGTGAATAAAAACATTAAAAATATACATATAGAGAAATGCTATACAATTATCAAAAATGCTCTCATTAGAAACTATTAAGACTTCCGAACATGGAAAGAGGACAAACAAATAGTATAATCACTGAGTTTGAGGCAGATTTCTGACAAAAAGGATCAGTTTTAACGTTGTCTTGAAAACTGTTTTCTCATTACGTTCATGTATTTGTGTAATACCTTTTAAAGTCGCATTTGTAATTCAAGTTCAAAACAGAATCTTTATATAGGATGATAGGGCCATATCTGTCTAAACAAATTCCCTTAATGCATGCTATATATACACTTGTTAGTTTAACGACTTGGTTATGTTGTGCAACATATTATATGATGAACATCAGACAATTGTGTTATCCTGGAATATGCATTTTATTCGCATGTTGTGTCAATATATAACTTCGTACATTAAATAATGAAAGTAAGGTTCATGGTTAGCCATCATACATACCAACATTTTGTTTAACTTTGAGCATAATTGAGCGTAACCCCTGGATATCGGGGATGAAGAGAGCGTTGGTGAGCGTAATTCTTGGTTATCGGGGATGTGGAGAGCGTAGGTGAGCATAAACTGTAACCCCTAGATATCGGGGATGTAGAGAGCGTAGGTGAGCATACACTAACCCTAGATATCGGGGATGTAGAAAGCGTAGGTGAGCGTAACCCCTGGATGTCAGGGATGTAGAGAGCGTTGGTGATAGTAACCCCTGGATGTCGAGGATGAGCCTTGGTGAAAGTCTTACGATACACAAAAAGCATATCAACATTATGTGCGAAATGTGTCTTGATGGTTATCAATTTTTATAAACGTTAAGATATCATTACACCCTGAATAAACATGGTATAGCATACATGTAGATACCTCTGTTGTTCTGTACAATCCACACCGAACAGATAGAAATCTATCACACATGAATTAGCAGCTGAGTGGTTTTGTCTTTTCAATTAAACAGACAAAATTCAAAAATCGATCACTGTAAAATAAAGTCTTTAAAACTACGATAGATTTGAATACTTATTCAATTTTGAAAACAATTATATACGGTTCAGTATTTTTTCTAGAAGGGATATGTTAATTTTCTAACTACTAATATGGTACTCTAAAAGGCATTTTCAGTGTATAACGTGTTTCTAAGGATATAGAGACTGATGATGTGTACATAATACAAAAGAACAATATATATTTTCTTTATTTCGTTATTTCTTTAGTATTTATCTCACTCGGTTGTCCAATCAATTAGAACACGCCTGGCTTTTTAATGATCATATTTTTCAAAATGCTCGTCAATCTAATATGGGCATTTAAGAATAAGAGGAAACTCCTTACCCATGTATGGTTTCGTATGATTCGGTTAAGAGGTACTACTTTAACACCGTTACCGGGAAGTTTGATTTGATTTGGCAATTTTGTACAGAATGTTTGTATGTTACAGTATATGTCATTACCCCGGTTCTCACTTTGAGTCATAATATTTTTATTATGATTTATGTTTCTGACCTAATTTTTTGTTTCTGGTCTAGTTTTATGTATCTGACCTAGATTTACATTATCTAACATACATGTAGATTTACACGTATCTGACCTAGATTTATGTTTCGAGTCTAGTTTTATGTATGATTTACATGTATCTGACCCAGATTTACATTGATCTGACCTAGATTAATGTTCCTGGCCTAGTTTTATGTATATGACCTAAATTTACATGGAAGTACTGTATATAATTGTCACAATACATATTTCATGTTATCTAAACAGTAGTAACTCGCGATAACAATACACACTCAAAAGTAAGAATAACAATTTTATTATCAACAAATTCTATCATCTGATAGTTATATAATATATATATGTGTTACAAATATCATACACAATGACTTTATATATACTCTCTTACAAACATATAAACAAAACATTCAATAGAAAACGCAAAAATATTGGAGTAGGACAAATAGCAATAATATAATAAATACCATATGACTATGAATTATAGAAATAAATTAAAATAAAAAGTCACGTATGAGGAATGATTAAGTATTCAAGCATACAAACTGGCACATTGGTATATACATCCTACATTTACTCATTGTCAGTGAACATATAGTCGAAATATTTATGCAAATCAAACTATTTATGAATTTCATAATTCGTCGGTGCCAACTAAATATTAGTGAATAGAAATATAAAACATATTCTTACTTCTAAATATGTTTAAATGCATTCAAACTCATGAGTAGCTTACGAAAAAACATTGTCTTAGGTTGCCATAAAATTGCAGCTAATACACTTCACATGCCTGTTCTACTGTCTGAACATTACGGTCAAGATTCCATGTTCAGTCTAATATTCCAGTATCATATTATCAAAATAACCCCAATCAGACATCATAGTCAAAATGGCATCAGCCCTTAGAATACCAACGACCTACATCCAAACTGGCCTCATTCCATTGTCAGCATATCACGGGCAAAATTCCATTGTCATAATATCCCGGGCCAAATTCCATTGTCATAATATCCCGGGCCAAATTCCATTGTCATAATATCCCGGGCCATATTCCATTGTCATAATATCCCGGGCCATATTCCATTGTCATAATATCTCGGGCCAAATTCCATTGTCATAATATCTCGGGCCAAATTCCATTGTCATAATATCCCGGGCCATATTCCATTGTCAGAATATCACGGAATCTCACGGGTTATATAAGTAAGATATTACGGGCTATATTAGTAGGATATTACGGGCAGATTCCTTTGTCGTTATATGGCAGGTGTACAAAAGGAGGTTAATGTCATTTCCACCGACATTTCCATGTAAAGTCTAGAAGCACTTTCTATGAACGATTCCTGGTCCACATTCATCATATTCCTGTTTTGAGATCCACATCTGTTGAAACGTAGACAGTGATCCAAGGATGGATCCACCGATCCACACGGAGTACTTTCTCTCCGGAGGTGCAATCACTTTAACTTTCATGCTGTTTGGTACGATGCCATCCAATTCTTTCTTGAACCGGTCAGCCATACCTGAATCGTAAGAAGGACATACATGTATTAGCTATGATTTTATAGGCGAAAACGTAACCTTAAAGTCAATGTAATACAACCATGATTTTTGTTTACTTACGTGTTATTAAAATAAAACTGCGGAACAAAATTAGAACATATCGTTTTTTTCTGTTGTTAACAGCAATATACATACATACCTGGAAACATAGTACTTCCGCCGGACATGACGACATTGCTGTAAAGATCTCGTCGGATGTCGATATCACAAGCCATGACAGAGTTGTGTAGATGTTCGTGAACTCCATTGGATTCCATTCCTAAGAATAACGTTTATTTATATTAAGTATATTTAGTAATATTTGTGTTTTTTTTTATCGATTAATCAAGATTAGCGAAAAAATATCCCTTTCCTTTCAAAGATTCATATTGACCATAAATTAAAGAGGCATCACGGTAAAACTATATTATTTTATGCTTATTTAGAATTATTGTATATATGAATTTAATGTATACTCTTGTGGAAAATTAATGGGCGATTTACGCTGAAATATGTTCTCAAAAATTTTAATTAATAATTA
Organism: Mimachlamys varia; assembly: GCA_947623455.1. Lineage (NCBI taxonomy): Eukaryota > Metazoa > Mollusca > Bivalvia > Pectinida > Pectinidae > Mimachlamys > Mimachlamys varia. The sequence continues at coordinate 9,833,633 of OX392534.1, forward strand.
AAAAAGGGAATCACTATTCGTTGATCAACGATTTGGACATGTACATTTTTTTGCATCACATCTGATAACGCATGCGCATAACAAGCTACTTCGGTAAACAAAAAATGGCGATCCGCGTGACCTACATGTAACTACCAAGCGAAAAGTGGCCGAATGGTCAAATTTTAACGTAAGGATTATATTACGGAAGCATAATGAGGGATGGGAAGTATTCAAGGGAGAGACTAACAGCCCAATTGTTTGCATTGTTACAGTTTTCTTCTGGATAGCCGGTGACACAGTTTTGATTTGGTTTTGGGGCCTCCCAAGGGATAACTCTTTCATTCCTCTGTTACATGAAATGCGTGTGTAAAACTTCAAAGCGTGCATTGTAATATTCCCTTTATAATATTCCAGTAAAACGGCATTATTGATTATATTGCTGAAGAGAAAGATCTTTTCACATACAAGAAGAAAACCCGTATGGGGGGGGGGCTACGTTGTAAAACGCCGGTATCCCGGAATAAATTTATGTCATCATGTGCGGATAAAAAAATCTTGTCATACCTAATCTATAAAATACGGATTGTACAAATATTATCGGGTTTGGACCCCAGCGTTAAATTTGATATGAACCAAAATATATGCATTATATAAGTGAAGTCATTAATTCATAAAAAAAAATCATATACATGTATGTCCCATGTCTGCAGTTGTGTTGAAAATGTTAACGAACCTTTAAATTTACATAAAAAAAAGTAAAATGAATCATAACATTTATAAATGGATTAAGTATTGGACATTTATCTTCTCGACAAGTTCCAAATTTGAGATATATATTATCACGGACTTAGATTATCTAAGTCCGTGATATTATACATGTATTCTACATGTTTAGTGCGTGGTGCGTCATATAAGTGCACGGACTTCCCTGATACATATATAATTGTAAGTGTTAAAGTATGTTGACGCTGAAAGTTGGATAGATTTTAGATGAATATATAGATAGTCTGAAAATAAATCTTCAAGACGTCGAGTTGTATAAAAAAAAAATCGGAATCATTTCATTTTATTTTTTTACTTTTCAATGCATGCACATCTTTTGTGAAATGGTTCTAAATGAGGATTCGAGAAGATAACTTTTACAGAAATTAAGGTTTGCCCTATGGTTGTCATCGTCGGAAACCCACATGACACTGTTAAACGTACAATGTAAGAGTGCAGTGTCGTGTGGGTTTCTGGCGATTTGCATCGGTTTCAGTCAGGTACTGATGTCGATAAATGATGCAGAGATGTCGACATAAATTTCTTCATATGAATATCGTGTGGAATTAACGTCTGATTATTAATGTGAATGTGATTCAATAAATTTATACACGGACTTTGTGTCTGGTTCATCATCGGACGTACATGTATATACATTACGCGTCCCCTCTTGGGCCCCTTCGTCAAATTGACCGAGAACGCTTTCACTTGACGCGTGATCAGCGCTATTTTTATCGGGCTTTCCCGAGGAATGCAATTTTGCAAGTGGCTAATAAACACATTTTGAGTGGACTTTGAATATTGAAATAACAGGAAAATGTATCTGGTAGTGCAAACAGCATGTACATTCAAGAACTTCATTGTAGACTTCCCCGGGATGCCCCTTTAAACACTGCTTACCTATAAAGCTTGGTTGGAAGAGAACCTCTGGACACCGGAACCTTTCGTTGCCAATTGTAACAACTCCACCGTCCGGAAGTTCGTACGACTTCTCGACTGTTGAGGACGTTGATGCTGACGTCATTTCACTCTCAAAGTCTAGGGCAACGTAGGACATCTTCTCCTTCATATCACGGACAATCTCCATTTCAGCTGTAATTTAGAAATCAGTCAAATCATATTTAAATGATAAGTCCTATAAGTATTTTGATTATTTCTGTAAAGGAGACTATTTTGCTTGAATATTGTTAATAATAATAAAAATCAGAAAAGATCATATTGGACTTACAAGAAGTTGTGAAGTTGTATCCTCTCTCGTGGAGAATCCTCTGGAGGTAGGATGTGAGGTCACGGCCTGCCAGGTCCACACGTTTGATGGCGTGAGGGAGGGAGTAGCCCTCGTAGATAGGTACCACGTGTGACACGCCATCCCCGGCATCAAACACGACCCCTGTGGTCCGTCCGGAGGCGTACAGAGACAGCACAGCCTGTATGGCCACGTAGAAGGCGGGCGTGTTGAACGTCTCGAACATAATCTACAACAGATTAAATTTGGAACATTATTAAATCTGGATTTCCTATTATGGATTGAAACATGACTTTATTGCGAACATTTGTACATTATTCCATTAGTTTTGTTTTTCGTTTGCGATTTTGTTTCGTTTTCTTAAAGTAATGGTGTTTTATACAAGAAGTAATTGAAAACAACATGAAATATAATTTCATAATCATTTGAAATGAGATTTGGGATATTTATTTGCATTTTTTTTTTGTTCTTATAACATCTTAACCCTGTGGGATGTATAGTTCTGTTTTACCTGTATCATTTGTTCTCTGTTGGCCTTGGGATTCAATGGCGCCTCTGTCAACATGACCGGATGTTCCTCGGGAGCCACACGGAGCTCGTTGTAGAAGGTGTGATGCCAGATCTTCTCCATGTCGTCCCAGTTGGTGACGATGCCGTGTTCCACCGGGTACTTCAGAGACAGTATCCCGCGTTTGTTCTGAGCCTCGTCTCCAACATAACATTCCTTGGCGCCCATACCAGCCATAACCACCTGTTGTGTAAGTAAATGTTTTCATTGTCAAACGAATATGTCTACAAATAATGTTTCGAATTATTTTTCAATAAACTAATTTAAAATATCAACTAGGGAGTCTATTTAGACACCTTCTCGAAAGGATGTGAATATGGAAAAACAAAGCATTTTATTTTTGTGTCATGAAAAGGAAAAATTATGTGCTTTTGTCAGATATACCTGCAGATATAATATGATTATTGTTTTAACGCTGTATGTTGATATTATGAAATATCATAATTAGCATACTCACATCATAACGTGGCCGCCCTGTAACGGCGGGAAAAACTGCACGTGGTGCATCATCTCCGGCAAATCCCGCTTTACACATTCCACTTCCGTTGTCAATGACAACAGCGGCGATATCTTCTTCAAATGTAGACATACTTTTTTGTTATCTTGTTATTCCAACTTCTTCCTGCTTCCCTACAATGGTTTAAACTAACATGAGTTTTTTTTCATTATTTACAACTCTATATATGACGTGGGCCAGTTACGATTTGACAACCGGTATCTCACAAATTGCTTTTTTGGCGAGGATTTACAGACCAACAAACTTGCAAATTAGTTATTTATGCGAAAGAATCAAGGAAAGTTAACAAGTTCAAGTTCAAGTTTTTTATTGACCTTAAGTCATTCGAAATCTAATAATGACAACGAGAAACTACACTGGGAACCGAAAATAATAAAAGAAGCACAACAGAAAGAAAGAGAAAATAGCATTTAGTTTTTATGCGAGAACGACAAATACGCCTACTAATAAGTGAGTGCTTGGGTTTGTTTAAGCCTATTACAGTTTTTTGTCTTAATTGTGGCACTATAAATTTAATAGAAACACTTCCAAAATGTCATTTTAAAGTTAAATAATATCATATTTTACCTTAAATTACTGTTTCTTTGCCTTCTTTATTTGTGTGCCTGCAAGTAGTCCTGCTCTATTGTCTAAGGAATAGTAGCTGTACTTTCTGTGTCTCTCCTGTAAAGGGTCTGTACCTCTGTGTCTCTTCGTTGGGTCTCTGGTCGAGTTTGAAACCTCATGGTCTCACCACGTACTATATAGTAGTGCATCGCCTCTTCTGAGAAATCTGACAAACTCTAATTCTGTTCTGGGAATAATCCATATAAGGTAGATATAACAATTAGTTTACTTGTCATCGACCTAAAGATTGACCTGACTAACGCTACGGTCGCTAGTCTAAAAATAGACATGATAGGTGTTTTCCGAGTACAGGTAAACACAGGTGAGTCAGTCGAATGTTCTATTTATACAAATTCTATTTCGGTCTACATATATGTACACCCGTTTAGTCACTACATTTGCTTCAGTGTTGGCCTTATACTCTATACAATCTGTAACGGGACTTTCATTATCAGTATCTTACTTTTGCTCCTCATTTCCGTTCAGACACCTATATTGAATATCAATAATTTTGCAATAGCGTTTGCAGTAAGAATCCCTATGTAAATATCAATATGAAACTATCTAAAAATAGTACCTTACACGAGTTCTTCAAATACGTTTCACGTTTTTCAACACCTTAATATGATTGTTTTCAGCATTGTTGCTGTGTATAATATTCAAATAATAAATATTATTCACATTATAATATAGAATTACATGTAGGCAATGCGTACGTTTTCCAGCTATATTTTGCTTTGACGACTGTGGTAAAATAACTGCATTAACTGGCCTTATTTTACATGGGAATAGATTCACTGACGGTTGTTAATTGAACTACGTGTATTTAATTACGGACCAAAACCTGCAAAGTATTGCACACATACAAACAATCAGGTTCATCAAATACCGTCACAGATGACATTACTGTTGTCATGTACAGTCCTCTTTTTGTTCTAGTCCTACAAGATACAAGATACAATAATTGTTATTTAGTATCGTGTATGTAATAACGGAAACATAACTCTGGAGAGCTATTATTACAACAAACAAATACCGAACTAACAAGCAAGCAACATCAGAGGTTCATAACCACATCAGGGATAATTCTGGCTCTTAAAACCTATGGCAGAATTTGAGGGGTTTTATGAGATTAGTAAAATGTCTTTGAGATTTTGCTATATAAAGTAATACCATTTTGAAAATTTTAATGGGATTTTCGGAGAAAATATGGGTAAAAATCCCCAAATCTCGCTATATTAACAAAATTATATATCACAGTATACTGTAGTTAAAGCTAATGGCACTTCGGACAAAACTACATGCATGAAGGTTAACAAAATTGATGCTGCCACATACATGCACACAAAAGAGTTAAAAAAACAATGGAACATGGTTTATAGTTTGAACGTAATGGCTAAAATAGCATAGGTTAAAACCTGACCGAAAATACGTTGATGTTACATAAATTAAAAAATGATGATTTGACAAGCAGAAATCGTAGAAAAAGTAACTAAATATATGTATAGAGTAGTTTAAAAGACAGCCAGGAAACATGATAAACATTTGGCACAAACAAAACAACATATAGAGCAGGAACAAAACTGGCCGTACCAAGTGTGCAAAAATCTGCGAAAGCTCGGAAAGTTCCTACATTCCTCAGTTCATATGACAGACTGTTCCACTCTTGGACAGCATCAACTAGAAAATATTTTCCATACCTTATTGTGTTAACGCTTAGTACATAGTGTGCTCTCTTACCTGAAATTATGTTTAACATTATTTTTGACAATAAAATCATTTAAAAAATCTGGAGCTAGGCCATTTAAAAATAATAATTAAAAAAAAAAACTTCTGTAGCCATAGTCTTTACGCTAGCAACATATAAACAGGCGAGGTTGTTTCTGCGTACGAAAGTTATCACTTAAGTAGAATCATTTGCAAAAAAAAGCGCAAAACTCTTTCATATATCTTTTTATTTTCATGTGTTGCTGGGGCTACAAAATGCCGGTTAGGGTTCATTAATTAAAATTCGATAAAATAAAAGATTTAAAATAGTATTTTTCCTTTCTTGTTAAGACAATTTCCTAATTCCTTTCAAAACAGCTAATCTTTTTAATCTTTTGGGGGCCTTTCTACAGATCTTAGATATATGGCCATCAAAGAGACAATGTCCACTACAGACAGTATAACACTGTTTTTGTATTAATGACCTGGTCTCCAATTGAAAAGGATGAATAATAATATTAAATGCCTTCGAGTGGTTGATGCTTAATCCATGTTTATTATCGTATATTTGACATTTTCTATAATTGTAAAGCCTCGAAGCTATATATACACAATATTACAGATTCATGTCAAATTACGATAATAAACTCGGGATAGAAGCATAGAACACTCGAAGGCATGAAAAGAAGGACTTCCTTTTTTTCTCGAAAAATAAGTTAATAAATGAAATAGGAATGCCAGCAACACACTTGAAGATACACTATTATGTAGCTTTAAATCAAATTACTTCAGGGTAGGATTATTCTGTTATTAAAACAAATAAAAAATGTTTCTTCCATATCAATGTACCACTCATCATCGTTCATCAGTTGTGCCAGTATTATAATTGTGTTATTGATTGACATTAATTCATACACATTAATCTAAACTTTACCAATACATCTTTAAAAAATCAAGTAGAAACATATATTTCAGGTCAACAATTGTGTGTATGCACATGTTCCCTATACACTAAGCCTAAAGCAATATTGACTCACCTATAGTTACCTGTAATCGGAATACACCTTGTCGAGTATAATTTCTATTTTTAGAATGTCGACTGGTGTGTTAGTCAGGTGAGTCACAGAGATATACTGTTTATATTGCACAAATCGGTAGTAAGTACTACATATAGATAATTCGAGAGTATTACTAATTGTTTATATACCTTATACGGAACCTGTTCACGGAACAAGATTAGAGTTTGTCAGACTTCTCAGAAAAGGCGATACACTACTATATAGTACGGGGTGAGACCATGGAGATTCAGAATCAACCGCTGATTTTACAGCAGAGACACAACACTACATCCCCTACAGGCCAGACACAGACATTTCTACTATTACCGAGCCGATTGAGAGACAACTTTTGAACTAATTAGCAACGTAACAGGAAGGTCAACGAAAAGAAAAAGTTTAGAGAAAGAAAAAGACAGGTAACCATTCACGCATTTTAACGTTATAACCAGTTCATTTACGGAGTATGGTAAACAAAAACAAGCTATAAATAGGACTAAAGACTAAGTGTTTCGAGTATTTGTTTCCCTTGATAACTTTAAGTTAAAGGCGTATGAATTTTTCATCTATTTCTTATAATGTACATAAATAATTCATTATCATAAATTTTTCTCCATTTTATTAAAAGTTACCAACTGTTAATCCTCGTCGAAAAACTTAAATCACACGATTCTTGTTTGACGGTGTGGTACTATTTATAAAGCTTTAATACAACTTTTTGTCCCCTTTTTAGGATAATACGAAATACTAGAATACCAGAAAGTATGTCTACATTTGAAGAAGATATCGCCGCTGTTGTCATTGACAACGGAAGTGGAATGTGTAAAGCAGGATTTGCCGGAGATGACGCGCCACGTGCAGTTTTTCCCGCCATCACAGGACGACCTCGATATGATGTGAGTGGTTTACTAAAACTTACATTATTTGCAAAAATCTTTTAATAATAACAACCAACAGTTCAATAGAAAATCTTCGAAACTTCTTTTTCGTTATAAAGCAACAAGATGAATACTTAGTTTTGCTAAATCTTAAAGGCATAGTATGAAATATAAGGCTAGGTACATTGATGTACACGTCTTTGATATTACGCCGCATGAATTTCTTCAATTTTATGTTTGACACATAGAATACTTGTTTTCTCAAAAGATGGTTATGGCGGGTATGGGCTCCAAAGACTGTTACGTCGGAGACGAGGCTCAGAACAAACGCGGGATTCTGTCTCTGAAGTACCCGGTGGAACACGGCATCGTCACCAACTGGGACGACATGGAGAAGATCTGGCATCACACCTTCTACAACGAGCTCCGTGTGGCTCCCGAGGAACACCCGGTCATGTTGACAGAGGCGCCATTAAATCCCAAGGCCAACAGAGAAAAAATGACACAGGTAAATATTTGAATATATTAATAAACAAATTACCATCGCGTAAAAAAAAAAAACAAAAAAAAAAAAACAAAAAAACAAAAAAACGAACGGAATGATGTACAAATATACGCATCTACCAGATATCCACGTTCCATATTGTTCTCAATCAAATCTGTTGTAGATTATGTTCGAGACGTTCAACACGCCCGCCTTCTACGTGGCCATACAGGCTGTGCTGTCTCTGTACGCCTCCGGACGGACCACAGGGATCGTGTTTGATGCCGGGGATGGCGTGTCACACGTGGTACCTATCTACGAGGGTTACTCCCTCCCTCACGCCATCAAACGTGTGGACCTGGCAGGTCGTGACCTCACAGCCTACCTCCAGAGGATCCTCCGCGAGAAAGGATACAACTTCACAACTTCTTGTAAGTCAAAATGGAAATATCTATAAGTATTATAGAGAGTATAAAAATAAAAGTACAAACTTTATTTTACAACAATTATGAAACAAGGTAACCAATTTATATTAAACAATATTGTTGGCCCGGATGGTTATCCGCGGGGAGGGGGTCTTATTGTAGGGAGAAACCGGAGTAACCATAGAAAACCCACTGGGTCGGGCAGGTGACCCCGTACCGTTTTCACGTCCGATTAGGGAATTGAACCCCGACCACCGTACGCGTGGTGGTACGCTATCAACTGCACCACCCAAACAATATAGTAAAAAAAAATGGAGAACTGTTTCAATTTTTGACAATGTTCAACTGCTCAAAACTTAATCTTGATATTTCATTTACGCAAATGTTTCTTTTCATTGTAGCCGAAATGGAGATTGTCCGTGATATGAAGGAGAAGATGTCCTACCTTGCTCTAGACTTTGGAAGTGAAATGACGTCAGCATCGAAGTCTTCAACAGTCGAGAAGTCGTACGAACTTCCGGACGGTGGGGTTGTCACCATTGGCAATGAAAGGTTCCGGTGTCCAGAGGTTCTCTTCCAGCCAAGCTTTATAGGTAGGCAGTGTTTAAAAAATCTTTTTTGAAGTAGCTGTAGTATGAACAATTGAAACTAAAAGAAGGGTTGTTTGTTGATGTTGATTTGATCGATTAAATAAACAACTGTTAATGGACTATGGCTTGTTCTTAGGAATGGAATCCAATGGAGTCCACGAACAACTACACAACTCAGTCATGGCTTGTGATATCGACATCCGACGAGATCTGTACAGCAATGTCGTCATGTCCGGCGGAAGTACTATGTTTCCAGGTATGTTACAACATACACATTGCTATTAACAGAACGATCCTTTACGGTAGAATCCGAATTCCGGTCCTATTCCATGTACATTAGTAATTATGAAAATTGAAGCTTCACATATACTAACGGTATTATATTTGATGTGTCCAGTATGTAACCCTTAAGTATATAACAGCAGTGAGATTTTTTTTTGTGTGAATTTTGTTATTTATGGCTTATATGTTTTTTCTCTGATTCAGGTATGGCTGACAGGTTTAAGAAAGAACTGGATGGAATCGTACCAAACAGTATGAAAGTTAAGGTGATTGCACCTCCGGAGAGAAAGTACTCCGTGTGGATCGGTGGATCTATCCTTGGATCACTGTCTACATTCCAACAGATGTGGATCTCAAAACAGGAATATGATGAATGTGGACCAGGAATTGTTCACAGGAAGTGCTTTTAGACTTAACATGACGATTTAACAATGACGCTGTTTGAATATCTGTGATACATTGAAGATCATCGTCGGGAACCCACGTGACAGTACTCTTATGCCCGACGATTATTGAGAATATTGTTTCGCGATTTACTGGAATCTTAAATTTATTCTGAATAATCCGACATTTATATTTGCTGCAGTGTATAATGGCAACAAGATCCGTGCAAAAATCTAAACCAAAACAACAACAACAAAAACACCTCATGATGTGTATATGCATAGTTATAGTTTAGAAATAATATCATGTTAAACTTACATCTGTTGTTCTACTAAGCTACATTGTATTTGTGATGGTCGTAAGACGGGTTGATATAGGTTTGTACCGTGTTCAACCCGCCAAAGAGTGAAAAATGGTACGGTACTGTTTTAAGTTTAAAGGCCCAATATTAGTAACTTAAGTGAAGTTTTGTGATTCTGAAAAATTCTGAAAAAAATCCAATTAATAACCATGCAAAAATCAGCCTTAAACGAAGTACACCTGAGCGGTAACTTACAAGAAACTCTTGACAAAAAAAATCCAAAGAATTGAAAATAATTCAGGTGGGGCCCACTTCAACGAAGGTACAATACGGTTCGAAATGGACGCGTGTTTCAACTGTTGCTGTACCGGTAACCGCGAAAGAATACATATTAAATATTGCTGATATCAGTTAATCTTAATTAAATCTATAAATATAACAAGTTATAAGGCTTGATTTTTGCGGAAAGTTACGTATATTTGGCCTTTAACATTTAATCACTGTAGATGCAGTAACATACATTGTGAATAAGGACAGTATGAAAGAAAAGCCATATTTGTAAAACCCACGTGCATCCATTTCACGTTAACGTTGCTCGATGTTATGTAATGATATTACTTATATTTTCTTAGATTTTGTACTGTATATAGGAAAGGAAATCCTTGTAAGGATTTATAAGGAAACTTGTAAGGAAATCCTGTGTATAGGAAAGGAAATCCTTAGAAATCCTTGACAAGCTTTTTATTTTGTCTGTATGAAAGAAAATTCATTTTTGTAAAAACTCATATGCATGTACATCCATTTCACATTAATAATGCTAACTTGTAAGTAATGATATTACTTATATACTCCTAGATTTTGTACAGCTAGGGAATTCCAGAGGGTTTTGACAAGGTTTTTATTTATTTATTTATTTTATGTTATATATTGTTGATAATAAATTGATTACAAATATTTCTGTTTTATTTTATTCCTCTTGGAAATATGGAAATATTTTACCGGGTCTTAATGATTCGATACATGGTAAGGCCTGTATGGATTAGCTCCACACTCATTGGACGTCTCCCTTCAGCTAGGACTAACTACGACCAACATGGACAGCTTACTTCTAAGCTATGCGGTAAACGTGATGATTTCAATTTTCCGATCGTGAACTTTCTATTATAGTAACATCCCTTCTTCTCCAACCTATGGTGTTTGCATGTCGCAGTTTATTCGATATTCTAGGGCTTGCTCTAAATATCGTGATTTTCGTGATCGATATCGACTTCTGACAAACAAACTAAGAACACAAGGATTCGAGAGATGCAGGTTTATCAGAACTACGGTCGCCATCTTTGTCGTATTGAAAAATATTCTATATCTTTAAGTGATATGAAGATGGACGGTATTGTCGCCCGTCCTAATAAGCCATTCGACAAATTCAGCCTCGTATGAAATAAATACAAGTCAGCCAAAAGTGGGGCACAGTTAGTGCCCATTGGAATTCCAACAATCTACTGGAAAACTTTCCTCCGACCTTAACAAAGATATTTTCAACCAGGAATTCAATCATTCATACTATATGTATATCTTCCTCAGTATATTTTAACCTAGCTTTCGTTGTGTTTTTCACAAAGTATGCTCTAAGATAGCTCACAACCATGTATTTGTATCGCCGTTCACCTTTCTTGGAGAAGAAAGCTCTCATTATGAGAGACCGAAGAAGTTTTTTCAGTTTGGCATGTGGTATTGTAGTGTATGACAACATTTTTGCTCAACAAAACCGAGAGCTTACACATTTGTCTTCCTAATCATAATCTTAACAAGCATAAGATACGTTTTGTCTTTCAAATCATAATCTTAACAAGCATAAGACATTTGAATGTGCTTCATGTAAATATGATGATGTAAAACTAAAATATTGATCTATTGAATCAACCAACCGTTCATTGGCATTGAAGACATTTTATTATTTCCATTTTCAATTATTTTCTACTATTTTTAAAGTATAACAGCAGAATATATCAGGATGATTGTCTCCCCTGAACCACATACCCTGCTATTTAGAAAGCCTTCCGTCCATTGTGTGTGTGTTTAATCATACAAGCATCCAAGAGACCGAACGTTGTTTACATTGCTGGTAACAATGGAAATTTCTTTTTTAATTAACATTTCTTCAGTGAAGCATGATCTTTGTGTTTGCACACATTTCATCACAACATTTTACCTAGACCTATAAAGCTGAGTGAGCATTAACTAATGATTTCAAGTTATCCACACAGTAGTCACTGATGATAAAATTACATACTCAGTAAAATCTGCAATAAAAACTTTATTATCAACAAATCATATGAACAGTTTTCAACTTTTTATATCAAAGTTTCTTGATGTATAATACGAAACGACTTGAAATATATACAAACATGTCAACAAAATATTTAAAAACAAACCCAACAGTAGTATCGAGATAGATTTCAAGTTTTAAGCATACCCCATGAATAAATAAATCATCAATACCATAAAAATTAATTATCAAAATGTAGTATCAAGTACGGTTTTATAGTATGAGGTACTTTAACGATTTGCACATAAACAGAACTGTAACACTTTGATTAAAATCCTATCATATCATTGTCAGTGAGCATAGTATAGATGCTAATAAAGCTTTAGGAAAGAAAAAAAAATGTAACAATGAGTTAGCAAGGTAAATGCTGAACCTCGTATTTTTTGTTAATCATTATTTCTTTGTTGATTTTAAGCATTATTGACATGTTTAAAATATTTAAATGTTCTCAAAACAAATCTGATAGTTCACGAATTATCTCAATACGCAATTAAAATGGATCTTAATAGACTTTGCTATATAAACTTTATTTAATGCAGTGATGAAATAAATGACCAAAATATATATATTGATATCTCTAGTTGGCCCGAATGTTAGTGCGCGGGGTCTGACTTTGGGAGAATCCCCGGAGTACTCAAAGAAAACCTACGTGGTCGGGCAGGTGACCCCGTACGTCATCACGTCCGATCTGGGAATCGAACCCCAAACGTCCTGGTAAAAGGCAGGTGTGTTATTCACTTAACCTAACTTAAAACCCTTTCATGTCTGTTCCGGTGGTATGGAAGATGTTTTAAACTACATTAAATCCTTAAAACGATATTAAAATCAGCTTACATGAGCTGATAACTGTACATTCTGGCACATCAGAAAATAATGGAATGATGATAGCGTTGAAAAATACCTCAATTTTACGATTTTGTCCAAACTTTCCTCTTCGTTGGCCTGCTTGTCACATTGCTATCCCAGTAATTCGAAACTTGTCTCTCAATAGCCTCCGAAATAAGATCTGTATTCTTGTGTCCGTTCTGTTGGATCTATAGTCGAGTCTCCTGTAAGTTCTAAGGCTGAGTCAGAACCCGAATGGTCTCACCGCATGCTATATAATAGGATATCGCCACTTCTGAGAATTTTGACAGGCTTAAATGGTATCTATATATTATATCGAGTGATAGCATAATTAACTTGATAAATAAGTGGTATGTATGATTTCTAATCATGGAACTTGCTTTTGTCATATTATTTGCTAAGTTGTTCGCTGCGAAAGTGCATGTCCAAAGATAACACAATTTGCTCATGTAGATCATATGTGTTGTACTAAGCAACCTTGTCGTTATACTCAGAGGTGTCTATAGCATGCGATAGGGAACATTATTGGAGTGGATAAAGCTCTATCAAAGTGTACACAGCGTAGAGGATTGTTTATATGATTAGTCAGTATCAGTATTGTATAATTTACATCTACTTTATGTATATTCAGGCTGTGTTCATTGCTTAATAAATACATTGAAGTAAACGGAACAGAGACCTATTTACGTTAATTCTGTTTTGAGAGTGAATTACAAATGGCGGTTGTGAATAAAAATATTAAAAATATACATATAGAGAAATGCTATACAATTATCAAAAATGCTCTCATTAGAAACTATTAAGACTTCCGACCATGGAAAGAGGACAAACAAATAGTATAATCACTGAATTTGAGGCAGATTTCTGACAAAAGTATCAGTTTTAACGTTGTCTTGAAAACTGTTTTCTCATTACGTTCATATATTTGTGTAATACCTTTTAAAGTCGCATTTGTAATTCAAGTTCAAAACAGAATCTTTATATAGGATGATAGGGCCATATCTGTCTAAACAAATTCCCTTAATGCATGCTATATATACACTTGTTAGTTTAACGACTTGGTTATTTTGTGCAACATATTATATGATGAACATCAGACAATTGTGTTATCCTGGAATATGCATTTTATTCGCATGTTGTGTCAATATATAACTTAGTACATTAAATAATAAAAGTAAGGTTCATGGTTAGCCATCATACATACCAACATTTTGTTTAACTTTGAGCATAATTGAGCGTAACCCCTGGATATCGGGGATGAAGAGAGCGTTGGTGAGCATAATTCTTGGTTATCGGGGATGTGGAGAGCGTAGGTGAGCATAAACTGTAACCCCTAGATATCGGGGATGTAGAGAGCGTAGGTGAGCATACACTAACCCTAGATATCGGGGATGTAGAAAGCGTAGGTGAGCGTAACCCCTGGATGTCAGGGATGTAGAGAGCGTTGGTGATCGTAACCCCTGGATGTCGAGGATGAGCCTTAGTGAAAGTCTTACGATACACAAAAAGCATATCAACATTATGTGCGAAATGTGTCTTGATGGTTATCAATTTTTATAAACGTTAAGATATCATTACACCCTGAATAAACATGGTATAGCATACATGTAGATACCTCTGTTGTTCTGTACAATCCACACCGAACAGATAGACATCTATCACACATGAATTAGCAGGTGAGTGGTTTTGCCTTTTCAATTAAACAGACAAAATTCAAAAATCGATCACTGTAAAATAAAGTCTTTAAAACTACGATTTAAATACTTATTCAATTTGAAAACAATTATATACGGTTCAGTACTTTTCTAGAAGGGATATGTTAATTTTCTAACTACTAATATGGTACTCTAAAAGGCTTTTTCAGTGTATAACGTGTTTCTAAGGATATAGAGACTGATGATGTGTACATAATACAAAAGAACAATATATATTTTCTTTATTTCGTTATTTCTTTAGTATTTATCTCACTCGGTTGTCCTATCAATTAGAACACGCCTGGCTTTTTAATGATCATATTTTTCAAAATGCTCGTCAATCTAATATGGGCATTTAAGAATAAGAGGAAACTCCTTACCCATGTATGGTTTCGTATGATTCGGTTAAGAGGTATTGTTCTAACACAGTCACTGGAAAATTTGATTTGATTTGGCGATTTTGTACAGAAAGTTTGTATGTTACAGTATATGTCATTAGTCCGGTTCTCACTTTGAAGTCATAACATTTTTATTATGATTTATGTTTCTGACCCAGATTTTTGTTGATGGTCTAGTTTTATGTATCTGACCTAGATTTACATTATCTGACATACATGTAATTTTACACGTATCTGACCTAGATTTAGGTTTCTTGTCTAGTTTTATGTATGATTTACATGTATCTGACCTAGATTTACATTGATCTGACCTAGATTCATGTTTCAGGCATAGTTTTATGTATCTGACCTAGATTTAAATCATCTAACATACATGTAGATTTACACGAATCGGACCTAGATTTAGGTTTCTAGTCTTGTTTTATGTATGATTTACATGTATCTTACCTAGATTTACATTGATCTGACCTAGATTCATGTTTCTGGCCTAATTTTATGTATCTGACCTAAATTTGAATCATCCAACATATATGTAGATTAACACGTATCGGACCAAGATTTATGTTTCTAGTCTAGTTTTATGTATGATTTACATGCATCTGACCTAGATTTATATTGATCTGACCTAGATTCATGTTTCTGGCCTAATTTTATGTATCTGACCTAAATTTGAATCATCTAACATATATGTAGATTAACACGTATCGGACCAAGATTTATGTTTCTAGTCTAGTTTTATGTATGATTTACATGCATCTGACCTAGATTTATATTGATCTGACCTAGATTCATGTTTCTGGCCTAGTTTTATGTATCTGACCTAGATTTAAATCATCTAACATACTCTGACCTAGATTAAAAGCATCTAACATACATGTAGATTTACACGTTTCTGACGTAGATTTATGTTTCTAGTCTAGTTTTATGTATGATTTACATGTATCTAACCTAGATTTACATTGATCTGACCTAGATTTACATGTGTCTGACCTAGATATACATTGATCTGACCTAGATTCATGTTTCTGGCCTAGTTTTATGTATCTGACCTAGATTTAAATCATCTAACATACTCTGACCTAGATTAAAAGCATCTAACATACATGTAGATTTACACGTTTCTGACGTAGATTTATGTTTCTAGTCTAGTTTTATATATGATTTACATGTATCTAACCTAGATTTACATTGATCTGACCTAGATTTACATGTGTCTGACCTAGATATACATTGATCTGACCTAGATTCATGTTTCTGGCCTAGTTTTATGTATCTGACCTAACTTTACATGGAAGTGACTGTATATAATTGTCACAATACATATTTCATGTTATCTAAACAGTAGTAACTCGCAATAACAATACACACTCCAAAGTAAGAATAATATTTTTATTATCAACAAATCCTATCATCTGATAGTTATATAATATATATATGTGTTACAAATATCATACACAATGACTTTATATATACTCTCTTACAAACATATAAACAAAACATTCAATAGAAAACGCAAAAAATATTGGAGTAGGACAAATAGCAATAATATAATAAATAACATACGACTATGAATTATAGAAATAAATTAAATAAAAAGTCACGTATGAGGAATGATTAAGTATTCAAGCATACAAACTGGCACATTGGTATATACATCCTACATTTACTCATTGTCAGTGAACATATAGTCGAAATATTTATGCAAATCAAACTATTTATGAATTTCATAATTCGTCGGTGCCAACTAATTATTAATGAATAGAAATATAAAACATATTCTTCCTTCTTAATATGTTTAAATGCATTCAAACTCATGAGTAGCTTACGAAAAAATATTGTCTTAGGTTGCTATAAAATTGCAGCAAATACATTTCACATGCCTGTTCTACTGTCTGAACATTACGGTCAAGATTCCATGCTCAGTCTAATATTCCAGTATCAAACAAGATAATTCAACGAATTACAGTCCCCCACCGGGTTGTTATCTCGAGATCCAATAGCAATGAGTGTGAATCTCGAGATGCAATAAGGTCATGTATTTTCTTCAATGTATTGAAAGGTGAAGATGTAGTTTACAGAGACCCGCTTCTATACAGGAACCATCCCATTCTCACTAAATACATGTACACTGTAGGTATACTCTATAAATGATCTCTATATAAAGGACACAAGTCTATGAAGGACACCTTTAGTTTTTCTATTGGGTATCCTTTATAGACAGGTTTTACTGCAATAGACATGAAATTGTAATAATAATAACAAGAGGTTGTTTGTTATGCTTACATTGAATTCAACAGTACTGTATATTGATTAAATGGTGATCTGAGAAGAACACAGGTTTGTTTGTCACTGGGAATAATTTGGATGAGAAGACCAAGTCAAGAATTCCTCCAAGGCAATGGGTAGGCGTGGTCAGTTGTTGGTGAAGTTTACAAGATTTTTGAAGGCTGTCCATCTTTGCGAAGTCCATGTTGAAATCTCCAACAACAAGAATGTTTGTACACTTATGTAACTTTGCTTGTGTTGTGCATAGCTTGAATAACTGTCGAAATAAATGTCACAGTGACCCAGTTTTGGTACACGACACACCATCTTCCCACGGGGAACCATACTACCAAGTATTAAGTTCTAGTGCTTTATAGTGTAGGAGATAGAGCCCGGACAAGGTATTTGTGTAACGTAGGTCAGAGGTCAAAATATAGGTCACTGTGACCCGGTTTTGTTACGCGACACACCGCCTTCCCATAGGGAACTATACTACCAAGTACAAAGTTATAATCCTTAATAGTGTAGGAGATAGAGCCCGGACAAACTTTTACTTTAATGTAGGTCAGAGGTCAAAATATAGCAAAATAAAGGTCACAGTGACCCAGTTTTGGTACGCGACACACCGCCTTCCCACAGAGAACTATACTACCAAGTATAAAGTTCTAATCCTTACTAGTGTAGGAGATAGAACCTGGACAAATTTTTCTTTCTTTAATGTAGGTCAGAGGTCAAAATATAGGTCACAGTGACCCGGTTTTGGTACGCGACACACCACCTTCCCACGGGGAACCATACTACCAAGTATTAAGTTCTAGTGCTTTATAGTGTAGGAGATAGAGCCCGGACAAGCTTTTTCTTTAATGTAGGTCAGAGGTCAAAATATAGGTCACAGTGACCCGGTTTTTGTACGCGACACACCGCCTTCCCAAAAGGAACCATACTACCAAGTATTAAGTTCTAGTCTTTTATAGTGTAGGAGATAGAGCCCGGACAAACTTTTACTTTAATGTAGGTCAGAGGTCAAAATATAGCAAAATAAAGGTCACATTGACCCGGTTTTTGTACGCGACACACTGCCTTCCCACAGAGAACAATACTACTAAGTATTAAGTTCTAGTGCTTTATAGTGTAGGAGATAGAGCCCGGACAAGCTTTTTCTTTAATGTAGGTCAGAGGTCAAAATATAGGTCACTGTGACCCGGTTTTTATACGCGACACACCGCCTTCCCACAAGGAACCATACTACCAAGTATTAAGTTCTAGTGCTTTATAGTGTAGGAGATAGAGCCCGGACAAGCTTTTTCTTTAATGTAGGTCAGAGGTCAAAATATAGGTCACTGTGACCCGGTTTTTGTACGCGACACACCGCCTTCCCACAAGGAACAATACTACTAAGTATTAAGTTCTAGTGCTTTATAGTGTAGGAGATAGAGCCCGGACAAGCTTTTTCTTTAATGTAGGTCAGAGGTCAAAATATAGGTTACAGTGACCCGGTTTTTGTATGCGACACACCGCCTTCCCAAAAGGAACCATACTACCAAGTATTAAGTTCTCGTCTTTTATAGTGTAGGAGATAAAGCCCGGACAAACTTTTACTTTAATGTAGGTCAGAGGTCAAAATATAGCAAAATAAAGGTCACATTGACCCGGTTTTTGTACGCGACACACTGCCTTCCCACAGAGAACAATACTACTAAGTACAAAGTTTTAGTGCTTTATAGTGTAGGAGATAGAGCCCGGACAAGCTTTTTCTTTAATGTAGGTCAGAGGTCAAAATATAGGTCACTGTGACCCGGTTTTTATACGCGACACACCGCCTTCCCACAAGGAACCATACTACCAAGTATTAAGTTCTAGTGCTTTATAGTGTAGGAGATAGAGCCCGGACAAGCTTTTTCTTTAATGTAGGTCAGAGGTCAAAATATAGGTCACAGTGACCCGGTTTTTGTACGCGACACACCGCCTTCCCACAAGGAACCCACACACTTAGTATGAAGTTCCAGTGTCTTATAGTATGGGAGATAGAGCCCGGACAAATAGTGTGCGGAAGGACGGACGGACGGACGGACGGACGGACACAACGCAAACCTATAGTCCCCCCCCCCCCCCCCCGGATTCCGGTGGGGGACTAATTATCAAAATAACCCCAATCAGACATCATAGTCAAAATGGCATCAGCCCAGAATACCAACGACCTACATCCAAACTGGCCTCATTCCATTGTCAGCATATCACGGGCAAAATTCCATTGTCATAATATCTCGGGCCAAATTCCATTGTCATAATATCTCGGGCCAAATTCCATTGTCAGAATATCATGGAATATCACGGGCTATATTAGTAGGATATTACGGGCAGATTCCTTTGTCGTTATATGGCAGGTATACAAAAGGAGGTTAATGTCATTTCCACCCACATTTCCATGTTAAGTCTAGAAGCACTTCCGATGAACGATTCCTGGTCCACATTCATCATATTCCTGTTTTGAGATCCACATCTGTTGAAACGTAGACAGTGATCCAAGGATGGATCCACCGATCCATACGGAGTACTTTCTCTCCGGAGGTGCAATCACTTTAACTTTCATACTGTTTGGTACGATGCCATCCAATTCTTTCTTGAACCGGTCAGCCATACCTGTATTGCAAGAAGGACATACATATATTAGCTATGATTTTATAGGCGAAAACGTTACCTTAAAGTCAATGTAATACAATCCATGATTTTTTTTTACTTACGTGTTATTAAAACAAAACCGCGGAACAAAATTAAAACATATCGTTTTTTTCTGTTGTTAACAGCAATATACATACATACCTGGAAACATAGTACTTCCGCCGGACATGACGACATTGCTGTACAGATCTCGTCGGATGTCGATATCACAAGCCATGACTGAGTTGTGTAGTTGTTCGTGGACTCCATTGGATTCCATTCCTAAGAACAATATAACGTTTAGTAATATTTAGTATATTTAGTAATATTTGTGTTTGTTATATCGATTAATCAAGGTTAGCGAAATAAATATTCCTTTCCTTTCAAAGATTCATATTGACCATAAATTAAAACACTGCTTACCTATAAAGCTTGGTTGGAAGAGAACCTCTGGACACCGGAACCTTTCGTTGCCAATGGTGACAACTCCACCGTCCGGAAGTTCGTACGACTTCTCGACTGTTGAGGACGTTGATGCTGACGTCATTTCACTCTCAAAGTCTAGGGCAACGTAGGACATCTTCTCCTTCATATCACGAACAATCTCCATTTCAGCTGTAATTTAGAAATCAGTCAAATCAAATTTAAATGATAAGTCCTATAAGTATTTTGATTATTTCTGTAAAGGAGACTATTTTGCTTGAATATTGTCAATAATGATAAAAATCAGAAAAGATCATATTGGACTTACAAGAAGTTGTGAAGTTGTATCCTCTCTCGTGGAGAATCCTCTGGAGGTAGGCTGTGAGGTCACGACCTGCCAGGTCCACACGTTTGATGGCGTGAGGGAGGGAGTAGCCTTCGTAGATAGGTACCACATGTGACACGCCATCCCCGGCATCAAACACGATCCCTGTGGTCCGTCCGGAGGCGTACAGAGACAGCACAGCCTGTATGGCCACGTAGAAGGCGGGCGTGTTGAACGTCTCGAACATAATCTACAACAGATTTGATTAAGAACATTATCAAACCTGGATTTCCTATTATGGATGAAAACATGACTTTGATGCGTACATTTGTACATTATTCCATTAGTTTTGTTTTTCGTTTGCGATTTCGTTTCGTTTTCTTAAAGTTATGGTGTTTTATACAAGAAGGAATTTAAATCACCATGAAATTCATTTCATAATCATTTGCAATGAGATTTGGGATATTAATTTGCATAATTTTTGTTTGTTCTTATTACATCTTAACCCTGTGGGATATATAGTTCTGTTTTACCTGTATCATTTTTTCTCTGTTAGCCTTGGGATTTAGTGGCGCCTCTGTCAACATGACCGGATGTTCCTCGGGAGCCACACGGAGCTCGTTATAGAAGGTGTGATGCCAGATCTTCTCCATGTCGTCCCAGTTGGTGACGATGCCGTGTTCCACCGGGTACTTCAGAGACAGAATCCCACGTTTGTTCTGAGCCTCGTCTCCGACGTAACATTCCTTGGCGCCCATACCAGCCATAATCACCTATTGTTTAAGTAAATGTTTTCATTGTCAAACGAATATGCCTATAAATAATGTTTCGAATCATTTTTCAATAAACTAATTTAAAATATCAACTAGGGAGTATATTTAGACACCTTCTCGAAAGGATGTGAATATGGAAAAACAAAGCATTTTATTTTTGTGTCATGAAAAGGAAAAATTATGTGCTTCTGTGAGAAATACCTGCAGATATGATATGATTATTGTTTTAACGCTGTATGTTGATATTATGAAATATCATAATTAGCATACTCACATCATAACGTGGCCGCCCCGTAACGGCGGGAAAAACTGCACGTGGTGCATCATCTCCGGCAAATCCTGCCTTACACATTCCACTTCCGTTGTCAATGACAACAGCGGCGATATCTTCTTCAAATGTAGACATACTTTCTTGTTATCTTGTTATTCCAACTTCTTCCTGCTTCCCTACAATGGTTAAAACTAGCATGAGTTTTTTTTCATAATTTACAACTCTATATGACGTGGGCCAGTTACGATTTGACAACCGGTATCTCACAAATTGCTTTTTTGGCGAGGATTTACAGACCAACAAACTTGCAAATTTTTGTTAAGTTATTTATGCGAAAGTATCAAGGAAAGTAAACAAGTTCAAGTTCAAGTTTTTTATTGACCTTAAGTCATTCGAAATCTAATAATGACAACGAGAAACTACACTGGGAACCGAAAATAATAAAAGAAGCACAACAGAAAGAAAGAGAAAATAGCATTTAGTTTTTATGCGAGGACGACAAATACGCCTACTAAAAAGTGAGTGTTTGGGTTTGTTTAAGCCTATTACAGTTTTTTGTCTTAATTGTGGCACTATAAATTTAATAGAAAAACTTCCAAAATGTCATTTTAAAGTTAAATAATATCATATTTTACCTTGAATTACTGTTTCTTTGCCTTCTTTATTTGTGTGCCTGCAAGAAGTCCTGCTCTATTGTCTAAGGAATAGTAGCTGTACTTTCTGTGTCTCTCCTGTATAGGGTCTGTACCTCTGTGTCTCTTCGTTGGGTCTCTGGTCGAGTTTGAAACCTCATGGTCTCACCACGTACTATATAGTAGTGCATCGCCTCTTCTGAGAAATCTGACAAACTCTAATTCTGTTCTGGGAATAATCCATATAAGGTAGATATAACAATTAGTTTACTTGTCATCGACCTAAAGATTGACCTGACTAACGCTACGGTCGCTAGTGTAAAAATAGACATGATAGGTGTTTTCCGAGTACAGGTAAACACAGGTGAGTCAGTCGAATGTTCTATTTATACAAATTCTATTTCGGTCTACATATATGTACACCCGTTTAGTCAATTCATCTGCTTCAGTGTTGGCCTTATACTCTATACAATCTGTAACGGGACTTTCGTTATCAGTATCTTACTTTTGCTCCTCATTTCCGTTCAGACACCTATATTGAATATCAATAATTTTGCAATAGCGTTTGCAGTAAGAATCCCTATGTAAATATCAATATGAAACTACCTAAAAATAGTACCTTACACGAGTTCTTCAAATACGTTTCACGTTTTTCAACACCTTAATATGATTGCTTTCAGCATTGTTGTTGTGTATAATATTCAAAAATAAATTTAGTGAAAAACACATTATAATATAAAATTACATGTAGACAATCTGTTCGTTTTCCAGCTATATTTTGCTTTGACGACTGTGGTAAAATAACTGCATTAACTGGCCTTGTTTTACATGGGAATAGATTCACTGACGATTGTTAATTGAAATACGTGTATTTAATTACGGACCAAAACCTGCGAAGTATTGCACACATACGAACAATCAGGTTAATCAAATACCGTCACTGTTGTCATGCACAGTCCTCTTTTTGTTCTAGTCCTACAACATACAAGATACAATAATTGTTATTCAGTATCGTGTATGTAATAACGGAAACATTATCTCTGGAGAGCTGTTATTACAACAAACAAATACCGAACTAATAAGCAAGCAACATCAGAGGTTTATAACCACATCAGGGATAATTCTTGCTCTTAAACCTACATTGTATGGGAGAATTAGAGGGATTTAATAAGATTAGTGAAATGTCTTTGAGATTTTTCTGTATAAAGTAATACTATTTTGAAAATTTTAATGGGATTTTCAGGGAAGATATGGGTAAAAATCCCTAAAAATCGCTACATTAACAAAACTTATATATCACAGCATGCAGTAATTAAAGCTAATGACACTTCGGGACAAAACTACATGCTCTAAGTTTCACAAAATTGATGCTGCCACATACATGCACACAAAAGGGTAAAGAAACCCATGGAAAATGGTTTATAGTTTGAACGTAATGGCTAAAATAGCATAAGTTAAAACCTGACCGAAAATACGGTAATATAACATAAATCTTAGCAAAGGTAACTGAATATATGTATAGAGTAGTTTAAAAGACAGCCAGGAAACATGATAAACATTTGGCACAAACAAGACAACATATAGAGCAGGAACAAAACTGGCCGTAACCAAGTGTGCAAAAATCTGCGAAAGCTCGGAAAGTTTCTACATTCCTCAGTTCATATGACTGTTCCACACTTGGACAGCACCAAATAGAAACTATTTTTCCATACCTTATTGTGTTAACTCTTAGTACATAGTTTGTTCTCTTACCTGAAATTATATTTAACATTATTTTTGACAATAAAATCATTTAAAAAATCGGGAGCTAGGCGATTTAAATTTTAAAAAAACTACTTCTGTAGCCATAGTCTTTACGCTAGCAACATATAAACAGGCGAGGTTGTTTCTGCGTACGAAAGTTATCACTTAAGTAGAATCATTTGCAAAAAAAAGCGCAAAACTCTTTCATATATCTTTTTATTTTCATGTGTTGCTTGGGCTACAAAATGGCGGTTAGGGTTCAATAATTAAAATTCGATAAGATAAAAGATTTAAAAATAGTATTTTTCCTTTCCTGTTTAGGCATTTTCCTAATTTCTTTCAAAACAGCAAATCATTTAATCTTTTGGGGGCCTTTCTACAGATCTAAGATATATGGCCATCAAAGAGCCAATGTCCGCTCCAGACACTGTTTTTGTATTAATGACCTGGTCTCAAATTGAAAAGGATAAATAATAATATTAAATGCCTTCGAGTAGTTGATGCTTAATCCATGTTTATTATCCTAAATTTGACATTTTCTATAATTGTAGAGCCTCGAAGCTTTATATACACAATATTACGGATACATGTCCAATATACGATAATAAACTCGGGATAGAAGCATCGAACACTCGAAGGCATAAAAAGTAGGACTTCCTTTTGTTCTTGAAATATAAGTTAATAAATGAAATAGGAAAGCCAGCAGCACACTTGAAGATACACTATTATGTAGCTTTAAATCAAATAACTTCAGGGTAGGATTATTCTGTTATTAAAACAAATAAAAAATGTTTCTTCCATATCAATGTACCACTCATCATCGTTCATCAGGTGTGCCAGTATTATAATTGTGTTACTGATCAACATTATTTCATACACATTAATCTAAACTTTACCAACACATCTTTAAAAAAATCAAGTAGGGGTAGATCACTGAAACATATATTTCAGGTCAACAATTGTGTGTATGCACATGTTCCCTATACACTAAACCTAAAGCAATATTGACTCACCTATAGTTACCTGTAATCGGAATACACCTTGTCGAGTATAATTTCTATTTTTAGAAGTCGACCGTAGTGTGTTAGTCAGGTGAGTCACAGAGATATACTGTTTGTATTGTACAAGTCGGTAGTAAGTACTACATATAGATAATTCGAGAGTATTACTAATTGTTTATATACCTTATACGGAACGTATTCACGGAACAAGATTAGAGTTTGTCAGACTTCTCAGAAGAGGCGATACACTACTATATAGTACGGGGTGAGACCATGGAGATTCAGACTCAACCGCTGATTTTACAGCAGAGACACAACACTGCATCACCTACAGGCCAGGCACAGTAACTTCTACTATTACCGAGCCGATTGAGAGACAACTTTTGAACTAATTAGCAACGTAACAGGAAGGTCAACGAAAAGAAAAGTTTAGAAAAAAAAAAGACAGGTAACCATTCATGCATTTTTAACGTTATAACCAGTTCATTTACGGAGTATGGTAAACAAAAACAAGCTATGAATAGGACTAAGACTAAGTGTTTCGAGTATTTCTTTCCCTTGATAACTTTTAGCTAAAGGCGTATTAATTTTTCATCTATTTCTTATAATGTACATAAATAATTCATTATCATAATTTTTTCTCCATTTTATTAAAAGTTACCAACTGTTAATCCTCGTCGAAAAACTTAAATCACACGATTCTTGTTTGACGGTGTGGTACTATTTATAAAGCTTTAATACAACTTTTTGTCCCCTTTTTAGGATAATACGAAATACTAGAATACCAGAAAGTATGTCTACATTTGAAGAAGATATCGCCGCTGTTGTCATTGACAACGGAAGTGGAATGTGTAAGGCAGGATTTGCCGGAGATGACGCGCCACGTGCAGTTTTTCCCGCCATCACAGGACGACCTCGATATGATGTGAGTGGTTTACTAAAACTTTCATTATTAGCAAAAACCTTTTATAATAACAACCAACAGTTCAATAGAAAATCTGACCCTTCAAAACTTCCTTTTCGTTATAAAGCAATAAGATGAATACTTAGTTTTGCTAAATCTTAAAGGCAAAGTATGAAATCTAAGGTTAGGTGCATTGATGTACACGTCTTTGAAATTTCGCCGCCTGAATTTCTTCAATTTTATGTTTGACACATAGAATACTTGTTTTCTCAAAAGATGGTTATGGCGGGTATGGGCTCCAAAGACTGTTACGTCGGAGACGAGGCTCAGAACAAACGCGGGATTCTGTCTCTGAAGTACCCGGTGGAACACGGCATCGTCACCAACTGGGACGACATGGAGAAGATCTGGCATCACACCTTCTACAACGAACTCCGTGTGGCTCCCGAGGAACACCCAGTCATGTTGACAGAGGCGCCATTAAATCCCAAGGCCAACAGAGAAAAAATGACACAGGTAAATATTTGAATATATTAATAAACAAATTACCATCGCGTAAAAAAACCAAAAACAAAAAAAAACAAAAAACGAACGGAATGATGTACAAATATACGCATCTACCAGATATCCACGTTCCATATTGTTCTCCATCAAATCTGTTGTAGATTATGTTCGAGACGTTCAACACGCCCGCCTTCTACGTCGCCATACAGGCTGTGCTGTCTCTGTACGCCTCCGGACGGACCACAGGGATTGTGTTTGATGCCGGGGATGGCGTGTCACACGTGGTACCTATCTACGAGGGTTACTCCCTCCCCCACGCCATCAAACGTGTGGACCTGGCAGGTCGTGACCTCACAGCCTACCTCCAGAGGATCCTCCGCGAGAGAGGATACAACTTCACAAATTCTTGTAAGTCAAAATGGAAATATCTATAAGTATTATAAAAGAGTATAAAAATAAAAGTACAAACATCATTTTACAACAATTATGAAACAAGGTAACCAATTTATATTAAACAATCTTGTTGGCCCGGATGGTTATCCGCGGGGAGGGGGTCTTATTGTAGGAAGAAACCGGAGTAAACATAGAAAACCCACTGGGTCGGGCAGGTGACCCCGGACCGTTTTCACGTCCGATTAGGGAATTGAACCCCGACCACCGTACGCGTGGTGGTGCGCTATCAACTGCACCACCCAAACAATATAGTAAAAAAAATGGAGAACTGTTTCAATTTTTGACAATGTTCAACTGCTCAAAACTTAATCTTGATATGTTATTTACGAAAATGTTTCTTTTCCTTGTAGCCGAAATGGAGATTGTCCGTGATATGAAGGAGAAGATGTCCTACGTTGCTCTAGACTTTGAAAGTGAAATGGCGTCAGCATCGAAGTCTTCAACAGTCGAGAAGTCGTACGAACTTCCGGACGGTGGGGTTGTCACCATTGGCAACGAAAGGTTCCGGTGTCCAGAGGTTCTCTTCCAACCAAGCTTTATAGGTAAGTAGTGTTTTAAAAATATGTTTAAAAGTAGCTGTAGTATGAACAATTGAAACTAAACGAAGGGTTGTTTGTTGATGTTGATTTGATCGATTAAATAAACAACTGTAAATGGACTATGGCTTGTTCTTAGGAATGGAATCCAATGGAGTCCACGAACAACTACACAACTCGGTCATTGCTTGTGATATAGACATCCGACGAGATCTGTACAGCAATGTCGTCATGTCCGGCGGAAGTACTATGTTTCCAGGTATGTTACAACATGCACATTGCTATTAACAGAACGATTTACGGTAGAATCCTAATTCCGGTCCTATTCCGTGTACATTAGTAATTATGAAAATGGAAGCTTAACATGTACTAACGATATTATATTTGATGTGTCCAGTATGTAACCCTGAAGTATATAACAGCAGTGAGATTTTTTTTGTGTGAATTTTGTTATTTA
Source organism: Mimachlamys varia (assembly GCA_947623455.1). Lineage (NCBI taxonomy): Eukaryota > Metazoa > Mollusca > Bivalvia > Pectinida > Pectinidae > Mimachlamys > Mimachlamys varia. The sequence continues at coordinate 9,861,629 of OX392534.1, forward strand.
TGGCTTATATGTTTTTTCTCTGATTCAGGTATGGCTGACAGGTTTAAGAAAGAACTGGATGGAATCGTACCAAACAGTATGAAAGTTAAGGTGATTGCACCTCCGGAGAGAAAGTACTCCGTGTGGATCGGTGGATCTATCCTTGGATCACTGTCTACGTTCCAACAGATGTGGATCTCAAAACAGGAATATGATGAATGTGGACCAGGAATTGTTCACAGGAAGTGCTTTTAGACTTAACATGACGATTTAACAATGACGCTGTTTGAATATCTGTGATACATTGAAGATCATCGTCGGGAACCCACGTGACAGTACTCCTATGCCCGACGATTATTGAGAATATTGTTTCGCGATTTACTGGAATCTTAAATTTATTCTGAATAATCCGACATTTATATTTGCTGCAGTGTATAATGGCAACAAGATCCGTGCAAAAATCTAAACAAAACAACAACAACAAAAACACCGCATGATGTGTATATGCATAGTTATAGTTTAGAAATAATATCATGTTAAACTTACATCTGTTGTTCTACCAAGCTACATTGTATTTGTGATGGTCGTAAGACGGGTTGATATAGGTTTGTACCGTGTTCAACCCGCCAAAGAGTGAAAATGGTACGGTACTGTTTTAAGTTTAAAGGCCCAATATTAGTAACTTAAGTGAAGTTTTCGTGATTCTGAAAAATTCTGAAAAAAAATCCAATTAATAACTATGCAAAAATCAGCCTTAAACGAAGTACACCTGAGCGGTAACTTACAAGAAACTCTTGACAAAAAAATCCAAAGAATTGAAAATAATTCAGGTGGGGCCCACTTCAACGAAGGTAGAATACGGTTCGAAATGGACGCGTGTTTCAACTGTTGCTGTACCGGTAACCGCGAAAGAATACATATTAAATATTGCTGATATCAGTTAATCTTAATTAAATCTATAAATATAACAAGTTATATGGCTTGATTTTTGCGGAAAGTTACGTATATTTGGCCTTTAACATTTAATCACTGTAGATGCAGTAACATACATTGTGAATAAGGACAGTATGAAAGAAAAGCCATATTTGTAAAACCCACGTGCATCCATTTCACGTTAACGTTGCTCGATGTTATGTAATGATATTACTTATATTTTCTTAGATTTTGTACTGTGTATAGGAAAGGAAATCCTTGGAAATCCTTGACAAGCTTTTTATTTCGTCTGTATGAAAGAAAATTCATTTTTTGTAAAAACTCATATGCATGAACATCCATTTCACATTCTTAATGCTAACTTGTAAGTAATGATATTACTTATATACTCCTAGATTTTGTACAGCTAGGGAATTCCAGAGGGTTTTGACAAGGTTTTTATTTATTTATTTATTTTATGTTATATATTGTTGATAATAAATTGATTACAAATATTTCTGTTTTATTTTATTCCTCTTGGAAATATGGAAATATTTTACCGGGTCTTAATGATTCGATACATGGTAAGGCCTGTGTGGATTAGCTCCACACTCATTGGACGTCTCCCTTCAGCTAGGACTAACTACGACCAACATGGACAGCTTACTTCTAAGCTATGCGGTAAACGTGATGATTTCAATTTTCCGATCGTGAACTTTCTATTATAGTAACATCCCTTCTTCTCCAACCTATGGTGTTTGCATGTCGCAATTTATTCGATATTCTAGGGCTTGCTCTAAATATCGTGATTTTCGTGATCGATATCGACTGCTGACAAACAAACTAACAACACAAGGATTCGAGAGATGCAGGTTTATCAGAACTACGGGCAAGTTTTATGGTCGCCATCTTTGTCGTATTGAAAAATATTCTATATCTTTAAGTGATATGAAGATGGACGGTATTGTCGCCCGTCCTAATAAGCCATTCGACAAATTCAGCCTCGTATGAAAATAAATACAAGTCAGCCAAAAGTGGGGCACAGTTAGTGCCCATTGGAATTCCAACAATCTACTGGAAAACTTTCCTCCGACCTTAACAAAGATATTTTCAACCAGGAATTCAATCATTCATACTATATGTATATCTTCCTCAGTATATTTCAACCTAGCTTTCGTTGTGTTTTTCACAAAGTATGCTCTAAGATAGCTCACAACCATGTATTTGTATCGCCGTTCACCTTTCTTAGAGAAGAAAGCTCTCATTATGAGAGACCGAAGAAGTTTTTTTCAGTTTGGCATGTGGTATTGTAGTGTATGACAACATTTTTGCTCAACAAAACCGAGAGCTTACGCATTTGTCTTCCTAATCATAATCTTAACAAGCATAAGATACGTTTTGTCTTTCAAATCATAATCTTAACAAGCATAAGACATTTGAATGTGCTTCATGTAAATATGATGATGTAAAACTAAAATATTGATCTATTGAATCAACCAACCGTTCATTGGCATTGAAGACATTTTATTATTTCCATTTTCAATTATTTTCTACTATTTTTAAAGTATAACAGCAGAATATATCAGGATGATTGTCTCCCCTGAACCACATACCCTGCTATTTAGAAAGCCTTCCGTCCATTGTGTGTGTGTTTAATCATACAAGCATCCAATAGACCGAACGTTGTTTACATTGCTGGTAACAATGGAAATTTCTTTTTTAATTAACATTTCTTCAGTGAAGCATGATCTTTGTGTTTGCACACATTTCATCACAACATTTTACCTAGACCTATAAAGCTGAGTGAGCATTAACTACTGATTTCAAGTTATCCACACAGTAGTCACTGATGATAAAATTACATACTCAGTAAAATCTGCAATAAAAACTTTATTATCAACAAATCATATGAACAGTTTTCAACTTTTTATATCAAAGTTTCTTGATGTATAATACGAAACGACTTGAAATATATACAAATATGTCAACAAAATATTTAAAAACAAACCCAACAGTAGTATCGAGATAGATTTCAAGTTTTAAGCATACCCCATGAATAAATAAATCATCAATACCATAAAAATTAATTATCAAAATGTAGTATCAAGTACGGTTTTATAGTATGAGGTACTTTAACGATTTGCACATAAACAGAACTGTAACACTTTGATTAAAATCCTATCATATCATTGTCAGTGAGCATAGTATAGATGCTAATAAAGCTTTAGGAAAGAAAAAACAAATTAACAATGAGTTAGCAAGGTAAATGCTGAACCTCGTATTTTTTGTTAATCATTATTTCTTTGTTGATTTTAAGCATTATTGACATGTTTAAAATATTTAAATGTTCTCAAAACAAATCTGATAGTTCACGAATTATCTCAATACGCAATTAAAATGGATCTTAATAGACTTTGCTATATAAACTTTATTTAATGCAGTGATGAAATAAATGACCAAAATATATATATTAATATCTCTAGTTGGCCCGAATGTTAGGGGTCTAACTTTGGGAGAATCCCCGGAGTACTCAAAGAAAACCTACGTGGTCGGGCAGGTGACCCCGTACGTCATCACGTCCGATCTGGGAATCGAACCCCAAACGTCCTGGTAAAAGGCAGGTGTGATATTCACTTAACCTAACTTAAAACCCTTTCATGTCTGTTCCGGTGGTATGGAAGATGTTTTAAACTACATTAAATCCTTAAAACGATATTAAAATCAGCTTACATGAGCTGATAACTGTACATTCTGGCACATCAGAAAATAATGGAATGATGATAGCGTTGAAAAATACCTCAATTTTACGATTTTGTCCAAACTTTCCTCTTCGTTGGCCTGCTTGTCACATTGCTATCCCAGTAATTCGAAACTTGTCTCTCAATAGCCTCCGAAATAAGATCTGTATTCTTGTGTCCGTTCTGTTGGATCTATAGTCGAGTCTCCTGTAAGTTCTAAGGCTGAGTCAGAACCCGAATGGTCTCACCGCGTGCTATATAATAGGATATCGCCACTTCTGAGAATTTTGACAGGCTTAAATGGTATCTATATATTATATCGAGTGATAGCATAATTAACTTGATTAATAAGTGGTATGTATGATTTCTAATCATGGAACTTGCTTTTGTCATATTATTTGCTAAGTTGTTCGCTGCGAAAGTGCATGTCCAAAGATAACACAATTTGCTCATGTAGATCATATGTGTAGTACTAAACAACCTTGTCGTTATACTCAGAGGTGTCTATAGCATGCGATAGGGAACATTATTGGAGTGGATAAAGCTCTATCAAAGTGTACACAGCGTAGAGGATTGTATATATGATTAGTCAGTATCAGTATTGTATAATTTACATCTACTTTATGTATATTCAGGCTGTGTTCATTGCTTAATAAATACATTGAAGTAAACGGAACAGAGACCTATTTACGTTGATTCTGTTTTGAGAGTGAATTACAAATGGCGGTTGTGAATAAAAACATTAAAAATATACATATAGAGAAATGCTATACAATTATCAAAAATGCTCCCATTAGAAACTATTAAGACTTCCGAACATGGAAAGAGGACAAACAAATAGTATAATCACTGAGTTTGAGGCAGATTTCTGACAAAAAGTATCAGTTTTAACGTTGTCTTGAAAACTGTTTTCTCATTACGTTCATATATTTGTGTAATACCTTTTAAAGTCGCATTTGTAATTCAAGTTCAAAACAGAATCTTTATATAGGATGATAGGGCCATATCTGTCTAAACAAATTCCCTTAATGCATGCTATATATACACTTTTTAGTTTAACGACTTGGTTATTTTGTGCAACATATTATATGATGAACATCAGACAATTGTGTTATCCTGGAATATGCATTTTATTCGCATGTTGTGTCAATATATAACTTAGTACATTAAATAATGAAAGTAAGGTTCATGGTTAGCCATCATACATACCAACATTTTGTTTAACTTTGAGCATAGTTGAGCGTAACCCCTGGATATCGGGGATGAAGAGAGCGTTGGTGAGCGTAATTCTTGGTTATCGGGGATGTAGAGAGCGTAGGTGAGCGTAACCCCTGGATATCAGGGATATAGAGAGCGTTGGTGATCGTAACCCCTGGATGTCGAGGATGAGCCTTGGTGAAAGTCTTACGATACACAAAAAGCATATCAACATTATGTGCGAAATGTGTCTTGATGGTTATCAATTTTCATAAACGTTAAGATATCATTACACCCTGAATAAACATGGTATAGCATACATGTAGATACCTCTGTTGTTCTGTACAATCCACACCGAACAGATAGACATCTATCACACATGAATTAGCAGCTGAGTGGTTTTGCCTTTTCAATTAAACAGACAAAATTCAAAAATCGATCACTGTAAAATAAAGCCTTTAAAACTACGATAGATTTGAATACTTTTTCAATTTTGAAAACAATTATATACGGTTCAGTACTTTTCTAGAAGGGATATGCTAATTTTCTAACTACTAATATGGTACTCAAAAAGGCATTTTCAGTGTATAACGTGAGACTGATGATGTGTACATAATACAAAAGAACAATATATATTTTCTTTATTTCGTTATTTCTTTAGTATTTATCTCACTCGGTTGTCCAATCAATTAGAACACGCCTGGCTTTTTAATGATCATATTTTTCAAAATGCTCGTCAATCTAATATGGGCATTTAAGAATAAGAGGAAACTCCTTACCCATGTATGGTTTTGTATGATTCGGTTAAGAGGTACTATTTTAACACAGTCACTGGGAAATTTGATTTGATTTGGCGATTTTGTACAGAAAGTTTGTATGTTACAGTATATGTCATTAGTCCGGTTCTCACTTTGAAGTCACAACATTTTTATTATGATTTATGTTTCTGACCCAGATTTTTGTTGATGGTCTAGTTTTATGTATCTGACCTAGATTTACATTATCTGACATACATGTAAAGTTACACGTATCTGACCTAGATTTAGGTTTCTAGTCTAGTTTTATGTATGATTTACATGTATCTGACCTAGATTTACATTGATCTGACCTAGGTTCATGTTTCAGGCATAGTTTTATGTATCTGACCTAGATTTAAATCATCTAACATACTCTGACCTAGATTTAAATCATCTAACATACATGCAGATTTACACGTATCGGACCTAGATTAATGTTTCTAGTCTAGTTTTATGTATGATTTACATGCATCTGACCTAGATTTACATTGATCTGACCTAGATTCATGTTTCTGGCCTAGTTTTATGTATCTGACCTAGATTTCAATCATCTAACATACTCTGACCTAGATTTAAAGCATCTAACATACATGTAGATTTACACGTTTCTGACCTAGATTTATGTTTCTAGTCTAGTTTTATGTATGATTTACATGTATCTAACCTAGATTTACATTGATCTGACCTAGATTTACATGTGTCTGACCTAGATATATATTGATCTGACCTAGATTTATGTTTCTGGCCTAGATTTATGTATCTGACCTAACTTTACATGGAAGCGACTGTATATAATTGTCACAATACATATTTCATGATATCTAAACAGTAGTAACTCGCAATAACAATACACACTCCAAAGAAAGAATAATAATTTTATTATCAACAAATTTTATCATCTGATAGTTATATAATATATATATGTGTTACAAATATCATACACAATGACTTTATATATACTCTCTTACAAACATATAAACAAAACATTCAATAGAAAACGCAAAAAATATTGGAGTAGGACAAATAGCAATAATATAATAAATAACATACGACTATGAATTATAGAAATAAATTAAAATACAAAAGTCACTTATGAGGAATGATTAAGTATTCAAGCATACAAACTGGCACATTGGTATATACATCCTACATTTACTCATTGTCAGTGCACATATAGTCGAAATATTTATGCAAATCAAACTATTTATGAATTTCATAATTCGTCGGTGCAACTAATTATTAGTGAATAGAAATATAAAACATATTCTTACTTCTTAATATGTTTAAATGCATTCAAACCCATGAGTAGTTTACGAAGAAACATTGTCTTAGGTTGCCATGAAATTGCAGCTAATACACTTCACATTCCTGTTCCGATGATATCCAAATTGACGAGATATAAAAATACTTTTAAATTCATCCAATACAACTTTTACTGTCTGAACATTACGGACAAGATCCCATGTTCAGTCCATTAGTCCATTATCAAAATAACCCTGATCAGAGTCAAACTGGCATCAGCCCTTAGAATACCAACGACCTACATCCAAACGGGCCAGATTTCATTGTCAGAATATTTCGGGCAAAATTGCATTGCCATAATATCACGGGCCATATTCCATTGTCATAAAATCCCGGGCCATATTCCATTGTCATAAAATCCCGGGCCATATTCCATTGTCATAAAATCCCGGGCCATATTCCATTGTCAGAAAATCCCGGGCCATATTCCATTGTCATAAAATCCCGGGCCATATTCCATTGTCATAAAATCCCGGGCCAAATTCCATTGTCATAAAATCCCGGGCCATATTCCATTGTCAGAATGTCACGGAATATCACGGGCTATATTAGTTGGATATTACGGGCAGATTCCTTTGTCGTTATATGGCAGGTATACAAAAGGAAGTTAATGTCATTTCCACCGACATTTCCATGTTAAGTCTAGAAGCACTTCCGATGAACGATTCCTGGTCCACATTCATCATATTCCTGTTTTGAGATCCACATCTGTTGGAACGTAGACAGAGATCCAAGGATAGATCCACCGATCCACACGGAGTACTTTCTCTCCGGAGGTGCAATCACTTTAACTTTCATACTGTTTGGTACGATTCCATCCAGTTCTTTCTTGAACCGGTCAGCCATACCTGAATCGCAAGAAGGACATACATGTATTAGCTATGATTTTATAGGCGAAAACGTTACCTTAAAGTCAATGTATTACAACCATGATTTTTGTTCACTTACGTGTTATTAAAACAAAACCGCGGAACAAAATTAAAACATATCGTTTTTTTCTGTTGTTAACAGCAATATACATACATACCTGGAAACATAGTACTTCCGCCGGACATGACGACATTGCTGTACAGATCTCGTCGGATGTCGATATCACAAGCCATGACTGAGTTGTGTAGTTGTTCGTGGACTCCATTCGATTCCATTCCTAAGAACAATATAACGTTTAGTACTATTTAGTATATTTAGTAATATTTGTGTTTGTTATATTGTTTAATCAAGATTAGCGAAATAAATATTCCTTTCCTTTCAAAGATTCATATTGACCATAAATTAAAACACTGCTTACCTATAAAGCTTGGTTGGAATAGAACCTCTGGACACCGGAACCTTTCGTTGCCAATGGTAACAACTCCACCGTCCGGAAGTTCGTACGACTTCTCGACTGTTGAGGACGTTGATGCTGACGTCATTTCACTCTCAAAGTCTAGAGCAACGTAGGACATCTTCTCCTTCATATCACGGACAATCTCCATTTCAGCTGTAATTTAGAAATCAGTCAAATCAAATTTAAATGATAAGTCCTATAAGTATTTTGATTATTTCTGTAAAGGAGACGATTTTGCTTGAATATTGTCAATAATAATAAAAATCAGAAAAGATCATATTGGACTTACAAGAAGTTGTGAAGTTGTATCCTCTCTCGTGGAGGATCCTCTGGAGGTAGGCTGTGAGGTCACGACCTGCCAGGTCCACACGTTTGATGGCGTGAGGGAGGGAGTAGCCCTCGTAGATAGGTACCACGTGTGACACGCCATCCCCGGCATCAAACACGACCCCTGTGGTCCGTCCGGAGGCGTACAGAGACAGCACAGCCTGTATGGCCACGTAGAAGGCGGGAGTGTTGAACGTCTCGAACATAATCTACAACAGATTAGATTGAGAACATTATTAAACCTGGATTTCCTATTATGGATTGAAACATGACTTTGATGCGAACATTTGTACATTATTCCATTAGTTTTGTTTTTCGTTTGCGATTTCGTTTCGTTTTCTTAAAGTTATGGTGTTTTATACAAGAAGGAATTTAAATCACCATGAAATTCATTTCATAATCATTTGCAATGAGATTTGGGATATTAATTTGCATAATTTTTGTTTGTTCTTATTACATCTTAACCCTGTGGGATATATAGTTCTGTTTTACCTGTATCATTTTTTCTCTGTTGGCCTTGGGATTTAGTGGCGCCTCTGTCAACATGACCGGATGTTCCTCGGGAGCCACACGGAGCTCGTTGTAGAAGGTGTGATGCCAGATCTTCTCCATGTCGTCCCAGTTGGTGACGATGCCGTGTTCCACCGGGTACTTCAGAGACAGAATCCCGCGTTTGTTTTGAGCCTCGTCTCCGACGTAACATTCCTTGGCGCCCATACCAGCCATAACCACCTGTTGTGTAAGTAAATGTTTTCATTGTCAAACGAATATGTCTATACATAATGTTTCGAATTATTTTTCAATAAACTAATTTAAAATATCAACTAGGGAGTATATTTAGACACCTTCTCGAAAGGATGGAAAAACAAAGCATTTTATTTTTGTGTCATGAAAAGGAAAAATTATGTGCTTCTGTGAGAAATACCTGCAGATATGATATGATTATTGTTTTAACGCTGTATGTTGATATTATGAAATATCATAATTAGCATACTCACATCATAACGTGGCCGCCCCGTAACGGCGGGAAAAACTGCACGTGGGGCATCATCTCCGGCAAATCCCGCCTTACACATTCCACTTCCGTTGTCAATGACAACAGCGGCGATATCTTCTTCAAATGTAGACATACTTTTTTGTTATCTTGTTATACCAACTTCTTCCTGCTTTCCTACAATGGTTTAAACTAACATGATTTTTTTTTTCATTATTTACAACTCTATATATGACGTGGGCCAGTTACGATTTGACAACCGGTATTTCACAAATTGCTTTTTTGGCGAGGATTTACAGACCAACAAACTTGCAAATTTTAGTTAAGTTATTTATGCGAAAGTATCAAGGAAAGTAAACAAGTTCAAGTTCAAGTTTTTTATTGACCTTAAGTCATTCGAAATCTAATAATGACAACGAGAAACTACACTGGGAACCGAAAATAATAAAAGAAGCACAACAGAAAGAAATAGAAAATAGCATTAAGTTTTTATGCGAGGACGACAAATACGCCTACTAAAAAGTGAGTGTTTGGGTTTGTTTAAGCCTATTACAGTTTTTTGTCTTAATTGTGGCACTATAAATTTAATAGAAAAACTTCCAAAATGTCATTTTAAAGTTAAATAATATCATATTTTACTTTGAATTACTGTTTCTTTGCCTTCTTTATTTGTGTGCCTGCAAGTAGTCCTGCTCTATTGTCTAAGGAATAGTAGCTGTACTTTCTGTGTCTCTCCTGTATAGGGTCTATTCCTCTGTGTCTCTTCGTTGGGTCTCTGGTCGAGTTTGAAACCTCATGGTCTCACCACGTACTATATAGTAGTGCATCGCCTCATCTGAGAAATCTGACAAACTCTAATGCTGTTCTGGGAATAATCCATATAAGGTAAATATAACAATTAGTTTACTTGTCATCGACCTAAAGATTGACCTGACTAACGCTACGGTCGCTAGTCTAAAAATAGACATGATAGGTGTTTTCCGAGTACAGGTAAACACAGGTGAGTCAGTCGAATGTTCTATTTATACAAATTCTATTTCGGTCTACATATATGTACACCCGTTTAGTCAATTTATTTGCTTCAGTGTTGGCCTTATACTCTATACAATCTGTAACGGGACTTTCATTATCAGTATCTTACTTTTGCTCCTCATTTCCGTTCAGACACCTATATTGAATATCAATAATTTTGCAATAGCGTTTGCAGTAAGAATCCCTATGTAAATATCAATATGAAACTACCTAAAAATAGTACCTTACACGAGTTCTTCAAATACGTTTCACGTTTTTCAACACCTTAATATGATTGCTTTCAGCATTGTTGTTGTGTATAATATTCAAATAATAAATTTAGTGAAAAACACATTATAATATAGAATTACATGTAGGCAATGCGTACGTTTTCCAGCTATATTTTGCTTTCACGACTGTGGTAAAATAACTGCATTAACTGGTCTTGTTTTACATGGGAATAGATTCACTGACGATTGTTAATTGAAATACGTGTATTTAATTACGGACCAAAACCTGCAAAGTATTGCACACATACGAACAATCAGGTTAATCAAATACCGTCACTGAAGACATAACTGTTGTCATGCACAGTCCTCTTTTTGTTCTAGTCCTACAAGATACAAGATACAATAATTGTTATTCAGTATCGTGTATGTAATAACGGAAACATTATCTCTGGAGAGCTGTTATTACAACAAACAAATACCGAACTAATAAGCAAGCAACATCAGAGGTTTATAACCACATCAGGGATAATTCTTGCTCTTAAACCTACATTGTATGGGAGAATTAGAGGGATTTAATGAGATTAGTGAAATGTCTTTGAGATTTTTCTGTATAAAGTAATACTATTTTGAAAATTTTAATGGGATTTTCAGGGAAGATATGGGTAAAAATCCCCAAAAATCGCTACATTAACAAAACTTATATATCACAGCATGCAGTAATTACAGCTAATGACACTTCGGGACAAAACTACATGCTCTAAGTTTCACAAAATTGCTGCTGCCACATACATGCACACAAAAGGGTAAAGAAACCAATGGAAAATGGTTTATAGTTTGAACGTAATGGCTAAAATAGCATAAGTTAAAACCTTACCGAAAATACGGTAATATAACATAAATCTTAGCAAAGGTAACTAAATATGTATAGAGTAGTTTAAAAGACAGTCAGGAAACATGATAAACATTTGGCACAAACAAGACAACATATAGAGCAGGAACAAAACTGGCCGTAACCAAGTGTGCAAAAATCTGCGAAAGCTTGGAAAGTTCCAACATTCCTCAGATCATATGACTGTTCCACACTTGGACAGCATCAAATAGAAACTATTTTTCCATACCTTATTGTGTGAACTCTTAGTACATAGTATGTTCTCTTACCTGAAATTATATTTAACATTATTTTTGACAATAAAATCATTTAAAGAATCGGGAGCTAGGCCATTTAAACTAAAAAAAAACTACTTCTGTAGCGATAGTCTTTACACTAGCAACATATAAACAGGCGAGGTTGTTTCTGCGTACGAAAGTTATCACTTAAGTAGAATCATTTGCAAAAAAAAAGCGCAAAACTCTTTCATATATCTTTTTATTTTCATGTGTTGCTAGGGCTACAAAATGCCGGTTAGGGTTCATTAATTAAAATTCGATAAAATAAAAGATTTAAAAATAGTATTTTTCCTTTCTTGTTTAGGCAATTTCCTTATTCCTTTCAAAACAGCTAATCTTTGTAATCTTTTGGGGGGCTTTCTACAGATCTTAGATATATGGCCATCAAAGAGTCAATGTCCACTCCAGACAGTAAAACACAGTTTTTGTATTAATGACCTGGTCTCGAATTGAAAAGGATGAATAATAATATTAAATGCCTTCGAGTGGTTGATGCTTAATCCATGTTTATTATCGTATATTTGACATTTTCTATAACTGTAGAGCCTCGAAGCTATATATATACAATATTACAGATACATGTCAAATATATGATAATAAACTCGGGATAAAGCATCGAATACTCGAAGGCATAAAAAGTAAGGACTTCCTTTTGTTCTCTAAAAATAAGTTAATAGATAAAATAGGAATGCCAGCAACACACTTGAAGATACACTATTATGTACCTTTAAATCAAATAACTTCAGGGTAGGATTATTCTGTTATTAAAGAGGCATCACGTTAAAACTATATTTTTTTTATGCTTATTTAGAATTATTGTATATATGAATTAAATGTATACTCTTGTGGAAAATTAATGGGCGATTTACGCTGAAATATGTTCTCAAAAATTTTAATTAATAATTAAAAAGGGGAATCACTATTCGTTGATCAACGATTTGGACATGCAAATTTTTTTGCATCACATATAATAACGCATGCGCATAACAAGCTAAATCGGTAAACAAAAAATGGCGATCCGCGTGACCTACATGTAACTACCAAGCGAAAAGTGGCCGAATGGTCAAATTTTAACGTAAGGATTATATTACGGAAGCATAATGAGGGATGGGAAGTATTCAAGGGAGAGACTAACAGCCCAATCGTTTGCATTGTTACAGTTTTCTTCTGGATAGCCGGTGACACAGTTTTGATTTGGTTTTGGGGCTTCCCAAGGGATAACTCTTTCATTCCTCTGTTACATGAAATGCGTGTGTAAAACTTGAAAGCGTGTATTGTAATATTCCCTTTATAATATTCCAGTAAAACGGCATTATTGAATTATATTGCTGAAGAGAAAGACCTTTTCACATACAAGAAAAACCGTATGGGGGGGGGGGGGGGGTTACGTTATAAAACGCCGGTATCCCGGGCGATTGAGTTTAATGTATACAGATTCAATTTGGACAAAATGAATAAATTTATGTCATCATGTGCGGATAAAAAATTCTTGTCATACCTAATCTATAAAATACGGATTGTACAAATTTTATCGGGTTTGAACCCCGGTATTAAATTTGATATGAATCAAAATATATGCATTATATAAGTGAAGTCATTAATTCATAAAAAAAAAATCATATACATGTATGTTCCATGTCTGCAGTTGTGTTGAAAATGTTAACGAACCTTTAAATTTATATAAAAAAAAAAGTAAAATGAATCATAACATATATAAATGGATTAATTATTGGACAATTATCTTCTCGACAAGTTCCAAATTTGAGATATATATATTATACATGTATTCTACATGTTTAGTGCGTGGTGCGTCATATGAGTGCACGGACTTCTGTGATACATATATAATTTTAAGTGTTAAAGTATGTTGACGCTGAAAGTTGGATAGATTTTAGATGAATATATAGAAAGTCTGAAAAAAAATCTTCAAGACATCGAGTTGTATAAAAAAAAATCGGAATCATTTCATTTTATTTTTGCACTTTTCAATGCATGCACACCTTTTGTGAAATGGTTCTAAATGAGGATTCGTGAAGATAACTTTTTACAGAAATTAAGGTTTGCCCTATGGTTGTCATCGTCGGAAACCCACATGACACTTAAACGTACATTTTAAGATAGTGCAGTGTCGTATTGGTTTCTGACAATGCATGGCTAACGGTCTCAGTCAGGTACTGATGTCGATAAATGATGCAGAGATGCCGACATAAATTTCTTCATATAAATATCGTGTGTAATTAACGTCTGATTATTAATGTGAATATGATTCAATAAATTGATACACGGACTTTGTGTCTGGTTCATCATCGGACCTATACATTACGCGTCCCCTCCCGTTGGGCCCCTTCGTCGACATGCGACAAAATAGTCACGTGATTGACGCGTGATCATCGCTATTTTTATCGGGCTTTCCCGAGAAATGCAATTTTGCAAGTGGCTAATAAACACATTTTGAGAGGACTTTGAATATTGAAATAACAGGAAAATGCATCTGGTAGTGCAGACAGCATGTTCATTCAATAAATTCATTGTAGACTTCCCCGGGATGCCCATTTAAAACATATAAAAAATGTTTCTTCCTTATCAATGTACAACTCAACATCGTTCATCAGGTGTGCCAGTATTATAATTGTGTTACTGATCAACATTATTTTATAATCTAAACTTTACCAACACATCTTTAAAAAATCAAGTAGGGGTAGTTCACTGAAACACATTTTGTTCAGGTCAACGATTGTGTGTATGTACATGTTCCCTATACACTAAACCTAAAGCAATATTGACTCACCTATGGTTACCTGTAATCGGAATACACCTTGTCGAGTATAATTTCTATTTTTAGAATGTCGACCGTAGTGTGTTAGTCAGGTGAGTCACAGAGATATACTGTATATATTGCACAAGTCGGTAGAGAGTACTACATATAGATAATTCGAGAGTATTACTAATTGTTTATATACCTTATACGGAACGTATTCACGGAACAAGATTAGAGTTTGTCAGACTTCTCAGAAGAGGCGATACACTACTATATAGTACGGGGTGAGACCATGGAGATTCAGACTCAACCGTTGATTTTACAGCAGAGACACAACACTACATCCCCTACAGGCCAGACACAGAAATTTCTACTATTACCGAGACGATTGAGAGACAACTTTTGAACTAATTGGATAGCAACGTAACAGGAAGGTCAACGAAAAGAAAAAGTTAAGAGAAAGAAAAAAACAGGTAACCATTCATGCATTTTTAACGTTATAACCAGTTCATTTACGGAGTATGGTAAACAAAAACAAGCTATAAATAGGACTAAAGACTAAGTGTTTCGAGTATTTGTTTCCCTTGATAACTTTAAGTTAAAGGCGTATGAATTTTTCATCTATTTCTTATAATGTACATAAATAATTCATTATCATAATTTTTTCTCCATTTTATTAAAAGTTACCAACTGTTAATCCTCGTCGAAAAACTTAAATCACACGATTCTTGTTTGACGGTGTGGTACTATTTATAAAGCTTTAATACAACTTTTTGTCCCCTTTTTAGGATAATACGAAATACTAGAATACCAGAAAGTATGTCTACATTTGAAGAAGATATCGCCGCTGTTGTCATTGACAACGGAAGTGGAATGTGTAAAGCAGGATTTGCCGGAGATGACGCGCCACGTGCAGTTTTTCCCGCCATCACAGGACGACCTCGATATGATGTGAGTGGTTTACTAAAACTTACATTATTTGCAAAAATCTTTTAATAATAACAACCAACAGTTCAATAGAAAATCTTCGAAACTTCTTTTTCGTTATAAAGCAACAAGATGAATACTTAGTTTTGCTAAATCTTAAAGGCATAGTATGAAATCTAAGGCTAGGTACATTGATGTACACGTCTTTGATATTATGCCGCATGAATTTCTTCAATTTTATGTTTGACACATAGAATACTTGTTTTCTCAAAAGATGGTTATGGCGGGTATGGGCTCCAAAGACTGTTACGTCGGAGACGAGGCTCAGAACAAACGCGGGATTCTGTCTCTGAAGTACCCGGTGGAACACGGCATCGTCACCAACTGGGACGACATGGAGAAGATCTGGCATCACACCTTCTACAACGAGCTCCGTGTGGCTCCCGAGGAACACCCGGTCATGTTGACAGAGGCGCCATTAAATCCCAAGGCCAACAGAGAAAAAATGACACAGGTAAATATTTGAATATATTAATAAACAAATTACCATCGCGTAAAAAAAAAAAAAAAAAAAACAAAAAAACGAACGGAATGATGTACAAATATACGCATCTACCAGATATCCACGTTCCATATTGTTCTCAATCAAATCTGTTGTAGATTATGTTCGAGACGTTCAACACGCCCGCCTTCTACGTGGCCATACAGGCTGTGCTGTCTCTGTACGCCTCCGGACGGACCACAGGGATCGTGTTTGATGCCGGGGATGGCGTGTCACACGTGGTACCTATCTTCGAGGGTTACTCCCTCCCTCACGCCATCAAACGTGTGGACCTGGCAGGTCGTGACCTCACAGCCTACCTCCAGAGGATCCTCCGCGAGAAAGGATACAACTTCACAACTTCTTGTAAGTCAAAATGGAAATATCTATAAGTATTATAGAGAGTATAAAAATAAAAGTACAAACTTTATTTTACAACAATTATGAAACAAGGTAACCAATTTATATTAAACAATATTGTTGGCCCGGATGGTTATCCGCGGGGAGGGGGTCTTATTGTAGGGAGAAACCGGAGTAACCATAGAAAACCCACTGGGTCGGGCAGGTGACCCCGTACCGTTTTCACGTCCGATTAGGGAATTGAACCCCGACCACCGTACGCGTGGTGGTACGCTATCAACTGCACCACCCAAACAATATAGTAAAAAAAATGGAGAACTGTTTCAATTTTTGACAATGTTCAACTGCTCAAAACTTAATCTTGATATTTCATTTACGCAAATGTTTCTTTTCATTGTAGCCGAAATGGAGATTGTCCGTGATATGAAGGAGAAGATGTCCTACGTTGCTCTAGACTTTGAAAGTGAAATGACGTCAGCATCGAAGTCTTCAACAGTCGAGAAGTCGTACGAACTTCCGGACGGTGGGGTTGTCACCATTGGCAATGAAAGGTTCCGGTGTCCAGAGGTTCTCTTCCAGCCAAGCTTTATAGGTAGGCAGTGTTTAAAAAATCTTTTTTGAAGTAGCTGTAGTATGAACAATTGAAACTAAACGAAGGGTTGTTTGTTGATGTTGATTTGATCGATTAAATAAACAACTGTTAATGGACTATGGCTTGTTCTTAGGAATGGAATCCAATGGAGTCCACGAACAACTACACAACTCAGTCATGGCTTGTGATATCGACATCCGACGAGATCTGTACAGCAATGTCGTCATGTCCGGCGGAAGTACTATGTTTCCAGGTATGTTACAACATACACATTGCTATTAACAGAACGATCCTTTACGGTAGAATCCGAATTCCGGTCCTATTCCATGTACATTAGTAATTATGAAAATTGAAGCTTCACATATACTAACGGTATTATATTTGATGTGTCCAGTATGTAACCCTTAAGTATATAACAGCAGTGAGATTTTTTTTTGTGTGAATTTTGTTATTTATGGCTTATATGTTTTTTCTCTGATTCAGGTATGGCTGACAGGTTTAAGAAAGAACTGGATGGAATCGTACCAAACAGTATGAAAGTTAAGGTGATTGCACCTCCGGAGAGAAAGTACTCCGTGTGGATCGGTGGATCTATCCTTGGATCACTGTCTACGTTCCAACAGATGTGGATCTCAAAACAAGAATATGATGAATGTGGACCAGGAATTGTTCACAGGAAGTGCTTTTAGACTTAACATGACGATTTAACAATGACGCTGTTTGAATATCTGTGATACATTGAAGATCATCGTCGGGAACAAACGTGACAGTACTCTTATGCCCGACGATTATTGAGAATATTGTTTCGCGATTTACTGGAATCTTAAATTTATTCTGAATAATCCGACATCTATATTTGCTGCAGTGTATAATGGCAACAAGATCCGTGCAAAAATCTAAACAAAACAACAACAACAAAAACACCTCATGATGTGTATATGCATAGTTATAGTTTAGAAATAATATCATGTTAAACTTACATCTGTTGTTCTACCAAGCTACATTGTATTTGTGATGGTCGTAAGACGGGTTGATATAGGTTTGTACCGTGTTCAACCCGCCAAAGAGTGAAAAATGGTACGGTACTGTTTTAAGTTTAAAGGCCCAATATTAGTAACTTAAGTGAAGTTTTCGTGATTCTGAAAAATTCTGAAAAAAATCCAATTAATAACCATGCAAAAATCAGCCTTAAACGAAGTACACCTGAGCGGTAACTTACAAGAAAATCTTGACAAAATATCCAAAGAATTGAAAATAATTCAGGTGGGGCTCACTTCAACGAAGGTAGAATACGGTTCGAAATGGACGCGTGTTTCAACTGTTGCTGTACCGGTAACCGCGAAAGAATACATATTAAATATTGCTGATATCAGTTAATCTTAATTAAATCTATAAATATAACAAGTTATAAGGCTTGATTTTTGCCGAAAGTTACGTATATTTGGCCTTTAACATTTAATCACTGTAGATGCAGTAACATACATTGTGAATAAGGACAGTATGAAAGAAAAGCCATATTTGTAAAACCCACGAGCATCCATTTCACGTTAACGTTGCTCGATGCTATGTAATGATATTACTTATATTTTCTTAGATTTTGTACTGTGTATAGGAAAGGAAATCCTTGTAAGGATTTGTAAGGAAACTTATAAGGAAATCCTGTGTATAGGAAAGGAAATCCTTGGAAATCCTTGACAAGCTTTTTATTTTGTCTGTATGAAAGAAAATTCATTTTTTATAAAAACTCATATGCATGTACATCCATTTCACATTAATAATGCTAACTTGTATGTAATGATATTACTTATATACTCTTAGATATTGTACAGCTACGGAATTCCAGAGGGTTTTGACAAGGTTTTTATTTATTTATTTTTTTTATGTTATATATTGTTGATAATAAATTGATTACAAATATTTCTGTTTTATTTTATTCCTCTTGGAAATATGGAAATATTTTACCGGGTCTTAATGATTCGATACATGGTTAGGCCTGTATGGATTAGCTCCACACTCATTGGACGTCTCCCTTCAGCTAGGACTAACTACGACCAACATGGACAGCTTACTACTAAGCTATGCGGTAAACGTGATGATTTCAATTTTCCGATCCTGAACTTTCTATTATAGTAACATCCCTTCTTCTCCAACCTATGGTGTTTACATGTCGCAGTTTATTCGATATTCTAGGGCTTGCTCTAAATATCGTGATTTTCGTGATCGATATCGACTGCTGACAAACAAACTAACAACACAAGGATTCGAGAGATGCAGGTTTATCAGAACTACGGGCAAGTGTTATGGTCGCCATCTTTGTCGTATTGAAAAATATTCTATATCTTTAAGTGATATGAAGATGGACGGTATTGTCGCCCGTCCTAATAAGCCATTCGACAAATTCAGCCTCGTATGAAAATAAATACAAGTCAGCCAAAAGTGGGGCACAGTTAGTGCCCATTGGAATTCCAACAATCTACTGGAAAACTTTCCTCCGACCTTAACAAAGATATTTTCAACCAGGAATTCAATCATTCATACTATATGTATATCTTCCTCAGTATATTTCAACCTAGCTTTCGTTGTGTTTTTCACAAAGTATGCTCTAAGATAGCTCACAACCATGTATTTGTATCGCCGTTCACCTTTCTTTGAGAAGAAAGCTCTCATTATGAGAGACCGAAGACGTTTTTTCAGTTTGGCATGTGGTATTGTAGTGTATGACAACATTTTTGCTCAACAAAACCGAGAGCTTACACATTTGTCTTCCTAATCATAATCTTAACAAGCATAAGATACGTTTTGTCTTTCAAATCATAATCTTAACAAGCATAAGACATTTGAATGTGCTTCATGTAAATATGATGATTTAAAACTAAAATATTGATCTATTGAATCAACCAACCGTTCATTGGCATTGAAGACAATTTTATTATTTCCATTTTCAATTATTTTCTACTATTTTTAAAGTATAACAGCAGAACATATCAGGATGATTGTCTCCCCTGAACCACATACCCTGCTATTTAGAAAGCCTTCCGTCCATTGTGTGTGTGTTTAATCATACAAGCATCCAATAGACCGAACGTTGTTTACATTGCTGGTAACAATGGAAATTTCTGTGAAGCATGATCTTTGTGTTTGCACATTTTTCATCACAACATTTTACCTAGACTTATAAAGCTGAGTGAGCATTAACTACTGATTTCAAGTTATCCACACAGTAGTCACTGATGATAAAATTACATACTCAGTAAAATCTGCAATAAAAACTTTATTATCTTCAACTTTTTATATCAAAGTTTCTTGATGTATAATACGAAACGACTTGAAATATATACAAACATGTCAACAAAATATTTAAAAACAAACCCAACAGTAGTATCGAGATAGATTTCAAGTTTTAAGCATACCCCATGAATAAATAAATCATCAATACCATAAAAATTAATTATCAAAATGTAGTATCAAGTACGGTTTTATATTATGAGGTACTTTAACGATTTGCACATAAACAGAACTGTAACACTTTGATTAAAATCCTATCATATCATTGTCAGTGAGCATAGTATAGATGCTAATAAAGCTTTAGGAAAGAAAAAAAAATTAACAATGTGTTAGCAAGGTAAATGCTGAACCTCGTATTTTTTGTTAATCATTATTTCTTTGTTGATTTTAAGCATTATTGACATGTTTAAAATATTTAAATGTTCTCAAAACAAATCTGATAGTTCACGAATTATCTCAATACGCAATTAAAATGGATCTTAATAGACTTTGCTATATAAACTTTATTTAATGCAGTGATGAAATAAATGACCAAAATATATATATTAATATCTCTAGTTGGCCCGAATGTTAGTGCGCGGGGTCTAACTTTGGGAGAATCCTCAAAGAAAACCTACGTGGTCGGGCAGGTGACCCCGTACGTCATCACGTCCGATCTGGGAATCGAACCCCAAACGTCCTGGTAAAAGGCAGGTGTGTTATTCACTTAACCTAACTTAAAACCCTTTCATGTCTGTTCCGGTGGTATGGAAGATGTTTTAAACTACATTAAATCCTTAAAACGATATTAAAATCAGCTTACATGAGCTGATAACTGTACATTCTGGCACATCAGAAAATAATGGAATGATGATAGCGTTGAAAAATACCTCAATTTTACGATTTTGTCCAAACTTTCCTCTTCGTTGGCCTGCTTGTCACATTGCTATCCCAGTAATTCGAAACTTGTCTCTCAATAGCCTCCGAAATAAGATCTGTATTCTTGTGTCCGTTCTGTTGGATCTATAGTCGAGTCTCCTGTAAGTTCTAAGGCTGAGTCAGAACCCGAATGGTCTCACCGCGTGCCATATAATAGGATATCGCCACTTCTGTGAATTTTGACAGGCTTAAATGGTATCTATATATTATATCGAGTGATAGCATAATTAACTTGATTAATAAGTGGTATGTATGATTTCTAATCATGGAACTTGCTTTTGTCATATTATTTGCTAAGTTGTTCGCTGCGAAAGTGCATGTCCAAAGATAACACAATTTGCTCATGTAGATCATATGTGTAGTACTAAACAACCTTGTCGTTATACTCAGAGGTGTCTATAGCATGCGATAGGGAACATTATTGGAGTGGATAAAGCTCTATCAAAGTGTACACAGCGTAGAGGATTTTATATATGATTAGTCAGTATTAGTATTGTATAATTTACATCTACTTTATGTATATTCAGGCTGTGTTCATTGCTTAATAAATACATTGAAGTAAACGGAACAGAGACCTATTTACGTTGATTCTGTTTTGAGAGTGAATTACAAATGGCGGTTGTGAATAAAAACATTAAAAATATACATATAGAGAAATGCTATACAATTATCAAAAATGCTCTCATTAGAAACTATTAAGACTTCCGACCATGGAAAGAGGACAAACAAATAGTATAATCACTGAGTTTGAGGCAGATTTCTGACAAAAGTATCAGTTTTAACGTTGTCTTGAAAACTGTTTTCTCATTACGTTCATATATTTGTGTAATACCTTTTAAAGTCGCATTTGCAATTCAAGTTCAAAACAGAATCTTTATATAGGATGATAGGGCCATATCTGTCTAAACAAATTCCCTTAATGCATGCTATATATACACTTGTTAGTTTAACGACTTGGTTATTTTGTGCAACATATTATATGATGAACATCAGACAATTGTGTTATCCTGGAATATGCATTTTATTCGCATGTTGTGTCAATATATAACTTAGTACATTAAATAATGAAAGTAAGGTTCATGGTTAGCCATCATACATACCAACATATTGTTTAACTTTGAGCATAGTTGAGCGTAACCCCTGGATATCGGGGATGAAGAGAGCGTTGGTGAGCGTAATTCTTGGAAATCAGGGATGTGGAGAGCGTAGGTGAGCATAAACTGTAAGCCCTGGATGTCGAGGATGTAATGAGCGCAGGTGAGCATACACTAACCCTAGATATCGGGGATGTAGAGAGCGTAGGTGAGCGTAACCCCTGGATATCAGGGATATAGAGAGCGTTGGTGATCGTAACCCCTGGATGTCGAGGATGAGCCTTGGTGAAAGTCTTACGATACACAAAAAGCATATCAACATTATGTGCGAAATGTCTCTTGATGGTTATCAATTTTTATAAACGTTAAGATATCAATACACCCTGCATAAACATGGTATAGCATACATGTAGATACCTCTGTTGTTCTGTACAATCCACACCGAACAGATAGACATCTATCACACATGAATTAGCAGCTGAGTGGTTTTGCCTTTTCAATTAAACAGACAAAATTCAAAAATCGATCACTGTAAAATAAAGTCTTTAAAACTACGATAGATTTGAATACTTATTCAATTTTGAAAACAATTATATACGGTTCAGTATTTTTTCTAGAAGGGATATGTTAATTTTCTAACTACTAATATGGTACTCTAAAAGGCATTTTCAGTGTATAACGTGTTTCTAAGGATATAGAGACTGATGATGTGTACATAATACAAAAGAACAATATATATTTTCTTTATTTCGTTATTTCTTTAGTATTTATCTCACTCGGTTGTCCAATCAATTAGAACACGCCTGGCTTTTTAATGATCATATTTTTCAAAATGCTCGTCAATCTAATATGGGCATTTAAGAATAAGAGGAAACTCCTTACCCATGTATGGTTTCGTATGATTCGGTTAAGAGGTACTATTTTAACACAGTCACTGGGAAATTTGATTTGATTTGGCGATTTTGTACAGAAAGTTTGTATGTTACAGTATATGTCATAAGTCCGGTTCTCACTTTGAAATCATAACATTTTTATTTCTGACCCAGATTTTTGTTGATGGTCTAGTTTTATGTATCTGACCTAGATTTACATTGATCTGACCTAGATTCATGTTTCAGGCATAGTTTTATGTATCTGACCTAGATTTAAATCATCTAACATACATGTAGATTTACACGTATCGGACCTAGCTTTATGTTTCTAGTCTAGTTTTATGTATGATTTACATGTATCTGACCTAGATTTACATTGATCTGACCTAGATTCATGTTTCTGGCCTAATTTTATGTATCTGACCTAAATTTGAATCATCTAACATATATGTAGATTTACACGTATCGGACCTAGATTTATGTTTCTAGTCTAGTTTTATGTATGATTTACATGCATCTGACCTAGATTTACATTGATCTGACCTAGATTCATGTTTCTGGTCTAGTTTTATGTATCTGACCTAGATTTAAATCATCTAACATGCTCTGACCTAGATTTAAAGCATCTAACATACATGTAAATTTACACGTATCTGACCTAGATTTATGTTTCTAGTCTAGTTTTATGTATGATTTACATGTATCTAACCTAGATTTACATTGATCTGACCTAGATTCATGTTTCTGGCCTAGTTTTATGTATCTGACCTAACTTTACATGGAAGTGACTGTATATAATTGTCACAATACATGTTTCATGTTATCTAAACAGTAGTAACTCGCAATAACAATACACACTCCAAAGTAAGAATAATAATTTTATTATCAACAAATTCTATCATCTGATAGTTATATAATATATATATGTGTTACAAATAGCATACACAATGACTTTATATATACTCTCTTACAAACATATAAACAAAACATTTAATAGAAAACGCAAAAAATATTGGAGTAGGACAAATAGCAATAATATAATAAATAACATACGACTATGAATTATAGAAATAAATTAAAATACAAAAGTCACTTATGAGGAATGATTAAGTATTCAAGCATACAAACTGGCACATTGGTATATACATCCTACAATTACTCATTGTCAGTGCACAAATAGTCGAAATATTTATGCAAATCAAACTATTTATGGATTTCATAATTCGTCGGTGCAACTAATTATTAGTGAATAGAAATATAAAATATATTCTTACTTCTTAATATGTTTAAATGCATTCAAACCCATGAGTACTTTACGAAGAAATATTGTCTTAGTTTGCCATAAAATTGCAGCTAATACACTTCACATTCCTGTTCCGATGATATCCAAATTGTCGAGATATAAAAATACTTTTAAATTCATCCAATACAACTTCTACTGTCTGAACATTACGGACAAGATCCCATGTTCAGTCCATTAGTCCATTATCAAAATAACCCTGATCAGACGTCATAGTCAAAATGGCATCAGCCCTTAGAATACCAACGACCTACATCCAAACGGGCCAGATTTCATTGTTAGAATATTTCGGGCAAAATTGCATTGCCATAATATCACGGGCCATATTCCATTGTCATAATATCTCGGGCCAAATTCCATTGTCATAATATCACGGGCCATATTCCATTGTCATAATATCTCGGGCCATATTCCATTGTCATACTATCTCGGGCCAAATTCCATTGTCATAAAATCCCGGGCCATATTCCATTGTCATACTATCTCGGGCCATATTCCATTGTCATAATATCACGGGCCATATTCCATTGTTATAATATCATGGGCCATATTCCATTGTCATAAAATCCCGGGCCATATTCCATTGTCATAATATCACAGGCCATATTTCATTGTCAGAATATCATGGAATATCACGGGCTATATTAGTAGGATATTAGGGGCAGATTCCTTTGTCGTTATATGGCAGGTATACAAAAGGAAGTTAATGTCATTTCCACCGACATTTCCATGTTAAGTCTAGAAGCACTTCCGATGAACGATTCCTGGTCCACATTCATCATATTCCTGTTTTGAGATCCACATCTGTTGGAACGTAGACAGAGATCCAAGGATAGATCCACCGATCCACACGGAGTACTTTCTCTCCGGAGGTGCAATCACTTTAACTTTCATACTGTTTGGTACGATTCCATCCAATTCTTTCTTGAACCGGTCAGCCATACCTGAATCGCAAGAAGGACATACATGTATTAGCTATGATTTTATAGGCGAAAACGTTACCTTAAAGTCAATGTATTACAACCATGATTTTTGTTCACTTACGTGTTATTAAAACAAAACCGCGGAACAAAATTAAAACATATCGTTTTTTTCTGTTGTTAACAGCAATATACATACATACCTGGAAACATAGTACTTCCGCCGGACATGACGACATTGCTGTAAAGATCTCGTCGGATGTCGATATCACAAGCCATGACTGAGTTGTGTAGATGTTCGTGGACTCCATTGGATTCCATTCCTAAGAACAATATAACGTTTAGTAATATTTAGTATATTTAGTAATATTTGTGTTTGTTATATCGATTAATCAAGATTAGCGAAATAAATATCCCTTTCTTTTCAAAGATTCATATTGACCATAAATTAAAACACTACTTACCTATAAAGCTTGGTTGGAAGAGAACCTCTGGACACCGGAACCTTTCGTTGCCAATGGTAACAACTCCACCGTCCGGAAGTTCGTACGACTTCTCGACTGTTGAGGACGTTGATGCTGACGTCATTTCACTCTCAAAGTCTAGGGCAACGTAGGACATCTTCTCCTTCATATCACGGACAATCTCCATTTCAGCTGTAATTCAGAAATCAGTCAAAACAAATTTAAATGATAAGCCCTATTAGTATTTTGATTATTTCTGTAAAGGAGACTATTTTGCTTGAATATTGTCAATAATTATAAAAATCAGAAAAGATCATATTGGACTTACAAGAAGTTGTGAAGTTGTATCCTCTCTCGTGGAGGATCCTCTGGAGGTAGGCTGTGAGGTCACGGCCTGCCAGGTCCACACGTTTGATGGCGTGAGGCAGGGAGTAACCCTCGTAGATAGGTACCACGTGTGACACGCCATCCCCGGCATCAAACACGATCCCTGTGGTCCGTCCGGAGGCGTACAGAGACAGCACAGCCTGTATGGCCACGTAGAAGGCGGGCGTGTTGAACGTCTCGAACATAATCTACAACAGATTTGATTGAGAACAATATGTAACCTTGATTTCATGTAATTGATTGAACATGATGCGTATATTAATATATTATTCCGTTAGTTTTGTTTTTCGTTTGCGATTTCGTTTCGTTTTCTTAAAGTTATGGTGTTTTATACAAGAAGGAATTTAAATCACCATGAAATTCATTTCATAATCATTTGCAATGAGATTTGGGATATTAATTTGCATAATTTTTGTTTGTTCTTATTACATCTTAACCCTGTGGGATATATAGTTCTGTTTTACCTGTATCATTTTTTCTCTGTTGGCCTTGGGATTTAGTGGCGCCTCTGTCAACATGACCGGATGTTCCTCGGGAGCCACACGGAGCTCGTTGTAGAAGGTGTGATGCCAGATCTTCTCCATGTCGTCCCAGTTGGTGGCGATGCCGTGTTCCACCGGGTACTTCAGAGACAGAATCCCGCGTTTGTTCTGAGCCTCGTCTCCAACATAACATTCCTTGGCGCCCATACCAGCCATAACCACCTGTTGTGTAAGTAAATGTTTTCATTGTCAAACGAATATGTCTATAAATAATATGTTTTGAACATTTTTTTTCAATAAAATAAAATAAAGTATCAACAAGGGAGTATATTTAGACACCTTTATATAGGATGTGAATATGGAAAAACAAAGCATTTTATTTTTGTGTCATGAAAAGGAAAAATTATGTGCTTCTGTCTTTTTGTTTTAACGCTGTATGTTAATATTATGAAATATCATAATTAGCATACTCACATCATAACGTGGCCGCCCCGTAACGGCGGGAAAAACTGCACGTGGCGCGTCATCTCCGGCAAATCCCGCTTTACACATTCCACTTCCGTTGTCAATGACAACGGCGGCGATATCTTCTTCAAATGTAGACATACTTTCTTGTTATCTTGTTATTCCAACTTCTTCCTGCTTCCCTACAATGGTTGAAACTAGCATGAGTTTTTTTCATAATTTACAACTCTATATATGACGTGGTCCAGTTACGATTTGACAACCGGTATCTCACAAATTGCTTTTTTGGCGAGGATTTACAGACCAACAAACTTGCAAATTTTAGTTAAGTTATTTATGCGAAAGAATCAAGGAAAGTAAACAAGTTCAAGTTCAAGTTTTTTATTGACCTTAAGTCATTCGAAATCTAATAATGACAACGAGAAACTACACTGGGAACCGAAAATAATAAAAGAAGCACAACAGAAAGAAAGAGAAAATAGCATTTAGTTTTTATGCGAGGACGACAAATACGCCTACTTATAAGTGAGTGTTTGGGTTTGTTTAAGCCTATTACAGTTTTTTGTCTTCACTGTGGCACTATAAATTTAATAGAAAAACTTCCGAAATGTCATTTTAAAGTTAAATAATATCATATTTTACCTTGAATTACTGTTTCTTTGCCTTCTTTATTTGTGTGCCTGCAAGTAGTCCTGCTCTATTGTCTAAGGAATAGTAGCTGTACTTTCTGTGTCTCTCCTGTAAAGGGTCTGTACCTCTGTGTCTCTTCGTTGGGTCTCTGGTCGAGTTTGAAACCTCATGGTCTCACCACGTACTATATAGTAGTGCATCGCCTCTTCTGAGAAATCTGACAAACTCTAATTCTGTTCTGGGAATAATCCATATAAGGTAGATATAACAATTAGTTTACTTGTCATCGACCTAAAGATTGACCTGACTAACGCTACGGTCGCTAGTCTAAAAATAGACATGATAGGTGTTTTCCGAGTACAGGTAAACACAGGTGAGTCAGTCGAACGTTCTATTTATACAAATTCTATTTCGGTCAACATATATGTACACCCGTTTAGTCAATTTATTTGCTTCAGTGTTGGCCTTATACTCTATACAATCTGTAACGGGACTTTCATTATCAGTATCTTACTTTTGCTCCTCATTTCCGTTCAGACACCTATATTGAATATCAATAATTTTGCAATAGCGTTTGCAGTAAGAATCCCTATGTAAATATCAATATGAAACTACCTAAAAATAGTACCTTACACGAGTTCTTCAAATACGTTTCACGTTTTTCAACACCTTAATATGATTGCTTTCAGCATTGTTGTTGTGTATAATATTGAAATAATAAATTTAGTGAAAAACACATTATAATATAAAATTACATGTAGACAATCTGTTCGTTTTCCAGCTATATTTTGCTTTCACGACTGTGGTAAAATAACTGCATTAACTGGCCTTATTTTACATGGGAATAGATTCACTGACGGTTGTTAATTGAAATACGTGTATTTAATTACGGACCAAAACCTGCAAAGTATTGCACACATACAACCACTCAGGTTAATCAAATACCGTCACAGATGATATAACTGTTGTCATGTACAGTCCTCTTTTTGTTCTAGTCCTACAAGATACAAGATACAATAATTGTTATTCAGTATTGTGTATGTAATAACGGAAACATTATCTCTGGAGAGCTGTTATTACAACAAACAAATACCGAACTAATAAGCAAGCAACATCAGAGGTTTATAACCACATCAGGGATAATTCTTGCTCTTAAACCTACATTGTATGGGAGAATTAGAGGGATTTAATGAGATTAGTGAAATGTCTTTGAGATTTTTCTGTATAAAGTAATACTATTTTGAAAATTTTAATGGGATTTTCAGGGAAGATATGGGTAATAATCCCTAAATCTCGCCACATTAACAACACTTATATATCACAGCATGCAGTAATTAAAGCTAATGACACTTCGGGACAAAACTACATGCTCTAAGGTTAACAAAATTGATGCTGCCACATACATGCACACAGAAGAGTTAAGAAACCAATGGAAAATGGTTTATAGTTTGAACGTAATGGCTAAAATAGCACAGGTTAAAACCTGACCGAAAATACGGTAATATAACATAAATTAAAAAAATGATGATTTGACAAGCAGAAATCGTAGCAACGGTTACTAAATATATGTATAGAGTAGTTTAAAAGACAGCCAGGAAACATGATAAACATTTGGCACAAACAAAATAACATATAGAGCAGGAACAAAACTGGCCGTACCAAGTGTGCAAAAATCTGCGAAAGCTCGGAAAGTTCCTACATTCCTCAGTTCATATGACAGACTGTTCCACACTTGGATAGCATCAACTAGAAAATATTTTCCATACCTTATTGTGTTAAATCCTAGTACATAAGGTGTACTCTTACCTGAAATGATATTTAACATTATTTTTGACAATAAAATCATTTAAAAAATCTGGAGCTAGGCCATTTAAAAATAATAATTAAAAAAAAAACTTCTGTAGCCATAGTCTTAATGCTAACAACATATAAACAGGCGAGGTTATTTCTGCGTACGAAAGTTAGCACTAAAGTAGAATTATTTGCAATAAAGCGCAGAACTCTTTCTTATATCTTTTTATTTTCAGGTGTTGCTGGGGCTAAAAAATGGCGGTTAGGGTTCAATAATTAAAATTCGATAAAATAAAAGATTTAAAAATAGTATTTTTCCTTTCCTGTTTAGGCAATTTCCTAATTTCTTTCAAAGCAGCAAATCATTTAATCTTTTGCGGGCCTTTCTACAGATCTTAGATATATGGCCATCAAAGAGCCAATGTCCGCTCCAGACACTGTTTTTGTATTAATGACCTGGTCTCAAATTGAAAAGGATAAATAATAATATTAAATGCCTTCGAGTAGTTGATGCTTAATCCATGTTTATTATCCTAAATTTGACATTTTCTATAATTGTAGAGCCTCGAAGCTTTATATACACAATATTACGGATACATGTCGAATATACGATAATAAACTCGGGATATAAGCATCGAACACTCGAAGGCATAAAAAGTAGGACTTCCTTTTGTTCTTGAAATATAAGTTAATGAATGAAATAGGAAAGCCAGCAGCACACTTGAAGATACACTATTATGTAGCTTTAAATCAAATAACTTCAGGGTAGGATTATTCTGTTATTAAAACAAATCAAAAATGTTTCTTCCATATCAATGTACCGCTCATCATCGTTCATCAGGTGTGCCAGTATTATAATTGTGTTACTGATCAACATTATTTTATAATCTAAACTTTACCAACACATCTTTAAAAAATCAAGTAGGGGTAGATCACTGAAACATATATTTCAGGTCAACAATTGTGTGTATGCACATGTTCCCTATACACTAAACCTAAAGCAATATTGACTCACCTATAGTTACCTGTAATCGGAATACACCTTGTCGAGTATAATTTCTATTTTTAGAATGTCGACTGTAGTGTGTTAGCCAGGTGAGTCACAGAAATATACTGTTTATATTGCACAAGTCGGTAGTAAGTACTACATATAGATAATTCGAGAGTATTACTAATTGTTTATATACCTTATACGGAACCTGTTCACGGAACAAGATTAGAGTTTGTCAGACTTCTCAGAAGAGGCGATCCACTACTATATAGTACGGGGTGAGACCATGGAGATTCAAACTCAACCGCTGATTTTACAGCAGAGACACAACACTACATCCCCTACAGGCCAGACACAGACATTTCTACTATTACCGAGACGATTGAGAGACAACTTTTGAACTAATTAGCAACGTAACAGGAAGGTCAACGAAAAGAAAAGTTTAGAAAAAGAAAAAGACAGGTAACCATTCATGCATTTTTAACGTTATAACCAGTTCATTTACGGAGTATGGTAAACAAAAACAAGCTATAAATAGGACTAAGGGTGGAGTGTTTCGAGTATTTGTTTGCCTTGATAACTTTAAGTTAAAGGCGTATGAATTTTTCATCTATTTCTTATAATGTACATAAATAAATTATTATCATAATTTTTTCTCCATTTTATTAAAAGTTACCAACTGTTAATCCTCGTCGAAAAACTTAAATCACACGATTCTTGTTTGACGGTGTACTATTTATAAAGCTTTAACACAACTTTTTGTCCCCTTTTTAGGATAATACGAAATACTAGAATACCAGAAAGTATGTCTACATTTGAAGAAGATATCGCCGCTGTTGTCATTGACAACGGGAGTGGAATGTGTAAAGCGGGATTTGCCGGAGATGACGCGCCACGTGCAGTTTTTCCCGCCATCACAGGACGACCTCGATATGATGTGAGTGGTTTACTAAAACTTTTAGTATTAGCAAAAATCTTTTAATAATAACAACCAACAGTTCAATAGAATCTTCGAAACTTCTTTTTCGTTATAAAGCAATAAGATGAATACTTAGTTTTGCTAAATCTTAAAGGCAAGGAATGAAATCTAACGCTAGGTGCATTGATGTACACGTCTTTGATATTACGCCGCATGAATTTCTTCAATTTCATGTTTGACACATAGAATACTTGTTTTCTCAAAAGATGGTTATGGCTGGTATGGGCTCCAAAGACTGTTACGTCGGAGACGAGGCTCAGAACAAACGCGGGATTCTGTCTCTGAAGTACCCGGTGGAACACGGCATCGTCACCAACTGGGACGACATGGAGAAGATCTGGCATCACACCTTCTACAACGAGCTCCGTGTGGCTCCCGAGGAACACCCGGTCATGTTGACAGAGGCGCCATTAAATCCCAAGGCCAACAGGGAAAAAATGACACAGGTAAATATTTGAATATATTAATAAACAAATTACCATCGCGTAAAAAAAACCCCAAAAAAACCCACCAAAAAACAAAAAACGAACGGAATGATGTACAAATATACGCATCTACCAGATATCCACGTTCCATATTGTTCTCAATCAAATCTGTTGTAGATTATGTTCGAGACGTTCAACACGCCCGCCTTCTACGTGGCCATACAGGCTGTGCTGTCTCTGTACGCCTCCGGACGGACCACAGGGATTGTGTTTGATGCCGGGGATGGCGTGTCACACGTGGTACCTATCTACGAGGGTTACTCCCTCCCCCACGCCATCAAACGTGTGGACCTGGCAGGTCGTGACCTCACAGCCTACCTCCAGAGGATCCTCCGCGAGAGAGGATACAACTTCACAACTTCTTGTAAGTCAAAATGGAAATATCTATAAGTATTATAGAGAGTATAAAAATAAAAGTACAAACTTTATTTTACAATAATTATGAAACAAGGTAACCAATTTATATTAAACAATCTTGTTGGCCCGGATGGTTATCCGCGGGGAGGGGGTCTTATTGTAGGAAGAAACCGGAGTAACCATAGAAAACCCACTGGGTCGGGCAGGTGACCCCGTACCGTTTTCACGTCCGATTAGGGAATTGAACCCCGACCACCGTACGCGTGGTGGTACGCTATCAACTGCACCACCCAAACAATGGAGAACTGTTTCAATTTTTGACAATGTTCAACTGCTCAAAACTTAATCTTGATATGTTATTTACGCAAATGTTTCTTTCATTGTAGCCGAAATGGAGATTGTCCGTGATATGAAGGAGAGGATGTCCTACGTTGCTCTAGACTTTGAAAGTGAAATGACGTCAGCATCAACGTCTTTAACAGTCGAGAAGGCGTACGAACTTCCGGATGGTGGAGTTGTCACCATTGGCAACGGAAGGTTCCGGTGTCCAGAGGTTCTCTTCCAACCTAGCTTTATAGGTAAACAACGTGTTTGTTTTCAATATGAATTATTACGATCGATCTGTTTGTCAATTATAATTTAATCCAAATATCTATTAAAAAAACAAATATAACTTAACTATGTATTGTTCTCAGGGATGGAATCTAATGGAGTCCACGAACAACTACACAACTCAGTCATGGCTTGTGATATCGACATCCGACGAGATCTTTACAGCAATGTCGTCATGTCCGGCGGAAGTACAATGTTTCCAGGTATTCACAACATGTATATTTTTATTTATCAACAGTTTACTTATTTCGTTCCTAATTCTTGTTTATTTAATTTGCAAGTGAACAAAATCCAGTAGTACTAAATTGAGTTCAAAGTTGATTAAAACAACACCGATTTCTTGTTTGATACGGTTTAAATATTTCTAACATTTCTTAATGAACTAAAGTTTAGTGCATATTGATTTATAGCTAATATGTCTTTTGTTGTGATTCAGGTATGGCTGACAGGTTTAAGAAAGAACTGGATGGAATCGTACCAAACAGCATGAAAGTTAAGGTGATTGCACCTCCGGAGAGAAAGTACTCCGTGTGGATCGGTGGATCCATCCTTGGATCACTGTCTACGTTTCAACAGATGTGGATCTCAAAACAGGAATATGATGAATGTGGACCAGGAATCGTTCATAGGAAGTGTTTCTAGGTTTAACCCGGATATGGCGGTGGAAAGATAACATTATAACTCTTTGAATATCTGTGATATACTGAAAATGGGATTTGACTGTGTTGATAGTGTTGTGCAATTTATTGATTAATGAATCTGGTGGGTAATTTATTAACACTGAATTCTGTTGTGCGGCACAATACCAGGATCTGTATAAAAACAGCTTGTGCCATTACTTTGTTAAATAAAACCTCCACCATATCTACATGACTTGTGTAAAGAGTCTTGGTTGGAAAACAAAGTTTTGTTAAAACTGTTTCCACTATCCGACTGAAATGTGTGTGATTGGTGTTAGATTGTTCGTTTTAAACTCACAAAAGAGAGAATAGTTACGATTTATATGAAATCATGTGTGAAAAGATTTGTATGAAAGGACCGCCCACGCAAATTCATATTTGTTCAAACTCATAATACATGTATTTTAGGTTAATAATATTCACAAATATTTTCATTTATTTATTTCGAATATATTTTATTGATCAAATTAATCATCAGTCATCAAATATCCTTTATACTATTTCCATATGTTGATGATAATGTATATTATATTTATTGTATTTCAGGTTGATAATATTCACAAATATGCGATTATATTTACATATGTTGATGATAATGTACATTATATTTATCAGTTTTATACGATGCACAGGAAAGAATATTCAATAAGTTTTTGCGTATTTTTCATTAAATGTTTCTTGACATGTTATATATTGTTGATAATAAAGTTAAAACAAAACAGTCTGTTTTATCATATTTCTCTTGGAAAGATGTAAATATTCACATGGGTCAAGATTAGGATACATGATTAGGTCTATATAAGGATCAACCTAACATACACATGTTGTACATATAAATAGTAGTAATATATATAATAATCCGAAACAATGGTATTCTTAGGACATCTAGTCTGAATGGTTCCAGATAATTTATATGGAAGATATTTTCGATTGCCATATGTACAATGTCCACAGGTTAAACAGATCAATATGTGTTATTATTTAGAAAGCAGAACGTAACACTCACACTTGTGATTGAACCTATATAATTCGTAATCGATACAGTACGAAATGTACTGCGCTGCATCAAAGAGAAAAGAGAAAAAAAAAACAGCTGATTCCCTCCTCTCGCACTCGACAGTTATTCTGGGGCAAAAAAGGAGGAAATCAAACATGCTCAAAACCAATGCTTCAATAAAATGGAAGGTGCATAAACCCCTTATTTATTATAGATTAAAATTGAGGAGTTACGTTTATTTTAAGTTAAAAAGAATGCATATTATGATTTTGATAAGAAATTTCGACGGTTCTCGGCTATCAGATAGGTTAGGGTGATATTGAACATGAAAAACAAACACTTTATATAAAATTGCGTCTTTAATAATATTAATAATAATATGATATATCGCTGATCATAGTAAAAAATCTATAACTGATTGGATCAATCTGACGAAATATATTTGAGGCAATTGCCTGACGTGGTTTGTAAAAAGTGGAAAATAGTTGAGAAGATGTCACATTAATTCATTTCTTCGTGTTAAAAAGCAAGCACAATACTTTCCGTTCTTTTTGTTTATCAGTGAGTTATCGCTGTAATATGGTGACACCGCCCTGACTATATTAATGCAATATAGTGATGCCCCTCCCGTGTATTTACATACCATGCTGGCTGTTGGCTGTTCTTCAGTTTTATCAATGTGATGAAGTGATACCACACTAGCCGTCGTGACTAGTCAGTTAACATGTGACTCTCCAGTTTGTACGTGACTCTCCAGTTTACATGTGACCCTTTACTTTTACAGGTTTCTCCCCACTTTTACAGGTGTCTCCCCGCTTTTACAGGTTTCTCCCCACTTTTACAGGTGTCTCCCCACTTTTACAGGTGTCTCCCCACTTTTACAGGTGTCTCCCCACTTTTACAGGTTTCTCCCCACTTTTACAGGTGTCTCCCCACTTTTACAGGTGTCTCCCCACTTTTACAGGTGTCTCCCCACTTTTACAGGTTTCTCCCCACTTTTACAGGTTTCTCCCCACTTTTACAGGTTTCTCCCCACTTTTACAGGTGTCTCCCCACTTTTACAGGTGTCTCCCCACTTTTACAGGTGTCTCCCCACTTTTACAGGTGTCTCCCCACTTTTACATATGACTCCCACTTTTACAGACGTCTCTCCCCTTTTACATGTGACTCTCCACTTTTACAAGCGTCTCCCCCCCTTTACATGTGACTCTCCACTTTTACAGGTGTTTCGGAGTTGCTCGACAAGTCGTGCTCCACACTAACAGATGGGTGGTTACTCGAGTAGCTTGGTGGTGCTGATGCAACATTTCCATTTCCGGTTCCGCTTGTTCCCGGGAAAGGCCAGACGGAGTGGACATGTCCCGGTCTAAAGAGTGGTTCCGATCCGGAGGCATACGGTGTGTCGTCGGAGTATTTCGGCGGTTCTGGTGTGTAGGGAGGAAGGCTGGAAGCATTGTGAAGGAACAATCTGGATTCTCCCGGGGGTACAACCACTAGAATGTTCAACATATATAGTTTTAGTAAGCGAGGAGCAAACTAATAACTAACAAATATCAGATGAGATTACCTTTAAAAAACAATAAGCATGTCGAAGGAATTATTTTTTTATACAACTTATCCTAAAATGGCCCGTCTCTAGAATAGTATACAGATATTAAACTATATTTTTTAATCTTAAAATTTTGACCAACTGGATGTTTGATTCTAAAATTAGATGAAGATAAACAAGTAGTAAAATGTACTATTGATTTACAGCTAGCCAGTCAAAGCACATCAATGCCTCCCCGGTAAGATACGACCAGCTTCCTAGCGATACTGCCAGGGAGAAATTATCTTTAATATAATGTGTAGAGCATCAGAAGGACGGACCAGGTGTCACGTTTTAGAAATCTAGATCAGAGGTATTAAACTTTAATGCGAAGTTTTCATATGCAACTGTATAGGTATGACCATGAAACTATAGGCCTAAGACATGCATGTATACATATAAATATGTTGTATAGCTCTTGCAAATTTATTTAGTTTCTATGATACTTCTTGTTTGTACACATCGAACCAATTCATGATATATATTCTGGATGGCTGAGTTTTTCGTTCTGTGTTTATTAAAACGGTATGCATAAATCAAGTTTACATATTTCATGAAAAGTGGTAAAATTGCATGTTTCTAATCAATGTTTAGAAGTTTATCTAAGTAAAGTTCACAAGTTCTTTTCATTGAAACCTAAAACTCAGCCTTTCCTCTGTCTGTGTAGCATGCATGTACCCAGGTAACGAATAAGTGTATAAAACTTTGAAATATATGTATATGAATCGAATATATTACTCATGTACCTACCAAACCCTCCCATAGATATACGATGGAAATAATACCCATCGAGTTAGTTCTCCTTATCACCTTACTCTTCCGTTGTCCTACAACCTTACTTTCCGTACACTATTACCTCCCTTTCCCTACTACCCACGTGAACAAGCACACTGTATCCTATTTTAGTTTTTACCACATTTTTGATCTTATCGACGGCATCAAATTATACCCTATCCAGATACGAATATTTAGGTCCCTTCTATGGTTAACCTCCGTAACTTGAATGCCTATATGTCCTAATCTTTACTGTATCCGGATAGGTACTTTTTACAACCGCGACTATCATAGATCATGTAATTATACATACATGACCGGGTCTGTACTTGTCGATATTTTATTTGTATTAATTGTATTATATGCTTTACATATATTACACAACATGTCACAAATATTTTTTAAACTTAGACATGACTTTGATACCCGATTTCGGCATATACCCTACAAAGTGAAGAGCGTCACTTCTCTTTTCAATACCATGTGTATTTCTTTAATAATCCTTCAATTATTGCTCCTTCTCTCTGGAGACATCGAAAGTAATCCTGGGCCTAGTGAGTCCGATTTATCATCACTCTCCTCATGTTCCTCTAATTTTACAATGTTGTTTGACGAAGCTAAGTATACTTTTGTCCACTTGAACGTACAAAGTATAAAGCAAAAATGTGACATCCTCTTCAGCGAACTCTACAAGATAAATATCCTATCCTTTACCGAAACATGGCTTAGTCCTGATGAGGTAACTTCCGTTTCTGACTTCCCAGGTTTTTCTCCCCCTTATTGTTCCAGTAGACCACATAGACAAGGAGGAGGAGTGTCAGTATATATCAGTAACAATGTAACATCCAAGCGTCGATCAGACCTTGAATTAACTTCAGTCGAGTGCGTGTGGGTGCAACTTAACATATCAGGGAAAATAATTCTATATGGGACATTCTATAGACCCCCTGATGAACCCGTTTCTTCCTGGGACCATATTGCGCATTCTATTGACCTTGCTTTTAACACTGGAATACCTAATATTATTATAACCGGCGACTTCAATGCAAACCTATTAAACAATAACAACCACTCTCTTCACCTTCGCAATCTACTTACCACTTACGATTTTCATCAGAGTGTTGACAGTCCTACTTACTTCACCGAATCTTCTTCTTCCCTTCTAGATATAGTCTGTGCTAGTGACCCGTCCTTAATTAACTTCTGTCATGTCGGTGAAAGCTTCCTAGACCAGCCAATCAGATATCACTGTCCTGTCTATGGTACCCTCAATATACCCAAACCAACCCAATCATCTTTCAAACGTAATATCTGGCTTTATGCCCTTGGTGACTACGACGACTACAGAGACAAACTTTCTAAAATTGACTGGGACAGTACTCTCGACATTAGTGACATTGTCAAAAGTACCGATTTATTCACTGAAATTATACTTAAGACTGCAAGAGAATGTATACCTCATAAGACTATAACTGTAAGAAGTAACGCTCCTATATGGCTAAACAACACTATTAGGAAATTGATTCGTAAAAGAAAATATTTTAATCGGAAAGCAAAGAAATCTGGGAAAATAGACGATTGGGCCAAATTTAGAAAATTCAGAAATCTTTGTATCAATGCCATTCGTAATTGTAAGCGAGATCATTTTAAAAAACTTTGTGATAAATTGAACCATAGCAATAATACTAGTGCTAAGAAATGGTGGAAAATAATAAATAGTTTTATGTCTAATTCCAAAAGAAAAAGCGACATTCCTCCTATTTCTGACAATACCTACATTCTACATGACGACCTGGACAAAGCAAACGCTTTCAATACCTTTTTCTCTTCACAATCTTCTATTGATGACACTAATATTGATCTCCCTTTACTAAATCAGTTCCATACACATATCCTTTCTGATATTGTAATATCTCGCCAAGACAATCTTGATGCCATACATTCCCTCGACACGAAGAAAGCCTCTGGTCCCGACCTTGTTAGTCCACGTTTGATCAAGGAAGCTGCCGGTATTTTAAGTTATCCATTACAAATATTATTTAATCTTTCACTCTCCGTATGTACATTTCCATCGTCTTGGAAAATTGCTAATGTTACACCAGTATACAAAAAAGATGACCCGTCTAATTTAAGTAATTATCGACCTATATCACTAC
This sequence comes from Mimachlamys varia, assembly GCA_947623455.1. NCBI lineage: Eukaryota > Metazoa > Mollusca > Bivalvia > Pectinida > Pectinidae > Mimachlamys > Mimachlamys varia. The sequence continues at coordinate 9,901,015 of OX392534.1, forward strand.
TATCAATTGTTGGGAAACTAATGGAACGTTGTGTATACAAACATGTTTACAACTATCTCGTTGACAAGTCCTTATTAAACCCTGTCAGTCTGGTTTCAGATCCGGTGACTCCACTCTAAATCAACTTATATCTATCTCTAATGATATATTCTCCGCTTTGGATAAAGGTAAAGAAGTCAGAATGGTATTTTGCGATATAAGTAAGGCGTTTGACCGGGTTTGGCATCGCGGCCTTCTTTCTAAACTCAGATCGTTCGGTATCACAGGAAATCTTTTAACTTGGTTCACAGATTACTTACAAAATCGCTGTCAACGTGTTGTAATAAATGGTAAACAGTCTTATTTAGCATATATCACAGCCGGAGTTCCGCAAGGATCAATTTTAGGGCCATTACTATTTTTAATCTTCATAAATGATATTGTTCAAGACATCCATTGAAGTATAAAATTATTCGCTGACGATACGTCTCTATATGTCGAAGTGGAGTCGCCGAATCTGACCGCAAACCTGTTAAATAATGATCTAACCAAAATTCATGAGTGGTCTCAATCATGGCTTGTCAATTTTAATCCTAACAAAACTGTATCAATGACTGTAAGTAAGAAACTTGACAAACCTATCCACCCATCCTTGATTATGAATAACACCCCCCTAACTGAAGTAACGTCCCACAAACACCTCGGTATTACCCTATCTGCTAACGAGAGTTGGACTGACCATATTCAATATATCACAAATAAAGCCTCTAAAAAACTCAGTCTACTTAGAAATCTCAAATTTAGTATTGACAGGAAGTCCCTTCAAACTATTTACTTTACTTTCATAAGACCCTTATTAGAATATGGTGACATTGTATGGGACAACATAACACTAGGCCAAAGCCAGATCCTCGAATATATACAACTTGAAGCTGCTAGAATTGTTACTGGGGCAACCAAACTCACAAGCCACGCTAGACTTTATGTAGAAATCGGTTGGGACCCCCTTAGTGCTCGTAGGAGAAATCATAAAATTATTAAATTCCACAGAGTTGTTCATGGTCAGTGCCCTCCTTATCTAAATAACCTTCTACCTGCTCGCCATTCTAATATTCATACTCACTACACAAGGAAAGCTAACAATTTCTGTCAAATTAACTGTCGGACAAAACACTATAAAGATTCTTTCTTTCCCTCTTCTATTGATTTATGGAACTCACTCCCTGAAAACATAAAATCCAATCCGTCAATAACTAACCTCAAACAATTTCTAAACGCCAACACTCTTTCTACTCGCTCCGTCCCTCAACACTATTACTACTGTAGAAGCAGACACGGCCAAATCCATCATGCACGACTGAGAATGAACTGCAGCTCATTGAATACTCATCTATTCACTCGTAACTTAGTTGATAGTCCTATGTGTTCGTGTAATATGTCTACTGAAACAACTGAACATTTCCTCCTCCAGTGTGCTAATTACCAGCAGCTTAGACTTCAATGTTTTAGTCGCCTTCCTCTCAATTATAACGTTAACCTTTTACTCCATGGTAGTTCAGAATTCCCTGTTCAGTTCAACGAAGTTATTTTTGATTGTGTTCAAAACTTCATCAGTCAGTCTAAACGTTTCTAAAATATCATTACCTTCATGCCAGAAATCCTTTTATTGTTTTATCGTTTTGTTATTTGTTTACTGTATGGTTGCTTACAGTAAAAATTACAAGGAACAGATGTACAGTCCCAATACTTAAATCAAATACTGTACAATTAGTGCTTGTTCGACAAATTGCATTTCTGCAGCTTTGATGCCCACTCCGATGCCACCCAGTGATCCCCATTCCGAACCCTGCACCCTTTCTCTTTCTTTCCCCTGCACTTGTTATATAGATATATATATCATATTTATGACACATGTATCATAATTTTGTCAATACCAGTCCATAGCTCATATCAATATTAGGAGACGGATTAACATAAGTACTGTGTACTTGTTTCTGTATCCTTACGTTTATATTATGTATGTATACTATTGCTATAACCATAATAAAATAAAGTTTAAACTAAACTTTAATGCAAAATACAGAAAATATTCTAATTATGGTTTCATTTTGGTACCTATATTTGAACATTGGTGCTATGCAAGAGAATGTCTATCATTTCCCATGTTTGTCAACTTTCTGAGCATCCACACAAAGACATAGATATTGGTTAGATGTAAGTGTTAATGTAATTATTTATCATAGAATTTATCAAGTAGAGGTTACTATTTTTCCCAATGCCTCTGTGATCTAAACCAGGGCGATGGTGATTAAGAAATTAAGTTAAAAATCTGTCAATAAAGCTCTTTCAATTTTACATATCAGGTTGAAATATACATCACTATTTTGACTCATAATTCAAAACATAAATATATTTGTGACTCGATGAAGTTAAAAAGAGGATATCAAGCTATTGTTTACCCTGCCTTTTAACTAAAACCGAAAAATGGCCACTGACATTAAATATACGTTATTGCTATGTAACAAACGTCAACTTGCAATCGTTTTTTCACACGTTCGTATAAAAGCTAAATCGGAAAAAATGTATAGTATGTATAATAAAACAAAACATTCGGAAAACTTGTAGCTGAAGAAATCTAAGAAGCAATTTCATTTCCACTGACATCTACTTGTTCTTTGGTCTGTTTTATTGTTTTACTTACTACATAGCTGTACATTAGAATGTATACTATTTTTCTAAAACATTTAAATTCTCTTACCGTAAGTGATAGACGATGCCCGACTGTCCCGGGCGTCGGGCGGTCTATCCCCGGGGAAATATTGTACCTCTGAACTGTTGACAGGCTGTACTGATGTCGTCCTCTGTTTCTTCTTCGCCTTGCAGCAGAGGATGATGAGGATAGCGACGACGAGGATGGTTAAGGCTGCAGCCACCACCATCAACACCAACACGGTAGGACTGAATCATACAAAGTACATCGCATGTGTAGCATACAATTGCCATATAGAATGAGGACGTTCATCCATGATCAATAAATTAAAGAATACCGAAGCGTTAACAAAATCATAATCTGAACTCAAATCGATTAAAGGCCCAATATACGTAACTTTCGGCAAAACTTGAAGCGAAAATCAAGCTTAATAACTTTTTATATTTATAGATTTAGTTAAGATTAACTGATATCAGCAATATTTAAGATGAATTCTTGCGCGGTTACCGGTACAGCAGCAGTTGAAACACGCTATTTGTAAACACACGTCAATTTCGAACCGTCTTATACCTTCGGTTTGTTGTTGAAGTGGGCCCCACCTGAATTGTTTTCAATTCTTCGGATTTTTTTGTCAAGAGTTTCTTGTTAGTTACCGCTCAGGTTTATTTCGTTTTAGGCTTATTTTTGGATGATTATCAACTGGATTTTTTTTTTTAGAATTTTTCAGAATCACGAAAATTTCCCTGAAGTTACGTATATTGGGCCTTTAAACCAGGGGCAAAATATGAACAATGGAAAGACTTACATGGAGACCTTTGTAAAAATACAAGAGAATAAGACCAGGTGTCCCGGAAGTGTAAACGTCTTTTGCTTCATCGACGACACCCGCCATGTAAATCTTTGTCACATCCAAGTAAACATCCAGTTCTCAAAATGAGAACCGATTACCATTGTCAATCACAACAATTAAACACACTAATGAGCATACTCAAAAACGTCCATCCTCATCTCATTTAAAGATACAGAATATTTCTCAATGTAGTGTAGAGCTCCCATACTAATGATTCAGTATTACGACTTGATCGTTTGTTGTTCCGACCCATTAACAATGCCAGTCATTGAGTTCTTCATCATACTGTTAAGCTGCACGTGGATGACCGTAGTTTGGGATGACCCTACTTGACTTAGAAGACTAAGTGACCTCAGTTACACTTATATAACATACTTAAACATTTTTGTTGTTATTTCCCTGGCTACGTGTGCCTTTGTTCTACTTACTTGAAGGAACAGCATTGTTGGTTGTCGAACGACCCACAGCAGTCATTGTCACAGAATTCCACGCCGTTCCCGGTAAGGCAGTATTCCTGTCCCCTCACCACTGATAACAAAGACATCACAGCAAGTGATATGTATATCCCACAGGAGGCATCTTCTAAACAGCGAGACATTTCGGTACCAAATACTTTTATCGTCTTTATTCAGAAAATTGGTTTCAAAACAGGATTTAAATTAGACGATAAGTTTTTGTACACCAAAGTAACTTTCCAAGTTAATATAGAATATATACCTATATATCGCAGAATCATCTAGTTGCAATTGAGTGTTCAAGCATAAGGCATAAGCGTTTCCTGGACTAAAAGGAAAAATAGCGCTACTCATTACTTTGCTGATTTTGAGACCTACTAGGATATAAAACGGGCATACAGTGTATATTGTGAAAGATAAATCTGACAAAACACTTCCCTAAAACTCGTACCCTAATACGTAGCTCCAAAACAGGAAACTAAACAATCTAAACAGGATTATATCGTTATTTTAAAGGCCCAATATACATGTACGTAACTTTCGGCAAAACTTGAAGAGAAAATCAAGCCTAATAACTTATTATATTTATAGATTTAGTTAAGAGTAACTGATATCAGCAATATTCAAGATGAATTCTTACGCGGTTACCGGCACAGCAGCAGTTGAAACTCGGTATTTGTAAACACGCGTCCATTTTGAACTGTCATCTAGCCTCGGCTTGTTGTTGAAGTGGGCCCCACCTGAATTATTTTGAATTCTTTGGATTTTTTTGTCAAGAGTTTTTTGTTAGTTACCGCTCAGGTTTACTTCGTTTTAGGCTTTTTTTGCATGGTTATCGGCTGGATTTTTTTAACAATTTTTCAGAATCACGAAACATTTCCTGAAGTTACGTATATTGGGCCTTTAAAAATTGATCGAGTTATGTATGCTTATTTATTGCCTTAAACCCCACCGAATTTCTGTATAATCTAAACTCAGAATAATATACAAAGCCATGCGTGTCATGCATACATTACTGTTTTGTAATTTAAACATAAATAAGAACGTGTTTGAAGATTTCACAACTATATTTAACTATTAGAGGTAATTTTATATAAAAACGCTGTATACTTATAAGCCTTTATGCTATTTATTCTGTCGCTAATCTAAACGGCAGGTTACAAAACGTATATTTTAATAATAACACATTCCTTCCTGCCGTATCTGTCCATTTGTACACTGTGTTACCTCGTCACTGTAGACATAATATAAAAAATTATTGATTGGAACATACCTTAAATATGTTTAATCGATTATTAATCAAGCTTATTACTTTTATAGCAATGCATTTATAAAAAAATGCTTACCTGAAAACAGGAGGGGAGCAGGTAAAATAACCAGGAGGCAGGGGAACATCGTCCACTTGTTTTCTTACCCCTTTTCATATAGATATTAACCGGGATTAAGGCATGCAGGAATGCCTGTCGGGCGTGTGTGACGTCACCATTGCCCCGTTACGTCGTCAGGTAGACCCGGTATGTAGCCTGTCAGAGCGCGTTTGATACAGACCCACTAAGTTATGTTTTTATAACACAGCACTGACTAACGCCCGGTGATCTATACCTGGACATTGATTCGTCATCCATGACTGAATGTCCACTGATACGTCATCCTTGACTAAGCCTCCACTGATGAGGGGTCATTGAATGTCCACTTCTCCAGCCTATCCATCATCAAACTGGAGTCACGGTAGTTTTATATAAAAACTAACTTGTACAACCAACGACTGATTGTAAGGTACCGGACAGGGGCGTAGCTGGGGGTATTTTGATGTGCAAGCCCTGCGACGTTTACATTTTGGGGAGGGGGCCTTCTGGGGAAAAATCACATTCGGTCTTCAAATTGTGCCAGTGTTTTGGACTTGTTTGAATAATCATTGTCTGGCCTATCATTGTACAAATCATAAATTCCGAAATGGAATACAGGATGTTTTACTTCCATGATGTACATTGTATGGAAACAAAATCATTATCCATACCTTTCTTAGGTCATTTACTCGTAAGTAAGTAATAACAGAGCCATACAAGAGATCCCAGAGGAATCTTGGCGGCCACCATTGATGTTTTTTCATTAATTCTTAAAAAAATTTGTCTATTTGTTTTTTTTTTTCATTTATGTATTTAAACCACGGACTTAGATAGCAAATCTAAGTCCGTGTTTAAACTTCGTTCTTTGAATATTTCTTGAAAATTAATAACAGATGTAAGAATGGTTCTTGTCAGGAGTTTTGTTTTTTCTGATCAAATCCGAATTCCAAATATTTCAGAAAGGTCCATCTTGTATTTCTAAAAAAAATTAACCATAATGTACATCCATAGTCAACATAGAAGATGGCCGTCAGGCGGCCGTATTATTCCCCTTGAGCAGTCTAAAATTTAGACCATGCACAACTAGGGACCAAACAGAATTGTTTTATGAATCACCTCCAAAAACTGAAAAACGCACAACTATAAATGCAAAATCCAAGATGGCTTTCTGTCGGCCATATTGTATGTCAGACCAAAGAATGTACAGTGCACAGCAAGGCACTAATTGGAACCTACATATAGAATTTGAGTAAGATCCATTGAGTACTACTCAAGAAATAGTGATGACAAACTTTCATGTCAAAATCCAAAATGGCCGCCTTTCAGCTTTTGCCCGATCAGTCCCAAAATCAAAAGGGCACAGCTAGGGACCAATGGAAACCTACATATGCAATTTGAGAAAGATCCATGCAGTACTTCTCAAGAAATAATGATGACAAAAATTGTTTAAGGATGGACGGACGACGGACCGTCCATGGACGCAGGGCGATGTGAATAGCCCACCATCATCATGATGGTGGGTTAATAAAACCATCTTAATATACATACGTCTCTGTTAGTTAGTATATGTTCATATGCGATTAATACAACTTAGGGTGTAAGAACGCATGCTTGTTTTCTTAAGCATAGTTTTGGACAATTCCATGCAAAAGACCTAGTTTCGCGAACGTTCCTCAACGAAAGGAAATTCCTGAACTTAAAACTTTCCATAGAAATGCATTAGAGAAGTAACGGGAAAATCGAAGTCAAATGAATTCTCCTTTCATTTTGTAATGTTTTCCTATGGAGATGTGGCCATTTTTTATATTAAATCTAATAAAGATTTACTAAAACCTAATATGACATGATTATACAAAAAAGGTCGGTCTAAGTATTTATGACTAACAAACTTCCTGCAGCCTAGTCTGTAAATCTGACGATTCGACAAAAAAAAAAGAGTTACAATATCAGTCGAGTTTAAAAAATAAAATTTCTCGACTTTAATACACATACTTTGGAAAATGATGTGCAAGCACGGGCTTATGTGCTTACATGGCAGCTACGCCCCTGCCGGATATTGTTTTAAAAAATAATTTCCATGAGATATTTCCAACTACTTTTTAAGTTAAAAAGCTTCATATTAAATTATATAAAGTCAAGGTCATATAAGGTGCTATATAAAAAAAAAACGTGGTATTATTTTCATCAATCCTGAAAAACATTGTGAAAATAGGACAGAAATGCAAAAATAGTTGTGAATTTCATATATTTCTGAAAATATAGGTTTGGTATATGTTATTACGGTCCTTAAGCCTGACCAGGATAGCAACTCAATTAAAATGATAACATGTATGTATCATCATCGTGGCTTTCTGGACTCTCGGTGTGGTTCTTTTCCGTTTTAGCTTCAACTTTTATTGATATTTTCTTTCCTTGCGGTTTTGTAAATAGTACCATCCGGTTAGAAACGTTAAAATCGTACGCACGTTTGTAATATCAGATATGTAACAATATTTACCCCTGTGGCAATGCGGTGTATTCATACTAATAAAGGTGCAAACAGGCACTAACTGATGCTCAGAAATGAACAGTTCTGTCTGAATTTTATTTTTAATGTTTTATTTTCGATCTCTAATAGTTTCAAGAGAAACAAAACAGGAATTATTATTCCTTATTATTCATCTGACCATGAATGAACAAAGTACTTAAGTTAATAAAATCAATGATGTCTGTCTATAAATAGATATTGTGCCGTAGTCAGTATATGTGTACTAGTATATGACCTGTTCAGGTCGTGTATGTTGTATTATTTCCCTTATATGAAACCAGTCTTTAAATATACTTAGATATTGGCATAGAAGCTTAGCCAATCAATTTTAGTACAGTGCGTTCAGTGTTTCGCAAAAGAACTTGTTAAATGTAGCCAAACCTAAGACACAAGGAACAGTACATACTCGCTGACAGACACCAACAGAACACGGACAGAACACGGACAGAACACGGACAGAGCACCAACAGAACACCGACAGAACACGGACAGAACACGGACAGAACACCGACAGAACACCGACAGAAAACCGACAGAACACGGACAGAACACGGATAGAACACGGACAGAACACGGACAGAACACGGAGAGAACACGGACAGAACACGGACAGAACACGGACAGAACACCAACAGAACACCGACAGAACACCGTCAGAACACCGACAGAACACAAACAGAACACCGACAGAACACGGACAGAACACGGATAGAACACCGACAGAACACCGACAGAACACGGATAGAACACCGACAGAACACGGACAGAACACCGACAGAACTGAAGCAGATGACGCTTACTCTTCCGGAACACCTGGTCTTATTCTCTTGCACTTTTACGAGGGTCTCCATGTAAATCTTTCCTTTGTTCTTATTATGCCTCTAGTTTAATCGATTTTGAGTTCGGATTATGGTTTTCTTGACGCTTTGGTAATATCTGATTTTCTTAAATATGGTAATCATTTTGGTGTCTTTGAGAAGCATTCTTTAGCCTTGTTTGATATGAAGATGGACGTTTTTAAATATGTTCATTAATGTGCCAACTTTTGGTGATTGAGAATGTGCCTCAGTCCTTTTGATGACGTGCTATTTACTTGGATGGGACATAAATTAACATCGCGGGTGTTGTCGACAAAGAAGAAGACGCTTTCCCTTCCGGAATACTTGGTCTTATTATCTTGTACCTCTTTAAAGATCTCAGTATAAATAATTCCTTTCACGTTTTGTCCCTAATTAAATCCATTTTGTATTATGGTGGTTTTGAGGTTTCTGTATTGTCTGACTATTTAATTCATATTCAGAGTGATAGTGAATTCATTTTGGCCATAATATTAATGTTATAATGAAAACCAAAACAAACCAAACACAGTTATACTGAAATGGTGTAAAGTTTGTAATAAACAAGGTATTTGAATAACTGTTTGGTTTCAGATGCATTAATCCTAATTCGAAAACCAAAAAGAAAAAATGTTCTTTCCTGATGATGAATTCATAGTTGTTGTCATCGAAAACGGAAGTGGAAGGCGGGACTTGTTGGGGATGCTGGGGATGATGGACCACGTGCTGTGTTTCCCACTATTGCTGGACGACCAAAACATGGTGTAAATTGTAGTAGCATACATACAAAAAATACCCTAAATAATATATACATTCGATTAACTTAGGAATCCTAAGAGGACGAAACAGCTGTATCTGTATTATGAAGTTTAATTCATTTTTTCGGCATACTGTATCTATTACTAAATTCAAAAGTTGCAGCATATGTGTGCGTAACGTCATCTTTTAGTATTCAGAGCTCATTTTATGACAAATTATACTGTAACCAGAGTCATTACCCTTAGTTCAAACTTCATCCATTTTTTTGATAGCCATTTTGGTTAACATTCGTTTTACATACAGGAATCAAAAAGATTTTGCCATTTCTCAATAGATATGGATCAACATGGTTAAAAAAATGTATTTATACAATTTGATTTATTTTTAGAATTTTATATAAAAGAAGGGTTTTACGTACCTGACTCTTCTGCTTAATCATTAGTTTAGAAATTTTGGATTCCCACCTTTTGGCCCTTAACACCACTGACGAGTCCCAGAAGGACGAAACAGCTGTGATGCACTTTAATTCATTTTTTCGGCATACTGTATAAATTACCAAAATAAAACTCTGCAGCATGTGTGTGTTTGTGTGTTACATCATCATTGACAAGTATCAGTATTTTTCCTTCTTGAAGATAGGGTGTCCCAACCAAGTTCCAAATAAAGTTCATAGTTTGAGGAATCTTTAGACAATTTAATAATGGTTCGAGCTTTCTCAATTTGTACAGATACAAAAGGAGCTGCTTCTTGTTTATACAGTTATCATATATTGTATTTTCATATTCTGATATATGTTGGATATAAAAAGTATACATTATAAGTAGTGTTTATCAACTCATTTAATATTTTACAGATTTCAGTAAATTCAAGCGCTTATATGCTTTATCATAGATATAATTAAAAAGTTGATGCCACTAACCATCTTCAGCAAAATCAATATGCTTATGAGCGGCAACATTCGTTGCAATTTCATTTTTGAAATAATATATCAGGCCAAATTAAATTATATGACTGAATAGTACTTAGATTGAAAGTCAGACGTTTAGACAAAAGTTTGCATTACAAATAATCAGATCATTATACTTGCAATTATCGATGCTTTTATTGAAATGATATCCATATCAGCGAAAACCTGGGGATTATATTTTTAATTTTGTAGAAAATGAATAAATGGAGTAATCATATCTCACCCACGAAATTATTTTCTATATCTACGGTTATTATATAAATTATATACATGTATATTATATATAGAATTAAAATTATTTTCTATATCTACGGTTATTATATAAATTATATACATGTATATTATATATAGAATTAAAATTATTTTCTATATCTACGGTTATTATATAAATTATATACATGTATATTATATATAGAATTAAAATTATTTTCTATATCTACGGTTATTATATAAATTATATACATGTATATTATATATAGAATTAAAATTATTTTCTATATCTACGGTTATTATATAAATTATATACATGTATATTATATATTGAATTAAAATTATTTTCTATATCTACGGTTATTATATAAATTATATACATGTATATTATAAATAAAATTGAAATTATTTTCTATGTCTTCGGATATTTTTTGGTTCATGAAATATCAATATCAAACTCTACTCAACGATCAATTTATCAAAGTGCAAGCACACTTTGAATGTGTTGTTAAGGAAGGTACATAATTTGAAACAGACTATAGTTTTCACGTTAACTCCGACAAAAACAGGATTCGTCGGACTCTCCCAATTATTGATAGTCATGATGAACTGCTGGGATGAAGAGGAACTCTGGTCATAAGGTGGTATACCCTAGCTGATGATACATATGTTTACTGTGTTCATATATCAGTGTAAACTGCATTTGTCTATAAATAGATCTTAGGACGCAGTCAGTATAAGCGTATACCTGTGTGTGTGAATTGCCTTACCTGTGTGTGTGAATTGCCTTACCTGTGTGTGTGAATTGCCTTACCTGTGTGTGTGAATTGCCTTACCTGTGTGTGTGAATTGCCTTACCTGTGTGTGTGAATTGCCTTACCTGTGTGCCTTTTATGGAAACAGTCTTCAAACTTTATGTAGATCTTGGTTAAAGTGGTGAAGTCAATCAATTTAGGTACGACACTGTCAGCGTTCTTATAAAGAGCTGGTGTAACGCGCATTATTCAAGATATGAACAAAAAGGTAGAGAAATGTTTAATCAGTCCTACTTCACAGACACAGTTTAAAACATGGACTCATAAGGGATATCACATACATGTAATTACCGACAAGTACCGACCTCTGTCAGTGAGATAAAATCCGCAATGGTGGACATGTAGGCAAGCGGCAGGTAAACCAAACAATATAGGGATATCACACTATATCAAACTCAAAGATATAGGAATATCACACTATACCATACGCAAGGATATAGGGATATCACACTATATCATACTCAGGGATGTGGGGATATTACACCATATCATACTCAGGGATATGGGGATATTACACTATATCATACTCAGGGATATAGGGATATCACATTATATCATACTCAGGGTTATAGGGATATCACATTTTATCATACTCAGGGATATAGGGATATCACATTATATTATACTCAGGGATATGGGGATATCACACTATATCATACTCAGGAATATAGGGATATCACATTATATTATACTCAAAGATATAGGGATATCACATTATATTATACTCAGGGATATAGGGATATCACATTATATCATACTCAAGGATATAGGGATATCACACTATATTATACTCAGGGATATAGGGATATCACACTATATTATACTCAGGGATATAGGGATATCGCACTACATTATACTCAAGGATATATGGATATCACATGATATTATACTCAGGGATATATGGATATCACACTATATTATACTCAGGGATATAGGGATATCGCACTATATTATACTCAAAGATATAGGGATATCACATGATATTATACTCAGGGATATAGGGATATCACATTATATTATACTCATGGATATAGGGATATCACACTATATTATACTCAGGGATATAGGGATATCACACTATATTATACTCAGGGATATAGGGATATCACACTATATCATACTCAGGGATATAGGGATATCACACTATATTATACTCAGGGATATAGGGATATCACATTATATTATACTCATGGATATAGGGATATCACACTATATCATACTCAGGGATATAGGGATATCACACTATATTATACTCAGGGATATAGGGATATCACACTATATTATACTCAGGGATATAGGGATATCGCACTATATTATACTCAGGGATATAGGGATATCACACTATATTATACTCAGGGATATAAGGATATCACATTATATTATACTCAGGGATATAGGGATATCACACTATATCATACTCAAGGATATAGGAATATCACACTATACCATACGCAAGGATATAGGGATATCACACTATATCATACTCAGGGATGTGGGGATATTACACCATATCATACTCAGGGATATGGGGATATTACACTATATCATACTCAGGGATATAGGGATATCACATTATATCATACTCAGGGTTATAGGGATATCACATTTTATCATACTCAGGGATATAGGGATATCACATTATATTATACTCAGGGATATAGGGATATCACACTATATCATACTCAGGAATATAGAGATATCACATGATATTATACTCAGGGATATAGGGATATCACTTATATTATACTCAGGGATATAGGGATATCACATTATATCATACTCAGGGTTAGAGGGATATCACACTATGTCACCCTCAGGGATATAGGGATATCACATGATATTATACTCAGGGATATAGGGATATCACATTATATTATACTCAGGGATATAGGGATATCGCACTATATCATACTCAGGGATATAGGGATATCACACTATATTATACTCAGGGATATAAGGATATCACATTATATCATACTCAGGGTTATAGGGATATCACACTATATCATACTCAGGGATATAGGGATATCACATTATTTTATACTCAGGGATATAGGGATATCACACTATATTATACTCAAGGATAAAGGGATATCACACTATATCATATTCAGGGATATAGGGATATCACACTATATCATACTCGGGGATATAGGGATATCACATTATATCATCCTCAGGGATATAGGGATATCACACTATATCATGCTCAAGGATATAGGGATATCACACTATATCATGCTCAAGGATATAGGGATATCACACTATATCATACTCAGGGATATAGGGATATCACACTATATCATACTCAGGGATATAGGGATATCACACTATATCATACTCAGGGATATAGGGATATCACACTATATCATACTCAGGGATATAGGGATATCACATTATATCATCCTCAGGGATATAGGGATATCACACTATATTATACTCAAGGATAAAGGGATATCACACTATATCATGCTCAAGGATATAGGGATATCACACTATATCATACTCAGGGATATAGGGATATCACACTATATCATACTCAGGGATATAGGGATATCACACTATATCATACTCGGGGATATAGGGATATCACATTATATCATCCTCAGGGATATAGGGATATCACACTATATTATACTCAAGGATAAAGGGATATCACACTATATCATGCTCAAGGATATAGGGATATCACACTATATCATACTCAGGGATATAGGGATATCACACTATATCATACTCAGGGATATAGGGATATCACACTATATCATACTCAGGGATATAGGGATATCACACTATATCATACTCAGGGATATAGAGATATCACACTATATCATACTCAGGGATATAGGGATATCACACTATATCATACTCAAGGATACAGGGATATCACACTATATCATATTCAGGGATATAGGGATATCACACTATATCATACTCAGGAATATAGGGATATCACATTATATCATACTCAGGGATATAGGGATATCACACTATATCATACTCAGGAATATAGGGATATCACATTATATCATACTCAGGGATATGGGGATATCACATTTTATCATACTCAGGGATATAGGGATACCACATTATATCATACTCAGGGATATAGGGATATCACACTATATTATACTCAGGGATATAGGGATATCACACTAAATTTACAGTCTGTTTGGAATTGATAGTATATTGCCTATACATTTCTACGAATGCCTACTGAACTTTATTTTCCGATAAAATCAGTGGATCACGCGCCTATTGGCGCCGTTACGATTTGAACACGAGGCCGCGTCACTACTTTACAGACTCGATCAATATCCTGCCGCGTAGTATGTGTTAATTTATTTAAGAAATAAATAAGAAGCATTTTAATGTTTTTTTCAATACAAAGACAAAGACAGTTTCAGTCTTGTTACAATTTCAGTAGGATATCGATAGTTGTTTCATGGAACGCTTCGCGTTCCATTCCAACTATCGATATCCTACTGAACTTTATCCTTTGATAAAACCACCAGAAAGAAACTTTAATCCTTAAATATCATACTCAGGGATATAGGGATATCACACTATATTATACTCAGGGATATAATTAGGGATATCACACTATATTATACTCAGGGATATAGGGATATCACACTATATTATACGCAAGGATATAGGGATATCACACTATATTATACGCAAGGATATAGAGATATCACATGATATTATACTCAGGGATATAATTAGGGATATCACACTTTGTTATACTCAGGGATATAGGGATATCACATTATATCATACGCAAGGATATAGGGATATCACACTATATTATACTCAGGGATATAGGGATATCACACTATATTATACGCAAGGATATAGGGATATCACATGATATTATACTCAGGGATATAATTAGGGATATCACACTTTATTATACTCAGGGATATAGGGATATCACACTATATTATACGCAAGGATATAGGGATATCACACTATATTATACGCAAGGATATAGGGATATCACATGATATTATACTCAGGGATATAATTAGGGATATCACACTTTATTATACTCAGGGATATAGGGATATCACATTATATCAACTCAGGAATAAAGGGAAATCATATTATATCATACTCAGGGATATAGGGATATCACACTATATCATACTCAGGAATATAGGGATATCACATTATATTATACTCAGGGATATAGGGATATCACACTATATCATACTCAGGGATATAGGGATATCATAGTATATTATACTCAGGGATATAGGGATATCACACTATATTATACTCAATGGAACAGGTGACAAAAGCCAAAGGCTAATAAGGAGACTTGATCTTTTTAAAAGTCATGTACAGACTTTTTACATTCATAGGAATGATGCCATTTGTGTACGTCTGTGCATTAAGCGTGGTGATAGTTTAACTCATTATGGACGCAATTTTAATATAAAATTTTAATGAGAAACAAAACAAATTAAAAATATTAACACTGAATGGTATTTTGTTAAAATGAACTCGTAACAAATTTTGTGTTTGACCAGCTATTGAAATAATGTACACTGCTTTCAGTTTCATTAACTAAAATCAAGAAGAAAAAATGTCCTTTCATGTTGACGAATCCATTGCTGTTGTCATTGACAACGGAAGTCGAATGTATAAGGCGGGGTTTGCTGGGGATTTTGACCCATGTACCGTATTTCCTGCTATAACTGAGCGACTACAATATGATGTAAGTATTACAAAAATCCTTAAATATAAACATTCAATGAACGTTTTGAGTTAGAGCTTATTTGATGACAAGGCAGGATCAGAGTAATAGGACTTCGTGTGTATCTCTATATTATTTCACGATTAATGAATCACCAATTGTGTGATGTCAGTCAGTGAGTATATTATTCCGTATACAAATTAAATTAGAATTGATTATAGTAAGCTGATAGGACAAATACAATACCAAGTTGTAGTGTTAAGAATTAAGCATGGTTCCTAGTTATATTTCTACTTTAATTAATTGAAGGGGTGTTACGCACCTGACCATTCTGCTTCTAATTTAGTTCGGCCCCAAGCATCACTGACAAGTCTTAGAAGGACAAAACAGCTGTATGATGTAGTTTAATTCATTTTTCCTTTTTGCTTACTGTATGCTACTAAATTTAAAATGTGCAGCATGTGTATGTGTTACGTCATCTTTTAGACAAATGTTTCGCTTTTATTTGATGTTTTGGCCTTTGGTATAGACCATAAATATACTAGGGTATGTCGGCTTCAGTGAAGTAATTACATGTTACTTCCTATGCTCAATTTTACATTAAGTTTTGTATGGATATCCATTTCAGATGTTATTGCCGGGAATGGGTAATGAAGATTGCTACATTGGAGACGAGGCTCAGGATAAGCGTGACTTATTAACACTGAGATATCCTATAGAGCACGGCATCGTCACCAACTGGGACGACATGGAGAAGATCTGGCATCACACCTTCTACAACGAGCTCCATGTGGCTCCCGAGGAACGTCCGGTTATACTGACAGAGGCGCCATTAAATCCCAAGGCTAACAGAGAACAAATGACACAGGTATTTGCTCCATAAACATGTAAATTGAAAATAAGAATAAAGTTAAATCTTAATACGATATTCAGAAAAAACCCAGATAATATCGAATCCTCTTCAAAACAACAATCCGAAATTCATCAAACCAGAGACAAAATATGAAAAAACCCAATGTATTCGGTGCCCAAGAAATAGCCCAAGAAAATAAGACCAGGTGTTCAAGAAGATTAAGCCTCCCCTGCCTCATCGACGACACCTGCCATGCAAATCTACACTGCCATCCAAAAGTTCTGATACATCTATTCTACAAACGCTTTGAAATTGAGCAAAACCCAATTTTGAAGTTTGTATTACTATTAATATTAGTATGTTATAATCAACTCCTGATGATGTTTTGTTATTTTTCAGTTACATGCATATAAGGTTTTTGATACAATCAAAATCCTCAAAATGCAATATTTTTTCACGTTTTTTATACATGCAATTCAACAATATATTTCTTCTTATATTTGTGACAGTGGTCATTGTATAAATCCCCCCATCCCCCACCCTACAACTACCAAGACTTAGGTGTTTTTGAAATAAAATGCCAATTGTCACTGATAAGTGGACTATCTGTAGGAAATTGCATCAGTTGTGTTGATTTTTTGTTGGCTAAAGGCTTAATATGTACACAAAGATTGTAACAAAACTTTTAACACTTATTTAATTATATTCAGAAATAATATCAAGCTAACGATTTGATCCAGAAAGTCATTACATACAAGTTTTGTAACAAGAGACAGATTTTGGAATTATCAATGATATCAACATTCTTTTTGTATATACAAAAACAGCTTATACATTTAATAGCCATTGTCTAACAATAACATGAACATTTATTTCTACAGATAATGTTCGAGATGTTCAACACGCCCGCCTTCTACGTGGCCATACAGGCTGTGCTGTCTCTGTACGCCTCCGGACGGACCACAGGGATCGTGTTTGATGCCGGGCATGACGTGTCACAGGTGGTACCTGTCTACCAGGGCTACTCCCTGCCTCACGCCATCAAACGTGTGGACCTGGCAGGTCGTGACCTCACATCCTACCTGCAGGAGATCCTTTACGAGAAAGGGTACAGTTTCACAACACAAGGTTAGATTTTTTGTCTAAACACAATCAAATAATTTGGGATAAATATCAATGTCTGTTAATTTAAATAGATATTTAATTGGTTATAAACCAAAGGTAAAACCAACTGAATTTATAACTGGGACAGGACAAAAGAAATATGGTTTCCTGGATCACATACAACTATACAAGTAAAACTGTCTTAACTACCTATGACGCTCACTCTTCCGGAGCACGTAGTTTTATTTTCCTTGTACCTTTTCAAAAGTTCCAATGTTACCTTTCCTTTGTTCATAGTTTGTCCTTATTGTAACCTATTTTGACGATATGTAATGGTCTTGTTGACCCATTTTGACGATATGTAATGGTCTTGTTGACCCATTTTGACGATATGTAATGGTCTTGTTGACCCATTTTGACGATATGTAACCGTCTTGTTGACCCATTTTGACGATATGTAATGGTCTTGTTGATCTATTTTGACGATATGTAATGGTCTTGTTGACCTATTTGGACGATATGTAATGGTCTTGTTGACCCATTTTGACGATATGTAATGGTCTTGTTGACCTATTTTGACGATATGTAATGGTCTTGTTGACCCATTTTGACGATGTGTAATGGTCTTGTTGACCTATTTTGACGATGTGTAATGGTCTTGTTGACCCATTTTGACGATGTGTAATGGTCTTGTTGACCCATTTTGACGATATGTAATGGTCTTGTTGACCTATTTTGACGATATGTAATGGTCTTGTTGACCCATTTTGACGATGTGTAACGGTCTTGTTGACCCATTTTGACGATGTGTAACGGTCTTGTTGACCCATTTTGACGATGTGTAATGGTCTTGTTGACCCATTTTGACGATATGGAATGGTCTTGTTGACCTATTTGGACGATATGTAACGGTCTTGTTGACCTATTTTGACGATATGTAACGGTCTTGTTGACCTATTTTGACGATATGTAATGGTCTTGTTGACCCATTTTGACGATATGTAATGGTCTTGTTGACCCATTTTGACGATATGTAACGGTCTTGTTGACCCATTTTGACGATGTGTAACGGTCTTGTTGACCCATTTTGACGATATGTAATGGTCTTGTTGACCCATTTTGACGATGTGTAATGGTCTTGTTGACTCATTTTGATGATATGTAATGGTCTTGTTGACCCATTTTGATGATGTGTAACGGTCTTGTTGACCCATTTTGATGATGTGTAATGGTCTTGTTGACCCATTTTGATGACTTGTAATGGTCTTGTTGACCCATTTTGATCATGTGTAACGGTCTTATTGACCCATTTTGATGATGTGTCATGTCTTGTTGACCCATTTTGATGATGTGTAATGGTCTTGTTGACCCATTTTGATGACTTGTAATGGTCTTGTTGACCCATTTTGATCATGTGTAACGGTCTTGTTGACCCATTTTGATGATGTGTAATGGTCTTGTTAACCCATTTTGATGATGTGTAACGGTCTTGTTGACCCATTTTGATGATGTGTAACGGTATTGTTGACCCATTTGTGTAATGGTCTTGTAGACCTTTTGATGATGTGTAACGGTCTTGTTGACCCATTTTGATGATGTGTAACGGTATTGTTAACCCATTTTGATGATGTGTAACGGTCTTGTTGACCCATTTTGATGATGTGTAACGGTATTGTTAACCCATTTTGATGATGTGTAACGGTCTTGTTAACCCATTTTGATGATGTGTAACGGTCTTGTTGACCAATTTTGATGATGTGTAACGGTATTGTTGACCCATTTGTGTAATGGTCTTGTTGACCTTTTGATAATGTGTAATGGTCTTGTTGACCCATTTTGATGATGTTTAACGGTCTTGTTGACCCATTATGATAATGTGTAATGGTCTTGTTGACCTATTTTGACGATATGTAATGGTCTTGTTGACCCATTTTGACGATATGTAATGGTCTTGTTGACCCATTGTGATGATGTGTAATGGTCTTGTTGACCCATTGTGACGATGTTTAATGGTCTTGTTGACCCATTGCGATGATGTGTAACGGTCTTGTTGACCCATTTTGATGATGTTTAATGGTCTTCTTGACCCATTTTGATGATGTGTAACGGTCTTGTTGACCCATTTTGACGATATGTAATGGTCTTGTTGACCCATTTTGATGATGTGTAATGGTCTTGTTGACCCATTTTGATGATGTTTAATGGTCTTGTTGACCCATTGCGATGATGTGTAACGGTCTTGTTGACCCATTTTGATGATGTTTAATGGTCTTCTTGACCCATTTTGATGATGTGTAACGGTCTTGTTGACCCATTTTGATGATGTGTAATGGTCTTGTTGACCCATTTTGATGACTTGTAATGGTCTTGTTGACCCATTTTGATCATGTGTAACGGTCTTATTGACCCATTTTGATGATGTGTCATGTCTTGTTGACCCATTTTGATGATGTGTAATGGTCTTGTTGACCCATTTTGATGACTTGTAATGGTCTTGTTGACCCATTTTGATCATGTGTAACGGTCTTGTTGACCCATTTTGATGATGTGTAATGGTCTTGTTAACCCATTTTGATGATGTGTAACGGTCTTGTTGACCCATTTTGATGATGTGTAACGGTATTGTTGACCCATTTGTGTAATGGTCTTGTTGACCTTTTGATGATGTGTAACGGTCTTGTTGACCCATTTTGATGATGTGTAACGGTATTGTTAACCCATTTTGATGATGTGTAACGGTCTTGTTGACCCATTTTGATGATGTGTAACGGTCTTGTTGACCCATTTTGATGATGTGTAACGGTCTTGTTGACCCATTTTGATGATGTGTAACGGTATTGTTGACCCATTTTGATGATGTGTAATGGTCTTGTTAACCCATTTTGATGATGTGTAACGGTCTTGTTGACCCATTTTGATGATGTGTAACGGTATTGTTGACCCATTTGTGTAATGGTCTTGTTGACCTTTTGATAATGTGTAATGGTCTTGTTGACCCATTTTGATGATGTTTAACGGTCTTGTTGACCCATTTTGATAATGTGTAATGGTCTTGTTGACCCATTTTGATGATGTGTAACGGTCTTGTTGACCCACCTTTCAGTAATCTCTTGGTTTTTTGTTAACTTTATAGAAGGGAATACTTTAGAGCACAATACCGAACGTATTGGAAATGAACTGTGGGATTAAAAGTGTATTTAAATTTTAGCGGAACAAGGGGTGGTCAAGGATATGAGAGAGAGGTTGACTTACGTTGCACTGGATTTTGAAAGAGAAATGGATTCTGCTTCAAGCTCGTCAGAAAGAGAGAAGAATTACGAGCTACCTGACGGCCAACTAATCACTGTTGGTAACGAGAGGTTCCGGTGCCCAGAAATACTCTTCCAACCATCTTTAATAGGTAAGATTAGAGAATATTTATTGATACAGGTCATCACCTGTTACCTCGTTTGTTAATGTTAATGAAATGTGGATGCAGTTTCTGGTTTATTACAATTTTCTGACATGAACAATGTACTCAATTAAACTTAACTTTACTCGAAAACAAGTACGTTTTATTATGAGCTATGTTTTGTATGCTTGATATATTTGAATCGAAAAACACGTATCTAACTCTAAGTATTTTCTTGTTAACGAAATGGAAACATTTATAATTTTATTCAATATTATACATTGCTTACGAAGCTTTACTTAACATTTCATCGGTGAATCCAGCATTTAACCATGGGCAAACTTAGCTTTTCTTTAAATGTCTCTATGACTAAGTACACATTAGTTAGTGAATATGTCAGTATCAACTGAATACAAGAAAATGAAAGATTACTTTATATTTTATTATGGCAGCTTCATATCACATGTGATGATGTAGACTATTTCAATTCAAGGAATGGAATCAGCGGGGATTCATGAACTTCTCCATAATTCAATCATTTCATGCGATGTTGACCTTCGACGTGACATGTACAACAAGGTCGTCATATCCGGCGGATGTACTATGTTTCCTGGTTCGTATATATGAGTGATTGGCATTAAACAATTGATGAACGCTTGATTTGATATTTTGAATTAATTATATTAGTTCGTAGTAGATTTTTAAATACGTGTTAGAATTGTTTTTATTATTTTCAATGTCCAGGTATTGCTGCCCGATTAAAAAAGGAAATGGACGCTATCATTCCAAGCAGGACGAAGGTGAGAGTGGTAGCCCCACCGGAGAGAAAGTATTCCGTGTGGATCGGTGGATCTATCCTTGGATCTCTGTCTACGTTCCAACACATGTGGATCTCAAAACAGGAATATGATGAATGTGGACCAGGAATCGTTAATCGTAAATGTCTCTAGAGTTACTTGTGTTGGCAGTCTATCTATATTCATGTGATGTCATTTGTGGATGCGATATATTCGAATATTATGAAATTGTTAATTTAAATATTTGAATATTATAAAAGCATATTTTGCTGAAACGAAGAATGCTCGCTAGGCACACTGAAGTCACGACTGTTACAACACTTTCCATGAACATAGAACAAATACGCTTGTCTAAAATTTTGTTTTGCAGCTGAAAAGTCGAAACTAAACATTTAGTGCACAGTTCCGTAATTCAATTTTATTTAAGTTATTTTAGTGATATTAAAGGATAAAATAAAATAAACCACTTTGCAAAAGTGTGTTGAAACCGAAAGTATAAATACAAAAAGAAGATGCTCCATAATCCTCTACGTTCTAAATGCAAAACGAACTCGTTAATCAACCAAATGTCTATATATTTATGAAAAATACACACACTTCCTGAAATAAACACGCATATCTAATATTGAAATAAGTATGGACATTGCAATGGATTCTGTAAGTTTGTTGTTTAAAATTAATATATTAACATCGGTGTATTATTTGTTTATTTGACATCCGATATATTTATTGTTACTTGTTGATTTTTCATGTTGTTTATGCGTGTATATTTTATTATTTTGTTGATAATAAAGTTATTTCGCAAGTATTGCTGTCTCTTTAAACCTTGTAAGAGTGAATAAATAATTAGGTTTCTAAAGATGAAAACTGGCATTTAGTATAATCTGGTGATCATCTGATTTTTTCCATTGATAAAATACTTTCGGTTTATTTAAACCTTTACATTTGTAAAATTTACAAATTAATTATAAGGTAGAGAAAATAGCATTACTTGTCAGTGTCTATCGATGCTTGCTCAACGACAAATATACCAGCTTCATCCCAATGCATTCTAAGAATTGCCGTCATACTTTATTTCTATTTTTTGTGATCTCTCCTAAGGGAACAACGCAGATGCGTGAATTTATGTGCTTCTCGGATCGCAAAACTGGTTTTGTGGTGCGATAGTGGGGGAAACCACATATACCAGATGTTGTTTATCAAATACCGCAAATCTAGGTCAGAATACCATATTTGATTTAGAAAAAAATATATAATTAAACATAGGGTTGCAATCAAATGAAAAATGCTAAAAGGTTAAAATTTACTAATGCTTCATCGATGACACCTGCCATATATATTGTATCGGTCAAATCCAAGAAAAAGTCATGGGGTGAAAGTGAAAACTGAGTCATCATTCACTGCAAGTCAGTATAATAATGAGCAGCTTCAAAAACATCCTCATTCATATCATATAAGGATACAGATTATTTCTCAATAACACCACAATACCGACCATAAAGCATGCTCCTGTCGGAAGTAAAGATTCACAGTTCAGCCCAGAAGGGTATATACGATCGATTAGGTCAAAGAAAACACATATACGTCGATATACATGTACCTGAAAGTGAAATTTTAAGATTTAGCAAGGTTTGTGTTACCTGTCCTAACAAAGTCCTCGACACCCTCAGCCTCATATGATAACAAAAACAAGTAAACCAAGAGTGAGACACTGTTTGTTCCCATTATAATTCAAATAGTTTGCTTGAAAACCTTTCCTCAAAACTCAACAAGGATATTGTCAACCAGGAATTCAACCATACGTACTATAATTTCCTCAGTATATTTCATCGTGTTTCTGGAAGTATGTTCCAAAATATCTCAAAACCATGTACTTATATCACCGCCCACATTTCATGGAAAAGAAAGCTTTAATAATGAGATACCGAAGACGTTTTTTTCTGTTAGTTTGGTATGTGGTATGGTTGTGTACAGGGTGAAAAAATCAAATGTTGATGTTTTAGAGATGTACAGTTTGATAACGTAGGAGTGGATCTACCTTAAAAACGATATTGTAAACTTAATTATAATAACAACTTAAGACCTGTCTAATAAAAAAGGGTATACATTGATAAAATAAGATAATGATACATGTGGATATAATATTTGATTTTGGTTGTTATTGTTGTGACGTTCACAAAGTATATAAAGGAACTCCTTAGTACGAAGTATGGTAGTCAGAGATTTAAACAAATGTTTGCATTACACAGATCATTGTACATTCATTTCTCAATGTTTCAATTCAGAATAATATCCATATCAGCCAAACGCTGGGGAATATATTTCCCAAATGGAAGAAATCTAATCAGTGAACTAAGGATATCTCCTTCTCAAGATTTCAAAATTATATCCTCTATTTACAGCATTTTTCGATTCATGAAATAATAATATCAAACTATCTTTAAATATCAATTTAGCAAAGTGCAAGCATAGTTGGAGTGTATTGTAAGGAAGGTACATAGTTTGAAACAGACTATAATTTTCACATTAACCCCAACAAAAACAGGTTCGTCGGACTCTAGCTGACTCCCCCAATTATTGATAGTCATGATGAACTGCTGAGATGGAGAGTCATTGTGATTATAAGGTAGTGTACCGTAGCTGATATTACACGTGTTTACCGAGTTTATATCAATGTAAACTGCATTCACGACCGTGTGAACCGCACTTCTATAATACTAACTGGTGCCATGTAAATCTAAATTTAGATGTTGACGAGAGCAGCTTATACTTACCTGTGTGTCTATTTATAGATACCAGGTTTATCCAGGTAAATATGTATAGTTCCAATCATATACGGTGTACTCTTTGATGAATTATTATATACTAGTACATTGTAGCGTATATTTTTGTTTTAGCGCTTTCCATGCCTCTCTTTGTGTTCAAAAGTATATCCTTAAGCAAATGTGATATTTACAGTAGTGAGTACCATATGCCATATACAATCAAAGTGCCGGTTACCATTATTTACAGATTGCAATATGATTCTAGAACAGAGATAAATCTTTCAATTCAAGGTGTGGCATACTTTATTTGATTAAGATCTAAAAAGGGACATCAGCTGTACATATCGTAGGCCAAAGTACTAACAGATCGTTAAGTCAGGATTTCATTTTCTTAACACAAAATTAGTTTTTCTGTTTTGCTCATTTACCTTATCAATTTATAATTTTTGAAAATGTTCATTTTAGTGCAAACAAAGTTAATTAGCAATAAAAGAATTGTACACTGTCATAGGAATTGACAATAGGCTTTATAATTAATCGTGGTTGGTGTCATAATTATGTTACATGTATATATAGAATTACCTTCACGTATTGTATTACCTGGCATCTTATAACTATCAGAATATCAAAGATAGCAAAACTTAAATATGAGAAACCGTTGTTATAATTGAAACTAGAGCCTGTTTCGACTATGTGACAACACAGGGGAAATGGGAGGGGTTTAGAACTTTATCAAGTAGTGTGACTGATTATCCACCTTTAATCAACTGAATTTCTCTTTTGCACAGATAAAAGCATATTTAATCTCCACGATTATTTATAATCGGCGACACATATTTGAATCATACCTATTAAATTGAACTTCAAGCATCATTTCAGTATATTTTTTGTGACCCAGCTGAATGGTGCGAAATAATATATTATCTAAACCTTATTTACCTTGTGTATGCAGTGCTTGATTTATCGCTTTACTACATGTGGATGGACATGCTTATATTTACCTTGAACAATAAAAATTAGAAGTCGTCAGAGATTTAATAATATGCTCACAATAGTTTTTACATTAACAAATCAAAGACTCGTGGACACCTGTTAAGGCTTTGCTAAACGTGAAAGAGGTATGATGCACATTTTAAAAAGTTTTCATTCTGAACTACATCAGTAAATCTCATTATTTGGTACATTTAGATTTATTTCCTCTCCCTTACTGAGGTATTCGATATCTGTTTTTTGACGCAAGAAGGCAAAACTAGTAATTTTATCTCCTATTTGCAGATCCTGTAATATGTCGGTCACTGAAGACGAAGTCCCCGCTGTTGTTATTGACGTTGGAAGTGGCCTATGTAAGGCGGGATTCGCTGGGAACGATGCCCCAAGAGCTGTGTTTCCTACGAGAGTGGGACGGCCGAAATGTACAGTAAGTTTGATCGGTTTATAAATATCCTAACTGAAAATTATCTTCCCAGTAATTATCTGAATTCATGACAACAGGAAAACAGCGATCATTAGCATTGTCAATAGGTGTCATTCGTTGTCTCCACTATTTACAGAACACTCGATATGATAACACTCAATTTGGTATATTAATGCATCCTTCTATTGTCTTTCATCCTTAATAAATTCAAGTTTCCATTTCTCTCATTTCTGAAAATATTGCTTTTAATATTGTTTTATCGTTTTTTGACGTATGTTTGCTCTATAAAATTAGTTGTACTGTTGTGTTTAAACTTTTCGACAGCCTGAAAAGGTTGGTATGAAGTATAGAGATTGTTATGTCGGAGATGAGGCGCAGGTCAGACGTGGAATTCTTACCCGGGACTGTCCGTTAATGGAACGCGGGATCATCACCAACTGGGACGACATGGAGAAGATCTGGCACCACATCTTTTATAACGAACTGCGCGTAGCCCCCGAGAAACACCAAGTCGTGTTAACAGAAATACCACTTAATCCAAAGCAGGTCAGAGAAAGAACGATACAGGTACGAGTTATTAGATACATAAATAAAGCTTCCATATAACCGAAATTCGTTAATAAAGAAAATTTAATTGAGTAATAATAATACAAATAAATTGTTTAATGTTAATGAGTATCTTTTACAAGATTACTTCAAAAAATCAGAGAATGCAAAAGCGTCAACGAAACCATAATCCAAACTCAAAATCAATTAAACTGGAGGCAAAATATGAACAAAGGAAAGATTTATATGGAAACTCTTGCAAAAGTACAGGAGAATAAGATCAGGTGTTCCGGAATAGTAAGTGGCATCTGCTTCATCGACGACACATGCAATAATATATAAAAAGTATTTATTGTATGCATTTGTTATATTTCAATACATGTCAAAGTAAATGTTATAAAAACATTTACAGATGATGTTTGAGAAATTCAACACGCCCGCCTTCTACGTGGCCATACAGGCTGTGCTGTCTCTGTACGCCTCCGGACGGACCACAGGGATCGTGTTTGATGCCGGGGATGGCGTGTCACACGTGGTACCTATCTACGAGGGTTACGCTCTCCCTTACGCCACCAAACGGTTGGACCTGGCAGGTCGTGACCTCACAGCCTACCTCCAGAAGATCCTTAATGAAAGAGGATACGCCTTCACAACCTCATGTAAGTCGTTTTGAATATTTGCCTCTGGTAATATTAAAGAGGCAATTTAGTAAAATTTGTTTACTTTTTTTATAATATCGCCAGATATTGTATAAACTTGAAGTTCTGTACTCCTTATGAACTAATAATACCGATAGGTTGACAAAAGCCAATGTTTTACGTTCGTTTTTTTAATTAATAATAAAGAAATCCTTAATCGTCCAAACAGACGAATAATATGCAAAAGAGACCTATGTTTACAAACATCTCTGGGCACCTCTATAGCTGAAATTCGTGACGAGTTTCGTTTTATGCATCAGTAAACACGCGTATTATATCGCACGTGTCCTGGTAATGAAATGGGCCCATTTGTGTGCCAGCTCTCAATATTATCCGTTTCTGACTGATTTGAAACATAACAAAGCAATTTCTCTTGAGTTCTGATAATCCTAACGCCTATCGTAATTGTTAACAACGTATTTCGTAAATTAAACATCCATATAAAGAAGTATTTGTGACATTAAACGCACCATCTTATATTTGTTTGCATGACTCTACACGTGTTCGAGCCAGGTGGAGCAATTTTAGTGCTATATTTAACGTTGCTATATTTGCCACGGGCTTTCCCAAAAATTAAACTGACCACACTAGACATTGGCTACATATCATCTAATGATTAAATACTATTCTTTTGCCTGAATGTATGGGTTTGTTTTATTCTAGTTGAATTCTTAAAACGTTGGTTGACTTAATTGCCCCTTAAATGTAATCATCACATTCAGCAATGTCCATTACTATTGGGACAAGTTAAAATTTTTCGTGAATACTTGTGTAAAACGTGTGTATATGTCTACGTCTATCATGCCAACAGCCGAAATGGAGATTGTCCGTGTTATGAAGGAGAAGATGTCTTATGTTGCTCTCGATTTTGAGAGTGAAGTGACGTCAGCATCAACGTCTTCATCAGTCGAGAAGTCGTACAAATTACCAGATGGTAGAGTTATCACCATCGGCAACGAAATGTTTCGGTGTCCTGAGGTTTTCTTTCAACCAGCGCTGTCAGGTTGGTGATTTATGGCTTAAAATATCAACATTATTATCATTTCTTATTCCTGTTTAATTAGTGACACTAATATACAATTGAAGCCTTTTCTCAATGCAAAAAAAAAACAAAAACAAAAAAACAAAACCGACCGAGAACGAAGTTCGAGAATGATATTTGTTCTTGTGTCGATAAAACCATGTAATAACCGAAATCAGATGACTAAAGTTATACTGATTTTACTGTTACAATGTTGCCGATTGTAATAAAAGAAAGCGGCAAACTAAATACAATATATATGTATAAATTTACGGGCATGAATAGCTTAGTTCATAAAAGTGTAAAACAAAACAAAATTAATGAAGTGTAGCAATAATTATATTATTGTAAAAGCCAATATTGCTCTCCTTTTGCACGGCCGGTCAATGTTTTATCGGGAATCACGTGACACTATTTCAGCCAATCAGGACGTGTAAAACATCATTTTATAATGATAACTTTTATCAACATCATCATCTGTTGACAGGAACGGATTCCGACGGAGTTCACAAACTACTGAACAACTCAGTCATGGCTTGCGATGTTGATATCCGCCAAGAACTTTACAGCAATGTCGTCATATCCGGCGGAAGTACTATGTTTCCAGGTACGTGGAAATTATTTTTGTCGCTATGTTATTTTATTCGATCGATGCTTTTTTTCACTTACTGCATCTGTTGACATATGTCTGCTGTGCAAAATCAAAGACAAATACATATATTCTACTATTTGCTAGACATATCAATAAAAACAATTTAACCAGTATATGCTGCAAAGTTCCTTTCATCTCCACATGGCCCTCCACACCTGTCAGTTGTATTGTAAGTACAACGACGCGTACTTATCTTTGTTAATATCAGGCTATTTTCATAGGGACATAAATGTGTACTTCACGAACCTCTGAATAAAGTTTCACACCACGCAGGCATTTATCTGACCTACGATTGTTAAGTTCGCGAAAAGCAATTTACATTTGAACATGTTAATCATTTATAACATATCCTTTATGATGAAGGGATGGCGGACCGACTAGAGAAAGAGCTAACTGACATTGTACCTGGCGCAACAAAAGTCAAGGTCGACGCACCGCAGGAAAGAAACTATGCTGCGTGGATTGGAGGATCTATCTTAGCGACTCTGTCAACATTCCAGAAGATGTTGATTTCCAAACAAGAATATGACGAATGTGGACCAGGAATTGTTCATCGGAAGTGTTTTTAGGAAAAACCAACATTTTACGCCTTTTGTTATAAATTGTCGTTGCAATAGGGATATGCATTTCATCAAAATTATAGATATCTTTTTGACTCAATTAATTTTTACACCATAAAAAATGTTTAGGAAATAGCTAATAAGTTTTTGTTGCTTCACAAATTTAAGCATGCGAGTGTTTCTTTTTCTCGTGAAAAAAATATATCATGGTATATTTATTATCCTAAATGCTTTATTATTTAAAACAATATATTTACAGTCTGTTTGGAATTGATAGTATATTGCCTATACATTTCTACGAATGCCTACTGAACTTTATTTTCCGATAAAATCAGTGGATCACGCGCCTATTGGCGCAGCGCGCAGTAATACACTCCGTTACGATTTGAACACGAAGCCGCGTCACTACTTTCCAGACTCGATCAATATCCTGCCGCGTAGTATGTGTTAATTTATTGCAGAAATAAATAAGAAGCATTTTAATGGGTTTTTTTTAAATACAATAACAGTAACAAAGACAGTATGGTTTGTTTATATATGAACTTATGTGAAAAAATAACAATAAAAAGATGTAATCTTTTGGAACTTTTTTGTTAACTTGTTGACTGAAATTTCGCGGGAGTTCGTCACCTCATAAGGCGGCTGTTTCAACAGTCTACCCAAACCAAACGATACTCTTTGTTTTCATCGCAGTAAGTATCATAATATCTGATTAAAGAAATACTTACACGTTGGAATATAAGGTCTGGACAGTAAATATAAGGATTAAAGTTTCTTTCTGGTGGTTTTATCAAATGATAAAGTTCAGTAGGATATCGATAGTTGTTTCATGGAACGCTTCGCGTTCCATTCCAACTATCGATATCCTACTGAACTTTATCCTTTGATAAAACCACCAGAAAGAAGCTTTAATCCTTAAATAAAGATTTAAATATGGTGTAATTACAATGGTAATAGTTATAATAGAGTCACGTTTCAATATGGACATACGTTTCATCCATTTAACACACATACACATTTTTATGCAGTGTATATGTCATCATGATATCAATGCTATTGATATGCGTTTGTTTTTCAAGCATCATTGCTAATGTGTATGTAAATTATTTTTGTGTTTCTATTGTTTCATAACAATCAACAATTGGGTGTTATCATTTTATTTCAAATATAGAATACATCCCTCATACAATTGTAATAATATTTATTTTGCGTTTGTGCTATGGTTGCCATGGTAACCTTCACGAATATGCATAAATTATGTAAATGTACATATTTGGTAAATTTTGGTAAATTTCACGTAGCAACCATAGAGCGCATTCTTGAACAAACCTTATATTTCTCCTAAAGATGTGGTATAAGTGCCCACATATTCTCATTTGATATTAAATGTGTTTAAGAATGCACTCAATAGTTTCCAATAGAAAAAAACTATCACAAAATGGGCCAAAATTGACTAAATTGTCAAATTTCCCTAATTTATGCATATTTGAGATGGTTGTTATGACAACCAGAGTTGAAACAACAAATATCTATTGTCTCAGTATTATCAGGGATGTATTCCATATTAAAAAATACATTGATTTGAGAGTTAAAAATCAGTTTCAAAATCGGATAATTTGGGGGCAAAAATAGGCATAGTCCTTTACATTTGGGTCTAGTTTACTTCTTATTCAACTTTGATAATATATAGAAATATAAACAATAGGATTGTGATAAGTCCCGTTATGAATTGTCCATCAAAAGTTCTCCTGTTGCTAATACTCTGGTGAACAATATAAATGTCACTGACACCTAGTTATACACGTATAACTGTATTTTAGAGGAGTTGTATACCGTTTGAAGCGTGATTACTGGATTTCGTTACATACAAATACTTGAAATCAAAGCTGCTGAATTATCATAACTGGTATCTCGTATTATACATTTGTTACATTTATATGTTTATGTGAATAAATATTGTTATTTGATTTGTTTTTGTCATTACACTATGACTAAACATTATTATAAGTTAATTGATGGACGCTGGGAAAATAAATGCCTCTATGTCCATATTTAAAAATTAAGCTTGATATTGGCCTTAAATTAAAAAAAATATATAAATCCGGATACAAATCTTAGAAAACTAGGTTTTTCAATATCCATATAACTATTCGAGTTTTGGAAGACGCATGACTTTTCTGTCCCAGGGAAGTCAATGGACTCCGATCTCTGATTCATACTTTCTTTATGTAAGCCCCTTTTTGTTCAATAAAAAATACAATGAAAACGTACAAGAAAACAAGACAATGTGGTCCGGAAGAGAATCGTCTTTCGGTTAATCGACGACAACCGCCATGTAATTCTAGGTCACTTCCAAGTAAATGTCAGGTCCTCAAAGTGATATTATCTTCGGTCTTAACAAATAGACATATTAATTGCATATTCCAAAACGCCCACCTCCATATTCTATTGAGATAGAGAAAGATATTCTTAATGATGCCACGATGGTGACCATAAAACTTGCCCATGGTCTTCATAAACCAGAATCTCTCGAATCCACTTGCCGTTTGCTTGTTCAACAGCAGCCGATATTTATAAAGGAAATCTCGATATTTAAAGTAAGATCTAGAATTTCGAATTAACTGTGACATTTAACATTTTAGACTGGAGGTCACGTTTATCGTATAATTTAGTAGCAAGCCTTCCATGTAGGTCAAAATTGTAAGTAAGAATCGTAAAGTAGGCGAGTGATGTAGAGTAGTCGCTTGTGACGTTGATTTCAAGGTTTTAAAGCTCTGCAGGGTATATTGATATACATAATCAGTAATCTTCTTAATATTAGACAGGACATACAGATATTCGTAGTCAGCAAACTTCTTGTTATTAAACAACACATCCTTATAACGATGAGAGATATCTAACATGAAATTTCAGAATATCAATTTCAATGTACATTTTGTATATGTGTTAAATGCACTTACAAAGTAACGTAGACTTCGATCGGTAAGTGTCACTTTCGGTGGTTATTTCATATTTCAACTCAACAAAGTCCTACATTTGATCAAAATGTCTCGTCAGTAAGCACTGATAAAGTGATATGTATCTCTCGAATGAGTGCTTCCAAATATAGACTTAGAGAATGATTTTACAAACACAGTTTATGTAAGCGTGGTTCAGATATTAAACACTCTGTAAAACAAGATCGAATCAGCTGTGTATATTTTAATTTATTGCCAACAAATAAATAAATAATATAAATAAATATTAACAAAATTAAAGATTCAATTTCAGGAGAAACATTATCATGTATACATGTTAAAATACAGCATTGAAAGTTGGTGTAATGAAAATGATGGACATTCACACTGGTATAAACACCTTCAATTTACCATACACCATCCACTCATCTTAATACACCATAACAACAGATACAATCGGTTTAATATCTACATGAATACATCATACAAATACATATTCTGATCTGTCATTAAGAAAATCAAAGGTATACTAACGGTTACATACATAAATAAACATACATTACATGTTCATAGGAATCAGAAATATAAATACACAATAAACACATGTAAATAGTTTATATATCAAAAGTAAACACAGATGTTTTTCATACGTACAATATTCACCAGACTCTCACATGTTGGGTATTATCTAACAATGAGTACACAATAATGGCTACCTACATGTAATGAATGTCAATTGATCACAGAGAAATATGTATATAATGAGTATTAGATGAAACGTTCGTCCATATTGCAATACGACATTGTATAACACAGTACATTATCTCGTCGGTCTAAATTTAAAAACACTTCCTATGAACAATTCCTGGTCCACATTCATCATATTCCTGTTTTGAGATCCACATCTGTTGAAACGTAGACAGTGATCCAAGGATGGATCCACCGATCCACACGGAGTACTTCCTCTCTGGAGCGGCAATAACTTTCACCTTCATGCTGCTGGGCACGATAGCATCCATTTCCTTCTTAAACCGGTCAGCAATACCTATAAATAGAATACAAATATTTCTTTAAGAATTTTAAATGTATATTTGAGATGGTAAAAGTTAATACACTTTCATTGAACTATTAAAGTAATCTTAAAGGACGCTATCAATAGTAATACTCAAAGATGTGTTGACATTAGAACATTGTTCAGTGAAGACTCACCAGGAAACATGGTAGAACCGCCAGAGAGGACAATATTGCTGTACATCTCACGTCGTATGTCAATATCACACGACATCACAGAATTATGGAGAAGTTCATGAACTCCTGCTGATTCCATTCCTGCAATAAAACGGTAATGTTGTATTTAATATATTGATTAATATGAAACGTCAGAGAGAAAAAAGAAAAAGAAAAAAAATCACTAAAGGAGAAAGGAAACACATTGCATTAGTACTTTGTAGAAGAGTGGTAAAGGGGGAATTATTTAAATCCCCATTAAAATGTTACATATTAAAATTGTTCGATACAATAGTTATTATTACAGAAATTATAAAATGAACTACTAATCTTTGATTATCTGATTTGGCTGT
The DNA here is from genome assembly GCA_947623455.1 of Mimachlamys varia. Taxonomy (NCBI): domain Eukaryota; kingdom Metazoa; phylum Mollusca; class Bivalvia; order Pectinida; family Pectinidae; genus Mimachlamys; species Mimachlamys varia. Next base: position 9,935,512 of record OX392534.1, read on the forward strand.
GCCATATTACTATTCAGTCCTTATGGGTTCAGCAGTTGTCCATTTAATGCAACAAGGCTTTCATTAATTATGAGTATGAAATAGCGTAGTAATAACTTTATTATTAGCTCACATTACAGGTACAAAAAAGCCCCCTTTTCTAATGTCATTATAAGCAATTAGTATTCTTCATAATATATATCTTCCGTGCAGTTTTCAATCATTTTAAAGCAGATATATTTCGACAATATTTCAACATTTGTGTAATGATACTCATGTGAACTTTTTCTCAAAATTGAGGAACATATAGAAAGAAAAGTCATACATCTAATAATGAAAACAATGATATTTACCTATGAATGATGGTTGGAATAGGGTTTCCGGACAACGGAACCTTTCGTTTCCAATAGTAACGAGCTGGCCATCTGGAAGTTCATAAGATCGCTCTATTGCTGAAGATTTTGATGATGATTCCATTTCAGTTTCGAAGTCTAGAGCAACGTAGGCCATTTTCTCCTTCATATCACGGACAATCTCTAATTCAGCTGTAACATAATTATATTTGATATCAATAAAACATTGCTGATCGATGACATCATATTTTATATAAATAGAAGTAAGCAATTGACAATATCTTTAAAATGATACATCTACCACATTTAACTTAACAGATAATAACTTTTAATATATATTTTAGATGAAACTTCGACCAACCTGATGATGTAAAGTTGTATCCTCTCTCGTGGAGAATCCTCTGGAGGTAGGCTGTGAGGTCACGACCTGCCAGGTCCACACGTTTGATGGCGTGAGGGAGGGAGTAACCCTCGTAGATAGGTACCACGTGTGACACGCCATCCCCGGCATCAAACACGATCCCTGTGGTCCGTCCGGAGGCGTACAGAGACATCAGAGCCTGTATGGCCACGTAGAAGGCGGGCGTGTTGAACGTCTCGAACATAATCTACAACACAAAAATTATTGTTTTACAGCTATAACCTTATTTGCAAATAACGGCACAATGATAACATTCGTTTTAAAGAGATTTGTGAGTTACTTGATATTGTAGAGAATTTCTCCTTGTAAGTTTCAAAATTGTCATAAGTGGATAACCATTAAGCAATAAGTTGATTTTAATAGATAATTCACATACCTGTGTCATTTTTTCTCTGTTGACTTTAGGATTAAGTGGCGCTTCTGTCAGCATCACTGGTTTGTCCTCGGGAGCCACACGGAGTTCGTTGTAGAAGGTGTGATGCCAGATCTTCTCCATGTCGTCCCAGTTGGTGACGATGCCGTGTTCTATAGGATATTTCATGGTAAGGATTCCCCGCTTACTTTGTGCCTCGTCTCCAATGTAACAGTCCTTATCGCCCATTCCAGGCATAATTATCTGTGATTAACAAACGTATGGTTTAAACAATGACATTACGACAAATATCCAATGTTATATGTTTACGAAAGATAACTAATAAATATTTACTATTAAATACAGAAGTACCACAAATACTTACATCATAATGTGGTCTTCCTGTAACGGCGGGAAAAACGGCACGTGGAGCATCATCCCCAGCAAATCCCGCCTTACACATTCCACTTCCGTTGTCAATGACAACAGCCGGGATATCTTCCTCAAAAATAGACATTTTCTTCCTTTCGGTCTTCTCTTGTATATGCTGGAGAAAATAAAAGAGAATACCGAAGCGTTAACAAAATCATAACCGAACTCAAAATCGATTAAACCAGGGGTAAAATATGAACAAAAGAAAGATTTACATGGAGACCCTTGTAAAAGTACAAGAGAAAATAGTTTAATTGAAATTAACTTCATATCCACAGGTGCTGATATAAATGGTACATTATCTATAAATACATTTATCAGGTTTAAAATTATCTTTGTTTATTAAACAAAAACCATGAGAAACCAGAACACACCTACTGATTTATAAAAATGTTTGAAAGATGAAAACAATAATAAATACCTACCTTGTGATATATTATGAATGGTAATTCCTTAGTCCCATTGTTCTTTCCTGGTCTCTGCGGTGTATGTTTGTCAGCTCTTCACCCATGTCTTATATAGTGTCTCCTCTCTAGTTTCACTCCAAACTGACAAATCAAGTGCCTTTCGAATTCTCCATATAAGGTATGGATGTTGTTTATAAAAATTATCATCGACCAAAATAAACTAAAGCACGTGTTTCCATAAAAGGAACAACTTACTACACACAGCCATTTTATCTTCCATATAAGGTAGTCCCTACTCTACTCACTTCCATAATAGGTACACATAGACTATACCTGTAGTCAGCTCTCCGGTCGATAATCTAAATATAGTCATTACAAGTGAACAGGTAAATAAACATACATGTATGCTTCTCATATAACAAGCCCGTATCACTGTACGTATTTTGTTTATATTCATAGTTTCATATTGTGTAATAGACTGTGAAAAGGACAAATGTACTTGAAATGTCGATATCTTTATTGATTGCCAGGCTTCGAGATGTTCCCCCTATAAATCAGACTATAGTTTTCGCGTTATCTCGGATTCGTCAGACTCACTTCCCTAATTATTGACATACATGATGAACTGCTGGGATGAAGATGAACTGTGGTTATGAGGTAGCATACTCTAGCTGATATTACAAGAGTTACTGAGTTCATATCGGTGTAAACTGCATTTATCTATAAAAATATATGTTAGGCCTAAGTCAGTATATGTGTATACCTGTGTGTGTTAATTGCGTTATATGTGTGCCTTGTATGGAATCAGTCTTCAAAATTTATCTAGGTCATGATTAAGTGGTGTAGCCAGTCAATTTATGTACGGCACTTTCCGTATTCTCAAAAAGAGCTGGTAAACTTACAAAGCTCCAGACATAGACAATCAAAGTACTGAAAGTACTGAAACGCTCAAACTTCTAACAAAAGTATGTATTTTTTAAAAGCTATTGAAATGATTTTGTTGTGTGGGTTACTAAGTTTCGATATCAGAAGGTTTCAGAATAGGGATTAACAGTTAGGTTAGTAAGTATTTAGAGTAAACATAATTTACACGCAAATTGTTTAGATTGACGAGTTGTTTTCAATGTACATGTACAATTTAGTGCAGTGCTTTTACAATTTGGCTAAAATATCTTTTTTTTTATTTTGAAATGAATATTGATCAATTTACAGGGAAACGAATGTGTTTCTTTTAATATATGCATTGAAATAAACGGTATTAGTTTGTTAGACACAAAATGAAGCTTTATTTCATAAACCTTCCCTGCAACACTTAAATCAATTTAAGCAAAAAATCACACCTGAGATCCAGTTGGAAATGGAAGATGAGGATTAATTACGGGAGCAATGGCAGATCAAAGTTGAAACGACATATACTGGTTTGTTTTGATAATAAAATGTTTGTTTGTAAGGTAATAACAGTTTGCATTATGAAGTAGACATATCATACCAACCTCCTGAAAGTACGATTAATGAAAACGGATGTAATGAAGCAATTGAAACATTTCGTTTCATTTCATTCTATATCATACATATGTACATGTATATCTCATAAAAGATTTAAGATATGATGTCTTTTGTAGAAAACCAAATGCGACATTAACTTTAGAACATATTTATAAACTATTAAGTCTTATAAACATTTAAGACATCGGATAAAGAATATCCCGTGCATCAGAGACACTAACATATGCACATACATAGTAAGTCAAACATATCTGTATGAACATTAAACGATAGGTCCCAGGGGATCTCGGTACCCACCATAGACTATCTTCTTTTGTTTTTAAAAAAAAGTTGGATTTTTTCCTTTCTTTTATCTTCTTAAGGAAAGGCATTATCAACTGAAAGATTGTATTCTGTGAGCTAAATTTCTAAGATGGCCGTCGGTCAGAAATCAAATCAAAACCAGGACTGTTGGCTATGAAGCGATTATATATTCAAAGTTTAACACAAATTGCATGACAGTACACACGCACCTGTTAGCGATGTGTCTGGGACATACCGCGATCCGTATACGAGTGTATATATAGCCCCGATCGCGAGAGCTCGAGGTTATACGCTATACACCGAGAGAATATGTATACACAGAGGGGTCAAACTAAGAGCAGAGACGTAATATTTAAATGAGCTGTGGAAGTGAAAAATTGATTTCTTTGTTATAAATTGCATATAGATTATTAAAGTCATCATAATTATCAACAATACCATGGGAATATCATTCCCTTCAATGCTCAGGCTTTCAAATAGTTCATATATCATGCGATTGGTAGTTATTCAAGCTTTTCCGGAGCGGGAGGGGAAAAATGACATGGGTCAAAAGGCCACAGAATAGTGGCAGCAATAGACGCCAAAACTACTCGTAGTTTTAGCGCTAAAAAGGTAGAGAAATATTGTTTGTTTATTAAAACATGGACACATACATTATTTCACATAGTCGCCGACAGAACACCGACCCCCGTCAGTTAGATAAAATATGTAACAACCATCCAAAATAGGGATATCACACTATATTATACTCAGTAGGATAGGGAGACCAAGGCCTAAGGATAATGAGGAGGCTTTATCGTTGTAAAAGGTATCTACACACTTTTTACATTTATAGAAATGGTGCAATAGTTGTACGTCTGTTCATTTAGAATGAGTATACTAAAGTCATCTTATTTCGGACGCCATATTAATATTACATTATTAGGAGAATCAAAACAAATCAAAAATATTTACACTGAAAGGTATTTTGTAAAAATGAATTTTAATGAATTTTGTGTTTGACCAGCTAATGAAATAATATACTTTGCTCTCAGTTTCATTACATTGTAACTGAAACCAATTCATGGTGACGAATCCATTGCTGTTGTCATTGACAACAGACGTGAAAGGTGTAAGGCGGGATTTGCTGAGGATTTTGACCCATATGCTGTGTTTCCCGCTATTACTGGGCGACCCCAATATGATGTAGGTTGTAGTATCACAAACAACCCCCAAACATAAACATTCAATGACCGTTTTGGTAAAAGCTATTTAAATGACAAATTGAGAGTATTTAGACTTGTTGTGTGTCTAAATTATTTAAAGCTTGCAAAATCACCAATTGTGTGGTGTCGGTCACTGAGCGTATCATTCCGAGTAACGAATTGAATTTGAATTGATTTTAGTATGATTCCTGATTATATTACTGCTTTAAAATGTCTGTTTCACTTCTTTTTGATTTGTTGGCCTTCGGTCAAGACGATGAATGTACCAGGGTATATCGGCTTCAGTGAAGTAATAACATGTTACTGTCTAAGCTCAATCAAGTTTTTTATGGATATACATTTCAGATAATAGTGCTGGGCATTAGTATTGAAGATTGCAATATTGGAGACGAGGCTCAGGATATCAACACTGAGATATCCTGTAGAACACGGCATCGTCACCAACTTGGACGACATGGAGAAGATCTGGCATCACACTTTCTACAACGAGCTCCGTGTGGCTCCCGAGGAACATCCGGTCATGTTGACAGAGGCGCCATTAAATCCCAAGGCTAACAGAGAAACCATGACACAGGTTTGTGTTCTATAACCATGTGAATTGAAAATACGAATCGTCTTTTCGAAACGAAAACAACAATCCGCAATAAGTTAAACCAGAAACAAAATATGAAAAAAGAAAATATTTAGACTGTGCCCAAGAAGTCCTAGAAAATAGGACAATGAAACCAGGTGTTCCGGAAGAGTAAGCCTCCCCTGTCTTATCGAAGATACCTGCTATGCTATATTCAGAAATTATATCAAACTAACGATTTGATTAGGAAAGTCATTACATAAGAGTTCTATGATTGTATCAAGATGAAAATACTGTAGTAAGAAAAGTGAGGGTCGACGCACCACAGGATAGAGAATATTCCGCGTGGATTGGTGGGTCTGTCCTCAGTCAACATTCCAGAAGATGTGGTCTCAAAACAAGAATATGATGAATGTGAATCAGGAATTGTTCATCGGAAGTGCTTTTGAAAATGTTTCGGAACTAATTTTTACGTTTGTGTTGCTTCACAAAATATAAGCATGCTAGTGTTTCTTTTTCTCATGAAGAATGTCTATTGGTATATTTGATATCCTACTCTAATGTTTTACTGACATTTACCGACAACAAAGAGATACAGGTGTGGTGTATTTACCAAGTTTATCATTATTTAGGAAGAGTTTAGAAAATCTTGTTTAAATAATTTGTTAGTCAATTAAGCCACGTTGCAATAAAAACTTATGTTTCATACACCACATATACATGTATATGGAGTGTACATTTCATCGTGATATCAATGATATTGATATATGTTTGTTTTTCAATCATCAATTACAATTTGTATATAATCATTTTTGCGTTTCTATTGTTACATAACGATTAACAATTGGGTTTTATCATTTTCCTTATTTACAGGTGTGCCTGGTTTACTTATTATTTAACTTTGATGATATATAGAAAATAAATAAGAGAATACCGAAGCGTTAACAAAATCATAATCCAAACTCAAAATCGATTAAATCAGGGGCAAAATATGAACAAAGGAAAGATTTACATGGAGACTCTTGTAAAAGTACAAGAGAATAAGACAAGGTGTTCCGGAAGAGTAAGCGTGTTCTGCTTCATCGACGACACCCGCCATGTGAATCTTTATCACATCCATGTAAACATCAAGTTCCCAAAATGAGAAGCTAGTATCATTCTCAATCACAACAAGTAAACACACTAATGAGCATACTCAAAGATACAGAATATTTCTCAATGAGACAAAGATGGCGACCATACAACTTGCCCATAGTTCTGATCAACCTGCATCTCTCGAATCCTTGTGTTATTAGTTTCTTGGTCAGCAGTCGACATCGATCACGAGAATCTCGATATTTAGAGCAAGCCCTAGAATATCGAATCAACTGCGACATGTAAACACCATAGGTTGGAGAAGTAGGGATGTTACTATCAAGAAATGGAAAGTTAAAGATTAAAACAATGAAATCATCACGTTTATTGTTTAGATTAGTAGTAAGCTGTCCATGTTGGTCGTAGTTAACGATCTGTTCTTGTGAGTTGTCAATCACGCTCAAATCTCGTTTTGATCTCACGTGAAATTTTTTTGTAATATCTAACAATTTATTATCAATTTCGATAGCAAATATGCATCTGAAAAATGTAGCACAAAATTAGATGTCTGTTATTTATAGAACGTTTTTTAGAAGAATTTTTAAAAATTACTATTATGGCGGCCATTTTTAAAATAAGTATTTCTGTGTATTTCTTCCATTTCACGAACGGCCAAAATTTCATGTTTTTGTGCTTGATTGATCTTTTAAAATCGTCAGTGTGTCGCCATTTTTCATTACATCCAGTTCATTTTTGCTGTACAACTTCTTTATGTTCATTATAAAGCAATTATTATGCAACAAAGATATTTTCTTTACATTTCGGGTATGTTTTATTTAAGACTCAAGAATAGTAAAAAATAACACATTTCTTAATGGGACAAAAACACGAGCCCCCCCCCCCCCCCCCCCTGAGAAACCCATTTCCTTTTGATCTAACAATGATCTAAAAAAACGTTAGTCTCTAGAATTTTTTTATAAAGCATTAAATCTGCAAAAAATGAGGAAAATGAAATATTTTCTCATTTATAAAAGGAAGGTAGGAGGAACTAAAAATTATTTTTTGAGCTAACAGAATAATTAAATTTTCTTCCGTAATTAATGAGAAAATATTAGTTTTGTAAATTCTGCAAACATTCATACATATCTGATAACAAATCTGAAAGATATTGGATGAAATTGACCTGATATTGGCCAAAACAGCATTATTCACATAAATCGCGTGTTTTGCTCATTTTGGTATCTTTGACCGAGCATAGCTCAAAAATGAGGTCACTACCATCAATTTCGTTTTGCATTTTCTGCTATGCAATGAACTCCCTTTTCCATAAATGCACAGAAGAAAAAAGTTAGTTTTAGAGCTTTAAAACCTTGAAGTCAAGCAAAACAGACTATTCTACATCAGTCGCGTACTTTACGATCCTTACTTACAATTGACATACAGGGAAGGCTTACTACTAAATATTACGATAAATGTGACCTCCAGTGTATGATGTTAAATGTCGCAGTTGATTCGGAATTGTAGAGTTTGTTTAAATATTGAGATATCGGGATCCTTGATAAATATTGGCTGCTGTCGAATAAACAAACAACAAAAAGATTCGAGAGATGCAGATTGATGAAGACTATAGGTATATTATATGGTCGCCATCTTGGTCTCACTAACAAAATCTTCCTGTATCGCAATAGGATATAAAGCTGGACGTGTTGGAATATGCTCTTTAGTATGTCTATTTGCTATGACTAAAGATAATACCTCAGTTCTTCTCACTTTGAGGACCTGACATTCACTTGGACGTGACTTGATTTACATGGCAGTTGTCGTCGATGGACCGTGTATTCTTCCGGACCACATTGTCTTGTATTTTCTTATACGTTTTCATTGTATTTCTTATTAAAAAAGGGCAGACATAAAGAAAGTATACATCAGATACTGTACCAGATTTTCCGAAAGGATACTTGTGTTTTGCTACATCGATGCCATTGTCAACTTTGTAAATCCAAATCTAAATTGTGTTGCTTTCGCAATAATTATTAATGAGAATAATGATCAAACGAATATATTGATAAGTATATTTTCGAAAGACGCCATGAAGGCGACGATGAAACCTACCCATAAACAAAGAAAAGTATATTTAAAAGCCAAACGAATACTCTTCTGTTTGATCTGACAAAACAACAAAGAGAAAAGGAAAAAGAAATGATGACAGAAGCAAAAGAAAAAGAAGACATTGAAACAGATGCATCAAATTATGTATACAGCTGATTGACCTCCATGGGACAGAAAATTCAAAATCTTGAACAGTTATATGAATATTGAACTACCTCTCTCTGTTTTCTAAATTTACAATTAGAACTGGCTTTTAATTCAAGGCCAATATCAAGATAAATATTAAGAAAAAGACATAGAGGCATTTATTTTCCCAGCGTCCATCAATTAACTTATAATATTCACTCATAGTGTAATGAAACAATTGCTAACATCGACAAAGATCCAATCTCAAATAACAATATTTATTCACATACACTTTTTAATAGCATAATAAATGTATAATACGATGTACCAGTTATGGTAATACGGCAGCTCCGTTTTCAATTATTTGTCTTGAACGAAACACAGTAATTACGTTTCAAACGATATACAACTATTATAAGATACAGTTATACATGTAAAACAAGGTGTCAATGACATTCATATTGTACACCAGAGTATTGGCAACAGGAGAACTTTTGATGGACAATTCATGATCGGGACTCATGAATAATCCTGTTGTCAGAACTATGAGCAACTTTTATGGTCGCCATCTTTGTCTCATTGAGAAATATTCTATATCTTTGAGTATGCTCATTAGTGTGTTTACTTCATTTTGAGAACTTGATATTTACTTGATTGTGACACAGATTTACATGGCAGGTGTTGTCGATGAAGCAGAAAACATTTGCTCTTTCAGAACACCTGGTCTTTTTTCTCTTGTACTTTTACAAGAGTCTCCATGTAAATACATATTTCAGACTTCGACTTCACTTCGGTTAGTGTCACTTTCTTTGGATTATTCACATTTCAACTCACCAAAGACCTATACTTGATCAACATGTCCGTTCAGTAAGCACTGAGATACAGTGATATGTATCCCTCGAATGAGTGCTTCCAAATAGATTTACAGAAAGATATTTACAAAAAATAGTGTATGTAAGCGTGGTTCAGATATTAAACTCTATGTAAAACAACAACGAATCAGCTGTGTATAACATTAATTTATTGCCAACAAATAAATAAATAATTTAAATAAATATTAACAAAGTTAAAGATTCATTTTCAGGAGAAACCTTATCATACATGCATGCTAAAATATAGCATTGGAATTTGATTTAATGAAAATGATGGACATTCACACTGGTATTAACACCATCAATATACATACACCATCCACTCATCTTAGTCATAGAAACAAACAAAATAATTGCCAACTTCAATACGCCATACTTATATGTCAATAAATAACAGTAGATAAAACCGGTTATCTACATAAATACATCATACAAATATATTATCTGATATGTTAATAAAAAAAATCAGAGGTATGCTAACGGTTACATACATAAATAAACATACATTACATGTTCATAGGAATTAGAAATACAAGAACGGTTACCTACATTAATTCACAATAAACACATGTAAATAGTTTACATAGTAAAAGTAAACACAGATGTTTTTCATACCTACATTATTCATCAGACTCTCACATGTTGGGTATTATCTAACAATATGTACACAATAATGGTTACCTACATGTTATGAGTGTCAATTGATCACAGAGAAATATGTATATAATAAGTATTAGATGAAACGTTTGTCCTTATTGCAATACGACATTGTATAACACAGTACATAATCTTGTCGGTCTCACAATTTAAAAACACTTCCTATGAACAATTCCTGGTCCACATTCATCATATTCCTGTTTTGAGATCCACATCTGTTGGAACGTAGACAGTGATCCAAGGATGGATCCACCGATCCACACGGAGTACTTCCTCTCTGGAGCGGCAATAACCTTCACCTTCATGCTGCTGGGCACGATAGCATCCATTTCCTTCTTAAACCGGTCAGCAATACCTATAAATAGAATACAAATATTTCTTTAAGAATTTTAAATGTAGCTTTGAGATGGTAAAAGTTAATATACTTTCATTGAACTATTAAAGTAATCTTTAAGGACGCCATCAATAGTAATACTCAAAGATGTGTTGACATTAGAACATTGTTCAGTGAAGACTCACCAGGAAACATGGTAGAACCGCCAGAGAGGACAATATTGCTGTACATCTCACGTCGAATGTCAATATCACACGACATCACAGAATTATGGAGAAGTTCATGAACTCCTGCTGATTCCATTCCTGCAATAAAACGGTAATGTTGTATTTAATATATTGATTAATATATAACGTCAGAGAGAAAAAGAAAAAGAAAAAAATTCCTAAAGGAGAAAGGAAACACATTGCTTTAGTAATTTGTAGAAGAGTGGTAAAGGGGGAATGGTTTAAATCCCCATTAAAATGTTACAGATTTAAAACTTTTCGATACAATAGTTATTATTACAGAAATAACAAAATGAACTACTAATCTTTGATTTATTAGATTTGGCTGTGCCATATTACTATTCAGTCCTTATGGGACCAGCAGTTGTCCATTAAATGCAACAAGGCTTTCATTAATTATGAGTATGAAATAGCGTAGTAATAACTTTATTATTACAATGTAGCTCACATAACAGGTACAAAAAAGCCCCCTTTTCTAATGTCATTATAAGCAATTAGTATTCTTCATAATATATATCTTCCGTGCGGTTTTCAATAATTTTAAAGCAGATATCTTTCAACAATATTGCAACATTTGTGTAATGATACTCATGTGAACTTTTACTCAAAATTGAGGAACATATTGAAAGAAAAGCCATATACCTAATAATGAAAACAATGATATTTACCTATGAATGATGGTTGGAATAGGGTTTCCGGACAACGGAACCTTTCGTTTCCAATAGTAACGAGCTGGCCATCTGGAAGTTCATAAGATCGCTCTATTGCTGAAGATTTTGATGATGATTCCATTTCAGTTTCGAAGTCTAGAGCAACGTAGGCCATTTTCTCCTTCATATCACGGACAATCTCTAATTCAGCTGTAACATAATTATATTTGATATCAATAAAACATTGCTGATCGGTGACATCATATTTCATATAAATAGAAATAAGCAATTGACAATATCTTAAAAATGATACATCTACCACATTTTAATTAACAGATAATAACTTTTAATATATATATTAGATGAAATTTCGACCAACCTGATGATGTAAAGTTGTATCCTCTCTCATGGAGGATCCTCTGGAGATAGGCTGTGAGGTCACGACCTGCCAGGTCCACACGTTTGATGGCGTGAGGGAGGGAGTAACCCTCGTAGATAGGTACCACGTGTGACACGCCATCCCCGGCATCAAACACGATCCCTGTGGTCCGTCCGGAGGCGTACAGAGACAGCACAGCCTGTATGGCCACGTAGAAGGCGGGCGTGTTGAACGTCTCGAACATAATCTACAACACAAAAATTATTGGTTTACAGCTATAACCTTATTTGCAAATAACGGCATAATGATAACATTCGTTTTAAAGAGATTTGTGAGTTACTTGATATTGTAGAGAATTTCTCCTTGTAAGTTTCAAAATTGTCATAAGTGGATAAACATTAAGCAATAAGTTGATTTTAATAGATAATTCACATACCTGTGTCATTTTTTCTCTGTTGACTTTAGGATTAAGTGGCGCTTCTGTCAGCATCACTGGTTTGTCCTCGGGAGCCACACGGAGTTCGTTGTAGAAGGTGTGATGCCAGATCTTCTCCATGTCGTCCCAGTTGGTGACGATGCCGTGTTCTATAGGATATTTCATGGTAAGGATTCCCCGTTTACTTTGTGCCTCGTCTCCAATGTAACAGTCCTTATCGCCCATTCCAGGCATAATTATCTGTGATTAACAAACGTATGGTTTAAACAATGACATTACGACAAATATCCACTGTTATATGTTTACGAAAGTTAACTAATAAATATTTACTATTAAATACAGAAGTACCACAAATACTTACATCATAATGTGGTCTTCCTGTAACGGCGGGAAAAACGGCACGTGGAGCATCATCCCCAGCAAATCCCGCCTTACACATTCCACTTCCGTTGTCAATGACAACAGCTGGGATATCTTCCTCAAAAATAGACATTTTCTTCCTTTTGGTCTTCTCTTGTATATGCTGGAGAAAATAAATTAGAGAATACCGAAGCGTTAACAAAATCATAACCGAACTCAAAATCGATTAAACCAGGGGCAAAATATGAACAAAAGAAAGATTTACATGGAGACCCTTGTAAAAGCACAAGAGAAAATAGTTAAATTGAAATTAACTTCATATCTACAGGTGCTGATATAAATTGTACATTATCTATAAATAAATTTATCAGGTTTAAAATCATCTTAGTTTATTAAACAAAAACCATGAGAAATCAGAACACACCTACTAATTTATAAAAATGTTTGAAAGATGAAAAAAATAATAAATACCTACCTTGTGATAAATTATGATTGGTAATTCCTTAGTCCTGCTGTTCTTTCCTTGTCTCTGCGGTGTATGTTTGTCAGCTCTACGTCTCTGCGGTGTATGTTTGTCAGCTCTACGTCTCTGCGGTGTATGTTTGTCAGCTCTTCACCCATGTCTTATATAGTGTCTCTTCTCCTTTTTCACTCCAAACTGACAAATCAAGTACCTTTCGAATTCCCCATATAAGGTATGGATGTTGTTTATAAAAATTATCATCGACCAAAATAAACTAAAGCACGTGTTTCCATAAAAGGAACAACTTACTACACACAGCCATTTTATCTTCCATATAAGGTAGTCCCTACTCTACTCTCTTCCATAATAGGTCAACATAGACCCCGTTTATTAAGACTCGGTGTAAATATACCTATAGTCAGCTCTCCGGTCGAAAATCTAAATATAGCCATTACAAGTGAACAGGTAAATATACATACATGTATGCGTCCCATATAACAAGCCCGTATCACTCTACGTATTTTGTTTATATTCATAGTTTCATATTGTTTATATAGACTGTTTAAAAGGACAAATTTACTTGAAATATCTATACCTTTATTGATTTCCAGGCTTCAAGATGTTATCTCGGATTCGTCAGACTCACCTAATTTTTGACATACATGATGAACTGCTCGGATGAAGATGAACTATGGCTATAAGGTAGCATACTCTATCTGATATTACAATGTTTACTGAGTTCATATTGGTGTAAACTGAATTTATCTATAAAAATATATGTTAGGCCTAAGTCAGTATATGTGTATACCTGTGTGTGTTAATTGCGTTATCTGTGTGCCTTATATGGAATCAGTCTTCAAAATTTATCTAGATCATGTTAAGTGGTGTAGCCAGTCAATTTATGTACGGCACTGTCCGTATTCTCATAAAAAGCTGGTAAACTTACATATCTCCAGACATAGACAAAAAGGAAGAGAAATAATGCTTGTTTATTAAAGCATGGACACATAAATTATTTCACATACTCGCCGACAGAACACCGACCCCCGTCAGTGAGATAAAATACGTAACGGTACACCTGTTATTGATAGACGAACAAACCATCCAAAAATAGGGATATCACACTATATTATTTATACTCAGTAGGACAGGGAAACCAAGGCCTAAGGATAATGAGGAGGTTTTATCGTTGTAAAAGGTATCTACACACTTTTTACATTTATAGTAATGGTGCAATAGTTGTACGTCTGTTCATTTAGAATGATTATACTAAAGTCATCTTATTTCGGACGCCATATTAATATTACATTATTATGAGAATCAAAACAAATCAAAAATATTTACACTGAAAGGTATTTTGTAAAAATGAATTTTAATATTTTTTGTGTTTGACCAGCTAATGAAATAATGTACTTTGCTTTCAGTTTCATTAACTGAAACCGATTCATGGTGACGAATCCATTGCTGTTGTCATTGACAACAGACGTGAAAGGTGTAAGGCGAGATTTGCTGAGGATTTTGACCCATGTGCTGTGTTTCCCGTTACAAGAATGTCTCATGGTATATTTATTATCCTACTTTCATGTTTTACTGTCATTTACTGACAACAAAGAGATACAGGTATGGTGTATTTACCTAGGTTATCATTATTTAGGAAGAGTTTAGAAAATCTTGTTTGTTATAATTAAGCCACGTTGCAATAAAAACTTATGTTTCATTTAATACACCACATATACATTTATATGGAGTGTACATTTCATCGTGATATCAATGATATTGATATATGTTTGTTTTTCAATCATCAATTACAATTTGTATGTAATCATTTTTGTGTTTCTGTTGTAACATAACGATTAATAATTGGGTGTCATCATTTTCCTATACAAATTTACAGGTGTGCCTGGTTTACTTATTATTTAACTTTGATGATATATAGAAAATAAATAAGAGAATACCGAAGCGTTAACAAAATCATAATCCAAACTCAAAATCGATTAAACCAGGGGCAAAATATGAACAAAGGAAGGATTTACATGGAGACTCTTGTAAAAGTCCAAGAGAATAAGACCAGGTGTTCCGGATGAGTAAGCGTCTTCTGCTTCACCGAACACCCGCAATGTAAATCTTTATCATATCCATGTAAACATCAAGTTCTCAAAATGAGAAGCAAGTATCATTGTCAATCACAACAAGTAAACATACTATTGAGCATACTCGAAAACGTCCATCTTCATATCACTTAAAGATACAGAATATTTCTCAATGAGACAAAGATGGCGACCATAAAAGTTGCTCATAGTTCTGACAACAGGATTATTCATGAGTCCCGATCATGAATTGTCCATCAAACGTTCTCCTGCTGCTAATACTCCGGTGAACAATATGAATGTCGTTGACACCTTGTTTTACATGTATAACTGTATCTTGGAAGAGTTGTATACCGTTTGAAACGTGATTACTGGATTTCGTTACATACAAATAATTGAAAACGAAGCTGCCGTATTACCATAACTGGTACATCGTATTATACATTTGTTATGCTATTAAAAAGTGTATGTGAATAAATATTGTTATTTGAGATTGGATCTTTGTCGATGTTAGCAATTGTTTCATTACACTATGAGTGAATATTATAAGTTAATTGATGGACGCTGGGAAAATAAATGCCTCTATGTCTTTTTCTTAATATCTTTCTTGATATTGGCCTTGAAAACAGAGAGAGGTAGTTCAATATTCATATAACTGTTCAAGATTTTGAATTTTCTGTCTCATGGAGGTCAAACAGCTGTATACATGTCCATAATTTGATGCATATGTTTCAATGTCTTCTTTTTCTTTTGCTTCTGTCATCATTTCTTTTTCCTTTTCTCTTTGTTGTTTTTTCAGATCAAACAGAAGAGTATTCGTTTGGCTTTTAAATATACTTTTTTTTTGTTTATGGGTAGGTTTCATCGTCGCCTTCATGGCGTCTTTCGAAAATATACTTATCAATATATTCGTTTGATTATTATTCTCATTAATAATTCTTTGAGAAAGCAACACAATTTAAATCTGACCCGGATTTACAAAGTTGGCAATGGCATCGATGTAGCAAAACACAATTATCCTTTCGGAAAATCTGGTACAGTATCTGATGTGTCCTTTCTTTATGTCTGCCCTTTTTTTAATAAGAAATACAATGAAAACGTATAAGAAAATACAAGACAATGTGGTCCGGAAGAATACACGGTCCATCGACGACAACTGCCATGTAAATCAAGTCACGTCCAAGTGAATGTCAGGTCCTCAAAGTGAGAAGAACTGGGGTATTATCTTTAGTCATAGCAAATAGACATACTAAAGAGCATATTCCAACACGTCCAGCTTTATATCCTATTGCGATACAGGAAGATTTTGTTAGTGAGACCAAGATGGCGACCATATACTATACCTATAGTCTTCATCAATCTGCATCTCTCGAATCTTTTTGTTGTTTGTTTATTCGACAGCAGCCAATATTTATCAAGGATCCCGATATCTCGATATTTAAAGCAAAATCTACAATTCCGAATCAACTACGACATTTAACATCATACACTGGAGGTCGCATTTGTCGTATAATTTAGTAGTAAGCCTTCCCTGTATGTCAAATTGTAAGTAAGGATCGTAAAGTACGCGACTGATGTAGAATAGTCTGCTTTGCTTGACTTCAAGGTTTTAAAGCTCTTAAACTAACTTTTTTCTTCTGTGCATTTATGGAAAAGGGAGTTCATTGCATAGCAGAAAATGCAAAACGAAATTGATGGTAGTGAACTCATTTTTGAGCTATGCTCGGTCAAAGATACCAAAATGAGCAAAACACGCGATTTATGTGAATAATGCTGTTTTGGCCAATTGCAGGTCAATTTCATTCAATATCTTTCAGATTTGTTATCAGATATGTATGAATGTTTGCAGAATTTACAAAACTAATATTTTCTTATTAATTACGGAAGAAAATTTATTTATTCTGTTAGCTCAAAAAATAATTTTTAGTTCCTCCTACCTTCTTTTTTTAAATGAGAAAATATTTCATTTTCCTCATTTTTTGCAGATTTAATGCTTTATAAAAAAATTCTGTTGACTAACGTTTTTTTAGATAATTGTTAGATAAGAAGGAAATGGGTTTCTCGGGGGGGGGGGGGGGGGGGGGGGGCTCGTGTTTTTGTCCCATTAAGAAATGTGTTATTTTTTACTTTTCTTGAGTCTTAAATAAAACATACCCGAATGTAAAGAAAATATCTTTGTTGCATAATAATTGCTTTATAATGAACATAAAGAAGTTTTACAGCAAAAATGAACTTGATGTAATGAAAAATGGCGACACACTGACGATTTTAAAAGATCAATCAAGCACAAAAAACATGAAATTTTGGCCGTTCGTGAAATGGAAGAAATACACAGAAATAATTATTTTAAAAATGGCCGCCGTAATGGTATTTTTAAAAATTCTTCTAAAAAACGTTCTATAAATAACAGACATCTAATTTTGTGCTACATTTTTCAAATGCATATTTGCTATCGAAATTGATAATAAATTGTTAGATATTACAAAAAAATTTCACGTGAGATCAAAACGAGATTTGAGCGTGATTGACAACTCACAAGAACAGATCGTTAACTACGACCAACATGGACAGCTTACTACTAATCTAAACAATAAACGTGATGATTTCATTGTTTTAATCTTTAACTTTCCATTTCTTGATAGTAACATCCCTACTTCTCCAACCTATGGTGTTTACATGTCGCAGTTGATTCGATATTCTAGGGTTTGCTCTAAATATCGAGATTTTCGTGATCGATGTCGACTGCTGACCAAGAAACTAACAACACAAGGATTCGAGAGATGCAGGTTGATCAGAACTATGGGCAAGTTGTATGGTCGCCATCTTTGTCTCATTGAGAAATATTCTGTAACTTTAAGTGATATGAAAATGGACGTTTTTGAGTATGCTCATTAGTGTGTTTACTTGATGTGATTGACAATGATACTAAGTTCTCATTTTGAGAACTTGATATTTACTTGATTGTGACACAGATTTACATGGCAGTTGTCGTCGATGAAGCAGAAAACGTTTGCTCTTTCAGAACACCTGGGCCCGGATTCATGAAACCGTTTTCATGCTCAAGCATGGTCTCTGTGCTCAAGCCAGCTTTCTTGTAACTCACCTAAAATATGTCAACGATCAAGAAGTCAATTGTTAAGGTTGAACTATGTATTCTGCTTCATAGATCTTCATTTTCCCTAAATACTTTGACAAAATTTTAGTTCTTAAATAAATTATAGCCAAAACAAGAAACCAGTGTTGAGCACAAATTCCATACATGAGCATGAGAACGGTTTCATGAATACGAGCCCTGGTCTTTTTTCTCTTGTACTTTTACAAGAGTCTCCATGTAAATACATATTTCAGACTTCGACTTCACTTCGGTAAGTGTCACTTTCCTTGGATAATTCACATTTCAACTCACCAAAGTCTTATACTTGATCAACATGTCCCATCAGTAAGCACTGAGATACAGTGATATGTATATCTCGAATGAGTGCTTCCATATAGATTTAGAGAAAGATATTACAAAAAATAGTGTATGTAAGCGTGGTTCAGATATTAAACTCTATGTAAAACAACAACGAATCAGCTGTGTATAACATTAATTTATTGCCAACAAATAAATAAATAATTTAAATAAATATTAACAAAGTTAAAGATTCATTTTCAGGAGAAACCTTATCATACATGCATGTTAAAATATAGCATTGGAATTTGATTTAATGAAAATGATGGACATTCACACTGGTATTAACACCATCAATATACATACACCATCCACTCATCTTAATCGTCATAGAAACAAACAAAATAATTGCCAACTTCAATACACCATACTTATATGTCAATAAATAACAGTAGATAAAACCGGTTATCAACATAAATACATCATACAAATATATCATCTGATCTGTTAATAAAAAAAATCAGAGGTATACTAACGGTAACATACATTACATGTTTATAGGAATTAGAAATACAAGAACGATTACCTACATTAATACACAATAAACACATGTAAATAGTTTACATAGTAAAAGTAAACACAGATGTTTTTCATATGTACAATATTCATCAGACTCTCACATGTTGGGTATTATCTAACAATGTGTACACAATAATGGTTACCTACATGTTATGAATGTCAATTGATCACAGAGAAATATGTATATAATGAGTATTAGATGAAACGTTCGTCCTTATTGCAATACGACATTGTATAACACAGTACATAATCTTGTCGGTCTAAATTTAAAAACACTTCCTATGAACAATTCCTGGTCCACATTCATCATATTCCTGTTTTGAGATCCACATCTGTTGAAAAGTAGACAGTGATCCAAGGATGGATCCACCGATCCACACGGAGTACTTCCTCTCTGGAGCGGCAATAACCTTCACCTTCATGCTGCTGGGCACGATAGCATCCATTTCCTTCTTAAACCGGTCAGCAATACCTATAAATAGAATACAAATATTTCTTTAAGAATTTTAAATGTAGCTTTGAGATGGTAAAAGTTAATACACTTTCATTGAACTATTAAAGTAAACTTTAAGGACGCCATCAATAGTAATACACAAAGATGTGTTGGCATTAGAACATTATTCAGTGAGGACTCACCAGGAAACATGGTAGAACCGCCAGAGAGGACAATATTGCTGTACATCTCACGTCGAATGTCAATATCACACGACATCACAGAATTATGGAGAAGTTCATGAACTCCTGCTGATTCCATTCCTGCAATAAAACGGTAATGTTGTATTTAATATATTGATTAATATAAAACGTCAGAGAGAAAAAAGAAAAAGAAAACAGATCACTAAAGGAGAAAGGAAACACATTGCATTAGTACTTTGTAGAAGAGTGGTAAAGGGGGAATTGTTTAAATCCCCATTAAAATGTTACAGATTTAAAACCTTTCGATACAATAGTTATTATTACAGAAATTACAAAATGAACTACTAATGTTTGATTGACTTGATTTGGCTGTGCCATATTACTATTCAGTCCTTATGGATTCAGCAGTTGTCCATTAAATACAACAAGGCGTTCATTAATTATGAGTATGAAATAGCGTAGTAATAACTTTATTATTACAATGTAGCTCACATTATAGGTACTAAAAAGTCCCCTTTTCTAATGTCATTATAAAGAATTAGTATTCTTCATAATATATATCTTCCGTGCAGTTTTCAATAATGTTAAAGCAAATATATTTCAACAATATTGCAACATTTTTGTAATGATACTCATGTGAACTTTTACTCAAAATGTAGGAACATATTGAAAGAAAAGCCATACAACTAATAATGAAAACAATAATAATTACCTATGAATGATGGTTGGAATAGGGTTTCCGGACAACGGAACCTTTCGTTTCCAATAGTAACGAGCTGGCCATCTGGAAGTTCATAAGATCGCTCTATTGCTGAAGATTTTGATGATGATTCCATTTCAGTTTCGAAGTCTAGAGCAACGTAGGCCATTTTCTCCTTCATATCACGGACAATCTCTAATTCAGCTGTAACATAATTATATTTGATATCAATAAAACTTTGCTGATCGGTGACATCATATTTCATATAAATAGAAATAAGCAATTGAAAATATCTTAAAAATGATACATCTACAACATTTTAATTAACAGATAATAACTTTTAATATATATATTAGATGAAATTTCGACCAACCTGATGATGTAAAGTTGTATCCTCTCTCATGGAGGATCCTCTGGAGATAGGCTGTGAGGTCACGACCTGCCAGGTCCACACGTTTGATGGCGTGAGGGAGGGAGTAACCCTCGTAGATAGGTACCACGTGTGACACGCCATCCCCGGCATCAAACACGATCCCTGTGGTCCGTCCGGAGGCGTACAGAGACAGCACAGCCTGTATGGCCACGTAGAAGGCGGGCGTGTTGAACGTCTCGAACATAATCTACAACACAAAAATTATTGGTTTACAGCTATAACCTTATTTGCAAATAACGGCACAATTATGATAACATTCGTTTTAAAGAGATTTGTGACTTACTTGATATTGTAGAGAATTTCTCCTTGTAAGTTTCAAAATTGTCATAAGTGGATAACCATTAAGCAATAAGTTGATTTTAATAGATAATTCACATACCTGTGTCATTTTTTCTCTGTTGACTTTAGGATTAAGTGGCGCTTCTGTCAGCATCACTGGTTTGTCCTCGGGAGCCACACGGAGTTCGTTGTAGAAGGTGTGATGCCAGATCTTCTCCATGTCGTCCCAGTTGGTGACGATACCGTGTTCTATAGGATATTTCATGGTAAGGATTCCCCGCTTACTTTGTGCCTCGTCTCCAATGTAACAGTCCTTATCGCCCATTCCAGGCATAATTATCTGTGATTAACAAACGTATGGTTTAAACAATGACATTACGACAAATATCCAATGTTATATGTTTACGAAAGTTAACTTATAAATATTTACTATTAAATACAGAAGTACCACAAATACTTACATCATAATGTGGTCTTCCTGTAACGGCGGGAAAAACGGCACGTGGAGCATCATCCCCAGCAAATCCCGCCTTACACATTCCACTTCCATTGTCAATGACAACAGCTGGGATATCTTCCTCAAAAATAGACATTTTCTTCCTTTTGGTCTTCTCTTGTATATGCTGGAGAAAATAAATTAGAGAATACCGAAGCGTTAACAAAATCATAACCGAACTCAAAATCGATTAAACCAGGGGCAAAATATGAACAAAAGAAAGATTTACATGGAGACCCTTGTAAAAGCACAAGAGAAAATAGTTAAATTGAAATTAACTTCATATCTACAGGTGCTGATATAAATTGTACATTATCTATAAATAAATTTATCAGGTTTAAAATCATCTTAGTTTATTAAACAAAAACCATGAGAAATCAGAACACACCTACTAATTTATAAAAATGTTTGAAAGATGAAAAAAATAATAAATACCTACCTTGTGATAAATTATGAATGGTAATTCCTTAGTCCTGCTGTTCTTTCCTTGTCTCTGCGGTGTATGTTTGTCAGCTCTACGTCTCTGCGGTGTATTTTTGTCAGCTCTACGTCTCTGCGGTGTATGTTTGTCAGCTCTTCACCCATGTCTTATATAGTGTCTCTTCTCCTTTTTCACTCCAAACTGACAAATCAAGTACCTTTCGAATTCCCCATATAAGGTATGGATGTTGTTTATAAAAATTATCATCGACCAAAATAAACTAAAGCACGTGTTTCCATAAAAGGAACAACTTACTACACACAGCCATTTTATCTTCCATATAAGGTAGTTCCTACTCTACTCTCTTCCATAATAGGTCAACATAGACCCTGTATAATAGACAGGGTGTAAATATACCTGTAGTCAGCTCTCCGGTCGATAATCTAAATATAGCCATTACAAGTGAACAGATAAATATACACATGTGTATAAAATCATTTTGTAAACAGCAAGCGCATTGTACTGTGTTTATTATGTGTATTAACACTGTTTCATATTGTATAAACTTCTTTAAAAGGATAATCTAATTGAAATGTCGATTCCTTTATTGGTCGTGACAAGATCCTCGAGCCTACGAGATGTTTCTACTAATTCAGCGACTGCCCAATAATTCAACTTAACAAAGTAGTATATGAAATTAATCACAAAAATATTTCAATTTAGAAAGATCTTTAAATTTGTTTAGGTTTTGCTGACTGTTCGGTATTCTCTCATCATTTTTATATTCTTGCGAAATCTCTAAGATTAACTAATATGTATTTTCAGCCTCTTGACCACTTCAATTCAGTACAGGGCAACAACACAAACGCATAGAAGCAGATAACCACAATAGATATACAATATAGATACTAACATATGATCCTTTTTTCAGTATGTTCTCTGTTCACAACGCATGTCGAGAGAAGCATACCGGTCGTTAAATTCAGGACTCACACAACTAAATCATTTAATATGCTATTACTAAGCTTTCGAGCTTATATCTTAAAGTATACAGAAATAGATTAATTTTACTTCTAAATTCATAAATTAAAGGGGATTTACGCACCTGACCCTTTTGCTTCTACATTAGGTAAGAATTCTTGATTCACACCTTTTCGCCCCTAGCATCATCGAAGAGTCTTAGGAGGACGAAACAGCTGTGTGATGCAGCTTAATTAATTGTCTCGGCATACTGTATCTATTACTAAATTTAAAAGGTGCAGCATATGTGTTACGTCATCTTTAAAATTTAAAGTTCAACACTAGTGACAACTGCTTGGATCTACAGATACATACATGGCAAATACTTCAAATGACATTTTATGAGGAGTCTAGTGGCATTTTAGCTAGCTAAAGGCGTCTGCTTCGGACAACCGGAAATTTACATGTCAAACCAGTGAAATGGAACGGGAACACCCTCTGACGTTTGACCCCATATCAATCTGCCATCACATATCAAAATCTACCAAAAGTGTACATTTTTGTAAAGATAAATATCTATAGATTTCATACAATGCAAATATGTCAACAATTACCCATTTAAAATACTCATAATCAGCGTACATAGTCGGAACAAATTTTCAGTAGGGACGACAAACGTAACTATGAAACACTTCGTGATAGGCTATCTTGAAATCTGCTACTTATTTAACATCAAATACACGAACTCGAAGTTTTACTACAATATTCAGTGCAGAAGAACTTTAAACAACATTTTTTTTTATATATTACACCCTCCCCAATTTGACTCTCCAATTTTTTTTTTTTTTGAAATCAGATGTTTTGAACATAATACTATATGCAGCAGGCTTTAAAGTATCCTTCCACAAAATATTAGCCTTATCACTGAAAAGCCGCAGAAAGGCCCGAATTGGCACTCTCCTTTGGTTTTCATTGGTTTTGATGTCCCGTGGTTCCGTTTAAGTCGATGTCCGGCTTTCTCGATACCCCGCGCAGAGAGAAACCCGCCGGGAATATAGAGAATAACTTTGTATGAACACATAACTAAAATCATATATTTATGTCTAATAATATTTAATTTTGTTTAACTGTGAAGATAGATTTAATTGCTCCTTTATTCGACTTAATTATGAAATCGAAACAAAAGTATATTGAATCCATAATCATTTTCTGGTCAATTCTATGAAATTCCATGAAACTCGATATATGACAGCGTTCTGCTGACAGCCCACTGCTTGGTACATTGTTTCTGTTACTCAATAGTAACCAGTCTCGAAACAAGGAAATATATCAAAGCTGCTGGACACAAAATATTGGTCAGGAAATATGATTGTATTACTGTTAGAAATTAAGATTAATCAATAATATATTTACTTCTAGAAGCTGTAACTTAAGATAAACAATAAAAAATAACCTAGAGTATAAAACTACTAAAATAAAAAGTTTACCATCTGGATAAAAAGAAGCTTAAATGACCAATTTGCCTATTTCTCCTTTAGTACGCATAAAATACTATTTTACCTAACAAAACTTTACATCCTTGAAAAAATTATGTTATATATCCGACCCACAAAATTATGTTTAAATTACTGTGTGATTACAATACTGTGATCTGTAATTTAAACAGTGTGTAATATATATAGAACATCTGATGACCTGGGACTTTCACAAGGGGACTGGACTCGTTTTGGGTCACTGCAATGTAGCCAGATCAAGCCTGGTTGTAAGGATGTGTTTTTTTATGGTTTTACAACACCTCTTTTATTGAACAGGAAATTTGCGTTTTCCGTTGCACAAATCCTTTAAAGGGGCATCCCGGGGAAGTCTACAATGAAGTTCTTGAATGTACATGCTGTCTGCACTACCAGATACATTTTCCTGTTATTTCAATATTCAAAGTCCACTCAAAATGTGTTTATTAGCCACTTGCAAAATTGCATTCCTCGAGAAAGCCCGATAAAAATAGCGCTGATCACGCGACAAGTGACAGCGTTCTCGGTCAATTTGACGAAGGGGCCCAAGAGGGGACGCGTAATGTATCTACACATGTTCGTCCGATGATGAACTAGACACAAAGTCCGTGTATAAATTTATTGAATCACATTCACATTAATAATTAGACGTTAATTACACACGATATTCATATGAAGAAATTTATGTCGACATCTCTGCATCATTTACCGACATCAGTACCTGACTGAAACCGCGATGCAAATCGCCAGAGACCCACACGACACTGCACTCTTACATTGTACGTTTAACAGTGTCATGTGGGTTTCCGACGATGACAACCATATGGCAAACCTTAATTTCTGTAAAAAGTTATTTTCACGAAACCTCATTTAGAACCATTTCACTAAAGGTGTGCATGCATTGAAAAGTACAAAAATAAAATGAAATTATTCCGATTTTTTTTTTATACAACTCGATGTCTTGAAGATTTTTTTCAGACTATCTACAGTTACGTGCCATAAGTCTTTCAATTTTTTTTATTTTGCTATATATTCTTTGTATTTCCAACTTTTTTCAATGAATTTTCCTGACTTCGTTTCGGGATCATTTTTAATGAAATTTTGTGTACTTATAGAGAATTGTTTCCTTTTTCATCTCATAATATTTTCCCTGTTTTCCGTTATGTATAATTAGAGAAATCATAATTTATTTACAACATCCAATTTTCGGGACGCCATTTTGACCTCATTTTGGTAACGTTATATAGTGAAATGGCGTCACACGGAAATTAGTAGTGTATATAATTCTGTATAGCTCCATAAATACACAACGGAAAATTAAATAAATATTATCAGAGAAAACCTTGTATATTTTTTTACTAAATGACAAAAATATGTCAAAATCCATCCATAAACGAAGTCAGGAAAATTCATTGAAAAAAGTTGGAAATACAAAGAATATATAGCAAAATAAAAAAAATTGAAAGACTTTTGGCACGTAACTGTATATATTCATCTAAAATCTATCCAACTTTCAGTGTCAACATACTTTAACACTTACAATTATATATGTATCACGGAAGTTCGTGCACTCATATGACGCACCGCGCACTAAACATGTAGAATACATGTAGAATATATGTATCAAATTTGGAACTTGTCGAGAAGATAATTGTCCAATACTTAATCCATTTATATATGTTATGATTCATTTAATTTTTTATGTAAATTTAAAGGTTCGTTATTATTTTCAACACACCTGCAGACATGGGATATACATGTATATGATTTTTTTTTTGAATTAATGACTTTACTTATAAATGCATATATTTTGATTCATATCAAATTTATTTTATAGATTAGGTATGACAAGATTTTTTTATCCGCTCATGATGACATAAATTTATTCATTTTGTCCAAATTGAATCTGTATACATTAAACTCAATCGCCTTATACCGGCGTTTTACAACGTAACCCCCCCCCCCCCATACGGTTTTTCTTGTATGTGAAAAGGTCTTTCTCTTCAGATATATATTTCAATAAGCTGTTTTACTGGAATATTATAAAGGGAATATTACAATACACGCTTTCAAGTTTTACACACGCATTTCATGTAACAGAGGAATGAAAGAGTTATCCCTTGGGAGGCCCCAAAACCAAATAAAAACTGTGTCACCGGCAATCCAGAAGAAAACTGTAACATGCAAACAATTGGGCTGTTTGTCTCTCCCTTGAATAATTCCCATCCCTCATTATCCTTCCGTAATATAAACCTTACGTTAAAGTTTGACCATTCGGCCACTTTTCGCTTGGTAGTTACATGTAGGTCACGCGGATCGCCATTTTTTGTTCACCGATGTAGCTTGTTATGCGCATGCGTTATCATATGTGATGCAAAAAAATTACATGTCCAAATCGTTGATCAACGAATAGTGATTCCCTTTTTTAATTATTAATTAAAATTTATGAGAACATATTTCAACGTAAATCGCCCATTAATTTTCCACAATAGTATGCATTTAATTCATATATACAATAATTCTAAATAAGCATAAAAAAATATAGTTTTACCGTGATGCCTCTTTAATTGTAATTACATAAAAAACATCACGCTCAGTCTTGCATTATTGTCACACAAAAAAATCGTTTAGCAATATCCTCTGTGGATGTAGTGGATACAGTATGCCGAAAAAAGAATTAACTGCATAGCTGTTTCGTCCTTCCAGGACTCGTCGATGATGCAAGTGGCCAAAAGGTGGGAATCAAAATTTTCTAAACTATTATAGAAGCAGAAGAGTCAGGTGCGTAAAACCTCTTTCAATTTATGAATTTATTAATAGAAATTTTTTTTTAATTAGTACTGCATAATTTCAAACCGTGTACCACGAAAGTGTGTATATTATGAGCCATGCCACTAATCAATTGATTTAACTTCGGCTATAAGATGAAGCCCTTGATATAGTTATAGAACTAAATCCATCGTGTTCTGGTAATCGGAAATTACCATCATATAGTGCAAGATACTGGTATAGGATAACTTCTTGTAAGTATATTTCTTTAAAAGTGGAATGAATTGTTTAGTTGTGATAAAACCCGCTTTGTGATCATTTGAAAATATAGAAGTGTGGAATTTATTTTGCGTAAGCAATAATTCTTTAATATGAATTTTTAGTGCATACTATTCATATTTAAGTATTTGCATGTTGCTTTCTCCAATCTAATACGTCCACGTGAGTACATTTTATAAACAGCAAAGTGATCCCTTTTATAGAATGCCAACACGGTGATTATTTATGCATTGTTTAAATCATATGCCTTTACACGTTCAAACGTTTAAGCATTATTTTTAACATACATCGCATTAATATTACATTTAAAAATCTTATTTTCCACTTCTTCATAGATATAATCACATTTTGTGTTTTCCCATTCACAACCACCTACCCAGCAGCAAGCTCCGTTCACTCAAATGCTTTCCTTACAAAAAAACACAACAAAGTATTGGCGGAAAAATTGGATCACTTTTTATTTTCATTATTAACTATTAAAGTTTTTCGTTGAAGTTTCCAATAAAATTAAATACTTACACTCTTTATTTACATTGTTTACATATTTTAATATAGCCAATGTAACGCACACACACATAATAATGCTTATGGGCTTGTAAAAATGTTACTACTGTCACATACAGCTTATATACTGAATAAAGGTCTTCGTTTATTTGAAAGAAATAGGTATTGAATACCTAAACTCTATATATAAATGACCGTACGACAGTATCTCATTGAAATATCATCGCTCTAAACTATTCATCGATTTTTGCAATTTCTTATTATCTTTAATAACTTTCACAAGACATTCATGGTGCTTTGTTTTATTCTTTTTACGTTTTGAATGGTTCACTATTTTCAAATTTGCATGTTTGACAATATACAGTTGAGTGTAGACTAAAGGTTACACAAAGTGCACTCTGAGTGCACTCCGTTTGGACTTTGAGTGCATTCCG
Organism: Mimachlamys varia; assembly: GCA_947623455.1. Taxonomy (NCBI): domain Eukaryota; kingdom Metazoa; phylum Mollusca; class Bivalvia; order Pectinida; family Pectinidae; genus Mimachlamys; species Mimachlamys varia. Next base: position 9,964,207 of record OX392534.1, read on the forward strand.
TTTGGACTCCAGGTAAACTTATAGTGCATTCCGTTTGAACTCCAGATGAACTTGGAGTGCACTCCAGGTCCACTCCAAGTCTACCTGAAGTCCTATCAGGCATTAATACCTCTACATATAGGGGCCACATTCATAATACATTTCAAATTGTAGATAATACAACATATATATATATATGAAACATATAAATCAATCAATCAATATTTATTTATAAATATTTTTGTTGCTGTAGAAGTTTATATTAAAGTGTCATTATTTAGTTGTTTAACAAGCAATATAGAATATGCCTGCTGTTTAATTTTTGTATAATTTGTGTAATTTATTAGTTGAACTTGATATTTAAACCTTAAAAATATATACTTTCAGTATATCACTGTATTTGAAACTTTGAATGACAATTAACTTATACAAAACAACCAAATAAATCTCAAGGATTTACAATGCAATGAAGGATTTCGGAACAAGCACAACATATATTTGATTTGTACTTTGTGGTATTACAATGTGTGAAGTCAGAGTAGCTGTGTGTGGATTTTAAATGTCGTGTAGTGATTAATTCAATTAAAGTTGATCAGAATGGATATATATAATGTTATAAGAATATAATATTTTAATGAAAACATTAGACATTCAAGTATAATGTGAAGAAGATTTACTGCTTCACATTTGAAAGTTTTCAAACTACAATGACTTCAAAACACAAAAAACAATAAATGGCTTTTGATAATTGGGTCTTGCCCGTCCCCCTCCCTATTCAATATTTTGTCTGTATGAGGTCAAGTTAGATGTGAAGATTTAGACAGTCTTACACTCGGCCATCTAATTAGATAATGACCCCATCAGGCCAGGCATCAACCCTTCCTGGTCAAAATTTACCTGTATCAGGTCTGATACAAGGTGTGAAGATCTGGAGATAATAACTCAGGGGCCCCTGATTGTTAGTTGGGAACAGGTCATCACGCCTTTACTTATAATTGCAGGTACAGGCTGCTGACAGTCTAGACCCAGGGTTCATTCCCACTCAGTCAACATCTTATAAAGTACTACCTGTATTTTACCTGGACAAAACCGAGTATAGTCTCTTTCAATATTTACAAGTCTAATAATTTGAACTTAGCCTTAAATAGAAAATACTTTTTGCTTAACAAAATGAAAAATGTTTTAATAAACATTATAAAGGGAATAAATTAAATACGATGAAGCATTCCACATGTGAGTTGTTACCTGAGAATTATAGTTACTTTTCAAAAACAGGCTATAGCCTTAACTGTAATTAGTACCCATTGTTCTCACCCTGTACATGCGCCCTATTTAAATTAATTTACTAAAATACAAGAATATATTAGCTGAATAGGACGTTTTCCGAAACCTCTGACTCGGGTGTTGCTGGTGTCTGCAGTAATGCAGTCGTCAGCAAAACAAACCATAATTTATCATAATTAAGCGGAACTCCGATAAGTAAAGACTCAGAACCCTATGGACTAAGTTATATAATATTGGAAGACACCAGACCTTGTATCTTCTATGAGTTTGAAACCTAAATACAAACACATACATATAATAGATAATATGATAGCCAAGACAATAGTATAGGATTCTAACATACCAAAAACGGTGCATGGTTTAATTCTGATTGATCTAAAACTGGTCAACATACATTACATTATGCAATATGTCAATAATTTGGAATATCAGTTATTATTTGACTTATATGGAACATAATTTATTAGCTTTGATTGCATAATAAAATATAAAAAAAAAATCAATATAACTTGAAGTATGACTCTTCTAATATTTAGAAATGCTTTAGTTTGATCCCAATATGACAAGGCTTTTCATCAATTTAAAAATCTATAACTTTATGGTCTTGATTACCATGGTATATTTTTACTTATACTTGTATTGGTAACACGTGATGTAATGTGTGACACTATAGATAAGTCAGTCTTACAGTAAAAAAAAACTGTTGATGCTCAAATGTCATACAAGCAAATACAATATACACTGATCTGTGACAAGGCTCTCCAATGTCAGCGATGCAATTTTAATTTAAGTTGACTGATAGCCAGAACCTGATTAGCGTCTTATATCGTCATACAACTACACATATTACCAAAGTTATGGTTCAATATCTCTATCCATGGAGGACTTAATTAGCTGATAGAAAGATTGAACACAGGAACATACAATTACTAAATCATGAGAGAATTAAAGGTACATATATATATATTGTACTACAGAATTAGATTGGATCTGCTATCTACGTTTGTGATGGTACTTGGAGATAATTCATTAAAGTTACATTATAAATAAATAAGTGTAGCTGACTTTATTCTGAATGTATGATACATGTAGCTATAAAATGACATGAATGTCAAAGCACTGACAAAACTTGCGATCTTATATAGTGTAATACTGTGGTCAAAGTCATACTTTAAGATTTTTCATCAGTACGCGGACTGTAAACACGGTATACATACAGTGCCTGTATCAGTACCTGGCTATCAAATCCCTCACCTGGAACAAATCTCAGGTGTGACAGACCAGAGTCAGCCATGCATGGCCACTACAGATAATTGACTCTTAAATTGAGTAGTACATACTGTAGGATGGGTACAATCTACCATGTAAATATATTAAAAATGTATAGTTAGTGCAGGGATTTTAAGCCCAATCATTTAAGCTAAACTGATTTAAGTAAAAGTTAAAGTTAAACCTTTCTTCATTACAATATATATCCTTTGATGTAAATAAAAAAGCTAACAACCGTATAATGAAATAACATGCCATGTACATTCATTGAAAATTAAATAAGTGTCATCAATACTTGTTTAATTACAATACAAATTTAAATTGATGAAAAAGAGCATATACATGGACACATTACAAAACCTTTTTTGACAGTCAGATGCACAATAAAATATGTTTAATCTTTTATACATCTTTATATACCTGTAGGTTAATTGGCTCAATTGTGTTCACAACACAAGTGTATTGTATAGTAATGTAATGGTGATCCAGATATTTATTCCTTGTAAACAAAACAACATAACTTAATGTTGATTCTGATATCTAGCTATTATCTATTGTTTACAGAACTACATGTCTTATGTGTTTTATGTAATTTGAATGTGAACCCCAAGTAGGATTGAATTTCATGTCTTTCAAAATAGGACTCCAGGTAGACTCGGAGTGGACCAGGAGTGCACTCCAAGTTTATATGGAGTCCAAACGGAGTGCACTCCATGTTTATATGGAGTCCAAATGGAGTGCACTCCAAGTTTACCCGGAGTCCAAATGGAGTGCACTCGAAGTCCAAATGGAGTGCACTCCAAGTCCAAACGGAGTGCACTCGGAGTGCTCTTGGGTGTAACCTTTAGCCTACAGTCAACAGTATAATTTTGACATCTTTTTATGAAAGCACCCCTTCCACAAACAATCAGAATGAATTTGAAAAAAACCCCAAAAAACATAATTACATTTTGGTCGAGTTGAATTGCATTATGCACCCTTGTCAAAGTGTAAGCGATTACTAGAAGAAAATAAAAGTATTTTCATAAAGCGAGATCTATTTTTGTAATCAATATGCTTAAGGATATAGATAGGGACTAGATTGTCTGCAGATGTTTTTAACATACAAATGTACATTATAGCTGACAATGCAAGTTAAAAAGCTTTATTGTCGTTTACAAAACGGCAAAGTAAAAAATTTAGAAATCTTCTGAGATGCCCCCTTATCACAACATTGAGAACCAGTTTGACGGCCTGGGTGCCTTTTATACCCACTTTTATACTCTCGTTTCCAAGGAAGGCAAAAACTAAAATGTCTGCCTCTCCTTAGTAACCTGTAAGGGGACATCTCAGAAGCTTTCTCAAAAATTACTTTGCCGTATTTTTTTTTTTAACTTTCAACAAAAAAGCTTTTTAACTTGCATTGTCAGCTTAAAATCATACCTGTGTATTATATATCATTGGAAAGGTGATTGTCTATACAATAAACAAATAATAATAGTGATAAAAGTATTCACATAATAGTATGTAATATAGAAACAAGATCTACTTTAACTTTCTTTATCAAAACACATTTAAATAATTTCTCGTATGACTTACTGACATATTCCGAACTATGCTTTTTTTAATGTTAAATAGAAATAGTTTTATTACGTCAAATTTCTGTCTAATAACATAAATCAGACTGAAAGACCACCAGTTCAGATAGGAAATGCCCGCTGTATCTCTATGATGCAAATCGTAATATTCACCCTTACGATATCCGTTTTTGTTACAATGCATCTTGTTTTGTTCACGTTTGCCATGGTTTGGTTGCTTTTGAGATCGCATTACGATTTGTCGCTCGCAAATTACTACTTATACTTCTGTATTACTTTAGGGTCGAACCCGTATTTTAAAAAGTTCACATTTTGCCCCAGTTTTCCAGCCTATGGTGGTTACATGTCGCAGCTGATTCGTTATTCTTTGGCTTGCTCTGAATATCGATATTTTTGTAATGGATGACGGCTGACAAACAAATCAACAGAACCGGGTTTAAAAATCATTCTGTATCCCTGTATGATACGAGGTTGGACGTTTTTAAATATGCTCATTGTGATTGAGAGTGATGTCACGGTTCTCAATTTGAGGTCATGACATTTACTTGGATGCGACTACCTGGGGTAGGGTGTTGTCAATGAAGCAGAACACGTGTATTGTCAATCTTTCATTTTCCCATATGTTTCCCCTAGTTTAAGTTCGCGTTCTGGAAATGGTTTTGTTGAAGCTTCGTTATCATTTGACTTTTTTTCAAACAAGGTTGAATCAGAAAAAAATAAACGGGTTTGTTTTTATTTGGTGTCGAAATAGATATGAAGAATCTCAGAAGAGTTAAGGTTCCTACATCGTACATGTACTATTAGAACGACTATATCATGTATTAAGATTGTATTGTGCAGTATTTGCTTCCACGATTTGTTTGAATTTCTAACTTATGTTTGTCTTGATAGGGTTTCTCCTTGCTTCCTAATTTTGTCTTTTTTTCATTATTTTCGAGGTGGGATGTTGACTTTAATGTTAATGATTTGTGTTGATCATGAGTGGGATTTTCAGTCCGTGAAGTATTCTGATATTGGATAAGGATTATTATATTTTGTGTGTTTATATTACTTTTAAATATTAATAAAAGAAATGTTTTTGACACGTTTTATCGATGAATGTCGACAAAACAAGCATGTATATCAAACTGTTTTGCTCCATTGTTTCAGAGACAAGAAGTCAATATTTTCTTTTAACGTACAAACATCCATAACTTGTCTTAAGATTAAATGTGGTTTCGGTCAATATGATTTTTCTTTGTTCAAACAGCCATATGTTCACCTCATAATCAATCAATATAATTCAGTATGTTAGATAATATAATTGTCCTGCATTCGCATTAAGAGAGTCATAGGCACGAAGAGGTCGTTAATTGTGACGTTAACTTGCTGTTAGTGTTACGGTTTCAGACACGCCTATTCATGCCTTTACTTTAATTGTGACATCACATTACTCTCCGTCAAAATCATTTTCTGGACAGTCTGTTCATACTATATCATGTGTAAAGTTGAGAGAATGAAAACTCCATATGGTAGAATACCGAAGCGTTAACAAAATCATAATCCAAACTCAAAATCGATCAAACCAGGGGCAAAATATGAACTAGGGAAAGACCCACATGGAGACCCTTGAAAAAGTACAGGAGAATAAGACCAGGTGTTCCGGAAGAGTAAGCGTCTTCTGCTTCATCGAAGACACCCGCCATGTAAATCTATGTCACATCCAAGTAAACATCAAGTTCTCGAAATGAGAACTTAGTATCATTTTCAATCACAACAAGTAAACACACTAATGAGCGTACTCAAAAACGTCCATCTTCATATCACTTAAAGATACAGGAAAACTCTCAATGAGACAAAGATGGCCACCATAAAACTTGCCCATAGTTCTGATCAACCTGCATCTCTCGAATCCTTGTGTTGTTAGTTTGTCAGCAGTCGACATCGATCACGAAAATCCCGATATTTAGAGCAAGCCCTGGAATACCGAATCAACTGTGCCATGTAAAACACCATAGGTTGGAGAAGCAGGGATGTTACTATCAAGAAATGGAAAGATAACGATTGGAAAATTGAAATCATCATGTTTATCGTATAGCTTAGTAGTAAGCTGTCCATGTTGGTCGAAGTAATTCAGGCTTTGTTTTCATTTCAGTGTACAAAATGTTTTACGTAAACTTTAAAAGTGAAATCGGCTTCGAAATTGGTGAGTATCACTTTCTGTTTCATTTCATCCATAAATCCATGACTAATCATTATGTACACCGGTAATCATCAATGATACAATGTATGTTTGATAAGATATATATTTACAAAAATGTTATATGTAATTCAGATATGACACGCTATCAAAAACAACAACTAATCAGCTATAAATATCTATTTATTATCAACAAAAAGGAAATAACACATAAACAATTCTTTACAAAGTTGAAGATTCATTTTCAAGAGAAACTTTACGCAAGTAAAAGCAAACTATTGGAACCTGATTAAATGAAATTATAGACGTACACCCTGGTATAAAAACATACATAGCACCATCAATAAACCACACACCACCCACTCATCTTAACGGTCAAAAAACAAACACAATAACGATCACCAACCTCCATACACCATACATATAACTTGATTGTCATTTAATAACAGTAGAACAAATACTGCGTTCTACATGCATACCCTTAATACCCTATATATACACATTATCTGTTAAAAATAAACGTAATTTGTTCCTAGTTACCTACATAAAATTCCATACACATACATCACTTTTTCATAAGAATTTGAAATATAATAACGGTACACAGGAAAAGGCGTCACGCGAATTTACCTTGAAATGTAGTAAAAAGTGAATTTCAAGTGAATTTTACGTGAATTTTTTATCTGGTTATTTTTTTACATGCTATGATGTGGATTTCAAATGGTTTTTTAAGTTAATTTCATGTAAAATAATAGTTAAATTTAAATTTAAGATTTGTACATGCTTATTTTTTCAATTTAATTTCACGCAAAATTAACGTGAAAGAAAAAATCATGACATTGTGAATTTCAGCTGATGGATTTTTTATCACGTGAAATCCATGGAAAGAAGCTTTAGCTGTTTATCCTATATAGACACTCCATACACATGCATTACTTGTTCGTAAGAAATCAGATTAATAATGGTTGTCTGTTTAAATAAGCGAAACACGTATAACTTGTTCATAAAAAAATGAAATAAAAACAATGCTGGTTTACTTGATAGGTTTACAACAATAACACGTATATTTTTATTCAGAAAATTAAACACAAAGTAATGATGATAAGTCGCATATTAATTGTTTTTTAACAATGGATACACAGTCATGGTTACTTACAGGTTATCAATCCTCATTGATCACTGTGAAATATGTAAATATGAATAATGGATGAAACATATTGCAATAAGCCTTTGGATAACACAGTACAGAATACTTCTTTCTTTTAAAAACACTTCCTATGCACGATTCCTGGTCCACATTCATCATATTCCTGTTTTGAGATCCACATCTGCTGGAACGTGGATAGAGAACCCAGGATAGATCCACCCATCCACACGGAGTACTTCCTTTCGGGTGCGGCAATGACCCTGACCTTCATGTTGCTTGGCACGATAGCATCCATTTCTTTCTTAAACCGGTCAGCAATGCCTATAAATATAATACAAATGTATCATTAAGAATGTTTAATGTACTTTTGAAATGCTCAAAGTTAATACATGCCCATTAAAGTATCTAAGTACTCTTTCAGACTTCTTCAAAAGAAAGCTTAGGGAAGCATTGGCATTAAAATATTATTGAGTGAGCACTCACCAGGAAACATGGTAGAACCGCCAGATAGGACAACATTGCTGTACATATCACGTCGAATGTCAATATCACACGACATCACAGAATTATGGAGAAGTTCGTGAACTCCTGCTGATTCCATTCCTGCAATAAAATGTTGAAGTTGTATTTAATATATTGATCTACATTAATCGTTATAGCATAGAATTAATAATATAAAATATGGGCGAAAAGCACCTATCAATAGTACAATGTACTTGTACAAATATTTGTAGAAGATAGGGGAAAGGGAAAGTGTCTAAAATCTCATTAAAATGTTACATATTGAAATCTTTCCTCAACAACAGATATCCAATACGGGGCCAGAATAACTTTCATCTACAAGCTAGAGTATGGCCAATCTTGTAATATAGTCTAACAGTCTACTTTTAGAGTCAAACCTATTGTTTCACAACAATTATTACTAGAAACACGAATAAAGAATTGATTTATTTGTTTTATCTCCGTGCAGATTTCACTGAGCCATATTGTCCTTTGGTCTAGAGGGACTCGTCAGAGGTACATTGAAGCTTACGTTGTCTTAATTAGGCATATCTATCGGTAGGTATGTTACGTTGTCTTAATTAGGCATATCTACCGGTATGTATGTTACGTTTTCTTAATTAGGCATATATACCGGTATGTATGTTACGTTGTCTTAATTAGACATATCTATCGGTATGTATGTTACGTTGTCTTAATTAGGCATATCTATCGGTATGTATGTTACGTTGCCTTAATTAGGCATATCTACCGGTATGTATGTTACGTTATCTTAATTAGGCATATCTACCGGTATGTATGTTACGTTATCTTAATTAGACATATCTATCGGTATGTATGTTACGTTGCCTTAATTAGACATATCTATCGGTATGTATGTTACGTTTTCTTAATTAGGCATATCTACCGGTATGTATGTTACGTTGTCTTAATTAGGCATATATACCGGTATGTATGTTACGTTATCTTAATTAGACATATCTATCGGTATGTATGTTACGTTGTCTTAATTAGACATATCTATCGGTATGTATGTTACGTTGTCTTAATTAGACAAAGCTATCGGTATGTATGTTACGTTTTCTTAATTAGGCATATCTATCGGTATGTATGTTACGTTGTCTTAATTAGACATATCTATCGGTATGTATGTTACGTTGTCTTAATTAGACAAAGCTATCGGTATGTATGTTACGTTTTCTTAATTAGACATATCTATCGGTATGTATGTTACGTTGTCTTAATTAGACATATCTATCGGTATGTATGTTACGTTGTCTTAATTAGGCATATCTACCGGTATGTATGTTACGTTGTCTTAATTAGGCATATCTACCGGTATGTATGTTACGTTGTCTTAATTAGGCATATCTACCGGTATGTATGTTACGTTGTCTTAATTAGGCATATCTATCGGTATGTATGTTACGTTGTCTTAATTAGACATATCTATCGGTATGTATGTTACGTTGTCTTAATTAGACAAAGCTATCGGTATGTATGTTACGTTTTCTTAATTAGACAAAGCTATCGGTATGTATGTTACGTTTTCTTAATTAGGCATATCTACCGGTATGTATGTTACGTTTTCTTAATTAGACATATCTACCGGTATGTATGTTACGTTGTCTTAATTAGGCATATCTACCGGTATGTATGTTACGTTGTCTTAATTAGGCATATCTATCGGTATGTATGTTACGTTGTCTTAATTAGGCATATCTACCGGTATGTATGTTACGTTGTCTTAATTAGACATATCTATCGGTATGTATGTTACGTTGTCTTAATTAGACATATCTATCGGTATGTATGTTACGTTGTCTTAATTAGACATATCTATCGGTATGTATGTTACGTTGTCTTAATTAGACATATCTATCGGTATGTATGTTACGTTGTCTTAATTAGACATATCTATCGGTATGTATGTTACGTTGTCTTAATTAGACATATCTATCGGTATGTATGTTACGTTGTCTTAATTAGGCATATCTATCGGTATGTATGTTACGTTGTCTTAATTAGGCATATCTACCGGTATGTATGTTACGTTGTCTTAATTAGGCATATCTACCGGTATGTATGTTACGTTGTCTTAATTAGGCATATCTACCGGTATGTATGTTACGTTGTCTTAATTAGACATATCTACCGGTATGTATGTTACGTTGTCTTAATTAGACAAAGCTATCGGTATGTATGTTACGTTGTCTTAATTAGGCATATCTATCGGTATGTATGTTACGTTGTCTTAATTAGACAAAGCTATCGGTATGTATGTTACGTTGTCTTAATTAGGCATATCTACCGGTATGTATGTTACGTTGTCTTAATTAGGCATATCTACCGGTATGTATGTTACGTTGTCTTAATTAGGCATATCTACCGGTATGTATGTTACGTTGTCTTAATTAGACATATCTACCGGTATGTATGTTACGTTGTCTTAATTAGACAAAGCTATCGGTATGTATGTTACGTTGTCTTAATTAGGCATATCTACCGGTATGTATGTTACGTTGTCTTAATTAGACATATCTACCGGTATGTATGTTACGTTGTCTTAATTAGACATATCTACCGGTATGTATGTTACGTTGTCTTAATTAGACATATCTACCGGTATGTATGTTACGTTGTCTTAATTAGACATATCTATCGGTATGTATGTTACGTTGTCTTAATTAGGCATATCTATCGGTATGTATGTTACGTTGTCTTAATTAGACATATCTATCGGTATGTATGTTACGTTGTCTTAATTAGGCATATCTACCGGTATGTATGTTACGTTGTCTTAATTAGACAAAGCTACCGGTATGTATGTTACGTTGCCTTAATTAGGCATATCTACCGGTATGTATGTTACGTTGTCTTAATTAGACATATCTATCGGTATGTATGTTACGTTGTCTTAATTAGACAAAGCTATCGGTATGTATGTTACGTTGTCTTAATTAGGCATATCTATCGGTATGTATGTTACGTTTTCTTAATTAGGCATATCTATCGGTATGTATGTTACGTTTTCTTAATTAGACATATCTACCGGTATGTATGTTACGTTGTCTTAATTAGACATATCTACCGGTATGTATGTTACGTTGTCTTAATTAGACAAAGCTACCGGTATGTATGTTACGTTGTCTTAATTAGGCATATCTATCGGTATGTATGTTACGTTGTCTTAATTAGGCATATCTATCGGTATGTATGTTACGTTTTCTTAATTAGACAAAGCTATCGGTATGTATGTTACGTTGTCTTAATTAGGCATATCTATCGGTATGTATGTTACGTGAAACTGACGTTACTATTGCCGGTTCGTAGCAAAGGCTATAATAGGTCTTTTCTCGTACAATGCATTGCTTTTATAAGTGTTTAGCAAAGTTCATAATAAAATTGTTTGTGCAATTTCCAACCATTTCAGCAATAATACAACATTCATGTAATGATCACTCATCGTATGAGGTCTTACTCAAAACTGAGGAACATAGGCCTATATCCAAACAACATGGAAAGAAAGGAGTTGTGTCATTAATAAAACAATTTACCTATGAATGATGGTTGGAATAGGGTTTCCGGACAACGGAACCTTTCGTTTCCAATAGTAACGAGCTGGCCATCTGGAAGTTCATAAGATCGCTCTATTGCTGAAGAATTTGATGATGATTCCATTTCAGTTTCGAAGTCTAGAGCAACGTAGGCCATCTTTTCCTTCATATCACGTACAATCTCTAATTCAGCTGTAACATAATTATATAAAATATTTGTACACCATTGTCAATAACATCTAATTTCATAAAAATACCGCGCAGATTATTTAATAAATATTATCCTCCACACTGATATTCACTCGATAACCATTGTTCCACAGACTATAATTATCACCTCATAACTGTACTCAAACACTTGCCAAATGTCTATGACATCGACAACAATACATGTGGGCGGAGCTATTCAAATCATCTAGTTTGAACCACAATTGTGTGACGTCACCAACAATAAATATTGGAGCTACAATTTATGCAAATTTCATGCTGTTACATTTATTGAACCGTTCTCACATTTATTACAGTTTTGAAATGAATTCTGTGTCCGAAGATGGGTCTAAAAGGAACAAAATAGTTATGAACATTTCACTGAAAGATACTTTAAATATAAGGATAAACTTTCTATTTTGTTTAGGTTATCGGGAGATAACTACAATTGAAAACGGGTAAATTATACATAACCAGCGTCGCCGGTTATTCACTTTATCTGTTTTCCATTGTAGTTATCATCCGATAACCTAAACAAAATAGCAAATTAATCCTTATATTTACAGTATCTTTCTGTGAAATGTTCGTAACTATTTTGTTCATTATAGTCAAATCTTTGGACACAGATTTCATTTCAAAACTAATAAACGTGGGAATGTTTCAATAAATGTAACAGCATAATTAATATTAATTTTAAATTTCGACCAACCTGATGATGTAAAACTGTATCCTCTCTCGTGGAGAATCCTCTGGAGGTAGGCTGTGAGGTCACGGCCTGCCAGGTCCACACGTTTGATGGCGTGAGGGAGGGAGTAGCCCTCGTAGATAGGTACCACGTGTGACACGCCATCCCCGGCATCAAACACAATCCCTGTGGTCCGTCCGGAGGCGTACAGAGACAGCACAGCCTGTATGGCCACGTAGAAGGCGGGCGTGTTTAACGTCTCGAACATAATCTACAACAAGCAAATAACTTTCTATCAGCTACGTCATTTTTTTTCCAAAAATAACGGCACAGATATAATATTCGTTTTAAGGGTCTTCTCTAGTGAAAAGTCGAAATTTTCTGACGACTAACTTTTTTTCTTACATACATTTTTGGAAAGGGGAGTTCATTGCATAGCAAAAAATGCAAAAAGAAATATATGGCCAGTAGTGTACTCGTTTTTGTGCTATGTTCGGTCAAAGATACCAAAATGAGCAAAACACGTGATTTATGTGAAAAATGCTGTTTTTGCCAATTGCAGGACACTTTCGTTCAATATCTTCCAGATTTGTGATCAGATATTTATGAATGTTTGCAGAATTGACAAAAATAGTATTTTCTTATCAATTACGGAAGAAAGAAGTCTTTAAATTATTTTTTTAGCTCAAAAAAAAATTTTTAGTTACCCCTACCCCTTATTTTTTTAAGAGAAAATACTCCATTTTTCCTCATTTTTTGCAGATTTAATGCTTTATAAAAAAAATTCAAGCGACTAACTTTTTCAGATATTTTGCGGATCAAAAGGAAATTGGTTGCTCATTCTAAAGCAGTCATAAAAACTGGGGGGTAGCGTGGTTGTTTTTTTGTCCCATTATCAAATGGGTTATTTTTCACTATTCTTGAGTCAAAAATTAAAATTGCTTCAATTATACCAAATATCTTAAAAACTTACCCAAAATGTATAACAAATATCTTTGTTACATTATAGTTGCTTTATAATGAACATAAAGAAGTTGAACAGCAAAAATGAACTAGCTGTAATGAAAAATGGCGACACACTGACAATTTTAAATGATCAATCAAGCACAAAAATCATGAAATTTTGACCGTTCATGAAGGGGAGAAATACACATAAATACTTATTTTCAAAATGGCCACCATAATGGTCTTTTTTTTTAAATTCGTCTAAAAAAAGTTCTACAAAATACAGACATCTAATTTTTTGCTATATTTTTGAGATGCATATTTGCTATCGAAATTGATAATAAATTGTTAGATATTACAAAAATATCTCACGTGAGACCAAAACGAGATTTGAACGTGATTGAAACCTCACAAGAGCAGATCCTTAAAGAGACTGTTGAGTTAATTTATATTTTAGAAATATTCTCAATGTAATTTTATTGTTGTCGAGGCTTATCAACATTCAAATACCTGTGTCATTTTTTCTCTGTTGGCCTTGGGATTTAATGGCGCCTCTGTCAACATGACCGGATGTTCCTCGGGAGCCACGCGGAGCTCGTTGTAGAAGGTGTGATGCCAGATCTTCTCCATGTCGTCCCAGTTGGTGACGATGCCGTGTTCTATAGGATATTTCATGGTAAGGATTCCCCGCTTACTTTGTGCCTCGTCTCCAATGTAACAGTCCTTATCGCCCAGTCCAGGCATAATTATCTGTGATTAACAAACGTATGGTTTAAACAATGTCATTATGAAGTATAAATCTATGGGTATATGCATACGAAATTTAAAGGCCCCATATACGTAACCTCAGGACATTTTTTCGTAATTCTTAAAAATTGATAACCATGCAAAAATAAGTCTAAAACGAAGTAAACATGAGCGGTAACTAACAAGAAACTCTTTGAAGAAAAATCTAAAGAATCAAAAACAATTCAGGTCGGGCCCACTTCAACAACAAGCTGAAGGTAGAAGACAGTTCAAAATGGACGCGTGTTTACAAATATCGAGTTCCAACTGCTGCGGTACCGGTAACCGCATAAGAATTCATCTTGAATATTTCTGATATCAGTTAATCTTAACTAAATCTATAAATAGAACAAGCTATTACGCTTGATTTTCCCTTTTGATTTTGCCGAAAGTTACGTATATTGGGCCTTTAATTCATTAATAGCCAGTATTGAAGAGATAAGTACTGAAAATAAATAAGAGAATACCGAAGCGTCAACAAAATCATAATCCGAACTCAAAATCGATTAAACGAGGTGCAAAATATGAACAAAGGAAAACTTACATTATAATGTGGTCTTCCTGTAACAGCGGGAAAAACTGCACGTGGCGCGTCATCTCCGGCAAATCCCGCCTTACACATTCCACTTCCGTTGTCAATGACAACAGCAGCGATATCTTCCTCCAAAACAGACATGCTTCCTCTTTTAATCTTCTCTTGTATATCCTGCAGAGAAAATTACTTTAACTGGTTTTATCTTCACTTCCACAGGTGGTAATATATATTATGGTTTAAAATTTCCCTATGAATTATTTTTAAAATGTCAAGAAACCAGGCCCTGGTTTCATCAACGTTCCTTAACTTAAGGAAACTCCTTAACTTAAAAATCTACATAGGAAACACTACAGAAGTTAAGGAGAAAATCCTTAGTTAAGGAACTTTCCTTAAATTCTGTAATGCTTTCCTATGGAGAATTTTAAGTTAAGGAATTTCCTTAGGTTAAGGAACGTTGAAGAAACCGGGGCCAGACCCCCCCCCCCCCCCCCCCCCCCCCCCCCAAAAAAAAAAGAAGAGAATACATTGGATTTTCGATTAGATAAAGAATCAGTAAATGATGAACACATACCCTGTGATATATTATCAACGGTAGTTCCTTAGTCCTCCTGTTCTTTGCTTGTCTTTGCAGTGTATGTATGTCGGCTGTACACTCGTGTCTTATATAGGGTCGCTTCTTTTGTTTCACACCAAAGACACAAATCCGGGAACTGTCAAATTTTCCTTATAAGGTACGGATCGGGGTTATAGATATTATCATCGACCAAAATAAACTAAAGCACGTGTTTCCATAAAAGGAACAACTTACTAGACTCTGCCATAATACCTTCCATATAAGGTAGTCCCTACTCTTCTCTTTAGCATAATAGGTCAACATATAGAACGCGTGTAATTGTACCTGTAGTCAGCACTTCGGTCGATAATCCAAATATAGCTATTACAAGTGTATACATTAAAACGATATTTCTGAGTGAACAAGTAAGGTAAATACTAATATACACACATGCGTAAGTCTAGGTTAATGCCCAAAAACGGTAATATTACGAAACCGTATAAAAAAGGGAAGTGTTGATTCCTTTGAATCATATAGGTATTAAGCGTAAATTAATGAACACCACAAGTTCCTCGACCCAGGCTGGAGATATTTGCCCTCAATCATCGAATGTCAATAAGAACGCATTATTTAAGCATTCAAAAATATTAAAACATACTGATAATTGATGGTTATTGGCAATTAAAAACATTTTATGGGGATAACCACTATTAAAATTATCTACATTTAGAGAGATCTTTAAGTTAATCTTTGAGATTGACGACACAGCTTTGTGTTGACCGTAAATTAGGTGCAGCACGTGTGTGTGTTACGTCACCATTCACAACCTATGTTTACAGTATTATATAATGGTCATCTCTGTTACGGTAATCCATAATTTCGTTTCATAGCAATATAGGACTGGACAGGTAGTATACTGCAACTTAAGGGCAATTACGGTTCTGAAACAATAGAGCATACCGAGTCGTCCACTAAACCAGAATCTGAACTCAATATCTATAAAAAAGGGGCAAAATATGAAAAAAGGAAAGGTTTACATGGAGGCCCTTGCTAAAAAGAACAAGAGAATATAACCACAGGTGTTCCGGAAGAGTAAGCGTCTTCTGCTTCATCGAAGACACCCGCCATTTAAATATTGGTCACATGCAAGTAAACATCAAGTCCTAACAATGAAAACCGAGTCATCATTGTCGAACACAACAAGTAAACACACTAATGAGCATACTCAAAAACGTCCATCTTCATATTACACAAAGATACAGAATATATCTCAATGTAAAAAAGATGGCGAAAATCAAACTTGCCCATAGTTCTGATCAACCTGCATCTCTCGAATCCCTGTTTGTCAGCAGTCGACATCAATCACGAAATCGTGATATTTAGAGCAAGCCCTAGAGTAATGAATCAACCGTGAGATGTAAACGCCATAGGTTGGAGAAGCAGAAATGTTACTCTCAAGAAATAGAAAGTTCACGATCGGAAAATTGAAATCATCACGTATATGGTATAGCTTATTAGTAAGCTGACCATGTTGGTTATAGTGTAAGTAGAGATCGAGAAAAGCAGCTGTATAGAAGAGTCTGTTGTGTCCTTTATTTCAAGTTCAGAAGAGTATGTACGATCGACTAGGTCAGCAAACTGCTTGTTGTGTATTGACAACACATTGTTGGCGATAAATTTGAAAGTGAAATTAAACAATTTGGCAAGATTTTTGTTACCTCTCCTAATTAGTTCTTCCACAAATTCAGCCTCGCATGAAAACAAAAACAAGTCATAAAATACTAATGAGGCACAGTCATACGTCACGTTTGTCGTGGAACAGTACCTTTTAGAGTTTAGATACATTACATTAGTTTTGATGTCCCTTTGATTTCATTTGTAATTTATCAGTTTTCTCGATACGCTACAGACAGAAACCCCGAAAATATATACAGAATAGCATTGTAAGAATGTATAATTGAAACATCTTTTATTTTATGCTGCCCAACGCTTTATCAACAAACTAAATGACAGTTTCTCTTGTTCCTTATTCTGTGACTATTCTTTATTAAAGATCTTGATTTCATAATCTCTGTTTATATTTCGTATAAGTTTCGCTTTCATTCGCTATAGCTTTACATGATAAACATGTAGTGTGTATTTCATGGGACAGTCGGTGACAATTTCTGGCTCAACATTAGAAGTAAAAAAAACCTTATTCTACATACCCTTTGGCGTTTATATGACAGAAGAATATATAAAAATGATAACTTGAGTGTTTAATTCATGTTTTGAAATGAAAAAAAAAAATGAAAAAAAACACTTGATGGTTCACACATTGACCTTTTTTTCAGGTATCAGAAGATAGGTTTACATTCCTGGGTGGTAACACATGAAGTTCACGTCAAGTTTAGTAACTTTAAAGGCCCAATATGTACGTAACTTCAGGAAATTTTTCGTGATTCTGAAAAATTCTGAAAAAAAGTCCAGTTAATAACCATACAAAAATAAGCCTAAAACGAAGTAAACCTGAGCGGTAACTAATAGTGTATAACAAGAAACTTTTGACAAAAACATCCAAAAAATTGAGAATAGTTCAGGTGGGGCCCACTTCATTAACAAACCGAAGGTAGAAGACGGTTCGAAATGGACGCGTGTTTACACATAGCGTATTTCAACTGCTGCTGTACCGGTAACCGCGTAAGAATTCATCTTGAATATTGCTGATATCAGTTAATCTTAGCTATCTCTATAAATACAATAAGTTATTAGGCTCGATTTTCGCTTCATGTTTTGCCGAAAGTTATGTATATTGGGCCTTTTAATAAATTATAAATAAGGCCATTTTTCGTCAGTCCTGATCCCCGACAAAAATTTCAATGTTTTTGCAACGAAGTATTACTTTATTGCAATACGCGAATTAAACAATGTTTTACATTATTTTTATATACTCCTCTGCCATAAAAACGTCAAAGGGAATGTAGAATTGGAGTTTTCAAATTCTAATGTTGCCCAACCAAGTGTGGACGAAATGCACATGCAATATTCCCCTTAATAGGTTAACCCTCCGAAACAATCATGAATTATTCATCATTCATGAATATTTGTGAAACATTCGTCGAATGTTCATGAACATTATTCATTAAAGGCCCAATATGTACGTAACTTCAGGAAATTTTTCGTGATTCTGAAAAATTCTGAAAAAAAGTCCAGTTAATAACCATACAAACATAAGCCTAAAACGAAGTAAACCTGAGCGGTAACTAATAGTGTATAACAAGAAACTCTTGACAAAAACATCCAAAAAATTGAGAATAGTTCAGGTGGGGCCCACTTCATTAACAAACCGAAGGTAGAAGACGGTTCGAAATGGACGAGTGTTTACACATAGCGTATTTCAACTGCTGCTGTACCGGTAACCGCGTAAGAATTCATCTTGAATATTGCTGATATCAGTTAATCTTAGCTATCTCTATAAATACAATAAGTTATTAGGCTCGATTTTCGCTTCATGTTTTGCCGAAAGTTATGTATATTGGGCCTTTTAATAAATTATAAATAAGGCCATTTTTCGTCAGTCCTGATCCCCGACAAAAATTTCAATGTTTTTGCAACGAAGTATTACTTTATTGCAATACGCGAATTAAACAATGTTTTACATTATTTTTATATACTCCTCTGCCATAAAAACGTCAAAGGGAATGTAGAATCGGAGTTTTCAAATTCTAATGTTGCCCAACCAAGTGTGGACGAAATGCACATGCAATATTCCCCTTAATAGGTTAACCCTCCGAAACAATCATGAATTATTCATCATTCATGAATATTTGTGAAACATTCGTCGAATGTTCATGAACATTATTCATTAAAGGCCCAATATGTACGTAACTTCAGGAAATTTTTCGTGATTCTGAAAAATTCTGAAAAAAAGTCCAGTTAATAACCATACAAAAATAAGCCTAAAACGAAGTAAACCTGAGCGGTAACTAACAATAAACTCTTGACAGAAAAATCCAAAGAATTCAGAATAGTTCAGGTGGGGCCCACTTTAACAACAAGCCGAAATTAGAAGACAGTTCAAAATGGACGCGTGTTTACAAATGCCGTGTTTCAACTAGGCCTACTGCTCTACCGGTAACCCAATCTGATTAAAATACAGATCCTTGTTCTCACTCCGTGTTACAAGGATCTGACATCATCCCATAAGAGGCCACGTCCAGATGACCTTTGTCGCCTCTTTACTTAACACTAAAATAATTTTCCAACGACCTGTCATCATGCAGCAAGCCATTTCGTCACATTATTCCACGTGAACTTTTTGGTGACGAAATGAATAAACGGACAAATGCGTTTATGCAAGCTTTGTCGCCTCAAAATTTCACTGTCAAGATTCTGCCAGTAGTAATTTGATTGGCTGATGCGAAAGGTCATCGGGACATGACCCCCTATGGGATTGTCTCAGATCTTAACGCAGCAGAGAGAAGTTTACGGAACGGCGCGGAGATCAAGATATGATTTTAATCAGATTGCCGGTAACCGCGTAAGAATTCATCTTGAATATTGCTGATAGCAGTTAATCTTAACTAAATTTATAAATATAAAAAAAGTTATTAGGCTTGTTTTTTGCTTCATGTTTTGGCGAAAGTTACGTATATTTAATGGAAGGTCACACTATAAAATGTAAATTCAAAATTTTGGCGCCAAAAATGATCAGTTCCGAGAATTGCAACCCGGAAGTAAATCGACGTCGTTATCTGGGTGAGGTCAAACCTCTCTTCAAACCGAAAGCAGAATTTTCACAATCATGAGGTGAAGCTAGTTTCTGTTGATACATTTTAATATCTACAATAATGGCGAGCTCTAGCTCAGATATCGACTTTGATTTGGTGAAGACTCTCGGAGAGGGAGCATTCGGTAAAGTGTACTTGGTGAATGACAAGCAGAACCCGTCACAACAGGTAAATTTTGTCCCCTGTCATAATCTGTCAACGGGGGACTTCGTCCTGTTGAGACTGTTCTCTATGGGGTATAGATAAGATATAAACACAGAGCTTGTTTCCCTGATAAGTAATTGCTTTCAGCATATTTACCGTTCTCATATTTCACTATCCAGTTATTAATCAAACTAGTACTAATATAAACATTATAGTTATAGATCTACATATATACATGTATATTGTTTGTGTTCACATTTTGTAACAGGTATCCAGAACTACATTTGTAAAAAAGGTGCTACTGTTGGTAGGAATCTTGAATCCCTTTGTTTTCAGAACAAAATTTTATTAATTATGATGTAATTCTTGTAAGTGTGTAGATCCTTAAAAGGCAGCTAAGTATTTTGCTTAATTTATGCACATACAAATACTGTACAAGATTTATTTCATATTTGATATTGTTTTTGCTTGAGGTTTTGAAAGATTTAACGTTATTTCCCAGGATCCCTGTATTTTTGATTTGTCAAAAAATTCACCAACACAGACTGATTATGATGATTTGTCACACCTACACTGTGGTCCCAATAACTGTATAGAAGTTCTATTTACAGCTCAAACCAGGTAGTGTTTATATCAAACTGCTGGTTAAAATCTTGCCCTTAGGAATCTGACTATCTGATCAGCTAAATATTTGTGTTGCTGGTGGATTGGTATAGTCAGATTTCCTGCGTATAGCATAATAATAAAGATAAACAATATTTATTCAGGTAAAAAGGCAACAGTCACATACATTGTACATGAAATCAGTATTTGAATGGACAATGAAGTATCACAGATGGCATAGATTGGGGGTTTTGAATTTAGATAATTTAATCCTTAATTTTACCTGGGATGACCAATAAAGCCTTAATGCTAGTATTACTTATTTCCAATGGGGTCCATTTTTTTAGGATTGGATTAATTAATTCATTTATTATTGTAATATCATTAAATATTTGTATTAGATTGAAATAAATCAATTTAGATTCATTAAATCAATATTTATTACTATTGGTTGTACTGTTGTAAGTGATGTGTATTTCAAGTAGAACATTAAGTTACAGATCACTGTTTGGTATATTATGTGTTATACATGCTATATAAAATCACTTACAAGGAATTGTCTAATTCAAATTAAAATATTTACAGTCTACACTGACAAAAAAAAATAAAATTCACTCATTAACCATTGTACTGCAAACTAGAGTTATTTTCTAATAACTATACTTGAGAATGTGGCAAAATTTTATGACGTCTACAACAATACATGTGGGTGGAGCTATGCAAATTATCTCGTTTGAATAACAGTTGTACGACGTCATCAACAGTTGGCATGGGCAGAGCTACATGTAGCTACGACTTATGCAAACTTTATGCTGTTATGTTTATAAAACCATTTTCGCATTAGTAAGTTTTGAAATTAAATATATGTCTGCAGATGGGGAAAAACTGAACAGAAAAGTTTAGAACCATTTACAGAAAAATACTGTAAATATAAGAATTAATCTTTGATTTTGTTTAGTTTATGAGATCATAAATCCAATGGAGCAGTCGGTAAATTTAACGTAAATACTTCACGCTTATATAATAATATAATATAATATATATACACAGTGTAAATTAAAAATGGATATCAAATATTATATACACGGGTAAATTAAAAATGGATATCAAATATTATATATACACAGGGTAAATGAAAAATGTGTATCAAATATTATATACGCAGGGTAAATTAAAAAAGAATATCAAATATTATATACACAGGGTTCGCGCTAGATATTTTATAAATGGGGTCCTTTCTTAAATAAAGAATTCAAATGGGATATCCTGAAAATTAGTGAGGTCCTATTCAGTTTCTATGCTTGAAAAAGATATAAAGGGAGGGCTTCAATGCAAACCCTTCTACATAATGTAATGTTACAGTTACAGAATAAACTAAACAGACTGAAATTCAGGGATGAACGGATAATATATGATCAAATTACCTGTTTATGGAAACTAATGTTTTATTTATAATAATATCAACGTTGGTCCTCATTTACTTCAGTATGCCATGAAAGTAATTAACCTGTCCAAGTCTCCAGAAGAGGAGAGAGAGCTGGCCCTAAAGGAGGCCTGTCTCCTGTCGGACTTTAACCATGAGAATATCTTGCGCTATGTCGAGTCGTTTGAGGAAGACGGAGCACTGTGCATCGTGACAGAGTTCTGTGACGGTGGAGACTTGAGCCAGTATCTTGAGGCCAGGAAGAATAAACCGCTGCAGGAAAACAGGATTGTGGAATGGTTCCGAGAAATCTGCTGTGCCTTATCGGTAATGGTTTATGTTCATGTTGTACAGACTGAATGTAAGTTTCAGTATTTATACACCATCCTTGTAGTCTTTTATTCCTTTTCCCTGTCGGAAGACCAATGTTGATTCCTCAAATTGAAAATTTAAAGTTTTATTTCTTATAGAACTAAGATACTTAAAATTGTTTGTTGTGAAAGAAATACAAACAGGGGTCTGCATTAATCCAAGGAAAGGCTTCAACCGATGAGTCTTTGGTTTTTGGGAGATTCCTGTTCGGGATATATAAAGGGGTATTAAGGGGAAGTTTTGGCATTATAAAAAGTGAAGTTTTCATCTTGAATTTCATTACCAATTTCTGTTATCCATATTATATTGGTCAATTTTTGCAGATTTTTTCACCTGCGCATGTGTATAAATGTCCTACATTAATAGTATATGTACCGGTACAACAAAATAAAATAACTTCTTTTTCAAAACTTACATGTGTATCATTCAAAATGAAATTCTTACCTAAAGGAAAAATCCGACCATTTGTTTACAGTATCTTCATGGCAGAAAAATCATTCACCGTGACATGAAGACCCAGAATGTTTTCCTCACAGGAGAGAAGAAGATTGCCAAGCTAGGTGACCTGGGACTTGCCAAGTGAGTCCCCAGATGATCACATCAGACTCATCCCACACTTTACTCTGACAGAGGGTTCTTTGTTTCATATATACCCCAAGGTTTATTGTCTACTCATACTCTGGTCTTACCCTATACAGGCCAAAATTTTGTTAGATTAGTGAAGATTTTAAAGAAAAATATGATAGGCCTAGCATGACAAGGAAAAAATAATCTAAATATAAAAGGCAGATAATTTTTCAGGACATATAAAACAATTTGTAAAATTATTACTGGATAAGTGGTTGCTTATGCCTGGTGGAATGTGGGTAACAATTCGTAAAACTTAAGAACTAGATAGCTGGTAGTCCTTTGCAATCAATTTCATTGATTTTTGTTTCTTGTGTCGTCATGCAGTTCCATTTTTTGTTTTTAGAGTTTTAGAGCGGCCGAACGCCAAGGCAGTGACCTTCTGTGGCAGTCCCTATTACATGAGCCCGGAGCTCTTCGCCTGTAAACCATATGATGCCAAGGTAAAGGCTAGGCTCTCCTTGATATCTAGGGCCTCAAGTCTCACAGTTATTGTCTAAAATTTGTTTTAAAGTAATCAAAGATAGAATGGTACTTCTGTTTTGATCATAAGCTGACTGACTGCCCATCAAACTGTCAAATATCTATTCAAGAATTAAAAGATTACTTGTAGAATATGGTTTAGTGCAGTAACAAACTTACCTAATCAAATTAATTAATAGTTTTATTTTCTGACAGAGTGAAATCTGGGCCCTGGGCGTGTGTGTGTACGAGATGTTCTAACCCTGACTGTATGTGTAGTTTTATTTTCTGTTGACAGAGTGATATCAGGGCCCTGGGCGTGTGTGTGTGTACGAGATGTTCTAACCCTGACTGTATGTGTAGTTTTATTTTCTGTTGACAGAGTGATATCAGGGCCCTGGGCGTGTGTGTGTGTACGAGATGTTGTAACCCTGACTGTATGTGTAGTTTTATTTTCTGCCAGAGTGATATCTGGGCCCTGGGCGTGTGTGTGTACGAGATGTTCTAACCCTGACTGTATGTGTAGTTTTATTTTCTGCCAGAGTGATATCTGGCCCCTGGGCGTGTGTGTGTATGAGATGTTCTAACCCTGACTGTATGTGTAGTTTTTTTTTCTGACAGAGTGATATCCTGGCCCTGGGCGTGTGTGTGTACGAGATGTTCTAACCCTGACTGTATGTGTAGCTTTATTTTCTGACAGAGTGATATCTGGGCCCTGGGCGTGTGTGTGTGTACGAGATGTTCTAACCCTGACTGTATGTGTAGTTTTATTTTCTGTTGACAGAGTGATATCTGGGCCCTGGGCGTGTGTGTGTGTACGAGATGTTCTAACCCTGACTGTATGTGTAGTTTTATTTTCTGTTGACAGAGTGATATCTGGGCCCTGGGTGTGTGTGTGTACGAGATGTTCTAACCCTGACTGTATGTGTAGTTTTATTTTCTGTTGACAGAGTGATATCTGGGCCCTGGGCGTGTGTGTGTACGAGATGTTCTAACCCTGGCTGGATGTGTAGTTTTATTTTCTGTTGACAGAGTGATATCTGGGCCCTGGGCGTGTGTGTGTACGAGATGTTGTAACCCTGACTGTATGTGTAGTTTTATTTTCTGCCAGAGTGATATCTGGGCCCTGGGCGTGTGTGTGTACGAGATGTTCTAACCCTGACTGTATGTGTAGTTTTATTTTCTGTTGACAGAGTGATATCTGGGCCCTGGGTGTGTGTGTGTACGAGATGGCTACATTAGAGCGACCATTTGATGCCATGTTGATGCAGCAGCTTGTCTTCAAGATTGTTCACGGTCAGGTATGTCTGTCAATTTTTAGTACAATAATGAGTAGTTGGATGACATTTCAGGCAGTTCATATCTAGTGATAAAGTACAGTAACACAATTCCTCTAGCATGTCTTTATACATTAGGCTGAAATTTCATGCAATTTATTTTGACAACCTTGGTGTTTATTTTGTCGTCATTAGGGTTTGAAAACTTGTTTGTTGTTGTATCCATATGACTATCTATAAAATTCTAAAACGCTTCTGTCATCTTGGTTTTGTTACTTAGAATATTTTCCAGTATAACACTCATGCTTCAATATAGAATATTTTCCAGTATAATACTCATGCTTCAATATAGAATATTTTCTAGTATAATACTCATGCTTCAATATAGAATATTTTCCAGTATAATACTCATGTTTCAATATAGAATATTTTCCAGTATAATACTCATGCTTTAATATAGAATATTTTACAGTATAATACTCATGCTTCAATATAGAATATTTTCCAGTATAAACTCATGCTTCAAATAGAGGATATTCAATGGTTTGCCGTTTAATATCAAATATATTTCACGAGTATGGCAGATTTTTTTTATATTTTCACGAGTGCGTAGCACGAGTGAAAATATAAAAAAAAATCTGTCATACAAGTGAAATATATTTGATATTAAACGGCAAACCATTGAATTTTCTTTTTATTACATTTCGAAAGAGGACTTAAGATACTTTCATGATTTGTTTTCTTTACTTGCCTACTGGAAAGTAACTAGACTAATGGTAGTCTAGTCCTAATCCGTCGAAATCACAACCGATCGGGTCCAGTACACAGCTGATTGGGATAAGATGATCGGAAAAGTTGAACCATTCTCATCTTCCAATTCATTACATATTAAATCCTGCAGCAATTTCTTATCAATATTTACTATTGATGCCATTTCTTCAAGACAATCTTTCCACAATAGACAAGTTCTAGCAGACGACAACCGAGCCTCCAATGTCATGTTCGATTCCGATCAAGGGGAACAACTCATACAAAAGTTCCGGTGTAACGTGAAAAAATTACCCAATTAAAACTACCCACCATTGAAATCTACGGCGGGTCACTTTCTCAAGGGGACGAATTACAGAAATATCGAGTGGGGTCATTTTTCTACAGAAGGCTGAGTAAGATTTCTACTGTAAAATAACGACCTGGGTAACTTTTGCAACGTAGAATAATGACTCCGGGTAGTTTCTTATTTTTCGGGTCACTTTTTCACGTTACACTGAAAAAGCCTTATATTTTCACTGCAAAATCTTATATTTTCACGGCAAATTCTTATATTTTCACGGCAAAATCTTATATTTTCACTGCTCATCACAGCAGTGAAAATATAAGTTTTATCAGTTTGATAATTTTCTATATTTCACAGGCAAAAATGTAATAATATAAAATATTTTATAGTATAATACTCATGCTTCAATATAGAATATTTTCCAGTATAATACTCATGCTTCAATATAGAATATTTTCCATTATAATACTCATGCTAAAATATAGAATATTTTCCAGTATAATACTCATGTTTCAATATAGAATATTTTCCAGTATAATACTCATGTTTCAATATAGAATATTTTCCAGTATAATACTCATGCTTCAATATAGAATATTTTCCAGCATAATACTCATGCTTCAATAATCCACAGTTACCTCCTATGCCAAAAGACAAATATAGTTCAGAACTGATTTCTGTGATGGAGAAGATGCTTTGCAAGGAAAGTGATCAACGACCTTCAGCCGATGACCTTTTGAATGACCCAGTGTTTCAAAATCACAGTCCACCTAAGGTAAATGTCCATGATGATTGAGAAGTGTTGTTTACTGAGATTTGCACTTTAAACCCTGTTGTATGTTGCCTTGACCCTCTTGCCTTCTATATGTGTCACCTGTTGCTCCTCTTGCCCCTTACAGTAAGTGTGTTGTTTTTGCCCCCTCTCACCCCTTACAGATTGTGTGTTGTTTTTGCTCCTCTCGCCCCTTACAGTATGTGTGTTGTTTTTGCTCCTCTCGCCCCTTACAGTATGTGTGTTGTTTTTGCTCCTCTCGCCCCTTACAGTATGTGTGTTGTTTTGCCCCCTCTCGCCCCTTACAGTATGTGTGTTGTATTTGCCCCCTCTCGCCCCTTACAGTATGTGTGTTGTTTTTGCCCCCTCTTGCCCCTTACAGTATGTGTGTTGTTTTGCCCCCTCTCGCCCCTTACAGTATGTGTGTTGTTTTGCCCCCTATTGCCCCTTACAGTATGTGTGTTGTATTTGCCCCCTCCTGCCCCTTACAGTATGTGTGTTGTTTTGCCCCCTCTCGCCCCTAACAGTATGTGTGTTGTTTTTGCCCCCTCTCGCCCCTTACAGTATGTGTGTTATTTTGCCCCTCCTGCGCCTTACAGTATGTGTGTTGTTTTGCCCCCTCTCGCCCCTTACAGTATGTGTGTTGTATTTGCCCCCTCCTGCCCCTTACAGTATGTGTGTTGTTTTGCCCCCTCTCGCCCCTTACAGTATGTGTGTTGTATTTGCCCCCTCTCGCCCCTTACAGTATGTGTGTTGTATTTGCCCCCTCCTGCCCCTTACAGTATGTGTGTTGTTTTTGCTCCTCTCGCTCCTTACAGTATGTGTGTTGTTTTTGCCCCCTCTCACCCCCTTACAGTATGTGTGTTGTATTTGCCCCCTCCTGCCCCTTACAGTATGTGTGTTGTTTTTGCTCCTCCTGCCCAATGATTTATGCTCCCTTAGCCCTCTCAAGCCTCATTTATGTCTTTCTTACTCCTGAAGGAAAATGTAGTTTCTAAACTAGAGTTTTTTTCAAAAAGGATGTGTGTCATTTGTGTGGAAAAGTTGGAGATACCGCTCACTGCTCCAGTTATCTCCGTTTTCTTTTTGGTTAAGATTAAATCAACACTATGAAGTAAGTCTTATTGTTTTGGCCAACACGCAGAGAATTGGTGTAGACTTGCCTGTTTTTCAATTTATTTGACTATACCATCTTTGTCAATAATTTTTTTTGGAAATGAAACTGCTTCATTTTAACCCTGGAAACAATTGATGTTTATATTTTGCAGACCCCACCCACACCTGCCTCCAAGCCAATTCGACAAATGAACTGGTTCAGAGAATCTCTCTCGCACAGAGGCGGAGCTGATGAGGGACGAGGTGCGTTTAATATGGATAATCTGATGTCCACGCTGACAGAGACACACAAACAGCGAAAACAGAAACTAGGAAAATCAATCATCGCCTCAGCTCAGGTCGACAACAAAATCATGGCATCAACTTACTCTGAAAAGAAGTTTGAAAAAACCTGTAAGGATTTATCTAGTTTTCGTAAGGACGTTACTCTAAAGGCCTCAGGAAGTGATGTCATGCTGTCTTCAGTTACGTCAGAAGATATGGAAGCAACATTGGCTGCTGTAGCAAAAGGGCAACCTAACCCTGCCAAGATGTTACAACTGGTGGTCAGGACACTCACACAGATATTCCCCAAGGTAAGGCATTGTTATATATGACCTCTGACCTCTACATCACTCACACAGATATTCCCCAAGGTAAGGAAGTTATCTCTGACCTCTGACCTCTACATCACTCACACAGATATTCCCCAAGGTAAGGCATTGTTATATATGACCTCTACAACATTCACACAGATATTCCCCAAGGTAAGGCATTGTTATCTCTGACCTCTGACCTCTACAACACTCACACAGATATTCCCCAAGGTAAGGCATTGTTATATATGACCTCTGACCTCTACAACACTCACACAGATATTCCCCAAGGTAAGGTAGTTATCTCTGACCTCTGACCTCTACAACACTCACACAGGTATTTCCCAAGGTAAGGCATTGTTATATATGACCTCTATAACACTCATACAGATATTCCCCAAGGTAAGGTATTGTTATATATGACCTCTGACCTCTACAACACTCACACAGATATTCCCCAAGGTAAGGTATTGTTATATCTGACTTCTGACCTCTACATCACTCACACAGATATTCCCCAAGGTAAGGAAGTAATCTCTGACCTCTGACCTCTACATCACTCACACAGATATCCCCAAGGTAAGGCATTGTTATATATGACCTCTACAACATTCACACAGATATTCCCCAAGGTAAGGCATTGTTATCTCTGACCTCTGACCTCTACAACACTCACACAGATATTCCCCAAGGTAAGGCATTGTTATATATGACCTCTGACCTCTACAACACTCACACAGATATTCCCCAAGGTAAGGTAGTTATCTCTGACCTCTGACCTCTACAACACTCACACAGGTATTTCCCAAGGTAAGGCATTGTTATATATGACCTCTATAACACTCATACAGATATTCCCCAAGGTAAGGTATTGTTGTATATGACCTCTGACCTCTACAACACTCACACAGATATTCCCCAAGGTAAGGTATTGTTATATCTGACTTCTGACCTCTACATCACTCACACAGATATTCCCCAAGGTAAGGTAGATATCTCTGACCTCTGACCTCTACAACACTCACACAGATATCCCCAAGGTAAGGTATTGTTATATTCAGGGGTAACTTTTGAGCATAATTTTACCATTGTGATAGTATTGCAATAGTCAATGTTACTATTACGATAGTATTGTGATATCAACGAACTATTGCG
Source organism: Mimachlamys varia (assembly GCA_947623455.1). Taxonomy (NCBI): domain Eukaryota; kingdom Metazoa; phylum Mollusca; class Bivalvia; order Pectinida; family Pectinidae; genus Mimachlamys; species Mimachlamys varia. The sequence continues at coordinate 9,993,760 of OX392534.1, forward strand.
ATACTATTACGATAATCATTGAAACCCAATCAAATTAAAATATTGATATACAATATTTGATATAGTGCTCTATCTAGCTAACATAAGCCACTCTAAAGCGCTTTAAAATACATAGATATACAATTCTTATACAATCAGTACAATTAACACATACAGTTCTATCATATACAATTCTGAGGAGTTCGCAGGAGCTGCTGGCTTATCGGGCACTAACTTCTTGTCCTTTACCACCTGGCTAATATCTCCATATGTGTGTGTGTATATATGCGTGTGTGCTGGAGATGAATTGTGTTCTGTTTATAGTGGGACCGTGTTTCCAACGGCATCTTTTATAGTGCCACCACACTTGAATGCTACATCACAGATACTGCAAGACCCACCCCAGACCATTTTATACTCCATCTGGGTTGTTGGAGTTGTGTGGGCAGGAGAAAAAAACTTTCTCGGAATGTTCCATGCTGTGACGATTACGGGGATCGAACCCCGTCCACCTGCATGGAAGGCCGGAGTGTTAACCACTCGACCAATCCGCCCATATTGTATTTAAAAGGATACAAGTAGCTTAGTTTACTAAGTTCAGGCCAAAACATTTATATTTTTAATCCATTTAAGTTTGCATAATGAGTAAATTATACTTACTTTTTTAATATTCACTAAAGAGTTTCATATTAACCAATTACATTAAAACTATGGGATAAATAATTGTTTAAATGATGTCATTTAGGTAATAAAATACCACTTTTGAAATTATCAATACTATTGCGATAGTCACATAGTATTGCGATTGTATATTGCATTGCCATTTTACTATTGCGATAGAACTATTGGGTGGTACACTATCGCGATGCATCGATAGTTCTATGTATTGTTACACCCCTAGTTATATCTGACCTCTGACCCCTACAACACTCACACAGATATTCCCCAAGGTAAGGTATTGTGATATCTGACCTCTGACCCCTACAACACTCACACATATATTCCCCAAGGTAAGGTATTGTTATATATGACCTCTGACCTCTACAACACTCACACAGATATTCCCCAAGGTAAGGTATTGTTATATATGACCTCTGACCTCTACAACACTCACACATATATTCCCCAAGGTAAGGTATTGTTATATATGACCTCTGACCTCTACAACACTCACACAGATATTCCCCAAGGTAAGGTATTGTTATATATGACCTCTGACCTCTACAACACTCACGCAGGTATTCCCCAAGGTAAGGTATTGTTATATATGACCTCTGACCTCTACATCACTCACACAGATATTCCCCAAGGTAAGGTATTGTTATATATGACCTCTGACCTCTACAACACTCACACAGATATTCCCCAAGGTAAGGTATTGTTATATATGACCTCTGACCTCTACAACACTCACACAGATATTCCCCAAGGTAAGGTATTGTTATATCTCATTCTGACCTCAGAACTTTAATTTTATTGCACAGATTCTCCGTTGGTGTACTGGTTTGTACTAAAATGTTATCTGCAATATATTTATTCTCCCAATTAAAAAGCGTAAATGTCCATCAAAAATATTAGAAGGTCAGATATTTGAACACATAACATGTTTTTATGTGGTGTAACATTCACCATTCATTTGTCATCTGTACACTGTCACACCCAAATAAACTACTGCTAAAAACTTTAAAACAGTATTGTCTGTCAGATATTAGTGGTCATAATATTTAGGCAGCACCACAATGAAAAAAAAGGTATAAAATCTCTACCAAGAAATTACCTTGATTGTGTAAATATATCTATATATAATGGAAGGTTTTTGTGACATTACTTCAGGTCCTGCAGGTTTAAAGATGTGGCTGACTGGAATAACAACAGCAAAAGATGTGTAAATTTACAAGTTTCCAGTGATCACATACTTGAGATGTTTGTTTGCTTAAATAACTGTTGGATGATTCAGGCCAATTAGACCTCTTGTCATGAATAGTATCCAGATCCTTTTCACTAATTTAGTAAGGTGATTTGATTTCAGAACCTTGATGTTTAATGTTTGTTTGCGGTGTGATTAATGACCACCTTTGAACTGTTTATGTACCTATAGTGATGACCTTTGAACTTACAGGGTTTAGGAGGTGGAGATGATGAGGATGATGATGATGGACCATTTGCCTTTGTTGGTGATGGTAGGTATAAATTATAAAACAGAACCTTAAAGCCCCAATATACGTAACTTCAGGGAAATTTTCGTGATTCTGAAAAATTCTGAAAAAAATTCCAGTTGATAACCATGCAAAAATAAGCCTTAAACGAAGTAAACCTGAGCGGTAACTAACAAGAAACTCGTGACAAAAAAAAATCCAAAATATTGAAAACAATTCAGGTGGGGCTCACTTCAACAACAAACCGAAGGTAGAAGACGGTTCTAAATGGACGCGTGTTTACTAATAGCGTGTTTCAACTGCTGCTGTACTGGTAACCGCGAAAGAATTCATCTCAAATATTGCTGATATCAGTTAATCTTAACTAAATCTATAAATAGAATAAGTTATTAGGCTGGATTTTTCGCTTCAAGTTTTGCCGAAAGTTACGTATATTGGGCCTTTAAATAATTCTGCATTAATTTGATAATAATTATAATAATTGTCTAACTGGAGGTGAATGTTGGTTTTATTGACCTAAGGCAGCAATATTGACCAATGAGAAGTCCAAGTTAGTATAACTTTTCAGGTTCATATAACATAAACCTAGCTAGTATTCACTAAAATAAGAGTCCTGTGTTATTATAATCATTAAACATGATCCTGAGGATGATTGGCAAAACAAACATGCTGCGTTTATTTCCAAGAGAGTTTATTAATGCTGCCTCTGTTTTGTCTAAAAAAGAAACGTAATGTAACCTGATGTCCCCTAAATAAACAAAGGTTCTAGATGGCCAAATATCAGTACCGTGGGCCATTCGGTTATATAGAAGTTGCTGAAAGATTTTAACATATTTGACCCCTGTGACCTTGAAAGTAGGTCAAGGTCATTCATTTAAACAAACTTGGTAGCCCTTCATCCAAGCATGTTCTATGCATAATATCAGCACCCTATGCCTTCAGTTATTGAGAAGAAGTTGCTTAAAGGGAAAGTTTACACATGGCACACTGCGGACGACGGACGACGGACGACGACAGACTTTGCACAATGGGATTAGGTCATTCTGACCCTTTTGGTCAGATGACCTTAAAAGTGAAATCTTGTTTTGTCAGTCATTAACGAAACATAAAAAATATCTAGATACTATGTTCAGTATTTACATTTGACATTTTGATAATTTCAGATTATTTAAAGTGAGTAATCCATGTTTAACATACTCTGTGATTTATATTTCATTGCTTGTTTACAGACAGTGACCAAATGGACCCAGAGGTCATGCTTCTTGGTCAGATTGCCCAATTACAGAGGTAAGTGTGAAGGTAAAACATTAAACTTGTGCCAGTAAAACCTACAGAATGTATAAATGTAAATATGTTGTGGGAGACCTACTGGTATTGTGTGTATAATGGAGGGGACACTTTTTGTGATATGATGGTTGGTGTCATTGTTTATGTTAGGCACTGCCATATATGATGGAGATGACATTGTGTACATGTGTATGGGTGTTTATTATATGATGGGTGCTGACAATGATTTGCTATGTATTGTAACTGTAGGTAAAATTAATACGTTTTGTACAATAATGTTTATAAATATTTATGTCTGCAGACATTGTGTGCGTACAATGGGCGGTGACCTTGAGAGGTTTCGTAAAGCTTACGATATGCTCAGCCATACTGACGATGATATGAAGTTGGAGGTAAGCTTTCTACTTTTCTTAGATATTCTCTCTGACTTGAGAATGTACATGATAGATTTGAAAAACAAATTGCCTGACAATAAATAAGATTTACTCTGTCAGAAACTTTCTAATTTGACCAGACCAAATTCTGGTCCAAGTACAACAGGAACTAGTGTTTCAGTTATGACATTGATATCATAGGCTGGTCATCATTTCAACCTTAGAGTATAAACACATTACCGATCCAGAGACAGGTAGTTTTGGCCATACCCATTAACCTCTGAATCTCTCAATGGGGGTCATACCTGTGGTTGATATACAACTGCAGTGAAACACGTTTTGTAGCGAAAATATACAACTGCAGTGAAACACGTTTCGTAGCGAAAATATACAACTGCAGTGAAACACGTTTTATAGCGTAAATATACAATGGCAATGAAACATGTTTTATAGCGTAAATATACAACTGGAGTGAAACACGTTTTATAGCGAAAATATACAACGGTAGTGAAACATGTTTTATAACTAAATGATACCATTCCCAATGGCCACTTGGCCAGTAGCTTTAACTTTAACAATTGAGAAGAATTAATTTACAGCTTTTATATATCTATTAAACTTCATTAGATTGAAAAAGAAAGTTACAAGTAAAAGTTGAAGTAGCAAGACATTTAAGATACATTTTATTACATTATCAGAATTGTTTTTGCTGGAAGACTTGATTTTACCTTTTGAGAATCGCCAAAGGGAAACCATATAATATGAAGCAATGTGTTGTTTCTTTGTGTTCTAGGAGAAGCTTGTCAAGTTCCTCAGCCCACAGGTTTTTGGATTGTGTGGGGTACAACTATTCTACTGTAAGAACTTCGAGTACAACCTACAAAAGCTTCGTGACGGGGGCCGGGGTACAACTGAAGCGTAAGACAGGGTCTTACTGAGTTTTAAGACCTGTCTTCTACTTAAAACCGCTCGCAAGGCTGTGATTACCATATTTAATGTGTCATATGATTGAAGGAGATCCATAGTTTGAGATGACATATTTAAAACCTCAAACTGACTGATAAGTAGTAACATGTTGTATGTATAGCAGAGTTATTGAGATTTTTGTAAAAAATACTAACTGTGGTCCTCGATATCCAGTGGTTACGCTCACCTACGCTCTTTACACATTATTCATGCATACAGAAGATGAAAAATGATTGATTTTGGGGTCAGTGCTGGAATTTGCTTACAAATGCTTGAAAAGTGCTTGAATTGGGGTCAGTGCTGGAAAAGTGCTGGAATTTTGTTCACAAATGCTTGAAAAGTGCTTGAATTCATACTTAAGACAGTGTAGTTGTAAACATGCATTGTGTTTTTAGATTTATATTAAAAATAATTTAAATAAACATCCAGAAATTTTTTAAAAGATTAAAGTTGTCGATTATACCCCCTTTTCCTTGCAAATTTGGGCAAAAGAAATACACCTTGAAAATTGAGAAAAAGGGCTGGAAAAGTGCTTGAATTTTGGTATGAAAAAACTGTATGAACCATGCTACACCCCTGGAATATGTCATGGCAAAACTGAAGGCACTCTCAGGTTTAAAAAAACCTGACCAATCTCAAGGCTGATGCCTGTCCTTTGAAGATTACAAAGGAGCTGCAGCCGACTTCAAAGCTTGTAAATGTTTACAGTAATGTGACCACAAGATTTTTTTGATGTACATCAAAGGGTCGAACCAGTCTTCTTGTCTAATCAACAAGGTGCCACACACGGAGCCTTCAGTTTTGCCATGACGTTTTCCAGGAGTGAAGAGAGCCTAGGTGAGAGTAACCCCTGGATATCGAGGATGTACCAGGGGTGTAGAGAGTGTAAAGGGGATCGTAACCCCTGGATATCGAGGATGTACCAGGGGTGTAGAGAGTAACTCCTGGATATCGAGGATGTACCTGGGGTGTAGAGAGTGAAGGTGATCGTAACCCCTGGATATCGAGGATGTACCAGGGGTGTAGAGAGTGTAGGTGATCGTAACCCCTGGATATTGAGGATGTACCAGGGGTGTAGAGAGTAACTCCTGGATATCGAGGATGTACCTGGGGTGTAGAGAGTGAAGGTGATCGTAACTCCTGGATATCGAGGATGTACCAGGGGTGTAGAGAGCCTAGATGATCGTAACCCCTGGGTATCGAGGATGTACCAGGGGTGTAGAGAATGTAGGTGATCGTAACCCCTGGATATCAAGGATGTACCAGGGGTGTAGAAAGCCTAGGTGATCGTAACCCCTGGATATCGAGGATGTACCAGGGGTGTAGAGAGTGTAGGTGATCGTAACCCCTGGATATCAAGGTACCAGGAATGTAGAGAGCCTAGGTGAGAGTAACCCCTGGATATCAAGGATGAGTAGCTGCGTGAGAGGACTGTTTAGGCTGATATATAACTAGGCTAGCTAGCTAAAGGTGTTTTGTTTAGGGTTGCTGTATAAACTTTGCTGTGAATAGAGGAGAAAACCCTTATTATCTTGGTAATAAAACAGAAAGAAGATTGAATCAGGATCTTGCGAATATTTTCAGCAAGAAAGATGTGGATGTATTAATCAACATTTCTGATTAAAGAGTGATTGACCTTAGTATGTAACAAAGTCAAGGTCAAATACCTCCTCGATACCGGTATTGAGGTTTCCATGAACTGTTATTCCAAGGACACGATGCTGTCCTTGGTTAAACCTTAGCATTTATGTTTGTAATTATAAGGTTTTGAATAGTAATACATGTATAATAACAAATGTTACAACAATAGTGACACCATATCAAAGACTTTTCTTCTTAACTCTTTATTTGAATCCCCCTGTCTGGTTGTCTGGTCATCCGTCTGTCGAGAATATGTGTCAAGTGTATCTAAAAAAGTATTGAAGCAATGTTTCCCTAACTTGGCATACTACATACTACATCCTTATGATATATAATTGTGCCCTTTCGCTTTCCGTAAAAATTTCAAATACATTTGTACTATCTTGAACAATCTTTATTAACCAGTAGATTTTGTTGAAACTTCTCCTGATCAATGTATTATAGTTGTGCACAGGCATTTTAATTGCAGATTTTGACCTCTTTTAACAGTTTATATGCTTTATGCACAATTTAGAAGACAAAATATCTTTAAGTTTCCATTTTCATTGACCCCAAAGTACAGTATATACTGTACATTTTATCATACTTGACCATATGTAAGACGAGTCCTTGACTCAATATGTCATCAAGTTTAAATAAAGACTATAATTATTATTATTATTAAGGTTACTTAATGTATTAACTACCAGCATGTGTGGGTGTGGGTGTGTGTGTGGGTGTGTGTGTGTGTGTGTGGGTATTAGTTATCCTCCCAATGACAATTCTAGTTTTGTATTTGTTTTTGTTGACCATAGATTGGCTCTAATCCCCTCTCGTGTATTGATGGACAGCTAATCAATAATGTTAGAATTCTGTAAAATAATGTTAGCAAGCTTGCAATGACAACTACAAAAATGTTATTTTTTCACAAATATTTTGATTTTAAAAGTTACGTATGGTAATTTTCATTTTTAATTTCCTTTAATAACCTTGTAGAAAAGATTGCATAATTGTGTCTTTGTTTTTACGGTAAATGTTATTGTATTTATACAGTAATTCTACTGTAATTCTACAAAAATTTTACCATATTGTATTATAGAATTTAGTCCTTATACACTATCAAAAATAGTTTCTCTTACCTTGGAATTAGCTTTTATAAGTTGTATATATATTTCTGTTATAATGAAATGAATTCTAAATACGAATGAATGAATGGGTTTGACTTTTATATATAAATGTAATATATACTCTATATATAGCTTTATCATTGAAGTTGTAATAATATACTGTACTACACTATTGTAGTAATATTATTGTTTTATATTTTTGTGAATTTATTTTTGAAGGTTTAATAGGTTGCATATTATCAAATAAAATATGTTAGTTTTATGAAAATGAAATAGAAGCCTACAGGAACGAGAGATGAACTGTTGCTGGAAATGAAACTTTTCCCGCATCATCGTTCGTATGTAAGCACGTGATCATGACTGTGACATGAATTCATGCACATTTTCAATTATCATAATAAAATTTTTAAATCATGATTTGTATTTTGCTTCTGTGACTACAAGTTAATATTTCTTTTGTTTAAAATCAAATTCTAAGTGTTCTTTGACCCATTGCTGTTTTCAAAAAATATCCAAGTAAAGATTTATATGATCTTTTGTTTTGGCGAATTTGAGATTCTTTTCTCATGGTTGTTCGTTACAATTAAGATCTAAATCGCCATGTACAATGTAGTTAAGATCCTGTTTTTTTTAAATTAGGTGGATCTAAGATTCCTTTCACTAGACTTTGGTGATCCAAGACTCCTCTCCAGATTTGGTGGATACAAGATTCCTTTCTCTAGCTGTGGTTGATCTCAAAATCCTTGCTCTAGCCTTGCTGGATTTAGAAATCCTTTCTCAGGCATTGGTGGATCTGTGATATCTATGATTTCTTTCTCCAACTTTGGTGAATACAAGATTCATTCTCCAGCTTTGGTGGATCTTAGATTTCTTTCTCTAGCTTTGGTGGATCTTGGGTTCCTTTCTCAGGCATTGGTGGATCCTCAATTTCTTTATCAGGCCATGGTGAATCTCTAACTTTGGTGGATCTAAGATTCATTTCTCTAACTTTGGTTGATCTAGGATTCGTTTCTTATGCCTTGGTTGATCCAAAATTCCCTTCTCCAGCCTTGGTGGATCTTAGCTTTCTTTCTCTAGCTTTGGTGGATCTTGAGTTCCTTTTTCAGGCCTTCATGGACATTAAGATTATTTTTTCTTGCATAGATGGGTCGAAGATTCCTTTCTCTAGGCTTGTTGGATCAAAGATTTCTAACCCAAGCTTTGATGGGTCTAAGATTCCTTTCTCTAGGCTTGTTGGATCAAAGATTTCAAACCCGAGCTTTGATGGGTCTAAGATTCCTTTCTCTAGGCTTGTTGGATCCAAGATTTCAAACCCAAGCATTAATGGGTCTAAGATTCCTTTCTCTAGGCTTGTTGGATCCAAGATTTTTAAACCAAGCTTTGACGGATTTAAGATTCCTTTCTATGCCTTGCAATTGGGGGGTCTAAGATTTAGCCTTTGTGGGTCTAAGATTTAGCCTTTGATGGATCTAAGATTTAGCCTTTGTGGGTCTAAGATTTCTTTTTCATCTTATAAACTGAACATTCCTTTCATTTCTCCAAAATTTAGTCCCCAATGACATCAAAGTTTTACATTTATTAATGTCTGATGATAGCAATTTTAATCCCAAAATGGGACTTGATGAATTTTCATCTATAAAAAGTCTGTTCAAAATATTGTACAACTTAAGTCAGTAACTCTGGTCAAAGACAAAAAACAAACAATAACATATGATACGTCATAGCTGGTATTTTAATACAGTTGAATTCACATGATGGGGATGATTTAACACAGGTAAAACTGACAACATCTTGTCTAAGTCCGAAACACACTGTCACCAGTACTCGCACACCTAAGTACCGCAGAAGCAAGTACTCGGATAACCAAGCATTACCACAAGGTGTACCTAGACACACGGTACCTCGGGACATGTTTTCAGACACAGAAAATGGCATCATTTGATAATATTCTTTGGTAGCTATCAATCACCAGTTTCTATGTAAAATATTTCCATACTTTAAAAACGATATACCCGGGGTACATTTAATTGACTGAGGTACTACAGGTAAAAAGAAATCCATCAAAAAACACGTGATAAATTAACTTTTTGAAATAAAATTAATTGGTAAAAGAATTTTAAAGAAAATTATCTTAAAATCTTGTTCAAGCATTTAAAAATCAAAGGAAACATAATCTTTGCAGAAGAACCATACAGATGCAGCATAAGCATGATGAAAAGTTTGAGCATCAACGCCCCACTAACTGGGTATCTGGATTTCTACAACTTAACACATGTGTATCGTAAGTGTCGAGGGGCAACATGAAAGACAGGAAAAACATTTATCATATTTAATGTGCTAACTGGCAAATCTAGAATTACCCGATCTAGTCAGGTAACACTTGCCATCCACACCGGTATCATTCTGAATTTGTACGAATGCTGTGAAATAGAGGTCTGGAGACGGACAGGCTGATTTTGTGTTTTACGGAGAGATAAACAACAGGAGTTGTATTATGCGGACACAGATCTAGAATAAATACTACACTAAAATACACGTAATATTGATATGAAATGAGTACAAGAAACTTCAACTGTAACACAAACTAGTTTAAAATCTGGTCAGGCAAAAAAAATAAAAAAAAAAATAAATCAAAACATACCAACTCTTTTTCCTTTTTAAAAAATACACTTCAAAGTACAATTCAAATGTACCATTTTGAAAAATCATATTCAAGCGTTCACATGTGCATAAAATTTAACGTAATATGATTACAAAAGAAAGTTTAGCACCAATGTATTGGAGAAGTCAGATTTGCATTGTTAACATACAGTCCAGTGTATAATGTGAAACAGTGGTGTACTATATTATTAATAGAACTGTAATGCTAGCCGATAACGTTTATATCAGGCTGGCCATGTTTAGTAGATATTGAAAATGTTCACTTGCTACAACATAAAACCTACCTGCTCTGTGAGTTTATTAGTACATTTGTACACCCCTAGTAAAGTAATCAAATCAAATCAATGAAGCAGATCAAGATGGTAGTGTTAATGTGTACAGCCACAGAAAATATTTTGAAAAAAGGCATTTTCATTGAAAAAGCAATTAAATATTATAAAAATTATATAAAATTAAGAATAATTTTTTTTTTTAATAATCTTACAAAACATTGATGTGATCTTTTGTTCTTTCCTATTACAGTATTTGGAAAAAAAATAAAGTAATATTGTTCATCATTTGATTTCGGCAGCACAGCTTTGTAACAGATAGCAAGGTGCTTTAGACACAGGACTGGTAAACACAAAGAAACAAGAGCTATGTAGGACTTCACGGAGATGAGAGATGAACCAACAATAACTAGATTTTGTCCGATAAATACATGTATGAGAAAAATGAAAATGTTGAATTATAATACACTGGATTTGTCAAGGATTTTGATTTGTAATAATTACTTTTAACATACTAGATATTGGGTAACGAGATAAAAACCATACATTTGACACAGTGTACTAGTGAACACAGCAGAAATAACATACATTGCAAAATGATGATTATATATAAAAATTGATGACTTTAAAAATTGTAATAAAAATTATAATATATACACTAAACTCATTACACATTACGAGTAATTACACAGCCCCACGAGTTTATCACTCTGGTATAATATCCTACATATAAACAGCTACTGGCCCTACTAAAATGTAGTGCATGGTCATGCTCAAGGTACCACAGGAGGGTATGGACTATAGATAATGTAACTAGGTCACAGCATCCCTGCCATGACCCATTTTATTGGGTAGAGACTATATATAGTAAGTAGGTCACAGTGTCCCTGCAATGGCCTGTTTTATTGACTGTTGACTGGATTAAGTAAGTAGGTTACAGCATCCCTGCCATGACCTATTTCATTGGGTAAAGACTATTGATTAAGTAATTAGATCCCAGCATCTCTGCCATGACCTGTTTTATAGAACACAGACAATAGGTCATGTAACTAGGTCACAGCATTCCTGCCTTGACTTGTTTAATGGGTATATACTATACAATGTGTAACTAGGTCAATGCAACCTTGTTTTGACCTGTTTAATGGCTATATACTATAGAATGTATAATTAGGTCACAACATCCCTGCCTCAACCTGTTTTATTGGGTATATACTAGTGTAAAGAATGTGTAACTGGGTCACAGCATCCCTGCATCAACCTGTTTAATCTGGGTATGACGTTCATTTAGTAATGAGGTCGCAGTATCCCTGTCATGACCTGTTTTATCCAGGTTAGGTTTTACAGAAACAACATACATGCATAGATACAGCTGTACATACTTATCTTCTGACATTCAACAATACTTTTATTAACTACAAATGCATACAATTGTCTACAAACAATGACTGAACAACGAAATGCACCACAGTAACAGGAAAAACAGTTTGATCGTGTACCTGTACATGTTGAATTTCCTGGAAATTTACTGTCACAAAAAATCTGAAAAGTAATGAGGCAAACCAATACTTGAGGTGATAGCTTTCATGATCTAAAATGATTTTAATTCTTCCACAATACATAGATATCCAGTATCACAGAAATACCAAAACAATGAAAATCTGTCTTTGAATATTTGTGCACATAGCGGAACTTAACATTCAATATCAGGTGGGGGCACTGCTGAAATACCAACAATGCCGTGAAAACAGCGTAAATATCTTCCAACAAAAATGAAATGATGAAATAAATAATATTCTCATCACAAAAGATATTTGTCTAATAGGCTAAACACATATAAAATTAAAATTCGGCATTCTCACAACATAGAATAATTATAAACAACCAGAGTCTGTCGTAACAATCTCCAGAGACTGGACAGGCATTGAGAAAAGGAGAGAGGGTAAAAAAACGGGGGAGTACCATGGCACAATAAAATCAAGACCTGCAAATTGTTACATGCAATATAAGGTATAGGTATAGTACAGTATAACACTAGGGAACATAAGTCACTAAGTTTTACACTTAAAATAGCTATCAGACTTGTCCCTTATTGCTTGCAGGTAGTCGTCCATTCGAATATTCAAATCGTCAATGTCTGTAGAAAGTTTCTCTAATCTCTTCTTGTTTGTATTAAAGTTGCTATTCATTTCTGAAAATATAAGAAATCATTCCAAATTAAAATACACCTCATCACAATCCTGGTCGTTTTTGTTTTTTTTAACTTACTTTTGAAGATCTCAAACTTTTAACGACTTATCTTAACCTATATTCTGTCAACCAAGTTTCTTTTACAAGCTATTTCTTTCAAAACAAATTCACAAAAGCGAATCTCTGTGAATTATGATGGGAAGGACCCACTTTATAAGATGAAGTGTTCTGGCTACACATGTATAACATATGTTATATAATTTGTATAACAAAAGTATGTAGAGACTCTTTAGTGAAATGGAATTGCCGTGAACTAGTTGTGATGCAGAAATTGTTAAAATTAAAAACCACAAAGTTGAATAAGAATTACTTTTATTCAATAATAAACTTAAATCTGAAAATTTTGAAGGAATATGTTTACAAACATTCTCCATATTTACAAAGAATACAGCCATGCCATTAACTGAATGGTGCTTGTATAGGTAAGGTGCCTGAGATAAAAACACTACTGTGTTGTCAAGGAGACAAGTACCTTTAAGTTTGCTGAGTTTGGTTGTCGTGTCGCCCGCCAACCTATCTGCCTTGTCTTTGAGGCCCTGAGCCCGGCGCTGTGCTACCGATGTCAGGTTGTACTTGGTGTTGAGCTTGTTGGCTGTGTCGGTGTACTGGGAGGCTAGCTCATCAGCGTTCTGTGGTACAGCCACAAAACAGATCAGTAATATTACAATTTAATCTTGACCATCTCTATCAGGGTTACTCAACTCTAAATATACACTCAGGCTTTCTCTTGCTAAAATCCTTATAAAAAAGTATGTTGAAGTCACATTTTCGAGAAAAAAAAAATTCCATGAATCTGAAGTATTCATTACACCAGTAAAGTATACTTCACTGAAAAAGTCTACACTGACATTCACTAAATACAACAAATCACAACCTAACCATAGAATGTGACAAGTTTCTGTGCTTTGACAAAAATGTATACGGACAGGGTCATACAAATGTTACATAAACCAAACACAATTGTGACAAAATGTGATGACATAGATGTGGGCTGAAATAATTTATGTTTATTAAGTATCATGCTGTTAATCTTTTAACACCAATCACATGGTAATATATTTTGAAAATTACACATTGTATTCATGATGATTGAGGTAAAAAGTTATTTCAAAACCTTCACTGTAAACAGAAGGAGAAGATTTCTGTTCATTGTAGACAGAATAATTCTATTCACTGTAGACAGAATATTTCTGCTCACTGTAGACAGAAGATTTTTATTCACTGTAGACATAAGGAGAACATTTCTGTTCACTGTAGACAAAAGGAGAAGATTTCTGTTCACTGTAGACAGATTTCTGTTCATTGTAGACAGAATAATTCTATTCACTGTAGACAGAAGATTTCTGCTCACTGTAGACAGAAGATTTTTATTCACTGTAGACAGAAGGAGAAGATTTCTGTTCACTGTAGACAGATTTCTGTTCACTGTAGACCGAAGGAGAAGATTTCTGTTCACTGTAGACAGAATATTTCTATTCACTGTAGACAAAAGATTTCTGTTCACTGTAGTCATATTTCTAATCACTGTAGACAGAAGGAGAAGATTTCTGTTCACTGTAAACAGAAGGAGAAGTTTTCTTTTCACTGTAGACAGAAGATTTCTGTTCACTGTAGTCATATTTCTAATCACTGTAGACAGAAGGAGAAGATTTCTGTTTACTGTAGACAGAAGAAGATTTCTGTTCACTGTAGACATAAGATTTCTGCTCACTGTAGACAGGATATTTCTGTTCACTGTAGACAGAAGATTTCTGTTCACTGTAGACAGAAGATTTCTGTTCACTGTAGACAGAAGATTTCTGTTCACTGTAGACAGATTTCTGTTCACTGTAGACAAGATTTCTGTTCACTGTAGACAGAAGATTTCTGTTCACTGTAGACAGAAGATTTCTGTTCACTGTAGACAGATTTCTGCTCACTGTAGACATAAGATTTCTGCTCACTGTAGACAGGATATTTCTGTTCACTGTAGACAGAAGATTTCTGTTCATTGTAGACAGATTTCTGTTCACTGTAGACAAGATTTCTGTTCACTGTAGACAGAAGATTTCTGTTCACTGTAGACAGAAGATTTCTGTTCACTGTAGACAGATTTCTGCTCACTGTAGACAGAAGATTTCTGCTCACTGTAGACAGAAGATTTCTGTTCACTGTAGACAGAAGGAGAAGATTTCTGTTCACTGTAGACAGAAGGAGAAGATTTCTGTTCACTGTAGACAGAAGATTTCTGCTCACTGTAGACAGAAGATTTCTGCTCACTGTAGACAGAAGATTTCTGTTCACTGTAGACAGAAGGAGAAGATTTCTGTTCACTGTAGACAGAAGATTTCTGTTTACTGTAGACAGAAGATTTCTGTTCACTGTAGACAGAAGATTTTTATTCACTGTAGACAGAAGGAGAACATTTCTGTTCACTGTAGTCATATTTCTAATCACTGTAGACAGAAGGAGAAGATTTCTGTTCACTGTAGACAGAAGGAGAAGATTTCTTTTCACTGTAGACAGAAGATTTCTGTTCACTGTAGACAGAAGGAGAAGATTTCTTTTCACTGTAGACAGAAGATTTCTGTTCACTGTAGTCATATTTCTAATCACTGTAGACAGAAGGAGAAGATTTCTGTTCACTGTAGATAGAAGGAGAAGATTTCTGTTCACTGTAGACAGAAGATTTCTGTTTGCTGTAGACAGAAGGAGAAGATTTCTGTTCACTGTAGACAGAAGGAGAAGATTTCTGTTCACTGTAGACAGAAGATTTCTGTTTGCTGTAGACAAAAGGAGAAGATTTCTGTTCACTGTAGACAGATTTCTGCTCACTGTAGACAGAAGATTTCTGTTCACTGAAGACAGAAGATTTCTGTTCACTGTAGACAGAAGATTTCTGTTTACTGTAGACAGAAGGAGAAGATTTCTGTTCACTGTAGACAGAAGATTTCTGCTCACTGTAGACAGAAGATTTCTGTTCACTGTAGACAGAAGGAGAAGATTTCTGCTCACTGTAGACAGAAGATTTCTGTTCATTGTAGACAGAAGATTTCTGCTCACTGTAGACAGAAGATTTCTGTTCACTGTAGACAGAAGATTTCTGTTCACTGTAGACAGAAGATTTCTGTTCACTGTAGACAGAAGATTTCTGTTCACTGTAGACAGAAGATTTCTGTTCACTGTAGACAGAAGATTTCTGTTCACTGTAGACAGAAGATTTCTGTTCACTGTAGACAGAAGATTTCTGTTCACTGTAGACAGAAGATATCTGTTCACTGTAGACAGATTTCTGCTCACTGTAGACAGAAGATTTCTGCTCACTGTAGACAGAAGATTTCTGTTCACTGTAGACAGAAGGAGAAGATTTCTGTTTACTGTAGACAGAAGGAGAAAATGTCTGTTCAGTGTAGACAGAAGATTTCTGCTCACTGTAGACAGAAGATTTCTGCTCACTGTAGACAGAAGATTTCTGCTCACTGTAGACAGAAGGAGAAGATTTCTGTTCACTGTAGACAGAAGATTTCTGCTCACTGTAGACAGAAGATTTCTGTTCACTGTAGACAGAAGACTTCTATTCAATGTAGACAGAAGATTTCTGTTCACTGTAGACAGAAGGAAAAGTTTTTTGATTTGTTCAGCTCATCACTAGGCCATACTTATAACTGAATCTCATTTAACAATGGTAAAGCTATTTGCAACACAATGAGCTTGGTACTGACCGTGTCAGCAGTGGTGGCAAGTGTGGCTGCGTCCCTGGCGGCCTGCTCTGCCCGAATGACCTTACGATCGTTACCAATGTACTTGTTACTGAGGGTAATGAGCCGGACACGGAGTTCCTCCAGTGCTTGTAGAGAACGGTTGGACTTTTCTGCTGCTGCTGCTGTTTCTGACTCGATCTAAAATAAAGTTTCAAAGGTTTTTAATTAAAAGAACTACTTCACTGTCATTGTAAATCAACTATTTCAATCAAACATTTAAACTTGTATGCTAAAGGTCCATTGATGCTTCCATTTTGATGACCAACTAATAAGTATGAGCTTAAAAAATGTAACTTGCAATTGCTGGTTCACTGTTACATAAGGTACTTGGCATTATACTTCAAAACAGCTTAACAGAGAAGTATGGGACTTCCAAGATATCTTTTTTCATGAATGACTACGGATAAATTCTAAGAAAAGAGAGTTGAAATGATAAATAATTCAATCAGTGACTTTGTATAAATGTTTGTTATTTGTATCAAATTTCACCTTGTTGGCCCCTTCAAAGAATCCCTCTTGAGTTGCAGCACCCTTTTTCAACAAGTTCAAATATGTGTGACACTATCATGATCCCTACCAAGTCTAATTGAAATAAATCCTTCCATTCTAGAGAAGAGGTCTAAAATGTGTATGATCAATGCAATGCATGGGAAGTACAACGTAATAGGTCACATCAGTCAAAAGAGGATATTTATTTTAGTGAAATAAATATCTTGACAATTCACGTTTTCAGTTATGATCGGTGTACCTGTGTAAGATCCCTTTCTGCATCTGAGATGTCGCTGTCAGCCTGGTTGATGGCGCGGTCTGCAGCCTCCTGGGCACTTGTAGCACTCTGCAGATTGTCTAGAACATCTTCTGCCTTCCCCAATATGGAGTTAGCATCCGACCTGTGCACAGCAAAAGTAACTGTTTAATAGAGTCTGGGTGGCTGGTACGATTGAGTCATTGGTTAGTACATTACCATAGGCATATATAAACACATGTGTTTTGTCTGGGTTTTCTGGTTTCTTCCCATAGTAAGACCCCCTGCACGATTTACATCCAGGACAAAAGAAATTCTTGACATAAGTTGCAATAATTGATTGTTTCATAATAGTTGCAAAATGAATCAAGTTTTTACCTATAAACTATCACACACTTTGAAGCATACCACTTTGACAAAAGAACAATTGTTTAAATCTGAACTGTCCCACTATATTACTTATGCACAGAGGTGAGCATCAGTGTTCTCCCCAGGCTGTTTAAGCGTAATGGTACCGTTACGCATGCATTTTGATCCGCTATGCATCAACATTTTACTGTTGTGCATGCATTTTGGCGCTACTCGTAAACGGCTGAACATCCAGCTCTCAAAGACCGATAACCACTCTTTCCCTCAAACTCTCCAATTAGATTAGACTCTAACAGCCTTTGATTGACACCCTGATCAGCGATCATGACACCCTTCTTTCTCATACAATGCATCATGTCTAGGCTGTTTTTACAAAGCACATAATGGCTAATAGTGGGTTTAATGCTGTAAAGACCAGAAACACAAAACATATCAGCAAAATTTGTAATACAGTGGATTCCACTTAATATCACTCCTGTTAATATCACATTCCTCTTTATTTTATGTTTTTACCAAGCACCGTTTTCCTTCTATATAATCTATGTAATTCTATTTGGTTAATATCATGTATTTTGGTTTGAATTCTTCTTAATATTATGTTTTTTTTAACCAATCACAAAAAATATCCAGAAAAGGATGTCATTTCCATTAATTTCAGATACAACTTGTACAAAATATTGAATAAAACAAGAGGCCCAACGGGCCTTAACGGTCATCTGACTACCAATTGTAAAATCACTATGAAAATACGTGTAGTCATTAAATCAAGTTATAATATGCCTGTATAGACTGCCAAGTTCAAGATAGTGGCCTTCTTGGATTTCTGATGGGCTTGAAAAATAACAACACTTTGTTGGGACCATCTCAGGAAACCCTTTTGGCCCCTGTGACCTTGAATGAATGTCAGGGTCATTTCTTTAAACAAACTTGACACACCTTTATCCCAGCATGTCACAAGCCCAATATCACATCTCTGTGCCTTTTAGTTATTCAGAAGAAGTTGTTTAAAAATTATGACCGTTTTGGCCTCTGTGACCTTGAATGAAGGTCAAGGTCATTTCTTTGAACAAACTTGGTAGCCCTTTATCCCAGCATGCCACAGGCCCAATATTAGATCTCTGGGCCTTTTGGTTATTCAGAAGAAGTTGTTTAAAGATTATGACCGTTTTGGTCCCTGTGACCTTGAATGAAAGTCAAGATCATTTCTTTGAACAAACTTGGTAGCCCTTTATCCCAGCATGCCACAGGCCCAATATCAGGTCTCTGGGCCTTTTGGTTATTCAGAAGAAGTCGTTAAAAGATTATGACCGTTTTGGTCCCTGTGACCTTGAATGAAAGTCAAGATCATTTCTTTGAACAAACTTGGTAGCCCTTTATCCCAGCATGCCACAGGCCCAATATCAGGTCTCTGGGCCTTTTGGTTATTCAGAAGAAGTCGTTTAAAGATTATGACCGTTTTGGCCCCTGTGACCTTGAATGAAAGTCAAGGTCATTTCTTTGAACAAACTTGGTAGCCCTTTATCTCAGCATAACACAGGACCAATATCAGGTCTCTGGGCCTTTTGGTTATTCAGAAGAAAATGTTTAAAGATTATGACCGTTTTGGCCCCAGTGACCTTGAATGAAAGTCAAGGTCATTTCTTTGAACAAACTTGGTAGCCCTTTATCCCAGCATGCCACAGGCCCAATATTAGATCTCTGGGCCTTTTGGTTATTCAGAAGAAAATGTTTAAAGATTATGACCGTTTTGGCCCCTGTGACCTTGAATGAAAGTCAAGGTCATTTCTTTGAACAAACTTGGTAGCCCTTTATCCCAGCATGCCACAGGCCCAATATTAGGTCTCTGTGCCTTTTGGTTATTCAGAAGAAGTCGTTTAAAAATTATGACCGTTTTGTCCCCTGTGACCTTGAATGAAGGTCAAGGTCATTTCTTTGAACAAACTTGGTAGCCCTTTATCCCAGCATGCCACAGGCCCAATATTAGATCTCTGGGCCTTTTGGTTATTCAGAAGAAGTTGTTTAAAGATTATGACCGTTTTGGCCCCAGTGACCTTGAATGAAAGTCAAGGTCATTTCTTTGAACAAACTTGGTAGCCCTTTATCCCAGCATGCCACAGGCCCAATATCAGGTCTCTGGGCCTTTTGGTTATTCAGAAGAAGTTGTTTAAAGATTATGACCGTTTTGGCCCCTGTGACCTTGAATGAAAGTCAAGGTCATTTCTTTGAACAAACTTGGTAGCCCTTTATTCCAGCATGCCACAGGCCCAATATTAGGTCTCTGTGCCTTTTGGTTATTCAGAAGAAGTTGTTTAAAAATTATGACCGTTTTGGCCCCTGTGACCTTGAATGAAGGTCAAGGTCATTTCTTTGAACAAACTTGGTAGCCCTTTATCCCAGCATGCAACAGGCCCAATATTAGATCTCTGGGCCTTTTGGTTATTCAGAAGAAGTTGTTTAAAGATTATGACCGTTTTGGTCCCTGTGACCTTGAATGAAAGTCAAGATCATTTCTTTGAACAAACTTGGTAGCCCTTTATCCCAGCATGCCACAGGCCCAATATCAGGTCTCTGGGCCTTTTGGTTATTCAGAAGAAGTCGTTTAAAGATTATGACCGTTTTGGCCCCTGTGACCTTGAATGAAGGTCAAGGTCATTTCTTTGAACAAACTTGGTAGCCCTTTATCCCAGCATGCCACAGGCCCAATATCAGGTCTCTGGGCCTTTTGGTTATTCAGAAGAAGTCGTTTAAAGATTATGACCGTTTTGGCCCCTGTGACCTTGAATGAAAGTCAAGGTCATTTCTTTGAACAAACTTGGTAGCCCTTTATCCCAGCATGCCACAGGCCCAATATTAGGTATCTGGGCCTTTTGGTTATTCAGAAGAAAATGTTTAAAGATTATGACCGTTTTGGCCCCAGTGACCTTGAATGAAAGTCAAGGTCATTTCTTTGAACAAACTTGGTAGCCCTTTATCCCAGCATGCCACAGGCCCAATATTAGGTCTCTGTGCCTTTTGGTTATTCAGAAGAAGTCGTTTAAAAATTATGACCGTTTTGTCCCCTGTGACCTTGAATGAAGGTCAAGGTCATTTCTTTGAACAAACTTGGTAGCCCTTTATCTCAGCATAACACAGGACCAATATCAGGTCTCTGGGCCTTTTGGTTATTCAGAAGAAGTTGTTTAAAAAGATTTTGACCTTTTTGGCCCCTGTGACCTTGAATGAAGGTAAAGGTCATTTGTTTGAACAAACATTGTACCCCTTTATCCCAGCATAACACAGGACCAATATCAGGTCTCTGGGCCTTTTGGTTATTCAGAAGATTTCGTTCAAATATTTTGACCTTTTTGGCCCCTGTGACCTTGAATGAAGGTCAAGGTCATTTCTTTGAACAAACTTGGTAGCCTTTTATCCCAGCATGCCACAGGCCCAATATTAGGTATCTGGGCCTTTTGGTTATTCAGAAGAAGTCGTTTAAAAATTATGACCGTTTTGTCCCCTGTGACCTTGAATGAAGGTCAAGGTCATTTCTTTGAACAAACTTGGTAGCCCTTTATCTCAGCATAACACAGGACCAATATCAGGTCTCTGGGCCTTTTGGTTATTCAGAAGAAGTTGTTTAAAAAGATTTTGACCTTTTCGGCCCCTGTGACCTTGAATGAAGGTCAAGGTCATTTGTTTGAACAAACATTGTACCCCTTTATCCCAGCATAACACAGGCCCAATATCAGGTCTCTGGGCCTTTTGGTTATTCAGAAGAAGTCGTTCAAAGATTTTGACCTTTTTGGCCCCTGTGACCTTGAATGAAGGTCAAGGTCATTTGTTTGAACAAACTTGGTACCCCTTCATCCCAGCGTGGCACAAGCCCAATATTGGGTCTATGGGCCTTTTGGTTTATGAGAAGAAGATGTTTAAATGGAAAAGTTTACGGACGGCGCACGGCGCACGACGACGGACGAAGCATGATGACTATAGGTCATCCTGACCCTTCGGGTCAGATGACCTAAAAATAACAAAAAAAAGAGAGATTCTTTTTAATGTTATCTATACATTTAAACATCATCATATGTACATTAAATAATTTATTTTTAGTAATGGAGAGTGGAAATGTATCAGCTTTAGTGAAAAAAAATGTTTCTCGTAATGTCATATACCTGTTAATATAATGTTTTTGTCTGACAAATGCAACATGAATAAAAATATAAACTTTATTTATTTTACAACAATTATGAAACAAGTTATACAACTTATATTAACCACTCTTGTTGGCCCGGATGTTAGCGCGCGAGGGGTCTTATTGTGGGAGGAAACCGGAGTACTCGGAGAAAACCCACGTGTTCGGACAGGTGACCCCATACGTTTTCACGTCCGGTCGGGGAATCAAACCCCGGCTGCCTTGGTGAAAGGCAAGTGGGCTATTCACTGCACCACCCGACCACCCAAATGCAACATGATATAAAGAGGAATGCACTGCCAAAATATTGTATTGTAGTGCTAACTTACTCAGCCATTTCAGCTTGGTTTTTGAGTTTCTGCGCAAGGTTCAGGTCATCACTGGTAGCGTTGAGAATTACATCAATATTCTGGAGACCTTGGATAGTTTTGTTGATCTCGTCGGCCAAGGCTGTGATCTGTTCTGGACTCAGGGATATACTCATAGCCAGCACTTCCTCGGCAATCTACAGGAAAGTTTAAAGTACTGTTACCTTACCTTAATACTTGCTGCTTTTATGTCTACAATTAAACCCAGGATTCTTTGAGGTGCTCATCATGTTGTCACAATGAATTATCAATTCACAGAAAATTTCTAATACTCTATAGGAACATTACCTTAGTCTAATTTCCCGAAATCAAAGAAAATCATCAATATCGAAAATGTACATATTTCTTTTGTAGTCTTGTTTTCCAGTTTTTAAATTGATCCAGTTATGAATATAGTACACTGAAAACTGTGTATATTTTTCTCATGTAACACGTTATCAGGGTGTACCAATAAATTCATCAATGTACAAAATTTCCTAAAACACTAAAATTGGTGTGCATCAAAATACCAAGGAAGTTCAGCTAAAACTTTATGGTTCAAAGAAAATTTGTGAAAATCTAGATATTCAGATTTCACTGTGTTTATGTACAAACAGGCTTATAACAGAATACACAACTTTTCTCATGAAAATAAATTTAGGATATTACTCATCTTGACCGTGTTAACCTTATTTAGATGCACAGTTTATTATTATTTATACATGCATATAATTCTGATTCCCTCTGGTGTCCCTGTAGACAGGGACAGGAAGTCTGCTACTTCATTATAACCTTATCTAGTGGCACAGTTTATTGTTTATTATGCATGCATACATTTTTGATTTCCTCTGGTGTCCCTGTAGATGGTGACAGGAAGTCGGCTACTTCGTTGAGAAGGGTCTCTAACATGAGGCGAGCCACCTCAGTCTCGTTCTTGGCACGAAGGGCGGCGTTGTAGGCCATGGTGGCCGAGTTTTTAGCTTCCTCTGCTCCCTGCTGTACAGTCTGGATCTATAACAGAGAGAAGTAGATACTGTAAACATAATGGCTATAACTACCTACACAAAGTTGAGGTCACTATGTCGGTATATTAGAGTCTTGTCACTTTTCTTCGGCTCACCAGCAGAACGCTCCTTTTTCATCAAACACTCTAATGACTATGATGAATTAGTGGCACTAATTTCATTCAATATACCTACATGTAGGGGTAGGGCTGTTCTGCTAATGTTGTTTACAGGATGATGTAAACTAAAGTATAACTGGTTTAATAGAGACATGCAGTCAGGTTTTAACATCACAGTCCACTGATCTATTGATTACCAGTCCACTGATCTACTGACCTACATTACCAGTCCACTGATCTATTGACCTACATTACCAGTCTACTGATCTACTGACCTACATTACCAGTCCACTGATCTACTGACCTACATTACCAGTCTACTGATCTACTGACCTACATTACCAGTCCACTGATCTATTGACCTACATTACCAGTCTACTGATCTACTGACCTACATTACCAGTCCACTGATCTATTGACCTACATTACCAGTCCACTGATCTACTGACCTACATTACCAGTCCACTGATCTACTGACCTACATTACCAGTCCACTGATCTACTGACCTACATTACCAGTCTACTGATCTACTGACCTACATTACCAGTCCACTGATCTACTGACCTACATTACCAGTCCACTGATCTACTGACCTACATTACCAGTCCACTGATCTACTGACCTACATTACCAGTCTACTGATCTACTGACCTACATTACCAGTCCACTGATCTACTGACCTACATTACCAGTCCACTGATCTATTGACCTACATTACCAGTCCACTGATCTACTGACCTACATTACCAGTCCACTGATCTACTGACCTACATTACCAGTCTACTGATCTACTGACCTACATTACCAGTCCACTGATCTACTGACCTACATTACCAGTCTACTGATCTATTGACCTACATTACCAGTCTACTGATATATTGACCTGTATTACCAGTCCACTGATCTATTGACCTAAATTACCAGTCCACTGATCTATTGATTACCAGTCCACTGATCTACTGACCTACATTACCAGTCTACTGATCTATTGACCTACATTACCAGTCTACTGATATATTGACCTGTATTACCAGTCCACTGATCTATTGACCTGTATTACCAGTCCACTGATCTATTGACCTACATTACCAGTCCACTGATCTATTGACCTACATTACCAGTCCACTGATCTATTGACCTACATTACCAGTCCACTGATCTATTGACCTACATTACCAGTCTACTGATCTATTGACCTACATTACCAGTCCACTGATCTATTGAACTACATTTCCAGTCCACTGATCTATTGACCTGTATTACCAGTCCACTGATCTATTGACCTACATTACCAGTCCACTGATCTACTGACCTACATTACCAGTCCACTGATCTATTGACCTACATTACCAGTCCACTGATCTACTGACCTACATTACCAGTCCACTGATCTACTGACCTACATTACCAGTCCACTGATCTATTGACCTACATTACCAGTCCACTGATCTACTGACCTACATTACCAGTCCACTGATCTACTGACCTACATTACCAGTCCACTGATCTATTGACCTACATTACCAGTCCACTGATCTATTGACCTACATTACCAGTCCACTGATCTATTGACCTACATTACCAGTCCACTGATCTATTGACCTACATTACCAGTCCACTGATCTATTGACCTACATTACCAGTCCACTGATCTATTGACCTGTATTACCAGTCCACTGATCTATTGACCTACATTACCAGTCCACTGATCTATTGACCTGTATTACCAGTCCACTGATCTATTGACCTGTATTACCAGTCCACTGATCTATTGACCTATATTACCAGTCCACTGATCTATTGACCTACATTACCAGTCCACTGATCTATTGACCTACATTACCAGTCTACTGATCTATTGACCGACATTACCAGTCTACTGATATATTGACCTGTATTACCAGTCCACTGATCTATTGACCTAAATTACCAGTCCACTGATCTATTGACCTACATTACCAGTCCACTGATCTATTGACCTACATTACCAGTCCACTGATCTATTGACCTACATTACCAGTCCACTGATCTATTGACCTACATTACCAGTCCACTGATCTATTGACCTACATTACCAGTCTACTAATATATTGACCTACATTACCAGTCCACTGATCTATTGACCTGTATTACCAGTCCACTGATCTATTGACCTGTATTACCAGTCCACTGATCTATTGACCTACATTACCAGTCCACTGATCTACTGACCTACATTTCAAGTCCACTGATCTATTGACCTACATTACCAGTCCATTGATCTATTGACCTACATTACCAGTCCACTGATCTATTGACCTACATTAGCCGTCTGCTGATCTATTGACCTACATTACCAGTCCACTGATCTATTGACCTACATTACCAGTCCACTGATCTATTGACCTACATTACCAGTCTACTGATCTATTGACCTACATTACCAGTCTACTGATCTATTGACCTACATTACCAGTCTACTGATATATTGACCTGTATTACCAGTCCACTGATCTATTGACCTAAATTACCAGTCCACTGATCTATTGACCTGTATTACCAGTCCACTGATCTATTGACCTGTATTACCAGTCCACTGATCTATTGACCTACATTACCAGTCCACTGATCTATTGACCTACATTACCAGTCCACTGATCTATTGACCTACATTACCAGTCCACTGATCTATTGACCTACATTACCAGTCTACTGATCTATTGACCTACATTACCAGTCCACTGATCTATTGAACTACATTTCCAGTCCACTGATCTATTGACCTGTATTACCAGTCCACTGATCTATTGACCTACATTACCAGTCCACTGATCTACTGACCTACATTACCAGTCCACTGATCTACTGACCTACATTACCAGTCCACTGATCTACTGACCTACATTACCAGTCCACTGATCTACTGACCTACATTACCAGTCCACTGATCTATTGACCTACATTACCAGTCCACTGATCTACTGACCTACATTACCAGTCCACTGATCTATTGACCTACATTACCAGTCCACTGATCTATTGACCTACATTACCAGTCCACTGATCTATTGACCTGTATTACCAGTCCACTGATCTATTGACCTACATTTCCAGTCCACTGATCTATTGACCTACATTACCAGTCCACTGATCTATTGACCTACATTTCCAGTCCACTGATCTATTGACCTACATTACCAGTCCACTGATCTATTGACCTACATTACCAGTCCACTGATCTATTGACCTATATTACCAGTCCACTGATCTATTGACCTACATTACCAGTCCACTGATCTATTGACCTACATTACCAGTCTACTGATCTATTGACCTACATTACCAGTCCACTGATCTATTGACCTACATTACCAGTCCACTGATCTATTGACCTACATTTCCAGTCCACTGATCTATTGACCTGTATTACCAGTCCACTGATCTATTGACCTGTATTACCAGTCCACTGATCTATTGACCTATATTACCAGTCCACTGATCTATTGACCTACATTACCAGTCCACTGATCTATTGACCTACATTACCAGTCTACTGATCTATTGACCGACATTACCAGTCTACTGATATATTGACCTGTATTACCAGTCCACTGATCTATTGACCTAAATTACCAGTCCACTGATCTATTGACCTACATTACCAGTCCACTGATCTATTGACCTGTATTACCAGTCCACTGATCTATTGACCTGTATTACCAGTCCACTGATCTATTGACCTGTATTACCAGTCCACTGATCTATTGACCTACATTACCAGTCCACTGATCTACTGACCTACATTTCAAGTCCACTGATCTATTGACCTACATTACCAGTCCATTGATCTATTGACCTACATTACCAGTCCACTGATCTATTGACCTACATTAGCCGTCTGCTGATCTATTGACCTACATTACCAGTCCACTGATCTACTGACCTACATTTCAAGTCCACTGATCTATTGACCTACATTACCAGTCCATTGATCTATTGACCTACATTACCAGTCCACTGATATATTGACCTACATTACCAGTCCACTGATCTATTGATTACCAGTCCATTGATCTATTGACCTACATTACCAGTCCACTGATATATTGATTACCAGTCCATTGATCTATTGACCTACATTACCAGTCTACTGATCTATTGACCTACATTACCAGTCCACTGATCTATTGACCTACATTACCAGTCCACTGATCTATTGATTACCAGTCCATTGATCTATTGACCTACATTACCAGTCCTTTGATATATTGACCTACATTACCAGTCCACTGATCTATTGACCTACATTACCAGTCCATTGATCTATTGACCTACATTACCAGTCCTTTGATATATTGACCTACATTACCAGTCCTTTGATATATTGACCTACATTACCAGTCCATTGATCTATTGACCTACATTACCAGTCCACTGATCTATTGATTACCAGTCCATTGATCTATTGACCTACATTACCAGTCCACTGATCTATTGACCTACATTACCAGTCCACTGATCTATTGACCTACATTACCAGTCCACTGATCTACTGACCTACATTACCAGTCTACTGATCTATTGACCTACATTACCAGTCTACTGATATATTGACCTACATTACCAGTCTACTGATATATTGACCTACATTACCAGTCTACTGATCTATTGACCTACATTACCAGTCTACTGATCTATTGACCTACATTACCAGTCTACTGATATATTGACCTACATTACCAGTCCTTTGATCTATTGACCTACATTACCAGTCCACTGATCTATTGACCTACATTACCAGTCCACTGATCTATTGACCTACATTACCAGTCCACTGATCTATTGACCTACATTACCAGTCCACTGATCTATTGACCTACATTTCCAGTCCACTGATCTACTGACCTACATTACCAGTCTACTGATCTATTGACCTACATTACCAGTCCACTGGTCTATTGACCTACATTACCAGTCTACTGATCTACTGACCTACATTACCAGTCCACTGATCTACTGACCTACATTACCAGTCTACTGATCTATTGACCTGTATTACCAGTCTACTGATCTACTGACCTACATTACCAGTCCACTGATCTACTGACCTACATTACCAGTCTACTGATCTATTGACCTGTATTACCAGTCCACTGATCTATTGACCTACATTACCAGTCCACTGATCTATTGACCTACATTACCAGTCCACTGATCTATTGACCGACATTACCAGTCTACTGATCTATTGACCTACATTACCAGTCCTTTGATATATTGACCTACATTACCAGTCCGCTGATCTATTGACCTACATTACCGGTCCACTGATCTATTGACCTACATTAGTTATCTACTGATCTATTAGTGTAGCTGGTTTAATAGAGACATGCCGGTATAACATTACTCGTCTACTGATCAAGTGACTTACACTGCTGAGGAGGACATTGGCATCGTCTTCCTTCATGGCCAGTAGACTCTCAGCATCCTTGGCCAGTTTGATGGCGTCTTCAGCCTTAGTGACAGCTCCATCATCACAGCCTACTCCCCCACACTTGTCGCAGCCGCCGCCTCCACATATATCATCACAAGGGTTGCCACGCCCATCACACACCTGAAGTACATTGCCAAAGTTTATTATGATTTTTTATCAGTAAAATTATTACAGTTATATGTGTGTCCTTACTGCAGTGATTGTCACATCCAAACCAGGGTTGACACTAGCTTTAAAAATTCTAAATAATATTTTTATAGATTTCTTTTAAGTATATTCCTCCATTATATTCCCTCTATCCTTTTATGATTTAACATTCAGCTTAATACTGGTGAAATGAGGTTTTATTGTTCAAGTATATAGTTTTTTAAAATTATAAATAAGTGCTAGCCACTCACCATTTCGTTAATGTCGGATATCCTGTTCGACAGACCACTAACTGAGCTGTCGAGATTAGCTAGGTTGTTCCTGTTTTCCTCCAACTGACTGTCAAACCGATCCTTTCCTTGCTCTAGCATCTGTTCCGTCTCCAGCCGGACACGTTCCGATTCATCCATGATGGATTGTGTGTTGTCAATTTTGGATTGTGCCATCTGTGATCGCTGATGAGCCTCCTTTGTGATGTTGAATGCACCTGGAAGAAAACCGTAGAGATGTTGCATTAACAAGAACATATAATATGACTAGTGTGCTTTTAAAAGTGCAATACATATATACTTTGCAAAGAAAAATTAATATCAAAATGATAATTTCATCCTCCTAATTAAGACTTCTTTATCTGGTGACCAGTTAGCATTCATATGTATCCTAGTTGTTCTGAGAAGAAAAATAATTAAAAAAAAATGAAAATTATTGAATCGAATTGTACATAAATATACATTTATCCCTTATCGTGCTATCGCGGCATATTCCGTGATGCAGACCTACTGCTCTGACTGCTTATCGCGGCATATAAGCCTACCGTCCGAAAACAAATACGGGAATGTTCCCGTTTTGCTGCAGGTCTAATACGGAAATGATGACATCTTACCAACATGTAATTCTGTGTAATTTGATTGGCTGATAAAAATACTCTAGGAGATTTCCTTCACCAACATGAACTTGGATGCAAAATGCTGGCATCGAGTTGGCCTTTGAAGATGATGAGGAGAGGGATGTTTTTTTTCCGCGAATTTGGATGGTTTCATGATATTTTTTCATCATAAATTCCGAAACTTACCAGTAGAAAGACAACAAAGGAATAGCCATGGTTCATTGATTCCATGTGTGTACACGCGGTCACCTGTCAGTCGGCATTCAGTCACGTAACAATAACATCTCAACGCGTCTTTCTGACCTCATTTTGGCGATATTAACGAGGTCATGATAGTGTTATTTTAACCATTTGTCCTGGAAATATTATGGCGGATGGCGATAGGCGAGTTTGACGATAAAACCGGTGCATTAATGTGGATGGAAATCTGTTCTGAATAAATTCATTGCGATAAGCGGGTTTGGTGGTATAACGGGTGGCGATATAACAAGGTTTTACTGTACTAATATTACCGTTACTGACATCAGTATATAACTCACCTTCTACATCCTTGGCACGGATGGCCGAGGCATTTTTGACGAGCTGGTCAGCCTTCAGTTTGAGATCATTGACACGTGTTTGGAGGGCACGGATATTATTGTTACCCTGTCGGATATTGTCCATTCTATTGTCCAAACCTTGCTCTGTGCTTTCCAGTATGTTCATGCTCTCTGTCAAGTTTTGTCTGCAACATACACAGATCAAAGTTATAACAAATTCAACTTTCTTGAGAATCTATATTCAGGCACATATATACAACATACACAGATCAAGGTTAAGACAAATTCAACTGATTCAGAAAGGTATACCAATACATATATTTGACACACCAAATATATGTAGATAAATATTTGTTTTTCCACCAGAAAAAGCACCAAACAATAAAGCTCATGACAAGCTTAAGTTTGGCTGTAGTAAAACAAATAAGAGAACAATTATTAATATAAAACTTAGGTCATAGAAGAAATTTGTTGTTATCTTTACGTCAAATGGTAGAATGGAGAATGGAGGTCATAGAATGTAACAGAATATTACCTTAGTGCACGGGAAGTAATAAGATGAATTAACACCTTAAAAGTGTTTTACCAATACCCTTTTTAAATTTTACCTTAGCTGCTGGAGAATTGAGAAGCACCAGAGCTAGAACAAGATTATACCAGAGCTGCTGGAGAATTCAGAAGAACCAGAGCTAGAACAAGATTATACCAGAGCTGCTGGAGAATTCAGAAGAACCAGAGCTAGAACAAGATTATACCAGAGCTGCTGGAGAATTGAGAAGCACCAGAGCTAGAACAAGATTATACCAGAGCTGCTGGAGAATTCAGAAGAACCAGAGGTAAAACAAGACTATACCTGAGCTGTTGGAGAATTCAGAAGAACCAGAGGTAAAACAAGACTATACAAGAGCTGCTGGAGAATTTAGAAGAACCAGAGCTAGAACAAGATTAAACCTGAGATGCTGGAGAATTAAGAAGAACCTTGAGATCTAGAACAAGATTATACCAGAGCTGCTGGCGAATTTAGAAGAACAAGAGCTAGAACAAGACTATACCTGAGCCGCTGGAAAATTTAGAAGAACCAGAGCTAGAACAAGATTATACCAGAGCTGCTGGAGAATTAAGAAGAACCAGAGCTAGAACAAGATTATACCAGAGCTGCTGGAGAATTTAGAAGAACCAGAGCTAGAACAAGATTATACCAGAGCTGCTGGAGAATTAAGAAGAACCAGAGCTAGAACAAGACTATACCTGAGCTGCTGGAGAATTTAGAAGAACCAGAGCTAGAACAAGATTATACCTGAGCTGCTGGAGAATTTAGAAGAACCAGAGCTAGAACAAGATTATACCTGAGCTGTTGGAGAATTAAGAAGAACCAGAGCTAGAACAAGATTATACCAGAGCTGCTGGCGAATTTAGAAGAACAAGAGCTAGAACAAGATTATACCTGAGCTGCTGGCGAATTTAGAAGAACCAGAGCTAGAACAAGATTATACCTGAGCTGCTTGAGAAGATCCTCCAGATCTTTCATATCGGTGGAGGCTACACTGGCGTTGTTAACGATCTGTCTGATCTCCTCCATGTTCTGTTCCATCTGTCTGAACTCCTTATCAAACGCCCTCTCGGCACCAGTCGTCTTAATCCTAGTAGCGTCGTCCAGCAGTTGGGAAGTCTGGGCTGAAATCAGGAAATTGGAGATCTTTATAACAGCAATTAGTTAATAATTCAAAGGAGACACTACTTTTTCACAGAGATTGTGAATTTCTTTAGAACTTACACAGGATTTTTAATTTAGTATCAACTTAGCAATCGAGTATAATACATGCCATCAGCCAGAACATCAGATTTTGTCACCAATACAACCAAAACATATTTACGTAATAAACACAGTGTAATATTTACTTATTAAACACAGTGTAATATTTACATAATAAACAGTGAAATATTTACGTAATAAACAGTGTAATATTTACGTTATAACACATATAATATTTCTGTAATAAACAGTTTAATATTTACTTATCAAACACAGTGTAATATTTATGTAATAAACAGTGTAATATTTATGTAATAAACATGTGTAATATTGACATAATAAACAGTGTAATATTTACGTAATAAACACAGTGTAATATTTATGTAATAAACACATGTTATATTCACATAAAGTGAATAAACAAACCATTCGTCAGATTACAGTCCTCCATTGAATGTGAAATCAAATGTCAAGAATGAGCAGTTGATAAATTTGGGCAGAGTGACCAACTTTGGGAAACGATGTCATACTGCCTTACCAAGGTGAACCTATATCACAAGTATGAAGTTTTGTTGACAAGTAGTGTAGCTGATAGGGACACAACAGCAGAAGGACTGAAAGACAGACTGATAAAACGCAAAACTATAGTTCCCCTACTGCTCCAGGTGGGCTCTGATAAAACTTCATCAACACACAGTTATATTTACCAGAGAGATCACGGATGATACGGTCCCAATTATCGAAGCAGTCACCGCACGGCTTACAGTTTGGCAGAACTCCTGTGGTACCTCTGGCGCAACGGTCACATTTGTACCCCGTGATACCGGTCAGACATACACACTGACCAGTACGACGATCACACTGGGTCTGACCAGATCCTTGACCGTCACAGTCACAGGCTGTAAAGACAAGGAGACATTGACTTAATTCATGATACTTACAGTACATCCATGATCAATGATTTCAAACTTTCAAAATGATAAAATACAAACATGTATTTACTGAGGATTGGATAAAAATTGATTTCATTACCCAGACCCTGACATTTTAATGGCTAGTGCTGATAATTGACAAATGGAAAGCAATTGTTTTGCTTTATACATGGTAATTATTTGGTGATATCATGATGCACTACTTACGATAGCACTCCCTGGTGGGGTCTCCCCAGTAATTAGCTGGACACTCGCTGCAGTCCAGACCTCCTCGGCCCACCTTACACTGACACTGGCCGTCAAACTGTAATAGTCAAGACGATAAAATTTGTTACTAGCTGACCTCTTTCACCAGAATTCAAACAAAGCTCAAACAGACTTTAAATACATTAATCCTCAGGTACAACATTCTCCAACTTACCTCATATATTTTGAAGTACTTGACGGTGTTTGTTTTAAATTTGATATTAAACACATTTCATAATTTCTCTATCATTATGAACAATTAGGCTATAGAGCTACAATAACTTGCCTGACGAAGAGACATTTTTATTAGTCAGTGAAGAAACAAATCAATCGGATACTGCCTAGAAGTGTTATCTATGATAATAACAGTTGAACCTCATTATCTCAAACTTGCATAACTCAAAGACCCTGAGTATTCTGTCAGTCCCGGCCGAGCTTTACAAAGGCATTCAAACTCATGTAACTTGAATACTCGATTAACTCAAAGATTAACCATGGTCCATCAACTTCGAAATAACGAGGTTCGACTATACATAAAACTGGACAAAAGGTGGTGGTACATTAGAGAGCTTTATATTGAATCTTCTTTTTGGTGGGGTCCCAAACTCCCAACAGCTCGTACATCAGAACATACCTGGTTACACTCGGGTCCTAGAGAACCTAGCGAGTCACAGCCACAGGTGGAGCAGCCCTCTCCACTGGTGATGTTCCAAAAGCCAACTGCACAGCGGTCACAACTCATGCCTTCCACGTTGGGAAGACAAGGACATTGGCCGGATTCTCGATCACAAGGACCACTGTTACGGTCAGTTCCGTAGATATCACAGACACAGTCTAAAATACAAAAGTATACAACCTCATCATCAGTAACATACAAACTCTGACATATCAAATTTAGCGGGACCATCATGAAAGCTTTAAAACATTGAGATGTTAATTCATGAAGATTGAACATCAAACATTACGATCCTCTTAATGAGAAAATGCAATCTGATGCTTATGTGACAAAACATCAAGAAATTTAACTCTAAATAGTATGTTTATAAACACAGTAATTTACAATGTTATCTTTCAATTTCAACATTATTGTGTTGATCATCTTCATTCCCAAAACCTGTAACCGGGGTTGATGTGGTCATGCGGTTAGCCGGTTTCCTCTCACAATAAGACCCCTTGCAGGAGGAAACCAGAGTACCTGGAGAAAACCCACAAGATGGGCAGGTGAACCCATACCTTTTCACGTCGGGTCGGGGAATCAAACACCAGCTGCCTAGGGGAAAGGCAAGTACACTATCCACAGCACCACCCGACCAGGTGAGTTGATGGGCCCAGTTATATTTCAGAGTGTGATAAGGAAATATTTTTCTATGTCAAGTGCCCAGTAATACTAGTGTAAGGTGCACAAATACCATTTCTTACCTTTACAGCTCTGTGTGGTAGCGTCACCATAGTAACCAGGCTTACACCGCTCACAGCTAAATCCCTCGGTGTTAAAGAGACAGAGGAGACACTGCCCGGTGGTGGTGTTACACCCTCCGGGGGCATCCGGGTCGATGTTGTTATTACAGATACACGCCTCACATGTACCGTTCAGCTTGCTGGGGTGGCCGAAATAGTTATCAGCACAGCGGTCACATCGCGGAGCTGTTTACGATACAGATTGATATTTATACATTCTGTCCCCTTAGTACACAAACTACATCAAACTGATTACCTGAACTATATGGCAGAAAGGATAACTCATCCTTACTACCAATAATGTTTTAAAATTCATCTTTTACTTTTCAAAACATTTACTACCATAAGCATAGGTAAAACAAATCTGAATAAAGTGTTTAGCCCATTAACCATAGAAATACATGTACCGTATTTTACCGGGAATAAGCCCCCTCTCACGAATAAGCCCCCTCCCCACTTTGGCAAAGGTTCTTGGAACAGGGTGGGAGCCTGGGAATAAGCCCCAATTTGTCTTTCTCTCAATAAAAAGCATGTTAATTTCTTTTTAATTTTGTGTCTGAACATCAAATATATCTAACTGTGGGAAAAAAAATATCTATAAAGCTAAGCTTGAAATAAAACATTGTTCAGCTGGTGTTAAGAACACCATACTTTCATGTTAGAACTGGTGGTGCATTTTGCAAACTTTGAACAAAAACGAAATATTATTCTTGTACTTGATCCATTATATGCAAGTCTGTATTGAAAAAGAAAATAAAGAAAATTTGTTATAGTGATAAAGCAAAAGTAAATTCATTTTGAAGTAGTTTGTTGCCAGGTAGTTTGTTTCAAATCTAACCTTTCTGTCAATATCAGTTCGTTAAAATTGTCATTCTGAAATTTGTATCAACCGGCTCTCTGAGAAAACAAGATGGCTGCCTTCAGATGGCCTTAGCGTTTTTTGGAAGACTTTTATCCATAAATACATGTCTCTTGCTCTTA
This sequence comes from Mimachlamys varia, assembly GCA_947623455.1. Classification (NCBI taxonomy): domain Eukaryota; kingdom Metazoa; phylum Mollusca; class Bivalvia; order Pectinida; family Pectinidae; genus Mimachlamys; species Mimachlamys varia. The sequence continues at coordinate 10,029,357 of OX392534.1, forward strand.
ATGCTTCCAGACTCATTGCAGATAAGTTGGTTTGCTGTTTTTGTATGATTCATGCATTGGCTTTGTGTTAATTTTACATTGTTTACTCAAATTTCTTAAGCTATTTACTGCCTGTAGCTGGCCTATCTCAAATCTCGTAATGGCGGTAGCCAAACGACAAGCAGTCTTATTGTCATGCTATTAATTCCTTTTACACTTCTGAATGTTATTACTGTATCTAAATGAATACTTATTAACTTATAAATGAAAATTCATTCAAGATGATGCTTGATAAATTGAATTATCTAGACCAATTGCTAATAGAAAATCTGTTAACAGCACCATCAATGGCATCAATTTGTAGTGACTGTTTTTAAACATTCTGAATGTAAATTGTTATTTTAACAAAACAAACAACTAGAATTACATTACTGGTATAGTGGGGACTAAGTTCATAGATCAAAACAGTAGAATATCCAAGATGGCGGACTTTGAACAGGGGTGTATTCGGGAATAAGACCCCTCCCTACTTTTGATCAATTATTTTTCTCAGGGGGTGGGGGCCTATCCTTGGTCAAATACGGTACTACTTCACAGAAGAGCTTTCACCTACAACAGCATGTTAATACGTCTTGAATATATTACTTACAAGTTACAGGTTATATCATGTTTTGTCCAACCCTCCAATCCACCCACCCAAAAAAAACCCAGACCTCTGGGTATGCTTTTATTTCACAAATGCAAATATTCATTATCCAACTCAGTTATCAAATTATTAAACACAAGGGAATTAATATCTATTGCAGAAAACACCTAAGAACTGACTGAAGACTAAAGATTGACGACAGCATACCTTGGTATCCTGGTCTACAGTTACACTGTAGGTTACGAGAATAGGGGTCTACACTACACGAATCAGCATGTTGTATTGGGCTGTCTGGTCCTCCGGGGCACATACACGGCTCACAGGGAATACGGTAGCTGATGCGTGGGTCGCCATGGTAGCCGGGGGCACATCTAGTAACAAAAGAATTGTGATGGATTCAGTACTTGCTTTCATAAACAGTATATAACAAAATTAAAATCACATATAATGATCAAGTTTTACCTCTGTTATTATTGAAAAGGATACTTGAGCAAGCTGTCTTAAATATTATAAGTTTTCTTTTTTCCTCAAAATTTTTACAACAAAAAGACTTACGATTCACAGCTGTTTCCCACTGTATTGTCACGACACTGAAGGCAAGCACCGATGTCATTGGTACAGGTATCGGCATTTCCGTTACACTGGCAGGGACGACAGTTAGGATAGCCATAGTAACCGTCAACACAGCGGTCACAGATCCTACCACCTACGTTACGTCTACACAGACACTGCCCGCTCTGTTTGTCACAGAAGTTGTCCTGAGATCCCTCACCAACACAGTTACAGGCTGTAACAGCAAACAATGATTCCAAAAGTGAAATACTACGTCAGAATTTCATACTTACTTCGATCTTTTTGTTTATGAGGATGTGAACAGTAGTACATATCAGTTTGTTTGCTGTGTCAGATCTTGGTTACCATTACCAACAGAAAGAAAATTTGTGGATATGTTACTTTCCTGTTTTATGTAATTCTGTGCTAGGATTACTGAATTGGATCTAATAACTGAGTACAATTAAATTTTGGAAAATTAAGATGAAAGCAGGCTTTTTCTAGAATTTAAGAACATGCATGGTTTTAGGAACATATTTTCTTCACAAATTTTATATATTCTGAAAAAAGCTTTATTGTCTCAATCTGGCTCTTGTCAGGTTTTGTGCAGTATACAATGTTATTCAATTATCAAACTTTTGTGATGTCAAAACTTGTTGCTTCCCAATTACAATTTATATATTTGGAATAACTACAGGTAAGAGAAACAGCTATCGTATCGTTTCAAATTGTGGTAATTTTCTTGGATGTTGAGAAGCCTTTGTTTGGACACATTATGTTCAATTTATATCTTTGAAAATGACATGAGAATTTAATCCGGTAGGACTTACGTTTACAGCCGTCAGGTCCGAAGTCAAAAGTTCCTGGTGCACATCGATCACATCGTCGACCCACAACGTTGGTCTTACAGCGACACTGACCGCCAGCAGGGTTACACTCAAGGTCAAGGGAGCCGGTTGAGTCGCAATTACACTCTGTCAAAACATACATAGGTTTCCATTGGATATCTCATACAGCAAGAAAATATTATAATACCAGATGTATGGCCATTGGCAACATAATTATGTTAAAAGAAAAGTTTTAATTTGGAAATTACTGAAAATTGGGACAATTGATTTTTTTTGCTTCTGTCTGAATAATGCACAATCTTACATTTTGGCAATCTGGTAAATGAATCATCTAATACAGTGGTATTTAATCTGTTAGGAATATCTTCTTATTGGATTCAGCAGTATGTGTGATGATAATGTTTGTTATGTACATTTACAAATAATTCATCAGATACACATTAACTGTTACAACAAAACTACTCAGCTTTCCCATTTACCATGATTAATTAATACAATAAGGCCTCTAAAAGGAAGTGCTCAGATAAATGGATAAATTTTGAAATCTTTTTAATTTCATCACGAAAAATGGCCATGACATGTTTGAAATACATTGTTTTCTCTATAAAATACAATTTGATGCATATATAGATGTTTCTTAATTGTTGAATTTTAAATCAGCGATATTTGTGGAGAATCATCTACCCTTACCGAGAGCTCCATTGTGGAGAACAGAGGAAATACTGAAGGTGAGGTTATAACACAGGTCCCGGGGCTCCTCCTGGAAAGCCTTCAGCTGGGAGTTGTAACAACCATAGCGCTGGAACTCCTCCTTCAGGAAGCTGGGGTAGCCAGGCCCGTAGAAGATCGGCACAGTGTTCAGGTTAGGCACAAGCACAATCTGCGGCAGAAATCAAATAGTAATGTTAAAGTTATCTGAGGACCAGACTATATGTATTGCTGGACATCTGTAGGAGATTGGAAGTGACAGAAATAGAAATAGTGACACTATCATTACATATAGGAAGAAATGGAATGATGTGTTTCAAATACATAGGTGGTCCTGATTTCATACTTCAATAAAATGATATTAAGTGAAATGATCAAAAATGTTCTTCTAGATACTTTCTCTGTATGACGATTCTAAGTTACAAAAGTTGAAAAACTCTTAAGAAACAAACTTTTGAAGTAAGACTTACTGAATCAATATTGAGAGCTGCATCAGGTGTTTCGGCACTGGTTCTAAAGCGGCGGAACTCAAGTCTGATGGTGTATTCCTTACCAGGCTCGAGACAGGCTGGGGGAGACACGACCGTGTAACTCCGGTCTGTAACAAACAAAGGTTAATATTTACATTTCCATCGCACAGAGACTAGATGAACCTACTTTGCCCAATGTGTGTTATTGCCCAATAATACACATTGGGACATTGTGACGTCATCATGATTATGATGTCATAATTGCAGCGTTTGAGACTGCACTGCTCAACTGTCAACACGTGGCTGTTCTCTGTCTGGATTTACCCTGACATTGAAACATGTTTTGACTAATTCTATATCACACTGTATATATATCTGCAACAACTGTATATTTTTCAACATGTATTGGTTGTCATATTTTTGACATTCATTGGTGTGTTACATACATTGGTGCACCTACATATTCAACATGGTGCACTTTTCTTTAGTAACACATCACTGAAATCTCATATCATATAAACGTCTTTATAAAACCGATTTTTATGTCTTTTTTATCATTTATTCATTTAAACCTTACTAAAACTTTTATAAGTATTTCGTTTACACTGAAATCCTAAGACAATGTCTATCGTAGTCACAATATCATAGAAATCTTTTCACAGTTTCCAGACCTCTCTATCACACAACTTACTTGTCATAAGACTGGTGATTTTCTCATCATCGGATGGCATGTGGTTGGCACATGGTCCAAACTCGTTCACTGGTCCCGGACGGACAACATACACACGAACATCCTCCCATATATCCTGCATCTAATAAGTAAAAGTAGAAAATCAGCCATCTATTGTGTAATAAACTTGGTCATCTATTATGTGATTAGTTCATCTATACAGTATCACCAAACATAAAATCATGAATTATGTAATTAAACAATGAATACTGATGTCCAAGAAATGATTCAGGAGAATATTTCAGGAAACTGAACAACTTCATTATAAAAGAGATTTCTCTAAATAGCTGCAATAATTCTGTATTTATGTGACCAATATGATAATTAAACACTTCTTCATATCTGATATTGTACCTTATTTCCTTCTTATATCAAATGACAAGAAAATCTAGAGTAAACATAATACAAGAAAAACAAATATAAACATGTAAAATTCAAAAACATCTGAATTAAAATGTGCACATAAAGATAACCAACAACAGCAACCTACAGTCAAACCTGCTTGAGATACCACATCTATCAAAATACCAATATGTAAACAAAGTACCAATATGTAAACAAAATACCAATATGTAAACAAAATACCTATATGTAAACAAAATACCTATATGTAAACAAAATACCTATATGTAAACAAAATACCTATATGTTAACACAATACCAATATGTAAACAAAATACCTATATGTAAACAAAATACCTATATGTAAACACAATACCAATATGTAAACAAAATACCTATATGTAAACAAAATACCAATATGTAAACAAAATACCTTTATGTAAACAAAATACCTATATGTAAACAAAATACCTATATGTTAACACAATACCAATATGTAAACAAAATACCTATATGTAAACAAAATACCTATATGTAAACACAATACCAATATGTAAACAAAATACCTATATGTAAACAAAATACCAATATGTAAACAAAATACCTTTATGTAAACAAAATACCTATATGTAAACAAAATACCTATATGTTAACACAATACCAATATGTAAACAAAATACCTATAGTGTAAACAAAATACCTTTATGCAAACACAATACCAATATGTAAACAAAATGCCAATATGTAAACAAAATACCAATATGTAAACAAAATACCTATAGTGTAAACAAAATACCTATAGTGTAAACAGACAACACTTCTAATGCCCAGTTATTCAATGACCAAGTAATAATTTATAGTGAACCTCTGCTAGGGGACTATCTACAGATCCATGATTACTAAACCTGTATTGTGATCACCTGTGTTAGGATATAATTTCATGAACTTCCGGAATGCAGGTTTGACTGTATAAAACAATTTTTGAATTACTTACCAAACTCCTTTGTGCATTAATAGACAGTATATATGTTAATACAATTTGTATTGATGTTTCCAGACAATGTCTGAAAATGGCTGTTTCATAGTAGTGATATTTGCATGTTTAAATTGTCAGTATATTGGAGACATGTATAAGTCTGAAATAGATATTATATATCATTGAAATAAAGTCCAGATTTTATACATGACATTTACATGACTATACCAATTTTATTTATATATTTTTTGTTCCAAATACTTTTCTTGGAATGACATTACATTTAATTTGTATTAAAACGTTATGTAATGCACAGATTTTTCTCCAATCTCGAGGAATAAACTAAGGTGTTGATATATAGAAAAGCTCCAATTCTTCGGGAAAACTTTCATGTTTTACAAACTGAAATAAAATCTTGTGATAATTACCGCTGGGTTGTATCGGATGACAATGTCGTAGTCCATTGGGAAGTCGATGTTATTGACGGTAAACTCGATGCTGTCCCCCTCGCTGACCCTCATAAAGCCCTGTCCGGTCCACTGCTGTCTCCAGGGGAGTATGGAGTAGTTATAGGACGGCAGAGTGTACAGCCTCGTCCGCTGTCGTAACAAATAATATATCTATTAAATATCTGCTGAAGTAACAAAGAAATATAAATTAAATGTCTGCTTTCGTAACAAAGAAACATGACATACAGTTGAACCTCGTTATATAAAACTTGTATAACTCAAAGACCCTGTTTAATTCAAAGTATTTCGCTGTCCCATAAAAACCTTAACACTTCACGTTTGAACTGGCTTATCTTGACCAAGTTTTCCCCCAGTCCCACTGACTTTGACATGACTTGGTTCTACTATAGTATAATGGTTTACTCTTTAAGTACTTCTACTGATAAACAGGGTAAGAGTGTTTCTCTTTAAAAATCATGACTCATGTTTGGAATTATATGACTCTAACTCTGAAAAGAATGTCATTCAATTCTTTAATATGTTTATATTTTCCGTGAATTAGTGGAGGAAAAAAGACAAAAAATTGATTTCTATATATAAGATTTTATGTCAATTTTCAATATGACAGCTGTTATCAGCCATTTTACCTCAACATTATGGCTATAACCTAACAATCATATAATACAACATGATGATCACTCTACATTAGGGTATCATCAATCCAATCTATTTAGTAGGTTTATATGGTGGCAATGAATCAATGTCAATACTATTTTGAATCAAAATATTATTATATTCAAAAATTATCTGTGTAAAGCAAACTATATAATGGCTTCAAGTACCAGAATTATGTACAGAACTGCACGAGGTGAGTTAGTAGACCTTATCTGTTACTGTGATAAAACCTCCATACCCCGATTCCCCTGGCGTCTTCTGCCTCGTATCTGAAGTAGTCGAGGAGCGAGAAGTAGTAGCCAGTGGCGGGCCTGTTACACTGGCGCCCACCGATGTTTGGTCGACAGATACACTGTCCATCCTGGGAGTCGCAGACCTCGGACTCGGCCCCTCCTAGGTCACAGTCACACGGAGCACATCCTGTCACCTCACCACTCAGGTTCCAGAATCCAGGCTAGAACAGCAATAACCACGTATAGACAACAGACACTCATCATAAGTTTTACCGCAGATATCATCTAACGGATATTTTCCTAGTAAAGCCAAAAGCGAATATAACAGGAAAACAATATTTATCAAAAGGATGGTGATAACATTTTTTCATGAGTTGTATTCTACAGGAGGCCAAAGGAAAGCAAACCTGGGCCTAGGTATAGGTTATTCTTATGAAGTTGTCACTATTTGACAACATTATACCACACAGTATTTCATGGTGCTTGTAGTTACATTTTTATGAAGCCATAACCATTAGGATATTGCTTTGATTTTTTTTTCTAAATTAAGATTTATATCTACATTAAATTTACATTACTTACATGTTAAGAGAAGTTGAAAATATTTTACAAAGCAGAACTCACGTAACATGTGTCACATTTGACGCCCGTCACATATCTTTTACAGAAACACTGGCCGCTGTCCTTGTCACAGCCATAGTTACCAATGGTCCCCAGGGTATTACATATACAGGCTGAAACAAAACGGAATTTATCATACCTACGCTATAGTGTGTAGATTTCTTAGAAGTGTTTTTCATTTGAAGTAAATCTGATGAATATATCCAGTAACACAGGAGATAAAACGAGTTAAACCAGCAGGTGTTTACTACATAGCAAAAGAGGTCAGTGAAAATGAAGTAATAATAGAGGGAAACACCAGAGTGGAATCTCCCCTTTTTTAATTCATTTTACTAGCATATAAATCAGTCAGATAGACATTATCAAACAAGTGGAAGCAGGAAAGTGGCGGAGAAGACAAATTCACAGCTGTATGTTTACTCAATCACCTGCAAATACTAATTTGAATTCTTACAATGCAATGGTGTGAATAGTCCATTACAAAATTTTAAGTGTCAAAAATATATAAGTTGAGACAGTTCTTATAGATACTTCTCAATATCACAAACACATATACAAATGTGTTGTCTGCCGCACAACTAGTTCATGAAAATTAACATTCGGGAAACAGAATACTGAATAGTTTCTTTTAATCATGGGACTTTTTTTGATAATGAAATTTGTGAAAGTAAATAGCATGGGAAAGACACTTGGTTTACAGTAATGTTATGGCAGTGCTTTGAGACAACAGGCCTGCTGGTCCCAGTCAATCACTTGTTACAAGTGTGATACTTATATCTTCGTAGATATACAGGTGTTACTTACTGTCACAGCCATAAGGGTTGTTCGTAGTCAGGTTGTAGTGGCCGTCCTTACACACATCACAGCGTTTACCAGTGACGTACTGTTTACACGTACAGCGGCCAGCCTCCAGACCGTAGGCGGGGTCAGTGTGGCTATCACAGTTACCTCCATACTGGGATCCATCCGGGTCACAGTCACAGGCTGTAAGGAACAGAACACAGTGTCTGAGGGTTAAAATCATTTATAGACAGTCACAGGCTGTTAGTAACAGAACATACTCAGGGTTACACTCAGTTATACACCCCGGCAATTTTCACAACATTCTCCATTGAGTAAAAATCCAAAATACTGCAAAACTGCCATTAGCCACAAGCATCCCTTCACCAATTAGTGAGATATCTTCACCACCCCAGGACACCAGGTTCTGTTTAGGAGTACCATCAACTAAATTTTATCAATAATTCACATTTTAGTCATAGACTTTATTGACAAGAAACCCAACCATAGATATAAATGATTTATTTTGGGAATCCCAGGGCCAGGGATAGTTTTTACAGGAAAAGCACTAAGCCATATGCAGCCTCTTGCTGGAATTTAATTAGTCTGGCTTTTCATGTTTATCACTTTCAAAACACGTATTCATTATTGGTTGCATTGCATCGTAAGGGCAAAATCTGTGCGAATAAAAATATATTTGGTTTATTTTTGTTTTATGTCCTATTAACAGCCAGGGTCTGGTAAACTGGCAAGCAGATAACAATGAGATTCCAGTATACTTAAGATCAAATATCTTTGATTCAGGGTATTAAATACTTCAGTGCTATTTATAAAGATAGTTTGTGTTGTCAACATTTTCCATGATTTTGTGTTATTCAAATCTTTAGATCCACTTTTAATCATGATTGTTTGGAGTACATGAGAGTTGTCTGTCCTTGACCCGACACTTACGTTGACAGATGTCGGGGTCACGGATGTCCTTGTTCGGGTCCTGGTAGTAAAACGTCTGACATTCCTGACAATTCTTGCCCATAGTATTGTGGCGACAGTCGATACACACACCACCGCTGATCTTACCAGACTGCTCATACACCGCCGGGTCAAACTTACAGTCGTCCGCGTGGTTGTTACATTTACACTCTGAAACATAACAAACAGAATTTGTATTCTTGAATCTTAATAATTAATCAAATGGTCAATTAAAAAAGTCTGATAAAATCAAATTGTTTGAGATAAGTTCTATTATACAGTTTTTATAAGATAAGAAATAACATATGTGTTCCCTATATGACAGAATATCAGAATAAGCAGATTTTGGATTAGGTATGTTTTGGTTTTATCTTGTTAAACGTTTCAACAACTAAGGCCATCAAAGGACGGGCCTCAATTTGTGCTGTGTATGTGTATGTGTGCTGGACATAGGGTATGTTGGTGTACTTGCCTCCTTATGATAGCACAGATCTGAAGCTTTTTAGAGTGCTTCCCCACTGAAATACCATGTTGAAGGATCACAGTACAGTAAACAATCCCACCACATTACACTGACAACATGTGAATCACTTTGGTTATAAATTATAAACCTAAATGTTAAATGTGTTAAGCTGGGAGTAACAGCTACTACTTTTACTACCTTGATATGCCTGGCCTTAAGACAGAACCGATTACCTATACCACTTGGGCAAAAGCTCAACTATTATTGCCAAATTGAGCTTTTTATGACTTAAGTCAAATTTCCTTTCAGAGTCTTATAATTAAGTCACCAACGGCTAGAAATTGATATTGTGAAATAAATCTTTTTTAAGTGACATCAACATGTGAATCTCTGGGTATTATCCTGATTATGACCGGGTTGTGGACTTACTCTGGCACTCGAACGGTTGGTTGTGTCTAGCTGGTTGCCAGGGAACATCTTTATAACCAGTCCTACATAACTCACAGTTACGTCCCATAGTGTTGTGTGTACACTCACACTGGCCGTGTACCTGTCAAACATAAACTCGGCATGTACATATCACAAAACATTGTTCCTTAATGACTCCATTATAAAACAAAGACTGATGTTGTTTTGTTTTATTTTCCTGATCACATTGTATATTTTAGCATAAATTGTCTAAAAATATTTATTTTGCCTCGACCCTTTGTGGGGGCCCAAGTCTCCATTTAAGCAAAATTGAGAACCTTTTGGCAAATGATGCTCCAGATGAATTTTGGTCAAAATCCTCTGAGTTGTTATGGGCTTAAGTAGTGTTTTAAAAGAAAAAGTTGATGTATACAGGAGTCCAGACACTGCATCATGAAATAATCTAACTTAGCCTTTTGGGCCAGGTGAGCTAACAAAAACAGAAGAGTCCACATTTAGCTTTACATCACCATTATTTAACCAATCTAGACAGAGCATGAAATAGCATGCTAGTATTTTTGTGGTTAGCATACACACCAGTAAGATATTGAAAATTAACAATGCTTGTAACAGACATTTCTACACTGTGTCTGTTAGGGTTCAGATTATACTCTGTTATATAACAGGTTTTTCGTTTTTTGAAAACCTGTTGAACTAAGAACTTAAAGCAGAGTAAGTGTATACAGAAATTTGTTTATCAGCATTCGATATCTACAATGTACCATGTAAATCTCGATATTTGGAGCAAGTATATTTGAAAGGATATCATACAACATTACACAGAATCCATCTGCCGTATCGCTTAGCAAATACACACTTTATCAAAACATTGTATTTTCCAATGTGGCACAAAAGAGAAAATACACATGTGGGAACAAACATGAAATTAAAACTTAAAATCAGAGAAACAAGGTCAAAATATGACCTGTTGGTGTTCCTGTTAGACAGGTTGTCACGGTATCACTGGGTCTATAAAACCGGGCGTCCTCACCATTCCGGGGTCGTTGTTGTAGCCAGGTACCGGCACACAGTTGGAAGCGTGACCATAGCAACTGCAACTTCCTCTCACCGTCATGTCATAAAGGGCGTAGTAGTATTTTTCTTTGATTTCACGACGATTATCCAAAAGGGTGTCACCTGATAAACAAAATTGTCATTAACACCATAAGCCTTGCTCACAAGTGGTTAATACAGCATAGCCATCAACTATTCATCATGTTTATTTGTGATATTTTTTTGACAAACGTGATAAAACAGTAAAACTCCACTTACTCAAACTCGTGAGGACCTAATCAATTAAATTCGAGGAATATATGTTATTCAAGTAATCCGAGGTTGGTTGAATATGTACAAACTCGTTTGGGACAAAACAAACTATTCGACCAATGAATGGTATTTGAGTTAACCGGTTCAAGTAAAGTGGGTTTTACTGTATACATGTACTGTAACCCTATCAGGCAAATGACCAGTAAAGCATATCTACACTTAAGATGTAAAACATTTGTTATGATTTTATGTGAATATTCTATTTAATTCATAACAATCAAACATTTCCTAAATGTGAACATTTCTGTTGAAGTGTAATGAACACTACTGTAGGTAGACAGTATTATTTTCTACATTCCTTACTAGGCATGTGCAGCACAGTTAAGTTAAAGAAAAAGTTTTTTTTAACGTAAGCTGAGTTTTATGAAGATTTCGGTCCTATGAGTTCAATGTTTTCTGCATTCCTTACCAAGTGTGTGCAGTTCGGTAAAGTTGATTCGGAGGTTGGTTAACTTCAGAAGGTTCTGTACATTGACGCTGTAAGGATCACGGACCGGGATAAACGGGGGTAGCACTCGGAAAATTACCTGAAATACAAGATAATGGGGTATAAACAACAGCCAGTTGTACGGTAGCAGACTTCCGTAACAATCACACGATAACGTTAGTAAAAATATTTAGATATTAGCTACAGATAATCACTTGTCTGTGTGCAGTTGTTTTTACCTTCATACTGTTATTTAGCAAATAGAAAAGCTCTCATAATTTACTTTAAATGTGAAGTGGAATAATGTTTTTGTGGGAAAATGCAGCTACAGTAAAAGTCATTGTTAGGCTATAATTCACATGGTAGAGCTGATTGTTATAAAGAGAATTTCCTGTTCACATCAAAACATTTCCACATGTCAAAGGTGTTCTATCCACTAAGTCTAATGTACACATACATGGGTTTGATATTTCCAAACATAGCTCAGCCTCTCCCGACCTTACAACAAAACAGCTACAAAAATTGTTCATGAAAAAAAAATGTTCCCACAGCACAATAGATCTGTTTAAATACAGACAATGTTTAGTCTGTGTCACAAAGTGTGATAGCTAGGAGTTCAGCTGTGAATATCACAAACCAATATTTTATAATGGCTGTATATTGTTTCAAATTGATTTTTTCCCCCAAAAAATTTTGTAAAGATAATTGAGTTGAAGCCATCATTTGAATTGTTATATATATAATTCAAAAGTCCTAAAAAATACCATGCCAATGATATCATTTTTATGGGAGCAATAAAAACAGCTACTGTAGATATACATGTAAGCCATGTTGTCAGCAAGTCATTTTGGGATATTGTAGTTTGCAAGCTATTGAAAAGGACTTTTTTGTTAAGCAAAGTGTCCTAAATCACAAGAATTTTGCCCTCTATATAAGTGCTTGACAAAGGAAACAAAATTTTGCAAAAAAAGTTTCAATTTCTGTTTGTGTTCAACATATGTTCAATAGAAAACTATTTTTATTATTCATACCAAAATAACTCTTAATCTGAATATAAGTCATGGTTATTAGGTGAAATATAACCAGTGTTGGGTTTGAACTCTCTAGCTCAGAGCTACTAAGGAGGCTGAATCTTTATGATAACCTGTTTTATAGAACAATCCCTGACCTTTAAGTCATGGAGTCTATTAATTAATTAGGTGTGTGCCACACATGGAATCTGATGTTATACACCAGACTAGTGATCAGAGGTGACAAGGTCAAAGGGAGACAACCTGGTAGGTATCCCCAGTACATGGTGTAGGGAATACCCCGCACTTGTAGCTACAGTGGCAGACACCTAACCTATGACACTATGTGAATCCACTCAGCAATAGATAATCTATATTATTATACAGAAACATTTAGCCGAATCTTTCACATAAAGCAACACACACCAGATGCCACAATGGGACAGAACAATTTACTACTACAGGCATGATGATACACAACAAAATAAACAAGTGCTAATTGTAATGGGGTACCATTACAGATGTCCCCCAAACTACCCCTTTGGTCGGAACTGATGAGCCCAATGAACTCACAATGGAAATATAGCTGACACCCCATATATCAATTGTAGAATTCATTATATATATTGACATTGCAATAACTCAGGGTCCCTAATGAAATATAGGAAACGAAGGTTACGACAATGTCCGTGGTGTCCTACTACAGTTATATATAAAATTTCATTGAAATCGGACAATATATAAATTTCGACCAATCAGAAGCCAGGAAATAGCGGCCATGTTGACGAATCACGAAACGGAGGTTACGACAATGTCCGTGGTGTCCTACTACAGTTATATATAAAATTTCATTGAAATCGGACAATATATAAATTTCGACCAATCAGAAGCCAGGAAATAGCGGCCATGTTGACGAATCACGAAACGGAGGTTACGACAATGTTGTTGGTGTAATACTACACAAATATATTAAATTTCATTGAAATCGGACAATATATAAATTTCGACCAATCAGAAGCCAGGAAATAGCGGCCATGTTGACGAATCATGAAACGGATGTGACGACAATGTTGTTGGTGTAATACTACACATATATATTAAATTTCATTGAAATCGGACAATATATAAATTTCGACCAATCAGAGGCCTCCATTTTCGTTTCGGTGGCAACCAAACTTTACGAAAATGTTACCATGTTATTCAGCATCCCTTAAAACACCCATGTACCAATTTTTACTGAAATCGGAGACTGAATTTTGAAAACCGGAAATTAGCTCTGGCGGCCATCTTGGACTTCCGGTCGCGAAAAAACAACCCGTTTTCACACACCCCGCCCCTAATGAGTATGTGTGTGAAGTTTCGTGAAGATCCGTCCAGTAGTTTTTGAGAAAACGGTCGGAAACCTCCGCGGCGGAAGAAAGTGGAAGAAACAAGAATAATAATAATAATAATAATAAGAATAATAATAATAATAATAATAATAAGAAACCGAGCAAAAACAATATGTCCCCCCACTTCGTTTGGGGGACATAAATACCAGATTTTTTTTTTTATAGTTTTGATATAAATCATATTGAAAATATCCATTCTACCTAATTAAGCAAATACAAATGCACATGGAAGATATAAAAGAGGAAAGGTATGGTCCCACAGGCTGAGATGAGGGGTACTTCATATCTAATATACAATGTAGGATATATTTTGCAATCTTAATAGAGAACTCCCTTGAACCAGTTTTATTAGCACCCTAGTCTACACACTTGTTACAGTGAATACGGTACACTAAAAACTACATTATGTATGCATATTTGAGTTGACATTTAGGCCATCTGGCCTGCTGTTTTGTGTCTGATTACATAACAAACCTCTCAGCTACACCAGTTGGTAATTATTTTGTTCTGATTATACTTTACTCTCTCACTGTTTATAATTTAGTAATGGAAATAAACACATTGAAACCTCGTAATGTGTCAGTCAACTCACTGCTAGTAACCACAAGCTCTGGCAGTGTCTGTAACTGTATTACCCTTGTACTACTGTGTGTGTAACGGTCCTGCTGAGGATTTTTATATCAGTCTATACCTATCCTAGATTGCTATTGTACTCTTTATGTCAAACTGAAGCAGCAAAGCTCTACATATTTGACAAGCAATGCTCTCTACCAAGTAAGATTACCATCCGTTCGCTACCAAGTAAGATAGCAACCCGTTCTCTACCAAGGAAGATAACAATCCGTTCTCTACCAAGTAAGACTACAATCCATTCTCTACCAAGTAAGATAACAATCCATTCTCTACCAAGTAAGACTACAATCCATTCTCTACCAAGGAAGATTACAATCCTTTCTCTACCAAGTAAGATAACAATCTGTTCTCTACCAAGTAAGATTACAATCCATTCTCTACCAAGTAAGACTACAATCCATTCTCTACCAAGGAAGATTACAATCCTTTCTCTACCAAGTAAGATAACAATCTGTTCTCTACCAAGTAAGATTACAATCCATTCTCTACCAAGTAAGATTACAATCCATTCTCTACCAAGTAAGACTACAATCCATTCTCTACCAAGGAAGATTATAATCCGCTCTCTACCAAGGAAGATTACAATCCTTTCTCTACCAAGTAAGATAACAATCCGTTCTCTACCAAGTAAGATTATAATCTGTTCTCTACCAAGTAAGATAACAATCCATTCTCTACCAAGTAAGATTACAATCCGTTCTCTACCAAGTAAGATTACAATCTGTTCTCTACCAAGTAAGATTACAATCCGTTCTCTACCAAGTAAGATTACAATCCATTCTCTACCAAGTAAGATTACAATCCATTCTCTACCAAGTAAGATTACAATCAGCTCCCTACCAAGTAAGATAACAATCCGTTCTCTACCAAGTAAGATAACAATCCTTTCTCTATCAAGTAAGATAACAATCCATTCTCTACCAAGTAACAATCTGTTCTCTACCAAGTAAGATAACAATCCATTTTCGACCAAGTAAGATAACAATCCTTTCTCTACCAAGTAAGATAACAATCCATTCTCTAACAAGTAAGATTACAATCCGTTCTCTACCAAGTAAGATTACAATCCGTTCTCTACAAAGTAAGATAACAATCCTTTCTCTACCAAGTAAGATAACAATCCTTTCTCTACCATGTAAGATAACAATCCATTCTCTATCAAGTAAGATTACAATCCGTTCTCTACCAAGTAAGATTACAATCCATTCTCTACCAAGTAAGATTACAATTCATTCTCTAACAAGTAAGATTACAATCCGTTCTCTACAAAGTAAGATAACAATCCTTTCTCTACCAAGTAAGATAACAATCCGTTCTCTACCAAGTAAGATTATAATCCATTCGCTACCAAGTAAGACAACAATCCGCTCTCTACCAAGTAAGATAACAATCCGTTCTCTACCAAGTAATATAACAATCCGTTTTCTACCAAGTAAGACTACAATCCGTTCTCTACCAAGTAAGATAACAATCCATTCTCTAACAAGTAAGATTACAATCCGCTCTCTACCAAGTAAGATAACAATCCGTTCTCTACCAAGTAAGATAACAATCCGTTCTCTAACAAGTAAGATTACAATCCGCTTTCTACCAAGTAAGACTACAATCCGTTCTCTACCAAGTAAGATAACAATCCGTTCTCTACCAAGTAAGATAACAATCCATTCTCTAACAAGTAAGATTACAATCCGCTCTCTACCAAGTAAGATAACAATCCGTTCTCTACCAAGTAAGATAACAATCCATTCTCTAACAAGTAAGATTACAATCCGTTCTCTACCAAGTAAGATTATAATCCGCTCTCTACCAAGTAAGATAAAAATCCGCTCTCTACCAAGTAAGATAACAATCCGTTCTCTACCAAGTAAGATTATAATCCGCTCTCTACAAAGTAAGATAACAATCCTTTCTCTACCAAGTAAGATAACAATCCGTTCTCTACCAAGTAAGATAACAATCTGTTCTCTACCAAGTAAGATTAAAATCCCTTCAAACACTCCAGAAAGCATTCCTGGTGAAATATTGAAAACAAGTCTCAGCCAAGTTATCAGGACCTTGCTGGAATGCCATGTATAAAACTCTCTATATATCATATGTTTATAATACTAAAGTATACAGTTGTAAGGGGGCATGTAGTTGTGAATTTATTGTTTTATTGTGAACCCAAAGGTCAGCCTCATCAACTGTCTATGTGAATCAAACTGAAGCAGACAAATCTCCTGTACACTAGTGTTATATCAATAGGGAGTAAAATGTCAGATTCTGTCAAAACTTTGTAATACGGACACATTTTTACATCACTAAAGCAGTCAAAAATGTTTACATTTGATTATTAATGTAATATGGATGCATTTATCTCGCTTAAACATTTAAATAATGTATACATTTGACATACTCCAACAATGCTAGAGGTTAAACACGGTGAGATACTTTTTGACAGGCACCTCGTCACAGTCGGCAAAATCATATCCGATAATAAAAAGGCGACCAGCGACCTCTTATGTTATTGGAGTAACATTTGTTGATGAAATTAAAAGCTCCTATCCCTATTCATACATGTATCATTTTTTGAGAAAAACAAATTGTACTGCAGTAATATTAGCGCAAAGAACTGTTCTGAAACAATTCTATGGTTACAACGTTAGAAAACGGAAATATTCCATATTTCTGATGTCCATGAATACCCTACAAGATTGTTTTGTGATTCTAAGAAGGGAGATGCATCAGTTTTCTAAGAAGGGAGATGTATCTGTTTTCTAAGAAGGGAGATGTATCAGTTTTCTAAGAAGGGAGATGTATCAGTTTTCTAAGAAGGGAGATGTATCTGTTTTCTAAGAAGGGAGATGTATCAATTTTCTAAGAAGGGAGATTATCTTAATTTTTTTTGTTTTAATATTTTTTGTCTCTCTGTGTATCCTGTTTGTAAAATCATTGTTTTTTACAGCAGCACTAGAGCGACATGTAACACAGTCCACCAGATGTGAGCCACATAACAAGTAACCAATTTACTGGCGAGAGTGGTCCTCTCCCTGCTGGAAAAACCTGACACCTACAAGGCAGGTTCTAAGATGAATCTCTTCTATATTATAATTCACCAAGTCAGATCCCGCTTTACCCATTATAGCCTATATATAACAAAGCTGAGTCAGGCCAACATCTCTCTATTCCAGATGTGCTTAGTTTATTGTATACTACCCAGGGTTTCCTCTAGTGTGTGGCAATATTTCCTCAACAATAGCCAGTGCTGTATGTACAAAGTGTTTTATTTTCCAATTAAATAGAAAGTGTTTTTCTTAATCTAACTGCCTATTGAACTATTCAGAGATATGTATAGTGGGTGTAAAATATGTTGAGAAAGGCTATTTGTAAGCTGTATTGTGTTATAAATCATTAAAATACTTGAACAAAGAATTTCACTCCCCTTATCAGCAGTGTCATCAGAGATAGAGGTGGAACACTTACAATACCAGTCCCCAGTAGCACCTCTTGTGTTTCTCAGTGACCCGATATGATATTAGGTTTAAAGGGTCAGCTTACTTGGAAACTCTATTTCTTTATATACCTGGAAATAAAGGTCTCAAAATCTGACCATCAGACTTGAAACCTTCCTAGTAAATATATGGAGCTTTTCTAACCAACAGAGCCATCATATTCTGACCACCTTCACATTTCACACATGCACTTCTAACTTATCATGGAGAATTCCATCTTGCAGCAAGAATTTCTAATTTACAGAGACCAAGTACAAAGAAATTACAGAGACCAAAAACAAAGAAATAGACTTTTTACAGATAATGTATACACATATATATAGCAGTAAAATGAATATTGGTAAAACTGAAATTGGTGCCTTATATATAATTTACAGAGAAACATTCTAACTTAAATTGACATCTTTCGAACTTAAAAATATCCACACATACATAGTTGTTGTACCGGTAAAACAGACAATTTCTAACCTAAACTGAAACATTCTTACATGTACTTCCCAACCTTATCAGAGTTCCATCCACTGTTGTTGATACATATATACTAGTATGTGTCTCCAGTTCATAAAGGGTGTGTACATGTGATACACGATGAGTTCCTTGTAGTTTAATGTTTTACCTGCACACATACATATACATGTTAACACTGGTAAATATTCCCCAATCCCCCCCCCTCTTCCATTCTCCCTTCAACAAATCTTTTTGTTTCAAAACTAAGTGCATTCAGTACCATAACGCTAATCATAATTGCCTTCTGAAAGCATTTCTATGTTTCATAAATATTACATAATAATTCTGACTAAAACCATTTCCATGTTTCATTAAGCTAAGGTTACATAATCCATCATCTATAATTTTCTATTTCTACACTTTGACAATACCAATACTAAGGACAGAGGATCACTGAGGTTCTGATCCAAGTCTGAAGGTATTGGTCCAGCATGGAGGTGCTGAAATCAGGGGTACGTGAATTTGAAGTATACAGTATAGCTAGCTAGGTCATCGTGCAATCTTTATCCCTATTTTATGACCACTAACTTTCCACAGCTCAAACATACTTCTAGCCTGGTATTTACTCTACACACCAACCTATTTGCCTATGTGAGCCATGACCCATTTCATAAAGCATTAACACAGAGATTGTCTTCTACATTTCCCCTCAATCTGAGTCTGCCATCCTGTGTATGTCTCCCCCCCCGCCCCTATTCTACCTAGATATGCCTAATCCAACACCACTCCACGCCTGTATCTCTCAATCATGTCCTCCACCCTTCCATAAATTTTCCATCTTTCTCCACTTTCACACCTATGCATGCCAATCTATGTGTCAGCAAGAAAACCTTGGAGAATCTATTTTAACAACATGTACATGTATGTATGCAAGCATAAACTGTTTCTTCTAAATCGGCTGTTTCGCCATCCAAGTTTCACTGTAAATGTTCCAATATGTAATAGTTTGTCAGCATTATATTTTACAATGTATGTGCTGTAAGTTTCACCTTAAATGTTCTAATATGTCACAGTTTACTAGCATTCTATCAATTGTACAGTGTAAGTGCTATAAAGCTTCACCGTAAATGTTCTAATATGTCACAGTTTACTAGCATTCTATCAATTGTACAGTGTAAGTGCTGTAAAGCTTCTCCGTAAATGTTCTAATATGTCACAGTTTACTAGCATTCTATCAATTGTACAGTGTAAGTTCTGTAAAGCTTCACCGTAAATGTTCTAATATGTCACAGTTTGCCAGTATTCTATTAATTGTACAGTATAAGTGCTGTAAAGCTTCACCGTACATGTTCTAATATGTCACAGTTTACTAGCATTCTATCAATTGTACAGTGTAAGTGCTGTAAAGCTTCACCGTACATGTTCTAATAAGTCACAGTTTGCCAGTATTCTACCAATTGTACAATGTACTGTAGATACTGTAAGAACATTTTTACCAAACTGCTATCACTGGCATGTTACAATAAGACTGGTGGTAGAGAGAGTAGGAGGTAGACTGTCTATGCCCCTGGTGTTATATATCTATAGTGTTATATATCTATCGCAGGGCGGAGTAGGTATGTGTGCTATAAATAGTATGATGTAGACCACATAACCAACTAGTCGACACCTCCCCCATCAAATCTAACCACCACAGCTAATGACCAGGGCAAGTCTCTTATTGACTTTGGCTATAACAAACAAAACACAGATAGCGACCCTGCCCAACATTCTTGTCCATCTCTACTGCACAAGGGGCAGGATTATAGGTCTCCAGAAATGAAGAAAAATGTAAGGAAAATGTGTAAAGTGGAGAAAGAGAAAAAATGAATTTGCATTATCTCAAAAGTTTGATCAGCTATGATACTTTATATTTATATCAATACTGTATTTGATCAGAATATGTGAACACAACATGAACCACTTCCCCCTCCCCACTGACATTTCTGGATATTTCACTGTTCAAAAGTTTTCATACACTTTCCCAGTACACATTGGTAAACATGAACATGAAAAAGGATGAAATGTTTCATTAATTCATAAGAACCTGTCTCTGTAAACCACGTGGCTGGAATTCCTATATCTAAATAAGATTTAGTTCAAGGTAAAGATTGTGTAGGAGTCCAACTGTGTATTAAAGGGGTTACTTCAAAGTGATAAATCAGACAGAAATTTGATTCATGAAATTAAACAAGTCAGGCGGGACTTGTCTGATCTGTTCCTTTTTTTACAGTGTTCACCTAACCCAACTGTTAATTACACCTGTCGAGGTAATACAGGTGTGAAGTATCACGCCATCGTTTCTTCTCAGGTGTGGACAGGTACGAAGCTGACATTACTCTGGGAGACCTCTCATTGGTCGATTCCTTTATAGTGTGATTACCCCCTGTATGGTGTGTAAGTAGAATGAGGCGAGACCCATCTGTATTTAAATTATGCAATATATCAGTATTGATGATAGTTTAATGCTCAGTTATCCTATCCGAGGACCGATATAAACCCAGATTACTGTGGATGTATAGAATTTAATCAATACTCCTAAATATAATAAGGTCCTTGTTTACTGCACAGCATGTGCATCAAAGCAGTGTGTGTAGGATAATAGATATATATGTAATGTTATAACCCTTGCTATTGTTTAAGCCACAGGTAAGCCCAGACAAGGTGTGTCTTTGATAGATAAAACAACATTCTGTAAGGTATTTGTAGGTCAAATTACACCACACAAAAAACAAGGTAGTGAGGATCATTTACATCTCCACATTGATATACACTATCAGGTAACTTTAATGGAAACAGTGCAACAATATCCTGCTTCTCTGTCAGGTTTTTGTCTAAAGTTTATATATATATGATATCTTGAATGAGATTTCTTCCAATATTTTCTTGTCATCGCTAAACTTAAGCTTACATGTATATGACAAAAAAGGATATTTGAATCATCTAACACGAGCTGTCCTTTAGGCTAACACTTAATAACATCCTTACCTCATATCATTTGATTGCAAAATAAAACAACGATTTTCTTTTGGACAGCTGTTGAAATTATCATATTATATATCTAATGATTACATAATTGCCAAAATATACCCAAAATTTCATCCAATCTTTGTTGCACAAGTTTTTGTCATCAAAAGTATTTTTATATTCTGTTTTGTGCTGGGAATGTTCCCATCAGAAAATCTCACACAAGTTACATTGGTGTGAAAAAAAATAATTGACTCAACTATCCAAGAAAAAGTCTGAGTTTAGCTGATAATTAGTAGGTTTGGTTTACAATGAGATGCAATACATGCAAATGTACTAGTCTTTTTAAGTTCTGTAGAATATATATTGACATTTGACACAAACGCAGAGTTAAGCTCGGTAGTCATCCTGAAGATTATAATTTATTTGAGTAAGTAGGATGTTAATCTCGAAATTCACAGGGGACATGTTTCAAAGGGAGACAATTCACATTCCTACATTATCATTTTTTGACTTGCACTTTGATACCAATCTATATACAATTGCATGCAATAAATGACAGGAAAAATAACTACCATTTCAGGACTTGAATAATTTCAGGCCACTAAGACACATCACTAAATGTGTGATTTAGATGTATCAGTAAATGTGTTACATGGCATTATTAAATGTTTAACTGATTATATCAGGGGTATGTAGAGTTCAATGTAAACTTGTCACACATACCAGGTAGGTCTCCCAGTATCAAAGGTTTATTTCCCTTATCAATATCAAAAAGCTAATCCCATTATAGACTTAACAAGGAGTTACATAATCCTACAATGCATCTCCTGTCCCAGGACTGAGGTCTAAAGCTCCTTACCGAGGGTTACCCTACATAGCAGGTGTTTGTATAGAGGATTTAGGCCAGATTGTGTGTAACAGGGTTCAGGTAGTCTGACCTGGTGAAAGACTAGAAAAATAACCATAGCTTAGCAAAGTATCACCTTCAGGGAATATATCTAAAAGTGTACAATGTATTGTTGGACTTAAGTTATTAAAAAGTTTCATGCTGACCTTATTGTGTCAACATTAACGCATTTAAAACCAAAAGATTGAAATTATATATGCATAAAACTGTACAAAATCGTAAATTGTCCCTAATTACAATCAACTTTCATCTGGTTGCAAGGTTGACACCATTTTCAAAAACAATTTCATTAATATTGCTTACTTTTCGGCACCAGACAGTGTAAATGTTTCCGTATAAAATTTGTAGATGTTTTTGTTCATTTCATTACGGCATTAAATAAAATCAAATAAAGAGCAGACAAAAAGGTACATTCTACGAGTCTGAAGTTCTAAAACAATTGATATAAAGTCAACTATTAGATACGTAGAAGGCATTTGCTCTAGATGTATGCATGTTTTGTATATTGATAATGAATTACCTCCCCTCCAGTCGAAGGCTCCACATCAGAATATCTTGTCTCGCAAATCACATCCGTAAGATTTTGTACTGGGTCTCTGGAAATTTCTGGGAATGACTTTTCACAGTTATATGCAAAGTACCTGTAAACTTTCCAATTTTTGCCGAAATCATGCGATCTTTCTACAAGCATAGCCTTTGGTCGGAAGGATTTAAATGTCATGATTAAATGAGTAAAATGGAATTCTGCTTCTAAGTCTAACTGTATATATACATTTTCCCTTCCGTTCTCAGCCTGCCACCATCGCAGCTTTCTGTCTCCAATAAAAGAAGATACTACATTTTCAAGCATATGACTCTGGTTATTCTGCCGGGACCAGGGGGTCCTAGAGTCACAACTAAAACACTTTTCTTCCTCCTCTAAATGACTAACGATACAATAAGTCTGGGGTCTGCTAGAACCACATGTTGATGAAGCATACAATTGTTCTTCACTTTTTCTCCCAATAAGCAAATCTCCGGTGGCGGGATAACAGCTTCCCTGCTCACACTGAGGCTGCCTGCGACTTTGACAATGTATACCTGAAAAATACAAGACAATGTTAGTATATTGATAGTGTCAATGTTTCTGGTATCAAATTGTTTATTCAGTCAGAGACATATTCTCAAAATAGGCAAAGCCATTTGAAATTGTAAGCTTTGATATCTTCCTTAATAATATTTGTATGCTATTCAAGAGACCGGCAGTCTATAGATGCTCCTATTTGTATTTAAGAAAATCATTTTTTTTTCATGGACAGAAGGGATTTATAAATATGTATAAGCTTTAACACTGCTCAGTTGTAAGAAGTACAGTCAATGTATCAGGTCTTTAACCGAATAATTGAAATTCATCTGAAATTGTGAGATTGTTTTCATGTTTTCTGATGTTTAGATATATATAGCATCACATATACAGAAATACCACAAAAATGCTATAATTATGGAAAGATATGATTTATGAAACATCTAATATGTACATGTATGTAACACTGCTTTGAACAATTGGCGATACACACCACATGTTAAAGGTATTTTCTATAACGAGTTGTGTTTGTTGACACGTTACAATCTATACATTTTTAGTCTAAATATATACAGCGTAAATGTTTAAGCTTGAGTAACATCTAAAAGGAGTTATACAATTATCTACATACTATGGATGGCTGTGGGAAATAGCAAACTAAAGTTAGAGTAATTGAAATTTAAATTAACTGTAAGCAAGTTTCAACAAGACCACCAACAAATCTGTTTATTAATAAGCCTAGCCTTTCACCACTACCTGTAGTACTGTAGACCACAACAGACTTATCTATATTAAAGTACCAGTATGGTCGAGTCTACAAAAGTTATGGAACTTACAGGAAAAACTCAATATTTTGTAATCCTAAACTGGTAGCCTCATGATTACCAATCAAAATATTCAAAGGTCTTTTCCTTCATTTATTTACTCCTTGTTTCTCAATCTACATCCATAAACCCTTATAATGACAAAATGTGGCTAATACTTTTCTGTTTGTAACCATATATGATAATGTATGAAGTATTAAAAGCAATCCTTAATTTCCAACCTCAAGACAACTCTATCAAAGGGCCATAACTCTATGTAACTATGTAACTATAACACCGATATAAGCCCTTAAGGCTTCTGGTATATTGTAATTTTCATTTTTGTCCTTCACAATACCTTGAGACTCAGCATCCAAAACTTGTGTCATCCTAAAAATTACTCAAAATAATGTATTACAATATTCTTGTTGCTGTAGATGACAGATATAGACCACTAGAGTATAAATGTGAATGTCCCGATATACCGGCATACAAACCATAGTCCCATGTGGTACTAGAACTAGGTATTTAGTATTGTTGATACACCACCATGATCATTTAGAAACCTAAATTAACTAAATTATCCCTCAACCATACATTTGAACACTTCCGAATCAAAGGTTGGATATTAAGCTCATTTGGAATTTCATCGGTGAATGCATTTAAGATGATGGCAATCAGTTGGAAATGTTTCAATGAAGGCAGAAAGAAGGTAGTTAAAATGTTACACATTGTACTTGGAAAATCAAATTTCTCAGAGTAAATATGGTAAGCCTTTTCTTGATTCTCTGGAAGGCAACACTGCAGTATGCAGTCATATAATCACTATCCCAGAAAAGCATTGTAGAGCAACAGTTTAATATATAGTGACATAACAATTCCACAGCTGAATTTTTATTCACGAATGTATAACACATATACATGTATGTATACAGGATTTGCAGTAGTTGGCCGTGACCTTGTAAGCGACCTTGTAAGTATGTGATCTAACAACAGTGTTAACCACTGGGAACACACAGACACACTGTAGCACCATCACCCTACATCACTTCTGTATGGGCAACACTCTCTTGTACATACTGGTACATGTACAATGTACGTGTAGTTGTGTGCCAACATGGTTCCAGGTTTTCTCTTTTTATAACAATTGTATTTCCTGTATTCCGCTCCCTTGAGAGTACTGTACTTCAACCTATATGTAGCAGTTTGAAAGGACAATATACTTATGACTTCCAAACACTTTCACCCTTTCTGGGCTCTTTGAAGTGGTTGAAAACCTTTGGAAGTTGGTTGTTTTGTTTTCATTTATTTTAGCTTTATACCAAACTACACATGGGAACAAACTTTTTTTCACTTTATAAATAAATGTGGCAATATAAACTTTATGCAATCATGAAGGCAATAAGCCTGATAAATGCAAACTGTTTGAGACACAACTTATAACTTGATTATTTAATCGGCATGAAAAAGGATTGTGTATTTATACTGTAGTTGAAGTACATGTAACTTTTAGGGTTAATAGAATAGCGAGCAGGTGTGTATAATATATATGTGACCCTATTTATTTATAGGTTTAGAACTGTTGTAATTGGGCATAAATAATTTACAACATATCATGTTAGTAGTATGGAGCAAACACCTGTTCGATCAATATGTTTTTTTTTTTTAATTTTAAGTGAATAATTCAGAACCAGAAAACATAAATACAGTTCAATCTTATAACTCAGTACAACATATATAATGAAAGTATAATATTTGATTTAGTTGTTATGAAAAATTTGAAAACTGTTCTGCCAGTGTTTAGTGTAAGATATGGTTTAAAAACTTTCATCACTGAGAGCAGTTATAGAGGTATAAATTGTCTATATGAAGTAGTGCCTTTCAACAGTTGTGGCATTCACCAGGTCAGAGTACTTAGTGTCATTGAAGAGCTGTGGCATTCACCAGGTCGTAACCAACAGGTGTGTGGTACGTCTCATACATGTATGTGCGGATTATCTAAATCTTCAAAGAGCTCAAAAGTATAGCCCAAACCAGCCTGTAGACCAGTATAATGTATACTACAACCATATATACTTACATTTAACCCATTACAGAGATACAAATGTACATACATGTACAATATCAATATCTTGTGTCCTCATCTTAATGACAGATAATTAATGGATACACGTTCTAAAGCATTATAAAAGGTATTATCATAAGTATTATAACTAGTTAGTACATTTTTTAATTTTTTTTTGGCTATATAAATTATAACCATACACACAAGTAAGAGGGGCCATTTATAAAGAATTCATGATTTCACAAAGCAGAAACTTTAAACAGGAAATTATATACAGATGTAGAAAACAAATTGGTCAGGATGGTTTTGAATCAAATGAAAGACAACAGATGTGGAGAAGTGATTATCTACCAGTGATAACTGCATAGTAACATCAAATAAAGGTTTTTAGATTCAGCTGTCATTTATATTTAAGATAAATGGAAGTCTACTTAGGCATAAAAGCATGTAGGTCCATAAAAAAATGTACAGCTACTGAAACTGTCCTAGTTTTATGCACAGCTCCTCTTTTTAACCTAACTGTCAATGGAATGACTTGAAACCAGTAGTTTTTTGTAGAGTTTTCCCCCAAGCATATCCTCAGCATAATTTCAAAAGATGATGATCAGTCCAGTTATAAGAGATACATGTACCATGAGTTCGCAAAATTAGTGTCAAAGGTCAAGACACATTTTTCCTGGAATCAAAAAAATGGCCCCTCATAATATGAAGTTAAGACTCTCCAAATGTCGGCCCACTAGTAGGAAGCAAGATTAACCAGTCACAGGCCCCTCTTTAACATGAAGTAGTG
Organism: Mimachlamys varia; assembly: GCA_947623455.1. Classification (NCBI taxonomy): domain Eukaryota; kingdom Metazoa; phylum Mollusca; class Bivalvia; order Pectinida; family Pectinidae; genus Mimachlamys; species Mimachlamys varia. Next base: position 10,056,628 of record OX392534.1, read on the forward strand.
TTCCCTCAGAAATGCCCCTCATAAGGAAGTAGCATTCCCAGGAGATGGCCATGGTCTTTCTCTAATATGAGGTAGGGTTCCCAAAGAACTGTCCCTAGATAGAAAGTAAGATTCCCAGGAGGCCGCCCCTCAGCCCTCCCTAACATGAAGTAAGGTTCTCAAGGGACAGCCCCTCAAACAGGAGGTAGGATTCCCCCTCTCTAACAGGAGGTAGGATTCCCAAGTAACTGCCCCCCAACAGGAAAGGGTTCCCCAGGAGGTACTCCCTCTCTAACAGGAAGTAGGGTTCCCCAGGAGGTACCCCTTTCTAACAGGAAAGGGTTCCCCAGGAGGTACCCCCTCTCTAACAGGAAAGGGTTCCCCAGGAGGTACCCCCTCTCTAACAGGAAAGGGTTCCACAGGAGGTACCCCTCTCTAACAGGAAGTAGGGTTACCCAGGAGGCACCCCCTCTCTAAAAGGAAATAGGGTACCCCAGGAGGTACCCCCTCTCTAACAGGAAATAGGGTTCCCCTGGATGTGCCCCCTTTCTAACACGAGTTGGGTTCCCCAGTAACTGACCCTCAACAGGAAAGGGTTCCCCAGGAGGTGGCCCCTCTCTAACAGGAGGTAGGGTTCCCAACTGCCCCTCAACAGGAAGTAGGATTCCCCAGGAGGTACCCCCTCTCTTACAGGAAGTATGAGGTATTAACATTAAATTGAGTTTAGCAACAAGTGTCATGATTGATAGTAACTGGTCACACCATGACTCAGTAACCCAGACCCCCTCCACATCAGAACCAGCTGTTCTATCTCAGGAGAGTTCCTAGCTTGGCCCTGTACCCAGACCTCCTCCTGGGAATCAGAACCAGGTGTCCCATCATTACCACTAATAGTATCACACCATTCATTGTTTAACGTTAATCCCCCACCCTCACAGGAACCCACTTCACCAAAGTTTCTCCATTCAGCAACGTTGTTGAACCCATTCACACTAAAGACATATTTTTAAAGGTTGGAATAATTCATTATGAAATTTCTGGGGTGAATGAGTTAAAAATCTCCACACTGAGTTTACCATTACTATTGTTTGCCTATCCTAAACTAAGAATTTCTGTATTTTTTTCATGTTTCTTAAATAGAATTTAATTATGATGGATTCTTACTAAATGCATGTGTAATATATTAAGTCTTTATGAGTAACTCTAGTCATAACAAATTATCAAGCTTCTCCACATACTTCTCAACTTGAACAAAATTATGCTGCATTGGATGTTCTATTACCAAACTCTTCATTATTTTTAAGTGACTTGAGTAATTCATTTCAACTTTTAATCAATCACTAATGTTGATCAGTAGAATGCCAGTGAAGAGCTTTTAAAGATTTTCAATCTAAATACTGTACACAACAGGTCAAGTGGACGTTCTAATAGCTCCAACAAAAGTAATTTATGGCAAGTGTGAACCGATCATCGAGTCCCAAGGAAATGTATTCTGTATACATTACATAACTCATATTTATATAGTCTAGGTGAGTTTTTTTTACTATGAAAGTACTGACTATTTATCATCTCACTATACTCACAGTCCATTTATAAAAACAGACAAGGTTTTTATTTTAGACATACAAGAATTAATCAAATGGCTTACTGGTTAATTACTGTTGAAGCAAATCTAGACTGGGTGATTATTTTGCAGACCAGATACAAAATGTAGCTAAATTGTTTCAGTGTACTTCCTGTCTAAATTTAGGAAAGTCCCAGGTTTAAATTATATTTTTATAAATTACAGTGTTCTCACTAAGTTTTGAAATTGTTGATTGACTTGAAAGCCCACTGAAGGTTCACATGCTACAGTATTGACCTATATAAAATTCTTATAAACTAATCGGTTCAAAGGAAATAACAGGCTACTTTTGCTGACAACGGCTTTTAACGAGAACACTATTATAAAAAAATGTATTCTTGATGTATTTGATGACTTAGATGTCTAATTTTACGCCCTCAATCTAGGGGTAGATAAATATAAATGAGAAGTAAAATACAGAGCTCTGTTATTATTTTTTGATAAAAACTTAGCTGGTAGCTATATGCCCCCAGTCTACTTGATGTAGTTATGTAAACCATAACTGATGCTTATTAATACAGTACAAGCGGCTAGCTTTTATAACACAATGTAATTTATTAAAATCTAACTATATGATCATATTTCAATTACATGTATACATCATTACATTATGCAAAAACTTCTTCCTGACAAGCTTCTCCTAAAATTGTAAGGAATAGTGTTGCAAAACACTTACCAATATCACCAAAAAAAAAAAAAATCTAAATACCTGTACTGTTGTCCTTGAAACTCATGACTAATTCTATTTATTTAAGAATTACTAAATATTATTATTAAATTGCTTTTCTCATTTTTTCAAGTGAGATACATCAACAACATGATGAATGCTTACTGTGTTATATATATGTGTAACTCTTCTTTCCAAAACAAAAAAGTTCTGTTCCAGACAGTTGCTGATTTTTAAAATGGTGCCATTTCACACCGATATTTACAGGAACACAATGTACATGATCACACAGATTACTATGTTGTCTGGTCAAAGGTCCCAAGCTAGAGCACAAACACCCCATCTATATTTATCTGTCAGCTCAGAGATGACCTTTGTATACTTAAAAACTGCATGTATTAAATATGAAGCTATCTGCTAATAAGAAAGGCACACAGCCATGTAAGAAAAGCCAGCCCTGCTGTGTGACTTGGCCATCAGAGTTCATTGCCCTGTTATAATCCATAACAACCTCCCACCATCACACATCTCTAATTTGTAAAGCAGAGATGCTTACCATCTAATCCATGTACATCTTAAGGCAGGTTTACGATTCTGGTCTTGTCTTTTTGTACAACAAAAAAGACATACACTGTATTATACAATAGTGAATACATGGTAATTTGTATTGACAGTTCGTCAAGAACAGTTTGACAGTTTGTCCGCATGATTTGATGGATACTAAAACAGCTGAAATTTCACGCCATACTCCATCTATTGTGTATTTATCAATGAGTAAAATCTGAACACTTATCTACTACCTGACACCTCCTATTTCTATACCTGGCTATAGGTTTTTGACAGCAGATCTCATCAACTATACCTATCATACTGACGAAGATAACATACAAAGTAGGTCAAACAGAAAATTTACAGCTCCATTCTGATTTATGTTGATGATTTATACAATAGGTTATCATTTTTACCTGGCCACACAGGTACAATGAGGATACATTTATACATGTCTACTCTGGCCCATTTATAACCATGTCAATAGTCATTAAGCTGGTACATATAATAGACAATTGCAGAGTCATATTTCCATAATGAAAACTTAAAAAGCCTAAGTGATAAAGCCATAAGAGCTTCATTTTACTTTACCTTAAACAATGAAAACTTTTGAGAGTAATCCATTGTCTGGCCTGCAGGGGTGGAGAGGCATTGCATGATTTTAAGAGGCGACCCCAATTTGAAATCTGAACTTTTTCTTAATGTCTCCCTTGACACTTCCTCCCTTTTGGCCCAATATTCATGTTAGAGAATACTTATAGATCATTGATTAATAACCTATTAATAATTCTTCACAGCAAAACCTGATTTACCACCTATATTTGGTATGATGATATATTCATCATAGCTCAGTTATCTAAAACAAGGCAATATAATATGGCAGAACGATTCACCCTAATCCATTTCATATAGGGCACAGCTACAATTAATCCCGCTCAGGTGCTACATTTGCTTTCAAAGTTCCATTTATAGGGCACAGTCATAGCTGATATCCTATTATAGAAATATCTACCTGATCTTGAGGTTTAATATATTCTTAAGTTTCAAATTTAACATAGATAAGTGACTTGAGACTCGAGACATGACCTGAATTGGTCGGTGTAGAATCTGTGTGGGTATGTATGTATGGACCCTAGTGTAATATAAAAGGTTAGATTATACAATACAGGTACAAACACTGGGAGTCCAGTTCACTTTCCAATATTTATTATGAGTCACTAACTCAGGCCTAAATTTTCCATACAAGAACTACAGTACCTTACAACAGGTACTTCAGATTTTATGAATGAGTGTGTTGTGTATGGAGGATAATTAAGACTGTCTTTCAATGTGTAAAGCAGGTATTGTATGAATGAAATACTACAGTATAGAACAAGACAGCAAGTAGCTCACAGTAGGTACTGTATGTCAAGGTGGATAAAGAATGACCAACTATGTATACCCTAATGACTGACCTGCCAGTCTCCCAAGCCACATGTAGGAAAGGTCAGTAACTCACTATGGTAACTCTGTGACCCCAAGGGCAGAGGTGATGAAGTAGATTAGACATAGAACAGGATGTAGGTATGGGATGTTGCCCCCCCCCCCCCCCCCCCGACCTCCCCCTCACTCAAGCAGGAGGAGGCTGGTACACATGTGCACCATCTAATGGTCAGATAGACTGGGTCATCACACACCAAACAGTGTTCCCACTAAGTTACATCCACTTTTATACAACAAGCTGGACATCAGTGAAATCAACAATGTGACACATTCATAGAATACTATTCATACAAACTACATCTTGTTTTGTATTAAATTCCAGGAAATTGATAGTTAATGGTCTTGAATCTACTTCTAATAAACACTTTATATATATATATATCAATAACAGATCTCCTTTTAAAGGAGTCAATAATCAAAAGAGCAATTGTGTGTTTCATGTTTATGAATGTTTAGGGGTTAAATTATGTGTCCCCGTTCACAGCTCTGATCACAAACACTTTGTTGTTTTCAGATTCCAGATCAAATAACAACATCAGTATTCTCCGTCACATTTCTTATGGATATCAAACAGTGGTACATGTAATTATGTATCAAAGAAGACAAAGTGCGTATTGATGTTCAAATTTAAAAACAAAATGTAAGTTAAAAAGATCCGAAAAACATGATATAATGAGAAATATCAACAAACTCTGAAGATCATAAATAAACAAATAGACTGATCCTACAACAAACACAGAGAGCATTGATGTATCAATCTCAATAATACAAGTTTAAGATAAAAAAGCTTCTCATGAGCAATATTAACGACCTTTGAAGATCTTAATAAATGAACAGTTCACAGTCTAGACTGACATGGAGTAAACTGTCGTGTCTGTGGCAGTGACATTTTTGTGAAGTAATACCTGTCTAATATATCCCTATCTTATCCTGGTCTCCTACAGACAATCCATCAAACACAATCAAGTATACCGGCAGGTGTTTTATCTCCCAATACAATCTATCAGCAGCCTAAGGCTTGCATCAAATTGGATAAATATAAGTTCATCAGATCATACTACCAGCAACAGAAGTACCAAAGCATTATCAGTACAGTAAATACAGTTATATGATCATGATTAAGTATACAAGGTATTCTAAAGTCAAAAGTACAAAATCATTAAAATTTAATTTTCGTAACTGATTATAACTTAGTTTTTAGCAAGTCATAATAAATTATGTGGGAGTGTCACATGTGTATATGTACATGTATACATAGTGGCCAGTAGAACAAACGTATGATTCCCTCCAAACATTCAGCCCACTAGGATCATCCGATCACACCATCCAATGGTCTGACACTGGTGGCGGATCCCGGACTCCAAACCCAATCCCATATTTTCATGATAAAACAACACTTCATAGAGGACCCAACTTTACAAAACTTCATAAAAAGTCAATGAAAAAGACATTTAAAAAATTGTGGTTCCACTAATCCGTAGATTTAAAAGTCTAAATGAGGTTAAGGAGGGCCATATACAGATGGTGTAGAATGAATATATGTAAATCCCAGGTGGTATATTTATGACCGACATGTATTATTCCAGATAAGTTACACAGCACTGGTGGACTGTGTTGTAGAGATTTAATTTTTATTTTCAATGGTATGGTATAAGGAATGTCTACAATATTATCAGCATGACCTACCTACTCCAGACATACCTGTTTATCACTCCATTCATATGGTAAGCATGCCCAAGGTTTTTGCCCTATTTTGAATGTCACAGGTAAATATCACAAGGATGAATGTCCCTATTACTTAAACAAGACCCTAGACAGCATGATGCTATAGAGTACATGTACCTGGCCTGTTTCACACAGGTACAATGTATGCTAACTTCAGGGGTTTGCTCCAATGGGAAAGTTGTAAACTATCTTGTGTATATCAGCAATTATGTAAAATGTTGACAGGTCGTTTATGCCTCCGACATGTTTTACTTTTATGACATTTAATCTAAAACATCACAAAAATGGTATTGATCAATCCTTGCAGTTCAGACTTCAAGAAAAAAAAATTACCAAAAAATTACCAGGTAATCATATTTATATAATTAATTGCTGGCACTGAATGAATGTCAGCCAGCTGACATAATAACGTTTTTGTAAAAATCTCAGAAAGATAAACAAGATTTGAAGTCGGGCATGCACACATAAACTATTAAGAAAAAGTTCTGCTCAAAATACTCTCTATTCAAAATGTTTCTAGTTTAAAGACTCGTTTTAAACTTGTTAACAACTCAACATACATGTACATGTAACAGTGATGATTAAGTGGACAATTATACTGAAAGAAAAACAGACATCCCTTTAATAATAGCATCTACTTTGGGTACTGAATTTGATAAAGGAATGACAGTTAATTCAGTAACGAAGTTTCACTCTATAGAGGGCATGTCAACAAATAACAACTAAAAGGTGTAATGTTAAAGTTTAATACAACTCAAAGCTAATAACAGTTTTTCATCAGACATGGGATCAGCGAGACATTGTCTCGCACACCAGCGCCGTCAAATTTGACCTAATGGGATTGTTTCCAAATGTCTTTATAGAGTACACCAAATACATCAGCTAAAAAAACTCTAATTGTATCAGACAATTCGCAGTGTACAGTCTGCATTAATGTTCTACTGACAATGTCACAAACAGTAGACTGTCTTTTAATTAGGTCAACAGACTACTACCATTAACGTCACAAGTTCCCAAAGTCCTCTGCAAGGATGCACCAACTTCCATTATGTTTTAACTTTGTTACATGGTACATAGAAACCATATCATCTGTCACATTCAAGCCAACGGACAGTGCCAAAAAATACCCAACCATTTCATCACACGTTGATTCTAAATTATTATCAATTGGTTCTTGTCCAAATTGTTTGACAGTCAATGAAAGGTTGGCAGAGATGAATGCGTGGCTGTTTAACAGAAGAGCTCTGTGCCAATTTGTGCACGCTTTATGAATGAAAAAGCATTTTTTAAGCCAGTCTAATTGGAGTTACTCAAAATACTAATTGATTTCAAGTGTGTAGGAATTTGAGGCAAACATGTATACATGTATTTATAACCAGTGTTGGTAACATTAATTATTTGGTTCAAATGGTGATGGAAACGCCATCAACATGACAAGTATACAGTAATGTATACACTGACTTAATTAACCTTATTACATCATGTATATATATCTATATATATGATTCTGATTAATTTTATTGATTCAAATATTAAAATTCATTTGAGTGTATTTTGAGTGATCATAATTAAACATTTATGAGCCATAGCAAAAGGAAATTTTGTGATTTTCACTTTGACAAAGGATTTATATACCAGTTGGTTAGAAGGAGTGTTGTTAATGCTTTTTACAAATGATCTTTTTCTTTGTTATGCAAGGTATAACATTTGAAAGGTCCTACTAAAAACTAAAATAAACCACTGCTTATTATCAAGATTTTATGGTTTATAATTTTCAAATTGTACAAAATGGCTATCAATTAACAGTATGTTTTTAGTTAATTGAGAAAATTTGACATTTTCAAAATATTTTAAAAACCAAATCAAATAACTAGACTCATCAACACACTCATCAGTTATCTGTAAATATATATATAGTTAATACTAGGTCAAACAGAAACAATGAAATATTTCGTTTGGCTTGGCCTACACGCTCCCTACAAATATTTCATTTGGCTTGGCCTGCACGCTCCCTACAGATATGTGTAGTGATGATGGGGATGCCTGTAGTAGCCTATAGCCTCAAATACTACTGTTGCTTCTCCCTGTCAAAGCAAACAATGTCCAGGTCAGACTAGCATCCGCCATAGGTCAGCTCCCAGATGGAGGGTGTATACATGATCATGGGAACTGTCAGGCTCCCTGCTGGCACCTCATCATGACTAACCAGCAGCACTCACCAAAACCACTCACAAGTTCAATTCTACTAGCTTCATAAAATTGAAAATAATTCAGTTTAACGCCAGAAATTTCATGATGAACTTTTCCAACTTTTGAAAGAGAAGAGTTCAAATGTGTCTTCAGGGGTGAATAAGTAAAGGAATAGATTATAATGGGTATTCCACATTTATGCTTCATGTAGATGTAAGTGCTGCCAGCCTGCCACCATATTAACATTTGTTATGGGAAGTCACAATGCCTCTTAATTCTCCTGCTTTCTTATATTCTAAGCTTCAAGTCTGTTTATCAAACTTTTGAAACTCTCAGTTCTGCTTTCATTGCAATTATAGACTTAAATATGTGTTGAGGAAGTGATACATTCATTTTTATAATACTTACAGGGTAATAATAGTTATAATGTCTAGAGACATTTCAAACACAATTCTTACAGTCACATTACATACATGTACTAACTTTCTACTGATCGAGACCTATCAATACTGTGGATATCAGTCAAATTCAGTTGTCTGCAAAGGCTTACAAAATACTTGCATCTTTCTCATACCGTCCAACTAATAGTGTTACATATTTCCCCCAAGAAACCGATTTTGAAAGGATTCAGGTTTTTTTGTAGCTGCCAACCATACAATGAATTCCCATTATACAGAGCTGTTATGAGGAAGATAGAGTGATTTACAGGAAGGTAGAGTCAGCCCTCCCCCATTACAATGGCCGAACTGTTAGCAGCCCATATACCCATGCTTACCCCTGGTCCTCAATGGATCAGTTGAGACATTTTCAAAGTGAGCTGTCAATAGGGCATGCTCTAATTTTACCTTTTATGTAGGAAGCTGTAAGGACTTGTACAATGTTTTATAAGTGAAATGCTATTAGATTTACACCCCTGATTGAATCCCCCATGTGTGCTCTTCAACTCTCAGTGTTTTCTCACAAAACAACCTTCAGAAATCAAGGAAAATGGAAAGCTTTATCCTTTCACAATGAATCAGTCACTCATACATCAGATTTTGTGAATGAAAGCTCTTCATCTGAACTCAACCACAAATAACAGGGTATCAGTGCTGTATCTACCAGCAGCCTGTCTGCTAACAGCCACCGACAGGCACTGACCCAGTGACTCCAAAACCACAGAGTATCAGGTCCTCCATACCACAGACCAAGCAAACCAGCTCCCTGTACCCAATAAACCAACGTAATGGCAAGTTCTACAAGTAAAGTGCACTCTGATTTCATCCTCCATGACAACCACTGGTATAGTCCAATGTGAGTTCCTCCTCTGGACCATCGAAGCAGACATATTAAACACTATACATGTGCTGCTTACTTAAAACATATTTTTTCTTAACTGTCAGAAGTACATGAAGAAATCCAACAACTAACAAAGCCTTTTTGATATTGAATGAAACCATATTTAACAAAACCAATAATGGATTTTTTAAACGTACATGTATAACAAGTAATTTTAAACAAGCCACAGTATTTTTAGCAAGATCCTCAGAAATCAATTTATTTTCCCCATCCCTATCTACTGGTACAAAATATTAATGCTTCCATCCATTTTACAGCCCTATATGAGTGTGACTTTAGGCATAGACCCGAAAATTCCCAACTGGATTAATATCAGTTATATATATATATATCCAGCTAAAAGCAAGGCTTACAAGAATATAATTGGGGTTTTTTTCAACTCTGGTAAAGGGTTATGCTTTTTTACTGGACAATTAAATTTGTGATTTAATGGTTAAGAAATCTAACTATAAAGAATTCTAACAATGGTTAACAGTCCGAGTCATTTGTACATTGACTAGATTCCAAACCTAAAATCAGTATTACACAGTGTAAATGCCTTTTACAAGAAAACTGCTTTCTTGATCAAGTTGCTACCATTAAATCATATTTTAAATTGCTTACAGCCATTTTGATAGGGACTATCATAGAATGCCATGCAACTACAAATACAGTTTAAATTCTGATGATATTTGTTCAGAAAATAACCTACATCATTCCGGGCTACAAATTAAGGAAAAATAGGCTTCATGTGTAAACATTTTGAAAGATAAATAAGTACCAGGTAACATTTTATTTTGCTTTACAAATGAAAAGTGATGATTATAGCGAATATCGTATTTCTCCAGGGTAATGCCCAGTAATCTGACCTGCCTGTCCTACAAAAACACTAACTCAGCTAGATGGTCCTCTCTTTTTATATATCACACAGTATCAAATAGACAGTGTAGTCTAACATATTATAAATCTGAGAGTACATTCTCAAATCTAAGATTTAGTAGGCGACATAAAACTTGACAAGGGGTATGTGGAGGGTACTTGTATTGTCGAGGTGAATAATCTCTTCTCTCAATGTCAAGCATCAATAATAATTTTTAGATATAATATTCAATTGTGAAGGAAGACAGAAGGAAAATTAACTTTAAAACCATTTGTTTTTGTTTACAGTTTTACTTTTTTCAAACTATGCAGAAGGACCCCATTTATTTAAGAAAGGACCCTAATTATAAAATACCCAGCGTAAACCCTGGTACTGTCTTTAACAGTTAAAACTTAAAGGTCTATTTCATGTTTGGGTTTTCAAGTCAGTGCCAGATTATAGGGTCGTCAGTACCAGCAACTGAGCCATGGGTACCTGGCAAGTTTAGTCAAGGATATCCTGTTGAAATATTAGTAAAAGTTTGCGACTCTGAATAATAGGAAAGAATGCATTGGTACTTTTAATCACCATATTATTTTTGCAATATTAATTACCATAAAACCTGTCGTAAACTAGAACGCACAAAAAAGATACACAGTGTACACTTCAACTGCAAATGCTCTTTCTAAAATATCGTGAGCTAGGTACATCTTGATGGATTAGGAATCCTGAAACTCTGAACCACACACATTTATCTGGGCTTGCTCTTATCATATTCATATACACACCAGCACATGTACTGTGTGTATGTAAAGCTAGTCCCCTCTCTGATAGAATTCTGTCTGACAAGGAAACAGGCTGACTGGCTGGTGCTAATAGTGATCCTGCTATCAGATGGGGGTGTCAGATCTCCGATCCTCCTCCAGATTATACCCAGTGATTAGAGCCCCATTACACACACACACAACCTTAATCCTCACTTTGTTGTTTGTCCAGCTGACAAAGCCATTTCTCATCACCCCAACAGCATGTTTTGTACTTATTTCTCAAACATGCAAATACAGCATAATTTTTCAGTCTGCTGAAGCTTGTAGTAGGAAGGTTAATTTCTTCAGTGTATAGTTTTTAAATTTCCCTTCAACTTCCAGTTCAAGACATATTTATACCTTTACAGGGTTCGACACTAACACTTGTCCGTTAGTCCGAAAAGTCTGAAGGATTCGTATATATGCTGTTCATTAGTCCTGTGGACTAGTTCAGTTTTCCATTTGGTTTTTGTATACTAATCTATAACTTATATTCAAGGAGAGGAAATGGTACAAAGTTAGCACTCAGGATACACCAAAACTCATTTCAGAGCATTTAGAAAGTTACTTTTTTCCAGGAGAGACACCCCCCTCCCTTTCTTCAGTACCAACACCCCTCCCCGGCTCATCACTTCATGAGTTGTTCCACACTTAGTGACTCAGCACTCAGGACTAGTCACAATTCCACAGGATTAGTACCTTAAACATTTTAGTAGTCCTATGGACTAATATACTGAAACATTAATTTCTAACCCTGTCTTATTACAGTAACATGTATATTAAATTCTGATAACAGCCACAATCAGATGTAACAAACATCTCTTTTTTTGTTTTAAATCCAATTAAGTTAAAGTTGAAAAAGGAGGAAAATGCCCACATCTCATATAAAATATCTACCACTTCTGGTTTTGTATAAGAAATTACATAATTTTGAATTCATAGTTATATATAACTATATAAATTTATAAGCACACCAATGATAATATTATAAAACATGTTGTGAACTCTCTAATCAATACTTTTTATTAAAAATTGATGATTGAGTCTCAAAACATTAAATGTAGATCTAAAATCATCCTCAAAGCAAAGGACAAAGTAGTTTAACATATATAAAACCTGTGATACTAAAGGCCTAAAAGCTAGATGCAGGCTCCTTCAGTAGCTGCCATCCCCAGCTACCAATTCAAGCAGAAACACATGTACAGTGTATCATAAAACCAGCCACCAGTTTTTATCTGAACTTAATCAAGCAGTCAGGGTTAAACTGGTCTCCTAATCTATCTCAGGTTACTGACAGATCATCTGTGGTTGAGATTACAAATTTTCTATTGAATTAAAACTTCAGGCATGTCTTGTTCTTGTCTTCATTATCTGGGTGGTCAAACTGTTTCTGAATAGAAAAGTACAGTATCCAACTGATGGATTGAACAAATGCTGCAACCATGTTTTACGAAAACTGAAAAATAACCAATTTATAGTGATTTATTCATAGGTGTTGGTTTTGTACTTATGTCTCAAACATGCAAATACATGTATTGTGTTTTGATTTATACAAGTCATGTATGAAAATATGAACATAATAACATACTTACCATTTAAAACTGAAATTAATAAAAGAAGTCCAAATATATTACGCTCCATGATGATACGTTTTTGTCTGTAAGATTCTTCTTCAGTGAGTTTCTTGATGTATATCCATAAACCTATTCTGAATGATTGTCTTCTATTTTGTTCCTTTAGTTATGAAATCTGCTGTGCTCACAATATTGGTTAAAGGTTAATCTCATCCCTGCTTCGACACTGAAGAGTTTACAGTATTACTTGTGTTACTGTCCAAATCCAAACTTTCTGAGAATCAGTCCATAGTCATCAGATTTCTGAGCCTGCCAGTTGTTATCTAGTTGAAGCCAGCAAAAGCTGATCTAAAATGTTCAATAAAGTCAATATAATTTTCTCTCAATATTTATCTAGCAACATGTACAATATATATCCAATCCATTTTAAATGATGAAACACTATCAGATTTAAATCGCTGAGTAATTGCCAAGTTTTAATGTAAAAATAGCATTAAAAAACCCCAAGCCATGTTCCCTTAGAAGTTAGAGTTAGATCGTCTGTATGCTGAATACACAATACAATACACAAGCCGGCTTATTACCATAAAACATTGTATAAAAGTGTACGATTTGTATGACAATGTGAATGATATAGAAGCATGCAGATAACGTTCATAACTTAGCAAACCAAAATAACAGTATCCAATGCTAGACACATACACTGCAAACACGAACTTGACTTTGTTATCAGTGTTTTCACATTTAGGTCCGAGGCCTACTGGCAGGAACATTAGTTTTGAAAGTTTTGCTTAATGTAAATAATAAGAAAATCATAAACCAAAGTAATATTTACAGCAAATCATGATTTAAAGTAATGAACAGGGCCGTAATCAGATCAATGGAAAGAAAAATTGACAAAAAAGTTACAGAACCCATGTTTCTGCTTACCTTCGTGAGCACAGGCACTCTAATCATTCATTCGCAGCGGATCGAGTTTCACAATCAGTAATCTCCTCAGAAACCGGAAGTACACATTCTAATCTGCCATGAGTGGGACAAAACAGTGTTTTTTCATAACAATAAATATTAATTTATTTTCTTAATTATTTTGAAAATTACAACACTACAAAGTGACACGATACATAACTGCTGTAACAAGAGACATTGGCTGAATTTCAGTAAAACGATTTAATTGTAAAGTTTAGGAAGGGAGGGTGTATATTTGCAAGAACAGCAAATACTCTCTACGCAAAACAGAAAAACAGATAAAACATTGAAGTTTCTTTTCAAGCTAGGTAAACAAAAACAAACATTTTAATATTTCATAATTTTGCATTAACTGAATATTTGTCAATATTGTTTATCATGAAAAAAATACTGTTTATTTTGCCATTCGGATAGGAGAGTATGTGCTGGTTTGACACCGAAATCAAAACGTGAGAAGGAAAACAGCTGCTACTGAAGTCGATGTAACAGAATGGTTGGTATTTGAACCTTTGATGTCAGATTTTATTCTGTTTCTACTTAATGTTTTTTCTTTAAAGAATAACATTTCTCATAACAATTCAATTAATAGAGTTAAAAGTTTACCGGTTGCACATATCTGTGATGAATGGGAGATAACCCTGCTTACACAACCTCAAATTGCTTTAGTAAAGGTCAAATTGAATTTAGTAAATAAACTTAAAAACAAGAAATACAGGCAAACATTTGAACTATAGAGCAATAGCCAACACATGATAAATGTTATTGGCCATTTTGTTGTGATGGCGTAAGGTCCCACACTGACACAGACAGAAAATTAACACTTATGTAATTATAATTTTAAGTTTATGATTAACAATTATATATATTTAATATATAGTGGCTATAATATGTAGCTACTAGGCTACTGCAGCCAGGAGCAGGAAGATGAGAGTAAATGTCAATATATATACACACTTAGTTAAACAGGCACAGTATCTTCTTGAAGATCTATTCAAACCCAGTTTGGAAAGTAATTCATGAATTCCCATGGACATTTCAAATTGCATAGACCCAACAACAATTTCGTAGACAGAATTTTTCCATCAGTGTGTCAATGAACTGCTTAAAACAGAGTGATCTGCCCTCCTTCAACTGATGTTTGAACAGAGATTGATTTGCAACAACAAATTCAGCCAAACAAATTAGGAACTGAACAATTAACATGCAAGAGAAATGCAATTGATATGATTTGTTAAAACATTTTGGATACTTTTCGACATTCATGATCAATTAAATTGCTTAGACATCAGGTCTACTGTAATAGCATTTTGCATAGACTGACATGTTTCCAGTGGCCTCGGTCTATCAGTCTAACATTACTTTTGCACACTGCAAACCGATAAAACACCTGTTGACTTGTTAGTTGCAGTCAGGCTTAGTTATGCTAGTCAATTGTTAAAATTTTACCTGTACAATATATGTTATGCTTACAGCTTCATAAAAGGTGTCAATCACCTGTTAGTGTAATGCCATACTTGTCTGTATCACTGGCAATACGCTACCTCTGAACCATGTACTGAACAGTAGGGGTCAATTACTTGACCTGTAGAATTATCAAGTGAATTGATTATATTTAAATGATTCAAAAGGGGCCCAGCTGTAATGAATATATAGTACATAGACCACCAGGCTTGAGAGCCAACAGGGGTCGACAATAACTTTTTTTGCACTTGTCCCTTTGGAAAAGTAGCAGTTTTTCTCACTTGTCCGAATGAAATAATAACTTGTCCCCTTTTGATGGTACTTTTTAACATTTGTGTGACATGCAAATTAAAAAATTGCAATGTCAGAGATTAT
Organism: Mimachlamys varia; assembly: GCA_947623455.1. Lineage (NCBI taxonomy): Eukaryota > Metazoa > Mollusca > Bivalvia > Pectinida > Pectinidae > Mimachlamys > Mimachlamys varia. The sequence continues at coordinate 10,072,205 of OX392534.1, forward strand.
AATAACAACTATAAAATAGTTGACATTTATTTGTGTTTAACTAGTTTTAAGAATTACATATTAATGTATTAGGACATGTTAGTGAACTACTACAATCAAAAGTAATCAATTTACAAGTGACTGAACTCGAATAAAATTATACTCATGTAATGATAAACTTTGTCTTTTGTTACTTTTACATTGTTCATTTGAGATTGTAGAACCATTCCAGTAGAAAAATTATAAGGCCTTCCCCTATGCCTGCTACTAACTGTCTTGAACTTAAACCAAGTCATCAAAAATGGCTTCAACATGAAGATGATCATAATCTGACTGCAAATTATAGTATTGTTAATACTTGCTAATTATAATCTAGCACTGATTCAGGTTTTAAGTAGTTCTTGTTCAAGCTAAAGATTATCTGTCCATGCTAGTACTCATGATGATGTAACACACGTGATGCACTAATAGAGAACCTAGGAGTATCAGCCACTGACACTGTCTTACTTTCACTTTCGTCTGTATAGAAAATTCATTTTTCCAAGAATACTGAAATTTTCTAGTTTGTTTTTTCTCATATTCCATTATTTCACCACTTATTTGACGTGTTGCTAACTAAGCCAAATTTATATATATATATATATATATATATATATATAGAGTCCATGCAGTAGCCATTTTCAGACCTTTGTCCTAATTCATCGGCGTCAATGCAGTGCTTGACAAATTCACATTCTTAAGCATTTCTATTTCAAACACATCAGTGAGATCGATTGCATATTTTTGGAAGTCCTTGGAACTTCAGGTGTTATTTATATATATAGAGTTCTGAATTATACTACTTTCGTTGCATAACAACACTTTTGATTTACTCGTTTCACAAGTTTACACATATACACAAGAGTGTAAACATTTTTACCGTGAATATTAAATGAATGTTGATTTCAGAATGAAAATAAACAACACAAAGACAATATAGTTGTTACTTGTCCCATGGGACAAGTGTTTTAATCGTTTCACTTGTCCGATCAGCAGTTTTGTCTGGTACCGGACAAGCGTTAATGCCGATCCCTGTATCATGAAACACAATGACTTAACTAAATCATTATTGCTGGCCCACTCGAGTAAACTGGGTTCTTTTCGCTATTTATTTATTCCGTAAGATAGTAAAACACATGAAATGATTAACGCCGCTGATTTTACATCACTGGTAATGTTAACGATACACATCTAATACATATGTACATGCATGTTCAGGTTAGTATTTTCATGTCAATCACACTCTGTCAACACATGGACGATTCTACAAAATTGCAAGCAATCATCCTTCCTCACACATCTGAAAAAACGTCGCCTCATACTCTTTTAATTTCGTTCTAGCAAGAAAACATGTAAATTTATGGAAACCGCTATGAATGTCGATGCTAAGTGTTTAAAACATGCAACGTACAATCTGTAGCACCTTGAGCATGGATTTCACTGATGATTAACGATTAATAAAATGTACTCAAAACAAAAATAAAATGTTTTGTTTCCTGTAACATGTTTTAAAAAAAATGAGGAACTGTAGCAATGTATTGTAGATAATATGATATCTATAATAATAAAGCTTATAGTTTAAGAGAACTATCTTGAAATTCAGTTAAACAGTGCTTCCTTTAAATTTTGCCAAAAAGTGGACAGACAAGATAAGTAAGGATATGGTTATTAAGAATAATAAAACAATTAAACTTTGATTTTGTTTATCAAACATTGCTAATCTATAAGAATATATACCAATCAGTTAATTTTGCCTATTCCCCCAGTGTTCAACTTTTTCAAGTTATATCAAATAACCTCAAAAATCAGACATCGCAAAAAGTGATGAGGTCATATACCGCCATGTTTGGCACGGTATTTGATAATCAAACTTCTGATTGGTTGAAGTTGTTTAGATGTGAAAGTTATGCACAGGGTTGTGTTTTTTGCAAAACCATTTGAATTTCATCATAATTAATACCAAATCATTGTGTAAGACTTATGAATCGTATATGTATCTTTAGAAAGTGCACACATTTTTTCGGTATGTACCCATATAACCCTCAAAAAAATTGTGGTAATTCCTTAAATGTTTCCACTTGTAATCCATTCATTGTTCAGTCTGTATAATGTATACGTAGTACAGGCTGTCATAGCCAATATGATATATTTATCCTCGGTATCCACTATCCAGGAGTCCTCACCTACCGGTACCCTATTTACATACCTGTCCTGGAATATGTTTTAGCAAAACAGAAGGCTCTATTTGCCCCAACTTGTTGAATCACAATAGTCTCCTTGCCTTATCTTTGATGTACATTTGTACATACGTCAAAAGAATTTCGCAGGTCACATAACAGTTTTGACAGAAGTTGAAGGTGGTTGACAGTACTCCTGTGTAATCTTTAAAGGGCAGGTATTAGCCTAGTGATTGGTCAGGATTTTTCACCTGAGACCCAATCAAACTGCCATCTTTATGCCTTTAGTTTTTATATGTCATATTTCCAGGGACCAATGTAGCAAGAGTATGTCCTGTGAGCATGAACACATAACCTCTGGATATTGAGAACGATATAGACATGTTCACTTTTGGAAAAATTTCTCAGTGATAATTACTTTCTCTGGGACCTCAATCAATATTCAGTAAATTTGGTTGCACAAAATTAATAAAAAAAAATTGTAAAATTTCAGAAAAATTTGCTTTCTCTGGGACCTCAATCAATATTCAGAAAATTTGGTTGCACAAAATTAATAAAATTTCAGAAAGATGAAATTAAAAGTCCATTTTCATTTTAATGTTGTGTCAATTTCTTTATATTCTCCAAAACTTTTGTGCAAGCTTAAGGTGATAGGTTTAGCAAGTTTTTGCTATACAATGTGCCTAAAGTACATCTTAGGAAAACTACAAAGTCTTATGTTGTATATGGAACTGTTTTAGCTCAAGTTTGTAATATTTATAGCATAGAATAGATTACCTCCCTTCCACTGTATGCAAGCCTGCTAGAAATAAGTTGTTTTGAGAAACTAGTCTAAAATTTGTGGTACATTTGTACATTGATACTGCGGTTACTTTTCACTTGTCACTTACATCATTCCCCTTGAAGTTTACATATCTTGTAGTAAATCAAATATCTCAGGTCTATAGGTCTGGTTCTAATGTCCCATGACATGCTACGATTGTATAATCAGTTCACTTGATAATTCTACAGGTAAAGTAATTAACCCCCTACTGCATGTTCAGTACATGGTTCAGAGGTAGCGTATTGCCAGTGATACAGACAATAACAACATTAACAGGTGATTGACACCTCAGTGAAGCTGAGTAGATTTACTAGTAATAATGTGATTTGGTACCTCGTTGGGCTGAAATCCCTTCCCACTGGTGACCTAGCTGTTAGTCACTGGATATAATTGTTTTATGTGTGGTAGACCTGACCGGTTTCATAGGTGTTAAACTTCGAAAAACTCCAATGAGAAAGATCTCCCTCATTCCACATTTCCAATGAGGGAGAAAGTGCGTGAAATGCGACTGAAACTGCATTGTTCATTTTATGTATCAAAATAACTTTTAAAAAGTATTCATTTGATCCAGACATACCTGTTATGGTCATTACTCATACCCTGCAGTAAATAGGAGATCATTTGACCACAGGCTGTAGATTTTGAATTTGTGTGAGTTTGGACTTGGACGAGGGAGATTTCGAGGGAGATAGGTAAATTTTGGTCAAAATGAGGGAGTCTCCTGCGTAATGAAGGAGAGTTAACGGGTATGCGTTTTTGTTTTTTAATGAAACGTCATGTCTTAATATTAGTATCAAAGGAAAATGATTGTTTCCATCATTAACAAGTGTTGTAAATTGTTCTCATTGCCTTATTGAGTGATAGAGGGGAAGCAACTCATGCTGACTTAAGAATTTAAAGTAAGATTTTTTCCAAAAGATTTCAACTCATGTTATTTGATGGTGTTGTGGTAAAGTCATTTCACAAACTAAAAAGAGTTTCTTGTTTATATAGTAGGCCTGTTATTCAGTGTTTAAATCTTAAAAAGAAGAACTTAATGCTGACAATATAAAGACTGACTGTTGCATTGTGTCATAAGATAAAATTTGTATCAGGCATGTTCAGCAAATTTATTGTCCAGCAAAGAATACTTAACTTGGCTTCTTAAATGGTCATAGGGGTTAAGTTTGTAAAAACAACTTTTAAAAAGATCTTCTTTTTAACCAGAACCAACACAGAGTACTGGTATAAATTGGGCTGGTAGATACCTCACATGAATTCCTATAAAGATTCTGCAAGCATTGAAATGAACTTGACCTACATTCAGAGTCACAGGGTTTATGTATAAAAAAACTTTTAAATAATCTGAAGAACCAGAGCTAGAGTAATGATACTTGGTCAGAAGATACATGCATAAAGTTTCCTCAATTAAATAACCTTGACCTACCTTCACCTTGAAGGTAGATGCATGGGTACGTGTGTTAAAATATGTAAAAATGTTAAATAACCTTCATCAATGATCAGAAGGCGAAAGTAATGATTCTTGTCCAGAAGGTACAGAGCATGGTGTACTTAAACATTTCCTCAAATAAACGGGTTTAATATACATGTAGATTTTTTTTTTCACTCTAAATAACCAGAAGGTTTAGACTAAATTATTGATACTTGGCCATTAGGTACCTAGGACAAAGTTCATTAAAAGTAGAAGAAAAAAAATCTTGACCTACACATTCAAGGTCATATGGGTAAAACATCTAAAAAAAGATGAATCAACTTCTTCTGATTAGCATTCTTATCCAATCTAGAAGAGTCAGCATTTATTTACGGAAATGTCTTTGCAAAGTACTTTCACAAATATCCAGATGAGCAAAGCAGGACCTCTGGGCCTCTTTTTAAACATTTTATATCTATAATGATGAATAATCAAAGGGTAATAATATACACTATTACCATGCATTTGTATAAATTTATATTACCAATTGCAAGTTGTGCTGTTTTCTTTGTAATATTTTACAGAATTTCAGAAAGTCATATTGTTAAATGCAAATCAAAGGATGTATTTATATACATGGGTATGTGTGCTAGAATTTTGTCAGATCATGTTGTTAATGTTCATGCATAGGTGGGATGTTAAACTTGCAGACTACTTGGAAGGTAATATGATCAGTTCATGGCCAAATTTATTTTTGAAAATGCATTTAAATCTGTGTTTATTTAGCTGTCTAAGTCTTGATATACTATACATCAGGTATGTGGTCAGTCTCGCCATTCCAGGGAATAGGAAAGGTTACATGTAATTGTTGTTGTCACAAGTTGATGGACCGTGATATTTTACTCCGGATTTCCGTGTGTGGTTACAGCTTATAGAACAGAATCAGGATGTGTTCTATAAAGCTATCAATAGGCAGGGTTATACACTCTCAGTATAAGACACGTTTAAATGTCAGTGACGTACATGTGTTTAATTGGTGTGTATATCACTTCATATCACTTCAACTTTACTTATATATAGAGGACACCTTTCTGTTGGTATTCCACGTCATCAACATTGACTACAAAAACCTGTAAGAGTGGGCGAGTGTCTATAATGATATGTACACATTGATACTACCGTAATCACATCCCTCTGAAGTGCTTCAAAAGAAACGAACAATTTTCAGAAGCTGTCTCTTTAATCAACACAACAAAATCTATATAAAGTATTCGCAACAGTAACTTGACTTTCTTTCTTAAATAAAAATCTTTAAATAGTATATATATAAAGTTGAGATTATTTCATCAAGCAATATATATTGCTTCTGATCCAAAAGCCTTATCTTACACCACCTGAAGCTTAAGATTTCCTGTACTCTGGTATACTGCTAAAAACTGAAGCAATTATAACATACATGAATAATGATTTCCGTTCCTTATAATAAATAACTCAAACAGAAACTAAATGAACTAGAAGTTTTTCTTTATTTTTCAGTGTGTGAGATCTTCAAAAACAAAATTTTCATTTTACACTCCCTTCACTTTGACTCCCAAATTTTCTATGAGCCCACACAAAATCAGATGTTTTTAACATAATACAATTTGCAACTGACCTTAAATTATCTCCCTGCAAAATATTAGCCTTATCACTGATAGGCCGCAGAAAAACCCAAATTGGCACCCTTCCTTTTTCTGAAATTGGAAACAATTAATAATGTCACACATCATGAGTAGTACCCATATATATATGCTTTCTTATTTTTGAGTGCCCCCTTTAATGGAACCAATTTTTAGGTGCCCTGGGCGCTAATTAATGTGAATATGGTATTGAAACGTTACTATACCCAGGTAATGAAAAGTTGAAGTGCAATACTCCACTGTCCCCACAGACTGTGTGAGACAGGGATCCATCATAAAAGATTACTTTCTGTAGCTAACGAGACATACACAGTGGACTTACACATATAACAGGTATATGAACACTAACATCACCAATTCTGTTAACCTGGCTATGTGTAAACTACTTTTAGTCAGTTTTTAAAAAGTGGACAGGTTATATTTAATAAGGTGTACATGGCTATAAGATATGTATTCTCAGGGACATACAAAATGTACACAGTTTTTCAAACCTGAGTACCTTCTGGTCAATTTAAAATAGCTGATCAGTGTAGAAGAATCATTGATTCTGTTAGGTTTATATACCGTATTTTACCGGGAATAAGCCCCCTCCCACGAATAAGCCCCCTCCCCACTTTGGCAAAAGTTCTTGGAACAGGGTGGGAGCCTGGGAATAAGCCCCCACCCTAAATTTTGTCTTTCTCTCAATAAAAAGCATGTTACTTTCTTTTTAATTTTGTATCTGAACATAAAATATATCAAACTGTGTGCAAAAAAAAAAAAATCTATAAGGCTAAACTTGAAATAAAACATTGTTATGCTGGTGTTAAGAACGCCATACTTTCATGTTTGAACTGGTTGTGCATTTTGCAAACTTTGAACAAAAACGAAATATTATTCTTGTACTTGATCCATTATATGCAAGTCTATTGAAAAAGAAAATAAAGAAAATATATTTTGTAGTGATAAAGCAAAAGAAAATTCATTTTGAAGTAGTTTTTTTGCCAAGTAGTTTGTTTCAAATCTAACCTTTCTGTCAATATCAGTTCGTTAAAAATTGTCATTCTGAAATTTGTATCAACCGGCTCTCTGAGAAAACAAGATGGCTGCCTTCAGATGGCCTTAGCGTTTTTTGGAAGACTTTTATCCATAAATACATGTCTCTTGCTCTTAATGCTTCCAGACTCAATGCAGATAAGTTGGTTTGTTGTTTTTGTATGATTCATGCATTGGTTTTGTGTTAATTTTACCTTGTTTACTCAAATTTCTTCAGCTATCTACTGCCTTGCAGGCCTATCACAAATCTCGTAATGGCAGTAGCCAAACAACAAGCAGTCTTATTGTCATGATATTAATTCCTTTTACACATCTGAATGTTATTATTGTATCTTAATGAATACTTATTAACTTATAAATGAAAATTCATTCAAGATGATGCTTGATAAATTGAATTATCTAAACCAATTGCTAATAGAAAATCTGTTAACAGCACCAATCAATCGGTGAATGGCATCATTTTTGTAGTGACTGTTTTTAAATATTCTGAATGTAAATTGCTATTTTAACAAAACAAACAACTAGAAATACATTACTGGTATAGTGTGGACTGAGTTCCTAGATCAAAACAGTAGAATATCCAAAATGGCGGACTTATGTGAACAGGGGTGTATTCGGGAATAAGACCCCTCCCTACTTTTGATCAATTATTT